>JAPYXD010000608.1:2844458-5596417 GCA_030998225.1 Diplolepis rosae | reverse complement strand
AAGTTGTCTTAAAAATTACAAAGTGCCAAAAATGGTAATATCTTATTAAATAAAATCAAATAAATAAAATGCATTTAGTAGTAAATAATTATACTGTCGAAGACATAGTGCCGATTGAAATATTTATATATTTCAAAAAATGTCAATGTAAAGTAGGAGAATTTTTAAAAGCTTAGTGTAAATTTGAAACTCTTTTTACAAGAACATTGTGAATAAAAGATTGTTCAAAAGGCTGGTAACAATTACAGAGCTTCATATGTATTAAACATTTTTAAAGTTTTGAATGAAAATAAGAATTAAGGTATACATTTCCGATTTCAGATGACGTTTAAAAGTATGAAAATTCAATTTCGAATCGTGGCATTTCAAAATCATAAATTTCGACGTGCTTGGCAATTGAAAGTAAAAAATTTCAAAATAAACTAAAAGATAAAATCAAAGTTATGAAAAATTTACAAATGCTCTGCTACTTCTTCGAAAGAGTAGAGAAGGTATGGTGCTTTGACTTTATCGAAGAGTCATGTTTCGCTTTGGTAGAGATGACAAAAATGCTCGGATTCGGATACTTCTCTATTTGAAATGAAATTTTTCCACGGAGAATGGAAGTCAAATAAGCAGAAATCGACAGCATGTATTGGCTTATACTGAAGTACAAAAGCTGCATGAGTACTTGTTTTTGATGAGTTTTGCAACTGAGACGCTCGATATTAATCTCCCTTTGGAGTATAAGTCCTGCTCTTTGTCTGACGCCTACTGTTGCGTAAAGATCTAAAGGGTTTTCCAATAGGGAGATAACAATTTCGTATCTTTATATGAACGCACCCTTAAACTTTTTAATGAACTGCCAATGTCAAAAGGTTATTTAAAGTCAACATTTCCATCATGGTAAAGTTCACGAACCAGCAAGTTTGGAAATTATTAAAAATTACTACCGAAATTCTGAGTCGGTGGTTGCAACTTTAAGAGCGCTTACTCCAATTTTCGGCCGTAATAATCGTCCCACCCGACAGGCTGTGCGTGCTATAGTGAATACATTCGAGACCAAATTTACACTATTGGAGGTTCCGGTGCCAAAAAGACGTCGTATTGCTCAAAGCTAAGAAATAATCGCAGCCGTAAGTGCATCGATTCAAAATGAGCCAAATCAGTCGATTCCACGTCGTTCTCAAGAAATGGGCATCGCTCAAACAACACTGTGGTGTATTATGCGAAAGGATCTTGGCCTGCATGCTTTGAAGATTAAATTGACTCAAGAGCTAAAGTCAATTGATCATTTGAAACGCCGAAACTTCTTCGATTGGGCTCTGGCAAAGCTTGAAGAGAATGAAGAATTTCGTCGAAAAATCATCTTCAGCGATGAAGCTCACTTCTGGCTCAATGGCTTTGTTAATAAGCAAAATATGCGTTATTGGTCAGCAACAAACCCAAATGTGCTTCTTGAGACACCGTTGGATCCGCAAAAAGTGACTGTTTGGTGCGGTTTTCATGCCGGAGGTGTGATTGGGCCGTATTTTTTCGTGGATGAAAACGACCGTCATGTTACCGTCAACGGAGAGCGCTATCGTGCTATGTTGGAAGATTATTTGTGGCCAGAATTGGATGAACTTGACTTCAACGATATGTGGTTTCAACAAGACACTGCCACTAGCCACTCAGCACGCGTCACAATCGATTTATTGAAGGACAAATTCGGTGAACGTGTTATCTCGAGAAATGGTCCGGTCGAATGGCCGCCTCGTTCATGCGATCTAACGCCATTGTATTTCTTTTTATGGGGCCATATCAAGTCACTGGTCTGTACCAACAAGCCAGCAACTTTAGACGACCTCAAAGATAACATGCAACGCGAAATTGCCAACGTTCCGGTCAAAATGTGTGCCAGAGTGGTGGAAAATCGGGTCCAAAGAATCGACCGCTGTAAACGGGCTAGTGGTAGTCATATGACCGATATCGAATTTTATTTATAAAATGTAATGCTTGCACTACACCTACAATAAATTTGAACTCAATATCTCAAATATTTCTGTGTTTTATTCATAGATAAAATTGTTATGTCCCTATTGGAAAACCCTTTTGTACGAGCCTTCTGAGAAGGCTTTTCAAATCATTATGCAATTTTTGAATACCGCAGAAAGAAATCGATACAGTGGAAGTTGTGGAGCATTCCGGACAAGTTTTGCAAGATGAAACCTTCTGTTTAAAAAATTTCGTTAACGCTGCCGTGTCCGTTGACCGACTCCCTTTTTCCGGCATTGCAACTTTCATGCACTGACTCTTTGGCAGGATACGATACAGGAATACTTCACGTGGAGGCTTTTGATTATCACCCTTGACGAAGTAACTGTGCCATGGCAGCATGAATTTCCCTTCATCATCCTGGCAGTTTGAGTGTTGCTTCGTTATATTACTTATAACTAAAGCCTTGTAAATTCCGATGAAAATCGTTTTCTATCTTGGCTCAGTCCTCGTATTAGGGAAAAGAAATTCTCCAGAATATCTTGATTGATGTTTCGTCTCCAGACGAGTAAAACCTAGTTCCTTCAGCCTGAACAAGAGAAGTTGAAAGCCCTGAATGGTTTTCTTCAGATTCCGCAGAAATTACGATTGATTTTTAGTGGGTAGTTTCGTTGTTTTATCCACATATCGCATTCGAGAGGCAACAGCTATGGCCTCATCGAAGAAAGAAAGATGGAAACTGGTATCTGTCAGCAGTGTCCTGAAATGGCTGTGGGTATCTTTCTTCACTTTGCCATTGAAGGCGCCAGACAGCTTGTTGCAGAATGCAACGATAAAAGCTGTATTCACACCGTCCGCTGGAATGCATTTAGGCTTATAGTCAGTCGCTCGTGCTGGAATCAAAGAAATTATGTTAGACATACTGACAATCGCGTGAAAAATTATCTTGTGACAGTAACTGTAATTACAAGAAGAACGCAAATACCCGCACTGGCAGTAAAAATTTATAACTTTTTAGTAGTGAAGTTCTTAATCCCTCAAATAATTCCATGATAGTTAAAACCATACCAAATTTCCTACTGCTTTTAGGAAAAGAACACTCACATATGTGCACGTAATCCTTTCCTTTTATTTTCTCTGTATCCCCAATAAGGGTATTTATTGCTGCCTGGTTACTTGATCCTCCATCGCAAACTGATGCGACGACCGTGAAACCAGCCTCATTTACCGTAACAATGACTTCTTTAATATAACGCAATAATTGTCCTCTGGTTGCCTGTCCATTACAAAAGTTTAATGTAAGTGGAAGTTTGTCTCCAGATTCTACTATCCGCGTTATAAAAACGAGAGAGTGACCTGCCTATTTTTCTGTTTGTACATTTCCCCAATCCTCAAAACCGACGACTTTGTTACTGGCCTGGTCGTAATGCAAACCTAATCCGAGAAAAGCTTCGTCCCACATGACGACTGACACCTTATCATTTTCCGTTTTACAAAGTTTTATTGCTTCTGCTAATCATGTTCTTGTGTCATGGGTGAATCATACAAGCGTTTTAACTTACATGTGAAATGGAAACGGTCGTAGCTAACATTTATGTATGAACTAATGCATTACTAAATAGTTATATTTTTATAGTAAAAATTTTCATTGATATAATTCAAAATAATTTAAAAATATAAAACATTTTTTAACTTGAGACGATTTGATTGACCTATGCTATTAATACATTCTGTTGATTATTAATAAGGTTGTGGTCCTTTATAATATTTGAAAATTTGTGACGCCAATGCCATCCACCATCATCGTCACATAGGCGCCACTGACAACGAAAGCGGTAAACGTACCCCCACGCGCCAGTCTCCCCCATACTGCCACTTAACGGCACGCGCACAGGACGACGAGGCTATAAAGCCAGCGTCATGACGAGAGATAGGCATACGGTCCGGTGCCTTCGACTCGAGTAACATCGAGGAGCTCTCACCGGGCTAAGACTGAGCCGGCGAGAGCTTCCACGACATCGTCGAGGAGAGAGACCCCCAGCCAACATCCTGGAAGACGCTGGACCATATGAGGAAATGGGGCTGCCATTTCGATGGTAAGAACGTCTATGCACCTCGATCGTAAGATCTATGACCACCAGCAAGGGCCCCGCGAACCGATCAGGGCCTACGTCACCACAATGCTGAGGCTTATTAGACGCCAGGACGGATTGACAGAAGAGAAGACCATCGAGACCCTCATCCGCTTTCCCGGGGTTCTCTCCAGGGATTGCAGTTGCAACGAGCCGGGAAACGGGAGCCGGGCCGGGTGGAGTCAGTTTCTAACCCGGCCCTGAGCGACACCGAGAACGAGGAAACCAGGGTGTTCATCCCAGTAGGAATAGACGGCTATACCCTGCGCGCGCTCGTGGACCCAGGCTCCGTTTGTTCTTACGTGAACAAAAAAGCGGCCACCCTCTGCCTCAGACACAAGTGGGATAGACAGAAGAGCAACACCATCGCACACATGGCCGACGGAACGGAGACGCAATTGGGAGAGCAACTTTCTGGCCGCATGCGGATCACAACGAGAAGAGCGAAGAAGAGTAGAGAGATCCCTGAAAGCCCAGATGGAGCGCCATCTCGCCAATAAGGGCGTAGCACCCCTCATGAAGCACGAGATCCGACTCTAGGACCCTACGCCGATCAGGCAAAGATATTGCCCCCGGAACCCGGCGACCCAGAGGATAATAGACGAAGAGGTCAATAAGATTCTACAGGAGGGAGTCATCCAGCCGTCTAATAGTCCCTGGAGCTCACCAATCGTCATCACCCGGCGCAATGATGGGAAACCCAGGTTCTGCATCGACTACGAAAGGCTCAACAAGGTGTCCAAGAAGGACATTTACCCACTCCCGCAGGTCAACGCCACCCGGGATAAATTGCGGGGGGCCCGATACCTCTCATCCATCGACCTGAAGAACGGGTACTGGGATGTACCTCTCACCGAACGAAGCAAGTCACCCACCGCCTTTACCGTACCAGAAAAAGGGCTCTTTGAATTCAAGGTCATTCCCTTCGGACTGCACGCTGCGGCCCCCACGTTCCAACACCTCTTGGACCGAGTCATCACACCGGACATGGCCCCAAGCGCCTTTTCCTACCTGGATGAAATCGTGATAAGCACCAAAACGATAGCAGAGCATATGGATGCCCTCAGGAAGGTTTTCCAAAAGTTATACGAAGCCGAACTCAGGCTGAACCCAGAAAAATGCCAGTTTTTCAGGTCCGAGCTGAGGTACCTGGAGCACATCGTCAACGAAAACGGGCTGCACACGAATCCGGATAAAGTAAACGCCATCCTGAGTTTAGCACCACCGAAGAACCTCAAAGAATTTCGCTGATTCCTAGGTCTTATCTCGTGGTTTGGCCGTTTCATCAAGGATGCCACACGCATCTGCGCCCCGCTTCACAAGCTCCTGAAGAAGAAAACTAAGTGGGAGTGGACTTCCTTCATGATTCGCTGCTGTTCTTCCCTGGGCACACAGACCTTCCATTCCTCTTCTGGGCCGTACTCGTTGAAGTGCAGCGTGTGTAGGACGTGCACCAGAAGTCCTTCGACGAGATGAAACGAAAGCTCACAAACGCGCCTGTTTTAGCCTGCCCAGACTGGACCAAGCCACTTGTCCTGCAGACCGACGCGAGCATGGAGGGCCTCGGGGCGGTACTCTCTCAACCTGACGGAGAAGGGGAGCATATCATCGCCTACGCCAGCAGCTCGGTCTCGAAGACGGAGCGAAATTACTCGGCTACAGAACTCGAATGTTTGACAGTAAAGTGGGACAAATAGAGATTGCGCGAGTATTTAGAAGGATACCACTTTACCGTTCTGTCCGATCACCTTGCACTCAAGTGGCTGGAGAAAATGGACAACCCTTCCGTACGACTGGCGCGCTGGGCCATGGAGCTGTGGCAATGGGACTTCGAGGTGAAGTATCGTAAGGGGACGGAGAACTTGGTAGCCGACGCCCTCTTGAGGCAACCCGTGGAAACATGCACCCTAAAAAGGAATCCTAACCTGGAATGTATCAGCGCCGGCTACAAGACGTCGAAAACGACCCGACCGACAACCCAGAATACCGTATCCAAAACGGCAGCCTCCTAAGGCACGTCCTACACACGCTGCACTTCAACAAGTACGGCCCAGAAGAGGAATGGAAGGTCTGTGTGCCCAGGGAAGAACAGCAGCGAATCATGAAGGAAGTCCACGACTGCCCTACGGCGGGACACCTAGGGATAGCCAAGACGCTGAGCAGACTATCCAGGCTGTCCCAGGTAGCCAGGCATGCTCAGGATGAGGGCCAAACACTTGATGAACTGCCTCAGCTGCCAAAAGCACAAGGTCCAACAACAGGTACCAGCAGGACAAATGCACGCGACGAATGTAGAACAGCCCTGGGACATGGTCTCTGTGGACCTAATAGGGCCGCTGCCCCGATCCAACTCCGGAAACACATGACTCCTGGTCGCACAAGACCGTTTCACCAAGTGGGTCGAGCTCCGACCACTCAGGAAGGCCACCAGCCAAGCTGTAGAAACGGCCATCATGGACCAGATCTGCCTGCGACATGGTTGCCCCCGGACAATAATTTCCGACAACGGCCGGCAGTTCATCGGCAAGGAGGTCACGCGTTTATTCACGGCTGATGGAACTCCAGTCTTCCTACAACATGGCCACAAACTCGTCAACCGGACACTCGCCAACCTACCTGAATTTGAGTCGCGAACTGAAGACGCCCGGAAGTCTGGCTCACGTGGTAACCGCGCCAGAAGCGGAAAAGCGACAAAACCGAATCGAGAAGCTACACGCCGCACTAGAGTTGTCCCGCGCTCAGATGGCGAAAAGCTTCCAGAACCAGCAGAAACATTACAACCTAAGTAGACGAAAATGGGCACCGGAAGTAGGCGAAAAAGTCCTGAAGAAAACGCACCACCTGTCGAGCAAAGCCGCCAACTTCAACACGAAGCTAGCTGAAAGATACGAAGGACCATACACGGTCGTTAGGAAAATCACCAGCGTCATCTACGACCTAAAATACCAGAGGGGGGATACGGCGAGACGCGTGCGAGTCAAGGACCTAAAAACCCCTCCAAAGCGAGCCGACGTAGGGAGTCCACAACCGCCGACAGGCATCAGTACGAGATCAGAGCTCGAACAACCAACAACGATGTCCTTCGACAATGAAGTCAGCGAACTGGAGAGACTTCTGGAAGCCGATGGCTTAATCAAATTCCGGAGGATGGGCCCCCTCTACGACATCGAGGAAGCCGACACCTCCGACGCGGCCATGATTGGATAGCCAACCAGATCGGCGAAGGTACCAACAACCCCCAGGAGAGCCCCCACGGCGGCCATTGCCAGCAAGGCAATGGCAATGGCAATCCTCGCCGCTGTGCCAACGATCAGGCCGGGGGCAAGCCGCTAGACATCCGAGATGGCAGGGGAAGAACCGCCGAGGCGGGCACGCCTAATTGAATCCGCGCCATGACCACCACGGACGCGCGCTCCCAGGGCCCGCAAGGCGCCCCTAGCACCATTAAGGGGGGCCACAGGCGGTGTCGCACGACCACCAGCACCGAGGCCAGCGACCACAACGAAAAAGGCACTAGCGCCAGCACCAATACCGATGACAGATCCGCCGCCAGCAGCGAAAATAACACCAGCGCCGTCGCCATCACGAAACCGGTGGCAAAGCCGAAAGAGGCACCAGCAACGGCGTCACTACCCCAACCAGATCCGCCGCCAGCGCAGGAAATAACACCAGCACCGATGCCAGCGTCGAAACCAGCGGCAACACCGGAAATAGCACCAGCGCTAGCGCAAACATCAGTGCCAATTCCATCGCCAGATTCCACGTCGGAAGAGCCATCCAGCAGCCGAACCATTTGGCACGTAATCGCGCCAGACGGCGTCACCGTCTCGTTTTCCGCCGGCACCATGTGATACCGCGCACGCGTTAGCGGGAAACCATACTTTGTGCAGATGCACCGCGGAGGGGCCATTCGGGATTGCCAGATCACCGACGAGTCAGGGAAAACGACGAACACCTCCTTGATTTTCCCTCCGAAAAGAGGGGAGATGTGACGCCAATGACATCCACCATCATCGTCACATAGGCGCCACTGACAGCGAAAGCGGTACACGTACTTCCACGCGTCAGTCTCCTCCAGACTGCCACTCGCCGGAGCGTGCACAGCACGACGAGGCTATAAAGCCAGCGTCACGACGAGAGATAGGCAGTCGGTCCGGTACGTGCGACTCGAGTAACATCGAGGAGCTCTCACCGGGCTAAGACTGAGCAGGTTACTCTGCGGACTCTAAGACGGCTCTCCAGACAAGAATGCCTTAGAATCTCTATTCAAACAAATAATGTATACGTTCCTTATAGTGCACGCGCCTGTTCTCATCATGGAGAAGGCGATTCTTTTAAGGTTCCAGATGATTTTGGAACTTCTGACCTTCCTGTTTCGGTGAATGCCGAAGAAGTAGAATCATGTTTTGCTTCAATGAAAAACATTGTGATCAGCGAAAGAAACAAGGTATTTAAGACTCAATCCGTACACTTTTCTAACATCTGAGATAATGTCTTAATGTTTAAAACAGGGCTTAATAAAGAACAGTTGCAGCACCTATTGCAATTCGTAGAAAATGGATAACTATATGTTCGTAATCCTGAATTTGCTTTTGGTGTTTTCTCATATCGTCTTCGCCGAGGATATACATATAGCGAACTTGCCTTGTGTTGGAGTATTACTCGGCAAGCGGCAAATACGTATTGCGATCAAATCAGACAAATCTGATCAAAATCGTTTTTCGATAAATACCTCTCCCTCAGTTCAGATCGGTATCAATTAGTATCCTACAGGACAAAAATCGCTAGACAATTACATGCACTTTCAGGTGATCCCATCATTCTTGTCTTAGATGGAACGTATATATTTATACAAAGAAGCAACAACTTCTCTTTTCAACGAGACACGTACACCAGTCACAAGAAACGAAACTTTATTACTAAAAGAACTGTTAGATACAAATATTTGGTGTAGATTTGAGGCTGGAGACGTTTTGCTAGTCGATCGTGGCTTTCGAGATTCCCTTTTCAAAATATCGGAAAAAGAATTCGTGCCAAAAATGCCACATTTTTCAGATACTCCATCAGCTCCTCTGACTACCTCTCAGAGCAAATAAGTCTCGGTTTGTAACAGCAAATCGTTATGTTGTTAAAGACCTGAACGGCAGAATCAAGGAAACATTTCAGTATTTTGACAAGACCATTCAAAATACCACGATTTTGTATAAATTTAAGGATTTCAGAATTGCTTGTGCCTTACTAAACATGACATTCAAATCACCAACTACATCTAAAATGGACGAACTGATTACTCTGCGAATGCTGAGTTTATCGAATAAAGATAATGTCCTTTCTTTATTAGTTCGAGAAGAAAACCTCAATGCACGGAAGTCGTACTTCCGAAGCATTGAGGTTTTTGAAATAGATTTCTTTCCCCAACTAGACCACTTCCAGCTTCATTTATATACATGTGGCCCTTATCACATAAAAACGACGAGGAGTCACTATGCTGATCACTTGAATAAAGCAGGAGATTTCGAGTTCGAAGTTTCTGCAGAAACAATACACATTGACTACCGAAAATATAAAATAGATTTAGGGTTTATGAACGGCATCCTTTTCAAAGCTCGTTTAGGTTCCAAGCATTCCAATTCAGTCAAGTATTTTATCTATGTGCTTGTCGATAAAACAGTGACTGGAATTAATGCCATTATTGGACATACCTGCAATTGTAAAGTCGGGAAACGTATTGTAGGATGTTGTTCTCATGTTGCCACCTTAATCTGGTTTTTTAGTAAGGCTCGTTTCTTAGACACTATCCCAATTCCTGCCCAACATTTGAGTGGTTATTTCGATGCGCAGTCTATATCAGAATCAGAGGCAGATACGGACGACGGACACTGGACATACAGTTTTCAATAAATCAGAAATGGCAGAAGGCAGAAGGCTATCGTAAATAGATAGTAAATATTTGTTGTTTTAAATAGGTTAATAGGATGTAAATACAGTGCAAATATCTTTCCTCTCAATCTGCTGCTAACATAGGTTTACGTAGCAGTGATGAGCTCCTATAAGAACGAAACTGGGCATTCTTGAACGTGATTCTTGATTCGCCAACACATAATTAGTTATCAGTAATCAACTACCATTCGAAAACAGAATTATGAGAAATCTTCTTAATATGAATTTAATGCGTTTCAACCATTTGTAATTTTTTGCAATTTTACTATCGGCCATAATATGTGTGTGTCATAATGAATTTTTTTCACTTGAGATTTTAAAACAGCGCCATCGAAATCTTATGAAACATCAATATTGAATTATATTTCAACGGTAGCCATATTGGATCCACCATCTCGAGTTCAGAGTTTTCCTGCTAGAAATGGAGAGGAGCACCATGAAGACCCTTTGTAATATGATCTTTATGTATTTTGAAAAACATTTGCATGTTCAAACCATTTTGTCGGTGGCCGTGTTGGACTCATCATCTTGAATTTCGTATTCCTGACTTTGAAATTTTAATGAATATCACCGAAAACCCTTCTATACCAAGTTTATTGAAAATTAAGCCACAAGTTTGTAAAGTATGAGTGGAGGATATGTGTACATGCTTCCCGTGGTTACGGGGTAAGACGAACTTTTCTTCGCTCATTCTTTTTATGTTCTCAGTACCCCACAACGAAATAAATGTCACTGACCCCTCTAAAATAGACCAAAAAAACAAATTTTTGGTGCGTATTCACTCTACACTCGCAGGCCAAAAATAGCTTACTTTTTAACATCCTTCTTTCCCTTCTTCTTTTCGATTTGAAAACCCATACGGAACGCCATGTAAAATTCCTTATAAATATCCCCTTTCTTCTATTCCACAATAATATACATATATCCATCATAAAGGTTTCTACCCAGGAAACAATTTTATCCAGAACGATTAAATCAATATTTTGTTAAATTGCTTTTAGGCTTCTTCCAATCGTATGAACTTGTTTTACTGATGTTAATCATAATTTCACAATTGAGGTGATCAATTCACGAATGTATCTTGCCGATTCAGATATTGTGGATCGTGTTACTTAATCGTAAAACTACGATTCAACGTTATTGAAGCCAATTCATACGATTGAAAAGTCCTGAACACAATTCAAAAAAGTTTCGATGCAACCGTCCCTAGATGAAAATGCAGATTCAGAAGCCTTTAATCGTAAATTTCAAGATTCGCATTTCACACAAATTCAAACGAATCGTTGCTTGTTTCCTGGGTACGGCAATCGATGGCTATTTTTGCGAAAATTAGTCATGGATCAATAGTTCCCCTGACATTGATTATAAATTAAAAGGCTATATTTTAAAACAGGACAGGACACAAGAACTGTGATTTTGTTAAGAAATAGTGTATACTACGTTCACGATGATATATATGTATAATTGAGTAGGCCTAACTATAACAGAATGTTATCCAGAAGAGTTTGTTGAGCGAAATTTGTCATATAAAAAATGTAGAACCCCAAAAGGGAAATGATGTATTGATTTTGATTTAAATATGAACGCATCGTGACAAATGAGTAAAGCGAATACGAGTGAATGAGCAATTGCGAGAGACCTTAGGAGAAAAAGCGGTTATACGGAACCGAACACCGTTACGCTGGGCCCTTTTAGACACGCAGAGCGCACTTGACCAAATTTCTTAATCTATGTCTTCGGTGATAAAACCATGGTAGACATGTTTAGACACCCAGAGTACGCTTTGATCAAATTTGTCAATCTATGTCCCTACTGCAACCCGTTTAGTTCCTGTTAGATGCCTATACCTTCGATTCAAGAGATCTCTGATAGAACCACGGTAAACCAGGTTAGACACCCAGAGCGCACATGGCCAATTTTGTGAATCTATATTTCCGCTATAGCCCGTTCAGACCTTTTAGACGCACCTACCTGCAATCTAAGAGATTTCTGGTAGAATCACGGTAGATCCGTTTCGATATCCAGAATGCACTCTGACCAAATTGGTCAATATATGTCCCCATTAGGCACCGTTTAGACCCTGATAGACGCCAACACCTATTATTCCTTAGATAACTGAAACAACCACGCTAGACCCGTTGAAACACTCAAAGTGCACTTTGAAAGAATTATTTTTATATATGAATCCTGGACGGTGGCTAGGTATACTGTGTTAGGTCCCGTTTTCTAATTAAAATAATATAATTTGAGTACCAATTACCCATTTAGAACTCGGTTACACCCTGATAGCATTCCACAATTATGTTATAATTTCCCGGTAGAACCCAGGCAGATCCGTATAAAGTACCAGAGCATATGATGGGAACCTACTCAGGTTCTCAAAGGCATTTTACCCGGATCTAACTATGGTGCTAACGGTTTTTTTAAGCAGGGTAGCATTGATTGACAATTAGATTTCGGAAAGTCCCCACTACGCTATGAGCGAGGGTGAATACATACATTCGGGTATAATGGTATAATGTGAACTAGTTACTAAATTTTTCTTAATCATTTCAGTCGATATGCCGATCATTAGAAGAGTGTATCAATCACCATGATAACGGAATTCTACTATATCGGCATTATAAACCTGTGATTTAAAATCAACTATACGTCACTTAAGACCAGATGGGATTTTCAATATATATTGAACAGATTTTCTGTGAAAAAAGAGCGCTTCCACTCTTTTGGGTATCGGGCCCAGAACCTTTCGATTGCCTGTTGAATGCTCTATTATTTGAGCTATAGTGGTTCTACACAACTTTTTTGACAGAATCTATTTAGTCCTCATCCGGCTACGAGTATAACATGAACTAATTACTAAATTTTTCTTAATTATTTCAGTAGGTTATATCGATCATTAGAAGAGTGTATCACTCACCATGATAACGGAACTCTACTATATCGACCTTATCAACCTGTGATTTAGAATTAACTATACGTCATTCAAGAGCAGATGGAATATTCAATATATTTTGGAAAAAGTTTTCTGTGAAAAAAAAGAGCGCTTCCACTCCGTAGGGTATCGAGCCCAGGACCTTTCGATTGCGGGTCGAATGCTCTATTTGAGCTAATGGAGGTTCCACACAACTTTTCTCACAGAATCTATTTACGCCTCATCTGGCTACGGGTATACCATAAACTAATTACTAAATTTTTCTCAATCATTTCAGTCGATTATGTCGATCATTAGATCGATTAGATCAATTAGATAGGTAACATATTATAAATAACATCAGGTTGTATTCCAATATTTTGAAATTCAATAATAACTAATCAAGGATTACTCTGTTGTCTAGCAAGCTTTTTTCCCCCAAAATCATCCTATTTCACAACAATCTGAATCCAGAGACGACTGAAGAAAAAACTTCTTCAGAGTATTGACCAATTTTTAGATGCAGTAAAACTTTCTTTTTAATTTAGGCCACTTTTTTACCTGCAGTCGTCAACATAACCACGTTTGTTCCTGGCAATTTCATAACATTACCATGCCAAGATACATATTCGTAAAACTCTTTAGAGATGCAGGTAATTTAGCAATCTGAATCAGTGAGAGCCGTAATAGATACATTGGAAATTGAAGACAAAATCATGATATATTTTTGAATTATAGAAGAAGCATGTGTTTCATCTAATTTTTACTTATACATTACTTCCTACGTTAGATTCTTGAATGAGTCGTAAGGGCTTCTAGTTTAAATTACGTATATTCAAAATTGAAGAGAGAGGAAGATTCGTGGTCGGAAAAACTCGCGTAATCCTTGGTATGGTAATCAGCAAGGTTGCTCATATTATTATTATTATTATTATTATTATTATTATTATTATTATTATTATGCCCGGTCCTGCATTGGTTTCCTCGGAAATCGATCAGGGGGCCCTAGAACAGGCCACCGGGCGCGTCCTCAGGTTGTGGATAGAGGGGCCCTGTACAGAGGGTTACTGCTGAATACGGATACGTAACTAAATAAGCAGTCGCGGACAATGTTCCAGAGATGGTCCCGAAGGAATAACACCGAAGCCAAGGTGTTATCTACCGTGCCGAGGGCTGCATGGCACCAGGGAGTGGTGTCTCACACGGTGTCTCTAAGAAACCAGGCCACCTCCTAGAGTATTGAGGCCTTACCCCTGCATGCGGAGCTCTGCTGGAGCGGACCGAATACATCCCTAGCTAATCGTGGGAATAAAAGTGGAGTTTAAAAATTTAAATAAAAGTGTATGTGAGGAGTTGTTTGGAGGGGAGCTAGATGTGACGGAGAAGACGCTGGATTCGTTCGAGAGCGATAAGTCCCAGGTACGCCAGTACCAGGACTGGCTCCCTGAAAGAAACGAAAAACAGCTGGAGTTGTTACATAAGGTGAAGTCGGCCCTGGAGAAGATGGAGAACTTCTCCAGGACCAAGAAGAACATGCACCTCCCTATCAGGGATAGAATTCAGGAGGCAAAGAAGGAGCTCAGGGCCCTGCGGTATGACAACGAAGATACATAAGTGTAGAAATGGTAGTGTCACCCTCCATATTATTATAATAAAAATGCTGGTTTACGATCAATGAGGGTCAAATATAAAGAAGAAAACTCTTTATAGTGTCAAAATTGTTGCGACGTTTCGTTGGCTATGGGTTTGCCAACCTCATCAGGCTTTATTAAATTAAAAAAACACCAAATATTAAAATTGTCACACACAAGAAAAATAAACATTAAATTAACTTAACATCCAGAACATACACAAAATTGTTAAAATTTTACCTTTATAAAAGAAGTTTAACTCATGATGAGTAATGTCGAGAAAATAAAATTATAATAAAAGTCATGATTTACTTAATAAAATGACGTGATGTCATGGAGTCGACGACACTTTGTCTACTAAATTATTACATTCAAACAGTTAACTTAAAATATTGACAACAGTTATTGTAAACACAGAATTTGAAATGTAAACAGACATCAGCTGGAAAGCTATCATGAATTTAATCTATTAAGTAATGTAATGTAATGTAATAAGGCAACCGCGGCGCTACCTCTGTGCCGCAATGGAAGAAAAGCCCCGGAATGATCACATACCAGGGACGATGCGTTGCGCGGCCTTTAGGGAGGCAGCCCCCAATAGGAAGCTTTAGGACGGCCGCCATGGAGAAGAGATCTGGAGGAGCAAGCCCAGGGAAATAGATGAAGAAGCACGGAGGAGAGGTTAACATCGCTAAACGTGGGAATTAAAATGGAGTTTCAAAAATTAAATAAACGTATGTGTGAGGAGACGTTTGGAGGTGAATTGGACGTGACGGAGGAGACGCCGGATCCGTTCGACACCGCTAAGTACCAGGTACGGCAGTACCGGGACTGGCTTCACGTGAGGAACGAGAAGCAGTTGGAGATCCTGAAGAAGGTGGAATCGGCCCTGGAGAAGATGGAGAGCTTCTCCAGGACAAAGAAGAATATGCACCTTTCTATCAGGGACGGATTTCAGGAGGCGAAGAAGGAGCTCGGGGCGCTGCGGTATGATGTAGAGGATACCGTCTGCTACCTCGACTCCTTCGAGTACCTGATGCGAGGTCTAATGGTGAAGAGAATCAAGGAGGTGAAACCACCCAAAAACAAGGGAGTAGTTGACGAGGGTAGCCAAACCCTCCCACAGCCGGCGGCGAGGTCCACACC
Organism: Diplolepis rosae; assembly: GCA_030998225.1. Taxonomy (NCBI): domain Eukaryota; kingdom Metazoa; phylum Arthropoda; class Insecta; order Hymenoptera; family Diplolepididae; genus Diplolepis; species Diplolepis rosae. The sequence goes on along the minus strand of JAPYXD010000608.1, from coordinate 5,580,698 downwards.
GGACACTCGCAAACGGCGTAGAGAGAGCCGACTGTAAGTCCGGAGGTGCCTGTGGCCACAAAACCAATGGAGAAGAGGCCTAAAGCCTCCAAAAAGGAAGAGGAGTGGGTAGTTGTCCCCAGCAAGAAGGAACTCCGGAAGTAGAGAGGAAGGAAGCCTTGCAAGACGCCGGAGCAACCTCGCCGTGCGCGCCCAGAAGCGCGGCTCATCAAACCAGCGGAAGGGATGAGCTACGCTACCATCCTGCGCGAACTGAAGAAGCGCGTCGACCCTGACGAACTGAGCGCCACAGTCCAGGGGATCAGGGAGACGCGCTCCAACGACTTGCTAGTAGAAATTAAATGTTTCGCAAAAAGCAGAGGGAGGCTGGACACTGCCTTTAAAGAGGTAATTGGAGCCATGAGGACGGTCCGACATCTCATCCCCTAGATCGAGGTCGAGATCGTCGACCTGAAACCCACTATCGAAGCGAAAGACGTCGAGGATGCCGTCAGAAGCCTCTTCGACGAAGAAACGGAGCTAGAGTTAAGGGTGTCTCTAAGTAAAACCCCTTTAGAGGAAACCGGAAGGCGTATGTGCTACTAGAGGAGGCAAGGGCGCTGGAGCTGCTCAAGGGGGCCCACATCAAGATCGGGTGGGTCTCCTGCAGAGTTCGCAGGAAAAAGGAGGTGAACCGGTGCTCCCGCTGCGTTGGCTTTGGCCACATAGCGGCGGACTGCCGAGGGCCAGACCGCAGCAGGTGCTGCTGGAGATGTGGCGAGGAGGAGCATCTTGCGGGTTCCTGCACCGGAAAGCCGAGGTGCTTCCTCTGTGCCGCAAGGAAGGAAAAGCCCCGGAATGACCACATACCGAGCACTATGCGTTGCGCAGCCTTTCGGGAGGTAGCCCCGAATAGGAGGCCTTAGGAAGGCCGCCATGGAGAAGAGAACTGGAGGAGTAATTCCAGCAACATAGATGAAGAAGCAAGGAGGAGAGGCTAACATCGCCTGAAGATGGCCCCCACCCTGAAGTATAGCCTAACGGCGGTTCCGGGGTGGGATTCCACGGCCTAGAGACAGGGAGGGAGTTTTAGTGGGTTGGGCTCCGTGAGCAGCAGAGTCCCACACACCAGGGGGGCACGCAATCCCCTTGACGGTGCATAAAGCATTTCTCCCTTCCTCAAAAAAAAAAAAAAATTATTATTATCATATACAAATATAATTATCATGTAATATATCCATCCAAAACTGTTCTGAGAAGTTATGGATACAGTTCGACGTAAAGTTCGACATTACGCTTAAAAGAAACTATGTTAATGAATGAAATCGAATTTCTGGAAAAAACTGAGTCATGGGTTCCACCGATTGTTTTTACTAAACATTTTATTTTAACTCTGTTAACTAAATCAACTGGAATTTATTATTTGATCAAATTCTACCATTATTGAATTTTATGAAGACATTCTTTCATTATGGATATCTCTTAACTTTTCCATAATGTGAGAAAATATTATTTTCGAAAAGAAAGAGTAAAATTTTATTCGCAATTACCGATTACTTTATGAACGTGACAGGGTACTGCAATGTATGAACTGAATGTTCTATTTTTCCTCATGTCAATTTCAAAATGATTTTAAAAATTTAATAATAATGTATTAAGTAAAGAAAAGGAAGACGTTGCAAGTATAAGTTAAATTCTCTCCGACCTTTATAATTAACAAAAATATTCATCTAATGAATATTGTACTTAAGCACTCCGAACTTAATACGGCCCTGTTTGTTTTGGTTTTTACGCATGGCCGATACACGTGATGAATGAGAAAACGTAAAAAATTATTGGATTTTTACAAAACTTAGTACTAGGACAGTATTTAGGACGCTGAATACGAATTTGGTGTCCAAATTCAAAAATTCAAACTGGCCGATGCAATATAGATACCCAAAAATTCAATAATTTGGTATATTTTCATAAAATTCAGTACTGAATGTTTTTCGGATCACTGAATATCTATTTGTGGTCGGAATTGTGAAATTTGAAATACCCTATCCAATGTGGATACCAAAAATTTGAAAAAAAATGAAATAAATCGTCGTACTCCCAAAAAACTCCCTACTAATCCTTGCGAATGTGAATCCACCGAGTTCGATGGAAAATCAGTGGATTCTTAGTGGAGTTTCGTTACAGCTAAAAATGACCAATCCGCGTTTTTTCTGCCTTGGATTACAGAATATCATATTGCGATTATAAAATTGTCGAAATGAATGATAATAAGCGGTCAAATTTGGGTATAATTAGGATGCGACTTGTTGTTAAACATGGGCAGGGTTGGGTAACGACACGTCGTAAACAAAACAAAACACGTAGTTTTCTACACACAAGACATACCATTCGTCGAATACGTGTCGCAAGCTTGCTTTTGTGTAAATAAAGAACCTAATTGGCTATTTCTAACCTTTTTAACATATTAAAATAATTTTAAGTTTCTGGTCTCAAAATTGATAATACTTAACATGCATAAAAAAGTTCATATTAGTTTAGAAATGTGTTTATTTCTAAGATACAAACAGAGCTTGAGTATTCGATAGTCTAGTACATTACGTATTGTCGCGAGTCTCGGAATTACCCGAATTGTGTGCATTGGCACGTATTCTATTTTATGTGACTTCGGTGCGTATACGAGTTTTTATGCGTACACTGGAATCTAAGCTAGTATTGTAGTTGTTTGCGGCGCTAGTCATTACACTTGATATGTCCGGACTAGTCCCGGCCATTTTGATTTTATCGATCTTGTGTAGTAGTAATGGATTTTAGTAGACGCATGCGCAGTTCAAATGTACAAGGCTTTGCCAGTAAGATGCTAACGCTGTACGAAGAAGAAGAAGGATAAGAAGGATTGAGCTTCGTTTCATGGCTATGGGCGCATGCGCAGTTCAATTTTTACATTTCATTCCTTTCTGGCGAAATGTACTACATTGCGCTACTGTTAACTGTAGCGAAAAAACGAGTTTGCGCGCCGGTGGCACATAAAATATATTGACATACTCTTATTATATATTACAGATACACTATACTGATACGTTACTGAAAGCGAGTTTATATTCTTCATAATGGTTGGAAAATGTGTTTGTTTATAAAGATACAAATAGAGATTGATTATTTCATATAGAAAACTCTTATTATATTATATGTAGGTACACTGTAAAAGTGATACGTTACTAAAAGCTTTACCTGAGACATTAAAAATTTCTATGATTCAATTTCTAACATCTTCATTCAGCTTTCTCATTATTTTCAAAAAATACTAAATTTAGGTAATATTTCCATTTTTGTACCAGAATAGCCCCGGTTAACGATATATATATATTCTTTCACAAAAATCTTCATGATGAATAATAATATATTTACAAAAAAAACTTCCAGTTTTCAATTGGAGAACAATTTTAGATGTATTTAATTATGAAGTATTTTAACTTCTCGAATAAAATTCATTCAAATGGCGTTCTCGTGACATATAGTTTTCGATATGTAAAATACGCGACGTCAAAAACTCAAGAGGTAAAATCCATAATTATCGACGTGTCGAAAACCATGTAAGTTACGTGACGTATGTTACGAACCCAACCCTGAACATGGGTATATCGGTAGTTATACATTGTACCATAGTTTTAGTTGCCCAAAGTTTCAATTGCCCATAAAATCACCAGAAGTCACTATATTTGAAAAGCAGTGTTTGACGAAGATTATGAAAGGAATGCGTTGGCAAAAATTGTAAGTATATACCAAATATAGGCGGTAGAGAGCGCTTCAGGGAAATGTACAGGAATCCTGCATCTTGCAATCCTGGCAGTTATTGCCAACACATTCCTTTCATAATCTTCGTCTGACACTGCTTTTCAAATATAGTGACGTCTGGTGATTTTATGGGCAATTGAAACTTGGGGCAACTAAAACTATGGTACAATGTATACCTACCGGTATATCCACATATGCTACATGTCAAAGCGTATCTTTTGTTTTATATGTCGGTGGTAATGAGCATCGCTGGCGCAATCTATCATTTCATCAGGTATATACTGTTCTCCACTAACAAAATCACTTTGCTTTTTTCGATAAAATACTCAAATTTGATCACTAATTATTATTCATTTCGACAATTTTATAATCGCAATATGATACTTTGTAATTCTAGGCTAAAAAAACGCGGATTGTTCATTTTCAGCCGTAATGAAACTCCACTAAGTATCCACTTATTTTCCACCGAACTCGGTGGATTCACATTTTCTCAGATCACTGAATACCAATTTTGTATCCAAATTTAAACTTTTGGGTAGCCATATTGGATTGAGCATTTTAAAGTTTCTCATTTTTACCCTAAATTCGTATTCAGCTACACAAAAAATCTCTCATAACTAAGTTTCATGGGAACCTGCCACTTAATTTGATTTTTCAGAATTTTTAGTAGATATCATGGAGAATAGACATAAGGAGACCAAACTAATGTAACTGAAAACGAGCATCTTTTTTTCGGAAGTACATTGATTGAGTACGGGAACTTCCTAAGAGATGGCGCTCCTGCAAGTAGCGTAAAAAAAGAACTCTTCGTGTACCTTTGCATGCATGAAGGTTGTCATAGTAACATATATCTATTATAAGAATGTTTACAAACATTTACAAATATTAACCTGAATTTGTGGTGATGTTAGAATATTTTGAGCGAACAGAAGGAAGCGGCCATTTTTTACGCCACTTACATTCGCGCCATCAATCGGGAAGTTTTTCTAGATTTTCCATGTACTTTCGACAAAAACGTGCTCAACTTTTGTGAAGTTCATGCATAAGAGATTGGTCTCTTCATATCTATTCTCCATGATAGACATATTAGATCGGCCATTTTGAATTTTAGAAATTTAACACCAAATTCATTTTTGCTTGCGAAAAAATCCCCTAAACCAAATTTTATGGAAATCTGCCAAATAATTAATTTAATTTTTCAAAATGTTGGGTAGCCATTGTTACGTCCTACAAAGTGCAGGATGTATTTTAAATTATTTAAATAGCAAATAGAAATATGTAGAAAGTCTATCACTCCGTAAATACAGGAAATGACCATTCGTATGCAACTGATCAAAGTGCAGGAGAGCAGTAAAAATGTCTAGCACAGGATAATGTCGCTCCCTGAATCTTAGGTCATTGCATTTAGAGTAGGCTAGACTAAATTTTTGAATTAATTTTGTGAAGGGCAAGTGGTTATGAGGTCATCTGGATTAAACCATACATCCTCATACTCTCTGCGTCTTGCTTATGGTGCAAAAACCATATGAATAGGCGACAATTTTCTTTAGCGAGGAGTTCGACTTGGGCTCTCGTCCCATTTTCAAATCCAGTGTAAGTCTAATTTTTCTGAAACTATATTCTGTGACTCGACATTATTAGAGAAAGAACTTCCAGAGTAACGAAGGCAACGCACTGTACTTTTTCGTCTGAGCAATAAAAAAAATTCACAAGTAAGTAAGTCAAGTTTATCTAATTTCTTTAAAAAACCAAACTTAGGAAAGTTTATTCCTTTAAATTCTATGGTAAAAATATCGGTTTGAATTTCAAGCTTAAGGAACACTGAAAATTTTTCCAAGTATAAATTCATTTATACTGAATTTAGTGCTAAGCATTCCAATATTGCTTTGCACTGATTTAAACAATATAATACATTTTTATATCAAATATTTCATTGGTCTATTTACATTACATTTAGTGCTAAGCATTCCAATATTGCTTTGTACTGATTCATGATTTTATATCAAACATTTCTTTTATTCATTTAAATTAAATTAAGTGCTAAGCATTCCAATATTGTATTGCATTGATTCGATCAAATAATACCTTTTTATATTATATTGTACATTTCATTTGTTCATTTACATTGAATTTAGTGCTAAGTCTTCCAATATCGCTTTTTGTACTGATTCAATCAAATAATACATTTTTATATAAAATATTTCATTTGTCCATTTACATTGAATTAAGTGCTAAGCATTCCAATATTGCTTTGCACTGATTTAAACAATATAATACATTTTTATATCAAATATTTCATTGGTCTATTTACATTACATTTAGTGCTAAGCATTCCAATATTGCTTTGTACTGATTCATGATTTTATATCAAACATTTCTTTTATTCATTTAAATTAAATTAAGTGCTAAGCATTCCAATATTGTATTGCATTGATTCGATCAAATAATACCTTTTTATATTATATTGTACATTTCATTTGTTCATTTACATTGAATTTAGTGCTAAGTCTTCCAATATCGCTTTTTGTACTGATTCAATCAAATAATACATTTTTATATAAAATATTTCATTTGTCCATTTACATTGAATTAAGTGCTAAGCATTCCAATATTGCTTTGCACTGATTCAATTAATATAATACATTTTATATCAAACGTTTCTTTTATTTATTCAAATTGAATTAAGTGCTAAGCATTCCAATATTGCTTTGCACAGATTTGATCAAATAATTCATTTTTATATCAAATATTTCATTTCTCCATTTATATTGAATTTAGTGCTAAGCATTCCAATATCACTTTGCACTAATTCAATCAAATAATACATTTTTATATCTAACATTCCATTTATTCATTTATACTGAATTTAGTGTTAAGCGTTTCCCACACTGCTTTGCACTAATTAAGTTGAATTTAATTCATTTTATCATCAAATTCCTCGTTCATCCAGTTGTAATAAACTTAGGTCTAGGTTTACAACAGTGCTCTGCACTGACTCAATCAAACAAATACTTGTAATTTTCAACCAATTCATATTTCAATTGTACTGGATCTAGAGCTAAGCATTCCAATATAGCTTTGCATTGATTAAACTAAATCAAATACTTTACCAAGGTATTTGGAATGGGTTTTAAATTTGATTAGTGAATTGACTTGTTCTTGAGACAAACAAATCTCAAATCTACTAATAGCGTCTAGCTATCTTCTCAACCCATTTGATTTGTCCTTTATATTAATTCATATTTCATATAAATTGATAATTTGATAATAATTTGATAATTCTACGTTAGGCACATTTTAGGCCTACTTTGTGATTTTCGACTAACATAGCAAAAGAGTAATTGTAATTTTAATGAATGAAAATAATCAGTTATTATTGATATTTCTTTGTATTATAATTAATAATTGCATTGTTTATCAGCAATCAGTTAATTATTTAAAAACAACCTAATCATACAAAATGGTTGATAAATTAACCCACCTAAACATAATGCAAGTAATATGAATTTTCTTGATCAATAAATTACCCATTGTTTACCGTTTCTTGTTTGATTATAAATTTGTTCACTTAAGGAAGTTACTCACCTACCCGCCTTGTCAAAACAGGGTTAGACACACAGGTTCATTACAGTAGTACTTGATCTGGCAACGTCGCACCTTGTTTGTTCGTGTGCGCACGGGTTTACAGTCGCACATATGGTCACGTCAGTACCTAAGAAATGTTTCTCAGACATGAAATTATACAATGAATTAAAAAGCTGCACATCCGTCCAAATGAGGAAAAAAATGATTGCCCCTGACATCACGATAGTTATGGTTATCGATGCATACAAAGAACATGGTTTTGATGGACTATCTCGTTTGTTTCGTGCTGATAAAAACGGGAAAATTCGTGTGACATATAATAGGAAAGTTAAAAATAAAATCTGTGATTATCTGAAAACAAAATACTAATTTACTTTAGTTTAATTGGTGTATATTTATTGTATATGTATCAAATATTCTAAATAATAATTAATGAACGATTGTGATGATAATATATATATATGTATTGAAAAATTGTTATATCGATTCAAGACTGTGAAAATAAGACAAATTTAGTATATCATTAAGAAAGATGTTACGTACTACGTATTATGATATATATGTAAATAAAGTTGTTTGTATGTACTTAATTCGTTTATTTATCATACGAATAATGAATATTTTATATTTCATTTATTAAAAACATGATTTTCATAACAAATTTTAATCACCAGTTGGTACGAGCTGCTGAACAGATATGAGGCATACATTTCAAATTTCGCGCACATAATCTACGAATGCGACGTTGCCACATACCTAACCAAAGGCCGAAATCACAGCAATTTTCAATCTTCATCGTATTTGTTATTACTTTTAGAACCCACCTTTGAATGATATTAAAGTTGATAACTATTCCTGAACATCTTATCTTTCTACTGTTCAAATCCCGTTATGATCTGTTTGTCAGTTGAGAAGATATCAATGATAATACATGATAAACTCCGCGATTTCTCATAAGAGCCCATGTTGAATCAACTAGAGAGACGCAAAATAGAAATACGAATATCTCACTAAAAAACCCACCTCAGACCTTGAAATTTCGTACGGATAATTTTTTTATTATATTCTAACGCTCTGCAAAGTTTAAGATTTTTCTGTTCGTTAATTCTTCATCCTAAGTAACTCCCTTAATTCATTACATTCAATTGTCATAAGTTTTTTTATATAAAATAACTAATTAGGGCCATTTTGTCAACGCGACTTTAGCCAATTCTTTCAGCCCTTCTTATTCTTAAATTGATAACTAAACTGGATTTTTCATAGCAGATAAATGTGCCTTGATCATTCTTTTACGTATATCTGGTATGAAAAATGCTTTTGAGTAATTGATTTAAGAATAACAAGGGCGAAAATAATTGGCTAAAGTCACGTCTAGGACAAGTCCTCAACTATTTCCGTGGTATCTGTATTCATTATTTTAAGCAATTACTATAGAATAAAATTAAAACACATTTTTACCTGCACAGAGAAAAATGGATGTTTAGAATTAACATCTAGATGTTTAACTATGGGACAGCCATCTTATATGTTTAGTTGTAATATCTAGATATTCAGGAGTAATATCTAAGATGTTAAAATATGCAGAGATTAATATCTTGGATATTACAGTTGAACATCTAGATAATACAATTAAACATATAAGATGGCTGTCCCATAGTTGAACATCCATTTTTCTCCGTGTGCGTAAACATAATAAATAAATTGCTGGCCTGAAAATCGGTGAATGATAATAGAATAAATTTAAATAAAATTATAGCAATCTGAATTATCATTAGATACGTATACATAGATCATTACAAAATTTAATCTTAATTTTTTTGCAGATAATTTTAGAATATTTTTAATTAAATTAAAATGAATTTTATCTAGATGAAAAACAATCAAGATGTACCGGAACATATCACAAAATAACTCAAGTCTTATTTTGATAATAATCGTATATGACAGAAGACCAAGCCCTTATGAATAATGGAAAGTGTCAAACCTCCATGGTTATAACTTGTAGCCTATAAGGCTTACACTATTTTTCTATTTTAAGCAAAATTCGGTCTTTTATCGTTTTTAATTTTTTCAAAATTTTATGTCTTAAGGAGAAATGTTTTTCTATCAGAAAGAGTACTAGTAGTATTAGAAGACAAGAAAAGTTTCTGAGGTGGTGCAAACAGGAGAAAAATAATATCTGAAAGAAACGTTCTTATAATGAATTTCTTCCCTACTGTTCGAACACCTGGAAAACGGAAAGATAAGATTGGAAGATATTCCCCGTAATTTTTTCAAAGTCGACTCACTTTGGAAAAATGTCTGAAGATAACGAAACGTTTGCGGTTAAAATGACATACGAGGTATGGAATATAGGTTCGTATTAGAGAAAATGAGATAGTTTTCTCTATGAGAGTTTTCGTTGGTAGGAGTCGACTCAATGTGCCCGAGAAAATCGCTGACTTATGGCTTTGCAGGCAAAGCCGTACCTTTTTTCATAACTCCCAGTCAATCCCGAACCCGCATCTCCTTTATAATGTACCCAGATTCCAGCGATTAATTTTTTCCCATTGTGAGCTACACATCTCTATTTCACCGAATTTTGCCGACTTTCTCTCGCTCACTTTTATTCTCTTTCTACACAGTCTGTGCCATTATTAGCAAACTGATCTCAACAACAATATAAAATGTATTTGTTTTAATTAAACCTGTCAGCTGAACTACAAAAATAATTTATGTTTTTATGGCTTTATTATCAAGAATCATATTAGACGCATAAATACAATAATGCTATACGAAGTGAAATTATCGCAATTACATTTCACAAAAACGTTCAATGCAGCTATAATGCTCATTTAAAATCAAGTATAAATCTTAAAAAATTACTTTTCTCCTCGATAAAGCATAAGATTAAGAATACTAACTTAATACGATTACGTCTTGCAGTTCCTCATTTCCGTTAAGTATTCAACTGTAAATAATTCTTTCACATTTTTTCATCCTAAAAATAATCAAAGACAATATCATGTGCAGTTCTCGAACTTATTTCAAAAATTTATTTTGAAACAATAGCAGTTTCATCACGTTTATTAGCGTAATAAGGAAAAATAAACTTATATATTTATTTTATAATAATGCCTCGAATTATACCCTGCTGTGAATTCCAATATACACTGAAAGGAATTTATCGTGAATGGAGACAATTTTCTGGGTATATTAGCAAAAGAGTTTGGCTGACTCAGATACAGCTAAACTGTATGGGTGTTTCATAAAAACAGTTATAGTTGAAGGTATATTACTGCATCAGTAATATATTTTCAATACACACATCCAAACTGGTATGGCTGCAACAGATGAAACATGGTTATGGTTCCTATAGCCAAACTCTGTTTTGGAAAATCAGCTCAACTTCAAACAGACGCTTGTCTGCTAGTTAGTGATGCGTAGTAGCTTCAGAGGTTAGGGATAAGTAAACTATTATATCAGTGGTTGATTTTAAGATTTTAAAACTGTATCAAATAACTAATTTCATAGATCTATATATGAATTATTATTAAGTGTACAAGTTTGCTTTCGCCGTTTTTCGATAGATGGCTACATCGGTAATTGCTAGTTGAAATCGACGGACTAAAACTTTCACACAGTAAGCGGCAAAGTTGTACACCTTATATAAAATTCATAAATCTAAAAAAAACAAATTAAATCGATGCCGGCGACACGTGTTTTGTTTGCATGATCACATACGATCACTTTGCGAACGTTTGAACGCACACCAATATACATCCTTGAAACAAACCACTTTGTTTTGCTAAATCAGTATAACAGTCGATGGATAATACAATTAGAAGGACATTTATGAAAGTTTCCTGATCTGATAGCTAATTTAAAGACATGTCATTAGCTCAACTAGTATTTGTTATTTTCTTATTCATACTTATTAACACACTCAATAATATAACTGAAGCAAGAAGATTTTCTTTCTAATTTGCATAAAAATTCTCTAACAAACTCGGTTAGGTAGAAACACCCCTAGCGGACCCGTGTGAGAGAACGGTCATAGAATACTCTGACCGTCCTCTGACCGTTCTATGACCGTTCTATGACCTCGCATTATTACGGATAAGAACGGTAAAAAAGACATTAAAAGCATTGCAATTATGATTCTGTGACAAAATTTGGATTAGAAGGTGAAGCAATAAATACAGTTATCTTATTTTTCAGCGATAAAAACTAGAAAAACGTAATACCTGTCACTGAAGGCGGCTTCAACTGCTCTCAGTAGCATTTTGCGCGCTAAATTTAAAAACAGAATTGAGGATTGAGAAATGCAAATGTGTAAGATAAATGAATTCAATAATGAACTTTACGTAATAAAAGTTGCTGAAATTAATTAAAGTTGCATGAATAATGTAAACAGTATTTTTAGAAGCCTCTGATGTCATTCAATTGTAATTTTTTTCTTTTGTGCATGATGCGACTTAACCGACCGCTGTGACTAATCAAACAAATCATTTGGATTGAGAAATGCAAATGTGTAAAATAAATGAATTTAATAATAAACTTTACGTAATAAAAGTTGCTGATATTAATTAAAGTTGCATGAATAATGTAAATTCTCTGATGTCATTCAATTGTCATTTTTTACTTTTATGCATGATGCGAATTCATGGACCACAGTCACAAATGCTAAAAAGTATTTTCTAAAAAGTATTGATAAATGATTTGGGGTAATTCAAAGTACGCAAAATAAAAGAAACAATATTTATAATTTGACAGTATTTGTATTTGCATTATTTTGGGTGATATTACCTCTAATATACAGATGTATATCCAATTGGAAGAACTTAAGATCATGTATCAACCAGTACAGCTGACTAAATCAATAATATCAGTTTCCCCCCAGGATTTTCCCATAAAAATAAATTTTGATATTTGAAAATTTAGGACATAATAAAGGTCATATTAGCGGATGTCTGTAGACTTTAATTACTTTTAAGGGGGTCTCCTTATCCAGGACATTCAAAAAATCGATTTTTTTTTTTTGTTCCAATCCATGGATCTATTATCAGAGAATATTGTCTCAAAATTTTACAGTCCATATCGGAATAGTTTTGATGGTAGAGTTCCGAGCAGTGGCTTGCGCGGTGCGAGCGGGAGGTTTTTTTCACCGTCTGAAAACTTTAAAGCGCGTTTTCTCAAAACCACATTTTTCAAAATTGCGTGTACGATTAAAGGAGAACCAATTAAGCTATTATTATAAACTTTTTTTTTTATTTGTAGGTAATTAAAATGCGCATATAGTGAACCTTTAGTTTTTATGATACAGTATTTATTTTCATTATAAATAACGCATTTTAAACAAAAAAAACGGTGAAAAATTTGATTTTTCCGGAAAGTAACTCAAAAGATCGATAAAAAAAATTTTTTTTTACAATTTTTTAGGTTCACTATAAGCGGAAGACCCTTTTGAACAAAAAAAAAACAAATATATATGTGTTTCAGATGAAAACTTTGGACAATATCATGCACGCAAAATTAATTGTCCGTGGTGAGACGCTGCGCGGGATCTTCGATAAGTCCGAGATTTTTTCTTGTTTTCAAATGAAAATTTTTTTTAACAAGTTCAAATATGTAAGGTAATGGAACCAATACTCGATCAGCATCCATGTAGGTTACGGAAAACGACCTTTCAAAGTGTATAGCATTAGAGTAATAAATTAAACTTTTGTGTATATATTGTAGAAAATGGTTTTGTTCATGGAATTCCAGACGCAGAAAATTTTTTTGTGTCGTTTTGTAAATGAATTAGGCGTTTTAAAACATTACTTTTGGGTATCAATACTCGATCACCGAAAACCCCGCGAAACCAGTAGTCGATCAGCAAGGGACCAATAGTCGATCATGTCATTTGTGATCAGCTGTTTTACGGAGAGTAAAGTTTTTCTTTTCTGACCTTCACCATCTGCAAATGATTATTTTATTAATGTAGTATGTACTGTAACTCATAGTTAAATTTAAAATATAGGTCACTGTGAAAGTATATATGCACATCAAAACAATCATATAACCTCAAAATCATACATAAAAAAATTAAAGCATTTATGTGAAAAATTTTGAAAAATATCACTTCTTTTATAGTTTTCACTAATCGAGCACCATAAAATTTCGACCAGAAGTTAAAAACTCATTTTTAAGAATTAAAAAAAACGAACACAGCTTCGCGGTAGGCTAATCGACTTTTGGTTCCCCTTCGCTTTTTATATACCAAAAGACGATCAGCGTTTTTACATATTTAATCAAATTTTTGATTATAATTACCTGTCTGTAATAATAGAAAAAGCCTTCATAGGCCTGGTAATGCCTTCTCTCACGCGATTTTTCCAACTTTTCCCTGATTATCGTCCAACTTAGCACGGACACATGAGAGTTGGCGGCACCACTGATCGACGGCGCAGGCGACTGTAACGCACGAAATTCAACGAGCGCGTAGGGGAAATATTTTTCTCATACACTATGTAATATTTTTGAATAATAATTGGGCCGTATAATATTCTTAAGTATTTTTTTCAAATGTTACAATTTTTTTGCAGTATTTTGCTTTTTTGAATTCATAATAAACATGAATTCATACCGAAGTGATCGAGTATTGGTCACTGATCGAGTATTGGTGCCATTACCTTACCTAAATATATGCGAAAATTCTTTGACCAGTGTTTTTATTTTCTGCTTCAAAGAAAATTGGGAAAAAGTGCCTTTTTTTAAGGTTCTGGATAAGGAGACCCCCTTAAACAATAAAAAATAATAATTCCTGTTTTACCGACACTAAAACTTATTTAATTGCTCACAACTAATCAAAGTCTACAGCCATCCGCTATTGTGTCCTTTATTATGTCCTAGAGTTTCAGCTGAAAAAATTCATTATTGTTGAAAAATCTTGGGGAATTGATATTATTTGGTCAATAGCAAAAAACAGTTTTTCTATACAGAATTATGTCGAATTTACAAAAGAGCACGGCATGCAATTAAAATTAATACAAGTGCGTCTCCTAAAACTAAAATCATATAAATATGCAATTATACATACCATATCATTCAATACGAGTAGAGTCATGTTATTTTTATGTTTTTTTTTAGGAGATAATTGTGAATTTTTATATTTTATTTGCTATGTACGTTTTATTCAAAATTACATTTCCCATTGATTTAATAAAATTAAGTTAGTTCTCACATCAAATTGATTAAGAATCTAATTCCGAATAAGATCTATATCACAAATAAATTATATAAATCCACAATAATCTTCTAAAAAATATAACATAATATTAAGCTTATAGCTAACACAAAAATGAATTCCATGACTAATTCAGAAAAACTTTTTACAACAATTCCAAGAAATGTTAAGATATAAGTACGCACTTGTATTAATTTTAATCGTATACCGTGCTCTTTTGTAAATTCGACATAATTCTGTATAGAAAAACTCTTTTTTGCTATTGACTCAATAATATCAATTCCCCAAGATTTTTCAACAATAATGAATTTTTTCAGCTGAAACTCTAAGACATAATAAAGGACACAATAGCGGATGGCTGTAGACTTTAATTATTTTTGAGCAATTAAATAAGTTTTAGTGTCGGTGCAACAGGAATTATTATTTTTTACTGTTTAAAAGTAATTAAAGTCTACAGACATCCGCTAATATGACCTTTATTATGTCCTGAATTTTCAAATATCAAAATTTATTTTCATGGGAAAATCCTGGGGGGAAACTGATATTATTGATTTAGTCAGCTGTACTGGTTGATACATGATCTTAAGTTCTTCCAATTGGATATACATCTGTATATTAGAGGTAATATCACCCAAAATAATGCAAATACAAATACTGTCAAATTATAAATATTGTTTCTTTTATTTTGCGTACTTTGAATTACCCCAAATCATTTATCAATACTTTTTAGAAAATACTTTTTAGCATTTGTGACTGTGGTCCATGAATTCGCATCATGCATAAAAGTAAAAAATGACAATTGAATGACATCAGAGAATTTGCATTATTCATGCAACTATAATTAATATCAGCAACTTTTATTACGTAAAGTTTATTATTAAATTCATTTATTTTACACATTTGCATTTCTCAATCCAAATGATTTGTTTGATTAGTCACAGCGGTCGGTTAAGTCGCATCATGCACAAAAGAAAAAGATTACAATTGAATGACATCAGAGGCTTCTAAAAATACTGTTTACATTATTCATGCAACTTTAATTAATTTTAGCAACTTTTATTACGTAAAGTTCATTATTGAATTCATTTATCTTACACATTTGCATTTCTCAATCCTCAATTCTGTTTTTAAATTTAGCGCGCAAAATGCTACTGAGAGCAGTTGAAGCCGCCTTCAGTGACAGGTATTACGTTTTTCTAGTTTTTATCACTGAAAAATAAGATAACTGTATTTATTGCTTCACCTTCTAATCCAAATTTTGTCACAGAATCATAATTGCAATACTTTTAATGTCTTTTTTACCGTTCTTAGCCGTAATAATGCGAGGTCATAGAACGGTCATAGAACGGTCAGAGTATTCTATGACCGTTCTCTCACACGGGTCCGCTAGGGACAATACCATTTCTTTCAATGTAGAGACCCATATGGGAATCTACCCAAGTTTTCATCTGGGATACCATATTATTACCTAGATGGGGACCTATCTTACCGCCGATGACAATTAGAGACCTACTGAGAGAAATATGCTGTTGTCGGAATAACGGAAGAAGTTCTGTTGATTGAAATTCTGTCATAGTGACCGAAAATGTCAGTTGTATCGACGGAAAACTGTCGTTGGAATAACAGAAGTTTCTGTGTCTGCTATTTCAACGGAACTGTTCTGTTATTTTTCGTGACAACAGAACTGTTTCGTTGATCCAACGAAATTACTATCGTTAATAGTTCGGTCTCAATTATCATAATGATTTGTGTGGAGCTATATGTTTTATTAACGATCGCGATTCCCCACAAGAAGTTATCATCCAATTAGTAAGCAATCTCTTCTTTTTTGTCAAAAAGCGATCGCTGAAAAATAAAAGTGATCACTAGAAACTGCAAGCGATCGCCAAAAATGAAAAGCAATAAAAAAATGTTTAGAAAGTAATCTCTTTTTTTAACCAAATCTAAGCTAATTTCGGAGCGTAGCAAAGTTTTCAGTAAATTTACAAAGAGAAGAAAGGCTTGCACTTGTCAAATACATTAAAGTCGTGTGACGTTTAAGTTTCAATTAAGCCAAAAAGTCCAAAGTCTATTTCGCTATCTATATTTCTCTGTTTATTATTAAATATAATTAAGAATAAACCGGACAAAGGGCAAGCCAAATAAATTTGATAACTAATTGAATTTAACAAGGATATTTGATTCAAAAATTACAATATTAATAGATTTATAACCTAAGCGACTTCGTTATTGATGTTGGTTACAGTTATGGTGCTTCCTTCTTATTGGTATCGTCGGTTCTCCAAACTTGAAATAAAACACTCTATAAGTTTGAGACAAAAATTCGAGAAAAAATATGTAGTAAAACTTCAGTTCGACTTACTGGGTTAATTTATATGGGGGCGTTACTCGAAGGAAAGGTCTAGTTTGTGGATGGGCCATTGACACTTGTTGAGACTTTCATTAGAGTAAGAGAACCGGCGCTGGGCGAGACAGATTTTCAGACTAAACCTCGGGGCGTTTCCGTACCTCTGTTTAGCTAGGAATCTGCTACTTTTAGGCATTTTAATCTATTCTACAAAAGCATTAGAACTAAAGCTTGAAAATTTCAATTAAGGGTGAACTTCTGCATAAAAATATTGGTTGTCAGTGTAGTGGATTGAAATAGCATTCGAGTGCGTAGTTGGCGTGTCACAACGATTTCCGTGTCTGCGAGAGCAGTGGGGAAGTATCTTCTTCATCATATATGTCACTTACACTTTTTAAAAGCATAATTTAAACGTATGTCAACTACATCAGGTAAGCTTAGTCGCAAGGATCAATGATATTATTTGTATATATTGGTAATATTGTGGTTATAAAACTATATAAATAATATAAAAGTTTTCATTTTAAAAAATATAGGTTGACATAGTAGTAGGAATCATTAAATGATATTACATTAGAATAATAAACTGTCATGCAATTACAGGGATCGTCTATCTTCGCGCCAAAATTTCGAGACTATTTTCAACAATGGTTTGCGAAAAAACTACCATGATATTGAGAAATGTTTTTCCATATTTTATTAGCACACTCTTAGATTTAGAAGAAATGACTTCGAAACAATTGTTTTTTCAAAATCCCGACCTTGGAGCGTCCTTGACCGCGCCTACGCAATAACGTCACAGTCGACTTTGTGGCACGATATCGCCATTCCGGTTTCTTGAAACAAAAAAACAAACAAATTTCTTTAATAATTATCAAAATTCTGTATGTCAATTTCTCTCTTATGTATAATCAATGATTTATAATGCTTTTTAAATTCTCTTGTTAGTCATGTACACATCAAGGATCGTAATACTTGTAAATTGCTCTTTATCATTTTATATTTAATTGATAAATTTTGATAATTATTATTTTCCTTTTATCGACAATGATAATGTTGTTAATTTACATAATTATTATCAATAAATAAAGAAAAATATATCAAATTACCTAATTAGCACTATATATGTAACATATATGGGTCAGAATTTCTGAAACGGATCACCCGAATTGGATGAAAATTCAAATCTACTTCAGAATTATTTTTTACGATAGTGTTTATCATTCCTGACATAAATCTAAAGTGATTTCGTTCACAAAATTTTTTTGTTTATAATATTAACAATTAAAGATTTTTGTCACTTTTTTTTGTAAAATTAATTCTGGCTGATCTAATTATCCGATTTTTATGTTTTTTGTGACAATGGAATCGTCATTTAACATAGCTTGACTATGATTTTTTCCTATTTGAAAACTTGAAATTTTATGTGAAATTTTAATAATTGTTTATAACAAATTGAAAAACAAATGTCTTCTTCATCGGATTTCGACTGAAAAAAAAACCACATGTACTTCATTCAATTATCTTTCATATTCCGTTGAGAAAAAAAATCGCCCGCATTTTGGAACGATCCAATCCGGTCGAAAACATAGTCGCGCGAGGTGCCAAAACTGTGCCGTTCGCTCACGCGCATTTATTCTTCACCGCGCAAATGCTTCGTGCTATGTAAAAAGGATTTCTTGGGTGAATAAATAATACATTTTTGAAACGTATATAAGTAGTATACATTCTTGACATCAGTTTATTTAAATTTAGCACAGAATAGGTAGTATTTTCAAGGATGATATACTCCTTAAACAGATCACTCAAATATGGTCAAAAATTACTTCTACTCGTTATGGTATTTTTTCGATAGGCATTGACAATGTGAACTAAAATCCAGATTAATTTTGCAAAAAGATTTTTTTCTCATTTTTATTGTTGATTAATGTAATGCCAATTTAAATATGATCGAACGTTCGGAGCGCGCTTTGACACGGAGCGTTCGACGCCTTTGAACACGATAGTTGCTAGCGATCGTCATTTGTTTTTTTCCTTATCATTATTATTTTTGCTTTTGTAGATCAGTCTTTTCACAGTCAAAACTGAGCACAGACCTCTATAAAAAATTAACGCGTTATTTTTGTAGTGGTGTTCTAGAATTTGGAGTGTTTTTTTGGCAAAGTGGTTTATGCTATATCTGTCATTATTACTATTATCATTATTATTATTCATTTGAGACAGCCACAGAACCAAAGCACGTTTTGTGCAAAATAGTATCGAATTCAGATATTGGTACTCTGTGCAGGATCGAACGTTAATTATTATGTGTCACTTGGAGGCTTAATAATATGATGAGTTAAGGTAAAAGCACCAATAGCCGGACAGAGCCATGAATTTTTCACAGAATTAGAGATTTATGAATCACTTATCGCTATCTTGGTGTACCTTATACAAACCTCGAAACAAACACTTTAAAAAAGTGAAAAATTTGTTGAATTAGAAATTAAAACTTCACCAAGAAAATAAAATTTCTCTATTGAAGCGCAAGGCTGGTCGAAATCTAGCGAAATATGCTCTATAAACTAACTGACGCGTTGTCTTTGTTAAGCAAATAACATTTACATTCACCTTCATTTGTCATATTAATACGTGTTACACTAAAAACAAATGCTTTATATAAACCATAATATTTTTCAAAATTAAAAAACATTTTTCTTTAATTAAATATTTTAAATCTGGTTATTAGGTCAATGAATATTCGTTTTGCCTAAAAACCGAACGCGCGTGTCCATGCTGTTAATATTTTCAAGAAATGTGGTAAATATTTGATTGGCACTCCCCGTTGTTACGCTCTCAACGCCCATCAAGCTCCCTCGTCTTTATCACAAGTGTGACGAATGACTCGATGAGCGTCCAGAACCGTTCAGACTGGAGCATGAGAGGGACCATCGTGTTAGGAGTAAGCTCAGAACCCACCGCCTGACCGAGGACCTCCCTAGACACACCCCATTTTGCGCAGACGAAGAGTGCGTGCTCTGCGTTATCCACTGGGAAATCGCAGTAGCAACACGTCTCCTCGTCTCTCTTCTTAAAGCGCCTCAGGTACGCGTTGAAACAGCCATGGTCCGAGAGCGCTTGCGCCAAATAAAAGCCGACTTCCCCGTGCTTTCTATTCAGCCAGGTGGCGAGCTCCGAGATCAGGCGGTAGGTCCATCTCCCTGTCTGCTCACCATGCCATTTCATCTGCCACTTCTCGACGAGTCTGCGCCTTCCATCCTTGCGGATGGCCTCCTTTGAGTGAGAGATTTCCTACAGATGGGCGCAGGTAAGCTCCTTACGAAGCGGAAAGGTCTCCTGCCTTTCCTCCGCCAATAAATCTATTGGCGGGACGCTCGCCAGGACCAACACAGCGCTTGTCGAGATAGTTCTATATGCTGAAACTATTCTCAGCGCGACAAGTCTCTGCACCGAGAACAGCTTCTTCTGGATAGCATGGTTTTGCAAGGCATTGGCCCAGACCGGAGCTGCATAAAGCAGCTTCGAATGGAACACGCTCACCACCAATCTTCTTTTCGCTTCCCTGGGTCCACCAATGTTTGGCATAAGCCGGGCCAAGTTTGCTCCACATTGGATGGCTTTGGCAGCTGCGATCTTTAGGTGTTCGCCAAAGCTTAGCCTACGATCCAGCTGCACCCCCAGGTACTTAATGCTTGTTTTCCACTCGACCTCATACTCTCCGAGAACGATCCTCGGGTATTGGAAAGATCTCCTGTCCGTAACGAGCAAAGCCTCGGTTTTCTCAGGGGCCATTTTAAGGCCTCTGCTATCCAACCAGCGCTTTTCTCGCCACAGACTTTTATTGATCCTCAGCTCTAGGATTCTGACGTCGTCAGCGGTGCACACGACAAGTGCGTCATCCGTGAAGCCGACGATGCTCGTCCCAGCAGGTAGGTCCATGCGCAGGAAGTCATCGTACATGACGTTCCAAACGAGTGGACCCACTCGCGACCCTTGATGAACGCCACATGTCATCTCTTCTTTAAGAGACCAATTGTCGCCCTCATATATCACCCACCTGTCGCTCAGATAGTCATATATCATTCGCAACAGGTAGTCTGGAACCTTTTTCCGCATCATGGCCTCGATGCAGATGTCCCATCTCGCGGTATTGAACGCATTGCGTATGTCAATGCTAATCAACGCACAGAATCCCTTACGCTTACCAGTTCCTTTTCTTGCATTTGTGGCGATGTTAACCACAGCTTGGATGGCGTCCACAGCGGACCTGCCTTTCCTGAATCCGAACTGGTTTTCCGAGAGCCCGTTCTCCCCGACCAAGAGAGCCTGAAGCCGTTGTAGAATCAACTCCTCCAGAAGCTTCCCCATCGTATCCAATAAGCATATTGGTCTATACGACGAGGCAACCCCTAGAGGTTTGTTGCCCTTCCTCAGCAGGACCAACCTCTACTTCTTCCAATCTGCGAAGAACCTCCCCTCCCGAAGACAGGAGTTAAAGGCTTCTAGGAGGATCTCCGGGTATGCCCCGATCACCTCTTTGAGGATCTCGTTCGGCACCCCGTCGATACCCGGCGCTGTATTTGCCTTAAGCCTTCTACCCGCTCTCTTTAGTTCTTCGAGAGTGAAGAGTTCTTCGTGCCGGACCACGCAAGAACTTCGGTCCTGTCTTTGGAACGGCTCCACGTGTGGAAATAAGCTTCGCCCAATGTACTTGACTCGATCGGGATTATCCAGGCCCGGGTTTTTTCTTCTAGCCACCAATCTCTTGGTGACTATTTTGAAGGCGAGACCCCATGGGTCTTTCTCGACCTCACCGATCAAGTCTTTCAAGCATTGAAGTCGGGTTTTCTTTATGCCTCGCCTCAAAGCAATTTTTGCCCCTTTCCATGCCTCGTGCAGCATAGCATCCCCCTTTGAACAGGTGAATTGTCGCCGCGCTGCGAGGCATTCTCGACGCAGGGCTGCCAACTGGTCGTTCCACCAGTACATCGAACCTTTGGCTTGCCTGCGCTTACAGCGAGGCATCGAGTAGTCACAAGCCGCGACCACCTTCTGCCTCGTCGAGCGCACAGTAGCTTCAAACGACCCAGTAGGGCAGACCCAACCAAGCTCATCAATGAGCCTGGTTTCTTCGAGGTTTTCGCGATGTCTTTCCCTGCTGAATCGTCTCGTGTTCCAGGAGGGGCTCCTTCCTTCGCAGCCCCTACCCTTATCCACCGCTTGACACCGTTGTTGTAGAATAAATTCGATGCACCGGTGGTCACTCAAGGTTATTACCTCGAGGACCGACCAGTCGCTTATCCTTGAAGCGAGGTGAGGTGCGGCAATCGTGAGATCAATTACTGACCCCCCCCCCCCGCCCCTCGTCTGAACGTGAATTCCCCGCCCTGATTCAAGACGATCAGGTCGTTCCTAGCGACCATCTCGTTAACCAAGATTCCCCTCCTATCTAGGCGGACCTCACCCCACTCGGGCGACTTACTGTTGAAGTCACCCCCTATGAGGGATCGCCCGATGGCCTCACGGAGGCTTTCCCCAAGGAGGAGGATCGGGGTCTCAAAGAAATCGAAGGGATCGCCGGGGGAGAAGTAGCAGCTGTACACACGCACACCCGCCACCTCCACCCAAACGAACCCCGCGTCGGTCTCCAGGAAGTCCCCGACGCCCAGATCAGTATTAAAAACAAGGATGTCGGCCCTCCTTGATGCATCCTGATACCAAGCAGAGTTTTCGGACCACTTGTACTGCTCACTAATGAGCAGCACATCGGCCCCCCTCTCCCTGGAAGTCTGCATCAGGAGGTCCTGGGCATCCTTCCCCCTTCCGAGGTTGAGCTGCAGGAACTTCAATTCCTGCCTCTCAACCTCCGAACCTCTTCCCGGAATACCGGGCAGGAGCCGCTCCCTGACACATGGTCGACATCTTTGTCGCCCCTGTCTACGCATGTCAGGCACATGGTGGCGCCTTACAACTCCTGGCCAAAAAAAAAATTATACACAACTTTTACAATTAACTGCATTTTCAATTACAAAAGTAATAAAATGCAGAGTAGAAATTCCAAATGCCATTTCCTATGTGCGGTATGCTCTGACGCATTTCCATAGTTGCAAATAGCCACAGTGAATATATACAAGAAGTTATACGAGATCAGTGTTATCAAACGCACACAATAGGAACATTTTTAGTAGCCGCTTATCTTCAAATATCAAAATTGAAAATAAATGAAACTTTATTCCATAGCATTTAGCAGGTTCTGTTAAACCAAACGGAGACTGTACTGGCATATAATTTTCTGACGCATACGGAACATGGAAGCAATATTACTATGATGAGCCTACCCGCCTACCCACCTACCAAGTTACGTAAAAAAACAAAATTATTTTTTCTCACATGAATTAATATAAATGATTATTTTGTTGTACAAGCTGGCCCTACTAGTGAATTATCAGAGAATAAGGCAGCATTGAAACTATTACTACTATTAATAAGATAGTATGATCTCTGTAACAAAGATTTTTATAATAATGATAATAAAAAATGCAAAAAACGGAAAGTCAAAGTGTTCAAACTGGTCCAAGACCAAAATTAATACCATGGGAAAATTCCTACAGAAACTGTAACACTCAAATGCATGCTACAAAAGGGTGTCGTAGACGAAATATTTGGAAAGTTGACGAATTAACCCAAATTCCCCTCCCCTTCCACCTTGAAATCGTCTAGTGAGTTAGCTCATATTTAAGTATGGGGAATGTTTGCTTTCCTCATAACGGAGTCATCCTATTTATCCTAAAGTATCTTTTAACGTCTTGTTTGATCCTAATGCACTTCTGCATTATGCCATGTATCTTTATTTACGAAAAAAGCTGCATTCTATCTTTTCTTTATCTGCCTATTGTCATATGCGTACATACAGTAAAACCTCATTTATCGGGACACTTATTTATCGGGATCTTCACTTATCGGGATCTCGCAACCTCATTTATCGGGACATTTTGTTTCTCCTCCAGCCACCACTCCTTGTACATAGTGACATAGTTTGCAGATGTTTCATTTGCAGGAGTTTTATTATGTCAATTTTTTTACATACCTTCGTATTATATATACCTTCGTTACCATTACTAACTGTCAACATACAACAAGAGTCATGGCAACCCACCATGAGACTGTAGGTGGTAGTGGGGAACTCCTCCAAATCCCGATAAATGAGGTGTTTACGTTTCAAGGGCGTCCCGATAAATGAGGTTTTACTGTACATGTTGTAATTTTTTGTTCTTAGTGTTACCAAGTCATGTTTTGATGACATTAAAGAGAATATATTATTTTTAAAATCTTCATCTTTCATGCAGATTATCAAAATGTTTTCACATTCCAAGAATCGGAATCCTTTATATATATTACATAATTAGTATCGACATATCAACGGATTGTTCCGTACATCGAATTTTTTCTAAATTTTTTTCCACTAATCTATGGTTTTCGTTGAACGTGTCTGTGACACTACATATTTTTCAATTTAGGGAATAAGGGTTACATCGAGTGGGTTTCCATTGATGAGTCGATTCCGAATGAAACTGTGTGTAAAGTATTTCTTCCCTTAATAATGAAAAATAAGGCCAAATACCGTTAAAACTCCAGTCCAATAAATACTAACCGCGACTCTCTGCGACTTGCCGAGACTCGCTGGTACTCGTCATCTCCAATTATAAGCTATCGGGAGAATTCGCGCTGATCTGTCGATACTTGATGCACATTCTCGCGCGCAGACATTGATATACACGTATGCACACGCAATACTAGAGTTATCTACTCCACCCATTTACTCCAATGTTCATATATAAACGTTGTAAATCTGTGTTTTCATCATTACAATGTCATATTTTTAGTTGCGTGGTTAAGGCAATTTCTCTATCAGGCCACGTGAACAAATCACATATAAACTTTTTTATGTTGAATCACGTTTTTCTATCGTCATCTACTGCATTTCTTGAATTTTTAGAAAAATATTTTGTAAAAATAAATTAGAGAAAAATTCTTTTGTAACATTCAGTTTTTTATAACTTTTGATTTGAATACCATATTAGTATTATATTCATCATTTATATAGTCCATCAGCATTTTTTAATACTCGCGAATATCCACTCTTCGCGGACATTACATAAGTAGCTTTCACATATGAGCAAAGTTTTTTATGATAATTTTGTGTCAACCTAAAAGTCATAAAATGCTGATCAGTGACAAGGGTTTCCTTTAGGTAAATTTTATCCCAAACTTCGGTATAAGAGTCCCTCGGTTTATAGAGGTAATGTTTATTGCTTCTACTGTCTTCCTTCGTTACCTGCTCTAGGGATAAATTTCCGTCTCATAGAAGAATTTTCTACCTAATATTTCGTTTCACAATTCGTCACAAGTTTGGGTTTGAGACGTCTCAAACTTCAATATCATTAACATTTAGTAGATTATTTCTTACCCGTTTTTCAAAAACTTCTAGAACTAAATCCAATGACTTGTAAATATTTGAATATAAATACGAGAGAAGTTCCTTTGAAAATTCGTCCTGGGAAGCAGCTTGAAAATGAAAGGTGAAGAATTTATAGGTCTATTTAAAGTTCAAATTATGGACTTAATAAAATTTGGGACTTATCGGAAATGTTTTTAAGTTTGAGTCCACCAAATCCTTATATCTCCTTTGTAGAACGGCGAGGTCAATTTAGATTGACGAATTTGAGAATTTAAATTCTTCAGCAGCACTGATAATCCAATTAATATATTGGTTCACAATGAAGAACGAAGTGATAAACGAATGGAAATGAGTAACGGTTGAAATTGCATTCTGAGAAAAGTAACTAGTTTCGAATTCACTTCTCTGAGGAGAATTCCGACGTTCAAGTCACTTTTCTAAGAGAGTTCCAAGGTTCAAGATGGTCCGAATGTCACTGAAGATTTACGGTTTTGCAGGTGCTTTTATAGACTGTTTTTCCGGTCGATACTGACATGACATCCGCCATTTTCCGATCGATACTAACATCACATTTCAAGATGCTGCCTGAAAGGTTTTCTTCCAGCCAGATGAGACCATAATTATTCTCACGAAGATTCCAACACTTTCTTCTATTTGTATCGATAGCGACATGATCCTAAATTTATTCCCACTCAGTTACAGGTCTTCTAAATTTTCCTTCGTGTTCCTCTAGCTTCCCTATTTCCTTGGTAGTGGAGGATTAATGGTTTGTGTACATAAAGCATTATAATGCATTCCGATGGGGTTCCCTAATGAGTACAATTTCGTTATGTCTAGACATTTAGGGTTTCCCTACGATCAATATATTCAGAACCTGTTGCTTTTACAGGTTTAATACTTTTACATTATTAATTCTACAGATTATTTTGTAAATAAAATAAATCTCCTTAATCGACTAGCATCCAGCGTCTATTTAATTTTTATTTCACTTTTTTACACCAAAGCAGAAAAATTCTTCATAGACTCACAATTTTTCCACTCTTCAGGCATTTATTTTGAACCAACCTCAAAATTTCATCTTTTTCTGAAAAATATCATTTTTGGAGGGTCGTTCAATAAGTCCTTAGAAAATTTAAAGTATGTTCGTAGTATTGAAAAAGGTATGGTTTTAGTAAGCATTATTACTCGCTAGACAGCTGTTAAAATCTTAAGCATATCCATTACATGGTTTCATTTTGATTGTCGATTGAAGCAAAAAACTTTTGTATATTTAGAAAAACAGAAAAAAGTTAGTTTCGAAAGGTGATTAAATTTATATTTGAAAGGCTTAACACCGAAAGAGATCAAAGCTGAGTTGGATGGAGTTCATGGCACTTCTGCTCCTGTGTTTGCAACTGTTTACAATTGGGTAAATAAGTTCAAACGTGGCGGTACGTCCACAAAAGATGAACATCGTTCGGGACTTAGAGTGCCGCGTTTGCTATCAGAGATACACCACTACACTTCAGAGACAAAGGAACAGTCAAAACAGTGGGAATTCGAAGGTGAACGGACTCCGAAGAAGGCGAAGACGATGAGATTAGTTGGCAAGGTGATGGCTATGGAGTTTTGGATGCACGCAGAATCATCTACACCGATTACTTGGAAAAAGGAGAAACGATGACTGGAGCGTAATATGCGTCGTTATTGCACCATTTGAGCGAAGAAATCAAGAAAGAACGTCCTCATTTGAAAAAGAAAAAGATACTCTTCTATCAAAACAATGCACGGGTGCACACCTGTGCAGTTTCGATGGCCAAAATTATGGAATTGATATTCAAATTATTAAAACATCCACGGTATTCACTGGATTTTGCCCCTAGTGACTTTTTATTATTTCGAGTCCTTGAAGTTTTTAAAAGACCTTCCACAATTCAATTTTTCAGGCGGCTTAAAAAAGTTGGTGCAACGCTTGGAAAAGTTTATAGAGTTAGGAGAAGACTATGTTGAAAAGTAAAAAAATAAATCGACACAAAATAATTTGCTTTTCTATTCTTTTCTAAGGACTGACTGAACGACCTACTAGAATTTTCACAATCCTCAAAAATATCCAAATATCCATCTTTATCTAATATTAGCAGTAAATTAGCTAACAGACCTGCATGGAAACACTTAATCTTTTCCTTTATTCCTTGACAATCTTATAGAATCTATTATCCATGCCGCTACTAATTTATGGCACCCTATGCTACATCTTGATACCTTCCTAGACGTCAAATCTCACAAAGAAGACCCATACCTTTCAACATCCCTTTTTGCTATGCTCCTTCCCTTTTCTAAAATATAATACTTCTTATTCGATAAGTACTTGATTTTTACTGTGACCATACCAATCCTAACTACTGAAGAATTTTAATCATCTACACCACATCTAATTTCAATATATCTCGATTTTAATACGGACGTAATTTCCTTCATTTACATAAAACTTCAAATTTCTTATCTCGCTATTTCTTCAAATAACGAATTGTACTTTACAACAAATGAAAATTTTGTCAATGCATGTTATCAAAATTGATTCCAAACATTCTTTCACCACCAAGATCTATATCTAATACTAATAAAAATCCTATTCGTGAAAAATCAAGGTTTCTAAGTTCTAAACCATACAAATGTAAAAGTTTCCTCAGTTTTAGTGATTATTCTTTTCTAACACCATTGCAATTTTATCATCGATGGCTATACTCAACAACCCCCCCCCCCCCCTTCACAAATTTTCTTATCATGTCTAAAATTTTATTGATTTTAGGTTTCTACATGTTTATGTCTGAAGTACATAAAATTCTGTTTCTAAAATTTGGGAAAATCGTAGAGAACCTAAAAACGGACGTAAATAGACTACATTTGGTTTTAAAAGTGAAACCCAATTTTATGTATTTTGGACACAAACATGTAGAAACTGGACCAAATTGTTCACATGAACTTGCTATTCTTCTCAAGTATCAAACACCCTTAAGCAAAAAATAATAAATTAATTTTTATATGTCAATAAGCGGACTAATATTCTACTTGCACAGAACCTGTATTTGCAATTGTAAAGAAACAAAATTAAGAACAATAATTCTATATAACGAAACCAACTTTTTTTTTAACAGGCTTAAAAATAACTTTTTGAACATTTTTTTGCAGATCAGGACAATGGCCTTGCAAACAAGAAACCTATTGGAAGGTACTGCTGTACAATTTTTATACAAAATAAGCGTAGAATACGATTTCTCTAAACCCTTGAATACTGCCACCGTTTCACGCAACTTGTGAAATTTTGAAGATTAAAAAAAAAAAATTTTGTATTAGGGAAATATGCAATACAAAATGCAGCAACTAAAATGTTATAAATGCTTTCCACACAGTACACTTTTTTAGAAGAATTTTCAGTCTTCCTCAACGACAAATACGAAAATATTTTTGACCAATGAAAATATTAATTAAAAAATCCTGAAACAGTGGACAAATGCATATGAGAAATGTTTTCAACGCGATCATTTAGCTACAAGCTGCTGAAATCCGTTAAGAAATAAAAAAAAATAAGAAAAGTACTTTACTATACATAACCATGTAAGTTATATGGCAAAAAAATATTTTTTCAGATCTTTATGTGTGGAAATTATCAATCATAGCAAACAAATGTATTAATAACTATTAGTATAATTTTGCATCAAATAGATTTAAACTGTATACTGCATGAACATATGTCAAATTCAAATTATATGTCAACGACAAAATATATGCCAATTGTATAACAAATTGTTAACAAAAAATGCATTATGTAGTAAGTACATTACAAGTCATGAAAAGTAAGAAAATGTATTTTATGTGCCTCCGGCGCGTAAACTCGTTTTTTCGCTACAGTTGAGAGTAGCGCAATGTTGTGTATTACGATACAGAGGAATGTAATGTAAAAATTGAACTGCGCATATGCCTATAACCATACAGCGGAGCGTAATCTTCTTATTTTTCTTCTTCGTACAGCGTTAGCACCCTACTGATAAAGCCTTGTACATTTGAACTGTGCATGCTCTATTACAACACGCTATTACTACACAAGATCGATAAAATCAAAATGGCCGGAACTAGTCGCGAAATATTAAGTGTAATTACTAACGTCGCAAACAACTACAATACAAGATTAGATTCGAGTGTACGCATAAAAACTCGTATCCGCACCGAAGTCACATAAAATAGAATACGTGCCAATGCACACAATTCGGGAAATTACGAGAGTCGCGACATTGCTCGCAGGAGTGATCGCGCCTCGGCTTCGATCTCCTGCGAGCATTGTCGCTCGTCGCGCAATAACCCTTATTGTGCGCCTAGGCACGTAATATACTATTTCTTGCGAAAATTTGATCGCGGATGCCTTACCCCCGCGCTCGAACTGGGGTGTGGGGGGGGGGGGGGGTGTCACGTCCCACAACAGATTTGAATGTACCATAAGTACAGTCTAGGCAGTCCATCGCAGTCACACCTGTAGGATTATTTATTCCATCTCAGTCATACCTGTGGAGATTCTTACAGCGATTTACTTACACCTGTGTGGACCATCTTATAAAAGCAATTCAAGGATTTACAAAGGTACCGAACTTCTCTCTCCCTTGCTCTGTTCTTTTGATTTTACCTACAGCCTGTGCCATATCTATTAATTTTATTGTTAATGAAATTGAGTTAAATTTCAATTGTTTATATTAAGTTTCATTATTTAAATAAATTATTATAAATTTGTCTTATTTTACTAATCATCGTGTCCTTTACAGACTTACACTCATCTCTAAGCAAGGATTGTTTTATCCTAGCTTAAAACGAGGAACGAGCTTGGGAAAAAGAGGATTCGACCTTACTGTACAGTACTACAACATGGTATTTCACTTCCAGCTTACAAGCACAAAGGGCATAAAATTCAGCGAAACACACTCTTTCTCTCAATTTCTACTAAATAGTGTTAAAATAATAAACAGCTAAAACAGAAAAGCTTTAAATCAGAAAGAAGTACTTTCAAATTTCTTTACCTTCCCTACCCTTATCTTTTAATAATTCTATTGATTGTTCTTAAAAAAACAAGCTTCTTGCCATTCTGACATTTGACAAGATGGAAATTTTCTTGGCTTGTTGAACTTGCTACCTGAATATTTTTGTATGTACTAAAGTAGTATATATTGTAGTAGTAGTACGTTTTAATAGTTTTACGTCAAAATACAATGGTTCTCCTTGAATTATACAAAAAAATTAAGTGCGGTTTATTTCCTATCGCCAGGAGAATGTATTTGAACAAAACGCATTAGATGGCATTTTGAGGTCTCCGAATATGGTGTAATCAAATTGAATTTATTTAACTTCTTATTCCGTTTAACAGCATTAGGGAGGATTAATTTTTATTGAGGATTGGAATGAATTGAAATAAAATAATTTGAATTGCTTCAGAATAAATTCAATTAAATTCGAATAGAAGCAAAATTGGTTTAGCATTCATCTGAATTGATATGTTGAGAAATTTTAATTCGGTTCAATCAACCTCTTCTTACTGAGTTGTTATTTGTAATACAATTGCGCAAAATAGGCGATTGCGATGAAATTTTTTAAACCAATAATGTACATGCTTTTAGCGGAAATGCTATAGATTTATTAATATTTTTTTTCAGTGTACGCATTACATTGTCTGTTAATGCGTAAAGTACCTTTTTTTACAAACTATATTGGAAAGTGTTTTTACACATTATTATGAGGCACAAAAGAAGAAACATTGAAGGTAGGTTTTGTAAAAACACTTATACAATACTGTAAAAAATATTACTAATTTTAGTGCACGTAAATATGCACAAAATAATTCAAAATTAGTAGTTTCGTAAATCATAAAAAATTATTAGGCATCCATTTCAAATTTCATTTATTTTGTGTTAAAAAAATATTTAAATTAATGACCATTACATTTTACATGCGTGATTGAGAAAAAACTCTTTTATTACATCCAGTAGAAGTTTAATGCAAAGATTTTCAATACTGTATTTATCATTTATTTACTATGTTTACGCCTCTTATAGGATTTACGTAACCCCTAATCGACGTAACTGAATATCTGTCTTCAAAATTTAACTTGAATAGTTGAACTTATTATTATCTCCACAAACTTTAACGATTGGGGCGTGACTCTTTGTAATGAAAATTTCCGTGCTTCAGTATTATTCACGCTCAATTTAGCACCTAAGGCCCAGCAAAATAATATTCACTTTCAGCTTTAAGAACTTTATGACAATTGAATAATTAATTAAATACTTTAAGCATACTTAGTTTATTTTCGATTATTAGGCTATTGCTGAAACATTCATTAGCACGTACAAAAATATTTAATTCTGGACTGTATTTATTTTACTTTTAATTAATAGAACATTTTTTAAATAATTTCATTTACTTCATCATCTAGATGGGGATTTTTATCGGTAATTTAGAATATTCTTCAATAGAAATTGCACTATGTAATTGTTGTATTATTAGAAAAAAGTGGGTAGCTTTAGAATTTTGCATACGTTTTCAAATAGTTTGGTATTTTTTGACAAATACCGTTCTCCGTGTATACACAGAGCACAAAGCTCTACAAAAGATTCTACCATATTACAATTCGGTAATAATTTGAGCATCCAAAATGTTGTGGGTGAGACAAATAACCTTAGAAAAAGTACGTAGAGCACAAATACCGAGTAAGAAGGTAAAAGAAGTTGAATTTTAAATTTTTTGTTGATTTGTTGAAAACTTCTTCCTTTTGGACACAGAAGCGACACAGAAAAGCGACACAAATAAACTAGGAAACACACTCTGTTTCAAGTCAAAAAGAAAACTGATTGAGAAGAAGAACAGTGAAGTTTGAAGGCCAGTCTCGAGAAGTTTATATATACTGCCCAATAAACACAGCTCCGTCTTAAATCCGTATTGTTCACGGTCTTGAGGAAATTCGTCCACCTCTTGAAAACGGGTTCATTTTACGCGGGAATGTATTTAAAAAGTGGAAAGGGCTGCTAAATTAGGTTCCCGGTTCATCTCAAAGAACGTTTAAAATGACCACATTGAATACGGGTATTAGCACATATTTAATTTTATTTTGAACGCTCTTTAAGATAAAACTTGTTAATGCTCTTTAATACATGCCAAACTCGTATTTAATTTCATTTCGAACGCTCTTTAAGATGCACCCAGCAACTTATTTATCGACCATTAAATACGTATTAAAAACTTTCCCGCGTTTCATAAAACTTGTCAATGCTCTCAAACGCGTTCTAAACCCTGATACATACGGTTGATGTTAAATTAAATAAAACATATGAAAATAATTGTCTTGAATATATTTTATTCATTTTTATAATGAGTACGCGGAGGTCATCCAAAGTGCCTAATTTAGTTAATATAAATTTTATCTAAATTCGTTTATTATTATGCGGGGTCATTAATTTAAATACTTTTACTCAAAATTTGTTAAAATTAACAAACATTATTAAAGTATATACACATGTGTTTGATGAATATTTGATTTGAATCTGTCGCTTCTGACGACTCCTATTGTTGTATCTTGATTCAATTCTCTTCGAAAGCTCCTACAGTGCTCCCTTGCGTTTATGCAAATCGTAGTGCAACAAACAAACATCAAGCATCACCATATTCGATTGCTATAAGGCGTAGATCGCTCAACAACATCAACTCTTCGAGCTTCTTCTCCGTCAATGGAATTCAATGCAAAAGGACAACCATCAAAGTTACAACAGTCCGTGAGAATCCTCAAAAGAATCATTACTTCGTATTAACGTGTACTATAGATTTTGCTTCGAAGAAAACGTTGCTTCGCCCGTCTGCATCGCAGTCTAAACATCGTCAATTCCTGGAAAGACGACGTCACAAGTCAAAAGGTCCCGTGAGCTTTCCTTTGTCCATTCATTTACCCTTTCACACACTTTGTCAGAAATAGCATTTCCTCTAGTGTTCTTAAATGCCCGAGAATTTATGTTGAGGAAATGCTCTTGAGACTATGCTCAGCATTTGAGCTCATTTGAAGCATTTAAAGAGCATTTATGGGCATTTAATGCATTAGAATTCAACTAATGTTTTGAAGGTTTATTAAACATTCAAATGATCGCGTTTTGAATCTCCATACTAGTTGAAGTTAATATGAAATTGAATCCTTTTCTGTACCCACAGCGGTGACAATATTATTTGAATATTTTTGGACACCGCAGAGAAACGATGAAGTAGAAAAATTCTAATCTCTTTTAATTTATAAATTGAAAGGGATTAAAATTAGAATTAATTAGTGAATTTTGCACTTATTATTTACTGTGTTTTGACTAATAATGATGTAAAAACCTTTTAAAAACAAAGCATTAGTCATTCTACGTTCCCGGAGTTAATTTCCACTCAGATATCTAAAGTGAGTAATAATCATTAAATTTTTTTATCATGTTTTTATATTTTTTTGAAAATTTATTTTATTATTTTTGAAATTAATACAATTTGAATGAAGCGAGTGTTTTACGATAAAACGATATATTAGGTGCGCAACTAAGTTCCCGCTGTTTTTCAACAAATGGCTCCAGAAGTAAGTGCTGGCCGATTTGACATATCCAAAACATCATGAACAAAGCTTAGACATATTGTAAAGAAACCGTTTTGACACATTCGTGATTTTGTTTTGGCGTCATATACTTTTGGTTGTGTGAAAATGTCTGATTTTGTGCCAAATGATTGTCATTTACGGGAAGTGTTGACTTTCTTCTTTCATTCGAAGAAAACGGCGGCTGAAGCACATCGAGAACTTCAAAAAGTGTACAGAGATGCTACTCTCAGTGAAACAACGTGCTGTGAGTGGCTCCGTCGCTGCAAGGACGGTGATTTCGATGTTGACGACCGTCCGCGTGAAGGAAGGCCAACAACCTTCGAAGACGCAGATGTTATTTATTATGAGCTGTTAAAACCAAACAAAACCATCACTGGTGAGCGGTATCGAACGCAATTGATGCGTTTGAGCCGAGCATTGTGCGAAAAACGGCCACAATACGAGCAGAGGCACGAAGAACTGATTCTACAGCATGACAACGTTCGGCCTCACGTTGCCAAACCCGTTAAAATCTACCTGGAAACGCTCAAATGGGAATTCCTACCCCACCCGCCGTATTCCTCAGATATTGCGCTGTCCGATTATTACTTGTTCCGGTCGATGGCAAATGGTCTGGCTGATCAGCAGTTCCGCTCATATGCAGACATCCAAAAATGGCTTGATTCCTGGATAGCCTTAAAAGATGAACACTTTTACCGTAACGGTATTCGAGCTCTACCAGAAAGATGGGCAAAAGTTTTAGCTAACGATAAGCAATACTGTGAATGATTCATTTCTAACCATTTTTCATAAGAAAGTTGCATTTTCATCAAAAAACAGCGGGAACTTAGTTGCGCACCTAATATTATTGTACACAAGCCCACTAGACTTGGGAAATCTGATGCTTTTGGAGCACTTTCTATTGGGTAGGTAATAAAGTCATCTCACTTTTTTCCGCTAGATGACTTTAGTCGTTCCAAGTCTTTCTTCTCCATTGCATACTTCACATCGTATATGGAATTTGACAGCTGACGTTTCACAGATTATTCACTAAAAAATGTTTCAAGTTTTGTTGTTTATTTATTGTTTTGCATTGATTTGAAATGGAGATTCCTGACGGCAATTTTGTCAAATTTTACGTTATTACTTCCGAAAGGTAAAAACGCAATGCAGACTCGGGAACAGTTGTATGTTGTTTATGGTAAGGAAATCTTCAACAGAGCGCCAGTGCCAAAATTGGTTTTCTCGTTTTCGTTCAGGAGATTTTGACCTCAAAGATGCACCACGCTCTGGACGCCCAACTGAAGTTGACGGCGACAAAATAAAAGCAATGATAAAAAATAACCGGCATAGTGCGACACAAGAGATCGCAGAGAAGCTTAACATATCACATACATGCGTTGAAAGATATTTAAAACAACTTGCTTACATTAATAAGCTCGATATTTGGACCCCTCACAAATTTGTAATTATTATTAATTATTATTAATTTTTTTAAAGCGAATCATAACGGGCGATGAAAAATGCGTTGTTTACGATAACGTCGTGCGGAAAAGATCATGGAGGAAGCGAGATGAGCCTGCACAATCGACATCAAAAGCCGATATTTATCAAAAGAAGGTTATGCTGAATGTTTGGTGGGACTTCAAAGATTTTGTTTATTTTGAGCTGCATCCAAGGAACTAAACTATCAATTCGAATGTCTACTCTCGCCATCTAATGAAATTTGACAAACAAATGAAGGAAAAGCGGCCAGAACTGGCAACTCGTAAGGGCGTCGATCATCTTCCATCAAGATAACGCCAGAACACATACAGCTTTGGTCACTCGCGAAAAATTATTGGAGTTAGGCTGGGAAGTGATGCCTCATACACTGTATAGTCCTGAGTTTGCATCATCCGTTTATTATTTATTCCGTTCCCTTTAAAACCATTTGAATGGAAAAACATTCGATTCAAATGAGGCTATCAAAAATGAGTTGATTCAGTTTTTTGCCTCTAAGAACCAAACTTTCTATGAAAGCGGAATTCTGGAGCTGACTGAGAGATGGAAAAAGATAATCGAACAAAATGGTCAATGCATAATTGATTAATGCTTTTTATTTGTATTGATAAACTTGCATTGAAAATCATGAAAAAAAACGAAACTAATTTGTTGCCAGACTAATATATCGCA
Source organism: Diplolepis rosae (assembly GCA_030998225.1). Lineage (NCBI taxonomy): Eukaryota > Metazoa > Arthropoda > Insecta > Hymenoptera > Diplolepididae > Diplolepis > Diplolepis rosae. The sequence goes on along the minus strand of JAPYXD010000608.1, from coordinate 5,544,547 downwards.
TCGAGGCATAGTGTTACTATACGCATATACAAGGTGCGTCGTCCTTGATGTCTTCACGACTTTCTCTGAATCGTTTAAACCACTCATGGACTCTGGCACGGAATAAACAATTGTCACCATACACTTGTTTCGTTAATTAGAACCTTTCAGTAAAAGTTTTACCAGGTTTCAAACAAAACTTAATATTCGCTCTTTGTCCGAAGTTCATTTTTCGACCGATGCTATAAAAACACTTTCCCTTATAAAGCAATAACTCAGAATATTATACTCACATACTATGGTTAAAAAAATTGAATTTACAATGGTGTTTTTGTGAATTAGAAAGAAAAATATATATCATATGAAAAAATGTTGCCATTCAAACTTGTAGATCATTATGCAGTAAACAATTTTGTATGTGTATTTGTGCATATTTAAAAAAATTTTATCTTCTTCAAAGTGTCTCAAAAAGGAAAAAAATTGACAGACTGTTTTGAAACAAAAAATTTTTAATTTAACGCTTATTTTGTATCTCACATATTTTGGTTAAAAAATGGAATTTTTCAAATTGAATACCAATGAGACGGTCTAGTATTTCAGTCACCACCTGCTCTCGGCGTCGAATGTCAATGTTGTTCTCCACAGCAACGAGATCACTCCACATTTCGTGGATGCGATCTTCTTTTACTTTAGCTTCATGAGTTAGCGGTTCTTTTATGTTGCCAAATTTTTTGGCTATTTGAAATTCTTCATGCGAGTTCTGTGCTACATTGATTAATCCGACTGTTAAGAGATGGGAGAATATAAGTAAGAGGGCTACTTTCCATATGACAGCGAAACTAACTCACCAGAGAAAGTACGTATACTGGTGGAATACTGCATGGTATAGGGTCGCCCACTCATAGTGGGGTGCGATGCCCACCATACATTGTGGGGTAGCACGAACATCAACTCAAAAGAGAATGACCTACTAGAATATTTAATAACTACTGATTTAGATATTCTTAACACGGTTGTGTTCACCAGACGGTACAAGTGGGGGACTACAGGTACATTGAAGCTGGAAGGTCAACAACTAAAAATCACTGAACAAGCTAAATATCTAGGAGTCATCCTGGTTAAGAAGCTGTCATGGAACGAGCGCCCGGAAAACAAGTGCAAAAAGCTCGTAGTAACCCTTTGGCTTTGTAGAAAGGCAATAGGGAGAAACTGAGGCTTGAAACTGGATACACTAATGTAGATCTACACAGCGATCTTGCGACCCAGACTTACATATACGACGGTGGTCTGGTGTAGCAGGGTCGAATTGTCAACTGTGCAATCTCGACTGGAAAGAATCAGAGGACTGATTCTGAGTGGCATCAATGACGCCTCGACGTCGACACCCACGGTGGCCTTGGGGGCCCTAACAGGGCTAGAGCCCCTTCACTTTACTGTCATGGCCGTGGCTGCAAAGGCAGCCTGGAGAATATGTATGGGAGTTAAAGAAAAAATCCTGCCAAAATTGCGGATTCCAACCGATATCGTGAGTAGGCCGATCTTGAACATGGTCAGGGACAAAACATCTACTCGCTACCTCTTCGACAAGAAGCAGGAGCCAGTGTCTACGGCAGGAGGACTGGAATGGGCCTAACAATCCGGACGGGGTCCTACGCCACAGTCTTACAAACTGAGATCATGGCCATGCTCCAGTGTGCCTATAAGGCACAGGAGCATCGTAATAGAAGAAACATCCGAATGTAACATTTCTTGCTAGAAGGATTGGTGCTACTTGACTATTTTTCCGGGAAAAGGCAAAATTATTTATTGAGAAGCGAAGAAAAAATATTACACTTTTTGATTAATAATTCATTTCTTTCCCATAAAAACGGTCAAAGGCACCAGTTCTGCTATCCCAGCCTCTTTTCAAAGCTAAAAAGATTGAAATTCACGTACACTCGTTCCGCGATTAAGTGCAGTCTCGGAGGGAACTTTACATCTTTTCGGGGTCTATTAAAATCTATTTTTGACCGCAGTCGAAGCGACGAGTGAGCGAGGACACATAAATACGCAGGAAAGCACATAGGATGAACGTGGAGGGGGTTGGAATAGATATTGTATATGATGAAACACTACGTAACAGGGCAGGTCGACCTCTAATGTATTGGGTGTCTCCGTAGGATAGCTCATGTGCGGTGGTGTACGCGGCGCTAGTTGTCGGAAGCGGACGGAGTGCGGCAAAGGGAACGACTTCGTATGAGTTCCCCCATTTTTGTATACAAGTATCGACAATTCGTACGCGATCGCGCTTTATAATCATTTAAAATGAATTCCAAGTACGAAATTCAATGTGCTGTGAGTGGGTATACCTCCAAAAGGGGTCGGAAGAACAATGTATCAATTCATCGGTTTCCGAAGAAAGAAAATGCCGGACAACGATGGATAGAAGCATGCTCAAATCCCAACTTGTCGAGGCTAGGATATCTCGAAGTACTAGAAAGACAATTTTTTATTTGTCATCGACATTTTTCCGACGTTAAATTTACCGTCGTGTAGTGATGTGTAGAGTGGAAGTTATGTGAACATTAAACCGGCGAGTGTTTCTTCCCCATCAGACTTCAAAATTTTTATTCCCGAAGTAGAAAAACCTGCAGAAGGCACACGAGACTTTGAAGAAAGTAGCGTGCAGTTTGCACACGTAAGTAACAATATTTTTAATTTCATACGATATTGTATATAATTTCAAACTTTTCGACTCTGATCAGAGTCCTCATTAGTGATCTTTATTTCTAAAATTTTAAGTGCAATAAATAAAATATTACATATATGAGCCCTATTTCGAAGTAAACTTTGAAAATGTGAAAAAATGTAAAAATCGTAAGAAAATTTACATAAAACAGTACAAGAAACTTCGATGAAGTATCTAAAACTTCCTTAGGAATGACAATAAAATTCTAGCACGTAATTTTTGAGATACCAAACTAAAAAAAGTAGTATATACACTACCGGTCAAAATTATTTATTCACCTGCTGTGTTAGCTATTCTTAAAGTGTCTTAATTTTTATAATTATTTAAATTTTGCATCTAGTGAGCCCAAGTTTGTTAACTTATCAAGATATTTTTAGAATTTTTCTTTTGGATTCTACCCTGGGGTCAAACATGGTACAAACATGTCGAAAATTTTCAAATGAAGACAGTAATCTATAAACTTTATTAAAATATGATACACATTGGTTTTTAAAAATTTCTTGTAAGTGGCTACACATTTTTAAAATTTTATGACCTTTTTGTATCATTTTTGACGCCGGGTAGAATCCAGGAAAAAAAAATCTGAAAATATCTTGATTAGTTAGCAAAATACTATGAAAACCTACCATTTAAATGAGACAAAAAACTTTTAAAAATCTTAATTAATTTCAGAGTTGTTAATATTTTTTAGAATGATTGAAATTTCAAGTTTTTTGAAATATTTTTTTATAAAGTTAACATTTTGTTATTTTTTCTGATTTTTCTAAATCATTTCAGTCGATTATGTCGATCATTAGAAGAGTGTATCACTGTACGTGACAACGGCACTCTACTATATCGACCTTATCAACCTATGATTCAGAATTAATCCAACGTTATTTAAAACTAGATTGTATTTTACAATATAAATTGAAGAAATTTTTCTGTGAAAAAAAAAATTTCTTCAATTTTGTTATTTAGTTTATTTTATTATTTTTTTATTTTGTTTTATTTGTTATTTGCAAAATTTTATTAACTTTTATTTTATGATAGGGAAAAAAATTTCAACTTGTTATTATAAAAATTAAGACACTTTAGGAATAGCTGAAACAACAAGTGAACAAATAATTTCGACCGGCAGTGTACTTATGTCTACATGTTAATGAAGATATAGATGCAAGTACATATATAGTATAAAATTACAAAGGATTATTTATGAAAAAATAGCTGAGAATTGCCCATACAAATTCCACAATGTCAGAAATTCCCACCACAATTTCGCGAAACATGTGACTGGAGTTTTATTTTATAAAATTTATTTTTATTTATTTTATAAAATACCTACGAAATAAATTTCAAATATTCATAGAAATTAAATGCTTTTAATCTATATTCCAGAAAAAAAGAATCAGAAGATATCCCAGAAGCAGGAAGCACCAAGGATGTACTTGCAGAAGACTTTCACACAACACCGAAGAGAGCTATCTCGAACCCACAAAGTGTTCGATTATCTTGTAGTACAAAAATCAACGCAAAATGTGCTAAGCAACTATATTTTCTGAAAATAAAAATACAAATTACAGATATTTTTGATTTTTATTTATGACGAGAAAACCATGATTTAAGGCAAAATTGTGAAAATGTAATTAAAGAGTGAGTTGATATCAATATAACTTCTCACATTACATTACATTCTTTGTAACACATTTAAAGAACCTACGTATGCATGTATATGCACTAACACGTGCACACATAATGGTAGTTCATGCGCAGTGCTGTACGCGGCGCTAGTTGCTAACGGTCCACCACCTTTCCATTAGGTTTGCACGTCCTGCTACGTAACGATACGCTACTGACTTGACCTGCGACCAGTGTCTCCAGAACGTGGGATTTTTCGGCCCCCACCACGTTCCCATCTGGGAGAAACACATGCAAACGTGGCGTGTCAGTGTGTCAGCTCTGCTACACGCTGCGGTCACCAGCTTCGTGTAAAGCCGAAGGTGCACGAAGACGGACTTCGTTACAATGCTTGAGTTTTCAAGTTATTTTTAGATTTCACGCTTTCGTTTATCGAGTCGAAATTAAGAATTGTATTTTTCTCGAGTGCGTGCAAAAGAGGCGCGCAGCAGACGACGAATTTGAATTTACGAAGTATATAGTTCAAGATATAACACTTTTCTTTAATTTCTTGAAGAAAGTCTGCATGAAATAAACATCAGTATGATCTTGGAAAATTTCATGAGGATTTCAACACTTCAAAAATAAACTTTCAGTGAAATTTAGTGACAATAAAAGTATAAAATTTGAATCAATATATAATTTTCCATTCAAATTTATATACTTCTTACTAATTTTGTACATTTAACAATTTTTCAATTAGAACAATATTTTCTATCAAGATAAAATGAACATAAAATTCAAGTTCATAATTTATATTTTCAGTTATATGTTAGAAATATTTTCATCTCACATTTTTGTAGCCTAAGCACAAACTTTTCATTCCAAAACTTAAAATCTCTACGGAAATGGAAAATTGTCTAATAGCAGTAGATAAATTAAAAAGCTAAAATATGTGTTTATTGGTATTTCCATATTAACATATAAATATCAATCAACTTTAAATTTTACATCAAAATGTTCGTTCGAAGTGTTCAAATCTTGTTACAATTTGACAAGATTTTATGGAGGAGTGCAATCTTTTGGATGAAATATTTTGTAGTTCTTAATTTGTCTGTCCGTCTGAAATCGTAGTAAGATTTGAACAGTAAACAACAAATTTTCCAATAGAATTCAGGATCAATAATAATTGATTCAGGAAATACTTCAACTCTGTAGAGCATTTTTGTATTTCGAATTCAAAATGTGTGCTTAAGCCACAAAAAAGTAAGCTGAAAATGTAGATATAAAACTAATTATGTCATGTTTATGTCTTCTTAATGGAAAATACTTTGCATATAATTCTCTAATTCGATATTTTTTTAATGTATGAACATTCAAGAAATTGATAAATATTCCATCTTTTTATAGGAACTAAAAATTTCCGGATAATGCTTTGATTGAGAAAGCTAAAAATTTGTCAAATATTGATATAAATTGCAATTTTACAATTGCATTATTTTTCAAATATTTTAACATCTCTTCAATCTTGATAATTCTTACAGAAGTTTATTTCATGTGAGTGACTTTTTCTTTTTCTAATGAAAGATTTCGTAATTCTAAATTCGGCCCAATTCGTAACATTGTAAAAAGATTTTAAAACTTCATAAAAATTTTTTTTCTGTTTTATTCAAAGTCAATAAATATTCAATGTTTGGAATCGAAATATTAAGTAAATGATTTTTAATTTCTGGGAATAAACTGCTTTAATAAGCCAATCTTTCTTCTTTGTGAGAAATCTCAATTTTAAAATTAAAATTCTACGCATAGGATACAAAAACATAATATGAAAATACTTTTATTACAGAATTTTGAAATATACAAGTTGACCAATTTTTAATCGAGTAAATCGGCTACTTTAAGCAAAAAATTATGTTAAAAATATTTTATCAAAAAAAAATAAGACACATTAAATTACGGTTTAAAATCCACATTCATAGATTGATGGTAAAAGCAGTTTAAAGTTTTTTAATCTTACGTTTTAGTGACGTATGCACAGACTTTTAATCAGATAAATGAAATGCTTTATAGAAAGTCAAAATTTTCTTATTACTGCACTTAATCAAATTTATAAAGTAAAAATATTTTTTAATTGATGCTTTCACTCAATTCTTTAAACATTCATTAATTGAAAATTGTACTCAAAATTTAATCTTGCAGCGTTCCAATATTCCCACAATGTTACAAAATCTTATTAATCATTATTTTAGTCGAATTATTTTCAAAATATTTAAAAAATAAATGTAAATATTTTGATTAAATTTTATAGAAATATCAACTACAACATTCTCAAATTTTATAAATAAACTACTAAATTCAAAAAGTTTCGGATTTTTTAAAAACTGTACAAATTTTCAAATATGAATCAGTCAAAATCTACTGATTATCAGTGAAATTTTACTGATTTAAATAACTAAAAACAGGTTACTGTGAATCAGTCAAATTTCACTGATTACTTCAGTGAAAAGTAACTGATTTAACAGTGAAAAATATTGTTTCCACTGATGATTCAGTGAAAAGGAAAATCACTGATTCAATCAGTGAAAATTTGACTGATTCAGATCTAGAGTGTATACAAATTTCAAATATAAAGTGTACTCTGTACATTAATCAAACAAATTTAGAAGATGAATATTTTAATAAATATTCCTAAATATTATTGGAATATGATACATATCGATTTAGAAAAACTTCTTCAAAGTACTCAGACATTTTTCTTATTTTACGACATTTTTGCACCATGTTTGACCTTTGGGTAGGACTCAAGAAAACAATTGTAGACATACTTTCATTACTTAGTAAAATACTATGAAGACTTGCTTTTTAAATTAAAGCGAAAACTTTTAAAACCTTTAACAATCGGTTGCATAGATTCGACTCTAATCTTGGACGCAATTAGAGAAATAGGTTTTTTTGTTTTTTTTAGATCTAGATTTTGCCTTAAACATAAAAGAAAGAAAACACATTTGAAATATTAAAATAAAAAAGCTGGTTCATTCTTAGGGAATCCCAAATATTCTGAAATAAAAGTCCTTTCCACACCACCACGGAGGTGGAGTTTAAGGCTCGTTTTTTTTACGTGGTATCCCCTGTAGGCCTAGTCCACGTCCTACGAAACGAAAAGGGTTTTTGCTTTCAAGCAAAAAGAAAAAAGGAAAAAAATGAAGCAAAGTGGTAAAAAACGCTACAAATGTTTTCGCGTCCGTGAGCATGGAGAAACCTCGCTCCGCCTCAGCATTTGAATGAGGAAGACTCCGAACATGATTCAATACTGAGGTCAAATTTGGAAAAAGTTTTTCCTCTGTACTCGTCGAAGATACACCGATACTAGACCACATTTCGTCAAAAGATAAATTCGACCACTTTTCTTTGAGTTCCTGTCTGATTTTGAGTAAAGAATCCCACTCTTTTTGTACACCTATTCTATCAAACGACCCTAAATCTTGACAAACTTTCCAGACCCTAGGAAAAGTTTCGCTTCGATCAGCATAGAAAGCTACTTGAGGCCGGAAAACAGCAACGCAAGACAAAAAGATGTCATCAAAAGGAAGTCGATTGCGAATTTCTTCGCTTGCTGTGACATAAAATTTCAACAATTACGAAGAAATAGATCAACTTCTACTATTTGCAATTTCTTGTTTGTAAGTTGCTGCTGGAAATATTCTCGCGTTTCCTTACCAACGTCAATGTCTTGAAGCGGCTTTTGATTACTAGGATCTGCAAAGTTAACATTTCTAATGATTTGAAAGAATAAATTCGGTTGAAGAAGACCCTCTTTCAAATAACTGCTAAGAATCCATACGAAGAATTTAGCCGAGTTTGGCTGGAGTTCCTGAACCATTGTTTCGCGACTTTGAAATTTCGCATTGTATACGTTGAACCTATTCAAAGTAAATTTCAAGAATAGGAAATATGCGAGTGTCAAAGGATTCTGCATTTTTCCTAACAAGTCTTTGGCCTTCTCTACCTTCTCAGATACGAGGACCATAAGATACTGAAGAATAACTTCCCAATTCTTTATTATAATATCTATGCATCGATAGCGGACAAGCCAGCGAGTTTCAGAATGACTAGGAATTTTTTGATAGTCATTTCCTAATTCCAAAACAATCGATCGAAAAATAGCCGTTCGCTTGGAGCTAGCATTAAGAAAAGCTGGCAAATCTTTGATTAAATCCTCTACATCTGGCATTGTGGCACAAGCATATTTTGCTACAATTGCTGACGAATGCGAGACACACGGGAAAACAATTAAACGGGGACTTTTTTCCTTTAATTTTGTTTTAAATGAGGACCTATTGCCGACCATCACCTGTGCATTATCACAAGCTAAAGCACAGATATTAGATAAAGGGATTTTCTGCCCGGACAATGCTTTTTCGAACGCATCAAAAATTTTAGAGGCAGAACAATCCGAAGCATTTACATTAATAAGCTGGAGCAATTCCACCCTGACAGAAAATGTCGTTGGCTCCACATATCGAACTATTAATGACAGCCACTTTTCTAGAGTCCTGTCGGTCGTTTCGTCTTCGTACACTGAAAATGATTGCTTACGCAAAATATTTGCCATGCGATCAGTTTCAGCTGCACATACGACGTTATTTACAACTAGGGCCATTTTAGTGTGGCTCAATCTAACGTGTTTTAAAACCGAAGGTTCCATATCTTGGAAAAGTCCTATCAATTCTGATGAAATCGCGAATGGTAAATTATGCTCTACGAAAAATGTACTAATCCTAATCTCTGCTTCTTGTACTTTCTGGTTGAAAGTAACACTTTCCGGAATCGTGGAATTTGTAAATTCTGAAGCAGAAGAACTTGCTACACAAGGTTCAACACTGTAAGAATTGGCAGTTACATTAGAAGAATTTTCACTTACTACTCCATAACATTCTAATTTATTTGAAAACTCTTGCTTCTTTCTGTGTGATAAAGATGCTTCATGCTTTTCAATTTCCGATTTGCCACATAGCAACGTTTTATTGCAAATTTTGCAGTGAAATCTTGTTTCATCTGCTAATGTAACCACCCACTCTCTCCACGACGGAAATTCCTCAAACCATCCCAACTGAAAGTTTTTTGCATTTTTCATGACTTTTCTAGCGGGTTGACATTCGTTTGAACCAGAGTTCAAACGGTGGTCAACCTTCGTTTGAACCTGGCTGTCCTTCAAAACACTCGAATTTGGGTCAACCGGATTACTCATTGTGAACAATAAATTATACGACGAAGGAAAACAGAATTATTTGAAAAGAATTAATAAGATGAAAAGTCGATAAAATTGAGCGAATGTGAATAATTTGTAATCTGCACACAAATTAAGTTTCACAAAATAAACTTACCCACAAGCATCAAACAATAACGTACGTAAGAGCACTCACGTATCACCAAATAATAATATAATATTCTTACTTTTTCCGTTTTCAATAAGGAATTACGATAAAAATATGAAGAATCCACACTCTTGCCTTCTCAAATAACGCATAAAGCGAGAATCAAGTATATCTTAGAAGAAAACAAAAGAAGGTTGCTATTATTATTTGTTTTCGTCTCCAATTTGACCTCTATACCGTTCGTTTGCGATTTAAAACATTGGTAACTTTTTGGCTATTAATCTGATTGAGCTACAACTTTTCAGAAAACTTTCTTTACTAAAGTATTAAAATTTTTCTCCTGTAGATAGTTTCAGAAAATGTAGACACTTAATACAATATTAATAAAATCGTAAAATTCTGAAAATTTGTTAAGCTAGCGCGAGTGGAAGTAGCGAAAACAATTTTTTTTTTAAATGTACTTCTCCCAATTACTTGAACAATTAGAAGTTTTAAAAATTTTTGCAAAAGGAGAAACGATGTGCCTTGAAAGTGTACATAAAATTTATTGAACTATTACTAGTAAACTCTACCTCCGTGGTGGTGTGGAAAGGAGTTTTATTTCAGAATATTTGGGATTCCCTAAGAATGAACCAGCTTTTTTATTTTAATATTTCAAATGTGTTTTCTTTCTTTTATGTTTAAGGCAAAAACTAGATCTAAAAAAAGCAAAAAAACCTATTTCTCTAATTGCGTCCAAGATTAGAGCCGAATCTATGCAACCGATTGTTAAAGGTTTTAAAAGTTTTCGCTTTAATTTAAAAAGCAAGTCTTCATAGTATTTTACTAAGTAATGAAAGTATGTCTACAATTGTTTTCTTGAGTCCTACCCAAAGGTCAAACATGGTGCAAAAATGTCGTAAAATAAGAAAAATGTCTGAGTACTTTGAAGAAGTTTTTCTAAATCGATATGTATCATATTCCAATAATATTTAGGAATATTTATTAAAATATTCATCTTCTAAATTTGTTTGATTAATGTACAGAGTACACTTTATATTTGAAATTTGTATACACTCTAAATCTGAATCAGTCAAATTTTCACTGATTGAATCAGTGATTTTCCTTTTCACTGAATCATCAGCGGAAACAATATTTTTCACTGTTAAATCAGTTACTTTTCACTGAAGTAATCAGTGAAATTTGACTGATTCACAGTAACCTGTTTTTAGTTACTTAAATCAGTCAAATTTCACTGATAATCAGTAGATTTTGACTGATTCATATTTGAAATTTGTACAGTTTTTAAAAAAATCCGAAACTTTTTGAATTTAGTAGTTTATTTATAAAATTTGAGAATGTTGTAGTTGATATTTCTATAAAATTTAATCAAAATATTTACATTTATTTTTTAAATATTTTGAAAATAATTCGACTAAAATAATGATTAATAAGATTTTGTAACATTGTGGGAATATTGGAACGCTGCAAGATTAAATTTTGAGTACAATTTTCAATTAATGAATGTTTAAAGAATTGAGTGAAAGCATCAATTAAAAAATATTTTTACTTTATAAATTTGATTAAGTGCAGTAATAAGAAAATTTTGACTTTCTATAAAGCATTTCATTTATGAGATTAAAAGTCTGTGCAATTTATATCAATATTTGACAAATTTTTAGCTTTCTCAATCAAAGCATTATCCGGAAATTTTTAGTTCCTATAAAAAGATGGAATATTTATCAATTTCTTGAATGTTCATACATTAAAAAAATATCGAATTAGAGAATTATATGCAAAGTATTTTCCATCAAGAAGACATAAACATGACATAATTAGTTTTATATTTACATTTTCAGCTTACTTTTTTGTGGCTTAAGCACACATTTTGAATTCGAAATACAAAAATGCTCTACAGAGTTGAAGTATTTCCTGAATCAATTATTATTGATCCTGAATTCTATTGGAAAATTTGTTGTTTACTGTTCAAATCTTACTACGATTTCAGACGGACAGACAAATTAAGAACTACAAAATATTTCATCCAAAAGATTGCACTCCTCCATAAAATCTTGTCAAATTGTAACAAGATTTGAACACTTCGAACGAACATTTTTATGTAAAATTTAAACTTGATTGATATTTATATGTTAATATGGAAATACCAATAAACACATATTTTAGCTTTTTAATTTATCTACTGCTATTAGACAATTTTCCATTTCCGTAGAGATTTTAAGTTTTGGAATGAAAAGTTTGTGCTTAGGCTACAAAAATGTGAGATGAAAATATTTCTAACATATAACTGAAAATATAAATTATGAACTTGAATTTTATGTTCATTTTATCTTGATAGAAAATATTGTTCTAATTGAAAAATTGTTAAATGTACAAAATTAGTAAGAAGTATATAAATTTGAATGGAAAATTATATATTGATTCAAATTTTATACTTTTATTGTCACTAAATTTCACTGAAAGTTTATTTTTGAAGTGTTGAAATCCTCATGAAATTTTCCAAGATCATACTGATGTTTATTTCATGCAGACTTTCTTCAAGAAATTGAAGAAAAGTGTTATTTCTTGAACTATATACTTCGTAAATTCAAATTCGTCGTCTGCTTCGCGCCTCTTTTGCACGTACTCGAGAAAAATACAATTCTTAATTTCGACTCGATAAACGAAAGCGTGAAATCTAAAAATAACTTGAAAACTCAAGCATTGTAACGAAGTCCGTCTTCGTGCACCTTCGGCTTTACACGAAGCTGGTGACCGCAGCGTGTAGCAGAGCCGACACACTGACACGCCACGTTTGCATGTGTTTCTCCCAGATGGGAACATGGTGGGGGCCGAAAAATCCCACGTTCTGGAGACACTGCCTGCGACGAGTGATGGTTAACTCGAGTATGGACCCTTGCGGGACGTTCGGGGTGAAGACAAACGCAGTCAAGCGTGAAGGTCGCACTCAAACAAGGTGCACTTAATCGCGGGACGAGGGTATTTTGATCATTAGAAAAGCTCCTTCCTTAATGGTGTTTAAATTTATTTAATTTTGGAATTTAAAATTCCAACGCCCTTTCAATGTATCACTTTTAATGTATTTTTTTACTTAATACTTTATTTTTATTTAATAACTTTAATTAGTTTGTTTATAAAGTTATTTTGTAAAATTGTGTCATAATTGTAGTGGAACGTGCACCCCTCAACCAAACAGTTTTTTCCGTAAAATTCCTTCGCAGTATTTATCAAAGCCAGTTCAAATTCTGTGAAAACAATAACTGGCTTGATAAATGGCGCGATTTCCTGCAGTTTCTGAAAAACCGACCTATAGGCCGCTGTAATTTTTCTGCTGATTATCACCCATGGGAGTGGTATTCCCTATATTACAGAAAGTTACGAGTACTTGACGATATTGATAATAATGCGGAAAAAATCATTGATTATACAAAAATTTAAATCTACGCTGATTACTACGTCAAAACTATCGTTGATTTCAATGCGGATTTAATTAACATAAAAATAATGTTGAAATTAATGTGCAAATCCGTGTTGAAATAAAGTTACAAATTCTTGTTTAATGTTGGTATCAGCATTGAATAAAAGTGGAAATTTCGAAGGGGATATGTTGAAAAAGAATTAAAATCACTTACGGAAACAATTCTTAAAACGATTTTTTTTCTTAGAAAAGAAAATTTGAAGCAATGTAAAAAGTAACATTAATTGTAATAGTTATGGAACTTTTACATTTTTCCACGAGTCTTGGCGACGCAAACACGACTGACGCGAATCCCTCTTCGTCAATGATCGACCACACTTTTTTTTCATAATTGGTCATGACGACCGTTCTCTGAGTCGGTACATCTTCAGGTATGGAATGATTTAATGTCGTCCTCCAAAGGCCTTTAGAGAGTACTTTCGTTGAAACGACAATATGTTTTGCCGTTGGAGGGTATCGTCGCTTTACCTAATGACCAACTTTGTTGACAATGCTTTTGTTGGGCCGAATTGTTGATAATTCTGGATGCCTGAAAGTCATTTGTAAATTTCAAATTCTTATTTCTTTAAATTAATTACTTCAGTCAATACGTGTATAAGCGCTAATGAATAGATGGATGTTTTGACGACAAGCAGTCATGTGTCTTAAACAATTCAAAAATGGTTAAAGGTATGCCACTGCTATTTAATTGGTTGACACAACTATTGCAGTATTACTGAATGCGTGAGTTTTGTTATACATTCAATCTCATATTTATTACAGTTTGTATTTTATTGTATAAAATAATAATATTTTCAGAAGGTTGTTCGGTTGGCCCACAGCCGTCTGCGAGGCTTTAAAGAGGTCCGTGTTCCTCGCGAAATTCCGGGTACTTATTGTACTGGAAAACCATAGACCTATAACGTATATTACATTCCATAATAATTATAAAACAAAGAAAAAATCTATCTATTCTAACGGCTGAGTTGATTACTCGAATGTGATTCTCGAGAGGCGCATGAATATTCCCCAAATTCTATTTTCCCTAATGTTCATTTGATCGATAAAACATCGACAAAAATAACCATTTAACATCAATTTTTATAGTTCCTACTTAAACAATAGTTTTCTCTAATTTTTATTCCACCGAAATGTCGTTGGGTATAATTTTCAATTCTCCGAAGTATTATTTGTCCTAATTTTAATTTCACCAAATTATGATATTCCATATATTATATTTTTTCTAATTACTATTTGCCCTAATTTTTATTTTTCCGAATTCAACTGTAGCGTAATGTTGTGTATTACGATACAGAGCAATGTAATGTAAAAATTGAACTGCGCATGCGCCTATTACGATACAGCGGAGCGTAATCTTCTTCTTAGTCTTCTTCTTTTTCGTACAGCGTTGGCACCGTACTAACAAAGCCTCGTACATTTGAACTGCGCATGCGTCTATTACAATAAGCTACTACTACACAAGATCGAGAAAATCAAAATGGCCGGAAGTATTCGCGAAATGTCAAGTGAGATGGGCGATAATCACGGCAATTTCAACCTTTTCAGATTGGATTCGAGTGTACGCATAAAAACTCGTATATGCGCCGAAGTCACATAAAATAGAATATGTGCCAATGCACATAATTCGGCTACGTACGAGACTCGCTTAAAATGCTCGCAGGACTGATCGCGCCTCGGCTTCGTCTCGGCTTCGTCTCAGCTTTGCCTCAGCTACGCCTCAGCTACGCCTCGACTACGCCTTGGCTGCGATCTCCTGCGAGCATTGTCGCTCGTCGCGTAATAACCCTCATTATGCGTCTAGGCACATAATATACTATTAAAAATTTTCAAATATTTAAAAATTTTGAAAAAGAATTTCGGAAAGATTTTAAAACATTTCACAGGTTTGAATTCATTCATAGTAATGTAAAATATTTCAAAAATTTCAAAATAATTTTTGAAGGTTTCAAGACATGTCAAAGCACATGATGAGCAACAACAATCTCGAAAAAAAAAATTTAGGTGAGAAAACAATTATTGAAAAAAACGAAAATTAATTTTTCACGTGAAAATCTGCCCCGTTTTCGGACCCTTTTTCCTTTCATGTTTGTAATAACGGTGATTGGAATCATTTTAACACCTATTGAGTCCCTTGTAGTGATCCATTGGTGCATCTTGTTTTACAAAATGGATTCGTTTCGGTTTCGCAGGAAACCGTGGCTGCTTATTTCTGAGCAATTCAGACATTTTAATCAAATCTTTACAAATTGAGAAAGAGTTTGTATGCAGCGGGTGACATTTGAAAAAACGAAAGCTATATGACTTCAATTGTTTTTAATTAGAATTATCATTGAAGCGTTGGATGTAAAAAAAGGTATTTATAGGCTTAGTTTACGGACCCGACTTTCCCTTCTAAAAATACCCGTTAGGAATCATTACGAACAACATTACAAGCAAACATTATAAACCGTTTAGAAACCTCTAAGATTGCAGTTAGAGATTAATTTCACCAAACGTTTGTAAAAAGTTCTAGAAGAACCCAAGTGGTTATTAAAATCCGAAATTATTTTTTAAACATTTCTTTACGTGGATCTAATAGAAATTTAAGAGCACTGATTTTACTGCAAAACGCGACTAAGTAAACAATTGTCGTTTGAAGGGGATCTAAGGGGATCTAAGGGGAACTTAAGGCGGTTCTAGCGGTAATACTGTAGTCAAAACAAAAAATATCGTGCATTTGACTTGCGAGGTATTTGACGTGGCAACACTGCCACCCGGTTTTTCGTGTGAGTGCGTACGGACACACTCACACATCTCTAGTCTGCATGCTCTAACCGGCGAGCTACTCGACACAGCCTCAGCTGTGATAAATCGTATTTATCATGCTGAAGCTGATAAAATAGTGTATTGTTAAAAGTGGTGAAGTTCAACGATATTATTGGGATGGAAAATGAGTTACAGAGAAAGTATACAAAGCTCGTGTTACAGCAGAAAATATAGGCAAAAATGTAAGAAATATTTATGGCACGAAGTCCAAGTTACATAACCTCAAAACCGCAGCCTTGTCAACTAACAAAATTACTACAGCATTACGTAGTGATAAAGTTGATGCAAATGTTTCACCTTTTAAAGGTGTAGAAGGTTGTCGAATAGTCCGCCTAAAAACTCTCGGTCGCGGATTATCATGTACATTATGATGTGAATACAAAAGCTGCGATTGGTAAGCAAAAATAACAATGTAAATATAAAAAATGTACCAAAAAGTGACTGATGATAGTATACATTTGATATGTTTTTTACAGGTGTTTTGGATGCAGGTATGGGAAAATACCCATTTGAATAAATTTTCGTCTGCAGTGAACATTCCACCATTGCATTGTACTACTTTCAAAACACATGAAAAAGAAATTAGTAACTATTGAAAATTATGAAAAAGTGAAACAGCTGCTGTGACTTAATTTAAGAACCGTTTTTTTTGTATTTATCGATGATGTATTGTTATATCTGAATAATGAACTCGACTAAAATAAAAAAAAATTGTGGTAAGAGATAATTTTCTATGACATCATGAAACATCAGTGCTGTAATGGTATAAGATTAGATTTATTCCATAGCTGCATTGTATTAATCAGTAGTATTTAGTATTAATTATCTGTGAAGTTAAATAGAATAAAAAATTATTTTTGTAATATACGGAGACAAATTTGCATAAAATTATATAGCACGAAAGCTATCAATGCGATATGCAAAAATGAATTGTACAATTTTAAATACTTTTTTTGAAATTCAATTTAGCCTTTGAATTGTATCTAATGATTTTTATACAACATGATTGTTTTTATCTATAAATAAAAAAAAATCTCTGATTATTACAATTGTTTTTTTTTTCAATTTTTATTCTACTTGTTATCTCTTTTTTGCTGACTGTTTTTCGGCCTGATCGTCTGCAGAGTGGTTTTATTTTTCCTGGTCAGTCTATGGAAGACGAAAAAACAATGATTGTCACATCTTAGAATATCGTACGGATAGCTGGATACTTTGAAACAGGTTGGCCGACAAAAGGATCCGGAAGAAGTTACGATAGTTTGCTGGGTATTGCTTGTATAATTGGTTGGCTTACTGGCAAAATTTTAGCTAGTGATTTTAAGACGTAAATGCAAATTGTGTGACCTGGGTCACCCCAAAGACGATCATGATTGCATGTTAAACTTTGAAGACAGTGCCAAAGCCATGGAGCCTGAAGCTGCAGTATTACTTGTCAATAACGCTATTTTCAAGGAATGCAATGTTCAATTGGGGATTTTTATGGGTGATAATGGCAGTAGCGCTATATGCACTACCAGAAATGCTGTAGATTATGAGACTATAAAACATGACGACATCAATCATACCAGCAAAAGTGTGACTTCCCTCGTGATATTACCTTCTTATAAACTTGTTCTAAATGCATGTCGTTTGACAGTCGCTCCGATTCCATTACATGCCCCTTTGCCATGTGAAGCGGCGAAAAATTTCCACTCAGCTTTAATCTTCACTTGAAAAGGGAATTAATGTCAAATGAAATTGAAAAAGTTATGTACTTTTCCGACGGTGCTGGTTCACAGTATAAAAAGAATTAATAAGAAATAAAACCTTTTACAATTATATACAATTATATACAATTATATACAGTTATTACGGTGTTTATTAATTGGCAACCCGCAACGACAAGCAGGATAAATTATTCATATGATTAGAAACGGAAGAAATGCGCATACGTTGAAAGACATGCATCTACGTAGGTATCGCGCAACGTGTTGCATATATCACGAGTCACATTGCGCCTCGATATGAAAACACGCATAACTTATGACCGTATTGAACTTACCAAGTTTTTCTTTTACCGGAATTTCCGGTAATAAACATGAAAGCATAAAAAAAGATTGAGAAGTTGCAACAAATTTAATTTGTTTATAAGAATTTTTGCTCATTTCAGCAATTTTTTATGCGACATTGTTGTAATTTTTTTTCTTGTAGAATGGACATACGAAATAAGACAGTAAAAAAATAAGCAAAATCCTTACAGTAGATTAAATGAAAACAAGTAATTACCAAGCTACTGCTGAAAACTTTGAATAACCATAACTTTTGAAAAACTACAAATTTCGCTAAACCCTTTTCGGATCTTTTTATGAATGTAATATTCCACCAAATTGCTCATTTGTAGGAAAAAACCACGACCCCCCGAAAAAAGTGACTCACTTCATAAAAAAAACTCTATAGAATTGTCGCATTTAATAGGTTTCTCAGTAAACCTGATTGAACATATTTTCACGTCCCACGACTCTACCACCGCGAGTAACGAACAAATTAGGGAACTAATGAAGGGATCAAGGCAGCATTACCGCGTGCGTGATTTTATCGACATAAGTTATAGCCAGATCTACAGATCAATAGAATGATCGCCTTAGAGAATCTTCTCGACAAACCGGGATCAGAGAATCAACCATCCAAACCAGCTGGACCACAAATTTACAATTTTATTAAGATTCATCTAAACGTCTATGATGTTAGGACTTGAGTTACAATTTTTAACCCACTGGACTCAATCATAGCAAACTTACTTTCAACCAAGGGTAAATACTACCAACTTCAAATCCTATATACACGCTGACCCATTTTAATCTATAATCCCAAATATCTTTTTAAATACTTTATCTATGAAAAAATGTTGGGGCGAAGGTTGCCCAGGGCCGAGGAGGACATTTGACTGTACCATCGATTTTGACCGTGAGATTAATTTTCTAGGTCAAATGGAGGTAAGACCCATTTCTTAGATGAGAACCCCTGTTTTTGACTGCGGATTTGAAAAGAGCGTAAAATATCACGTCATGAATGACCTGTGGAATAATGGTTTTTGTGGTCTTAGAAAGGTAAAAAGTTAATATCAAATGTCTGAGAAATGACCAGATGCCCTTTTTTTGAATTGTCTTGGTTTTTCGGTGTAAACAAACGTTCAAGATGCTTCACAAAAGTCGATGAAATGTTAAGGTGTACATCACCTTGATCATCATGACCTTCAGGTCAATTTTTAAGGTGACTTGAAGGTCAAGATGATTTTTCTTAGATTGAACTCTGCGCCCAGATAAATTTTTTTTGTAGACTTCAGGCTATGGATTGTGAGAGGCGAGGGGAACTCACGACAAGAAAGCACCCCGAAGGAAACAGAATTTACTACGTCCACGCCGTTTTTTCTGGGTAACGCTAAAAGTAAGGACAAAGTGTCTCTTTTCTTGTAACTAGTCACAGAGAAGTGACATTGTCAAGATTGTCATTTTTGTAACTACATAGCCACAGTCTTTACATCTTATCCGAAACGATTGTTACTGTCTGGGTGTGTTTGGGGGGGGGGGGGTAATAACAATCCACAGCCTGAAGTCTACAAAAAAAATTTATCAGGGCGCAGAGTTCAATTTAAGAAAAATCATCTTGACCTTCAAGTCACCTTAAAAATTGACCTTCAGGTCATGATGATCAAGGTGATGTACACCTTAACATTTCATCGACTTTTGTGAAGCATCTTGAACGTTTGTTTACACCGAAAAACCAAGACAATTCAAAAAAAGGGGATCTGGTCACTTCTCAGACATTTGATATTAACTTTCTACCTTTCCAAGATCACAAAAACCATTATTCCACAGGTCATTTATGACGTGAAATTTCCCGCTCTTTTCAAATTCACAGTCAAAAATAGGGGTTCTCATCTAAGAAAAGGGTCTTACCTCCATTTGACCTAGAAAATTGATCTGACGATCAAAATCGATGGTACAGTTAAATGTCCCCCTCAGTCCTGGTCAACCTTTGCCCGCACCATTTTTTCGTAGTTAAAATATTTTAGAAGACATTTGGGATTATAGATTAAAATGGGTCACCGTGTATATTTTCCATTTCCATGGTGCTTACTTAACATTAATTTTATGTTAATAAATATATTTCATGCAATCAACCCTTCCTGTTTACTGACTATTCCTCATCTCTTAGAGAGGATCCTTTTGATCCTAACATAAAAGGAGGAAATCTTCAAAGAAGAGAAGTGTTGCTTTTCTGACGTAACAATATATTAAGGTTCGACGAGGACCTCATGAGATTTTTAAGTGCATCCCAATTGGTTACAGTTATAAGGAACCTAAGAGGAAGCGAACTTATTTTTATAGTTGCTTGTTTGAGATTTAAAAAGGATTCTGTGAGGATTTTATTCGGGTTTTAATGCAATTAAAAAATCTCAAATAATCCTTATAAATCCCAAGTAAGCGATTTTTAAAACACCTTCCTTTCCTCTTAAGTCTCCTTGTACATCTCCACAGAATGCCCTTAGGAACCCCGTGAGGTCCTCGTCGTTTAATTTAACGTAAGATTTGCGATCATTAAAAGCGATTTATCCCAATTCAAATAAGTGACGATAATTGCAATAAAAGGCACAATTTATTTATTAACTAAACTGACGTCACACGTGTACAAATAAACTATTTATAAGGGAAACGCTACCCGATGAAATTAATGAATCTGCGACGAGTGAGTACAACGACAAAAATACACATTTCGCAAAGATTCTAGTTTTGTTGACGAAGTGTGATGATTAAAGATTGATTTGTTTCTGGTAAGTTTAGGGATGCGAAGGATGAAGTTGAGGGAACCACATTTTGGAACGCAAAAGTGGGAAAATTGTCGAAATTCGATTGGAGAAGATTTCCAAGGAGGGGGGGGGGTGTAGGTGGTAGCCAAGGTTCGTTCCGAAGGACGGTCTATAAAGGCCCGAAAATAGGTACTTCAGTACGGCGTCGATATACTATTGGAATAATAATAATAAAATAATAATAATAATAATAATAATAATAATAAAGGGCTTAGGATTACCATCCAGATGACACTGAGAAAATTTTATGATGGACAGGATTTCATGCCTGTAGAGTATCTTTACAATGAGCAATTGTCTCTTATATTTCAATATTGATGCCCCATGGACCTTCAAGAAATTTAGGTCGGGACAAGATTTTTTTAATCCGATGGGTTGGCACTTTAGCAGATGGTACAGCTGTTTTGAAGTTGAGAAGCTAAAACATGCGTTTGGGCTTTGGTCAGCTTGTACGTTGAAATTATAAAGTTCGAGATTCAACTTCTCTTGTTATTCAAAGATATTTGTGCAAGTATGCTATCAAGGAAATGTTACGACGTAACAAAGTATTTAATCTAATTTATAATTACATAATAAATTAAAAGCCAGCAAACCCAGACAATAACATGAATTCCACTTAAAAATACAGATAACATATCCACACGTAGAAATCCGTGAAATTCGGGTGATATCTTGAAACAGTTCACGTAGAATTCCATGAGAACGTGTTCAACATAATTTTTAACGGCACATATCTTGTAAACTATAATAGATAGACAAAATTGGATGACATTCTTACTTACAAGTGAAATTTTTTCAAATGTTTATTCCAGAAACTTAATAATTATTTACAAAGAGCTATGCATTCCAGACGGAAAATTCATAACATAACTTTAAAACACATCCTTAGCACTTTATGTGTATTATTATTATATTATTATTATAGCTATGGCTGGGATTCGGAAGGGCCCCTGATGCTTGGGTACTCCCGTTGCATCACCAACTAAAACTTTATGCGCGACCCCCTAGCCCGTGCCAAAGGGCAAGGACCTGGGCCACGTTTTTGGTCTGAATCACGGCTACGTCTATGTAGGCGTAGCTAGTGAGAATCTGACGTTTGTCCCTGATTGCTGGACAATCGCAGAGTATATGTGTGGAAGTTTCGTTGTCTTCCCCACATAATCTACAAAGAGGACTTTCTGCAAGCCCTATCTTATGTCTGTGATAAGCGAGGTTGCCGTGACCAATAAACACTTCTGTTATGGTCTTTACCTCGGTTCTACTAAGCCTGCGTATGTCTGCAGCTCGGTTGGGGTTAAGATGCTCCCCCATGAGGATTTTGGCTTGCTTGCATGTCGTAGCCTTATGCCACTCTTTCTGGTGTTTCTCGGCCAGCCACTTGTTGATGTGTTCTGTGACCAACCTATTTGAAACACCTATTACTGGTTCTAGACCAGTTGGGTTTTGTTTTGACGCTAACTTGGCTAGTCTATCCGCTGTCTCATTTCCCTTGATACCCCTGTGACCAGGGATCCAGTGGACTGTGACTTCGTTGTCTTCCGATAGTTTTTTCAATGCTACGTGGCATTCCCAGACCAGCGACGAGGTAGTCACTAACTTACCTAGTGTCGTGATGGCCGCTCTGCTATCCGAACAGATGCGGATGTTCCTGCCGCGGCCATGATTCCGTGTTTTGTATGCGCATTGGAGTATGGCCACAATCTCGGTTTGAAGAACTGTGAGGTGAGGTCCCAATGGGTTCGCGAGGCTTGTGTTGCTGTTCCTCCCATAAACACCAGCCCCCGCACCCTCTCTGTTTTTGGAGCCGTCTGTAAACCAGTTGTCTCCATCGCCTGGAAGGTGTGTGCGACTCGCCTTCCAATCTTGCATGGTTGACAAGCTAACCTTGTACTTTTTGTCGAAGAGGTACCGCGGAGACGTCCTATCTCTCATCATTTTCATGACTGGTCTCTTCGCAATGTCGACTGTGGCTCTCAGTTTCTTTGAGATCACTGTACTAGAGTTTTCGCCAATTCTCCCGGCCGCCTTGCTACCCTCGGCTGCGATGGTTAGGTGCAGGGGCTCTAGCCCTATTAGCGCTCCCAACGCCATTGTGGGTGAAGACTTCGAGGCACCAGTAATCCCTGTAAGGATCAGCCCTCTGAGTCTTTCCAAGCTGGCCATGGCCGTCTTCTGATTGACTCTGCTCCACCAGACTATTGACGCATAGGTTAGCCTGGGTCGCAGAATTGCTGTAAAGATCCACAGCAGTGTGTCGGGTTTCAGGCCCCAATTACTTCCGATAGCTCTTCTGCAGAGCCAGAGGGTTGTTATAAACTTGTGGCACTTATTATCAAAGTGTTCTTTCCAAGTTAGCTTATTGTCCTGGATCACTCCTAGATATTTAGCACGCTTGGAGATTTCTAGACGCTGCCCTTTAAGTACCAGTGTTCTAGTTGTACTCCACCTCTACCGCTTGGTAAAAATGACTACGTCAGTTTTGCCTGGGTTCACTGAGAGTCCTGTTGTTTGGCACCAGGTGTCTACAACTTTTAGCGTCTGTTGCATTACGCCCATCAGTGCATCCAAATGCATTCCGCGTACTATGACTAGGATGTCATCAGCATATCCAATGGGGTGACATCCCTGGTCGGTAAGTAGATGCAATAGTTCATCCACTACTATATTCCACAGCAGGGGAGATAGTACTCCTCCCTGCGGGCACCCTGACTCAACGATCCCTCGAAGGGTGGTATTTCCTTTGGTTATCGTTATATTCGTGTTTTCTAGCATATGGCAGGTCCAGTCAACGACAGCTATGGGGATTCCTTGCCTAATCATAGCCCTCCTGTTCACTTCACTGGATGTGTGGTTAAAGGCACCTTCAATATCCATGATTGTTCCTATAGCGAATTCTTTGAGGTTCAGTTGGTCCTCAATTAGATTCAATGTTTTGCTCAGGGCTGTTTCAGTCGAGCGACCGGCCCTGTAGGCATGCTGATCCCTTTGAAGCAGTTTTACCGTCAGAATCTTGCCGCGGATATATCTGTCCACGAGTCTCTCCACCGTTTTTAGTACGAAGAAGGTAAGGCTGATTGGTCGGAAATCCTTCGGAGACGTCCATCCGTTCTTGCCTGCTTTAGGTATAAATATTACCCTTGTTCCTCTCCAAGCATTGGGGACATAACCCAAAGTGAGACTGGCCCTAGCAAGTCTCACTAGCGGCCCTGTGATGGGGTCCCCAGTCCTCTGCAGGAGGATCGGGTAGATGCCATTCAGACCTGGGGACTTGAAAGGGTTGAAAGACCTCAAGGCCCATCTAACCCCGGTTGGGGAGGCGATCTCATAAGCCAGCCGCCCACGTGTTCCCAATTGGGTCGCAGGCAGCGTTCGGCCCTTCTGAGAATACCCCCCCACCACGATCGGACCCTTAAAGCCCGGGAATGCGCCGTCGTCAGAAGGCTCAGGGTCTCCTCGTCCGACTCTGAGTACTTTCCGTTCGGCAGTCGAAGAGTGCTTAACATAGCTTCCGAGTTGCGGGCCATTAGCCTGTTCAGCCTTGCCGCCTCCGCTCCCTTCTTTATGTTTGAACAGAAAGAGGTCCAGCTCTTACCTTTGGCCTCCCTGATTTCTTTCCTATATGCTTCCCTAGTTGCATTGGACAAGTTCCATAGTTATCCCGTATTGCCTTTTTTGGACCGTCTGAACCTTTCTCTGGTTTCTTTACGAAGTTTCTCAAGCTCGATGCAAAATTAATAACATAACCTACAAGTAAATCTTTGAGATGTTTTTTCAAGAAACTTCATAATTTTTTACCAAGATCTATGCGTTCCCGACAGATAATAATACAGATAATACGGATAACACAAAGACCGATTGGTCGAGCGGAGTTTGTTGGAGAGTTCGGGTTAACTATTAAGCGGTTATGTTTTTGTTTAGTAATTTTTAACGAATGTGAGTATATTCGTTTAATAAGTATCTAATTATGATATATGCATTATAACTGATACATTGTGATGCATATTATATACGGGTAAGTGTATTCGCTCCTCAAACTAACCTCAAAACGTATTGCTGTTTTAGACGATCAAGAGTGCGCATGACGTCACTTCCGGTCCAATTTTCATGTTGGAGGCCTAGTGGGGGAACATCGGCTCATCCTTCCCTAGAGGATCCTTACCTTTCACTTACCTATAGCTCCATCTGTTCCTTTATATTACTAATATCTGCACTTATTATCGACATTCATCTGCATTTGGACAAACGTATGCCTTTCTTGTAAGTTATAATGCGTAGGTGAAAATTCTTAAAATTTCCAGCGTGAAATTCACTGCGTTTAGGAAGATTAATGCTTTGGAGAATCGAAATTAGGTCGAAAGTGCACCCTACCGATCTTTTCAAGTCAATTAATCAAGAAAATTAATCGATTTTTTTTTTCAAATCGTCCATCTCTACATTTAGGAAGGAATTGGTTATAGTAGAACTTGGTAAAACTTGGTAGAACTGATAAAAATTGTTAATTTGGTGAATGAAAACGGCATGACGTAGCAGTCGAGCGTCTGAAATACCAGTTGCGGAATCTTTGTGTAAGAGTGCAGTCCTATGTTACCTTTTTTAAGGAGCGTAAGACAGAAAATCATGAGAGAGAAAATAAGCACTAAAGCTCAATGAACATAATGAAGCCAGATCGAGCATAATTTGTCAATTGTAAAACCTGGCTCAACTATTTATGTCGTATATGTATTTAAATTACATATGTTTAGCATATAATTATTTTTCATAATACTTTTATTTTTTATTATAATACTATTATTATATATTATATTTACCTTATATATGTATTTATATATTGTATTCTTTTAAGTTTTTATTAAATCTTAATTAGAACTGACGAATAATTATGAAAGGAATGAAAATATGTGATTCATAATACAAATTTAAACTAAAATTATCTCTAATGAAACAATCAATGCGTGTATAACATTTATTATTTAATATAAGCTATTTTAAAATATATTACACTTCAAACAAAAATAACATAATTTTTTACCAATATAATTAAAAGTAGGATTGAAAGTGATAAATAAACAGAAAATTGTATATTTCCATTTTATAAGTGAATAAATAGCTTAAGAAATGAAAACAGTTCTTCTTTTATAATGCTACTTTTAAAATGTTAGCATCTTTTTATTAAATTGAAGAAAATCAAATCTTTTTCTTAGAAACAATGTGTCTCACAAAGAGAGGCCCATATCATAAATATCAAAAGAATTTAGGAAAATGTTTGAAACTGAAAAATTTAAGATAATATAAACCCAGGGAACACACATGCCATCATCGGGAAGTTTTGTAACTATGTACTTGGCAGAACTTCATTTCGGGAATGGATATATGGAGATTGGTCTCCTTATATCTAGCCTCCATGCGTGTCAGACTCAATACTACGTTAAAATATGTTGACTTAACTTTATTCACCGCCATTGGAGTAGGCGTGTCCGAAAGTTGCAAATAATCAAATATGTCTTATAAGTTTTATTCTTTCTTTTCCTAAATAATCGACTGCTTTAAATTATATATTTTTGATCTATCAAATTCTCTTCAATCATTATTTACGTTCAAAAAGTAAACTTCATATTTAGAAAAAATGTTTGTTTATAGAAAAATGTATTCAAATCATACAAATATTTGTTGTATGTGAGAAAAATTCGAAGAAATTTGTCTGTGAATCATAAAAAAGTATTTGTTACCAAAATTAATTCAATATAGTCTCTTGATCTGAATAGCTTGAGACGATCCAGTTTCAGCTAGGATAAAATAACCATTATCTCATTAAATTTCTACCCGTATATTTCATCCTATTATTTTATTATAATTACGTTATTGAACTCGCGAAATATTCTTATCTAATTTTAATTAGTTACTTCGAACAGAGATTAGAACTAAATTACATAACTAGTGTAGGCATTTAAACTAAGGAAAATATTTGTGTTTGTGTCTCGCTCTTTTGATGGTAGGTCAAGGCCGCTCATGAAGCGATGACAGGTGAATCTGCTCTCCTGTGTTGATAATCGTGTCTTCTCTTTTCCTCTTTCAACTGAATGCATGAGAATGCAAAAGGGCATTTTTCTCAGGATCTAGTAGCGTCAAAAATATGGGGAAAAGGTCCTTTTAACGAGCAGCGAAGCGCGCACCACACTAACTGGACGCTATGTAAAAATGTCAATTATTGAAATTAAATTAATTTTTGCAATTGACTTCTTTTGATTACTCTGATTGGCTCCCCATCTCTTAATTACAACGAATAGGAAATAGTAATATTTAGCATCATTCAAGCAATCGGTTTGGAGAACCTTCTCGAATTTTGCGTACCAGCCCGACGGACTGGGGAGTGAACGGCACAAATTAACTTAAAGTGTATTTTTTTTTGTGTTTAATTGAAGTTAGTATCAGTTTGAAGCGTGTGTAAGATTTTTTAAATCTTTGGATTCCTCTACTCCAGTTTCCTTTGAAAGCGATTTATTCGTAACATCGGAACTGGGGTAAAACTTCCTTTCCTCCATTAACAAGATTGCCTTGAAGCCTTTTGGGACATCGCAATTCTTGTTGCTCCTTTCCATCACTTCAACAACTAAGAAATGGGACGGCTTTGTACTCGAAAGAGGCATCGCGAGAACTTTTCCAAATTTTACCTCACCAACGTATCTCAGCGAATCTGTTTTGAAGCCTTGGTTCTCAAGGGACATCGCAGACCGTTGTGAATTTTCCCATTTATGCCTAAAGATCTCATCCAAAGACGAAAGAAGTCTCGAAAAGTTATTAGCAATAAGAGAAGTTTCAGCACAGGAATAAATGATGATAAGCACTCGGAATGATCACATAAAGATCGCTGACAATAACTGATATTACTGTGCGGATTTTTCAGAATACGTTATACGTTTTTCTCTAACTTATGATTTTGTGGGAGTTTAATATACATGTCCATGAAAGTGCTGTTTACTCAAAATGAACTTTGTTTTCGAGTGGAAGTCCTCCCTCGCGAACCCTTAAAACAATTCGACTTAACTACCTAAATACCTACAGAATTTTTCACTGCGCCTCGTTTTCTGTTTGCAGAAAACCTGGAGACAGAAGGCAACTAAAAAAAATATATATAAACGGTCGCAACAATCAGCCACACGTGTTGAAGTTCAAAAAAGAATCAAATTTAAATATTCGATTCTGAAAGATACGAAATGTTTCGAGCTAGAAAACTAGAGTAATTGTGAATGTTTGGAATCGCTCACCGGTTACTTTAGTAAGTATTTAGATCAATAAATGTAACTTTCTACTAATTCAATTAGCTGCAATTTTAATCTGGCCAAATTTTTTATTTTAAATTTAAAATTATTAATTTGTCATGCGCTACGCAACTTGATACTTCGGACTGATTTGTGGAATGATAAACTTCCAATTGTGTAATTACATTTCTCAAATAAATTCATCTGGATTAAATAATACTACTGTGCTTTATTTTTTATTATTTGTATGAAAAAATTGAAGAATATTTTCTATCCCATGATTCAACATATAAATTTTCATTAAAAATACCACGCTTAATACTATTATAAGCCTGCAAATGAAATTTTAATCATTTTCTCTACTAATAGTTCATGAAGTGAATTTTAATTTGAATTAAATTTATTCAAAAATATATTTGCGTTCATTAAAAGTTAACCTAGCGTTTACTCAGATCGCTAGAGAAGGTGCTAGGAAAAATCGAATTGCTCTATGAATTAAAGAATGAGGAGGAAGAAAAGTATTGGTATTGTAGGCCTCCTTTATAGATAGTGATGTTTTCCACTACAAAATTAGTGGTTGAAAAAAAATTTTTAGGTAAAAATATCATTGCGTGTATGTGGTTCTTGTGTGTGCCTTGAGGAGAAGTAAATCTGAACGAGAACTATTAATAATAGTCACGTATAATAACTATTTTTAGTATAAATTAATTCACGTTTCATAATTCAACCCTTATGTACCTGTATATTAACGATTTTGAAAACTGGAAAAAAGCTCCATCCCCTTCTGTTTAAAAAAATGTTGAATTACTCGATCTTGTTGGCGTATTTCATCATACGTTTAAATTGCTCAGGAGTAATAATTTCCTCCAACTGAAAGAAGTAATAGGAATAATTTTAAATATATACAAAAATTATAAACTATTGTATTTTGGTCGTTTACAAACATTTTAATTTATTAGAAAATAGTAAAATTGGAAAGGAAACAAACCCTGAAATATGATTAATACTGGATGCAGATATTACGTGAAAATTAAGTACACTGAGAAAAAAATGCTATTGAATCAATAGCATTTCTTTCCAAAAGCATGTATACTACGCTTTCAAATCAATATGTAATAGAATTAGTAACATATTTATTGGTTCTTGTAGTAAATTTTTATGAATTCATAGTATACATGCTTTTGGAAAGAAATGCTTTTGATTCACTAGCATTTTTTTCTCAGTGTATGTACATGCTGTGACTAGTATGTTACTTAATAATAGAATCTAATTCTATAAAGACCAAAGGAATAATATAGAAGATTATCACTAAATAGTACAAAACATCAGGTACGAAATTACTTCACAAGCAGCAAATCACTTAATTAAAAATCACCAGAATATCACAAACAAGAAGTTTTAAATCTCAAACTAAAGTAGTCACTAATTCAACACCTTAATTTTTAAACTACATGCAAAAGTATTCAATAAATAATTCTTAAATGAAAAAAATCAATAATAATTACAATAATAAACAAAATAATAAATAAATAACAAAAAAATAATAAAAAAAATCATTGTTTTCTTTTAAGAATTGTTTATTTATTAATTTTGCATGTAGTTTAAAAATTAAGGTGTTGAATTAGTCACTACTTTAGTTTGACATTTAAAACTTCTTGTTTGTGATACTCTGGTGATTTTTAATTAAGTGATTTGCTGCTTGTGAAGTACCTTCGTACCTGATGTACAAGCCTCACAGTCCCTTTGGGATAAAAAATAGGGTGTATAGGGACCTGTTTTCTTGCCCATAGGGACCTTTTTTATGCTCATAGGGTACATTTTTTAAACAAAAATCAGGTATGAAAGGAAGTTATTAAAAAGACTAAACTCTTAGTAAAAGGTAAATAAAGACGTAATACATTTTATTTTAGTAAGTAATAAATATATTCAAATTAATTAGTTGAGTTTGAGAGAGCAGTCGACCGGCAATAGAAAGACCTGGGCTCGAATCCCAGCGTAGTCGAAAGCGTCTTTTTTCCACAAAAAGATTTTCAAATTTAATAAATATATTCATATTTTCGTACACAACTGCACTTCACAAATTTTCGGACGTGAGTATTAACAAAATTTCCTTTTTTTTAAATGTTTTATACTTTGGTTAAAGAATGAATGTTATTTCTTTAAATTTCAGTCTTTTCATTAATAAGTATACTTCTAATAACACAATATGAGTTTTCTTGACTTCATTTTAAGTTTAAATAAATTACTAAAACAATACTACTGTAATGGTTACATCTATGGACTTCTTTTTAAATCTTAGGTTGATTGCGATTGTTTTACCTATTACACCTAACATTAACATGTTGTTCGTCGCTAATGTTATTGACTGAGGCAGTGCATACATCGACCAATCATAATTTCTTGAATAAAAGCGCTCAAAATTTAAATATTATTTAATGACAGTTTCAAAATATTGAGGTCATTAGAAGAATGCAACGTTTGTATATCTCAATTTTATACAAATTTTTAAAAATGCACACTAATGGCTGAAAAAAGGTACTTTAGGGACCAAATCGTGATAATAGGGGACTTTAGGGACCTCAACTGAATATAGAGGACAATAGGGGATATAGGGACCGGTTTGTGAGGCCTGCTGATGTATTGTAATATTTAGTGATAATCTTCTATATTATTACTTAGGTCTCTATAGAATTGGATTCTATTATTTAGTAACATACTAGTCACAGCATGTACATACGTAATTTTCATGTAATATCTGCATTCAGTATTAATTATATTTCAGGGTTTGTTTCCTTTCCAATTTTACTATTTTCTAATAAATTAAAATGTTTGTAAACGACCAAAATACAATAGTTTATAATTTTTGTATATATTTAAAATTATTCCTATTACTTCTTTCAGTTGGAGGAAATTATTACTCCTGAGCAATTTAAACGTATGATGAAATACGCCAACAAGATCGAGTAATTCAACATTTTTTTAAACAGAAGGGGATGGAGCTTTTTTCCAGTTTTCAAAATCGTTAATATACAGGTACATAAGGGTTGAATTATGAAACGTGAATTAATTTATACTAAAAATAGTTATTATACGTGACTATTATTAATAGTTCTCGTTCAGATTTACTTCTCCTCAAGGCACACACAAGAACCACATACACGCAATGATATTTTTACCTAAAAATTTTTTTTCAACCACTAATTTTGTAGTGGAAAACATCACTATCTATAAAGGAGGCCTACAATACCTTTAGAAGTATGCAACTCACAGAATACAAACACACGAATGCGGAAAGACGGAGTTTTTAATGAGTAAAATTTGAAATTTTACTTTATTTTAATTTTTAATTTCCGATTTGTTTGATTCCTTCTAAGACACAGAGGCAGCAGATAGAGTTAGCCGCACACTCTGTTCGGTGTCAAAAAAGGAAACTGCTTTGGAAAGAGAGTAGTAAAGTTGAAAAGACTAACCTAAAGAATTAATATATACTGTGACCATTTGTTGTGAAGGCTCAAGTTCGAAACGCATAAACATACCCCATACACTCGGGAGCCAAGTACGCTTAAGTGTTCGAAGAAACAAAGAGAAAAGAAGTTTAAGACCACATGTTCAAAGAGTCCTCCAGAGAAAGCGCTTTTTAATTCAAGGGAAATATAATATTAATTTCAAACTCAACTAATTAATTTGAAATCATTAACAATAATATTCTTAGAAAGAGTTGCAACGCAATGAAGAAGGCTATGTCTTATTCCGTTCGTGTGTATAAAAAAGCATTATTTTATGTGTATAAAAGTTGTGTGTAGAGAGTATACATTATTTGATAATAATAATTTCAGGCCAAAAAGAACAGTAAATCTCAGAGATTATATTAAGCAGGATGTTTACACGTATGAGTCAGGCGCTGAGGTTTATCTTTGCGATATAATACAATATTTGAAGGAGAGAGAAACAAAATTAAATTCGTACGTATATAGAACACTGATCTCTATAATACTATAATACTATTACACTTTTTGTAACACTGTATCTCACTAGAAAATTAACTAAAATAAACTGATAGGGTCTACACGTGTCTACAAACAATCCTGGAAGAGGTTATATGCACGTGACAGTAGAGAGAGAGTGCAACCGGAGGCCAGGACTGAGGTAAGGGGAAGGCGGAATACTGCGCCATCTTGCGGATACTCGATCAGGACCAGTAGTATAAGGCGTCACGTCTTCCATTACAACCGTCCACCCCCTGGCTTGGACGAATGAAATATATGGGAATCATTGGAAAATTGATGTAACAAAATTTTCTAGCGTAAAAGGAAGTCATAAATTTATTAATAATTATATTTTTCAAGTGCAAAATTAATTTCCGCCTATTTTGAGTACCTACTTGTCGCTTTTCATTCTTTTAATTTTTTAATATAAAATAAAATGTCATAAACTTGTAGGTTATGATGACCGTTTGTTTTGAAGGATTTGAAGAATGTTCCCTTATTGAAGTCAGAATGTTTCATATTTTTGCCACGGATAGCGCTGGTATCGAGTAGTGGCCCAAATGACCGCACCGTAGCATGTATGTATATAGATATACCCAGATCTTCAAAATCTTGAAAATTTCTCGGATTAAATTCCCTCACTTTTAAAGGAAAAAACTATTCAACATTATTTTACACACGATTTACGAAGTAATAACAAATACCATAATTTCAATTTCAAGATTTACAATCTTATTATATTCGATATATACATACCACTTTTATAATGCACTCCTTTAGCTTTATAGGAGTCTTGAGATAAGAATTTTTTTTGTAAACTAAAATGAAATTGAACAAATATCTGCCGCTTGCAAATGATCAAAAAATTCATCAACATAACCACTCTGGCTTAGATCAATTTGACAAATTCGTGACACTCGCACATTTTCTTGTGAGTAAGAAGAGGACAGCTGCGCACTTACTCACTCCTTTCCACAACTTCCAACTTATAAACCGGGCATTTACCTTGCCGTTGCTCCTGCCAAGTCGCTTACATGGAGATAGGTCTCCTTATTATTCCTTCGTGAGCTTCACCAACCCAAGGTAGTATAGACAGGTCGGGCAACTCCCCTGGTGGGGAATGTTCCCTTATCGTGACGAGTAGTAGTTTCAAAAGTGACCGCTTGGGCAGCGCTGCAATCGAGTAGTTAACGGTATACCCATGGAGACTAGATATAAGGAGACCAATCTCCATATATCCATTCCCGAAATGAAGTTCTGCCAAGTACATAGTTACTAAACTTCCCGATGAGGGCATGTGTGTTCCCTGGGTGCAAAATGGCGACGCCTAATACACGATGCTTATAAACCGTAGATGCCGCCATTTTGCACTCAGGGAACACACGTGCCCTCATCGGGAAGTATTTTAACTAAGTACTTGGCAGAACTGAATTTCGTGTTTTGTGAAGTACGGCCATAAGAGATTGTTCTTCTTATATCTAGTCTCCATGGGAATACCCGTGGTTTACAGCACGTTTACAGACAGCTTTCACAGCTGACTACGTTCTGGGTATATCTATATACATACATGCTATAGTGCTGTTCATTCGGGCCACTACTCGATACTAGCGCTCTCCGTGGCGAGAATATGAAACATTCTGACTGCAAGAAGGGAACATCCCCCACCACGGGAGTTGCCAGACCTGTCTATTGAGATAACCAAGTTGACGTCACAGGCCATGTGGTAGGGATAGACTGTAAGTTAGGTTGGTCTTGGACGAAAGAAATATATGGGAAGCATTGGGAAATTGATGAAACAAAATTTTCTAGCGTAAAAGTAAGTCATAAATTTATTAATAATTATATTTTTCAGTCTGGAAAAAGAAGTTTTTCTATGATTTCAAGACTGAAAATTGTATCATCTGCCATGTCATATGTAAGGAAACACAAAATTACGAAAAATAATATTTTAATAATGTTTTTTGTAATATGATATTTCCTTACTATCGCTTGTTACCAATTTTTTGAAAATGATTGAAGTTTCTTAAATCATAGCTTATTTTTTCGGCGGAAATATTCTCTACAACTTAACCGTTTCCAATTTTTGAAAATAAATCAATTATTATCAAATACAGCAATTTGTTTATAAAAATTTTGTTTTGGACAATTGATTTTTAATTATTTCAGCCATTAAAGAATTTATTTTCAAAAATTGGAAACAGTCAAGTTGTAGAGAATATTTTCCCCGAAAAATAAGCAATGATTTAAGAAACTTCAATCATTTTTAAAAAATTGGTAAGAAGCTATAGTAAGGAAAAATCCTATTACAAAAAACATTATTAAAAAATTATTTTTCGTAATTTTTAAATTTTTTCATTGAAAAGAGTGTCTTTCCTTACATATGACACGGCTGATGCTATAATTTCCAGTCTTGAAATCATAGAAAAACTTCTGTTTCCAGAGACTGATTTTTGGCACGACAACTACCTTAACCTTATATTTACTGGTTTCTATATCATTTTTATTATGGAAAATACTTACTTTTTACTGCTGATTTCACACAATTACTTCACAAGGAAAAACAATTGAATTTTAAAGTGAATTAAATTGTTTTTTTTTTTGTTTCTTTATTATGATAATAAACATTTTTATAACTGAGTCCCATTATAATACATTGTAAAAGTTCTCGAACAGCCTCCTTTAGTTCACTCATGCTATGGCGCTGCAGTCACGCACAGAACGTATACTACCGTACACCAACCTCACCTTCTCGCTCTCTCTCTCTCTCTCTTACAATCGGAGGGATCAGAAGCAGCCCTCTGCAAATTAAAACTAAAAGTGGGCTGACTTTTGACTGGCGAGGGCATTAGTACTTAATGTGACCGAGCGCGGCGCTGATAAGCTTTAGGGCTGACTAACTGTCAAATGCATGGCAAAACAGTAAAGATACGAGGTTTTTTGATATTTAGTAGTGTTTTTATCGTGTTTTTTGTTGAAAAAGTAAAGTGAATAGTTTTCTTGGTGTAAGGATGTAAAAAACAATAAAAAATGGTGAAGTGTATTGTCGTGAAGTGTGATTCTGGCTACAAAAATTAACGGAGTTCCGAGGAGCAAACTCGTCGATTTTTTTATGTGCCAAAAGATAAAAATTTAATTAAAAAATGGCAACGCGCAAATTTAAGAGACGATATCGAAGTCAAAGAAGGTCAAGCAGTTTGTGACAAACATTTTGCTGAAAGTGACATCATCCGCGAAAGAACAATTATTGGTCCTGACGGAATTGTTTTGGGAACGGTATGTATTTTTCGCATTCATTTTCTCTGTTGTATATTGTTTTGTTTATTGTGTACTTCTAATTCACAATCCCGCCGGATTCGGTAACAGAAATTAACGTGAAACTATATTTTTACAAATATGATTCACATTTGGCTGAAATCATTTAATTTAAATTTAAATTTAAAATAAGAACAATCGAAATGTCCAAGTTTAAGGTAGTTATCACCCACGAAAATTAGACCTCAGGCAAAAATAGATAATTTTGCTTTCTAGAATACCAATGTTATTAATGAAGGGCTATTTTGAAAGAGAAAAGATTATTTTACATGAAAAAAATTTGAAACACAGAAAAATAATTTTATTAATCAATTTTATTTTTTACCCAATTCTTTTTCTTATCGCTTTTCGCCAAATTTTAAAAAATTATGCGATTCTAATGAATCATGAATCATTTTTTCAGAGAAAAGATTTCCCACAACTTTACCGTTTCTGATTTTTAAATATAAATTCTTTAATGGCTGAAAACATTAAAAAAAAATTTCCAAAACGAAATTTTTATAAACAAATTGCTGAATTTGATAATAATTTATTCATTTTCGAAAATTGGAAAAGTTTAAGTTGTAGGGAATCTTTTTCTCCAAAAAGGGATTTGTAATTTATTAAAATCGCATAATTTTTTAAAATTTGGCGAAAAGCGATAAGAAAAAAAATTGGGTAAGAAATAAAATTGATTAATAAAATTATTTTTCTGTGTTTCAAATTTTTTTCATGTAAAATAATCTTTTCTCGTTCAAAATAGCCCTTCAATAATAACATTGCTATTCTAGAAAGCAAAATCATCTATTTTTGCCTGGGGTCTAATTTTCGTGGGTGATAACTACCTTAAATATGAACTTGAGGAATGAAATTAGTGATTATTTTTATAGTTAAGAAAAAAATCGAGTACTTTTTCAAGTTATATCAAAAAGCCGAGAGTTATATACCGTCAAATTTACAATAGTTGAAATAAATAATAATACCTTCAGGTCCGAAATATAATATATATTTTCTATTCATAATTTGTAAATTGCTGAAAATAATACAAATGAATTGTATTAATACCAGTCATTCATCATATTCTTTTGTCATTCTATTTTAGATTGGCAATTTGAATTTGAGAATGTGTAATACGTATGAATGGTATTAATAATTCTTTTTACTTCAAGTGAAAAATATACTTGTTATATTTTTATTAAAACGTCTTAAATAAACTATTTTTTTGTAGACTCCGTTTAAAAAGCCCCGACTACGGGAAGGAGCCGTACCGACACTACATCTGGGACGAGACGAAAAGCTCAAAAAAGAGCCACGAACCTAGGAATTTTTAATTTTTATGATTACTAACATACAGTTTAATAATGAATGTAGCTTCAATAAAAACAAGCTGTTTCGTCAACTAATTAAGGAATATAATACTGTACTCAAAAATGTTTTTCTTTTTTTTTTTATCAAATAAAGTATCATCTGTTGAAAGTTTACGATTTGGTAGTAAACGAAATTACGGAGAGACAATTTAAATTTCCTTGCGTTAGTCATGCTCAGGATGTTTTAGCATATATCCTGCATTATTATTTGCAACTCAGAATGCGACAGTATGCTAACATTCAAATAGCTGACCAGAAAAAAGAAAGTTCTAAGCTCAAAAAACTATCAAAGCTTTATTTGAACTAGGATTTATAAAAACCTTTGAAGTAAAAGGAATAGAATATGCCCTATTGAAAAATCCTATGTAGGATACCACATAGGGTATGCTTTATTTACAATGTGATAATTATTTTTTTCATTATATGAGTGTTGAAATGCTTCTTGTATTTATTCTATATATTGTTTATCATAAAATACTACGAAGATTTGAATATATTTACAAGAATTACAATCTTGAAATTTTAAAATTGCCTTACTTATTATAAATCCTATATACATGCCTAATGTCTCTTGGTTATTGCTATTTTTATAATTGCAAAATATAATTTGTGTTAGTAAAAATAGTTCATCATGTTAAATAAATTTTAATAAACAGTTGAGTTAGTTAATTTACAACTACAGTTTAAAAAAATGCAATAACCAATTTAGAATTTTGATTTTAAAAACTAACAATTTCCACACATTTATTTACTTCTCCCAATTGCTATGACATAATTGAAATATATGAAAAAATAAATATTAATGTTTACTTGCACAAATAAATGTATTTATATTTGATTATAACTTATAATCATTGCACTAAAATTCATTAATATACTAATTATATTAATTTTTCGATTAATGACAATTTTATTATGATTACTTCGAGTTTTATATTTTATTCAATTCATTAACTGGGACAAATTTTTCTTATTGCTTTCACTCCTACTTGATTGTTCAGAAAATCAATATATTTCACTTTTTTTCTCATATATTTTGTATTATTATATGCCAAAAACATTTAACTTTATTTTTCTGTCAAAAAAAAAACACGAAAAGGCAGTTTAAATTTTAAAAAAACATAAATATTTACATTTTTGCCATGTATTTGAAAGGAAGTCGGCCCTAAAGGTAATCAGCGCCACCATTTCGCCTGGTGGTCATGATCAAACTCTCAGCCAACTTTTATTCTACAGGCCTCCAGAAGAGTAGCACTGGGCTGATCAGAAGCTTCCGCTAAAGGAGGAATTACACCTCTGCATGCAGGTATTCAGCATGCAGGTTACCATGGTAACATACAAGATTGAAAGGGACCGACAATTTTCTTGTTTCTTTCCCACTAATATGTTACCATGATAACCTACATTCATAATGCCTGCATGCAGAGGTGTAATTCCTCCTTCTCATGCGCCCGTATTGAGTTCCTATTCCATAGATTTTCTGGCCATTTGCTCTTCCAGTCAAGAAGCCATTAAGAAAGAAAAATTTCGTAAATATGTTAATCTTCGATGGAGATCTACCAATTGGATCTTTACCAGCAAATGTTTACAAGGAACTTGTAAATGAACTCGACGCAAATTCAGATTGGCATATTTTGGGACAATATGTTTCGGAAGAACTTGATTGTTTTGGGTAATGTACTATTTATTTTTTCGATATCAGGTAAATAAAGGTATACTGTTTTTTTTCAACCAAGAATATGAACTTTTATTGTTTC
Source organism: Diplolepis rosae (assembly GCA_030998225.1). NCBI lineage: Eukaryota > Metazoa > Arthropoda > Insecta > Hymenoptera > Diplolepididae > Diplolepis > Diplolepis rosae. The sequence goes on along the minus strand of JAPYXD010000608.1, from coordinate 5,506,086 downwards.
CTATTACTCTAATTGTATATTGTGCAACTAGGAAAAAATGAATGTTATTCCCGTTTTGCACACGAATTTGTTTCTATTGGGGGGTCAAAAAATGGATTTATTTGCAGGAATGAAGGTTCCTGGATTCGAAATTTGGAACAAAATATATCTCCAAAATTTCAGTTGCACGCTGAAACATTACTTTTCGAATTGCATACAAAAATGTGTACGGTTGAAATTCTTGCTTGTTTGCTTGAAAAATGTGGTTTATTGAAAGCATTATCAATTTTATCCTTGCCAGGTAATTTTATTATTTTTCTTCTTTAATATTTTACCTGCAATTCTCCTTTGCCTTCTACCATTAAATAAATACTTTATAGAACCTCTAGTGATTTTGAAACAACCCAATGCCAACTTAACATGTAATAAAATTGAAGTCGCTTTGGGTCAGGAATTGAGGTTGGTTTGCAAAGCTGGTGGAATGCCTCCTCCGAATTATTTGTGGTATCAGGGAAATATTCCGCTCAGTAAACACGTTACACATGAATTAAACATCAAAATAAGAAAGTAAGAATTAGGGAATTCACTTATTTTTTTAAGAAAAAAAGGATAAAGTTTCGAAAAGCACTTACATCCGATTTTGCTGAAATTACGTATACTGGCGTATTAATCAGAAATATGATGGTAGCAAATAAATGGCAAATTTTGTTTTCATGGTGAAACGCGGAAGAAAATTATGACAACCATAGTTTTTCGCATTTACATCAATACATACATAGAATTTTAAAAGATATTATCGACAAAAGTTTTAGATCTCGTTAAAACACACATATTCGGTTCTATGCATTTTTGGACAAAGATTGATATTTTTCGAGAGCATCGTTATTGAACTTGACGGAGTGCAATAGGCTACATATTAATTTATATTATACCCCTCCTTCCCGTCTAATTTAAAAACAAAAGCCTCTACTGCAAGATACTGCTACATATTAATGTGTACCACATCTTTTCTTCCTATCGTCTTATAAAAAAACCCTATACACGACGGAAAGGAGGGATATAGTATAGATTAATATGTAGCTCTGTTCCGCAGTTTTGAGGGTTTTTTTTCATATACGATCGAAAGGAGACGAATGACATAATAGTACATTGTGCAACTAGGGAAAAAAAAATTTATTTTGCGAGTGTGAAGTTTGATGCCCGAGCAAAGCGAGGGTAACAACCACACGAGTAAAATAAATGTTTTTCCCGTGTTGCACACGATTTTTTTTCTACTAGCGGGCCAGAAAGTGGATTTTTTTGCCCCGCACGGGGCAATAAAGTCCACTTTATGGCCCGCTAGTAGAAAAATTAATATGTAGCCCTGTTCCGCAGTGAAGGGTTTTGTTCTCAAACACAATGGGGAAAAAGGGCATGGTAAAAATCAATATGTAGTCCTATCCCGCAGTAGAGGGTTCTGTTCTCAAACACAATGGGGAAAAAGGGCATGGTAAAAATCAATATGTAGTCCTATCCCGCAGTAGAGGGTTCTGTTCTCAAACATAATGGGGAAAAAGGGCATGGTAAAAATCAATGTGTAGCGCTGTCCCGCAAACAAATTAAACAAATTAAGGTGTTTTGACGTTGCAGTTTTCACGTCACGAGTTATTTGAAGATTTATGATTTTTTCGGGATTTTATTAAATTAATTAAAATTGAATAATTTTGATTTATTGCCGACTCTGAGGCTGGAAACTTTCCACAGTCAATACCAAGCGATTTATGTTACAATTTTTGTTGCGAATTATCTAGCTCCTTATTCTTTCTTCTTCTTTTACGTTTATGCCGACGCATGGTATCACCGCCAGTCGTTCTCTCGCAAGCTTTATCCCCAGTTTGGGGTAACCAGTGCCCGAATCTTGGAGTAGGCTCTCCCACCGCTAGTGCGACGGTTCTACGAAACTACTAGTCAACGAGCAACGTGTTCATACCTCATTAAGGATTTACATCTGAGATGCCACTAGAATCATAGGTAGCATTAATTATCTATGGAATTCTGGATTGACGTATCCGCCTGGAGTGGAACTTGAAATTTTTATTATTTAAAGAGAAGGTTTTGGCGCCGATCCCCGGTTTATCAAGTCGTACCTCTAGGCGCAAGCTCGTGTCATACCACACTCCATCTGATGGCTCTCCGCAAAACTTCTTAGCACGTGCGGATGAGCATGGGAGGCCAGAAACTGACTTCGTGGGTGTTAATGGAGAGGAAGGACGCCAATTCAACATCTTCGACATAATTAATCAAGGCCCAATATTGAGATATTCGGAGATCTTTTATCAAATTCAATGGATTTGACCTTAAATAAGTACGCTTAGAATGATTTAGAAAAAATGAATGTGAAGTTGTTTTTCGAATCCAAGTAATTTATACGAAGTATTATTTTGGTAGCGTTTGGCTGTGGAATTCGTAGAAGTTCTAGCCTAGAAGTCGAATAACTTAAAGTTAAGCTACGAGGGTCGTTCAATAAATCCAAGAGATGGTGTTCATAGTATCGAAAATGGTTTGGTTTTAGTAAGCATCATTACTCACTAAACAGCTGCTAGTCTCAGTAATATCCATCACATGGTTTTATTTTTGTTGTTGACTGAGGCAAAAAACTTTTGTGTATTTAGAAAAATGGAAAAAAGTGAGTTTCGAGTGGTGATTAAACACTTATATTTAAAAGGCTTAACACAGAAAATGATCAAAGCTAAGTTGGATGAAGTTTATGGCAAATCTGCTCCTGTGTTTGGAACTGTTTACAATTGGGTAAAAGAGTTTAACTGTGGCCGTACATCCTCAATAGATGAACATCGTTCGGGACGTCCTGCGGAGGTGACAACCCTCGAAATGATTGACAAAATCCACGATATGGTTTTGAGTGATCGACGAATCAGTGTGCGCGAAATAGTTTAGACCACAGGCATATCGCAAGGTACAGTGTTTTCAATTTCGCACGAAAATTTGGCTATGAAAAAATCTCGGCTAGATGGGTGCCGCGTTTGCTCTCAGAGGAGAATTAACGCAATCGTGTGGTCAACTCTGAGGCTATTTTAGCGCTTTTCCGTCGTAATCCTGACGAGTTTCCGCGTTGATACATGACTGTGGACGAAACATGGATACACCACTATACTCGCGAGACAAAGGAACAATCAAAACAGAGGAAAGACAAAGACGGTGAAATCGACCGGCAAGGTGATAGCCATGGTTTTTTGAGATGCACGCGGAACCATCTACACCGATTACTTGGAAAAAGGACAAACAATAAGTGGAGCTTATTATGCGTCGTTATTGCACTGATTGAGCGAAGATGTCAAGATAAAACGTCCTAATTTGAAAAAAACAGATCCTCTTCCATCAAGACAATGCACGGGTGCACATATGCGCAGTTTCGATGGCCAAAATTATGCAATTAAAATTCGAATTATTACAAAATCCATCGTATTCGCTGAATTTGGGCCCCAGTGACTTTTTTTAATTTCTAAACTTAAAATAATGGAATTTTTTTTTGTTTTTCTACCTTTATCTAATTACTAATGGAGCGACCCTCGTAGCTTAATAACTTAATTATATTATTTGCAACGATGCAAATTATAATGGTGAGCAAATGCCTGATTTACTGTAAGATGTTAAATTTTCCGATTATAAAATAATAGGAAGTAACCTTTTAAACTACACTGTAGGATTTTTTTAGTATTCTTAGTAGATAATTGATGATTTGTTTTTTGCAATTTACAGAGTTTACGCTTGCATGTTTAATTAAAGTTTTACGGAGCTTCCCTTTCCCTAATTTGATTTGAATTTCCCTTTGCATGTATACGGGGCGTGTCATCTATTTGTGACCCATTTATTTATTAAATAAAATAAAAATGCATAAGTTGTTATACTTTTCTCAATGTACATTCTATTCGATTCATCGAAATTGCTACAATGTAATTATAAAAAATAATATCTCGTAAATGTCTGACTTTTGCTATGATGCAAGCGTGAGCCATTTTTTTAAACGTTTTTCATCACTCTCTGTAGTATTTCGATGGGTATTTCACGAATTTTGGGCTATGTGGTTTTGAATCATAAATGGTTTCTGAATTTTGCATCTTAGTGTGCTTTTTGTAAATCTATTTTCTCGTGTTGTGTTGTGCCCGGAACATAGAATTTATTGAATTTTGGAGTACTCGCTAGTGTCTCGTTTGCAATAGAAAAAGGACAGTACAAGAATGCAAGAGACGCGGAAGGAAATATGCAATACAAGAGACTTAGGAACAAAGTGCAAAGAAGATGTAGAAAAGCGCGAAACAACTGGATAGAAGGAATGTGTGAAGAAATAGAATCGCTATTTGAGATAGGAAAAGTAGATGCTGCTCACAGGGAAATCAGAGAACATTTTAGGAAAAGACGAAATAATGCAAACATAGAGATGAAGACGAAAAAGCGTTAACAGAAAGTAGGAATAAACATAGTAGGTGGGTAGGTACATAGCGAGTAGTCTCTACAAGAGTGTCGGTGTAGCCGACCTCATAGAAAACGAAAATGAGGTGCGAAAGGATTATAATAGGGAGGATTCAATTTTAAAGAAGGAATTTGAGAAAGCATTGAAGGGGCTGAAAGCAAATGAGACTCCGGGAGTAGATCTTAAAGCAACAGAGCTCCTACAGAACTCAAAACAAGCAGAAAAGAACATTTTACTTAAACTAGTTTGCAATATGTACGAAACGACTACAAGGTTAACAAAACTGTAAGTATACCGAAAAAGTAGGGACAGACAAATTCAAGAACTACCGTACTATTGGCCTATCGACACATGCGTCTAAAATTCTAAATACAATAATTTATAGAAGATTTGAATAGACAATATAAAGAGGTCCGATCAGCTGGCACCTCCACAACGAAATATACTATTTATTTTATGACACATTTTTGGGCTAATTTTGGGCGAAGAAAAAAATTTTTTTGGCTCTTGTATTTTTCTCAAAAAACCAATTTTTAGGTGGAGGTGCTAAGTGCCCGACCAGCGAGCACCTCCAGTAAATAAAAACCTTAAAGTTTAAAAAACAGACAATAATCAAATTTTGGGATATTTTCGGGCTCTTGAAATACCCAAATATCAATTATGAAAAAACAACCCCTATCACTGACAAGCAACCCTTAATATTAAAAAAATACTTTCTGGGCAAAATAAACTAAAACAACCCTTAACATCAAAATGCACCACTGCATGGCCATGTAGAGACGACTATAACTAAAAATCATCTATTTGGGAACTTCATGGTCTAAGAATATTCTCTGATTTTAGGGCTTTTCAAAAATATCCATCGATTTCTGGGAAACAACCCTTAACATCAAAATGCACCACTGCATGGCCATGTACAGACGACTATGACTAAAAATCATCTTTTTGGGAACTTCATGGTCTGGGAATACTCTCTGATTTTTGGGCTCTTCAAAAATGTTTTTATTGATTTCCGGTCTCCAACTCTTAATATCGAAATGCACCTCTGCATGGCCATGCAGAGGCGACTTTGGATAAAAAACATTTTTTTAGAAACTTCATGGTCTAGGAATACTCTCTGATTTTTGAGCTCTTCAAAAATGTCCTTATTGATTTTTGGGCTCAAACCCTTAACATCAAAATGCACCCCTGCATAGTCATGCAGAGGCGACTTTGGATAAAAAACATCTTTTTGTGAACTTTTTGTCTAGGAATACTCTCTGATTTTCGGGCTCTTCAGAAATGTTTATATCTATTTTGAAGATTATAATATGAAAATAGACATGGTAGAAGCTAAATCTATTTTGTGTAGCACAAAATCAGGAGCAGCGCTTGAACATCAAAATTGGCAATGAAAAGATAAGGAGATTAGCGAATTTTGTTACTTAGGGAGTATAATAACAAGGGATGGTCGTTTTAATGCAGATATCCGTTCTAGAATAGAGCAATCCTTTACCATAATACCACAATTGTTGGTTTCAAATATAGATCTGGAAATCAGGAAGAAACTACTCAAACCATACATATGGAGCGTGACACTCTATTGTCGCAAAGTATAGACTATAGGTAAAGGAAGATGAAGATTAGAGGCTTTTGAAATGTGGTGCCATAGGAAACTATTAAATAGAAATTGGGTAGATAAGGTGAAAAATGAGGGAGTTACAAACTTAGTGGAAGAAAGAAAAGCTTATATAATAGTATAAAGACATGCCGCGGGGCCAAGGAGTGTGAGGCCCCCCACAAGTGCATGACATGCGTGGATAGGAGTGCAAAAGATGTCGCCCATGTTTCTAGAAGCGGCTCCTGCGTAGTATTCAGGGAAGAACTAAGGAAGTTGAGGGGTAGATTAATATGTAACCCTGTATATGGTACAAACTTTTACATTCGCGTTTAAAATGCAAAAATTACAAACAGAAAAAACCAAATAAAATCCAGAGAATGGAAAAAAATAATAAATCACTTAAAGCAGAAAAAAACATTTATGTGCCTCTGGCGCGTAAACTCGTTTTTCGCTACAGTTAAGAGTAGCGCAATGTTGTGCATTGCGCTACATAGGAATGTAATGTAAAAATTGAACTGCGCATCCGCCTATAGCCATACAGCGGAGCACAATCTTCTTCTTATTCTTCTTCTTGTTCGTACATCGTTAGCACCCTACTGACAAAGCCTTGTATATTTGAACTGCGCATGCGTCTATTAAAATCCGCTACTACTACACAAGATTGATAAAATCAAAGTGACCGGGACTAGTCGCGAAATATCAAGTGTAATGACTAGCGCCGCAAACAACTACAATACTAGATTAGATTCGAGTGTACGCATAAAAACTCGTATACGCACCGAAGTCACATTAAATAGAATACGTGCCAATGCACACGATTCCGGAAATTGGAGACTCGCGACAATGCTCGCAGGACTGATCGCGCCTCGGATTCGTCTCGGCTACGTCTCACCTACGCCTTGACTACGCCTTGGCTTCGATCTCCTGCGAGCATTGTCGCTCGTCGCGCAATAACCCTCATTGTGCGCCTAGGCACGTAATATACTATTACTATAAGGGCATGTGATACTTCAAAAAAGTAGCAAGTTCATGTGAACAATTCGGTCCAGTTTCTACATGTTTTTGTCCAAAATACATAAAATGTTGTTTTAAATATTTGGGAAACTGTAGAGAAGTTAAAAACGGACATAGATAGACTACTTTTCGTTTTGATAATGGAAATAAAATTCCAAAATATTCTGTAAAATTGAACTTCTTTTCATTTTATAAACCAAATTTGGTTTATCCAGGTCTGTTTTTAACTACTCTACAATTTCCCAAATTTTGAAAACAAAATTTTATTTACTTTGGACATAAACATGTAGAAGCCTAAAATCAATAAAATTTGCTAATTTTGGAAAAATCACATGCCCTTAAAGACCAAACTTCAAACTTACCGTAGTGAAGTGCGTAATTAGGCAATACCGAAACTAATGGAGTTCTGGCAGAATGTATTTTTTGGAACCTTATTCCATTTTTCTCGAAAAATAACGCTTTTAGACAATAATTGTATCGACCACGAAAGGTGTATCTTTTGATGATCTACATCTTTTGCAGGAAACATTTTTTTCTTAGACCAATATTTATGAATACAGAAGTAAAAAAATTTTGAAAATCGGTTTTTGTTAAGTTTTGGCCTTGTAATTCAAAGGACCCCGCACACTTTACATTAAAATCCGGCCCCGGTCAAATTGGCTGAAATTGCACTATATTATAGTTCAAAGCCTTTTGATCAAAAAATTCTAACGGGTACCAGTCCAAAAAATCACAATTTTTTGAGGTAGGTAGGGTTGAACGCGAAAAATATGACCACACGCGAATCTAATGTCCCACTTGAAAGTTGAAAATGAGATGCAGATTTTCCACTAAAATGTGAATAGTACAATCACTGGCGACACTCGAAACACTGGCAAGACCAGTCCATATAATAAGGGCAACAAAATGGCACTTTCCTAGTAATAATAGGCGAAATCATGGTGCTGTCCTGGCAATGTAAATACTGTTCGAAATATTGTATTGAAGGTGGGTGACAGTTCAGTCAATGAATGCAAGACTGTAAATCAGTCCAATTATTATCAAAGGAAAAGTCAGTATAGCTACTAAAGGCAATGTAGTGGGATTGGCCTGACAATGTGAAGATTTTTCAAAATAATCTAGGCAAAAGACATTCTAGACTATCAAAGATATTTAGTAGTCCAGATAATTAAGACAAGATTATTGATCAGTCCAACCGACAAAGGCAAGACACTTTGGTATTTCAGCCAATTAAGACAAGGCTACAGATCAGTCCAGCCAACAAAGGCAAGACATGTTATTAGTCCAGCCGGTTAAGACAAGACCATAGATCTGTCTAATCAACAGAGGCAAAACATGTTAATAGTCTAGTCAGTTAAGACAAGCTTGTCTACGCTGTGCTTTTTATGCAAGCAGGCTTCGCAATGCGCCTTGGCTTCTTAATGTCTGTGACCTGCATCGATGACGTTTTCAAGCAATACCGTCGTAGGATATTTGATCCTCTGTAGCTGATGTCGTGCATACCTTAAATACCATGATATGCTTGCAATATGGGCACATGAACCAAGTGTTCTAGCTCCAGGTTTACATATGCAATAATACCCTAAGATAGATTCACTAGGTTCTTCATCTGCGAAGTCCTCAATCTCTTACCTCTTAAAGTCTTCTTTAATGTATGCTATCCATAGTTGGTATTTGCTAACATTTCTGAATCGCGAATACATTCGCATTCTAATGATTCCACGTTCATCTAATAGTTCGTCTATTTGAAATTGTTCAGCCCGTTCTCTTTGAAGTTTGTCTTGTATGTAAGCAGATATAAGCTTTAGTTGATATATTCTCATTGACAGGTCCATCAAATAACTGAAATCGAGTCTTGGAAAGTAGGGTACATTATTTGCGTTTAATTGAGCCCACCGAGCTTTTCTTAAGTGAAGGTTGTCCATTTCAACTCTAGCTTGAATTACATTAGGTGTACGATACTTTTCTAATATTCTTTCCGCTACTTCAAAACTTTTTTGCTCCATAACGATTGGACCTCGATATTTATTGAGAATCGCGCCGGCAATTCGGTAAAAATCTCCGATGTTGATGGTTTAGTTCATGGAAACAGTCCCTTCAAAGAATTGAAAAACGGATTTTATATGACCATTGCGCGCCTCTACTAGCCACCTTGTCTTTGTAATTATTCTGGAGTGATTTGCAGCTTGAGTATTAAGTTGACGTTGACCTGGCTGTAGAAGGGCGGGCATTTTATGATGAATACCCAAGTTTTCGAGTAATGGTAAAACATCTCTGTAGCCACGATCCACTATGAATGTGTCCCCATTTTGAATCTGGAGGGCTAATTTAATTAAATGACGTCCCTTATGTATTGAGTATGACTGCCTTAGTGCTCTAAAGTTACTTGATTTATGCATATATACATACGTTCCATCGATGTATGCAATTGCAACAGAATTATTAGGGTTAGGATTACAGAGCCTATTTGCAAAATCCGCCGCATGTCTTTCTATGTATTGCTCTCTTGTAATTGCATTTAATCCAATATTGTGAGGAACAAAACGTAACATCAGTTATCTTCGCACGGTAGCAATACTCAGACTAACAGTTTACCTACTACTAACAAGGAAGGTATCTCAGGAGTCCGGCGCCCATTCGATTTATTTTTAAATATGGTAAAGTAGACCAAAAACTAAGCCACACGTTTTTTTATTAATCTGCTGACATGGACTTCTAGGGGTGAAACTGCCCTCCAAAGATAGGGTAGCTAGGATTTTATTCTGCTATCTCATATAGAACGTAAATCGTTTCATGAAACCGATTAAAAAAGTTTCCTCCTAATGAGGAATTGAAACCACTATGTCCTCAATTTCAGAAAAAAATTTCATGGGGGTAAACCACCGCCAAATATAATTAAAAATGTGAAAAAATATATGTTGCACACTATCAGAAAACTCAATTTACATATGTTTGGATTTTTTTGAAAAGTCAAAATTGAGAAGACAACTAGCCCTCAATGTATTTCATATCATTTGTGTAATAAAATGCAACTTTGATTGGCTAAACTAACTATAAATATTGTGGACAGCAAAAGAAATGAAATATTAAAAAATATTTGGTGTTACTGGTATTTCTATTTGGAAAGTATAAATAGCCTTTCCGGTGGTTTTTTTTGTTTGATTTGAAATATGGTTTCGAAGTACGTTGCACGATCTACATTGCAGAAGAAATTTTCTTTGTATTTCTCTTTTTTTTAGGTTAGAAATAGCTTGTTTATAAATTTTGATATTCGTAACGAGTTGTTGGTTATATTCCTGTCGTAGATGGTTGTAGAATCCATTTTGTGTATTCTGCATATTTTGATGGTGTAAAGGTTTAAATAGAAATACCGGTAACACCAAATATTTTTTAATACAATTATCAGGCCTAAAACCTTTACACCAGGGTCAGAATTTCTGAAACGGATCACCCGAATTGGATGAAAATTCAAATCTACTTCAAAATAATTTTTTACGATAGTGTTTACCATTCCTGACATAAATCTAAAGTGATTTCGTTGAAAAAATTTTTTGTTTATAATATTAACAATTAAAGATTTTTGTCACTTTTTTTTGTAAAATTAATTCTGGCTGATCTAATTATCCGATTTTTATGTTTTTTGTGACAATGGAATCGTCATTTAACATAGATTGACTATGATTTTTCCCTATTTGAAAACTTGAAATTTTATGTGAAATTTTAATAATTGTTTATAACAAATTGATAAACAAATGTCTTCTTCATCGGATTTCGACTGAAAAAAAAACCACATGTACTTCATTGAATTATCTTTCATATTCCGTTGGGAAAAAAAATCGCCCGCATTTTGAAACGATCCAATCTGGTCGAAAACATAGTCGCGCGAGGTGCCAAAACTGTGCCGTTCGCTCACGCGCATTTATTCTTCACCGCGCAAATGCTTCGTGCTATGTAAAAAGGATTTCTTGGGTGCATAAATAATAGATTTTTGAAACGTATATAAGTGTTATACATTCTTGACATCAGTTTATTTAAATTTAGCACAGAATAGGTAGTATTTTCAAGGATGATATACTCCTTAAACAGATCACTCAAATATGGTCAAAAATTACTTCTACTCGTTATGGTATTTTTTCTATAGGCATTGACAATGTGAACTAAAATCCAGATTAATTTTGCAAAAAGATTTTTTTCTCATTTTTATTGTTGATTAATGTAATGCCAATTTAAATATGATCGAACGTTCGGAGCGCGCTTTGACACGGAGCGTTCGACGCCTTTGAACACGTTAGTTGCTAGCGATCGTCATTTGTTTTTTTCCTTATCATTATTATTTTTGCTTTTGTAGATCAGTCTTTTCACAGTCGAAACTGAGCACAGACCTCTATAAAAAATTAACGCGTTATTTTTGTAGTGGTGTTCTAGAATTTCGAGTGTTTTTTTGGCAAAGTGGTTTATGCTATATCTGTCATTATTACTATTATCATTATTATTATTCATTCGAGACAGCGACAGAACCAAGAACGTTAATTATTATGTATCACTTGGAGGCTTAATAATATGATGAGTTAAGGTAAAAGCACCAATAGCCGGACAGAGCCATGAATTTTTCTCAGAATTAGAGATTTATGAATCACTTATCGCTATCTTGGTGTACCTTATACAAACCTCGAAACGTACATTTTAAAAAAGTGAAAAATTTGTTGAATTAGAAATTAAAACTTCGCCAAGAAAAAAAAATTTCTCTATTGAAGCGTAAGGCTAGTCGAAATCTAGCGAAATCTGCTCTATAAACTAACTGACGCGTTGTCTTTGTTAAGCAAATCACATTTACACTTATCTTCATTTGTCATATTAATACGTGTTACACTAAAGTAGAATGCTTTATATAAACCATAGTATTTTTCAAAATTAAAAAACATTTTCCTTTAATTAAATATTTTAAATCCGGTTATTAGGTCAATGAATATTCGTTTTGCCTAATAACCGAACACGCGTGTCCATGCTATTAATATTTTCAAGAAATGTGGTAAATATTTGATTGTTTTAAATTCATAGAAGATATCTATCTAATAAAATATTAGGCAAATCACTTTAAACATATTTTAATTAGTCAAATATGAAATCCAACCTCAATTGACATTTGACGTTTATTTTCTTGTTAATTTTACATTGAGAACAATGGAAATATGGATTTCAGAGTGAAATTTCCCCACTTTTTGATCTTTTTGAATGATAATTTCCAATAATAATGATAAACTATGATTAATAATGAATAATTTTTTAAAGAAATAATGTTTCAGCTATGGATTTGCTGAAAATCTGATATTTTGAGAAAGTATTTTCATTTTAACATATGTATTTTCTGGGTTTTATATATTTGGTGTCTTCATTATAGATCATGGAAAAAGTATCAGAAAAAAAGATTAAAAAGCTTTATACCAAAACGGATATTATAAATGCCATTGAGGATATAAGGCAAAAACGATTGACAATTAGTGCTGCAAGCTCTAAATATAATATATTTTATTTGTAAAATCTTTTCAATATTTTTTTTTTATAAGCGTAGACCTAAAAAATGTTTCCGTAAATATTCCCCAGTGTTTATTATGCTTAAAAAATATCAAATCCATACCAATAAAATTATAATATTCTCTTCTCCGAGTATTGGTGCAGCGCTGTCCGGCTATTGGATCAATTCACTTTTCCCGTCCGGCAATTGGCTCCAGAGCATTATTTAATAAAGATAATTATTAAAATGGATTATTCAGATTTAACACAACTCTGGACTTTTTGTTATAGTAGGGAGGACACATACATCAAAATAATCGCGGCAATTCTTGATTCCGCATCACATTTAGAACGATTAATTCAAACAATTGAATGACATTTCCTTAGACGTCCGGCTATTAGTACTTTTACCTTAATTTGTTAGTTTTCGATCAGCCGAAGAATCAACACATTATTTGTAAAATATTCCAAACACTTACATTAACCAGAATTATGTGTAAAATCAATCGGTATGTTGTACTATATATCATTCTTCTTCTAGTTATTCATCATTAAATGTTCCAACTAAGTATTTTCTTACGTTTATTTATTCACCCGAGAAATCCTTTTTACATAGCACGAAGCATTTGCGTGGTGAAGAATAAATGCGCGCGAGCGAACGGCACAGTTTTGGCACCTTGCGCGACTATGTTTTCGACCGAATTGGATCGTTCCAAAATGCGGGCGATTTTTTTTCTCAACGGAATATGAAAGATAATTCAATGAAGTACATGTGGTTTTTTTTTCCAGTCGAAATCCGATGAAGAAGACGTTTGTTTATCAATTTGTTATAAACAATTATTAAAATTTCACATAAAATTTCAAGTTATCAAATCGGGAAAAATCATAGTCAATCTATGTTAAATGACGATTCCATTGTCATAAAAAACATAAAAATCGGATAATTAGATCAGCCAGAATTAATTTTACAAAAAAAAGTGACAAAAATCTTTAATTGTTAATATTATAAACAAAAAAATTTTTTCAACGAAATCACTTTAGATTTATGTCAGGAATGGTAAACACTATCGTAAAAAATCATTTTGAAGTATATTTGAATTTTCATCCAATTCGGGTGATCCGTTTCAGAAATTCTGACCCACCATCAAAATATGCAGAATACACAAAATGGATTCTACAACCATCTACGACAGGAATATAACCAACATTTTATATTGTTACGGTATTAATATGCAGTACAAACAATAATTATAATTTTTATGCATGCTTTTCCTACACTTACGTTTTTAGAAATTTTAGAATTAGAAATCCATTATTCTTCGAATTTAGAGCAATAATGGTAATCGTCAAAAAAGTGTTTGGAGCATAATGATTTTTTACACCACGAGCAGCGAATGACTGCAACATTGGTACAGCCTGGAATTTCGCAATGAGGTGTACAAGACTCGCCGAAACCAAATTCCACGGGATTTTCGAACTTTTCTGGTCTTGAAGTAATGTATCCGCTTTTATGCCAAGAGTATTTAAAAAGATTGATGTACCGTGAGGAAGATAATCGATTATGGGTCAAAGATTGCAGTTTGATAATGTTGTTGCGTAAATGTAAATTGACATCGTAATTTATTAAGATAGCGCTATCTGAAAAATGTCGTACAAAATTTTTCCAAATTCGAAAACCGAATAGATCTAGAAGTTGAATTTTCCCAGTCTTCCCTGTTGGTATCATCTTAAGATTAATGTTTTTGTTAGGTGGTGTTGCTTCTACTGCAGCAGTTGGGCAATGACCACTCCATAATTCAATGAGTAACATACTGGTTGGCCCCACATTTGGAAAATATATGTCCTTTAACCAAGTTTTAAAGTGATCTAAATTTTGTAAAAGAAAATCATAAAAAATCAGTCTCACGCATTGACGAGTCGTTTCTGAATGGCACACTTGATATTATATAAAAATTTAAAACTTTATGTTAAGCTGGATACTTTTAAACACTGGTTACTCCCATTAGAAACCTGACAATAATGATAACACCAAGACGTAGTACTCTTAGAATAAACTAACAAGTGTGACTTACGTCACTATCAATATGTTATTGCTGCGCTCAATATCTACAGGCTATATAAAAAGTTCTGACAATGAGCTTATCACGAACTTTTAACGTCTCAACCAATTTGACCAGGGCCGAATTTTAATGTAAAGTATGCGGGGTCCTTTGCGGGTATTCCCACGAACATATTCTTATTCAGCGAGTTAAAATACATGGGTATACGAAGTTTCAAATAAATCGGAGATAAATGCTTTTCGCAACTGTACCCGAATAAAATAGATGCAATCTCATTATACATCCATATTGATTAAAAACTTGAATGCCCTTAAAAGAATCAATAATTTACTAAATTAATCAAATAAATGAATGAAATACCTAACTGTTCACAGTGTGAATCAAGAAAACAGTTATAAGTGTAAAGTCTATCAAAGTACTCGAGACGGGTGTGTCATGAATGAGATATTTTCTAAATCAGTTTCGATAAAAATTAAACCAACATGTGTCGTAATTGAAGAGCAACCTCTACCAACTGTATACATTAAGGAAGGAGAAGTTCTGAAATTAAGTTGCAAAGCAAACAGTCATCCACATCCTCAGTTCCAATGGTTCCGAGATAATACCAAATTAGATGAACAAACTTCAAACATTCTTTGTGTAAATATTTAGTTTTGTGAAAAAATCACACCTGAAAAATAATTTTAATAGTTCATTTTTTAACAAAATATTTATTGCAGATCAATAGATTCACTAACAAAGACGAGGGAAAGTATTACTGTCATGTTTTCAACGAAATTAGTGAAGCATATTCTCAGAGAAGTTATGTAATGGTAAATATACTTTCTCAGTCAACTTAGTAATATTTTCATATGTTTCCTATCAACAGGGGGGGCACAGTTGCCCTACCGTTGAGATAGCAACACTTCTCAGCATGTACTATCCACTCCCTTTTTGACAAGCAGAAACAAAAAGAGATCATACTCAAAACATAACGTATATACGAATGCTTAGGTTATAAGATTGTATTGATAGTTTAGGGAATTTTTTTACGAGGTATTGAAAACATTGTCCAGTTTTATCAAGAGCTTTTACAAACTGTTTCATTAATCCGAGCTTTACGTGGAGAGGAGGAATCAGAATATTTGATGGATTTACTAAAGACTCATGAATGATGTTACATGTACCGGGTGAGAACAATGATCTTGTTGGCCATTTTTTTTTATTTTTTTTTTTTATATATATAATGATTTACACGATCTCTACTGTCCCACAAGCACAAATAGCAAGGATGTTTTGTGAATCCAAACTATTGTCCAAGCAAAATTCTGAATCTGCCATTGATGAGTATCGTAGTTTATTTTTTGTAAAAGCACTCCTATTTTCATATTTTTCTTGCATGACAGTAGAGTAGGCTAAAGGAATTGGAGCATATACATTTGTATTGTGGAGTAAAACAGCTTTTATTATTTGCTTAGAAGAATCTATGAAAAATATCCAATCTTTAGCATCATAGCAATTGAGAATACTAGCGATGAATCTTCATCTTTCATGAAGTATTTGCGGGATTCTGATTCTCTATTTCGATAAACAAATACTTTCATTTTGCGTTCTAAAAGATTTTTTCTCCTCAAAAATATCGCACAAGATCATTTAATTCAAACTGTGATACCAAGGATGGAGCAGACGATTTTTTGGTGATTAGAGCCCCCAGTCTGTTTCACTTTCGTTGTCATAATCAATCTCAGTTTTAGACTTATTAGCAGACTCTTCATCAATTTACATCGCTTCGCCATCTTCAAGTACATGACCAAAATCAGTTTTGCCATTCTTTTGTGCAGCAAAAATTGGGGTCATAATAAAGAAATCTAAAATTTGAGACTTTTCCATGCAATATTTAAAAATTTAAGGGATGAACAAAAAAATATGTTTTTGTTCTTTTTTAATTATTTAAAAACTGAAACTTGGAAAAATTCTGAAAAAAATCACACAAACGTATCATTAGATCGCCGATGTAGTAACATTTTTGGGGAAAAATTTTACTCTAAATTTAATAACAAAAAAAAAAATTTGTTTTTGAAACAAATTGATTTTTTGAAAAAACGCCATTTTTTAAAAATCCAAAAAAATTCATAGTGATTTTCGTCAATATTATTGTCTTCGGGGGATTCTTGGAATCGGACGGTACCTGGAAGCCGTGAGTAGGAAGATTTTGCGAGTCATTCGCCGATTTCTGATAATTCTTACAATTAAGAAAGAAAACATAAATGCTGGGCGGAACAACTTTCATTCTTTTCCATACTTTTTCTAAAACTTCATGTTTCATAACTCTTATCCTGCATGTGTTGCAAAGGAGTGCATTTTTTCAACATCTTTGAATTTACTGAGAAAATGCGCTGGGAATGCTCTCAAACTGCTTGCATTCGAATCTGCGAGTATAATTTATTAAGAGGTAAATGAATTTTGAGCTCAGGCTTGATAAATCATTTATTCGACTGAAATGATTTAGAAACATTCGTATAAAGAAATCAATTAATTGAAGAAGCTCATTCATCTGCTATAGGACATGAAGGAATAACAAAAACCTATAATAGAATGAGACAGAGATATTATTGGGAGAATATGAAATTGGATATACAAAAATATATACAACTCTGTTTACAATGTCAACATAAAAAACTTGTCAGGGTCAAAACAAAAAACCCTATGATAATCACTGACACCCCGGGAACTGCATTTATAAAAATATCAATGGATATTGTCGAAAAGTTACCAAACACTTCATCACAAAATCAATACATATTAACAATTTAAGATAATTAAAAATTTCAAGAATTCGAAAGTAATCGAATCCCCAAAACACAAATTTTTTATCAGTTTTGTCATGTACATATAGTAAGTTTCCATTTTTTCATATTCTGGTAGAGGATCAGCAGACGGTTAGCGTGCTAATTTTCCAAAGACTAATTCATAAGGCGTGCATTTCGTTCCTTCGTGAACGCTTGTATTATATGAAAATATCGCTAATTCGATCCAGTCATCCCACTCTGCATTATTTTTAATAAATTGTTTAAGATAATTTTTAAGTACGTGATGGGATCTTTTCAAGGATCCATTTCATTGGGGATGATAAGCAGTAGTTTTAAGCTGACGTATTCGAAATCTTTTTGCCATTTTTCTCATTAAATTGCTTAGAAAATCTGCTCCTTGATATGTTAATACTGCTTTTGGAGAGCCATATATGCAAATGAATTTTTCAACAAAAGCGTCTGCTATTGTTCCAGCTTGATGATTTGGGAGTGGAATTGCTAGGGAATATGTAGTAAAATTATCTTAAATTTAAACCTGAACTCGAACTCGTACCACCACGAACCCGGATTCCTCCCAACGTCCAAACAAAATCACAATTAAAAATTTCAAGAATTTGAAAGTAATCGAATCCCTAAAACACAAAAAATACAACCAAATTTGGACCAAAATCGCAAGTAGAAAAAACCTTGAGAAAACAAACAAAAAAGGAGGAAAGAGAAAAGAAGGCAACCTTCCAAAACTCCTGCCTTCTTCTTCTTTCTTTCGTCCTCTCTTGCCTCTACCACCCACCACCATTTACATAAATAATATTTAAACTTCTCGCCGACGTTTCGGTGCTCTTCCAGCACCCTCTTCAAAGCTGCAACACTAAAAAAAATATTCAACAAATGTTGCGTCTCCTATCACCCTCCATGGGGACGTAGATCCTTGTCCATGGAACGCCAACAGGAAACTGCAAAAACATAATTTTGACCTTGATTAAAGTTTTGACCTTGGTTGAAGTTTATATTGAAATTTGATTTTGGATTCAAGTTCCTGTTAAAATTCGAATTCTGACTCAAATTTCTGTTAAAACTCGAATTTTGATTAAAATTTGGACTTCATTTTTTTGATTGGGATTAAATCTAATCTATTTTCTTGGGAAACATTAGGGCGGGATGGAAAACTATTTATATTTCGATAATCGTTTCTACTCCCTTGTTGATTTAGACCTTGCACCTGGTATTTCTGAGGGGGTCTCCATTGAGTTCCCTGACCTTGCCTATTTCCCTCGTATTGATTATTTTGTCTACTGAAGTTACTTCCTAACTGACTACCTTGTGAACTTTTATTTGTTAATTGTGGAACAAATTGAAAACAGGTTGCTGCTGTGTAACCTATTTTCTAAGAGATTTGACACTTTAGTGGTTCTTCTTGTGCTAAGTTCATTTTATTTGTTTTTGCAAATTCTTGGTTATTATGTGATGATTTTTTAACTTCCTGGAATAGTGATTATTATCTATTTCCTCTCCGCAGTTCGTTTCTGGCTGTTAAATTTCGTTCTTGTATTGCTCTTTCTACTATTTTCCCACGTATACCAGGTCTAGAAGCATGAAACCGGAATTTCCTTATTGATCGTGCTTGCCATCAGTTTAGAGACCGTACGACCGCTTCTGCAGCGCCATCTTCTCCCTCTAGCAGCTGAGAAAGATTTTCAGTAGACAACAACCCAAGTTCGATATACCAGTGTATTTACTACAAGCATCAACATGTCGAGTTTTGTGCCTACGAACTACGATTTTGCGGACAGCACTGGTTTTTTGTTATCACTTGAAGAAAACTGCTGCAGAATCGCATCGAATGCTTGTTGGAGCTTACAGTAAACATGCTCTTGGCGAAACACAGTGTTTCGAGTGGTTTAAAAAATTCAAAAGTGGTAATTCTGATGTGAGAAACGAAGATCGTGGAAAACCACCGAAAAAGTGCGTTTGGTAGCATCAGAAGGGTGCTATCTATTATAAGCTGCTAAAACCTGGTAAAACTGTCAACACGAATCGCTACTAACAGCAAGTGATCGATTTAAATCGAGCATTACAAGAAAAACGACCGGATTATCGAGGAAGGCAACACAAAGTCATTTTTCTTCACGATAATGCCCCATCACACACAGCGAAACGGGTCAAGGAAACGATCGAGACGTTCAGTTTGGGAAATACTGAATGTACGAGAATGGCTGGATAACCGGTTTGATTTAAAAGACGAACAGTTTTATTGGCGTACTTCTAGACCTGGTAAATCGTTTCGCAGAATCTAGAAACCTCATGAATATTTACTGTGGAAAATTGTCCTTAAAGATAACTTATCATGCTGTCATAACAGCCATTGTACTTAACCAAATCCGTTTTTAAATTTATAGAATATATTCCCTCTCTTTTTATATATAACATTTCCATAAATTCTCTTTCTCCCCTATTACTTTCCGAGTGTAAAATCTCTACATTGTTCCAGTCAAAGTCATGATTAGCATATTCCTTTCTATGATCAGACAAAACATTATGATAATTACACTTTCTCCCAAGATTCTTTTTGTATTCTTCTACTCGAGTATTAAGAAGTCTGCCTGTTTGTCCCACATAAGTTACTTTACACCTTTTACAAATCAGTTTGTATATCACACCACTTTTTTCTACTCTTAAAAAATAAAATTTTTCAAACAAAATCTAAATTTTCTGAATGGAATGATTCATGAGACAAACACACAGCTCTGTCAACTAGATTTTTAATAATAGCGACTTTATTTTGAAAGGGATGATTTGAGATGAAATTTAACACTCTACCAGAATATGTTCTCTTTCTGTACCAATTTGACACTATTTTACCATTATCAAGTTTAATTATTTCCAAGTCCAAAAACTGATTCTATTGTTTCTTTCCATTTCATAGGTAAATTTAATTCTTGGGTGATAGTCATTGAAAGTATCTATGATTGTTTGCATCTTATCCAAAGGTACACACAATAAAGTATCATCAACATATCTAAAATAAAAGGGCACAACAAACTCCAACCTCTCAAAGACAGTCTTTTCCAAATCTTCCATGACTATTTTAGTCAAAATTGGAGAAACAACTGAATCTATTGGAGCACCAAATTTTTGTTTATAGAATTTACCATTAAATTTGAATTTAGTAGAATTCATCATGAAATCTAATCCTTTGAGAAATTCTTTTTTATCTAATTTTATATGTGATTTAACTTTTATCCATCTATTTGAAACAGCTTTTTTTGACCAAATCCAACGGAATTTTCGGAAACATTGCAACATATATATGTTGATGATACTTTATTCTGTGTACCTTTGGATAAATTGCAAACAGTTATTGATACTTTCAATGACTATCACCCAAGAATTCAATTTACCCATGAAATGGAAAGAAACAATAGAATTAGTTTTTTGGACTTGGAAATAATTAAACTTGAAATGGTAAAATAGTGTCAAATTGGTACAGAAAGAGAACATATTCTGGTAGAGTGTTAAATTTCATCTCAAATCATCACTTTCAAAATAAAGTCGCTATTATTAAAAATCTAGTTGACAGAGCTGTGTGTTTGTCTCATGAATCATTCCATTCAGAAAATTTAGATTTTGTTTGAAAAATTTTAATTTTTAAGAGTAGAAAAAAGTGGTGTGATATACAAACTGATTTGTAAAAGGTGTAAAGTAACTTATGTGGGACAAACAGGCAGACTTCTTAATACTCGAGTAGAAGAACACAAAAAGAATCTTCGGAAAATGTGTAATTATCATAATGTTTTGTCTGATCATAGAAAGGAATATGCTGATCATGACTTTGACTGGAACAATGTAGAGATTTTACACTCGGAAAGTAATAAGGAAAAAAGAGAATTTATGGAAATGTTATATATAAAAAGAGAGGGAACATATTCTATAAATTTAAAAACGGATTTGGTTAAGTACAATGGCTGTTATGACAGCATAAGTTATCGTTAAGGAAAATGTTCCACAGTAATTTTTTTTGAGGTTTCTAGATTCTGCGAAATGATTTAAATTTTATTGAATGACCCTTGTGGTCCTTCAGGTGCTTAAAAGGGAGGGATACACAGGGTCTTGTTGCAGTTTCCTGTTAGTGTTTCATACAGAAGGATCTACGTCGCCATGGAGGGTGATAGGAGACGCAACAATTGTTTAATATTTGTATAGTGTTGCAGCTTTGAAGAGGGTGCTGGAAGAGTACCGAAACGTCGGCGAGTAGTTTACGTATTATTTATGTAAATGGTGGTGGGTGGTAGAGACAAAAGAGGACGAAAGAAAGAAAAAGAAGGAAGGGGTTTTGGAAGGTTGCCTTCTTTTTTCTTTCCTCCTTTTTTGTTTGTTTTCCCAAGGTATTTTCTAATTGTGATTTTGCTCCAAATTTGGTTGTGTTTTTGTATTTTGGGCATTCGATTACTTTCGAATTCTTGAAATTTTTAATTCGTTTTTTATGAATGAAAATTTCAGGTGATAAATAATAAACCGACGCGACACACAGTGTCCGAAATGGGAATTTACTGTTCATAATCGGCTACAGGTCGTATTTCTTAACCGATTGTGAATTTTGTTTTTGAGATATTCTCTTTTAAGAGAATTGTCAATTGCGATTTTTTAATTTTTTTCACCGGGCAACAATACATAAACAAAAAGTTGACGAAATTGGCCATCTCAACTTTTTGAATTTTCAACTCAAGAATAAATGTGAAAATAAACTCACCCCTGGCGAGAGTTATTGCAACTTCTCTTATAGAACGAAAATAGTTCTATCAATTTTTAAGTTAATTGTTATATAATTAAATATTAAATCTAAATTTTATTAAATATGAAATAATTAATATTATGAAAATAATTAAAATATTAAATTAAATACAAATCATTTTTATAAACAAATTCTTACTTGCATGTGTTTCTCGTCGACAGCATTTGTTGTTTGACTCTATTTACTAAGATTTTTCATAAGAGACATAATTTGCACCAAAAAATTCACATAAGTTAAATAATGTCCTTTGAAGAGAATTTTACGGCTTCTGAGATACAGGATGCATTTCCGCAAAATTTACGAACGAGTGGAAGAAAAAAGTTGCAAATGCTATAGTCTTTCTTTTAAATTCCGAGGATACTAAAAATCTAAACTTATCAAGTAAATCTCAATGTGAATCACCTGTGCTGTACTCTTCAGAAGAAGCTTTAGCTTTAAGGGGTTATATACGTTTTCATGAGTCAAAAAATCGAAAAAAATTTTATGATTTATTTCGAACAAACATACTTTCAAGAGTTTATGTTCAAAATTTCAAGTCAATCCGAGCAGTAGATCGTAAGTAGCAACTCGATTTGTAGCGCGCTATCTGCCTTGCGATAGGCATCTCGCCCGGCGCCGTGGCGCCCACCTACTGGACCTTTATCTGTTGCATTTTTGGAATGCAGGCGGCTAAGAATTGTATTTTTAGAGCATTTAGAGAAACTTGCTTCGTTATCAAAAATGTGATAGGCCTGTAACAGTTTCAAACTACCTTCCAAAGCAGCAACATCAAAACTAAAACTCAGTAGATATTGCTACGAGCTGCACTACTTACTCTGTGAAAATGAATTCTAATACGACCAGGGGAAAACATATCTGCCTGCCTGTTCAACGAAGGTAATGCTGCAGTTTTGAAAATTTTCGAAGCATTGGGGTTACCCTGTGGCATCCAATCACACGAGTTCGTCGCGAACGAGGACGAAAAGCGCGTCTCGATTTCTGAGCAGCGCGCGCAAAATGCGACCAAAGAAGGACGTATGGCTCGAAGACAACATCAAATCAACGTGTTGGAGGCTGCTTCGAATGCAGAAAACGTTCTTTATGGTCCTGGCATTGACGACAGCTTGTAAGTCCAGTTGCATTGCTAGTGCCTTTACCTTTGTGGTGACCACGATATCTCAAAAACTACTTGACCAATTCATCTAATTTTTTTTTTTATTCTTTTCCTAGTTACAATACGGAGTACTTGAACGATCATTTTTTCATTTGCAGTATTTGTCTTAACTAATAATTTTTTTTAAATACATTTTCGAGACTAAAAAAATCGCCTTTTTTTGCATTATGGTTTCCGTATGAAAAAAAAGTTTTTTTTTCGAAATTTTTCGTTCAAGTACTCGGCGCTGTAGTAAACAACTAAATTTTTTGTCTTTTTGATTACAGTTGAGTTTTTGGCATTCAAACGTGGTCACCGCCAGACTCTGCAGAAAAAACGCGCATCAGGACAAGAGCTACAACTTTTACAATTTTCAATATTTTTTCATATTCGACCACTCTTTTTTTTCGTAAGAATATGTACTATGTATACCTGTTATGCGAGTTTCTAATAAATTATTTCAAATAGCCTGTACCAAAACGTATATAACCCCTTAATGCAACAAGTCAGACTGTTAAAGTATTAATATAATACTATTTAGTTGCGGACCCAGAAAAGAAAGGCTGACATCTATCCTTTCTATCAGAATGTATTAGAGATTAAAAAAGATTGCTATCCTTTAGATATTCATATGAAGGAAACATAAAACAGAATTTGTATCTACCATTGAATTTGGTCTTTCTACTTTACATGCCTGGATAAGGTACATAGAGTGTATACTCCATATTTATTATCTTTTAGAAATCCGCAATCGGAGTGTAGCCAAGAAAGAGGATGGGGAAACGATGGAAAAGCTAAGAAGAGAATTTGCAACAAAGTTAAGGAGAAGATGGAGTTAATAATAATTGATCAACCAAGTTGAGGATCTGGCAACTCTAATTGTAGTGATACGGGTCGCCAGTTTTTCTCGGATATTGGTCAAGCTTCAGAAATAGCTAGAGTAAATGAGAAAATGATTGAAATGGTTCAGGAACGTACTACAAATGCTACCTAGTAGCAAAAAAATTCCCCCTCTCTTTTTCAACGAGTATGCTCTTAGGGCGGCAAAACTGTATTCAGTTCACATAAACTGCTACATTGCGGAAAAGTTACGGAGAATTTTATGCTACACATTGGCATACATTCCGAAGAGGATTCTGAGGTCCGAAACAAGGATGTCAAGTACATTCGACAGTTGAAGACACGAAAAATACCTCGTTGGCATACTATGCACAAGCTAATTCACAAACTTTTTGTGCCCTTAGATCTTTTCATTGCATCCTAAACGCCTGAATGGGTAAAAGTTTTTTAAAAAAGTGATAAATCTAAGTTTTCAGTCAAAAAAATGTTTATAACAATAGTGAAACAGGACTTATATCGACCCTTAGTATTAATATTCAAATATTGTTGATGTTCTTAGTTGGCTTTAGGGTCCAGAAAAAATGTAACTCAGAGTTTCATATTTTCAAACGTTGCGACTCAGATTGGAGTCCTCATCAGTGAGAATTTATTTCTATAAAAAATAAAAAGGAAGAAACTTAAAAAATTTGCACGTGTGACCGATGAACATTGTAGTTAAAAATGTTATAAAAGAATTGCGAGTGTAAAACTATAAAATTGATCTAAATAACTTAATTTGCAAAAGAAATGAAACTGCAACAAACCAAATATTTCTGTAAAAATACTAGGGGCAGAACATTAAAGAGTTGCACGTGTGACGGATAAACATTGTGGTAAAAAACGGTATAAGTGAATTGAACATGTGAAACTATAAAATTGGTCTAAATAACTAAATTTACAAGAAAATAAAAATTGTGCAAACATTTTTTCAGTAGAATTGTGCAATTTTTTGGATTTTTATAGACAACATTTTTTTGCACATTTTTTATGTTTGTAAATTTAGCTTAGACCAATTTTATATTATATCACATGTAGAATTCTTTTATATCGTTTACCACAATGCTTATCCGTCACACGTTCTATCCTTTAAGTTTCTCCCCTTAGTAATTTTACTGAAAAAAATGTTTGCACAGTTTTTATTTTCCTGTAAATTTAATTATTTAGACCAATTTTATAGTTTCACATGCTCAATTCATTTATACAGTTTTTTAACACAATGTTTATCCGTCACACGTGCAATTCTTTAATGTTCTGCCCCTAGTATTTTTACAGAAATATTTGGTTTGTTGCAGTTTCATTTCTTTTGCAAATTAAGTTATTTAGACCAATTTTATAGTTTTACACTCGCAATTCTTTTATAACATTTTTAACTACAATGTTCATCGGTCACACGTGCAAATTTTTTAAGTTTCTTCCTTTGTATTTTTTATAGAAATAAATTCTCACTGATGAGGACTCCAATCTGAGTCGAAACGTTTGAAAATATGAAACTCTGAGTTACATTTTTTCTGGACCCTCAAGCCAACTAAGAACATCAACAATATTTGAATATTGATACTAATCATAAATTATTTCTTAAATACTTTCGTTGGTTAATTATTACAAAAATTTCATTCCAACAATAATTGAAGGAAAAATAATTTATTTCTAAGAGTAAACGGCCGATTGGCTCATTTGTTTATAGAAATCGTTAATAACAATCTATATTATTTATGTTTGATCAAGATTAAGGTTTATAAATGCCTTTGAAGTCCATTATGAATAACTTTTGGTCCAAAAAGTCAATCTATCTGCGATGATAACTTATGTGAATTTTTTGGTGCAAATTATGTCTCTTATGAAAAATCTTAGCAATTAGAGTCAAACAAAAAATGTTGTCGACGAGCAACACACACAAGAAAGAATTTGTTCCTAAAAATTTTTTATAAAAATCAATTTAAATATTAATAGAATTATTTCTGTTGTATAAGAGCAGTTGCAATAAATCTGGCCTATAGTGAGTTTATTTCAGAATTTTTTCTTGAGTTAAAAATTCACAAAGCTGAAATGGCCAATTTTGTCACTTTTTTTTTATGTTTATATTTCAATCGACAATTCTCTGAAAAATTCAATACTGAAAGTTTCTAAGAAATAAAATTCAAAATCGGTTAATAAATACGACCTGTAACCGATTATGACCAGTAAATTCCTGTTTCGGACAACTGTGCGACGCCAACACTTGATACGCTCCTGGTTGTTTAGAATTTACTGCTTGACTGACCTCGTCTAATTATGAATACGCCATGCCCGAACAGTTTTTATAATCAACGCTCCAGTGTATATTAGTTTTGTGTCAAATAAAAAATGAACTTTATTCTATATTAGGTAGATCTTCCGAGACAAAAGGCAGTTGCTAAAATTGCGTTGCTTATTGCAAACGAAGATTATCAACACCACACAAAATTAGGCACTCCGAAGGCTGATGTGGCTCGAATCGCCCAAATGTTGGAAGATATTGGATTCATTGTAATTTGTTTAATTAATATATCTTTAATTGAAATGAATAATGCCATCAGAGTTTTCAGCGAAGCTTTACTGGAAGGAGTATATGGTAAAACAATGTTTCTGACGAATTTAAAGACTTCGTTTAAATTGAGATTTGTTTCTTCGATAAACTTTTTTATTCAGGTTTATTTTACTTCGCTGGGCATGGATTTCGAATGCAGGAGAGTTACATGCTTCCTGTGGATGCACCAGAAGTTTACTTGAGAAATGATGCCGTTTGCGAAAGTCAGTTATTGTCTGTAATTCTGAAAAATGACCCTACCCTCTTCGTCACAATTTTAGACGTTTGCCAAATTGTCCCTTCTAAGTACTTAAAACTTTATTTTGTAATAGGAATTTTTCAAAAATACTGTGATTAAATTTATTATTTTAATTTGAAATATTGTTTTAGAGAGATTAATCCTGTCATCCACGAAGAAGTACCTCTAGTAAATGAATACAAAGGACAAAAAAATTTGAGAAATTTAATCCAAGCTTATTCGACGTCTAGCCATCGTCCGAGTTATGAGCAAAATGGCAACAATTATGGATTATATGCAAAACATCTTAGCAAATTTATTGACAGAGATTTGCCAATTAACAAAGTATTTGAAGAAGTTGGGAAATGTGTGTGGATAAATTTGAACTAATCTGCTTTTTGGGATACACTAAAACCTTGCGAATTCAGACAGGCCAATATCGTCGCTCGTGGATTCAGACTCTACAGGGTCCCCCACCATTCTCTATTCCGATAGGCCTAGTTCGCATGAATGCATGCGATTGGCTGTTGAGTATTAAAGCGCTAGAGTCCCTAGCAAGCGCGATGAAAGCTCTCCATAACCAATTTTTACATTTAAACGATTTAAACTTCACGTGAAAATTGTTTAAGAAAGTAAAATTCACGTGAAAATTGTAAAAAACGTAAAAAATTGTATTAATCAAGAGTGCAATACGAGAGAAAAGTAGGAAAATGAACATAATGCAGGTAAATAAAACCGAAGTAAAATAAATGTTTTATCATTTCTTTTTAAATACTCTTAGAAATGCAGGTTATGTTTGAGAAAAATAAAAATTGATTGAAAATAATTGTAGATGAATAAATAAATCAATGCGCACGTAATTACATGAAAATGATATATTATTGTGAAATGAATGGAATAATAAATAGATAAATTATTCGGAGATTAAAACTAAGAACCTAATCATAAATAAATTGGAATTAGTAAGTGAAAAAATTAAGTAGCAGTATTACATTTTTACGTATGTATAATATTGTGGTCTAACTTCTAGACAATCAAAGAAATCTCCCACGGTTCAATAATTTGAATATTACCGTTTCGCGCAGCTAAAATCATTCGTTCCTAAAATCAGATGATCACGAGTGATGGGTGGTGGAGGAGACATTTTCTGTCCTAAGGATCCTCTAGGGAAGGATGGGAAAATATTCCCCCACTGAGCCCTCCGCAATGATAATTGGATCGGAAGTGACGTCATACGCGTTCTTGATCATTTAAAGCAACAACAGGTTTTGAGGTTAGTTTTAGGAGCGAATACACTTTCTCGTATATAATATGCATCACAATGTACCAGTTATGATATATATATATATATCATAATTAGATACTTATTAAACGAATATATTCACATTCGTTATAAATTACTAAACTAAAACATAACCGCTTAACACTTAACCGGAACTCTCCAACAAACTCCGCTCTACCAATCCCTATTAGGCACGGGGTTTGTCGCATCCTTTCCTAGAGGATCCTTATTCTGTCCTAATACGCGAGGGGCTAGTGGCTGAATCTACGAGTGTGTGAATTCACAATAATCTGGATTCGCGAGGTTCAAGAGTATATTATAATTCAGCTTCATTATTTACTCAGCTATCGACACATGGTCAAAAGGAACAGCTCGGAATCAAATTCCTATGTTTTCATCGACAGTTACGAAACCATTCCGTTTGATAGATTCGACATTAGCCAGTAATTAACATTTATTACAGTAACAACAATTTTATTTTAGCATTTTAAAGAAATTAGCTCTTTTTTTAGAAAAGCCTCCTGCAGCTATTAGCAACATCAATCAATTAATATCATTTCCTGATTCAATTGTTGATATAAGCTTCGAGAAATGCGAAATAAAAGGCAAAGTTTTGATTTCTGCCTTTATGAAGCCTTATTTAAATATTGTGAAAATCCGTGTACTCGATTCCGAAAGTTTTGACGTCAATTTTTATAATTCTGTTCCTTCAGAAAGAAACAATTTGTATCAGAATCTTGAAAAAAGGGAGTGTTGGATTCATAATCCTCAACTTAGTAAGGTGAGGTTATTTTTGAATAAATAATCTAATCAGCTCTAACTCAGGTTTCAATTTGAAAACCTATAATGTTATGTTTATTTTAATATATAGGCACTACTGGTGATTTGCTTTTTGAAGGATGGAGTGCCAATCGGTGCATCATTATTAGACGTCATGAAATTCGTTCCAGATTTGGTACATCGAATAAAGTAATTGAAAATCAATAGTCGGCGGGTCAAATATTTACAAGCATTCCTAAAAGACGTAATTTAATAGTACTTTTATTATTGTTTCAAAGAAATTCCGAACAATCCCAAAATAGTGAATAATATTTTTTATACTATACTCATGTTTCATGAACCAAAATACAATTTTTTATTTTATTGCTCTAAACAACCTTTCCAGTATAGAAATTGCTGTTGGATGAAACCATTTTTGACATAAATAATAGGTTTTTTTTTTTTAAAACCCTTTATCTTGAGCTGCAATTTTGTATACTTCCTCAGCGTACTACACGGAGAGAACTATCGTTGTTTCAAAGCACGTAAGGTAATCGTCGTTTGAGACCACGACGCTTTTGTGGTTCCAAACCATGGATTTCATCGTTTCATCCTACGAAGTGCTCCGCGCTTTTGCCACAGGCTATGACACTTAATGATTTAGAACTGAAGAAGAATATGTAACGCGCATATCATAAATTGAGAGTGAAATCGTCGAAATTTTAATATTGAGTTTCTTTCAAATGAACTCATTCGACAATAAAGGGCTGGGAAGCCCAACTCTACCTACTAAAAATCCCTGTACACGGCCACGTACTTAATCCTGTATCAGTTCTTGCACGAAGAATACGACCAGGTCTCGTATAAGAAAAGTTACACGTTCAGCATGAAAGATTGAGACACGAAACCAGCTTTTTGCTAGTGAGTTTAATCTTTGTGACAATAAAGGAAGAGAAGCAATCAAAGATACGTTGGTGCTGATAGTTGTTGTTAATATGAAGCAATATGATGAAGCCGATACGTGGAAAACTGTTCTAGATCCTTCACAAGTTACCGTTCGTGACCCTTGGGATCACGAAAATTCACGGCAAATTTAGGACGTCCATGAGTATCTTGTACAGTTTAGTGTCTCAGTTTCTCATGCTGAACGTGCAGCTTCTTGTACGAGACCTGGTCATTTTTATTGTGCATGAACTGATACAGGATTAGGTACGAGGTCCTGTACAGGGATTTTGAGTAGGGCGGGGCATATGCTTCATTCAAACCGAAGACGGCTGTCACGCACTGATATACTGTGAGCAAGCAAGGTTTTTAATATATTCAACTCGCCCGTCGCAGCTGCCTTCAGTTTGAACGAGGCATTGGTTTGAATTCGAATGGGTGCTATGCTGGTCGCTGGTTCGTCATCTTTTAATGCTAAAATATAATTTGAAAGAATTTTCATGTTAAGCTTTTTATCAGTATTTATTAAGACCAAGAAATGTAAATCTGTTGAGGAAAATTGGAAATTCAATAAAATATTTTAAATTTTTGTAATTTGTAATTGTTCATAATTTTTCAATAAAAAAGTGCAAAATAAAAACAATTTTTTTTATTAAATTTTTAAAAAATATGGGAAATACTCAATGTATGTTATCTTAGGTTAGGTAAAGCGTCCTGCTTTTTAAAAAAATGTCCTGATTGTCTTTGGCGTCTGGTAACCCTATGTTCGCATTTTGATTTTGCCTCCATTTCTGGACAATTCGTTGTTTACGAATCAGTGTCTGTAGTCATGCTCAGATGGACAGCGTTGAAGAAACGCATGTACAATCTCAATATTTTTGTATTTTCATTTTTAAAATTTTATATATTTTAAACAGTTATTCAGTTGAAAACGACTGTCTTTTAAAATGAAAATGAGCACAGTCAACGTGTACTAATATCATCGACGTAAAGGTATGGAGTTCCAACAATAAAAAAATTATTATGCATTTTATTAGGATTGTAAAACATTTTAAGTGAATATTACTTTTGTAGAATAATTAAAATTAAATTCAAAGCTTCTTTTTTGTCGTTATCTTGCATGTGTTGAATAAACACTTAACATACAAAGAAAGAGGAGGTCTGCTTTTTAAACTTCAATTTAAAAATGTTTTTCTTAAAACGCCAAAAATAAAATTCATTTAGATTTTAATAATAGGGGTTTAATGACAACGTTTAAGTTTAAAATTATTTTATATGATACGTTTTCGAACTCTGAACTTTCTTTCTTAATAGTAACCATGCTCCTGCGATTACTTCTTATCAGAACATTATCCAGGGCAGTCGGCCCTTGAATTCCTCATAAGTTGAACGTATATGCACCTCTCAGGTCTTAGATCGTAATTAATCGTTTAATAATAAATCTCTCCAGGCTGTCGAAAAAAAATAGAAATTAGAATTACCAGCGCAGTCGGCCATTATATTCATGAACAATTGAACGCATATAAATTTTCTGGTCATGAACTGTAAATGATCTGGCACAAATAATGATTCAGTCAATCTACGACTACTATTTGTCGACACACATTTTTCCAGACTATCAAACAATTAATCAAACTTGCAATTATCCAGTGCAGTCGGCCCTCTAATTCCTCAACAAATGAACGCATATGAACTTTTTTGGTCATGAATTGAAGCTTCCCAGTCTATAAGCGACCATTCGCGCAAAAACGGTAGAAGTATTGTGCATATGGATATGTACATTTTTCCTGACTATCAAAACAAGAATCGAAATTGAAATTACTCAGGACGGTCGACCCTTATATCTCACCACAATTGATCTCAAATTAACTTTTGTACTCATGAACTGTGAATTATTTTACAAAAATAATAATTTAGTCAGTCTACGACAACTATCTGCGGTCGCACATTTTTTAGGCAATCAAACTAAAAATTGTAATTGATTTTATTTAATTTTTTTTTTTTTTTTGGTGAGGAGGAAAAATAGCGAAATCTTTTATAGACGTTGTACAGGACTCTCCTAGCACGGGTCTAGGCATACCTGTTCGAACCAAAAAACCCCCTCTCACGAACCAATACACCGCCCGCGGAACCGCCTTTCGGCTTTAAACTTCGCGGGCAGTTCGTTCCAGCTTTAAGTCGCGCACGACTCTTCCGTCGTCCGTTCGCCCGGGACTTCCATCCGCGGGCACACGCCCGTTAGGCAGGCCGGCTAGCCGCGCCAATCAGGGGAGGAATAAGAAGATTCCTCCCCCGGTCGATGCAAACAGCCAAGTCCGCCCAAGACGGAGGGCCGCGGGTGTAGGCCCCGATGCGATTTCTACTGGCCCCCATTGTTGCCGCGCTCTGCACGCCCATCGAGCTCCCTCGTCTTCATCACCAGGGTGACGAATGACTCGATAAGCATCCATTTCTGTTCAGACTGGAGCATGAGAGAGACCATCGTGTCAGGAGTGAGTTGTGCGCCCACTGCCCGACCGACAGCCTCCCTTTCCGCGCCCCACCTGGCACAGACAAAGAGTGTGTGCTCTGCATTTTTCACAAGGGAACCGCAGTAGCGACACGACTCATCGTCTCTTTTCTTGAAGCGCTTCAGGTACGCATTAAAGCAACCATGGCCCGAAAGCGCTTGCGCCAGGTAAAAGCCGACTTGACCGTGCTTTCTATCCAGCCAAGTGTCGAGCTCCGGGATCAGACGGTGTGTCCATCTCCCGGTTTGGACACCATGCCATCTCGTCTGCCATTTCTCGACGAGTCTGCGCCTTCCATCCTTGCGGATGGCCTCCTTCGCGCGAGCGATTTCCTGCAGGTTTGTTAAGCAGGTGAACTCCTTACGGAGCTGAAAGGTCTCTTTCCTTTCCTCCGCCAATAAATCTATTGGTGGGACGCTCGCCAGGACCAGCACAGCGCTCGTCGACACAGTTCGGTGTGCTGAGATAATTCTCATCACCACACCTCTTTGTGCCGAGAACAGCTTCTTCAGGATAGCATGGTTGTTAAGGGCACTTGTCCAGATCGGAGCTGCATAAAGCAGCTTCGAATTTATCACACTCGCCACCAGCCTTCTCTTAGCTTCCCTGGGTCTACCAATGTTGGGCATGAGCCGAGTCAGGGCGGCCCCACATTGAATGGCTTTGACAGTCGCGATCTGCAGGTGTTCGCCGAAGCTAAGCCTTCGATCCAACTGCACACCCAGGTACTTAATGCTCTTTTGCCACGTGATTTCATGTTCCCCGAGAACGATCCTCGGGTATTTGAAGGATCTCCTGTCTGTGACCAGCAAAGCCTCGGTCTTTTCAGGGGCCATTTTCAGGCATCTGCTATCCAACCAACGCTTTGCCCGTCACAGACTATCATTGATCCACAGCTCCAGGATTGCGTATGTCAATGCTGATCAACGCGCAGAATCCCTTACGCTTGCCAGTTCCTCTTCTTGCTTTAGTGGCGATGTCCACCACTGCCTGGATGGCGTCAACTGTGGACCTGCCTTTCCGAAAGCCGAACTGGTTTTCCGGGAGACCATTTTCGCGGACCATGTGACCCTGTAGTCTTTGTAGGATCATTTCCTCCAGGAGTTTCCCCATTGTATCCAATAAACATATTGGTCTATACGATGAGGCATCCCCTAGAGGTTTGTTTCCCTTCCTCAGCAGGACCAACCTCTGCTTCTTCCAGTCTGCGAAGAACCTCCCCTCCCGAAGACAGGAGTTAAAGACTTCTAGGAGGATCTCCGGGTACACTCCGAACACCTCTTTGAGGATCTCGTTCGGCAACCCGTCGATCCCCGGCGCTGTATTTGCCTTGAGCCTTCCACCCGCTCTCTTTAGTTCTTCGAGAGTGAAGAGTTCTTCTCTCCGGACCACGCAGGAGCTTCGGTCCTGTCTTTGTAACGGCTCTACATGCGGGAACAAGCTTCGCACGATGTACTTGACTCGATCGGCATTATCCAGGCCCGGGGTCTTTCTTCTAGTCACCAATCTCTTAGTGACTATTTTGAAGGCGAGACCCCATGGGTCCTTCTCGACTTCCCCGATCAAGTCGTTCCAGCACTGAAGTCGGCTTTTCTTTATGCCTTGCCTCAGAGCTGATTTTGCTTTTTTCCATGCCTCTTGCAGCAGAGGATCACCCTTTGAGCGGGTGAAACTCCGCCGCGGTGTAAGGCACTTTCGACGCAGGACGGACAACTGGTCATTCCACAAGTACATCGAGTCCCCGGTACGCCTGTGCCCGCGGCGAGGCATGGAGTGGTCACATGCTGCGACCACTGTCCGCCTCGCCGCCCGCACAGTGTCCTCCAACGGCCCGCAGACCTTGCCCAACCAAGCTCATCTATGAGCCTGGTTTCTTCAAGATATTCGCGTAGCTTGTCTTTGCTGAGTCGTTTTGTGTTCCAGGAGAGGCTCCTTACCTTGCCGCCCCTTCCCGTATTCACTGGGTGACTCCGTTCCTGGATGCTAAACTCAATGCACTGATGGTCACTCAATGTTATTACATCGAGGACGCACCAGTCGCCTATCCTTGAGGCAAGACGGGGCGCGGCAATCGTGAGGTCGATAATCGACCCCCCCGCTCCTCGTCTGAACGTAAAATCCCTGCCCCGATTCAATACAATCAGGTCATTCCCAAAGTGTTTGTACAGCCTGCACTGGTCCCCGAGGTCAGGTTTGCCTAGCGCGATGCACAGCGCGGCAACAACCTCTTCTCTCGTGACTGTCTCGTCGAGGTCCCTAACTTCAAGGGACCTCTTCGAGACCAAAGATTTAACTTCGGCCTTCTCCCCGACCGCCTGGTCGAGCGCCTTTTCGAAGGTCGAGACGTGACCCCCCTTTTTGAGGAGCAGAAGGATCTCCTTCCTCCTGGTTCTCCGAATGGAGAGGACCTCCGCTCCTGCATTTTTCTTCTGTTTCTCTTTTTTTTTCTTCTTTTTCTTCTCCACCAGCTGCCATTCCCCATCCTTTTTTGGGGTCTGGTCTCTGGTGGTCGCAGCGTAGGATGTCGATATGCCGCCCTTCCCTTTCTTGGGAAGCCGATCTTCGGGGGGAGAAGGAGCAACCTTCTTCTCCCCCTTTGTCAGCTTTTTTGAGGTATCTCCCACAGACGCAGAGCGCAGTCTCCGGAAGATACCCAATCTTTTTTGAGGCGGGGTGGGATTCCAGCTTCCTCTGGATTTCCACCCCACTTTCTAGAAGGCATTTATGGGTGTTGAGCATTCCGCTCAACACCTCTGATGCCTCATTAACACTGTCCTTTACATGGCCAGGGTTATTTCTCAGCATACCCTGCTGGATGACACTCAGAGCCCTGGCCAACTTCTCCATTTTCGCACTTTGCTCCTTCAGGAGCTGAAGGACGTCTTTCCATCCCTCAACCCCTGGAGAAGT
The DNA here is from genome assembly GCA_030998225.1 of Diplolepis rosae. NCBI lineage: Eukaryota > Metazoa > Arthropoda > Insecta > Hymenoptera > Diplolepididae > Diplolepis > Diplolepis rosae. The sequence goes on along the minus strand of JAPYXD010000608.1, from coordinate 5,470,679 downwards.
GTGTGAGGGCGTATCTGACGCCTTCACCTCCTGTATTTTGTAATAAGTTCATATTAATACTGTCGTTTCTTAAGACGGTTCGCCCATCATGGGAGCTCCACCGCAGTAGGGGTACTATCCCCGCCTGTATAGATCCCTAGTTATGTGCGCCGAAACCGAGAGGCGGCTTATCGGATGGTCGATCCTATCGGCACATTAAATGAAGCTAGAAAAAGGTTACGGGTTAGGCCCGCGCCATAGTGATGCTAAAGGTTTAACGTCACCCCTATCGACCGAGCGGTGTCAGGTCCGCCCCGACACCTCACTCGTACTTCAGGCTAGACGGTGTGCGATTTATCCTACGCAGCGTCGGATATAAGGAAATACTGACCTGGTAATCCTTCATTCCTGCGCCCGGGCGTCCATGATTTCAACCCCGAAATTGGCTCCAGACCGTAGGAACATGAGCGGTTTTCCCAATTTAACATGTGGTTTCACGGGATCTTTGCCCTTCGCGGCCGAACACCGGAGGGACTTACATTTACCCATATTACTTCCAAAGAGGTAAGGTACTGACATCGCGTCCTACCCTGGTCGGGAGGCTACTACTCCTCCCTTGGATAGTATACCGGGAATATCCACCAGGCGCGGGCCGCAGCCCATTCACTCAGCAGTGCATTCATTCTGGTATGTTTGGGTGGCGGTATCGTGCATGTGGTTGTGATGTGACCGCGAGATGGTTACGAGGGAAGTTCAGCGTCACCGCCGCATGCTCATTTGGGGCGCTACCCCGATTAAGGGGCCCCCCGCATTCATAACGTGTCCACTCATGCGGCATCAAAGAGCCTGTTCAAGGTCCCCCGATGCTTTTGCTCCACACCGTGTCCTCACGCGCCTGAAGGTTGCGGAGAAACCATTCCAACGCGTGCGCCCGAAAGGCCCACCGCTAGGGAAAAGCCCGTCTATAGGGCCCCCTTGACGGCCATCCTGACGGCGACAGCCCAGCCGCTGGCAGGGTCCTTTCGGCTACTACCGCTGGTGGGCTGCAGGACTCGTCTTCTCCGTGCATGGCAACACACACTCCTCTGGGCGATACACTGCCCCCCCCCCCCCCCCCCCTCAAAACACTCTCCCGGGTGTTGGGCGTGTTGTGTTCAGTGTCGCTGTAAATGTGTTGTGTCATGTTGCTGTCTGTGTGCTCCCTCCTCCTTTTTCATCCGGGCTTGGGACCGGCAATGGCGGCGTTTAATTGATTTTATTAGTTAAATGTATATGCACCTTTCAGGTTGAAATGGTCACATCGGTCACCTAGCGCCAGCACGTAGGTTGCCAACGCGACACTGGCTTAGCGGCGCAGCAGGTCTGCAGGGGCAGCGACTTAGACAGTCACCACTAAACCAGGGCCGGTCAACCTCTAATGGATAAGGTGTCCATATAGCTTAGTTCCTGTGCACATTTTAACGCGGCGCTAGTTGTCTCAAGCGAGCGGAGTGCGGCAAGGGGAACTGGCTTCGTATAAATTCCGCAATTGTTATTTACAAGTCATTTTAAGTATTTAACAATTAATTATTATTTTTTAATTATCAATTAATCTTTTTACAAAAGTTATAAACAAATCTCGAAAATAAAAAATTCGATTTTCTCAAAATTGACTCAACCGATTTTCATGCCTGAAACACATATTGTAGAGAATATTAAGGCAATCAAAAAAAAAATTGACACCTTATTTCTTTAACAGGAAAAGGGTGAAAAAAATTATTGTAGTTTTGAAACCATTTTTTTAAATCAAAATTTTTGTTGTAACACTGCTATTTTATTTGCTATAATATGCTCATATCCCAAGTAACAACATATATTTTGTGGGATACGATCAGAGGATTAATTCATAGTTTAAAAAAACAAAATATCAATGGTGGCCCCTTATACGTATGTAATTCCATTAGAACGTGGGACCATCTTCATTTTTACCTTATAACTCTATAAAATAAACATCATTTGAACAATGCACCTCACTCTGATATGATATACACCTAATCTTCGTCACTGTCTTTCTTTATCACGGGATTCATATTTTTTTGTGTAAACAATTTACTGAGAATTTCAGCGCGTCTTACGATTTTCGACAAGAATCTCGCATTGACAGATTTCGCAATCAGGTAGCTTTTTGCTATAAGTTGGTATTCGAATTTAGCGGGTTTGACCTATTTGAGTGTGTGTTAGAAACCGTCAGTCGCCAGCCGTCCGTCCGGCGAATTTGGATCGACGTAAGCACAGCATTACTGCAGACCAATGTGGCAGATTATGTAACTCTCAATGTACACATGAATGGAGTTCCTTAGACTGTACTGTCTGCATATTCAGGGCACCTCCACGTGGTGGCGGTGGGCAACGGGATTTTCCCGGCAAAGTTCCTGGATTAATTAATAAAAATTTAAATTATATATTTATTATATTATATTTTCATATGCACAGTTGTACACGGTTGCAAGCGGGGGACGCTATACACGCGTCTATCCCCATGCATGGAGAGGGATGTATGCCCCAGGCAGCGGCGCTGAGAATGAGTCTGCGAGTGCCTGCGAGTAATGAGTAAACTGAATGAATGTCAGCGCCGCATGACTGTGATATATGTCCTTCGAATGTGAGAGAAGAATCTATAGACGGGCGCTCTCTTGAATGAGGCCCACAATGAACCGGCGTATAGAATCTCCTGGGGAACACTGCAAAGCCTCCACAGTCTGTGACCAAGAACAGTCTGAACAATCGTTTCCGTATGGCATCCCACTGGGAGTGCTTCGGCGCCGAGTGGTGTCTTCCCCGGCCCACGAGGAGGCGAGGTTGATGTGAACCTAGCTCTGCAGAGGTGGTGTGTCATGCAAAGATAAGGAGCCAGCTCAGCAGAGGTTGGGGCTCAGGGAACTGGGGCAGGACTTCGGTCCGAGGGTACATCCGTTCTCAACTATTCCGATCCGCTCCTCTACGCACGATGCGCTGGTAAAATTATTTATCAATTTAACGGAAAAGGATGGGGATCTTTCGGAGACCACGTTCGGCGTCTCTGGGAGATATTCCAAAAAACCAGACTGAGGGTGAAAATGGGGCAGCCCCCCCCCTCCCCAGGAAAAAACGTCCAGGAAGTCCTTCCGGTCTTCAAAAAAGGGGGAGACGTTTCGGCCTTCTGCGAGGAGCTCGACTAGGCGGTCGGGGAGAGGGCAGAAATGACGTCTCGACGAGATCCCTCGAAATTAGTTACCTTGACGACACCGTTGAGGAAGAAGAGGCCGTATCTGTCCCGTGCTTTGCACTGGGCAGACCGGCATTTGACGGGTCCTGCAGGCTTTTCACCCGCTTTGGTGGGGTGAACACCACAGTGATCCGGCTAGCTGAGGCAGACGCCGTGCGTCTGCTTCAGTTAGGTAAGGTAAGAATCGGGTGGGTTGAGTGTCGCGTCCGCGAGCACGTGGAAATTGCCCGATGCTTCAGGTGCCTTGGTTACGGCCATAGGTCCCGGGGCTGTGGCAATCACGACAGAAAGAATGCCTGTTGGGGACGCGGCATCACGGGAAAATTGGCCAGGTGCTGTAAGGCGCCGCCAAGGTGCCTGACGTGCTTAAACAGGGGCGACAAAGATATCGCCCATGTCTCTGGTGGCGTCTCCTACCCGGTGATCCTACCTTCAGTGACCGCTGGTGCATTCAGTTCAGCATAGAGGAATATGAGGCATGGAAAACAGCAAAATCAGCTTTGAGGCAAGGCATAAAAAATAGCCGACTTCAGTGCTGGAAAGAGTTGATCGGTGAAGTCGAGAAGGACCCATGGGATCTCGCCTTCAAAATAGTCACTAAGAGATTGGTGACTAGAAGGAAGACCCCGGGCTTGGATGATCCCGATCGAGTCAAGTATATTATGCGGAGCTTGTTTCCTTATGGAGAGTCGTTCCAAAGACAGGACCGAAGTTCCTGCGTGGTCTGGCGCGAAGAACTGTTCACTTTTGAAGAACTAAAGAGAGCGAGTGGAAAGCTCAAGGCAAATACAGCACCGGGAATCGATGGAGTGCCAAACGAGATCCTCAAAGAGGTGATCGGGGCATACCCGGAGATCCTCCTGGAAGCCTTTAACTCCTGTCTACAAAGACTACAGGGTCACATGGTCGACGAGAACGGTCTCTCGGAAAAACAGTTCGGCTTTTGGAAAGACAGGTCCACAGCTGACGTCATACAGGCAGTGGTGGATATTGCCACTAAAGCAAGAAGAGGAACTGGTAAGCGTATGGTATAAGTAGTCAATAAAGTAGTTTTTGACGAATTTTAAATTCGAAACACTGAAATAAAAAAATATTGTACTAAGTTGAATTACTTTTTCGTGATCTCAAAAGATGTTTCGTAATGAAATATGCTGATATGTACAGAACTGTTAATGTATTAAAAGACTAGTAGTATTTGCTATACTGTTATGCCATATTTTGTTTCAAAAATATATTTTTTCAAATGCCCGTAATAATGATACGACTAAGCGTATCAAAAACTTGAATAGGTCATCGGAGCATACGAAACGCGCGCTTAAAACCGCTGGAAACATCAGAACAAAATTTTTATCCCATAATGTAATTCACATATTTTGAAAGCTGAAGAAAAACAATATTCTAACTGACAAATTTATGTGAAAAATTTTTAATTTTCAAAATAGTTAGAGTCATTGAAAGAACGGAAAAAAGCTACAGAAACCAATACTATTTCTTTTAATGATTATCCACTCGATTATATAATTTATTTAAAAGTTTCACATAATCTACAGGGTGCGACATCTAGACCTTCGGTATTTCAACATTGAATAACTCTGTTGTTTTTCAGCCGATTTTGACAAATGAGCACGATTCTGAAACGTCATTCAGTACCATTTTAACCATGAGTCAATAGACACCGAAAGAACGCGCTGAAATCGTAGCGTTTTACATTGAAAACAATCGTTCAATTGTGAAAACTGTGCGTGATTATCGTAAAAAATATGTTGGCGCACTTTGTGTGTCCGCAAATGCGTGAAAAAGGTCTGATGAACTTCTATTTCCCACAAGATGGAGTACCTTGCCACACCGCAGGCGCTACGATGCATTTTTTACAGCGCAAGTTCCCGGGACACGTTGTGTCGAAAAATGGCGATTTGGAGTGGCCTCCTCGTTCTCCGGATTTAACTGTACCTGACTTTTTTCTTTGGGGTTATTTAAAAAGCAAAGTTTATGCCAGCAAGCCAAAGACAATTGACGAACTTAAATGTAACATACGAGCCGAAATAGCTGCTATAACGCCCGAAATGCTGGCCAATGTTATGCAGAAGGCGCGAAAAAGAGCTGCTTTTTGTGTTTCGAATGGAGGTGGTCATTTAATCGACGTTGTGTTCTAAAACTGATTTAAAATAAATGATAAAGTATATCCTAAACAAATCTTGCTCGTTTGCCAAAATCGACTGAAAAGTGTCATAGTTATTCAATGTTGAAATACCGAAGGTCAAAATGGCGCACCCTGTAGTTATATAGATTTTATAAGTTTAATAAATTCTTGATTCATAATTTTTTCATAATTTATTTATAATTACTTCTTTCTTTTTAACTTAAGTTTTTTAAATTAAATTGATTTCATGAAAATTTAAACAACAAAAGTCTTGATAAGTGTATTACATAAAATTTGAAAAATCTACACAGGATTTAGATTTCACATAAATTTCTTAGTCACAATAATAATTTGGAATTCGTAATTGTAATTTCCATATTTTGAAAATATACAACACAAAAAATAAAAGAACTTTCTTTTAAATATTTTTACACAAGATAGTTTTTGATAATAATGCACTTATTAATGTACATTTCAAAATTTAGTTCCCTTAAACTTCATACCTAGTTATAATAAAAATGTATGCTAAATATTAATTAATAATTATATTGTATATATCAACAATCATAATTATAATAATGAATCAATTATATTAATTTGAAAAAATATTTTATAAATAATTTATGAAAAAATTTGATTTAATTTTACTTGAGTAAGGTTCAAAAACTCTAGTCACGACACCTACTCTCACAAGCTCTGAATAACTCTTGCAGTCACTATATAAGAAAGTTCCAAATTTTATGTCTCAGGATTGTAAGCGAGCGTGTGTGTGATTCGACGAAAGCGTATCGTCCTATATATAAGTTTTAGTTATTAGGTTTATATTTGTGAAGTTGTATATTTAAGTGTATTTTTGATAGAAAATATGTTTGGCTGCTACTGAATGGTGTAAATATATTTGTATGCTGTTTATGTATGTATTTATCGGACGACTAATGTCAGGTTCGAAGTAAGATTTTTTTTTGTTATTTAAGAGAACCATGACAACGTTTTACTCAACTCCTTGCGATTTCCTATGTAACGCTTATTGTTATTCACTTTTGATGAATTAGGTATTTATCAGATTTATTTTACTCGAATAGGATTTAATAGATGTTCAAATGTCCTTATGTCCCAAGTTTAATCGATGGAGTTGAGTAAAATTACTTTAACCATTTTTCGCCGTGTTAGTAAATCACTTTATGTAATACGTTTAAAACAAATTAAAATCGTTTTTTATTAAAAATTTAAAAAAAATTCCCGGTCATTTCCCGGTCCAGCGGCCACCCTGTTCAAGTTAATTTTTTCCCGAATTTCGGTTTAAATTCCTTATTTTCATTTTCTATGACTGGTTCCTGACTTAATCCGACTATTCACGCTATTTTGAATTTTACTATTACTATTTATTTCATTTTCACTTATTTTGTCAGTATCCTCCTTACTTATTTTTGCTCCCTTTCTCCAATTCTATATAGGATCTTCTGAGATTGGTTTGGGTAGGGAATTAGTCATTGCCTCCATGTGACAGCGAGTTGGTGGGCTACCTGGTAGCCACCAAGTTTCGGTATCGAAATTTAGAGTCATTTTTAGGCTTTAAATCATGTCTGTTCCCAAAATGCTTGTAGATTTCAATTTAGGGAATCGAATAATTTGAACTTAGAATTTTTTCCAGTAGTTCTTTGCCAACATGAATTTTTGACCTCTGTATCAACGAATATTTTAAATAAGTCATCTTCAAATTTTATTATTAAATGAAACCTTGTTTCATTCAATTCCTCTGAATCCGAATTTAAATATTCTGGCATTGTGGTCATAGGTTTTATTATTGTTTTTTTAATTCCCACCTTTAACAATTTTATGTTTTTAAACCTGAACCCGTATCACCACTGACCCGGATTCCTCTTAACGTCCAAACAAAAGCACAATTAAAAATTTCAAGGATTCGAAACCAATCGAATCCTCAAAACACAAAAAACACAACCAAATTTGGACCAAAATCACCACACCTCAACAGAACACTAGAAAACAAACTGTGAGAAAACAAACAAAAAAGGAGGAAAGAAAAAAGAAGGCAACCTTCCAAAACCCCTTCCTTCTTTTTCTTGAGTTTTCCTGTGGGCGTTCCGTGGAGGAGGGTCTGCGTCCCGATGGAGGGTGATAGGAGACAATTTTATTTAAATAAATTTTTTTCTTGTAATGTTACAGCTTTGAAGAGGGTGCTGGAAGAACACCGAAACGTCGGCAAAAATTTAAATTTTATTTATGTAAATGGTGGTGAGTAATAAAAACAAAAGAGGACGAAAGAAAGCAAAAGAAGAAAGGGGTTTTGGAAGGTTGCCTTCTTTTTTCATTCCTCCTTTTTTGTTTGTTTTTCTCACGGTTTGTTTTCTAGTGTTCTGTTGAGGTGTGGTGATTTTGGTCCAAATTTGGTTGTGTTTTTTGTGTTTTATTTATGTTTTTATTTCCCGGTTTAATTTTTCTTTTTTCTATCTATTCTTCATTTTCTCAACTAGATCTAACTATTTTTAAAATTCATTTTATTTACTCTTCAAAATTTTATTCCTCTACATAGCCAACTGCTTAGTCGCACTACTTTCCAATTTCAATTTTCTGAGTATTTTCTTCCGCTTTTGGTTCCCTAACCAAATTCATCGGCATTACTTATACTTACTAAAACTAATGCAATATTAATATTAGAATCAAATCTTTCCTTAAAATTAGCAAGCAATGGACAAATAGTATGAAAGAAAAAATGGTACTAATAAACCAACACAAGCGTCAGAATCCTAGTATTGTGCTACTTAAATTATCCTTTTTTATTTGACCCCACCCTCGGCAGGTTTCCAGTGATTATCAGGGAAAGGTTTTCTTCCGGCTTTTTTAACGTTATGCGCCAGGTATAGCGGGGTGCTATCCAGGGAGGGGATAAAAGGAAAAGGATGCTGAGAAGTAGGGCAAACACACGTTAACACAGGCACTTAAAATGAGAAAAACACTTTTTTAGAACTTGCAACTTAGAATTTAGCGTAGCAGGGCCGGTCATCCACTAATCGATGACGTGTCCGCGTCGCTTAGTTCATGTGCACAGTTGTACGCGGCGCTAGTTGTCACAAGCGGGCGGAGTGCGGCAAGGGGAACTGGCTTTGTATGAATGAAAATGTAGAAATCTAAAATCAATCAAATTCGATAATTTCCAAAGTATTACATACTATTAAGATTCGCAGTTCGTTGCATAGGAAAATTTTTCTGTATATATTCTGTAAATAAAAATACAAATTACAGATATTTTATTTTTACTTATTACGACGAAACCATGGTTTAATCCAAAATTTTGAGTTACATTTTCACAATTTTGCATTAAATCGTCAATTTCCTTTTAATTATATTCTCTGCAACGCATCTAAAGAACCTACGTATGCATGAATGTGCACTAACACGTGCACATATAATGATAGTTCATATGCACAGATGTACGCGGCGCTAGTTGCTAATCATCCACCATCTATGCATTAGGTTTGCACAGCCTGTAGCGTAGCGAGTTACAACCACGAGATGGACTGACAACTAACTTTGCAGTCGGAAAAGTGACACCGAACCAGCCGATAGCAATTTGGCAACTGATGCCCACGTGAATTTTTTTAAATCTCAAAAATTTTAAAACCTTTCAGTTAAATGGGATACAGTAGGATAATTTTCGATTTCGAGAAGTCATTACAATTTCTTACTAGCGTTAACATAACATATTTATTTATGTCAGTTTTTTAAAATGAATTTTACTTTTAGTTTTATCATGTTAGCAATACATTAGACCAATCAGTAAACAATGTTTCTAGTTTTCAAAAATTATTTATGTGCCACCGGTGCGCAAACTCGTTTTTTCGCTACAGTTAACAGTAGCGCAATGTAGTACATTGCGATACAAAGGAATGAAATGTAAAAATGGAACTGCGCATGCGCCCATAGCCATGAAACGAAGCTCAATCCTTCTTATTCTTCTTCTTCTTCGTACAGCGTTAGCATCTTACTGGCAAAGCCTTGTACATTTGAACTGCGCATGCGTCTACTAAAATCCATCACTACTACACAAGATCGATAAAATCAAAATGGCCGGGACTCGTCGTGACATATCAAGTATAATGACTAGCGCCGCAAACAACTACAATACTAGATTAGATTCAAGTGTACGCATAAAAACTCGTATACGCACCGGAGTCACATAAAATAGAATACGTGCCAATGCACACAATTCGGGAAATTACGAGACTCGCGACAATGCTCACAGGACTGATCGCGCCTCGACTACGCCTTGGCTCCGATCTCCTGCGAGCATTGTCGCTCGTCACGCAATAACCGTCATTGTGCGCCTAGGCACGTAATATACTATTGTATTATAGTAAGTAGAAGAAAATCTGAGTCAAAAATCATTTAAAGTTATTAGAATATTTACTTTTTGATATATTGATGTGAATTAATGTATGTAATGTAATTTTATGTGCCTCCGGCGCATAAACTGACAAAGCCTAGTACATTTGAATTGCGCATGCGTCTATTACAATACGCAACTACTAACTGCTGCACAAGAGCGAGAAAATCAAAATGGCTGGAAGTATTCGCGAAATTTCAAGTGAGATGGGCGATAATCACGGCAATTTCGACCTTTTCAGATTGGATTCGAGTGTACGCAAAAAAACTCGTAAATGCGCCGAAGTCACATAAAATAGAATATGCGCCAAAGCACACAATTCGAGTAATTACGAGACTCGCTTAGAATGCTCACAGGACTGATCGCGCCTCGGCTTCGATCTCCTGCGAGCATTGTCGCTCGTCGCGTAATAACCCTTATTTATGCGCCTAGGCACATAAATAGAGTCAAACCACGTCAAGTGGGCACCGATATTTTCGTCAAATCACCGATTTTATTAACAAACGCATTTTCGGATAGGGGATCCGTTACGTACTCAACGCTATAAGTATTTTTTTCATATTCCAGTTTTGTTCATTTTATTAACAATTGAAATTTGTTGCAAGATATTATTGTAAAATCATTTGCTCATAAACTACTGCAGATAATTTAATGAAATTTGGTCTGCTCATAGAAAAATTTTTATACTATCTTTTAATTGTTGATTGGCGGTGAATTTGTTTAAATAATAATATTTTCCAATAATTTTTTATAAACAATTGCAATTATAGCGTTGAGTACGTAATGGATCCCCTATCCGAAAATGCGTTTGTTAATAAAATCGGTGATTTGACGAAAATATCGGGGCCCACTTGACGTGGTTTGACTCAATATACTATACAACGCATTAAATTTATTGTTAAATTTTAACTTGAGACTCTTTAATTTTAGTACCACTTGAAATTTGTAAAACTGTCAACATTTTGAAAGCTTTCCAAATATAAAATAAAACAAATCTGTGAAGTTTGAGTAAAATATACTAAAATAAATAACCTTCAGCAACTTAAAATTAGGAAAGCACTCGAAATTGGAAAATGTGAATTTTGCTTACACTTCCAATTATAAATTCTTTGAATTTGTGAAGCACAAGAAGGTGGAAGCGTTCGAATTTAAAAGTTACGTAGATTTAAATAAATGAGACTTGTCTTAGCTTTCCAAATTTAAAAGGAGTTTATATTTTTAAAGCTTTGAATCCTGATGTGCAAAACTTTCAGGATATAAAAAGCTTATATTTAAAAGAACGAGAATCAAGAAGAAGCTTTAGAAACTGAAAACTAAAAGTTTGTTTGAAATTTCGAAATCTATGTAAATTTTAAAGTGGCCAATTTTGTGGTTTAAAAAATATATACGATAAAGAAAATTTTGGCATTTTTTATATGTAGGGTTTTCGGTTTCATTCACAATTAAAATATTAAAATTATAAAAATCAAAATGATATAGAAATTTGAGACGTCTCAAACCCAAACTTGTGACGAATTGTGAGACGAGAAATTTAGAAAGAAATTCTCATAGCGACGGAAATTTATCCCTAGATCAGGTAACGAAAAAGACAATAAGAGCAATAAACAATACCTCTATAAATCAAAAGACTTTTATACCTAACTTCGGGATGACACTTACACGCGTACAACCATTGGGACACGCGACAATATTTTGACTTCGAGTTAACAAAAAATGACCGCAAAAAACACTCCTTATATTTTAACCCTACATGTGCGAAGTCCCCGAAGGTTGCATATGTGCATATATGCTATAGGACGAGTCGTCTCACAACTTCTGTCGGCCCGCTAGAAGTCGAACCCAAAAGCAGGTAGTAGATCATGACAATAAAAGCAATAAACTGTACGCGTGGCGTACTCCTAATTAAAAATTAATACTATCCCTCATCAGCCCATAAGATTGAAAATCGTAAAGTTTTTCTACAAAACACATCATACGAGTATCATGCATCAAATCATAAATATTTAAGAAAATCATGCGTCACTTGTATTCAGAAAGTATGGTTTTTCCATTACAAATTTTTGTATATGCATTACTGGATTATTCAAGTTATTTATCAAACAAGTGACATTTCAAACTTTCTTCACTAGGAGAGAAATGGGGCAAGCCATCGATGTTTTACAAAGTGAACAAGTGTTGGAGCAAACACTAGTGGCATAAAACCGACTGCCGATATGATACGAGACATTTTCAAAACTCATGCAATAAATTGACTTCGTAGACGGTCGAAAAAAACTATGACGTCCTCCTATTCTTTAAAGTTTTAAATCTCTAGCTGATAGAGAAAACCTTTACAAAGCTAAAGAGTAACTCAATCTCAAAAAGTTACTTCTTTAATAAGTATTTTGAATAATCCAGGAATGCATATACAGAAATTGTAATGGAAAAACCATACTTTCTGAATGCAAGAGACGAATGATTTTCTTGAATATTTATGATTCGATGCATTACACTCATATGATGTGTTTTGCAAAAAAACTTTACGTTTTTCAATCTTATGGGCTGATGAGGGATAATATTAATTTTCAATTAGGAGTACGCCACGCGTACAGTGTATTGCTTTCATTGTCATGATCTACTACCTGGTTTTGGGTTCGACTTCAAGCGGGCCGACAGAAGTTGTGAGACGATTTTCGTCTCATATCCTGCACTTAGAAAGTTTGATTTCTGGCAAGTTAGACGAATTTATGCAATCGCAAAAAAAGCAAAATCTCAAGTTCTATGCACTTTTACTTGACATACTTCTCTGCAATATGAAGTTGGAACTTTGCTCTATCATCCATGCTAAACTTCGAATCAGATATGCCGTTTAGCTCGGAGCAATTGAGCGTTCAAATAGACCCTGAATTCAAAAGAATTTTATATTTTTTATTGGAATAAAAAACCAACTTCCCATTCGACGCGAACTTTTTAATACGATTCTTTAGCTTCGTAAAGGTTTTCTCTATCAGCTAGAGATTTAAAACTTTAAAGAATAGGAGGACGTCATAGTTTTTTTCCACCGTCTACGAAGTCAATTTATTGACTGAGTTTTGAAAATGTCTCGTATCATATCTCGTTTCATGCCACTGGTGTTTGCTTCAACACTCGTTCCCTTTGCAAAACACTGATGGCTTACCCCGTTCCTTCCCTAGTTGAATAAGTTTGAAATGTTACTCTTTTCGGAAAAGTAACTCAATCTCAAAAAGTTACTTCTTTAATAAGTATTTCGAATAATCCAGTAATGCATATACAGAATTTGTAATGGAAAAACCATACTTCCTGAATGCAAGTGACGCATGATTTTCTTAAATATTTATGATTTGATGCATGATACTCATATTATGTGTTTTTCAAAAAAACTTTACGATTTTCAATCTTATGGGCTGATGAGGGATAGTATTAATTTTTAATTAGGAGTACGCCACGCGTACAGTTTATTGCTTTTATTGTCATGATCTACTACCTGCTTTTGGGTTCGACTTCTAGCGGGCCGACAGAAGTTGTGAGACGACTCGTCCTATAGCATATATGCACATATGCAATCTTCGGGGACTTCGCACATGTAGGGTTAAAATATAAGGAGTGTTTTTTGCGGTCATTTTTTGTTAACTCGAAGTCAAAATATTGTCGCGTGTCCCAATGGTTGTACGCGTGTAAGTGTCATCCCGAAGTTAGGTATAAAAGTCTTTTGATTTATAGAGGTACAGTAAAACCCCGTTTATCGCAACACCCGTTTATCACAACACTCGTTTATCGCAACTCCCGTTTATTGCAACTTGTCTCTCCCGTTTATCGCAATAAACTTTACCATTTTTTTCCCCCTCTTATTAGTAAAATGAGTGGTCACGTGATTCTGAAGGATAGGCGGGAATACCCCTCACTTTTAAATTTGTGATGCATATATTTATATGAATTTTCGTATATTATGGAGATATGAAATTATTTGTAGCCATTAATTTATTAAAAGGATTTTATTAAATTTTTTTAAGCGTCTTTGGAATCCGTACTTATTTTGAGAAGTACATTCTTTTCTCATGAAATGCATAAATGTTTTTGAAATTCTTCATTTAGCAGTTCTTTCCAAACTATCGTTTATGTATATATTGCTACATATTTGTATTTTATATGTAACAGAAAAATATATAAATTTTTCACATTTCAATGTATATTATGACAAATTATTGCATGAATTGTGCCTAGTACAGCAATCGCTTTACCAATTGCGAATCAATTGTTTTACAAAATGCGGGAATATTTCTACTGAAAAAAATTCAATCATGCATTCGAAAATTATGAGAGAAATTTGTAAGCTTTAAAGTAATTAAAATGTATTGTTTGTACTAGTCGTTTACGTAGCATCGTTCGGTTTCACGTTTTCACTCATTTATAATTGCACGTATAATGACAATAAAAAAACGCATTCGAGGTTATTGGAACACGACTGTAAACAATGATAAACAGCGAAAGCGGGTGAAACTATCATAGAGATATTATAGATAGAGGAGACATGCCATAGGCCGCTCTGTAAGTGGCAACGTCAGTCTGCAAACTCGGTGAGAGCGAAAGAGAGAGACGATAAATGGTTTTTTCTGTCTTTGTCTACGCGTACGGCGCTAGCCTCGGCGTTAGCGAGAGACAGCCTAACCCGAAATTCACTCTCTCTCTCGCCCGATCTGACAGGTTTCAGGCTGGCATGTCTCCTCTGTCTATAATATCTCTATGGGAACTATTCGTTTAGGCGCATGTGCTGATAATCAGTTGTTCAAGCTGGTGGCGAAGAAGTGGGAACCCCTCCGTTTTTGCGATAAACGGGAGGCATTTGATTGGAAGGTGTTGCGATAAACGGGGTTTTACTGTATTGTTTATTGCTTCTATTGTATTTTTTCGCTACCTGATCTAGGGATAAATTTCCGTCTCTTATGAGAATCTTTCTTCATTTTTCGTCTCAAATTCGTCACAAGTTTGAGTTTGAGACGTCTCAAACTTCTATATCATAAAATCAAAGGTATTATAGAATTTTTTAGTAGAGCTGAACGTTGTTTTGAAAAAATGTTGTTTTTTATCATTTTCAGAAGTGTTTAGAAAATTGGCACTTTTATAATATCTATTTCTTAATTATATGATAATTAAGACACAAAATTATGGATAAAAAATTTATCTTAATTTTCCTAACCATAGAAAAACTAAATTGGAATGTAGTTGGAAAAGGCTGTAATTAAAAATATAACAAATTTAAAATTATTCATATTATATTTACAAAGACAAATGATTTTTAAAATTTTAGTTAAATTTAGGAAACGTTAAATTAGAGGAAGCCCGGTATTCTCTCAACGCTGAGAGTATTGATATTCAGTTCATTCGCGTTTCTTGGATTTTCACATATTTCCAACATCAAATCGTTCGGATTGTCAATATCCCTCGAATAGCTCAATGAATTCCATCTATGTGCGTCGCGTATGCATAAACGCATGGGTCAATGTTCATAATTTCGAGGTAGATAATTCATAAACTGGCCAAATTTTGGTTCATATCTTTGATTTATGGACATTGATACTCGAATTGGGCAGCAAAGATGCCGCTAGACGGATAGCTGTGCTTCCTATGGAAATGTATACTCTCAATTTCTCTCTACTATTACCATCTCGAACCGTTGGATTCAAACTATCTCACGTGACCATTACTACTAACCAATCAGCGTAAGAAAATCTTCACACTAATTAATTTCAAATGCTTATTTAAAATCAATATTATTTATTTTATAGAAAATTATTTATACAAATATCACAATACATATTTTTTAACACTTATTATAAGAGCAATTAATATCATACAATAGTCCAAGCAACAGGGAATTTGTTATGAATGATTTAGGTCATTATTTATTTCAGAAAACGGACTGCGCCATCAGAAGAAAGGTTGGTCATAGAGTAATTGTGTCATGTTTTGGACAACGAAATATGATTTATAAATTTTTTATTAACATTTAAGACCAAAAAATCGCACTTATTTTAGTTTTTTGTTCATAAAATTAAAGGCAATTATCCAATATTGATAACATCAATTGAAAAGTTTTAGACAATTGAATTGTGAACAAAATAAGCCGTCGCTTGATCTGATTGCATAATTAGAAGCGGAGAAAATTCGGAAAAACTGGGAAATTTAGCTTTTGTTAAACAAAATAATATCTCAGTTAAGTTTTAACTTTTTTGGTTGAGGATTGGTGGAAAAGTAGCAGACTTTATGCTCTTCAAATGTATAAAAAAAGGGACACTTTAAGATAATACGTTTCCGCGCTATTGACATATTAATATATTTAATGCGTTTATTGTAAAATGTCTGCTTGCCGCAGAGGTGGTCCGATTTTTATTTTGAAAACGGCTTTTAAAAATATAAATCAAGCACAACAGAACCTCAATCTTGGTTTTTCGCTAAAATTTTGCAAAGTTCATTAAAAAAAGGCGTAAAATGACTTCAAACTCCTGAACTCAGCAAAGTGACAGTGGTGGGGGGAGAAGGCGAGTAGGCTCACTAAGTCACTTTGCTACGTTCAGGCGTTTGAAGTCATGTTTAGGCCTTTTTTTAATGAACTTCGCAACATTTTAGCGAAAAACCAAGATTGACGTTCTGTTGTGCTTAATTTATATTTTTAAAAGCCGTTTTCAAAATAATAATGAATGTGTTGATAAAAATCCAAAAGTAAAATTTTTTGATGCGAAAAATCAAGGAGTAGAATATATATATATATATATATATATATATATATCGACTGTGAGTACATGCAATAAAAAGGCATTTGACAAACACTCTCATCTTTACTGATTTATTTAGTTGAAAAATATAAAGTTTACATTGAATAAACTGTTACAAAGAAAAATAATTCAAACGATTAGACGCTATTATCTATTACAAAGTGTGCAATCTATTCTGAAGTTTTACAATTTATCCGTAAAATTTGTGCGTGGTATATAAATTTTTGAAAATATATTTTGAAAATTAGAGTAAAAGATTTAAAAATATTTTTCAAGATTAGCTGCCAACTTACTGGGGTCCACATTTGGACCATGTCTTTCCACGACTTTACCCTCCTTATCCACAATGAATTTCGTAAAATTCCATTTGATAAAGCTTCCTAGAGATCCTCCCTGCTCTTTCTTTAAATATTTCCATAAGGGATGAGCACTATCCCCGTTGACATTGATTTTTTCAAATAGGTCAAATTTTACCTGCAAATCACACAAAAAAATCTTAAAATAGCAGTCTTTGATTAGATGAAAACAGTTAATTGGTTTTTTTGTTCACGCAATGAAATAAAAAATATAGTTCTAATTACTAAACGTTTACTAAAAAGTAGAGTGACCTGGGTCCATACTTTTTTTCAATTTAAATTCTAATATTTGTTACATGATTTGTGCATGAAAAAGCTCTGTGCAAGATGGATGCTGCAATTGCTCCCAATCGACCAAAAACACATTCGTGTGACCACTTCGGAACAAAATTTGGCCTATTTTAACCACAATCTGAAAGAGTTTTTGCGCCGATTTGTGACAATGGATGAAACATTGATCTACCAATATACTCCGGAATCACCTGAAGGGTCAAAATAATGGGTTAAACCAGGTGAAAGTGCACCAAAGCGTCCGAAAACGCAACAATCGGCTGGGAAAGTTTTGGCTAGTGTTTTTTGGGATGCGCATGGAGTAATCTTTATTGAATACCTTGAGAAAAGAAGGAGATTACTGGAGCATATTATGTTGTATTATTGGATCGATTGATTGACGAAATCAGGAAGAAACGGCTACATTTGAAGAAGACAAAAATCCTTTTGCATGATGAAAAAAGCATGAATTAGGTTTCGAATCGCTTCCGCATCCACCGTATTCTCTAGACCTGTCCCTCTAGTGACTATTATCTGTTCCCAAACCTCAAGAGATGGCTGTGTGGTAAGCGTTTTGAGTCAAACGAAAAAGTTGAATAGGAAACAGAAGGATATTTTGGAATGTTTGACAAATCGTATTACTTGGAAGGCATAGGAAAGTTGAAAGATCGTTGAACTCCTTATATCGAGCTAAAAGAAGAGAACATTGAGAAATAAAACCGATTTTTGCAAAAAATAAATAAATTCTTAAATAAGTAGACAGATAAGTGGCCTTTCCGGTGTCAAAATGACGTTTTAATTAGTATGTCGGCGTTTCGATCAAGAACTTGGTCCTTCTCAAGACTACAAAAAATAAAAATACATAAATATCAAAGAGTGTAAAAATATTTTATAAAATGACGAAGTGGTTATTTATATAATAAAAAATACAAACAACAATTTTCAAGAAAAAATGGAAAAAGAGAGAAAAAGGAAAAACATACTTTATGAATTTTTTTTTTTTACGAAAACATAGAAAACGAGGTTAATTCAAATACATCCAGAAATGTTTTACAAATCGAAGTTTATGTTACGCATTAATTCACGACTCAGAAGCATAGAGATATTACAGATAGATTCGACAAGCCATATGTCGCTCTGTTAGTGGCAACTTCAGTCTGGAAACTCGGTTAGAGCGAAAGAGAGAGACGATGGGAGGTTTTTTCTGTCTTCGTCTACGCGTACCGCGTTAGAGAGAGACAGCCTAACCCTCTGAATCAGTTTCGCACGAGCTGACAGGTTTCAGGCTGGCTCGTCGACTCTATCTGTAATATCTCTATGCTTAGAAGTCATATAAACCCACACTTTATATCGCCCGTAACAAGAGCGCCTCGATAGCGCCACGACTCAGCACTTCTAGGCCAGCAAGCTGTCCCGAGATGTGAAAATGTATCTCTTACCTTGAATTTCAAAGCGCCTTTTATCAATCAAAAATTCAACTTCTTAGTTGAATTTTTATACGCATGTGTACATGTTTTAATCATGTTATTGATTTGAATATATTTTAATTGGGAAATTAACAGACTTAATGTAAGGGGTATATCAATATTTCGTAAGATACAAATCCGTTAAATTGGATCTTCCACATGTATATTAAAGTCTATTTAAATTAATAAGGTTCTTAATAAGTACAATATGCATTGTACATGCACATGCGTGCATATATAAATACAGCTATAACTATTTTAAATTAAATTACATAAGAGAATTATATTTACTCTGTAAAAAAATCATAAGACTAAAAGATTTAAAACCCCATGCGAGAGCTTTGTCGACGCTCAATCGCTATAGGACATAAGGTATGTGTGGGAGAACGAACGAATGGAAGAAGCGCAAAAGCAAAATTAAAATGCAAACAAATCAATATCCTAGCTTTAAGAAATACCGCAGGAACCTAGTATAGGCGCCATATACTACATTGTAATTATTTAAGTTAATCAAGATTATATACGAGAGTAGGGTGTACTCGATTGTCTCGATTGCCGTATGAGAGAATAATAAAATAAAAGAGAGCGCAAGAATGAATGGAGAGAAGAATACGAAGAGAGTAGAGTACCAAAAGGGAAAGATAATGTAGGAGAGAAAAGGAGTGAGCAATAGCGATGTCACGCTCATAGAGGTTGCTCGATAAGAGAGAATAAGAAGGAGCGCATAAGAGAATGAAAGCCAGCAGAGAAATGGAGAGGGGACTCACTTCCTTGCAGCGCAGGTAGACACTGTATGCCACTACAGCTTTCTGCCGTTTTTTTTATTCTGTCTCGTCCGCCCAATTACGCAACATTTAGACTTATCACCTGCCCAAATTTATTCCTTTCTAGTAACGCTCTGATCCATCTCTGCAGTTCAACGTGCGGTTTAGAATACCCCCTACATTCTTGCTTCGGCGCGCTTATCCTCGCTTATGTATTGAGTCAGCTGATCTCCCGCAACAAAAGCCACGTGCTTCGCTAGAATCATGATAAAAGACTCATCTAAAATTAAATAGTTATATTGAAGTTCAAATCAATATAAATTATTATAAGCTCGGACTATTTGAATTATTTCAATTTAGTCTAAAGCTTATTGGAAATTAAAACATTTCCGTAATTTGATGACCATGCAACAAAATTGCAAGCACATTTCCTTTCTCACGATAAGTGTGGAAAGAGGGGAGAAATATTTGACACCCAAAAATCAGCAAATAATGCAATAATAAAATCAGCACAATACAAATTCCATCCATATTCCTAAATCACCTCTACCATTATTACCTTCGCCCAATCATAGATTTCTGAATCATCAAAAAACTCTACCATATTCACCTTGAGATGAACATACGAGCTGAATCTAAGCAAAATTAAATTTGCAGTTACCCGAGCAACCTCGTACTAACCAGAACTACTCGAAAAGTAGAGAATATACTTTTATGTTCCTCCGGCGCGTAAACTCGTTTTTTCGCTACAGTTAAGAGTAGCGCAATGTTGTATATTGCGCTGCAGAGGAATGTAATAAAAAATTGAACTGCGTATGAGCCTATAGCCATACAGCGGAGCACAATCTTCTTCTTATTCTTCTTCTTCGTACACTACGCCTTGGCTTCGATCTCCTGCGAGCATTGTCGCTGGTCGCGCAACAACCCTGATTGTGCGCCTAGGCACGTAATATACTTTTCTCTATTTTGCCCCTCTGCGGTTCGAAACGATCAATCTTCGATTACTAGTTGAGGCTGATTTGTACAATCACCTAGTAATACCGGTTTCGGGAAGTTGCATCTGGCGGACGTAAATAATAAAAGCCCCTATTCGTCGAGAGCAAAGTATATAAGATATATTAAATTATGTTAAAAAAACTTTATAATATATCTTTCTTCGGCGGACAATTTTGAAGGTTCAATTCATTGATCGTGAATGATCGGTTACCTATTTCACTAGTTGAGGATAATAACTCGTAAAAGACCATCTAGTGATAAATTCTCGGGAATCCCAACGATCGTGCATCAACAAAAATCTTCGGCGAATCGACCTTGATTTGATTAGGGTAGCCCTTACTTTGTATTTTAATTCGGGTCTTCTGAGGTTCTCTCTGTGTCGGGTATGGTCTCCTCAGTCAGAGGAGAGTGAAAACGATCCAAAATAAAAACAAATTTTAATTTATTCTTCTTTTGTTTATATTAAAAGAGAAAGATTTTGAATTTAATTGACACTTCAAATTTAATATTTTCATCTTTTTTTAAAATCGAATCTTCGTACGTTACACTTTATATGTGAAGTATTGTTTAATGTCCTCAAATAATTTTTTTTCACATATAAACTTTCATTTTTGAAATGTTTCTGGATCTATTTGAATTAACCTCGTTTTCTATGTTTTCGTAAAAAACAAAACTCATAAGGTATGCTTATTTTTTCTCTCTTTTTTCATTGTCGCCTAAAAAATTTTGTTTGTATTTTTTATCATATAAATAATCACTTTGTCATTTTATAAAATATATTTACACTTTCCGCTATTTATGTATTTTTAATTTTTGTAGTCTTGAAAAGGACCAAGTTTTTGATCGAAACGTCGACATACTAATTAAAACATCATTGCAACACCGGAAAGGCTACTTATCTGTTTCATTTTTTCACGCCAATATGAAATACCCTAGTATATACGTTATTTCTCAAGTATACCCTCCCTAGGAATGGAGTTTCATGGATCAGGCTCAAATGTAAGCAAAGTGTAGTACTTTACCTTCTGAAATAAATTTTTGTTACTCAATGCAATGGTTACCTAGTAGTGCAACTTTCGAGCACCTGCTTTAATAAATGAAGAAATCAGAGGAAAAAAAAGTTTTAAGGGAATGGATAAACCAGACAACCTGACCAAATTCCTATAAATTGAATAGGTCATCTTACATAAACAAATTAATGAATAATTTAGTCACGTGGTCCGATTATTCTATGACATTAAATTTATTACATATAACAGATGACTTCGGCTTGAATTTAGCCGTCTAGTATATAAGCGCTAGTGTGTGTCAATTTCTAATTTATATATTGATTTGAATGAAAAGTAGGAATTTTGGCAAAATGAGACGGTGTTGTTTTGGCGTTCATAATTCATAATTTCATAATTCTTAGGACTCTAATACTCCAAGTAAAAGATTTTGTGATTTTAATTTATAAAAGTGTGAATAGAATAATAAATAATAATAATAAAAGCTATATCTATGACATTATTCCATGCATGAAAAATATACAAAATATTTTTTCATTTAAAATCTATAAAATACATAGTGTACATGGGCCGTGAATTGAAAATTGTAAGACTACGTGGAGGAATGTCGCGCTCACATACAGCAGTATGTGGTAGTATGGCAGTGAGCCCAGAACGTGTACGAAGAAAAATTTCATGGAACCCCCCCTCCCCAACCCGTAGAACTGGTGCGCTAAACACACGCAGAGCTCAGCGACCTCTGTCTAGTCGAACTGATCTCCGCGTGGTACCTAGCGGCCTCACCATGTATGCCACCAGCTCATGGCTTCTTCCTCGCTCGCCTGCCATAGGTTGGTTGAACGAGGAAGACGCAATGAGCTCGATACATCTATGGTGGAGGCCGCCAGCTCCCATGTTCTGAGCTGATTGCAGTATGCGTACTAATGCGTGCATGCATGCGCTTACCGTGCTTAGGAGAACGCCGCCACAAGCCTCGTTAAGTGTTTATCAGCTGCGTATATATCAAAATTTTATATATTTTTTATATTACTTATATGTTTATATTATTTTGATATATTTTAAAATAGTAATGTTCGAAAAATAATAATTATCATGAAAAGAAATTATTTTGAAATGATGACTTCATATTTTACTTTGGAAATACATGTTTTTTAGTCTTCCTCTTTTCTAACGCACAGCGTTTTACTTATCAAATGCGCACCATTTTTCCCGAAGTCAAAAGTTTTTATTCATACATTTTATTCATTCAAAAAAGTGTGAAGACTGTTGAAATTAAGATTCATTCACGATGAATAATAAATGAATGAATAATTAATTATTGGTTTGGCAACAAAGTCACTTCGCTTTTTTCTGCTAGATGAATAGTCGTTCGAAGTCGTCCTTCTCCATTGCAAACTTCAAACCGTATATGGTATTTGACAGATGACGTTTCATAGATTATTCAGTAAAAAAAAGTTTCAAGTTTTGTTGTTAATTTATTGTTTTGCACTGATTTGAAATGGAGATTCCAGACAGTCATTTTCGTCACATTTTACTTTATTACTTCCGAAAAGGTAAAAACGCAGTGCAAGCTTGGGAAAAGTTGAATTGGTTTTTCTTAATGAAAAACCATTAACAGAATGCCAGTGCTAGAATTGATTTTCTCGTTTTCTTTCCGGAGATTTTGACTTCAAAGATGCACCACGCTCTGGACGCCCAACTGAAGTTGACGACGACAAGATAAAAGCAATGATACATTGAAAATAACCGGCGTAGTATGACACGAGAGATCGCAGAGAAGCTTAACATATCACACACATGTGTTGAAAGACATTTAAAACAACTTGGTTACGTTAACAAGCTCGATATTTGGGTTTCTCACAAATTGAACGAAATTCAACTCACCAAACGAACTTCCATTTGCGATTCACTGCTGAAACATAACGAAACCGATCCATTTTGAAAGCGAATCATAACGGGTGACGAAAAATGGGTTCTTTAGGATAACGTCGTGCGAAAAAGATCATGGAGCAAGCGAGACGAGCTTGCACAATCGACATCAAAAGCCGATATTCATCAAAAGAAGGTTATGCTGGGTGTTTGGTGGGATTTCAAAGGTATTTTTTACTTTGAGCTGCTCCCAAGGAACCAAACTATCAATTCGAATGTCTACTGTCACCAACTAATGAAATTGAACAAAGAAATGAAGGAAAAGCGGCCAGAACTGGCAACTCGTAAAGGCCTCATCTTTCATCACGATAACGCCAGACCACATACATCGTTGGTCATTTGCAAAAAATTATTGGAGTTAGGCTGGGAAGTGCTGCCTCATCCACCGTATAGTCCTGACCTTGCATCATCCGATTATCATTTATTTCGTTAATTTCAGAACTATTCGAATGGAAAAACATTCTATTCAAATGACGCTATCAAAAATGAGTTGATTCAGTTTTTTGCCTCAAAGAACCAAGCTTTCTACGAAAGCGGAATTATGAAGCTGACTGAAAGATGGCAAAAGGTCATCGAACAAAATGGTTAATACAGAATTGATTATTATTTGTTATTTGTATTAATAAACTTGTTTTGA
This sequence comes from Diplolepis rosae, assembly GCA_030998225.1. Lineage (NCBI taxonomy): Eukaryota > Metazoa > Arthropoda > Insecta > Hymenoptera > Diplolepididae > Diplolepis > Diplolepis rosae. The sequence goes on along the minus strand of JAPYXD010000608.1, from coordinate 5,446,719 downwards.
AAATCATGCAAAAAAACGAAATGACTTTGTTTCCAACCCAATAATTAACCCATATGTCCTTTCATTAACGTTTATTTGTTCTATTCCTAATTGCAAGTATATGAGTTTCCTTTTAAATTCTCAAAGATTCGATAACTTTTTCTCAAAATTGTTAATTATTTTGTTAAGTTAAAGACCTTTTGACGATCTGCAAATCTGCATATGTCATCAGCACTGCCAGGTTCTTGTCCGTTGAATTGATCACATGGAAAAGCTAGAATGCGTAAGCCTGAAACATGTAAAAAGATGAATTATTATTGATAAAAATTCTGTATAAAATTTTCGTTCTCCAGGTCGAATGTATATTTCTATCACGAAGTAACACAGCTTATTCGTGCACAGAGGGCTTTATCAAGTTAAGATGAGTAAATCACACGAATACAGCAAACTTCACTCTCATCCAAATTGCTTCTTCCCCCGAACGGCATATGGCACTTTATTCCTATGTGTGAAACAAAATGACCACATTCAAATGCGCGTTTGAGCAAGAAGGAAAGTGCACTTCTCTCATTCGTGTACGCGATCAAGAAAGCAGTTAATTGTATTATTCCAATACATCCACTGAAATCGTTGTATTTCAAGCCAGTTTCGGGGAATGAAAATTGCGAATTTCAGTAGAATGTAAAAAACTTATAAAAGTTGAGAGAAAAAGAGGAGGGACTAGTCTGAAAAGTCATAGCAACGGCCTCAAAAGTTGTAGCAATGGCCTCAAAAGTTGTAGCAACGGACTGAAAAGTTTTGTCAACGACCTGAAAAGTACTCAAGGTCCGTTACTATTCATACAAATTCAATCGCAAGTATCAGTCGTTTGAACAAATTCAACGCAACTGTCAGTCGTTTGCTTCACAAATCGAAAATTGTTAAGCTTTATAATATCTCGTTTCCCCTCAACGGGCTTGGAAACACAACGCTTTTAGTGAAGTAACTGGAACAAGTACAGTGTTTGACATGAGTTGAACAATCTACTATTAATAACAAAGGGCATAGCCGGGTTTCCATGTGAAATCGGCCTTAAAACCAAATCAAATTTCGCATAAACCATATGGAAGGGGTTGGGTAAGAGATTATTTTGTCAAATTTTCAGATCATTATGTGCCATTTTAAATGAGTAATGGTGGATTTTACCATTCTCGTTTTTTTATTTTTTTAGCTAAACTAATCATAGGAAAATTTTGTAAAAAATCGGGGTTGTTAAAAGTGGTATACAAAATGTAAATTTGGTTTTCCTACAAAAATATATTTTTCTACCACTTTTATTTAAAACGTACAGATTTTGAACGGGCTAAATTTTTTAACGGTCAAAACTTTATAAAAGAATGTAACGAAAATGTAAGTATTGCAATGCAAAATAACTGCTAAAAATTTTTTGTTACCCAGAAATCCAAGTTAATTACTTATTTAATTTACGATGCTTCACAATGCATGTAAAAATTTCGATTTTTCGCAACAAAAAAAAATTCGCAAAATATTTTGCAAAATTTTTGCAAAAATTTCAGAAGTAAACCGTGTTAGAGATTGATTACCAAATAAAATTGTATTTTTCATGTGTCTACTGTTATTATAAAATGTGCATGGAAACCCGGCTATGCCCTTTAGGAAGATAGGTCAGGATGGCAGATTTTAATACCAATGGTAATAGCGGGTGCGTTACAATCGAAGTGGGAGATATACTCACAATTCCCAAAATCTGACTAGCTTTGGATATAATAAATACGTTTTTTGTATTTATCATTATTAAAATTATATTATTTTTTCACCTTGAAATATTGTGAAGTAAAAAAAAAACAAAATTATTGATCCAATACTCTATACTTGAATTACTCTTTGGCAAAACATTTTCGGAAGGGTGCTATTTTTTTTTTATTTTCTAACAAGCCAGAAAGTTTGGTTACGTCGTTGGATGTTACATCAACGGAAAACAACACAAAAATTGATCATATAGCTTTGAGATAGAAGAAAATGAAAAACCCTCTGGGAAATTGTTCCATACATCTCAGATTAAAATTTGTATTACCGATACATGAACTTTGACTCAGAAATATCGAATATATTACAAGATTCCTCAATGGCTGTTACGTATGGCTATTATTAAATTTAAAAAAAAAAAACAGAAAAGAAGATAATCAACCAAAAATGGTTCATTTGAAGCAATTAAACAAGTACGCGGAGGTCGTTCAAACTGCCGAATTTAGTCAATATAAATTTTATCTAAATTCGTATATTATTATGTGCCGTCGTTGGTTTTCTGCCCTCGAACTGTGGGTGTACTATTCACATGACTACATTTACTGCTTAAAATTTTTACAATAAAGGGAAAAAGTGCTTTAAACAAAAATTTTTGTGTCTGTTTAGTTTGATTTTGTCACCGAAAGAGATCAAAGCTGAGTTGGATGAAGTTCATTACATCTGTATTTGCAACTGTTTACAATTGGATAAATGAGTTTAAACGTGGCCGTACATCCACTATCCACAAAAGATAAACTTTGTTCGGGACTTCCAGTGGAAGTGACTACCCCCGAAATGATTGACAAAATCCACGATATGGTTTTAAGTGATCGACGAATCAAAGTGCGCGAAATAGTTGAGGCCACATGCATATCCCGAGGTACAATGTTTCCAGTTTTGCACGAAAATGTGGGTGCGAAAAAAATCTTGGCATGATGGGTGCCACGTTTGCTCTCAGACGAAAATAAACGCAATCGTGTGGTCCACTCTTAGTCTATTTTGGCGCTTTTTCGTCGCAATTCTGACGAGTTTCTGTTTCCACATGACTGTGGACGAAACCTGGACACACCACTACACTCCAGAGACAAAAGAACAGTCAAAACAGTGGGATTTTGAAGGCGAACGGGCTTGGAAGAAGGCAAAGACGGTGAAATCGACCGGCAAGGTGATAGCCATGGTTTTTTGAGATGCACACGGAATCATCTACACCGATTACTTGGAAAAAAGACAAACAATAAGTGGAGCTTATTATGCGTCGTTATTGCACCGATTGAGCGAAGAAATCAAGACAAAACGTCCTCATTTCAAAAAGAAAAAGATCCTCTTCCATCAAGACAATGCTGATCCTCGAGTTTCATTCCGGTACCGCACCTACTAAAGGTGAGAACTTATGACTCAGATAAGCAAAAATAGATCGAGGCTCGGAGTCAGGTGACGTGCATTGTAGTATCACCGCACCTGATCCCTAGAGAACTTGATAAAGTTAAAAGAATTGGTGAAAATATCAGGGATGGGTAGAGTAAAGCATGGGAATGAATCGCATAAAGCGAAAATGCAAAACTTTTTGGTTCGTTTGTTCGTTTTGTCCTGATCTTTTGATGGGTATACAATATAAATTTTATTGCTCGTTGAGAGTAAAAAAATGTATCCATCAAAATTATAGTACATTGTGCATCTATTGGGAGACACTGGCGATTGCAAATAAGTGTGAAGTTTGCTGCGTGGGCGTAGCAATCACAAGGGTTTGTGATACTTTGTGATACTTACATGATACTTTGGCCAATTAACGCAGGAGGAAATGCGGCTTCAAGGCTATTAAAAAGGGAGAAATTAGACAATTTCGAGATCAACACATGAAAATCATAATGGTGAGAAAATTTGTAGACTAGGAATTCAGCGTCAACAAATCGAGATTATGTAAAGTTATATAATCCATGTACATGACTTATAATCATAAATTTGGCTGCTTATTGGTTCAGCTTCTCAACAGGTTACCAACATTTATTGATAGATGGCGTTGCTGTGGATCACTAATTTTGCTGCAGTCCTCCCATTCAGAATCATTACACCACTCTGATCACAATTATTTTTTAGTCTTGTGAAGTTTCTTTCACGGACACAACTCCGATCGAAAAATCGTTAATTTCCTTGTCCCTCAAAAGGTTGGAGGAGTAGCATTTCCCTCGCGGGTGTTGAACAAAATAATTATCTTTTTGACACAGTGTGCGTAAAATGCGTTTTTACACACCCATATGAGTGCGTAAAATGGCTTATTACAATACAGTGTGCGTAAAATAAAAAAAAAATTATATATATTTATATATATTTTATAATTCATGAAATGCAATAGTTTATTTCAACAATTAATTAATCAATTAATTTTTTTTCTGTTATTATAAACTGTGCTTAACTTGCGAATTAAATTAAGCTGTATAAAGTTACGAAACGCCTTATAAACATTTATTGTGTATTTCATTTTGAAAATAACACATAATTAAATATAATAATTTTCACAAATAATTTCAATTAATTTATTCCAATCATCCTTCTACAGAATTATGTAATTAATTACCCTTCTAATTATCCCTATATGGGGGGGGTCTCCGCCCCCTGGACCCGCTCTTCCGCCCACGTCACTCCCTTTAGTCCCCATCAACCTTACTTTCGTCATATTGTTTCATATCATTGAATCGCATTTTACGCACACTGTGTCAAAAAATATCGTATGCAACTCGTGCCAAAATTATGAAATGATATATGAATTAAACTATTTTAATCTTAACTTTACCTTTTGACTCTGAATATTGATCATAAAGTTCGTTAAGCTCCTTGTAATTAGTTGCTGTAAGGCCACATTTTGAAGCCACGTTGACAATCAAGCACACGTGTCCCTTGTACCTGTATATTGCAATTTTTTCTTTGATTAGACTTTCATAGAAAATTTCAATTTCACAGAAATTCATAAAAAAGTCAACTATTTACTTTGACAGTGGAACCTCTTCTCCTTTAATCGATTTTACTGTGAAATCGTAGATTGACTTGGCAGATTTGTAATCTGCATTTCCATTCATGATTACTGGAAATTTATAAAATATCAATCAAATAGCTTATAAATACCATAAGTAGATACTAGCTAGATACATTTATTAAAAATATTTATTGCATTTATATTTTATTTTCCTGATGGAGGAAGTTCTGTAACATTTCCTAGCCATTAGGTCTGTAATTTTTATTATTTTTTTCATACATCCTTAAGTTTGCAATAAATTTGGTGATTTTTAAAGAACTATTTTTTTCGCGTAGATTGGAATTTTCGGAGCATTAGAAACTTCAATTGTGATATAAGCTTTGAAAATAATATGTATATAACGTGTATCTTTTTATGATTAACTGCACGGAGAAAAATAGTTGAAGTAATTTTACTCAACTCTGTCGATTAAACTTGGGACATAAGGACATTTGAACATCTATTAAATCCTAGTCGGGTAAAATCAATTTGATATATACCTAATTCACCCAAAGTGAATAAAAATAAGCGTTACATAGGGAATAGTAAGGAGTTGAGTAAAACGTTATCGACGACAGGGGACCAACATGCGTCAGTGGGTTAACATGAAATGTATAAGTATATCACCGACGCTTGAGGTGCTTCAAACCGTAGTTGGGTAAAATGAGCATCGGGCGTATTATTTCAACTGGCAATGGTATGGTTCTCTCAAATAAAAAAAAATTCTTACCTCGAGCCTGCCAATAGTCATCCGGTATATACATAAACAACTTACAAATACATTCACACCATTACGGACGTAGCCAATCACATTTCAAATTACAAATACACTTAAACATATAACCTTACATATATAAACTTAATAACACTTATATATAGTACGATACGCTTTCGTCGAATCACGCACACGCTCGCTTACAATGCTAAGATATAAAATTTGGAACTTTCTTATATAGTGACTGCATGAGTTATTCAGAGCTTGTGAGAGTAAGTGCCGTCAATAAAACTTTTTAGCCTTACTCAAGTAAAAATAAATCAACTTTTTTCATAAATGATTAATAAAATATTTTTAAAAATTAATATAATTACGCAATTATTATAACTATGATTATTGATATATATATAATATAATTATTAAATTACATTTAGTATACATTTTTATTATAACAACGTATGAAGTTTAGTTAAACTAAATTTTCAAATGTACATTAAAAAATTTCATTATTATTAAGAAGTATCTTGTATAAAAACATTTAAAAGAAGGTTCTTTTATTTTCTGTGTTTTATATCTTCAAAATATGGATTTTACATTTGCGAATTCCAAATTATTATTCTGCCTGAGTAATTTATGTGATATTTCATATTTTATGTAATACACTTATCGATTTTTTTTTGTTTAAATTTTCATAAGATCAATTTAATTTTAAGAATTTAAGTTTCTGAAATTAAAAATTTTTCATGTGTGCCCAAGGCGCAGATTACTTTCATTCGTTCCTGCGTGAATAGATGTAGCTGTTGGAATAAATCTTGCGATTCACGGTTTACTCAACTCTCGATTGAAGCGTAGAGTAGAATGAACGGAAAGCTCTACTATTTTTGTGATTTAATAAAAGATTGGTTTTTTATAGTTATACTACGAGTAATAATATATATATTTAAAAAATTTTAATGCACGCTTTCATACTTCACCCTACACTTCTGAATTTTACTCAACTTTGATTCATTTTCGAACATTTAATATATCACAAATGAATACAGTGATACTAAATAACTTCTAACTTGTCCTTATGTTCCAAATTTGATCGAAAGTTGAGTAAAATTACTTTAACTATTTTTCTCCGTGTGCTAATTTTAATTTGAAGGATTCCTACATGCGATGAATTTATGTTAAAATGAAGGGTTTGCATATAATTTAGTTTAGAGGATTTTCTTCTTTTATTTGAGACAAATACTTTCCAGACGAGAACAATCCTTTCAAATCAAGAGAAGTAATTTACATAAAGTATTGTAGAGGAAAAATTGCATAACAATAAGAGGAATTCTTTTAGATCAAGAATAATTTTTCCTCGGCGTAGGTAGTACAATTTGATAGTGGCTCCTTAAGTGACCATAAAAAAATTATATAATTGAGGAATTTTATCAAAAAAGGCGACAGGCGCTCGAAATTTGGTAATAGTATATTTCGTATCAAGTGCAGAAAGGCGTATTTCAACGCTAAAGCGTTATTTTCAATCAATTGCGATCAAACTTCGCTCAAAACTTGCCCAAACGTTGAGGACCAGTATTTTTAGGGAGATAATCATGAGACTTTAATAATGAAAAACTTCCTCGCTTGGTGAAATGTGGAAAACACGGTTTTTTTTCATTAAAATATTCAACAACAATACGACGCTGCAAGATTCTGATCAACATCATAGGCTGCGCTGTCGCCTTTTTCGATAAAACTCCTCAATTTATAAATCCTAAGAAAGTTTTTTTCTTAACAAGATAAATCTCAACGCTACCATACGCTCAAAATTCTTGACAAAATTGCAGCTATCAAACTTTATCATTCACCAGAACCAACTTGAAAAATTTGTACCTCATTTCTTGAGTAATTTTTTTATTTTATACATTTTTAAGAATTGAGGTAAATGTCCCAGTAATCGGTATCTTAGTTTCAGTAATCGGCACACAAATAATCTTACATTTTATTGGTTTATCATTGATATTGACGATTTTTTATAATCCATGCTACTAATTTGTACTATCAGTTATTGTAAAATACTTCAATTGAAATTATTTTTCAGTACTTTGTCAACTTTCAATAGTTAAATGACGATCACTGGTACACTGACGATTACTGGTTCATTTACCTTAATGGGTTTAAAATGTTTTCACTTTCAATTTTTGAATTGTTCTCCTTTGGAAAATAAAACGTTTCTTGCTTCTATATTATATTTTTTCTTAATTAAATTCGAGATATAGACTAATGTGAATATTAATATTTTTAAATTAAGTAAGAAAACTTAAAGTTGGCAAATAAAAAAAAATTGTAGTTGATGGTACTTGGAAATTTTTTGAGCGGAAGAAATAGTAAATTTTTAACCAAGTAGGGGATCTAGGAGATTCCCAACGAGTATAAAGTTGCCGGACGAGTTAAGCGAGCGCGGTAATCATGCGAGTTGAGAGTCAACTAGTCCCTCACTCAGTTAACATACTATTTTCTTTACATGCCGCAAAGGGGAATGCGATTTCGGGACCTGGCGCGAAACAGCAAAAATGATCGGTTTCAGGTTCAATTGATGTAACCACGACATCCATAAGTACGTGGCATTTTGCTCACGTAGAGCACGGTAAACTACACGAAGAAAAAAATCTGTCTATCCTAGCTTTTCTCTGACTATTCTCTGACCTCGCATTATTATAGCTAAGAACTGTAAAAAAAGCATTTGAAGCATTCAAATTATGATTCTGTCATGAAATTTGAATTAGAAGGTATAGGAATAAATACAAGAATTTTATTTTTCAGCTATAAAAACTAGAAAAACATCGTATACCTGTCATTGTAGGCAGTGCAGTGGTAACCATGTATCGGTGAGAGTCGTATGGAATTGTGTGCGTTAGTCACGAGCGCGTATGAGTGGATAGATCGGCCTTCGGCGCGCGCCCCCCAAGTCAGCTGGTTTGACGCGTAATACAAAACAGAATACTATACAACACATAATGTAAATACTTCTGACCTTGTTCGTGATTAATAAGAATGTTATTGCTACCACAGCACGTATGAGAGTTGCATTTTATTAGTTTAAAAGTACATCAATAAATGATTAATTGTTTATTATAGAAAAATTGTACAGTTCTACAACAATAAATAATTTAATCTTTGGATGACTCAAAATTTCAAGAATTCGAAACCGCAAGAATCCTCAAAAAACACGACCGAATTTGGACGAAAATCACCAAATTTTAACAAGCAACCATGAGAAAACAAACAAAAAAGGAGGAAAGAAAAAAGAACGCATCCTTCCAAAACTCCTTCCTTCTTTTTCTTTTTAAAAATTTTAGAATTTTAGCCTTGAAGAGGGTGCTGGAAGAGCATCGAAACTTCGGCGAGTAATTTTTTTGTTTATGTAAATGGTTGTGGGTAATAAAGACAAAAGAGGACTAAAGAAAGAAAAAGAAGGAAGAGGTTTTGGAAGGTTGCCTTCTTTTTTTTCCTCATTTTTTGTTTGTTTGTTAAAATGTGGTGATATCGGTCCAAATTTGGTCGTGCTTTTTGTATTTTAAGGATTCAAACGGTTTCGAATTTGTCTGTCCGTCTGAAATCGTAGTAAGATTTGAACAGTAAACAACAAACTTTCCAATAGAATTCAGGATCAATAATAATTGATTCAGGAAATACTTCAACTCTGTAGAGCATTTTTGTATTTCGAATTCAAAATGTGTGCTTAAGCCACAAAAAAGTAAGCTGAAAATGTAGATATAAAACTAATTATGTCATGTTTATGTCTTCTTAATGGAAAATACTTTGCATATAATTCTCTAATTCGATATTTTTTTAATGTATGAACATTCAAGAAATTGATAAATATTCCATCTTTTTATAGGAACTAAAAATTTCCGGATAATGCTTTGATTGAGAAAGCTAAAAATTTGTCAAATATTGATATAAATTGCAATTTTACAATTGCATTATTTTTCAAATATTTGAACATCTCTTCAATCTTGATAATTCTTACAGAAGTTTATTTCATGTGAGTGACTTTTTCTTTTTCTAATGAAAGATTTCGTAATTCTAAATTCGGCCCAATTCGTAACATTGTAAAAAGATTTTAAAACTTCATAAAAATTTTTTTCTGTTTTATTCAAAGTCAATAAATATTCAATGTTTGGAATCGAAATATTAAGTAAATGATTTTTAATTTCTGGGAATAAACTGCTTTAATAAGCCAATCTTTCTTCTTTGTGAGAAATCTCAATTTTAAAATTAAAATTCTACGCATAGGATACAAAAACATAATATGAAAATACTTTTATTACAGAATTTTGAAATATACAAGTTGACCAATTTTTAATCGAGTAAATCGGCTACTTTAAGCAAAAAATTATGTTAAAAATATTTTATCAAAAAAAAATAAGACACATTAAATTACGGTTTAAAATCCACATTCATAGATTGATGGTAAAAGCAGTTTAAAGTTTTTTAATCTTACGTTTTAGTGACGTATGCACAGACTTTTAATCAGATAAATGAAATGCTTTATAGAAAGTCAAAATTTTCTTATTACTGCACTTAATCAAATTTATAAAGTAAAAATATTTTTTAATTGATGCTTTCACTCAATTCTTTAAACATTCATTAATTGAAAATTGTACTCAAAATTTAATCTTGCAGCGTTCCAATATTCCCACAATGTTACAAAATCTTATTAATCATTATTTTAGTCGAATTATTTTCAAAATATTTAAAAAATAAATGTAAATATTTTGATTAAATACTCTGTCAAATTTTGCATTTGACTGATCTTGCAGAATTGTTGAAAGTTTTCAATACCGATAGAAGAAACTTTAAATGAAATTTTATGTCCATAAATGCTTAAAGTTCTATATAGAAATATCAACTACAACATTCTCAAATTTTATAAATAAACTACTAAATTCAAAAAGTTTCGGATTTTTTAAAAAACTGTACAAATTTCAAATATGAATCAGTCAAAATCTACTGATTATCAGTGAAATTTGACCGATTTAAATAACTAAAAACAGGTTACTGTGAATCAGTCAAATTTCACTGATTACTTCAGTGAAAAGTAACTGATTTAACAGTGAAAAATATTGTTTCCACTGATGATTCAGTGAAAAGGCAAATCACTGATTCAATCAGTGAAAATTTGACTGATTCAGATTAAGAGTGTATACAAATTTCAAATATAAAGTGTACTCTGTACATTAATCAAACAAATTTAGAAGATGAATATTTTAATAAATATTCCTAAATATTATTGGAATATGATACATATCGATTTAGAAAAACTTCTTCAAAGTACTCAGACATTTTTCTTATTTTACGACATTTTTGCACCATGTTTGACCTTTGGGTAGGACTCAAGAAAACAATTGTAGACATACTTTCATTACTTAGTAAAATACTATGAAGACTTGCTTTTTAAATTAAAGCGAAAACTTTTAAAACCTTTAACAATCGGTTGCATAGATTCGGCTCTAATCTTGGACGCAATTAGAGAAATAGGTTTTTTTGCTTTTTTTAGATCTAGTTTTTGCCTTAAACATAAAAGAAAGAAAACACATTTGAAATATTAAAATAAAAAAGCTGGTTCATTCTTAGGGAATCCCAAATATTCTGAAATAAAACTCCTTTCCACACCACCACGGAGGTAGAGTTTACTAGTAATAGTTCAATAAATTTTATGTACACTTTCAAGGCACATCGTTTTTCCTTTTGCAAAAATTTTTAAAACTTCTAATTTTTCAAGTAATTGGGAGAAGTACATTTAAAAAAAAATTGTTTTCTCTACTTCCACTAGCGCTAGCTTAACAAATTTTCAGAATTTTACGATTTTATTAATATTGTATTAAGTGTCTACATTTTCTGAAACTATCTACAGGAGAAAAATTTTAATACTTTAGTAAAGAAAGTTTTCTGAAAAGTTGTAGCTCAATCAGATTAATAGCCAAAAAGTTACCAATGTTTTAAATCGCAAACGAACGGTATAGAGGTCAAATTGGAGACGAAAACAAATAATAATAGCAACCTTCTTTTGTTTTCTTCTAAGATATACTTGATTCTCGCTTTATGCGTTATTTGAGAAAGCAAGAGTATGGATTCTTCATATTTTTATCGTAATTCCGTATTGAAAACGGCAAAAGTAAGAATATTATATTATTATTTGGTGATACGTGAGTGCTCTTACGTACGTTATTGTTTGATGCTTGTGGGTAAGTTTATTTTGTGAAACTTAATTTGTGTGCAGATTACAAATTATTCACATTCGCTCAATTTTATCGACTTTTCATCTTATTAATTCTTTTCAAATAATTCTGTTTTCCTTCGTCGTATAATTTATTGTTCACAATGAGTAATCCGGTTGACCCAAATTCGAATGTTTTGAAGGACAGCCAGGTTCAAACGAAGGTTGACCACCGTTTGAACTCTGGTTCAAACGAATGTCAACCCGCTAGAAAAGTCATGAAAAATGCAAAAAACTTTCAGTTGGGATGGTTTGAGGAATTTCCGTCGTGGAGAGAGTGGGTGGTTACATTAGCAGATGAAACAAGATTTCATTGCATAATTTGCAATAAAACGTTGCTATGTGGCAAATCGGAAATTGAAAAGCATGAAGCATCTTTATCACACAGAAAGAAGCAAGAGTTTTCAAATAAATTAGAATGTTATGGAGTAGTAAGTGAAAATTCTTCTAATGTAACTGCCAATTCTTACAGTGTTGAACCTTGTGTAGCAAGTTCTTCTGCTTCAGAATTCACAAATTCCACGATTCCGGAAAGTGTTACTTTCAAACAGAAAGTACAAGAAGCAGAGATTAGGATTAGTACATTTTTCGTAGAGCATAATTTACCATTCGCGATTTCATCAGAATTGATAGGACTTTTCCAAGATATGGAACCTTCGGTTTTAAAAGACGTTAGATTGAGCCACACTAAAATGGTCCTAGTTGTAAATAACGTCGTATGTGCAGCTGAAACTGATCGCATGGCAAATATTTTGCGTAAGCAATCATTTTCAGTGTACGAAGACGAAACGACCGACAGGACTCTAGAAAAGTGGCTGTCATTAATGGTTCGATATGTGGAGCCAACGACATTTTCTGTCAGGGTGGAATTGCTCCAGCTTATTAATGTAAATGCTTCGGATTGTTCTGCCTCTAAAATTTTTGATGCGTTCGAAAAAGCATTGTCCGGGCAGAAAATCCCTTTATCTAATATCTGTGCTTTAGCTTGTGATAATGCACAGGTGATGGTCGTCAATAGGTCCTCATTTAAAACAAAATTAAAGGAAAAAAGTCCCCGTTTAATTGTTTTCCCGTGTGTCTCGCATTCGTCAGCAATTGTAGCAAAATATGCTTGTGCCACAATCCCAGATGTAGAGGATTTAATCAAAGATTTGCCAGCTTTTCTTAATGCTAGCTCCAAGCGAACGGCTATTTTTCGATCGATTGTTTTGGAATTAGGAAATGACTATCAAAAAATTCCTAGTAATCAAAAGCCGCTTCAAGACATTGACGTTGGTAAGGAAACACGAGAATATTTCCAGCAGCAACTTACAAACAAGAAGTTGCAAATAGTAGAAGTTGATCTATTTCTTCGTAATTGCTTGAAATTTTATGTCACAGCAAGCGAAGAAATTCGCAATCGACTTCCTTTTGATGACATCTTTTTGTCTTGCGTTGCTGTTTTCCGGCCTCAAGTAGCTTTCTATGCTGATCGAAGCGAAACTTTTCCTAGGGTCTGGAAAGATTGTCAAGATTTAGGGTCGTTTGATAGAATAGGTGTACAAAAAGAGTGGGATTCTTTACTCAAAATCAGACAGGAACTCAAAGAAAAGTGGTCGAATTTATCTTTTTACGAAATGTGGTCTAGTATCGGTGTATCTTCGACGAGACAGGAGAAAAATTTTTTCCAAATTTGACCTCAGTATTGAATCATGTTCGGAGTCTTCCTCATTCAAATGCTGAGGCGGAGCGAGGTTTCTCCATGCTCACGGACGCGAAAACTCCCAAAAGAAATCGCTTAGGAAACAGGACGGTCAACTCAATTTGTGTTACTCGATCAGCCCTAAAGGCGAGAGCTGAAACAGCCAGAACAACGAGCATCACTTCGAAGCATTTGCAATTAATGACCGAAAATCTATATGAGATGGCAGAAAGTGATAGGGAAAGTGGTTTGTCGCTCTTCGCTCACAAAGGAGAGGATTAATTCTAATGGCCAAGGCATGGCGTTAATCAATTTCAAACCCCTTTCTTACTCACAAAATAATGACATTTTATTTCTTATATCAGAGATACGTTCTTTATTCCTTTCTTCGCGTGCCTCGGGTATGGAAATTGTTTAGTTTTAATTATTATTTTGTGAGTAAGAAAACATACTGAAATTGAGTAATATCACGCTTTGGGCATAAGTGAGAGGCAAGGGGACTCACAATAATCAAGCACCCCAAATCATCCCGAATTAATCAAACTTCTTCATTATTTGATTTAAAACAAAACATTTTTGTTCGACGTATACTGTCATTTGATGGAGGCAAGCCTGAAGTACGGGCTACATTTGTAGCGTTTTTTACCACTTTGCTTCATTTTTTTCCTTTTTTCTTTTTGCTTGAAAGCAAAAACCGTTTTCGTTTCGTAGGACGTGGACTAGGCCTACAGGGGATACCACGTAAAAAAAACGAGCCTTAAACTCTACCTCCGTGGTGGTGTGGAAAGGAGTTTTATTTCAGAATATTTGGGATTCCCTAAGAATGAACCAGCTTTTTTATTTTAATATTTCAAATGTGTTTTCTTTCTTTTATGTTTAAGGCAAAAACTAGATCTAAAAAAAGCAAAAAAACCTATTTCTCTAATTGCGTCCAAGATTAGAGCCGAATCTATGCAACCGATTGTTAAAGGTTTTAAAAGTTTTCGCTTTAATTTAAAAAGCAAGTCTTTATAGTATTTTACTAAGTAATGAAAGTATGTCTACAATTGTTTTCTTGAGTCCTACCCAAAGGTCAAACATGGTGCAAAAATGTCGTAAAATAAGAAAAATGTCTGAGTACTTTGAAGAAGTTTTTCTAAATCGATATGTATCATATTCCAATAATATTTAGGAATATTTATTAAAATATTCATCTTCTAAATTTGTTTGATTAATGTACAGAGTACACTTTAGATTTGAAATTTGTATACACTCTTAATCTGAATCAGTCAAATTTTCACTGATTGAATCAGTGATTTGCCTTTTCACTGAATCATCAGTGGAAACAATATTTTTCACTGTTAAATCAGTTACTTTTCACTGAAGTAATCAGTGAAATTTGACTGATTCACAGTAACCTGTTTTTAGTTATTTAAATCGGTCAAATTTCACTGATAATCAGTAGATTTTGACTGATTCATATTTGAAATTTGTACAGTTTTTTAAAAAATCCGAAACTTTTTGAATTTAGTAGTTTATTTATAAAATTTGAGAATGTTGTAGTTGATATTTCTATATAGAACTTTAAGCATTTATGGACATAAAATTTCATTTAAAGTTTCTTCTATCGGTATTGAAAACTTTCAACAATTCTGCAAGATCAGTCAAATGCAAAATTTGACAGAGTATTTAATCAAAATATTTACATTTATTTTTTAAATATTTTGAAAATAATTCGACTAAAATAATGATTAATAAGATTTTGTAACATTGTGGGAATATTGGAACGCTGCAAGATTAAATTTTGAGTACAATTTTCAATTAATGAATGTTTAAAGAATTGAGTGAAAGCATCAATTAAAAAATATTTTTACTTTATAAATTTGATTAAGTGCAGTAATAAGAAAATTTTGACTTTCTATAAAGCATTTCATTTATCTGATTAAAAGTCTGTGCATACGTCACTAAAACGTAAGATTAAAAAACTTTAAACTGCTTTTACCATCAATCTATGAATGTGGATTTTAAACCGTAATTTAATGTGTCTTATTTTTTTGATAAAATATTTTTAACATAATTTTTTGCTTAAAGTAGCCGATTTACTCGATTAAAAATTGGTCAACTTGTATATTTCAAAATTCTGTAATAAAAGTATTTTCATATTATGTTTTTGTATCCTATGCGTAGAATTTTAATTTTAAAATTGAGATTTCTCACAAAGAAGAAAGATTGGCTTATTAAAGCAGTTTATTCCCAGAAATTAAAAATCATTTACTTAATATTTCGATTCCAAACATTGAATATTTATTGACTTTGAATAAAACAGAAAAAAAATTTTTATGAAGTTTTAAAATCTTTTTACAATGTTACGAATTGGGCCGAATTTAGAATTACGAAATCTTTCATTAGAAAAAGAAAAAGTCACTCACATGAAATAAACTTCTGTAAGAATTATCAAGATTGAAGAGATGTTCAAATATTTGAAAAATAATGCAATTGTAAAATTGCAATTTATATCAATATTTGACAAATTTTTAGCTTTCTCAATCAAAGCATTATCCGGAAATTTTTAGTTCCTATAAAAAGATGGAATATTTATCAATTTCTTGAATGTTCATACATTAAAAAAATATCGAATTAGAGAATTATATGCAAAGTATTTTCCATTAAGAAGACATAAACATGACATAATTAGTTTTATATCTACATTTTCAGCTTACTTTTTTGTGGCTTAAGCACACATTTTGAATTCGAAATACAAAAATGCTCTACAGAGTTGAAGTATTTCCTGAATCAATTATTATTGATCCTGAATTCTATTGGAAAATTTGTTGTTTACTGTTCAAATCTTACTACGATTTCAGACGGACAGACAAATTAAGAACTACAAAATATTTCATCCAAAAGATTGCACTCCTCCATAAAATCTTGTCAAATTGTAACAAGATTTGAACACTTCGAACGAACATTTTGATGTAAAATTTAAAGTTGATTGATATTTATATGTTAATATGGAAATACCAATAAACACATATTTTAGCTTTTTAATTTATCTACTGCTATTAGACAATTTTCCATTTCCGTAGAGATTTTAAGTTTTGGAATGAAAAGTTTGTGCTTAGGCTACAAAAATGTGAGATGAAAATATTTCTAACATATAACTGAAAATATAAATTATGAACTTGAATTTTATGTTCATTTTATCTTGATAGAAAATATTGTTCTAATTGAAAAATTGTTAAATGTACAAAATTAGTAAGAAGTATATAAATTTGAATGGAAAATTATATATTGATTCAAATTTTATACATTTATTGTCACTAAATTTCACTGAAAGTTTATTTTTGAAGTGTTGAAATCCTCATGAAATTTTCCAAGATCATACTGATGTTTATTTCATGCAGACTTTCTTCAAGAAATTGAAGAAAAGTGTTATTTCTTGAACTATATACTTCGTAAATTCAAATTCGTCGTCTGCTTCGCGCCTCTTTTGCACGCACTCGAGAAAAATACAATTCTTAATTTCGACTCGATAAACGAAAGCGTGAAATCTAAAAATAACTTGAAAACTCAAGCATTGTAACGAAGTCCGTCTTCGTGCACCTTCGGCTTTACACGAAGTTGGTGACCGCAGCGTGTAGCAGAGCCGACACACTGACACGCCACGTTTGCATGTGTTTCTCCCAGATGGGAACGTGGTGGGGGCCGAAAAATCCCACGTTCTGGAGACACTGCCTCAGACGTATCTCCCCTCTCCTAGATATAAACCGTAGTATAGATCCTAGATCCTAGCCAAAGGTAGAACAGGCATGCGAAGCTCGGTATGAGTCAGTGATCCTTCCGCCCCGTTTACGAACGGGAGTTTGTATAAAATCACTCAAATAAATAAAACGCATTTGAACCATGGTTCAAACTGATCAAATTTAATATCAAGTGTGTACATATTTCTCGACCGTTACATAATTTTGGAGATCCTGCCAGGATCCCTTTGATCGAGACGTCGTTGTTTGGTGATATAAAGAATTACATTCTTAGAGGAATAAAAAAAAATCGTGAAGTTCAAGTGAATTCTGATTATCAAACGTGAGTGAAGTTCGAGTGAATTGTGATTATCAAAAAATATATAATAAAAGATATAAGAAATAAAGCGCAAGTGAATACCAGGGCACAAAGAGTTTATCACTCAACGATTAATCTTTAGCTAAAAGAGAACACGTAAGTAGTTTGAATCAAGTAGAGCTACCCTAGCGAACTGGCTGAACGGCAGCTTTACGTTGTAGCGTAAAGCTATCGTAAAGCTATCGTAAAGTAGCATTAAAACTCATGAATGAGGCAAAATAAATATTCAAAATCTTTTTATCCTTATTCTACGTTAAAAATGACGTTAAAGGGTAATAGGCATATGCAATAATTTTATTTATTAACGCTAAAAATTAAATAAACATAATACCTGTCACTCTAACAAATAGTCAATCCTGACGGTGAAAGCATGGAAAGTGATGATCCACTGCACTGCCTTCAATGACAGGTATTATGTTTTTTTAATTTTTAGCGTAAATAAATAAAAGTATTGTATATTTCAATTACCAGTTAACGTTATTTTTAACGTAGAATAAGGATTAAAACATTTTGAGTATTTATTTTGCCTCATTCATGAGTTATAATGCTACTTTACGATAGCTTTACGCTACAGCGTAAAGCTATCGTTCAGCCAGTTCGCTAGGGTACTACACTGGGAAAAATTTAAGGTTCGCTCGACCTGATATCCATGTTACCAGAACATGAAAAGTCAAAGCTAGCCTTTCAATGTTTCCGTAACGTTGTTTCCATGTACGTTGGACATTAGGTCTTTACGTCGTCTTATGTATTTGTGCCTAGAATGGGAAAGCGTGGAATATCCACGATCAGAGATCATGAAAAATCAACTGTCGAACTATTTTGATTCAGCCAGCTTCATTGCATGTATGTTTCTAGATATACTTGCCGCTTTTTATTATGCAATAATTCTTGAGGACATATTGTTAAAAAAAAAATATTTATTTTCAATGCAGAGCTGTCATGTTCTCTGATCATGGTTGTATCACATTAGCCGATGCTTCGACCAATGATCTTCGAGCACACAACGTGTAACATGGTGCAGTCAAGTTCCGCGAACCTCATATTTTTCCCAGTGCAATGACTCTTTACAAAGGAGCGACGTCACTCTCCAACGGAGACACCGTGGGAGGTCAAGAATTTTCCGACCTGCTGCCTGGCTACGGACTCGCAGCATCCTGCCAAACACCACTACCCTACCAGAGGAATTTTCCCGCGTTACCACCTTAGAAACTTGCATCATCCTTCAAGACGTCAGCAGTCACTCTCCCACACAACAGTGTTTCTTAACGCCTATTGAGTAAGTCCTATAAAAAGAAAAATAGATATAATCTATATTTTGTTTAAACTTTCGTAAATATATATATATATATTTAATTCAAAAAATTTGTTGCGCCAATCGCGCCGCGACGTACTTGAAAAATTAAATCTTCAGTACCCTTATCTATATTGAGTATCACACAGGCGTTTTCAGTGCATAGAAAAAATTTAGTAGAATATCTGACTGAAGAATCAGAAAATAGTGGAGAATTATTAAATTATTTAGACTGAAAACAATTCTCACTTTCCTATGATAAAAATGTCTCGCGAAACAACACCTAACCATACCCAGGTAAAACCGCTAACTGTAGAAGATTCTATATAATTTATTATAGAAAAATTAACTGCAATGGAGAATTCTCAAAAAAGAATGGAGAAACAATGCGAGTACTAGATTCGGAAAATGCTCAGCGTGCACAGGAAATCAAACACCTTGCCAAACAGAGTAACATGCTAGTAACTGAGGATGAAAGTTCTGGTAACCTCCACGAGCAAGAAAGTCCATTGCAAAATAGTAATATGTCCGTAAATATAAATTTTAAAAAATTGTCAATTCATCCCCTGGTTAATAATCGCACAGACCAGACTAAATCTCGTGAAAAAGATGAAAAAAGAGTACAAATCTCTCAAGACAGTACGCGAAATGAAGTGTCGAGAAGCAACTCACCATCTCCGAATCGATTAGGAAACTATCCTCCCGTATACAATACTTCGTCATACACGACATCAATTTCTGCAAACGATATTATCAGAACCATCGGGGAATTGAAAGTGCGTGATGATATTAGAGTCGAGGACTTCATTAAAACTGTTAAACGAGCACGAATGAGGTGTTCACAGCTAGATTTATTACTGGAACTAATCATAGCCGAAAAAAATTAAAGATCAAGCCAAACACGCAATTCGATTTAATCCAATACATAATTATGATCAATTATACTCTGCTTTGAAACAGAAGACTTCTCACTGCCTATCCTTACAGATTGAAGAAAAATCTGCAATTAAGATGAAATTGGTGCACAAGTTCGCCCTCTACGATCCGATACCTTGAATAGAGCTCAACAAGAAGTCCTAGAAGTGGAGGTCTGGTACATAGAAAAAAATCACAACAAGAGCCTAAGTTTCAAAACAACCAATAGCAAAGCCCCAGTAAAATCAAATTTTTCACAACCTAGGTCGGTGTTTCAGCATGGCTCGACTATTCCAAAATATCCCAGCATAAATAATTCTTCAACCCATTACGCGTCATCGCAACAAAGATTTCAAGCATTCTGCAAAAACTGTAAGCGACCTGGACATGATGAAGCTCAATGTTACGCGAAAGAGAGAAATTTTCTTATTGATCACACTACAACTCGTCCACCAAACCGAGTTTTCAGCCTGCAGGAGAAGGACAACGTTACGGAAAACGTCATAGAGGTTCAAGAACAGGAGGAAACGGCAGAGACTGAGTTTCTGCAATATCCGGAAGGTTGTTCTCCATTGCAGCAAATCTACGTGGAACCAATAAAACAGGAAGACTACTAGTTGACAGTGGTTCATCACTCAACTTAATTAAGGAAATGCTGGTGCACTTGGAAAACCACGCGAAAAAGTCACCAAAATGCTTTCAATGGGAAATGACAAACACACATCGAAAATAACAAAATTGAAATTTCAAGGAAAAGAGCACGTATTTGCCATTGTTCCAAATGATTTCCCATCACCTGAAGACGGTATAATAGGAATCCCGTTTATGCATAGTTACAAATTCAATTTATCGAACACTTAGAATTAAACGGAGTAAAACATAAATTACACGATGATGAAATATTTGTGTCCATGAACTCGATTAAAATAATTAGCATGGAAGTTGAAAAGAACAGGGTCATGCTATGATCATGGGCCACCCAAATATACCTGACTCAATTTACAGAATTCAAAATTATCAGTTACAAATCCCAATTTCCAACGAAACTAATGAAACATTAAAAGTTTCCAGCACCGAAATTCGAGCCAAAGTTATAGGTATTTAACCAGAACCTGAGGAGAAGATACAGTATATAACAACTAAAGAATTGGGCAAAAGATTGCAACTTCTACAAGAGAATATAAGGCTTTCGCACATTGCAGCAAATGATAGAGAGGGAATAAGTAAAATTGTCCAAAGCTATCATGATATTTTCACTTTAGAAGGAAACCCTCTTCCTTGTACTGATTTAGCAAGACATCAAATTATAGTCAAAGACGAGAGACCCATTAATAATGCTTCCTATCGCCCCCTAGAATGTCATCAAATCAAGATTAATCGACAAGTTACAGACATGCTTGACAAACGAGTGATATCCATTTCGAAGTCACCGTTCAACTCACCATTGTGGGTAGTACCAAAAAAAGCTGACGCTTCGGAAAAACAAAAATGGCGCATTGTTATAGATTTTAGAAATTTTAACGAAAGAACTGATCAGGATGCGTATCCTCTACCCATAATAGACGACATACTGGATCATTTAGGTAAAGCAAAGTTTTTCTCGGTATTTGACTTATTTTCTGGATTCCATCAAATACCCATGGATCCAGAATCATAAAAATACACCGCTTTTAGTACACAAGAAAGCCATTTTGAATTCGAACGCATGCCATTTGGTTTGAAGAATTCTCCTGCAACGTTCCAAAGGATGATGGATACGGCTCTTAGGGGATTGATCGGAAAAACTTGCTCGTCTATCTTGATGACATCGTTGTTTTTGGTTCAAGTCTTCAGGAGCACAATGAAAATCTTGTCATTCTCTTTAAAAGGTTGCGATAAACGGAATTAAAACTACAGCCGGATTAGTGTGAATACCTCCGACCAGAATTGGGATATCTTGGCCATGTGATCATGGAAGAAGGAGTAAAACTTAATCCAAATAAAATCCAAGCAGTTAGAGATTTTAAAAGACCCTCAAACCCAACCGATGTAAAATCTTTTCTAGGACTTGCAGGATACTATCGAAAATTCGTTAAAAACTTCTCCATCAGAGCAAAACCAATCATAGAACTCACAAAAGAAACTTTCCCCTTCCAATGGACATTTGAATGTAAGAAGGCTTTTCAGGACCTTCAGGACTGTTTATGTTCATCACCTGTGTTAAGGTACCCAGACTATACAAAAGAATTTGTTCTAACAACGGATGCCTCTAATGTGGGATTGGGAGCCATTTTATCCCAGAATGATCATCCATGCTATTACAGTTCGAGGACACTTAGCAAACCGGAATTAAACTACAGCACAACAGAAAAAGAACTGCTAGCTATAGTGTGGTCAGTCAAAAGATTGATACAATACCTCTTGGGTAGAAAATTTAGAATTCAGACAGATCATCAGGCACTAAAATTGCTATTTAATGTAAAATATCCATCTTCAAGGCTACTCAGATGGATACTTCGATTTGAGGAGTACGATTACGAAATAGAGTATAAAAAGGGCAAGCGAAATACAGCAGCTGGCGCATTATCGCGTATGCATTCTACCCGGGAAGAAAATAATTCTTATAAAACTCGTTCAACATATGATCCTCAAATTGACACTGCACGAACCCTTTGAGGGCGAGGATGAGATCCAGTATCACTTGAACATTGAAGACGAACCCATGATACTTAGATCTATTGAACCCCAGGATGAAAAGGAAATATACTTCCAAAAAAAGTTAGGGTAAAGCCTGTCGCCGCTGGAAAACATTGGATTAAAATTAGTGAACAGAATATATTATCACTTCTACGAATTCAACTCCCCGACTACGAGGAAGAAGAGTAGATTAAATTGCTCTTTAGAAAGATAAAAGACTTCACTAACAACAAAAACTGGATGATATTTAAGTTTCACTTGGAAGACCCTTTAATAGTAAACACTGAAAAAATTCGATTGAATGATATGCTTAACTTTCTACTCCAACAAAAATTTCCTGAACATACATTTTTCGTATGTAATAGGTCTGACAAGGAATTAACAAATACAGAAAAACAAAATCTTGTAGCTGAACCACATGGAAACATTAGTTCAGAACACTTCGGGGAAAATAAAACTATTGAGCGCTTGAGAGAAAACATTTCTTGGAATAATATGGAAGACAAAGTGATTGACTTCATAAAAAAATGCGATGTATGTCAGAGAGAGAGACTAATGCGTATAAGACCGAAGATTGAGGCAGCGATCCCTGATGTACCAGTAGCACCAAATGATAAAATTGCAATGGACATTTTCGGACCATTGCCTGTCACACAATCCAGAAAAGAATCTCCGCGCTGGCGTTATTCTTCATCATCGGGTGGGTGGCATCCTTCAAAGTAATCCCCACTTGATTGTATAACACGGTTCCAGCGATGTTTCCACTTCTCGAAACAGTCCTGGAATTCACTTTTAGGGATGACCTTGAGTACGCTCGTCGCATTATTTTCAACCGTCGTTTTATCATCGAATCGCTGTCCTTTGAGTGGTTTTTTGAGTTTTGGAAACAGCCAAAAGTCACAGGGGGCTATTTCGGGACTGTACGGAAGTTGGCGAAGCAATGCGATACTGTGTTTACTCAGAAACTGCAGCACAAGATTCGATGATTGCGTTGGCGCGTTATCGTGGTGAAGAAGTCAGTCACCACACACACGCGAGTCATTCCTAAGATCTTGTTCAAAATTTCCCAAACAGTAGTTTTCGGTATTCCGAGATCATTTTCTAGTTCACGAACAGTTAATCGACGATCACCTTCAATCGCAAGTCGCACCCGCTCAATATTATCCAATGTTTTTGTCGTCGAAGATCGGCCAGAACGAGAATCACTATCAACAGAAGTGCGGCCTCCTTTGAAACGATTATACCACTCTTTTATTCATGTGTTGCTCATACACTCATTCCCAAAGGCCTTCTGCATCATCTGAATACTTTCCAAACTCGTTTTTCCGAGTTGAAAACAAAATTTGATGCAAATTCGTTGATCTTGTTTTTCAGTCATTTCGCTCGTCAGTGTCGCTCGAACACTATGGCGCAGAGATATATAGGTAGGCCCGATACTTTCCGAACAGACCTCGGATGTATTTTTTCATCTCCGATACAAATACTTACTGATCAAAGAGCAAACTTCGTTTCTGAGGTAGTTTAAAAATTTGAAAATCTTTTCAGGATCAAACACAAAGACTACAACCTTTCATCCACAAGCGAATGGAGCTTCAGAAAGGACGCATTCGACAATTAAAGATTTATTGAAGATATTCATTGCCGATAATGATACTGAATGGGATCTAAACCTTACCCTTAGTTGCTTGGCCTATAACGTAGCAGTTCATGGAAATCATCATCATGAATCATCAAGAGCTGTTAGATATATGGAAGAAACGAAACGAATCTTATCTAGAAAAGTGAAATGAATCCATAAAGAAAACACAAGAGCGATTGAAAATTTTGTAAGATTCTCGAATTGTTATCTCAAAACCTATATTCGAAGTTGGAGATATTGTATTAATCCATAATGAAACGAAGCAAAACAAGTTAGATTCTGAATGGATAGGGTCAGTAACAGTAATGCGGCGTAGCAGTGAAACAATACATTTTAATTACTTTAAAGCTTACATATTTCTCTCATAATTTTCGAATGCATGATTGAATTTTTTTCAGTAGAAATATTCCCGCATTTTGTGAAACAATTGATTCGCAATTGGTAAAGCGATTGCTGTACTAGGCACAATTCATGCTGTAATTTGTCATAATAATATACATTGAAATGTGAAAAATTTATATATTTTTCTGTTACATATAAAACACAAATATGTAGCAATATATACATAAACGATAGTTTGGAAAGAACTGCTAAATAAAGAATTTCAAAAACATTTATGCATTTCATGAGAAAAAAAATGTACCTCTCAAAATAAGTACGGATTCCAAAGACGCTTAAAAAAATTTAATAAAATCCTTTTAATAAATTAATGGCTACAAATAATTTCATATCTCCCTAATATACGAAAATTCATATAAAAATATGCATCACAAATTTAAAAGTGAGAGGTATTCCCGCCTATCCTTAAGAATCACGTGACCACTCCCTCTACTAATGAGAGGAGGGAAAAAATGATAAGGTTTATTGCGATAAACGGGAGAGACAAGTTGCATAAACGGGTGTTGCGATAAACGGGGTTTTACTGTACTTGTAAGAATCAAATTATCCGTAGTAGTATTAAGACATTAGACATGTCAGTATGCGAAAAATCTATTTTGAAAATTGATCACCTTGTGTTTATTAGCTTAGCAGAAAGTCAAGGATATATTGTGATGCCCGAAAAAGTAATTGACTTGACCATTAATTGTGAAAACAAAATTGAAGACGTTAGAATCACTGAGGCGACACTATTATCCTCCGAAAATAATTGTATTTTAACCGCCGAAAGTACCATAGTTAAATTAAGAAAATCAAGGGAAATGAGTAAATACATGTTTTAAACAAAGCCATAAACGAACGTATAACACGAACATGGACTGAAACTACTACCGACACGTAGGTAGGTTGCGGACAATGACAGGCCTTTAGTAGCGCCCAAAGTAGTGAAACTGCGTTTTTCAGGAGCAAAACGTATCTAGGGAAAGGGGTGTAATACTCTCCGTAACGTTTCCCAAACACGTCCCTCAGACGCATCTCCCCTACCCTAGATATAGATCGTAGTATAGATCCTAGATCATAGCCAAGGGTAGAACGGCCATGCGAAGCTCCCTGTGAGTCAGTGATCCTTGCGCCCCGTTTACGAAAGGGAGTTTGTATAAAAGCACTCAAATAAAAACTTCTGCATTTAATTGATTCTTTAAATGACTTTCGCATTTTTCTCAGTATAACAATTGAGGTTGGAATTCAAATATTTGCAAAGTTTCCCGTCACTAGTGTGGAAAAGTAAGTTTTATCACACGGACTCATCATCGATCGTGGAATTGACCATTTTTGTTGTTTTGCGCCAGGGCCCCAAAATCGAATTTTCTGCGCGGATATCGAAGAAACTTATCCCACATCATAGTCAATGTCTGCATCGGAATCATCATCTGATATTTCAGAAATTTTCTGTTACATTTATATCGGAGTTAGTATTTGGATTTTTGTTAGTTTTTCTCTCTAATGACTGACCGATATTTATATAGGATTTCATATTCGGAATTTTACCAGTTTTTGGTGGCCTTTGACTAGTTAGTGACTGCATCAGAATTAATGTCAGAATTTTTGTAAGTTTTTTTGTCTAATGACTTGCTAATAATTTTGACAAGTTATATGAAGTTTCTCTAGGCAGAAAAATAGACAAAAACAGCTGACCACCAACCCAGGTGGAAAAGTCGGAGGCCAGACAGTATTTACAACCAGCGCAGTACTGCGCCAGTTGTATCCGAGGCGTAATGCCAGTACTGCCTGTCAATACTGGCGTGGTATTCTTTGGCAGTACTGATGAAACACTGAAGTAGGGATATCATTGACATTTGGCACTCTACTAGTTAGCTACTTCCGCTGTACTGATCATTATTGCTAGTCTGGTACTGGTTGAATGCTGGCTGTATACAACATCCATATACGGGATATATATAACTGGTTTACTAATGCCGCTGTACTAATTATTATTACTGGCAAATTGCCGAGGTACTATTTTCACAACCTTTAACTCATCTATTTTTGACATCCATTCAAAATGAATTTTTAAATAGAATTTCATAATAATTTTTCGTTGAGTGCTCCATAAATGTTTCAGTTTTTTTGCAAAAGAACTATATTTTTCAGTACATAGTATGAACTTTCAATAAAATGTTTTTGATTCAATTTGTATAAATTTACTTTTAAATAGTATTGTAAAACTTAACGAACAATCTAGTCTTTAATATAGTTATAGTTGAAATTTCACCAGATAAAATTCAGTCAGTATTGGCTGCTAGTAATCCACCAGTACTACTTTAAGTACCAGCTCAGTACTGACTGCCAACTCACAGTCGAATTATCATTAGGTGTCTAGCTAGTAGCGCATGGAGAAAAATAGTTCAAGTAATTTTACTCAAATTTCGATCAACGTTAGGACATATGGACAAGTTAGAAATTATTTAGTGTCATACTATAATTATTTGTGATGTATTAAATGTTTAAGAATAAATCACAGTTTTCTCTTAATTAATTTATAATTACTTCTTTTCTTTTCACTTAAGTTTTAAATTGATTTCATGAAAATTTAAACACCTAAAGTCTTGATAAGTGTATTACATAAAATTTGAAAAATCTACACAGGATTTAGATTTTACATAAATTTCTTAGACACAATAATAATTTGGAATTTGCAATTGTCATTTCCATATTTTGAAAATATATAACACAAAAAATAAAAGAACCTTCTTTTAAATGTTTTTACACAAGACAGTTTTTGATAATAATGCAATTTTTTAATGTACATTTTAAAATTTAGTTTCAATAAACTTCATACCTAGTTATAATCAAAATTTATATTAAATATTAATTAATAATTGTATTATATATGTAAACAATCATAATTATAATAATCAATTATTTATATTAATTTTAAAAAAATTTTATGAATATGTTACGTCCCGAAGGATTAAACAGACCTAATTCAATTTATATTTACACTCTCCCGTTTTATTCATGAAACACAAGGTTTCAAGCTAAGGGAACGGGAACAAAAGGTCACTCAATAAATTAATATATTTAGAAAAATCAGTTAAACACAAATATATATATTTTTACACACAAGAATTAAAAGACAGAGATATGATTTTAATTATAGCAGAAACTGACAACTAACAGATTGAAAATTATAAGAAAGGTAACACAATTCACCGAGCTTAGTTAAATCGATTTGGCAAGTTACAGGAATCTTCTTCTTCTTTTCGGGTTCCTAGAGGAGAAACCCAAATTTTTAACAAATTGATACCCAAGAGCAAAAATAGAGAAGAAAAGATATAGACCTTACCTGAATTTTATCTGTGGTGTTAGCTTTGAATTTTGAGGGGGCACGATCCGCCAGGTACACAGATAAGTGCCGCTGCAGATGGCTGGGTTGGTAAGCTTCCCAAAGCGGAAGAGTTTCCAGCTGTGAAACCAGGCCGACGGAGTCTGAGGGGTTGCAGGTACTTCCGCACTGATAAACTTTAATTAATCCAACTTCTGATTATATAATGACGATTCCGGATTAACTCGTTCAGAGATGGTTGAGACTTTTGAAAGATATTGATCACTATCAGCATGTGGTCTCGATGTTATAGGTAAGGTTCGGTGGTGAAGATCAGACTGACTCTCCGTGATTGAATTCCGCCAATTTATAATCGATGGGTGGTTGGGTGTTACCTTGGCAACCTTATGGTGAATCGCGCATCATGATAATAGAACTGTCAGTCAAGTTAATTTATTGCAATTTGTTCAATCTTTGTTAGTTATAAGGTCTGACATTACTTAGTATAACAATGATTTATATTTTACCAGCTGTCTACATTTTCGATACAATGGTTTATTATTCTTTTTATAAAAACTGTTTATGCTTAATTCCTATAATAAAGGTATAATATTTCTATTAATTGTCACGGGGACGTGACAAATAATTTATGAAAGAAGTTGATTTATTTTTTGACACGACACGCTGTCGTTTTATAAAGCTTCACCCTCTGCTTACAGAGTAATGTCAGCGTTGTTGGTACTTCCATCTATAACGACTATTAAAAGGCACTTGGGCAATATCGAATTAGATACAGGTGTAAATTCAAATGTAACAGCTGTTCTTAAAGCTGCAGCAAAGCAGTTGCAAAATGAGAAGGATAAGGCAATGGTCTTGATGTTTGATGAAGCTTTTTTAAAAGCGCATATTTGGTACGATTATAAAAAAGATAAAATAATTGGCTTTGAAGATTTTGGACAAAGGAGGACACATTTTTTCGCTGACCACATTTCAACTTTCATGATACGAAGATTGTATACAAATATGAAGTTCCCTGTCACATATTACTTCTGCAGCTCCCAAACTTAATTTGAAATTTTAATGGGTCTCATTAGAGAAAATGTCAAGTTAATAAAAGAATGCGGGCTCGATGTTGTAGTCTCCGTTTGCGACCAAGGGACGTCTAATGTAAAGGCAGTCAAAGAACTGCAGGTGCAATATCTTCAATATTGTTTCAGAAATGGAATCGAAGCAGGTACAAAAAAAATCCATCATCTTTTTTTTTCCTTCAATAAAAACTTTTTTTTATCGATATTAATTTTCCAAGTGATTAAACATTTTTAAAATTGGTAAGGTCTTCTAAAGGTACTTTTTATTTTAGAAAAAAATACTGCGGTTATATACATAGAAGGAGTAAGAATTATCATGATTTTCGACCCGCCGCACTTGGATAAATGCGATAGCAATAATTTATTAACAAAACACTTAGAACTGGACTATCGTGAAGCTGCTAAGAATAAAGAGATTCCACGAAAGTTTGTTCAGTGGAAACATTATGAAACAGCTTTTGATATGAATGTAGAGAGCAATACAACGTACCGTTCGTTACCAAAATTAACAGAATTTCACGTTCGAATTGGTCGAATACGAAAAATGAAAAACATAGTGTGCAGATAAGTTTTAGTTCAGACATATCAAGTCTGCTATTTATTTTTGCCAACGTTTCAACAAGTGTCAATAGGCTCAAACACAGACCTAGTCAATAATTAAAATTTCGGCACTTTATAAATAGTTGTATCCTTGCATTTATTTTCCATATAATTGTCACTGGTATTTGTAAAACATTTTTTCAGGTGGAAAATTAGTTACATTAAAACTGTCAATTAATATAAAATTATGGGATTAGTCTAATAGAAACAATAAATGTGGATCTACATAATAAGACTATAGTCCTGGTATTAACTCCATAATTTTATATCAGTTGACAGTTTTACTATAATTAACTTTTGATGTGAAAAAAAGTTTTACAAATACTAATGACAACGAGATCGAAATAAACACAAGGATACAAATATTTATAGAATCTCGAAATTTTAATTATTGACTATGTTTATGTCCCCAACCTATGAATGTAAGTATCCTGATGATACCTCCAGAGTGGAGGCCGAAAAATTAGGAAAAATGATTAGCAGATTCAATATATTTGAAAGAATCTATCTTTTTATCCAAATTATTGTACATCTTATTTTAATGAATGCAAAAATATTACGTTTTCAATTATACATTTGTTTAATTAATTTGCAGAAGTTTTACACAGAAAAGACAAGGAAAGTCTTCAATTGGAGGAAGATGCATTGGCCTCCGCTGCTTATGCAGATTTTTCTGACCAACGAATGGATTCATGCAATACACGAAAGTCAGGCGAGAAGCAAGACAAGCCTTTGACAAAATTGGTTACCGATGAGTCTGGTCACATGGAATTTTGGCAGCAAGCAATCACGAAAATCGGAAACATGCGATATGTTGACAAGGATACTTTTCAACCTCTTCCAAATCCTCCATCCCTGGTAAATTGGAGATATACTCTTCATGGAATTCGGGAGCTGTGGAGAACTGTCAAAAAGAAAGGTTTTAGGTACCTTCAGACGGGTTACGTAAATCAAGATCCCTTGGAAAATTTTTTTGGGGCCTTGCGAAGTTAAGGGAGACGTTATGTTACTCCAACCTGCTGGCAAACCGAAGGGGTTTACAAATCTTTGCTTGTTAACAATTTGGTATCAAAGCACTGCAGTGGAGCAAATTGCTTAGACGACAATGGAAAGTCTATTAACTTGTTAGCAGTTTTATCCAAAGCTGAAAACCTGAATTGAGAATTCAGAAAATAGGTCTCACGAATTTGACGAACCGGAACATGCAATTCAGAAACAACCAGCGGAAAATAAGTCCTCCTTCGCATTACTATGCCGTATACAGTCTGCGAGAAACTTTGAAAAAACCGTGCTAAAGCAAGTACAAGGCGTCAAGAGCTGTGAAAATTGCAACCAAGCTTTCTTCTGTGATGATCCGCAAAGAAATGAGTACATTTCCTTAATAAGAAAACACAAATGTGAAGTTTTAAATACAACAGCTGCAGATTATTTCGAACGAGGCTACACACAAGCAGGAAATGTCGTCAATCGACAGTTACAGCGTGGATCTTGGAAGCCTTTCTTAAGGCAACGTTTAATAAAGTTTTTGATCAGCGGAAAAAAAGTAGATTTTGAATGGATTTCCTGCAGCGAACATCGTTTGGACGTTCAGAAAAAATTTGTAGAAAACATTGTGCATCATAACATTTTAAGATGGTGCATTCATATTAACCGACTATTAAGTGGAAGAACGTCCGTCCATAGAGGAACTTTTCTAGAAATCCAAGCTCTTAAAAAATATCAAAATACAATTAAAAGAAAGGCTGGAGTTCAAAAACAGTAAGATCTTTCTTCTAAATAAAATCCCTTTGTGTTTATTTCATAAAGTTGAATATTAATAATATATTTTTTTTGCAGGAAACAAAGACAAGATGGATGATTCCGAACGTAACAGAAATTTAATGAAAAATACATGAATCCCTGGATCCACTGGAGATTTTTACAAGGAGAATTTACATTTCTTTCTTTCGAACATGAAAGTAAATTATTACAGAAGTAAATTATGTGAGCCTCATTTTCAGTTTACTCAGGCCTCACAGACCGGTCCCTATATCCCCTATTGTCCTTTATATATAGTTCAGGTCCTTAAAGTCCCCTATTTTCAAGATTTGATCCCTAAAGTACCTTATTTTCAGCCATTAGTGTACATTTTTTAAAATTTGTATAAAATTCTTCGTTTTCTTCGATTTCTATTCTCAGTTTTTGTAACACCATATATGCTGAAAATTGTTTTAGGCTGTGGTAAATAATTATAATCTGTTTTACGATGTAATGATATATATCAACAAACCTGATCTTCATAATAATAGGTAAAACATTCGCAATAATGATATAAATGTCATTTGGAATTTAAAAGAACTAAGAATTTAAAAAGAAGTCCATATATGTAACCATTACAGTATAAGTATTGTTTTAGTAATTTATTTAAACTTAAAATTAAGTCAAGAAAACTCATATTGTGTTATTACAAGTATACTTATTAATGAAAAGACTGAAATTTAAAGAAGTCACATTTATACATAATAGCTTTAAATTACATTAGAGTTATATAGATGTGAGCGTATTTCGTCGAAATTAATCGTAAGGATACTAAATGTATAGCATGTGAGATTGCCTATAAGTACCTTTCTTTAACCAAAGTATAAAACATCTCAAAAAATAGAATTTTGTTGAGAGTTAATTGAAATTTAATTTAATTAGACTTACATACATAGTCGTGATATATAGGTAATTTCCTATTTAATACTAAAAATACTCACGTCCGAAAATTTGTGAAGTGCAGTTGTTTACGAAAATATGAATATATTTATTATTTACTAAAATAAAAAATATTATGTCTTTATTTACCTTTTATTAAGAGTTTATTCTTTTCAAAACCTTTCAATTTCTTATTTTTGTGTTCATGTCTGAAATAAGTAAAATTTATTTTTAAAAATTTAAACATCAAAAGTCTTGATAAATGTATTACAAAAAATTAGAAAAATCTATGCAGGATTTAGATTTCACATAAATTTCTTAGACACAATAATAATTTGGAATTTGCAATTGTAAAATCCATATTATAAAAATATACAACACAGAAAATAAATAACCTTTTTAATGTTTTTACACAAGATACTTTTTGATAATAATGCAATTTCTTAATGTACATTTAAAAATTTAGCTTCATTAAACTTCATACAAAGTTATAATGAAAATTTATACGTAATACAATTTAATAATTATATTATATATATATCAATAATCATAGTTATAATAATTGATTAATTATAATAATTTCTCAAAATATTTTATAAATAATTTATGAAAAAAGTTGATTCTTTTTACTTGAGTAGGGCTCCAAAACTTTATTTACGGCACTTACTCTCACAAGCTCTGAATAACCCTTACAGTCACTATATAACAAATTTCCAAGTTTTATGTCTTATAACTGTAAGCGAGCGTGTGCGTGATTCGACGAAAGCGTATCGTACTATATATAAGTGTAGTTATTAGGTTTATATAGTTAAGTGTAATTGTGATTAAATATATGATTGGCTACGTCTGAATGGTGTTGAATATATTTGTATGCTGTTTATGTATGTATGTTTCGGATAACTAAATGTTAGGCAATATCTCGCGGTAAGAATTTTTTTTTATTTAAATTTATTATTTCATTGCCAGTTGAAATAATACAGCCGATGCTCATTTTACTCAACTACGGTTTGAAGCTCGTCAAGCATCGGTGATATATTTATACATTTCAGGTTAACCCACTGACGCATTGTGATGCCCTGTCGTCGACAACGTTTTACTCATCTCCTTACTATTTCCTATATAACACTTATTAATATTCACTTTGGGTGAATTAGGTATTTATCAAATTCATTTTTCCCGACTAGGATTTAATAAATGTTCAAATGTCCTTAAGTTCCAAGTTTTATCGACAGAGTTGAGTAAAATTACTTCAACTATTTTTCTCCGTGTAATAGTACAGTATTTAGCTGTTCATTGTGATTCATATTTAAAAATTCTTGTTGTATTTTTATTCTTTCACAAATTATTTTCAACTTTAAATCATTTAAATTTGTGAAATGGATTTCATATAATATATTTCAAAATTTTCCGCTCTTTAGAATACATCGGGTTGGAGGGGGCAGGGGTTTCGTTTGCATTGATATTAGTTCTTGCTATCAAAACTTGACGGCGCTGATGCTCATTTTCACTTTTTTAAGTACCCTCCTAAAATACATGGTAGTGGCCGCACTGTGTTTTACAATTTCAGTCTTATCTGAAAGTTGCTGACCAGTGACTACAGTAAGAATTTACACTCCTATTCCATCTGAATCTTTCTTTACTTTGAAGGTATACAAACCTAGTTATAATACAAATTTATATTAAATATTATGAGCGTCTTTTTTTCCACAGAAAGATTTTTGAAATTCTTTAATATTTGAATTCATTGGCATTATTTGCGATATAAGAGTTTGAAATTGTCTACGAGGACACCTGTCGGCAACGTATCTTATCCGATACGCGACTAGTGATTCTCCGATAATGTAGGCAGTGGCAGAAATTTCAAACTCAACTAATTAATTAATTATATTGATTGTTTTAATATTGTATGAATAATTTAAAAAAACATTGATTTATTTTTACTTAGGTGAAGCTCAAAAACTCTATTCACGACACTGGTCCACAAGTTCTGAAGAATTCTTGCAGTGACTATGTAAAAAGGTTCCAGGTTTTATGTACCAGCATTGTAAGCGAGCTTGTGCGTGATACGACGAAAGCGTATTGTCCTATATATAATTATAGTTAGATGTAGTCAATAAGCTGGTACACATCAGACATCAGTTTCAAACTCATTTAACTCTTGCCAACGTTTCGTCTCTTCTCCAGAGACATCATCAGGGCATACAATAAAAATAGCCAACTCATGTAGTTTACAAAGAGGAATTTTTTCAAAGTAATGTAAGGTAAAAACCAAGTCAAATCAAACATTCTGAAGATAATAAAAACATAAATGAAAATTGAAAATCATTCTTATTAATAAAAACTTGACTTTAAAAAAAAAGAAAACAGATTAAAAATATTTACCAATAAAACGTATATTATCCTATTAACAATGCTTTCAAAGTAATGTGATGTCAAAACCAAGTCAAATCAAACATTCTGAAGATAATAAAAACATAAATAAAAATTAAAAATCTTTCTAATTAATAAACACTTGACTTTTTTTAAAAAACAGAATAAAAATATTTACCAACAAAAACGTATATTATCCTATTAACAATATTTTTCCTTCACCAAAAACCATTGAACAGAAACAAAACTTTTAAATTTGAAATTTCGAAAGAAAAATGTCATAATGACTAGTCACGGAGAAATATTGATATATACTAATGAAACGTAACATGAAATGACCTCACATTATTACAAGTATACTTATAAGCTAATACCATTGGATACAAATAAACAAATAATATTAAGTTACAATTAAGAGAAGAGAAACAAATCTGAGGAAAATTTCAAATTAACAAATAGTATTGTAAAAAAACCAAATATTTTAAGAAAGAAAATCTAAAATCATATTATAAGATGAATTGAAATGTTCAATGTTTTATTTTTATTTTATTTTTATATTTTATTAAGGCTATTGTCCTTTTCTTTTTTTATATAAACCATTTCAGAAAAGGATCTTTTAAAAAAATTTGTTTCTTTATGTAAAATTTTGACATCATTCCAATGAAAAAAATGATTTATCTGATCATCTTAATAATTCTTCCAGTGTTTGCTAATGACATTATGAAACTTCTCATTGAGATTGAAATTTTTTTCATGTTCATCTATTCTGATTCTCAATAAACGTTTAGTTTGGCCAACGTAACACTTACCACAGTTGCAAGAGATTTTATAAACGACATTATTCTGTTCTCCAACTGCATAAGGATCTTTACCTAATGTTATAAATTTATCTAATTTTGAATTTATTCTAAAAACAATTTTTGCATGATATTTTTGTAACAAACATCTTACGACCTCCGATAGACTTCCATAATATGGAATTGACACAATTGAATTGTTGGTAGTACTAGAAACATTAAGCGAATTTTTCAAGACAAAGTCATGATTGCTTGTCCTAGCATGAATTTCCCTGAGTCTTCGTCTTATATGTTTATTAATAAAATGACTCGGATAACCGTTGAGAATCAAAAATTTAGAAGCTAATTTTAGATTTCCTTGGTGGAATTTTGTGTCACTAAGTGAAATAGCAGAATCTGCCAGAAAAAGTATTTTTTCGAAACCAATTAGTAGATATACTATTATCACTATTTCTTATAACTAATACATTCAAAAAATTCAAACAATTATTATTTTCAATTTCATAGGTAAATTGCAATCTATTGTGGTATAAATTGAACTTAGTTAGTGTGTCAAGAACTTCATCTTTAGGAATCAATAAAAATGTATCATCAACATAACGAAAGTAAACGGGAATGTCGAAATCTAATCTATCAAAAATTACAGTTTCTAAATCTTGCATAACAAAATCTGCAAGAGTAGGAGAAATTGGATAACCCATTGGAGTACCAAAGGTTTGTCTGTAAAACTGAACAGAATAATGTCGTTTATAAAATCTCTTGCAACTGTGGTAAGTGTTACGTTGGCCAAACTAAACGTTTATTGAGAATCAGAATAGATGAACATGAAAAAAATTTCAATCTCAATGAGAAGTTTCATAATGTCATTAGCAAACACTGGAAGAATTATTAAGATGATCAGATAAATCATTTTTACATTCTCATCATGGATGAGAAGGTATTGGTTTTATGTGAAAAATGACTTTCGAAATTTTCATCAAATCTTTACGTTTTGAGACCCCCTGAGTCAGAAAAAATGGTTTTTACGAAAGTGTCTGTCTGTCTGTCTGTCTGTAGGTCGTGTGCGGCATAACTCTCGATAGAATTATCAGATTGCATCAAAAATTTCAATACTGGTTTTAGATAGTGCTCATAAATCTCTAAAAATTATCCTGATAACATTTTTTGATTAAATCAAAATTAGAAATGTTACAGCATATTCAAATTCGAAAAAAGTCAATATCAAAATTCCATTTTCCAGTTAAATTATACGAGATACGAAAAAACGTTATGATACAATATTATTGAATAAATAAAGACCTACAAATTTGAATTGTAACATTTTTTCATAAGATGCATATTTTTCTTTTTAATTAAAAAAAAAACTATTGAAAATCCAAAATTCAATTTTTTAACAATAATATGTAAAATAAGAAAAAAACGTAAGAATAAAATTTTGTTAGTTTCAAAAAGATCAAAAAGTTTTGTATCACACAGTTACTGATAAAAGATATATTTTTCGTTTCAGTTCCAAAAAATAAGATTAAAATTCAAAACTACCATTTTTTAGACAAAATATGTGAGATACAAAAAAAACGTTTAGATGGAAAATTGTTTGCCTAAATAAGGTCTACATATTCTCATCAAGAAATTTCGGGACAGGATGTATATTTTATGTTTTGATTTTTAATATTGAAAAAATTCGATTTGTTTCACCAAAATATGTGAGATACGAAATAAGCGTTGTTCTGCAAAATCGTTTCCTTAAATAAAGTCTACGATTGTTTTTCCTTTTTGAGATATTTGGAAGAAAATAAATTTATCAATAATCATGTAATTTATTAAAAAGTTACAAAAATGCAAACAGAAAATCGAGCGCGAAGCGCGAGTGTCATGATGAGAATGTGTTCCTTAAGGCCGATAGAGCCTTAAGTAAATTGAATTTCCTGTTTCACTTAAATTCAAAAAGAAATAGAGTGACTTTGAGAAAATGACTAATTTACATCATCTTTAATATCATTAAATTGGTTTGAGCTTCAGTATTAAATTATATTCATGCATTCATTAATAAATATTATTATATAAAGAATAAGTTACGTTTTTACTAGGAGGATTATTTCAGATTAAATGTACGTGCCTGAAAAACTGCGAATGAATGGACCCAATCCTATGGGATATATAAGTTGTTTTACAATACGCATTCTTGTATTGACCCTTTTAATTTATAGAGTGCCTTCCTGAAATAATTTTAAAAAAATCTACATTCTGCTTCTTATTTCATTATATATTCTATGTTTATTTGATTACAATAACTCAATTTGACAATTTTATTTAAGTATAAACTACCACTTTAAACGTAAATGTAAATTATGTATAAAGTAATCACAGATGTATCTTTCTATACATCGCATATTGTGAAAAAACAAAAATATTATATATAATATATATAAAAATAATATACTAAAACTGTCAATTAAGAGTTAAAACAAAATGTCACAACCGATTTCAGTTAAGTCAAAATAGAACTGACATTTTCAGTTGAGTTAAAATGGAACGGAGATTTTCAGTTGGGACAGTTTGTTCACTTGTTTGCGAGTTAAGTCAAAGTTGCTCGGGACCATCGAAATATTCACTTTTAATTTTTTGTTATGACTGGATTTAAAATTTGTCGAAAACATACAAAAAAAAAATTATATTTCTCAAATTAAAAGAAATACTTGTACACAGGCCTCACAGTCCCTTTGGGATAAAAAATAGGGTGTATAGGGACCTGTTTTCTTGCCCATAGGGACCTTTTTTACGCTCATAGGGTACATTTTTTAAACAAAAATCAGGTATGAAAGGAAGTTATTAAAAAGAATAAGCTCTTAATAAAAGGTAAATAAAGACGTAATACTTTTTATTTTAGTAAGTAATAAATATATTCAAATTAATTAGTTGAGTTTGAGAGAGCAGTCGACCGGCAATCGAAAGACCTGGGCTCGAATCCCAGCATAGTCGAAAGCGTCTTTTTTCCACAAAAAGATTTTCAAATTTAATAAATATATTCATTTTTTCGTACACAACTGCACTTCACAAATTTTTGGACGTGAGTATTAAATAGGAAATTACCTTTTTTTTAAATGTTTTATACTTTGGTTAAAGAATGAATGTTATTTCTTTAAATTTCAGTCTTTTCATTAATAAGTATACTTCTAATAACACAATATGAGTTTTCTTGACTTCATTTTAAGTTTAAATAAATTACTAAAACAATACTACTGTGATGGTTACATCTATGGACTTCTTTTTAAATCTTAGGTTGATTGCGATTGTTTTACCTATTACACCTAACATTAACATGTTGTTCGTCGCTAATGTTATTGACTGAGGCAGTGCATACATCGACCAATCATAATTTCTTGTATAAAAGCGCTCAAAATTTAAATATTATTTAATGCCAGTTTCAAAATATTGAGGTCATTAGAAGAATGCAACGTTTGTATACCTCAATTTTATACAAATTTTTAAAAATGCACACTAATGGCTGAAAAAAGGTACTTTAGGGACCAAATCGTGAAAATAGGGGACTTTAGGGACCTCAACTGAATATAGAGGACAATAGGGGATATAGGGACCGGTCTGTGAGGCCTGTGTACACTGAAAAAATTTCGGTGCACCGGTTGCACCTGTAGGGACAGCAGCAGCGCCAAACGTCGTGGTAAATCTTATAATCCGCACAGCAGATGCACTCGATCGGCACAAGCGCTCTCCGAACTGCATAGTGCAAAGGTTATCTTTGATTTCGGGAACCATGGTACACCGGTGATGAGAGAACGCGTTGTTCTTATAGTTCTTATAATAATGATATAGTGATGGATATTTTTATACAAAAAAAAAAAACATTTTGAGGAGTTGAAAAGAGTATTTGAATGCAAGTGTAAAATTTTAACTAGATTGAAAGCTTTGTAAATATGTTTATTATATGTAACCTATGATTTCCTTAAGCAAAAATAGTGACTTAACCTCTTTATTGCATGTGAAGAGATTTATGAAATAGATGGCACATTATTAGATTCATTATTATTGTGCATATATTGAAGCTTATAATAAACTAGTTATATGTCTTGTATTTACTCGACATGCAAATAAAATTGATTCTAAGTACATCTAAATGTCGGGAGTTGAGAAAAAAAGGATTTTTCTAAAACTAAGACTAAAGTTAAGAAAATAGAAATAACAATTAGTAACTTTTCTAACAATTTAATAAACTCTAATTGTAAAAAAAGTTCAAATTTGTTAAGAATTAAAAACTGTGAATTTTTTGAATGTATAGTAAATTCCACCTTTACATGGTGTGACTACTGACTCAGTTTCGGCGCACGAGCTGTACCACATACTAGGTTGTTCAAAAAGTTTTGAAAGCGGAAATGAAAATACATTTTTTTTGTTGGTGAAATCACTTTTATTGCTCAGTATAATCTTCCATAAGATCAATACATTTGGTCCAACGGTCTTCCAATTTGTTTATCCCATCATGGAAGTGACTTTCTGCAAGGCCTGCAAAATACTCCTCTACGACGGCTATAACCTCTTCGTTTGATGAAAAATGCTTCCCACGAAGGAATTTCTTGAGGTGTGGGAACAGCCAGAAGTCAGAGGGAGCTAAATCAGGCGAATAAAGTGGATGCTGCAACAATTCGCACTTTAATTCGGTTATTTTAGTGATGGTTTTTTGAGCTATGTGAGCGGGTGCATTGTCGTGATGAAAAAGGATTTTTTTCTTCTGCAAACCGGGTCTTTTTTCACGAATTTTTGCATCCAATTGATCCAAAAGGTTACAATAATATTCAGAATTTATTGTTTTGCCAGTTTGGAGATAATCCACCAACAAAATCCCTCTTGCATCCCAAAAAACTGATGCTAACACCTTCTTCGCCGATTTCTGGACACGAACTCGCCTCGGTGCCGAAGTGCCTGGTTCACACCACTCCTTAGCCTCTTGTTTTGATTCAGGATCATGATGGAAGACCCAAGTCTCATCCATAGTGATGAATCGACGCAAAAAATCCTTTTTATCCTTTCGAAAACGCTCCAAATGTTGCTCAGAAAGTCGCATTCGAACGTATTTTTGTTCCATTGTGAGCGAATGCGGCACCCATTGTGCCCAGAGCTTTCTGAAACCCAAAACTTCACGTAAAATATGACTCACACTGCCTAATGAGATGTCTACGGCCTCTGCTAAATCTCTCTCGGTCAATCGACGATCTTCCAAAACCATATCCTGTACTTTTGCTATGAATGCTGGTGTTGATGCACTTTTTGGACGTCCTGAGCGTGGATCGTCTTCAACGCTTTTTCGACCACGTCTAAACTCTAAAACCCATCGATGCACAGTTGGAAATGAAGGAGCAGCTTCCTTTAACACTTTCACCATTTTTGTATGAATTTCCGTTGCTGATAAACCTTCCAAAACAAAGAATTTTATCACTGCACGATATTCGGTTTTTTCCATTGTACAAAAATACACTGACACGTCAACTTCAAATGGCTTGTAAACAAACAATGAATTGACAGAGTGGAATGACACTTTGGGTATGTTCATATGAAAGATGAAATCTTAAAATGGCGTAGAAATTTTGGTTCTTGTACTGCTCTATAGATGTCGCTTTCAAAACTTTTTGAACAACCTAGTATAAGGGACAACATTTGCCCCTTACTTTCGCGCATCTGTACGCCCGAAATCTGTGCAACGTTCGCTCCGAATCTGCAGTGCAGCCGGCGTACTGTAGGTGGTGCAACCGGTGCACCGAAATTTTTTCAGTGTACGTTTGCACTATTTGTATGAAATTTGTATGCTTAATTTTAAGCATTTTATATTCAAAGTGTTCAATATTGAAGACTTCCATTTTAAAAGTTTACAATTTTGAATGCAAAAAACTGTAATTCTTCATTTTCAAATTTTCTATATTCAAAGTAAATAGCCCAGTAATCGTCAGTGTAGCAGTAATCGTCATTTTACTCTTGAGAGTTGACAAAGTACTGAAAAACAATCTCAATTGAAGTATTTTACAACGACTGATAGTACGACTTAGTGGTATGGATTATAAAAAATTGTCAAAATCAATGATAATCCAATAAAATGTAAGATTATTTATGTGCCGATTACTGAAACTAAGATACCGATCACTGGGGCATTTCCCCTAAGGATTGCAATGGTAATACTTCGATTTATGTAGAAAAATTATTTTTAGTAGTCAAAACAGGGAATTTTAGTTAGAAGTTTTACCGTGAAAAATATTTGTTTGAATCAAACATATTTTCTCTTTGATACACCGTCAAACAAATATTTGTTTGATTCCAACATATTCTTTGTCTTAATTTCTTTGATTTGAATATATATTTTGTTGAAATGAAATAAATGTATTGTACGAGTGGCACTATTTATATTTTGAGCCTTGGCAACACTGAGTGTTCTCAGGTGCCGTCCTCAGGTGCCATCTGACATTTGCGCTGGAAAGTTTGGCATTTTTTACTGCAACCACCTTTAGAACTTTTTGTCTTGTGTGGGTTATTTGTTTTGTTTACAGGGACTTAAAAATTGTGTTTCAGCAAAAAAATTGAATTAACTCGTGAAAATTTTCGTGCGATGATTTATTACAACTTTCGACGTGGATTATATCAAGACAAAAATGCATTGATCAACTTATTTCCACTTTTGGCGATGAAGTCCCAACCTATGCCACTGTGAAACGCTGGTATAACGAGTTTAATCGTGGCCGCTATTTGCTCACCGACGAATTTCGTAAAGATCGTCCAAAATAAGTTGTTGGGCCAGAAAACATTAATGCTGTGCAATAACTGATAATGGAAGATCGTCATGTGACATACTGCGAGATTGAGGCAACCTTAAGCATTATAGTTCCACCAGCATATATAAAATATTGCATGAACATTTAGCCGTGAACAAGATTTGTTCTCGTTGGATCCAACATAATTTGAAAAAAGCTCAAAAAGATGCAAGTCGATTGGTGCAAACAAATGCTCAAGAAATGTTCGAACGCATGCAAAAGTGTATAGATTATAAAGGAGAATACTTTTAAAAACAATAAAGCCATTTTTGATGACAAATTAATGTTTATCATTGTTAGGCTCAAAATATAAATAGTGACCCTCGTATGGATTACAAAAAGTCCTTGTTTGAATTAAGCAATGTTAATTAATTAATTCAAATTAAGCAATAAAAAATTAATTGATGTAT
This sequence comes from Diplolepis rosae, assembly GCA_030998225.1. Classification (NCBI taxonomy): domain Eukaryota; kingdom Metazoa; phylum Arthropoda; class Insecta; order Hymenoptera; family Diplolepididae; genus Diplolepis; species Diplolepis rosae. Next base: position 5,404,224 of record JAPYXD010000608.1, on the reverse strand, counting down.
CATTAATATTACATTTGATTGATATTTATCAATAAACAAGTAAATGACTGTACGCAATCACACGGAGAAAAATAGTTGAAGTAATTTTACTCAACTCTGTCGATTAAGGCAGGGGCCTGCTTCATAGGGTTCAAAAATCGAAAAAAAAATTTCCTATAAATATATAAACCTAATAACTACACTTATATATAGTGCACGATACGCTTTCGTCGAATCACGCACACTGGAAAAAAACCGTCATGCTATACGTAAAATCCCGTTGCATTGACGGGGAGGAGCATCGGCGCGTTTACAACGTTAGGCTAACGTGCTGCCAGCGCCAATGTAGCGTTGGAAACTCACGTTAATCCAGCTACGTCAACCCCGTCAATTCACCGGGGATGTTAACGCTGGAACGCCGTGTGATTTGAAAAATTACACGATGACGCAATTTCATATCCATAATGAAATTGGCATATATAATTAGGAAAACAAAAGAACTGAAAAGAACAATCGCGAGTATTGTCATAGCTGATCATTTTTGGGTGAATTTACGTTGGCTCTACCGTCAGTGCAGCGTTGAATAGCACCGGCGATTCACCGGGACGCAACGCTACGCCAACGTGAAGTTGACGACGATACTCCTTCCCATTGATTTCACCATGTTTTTTTCCCGGTGCACACGTTCGCTTACAATGCTGAGATATAAAACTTGGAACCTACTTATATAGTGAGAGCAAGAGTTATTCAGAGCTTGTAAGAGTAAGTGTCGTGACTAGAGTTTTTGAGCCTTACACAAGTAAAAATAAATCAACTTTTTTCATAATTTATTCACAATTTTTTTTTTTAATTAATATAAATAATTAATTATTATAATTATGATTGTTTATATATATATATATATATATAATATAATTATTAATTAATATTTAATATAAATTTTTGTCATAAATAGGTATGAAGGTTAATGAAACTAAATTTTAAAATGTACATTAGAAAATTGCATTATTATTAAAAACTATCTAGTGTAAAAACATTTAAAATAAGGTTCTTTTATTTTTTGTATTGTATATTTTCAAATTATGGAAATTACAATTGCGAATTCCAAATTATTATTGTGTCTAAGAAATGTATGTGAAATCTAAATCCTGTGTAGATTTTTTAAATTTTATGTAATACACTTATCAAGACTTTTGGTGTTTGAATTTTCATGAAATCAATTTAATTTAAAGAAGTTAAGTGAAAAGGAAAGAAGTAATTATAAATTAATTAAGAAAAAATTATGAATCATGAATTTATTAAACTTACAGAATCTATATAACTAGATTATGTGTTAGACTAAAACAGGATTTGTCATAAAAATGTTAAATGAGAAATAAAAAATTTTTCCATTGAATTGACTATAGTTTGTATACCTTAAAAGTAAAGAAAGATTCAGATGGAATAGGAGTGTAAATTCTTATTGAAGTCACATGTCATCGACTTGTGGATTGGACTGAAATCGTAAACCTTTCAATCATAGTTTCTAAGAAAGTTGTCGAAATCCCCATTGACTAGACATATCCAAAAGTCGATGACAGTTGAAGAAAGTTTGAACTGCTAATATTTTCCGTGCATGAGCGTTAACTTCAATCTATTAGGATCAAATTAATAATATCCTACTCTCTAAATCCAAAATAGTGCAAAACCTCTTTTTTCTAGTGGTTTTCCACTATTTGACAAAATGCGAAGTACGCCACTTTGGACTAGTGAATAATCACTAAAATAATCCACTATTAAGTAAGTGGTTCATTACGCTCTAGATAAAACAGTGGCTATTCCACTATTTAAAATTTAGAGAGTACTAAAATAACTTGAAACATCAGTATGCTGAAAATTCAACACGTTTTTCAAATTAAAATTTTTTTATGTGTGCCCAAGGCGCAGATTACCTTCATTCGATCCTGGTTGAATAGATATAGCTGGTGGAACGAGACTTGCAACTCACGGTTTACGCAACTCTCGATTGCAGTGTATAGTAGAATAAAGGGAAAGCTCTACTATTTTTGTGATTAAGTAAAAGATTGGTTTTTTTATAATTATACTACGAGTAATAATATATATTTTTAGAAATCTTTAATGCACGCTTTCATACTTCACCCCACACTTCTAAAGTTTACTCATCTTTGATTTATTCTTGAAAATTTAATATATCACAAATAATTACAATGATACTAAAAAACTTCTAACTTGTCCATATGTCCCAAATTTGATCGGAAGTTGAGTAAAATTGCGTTAATTTTTTTTCTCCGTGCACTTATACATATAAACGCATGCCTAAATGCAATTAAAATCTCTTAAACGCAACGGGGTTCGAACCTTACATCTAATCTTGACTTATTTCTACGTATATTTTACTCCTAATGACTTGAACATCGCGGCTATCGTACGCCTGGAAATTCTTGCCGAATTCACAGCTAAGCTATATTTAAATACTTATTGAAAATTCAAAAACAAGTATACTTAACGTTCAGCTTTGCACAAATGATGAACAAAACAGTCATATAATGGAACAATAACCCGAAAATCTGTAATTTGTAAATCTTTGGCTTTTTTCGTTCTATCAATTAATAACAATTTCTGCTCCAATAAACATATTAAGAAAATGGTGTTTTTTAATTTCATCATATAATTCACTTCAGCAGTATTTCATAAAGCTTGACCCGGGCTCAAATCACGACGCAGTCAAAATCATCTTTTTTCACAGAAAGATATCGAATTCTTTAAATTTAAATCTATAAACTATATTCCAATATTTCAAATAAACACTTTTATCATGATAAGGTTAACTCCATAATATTTAAAAAAATATATTTTTGAGGGTCGGTAGAAGTCCTATTCATTATTAATTTAAAGATTTGTTTACAAACTTTTATTGTTTGGGTCGATACAGGTATCGGTCATTGTTTATTTAATAACAAAAAAAAAAAAAAGTATATCATAGTAACTTGCTTATTAATTTACTTTTTCAAATTTAAATCTAAGAAATAGTTTAGTAGTTTTCAGATCGGGGAATAGATATCTTATTCCGTAACTACTGGTCTTTTTCCCTTAATCAAAAAGTACATATCACGTCATGTCTTGAGTCAGAGCCCACTTTAGTCTCATGTCTACGGATGCTTGTATTCACCACTCGCCACAGTGTCGCTAGTTGTTTTTGGTCACTTCGCCACTCGCGAGTGTGTCGGAGGTGAACTTTGCTTTTGCCACCTGCATGTTGTTCTCTATAACTAACTTTTAAATCAAAATGTTAAGAAGTTTATAATACGTATCAAAGAAATTGCTGGGAATAATAATATTATGTTGTGTGCATAAAAAATTTTCCGGATTTATAAAAATGTCCGGTCATTGAAATTGCAAAATATATACATTTCAATTTCCAGTTTTTGAAACTATAAATTAAACCTTTCAAAGTAGAACTGTTTTTATATTTAAAATGTATGGTAAAAATTAAGTTTAAGTTAAAAATTTACAGTTCAAAAAAGGGAATATAAATGATGAAAATGTAAGTGGAAATGGCAATTGATCGCAAGTTTTGATTTTTAATATAGGAGTACATTAATTTTTTCACGAGAACATTTTTTCAATATGTCCAAAATTAAATGTATTCAATTACAAAGGGTTAGTAATTTTGCAAAATTTAATTTCTAAGGCCCATTTTAAATTTTACGTTCAGAAAGAAAAAGTGAAACAATGTTTTTCTGTGGAAGCACTTTAAGAACGATCAATTTTAATGTCTTTAATTCATGCAAAATTTAATTACATTAAATACCACCCAGCTTGAATTAAACTTTAAGAATTTTGATTTTTTTCTTACAATCGTAATTATAAAATGTGAATAAGAAATCCAATTTTAATATTCTTTTTCAATTCTTCTATTATTTAACTACCATTAAATCTTCTACTTTTATTATTATTTCTATCAATAATTACTACTACTTAATAGAGATATTTATCCTGTTACTACAATTATTATTATTTACAGATTTCAATAAATATAAATAAATAAATCACAATTTCAAGTATTGAAAATTATATATTTTGCACTTTCAATGACCGGACATTTTTATAAATCCGGAAAATTTTTTATGCACACAAAATAATATTATTATTCCCAGAAATTTCTTTGATACGTATTATAAACTTCTTAACATATTTTTAAAAAAGAGGTTATGCGGCATCATTCTTGCTTTTTATATTCAAGTATTTTTATATTACTCAGCATTTCACATCAACAGATATAATTAATTGACGTAAAATTAATTAAACGGATTTTTAGTAATAATCTTTAACTGAAGAATAAGTAATATATGAAAAAATTGAATTACTTAACTACACAACAAGCACCATGCAGGTGACCAGCCCTATCCAACTCCTCCATTTTTGCATGGAACGCGTCTGTAAATATATGACCCCCAGATGATAGTTCCTTAAAATCCCGACTGAGGGCGCAGTTGCGCTTCAGCCTGACTTTAACATTGTTTGATATAGGATAATGTTACAAAGAATTTAAAAAATCACATTTATCAATAAAAAATACTCATAAAACTATCACAATAAATTGACAAACATATAATAAGAATTTTCAGCCAACAAAATTTTGATAGATAATGATAGGAATGGAGAAAAAACATTTTAAACGCAGTCGCGCTTCAGCCTGTCTTTTTAACATTGTTTCTTATGGATTAATTTTACAAACAATTTAAAAAATTATATTCTTCAATAAAAAAATATTTATGAAAATATCATAATAAATTATCATTAAAACATTAAAATTTACAGCAAAAAAAATTTTAATAGATACTGATAGCAATGGAGAAAACAATTTTGAATACATATATTTATATAGCTTTCCATAGTGTATTAAAGTGTTATAATAATTAAATTGATAATAATTTCCAGTTAATTAACAAAGCAATTATTATTATGGTCAGCTATCTATTATTTTGTATGTAAATTTATTTCTAAACTTCATTTTGAAGTGAATTGCTTTGTTAATTAATTGGAAATTATTATCAATTCAAATTATTATAACACTTTGATATACTATGGAAAGCTATATATATATATTCAAAATTGTTTTCTCCATTGCTATCAGTATCTATTAAACATTTTTTTGCAGTAAATTTTTAATAGGATGTCTGTTAATTTATTATGATAATTTCATAAATATTTTTTTATTAAAGAATATAATTTTTTAAATTGTTTGTAAAATTATTCCATACGAAACAACCCGGTAAGAAAGTATGGATTAAATTAGATAGAAACGTTTCTATTTAATTCAATACCGTTTTTGAAAATTACGTTTCAATCCAGAAGAGTATTAAAGACGTAAAAGAAATGGATTGAAATGAATCCACCAACCTAATCGGGATTAAAACGGAGTAAAAAGTACCGCTTTAGTGGAACGGAATTGAACATAATTACCCTCAAAAAAGAAAGAAAAAAGTTTATTTATTCATGTTAAGTTTATACATTTTAATTTATAAATTTAATTTATTCTCAATTATGTACAATTTTGGATTGATTCAATCAATGTACATTTAATTTTTACAAGAGTTTCTCACTTTCATTTTTTGTCATATTTAGTAAACATAACGTTCATTGTATTATTTGATAAATTTATTCAAGATATATTAATTGCATATTTATTATTTCTCAATTGCATTTTTTAAGGGAATTTATCTAAATTATTTAGAAAAAATTTGCAAAATAATTAATTAGAATTCAAACTCCTGCCATTACAGTGGTCAAACCGAATTAAATTGACTTCAATTTTAGACGAGAAACAACAAAATTAGTTTGTTCCACATATCCACTCACAGAATGAAATTAAAATGACTTCAAATTCTTAGGTTATCCTACGTAATAAAATTGAATTATTTTCTTTTACACTTTGACTCATAAAAACGAATTAAGATGTCTTTAATATTATAAGTATCTTTGCGAGATTAAACAGAATCAACTTGACTTCAAATTTTTCACCCTTGACAGAATTAAAACGTGTTCATTCTTCGTCGCAGGATTCAACGGAATTGAAACGAGCACAAACGTAGCACGCTAAAATGAATTGAAGTGTTTACGCTCAAAAACGGTATTGCTTTGGATTAAAAGTGTTGGAAAATCGACAATATTCAAACTACTTTTAATTCAATTTAATCCATACTTTCTTACCGGAAATGTTAAAAAGTCAGGCTGAAGCGCGACTGCGTTTAAAATTTATTTTCTCCATTCCTATCATTATATTTAAAATTTTTTTTTGTTGAAAATTTGAATTATATGTTTGTTAATTTATTGTGATAGTTCCATAAGTATTTTTTATTGATAAATATAATTTTTTAAATTATTTGTAACATTATCCCATAAGAAACAATGCTAAAGTCAGGCTGAAGCGCAACTGCGCCCTCAGTCGAGATATTAAGGAACTACCATTTGGGGTCACATATTTACGGACATCTTTTATGCAGTTTGATAGGGCTGCAGGTGACACTCGCGAGTGGCGAAGTGACAAACAACATCTAGCGACACTCTACGTCATTGATAATTCACAGTCTACACTCTTAACGGCTATGTGAACGAATATTCACTTTCGTATTATTTACTATAAAAATTATAGATATTATGTTCTTTGCTTTGCGCAGATTGAAAAAGAAATTACACAATGTCAACGGAACACTTTAAATTAATATTCTTACCGGGGTTTTTGATATTTACCCACACGAAATTGAGCAGCAACAAGCCAACCGTAACCTAGCAAACCTGTTCGAACACTGATGCCCCTCTATCTTTGCGCATGGCAAGAGAGGATTCCTTGATATGCTCATTTTCTATCGGGTGGTTGTTCTATATTTCATCAGAAAGTACTTTGTAATGACATGACTCGACAACATTATATTTCTCGGACGATGATGAGCAATATCTATTTACGATTAATTATTAGTACGTTTTTTTACGTTTTTAAAAAAAATTTCTTCAGGACACAAATACGACAAATGAATGTTTATCAATATGTTTTACCACGCGTTCTTTGCCTTCAAAATTGTTGTCTTCATTTTTCTTCTCCATACATTTTTACTGTGGGTTATTTTTTATCGTTGACCAAATGAAACACCAAAAAAATTTGCAGTGTTGGAGAACCCCTTGTTGGAGAATAGAGTTCATAGAGTTTGTGTTATTGCTACCAGAATCTCTAATAAAAATCATTGGAAATTATAATTTTACCTTTTGCCATATCACGATGATTAATGAATCAATCTTAATGTATATATATATTTTCCTTTAATAATTCGTTTGGTCAAAATGTACAAATATAGAACAAATTTTCTTTACTATATTCAAAATTACAAAAAATTGAAATCTGAATCGTGATTGGTGCTCCAGATATTTTAGACCTTGCGCTACATTCTCAGTTGTATGCGTTTTCCGCGAACATAAAAGTTAATTTCTCTTAATTTAGTACTATGACTGAATATAAGATTAAATTTTCTGAAAGTTACTTCGACTTTGAAGACGGCATTCTCATCATGTTTCTCGCGCGCTATGCGCTCAACAGTTGATATACAGGGCCGCTTTGAGATACAAATTGAGCGCACCGACCATAAAAGGGCGTCTTCGCGCGAAATTCGATAAAAGTATTGTTCACAGACAGAAAGCGGGAGGAAAAAAAAGGTGTCAAATTGGAAAGTAAAAAATACCATCAAGATCAACATGGCCAAATCCCACATTTTTTGCTGATAATAATAAATCCGATTATTAGTTTAAGTAATAAGTAATTATTATTATTAAGTAATTTGAAATTTTTACAGTATATTCAGAATACATACGTAATACCTTCAAAGTCGATAAAACACATAAAAATTGCATTTGTTCACTTATATTTAATAACAAACGGTGGGGTACCGGTAACCAAGTTTCAGACACTGTGGCGGAAAGACGTATGCGACGAAGTTAAACTTTGAGAAAACTTCCAACGGGCCGTCTTTTCTGCGACATTTGAAGGAAACTTTCTGAAAATTTTAGTGTAATCAAGTCATAAATATTGTAACTATGGATGATTTCATAAAAAATGCTTAGCGCGCGAGCAGCTTGTCCAGCGTTCGCGCGTGGCAGTAACGGAATATTATGCGTTTTCCACAGATTTTCTCAACACTAGGATGGTGCATTCTAAAATTTATTGTTATTCAATTATTTAAAATATTTATATCGTTAATCATACTCACGTACTATTGTTCTCGCCATTAATTATTTTCAGACGCGTGTGATAATCAACTTTTTTTCCATCAATATCCACGCGAAATGATGAAAAATACGGATTTTCTACTCAATAATTCATTTAATAACAGACAATAATTTCTTCCCATACGTTCTTCAACATTTAAAAAGTATTTTAGTAACGCGTCTCATAAGAAATTATCTATTATGTTTTGTTATTTCTTTCGTAGCTTCAATTTCAATTCTTCTGAGCCATGTTTTTTCAGAGGCGATTTTTTAAAAGAATTTTTCAATACTAGAACGCCATTTTTTTAATTACGCCTTTTAATCACAGGTTTTCTTTCACCGCGTTTTTTTCCACATTTGTTTTGGTTGATTAATGGTGCATTTATACCTCTGTCTGCCTGACCGGTGCGGACAGAAAATACATAAGAGCAAAAAAGACATGTCCGTGAAGTTAGCACTCCGACCATGAAAAATCCAAACTTTTTTGGTGAAATCGTTTGGTGGTCGTTTGGTGGTCGTTAGGTGGTAGTTTTCGACGTTTGGTGGTCAAAATTACAAAAACTACAGAATTTTCAAAGTTGGAGTGCTAACTTCACGCTGCACTCCACATGTTAATATTTTTCAAAATTTCTTTTTGTAATCGTTTGGTGGTCGTTTGGTGGTCGTTAGGTGGTAGTTTTCGACGTTTGGTGGTCAAAATTGTGGGAGATATCATTGTTCCAAAAATCTTTTGTAGTATGCGCAGAAGATCTGCGCAGGTGTATACTTGGCGCGCAATTTGAAAACAAAATTATATAAAACTATTCAGATCGTTTAATAATCTATTAAATTACATTTATTTAATGCATCTTCAAATGCTTTACATTATTTAAAGGTAAATATCATCCTTCAATAGCTATCTTAAATTTGCGTCACATTTATTATATCAAAAACTAAGTTTCTTGATATTTTAAAATAGTTATTTTTGGAAGCACTTCATGATCGTTTGGTAATTGTCTGGAGGTAGTTTCTGACGTTAGGTTTTCATAATTGTGGCAGATATTAATTTTTGAGACAATTTGTCACAGTGATGCACGGAAGTTGGTGCGCATACTAAACCGGCGCGAAATTTAAAAGACGGTATTACACAAAGTACAACTAAATACCTTGAGAGTAGCATATTTGCTTGAAGGGTGCCGATCGAAACTTTGGTTCTATTTTGTTATTGTAAGTATTTTTTAATAACACTAGTCGATCGATCTCTGTCTATTTGAAAATGAAGGTAAATGGACTGGTTTTGTTCAAGAATATTTATTATTATGGACTCAAAGTTGGCGAAACTAAATTACTCTTATGCTCCTCAACTTTTCTTCTCAAATTTTTTCGTTGGCAAAATAGACTTGGAAAATAATACAGTTTTCGTACAGAAAATGAAGTTGATAGAAGTGTTAATTGTTTATAAATAATTTTTTGAACAACTAAATATTGCTCCGTAAAAAAGTATTATGTATGACACTTATTGTACATGTCTATATAAAAGGATATTAACCTATTTCCACATTTAATTCTGCAATTGTTCCATAAATCTTTCCCATGGCTACGTGAAAACTTATCATGATTTGTTTCATGACTCATGACTCAAAATTTCTATAACCTATGGGAGTTTCTCCAAAAAAAATTTCTCAGTGTAATAACTACATTTCAAACAAAGCAAATATTAGGTATTATTCTACGTCCTTAACATATTCCTCTGCATAGTATTTACTGACAAAGATAGAGTATATTTTAATATTGTAAGAAGTTTTAACTATGAAAACATTTAACATTTTAGTTATGAAAAGTTTTAAGTGTATAAAAGATTTTTACATGTTTATGTATATATCTAAAGTAATAGATGTATTACTTTTTTACTGTAAATGAATATCTTTTCCAATTACAATTTGAGATTTCCGAATTTATTGATACTATTGTTAATTATTATCAACTGATTATTGTCAAATCGGGTTTTTCTTCTCAGAATTACATTTTAAAAATTTTGTATATACCTATTATTGAAAAAGCTTGAATGGTTCGGAAAATAATAGCTCCAACGAAAATAGTGTGCGAAATCGTATTACATAAGAATTCTTCCAAAAGTTGCAACAGAGGTACCTATGTATGAAACATAGCAAACATATTTGAAATATGCATTAGGAGTTTCTGGGCGAAAAGATTCATACAGCACATTTAAATATAATATTATGCACATTATATACTTCAGATCTAAAATTAACACTTTTGATCAGTATTATATTTCTACTTACACTAAATTAGTGATACAATCCTCGTTTCTTTTAAACTGGCTATCAAGAGAAACATTACACATTTACAATAAGTGTTATACGTAATACTTTTTACGGAGCAATATTTAGTTGTTCAAAAAATTATTTATAAACAATTAACACTTCTATCAACTTCATTTTCTGTACGATAACTGTATTATTTTCCAAGTCTATTTTGCCAACGAAAAAATTTGAGAAGAAAAGTTGAGGGCATAAGAGTAATTTAGTTTTGCCAACTTTGAGTCCATAATAATAAATATTCTTGAACAAAACCAGTCCATTTACCTTCATTTTCAAATAGACAGAGATCGATCGACTAGTGTTATTAAAAAATACTTACAATAACAAAATAGAACCAAAGTTTCGATCGGCACCCTTCAGGCAAATATGCTACCCAAGGTATTTAGTTGTACTTTGTGTAATACCGTCTTTTAAATTTCGCGCCGGTTTAGTATGCGCACCAACTTCCGTGCATCACTGTGACAAATTGTCTGAAAAATTAATATCTGCCACAATTATGAAAACCTGACGTCAGAAACTACCTCCAGACAATTACCAAACGATCATGAAGTGCTTCCAAAAATAACTATTTTAAAATATCAAGAAACTTAGTTTTTGATATAATAAATGTGACGCAAATTTAAGATAGCTATTGAAGGATGATATTTACCTTTAAATAATGTAAAGCATTTGAAGATGCATTAAATAAATGTAATTTAATAGATTATTAAACGATCTGAATAGTTTTTTATAATTTTGTTTTCAAATTGCGCGCCAAGTATACACATGCGCAGATCTTCTGCGCATACTACAAAAGATTTTTTGGAACAATGTTATCTCCCACAATTTTGACCACCAAACGTCGAAAACTACCACCTAACGACCACCAAACGACCACCAAACGATTACAAAAAGAAATTTTGAAAAATATTAACATGTGGAGTGCAGCGTGAAGTTAGCACTCCAACTTTGAAAATTCTGTAGTTTTTGTAATTTTGACCACCAAACGTCGAAAACTACCACCTAACGACCACCAAACGACCACCAAACGATTTCACCAAAAAAAGTTTGGATTTTTCATGGTCGGAGTGCTAACTTCACGCACATAAAAAAGACAGACGTTTTCTTTTTGTCCAATTTTACACTGTCTGTCTCCTTTACTCTTATGTATTTTCTGTCCGCACCGGTTAAGCAGACAGAGGTATAAATGCACCATAAAAGTTTTTTTTTTTTGTTGAGTCAAGTAGAAATGAAAGTAATCTGCGCCTTGGCCACACATAACAAATTTTTAATTTGATAAACGTGTTGAATTTTCCGGATACTGATGTCCTATGTTATTATATTTAATAATCGAAACCAATCATAAACGTACAAAATATAATCACAGTTTATTTCAGTAGGAAGTTATTAATTTGATCCTAATAGATTGAAGTTCACGCTCCTGCACGGAAAATATTTACTGTCGACACTTTCTTTAATATTGTGATCGACTTTTAGATATGACTATAGTTAATCAGAATTTCGACATTTTTTTTAGAAATTTCCATTGAAAGGTGAATGGAATTATTAAAATCGTCAATGAATTTTTTTACAATTTCAGTCCTATCCAAAAGTCGATGACAAGTGACTACAATAAGAATTTTTATTTTCATTCTATCTGAATCTTTCTTTACTTTTAAAGTATAGAAACTATAGTTGTCTGTGCACGAGACCATGAGGATAGCATCTACACTTGGAATACTAAAAGAATTCAACACTAAAATAAACCAACTACGGAAGAAAGGAAGAGGGATAGCACTATCGTTTCAAAAGGAAAGAATAATACGGTGGGAAGATTTAGAGTTTGCTTTTCAGAATAGAATAAAAACGTGTTCTATTGCCAATTTAGTGCATATAGAATAAAAACATTTTTTAGAGGATGCTAAGCTATTGACAATTAGAAGAATAAATATTGTTTTGAAGGAATATCAAAATTTGAAAATAAATGTAATTTTGTAGGGTAAATTTAAAAGTTTAGTAGAAGGGGAAATGGATGAATCTATAAAGTACTTTAAGAAAAAGAACGACATTATTTCTCAATCGACAGATTTAGATGCGTGGTATGATGAAAAAATAAAAGATCAGCTTTTAGTAAAAGCTGAAGAATTTTAGGAAGAAAATTCTGATTGGCCTTTAATTGAAATTATAAATTTATTAGTAGATATAAATAAATATGCCCCTTTTTCAATTGGATTATCAACGTACAAAGATTTACCAAAGTATATTCAAACAAAAAAGGCAGTGGTTAATATAAAAGCTAATGATCCTTATTGTTTTTTTTGTTCAGTCACAGCAGCACTCAATCACGTAGAAAATAATACATGCGTAATGAGTTCTTTTCCTCATTTTAGTGAACTATTAAAATGCGATAACATAAAATTTCCAATGAGTTTTTCTGACATCAAAAAGTTTGAAAAAGGGAATAATTTAAGTATAAACATCTATTGTGAGGATAATGAAAAATCTAAAAAGCAAGAGAAATCGTTCATCTTTATTTAAGGGGTAACACCACTGTAAGGACCAAAGAAAAAGCGATGTTTTGACCATTTTTTTGGGCGGAAGGAAAGTTAATAGAGAAATAATACTTGGAGTAGTGGTTCACTTAAAAATCTTATTTCAAAGTTAAGATTAAATTTTCAAATAAAATGATTGAAAATTGTTAGAGTTATGCTGCGTGCCGTTTTGAGAAATCATATTTCGAGAAAAACGCGTTTAAAGTTTTGAAATGTGTTATAGACACGAACAAATGAAAAAATTCTACTCTTAGAAAACTCTTACAAATTTTTATTCTAGGGATTGGACTTTTTGCCTCATAGACCAAGCAACAGGGAATTTGTTATGATTATTATATTATATATTATATTATATATTATTATATTATGTTTTTTTAGTTTTTTCTTTATAACATTAAAGGTAATTATCCAATCTTAATGACATTAATTAAAAAGTTGTAGAAAACTTAATTTCGAACACAATGAGTCGTCGCTTGATCTGATTAGATAATTAGAAGCGGAGAGAATTCGGAAAAACCGGAAAATTGAGCTTTTGTTAAACAAATTAATATCTCAGTAAATTTTTAACTTTTCAGGTTGAGGTTTGGTGGAAAAGTAACCGGACTTTATATCAAATGTCATAAAAAAAGGGACACTTTAAAGATCAATACGTTTTCCGCGCTATTGACACTTTAATTTATATCATGCAAGTTAATTGTAAAATGTCACTTGCAGAGGTGCGTCCGATTTTTAGTTTTGGAAAACGGCTTTTAAAAATATAAATCAAGCAATAAACAGAACGTCCTTATCTTGCTTTACGCTACAAATGTTGCAAAGTTTATTAAAAAAAGGTCCAAACATGGCTCTTAAACGCTTGAACGCAGCAAAGTGACACAGTGAGCCTACTCGCTTTTCCTCTCCCCCCACCACTGTCACTTTGCTGCGTTCAAGCGTTCTAGAGCCATGTTTAGACCTTCTCTTTAATAAACTTTGTAACATTTTAGCGAAAAACCAAGATTGACGTTCTGTTGTGCTTGATTTATATTTTTAAAAGCCGTTTTCAAAATAAAAATCCAGATCCACCTCTGCGGCAAGCAGACATTTTGCAATTAACGGATTAAATAAAATTAAAGTGTCAATAGCGCAAAAACGTATTATCTCAAAGTGTCCGTTTTTTACACATTTGAAGAGCATAAATTCGGGTTACTTTTCCACCAAACCTCAACGTGAAAAGTTAAAAATCTACTGAGATATTAATTTGTTTAACAAAAATCTAATATCTAATCAGATCAAGCGACGACTCATTGTGTTCGAAATTAAGTTTTCTACAACTTTTTAATTAATGTCATTAAGATTGGATAATTACCTTTAATGTTATAAAGAAAAAACTAAAAAAAGTGCGATTTTTTGGTCTTAAATGTTAATAACAAATTTATAAATCATATTTCGTTGTCCAAAACATGACACAATTACTCTATGACCAACCTCTCTTCTGATGGCGCAGTCCGTTTTCTGAAATAAATAATGTCATAAATCATTCATAATAAATTCCCTGTTGCTTGGTCTATCATATTTTAGAAAGTTCGAAGCATCTTTTAAGCAAATAAAAGAAAAAATTATTTTTTGAATATTCTACAGTGGTATTACCTCTTAAGTCAAGAATAATTTAATTTACTTGCAATTCATCTTTTAATGGTGGAAAATACTTTAGTTGATGCTTATGATGAAGATTATATTGGTGAGAATGAAATTAATACTTCTAAGCCAATCTATCATTTTTCATAAATAATAAATTTATCTAGGTTAACAAGTTCACAAGTCACAAGAAATGAGCATCAAATTTTAATATGTGACAGATGCCTATGTCATTTTAAATTAGGAAAGTCTTGTCAAAGACATAGGTTGACATGTCAAAATATGGAAAAATGCAGATTGCTTTTACCGAATCATGAAAATAATATTTTGAAATTTAAAAAATATCAATATAAAGAAAAGGTGCCTGTATGATATTAAATGTATCTTAGAGCCGAAAAATTAATTGAATATTTAAAAAAATATAGTTTAAACCACAAGTTTAAAAAATTATCTAGCTCATTTTGATTTAAGTGAATAGACCGGCACATAAATTGGAGATCCTGCCAGGATAGCTCAAACGATCGACATCAAAAGGAGCTATCTTTGTTGAGGAACCATCAACAAGGAATACATGTTTTTTTATTTATATGTATTGAAACATTTCGACCTTTACGATCTTTAATTAGTTGATTTTAAAGCGTTTATAAATCTATTTTTGCCCGACTTGGTCAAAAGTTTCGCTTTTAAATTCTGATTTTAAATTTCAAATCATCAATTTTTAATTACCTTAATTTACTGAGTTATTAAACAACAATTTTGCCCTATTTTGAGACAAAATTACTTCCGAAATTTCTGAGTGGGTCACACGAAGGGTGAAAATTTCGCGAATTTTTATTCTTTATTTAATGAGTAAGAACGGCAAAGAAACTCACGATTTTCAGTTTTTCGGAATGAGAAAGAGTAATACGGAGGAATCGTCGAAATATTGCCCGTGTTTTATAGACTTCGTATCTAGAATTCATAAATAAAATTTCGATTAATATTTGCTGCGTTATTTCGCACAGTTATGTCTTCAAAACACGTTTTAATTTTGGGAATTCCCTACTCCTGAAAATAAAACTTGGTCGACTGGCAGGCTCTTTTCAACATGAATTTTCCCTTGTTCATTACGATTCCGTTCTCCACCCTTGAAGCATTCAAACACTAATAAGAACCAATTTAGTCTTTCGCTTGCTCAAATTAAGGAAATCTTCCAAATTTATAGCATCAGAGGTTTTGTGGTGACTAAAAGCACTTGGGCTTACACTCACAGAAACTTTCATCATTTGCGTAGAAGATGCGTTCAATTCCTCAATTATTGAAATGAAAACCTCCCCGCCTGACCACGCGATTTCGCGTAGATTTGTTCTTCAATTCTCCGGGGGTAAGGAAGTACGTGTCACTGGTAAAGTGCCCAAAGGGGCTACGGCACCAGATCCACAATTGAATTTACCAAAAAGTAAAAGAAGAGAAAAAGGATGTCGTCTCCCAGGTAAAGTGCCCTGAGGGGCTACGGCACCTGGTTGACAATTTGGTTTGTGATATATATAAAAAAAAATTATTACCTCACAGGTAAAGTGCCCAAAGGGGCTACGGCACCTGATTGGCAATTTACGAGACAGAGATTCCTTAAAATAGGAGTGACTTTCCCAATTTCTCACTCGGGGTGAGTCAACGGGTACTCGACACTCAAGAATTTAAGAACAAATCTATTTATTATTTTCTTTTGACAATTAAATCCCTCGTGTAACGTCGATGTCAAGCCTAAAAAGAAAACCAGTAAACCGCGACAAAATCCAATCGAGAAACGCGTCCAAAACCAAAAAAAACGTGAGCCTGCTAATCCCTATCTTAAAAGGGGGCTGGGTAACATAGACGATCAGATTCTCCAATAGTCAGGTGCGGTGATGCTAAAATGCACGTCACCTGACTATGAGCTCTGACCTGAGATATCGTCCAGAAAAATCGCCGCGACGAGCGACAAGTCCTCACCTTTTGCAGGTGCGGAACCGGACTCAATTTTGAGGATCGACAATCAAGCACGTCGCCTCGATTTTCCACCTCTTTAATAATTTCCCCCATTATTTGATATGCGCGCGCCTCAATTAGCGACCGCGATCGAGTCCAATTAAATCAATAAATTAAGGATTTTATAAACGATGTTTTCCCCTTTTTTCGACCGTTTTCGGGTTGGAAATCAGTATCAGGAGAAAGCTGACATTTTCGAGATCATGATGACGTTTTTCAAATTTCAAATCGTTGGATTTTTCGTCTCGTAGAGGTGTTCAAAAATTGATATGCGTTGATAAGAGAAAGCATGCCACGCGACGACGAGGAGAAAGCCTTTCCCCCATCTCACCTCCCGCTTGGCGCGTGCTATTAGCGTAGGCGCGGGCTCCCATTGGACAACAGTGTGTGAAGGTTTGAACGTTGTTAGAAAATTCAAAATCTTCTAAGAAAGATGGAAGAGATTATTATTACATGCTGATAATTCTCAAAAATAAAAACGAGCCTTTAAATAAAAGAAATGATTAGATGGTCACGCATTGTTCATTTGCCAATTTGGCATTTTGCTGATGATTTACCTGTCAAAATAATTTTCAGATAATCAATGCTATCCTTTTGTCATTTTCTGTTCAAAAGGCGGATACTCGGGGCTGGACCGTCTCAGTATATCAACAAAACTTTGGAGAGTAGCTACGACTACTCACTAATCAGGACCAGTGAATTAATTAAATCATTAGAGGTTGAACTAAGTAGATCCTATACTACGAAGATTTAATTAACACATATCCTCAAAATAAAATCGGAATTGTACGTCGTTCCAAACGATAAGTCACAGGACGAAAGGAAACAGTCACAGCAATGCTGGTATCAAGATATTTTCGAATTTTTATATCAAATATCTCTCGAATATAAGTCCTTCTTACATTCGTTGAACGGTGGATGGTTTGTCACGGCACCCAGGTAAGGCAAAGTGAGAATATTCTTTTGGTGAATAGGCTTGCGACGGTAGATACGCTATAGTGCTCTATAACCTATGTCTTCCTTAATAAACCGAAAACCCCTACTCTGAATTAACCTGGAGACATTGTTGTAGCACGATCTGTCAAGTGAGGAGTTTAATACTTATTAAATTTATACATTTGTACATTTAACAACGCGAAGCGAGATACCTACACCTGGACGATAGATCAGGCTCACGAGTATTAGGTATACACACACTCCAAACTGGCATATTTCGCGTATTTGAAGAACTTACCAGAATCATCGGCGAAAAATTTATATTCGAAAATAGCAGATAAATTGGAGTTCACTATGGCTACGGAAATAGATTCAGTCATGTTAAAAACGATTCTGGAAAAACTAACATTATTAGAAGAAAGCATGAAAGTTTTGATCCAGAAAATACTAAAAGAACGGAAGAAATATCAATGATAGCAAGACATAACGGACGGAAAAATACAAGGATAAATGTTAGAGAAAATTCGGAAAAATCAAGAGCAAGCAGATCCAGAGAAAGCTCACCTTTGATATCTAGCAAAGAAAAGGCATCGACGACAGATGTGCAAACTCCGTTAAAAACAGCGAAAGATATCACCGAAACAATCGAAGTCTTGAACGAGAAAGATGACTGTGGTGTTGAAGACTTCATCAAGATTGTTAAGAAAGCACACAGGCGCTGCAGCCAAAAGGATTTATTGCTGGATCTAATCCTCACAAAAGTTCATAGATCAAGCGAAACGCGCGATCAGGTTCATACCGATTGAAGATTACGAAGATCTCTATCACGCTCTTCGCCAAAAATTCGACGTTATATAACGCCGATACATCAATGGAACACAATAAGGAAAATTTCGAAAGATTCAATAAAATGATCGCTCAAATAAACAATAAAACGCGAAACATACTAACCTCGAACCAGATCACAATGTGCGCTATGATGCTAGGAGAATTGAGCGAAGACATAAACCTTGTAATCGATGCCATCAACGACGGTAAACACGAAATTTTCCACCCTCAATTGTTAACGCCTAGGATATTTTTAAACGCCCTTGAAGAATTCGAAGAGAGTTTAAGTACAAAATATCCAATTCCTTTGAGGGACACGAACTTCCAACACATAATCGACATTAGCGAAATAGGAATAATCATGCTGAACGGTAACTTGGTATACTCTGTTAAGATTCCAATATTTGAAACGGATCAATTTAATATATAGCACCTGGTTCCTATTCCGCGAAAACAAGGAACTAACTTTCTATCACCAATTTCTAGAGATTAGTACATTTTAGTTGACGATCAAAAAACGTTTTATGTACAATACTATTCGATAAGTATCTTTTATAAGAATGTAAAATCTGTAATAGGGTTAGAATCTGCAAATGGGTACAACCAACTTATCTTATTTCGGAAACACATACGTGCGAAAACCAAATAATCCAATCTAGTATTTAGACCTTATATTTGTCAAGCTAAAACTTTGTCAAGTTTTAGCTTTCAAAATCGAATTACTTGTCTATATAACTTTAACCAATTACCAAAGTTATATACTCATACCAAAAACGAGCTCTTATTAAACATAAATTGTCCTACAGAAAATAGAGATGTTGTAATCGTCAAGATGACACTAATAATAACGAACGAAGACTGTGTTCTTAATTCTGATTCCGCAATAATTAAATTAAGGAAAAGCGAAAAATTTGAAAAACACACGAGTTATGAAAAGAATATTACGATACCCTTTTTTACAGACGGATTAAACTTGTTACGAGATCACGTGTTACCATTACAGAAACATATTAACTCAGGAACGTTAGCCGAATCTAGCAAAACCTTGGATGAAGTAGAAAACTCTTTGAATAAGATTAAATCCGAGTGACGTACAAGGTCGTGGACAGAAATAAATGTGGTGTAGTTAAGTTAGTAAGCAAATGTATGCCGGCAATTTGTATTAAAATTTGTTGCCCTAGGAACGAAATAACAAACAATGTAACTCCTCACGTTGTCACATATGTACCTATAGCACCCCCGCAGACTGGATTTGATGTAACTTCTGCGCAGGGGTTGGTCGAGCAGCATTTAGTCAAGCTAAGGCGTAAAAGTTAAATGCACTTTCTTCCAGGAGTAAGAAGAATGTAGTAAGGGGGAGTGTAACGCAGACATATTTTTCCACTTCTATGTAAGATGTTTTGTAGGAAAACATTCCAAAATATTTGCCCTTCCACATGCGTTTCGGGGGAAGTAGTTGTATTCCATTGCATTCCTGAGCCGCCCTGCATCCATTGTTCCACCTCTGTGGAAGTAATATTGGTAACCGTAAGTCCCTCGGGTGTTCTCCGTGGAGGGCAAAGATCCCATAAAACTACATGTTAAACTGGGAAAACCGCTCACGATCCTACTATCTGGAGTCAATTTCGGGGTTGCAATCATAGATGCCCGGGCGCAGAAATGAAGGATTCCCTGGTCAGTATTCCCTTATATCCGACGCTGCGTAGGATAAATCGCACACCGTCTAGCCTGAAGTCCGGGTCAGGTATCGCGGTGGACTTGGCACCGCTCGGTCGATAGGGGTGACGTTAAGCCTTTTGCATCATTATGGCACGGGCCTATCCCGTAACCTCTTTATTAGCTTCATTTAATGTGCCGATAGGATCGACCATCTGGTAAGCCGCTTTTCGGTTTTGGCACACACAATTAGGGATTTATACAAGCGGGGATAATAGCCCTACTGCGGTAGGGCTCCCATGATGGGCGAACCGTCTTAAAACTGCTGCATAATAATATGCAGCCAAATAAACCAAAAGAGAAGGGTAAGGAGAATGAGGAGGCGCTAAATACGCCAATAAATGCTGCTGTTTTAGCGTCCGCATCGAGCATTACAGTAGCAACCTAGGAGGATGTGACAACACTCCGCCACATAATTGAGAAATCGGAGAAGAAGAACGATGAGCGCATACAGGAGATGCGTGAGCTCATAAGAAGCATGATGGCTGCCGTTTACAGACAGCCAAACGTAAGTAAAGATGTAAAAAATGCGCTTCCGCGGCTGGAAGCGATTATCGATTATCTCGAGGAGGTAAAAAGGGACAAAAACGAAACAAGAAGAAAGCTGGCGTCCTTTGCTGCCATAGCAGGTGGAAGCAGCAGCAAAAGGCAGGCCTCTGTCTCTCCATTGACACCATCGGAAGGCGCCAAATCGGCAAAAAAGAAGAAGGGGGGAGCGACGGTACAAAAACCATCCTCCGGAAAATGGACCGTCGTTTAAAACGACAAAAAGAAAAAGAAGAGGGAGAGAACCGAGGAGAGAAAAGGGGGAAAGGCGGGAAAAACCTTGGCAACGCCCAAAACCCCAAAGGCGAAACAAACGAAGCGGTGGCCTCGACCTGAGGCGATCGCGCTCAGACCTGCGGACGGTAAAACCTACGCAGATCTTCTGGGCGTGATTCGCAGCAGGGTCAACCCCGATAAGTGCGGAACGGAAATCAGGGCCGTCCGCAAAACTAAAAGTGGGATGATGATGAAATATTTTTATTGTGTTTAAGAAATGAATAATTAAAGCAAAAAAATGTTAATCTAGTACTATTAAATATTCATTAAATTGAAATATGAATTGTAAGGAGTTAAGTAAAACGTTGTCATGGTTCTCTTAAATAACAAAAAAAATTCTTACCTCGAACCTACCAATAGTCATCCGATACATACATAAATAACATACAAATACATTCACACCATTCAGTCGTAGCCAATCATTTTTTAAATCACAAATACACTTAAACATATAACCTTACATATATACCAGGTCTAGAAGTATGAAACCGGAATTTCCCTATTGATGGTGCTTGTCATCAGTTTAGGGACCGTACGACTGCTTCTGTAGCGCCATCTCCGTCCAGCAGCTGAGAAAGATTTTCAGTAGACAACAACCCAAGTTCGATATACCAGTGTATTTACTACAAGCACCAACATGTCGAGTTTTGTGCCTACGAACTACGATTTGCGAACAGCACTGGTTTTTTGTTATCACTAGAAGAAAACCGCTGCATAATCACGTCGAATGCTTGTCAAAGCTTACGGTGAACATGCTCTTGGCAAAACACAGTGTTTCGAGTGGTTTGAAAAATTCAAAAGTGGTAATTCTGATGTGAGAAACGAAGATCGTGGAAAACCACCGAATAAGTGCGTTTGGTGGCATCAGAAGGGTGCTATCTATTATGAGCTGCTAAAACCTGGTGAAACTGTCAACACGAATCGCTACCAACAGCAAATGATCGATTTAAATCGAGCATTACAAGAAAAACGAGCGGATTATCGAAGAAGGCAACACAAAGTAATTTTTCTTCCCGATAATTCCCCATCACACACAGCGAAACGGATCAAGGAAACGATCGAGATGTTCAGTTGGGAAATTCTGGCGCATGCCGCTTATTCTCCAGACTTGGCTCCGTCGGATTAACGTCTGTTTGCATCACTGGGCCACGCTATCGCTGAACAACGATTCACTTCGTACGAAAATGTACGAGAATGGCTGGATAACTGGTTTGATTTAAAAGACGAACAGTTTTATTGGCGTAGCATTCATCACCCTCCGGAGAGGTGGGAAAAATATGTAAATAGCAATGGAGATTACTTCGAATAAAATATTTTTGATCATTTCCATGCAACAGACGTGTAACTTTTGCAAAAAAATTCCGGTTTCATACTTCTAGACCTGGCAAACCTAATAACTACACTTGTATATAGTACACGATACGCTTTCGTCGAATCACGCACACGCTCGCTTACAATCTTCAGACATAAATCTTGGAACTTTTTTATATAGTGACTACAAGAGTTATTCAGAGCTTGTGAGAGTAAGTGTCGTGACTAGAGTTTTTGAACCTTACTCAAGTAATAAAAATCAACTTTTTTATAATTTATTCATAAAATATTCTTTAAAGTTAATATAATTAATTAATTATTATAATTATGATTGTTGATATATAATATAATTATTAATTAATATTTAGTATACATTTTTATTATAAGTACGTATGAAGTTTAATGAAACTAAAGTTTTAAATGTATATTAAAAAATTGCATTATTATCAAAAAAAATCTTGTGCAAAAACATTTAAAAAAAGAGTTTTTTATTTTCTGTGTTGTATATTTTCAAAATATGGATTTGCCAATTGCGAATTCCAAATTATTATTGTGCCTGAGAAATTTATGTGAAATCTAAATCCTGTGTAGATTTTTCAAATTTTATGTAATACATTTATCAAGAATTTTGTTGTTTCAATTTTCATGAGATCAGTTTAATTCAAAGAACTTAAGTGAAAAAGAAGGAAGTAATTATGAGTGAATTAAGAAAAAATGTTGTATCAAGAATTTATTAAACTTACAAAATCTATATAACTAGATTTTGTGAAACTTTTAAATAAATTATATAAACCAGTGGATAGTCATAAAAACAGATGTGACGCGATCCGAGAAAAGGGACCTTCGAGGCAAAAAATCGATTTTAGGATTATGATTGATTTTATAAGTTCTTCAACTTATCTTTCTAGGGGTCTAATCAGAAATGTTGTATCTGCATTATTTTAAAAGATATAAATTATTGACAGAGTCTGCAAACGCGTGCGGATCGGCAGCTCGACGCCTCAACTCTTTTTCTTCTCCCACCACTTCCCCCACTACTCGCCATGTCCCCTGCGCGAACGCTATGCTCCGCAGAATCAACGTGCTTGTTGAAAAAAAAATTTTACCTCGTTATATCGTTAACTTGAAAACAAGAAACGTTTTCTTAAAATTTTAATCGGAAGAATAACTCATTAGTTAGTTATTTTGAAGTCATTGTCTGTGTGAGAAATAAATACTATTGTTTCAAAAGTAACAGGAGAAATTTGGGATAGAAAAATATTGGTTTTGAAAATTTCTTTTCGCGAAAGTATGACAATTTGGACACGTTACACTTTAACATGACAAATATGTAATAATTTTCAACTGCTCAATAAGTATCCAAAATAGTGGAAAATGAAATAATTTGCGTTTGAAGATATTATTAAAAACGACGAAAATTTTCTAGCACCCCAATATAATTTTTGTTATCCGTATCCTCGTAATTTTTTATATGAAAACGCATGAAATTACTATTGATAAACTATTAAAGCAGTGAAACAATTATTTTCATTAGTTTACGAATAGGCAGTAAATCACAAATTCATTTCATACTAATGTGCAATCAATAAGTTTTTAAAATAACTGAAAAAAATGGACGTTTCTTTTAATATTTCGAAACGAAATTCGTCACGTAATAAAAATTCTGAAATAAAAATCCAGAAATGACTCATTTAAATTTTTGAGGCCCTAGGGTACACTGAAGGGGAGTAATTAGTAATTGCATTTTGAGACGATTAACACCTAACCTTGTGGGAAACCAATTTCATTTACAAATCCTGCCATAACTACTGTTCAGATTTCAAAAAAATGACTGGTGCATTGATTAAAATGCAAGTTAAAACATCTCAGTTGGATACGTGTAAACGTAGCAAAATCCAATTAAGTAAGAAAAATATAATTTTTCTCCAGTAACCGACGGCGATTAAATAGATGTGGCAACGTCGCAGAATAAGTGAAAGCGCGCGACATTCACGTATCGTAAGAAGTCATCTGCTATACACACAGGTATAGTCGCTTTCTTATGCGACGTTGACAAATTTAAATACTACGTGAAGCAAATGAGAGAAAGTACTCATTTGATTAGCTACGTACCGACAGTACTACCTTAACCTCAAGGATCGGGTGGTAGGCAGCACACCCAACCTAGTCTGGCGCTGTCTGCTCTTACGAATGGAAATGGGCGATGAAAACTCGATGGATGCGTCCGACTCACGTACGCTCTCCGCGTACACTTCAATGCATAATTATCGCAATCACAGTTGAGGAAAAGTCGTGAATTTTGCGTGAATTAAAAAGGCTGAGACTTGAGAACGTGATCAAGTATTTGAGAAATGGAAAGATAACATTAACCATAAGATAAAGCTCTAACACAGCCCATTTCCAAAGTAGTCAACATTCCATGACATAGTTTTTTTTAATACTGATAAAATTACAAAACTGTCAAACTAGAATTGCATCGCAGGTGACCTTGTACTGTGCAAGATGCTAGTGTGTCTTATTTTACACAATTTTAGGAATACAGTTTTAAACGTCCCTGAAGTACACACAGGATAAGCAAAGCGACTGTCCCGAAAGTATACCTTGCGCTTGAAACTAGTACCTTGTAGTAACCGCTGCATCCTTTTACATATCAATAAGACTTTTCGACATTTTCGAACTTTTTTTTGGCACTTGACAAATGATAATTGATTTCGATAGGTATTTGTCTGTAGAATCCGAATCCGGAGATGGAAGTAGAGAATTGGCTCTAGTTTTCGAGAGAAACTGGGTTAAAAATCCCAAAAAACGTGTTTTTGGCCATTTTTGAGGATGTGTAAAAATGTAACGCTAGCCAATAGAATCTTCTAAGGCGGATTAAATGGAAGCTTGATTCTTGTCCTTTCGAAGTAAAGAACAAAAAACCAAGTGCCATGACCATGAAATGGTCGGGAACAGATTTTGTACACGCCTGCGCACCAATTCCTTTTAAAATTCAGTGGCTCGTGCGTTCGCATACTTCTGATCCATATACATATATATTAGCACTATTAGATTTTCTCTGTGGAATGTAGGTACCGATCCTTACTTTCTCCAAGAAAGCGTTCACATATTCTGGGTTTGCAAATATGGATTATACTTGAATCGTGAAGTTGGAAATTTGAATAAGAATTACGTATCAAACTACTGTTGCTCATATTGTTTAGACCTAAAACCCAAAGTCCGTGGATTTTGACTATTTAACACTTTTTGGATAGCTATTATGAACCTAAAAGCTGTAGTAAGATTTCTCAGCGATAAAATAAATTTTCCATTATTTATTACATTATGCATTTTCAGGCCCTTTTTAAAAAGAAATCCATATCTGCCTCTAGATTCATGGTGATGATGCCGTTTTGCTTTTAAAATATGTATCAAGAATGTCTTTATACAATTAGAAAATCGGTATCATGAAAAAACGCAATTTGTTTATGTAAAAACCCATTGTTTATAAACAAATAGATTTTTTTCAACTTCTATGCCTCGGAGACAAGTTTTTCAAAATAAAATACGATCCTTACTTTCAGCCGATTCCTGTAATGCAAAAAAATGTTGGTATTTCCTTTTACTTTTTAGATTATGAGAGTTTGAAGCGCTCGGCGCACGGGCTGGATCGCGCGGTGCGTACTCGATTGCGCTTTAGGCACACCTGTATATTATATGACAGAATTATTTATCCGAAAGCAATATTTATTTATTCATAGAATATTATTCACAAAATAATATTTTTGTAGTTGGCCGTAGATTTATCTTCAAAACAAATCATTTTTTGTACACAGTTGCAACCGAACATTTAGTGTCTTCTGAAAAGATTATGCACACGAGTTTTCTATCAGTTCCCAGGACGTAGGTGTAAAATTGACGTGTTTTTGGGATCTGTTTTGCAGCCAAGTATCGCGATTCAAGTAATTTTTTTGCGCGACGTGTTCTTGTTCGGTACAAAAACTAAAGGAGATGGTTTGAAAATAGCCTTGTACCCATGCATAGTATTTTTTTGGAGTCGTGGTCATGTGGTAAACAACAACGTCGAGCGCGCGATGCAGCGCGTGCACCACGCGCTTTAAACTCAAAAATTTAAAACTATTGTATGAGACATTCTTAATACATATTTTAAAAGAAAAATGGCATCATCACCATGAATCTAGAGGGGGATATGGATTTCTTTTTAAAAAGGGCCTGAAAATGCATAATGTAATAAATAATGGAAAATCTATTTTATCGCTGTGAAATTTTACTACAGCTTTTAGGTTCGTCATAGCTGTCCAAAAAGTTTTTAATAGTCAAAATCGACGGACTTTGGGTTTTAGGGGTCTGAGTTTAGGAATTTTGGCTCCGGTACAAGAAGAGAAAAGTTGTCTATCCTGATCTGAACTCAGCATAACGTCCCTTGTCTCATAGTGACATTCTTCCTGTAACTATTCCATCAGAACAAGAGTAAAGAGTATGCATATACGGAGAAAAGTAAACCTTAATGGTTACCCCCAAAACCGCAACAGTTTCGCGCAGCTCGCACAGCAAGAGAAAGCAGTAACGTTAACTGTTTAAGCGTGAGCGGTTTCGGAGGGTGCAGTAACTGTTACGATGTGAGACCAGAACGGGAATTGTAGTAACTATTACTGCAGTCGATCCGCAAACGTTTCCGTCAGTACAGTGTACTGTTCAAATGTCTTTTTAATGTCGGTTTTCGGTATATAACAAACACGGCACGCGTATCCGAAAAACTGGGCACAATGCGCTCAGCTGTTATAGTCAGTGGCACCACTACCGATATTAAATTCAAAGAGGACTGCGCCGGGAGAAGCGCTTTCGGTATAGAGGAGTAACTGTTACTGCCAACGCAGTAATGATTCCTCCAGATCACGTTCTGGTTCTGGTTACGGTCTAAGGAGGAACTGTTCGGGATAAGACAGTAACAAACCATTACGGTTTCGGTGGTAACTATTCAGGTTTAATTATCTCTGTGTACGAAGATTCTAAAATGATTGTAGATCAATGTGGATCAATATCAGATGAAGAAGATGGTGAAATTGAAACAGAAGCTAAAGTGAATGATCTTTGCAGGGACTTAAAATTGACTAAAGACAAATCTCAACTTCTAATCTCTCGATTGAAACAGTGGAACTTACTGCAAGCAGATACAAGAACATTTTTCCTTAAATATCGCGAAAAAGAATTTTCTGAGTTATTCAGTGAAGATGATGACTTGTATTATTGTAACGACATTTCAGGTTTGATAGAAGCTCTGCGAATAGAATACAAGCTAGAGCATTGGAGGCTATTCATAGATTCTTCCAAATCGGGATTGAAAGCTGTACTCCTAAATAACGGTAATGAATATCCTTCAGTTCCAGTGGCATATTCGCGAGTCATGAAAGAAATCTATGAGAATATGAAAATTGTTTTGTAGAAAATAAAGTATTGGGAACATGATTGGTGCATATGTTCAGACCTCAAAGTTTTTACTCTTCTCAGTGGGTTACAACTTGATTTTACGAAACAAAGTTGTTTCTTATGCGAATGAGACAGCCGTCCTAGAATTTTTCATTATGTGAAGAAAGACAGGCCTGTCCGTAATGCTTTTTCTATAGGACAGAAGAATGTTATCCAAAAATCTATTGTAGATACTGAAAGAATCATTTCACCACCGCTCCACCTCAAATTAGGCTCACCAAAAAACGTAATAAAAGCCATGAAAAAAGACAAGCCTCGATTTTGTGATCTGAAAAAGATACTTCCAGGGCTGAGTGAAGCGAAGCTGAATGAAGGTGTACTCAACAGACCATAAATAAGGGCTATTCTTGAATATTGCAACTTCAATAGTACAATGAATCAAAAAGAAAAGAGTGTTAGGAATGCTTTCGAAGCAGTTTCTACAGGCTTTTTAGGTGATGCAAGGAATCCAAAGTATAAAAAGATCATCAAGAAATTACTGATTGCTTATAAAGCATTGGGCGCAACTTGTCTCTGAACATTTATTTTCTGCATTCTCATTTGGATTTTTTTTCACCAAATCTAGGAACTATTAGCGATGAACAGGGTGAACGATTTCATTAAAACATAGCCACTATGGAGAAAAGATATCAAGGAAAATCTACGGTGAATATGCTGGCAGAGTATTGCTGGAAGACCATTCGTGATTCTGAAGTCGTGAGAGGCTAGGAAACTCACAATAAAAAAGCACTCCGAATTGTGAGAGGCGAGGAGAATCACAATAAAAAAAGCACCCCGAATTATAGGAGGCTAGAAAATTAATGAGAGGTAAGTTGGAGGACGGAGAGAGCAGCGAGCGCCAAGTTGGTAGCGTGTGGTGAAATTGGTGAAATTGGTGCGCGCACATGTACAAAGTCTGTTCCCGACAATTTCGTGGTCATGGCACCTGGTTTTTTGTTTTTTATTTCGAAAGGACAAAGAACCAAGCTTCCATTTCATCTGTCTTAGAAGATTCTATTGGCTCGCGTTACATTTTTACACATCCTCAAAAATTGCCAGAAAGACGTTTTTTGGGACTTTTGACCCCGTTTTCCTCGAAAACTAGTGCCAACTCTCTAATGCCGTCGCCGGATTCGGATTCTATGGGAAAAAACGCAGTGAAACCAGTTATCATTGGTCAAGCGCCAAAATCCATGTCGGACAGTGTAAGCGGTATTGTTATGTTTTATGCTACTGTTAGCCCTCTTTCACTCTAGTTTAGTGTTCCTGGTTGTTTTCCACTGAAATTCGTATTCACGCTGTCACTATAATGCTTAGACGGAATTTATAAATATTTCATCGTGTCAGCAATTCACATATTCCAGACAGTTTTTTCCTACCCGTCCTTATGTTGTTGACATTTTATGTTGTGAAATGTTATTTCGTGTTATAAAAAACATCTTAAATTACATTCATGTCGGCAAATAATGCTGAGTATATATACAAATCCATATGCAGTATCGTTATCTTTGTGCAACTTTTAGTTTCTCTTAATTTTTTTCAATTTTATTTCTTTTTTTTCAGACGTAATCATACTTGGTTATTTTATTTTCATTGAGTTTAACTTAAATTGTGCGTAAGCTAACTCAGAATACTTTTTAAATGGTTTTTCTCTGCTCGGAACATTCTTGCTGCTGTTTTTAAACATAATGAAGACTAAAATTCTGAACACCTTGCAAATGACGTTTATGTACAAAGTTGCTCCTTAAAAAGCAATAACATATTTGATAAAACCGAAATTGTAAAATAATATACGTAATGTGTACGTCCAGGACGGTTCTAAAAGTAACAAAATGTTCCTGAACTAAACAATGCATATGATTTGTTGTCCCTGAAGTACACACTGGACAAACATATAATAATTTATATAATATATATATTGGATATATAACTTAATTCGTGCAGTATTTTTTTCAAAATTTGAACGTTTATTTAATAAAAACATGTACAATAGTATTATTCAAAGTATTGCCCATCTGAAGCGATGACTTTTTCCCATCTTTCTGGCAATTTGTGGATTCTATCCCAAAAGAACTGCGCCGGCTTGGCGGCCAAGAATAAATCAAGTCAATTTTTGACACCCTGTTCTGATGTGAACCATATTGCAGTGAGGGCATTTTGCACCGACCGGAACAAATGGTAGTTAGAAGGGGTAAGGTCTGAGCTATAAGGCGGGTGGGGTAAAACTTCCCATCCACTATTTCCAAATAGTTCTTAACCGGAATAGCAACATGGGACCAAGCATTGTCATAATGGAAAATTATTGCCTCGTGTCTGGTCGCATATTCCGGGCGTTTTTCGGCTATTTCTCTCATCAAACGGATTAATTGTGTTCGGTAGCGTTCTCCATTGATGGTTTAACCCAGTTTTAGCAAGTCATAATACAGCACACCCTTCTGATCCCACCAAATACAGAGCATTACCTTCACGCCATGGATATTCGGCTTTGCCGTTGATTTGGCTGGTTGGCCGGGTTTCACATATGATTTTTTGCGCTTGGGGTTGTCGTAATGTTCCCCCACTGATCCCTCCGCAATGACAATTGGATCGGAAGTGACGTCATACGCGTTCTTGATCGTCTAAAACAAATACAGGTTTTGAGGTTTGTTTTATATACTCACATTCGTTATAAATTACTAAACAAAAACATAAGCGCTTAACACTCAACCGGAACTCTCCAACAAACTCCGCTCGACCAATGCGTATTAGGTACGGGGTTTGTCCCATCCTTCCCTAGGGGATCTTTACATTTTCTTACTTTTTCTATGAAGAACAATCTTTCAGACGACAACTGTCAAAGCTTGAGCCAACTACATTGTTTACTTACAAAGTTACAGATGATAGAAGCAAAACAGTTTTGATTTATTTATTAAAATGGGAAAAAGTGAATTTCGTGTTCTGATTAAACACTGTTTCCTAATAGGAAAAAACACCGTGCAGACGAAATAGTGGCTTGATAAATTTCATGGGGAATCTTCTTCATCGAGGCAAAATGTTAGAGAAGTGGATTGATGAATTTAAGCGAGGTCGCAGGAGCGCAAATGATGCTCAACGAATGGGAAGGCCAAAAGACGTCACCACTCCAGAAGTCATCGAAAAAACCCATGACATCGTATTCGATGATCCAAAAGTAAAAATGTGTGAGTTAGCTGAGACCGCAGGAATTTCATTTTGGTCATTGGTTAAAAGTTCGCATTAGGATTTGGGCATGAGAAAGCTAACCGAAGCGAGCAAAGACATGAAAATCGGCTGGAAAGGTTATGACTTCTGTTTTATGGGATTCCAGTGACATATTGTTCATTGATTATTTGGAAAAAGGAGAAATAATCAATAGCGACTATTACCATGCATTATTGGACTGATTGAAAGAAGTAATCACAAGAGAACGCCCGGTAAGAAGGTATGAATTAAATTAGATATAAATGTTTCTATTCAATTCAATACCGTTTTTGAAAATTACATTTCAATCCAGAAGAGTATTAAAGAAGTAAAAGAAACGGATTGAAATGAATCCACCTACCGAATCGGGATTAAAACGTAGTCAAAAGAACTCCTTTAGTGGAGCGGAATTGAACAGAATTAGCCTCAAATAAGAAAGAAAAAAGTTTATTTATTCATGATAAGTTAATAAGTCATTTCAATTTATTAATTGAATTTATTCTCAATTATGTATAACTTTGAATTGATTAAATCAATGTGCATTAAATTTTTACGAGAGTTTCTCACTTTCATTTTTTTCATATTTAGTAAACATAACGTTCATTGTATTATTTGACAAATTTATTTAAGATATATTAATTTCATATTTATTATTACACCATTGCATTTTTTAAGGTAATTTATCTAAATTATTTAGAACAAATTTGCAAAATAATTCATTAGAATTCAAACTCCTGCCATTACAGTGGTCAAAACGAATTAAATTGACTTCAGTTTTAGACGAGAAAAAACAGAATTAGTTTGTTCCACATATCCATTCACAGGATAAAATTAAAATCACTTCAACTTCTTAGGTTATCCTACGTAATTAAATTGAATTACTTTCTTTCACATTTTGACTCATAAAAATGAATTAAAATGTCTTTAATATTATAATTTTCTAATATTCAGAAATCCCTTTTTCCCGTGTATTAATTTCCACCGGGAAGGTTTACTATTGGTGGAGACGTTCCGCAAATGGTGAACCACTGCACTGCCTTCAATGACAGATACATGATGTTTTCCTAGTTTTTATCGCTGATAAATAAAATTATTGTATTTATTCCTAAGTCTTCTATTTCAAATTTAGCCACGGAATCATAATTGCTATGTTTTAAATGTTTTTTAATCGTTCTCAGCCATAATAATGTGAGTCCAGAGAACGGTCAGAAAACAGTCAAAGAACGGTCAGAGAACAGTCAGAGAACGGTCAGAGAATACTCTAACCTTCTCTCAACCGGGTCCGCTAGGGATTTTCTGACGATGTGTAATTTCTCAAGGCTGGCGACTTCTATCGATTTGCAACTTGAAAAGTGGTGTCTTGAATTCACGGTTATGTGGCATCCCTACACGCAGACTAAATCGAACGCCTAAACTCGCAAACGACAGGAATGTGCCTGCGCCTCAAAAGAAGACTCGTCAAACTTTTGCTGAAATTTTCGAATCAAGATTGAGAATTTTCATAGGTATTAGAAATTAATGGAAGCAAGAAAATAATATTGCTTTATTTATTATTTACTCAAATGGAAGGCAATCGACAAATTTACAACAAATAAAAATAAATAACATTCTCTCTAGTGGTAAATACTAGATTGTTACAAGTAGATCGTTACGTTAAATTTAATTACACTTGCTTGATAAAATTAACTTTTCAATATGTCAACATACTTATACAAAATATTCTTCTATTTTTTCTCTTTCTTGTTTTATAGTAGTTCGTAAGTATTCACAAATAATGATATTAACATTTTTCATTCGACGCATGTACTTGCTTAGATAGATTACCAGATTCGCACAGCCTAAAAAAATAACTTACGATTATAAAGTCGTCATGATTGAAATTATTCAATTCACCCGTATGACGATATCATGCATTCAAAGCCACGTTAAGCAAATTTTTGCACTTCTATAATGTATTTGAACAGATTTTCGTTCTCAAACTACAATTGTACATAGCAACCGTTTCTAAATGTCATGAAACACTCATTTTAAATCTAAAAAAGATTAGTAATAATATTAGGTTCAGTGTATTATAATTCAATCTCTATATATTTGCGTACACTTACATTCATGTATATATTACAATATTTTCTAGGACGATGAAACCTTTGTTTTGATGACAATGGGTAATGATTACGTCATGTGTGCGATAAATCTTTATGCAATGGTAAGCGACAATACTTATCGTCCATTATTTGAACAATTTCCTTCATTATTACAATCAATTAATTGAGTTTCATTATGTTAAATGCGTACTAATTAAAATCTTATCGATAAAAAAATGATATTTTAAGATTAGTTCTGCAAATAGAATTGTATAATTTATTTTAAATTGGATTAGTATCTTTTTTTAAATGCAGTAATTTCTGACTTCGATGTGGTGCCCTTATTTTTTCTAAGGAAAATTTTCCAGAATACCGAAAAAATACAGAAATTCTATGATTGTAATTCCCTGAAATAGTTTTTGTTACCTATCGAATTCCGATTACTTTTTTTACTTTGAAATTTTTGTAGTTTACAAATTATGTTTTAGTTTCTTTACAACATTTATTGAATTCTGACAATCTCAAAAGTCATTCTAACATACTTTATTAATTTTTGTCAAAACTCAAAGTAAAATTTGCAAATCTATAAAAGAGCAACTCAAAATCACAATAATTACATTATTGTAACGCTTTGCAATTTTTCCGCTGGAGAAAAGCTAGTTAAAAATATCTCCATTGAAACATATTTTTACATTATCACTTGCATTCCTATATATTCGTAAGGAAATTTAAAACTAACGTTCCTCAACCTCTTTTTCTCTTGTCTATTTCAGTTCGAAAATATGGAATGTTGTAAAATAATAAGAAATTTATCAGGAAAAACGGGAAAAAATCGTGCAGTATGGAATCCGATGCACAATCTACCCATTCCAGATCTATTATACTCATAAAAACTGTACAAATAGATAACTCTTAAAGTGTACTTTTTAACATCACATGCTCGTAATTAATACGCAGTTGCACTCGAAATTTTGATTATTATTTTATACGTTTGCTAGAAAAGGATGAAATATATCATTTCAGTAAACGATAATAGTTTTAAAACACTGACCGATTGAAAACAATTTTTTCAATATTCTTAAATTAAAACCTTCTCTACAGGAAGACCTCCTTATATCGCCTAGTGCCTCTGCCTTGCGGCTGTAAATGATTTTTATATTAATTAGTTGAGTTTGAAATTTTTGTCACTGCCTACATTATCGGAGGATCACTAGTCGCGTATCAGATAGGATACGTTGTCGAGAGCAGTCGAACGGCAATCGAAAGACCTGGGCTCGAATCCCAGCGCAGTCGAACGCGTCTTTTTTTCCACAGAAAGATTTTCAAATTCTTTAATATTTGAATTCATTTGCATTTATTTGCGATATAAGAGTTTGAAATTGTCTACGAGGAGGCCTGTCGACAGCGTATCCTATCTGATACGCGACAAGTGATCCTCCGATAATGTAGGCAGTGACAAAAATTTCAAACTCAACTAATTAATTCTGAAATTAAATCACTTTTTGCATAATTTTTTGTGCAAAGCAATATTATGATTCGAAAAACGTATACTTACACTGTTCAACATTAACATTTATTCTAAAATCATTTAAACACAGTATAGGATAAAAGCACTTGTTATTTGTCACCTTAGCTCAGATCAAGGGTTCCCAACGGGGTCCAGGTAGACCCCTCGGGGATCGATTGAAGTTTAAAAAGGGTCTATAGTAGGAGTTCAAATTGTTATCTTTAAATTTTTCATGTTGAATAATTAGTATTATGATCATGTTATATGCTGTATATTTTTAAAAATTAATCGCAAATATCTTACCGATGCATCTACATTGTCATCCAGAAAACAATTGTTAAGTGAATAAATAATTATAATTAAATTCTACATTCAG
Organism: Diplolepis rosae; assembly: GCA_030998225.1. Lineage (NCBI taxonomy): Eukaryota > Metazoa > Arthropoda > Insecta > Hymenoptera > Diplolepididae > Diplolepis > Diplolepis rosae. The sequence goes on along the minus strand of JAPYXD010000608.1, from coordinate 5,369,272 downwards.
CTTTTGATACAACTCCTATACTGTATTTAAACGCTTTTAGAATAAATCTCAATATTATAAGAAAATTATGTGGTTGAGTATCAGAAAATGTATGAATTTGTCGTTTATTTATTGGATTAAAATGTATAGAAATATAAATTTTTGAAATTGCTGCAAATTTTGTTTAAAAAAACAATTGACCAAATTGCACTGTATAGGCTGTAACCGGATTTTCGCATGGAAATTGAGTATTATTTCTCCGTAAAATGGAAGAAAAAAATGCCATTAAAAAACAGACTCGCTTTTAAATAGTGAAAGCTTTGCGGAAAAAGTACTCAAAAATCAGCTCAGAAACTATCCAAAACATACGAAATTTACGGTTTTAAAAGCCATATCTGAGATTATTTGTACTAGGGTGAAAGAACCAATTGTCCAGGAATTAGTTACCTCAATAATATTGCCATTTGCACTATTAAAAAATACAAAATCTAAGTAGTTCAAAACTGTCGTTTTGGAGAAAAAACACTGAGAGAAATAGGTCTCATAGGCAATTGTAACTAATACTTCCCAACTAATTGCTTTTAGTAAAAGCTACTAAAAATTTGATCAGTTTCACTAAGATAGTGTGGTTAAAATAGCCAATTTGTTACATATATATGAATCAACCACGCCATCTCAATTAAACTAATTTAAATTTATAGTAGCTTTTATTAAAAGTAATTATTTGGAATGTATTAGTTAAAATTACCCTAAAAATTTCTCTCAATGAATTATTGAAGCTTTCGTTTTTCCATCGAATTCTATTCAAAAAAGTAAACTGCATCATGAAAAAATGAATCAAAGTAAAAAGTAAGATAAACTCCATTTCTATAAGTCATAAGAAAAAATTGGTTGATTTTTTGAAACCATTTTTACATTCTCATCATCAATGACAAGGAATTGGTTTTATGTTCTAGAAATTTTCATCAAATTTTGACGTTTCGAGAACCCCTGAGTCAGGAAAATGGTTTTTACGAAGGTGTCTATCTGTCTGTCTGTCTCTAGTAGTAATAGATCGTAACCACGATAACTCTTGATAGAATTATAGAATTGAATCGAGATTTGGCATACTTTATCGAAGCCCAAATAGAAAGGACAAGTTCGTTAACCAACCATATCCGGCTAAAATTGTGAAAATAAGAGCATTTTTTGTGTCTTACAAAAAATAAAAAATTGCAATATTGATTTCTGATAGTGCTTATAAATCTTTACTAATTACTATCACAAAACTTTTCTATTAAATCAAAATTAGAAAAGTTATAATAGTTAAAACGCACAATAAAAGTCAATATAAAAATTCCATTTTGCAGTTGAACTATACGAGATATGAAAAAAACATTATAATAAAAAATTGTTTACTACATAGAGATCCACAAATTTCAACCGCAACATTTTTTTATAAGATGTACATTTTTTCTTCTTAAATTATAAAATTACTACTGATAATCAAAAATTCAATTTTAACTAGGATATGTAAAACACGAAGAAATAATAAGAATGCAAAATTTTTTGCTTAAATAAGGTCTATAAATTCTGTCTCAGACAGTTTCGTATCAAATGTAAATTTTTCGTTTTATTTTCAATGCACATGTGACTCTAGTGGATATAAAATTTAATTCGAGCGCGAGTATTACGATGAAAATGTATTCCTTAAGGCCGGTAGAGCCTTAAATGGATTGAATTTTCTTTCTCATTTAGAATCAGAAAATAAATCTAGTAACTTGTATATAAAAGAACTCCAAGCGTGAACCGCGACAACCGAATCGCGCACCCTAGAAGCGTTCAATTTTTTTTCATATGAAATAAAATTTTAAAATAAGTTGTTATCATGATTATTATATCAAATCATAAATAGCTAGCTTATATCGACTCTCAATAATATTGAGAGTTATTATATTGAAATAATAATAATAATATTTATTTATTTAATAATATTGAATAAAAAATGAAACTTTGAGTTACATTATTTTTGCACCCTAAAGCCAAATTAAAAACCAACCATTATTAATATTATATCAAATATCAATTAACGTTTCTATAGTAATTAGCTTTCTTATATTCAATATAACAGCAAAAACATACTTTAACCTTACCAATGCACATGTTAACTATACCTAATCAAGGCGAGACAGGTAGTTATTACGCTCTCTCGCGATCAATAAAGTCGAAAAGTGATGCAAACTACTTATGAAACTACTACTTCTAAAATGAAACTATCAGAGAAGTTATGTAGGAAAGAAAGCATGTGACGTCTTCAACATAAATTATTGTGCGATATAGATAACCTATTAATATTTATGTATTTAATCATAGAAAATAGTATATTACGACCCTAGGCCAGAAAGTTTGAGTTCCTGGCGTATGTGATATAAATGCCGAGGCGAAGCACTTCATGCAATTACACGAAAAATCAATATTAATATTGTTTTCTAAGAATAAATTTTCTCTGGTATTTGTTAATTTAAAAAAAATGTTGATTTTCAATTTTTTTTGCAGTTATTATATGATTGCATTTTATTTTAAATTTGTTTATGATACCCGCCCCGACCAGCAAAAACCTCAGCTTCCCCTCGGTTTTGCAAAAGTCGGGCGGACCTCCTCCTACCCCCTACAAAACTCTGTTTTGAGCGTACTTTCGGCTGGAGATCAAGAAAAATAGTATACACATTAAATTAAATTAAACAAACGAATTATACGATGAATTTAGTGGCCACAAAAGTCGTTGTTTCTGGAGTGAAATGCGGCCGGGAGGACCGTACTTTCGGCTAGGAGATCAAGAAAAATAACTTCTTTTACAGTGTAGAATTTTTTTATGTCAAGGCAGAACAATCTAAGACACACCATGATTTTACTATATTTTGTAGTTGCAATTTAATTTGCTATCAATCTGCAAAAGTAACTCTAACGAGTCGACAACTGGTGCCGGGCCAGTAATTGGTTCTTTCAGCCTATAAGGTAAAGGTGAAGGTAAAAAATATTTTGATTTTTCCGGAATTTATTATTACGATTTTAAATCCCTATCGGAAATATAAAAGTTTCAGAAAACTGTAGAAAACCTTACGGGTTCCTGAGTTTTGAGCCAAATTTTACAGTCATGCAATATCGAGCTTGTGCCGTCAATGACAGTAGTCAGAGTATCATCTATGTGTATGCAATGATGATCTCTGAAGTCATAATAATAATAATAATAATTCAGTTCATTTTAAATATTTGAAAATCTTTTGAGCTTTGAATTATTGCATCGAGAAAAAGCCATGCGTTTGGTTTGTGAAGAACCAATGAATTTAAAATTCAAACTCAATTTAACTTCGATAGCATAAAAATGATACTTGAATCGCTCTGTAATCTTAGTATAAACGCACACTATCATCTCAATCCAGAAGCATTTGGCTTTTGCTTGAATAGCAAGGATTTTCAGCTTAAAATGCATGGGACCCGTCCACGATCTTACATGAGACGTATGATGCGTTTCATGCTCATAATGCTCGAACGACCATACCTTCCGGGTATGGGAGAACCAAGCTTTTTCCAAGTGCCTACTGAGTGGACGTGGCCTAAATGTCAAAACGCTCGATCTCCCATACCAAAATGGTATGGTCTCTCTAGCGTTTGAGTTACGAACAGCGCTGTGCTTCTGCTGCGTGTATTCCTTACTATAAAATCATGTAGTACATGCGTTAAAAGCACGGAATGAGTGCATATTCATACTAATGTAATATGATTGTTTACTTTACTCGAAGAGCATCATTTTCATGCATCGGAAGTTTGACTTTGTGCTAACTTCAAAAGTAGGAGTCAATACCATAACTAAAAGCATGGATTTCTTCTCGATGTGCTTAACAGAAATATTAAAGATTTATATGTGTATATTATATTTTACTTAAGGTACCAAGTTCATTCCTTAAACTTAAAATTCTATTATTCGGTTTTATAATATTATTATTCGCATCAATTAAAATTATATTCGTAATGAATTGGGAATTTCATTGTTCAAGTAATGATAATATACTTAAGGAAATACATAGCGCTAAAAGTTATATAAAATTGATTTTTATTTTCTTACAATATGAACCTCAAAAACTTCGTCTCTCGCATACTGTGATTTTCGCTTAGACTGTTGTGCTTTTATAGAATGTAAACATTCCAGAAAAATAACCTAAAAAGTAACAGTAATTGTACTACAGGCTGAGTGCAACAGTTACTCTGCAGCTCTTTAGAATCTAGTTAAGGGGGTTTGAAAAGTGGTAGCTTTGATGAAGGCATGGAAACCTTAGCATCAATATGAAAGAAAATTCAAGTAACACGCATTAATATTTTTGAACTAAAACGTAAAAGTATTTTTAAAATATAGTTTTTAAATGTAAAAGACAGTCCAAACCTTGGAAGAAATGAAAATGAAAAATTAGTTGTTAAATCGTAGAAATTTTGATTGTACATAGAATTCTGTCTTTCATATTCTTTTAACTTCACACTGTTCATCACTTGTCTCTTCCTTCCATCTCTTTCGCTCACTCTGATTGCAATAGTAAACGGCCCCTCCAGAAAATAGAATGAAAGAAGAGCTAAGTGCTGGAAGGAAGAAGGGCCAAAGGGATAAGCATTAAGGGCATGTGATACATATGAGATACATGCCTTTTATCGGACTAACTGTGGGACTCAAATTGAGTTTTGCCACTCACCCGATTTTGACCGCGGGATTCAACTCGAGTACACCGGCTATTACCACAATCATGTAAAAAAAACAATAATCGTATTTTATACTAGGTACAGCGCTTGAGCAGTATGAGTCCGTCTGATACAGGGGGTGTGCAAGAATTTTTTCAAGCGCAATCCAAGGTCTGCATCTATAATATTAACGATGATATGAATCTTTTTATAAATCACGGTGTACCATGTGTCAAGTTGAGTCGAACCTTTAAACGCGTTTTCCTCAAAATTCTATTTTCTGAGATTGCGGAAATCATATCTGAATAAAGTTTGTTCCAATCGGCTTGAAATTTGTAGTAAATAATTATAGCATAATTATTCAAGGGATTATGAACTATTTTTTCCATCGTCAACCATGGTACGTACGAAAGCCTACGCTTCAGTTACAATAACTCAAATTTTTCTAAATTTGCAAACTTTAAAATATATTTTAAAGATGTGCCAAGCAATCTTAAATAACATGTGATACAAGGGCTGAAGGCAAGTGCTGTCAATTTTACACTCTCAGTTGCATTTCCGCTTGTTTTCTCGTATATTGCATACTAATTGCTGTAAAATATGCAGAACATTTTTCATTTTATAATGTAGTTTCCCAAATTATTCAGAAAGTAATTAGCACGTTGAAATCATGCGAAAAGTAACTAGTGTGTCAAAAAGAAACTAGTCGATTTAGGTATGCACAGCATTTTTTCTGTTGGCAATTTTCTAAAGAAACGCTTTATTGGACACACTTTACAAGCACAAAAAGGGTCTTTTATGCAAGTGTTCAAAAAATATATGTGCTTAGTAGAAAAAAAATCCTGAATATTAACTCATATTTTGGTGTCTCAGGATAGTGTAACCCCTTAAATAACTAATTCAATATAATATACTCAAAAAAATTCAGTGAGAATTTTTAAAATCCAAAACAGATCAAATAAATTCTTAAAAAATATGTGTCCCAATGTGAAGAATCCAGTTTCAGCCTTTTTTGGTCTTACTCTCCAAACAAAGTGGTCGACGAGACCGCTGACTAGTGCGATCGACGACGTACACTCGACCATATAATTATAATATATTTACCAATGCCTTCACAATTTTTGTCGTATCCCCAAGGAAAATTTTATGCCAGGATGGTGAATTCCAAAAAATTAAAATATTTTTTCAGTATTTCTCACGCAATATCTTATTATCTTATAATGAAAATTATTTTAGAATCAGATCATTAAACTTAAAGTTTCATATGCTTCCGAATGGTTTGTTAGTGAAATTTCCAGCTCTTATCTTCATGGAGCTATAACCATCTAAAAACAGATCTTCTTTTTAATAACACGCATTGTGAATCTACATATTAAACTCTCAATATATATTAAACGCATCACGCTTATGTAGCGTGATGTAATTTATGGTTAAATAATTTAAATTGTTACTTTTTTTCTAAATATGTAATGCAATTAAGCTTAAATTCATTATATTTAAGGACTCCCTGGAAGAATGATCAATATATGATATTCGTATTTATGATACGTACTCTACTTGTCGTTATTAAATTTAAAACAAAATACGATAGCAAAAGGATATATATATATATATAAATCTAGTTGCAAAACTGCATACGATATCTTTGGAGAGTTTGATATTCCATCAACTACTTTTGCAGTCAATTTTGTGATCACTACTGTACCTTGGCATCTGTAATTTTAACAAAACAAGTTTTTTTGAAAATTTTCTTTTGAATTTTATGACGATTTCAAGGAAGAACTGGATGAACAATAAGAAAAGAAGTTAGTCAAACCAAATAATTCCTCGGTTTCTTCTTTTCATAATTTTCTTTTATCGAGCTTTTTTAGTGAATATGGAAAATTTTATCTCAAATATAATAAAATAAGTCATCAAAAGTTTGAATCAGATAAAAGTTATAGATTTTTCATTGGTGAAATAATGCAAAAAGACAGCTAAAACAACTAAAATTTGTCTATCGATTCCGACGAAAAAAATCTATAATTTTTATCGGATTGGAGCTTTCATAGTTCATTTTTTTCAAGATAAAATTTGCCACACTTTCACTAAAAAACTCGATGAAAAGATATTCTAAATGAAAAAAACCAAGGAAATAGTCACTGTGACTAAATTTTTCCGATCATCTAATTCTTCTTTTAAAAACGTACCTGTTAAAAACTTAAAAAAATTTCAAAGTATCAACAATTATTTATTTGAAGAAGTGTTTTTGATCCAAATGTGATCGTTTTTCGTATTTTGAGAGTTCAAATGGTTTCAAACTTAAAATTTTGAATTCTAAATAGGTACCTTCTTGTTTCTAACCGACGTTACACTCAGTGCAAATCAAGAATAAGCACATACGAATTTTGCAATGAAAATGGTTGTTTTATTCGTTTTTTAATTGGTTAAAATTACAGAATAGTTTGACATCTATTTTACCTCGTTTCAAAAAGTCAATCGTTATTTTCACGTCAAATTTTGTTTTTCTTAAGAACTAGGTTGTTTTCTAAATGGTCAGCAAATTTTGATAGAAAAAATTTTCTTATGTTTTTATGAACTTTTTGTCAAAATACCTACGCACTGGAGAAAACTAGAGATTTTTTGCAGTTAGAACTTAAAGATTTTGAAAATCATATTGATCCAACAATTGTTCAAATTTTCGGGGAAATAAATTTCTTCAATTGGTTCAAATGATGTATAAACATCTCAAGAATAATATCTAATTAGTAGGAATAATTTAATAAGTAGACAAACAGATGTAACCTCTTGAAGCTTTAAGGGTTTTTAAAATATTTTATGAAAATCAAAAGATTTTTATGCTATGAAATACAAATTTCTTTTAAAATGTTTATCAATGAAGAGAATAAAAAGAAATGTAGACATAACTAAGATTAGTTCCGATTTCAATCTGACTCTGCAATGTAAAAATTTTCATTTCAAAAAAATTTCAGGCACTTTCAGAGAACTTTACGACAATTTAAGTTTCCATGTAAGTAATAACTATAAGATTAAATGATCTTCTCGCATGAATTCTGTTACTATTACAACACTTGCTTTGGATAGGTCCTTTAATAATTTATTAATTAAATGTAAGATTATTAATATAAATTTTACCACATACTATGAAACCTTGCTTCACTTTCTTTGAAAGCTAACTCGATTTACGATGATTGTACCATAATAACTTATTTTTATGCAGCCTAAGTTTACCCATTTGGGCTATCAATCACTTTCGCCTTAACAAAAACAAATTAGTAGTTATTTTGCAACTTGAGCTGCACCATCATTGTTACAGCTGACGTGGTACGTCCTAGGTAGAATATATAAAAGTGGCAAAAATGTTTAATTAGCTGTGTAAAACATGCCAGTCCATAAGCAAAATACACATAACTGATTTTATGGATAGATTCTCCACTAATATCTTTCCTAGTTAAGTACACAAAAAATGAATACCGAGAGGAAACTGCTGGCTAGGTAGCAAAGTCTACCTTATCCCACGTTAGCGAGAGATCCGTAGACATTTTAAAATCTGAGTCTTCCATATTAAAAAGTTCAAATGGATCTTGGCTGTTAGCTAATAAAGGATCATAGAAGTCACTCGGTGATGTATGTGATGGTGGTGGAGTTGGTCGATGAATTATGCTAGTTGAAGCTGGTGGCGATTGATGCATCAAAGAATCTAGCCAGTCAGAATCGTCCATGTCCATAGGCATTTCCCCAATATCCATTAATTCTTGAGGTGTTTCCATTTTTACACCTAGATCGCATTCCAGCTGGCCAAAATCCATTGTGTCCAATGTCCCCAGATCAAGACCAAGTTCCTGAAAAATAGTTAGTTCATTTTACAAAGGAATCTGAAATTCATTTTGAATAATTGGGAGTGCTCGTTTAATCGATTGAGGGGTTCAAACAAACCAAGGTATACAATATCCTAAAATTGCATGAAACCAAAATCACTTGAACAAAACTCGTAATTCACATACGATTGGAAGTATTTTCGCTTAGAACTTATTTGAAGAACTTGCGGAGCCTTAAACATCATTTCCCTGCTAAAATTTTTAGATATTGATTGATCTTTGAAGAAAAATGTATGAAGACTCAAATGAAGTTAGTTCAAAAACTGAGCGATTTAAAATAGGAAAGATATTATTTGTCAAAATTGAAGCTATGAAAACTATCCTCTCCGCTCCATTTACAACTATAAAGTCTTTCTCGAAAACTCAATTTCGATCTGTAACCCTGATTTTTCATTCCGGGACACATATATCAAAAGAAATTAAAAAGTCGAATTTGAGAGTTATCTAAAAATCTAATGTTGAGTATTTATACAAACAAATTGCCAATACCGTTAAAAATTGTGGTCTGTAGATTTTTTCAAACAGTACATTTTTAATTGCGATCACTCTTGAGCTCTATTATTTCGATTCAAGCATTAGAAAAAATGTTCGTCTTTTAAATTCTATTTATCGAAAAATTCTGTTATTGGAATACTGACTTCACTAGACTAAATAATCAAATTAAATTAACCCAAATCCTCACCTTCAGGTCTAAATTGGAACTATCTGACGGTGTCATTTCCTGTGAAAGTTGAGGATTAGAAGAGTCATCTTGTATGGACTGGGGACTTAATAGCATTGCAGCGTCTAATTGAGCTTCAGCAGAGGATAAAAGATCAGCATTAAATGATGACAGCTCCTTTCGCTGCTGCCCTTGTTGTTCTTGTTCTTGCAGTTGTTGTAACACTGTCGGCAACTGCACTGAAAAACTAGAAAGAGGCAATGGTGGTGGTGGAGGAGGCGTTGGAGCATCCGTAGGACTAGAGCATCGTCCTTGAGAAACATCTATTGAAACTGGACTCGTAGTTGAAAATACTAAAGACTGCGACGGAGATTCAGCTGATGTTGTAAAAGCGAGGTTTTGAGACAACTGGCGATTTGGTGTTGTTGGCGTTGCTGGATCTTGAGCTGCACTTGGTGGCAATTCCCCATTTTTTATTAATATTTCTAAAACATCATCAACAACTTGACTTTTTATGTGGCTCTTTTGAACCGGCTCCATCTTCACCTAAAAAATAACTCAAAATCATTAGTGTTCATTTAGAATTTTAATATCGAAATTAATTTTCTAAAGCCCTGGAAAAAATAAGAAGCAATGGAAAATTGGTACTTTACTTAAGTTTTACATTAAGTCCAAAGGACATTTTCCATAAAAGAAATTTGTTTTCCACTTGTTCGAATAAATGCATAAGGATAACAATGTAAATTATTTTTTGCCTGCAACTTTTCTTGCGTGCAACAGAATAAAGCTATCAGTTTTTATGTACAGTACATTTTCCAACAAATCGTTTAAAGGAATGGAAAGAATTGTCTCTACAAAAAAATTTTCTTTTGACCTAATTAATTTTCTAAAATCTAAAAAACTTCTATTGACTACAGATATTTCATTGCTACTTGTTTTCTCATGGGTTTGCATGAGTTCATGAACGATTATTTCCATATTTACCTTCAATAATTTTGCAGCTTCATCGTATTGAGGTGGAGGAGGTTTAATATCTCCTGCTGCAGAAGTTGACTGTTGAGTTTGTGCTTGTGCCACTAAAGCTCCTAATAAAGAACCATTTAACTTAGTCGCTTTCGCTAAATTCAACACTATAGCGGCAGGCAGTTGTACAGTTGTATTGTTTTTCATTTGATTCTTTTTATTATTTATCGCTGTTAATGCTGTAGAGTCTAAAACAGCAGTACTGTTATTGGGTTGAGCTTGCAAAAATGCGGCTAAACTTGCTTTAGCATTTAGCTGCTGGAAAGCAGCATGCTGCTGTTGAGTTTGTTGTTGATTCTGCTGTGAAGTTTGCGATTCCTGTTGTTGTTGCTGTTGTTGTTGTAAGTGTTGCAACTGCTGTAAGTGTAAAGCTAACTGTTGTTGCTGCATCTTATTCTGAATATGTTGCTGAAGGACCAGCTTCTCAGCACGAACAGTTGTTGGTTGAGTTTGACGTATTTTCTGAAGTTGCTGTTGGGACTTGTAGAGTTCTCTTTGTAATTCTTCTATACGTTTTCGCTGTTCTTTAATAATTTCATCACCTGAAATGTAAATCAAATTGAAAAGATAATCAAGAGCTGTTTTATTCTGCAAAAGAAAATTTTTCCAGCATGGATTCAGTTCTTCTCCAATTTTTAAAAGTATTTACCGTTTAATTAATTTCTTAAAAATTTATGAAAAAAAATTTATTTATAATATTACAGAAGTACACAAAATATTTTTTGCAAAACAGGCACTAAAGTAGTACTTCGAGCCCCTGTAGAGCGGCTGTAAAGTTGTTCATTTACGACCAGCATGTTCATATTGTATCTATTTTCTTCCTTAAGTCCTACTTTCGTTCCTTATGTCCTACTTTTGTTCCTTACGCCCTCTGCACAGTTGCGAGAAATGGATTATATTTCCCCCCCAACCAACTGCAGCAGTTTTATGATTGTTAAAATATTCCCACTATTTGGAACTGTACAATTTCTTCTGGAACTAATTTTGCCACTGCGTTAAGCATACGAGAAAATTGATTTATTTACAAAAGACCATAATAATCGATTATTTTTCTGATAAAAAATGTAGAAGGGTTGTTGTCAAAAAATTCTAACATTTGGTCAATCAATAAATAAAAAAGATAATTTAAAATTACCTAAAAAGAAGTTTTTTAGTGACAAATTACTAAATATCCCAAAAATTAATCATATCCAAAAATGTTTCAGACAAAGGTTTCAGTGTTTGAGAAAGCCGTCATACTCGATCACCCTATTTTTTATCGGTGGAGGCGCTGAAGCTACGTCAAGGTCGAATCCACTTTTTTAAATTGAACTATGTATTTTTTTTTCTATGACATTATTACCGATTTTAAGACGAATTCAGCGACCAACAACACAAGGTCATTCTAGTCACACGAAGTATGAAAATAGTCGAAAAATCGAAACATATCGGAATAATCACTTTCAAAGGATCCACTAACCTTGGTTTGGGACTACCTACAGAAGATGCTCGAAGTGATGACCCTCGACTTGTAAGCACTTGCTAATTAGCTGATGAAAAGACCGCCTAACTTCAGCCAACATTTGTGGTGTAATTTCGGTACATGCTTGGCGTATTCTTTCTTTCATGTCGTCAAGCGTGGTAGGTGCTACCACTATTACGCGTTCTTTGATAAAACCCCATAAAAAGTAATCTGGTGAAGTTGGATCTGGCGAACGAGGTGGCCAAACTCCAGGGCCGCCTCGTCCTATCCACTTTTCGTCAAAAATCTCATTCATCACTTGTCTTGAACACAGAGCATAACCAACAATTAATGGACCACAGATGTTGAAATGGTACAGTTCTCATCCATCTCGTTTGCCCAAAAATGCATATTATGCCTATTCACATTTTCCGTATTTGCGAAGTAAGCTTCATCAGAAAAAAGCACATGACTGAAAAATGAGTCCCCTTGGCGCATTTTTCTACGAATCCAATTACAGAAATTGACGCGTTTTAGGAAATCATTGCCGTACAAATCCTAATGTAATGACATACGATACGGATGGAACTTGTGTTGATGTAAGATTCTTAATACACATCGCTGACTAATTCCACTCTTTTTTTCCATTTGCCTGCTGCTCGCATGTGTATTTAGTGCAGCAAAATCTAAGATAGCAGCCGCATTATTTTCATTAACAATTGATCGACGTTTGACTTGTGTTTGTTTCACTATACCGAAGCGAAAGAAACGGTCAGCTAATCGCTTGAAAGCCATGTGCGATTTTTGTTTGCTATCCGGATATCAAGCCGCATGAAAATCTTGGGTGTTTCTGTAATGTTTACGGCATTCCTCCAGCACCATCATCATATCACAATATTCTTGAAAATCTTTCATTTTCGCGTTCCGATGTACTCACATTAGTAGGTAATGCGTGACTAACTGTTATGTCAACAGAAAATGCTTACTTTCTGTCAATGTCAACAATACCCTATCGATATGTATTATCATGGGTATCGTAAGAAATGAAAAGAAATGAAAATAACTTTTCGACTATTTTCATACTTTGCGTGACTAGAATGACATTGTGTTATAGGTCGCTGAATTCGTCCTAAAATCGGTAATAACGCATCAAAAAAAAATACATGGTTGTATTTAAAAAAGTGGAGTTGACCTTGACGTAGCTTCAGCGCCTTTATCCATAAAAAAATAGGGTGGTCCAGTATGACGGCCTCCTAGAACACTGAAACTTTTGTCTGAAACATTTTTGGATATGATCAATAGTTTGAGTGCTATCGCTCTGTATCACTTTATGTGCCTCACCCTGTATATTAGTTACGATTCCTTTACTTTTTTTACGCAATTAGCACACGTAAAATTAGTTCCAAATACTTGGTTGCTTGGTTCAATCTTTGCTATATTTGATTTGACTTAGTATAGTCGGAAATGTTGGATTCATTGAAGAACCCCAAATGAACTGGATGTAATAATTTTTATAATAAAGTACCTGGTTAAAGTAAAAAAATTGAAACTAAAGATGAGGCAAGGAATCCCAGTGATAATCTACAACGAACAATCATTTTTTATGATTTTTTGTATGGAAAATTTCAACTTTCTCAATATAAAAAGCGAGTTTGATGTTGAAAACGAAAACGATCATCTAAAATCAATTTCTGATGATCGAGCAGTAAATATACAACACAAATCTCAAGCAGATAAAACAAATGATAAAAGGATTGAAGTTCCTATTCAGAGAACCATATCGACTTACAAGTATTGCTGTATTTGTTCCGCGACAAAAAATAATAATAAGATTTACTCTTTATTTGCTATGCGGAAATTTTACTTCAAAAGCAATGCGTATATGATTTTGATGCGTTTTTTAAGACACACTAATCATAGGAAAAAACTGCAAAATATTCAATAACTACGATATATACAGTGTGTCCCAAAAATAACCGAATTTTATATTCAATTCATACAACATGAAGCGTCATCTATTGAAAATTTGCAGCATTAAAAAGATACATTCACCCTCTTTCAAACGCACCTAAATTCATGTAAATCGGATGACAGATGTGAAAGTTACAGCCATTTCAATAAAAGAAAAAGTGTGCTAATGTTACAAAACAAAAATGGAACAAAGAGCAAATATACAATTTTGTGTTAAACTTGAAAAAAAATTCGGTGAGACATACGAATTGATGAAAAAAGTTTATGGTGATGATTGTATGTGTCGTACTCAAGTTTATACGTGATTTACACGATTTAAAATTGGCCGTGACGATTTAAATGATGATCCATGACCTGGACGACCAGAAGCATCAAATCGTGCTAAGTTAGTGGAAAAAGTACGTGAAATAATCGCTATCGATGCAAATTTCACTGTGAGAATGCTGGCAGAAGAATTAAATTTATCTTACTGTACAATCTACACAATATCAACTGAAGATTTGGGTAAAAGAAAGGTCTTTGCATGTTTTGTTCTACATCAGTTAAATGCACCACCTCACGAGACCAAAAAAGTCAACGAATTTTTGATGAAAAACAGATTTGTGTCATGGACTACCCTCCGTATTCGCCTGATCTATCACCGTGTGACTATTTTCTGTTCCCAAAACTAAAAACTGCAAAGAAAGGAGCTTTTTACGATGACGTTCCAACCATTCAATCAGCTGTGACACAGGTGCTAAAGAACATCCCAAAACCCGAGTTTAAAGTCTATTGATAAATTTGTTGATCGTTCCAAACATTGTATTGAGTCTAATGGAACCTATTTTGAATAAATAATAACTTTCAAAGATAATATAATGTGTATCTTATTCTATATCCAAAAAGTTCGGTTATTTTTGGGACACACTGTGTAAATTACATGAAAGACAATGTAGCCAAACTATTAGGTGTACAACTTTGCTTCCACCGTTTTTTCCCCAAAATTTGAGGCTTTATTCTTAAAAAGTGATTACTTATTTATGAATCAAAGTACTGTCCGTCCCTAGCCACTACTTTTTTTCATCCTTCTGTCAATTGTCGGATACCATCTCGAAAAAACGATGCGTCTTTTGAGGCGATCCACGAGTCGATCCATTTTTTGACTTCTTCGTAAGAGCGGAAGTGCTTATGAGTCAAGCCGTGTGCCATCGATAGAAACAAACCGTAATTGGAAGGAGCAATGTCTGGAGAGTACGGCGGATGGTGTAAGACCTCACATTTCAGCGTTTCCAAGTATGTCTTGACTGGTCTTGCGACATGTGGCCGAGCGTTGCCATGCTGGAGGATAACTTTGTTGTGTCTCTCTTGGTACTGGGGCCATTTTTTCCTTCAGTGCTCGGCCCAAACGCATCAATTGCGTTCGATACCGATCTGCTGTGATGGTTTTACTCGGTTTCAACAGATCATAATACACCACACCGAGCTGGACCTGGACCTTGGCGTCGTGAATATTCGGTCTGGCCGTCGATGTGGAGGAATGTCCGGGCATTCCCCATGATTTTCTGCGCTTGGGATGATCGTAGTTGACCCATTTGCCTTGCTTTTGAATCATTTCCATGGCTTTAAGGCGTTTCGAAATTGCTTGTTCAGTCATTCCCAATGATTCTGCCAATACTTCTTGCGTTTGGCACGAGTCTTCAGCAAGTAATGCCTCCAATTCGGAATCTTCGAAAATGTTCTCTTTTCCACCGCTATGTCGGTCCTCGACATCAAAATCACCGCTCTTGAAGCATTAAAACCACTCACGACACGTTCTTTCACTAAGAGCAGCCTCACCATAAGCACTTGAGAGCATTCGATTAGCCTCAGCCGCAGTTTTCTTCAAATGAAAGCAGAAAATCAAAACTTCCCGCAAATGATAAGAATTTGGCTCAAAAACTGACATCTTCGATCGAGAATAAATTTATAATGTAAACACAAATCCACTAATGTGGTACTGTCGTTATGTTGACAGATGTCCAAGCTTACTGTGTGACATTTTTGACCTGCCTATTTCGACCAGCACATACCGCTGCAGCTATCTATCAAAAAACGGCGGAAGCAAAGTTGTAAATCTAATAGTTCCAGCTGTCTCTTTCTATAGATTTGCTAGTCTGACGGCTTACAAGTACTTGAGACGAATCATTATATAAGATATCGAAGAAACAAAACATCAATGGATTCTACGTAAATAAACGAAATGAAATAATCTGTTGCCTTCCGTTGAAAAAAATTTTCGCCCTTTTATAATACGATTTGTGATTTTTCGACAAAAATTTTAACTAAAAATATCGCAAGAACCTGACGTGCTGCGAAAAAAACCGAGGCCACATTTGAATTTAGCAGAGAAAACTGTTCTAGAATTGATATATATCATTTCATGAACACATAGGTCATATTTTGCTGACCAGTGTTATGAATTCCGAATAGAAATTTTTTAATTCATGATAAAAATGAAGTATTGAACTGGTATGACTCAAACCAATTTGAAAAAAAAAATTATTTCTGGTTCTTTTCGCGTTCATAATTCTGATGTTGAATTTCCGTAATATTATGAAGTTTTATTTCGCCATGAGTCCTTTTTTTTTAATGAAAGGCGATATGCGGACAAAAAAGCATTAGTTACCGAGCATTCGCTGGTTCAATCATTATTTTCTGATTTTGTCTTCTCTATCTTGACATGCTTTTTTATCAAGAAAAAGCTTGTAGAAAAATAAAATAGCAGAAAATTGCAGAAATTTGACATTAGATTCGTAATCATCGACCTGAAAATACCAGAAACAACAGTTGTTATTCAAATCAGTATAATGTTCAGTTCTTGCATTCAATGTTTCAATTTTTCAAAAATCTTCAAATACACCTTAAAATTGTTTAGAACATTTTAATCAGAAGTATGGTCTAAAGACAATTGTAAAAAAATACAAAGTTAAAGACTAACCAGGAGGGCTCGACGGATCGTCATGCTCACTGCCATGAGGTGAATCTGTTCTTGGACTGCTTGGCTCGTCTTTGACGGATATTGACATTGGACTCTTAGCTTGCGAACTTGATTCATCTAACACCATCGGTCCAGGAGTGTCCATTATAATGTGACCCATGTGAGTAACGTGAGGTCCATTGGAATTTGACATTGAACCATTGCTTGATGACTCGGTGAACGGTTTTAATCGTTCGATTAATTGCGGTTTTGACCCTGAGACAGGGAGATTTCGTCTTTTCAGCTCTACTTTCAGGTCACTCACTGAAATAAAAAAAAAATTGTTTTAAAAAATATTTTTTCCAAAATAATTTTTTACAATTGAGCAAATTAAAACAAATAGAAAATTATAATAACCTTTCATATCTTCTAATTTTCCTAGAGGCCTTAAAGGTGGTTGTTCTATGAAGTTATTTGAAGCATTCGAAGGTGCAGGACTCGGAGCATTCAGACTAGTGCCACTAACACTACCAGTGTCGCTTGTACCACTATTGGAAAGTGTAACAGGCTTCTGCGCAGCTGGAAGGATGATCTGAGGATACTGTAACAAAATAAGAAGGTATGCATTGTTTATAGTTTTACTGATTTGCTTTGAATTCATTTTCTTGTGATAAAAGCTCTGCAAAATATTTGGATACTTACCTTGTGTTGCCACTCGAGTTGCCATTGGAGAAAAAGTTGCTGTTGTTGAAGTAACAACTCATAGCTAGTTTCTCCGGGTGCAGCTGAACTAAGACCAGATGAGATAGGCGAAATGGAATTCTTTTGCGCACTTGGAGGACCCTATAAAGAAATTGAAAACTTATTAAATCAAAATTTTATTGTTCATGAAGCAGAATGAATTTGTCATAAGACGATAAAATGGAAGGCACTTTTCAGTTTGACGGCATGACTGATCATCTGTGAACTCTTCAGAGTCCATTAATTTCTTTTATGAGTACCTAGCACCCTTTGCCAATAGACTTCTATTATCTCTCATAGTTAAATGAGGCTTGTGCTTGATACTTATAGGGCACCAAATTCTTTGCTTGCTCTTGATATTGATATCATGATCTATTTTGCAAAAACCGATAAAATACGTTTACATAAAAATTGCTAGATGACATTCGATTCAACATAATACATTAACTCTTGCAAAACGATGGCTCCAGGAAGTGTTTTTCTCATCATCCAGTGATAAAAGTGTATTGAAATTGGTCTCATTGAGTGCTTAAATTCATAAATATTTTATATATGGGGCAAAATTCGTCAAGTGTACCCGCCTAAAAACTTTTTGTCTCCGATTTCCTTGAAAGTCCGCGAAATTATTGTCCTAGTGAACCTCTTTTAATTCCCCTAAGAGAACGTCTCTAGTACGACGGGTTGTCAGTATACATATATATACACATATATATTTAAAATTAAAAAATGAAACTCAAATAATTTTTTTAATCTAAAACCATTGATTTCAGCGTAAAGCTGATGAAAAAACGTTTCCAAGACCTTCATAAAAAAATTAATTTGGATAACTTTTGTAGAAGTTATGGTTAATTGAGTATCAGCGTGCGCGGTAAAAGGTTGGAAATTCGTGCTCCTGTATACTAAAAACCTGTCGTACTAGAGACGTTCTCTTAGGGGAATTAAAAGAGGTTCACTAGGAAAATAATTTCGTGGACTTTCAAGGAAATCGGAGACAAAAAGTTTTTAGGCGGGTACACTTGACGAATTTTGCCCCATATCCCCTTTATTAGAAAAACCTATCAGGTACTTCTAGTATAAAAGTGGTTACATAATGGAAAAACCTCCTGAATTTGATGATCCAGTTGTTTATCAGTTTAAGAAATATGTGGCAACCTGTAATTTGTGTAATTCTTCAAAGATAATCAGGCGTGCATGGGGCACAAAATCTTGATGCATGACATATTTCTTATGGATTATCATATTTCCGAAAGGTGAACGGCAATGTGACTTACTGTAATAAAGCCCTTCGCACGATAAGAGGCTGTAATAAAGCATCTCCAAAAGTGAAAGGCAAGGGGATTTACTATCATATTTATTATGGTATTTTTAATATTTTTAATATTTATTATGGTAAAAATCATCCACATGAACGTTATTATAAAATGAACTTCGATCTACAATGTTTCGCGAAGTTTATCTATGTATCAAAAGGAATTTCAATCTGGTAATTAGATTATTTGGAAAAAACTAGACCCGATTTACACATCACATCGGGTTAATCAAAATTCCGTAATCTACATAGTATGCATCAGTATTTTACAACTTTTTGCAGTCAAGCTGAGGAAGTATATCTCATAACTAAAGGAAGCTTTCTCGATGCAATAGACGAATTTGCGTCTGTGCATTCACCAACAGTAACAACCGGTTTTGAAACGGTCATCGGTATAATTGTTTATATCAATGCAGAACGTCTGGATCGACAGTTGCGTTGCAATTGGGAAATCTCAACTGGCGAATACAAGGAATAACCGAAGTTCGATGATTTAAAACCGTTTTTCAAAACTAGGATCTGTGCTCTTGAGATAATAGAATTAAAATCTATTTTTAACAAATAATCTCCATCTGAATCATCTTTTAAATGTACAGAATCAAGAGCAAAAATTCACAAAGCCAGCAACATGGTCATTCTTAATAACAGCTGGTGTAATTTACTGAAAAATAACCGAAAGAATCACTATCAGAGTTAAAATTCTTTATGTGTCGCACACCTCAGTATTTGGTGTTCTGCGCACGATTTCGGGCTTGGATGGTATTAGGGAGAAAAAAATGTATTGATCAAAAGAAAACTATGCATTAACTGTTTTGGCTCTCATCCTCTGCAGAATAATTGTGTATTGAAACGCCTACCGTCTATCTATTTTTGATTGAACTCAGTCTTCGAAAACGAAATCCCAAAGCGAATGTTGAAGAAAACAGTGTTTGGATGAATTTTATTTGGTCAATCTAGAAAATTATTGTAAAATTTCCAATACTTTGACTTAATTCTAGTTTCCGCCATAGCCACAGGTCTACATATTGATATGCTTTTCGATTTTAGATGAGCAGAACGGACGAAATCATGGCAACGATCAACCATCCTTTTTTGAAATATGTTTCTTATGTAAGCTCAAGATTCAATTTCACTCAATATTTTTAAATTATCATGGTTTTTTAAGGATTCACAGAGGCTGATGCACGGTACTCCGGTGATAAGGGTTATAATAAGATTTTAATTTAAGAATTTACTCTCAGGTGTTTGCTCCCTTTTTTCATGTATTGCGGCCGAGGACACTCCTGGAAATCGAAGGAACTGAAAGGATTATGAGATCATATTTAGGACGTATACTGTTGCCGAGTTAAACACCTCCGAGTTTTGCCGCAAGACTATTACGGATGAGCTTGGGAGGCTGGATTTTGTTTATTTAATATGGATGTCGATGGAGTGGAAGGAAAGTGGAGCAACAGCTTCTAATGGCCCGAGTCCGAAAATCATGACCTCATACAGGGAGTCTGGATGTCGAGGTACTGCAAACCCCACGTCAGTACATCCCTGACATACCTCTACTTCCCACCATCATCCCAGCGGGCCAATCAGCGCACGTAACCACGCGTTTAGTTCATGTGCAAAGTTGTACGCGGCGCTAATTTCGCAAGCAAGTATATATTCTGCAAATAAAAATACAAATTACAGATATTTTTTATTTTTACTCATTACGACAAAATCAAGATTTAATGCAAAATTGTGAAAATGTCCCTAGCGGACCCGGTTGAGAGAACGGTCATCGAATACTCTGACCGTTCTCTGACCTCGCATTATTATGGCTATGAACGATAAAAAAAACATTCAAAACATTGCAATTACGATTCCGTGGCAAAATTTGAATTAGCAGGTATAGGAATAAATACAATAATTTTATTATTCAGAGATAAAAACTAGAAAAACATCGTATACCTGTCATTGAAGGCAGTGCAGTGGCTCACAATTGGCGGAAAGTCTCCCCCGTGAAGGTTTACTATTGGTAGAGACGTTCCGCAAATGGCGAACCACTGCACTGCCTTCAATGACAGATACATGATGTTTTCCTAGTTTTTATCGCTGATAAATAAAATTATTGTATTTATTCCTAAGTCTTCTATTCCAAATTTAGCCACGGAATCATAATTGCTATGTTTTAAATGTTTTTTTAATCGTTCTCAGCCATAATAATGAGAGTCCAGAGAACGGTCAGAAAAACAGTCAGAGAACGGTCAGAGTATTCTATGACCGTTCTCTCAACCGGGTCCGCTAGGGGTAATTCAAGAGTGAGAAGTTAGTATCAACTTCTCACTGTTGAATTACATTTTCACAATTTTGCACTAAATCTTCAATTTCCTATTAATTATATTCTCTGCAACACATTTAAAGAACCTACGTATGCATGTATGTGAACTAACACATGCACATATGATGATAATTCATATGCACAGTTGTACGCGGCCTGGTCTACTCTGTCAGCAGCCTCTGTGGAAGCTTCAACGTAATTTACGCGGTTACTTTTTGCAGTAGAGCTTTGAGCTTTAGTTTTTCTTGGTTTAGAATTAGTAGTATGATATCCGAACGGAACGTAGGGTCATCTTTTTTGGATTAAGTGCTGATAGAAATAAGGTGAGGTTTCTTTTTGTTACCGACTAGGAATCTCGCCATTCGCCGATGGCTATAGAAAATTTTGCTGACATAACCTCGCACAAGCGAAACTGTTTTGTTGGGCAAGCCGGTCGATGCTCTTTGGGCTCAGTCCTTTTCTTTTAGTGACGGTCACACGTGGCTGAGCAAATCCCTGGGTCGCACCCTTACTATTTCGAAAATTTTGTTTGTGATCCTTATAAATTCAAATGAGTGAACATAATACCCTTAGCGGGCCCGGACCAATGAATGGTCAGCACATTCGCTCACCCTCCGCGAGTAGTTCACTGATCATTCGTTGACCTCGTAATAATATGAATAAGAAGAGCATAAACGACATTAAAATTGTTTTATTTATGATTCTGCGGTATATTTTGAGTTTGAAGTTATCAAAGTTAATACAATAATTTCATTTTTTATACTGTCTTCAATAATACTATAGTATGATTAAAATATACAATGCGAAAGTCTTTGCAAGTTCCTTTATGCGACTTTCTTACAGAAAAGCTCTCGATGAGACAAATTTCAAAAAAAATAATTAATACATTTTTTTTAAATTTTGGAACGACGTAGTTAAAGTATTATACTTTGCCCAAAGGACGTTTATTATTAATCTTGGAAAATGGCAATGGGTTGCCAATTCTCAAGTTGCCGAGAGAATCGGCAGCCTCAGTGTTTTGCGAATTTTTTTTTCATTTATTGTCATCATCGAGTTAAAGCATGAAACTTATACATGCAACGCGCAAAAACTAGATGGATTGCAGACCGATCTCTGTCCGTTATATCGGGAGTGTATTTTAAATCAGCTCTCGGACGGAATTATGGTCAGAATTGAATAAATAAATAACATTTTTAAGAATCAAACCAACCTCAAATATCAGACTTCGAATTGTAATATTTGATTATATTACATATTTTCATTGATTTGCACGAATAAACTGGTGCTCGAAAATGTATAGTATCCCAGTGACTTTAAAAAAAAAAAAGAATTCACCATGCATCCGACAAATTGGGTTGTGTGGTGAACTCTATGGATTTTTGAAGTGCTGGAAACAAGACAATAACGCATAGGCAGGGATTATTAAAATAAAAGAAATAAAAAACGTAATTTGTAATACCTCAGATTTCAAAATCTCTAATTACGGAGTGCGAGCTCTTTTGAATTCCAGCAGATAATTTTACCTTGCCATCTAATTAAAAATTATATAAATATTTTTTTGTAAACAATAATATGCATTAATTTGTTAAGTATTATTAAAATAATGTTTATCTACAAAAATTTTTGTTATTAAATAAATTCTGAATATTCAAAGTCTTTAATCATTCAAATTCAAAGAAATAGGATAATGATGTTTTATTATCAATAGTTATTATCAAATGCTATAAGTAAATAAGTCTTTAGGGGATACTTAAATATTTCCAAAAAATATATACAGGGTCAATTTTTTACCTTGAGACATCGAAATATTTGAAGATAAAAAACTCACCTTGTATGAGGTGAATGTCCCAATTAGTGACCGACATTTTTATCCACCGGGATAACTAATTGATATGTTTGTCCTAAATCCCGCTTATGTCAAAATTAATTATCGAGATTATTATTGCAGTTGGTCACTTGCATAAAGTTTGAATTCGAGTGAAAAAGCTCATACGAGTGAGAAAAATCGAGATCACTCAAAGGGTAAGTTTATTGCACATTTTTTCTCCCGGTCAGTAAAAGGTACAAAAAATGTATGCATGCAAAGAAACATTTTATATTAATAACCTAGTACCCGTGAAACCAATCGTGTCTTTTTCGTGAAAGTTATTTATGTTTTTTTAATATTTCAATCTGACCAATCAGTAGTGCCTTTTTTGAAGCATTTCGAAAAAAATTTAGTTTGGTGGTGTTTTTTTCGTCCAGGAGTTATAAAAGTTTTCGCCTCAAAGTACAAACCCCCGTTTTCAATAGTCAGGGTACCTCGATACTCATCTATAAAATCTTAGGGTTTCTTAACAAATATCCTACAAATTAATTAATTTATAATATTATATTATCACAGAAATAGTCAAATAAATGAAAGCTAATATTTATATGGATGAAAATAATTATTTGATTTATGGGGACTTGTGTTTTGTTCCGGAGTTTCGTCGATTTTGATGAGGAATCCCATAAGATTACGTGTTAAACTGACATTTTTTCGGTAGCGATTTTTTCGGCATTGACATCGTCAACCACGGTATTTCTTTTTTCCAAATGTATCTAGCATATTTTATTAAGATAATCTCTAAGTTTCAGAGCAATCTGTAATTTTTTTCAAAAACGCTCAAGCCACCTTAAAACGATTTAAGGCCATGGATCAACCCGACAACGTGACCGAATTCCTGTAAATGTTCGTGCAAGATAACTTTTTTATATTACGAAATATCATCCTGAAAATTTGGAAAATACGATAAGAAAAAATATGACAAGAATGTATGTTATCTTCGATTGAGTACAAATTCTGCAAATATATTTAAAGTTAACTGCAATTATCGATAAGTTCTCAAATTTTTTCAAAATTATTACTAAAAAGAAGTTGACAGACGTGCTTTTTATTGTCTTTTGTCACGTTTCTCAAATTTTCTGAAACATATTTTGTAAATTAAAATAGTTATCTTACATGAGCGAATTAACGTATAATTTTGTCACATGGTTCGATTGATGCATCGCTATAACTGGTTTATTCTAAAACTTCTTCAGGTGGGTACCCGGGTAATCTGGTTATTGAATAGCGTAGGTGAAGTTGTTCATTGGCATAAGGGTTAATACTATAGCAAATTTATCTCTTGATTTTTCATATCCTCTACCATGTGTAATTGTCTTTGTTTTCGCGCTTTAAAAGGATATAATTTACCATGTTTTTTTACGAATTCACCGTGTGACCCAATTTGACAGTTACCCTCTCGCGTATTCATTGTGCAGCAGTAGCAGATCGTTTCATGCATGCTAAATTCTTTTCTTTATGGGTATATAATTTTTAAGTTTAAATTAAAAACTTTATAACAAGGTAAAATTACTGAGTTTTGAAAATACTACTAAAATTTAAATTTCATTAAAACATGAACTTACTTTGTACTCGTGAAATTTGATTGTGCGTGTTTTGGGTTGACTTTTGGTTTTAGATTTTTTACGATTTTTATCTTTGCCTGGCGCGTCGCTTCTTTGACATGTTGAAGCTGGGGTGGTTACTGCAACCGGACTCGGTTGAGGCCTTGGGGTAATTGCAGTAGGGGGTAGAGTGGGGGGAGATGCTATTGAAATATTTGAAAGTGGACTCAGGCTGGAAGTCGTTGAACCCAAAGACATAGGACTTGACGCTGATGCCAGTGGGAGAAGCGTCGATGTGGGTCCATTCGTTTGACTTGCCTGTAAAAACGAGAAAAAGATGTTTTGGATTCATTCGCGTATTGCATTCACGTTTATCTATCAAAGCAGTAACATAATAAAATTGATAGAATAAATATTTACCTGTGTCGTGGCATTTTGTTGATTATGTTGGAGATTATTCTGTTGATGTTGCTGCTGATTTGAAACAACCGAATTACAGAGATCCGCAAATGTCTGTATTGTGGATTGGGTGGAAGCTTCTTGCAAAACAGGGGACGTTGACGTGACAACTACAGCACCACCTGTAGTTGGTATACTTAAAGAAACTGTGACAATTCCTGCAGAAGTTGCAGCAGCTTCCAAAACGTCAGGACGTGATTCCAAGGGAGGGGATGGGGCTCCTTCAGAACTTTGAGAATCATCCTCAAAAGTAATATAATGGTCTGGATGCTTGGGTTTGGTAATTTGACCCTCACAGGTAGCCTTAAAAGGAATGTGGCCCTCTGAAATTTCAAACACTTATTATAACTTCAAGGTTCCGGAAATATTCACATCATTGAGTACATTGTTAAATAAGCAAAAACCTTTTACTGCTCTTTCAATTGGTTCTTCTGTATGAAGAATATTCTTCTGGATAAGTTCTAGGGGTCCAGGTCGATGACTTAGTTGGTCGTTAAGTTGATCAGCTAGCCTAGCTTTCTTAAGCATTCGCTGTTTTTCTGCTAGACTTGGATCTACATGCCCAACATCTTCGAGAATATGCTGCCGTACAAGTTCATCCCTGCCAGGCCTCTGCTGAATCTTAGCTTTTAACAAATCTCCTGTTTTTGCTCGTTCCAACTGCTTTCGTTGTTCAAAAAATGTAGGTGGTGTCTTCAAAGCTGAAATTAAGTAATTTAAATTACTTTCATGTCTCACTTAAAGAATTGAATATTCTAATTATAGTAGAGGTTAAATCATTCCAGTCCCATTACAAAGTTATGGAATCGTTTTAAAACATTCTGAACGATTCTAATTAAGTCATATAATATAAAAATAAAATTTAAAACACATGCGTGCGAAGAACAAAACCTGAACTTCCCATGCGTCTATTTAAAAAGATAGTATGTAAGAAGCGTGTAGGTCTGTGAAGTTGGCACCCATGTATTTGGATATGTTATCAATGGCATAGGTTTGTCCAAGGTATGCCCACATTTATCCACCCATTACTTTTTTTGTCCAGTCTTTGTTTAATTTTTATTAACAATTTTAATAAAGTGGCTGAGAACCACTGATCATAAAAAATTATTATTTTGAACAAATAAACATTCAAGATCGTTTGTTCACGATTATCCATACATTACTTTCGTTTGCCCACCCTTCAAAATAGAAATATTTATAAAAAATTTTCGCACGAAACATGAAAAAATTTTGTTAACAGTTTCTACGTAGATGATAGAAAGCAAACTGTTAAATGATTGCATCTACATTATACAAAAACTATATTGACCAAAAGAGTTGCGTTTAAATTTGTTTAAACAATACGATCCTGCATATACTTAATCCAAGACCAGACCATGCATTTATTATTTTACTTTATTTTTTAAGCAGAACAAATGAAACTTGTGGTTGGGCAAACCTCTATGCAAAGTAGACGAACGATGCTGACTACTGAAGTTTCCATTTGACAATTTTTTTAAACAATATGACCCTTTATGCATGTACACAGAGACCAGACAACTTATTTTTTACTTCACTTTGTTTTTTATGCAAGACAAATAAAACTAGTGGTTGGAAAAACTCTATGCAAAGTAGACAAACGATACTGACCTTATAAACTTTTCGATTGACAATTTGTTTAAACAATATGACCCTTTATGCATGTACACAGAGACCAGACAACTTATTTTTTATTTAACTTTGTTTTTTATGCAGAACAAATAAAACTAGTGGTTGGAAAAAACTATGCAAAGTGGACAAACGATGCTGACCAACAAACTTTCCAATTGACAATTTTTTTAAACAATATGACCCTTTATGAATGTAAATTTTCGAAGAGCCTAAAAATCAGAGAGTATTCCTAGACCATAATGTTCCCAAACAGATTATTTTTAGTCAAAGTCGTCTCTCCATGGCCATGCAGGTGTCCATTTTGATGTTGAGGGTTGGAACCAAAAATCGATAAAGAGATTTTTTGGAAGAGCCCAAAAGTCAGAGAGTATTCCTATACCATAAAATTTGCAGAAAGATGATTTTCATTCAAAGTAGTATGTGCATGGCCATGCAGGGGTGCGATTTGATGTTAAGGGTTGAATCCCGAAAATTGATAGACATTTTTGAAGAGTCCAACAAAAGCCAAAGATTCTGGTACACTTTAATTTTTGAAGGGCTGATTTTTTAGAAAGAGGGTTGTTTTTTTGGGCATAGGGGTGATTTTTGGAAATTGGTTCTAAGTGATTCCAAGAGTCCAAAACAAAAACCGTAAAAAATAAATTGTCTGGTCTCAGCGTACATACATAAAGAGTCATATTGTTTATTTGTCCTGCATAAAAAACAAAGTTAAGTAAAAAATAAGTTGTCTAGTTTCTGTGTACACTGTACATGCATAAAGGGTCATATTGTTTGAAAAAATTATCAAATGGAAACTTCAGTAGTCGAAATCGTTTGTCTACTTTGCATAGAGTTTTGTCCAACCACTATTTTTATTTGTCCTGCTTAAAAAATGAAGTAAATTAATAAATGCATGGTCTGGTCTTAGATTAAGTATATGCAGGATCGTATTGTTTAAACAAATTTAAACGCAACTCTTTTGGTCAATATAGTTTTTGTATAATGTAGATGCAATCATTTAACAGTTTGCTTTCTATCATCTACGTAGAAACTGTTAACAAAATTTTTTCATGTTTCGTGCGAAAATTTTTTATAAATATTTCTATTTTGAAGGGTGGGCAAACGAAATTAATGTATGGATAATCGTGGACAAACGATCTTGAATGTTTATTTGCTCGAAATAATAATTTTTTATGATCAGTGGTTCTCAGCCATTTTTTAAAAATTGTTAATAAAAATTAAACAAAGGCTGGACAAAAAAACTAATGGGAGGACAAGTGTGGGCGTACCTTGGACAAGCGTATGCCATTGATATGAATGTTCTATTCAAATACATGGGTGACAACTTCACAGACCTGAAGCCTGTGCTTGGGTGATTTGAGATATGTATGAAGTTTGCCACCCCCGCTCTTCGCGCACTTATCATCAATGTACTACACAGTGTGTCCCAAAAGTTCCCGAACTTCTAATAAATCTCATATTGTAGTTTAATACTCACAATAATTTATTCATAATTATTCGAAATACATCCCTTTTGATGAAATACAGTGTTTAGAACTATCATACAGCTTTTGAAAACAACGCTGATACTTTTCCTTTGTGGTGGTCTTGAATGCCTCCGTCGAAACCTTCTGGATCTCCGAAATTGTATCAAATTTGAATCCTTTTAACTGCATTTTGAGTTTGGGGAACAAAAAGTAGTTACACGGTGACAAATCTGGTGAGTATGCAGGATGGTCAAGGACTTGAACCGATTATGATGCCAGAAATTGTCCACGGCGATGCGCTTATGAGTCGGAGCGACCAGCTGCCTTGCGCTTTGTATTGGGGTCGAAGAAAGTGAAGAGCATGGTTTTGACTTTCGATTTTTGCAGGCGCACCTTTCCTGGGTGGTGAGTCTTCTGGGCTTTTCCAAACTGCACTCTGTCGCTTTGTAAGTGGTTTGTATTGAAAACACCATGCTTCATCACCAGCCACGATCGTTTTCAAAAATTTTGGATCGTTATTCGCGGTTAAAATGATGTCTTGAGCGTGCAAAACTCGAGCATGCTTTTGGTCGTCGTTCAAACTGTGTGGAACGAATTGCGCACAAACCTTCCGTAGCTTCAAATCTTCATTTAATATGCGATGAACTTGTGATTTGCTGATACCTGTGACATCTTTAATGAGTCTCACGGACATACAACGGTCCTTTCTTATCAGTTATCGAATTTTTTCGACCGATTCATCCGTACGACTCGACGCTGGCCGTCCACTGCGCTCATCGTCATCCAGCGATTCTCTGCCTTCCTTAAACCTCTTGAACAACTTTTTAGCTATTGTTCGTGACAGCACTTGATCCCGATAAGCTTTCCACAACATTTCAAGCGTTATACTGTCACTTTTTCGACTCTGGTAACACAACCACGAGTGGAAACTCAATGAAACTTACAGGACGGATGGAATAAGGTTCAACGAAGATATTGTGGCAATTGTTACATAGATGGCACTGACAGTATAGTTCTTGTGACAGAAGTTCGGGAACTTTTGAGACACACTGTGTATTTTGTACCATCTGCGTGGGGATTTTGACGCCACAGACCTGCATAACATGCGCGAAGCAAGTGACTCTCGAATCATGCGAGAATCAAAAAATCATGCGAGGAAAGGAGGGTGGTACTCGGATTCTCGCATAATTTGGGCAATCCTGCATATTCCTATGGTAACTAAAAGCAAAACGTAATGAACCGATCATTAGATGCCATTTGTAATAGAAATATTTCTAATTTCTACAATAATTCGAAATTTTATCATTTAATTCAAATGAATCTTATATCAAAAAATTTTACAACACTTCAGCAGTTTTTAAAATATTCAAAAATTGGAGTTTGAATTCACTCGAATATTTGAAATGATGTGAGGGTTGTTGCCAAAGAGTTGTAAAATTTGGACTATGAATATTAAATATAACTAGGTTTCCAAAAAAATCAATAAATGCTACTTGGGAAATATACTTGAAACTATGTTGAAAAGACTTTTGCAATTTAATATATTTAAAAATAACAAAAATCAATATTTCAAATATTGTTTTATAATATTCCTAATATTCATCGCTTAGCTCAAATCAAATTTGCAGATTTAATCAAGGTACATTATTCATTTTATGATAAAGATGTATAGATATAAATTATCCTCCTTTAAGGCTACAAAATTTTTCTGGAAGAACAAAAGGAAGATAATTTTCTTTAGCTTTATGCAACTTGTGGCTTATGCTATTTATACTGCAAGATAACTTGCTGAATCCCTTGGACAGCAAATAGTTTCTTTGCTCTTAATTCATCGCTCAGTCAGATAAAGTCTTGTTAGTAGAGTTGTGGATTATCTGTTTCACCCAAATTCGGAAATTCATAATACAACACACCTTTTATATCCTATTATTACAGCTGAAGGATCAAAATAAAGATAGACAAATGGGCTCATTGAAATTATCTCTAAAAGAAACCATTACGATAATGATTAGAAAATTTCACTTAATGATTAAATTAACACAAACGTTTTAGTTGTTTCAATTCCTTATTGTGGCAATTTATCGGAGATTGTAAAGCGTTTTTTGCAAAAATATGATGTGAAAGTTGTTTTTAGAATAAATTCCAAATTAGATAAATTCACAATATGTTAGGTAAAGATCTTTATGAAATTAGAGAACAAAATAATGTTGTTTATAAAATTTCTTGCAATTGTGGTAAGTGTTATGTAGATCAGACTAAACGTCCGTTGAGGATTAGAATTGATGAACATTTTAAGAATTTCAATCTTAATGAAAAGTTTCACAATGTCATTAGTAAACACCGTAAGAAGTATGAAGATGATCAAGAGAATCACTTTTTTCTTTGGAATGATGTCAAAATTTTACATAAAGAAACCAATAGATTTAAAAGAGCTTTTTCTGAAATGGTCTATATAAAAAAGAAAGTGAGAATAGTTTTGAAAAAATCACAGATATTGAACACAATTCCTATTATAATATGATTTTGAATTTCTATCTTAAAACTATTTTGCTAAGATAATTTTTGTTTAATTTAACTCTTTTCACAAATTTGTTTCTATTCTTAATTTTAATTTTGATTTGATGACAATTGTATATGTTAAATTTTAATAACATTAGATATAATAGACTTGTTAGTATTGTGAGGTAATTTCATGATATTTGATTTCAGTTTATATTTATAATTTCAAGTGACATGACGTTATGTCTCTTTTATTTCGTAAATTCAAATTTAAGCTAATATGAAGAAAATTTTATTTTTTCTCAGTGTTTTAGTTTGAATTTGACGGTTCTTACATTTTTTGGTTAATATTTTTATAGCAATTAATTAAAAAAATGTTTTTATTATCTTTAATTTTATAAAACAATAACCTTTTTATTTAGATTTTATTAATTTGACTACTATGGGTTTGGCCTCACATAATATATTATTATCCATTCTGTGATGTGCGTTTATTGGCTAATTTCTTGTATGCCCTGATGATGTCTCTGGAGATAAGGAGAAACGCTGGCAACAATTTGTTACGAATATACTGATAGCCAAATTGTACCCGTTATTGATTATTTCTAAAATTTATATATTTATTTAATAAGAAACTTAAAGGCGAAGCCTGGTTTAGGGAGTCAAAAAAATCGATTTTTTGGATGTGATTAGCTTGTGATAATGGTAAAATTGGAAAATGTATTGTTTCTTTTTGAAAAAACTTCAAACGCGATTTTCTCAGAACAGCATTTTTTGACTCTGCGTGCCCTGGCAGACCCAGTCCAGTGAACGATCAGCTGACCGTTCACTAATCGTTCGCTGACGATTCGCTGACCTCGTAACAATATGAATAAGACGAGCACAAAAGACATTTAAATTTTCTTAATTATGATTCTGTGAAACATTTTGAGTTTGAAGGTGTCGAAATTAATACAATAATATTATTTTCTAGCGTTAAAAACTAAAAAAACATAATACCTGTCAATGAAGGCAATGCAGTGGTTCACCATTTGCGGAACTTCTCCACCGTTAGAGTTGACCATTGGTTGGAGTGAGACATAACTACTTTCGTCTCACTTTAACAAATGGTTTACCCTGACGGTGGAGACATGGCAGTTGATGAACCACTGCACTGCCTTCAATGACAGGTATTATGTTTTTTTTACTTTTGAACGTTAAAAAATGAAATTATTGTATTAACTTTGATACCTTCAAACTCAAAATGTACCGCAGAATCATAATGGCAACAATAAAAATGCTTTTTATGTTCCTCTTTTTCATATTATCAAAAGAATTGTAATCAACGGATTTTGATAATCATCTAAAGTTTATCAGGATAGCTTCTATTTGAAATAAAGACATGATATACAAAATTATATTGAATAACTTCGTTTTGCAAATCAACTCCAAATTTTTTTATTAAATATTTAAATTGTTCTTTCAATACTGATAAGTTTTCCAATTTTCGACATTTTTTTAGTTTAGATAGAAGGTATTTTTATGAAGTTTAAACATTACTTGGTTTATATGTTTCAGATTAAAAGAGCGACCGCTATCGTGGACGCAGTAGAGGGCCCTCATCAGCGTAGTTACATAGCTAAAAAGATATCGAATTGATTCATATGATTTACGGTTTTATAATAATTGCGGAATATAATACAAATTTCGGCATCCTCAACCAGGCCCCCCCTTTAAAAACTTCCCGAAAGACACTTCTGTATCAAAAATTTGTAGATATTAAATAAAAAGCAACAGCTTTTAATAATAAACCACTTAATTAAATCATTCACTAATTAATAGACTAATCAACCAGTTAGTTAATGCAATAACAAAAGTTATTCTCGAGCGTTCAGTTTTACATCGTCTTTTAACTACATAATTTTCCTCTGATTGATTTCAAATCCTGTGAAAAGTTGCCTTATTCATTAAAGAACAACTTTGTCACTTGAAGTTTATCATGGCACTAAGGCTTATAGGCATCGCTAAATCTCCACGAGTAAATTGACACTGACGACGATTAATTTCATCAGGAATTTATCCAACTTTGGGCCAATTGTGTTGCTGATTTCAAACGCGGTCGCACTGATACAAATGATGCGGAACGCTCGGGTAAACCAAATGAAGCAGAAACTCCGGAAAATATTAAGCAAGTTTTGAAAATCGTGTTGGACGACCGCAAACTGAAAGTCCGTGAGATTGCTAAGATGGTGAACATATCAACTGGAAGTGCGTCTACGATTTTAAACGAAAAATTGGGCAACAAAAAGGTCTTTTCCAAATGGGTGCTGCGTTTGCTCACAATGACACAAAAGCAACAACGAGTCGACGGTTCAGAGAGCTGTTTGTCACTGTTTACTCGCAATAAACAGGATTTCTTGCTGTCGGTATGTGACAATGGACGAAACATGGATCCATCATCTCACTCCGGAGCTGAAGCGGCAGTCAGCTGAGTGGCGTGCAGCCGGTGAAAGCCGTCCGAAGCGTCCGAAAACGCAACAGTCAGCTGGCAAAGTCATGGCGTCAGTTTTTTGGGATGCGCACGGTATAATTTACATCGACTACCTTGGAAAGGGAAAATATATCAACAGTGACTATTACATTGAGTTATTGGTGCGTTTAAAGGACGAAATCGCAAAAAAACGACCACACATGAAAAAGAAAAAAAGCATCTTTCATCAAGACAATGCACCGTGCCACAAGTCAATGAAAACGATGGCAAAATTTTCTGAATTAGGCTACGAATTGCTTCCCCACCCACCATACTCTCCAGATCTAGCCCCCAGCGACTACTGGCTCTTTGCTGATCTCAAAAAGATGCTCCAGGGAAAAAGATTTGTCTCGAATGAGGAAGTAATCGCTGAAACTGAAGCTTATTTTGAGGCCAAGGAGAAATCATTTTACAAGCATGGTATCGAAAAGTTAGAAAAGCTAGAAAAATAAATGTTGTTTTCTTAGTTAGTCCTGGGACTTATTGAACGATGTGTTATGTATTGTGTACAAAAAGTTATTTTACAGGAATATAAACTATAATTTAGTCACGTGATTCGGTTGATCTATGGCCCTAATGATAGATTCCAGTTAGTCTTGAACAAGATTTTCTTAAGATAACTTCACATAGTTAATTATTAAATACTATCATTACCTACAGAACTATACTACTTCATGACTAAAAGCAAGTTATTGTAACTCAACCCAACCCCGATGTAAACTTTCTTTTTTGACCTCTTAATATAAAGAATAATCTTGGGACACCAAAGAGGGTTCTGCAATAATTAGTATGCTTTTGAGACGTAGGCGATAAAATTAAATCAGTCATTTTGAATTTTTAAAATCTTCGAAATTCATTGTCACTTCAAGTTAAAACATGCATGTAATTCACTTCCCACTATATGGTATCTTCTGTAATACAGTTCACTTTATAAACATACAATTTTTATTCTTTTCTTGAAAGATACTCTGCTCATCTTGTGTTGCTTGAATTAACTTTTTAGTGCTAACAGAGTGCAAATTTTCTAGTTTTATCAGATCCACTATTATTATTTGCATCAATGCGAAATCGCGAGGACGTGCGTGTTCTTAGAAGATCGGGTTTTTCTGTAAATTCATCTATTTCAAGTTCCTATTCTTCTCTCTGTTGCAATTTATCTTGCATGTATGATGCTGCTAATTAAATTTGACAATCCCTAACTGCTAATTCGTTCAAATTCTAAAGTTTAAAGTGAGAAAATAAAGGTAGCTAATATTCATACAAGTGAAGTTATCGAACATTCTAAAAATCCTGCTTACAGTAAATATTATAATCATTATTCTTACATTATTGACCTTTATATGATTTCCAGAGATAAAAAGGAATGCTACATGGAGTGAAAAGTCTGCAGCCCCATATAGATATTGCGTGACTATCTTAGAATTTGTATACTTATGGAGTAATGCTAACCTTCACTGGCCTTCAGCAAAAATTTTATTATGTTTTGGCGATCATTTTAGGATTTATAGTCGAAATGAAGCAGTTACTGAATAAAATATCAAAAGAGTGAATCGTATTGTTCTGGGATGATCGAAAAGTTAAAGTGATTGAGATAGCTGACATGGTTAAGATATCAAAAAACGCGTGCAACATATTTCAAATGAACATTTGGGTATGAAAAAACTATCTACGCGATGGGTGCCGCGTTCTCTAACAATCGACCAGAAGCAGCAGCGTATTGATAATTGGGAGCGTGCTTTCACGTTGTTTCAGCGTAATCGAAAGGAATTTTTGCGTCGATTCGTGACAATTGGTGAAACATGGATTCATTATTATACACTGGAGTCCAATAGACAATCTGGAAAGTGGTTGCAAGCGGGTGAAAGCTAACCGAACCGCTCAAAGACACAACTATTTGGAAAAAGGAAAAAGAATAACTGGTGAGTACTATGTTACATTATTAGCCAAATTGGACAAAGAGATCGAGAAAAAACGAGCGAATTTGAATTAAAAAAAATGTTTTTCATCAAGAAAACAAACTGACGTACTTATTCATAAAAGCAATGGTGAAATTGGATTCTTTGGGTTACGAAATGCTTCTTGATCCATCATATTCTCCAGATCTGGTCTCCAGCGATTACTACTCTCTAAATCAGAATCAGTCAAATTTTCACTGATTGAATCAGTGCTTTGCTTTATAACTGATTCATCAGTGAAAACAATATTTACCAATGTTAAATCAATTAAAAATGGTGGATCCAATATGGCAGATATCAATTGAAAAAACTTGAAAATAAAAATTCACTCAAAAAACAACATTTTTTGTCATTGTTTATTCAATAACAATTTCTAAATTCATAATTGATGTGAAACTCATATAGCAGTGCATAGATATAATATTGATATGCATAGAAAAGTTTATTTTATGTTGATACGATGTCATAGAGCTGAGTTATAATAAAAAAAAACCGAAGAAAATGAGGTGGGAAGTTACTTTGCACGGACCGTTAAAGGGTTAAAAACAGATTGATACTTAACTTTAGTATTGTTCACAAAGTATATAATTGACACACAACTTACGATGAAAAAATTCGTACGTAACATAATAGATAATATTATTCGAAATAATCATACCGAAATTTAAATTAATCGAGTAATTGCTTGAAAAACATAGTTTCGAGAAATCATATTATAAATTTCCTCAAATTGGTCGGGCTTAGCATTACTCATCAACCTCTGCTATAAATGTTGTAACTTATTGTTAGCTGTCTTTTGTTTTTTTTTTGGCTCGGTTTCATTTCGAACTATTCTCAAGATATTCGAGTTTTAGAATCTCTTACTTTTTAAAACTACAATGGTTTGACTCATTTCCTAGTTTTTCACCAAATTTACACCCATGATGCCAATAAAAACTGTCAGATATAAGATTACTTACGAGGCATAATACCCTGTGCCACTAATTGATTGATTGGTCGCCGCAACATCAATTTAACCTTCAGTGCTGCAACAAAGAAAAATTAATTTGATTAACATATTGCAATCATTTAAAAAAAGGAGATTAATGTTAGGCAGTTCGGAACTAAATGCAATGAAGTTCAAGACACTTGAAGCATAATAATCTAATTCAGGATTGATTTAAAGTCTTACTCGAGTTAAAAGTAATAGCTATAACGAAGACACGATATTTCTCATGCTTTTCAATGGTACGCACACGCTCCTCAACCTAAGCGCAAATTAACACACAAAGGGACTTAGGAAATAAATGTAGAGAAGGTGGGGAGGATTGCATAAATCCAAGACAAAAAAACCAGTTTAAAGCATTGCAATATGAATTCAAAACGGTGAAAATGCGACACCGATGCTACACTGCACTACAGCTCGAAGAAGAAATGCTGACCAGAGACAGACTTTTCTACTAGAGCCTCCCTAACATATTTTCTATCACACCATCATAAGTGCGAGTTTAGCGTCTCTGGGCAATCCCCAACGTAGTGTTGCTAGGCCCAGGCTGCAAAACGCTTTACTTAGGGTCGTAGGACTTTAAAGTAGCGGACGTACTGTGATCTGATTGTCCAAAGAAAGGCTGTAATACTTTTATGGCCGTTAAGTTCATTTGCATTATCGGCATGCTGTGGTGTTGCACTCGCACATATTATTATAGGTGTAATAAAAAATAATTTGTGACGCTCAACCACTGAGCAGCATTTTTCACTCATGTGAAGTTACATTAAAAGTCGTTGTCTAGGCTACGCTTCGGCTTGTACTGCAACTTTACACTCGTTTAAAAAAGTGCTGCTTAGGGCTTTTGTGTCACAAATAACTATTCTGACTCTCTTGTTCTGTGGTCATTTCGGCGTTTAAAAAGAAGGCATTTATGCATCAACATTTTCACAAAGGCTTGTTCTGCCTTCCACGTTTCCAATATTACAAGTATTTACAATTATGATACGTAAAAGATAAAAAAAACAGAGAAAACGGCTAACATTACATTATCCATTTTAACCATCCTTATTCCGAGAGATAGATAATTTAATTATTGTCACAATTATTTAATAATTATTACACAACATTAAGCTATGAATGCTATCTACGTTAAACGTTACGAAGCGGTTTTTTTGTGCACCCATGCACGCGGACCACATCTTTCATACTCAGCTGCTGCCAAAGTGCTTAAAAATTATAAGCACTTCGTGCAAATGTGGGTTGAGCGGTATAGGGACACGAAAACCGTCGATGACCTGCCAGAGAAAGGAGAAACGCGAGCAACGTCCAGTAAGGAGGATAAGATGATCGTTGCACTGTTCAAGCGCAACCCAACTCTACGGCTGCGTGAAGCCAAAGCTAAGCTAGTGGAGAAGGGACTACACGCTAGTATAAAAACCATAAGACGCAGATTAGCTGAGACGAAAGTGCAGTACCGTCCCACGAGGCAGAAACCCCTCCTCTCAGAGGTTCACATGGAAAAACGCTTGGCATGGGCTACGGAAAATGTTGATCGCGATTGGTCCAATGTACTTTTTTCGGACGAAGCGTCCTTTTGATATCTGCAGAGAATATGTTTGGAGCCAACAATAAGGATTGGATCCTTCAAGAGGACAACGACTCCAAACATCGGAGTCACCTCTGCACGTCCTGGAAAGCGGAAAATGGCATCACGACCTTGGACTGGCCTTCACAATCTCCTGATGCGAATCCAATAGAAAATGTGTGGAGTGCCGTGAAGAGGAAGCTTGCAGGAAGGCGTGCATTTACCCTGAAGCAGCTCTCTCGATGAATTAAGGAGGTATGAGGCTCTCTACCTACGGAATATGCCGAAAAACTAGTCGAGAGCATGCCTAGAAGGTGCCAGGCCATTATTCAGGACAACGGCGATTGGACGGTTTATTAGGTGAGTGCGTCCTAGTGCTTTATACGCGCTGTTGTGCCAAAAAAGAAAAATTAGGTTTTCTTGAAAACTTTCCGAGTTTTGTACCACGTTCCTATTACTAGAAATATTTCTCACCAGAAATATATTTCTGGTTTCTTACATGAACAAAGTATCATATGCCCTTAGGAAGAAGGATTGTATTTTCATTTATTCACTGGAACGTTTTGAAATCTATACGGAGCAAAATAAAGATCAAGAAAAGGTGATTGATTAATGAAAAGTGTTGTAAAACACTTGTTTTATATTTAAACGGGCTCGCTTGAAGTTTTAACAGAAATCTCTTGAAAATAATTTTTTTTCCTACGTAGTTCAAAAACGGGCCCTTTTAAGCTTGAACATTTTTTTTTGACGCTTAAATGATTTCGTTTTCTTTTTAAACGATTTTTTTAGAAAAAAATATCGTTTTAACGTCAGACTAAACTTTCTCTGAGTACACTGAAAAAAATATTTAGTAAAACCAACTACTTCGGTTTGTAAAATATGCTACAGCTATTTTAGTAGTTAGAACAAAAACTTTTTTTGTTGGTCTTACTATCTTAATTGTTATCACAAGAACTTGGGTAGTAACACCAACTAAAAAAGTTGTTATAATAAAAGATGCTGGTTTGCGATCAAAAAAGTTGTTGTTCTAACTAAACATTTTTTTCAGTGTATTTAACTACTATGAATTACAATTACATTATAAATGAATAATAGGTTTCTATATGAAATACCTAGCCGTTTACTTTGAGTTTTATGCCATAAAATATCAGATTTTTTGAAGCACGAGTTTGCACGAATTTCCGAGGTGTAGTACAATTAGATGTTTAACATTGCCGGAACCAGAATGTTGGAGTCAAGGTGCCGCGCGAATTAAAAAACAACAACTACAAGAGATAGTTGGTAAGTATTCATTTGTCAAAACTCTCATTCAGCCAAAAAATATTTTTTCTGAAAAACCACTACATCTTTACTAAGATGTAAACCTAATGTTACAAAAATACAAGATTGACTAGATCTTGCAGAAAATTTCGAAGATAGTTCTTAATTTTTATTAATCCTACATAGAGTAATTACAATTATCGACGAAACGTGATCCAGGTAATCCATGGTCTTAATTAAATTGTTATATTTATTATTTATATATAAGTATAATATATATTATAATTCAAGTATATAAGAGATAAAAAATTTATGAAGTCTGAGACACCTGAAAATTTATATAAAATCATTTAATATTAATATTCAATTAAAAAATTTGTAACGCAAAAATAAAAACACAGTAATTTCACACATCTATACTTGATTAAATCTCTCGACAAATATACGTATTCAGTTTTAAATGTATTGACATACATATTTTATACGTTGAAAAGTATTAATACAATTACTAAACGACATTATCTTCCGAACGATATTTTTCAGCCATCAAAAAGATTAAATATGTTGGTTATGAGAAAAAAAATGTATATTTTATAATTGGAAACAGTAATATACTAGGGTGTATTATATTGACGTGATATTTCTATGAGAAATCGCCACTAATAACAAACGGCTATCATTGCTGACAAGTTCCATCCGTCAAACCTCTTCTGTCAAAATTTGAGCCAAATACATTCATTAGTTTATAAGTTACAGTGTCTGAAAGCAATCAACCTCCGAATTTTTGGCAAGATGGAAAAAATTGAATTTCGTGTGTTGATGAAACACTACTCTTTGCGTGAAAAAACCTTATCAGAAACCAAGCCCAAGCTCGATAAACATTATTCGGGCTCTGGTCCCTCATAGGGAATGGTTCAGAAGTGGTTTACCGAATTTGGTTGTGGTGGCACGAGCACAGAAACCATACCAAGACCAGGTCATCCCAATGAGATCACTACACCAGAAATGATAAATCAAATTCATAATATTGTTTTGAATCACCCGAAGGTGAAAGTGTGTGAGATAACTGAGATTGTATACATCTCAACTTAGCGTGTGGTCAATATTTTGCCGCGATTGCTCACAATCGACCAAAAACGCATTCGTGTGACCACCTTGGAGCATAATTTGGCTTATCTTAATGACAATCCGAAAGAGTTTTTGCATCGATTTGTGGCGATGGATGAAACATGGATCCACCACTATTCTCCAGAATCATGTAAACGCTCAAAACAGTGGATTAAACCTGGTGAAAGTGCATCAAAGCATCCGAAAACGCAACAATCGGCTGGGAAAGTTATAGTCTGTGTTTTTTTGGAATGCACATAGAGTAAACTTCATCGACTACCTTGCGAAAGGAAGGAAGATTACTGAAGCATATTATACTGCATTATTGAATTGATTAGTTGACGAAATCAGGAAAAAACGGCCACATTTGAAGAAGAAAAAAATCCTTTTTCATCATGACAATGCATCATCTCACACATCGAACATTACACAGGCAGAAAAGCATAGATTGGGTTTCGAATCGCTTCTGCATCAACCTTATTCTCCAGACTTGGCTCCGAGCGACTATTTTCTGTTCCTAAACCTCAAGAGATGGCGGTGTGGTAGGCGTTTTGTGTCGAACGAAGAAGTTCAATGGGAAATAGAAGGGTGTTTTGAAGGATTTGACAAATCGTATTCTTTGGAAGGCATAGAAAAGATGAAAGATTATTGGACTCGTCGTATCGAGCAAAAAGAAGAGTACATTGAGAAATAAATCCGATTTTTGCCAAAAAAATTAATTTTTGTTCATTTTATCACGTCAATATCAAACACCCTAGTATTTGGCAAACTCACAAATATTTTCACAATCTTCACTTTACACTTATAATATTAAATCAGATGCAATATATGGTATATGAATTTGCAAACATTTTTACAATCTTATTTTACATTTATAATCATAAAAGTAATATCAACTCAGATCCAATGTTCACATAAATATATATAATGCATTCCGTCGTTCAACTTATCTACACATGAAACAAGGGCATTCTCTATATTTGATTTAAAAAAATTTCCCAATGAAAACTCTGCGTACCGTATATTTTATATTCAAATCTTTTTCAACCCCCTCCGACCTAAAAAATAGCATAACATATAAAGAGAAGATTGATGATTACACGTGATTGGCTACTTATAGTAGAGGTCAATTACCTAATTACACACATTACATGTAATTGGGTAATTTGGTACTTGTCGATTAGAAATGTTATTTCGCGAGAAGCATTTTTGGTTTTTAAAAGACAAGTGGGACGTATCGCGCGTCGCCAACGTGACGCGATGTTTTTCCGTCATCTTGTCAGCTGCAAACTCGGCTAACCGTGACGCATGCATGCAGTTATGTTATACTCCATGATGGAAAAAGTCGAATAAAAATCACATCCGCAGCCATCCGTAGCTGCTCTTCCTATTTTTAAAGAAAAACGCATAATAAACACAATTGTGGAAATAACGAGACAGAATACTGCAAGACAATTAAATATTTCCAAATGTTGATGCAAACTTTTTCGTTGGGAAGATGATAATTTTGTGAAGAATGGGAATAACTTTGTCATAAACTATTTACGTAATTTCAACTCGTAATTAAACAGTAAGATTGTACGTATCTTGTTTGAAGAATCCATTTTTTTCGAAATTAAAAACAATCATTTTCTGATTATTTGTTGTATTAATCAGCTTGGGTGCACTTTTTTTATGCCTCGCTCTGAAAATGAGGCGCTAGAAAAGGCCAAATTTAGACTGAGCCTGGATCCAGTTATATAAATCTGGGAATAAATTATCGTGATAATGAACGGACAGGATCCTAAACTGTCGACTGTGATGGTTAACGTTACCATTGGAAAAACGTTATTTTTTTAATATTGGCCAGGTTTTTGGGATTTGGGACCACTGTGCGTCGGCTGAATACGAAAGCGTTCGGAAACCTTCGGACATTTTTCGTATAGGCTTTTGGAATTCTCTCAACGGTAAGTTGCAAAAAATACAAGTGTCTCTCATTTCAATGTGCGTTTATATTCAAGATACTAAACTTTTTTACATTTTTTCTAACTTACGATATTTAAAATATCTGTTTCCAAAATCATATTTTTAAGATGTACTATTAACCAGTATCACTTCTTCATATTCCCAATTTTCTAACAATAAATAATACTCTTTCTAAACGTGAATACTAATTCTTGCTCAATCAAGTTTGCAATAATACATACAGAAATACCATTATATCCTATAATAATAGGAATCTTTATGACTGTACCTCAATTATCCCTAAATTCTAACATTTTATAATAATGGTTTGAATGAAATTGAATACATTAAAACAACTTTCTGAAATAAATGTTTATTATTTTTTATTTGGCAGCTTTAAGTTTATTATTTGATTGTAAAATATCAATATTTTTAACTGTATTTGTACTGGATTTTTAACTGTATTATTAACATTTAATGAGCACTCAGCTTCTCTCCGTGAAGCCTAAATCTATTTAAATTTTAGTTCAAGCTTATTAATTATTTTATTGTTTATATTTTTTTATATCCTAAAATCCAAAATTGACTATTAGAAAGCTATGTTCAGCCTAAAGAATATGCCAATATTGGCCCCACGGATATCAACTGTCAACGGGCCGGTGTTACTATCTAGCAGCGGACAGATCTCTGGCCTCCACTTATGTCAATCGTTGGCAATACCGGCGCCGACGTTAGCCCAACTTTCGGTCCAGACAGCGCACCCTACATGGGTGACTAAAAGCCTTCACATTTTTCAGCTCATAGTTTCAGAACTAACAGAGACTTTTTAGGAGTTTTGCGCTAAGATTAAATATCAAATTCTAAAAACCGTTCTCACAAAATTTGCCTCATTTATCATAAACCAGAATAAACATGGTGTATCAGTCTGAAATTCTTTGGATCACTAGAAAGTCACTAAAGTTGGTATGTTTTTTTAACTTTTACTTTTCAGTGAAGAGTTTGAAAATAGTTGGCAAAATTTTTTATGACAGTCAAATTTTTCATACTCAAAGAACATTTCGACAACTATTAGATTTCTTTATTAAAAAAAGACACGAAATTGATAGAAACTTTAATGAAAAGTTTTAAAACTTTAGCTTCATTCAAAATTCGATGACAGTCAATGAAAATTTCAGCAAATAAATGTTTCCGTGTAGTACACAAAAAAAAACACTTTCTACTGTAAGTAAAAAGATTAAGACCTCACCCGTTCTGATCCATCAGCTAGATATTTATATTCTTATGAATAAATGTTTTATAATCCCTAATAATGATCCATCCATATTCGCAGAGTATCCGTTTCATTCTTATGAATAATAATTTTATTCGATACTAACTATTCGTTTCAATCATTACCTATACACTTTTATGTATTTCTATTTGTTTTTATACTTATGCGTTCTAATCTTTCATTTTCTATCAACAAGTTACTTAGATTTTTCTCTCATTTGTCATGAATATGAAATGTATCCGTGTCAATAATTCTCTATCCTTTTCGACATTTCCTTTAGAAATTTATTGCTTACCAGTTTCAATCAATTATTTTTAATCCTCCTTCTTATTTTTACCTATCTGCCAGCTATTTTGATTTTTTCGTTACCTTTCTTGAATAGAAAATGTATTCGTGTTTATAATTGCACCGAAAAAACCAGGTGTTATATTTAACTAGATTTTGGATACAATCTACATTTTACCCTAGAACCCGATTAATATAACATCGAATATTAGCATAGAATCTATATTCTATATCAGACTGGGAGAAAATATGACACCAGACTCCGAGTGTTATATGGGGTGGCCACGAATGGGTTGCGAAATAGGGCTATGAGTGCACGTATGACAGGAATATGCTTCCGGATAAGTTTGTCCTCCCACGGCTTTCTGCGATCCACTCGCGATCAACCTTTATAACACTTGCTCTGTAAAAATATAGTCTCAATTTAAGCCTAAATGTCGGCTAATTATAAGGCGTGACACAAACTAGACTAGATAGAATTATGCGTTGATATATTTGGTTGATGAATTTAAGGCAGAATCGTTAGTTAGGCGTAATCAATATAAGACCTTTTTTACTGTATGCCTATTCTTTTTAATTCATCTTTTAGAAAACCATTGTTTTTAATTAAAATCTATCTTTATGAATCTGCTTGATTCATTGATTTCTTCTATCACTTAACACGGAATGTATATGTATTTGTGTTAATCTATCCGTTAATATTTTTCTTGAACCTGTTCTCTTAAAAAATGTTTCCAATTATTTGATCATAATCTGCCACATTATCATAAGAATAATATTAAGATAGAGAGGTAAATTTTACATTATTGATCAAAACTGAAAGACAATGCATGTGTAAAGGAAGAATTGAAAAGGATAGACAATGTTGGACACAGATTCATTTTCTATATACGGGAGGTAACAAAAAATCAATCCAGCTAGCGGATGATAAGCAAATACACTAGATGTTCAGAATAGAGACCGTTTCAGGTGTTGCCTCCTAAAACTCAGTAAATCTTCAAATTAAAACAAACAGGGTCGTAAGAACTATTTCAGTCATGGTAGAGAGTTAAAGCGAATACGACGAAGTGGCGCTGTCACTTTTTATTCTTACGGTACTTAACGACTTCAAGTTATTTACGTTGACGCTCTTTCGACCCCTAGCATTGCATTATCACCAAACTAATTTTATGACGCTCCTAACACCAGCCGTCCTATTCTGAACGTCTAGTGAAGATACAAATA
The DNA here is from genome assembly GCA_030998225.1 of Diplolepis rosae. Lineage (NCBI taxonomy): Eukaryota > Metazoa > Arthropoda > Insecta > Hymenoptera > Diplolepididae > Diplolepis > Diplolepis rosae. The sequence goes on along the minus strand of JAPYXD010000608.1, from coordinate 5,324,728 downwards.
ATAAGATGGATTGAAACCTATGTATCAAAATATGATAGATTAGAGCAGTATTATTCATTAGCAATAAGATTATAATATTATGTCTGTGTGTACAATAATTAGATTCATGAAAATTATAGAAATAAAAACAAAACTCTTACATCAGTCAGATTAAGACTAATAGAGATACGTGCACTTTACGGATATAAATATATAAATCAATTAGACTTCGCGGATAGATAATGATAGGAATGATATGCAAAATGCCTACTGAACCGGATATAAAAATTCTATACATTTCAATCAGCTATTTTTTTTCGTTTGACTACTTCTATTACTAACAGAATTATGATAAAAGTGGACTTAAATTTTTCTAATTAAAATTTAAGCATTTTATTGGAAAATAACAGATTATTTCGTTGTTTAATATTCTTTTTTTTTTCATTACAACATTTTTAAGCTAAAAAACTCAATTTTTAGTGTAGAAGAACATGTTTTATTGCATAAAATTATATTTTTATCAACATGTAACAAAATAAACTCATAACAGAGCCGGAACCATGCTTCTTATATTTACTCATACCTGCCATCTGAATATATTTTTATTTATATTATATTTATACCCTGACGAAATTATTGGATTGAAATTCATTCTGAGCGACTCAGAGCTGTTCATAGCCATTCCGGAATCTGTTTCCGAACCATTCCGAACCAATCCGAAAAAAATTTTGTATCTCGTTTGATGAAAACAGCCAAAAATCAATCCGACTTAATCTGATTTAATCCGAGAGATAGTAAAAAATTGCATTCTTTTGCACACTTTTATAAACCCAGTATTCTAATAAAATGATGAATAAATTGACAAAAATGCTATCAATACAAACTGAAAAGGTTAGGGTTATTGACATTTGGCAAAAATATGAATTATTTTGAAAGTGATAAAATCAATTTTTCAATTAATTTCTGCGATAAAATTCGTCGAAAAAATTTTATTGATGAAAATGTTTGCTTATGTAAAAGAAATCAAACTAAATAATTAATTCGATCATTTTTTGTAATTCAATAATTTTATACTTAGTTTTAAAGCTCAAAGATTTACTTTACTGTCACAGGTCCTTTTTTTCCTTGCAGAAAATAAAACGGGCCTGGTTAGTCCCACAATTTAAGACTCTCCAATTTCACCACGAACTATTTGGTCGTTTCTTTTTTGATCTAGGGCTAACTCAATACCTCAACTGGGACGAGATTCTGTCTGATTTGGGCTTGATCAAAACTAGGTCAAAATTTCGGCGCGTGTTGAATAAAGGCATAAATAATACACTTTCACATTTTCTACTACGAATATATCATGAACTATTTTACTAATTTTCCAAATCATTTCAGTCGCCCAATGGGCACATGATATTAGAAACGTTCATCTAACATTCTACAAACTTTCTAGAAACATCCCAATGTCCAATGTCCGAAAGACGTTCCAAAAACGTTCTAAGAACGTCTTTCGGACATTGGACATTGGGATGTTCCTAGAACGTTTGTAGAATGTTACATAAACGTTTCTAATATCGTGTGCCCATTGGGCGATTATTTCGATCAGTAGAAGAGTGTATCACTCACCGTAATAACGGAACTCTACTATATCGACCTCATCAACCTGTGAATTAGAAATAACTTAACGCCATTCAAGACTAGATGGCATTGTCCATATATTTTGACAAATTTTTCTGTAAAAAAATTAGTAAAATAGTTCATGATATAACCGTAGCCAAATAGGCGTAACTAGATTCTGTGAGAAAAGTTGTGTGGAATCTCCGTAGCTCAGATGATAGATCATTCGACCGGCAATCGAAAGGTCCTGAGCTCGATACCCAGCGGAATGGAAGCGTTTCTTTTTTCACAGAAACTTTTTTCAAGAGTATTGTTTGTTAAGAAAAATATTGAGAATGGGAATTAATTCGTGTTTTGGAAACGATTTGACAACCATTAACTGAATACGATTTAATAGTAAATTTGCAGTTGAAGAAGGATGATGCTGGTTGAAATAAATTAGCCTTAATCAAATCCGACCTCTAATATAGCGTTTATGAGAACATTGGAGAAATATCTATTATTAGTCACATATTCAATAAGTTTAAAAAAAGTAAAAGAAATGAGATTATTATTCGTAATATGGATGAATTGTAAACTGTTGGATGTTTGCTTGTGCTTTTCTTAGTCGTCCTATTCTGGGACATTCTTTATCAAGAAAACCGAAGTATGTAAAGTAGAAAGACCGACGCTACATAAAACACATTCGCACCAGATTCATGTCGCGAGGGGGTGATCCATTAATACAGAGCTTAGGATATAAATAAAATTTTCCGGAGACTTGAGGATTATTCGAGTTTTGTCTCCTTCTTGTAGTAAGCAGCATTCCGGTATTATCGTTTAATTCGTACACAGAAAAAATCAGAATGTTAATCAGAACCGATTTTTGGGGTCCAATGAAGGCCAAAAAAAAAATAACCTTTATGGTGTAAAATTCAATTACTCGTGAAAAAGTATTAAAAGTAAATGCAACCGATTATTTTTGCCGTTTCGCACCAGGCCCCAAAATCGCATCCCCCTTCCGAGTATGAAAAGAAAATAGTATGCTAACCGAGTGGGGGACTAGTAGATTCCCAATTCGCACATGATTACCGCGCTCGCTTCGCTTGCGCGGCAGCTTCATGCTCGTTGGGAATTTCCTGGATCCCTCACTTGGTTAACAATGTACTATTTTAAAAAGAATGTCTAGAAAGAAACCGTTTTTCAAAGAACCTTTTAATAATTATTTGTCATTGAAAAAGTCTACATATTTTTCCTAACTATGGCTGAACTCAAGTCAATGAAAGTCAGTGTTTACAAATACGATTAAAATTTTTAAATCACTTACATTCATCACTAGTATAGAATATACAAAAATATTTTGAATTAAAAGTAAAGCTGACTTTGCATCAAACATCTGGTTTGGTACAATAGATATCCAAAAAGTGATTTCCTGTAATCCTTCAATTTATCTCACAAAATCAGAAATACTTGTAGTGAACTAATAGGAGAATTAACACACACTCTTTCTACCCAAGTCCTTGAAATAACAATGCGGAGGGTTATATAAAAATAATAAAAATTAGTGACAACTAATAAAATAGCAGCAGCATATTTAACAAACTGGAATAGTTGGATCAAATAATCATTTATTAAAGATTGATATATAGTGGATACGTCTGTAAAAACGAGCGCTTTTAAGTTAAAATACATTAACTCAAGTTACTGATGTATACAGCCCGCTGACATGACGTCTGCAATTGCAATTACAGTTTTCAAGATATTGCAAAAACTAGTGATTCATTTTAGTTATCAATTTTTGAATAACCTTGCAGACTGTAATTGCAATTACCGATTTATATGTTAATTCAGTTCTTTAAGTTATTTGTGTCGTGCCAAAAACCAGGTGATAATAAGAGGGTGAATTAAAAATTCCACGGCCTTATCATAGAAATGAACGAGGGGGTTTTCATTTATGAGTCGATTTCAAATTAAACAGTGCATTTCGAGTATTTTTTCTCCTAATAAGGAAAAATAACGCTCGCTCCTATTTCATAACGCTATTTGTCCCTTATTTAGAAATACTCTCGAGTGAAACCCCCCTCAGAAACGAATACAGACTTTCACAAAAGTTTTTGTACTATTTAATATAATCACCAAACGGAAAAAATTTTATCGCTAATCATTACCCAAAGTTGTGGTGAGGTTTGGATATAGTGGCGTTTTGGTAAATTTTCATGTGCAGCACCGTAAAAGGAATGAAACGAAAATCTAACGAGCTGCGAAGGGATTTATAATAAATGATGCGTATATTTTTCTAAAGGATTTTCCAATAGGGACATAACAATTTCGTATCTTTATATGAACGCACCCTTAAACTTTTTTAATGAACTGTCAATGTCAAAACGTTAGTTAAAGTCAACATTTTCATCATGGTAAAGTTCACGAACCAGCAACGTTTGAAAATTATTAAAAATTACTACCGAAATTCTGAGTCCCACGTCCCACCCACGTCATCGTCCCACCCGACAGGCTGTGCGTGCTATAGTTAATAAGCAAAATATGCGTTATTTCTCAGCAACAAATCCAAATGTGCTTCTTGAGACACCATTGCATCCGCAAAAAGTGACTGTTTGGTGCGGTTTTCATGCCGGAGGTGTGATTGGGCCGTATTTTTTCGTGGATGAAAACGACCGTCATGTTACCGTCAATGGAGAGCGCTATCGTGCTATGTTGGAAGATTATTTGTGGCCAGAATTGGATGAACTTGACATCAACGATATGTGGTTTCAACAAGACGGTGCCACTAGCCACAGAGCTCGCGTCACAATCGATTTATTGAAAGGCAAATTTGGTGAACTTGTTATCTCGAGAAATCGTCCGGTCGAATGGCCGCCTCGTTCATGCGATCGAACATCATTGGATTTCTTTTTATGAGGCCATAACAAGTCACTGGTCTATGCCAACGAGCCAGCAACTTTAGACGACCTCAAAGACAACATCCAACGCGAAATTGCCAACGTTCCGGTCGAAATGTGTGCCAGAGTGGTGGAAAATTGGGTCCAAAGAATCGACCGCTGCAAACGGGCTCGTGGTGGTCATATGACCGATATCGAATTTTATTCATAAAATGTAATGCTTGCACTACACCCACAATCAATTTGAACTCAATATCTCAAATATTTCTGTGTTTTATTCATAGATAAAATTGTTACGTCCCTATTGGAAAACCCTTTATAACCATAGGAGAAAGTATTTTGCAAAGACTGGACTGTTTGCCCCGAAAATGCAAGAAGAGTTACGATTATGGACTTGAGAATTTACCAAGCCATGTGGTGCAGAGTACCACACTGCTCAAGAGAGCGTCCTAAAAAAATAATAAGTTTTACGCTCGTGGACTTGAGAATTTACCGAATAGTGCGGTGAATTCTTCGATAATTTTGTGAAAATTTTATGCCAAGAATTAAAAAAAGAAAATCTCGTTATTAATGTATGAACAATTTCTACAAATACATCAAACCCACCAACTAATATGCTTCATATACACACAATTTTAATGGCAGTAACTTACAAAACTAAACTATAGTACGCATACATAAATAAACCCATTAAGGTAGTACGATCACGAAAATTAGACCTAAGGAAAAATAGATAATTTGGCTTTCAAGAATAGCAATATTATTATGGAAGGGCTAATTTGAAAGAGAAAAAATTATTTTTTATGAAAGAAATTTGAAACACAAAAAATAATGTTATTAATCAATTTTATTTTTGCCCAAACTTATTTTCTTATCGCTTCGAGCCAAATTTTAAAAAATGATGCGATTCTAATAAATCACGGTTCATATTTTTAGAAAAAAGATTCTCTACAACTTGACCGTTTGCTATTTTTGAAATTGAATTAATTATTATCAAATACAGCAATTTGTTCATAAAAATTTTGTTTTGAAATATTGTTTTTTTTTATAATTTCAGCTATTAAAGAATTTATTTTCAAAAATAGGAAACGGTCAAGTTGTAGAGAATCTGTTTTCTAAAAAAATGAACCGTGATTTATTAGAATCTCACCATTTTAAAAAATTTGGCTCGAAGCGATAAGAAAATAATTTTGGGCAAAAATAAAATTTATTAATAACATTATTTTTTTGTGATTCAAATTTTCTTCATAAAAAATAATCTTTTCTCTTTCAAATTAGCCCTTCAATAATAATATTGCTATTCTTGAAAGCAAAATTATCTATTTTTGCCTGAGGTCTAATTTTCGTGATCGTACTACCTTAATATGACTAATACCCATATAAAACTATACATGGTTACATTGTATTTTTTAATGCATATTGCATAATATACTCGAGGAAATCTATTCAATAATACTGATATACTAGACGAAATTATACCGAAACGCCACTATATCCAAATTTCACTACAATTTTCGGTAACGATTAAATTTTCTCCGTGCACCTAGCTCAATGCATTTCTGCAATTTGATTCTATATTTTTATTCTAATCCTAATATCTGTTTTGAAAAATTATTCTTCTAGGCTCTCAAAATACATACTCATTGACAGCAATTGACATTATTTGATGGAAATTGTATTCCTCTTAAGTGTTTCTGCAGGTTCGGGAAATGATGAAAATGAGATGGGGCCAAATTAGGAGAATAAGCATGGTGAAGTAGCAGTTTAAAGTCGCAATTATAGATTTTGGGGTGAGAATCGATGTATTCAGGCCAAGCCGTTATCAAGCACGCGCTGAAGGTGCGTGCAGGGTGGAGATGAGGACTGAATAGATCGTTCCAGACCCAAAATGGCCCAGCTCCTTAGCACACACGATAATTTTTGTAAAATATGTCCTAAAGAAGTGTTTTGAGTGTCTGTAAAGCTGTATTGTGGGTGTCTATTTACGACACGGTGGATTACGAAAATGTTATATCAATAATATGTATAAATATAGTACTTACTCGATGGATAATTTGAAATTGCGTGCATGAAAACTAGCCATGTCAAAAACGTAGGCTGCGTGCCAACGAGGCACATTGAAAAAATTTAACCCATATTGTTACAGCTGTTCAGTGGATGTAAGGAACATAAGTAGAAACTAAGGAACCAAAACAGATACAATATGAAAACGCCAGTCGTAAATAGACGTCCTTTCTACCGCTCTACGGGGACTCGAAGTACTTCGTCAGTGCGTGTTTTGCAAAAAATAGTTATAGCAAAAAGATTTTCAAAAAAAGCAAATGTTTTCTTTACAGACAGACAGACAGACACTTTCGGCAAAACCGTTTTTTCTCACACAGGGGCTTTCATAAGGTAAAGATTTGATGACAATTTTAAGTCATTTTCCACATATAACTAATACCTTCTCATTTATGATGAAAATGTCAAAAATACGTGCCGAAAATTTACTATGGAAGAACGCAAAAAAACCATGGCATAAATTACGAACTCAACCACCTGATATGAAATTATCGCCATTGTGCGATATAAAGAGATTTTCTTGTGGAAAAAGAGGTCGGACGCCTGTGTAGCTCAGTTGGTTAGAGCAGTCGACCGGCAATTGAAAGACCCGAGCTCGAATACCGACACAGTCAAAAGCGTCTCTTTTTCCACAGAAGGATTTCAAATTCTTCAAATTTGAATTATATTATCAAAAAAATCTATAGTCGTCTACTTTTATATAATTTTAAACTAATATACTTTCTATGATGTTCCCATTTTTTAATACGAAGTTTGAAAAACGAAAAATGATATGTAGAGTAAAATAATCAATATAATTCGAAACATTGCAATTTGGAAATTTTGTTATTTGAAAATCTATAATTTCGATCAATGAAAAAAATTCTGATGTGAAAAATGGAATTATTTGAAATGTGTGGAATTAATACCAATTAGGTGGTTGAGTTCCAAATTTCTACTTTTTCTCAGAAGGATTTACAATTTTTTCAATGTTTCAATGAAACGTTACATCACTTACAACCCTAAAATCCATTGAAACACCCAGAAAGCAAAGCGATGATATGTTTTCAGGGTCGCTGAGTCCAAATTTGAAGGTCATTTGATTCGTCGAGGTCGTATTCCATTCATAACTTTGAAAAAAATTAATTTAAACGAAAGAAAACTTTCTTTTATTTTTCCCCGTGATATCTTGTTCTTTTATTCTCGAAGGACCTATGCAGGGGACTTCTGTGACGTTTCACCTCTTTTTTAACAACTTCTCTTTGCAATGTCCAACAGTAATCTGCTAACATATTCACATCTCATCTGCCCTGATACCTACGTTTCATCTCCTTTATGTCTTGATGAAATCTTTCTTACTGTTCCTCACTGTAATCCCCTAAATCCATTGGAAAGTAATCTTTTTGAGAATCCAAGAAGTGCAACTTTAACATAGGTTCATCAAACAACCAAGCTTCCCAGAGTTTTTCATCAGATCAGCTACTGTTTTCTTGAAGTTTTCACTTTTATGGTTACCGAGATAGTTTTCCACAACATTTTTTATACTCGTCCATGCAACTTCTTCTTTTTTGTTCATAACTTTGATGAAATTCTGATCGTTCAACATTTTGTGAACTTGTGGGCCATTAGAAACACCCTCCTACACTTTTGCGTCTGAAATATTCGGAAATTTGTGTTGTAAATATTCGAAACATTTGATTAACGGGGTTTGCTCAATATTTTGCAAACCTGGGTTAAATGAAATTGTCGTTGGCCATTCTTTTTGAGTGTAGTGATTCTTTGTATCTCTACTATCCCACAAACACAAAAACATGGATTTTTTGTGAAAACTGATTGTTGCCCTAATACCAAACCTAAAATTTTCCAATTAAATTCTGAATACTTGATCTTTTTCAAAATAAATTAGAGATTTTGGTGAGTCTCTTTGAGCACAGTTGAATGAGCTATCAGTATAGGAGCGAACTTATTCGTGTTGTGAAGTAATACTCCCTCGAGACTTCTTTTAGAAGAATCAATAAAAAGTCTCCACTCCTCATCCTTGTAAACACCTGGTTTCAGTTCATCCATTAACCCTTACACATCGTTACAATACACCAGCGATGGGTCGTCTATTTTCGTGAAGTATTTTCTAAATTTTTCTTCTCTGTTTTGGAAATAATAAACTTTAATATCTTTTGCAAGGTAGTTCTTTTTTTTCATAAACGACGTAAGAAGTTCTGCACCATCTTTTGGTAGCCCTAGATCTCTTACCAAGTCATTCAGTTCCTCCTGCAACGTAACTTGGAAAACTTTATCCTTGCCTCTACCTGAGATGTAATTGTCGTCATTTTCTTGATGTTCCAATTCATCACTACATTCATCGGAATCATTTTCTTCTTCGGATTCAATGTTTTTTCTCGATTCGTCTACTTCATCGGAATCATTTCTTCCTTTTAGATCATTTTTATTTTCAAAATTATCAGAATTTCTCTCATTACAGCACGATCTTTCTGGTTCTTTTACTGTTTTGACATTGGTATAAACAAAGCTTTGCTTATTTTTTCTATTGAAACCTGGGACATCATTCATACAAAAGTAACAATCCTTTAGATACAATGGCTCTTTTCACAACGTAGGTTTGTTATATTTCATGTCCTTCAAATGCCTGCTTGAACTCCAACGATGTAACATCTTAGAACAAACTGCACATATTTTGTGTGGCATCCATTTTTTGTAAGTTATTTCAAGACCAAAACGTTCCTAATAAATTTTTTCAATTTTCGCAGAAATTATTCTTTGATCTGTTAGGGGCTGGTATTATTTACCACATATGTAGCAAAAAGCATCAGTGTTTTCGTTGGATGTATGTTTCAAAAGAGAACCTGGAAATTTCTTGTTTCAAGGTGTTTCACACTTTGACGCAGACTATGTCAACTTGTCGTCGGACACACTGCGGCTTTACCCTCATATCCTCACGCCCACCTGAAGAAGCGCGCCTTCGCTGGCTTCGTTATCTCAACGAATCTGAGAACGAATCATCCTACACATCCCTTTTCGAGGCAGTTGTCATTGTCACAGTATCTGTCAAGGCAGTAGGATTTTGTGCTGCAGACTGATAGCCATGCTCAAAGAATATCTAATAAGTTCTATGTACCGGGCACTGAATACAAACAATTTATGTTGAGAAAATTTTTCAGTGTTTTCATTTATTTTTTTAAGGCTATAAATGGAATGCGACCTCACCGAGTCAAATGACCTTCAAATTTGGACTTAGTGACCCTGAAACATATAATCGCTTTGCTTTCTGGATGTTGACAGGAATGTTCTAATTTCCATCATTTTTTTGAGGTTAGGGACGAAATGCGACCTGACCGAGTCAAATAAACCCCAGATTCGGATTCAGCGACCCCAAAAACGTATAAAAATGTATATCTCGTCTGATGGACAAGACCTTTTTTTAATCGTATAATAATTTGAAGAATTTAAAATCCTTCTGAGGAAAAATAAAAATTTCGAACTCAACCACCTAATTGGTATTAATTTCATACATTTAAGATAATTTAATTTTTCACTTTCAATTTTTTTTTCATAGATCGAAATTATAGATTTTCAAATAACCAAATTTCCAAATTGCAATGTTTCGAATTATATTGGTTATTTTATTCTACATATCATTTTTCGTTTTTCAAACTTTGTAATTACTGGATATCTTCAGGGCTTATTTTTAAAATATTTTTAAAAACTGAAAAGAGTCTTCTTTATAGAACATGTAAATGTGAGGAATTTATAGCAGAATTAGAAAATGCAAAAAGCTAAATTTCGGAAATGTTCAAGGCCCTTTTGATCCTTATAGCTGTTCAAATATAAAGAAAGAGAACGAAAAAAAGTTTGATATGCAAATATTTTAAGAACCGAAAATTCTCACGAATAAACAATTGTTGAGATCTTCAAGTGGTTTTGAGAAGAAGTATTGAATGTCTATCTAAACAATCGATAATTGTATTATTGTAATATTATAAAATCACACATTGGTGTAGGAAGATACTACAGAAAGACGAATTTAAATTTATGACAAAAAAAAACAATTATGAATTAATGATGCACACGAACGAACCTCTTGGAATGAATTATATCAATTTTAGACCGAACTTTTACAGAAAATTGTTGTAAAAATTGAAAAAAAAAATGAAACAAAAATAATTTAGGGATTATAATATCAACCGAACCCCAACATTAATGCTTTTACTATATTATTTGTTCCAATATCTTTTTAAATATCAATATTTTACTGTCAAGAGATACTATTCAATAGTACAATTACTTCTAATTCATCATTATATGGGTTTTTTATGACAGAAGTTTTTCTCAAAACACTCCCATTGCTTGACAATAGATCATGAAATAGGCATGTTCGCGAAATGATTTTGTCAATTTCATTTAATTGTTTTGAGCAAGCGCTGGCACGAAACTGCGCAACCAGCGAGGGCATTTAAACCCTGGAAAATATTTATGTCCACATCTAGCTTCCTAACAGTAGGTCAAGGCCATTCAGGTAGTGACGTCAGCTGGATTTATTTCCCATGCTAATATTCGTGCTTTCTCTTTTCTTCTTATCCCTAAATGCATGAAAATGCAAAAAGGCATTTTTTCGTGGACTTGGGAAGACAAAAATATGAGGAAAAGCCCTTTTTAACGTGCAGCGAAGCGCGCAAAATTCTAACTTGATAAAAAGCCAAAATGTCTCTCGGGGACATCGCAACTCTTGCTACCTCCTACATCATCTTTACCATTTAAGAAGTTGGACTGCTTTGTAATCGAAAGAGGCATCGCAGAACTACTTCTAAGCCTCACCCTGTCTATTCCAGCAAGGATCTGCTTTGAAGCCTTTTTTTTCTGTAAGAAAAGGGTCATCGCTGATTATCGTTGGTTCTTCCTGTCTAAACCTAAACACCTTATCTGGAGGAAAGAGAGAAGCTCTTTGCTCAAAACTATTTTATTTTCACTTTGAGAACAAAAACATGAAAATTGATGTTTTCAAGTATGAAATTTAAAAAAGGGTAAAATTCAAAACTTAGAAATTTATTTACGAAAATCTGAGATCCTTGTGAGATAGAAAAATAAGAGGGGAAAATTCCAGAGTAAAACATTGGAATATTGCAACGAATTAAGTTTTAGAAGTCTGATGTTTGAACAATAAAATATTAAAGATTCATATTTTCAGCTCAGTAGTGTTGAAGTTAATATTTAAAAATATTTGAAAATTATATTCAGAAGTTTTGAAAATAGAAAATTAAGTGTCGAAAACATGAAATGTTGGCGGTGTTGCCACATCGTCTTGCCAATCATTTTTTATTCAATCATATTTTGTAGTAAATTATTTATGACTTTTTTAAATAGTCGATAAGATACATTCATGAAAACGAAAAAGTATCCTTGAATAAATCAATTATTAGAATCAATCGGTTTCAAGTACTTTCCTGCTTTTTTCGTAGAGTATTCTTAATAAATTCAAGTCAGAATGTGTGTCTCCCATAAGTCGCAATGCTAATAAGCGCAATTTTCAATGATTTATTTATCAAAAAAACTATTGATAAGAAATATATTTAAAAAATCAGTAATCTTTCTGGCCTTCTTAAGAACTATATTTTTTAATTTCATAACATTCTCTTTATTTTTATGTAGCACCCGAATCTCCTTAATCAAAACATCAAGTTATTATAAAATTAACAAAACTTTGTTTACAAATTTCTAACTATCTGCCAGCCTGTTTGTCTCGTCTGCTACAACAATTTTCTATAATATGTTTTTCTTTTTCTTACACACCTTTTATACATTAACTTGTCAGCAAAGTATCAACCAATTGTTGAAAAACAAAATTTTATTAGCAAAGGGCATAGCAGGATAAGTATGTGTGTGATACCCCCGGTCTGATCAGGTCCATGTTTTCATCATTCCGTTCCCCCTAGGTCGGATCCATTTAGGTAGGTTTTTTCCGGCTAACATTTTTGCCACTTGGCAAATAAATGAAGGCAAGAAGCAATGAAGATCAACAGTGTCACCACGAAATGATGTAATGAAAAACAAAATTTTTCTTCAATTTCTACTTTTATTAATTTGACTTTAATTTAAGCGAAAAAACATAACTTAATGTTTAAAATTCGTTAAAACTTGAGATAAATTTTTAATAAGAAATAAAAAACGGTCGGAGAAAGAAAAAACAATTTGAGTATATACTCTAGTTGTTACATTGATTCAAATAGTACTTAAGGCCATGGATCAACCAGATCACGTGACCAAATTCCTGTAAAAGTTCGTGTAAGATAACTTTTTTCTTTTACAAAATATCTTCCTGAAAATTTGGAAAATACTACAGAATACGATAGAGAACGTTTGTCAACTTTGTATGAGTGAAAATTTTGCAAAAAATTTTACAGTTAATTGTAATTGTCGATAAGTTTTCGAATTTTTTTCAAAATTTTTACTAAAAAGAAGTTAACAGACGTGCTTTATTATCTTTTGTTACGTTTCCCAAATTATCAGAAAGATACATTGTAAATTAAAAAAGTTATCTTACATGAACGAATAAATGTATAATTTAGTCATGTGGTCCGATTGATCCATGGCCTTAAACATGAATCTCTCCAAAGAATGGGTTACGGGAATCAGAGTGCTAAGCTAATTTTAGACTGTTTTCTAAGTTCTTAGCACTGATGTCCATTCCTCTTGCTTAATTTTTTTCCATGGGTAAGAAAGAGTTCGTTAGTTTAGCTTTTGTCTTCAAATTACATTACTAAATACAGTGATTAAATACCAGTTTTTTCAATTTGTGTAACCCCATTTCTGTAAAAAATGAGATAACAAGTTGAAAATTTGTGAGAGTAAATAAAATGCACTAAGACGGGTCTGTCTGGTCATAAATGCTTATAACTATAAAATTAGTTTTTTTAAAGACATTTTTTTTTATATTTATAAACATTTATGACTAATCAAACCTCTATTAGTGTATTTTATATAATTCTACAAATTTTCAGTTACCTATCTTAGTTCTAATATTTAGAAATGGGGTTACACAAATTAAAATTGCTGGCAAGGAAGGAATCTAGTCACGTGACTAGATTGGTCAATGGCCATGGAAATCAGAAGTTACTAATCAAAGACTTTATAGCTAATACGAGACTGAAAAATGTAAGTAAAGAGATTTGTTTGTCATGCCACGACAAACTACACTGAGAAAAAAATACTATTGAATCTATAGAATTTCTGCGAAAAGCATGTGTATTATTAAATCAAAATAAGATGCTATAAGAACTGATACATATGCTACCAAATCTATAGCATATTGATTTGAATCAATGAAATACACTCTTCTGGCAGAAATGCTATAGATATAACAGCATTTTTTTCTCAGTGTATGATGTTGTTGGATGAGTTTCAAGTTCTCCTCCTTTTTTACTAACTTTGTAGCTTCTTTTCTCTGAAAGTCTTCATCATGCAATAAAACTGGCTGATCTTTGTATGAGTAAACACTTCCCGTGGGTTTACTTGTCAAACCCACGTGGGTCGCCCACGCTGGGTAGTGTATTGCTGCGACTATATGTTTGTGTAAGAGAACAACTGCCAGATGTAAAAGGATATCGATAAAAGAAAAGAGAGATAAAGAGTATAGACGTAGCAAAAGACCCTTAAGATATAATATAATAAATGCAACATGCGAAACAGAAAAAAATAAACACTGAATCATGCAAGTGGAGATTTTTTTCAAAAGCATGTAAAAATCCATCTTCAAACAGTTCGTCAAATGAGTTTTAAAAATTCACTTTTTGTTTAAAAAATCAATAAAAAGCAATCACCGCAAAAAAAAATCGATTTCACCTTCTTTACTTTGCAACTTCCCATGTAGGTGTTACGTCCGATAACGCACAATGCAAGCATAATATTTTAATAGTGATCAACGAACGTTGATCCTTTTATTTCAGGTCAACGCCCGCACGCTATAACCTAGGAATCAGACCTTGATGATGTGATGTGCGAAACCAATAGACCGAAATTGAAGCCGCTGATGTAAAATACAGAGTGCTTTAACCATATTTTTAAACAGAACTTCCGTTAGAATAACCCTCCTAATATCTCTTACAAGAATACATACGTGCGCCAATCCAAGACAACCTGAGGCGGTACATTCAGGTAAATTGAAAGGTGAAATATGATCGTAATGAAAGCTGACTTGTTTTCCTCCCAACGTTTTAGAGTCGATTGTTAAATAAATAATTAAAATTAACCGTTTAAAATAATCAACGTGAATAAACAGTTTGAGTGAACGATTCGAACCTACGCCAAACTGATGGATGCTGAGCGTCTGGTTCGAATAAACGTTCAAACAAATCAGATCAAAATTTTAAATAAACAATTAAAATTAACAATTTGGATAATCCATGTGAATAAACAATTTGAGTGAACGATTAAAACCTACACCAAACTGATGGATGCCGAGCGTTTGGTTCGAATAAACGTTCAGAAGAGTTCAGGCCGATATTTTAAATAAACAATTAAAATTAACACTTTTAATAATCAATGTGAATAAACAATTTGATTGAAAGATTCGAACCTACACCAAACTGATGGATGTTGAGCATTTGGTTCGATTAAACGTTTTGACTGGATTGGAATTGAACAACTAAAGTCGTTAGACATGGGAAACTGGAAAATTCATTTTAAAATTCACAATATTTGTTTGTAGTATAAACTTGAAATTGTATTTTTGGAATAAAATTGAATTCTGAGTTTAAAATTTGAAGTTGGGATATTGACAGGTGTGAAAAAAAAAATTGTACTAACTTGTAAAATTTATTTGCGTTGCGGTGAAGATATATCACACTTGTTTTATGGTTCAAAAGGTTTACAATACTGAAACTAGTCCTGTTCCGAAAACTGAACTTAGTCTAAGAGAGTTTTGGAGCTAGTTCTGGTAAGAACTGAACTCCCTGATCTCGACTGTCGTGTTTTTTTAACGCGGTATATATATGCTTTAGTCCCTATAAGGGCCATGTGTAAGACAAAGAAAGCAAGAGGATAGATGATACTTGTACCGGGTGTCCTGTTATTCTCTTAGTCTTTTACAGTTCAATTGGGCTGTTTTTATACGTTTTTTATTCCTGTTTAAAGCAAGTAACATTGACGAGATGGTCGTCGACTGTGAGGATTCAATGTTTAGTTATATTGGTAGTAGACAACTCGTTTCCTTCCAATTGAATGCTATCCGCATGCCTCTGTAATAAGTTTTATACTTGATCACGTTCATTTTGTTCCAGATGTTTCAAATCCAGAATTTCCTTTAAACTATCTAGACGAATTTTGTGGGTTAGGGATTCCTTAATGTGAGTTTCGGATTCCATCTGTTTAATCCCCGTTCTAAATATTGAAAATACATCAAAATGACCTTCACTGAGCAGATTTGTATCTTTTGAGATGTCTAAATCTTCCACAGTAGTTTGATTAGTATGATAAAGGTGATATTGCTCTCCAAGGCTGTTTTCAAAGCCCCACACTTCAGAGATATCGTCTTCTGATTCACTGGTTTGATCACATTTTACCCTTTCTTCTTGGGTAGAGATATTGCCTTCATTTAAGGTGGATGTAATATTCACATCCTCGTTTTTGTTCCTTGAGTAGAGCATCTTTTTAACCTTAAACGCATAACACTTCTCACCGACCTTCAAAAACGTTTGTTCGAAATTTAGCACAGCGTAGGAATTTTCGAAATATTCGACACCTAACAATCCCTCACAAAGTATGGGGAATTTATCTGATACTATGTGGAATTTAGTCGTATATCCAAAAATCACAAATTCAACTGAACCCAATGTGGGAATGACTTTTCCTCTGATTCGTTTTAGGCTTACGGTATTATTTATATCTATTTCGCAGTCAGCTGGTAAGGAACTTATTTTAATAAGATTTCCTTCAGATCCAGTGTCTAACAGGAATTGTCCTACATATTCTAAATTGCGGTTTACAACATTGATAAGGGGTAATGTTTTTTCATGGTCATATTGATTCATACTAAATATCCTATTAGGCTCGTTGTCCTTGCGGTAACCTATATTTTATTTAAAAGGTATTGTGTTGCTATTTAAGCATAAATTCTTATTATTAAACTCCATAATTGTCTTCTTTGTATTTAGGAATTCAGCTCCTAGAATCCCATCATATAGGATCTGTAATTCGTCCTGGATTACATGAAATACAATTTCCTGACTGAGAATTTTAAGATTTACGGTTCCCAAAGTAGTTAAATGTTCATTCGAGATTCCTTTTATCCATATTTTATCATAATAATTTATTTGAACGTTAGGCGGTAGTACGTTAATTCTTATTACCAGGTCTAGAAGTATGAAACCGGAATTTTTTTGCAAAAGTTACATGTCTGTTGCATGAAAATGATCCAGAATATTTTACTCAAAGTAATCTCCATTGCTATTTACACATTTTTCCCACCTCTCCGGAAGGTGATGAATGCCACGCCAATCAAAAAGTGCTCGTCTTTTAAATCAATCCAGTTATCCAGATATTCTCGTACATTATCGTACGAAGTGAAGCGTTGTTCAGCGAGAGCGTGGCCCAGTGATACGAACAGATGGTAATCTGACGGGGCCAAG
Organism: Diplolepis rosae; assembly: GCA_030998225.1. Lineage (NCBI taxonomy): Eukaryota > Metazoa > Arthropoda > Insecta > Hymenoptera > Diplolepididae > Diplolepis > Diplolepis rosae. The sequence continues at coordinate 5,307,594 of JAPYXD010000608.1, read as the reverse complement.
TCTGGAGAATAAGCGACATGCGCCAGTATTTCCAAACTGAACGTCTCGATCGTTTCCTTGACCCGTTTCTCTGTGTGTGATGGGGCATTATCGTGAAGAAAAATGACTTTGTGTTGCCTTCTACGATAATCCGGTCGTTTTTCTTGTAATGCTCGATTTAAATCGATCATTTGCTGTTGGTAGCGATTCGTATTGACAGTTTCACCAGGCTTTAGCAGCTCATAATAGATAACACCCTTCTGATCCCACCAAACGCACTTTTTCGGTGGTTTTCCACAATATTCGTTTCTCACATCAAAATTACCACTTTTGAATTTTTTAAACCACTCGAAACACTGTGTTTTGCCAAGAGCATGTTCACCGTAAGCTTCGACAAGCATTCGATGCGATTCTGCAGCAGTTTTCTTCAAGTGATAACAAAAAACCAGTGCTGTCCGCAAATCGTAGTTCGTAGGCACAAAACTCGACATGTTGATGCTTTTAGTAAATACACTGGTATATCGAACTTGGGCTGTTGTCTATTGAAAATCTTTCTCAGCTGCTAGAGGGAGAAGATGGCGCTGCAGACGCGGTCGTACGGTCCCTAAACTGATGTCAAGCACCATCAATAGGGTAATTCCGGTTTCATACTTCTAGACCTGGTACATTCCCCTGGGAACCGGAATCTATCATTAAATGCACTTGTCGCTCTAAAGGGGGATATTTGAATGATACGTACGGTATCAGTTCGCAGGGCGTGTTTAATCTAACGGTAAAAATTCGCAAATCGGGTTTTCCGTTTGTATAAAATTGGTTGAGCGCACTTGGTGATTGGGAGTCTCCACACCTGCGCTCGTACTCGGGAGATTCCGCCCATTTCCCGACTCCAGTCTTTCGTTGTACTGTTGTTTTCAGCAGTCTTCGATAGTGTGTCCCCTGTTACGACAATATTCGCAGTTTTTATCAGTCCTTATTCGACTGGTAGCGGCTGTGTTTCCCGATCTTTCGCAGAGCTGACAGTTTAAATGTGCCCTGGCCTCTAGTTGTGAATTCATTTTATCAGCTGTAGGGTTGGATTGAAAACACCGATTTGCAGTGTGCCCGGGCTTGTTGCATATTTGACATATACCTATATCCAGTGACCTGGAACCGGATTGTCTTGTGCCATGTCCCAGTTTTTGGCATATCTGACATATTACTCCACTTCTGCATTGATTGGCGGAATGCCCTTGTCAATTACATATTTCACACACTAATTGCGCCAAATTTATTTCACTGGGTTGATCGCGGCAGTCACTTGCCGAATGTCCTTTTTTGTTACACAGTTGACAATTAACAGAAGACTGTAAACCAAAATAAATCCTTTCTCTAACGCGTTCCCCAGTGCCAAATATTTGGGAAACGTATGTTCCCTTCTTAATTAACTTATGTTGAGGCAAGGCTTCATCTTTAATGTTATTTCCCCTCCTTAATGCCTTTCGCGTTTCAACTAGTCTTTCTGCCTTAATAGCATTTTGCACGATGTGTTCCATATCCCCAGCATTCTCTAACCGCTGTTCTATTTCTGGGTTTAAACCACACTTAAAACATTCTACTGAGTTACCTTCAATCGAGTTCCTGAATGCAGCGTCAATGTTTCCGGCATTAAACCTTTGTGTTTCAACGATTCGTCTGCCTTAATCACGAATATGTTTCGCAAATGATATACGGTCTCGTGATCCTTCTGGTATTCGTTACCCATCTCACCTAGTAGTTGGTGCTCGGTTTTGGAAGGTGCATCAATTCTTTTGATGGAATCCTTTAACTGCTCTACTGTCGCGAAGTTCTGCCCGTAAATGGCTTTACGTGATCACCTGTTAATCTAGACCTTATCAGTTTTGTTAAGTTCGCCTCTTTTTCGGCTGTAATCATTTCCTTTGCTTCATCGCAGCCTTCGAGAAACACGCTAAAAGGTACATTTTCTCCATTAAACACTTGTGTGACCGTTAAAGCGTCTTTCAAATGGTATTGTATGTGCTGCCATGGTTGCTCCGCTAATGAGTTCCATCGTTAGAGGCAATGTTTTGTTTTTACCTTGGAATCTTATTTTATTATCAACTCCTTTTTCAATACATTCGACAGACTCACCGCAAGGGAGCGACCTAGTAGGTGTGAAAGGATCAAATGCTTCTATTTCCCTTCTCAGCTCCTCGTCACTCCTTGCTAGACTACGATTTATTCTAGAGTTGTCCATGAAAACAAACAAAAATTAAAGAATGATTGAAAACCGAAGTAAACTAGTTGTTTTTGATTAAAGTTAATTGAGCAGGTTAGGTGTACTAATCTATGGGAATTAATTGAACTTCGGATTTCTATCAAATTTATTTATTATGGCCTATCATTTACAAAATTGCTAATCTGATATATCAGATTCTCCGAAAATATATCTTAGCTTATCTCTAAGCTCTTTACTTTGATAATGTTTTTCTACTGACGCACTTACATTAGAAAAAAAAAAATTTCCTCAAACATCGCCGATAAAATTCATTTTTAGGTCGGATTACACATTGTGTACAAAACAACGTCGGCCGTGAATCTATGTTCTGAGTCGTGAGGATCCTTCTTCCAGGTGGGAAGTACAATTGGTTATAATTTCCAAAAATTTGGTTTTTATTGAAATCGTAGGTTTGCGTTGTTCGGTTTTCCTCCAATTTACCAGTAGGTTCACATCCTATACCCGAGTGCGGGGCGTGGTAAGGCACACTAAAGGTGGTGTAAGTAGAGATATTACAGGTGGCGCTATAATCGAATGCGCTATTAACGACGTTGTTTTTGGCTTAATCCCAAAGTCTTCTAAATTGATTTTTTGATATTTCAAAGAAGGACAGCCCGTAACGTCCTTATACACTGCCGTTGGAAATTGTGCACACGGTGCTTGTGAACGCTATTAACACTGCTGAATTCGAACCACGATATCTCGGCGCAAAAAAGAGATAGGGCATTTTTAAAAAATCAGTTGGAAAGCTTATGAAATTCCACGTCTTTTAGAGTTCAATTGGGCTGTTTTTATTCGTGCATGATTTGCTGATGCTAAATACATTAATTTGTGTATGTATGTAGTATTTGTACATATATAGGTCTTGAGAACTGAATATTAGTCTACTTTTACGCTTTGTTCATCAAGCTGATAGTTTTCTCAGAAAAAAATAAAAACCGTGAAATTTCGTTATTGAAAAATCCATGCTTTTTAATACTTAACTCAACATAAAAAATTCATTTTTGAACGTATTTACACAAATCTCATCCACTTTTATTTGAGAGGCTCTAGCGAAAACAACGATGTGAAAAAATTAATATGAAGTTGATAACAAATTAATATTTTTATAATCCGAATGAAAAATCATGTTTTTCGAGTTTTGCATTAAAAAAGTGTTGATGGACGTTTCATCCTCAAGAAAATTTCAGGGTTCTCTATGACCGTTAGTTTATTGACCGTTAGTTTATGGTCGAACTTTTTGAAAAGTATGAGCTCCATAACGTCTCTGTTGTAAAAAATACAGCGAGATGAACACGAGCGAGTGGCGCTATTGAAGTTTCGAGAAATGCAGTCACGAAAACATTTTCCGATACTCGCACGCGCCAGCGTGAGTGCATTTCTCGAAAATTCAATCGCGCCGCACGCTCATGTTCATCTCGTTGTATTTTTTTTCAATAACGAAATTTCACATTTTTTTTCGCGAAAACTATGAGCTCGATGAAAAAAGCATAAACGTAGACTAATATTCAGTTCTCAAGACCTATCGACCAGTATTTTTGATTACTGAAAATATGGATTATTGATTCTAAAGCATGATGTCTCCGCGCGGACAATGATTTTACCTTTTTTCGAGCGTGCGACCGGTTATTGCATGAACGGCCTCAATTCTTGAGGTCACTATATAAGAAAGTTCCAAATTTTATGTCTCAGCGTTGTAAGCGAGCGTGAGCGTGATTCGGTGAAAGCGTATCGTTCTGTATATAAGTGTAGTTATTGGGTTCATGTATGTGAGGTTGTACGTTTAAGTGCATTTGTGATGAAAAATAGGATTGGCTGCGACTGAATGGTGTGTATGTATTTGTATGCTGTTTTTATATATATGTTTCGGATGACTATTGGTATGTTCAAGATAAGATTTTTTTATTTATATAAAAGAACCACACTACTGCCGGTTGAAGTAATACGACCCATACTCATTTTACTGAACTAACGGTCGAAGCTCTTCAAGCGTCAGTGATATACTTATAAATTTCACGTCAACCCACTGATGTATATAGATGCCTTGTCATCGACCACATTTTACTCAACTTCTAACGCTTATTATTATTCACGTTGGGTGAATTAGGTATTTATCAAATCCATATTACTCGACCAGGATTTAAAAGACATTGACATGTCCTTATGTCCCATGTTATTGTAAAATGACAAAGTCGAGTAAAATTACTCCAATTATTTTTCTCCGTGTAATAAATGATTGGTATATTTTTTCAAAACCAAAGGAGAAAGTATTTTACATTGACTGGACTGTTGACTAAACCTCTTGGTTTAGTAAACTTGAGAATTTACCGAAAAGTGCGATAAATCGTTTGATCATCTTGTGGAAATTCCATGCCAAGAATAAAAAAAAGTAATCTGGTTATTGGTGTATGAATAAGTTCTAGAAATATTTCAAACCCGTCAACTAATATGCTTCATATAATACAATTTTAATAGTAGTAACTTGCAAAGCTAAACTATAGTACGCATAGATAAATACACCTATTACTATGACTAATACACATATAAAACTGTATGGCTATAACCGACGAATCGCACAAACGATGCTGGGAGTATATATTTGAATCGTCCTTATATACTAACCAGTCAAATGTATGAAAAAAAAAAATAATAATAAAAAATATACATTTCTATTTTGAGCCTTGGCAACACTAAATATTCTCAGGTGCCATCAGACATTTACACTGGAAAGTTCAACCTTTTTGACCATAACCACCTTTAGAACTTTTTTTCATTTGGGCGTTTTTGCTTTGTTTACAGTGACTTGAAAATTATGTCTCTGCAAAAAAATGGAATTAACTCGTGGAAATTTTCATGCAATGATTTATTACGACTTTCGACGTGGATTATCAAGACAATAATACATCGATTAACTTATTTCCACGCTTGGCGATGAAGCCCCATCCCATGCCACTGTGAAACGCTGGTATAACGAGATTAATCGTGGCTGCTATTCGCTAATCGACAAATTTCGTAAAGATCGTCCAAAATCAGCTGTTGGGCCAGAAAACATTAATGCTGTGCAAAAACTAATAATGCAAGATCGTCACGTGACATACTGTGAGATTGAGAGAACCTTAGGCATTAATTCCACCAGTATATATAAAATATTGCATGAACATTTAGCCGTGAATGTAAAGCCTCTCGAAAGTAAATACGAAAATTTAATGCGTCTATTTTGAAATTTTCAATTTATCTTGGAATAGATTTTATTTTGTAAATAGTATTTTCTGTGGAATACAATCCTCAATTTTTACCTTCTATTCATTACATTGAACGACTTGGAAAATAACAGTGCTCCTTTGTATTGTTTAATGTACATTACATAATATACTAGTAAAAAATTATTAAATAGTACTGATACTACACGAAATTATACCGAAATGCCACTATAGTATATCCGAATTTCACCACAACTTTCGGTAACGATTACCGATGAAATTTTCTTCGTGTACCAAAGAAATCTCAGTATGTAATTTCGTATACAAATTCAGGTATAAATTATTCACATTCTCAAATTATCAAACCCTTCATTCACATTTATTTATGGGAATTGTCATATAGTAGTTGCTAAGTATTCTGAAAGTTTTCCTAAAAGTATTTTGTTATTATATTGTAATATTTGCATCATTTACTTCGAAACAAAGAAATCTCAATATGTAATTTCGTATGCAAAATAAGATGTAATTTATTTTATTTCTGAATATTCAAAGCTTTTATTCACACTCATATATTATCAGGAATTTCTGCCAGTTAGTCCCAAAAATATGCTACTTAATATAACACCTTTCGGCAAATATTATCGAAAATGATGGTCAAAATTGAAAAGTCATATACCAACTTTTTTTTGGACAAAATATACCTTTAAAGATGTGTATGTATATCTTTCGCGTTTACATTATAAGACATTCCACAGGTTGAAATATTACTTTCACGCATTTACGGAATATTATAATCGTAACGTTCGAAAAAGTTCCCATCAGAATTCAAACGCTGGAATCGCAGATGGTACTTTTCTCCTCCTTGAAAACCTGTCGGCCAATCAGCGAACAGCAGACTTCGGACTCGACAAGGAGCAATGAAGATCAACAGTGGCTCTACGAAATGATGCAATGAAAAAAAAATGTTTTTTCAATTTGGAATTATTACCATCAGAGATGGTAAAATTCACTTTTATTTATTTGATTTTCTAAGCCATACTGTAGTCGAAATATAAGAATGCTCGAAAGTGAACAGCTATTTTACTAGTTAGCACAACTACTTTTTTAGTTGGTGTCACTACCCAAGTTCTTGTAATAGCAATTAAGATAGTAACACCAACAAAAAAAGTTGTTGTGCTAACTAATAAAATATCTGCGACATATTTTACAAACCGAAGTAGTTGGCTCTACTAAACATTTTTTTCAGTGTAGATGGTAAAAATTTGCCTCAGTGTTTCCATTTTCACAACAGACAGCCAGTAGTGATAGACATAATAAAATTTACCATTATGATGGGACTTTTTCAAAACTTTTTCCAATAATTCCGGTTTTCTCCCTAAAAAGGTACTTCTTCTCACGAAATATAATACATTTAGTTATCAAATTTCTTTCCGTGTATCAGAAAAATGTTGAGTTGTAAATTCGTATGCGAATCCATATATAAATTATTCACTTTCTTAAATTATTATTAAACCCTCCATTTAAATTTATTCATTGAAATTGGCTGAAAATTGTTACGTTTTATTAAGAAAACAATTTCAAAGTATTTTATTTGGAAGAATTATTTTTCAATTTCATTCATTATTTTTCTTATGTATTCAAATCTTCTCAAAATGTTTAAAAATCGTTGCAATATATAATATATTCCTTAATTTGGAGCATGCGCAGATTTATTGACGAAGAAGGTTTATGATCAAACAATCTTCAATAACACTCTTTGTCTGAACGTTATAAACGGCATCTAATTGTAAAAGTCAGAGGGTTGGTTCCTCGAAACATTAGGTATTTTGGTGCGGAATGAATTGATATACAATCGACAATTAAACGATTCGACAAGAAAAGTAAGAAAATCTGTACTTTTCACATACTTTTTTTTATATACTTTTAAATTCTATTAAACGTCCTCCTGGAAGTTTTACAACTTGCCCAATTAGGTCACCGAACAACCTGTCTTCTTCATTGTTGAATACGGTTGGATCTCAGTCGTGTTCCACTTTTTTCTCTCATGGTAAAATTACCATTAAAATAAATTTAGTGATATTTATTAGCTCTTGTTTATTCCTAAATGTATATTTCACTTAGATTTTTTCAAAGATTATAATTGTACTATTAAGAATATTCTCGAAAATTGATAATACGAATTCCCGCTTAATAATATAGATTTTTATAAAGATAAAAACCACTGGATATAATTTGACCCCACAATCGTTATCCTGCCGTACACTTTTGTAGAGAATTAACCCTACATCTTTGGTGAAAATTCCACCTTGTAACTATGTGAAAAATGGATTATACAATTCAATATCCAGGTCCAGTAACTATAGGACAGCCATGTAAATTATGTATGTATTTTGAGATTTTTATTTTTAAAGAAGCCATCTGAATTTGAATAAACAGAAAAACTTGGTTCGTTTGGGTCGACTTTGGGATTTTGCGCGCTATTTCGGAAAAGGAATAAGCCATGCGTTTTCTTTTTTTTAAATACCTCAGTGTGGAACTACCTTAAGAAAATGCGTAATTTTTGGAAGCCCTCTAATGATCTTGGTGTTATAGTATTTGAAAAAATATACGATTTGGTTTCTTCGACTAGTGAATCAAACACTGCATTATTATAACACTGTACACGCAAAAAAATGTGTAGCTGGTACAAAGAAACATATTGCTATTCTAGCTAACATATATTATTAACTATCCTAACCATAAATATGCTACACATTTTTTTCCGTGTATATTATAATATGTTAGTATAATAATTTATATAAGTAGTACTGATAAACTATTTTTCATGTTTGTCATCTTCCAGTTATTCATAGATCATAGATCATAGATTCAAAACACATACTAAAAAGTTGAATTGGACATTTCTAACGGAAGTTGTTATTACAATAATTGAAAATAAGAGGATGAAGAAAGACATCAAAAAGTCGTGCCTCTGTATCTTGACAGTCTGGTGTACTAGTCATACCCCATTTACAGGCTTTTAAGAGATGCACTAGTACTAAAATTTAGCATAGTTTCGATAAAGTCCTGGATAACAAAATTTATAGGTGGTACACTGAGTGAATCTTGTCCCATATGTACGTTGATGTAGCTAAACGTTCCTGTAACCGTATGGATAATATTATTTAGAACTAGGTCCAATTTTAGCCACAAAAAGGCGCTAAAAACGTGATTTTTTTTCTCAGTGTAAACTTTGTAATAAAGATACTTGTAATCATGTAATAGTTCCTAATGTTGCCTTAATATTTTAGAATAAAGTAATACAACCATTCAAAAGCTAAATTTCCCATTTTTTCCGTACTCCTGAATTTATTATTCAGGATATCGAAAAAGTCAATTTATGAATATAAAAATACATTAAAATAATTTAGAGAGTTAAATGCGTAGGTGGATGTGAGATTTGAATATACATCCATATTTATAGACTTGAGTTATTTCTGACTATAACACTGATTCAATACGAAAAATACAGGAAAACAATGAAATTCTAAGTAACTTTCAACTAATAGATAAATAATTTTGTTATAAATTAATTTTTTTAGTAATCCATGGTTCGGAATCGCTGAAATACATGCAGGGCGATACATCGCGATTACTTAAATACACAGAGAAACTTTTTATAGCCATATATGTTTTATTTTATATTAATAATGCTAAAAAATATTAGGAATCTAGGGAAAATTAAAGTTTAATGGTAATTATTCCTAGCGGACTGAAAATTTTTCGCAGTAAAAATAATAATGATTCGGAAAATGATATGAAATTTTAGTATAGGTTATAGTAAAGTTTGATACCATCTATAGTTTAGCAAAAATTGTAAATTCGAGTTTCTCCGGGTACTTGTAACGCGCTATTTTTGAATCACTCAACTACATGTGATACCGTAATTCATTATTTTTGAATTACTCAATTACATGTCACCGACTAATCTCGACAAGATTGATTACAAGCAACATGTAATCTGTAATCGTGATTTAGTGATTCCACCCATTTCTGTATACATACATGTATATGGTTTCATCAATGATATTATACCACAGATGCGGCATAAGATCAGTTCCGCCACATACCGCTAGATGTGACAAAATCGGGTTTGTGTTCGGCTGAATCTGAAGCTTAGAATTAAAGATGTAAGCACTAAAATTTAGCGTTGTCTTTATTTGTGACCTATCACGAAAAAAAGACCTATGGCCGCAAAAATCAATTTTTGGGTTTTAGAATTTATAAGTAGTTTTTAAGTAGTTCTATCCAATGGATAAATTCAAAAAATCATAACTAATTTACTTCGTCTGTAATTATACTGCATAGCATCCGGAAAATATCATATTTTTAGCGATATTGGTAAACCGAGAAATCCAGCCCTTCCATTTACAATAACAACAATCGAGGCAGCGGTCGTTTTCACGTTCATACGACTGTACTGGTCAATTGTAGTGGTAAGTTGAAGGGCAGATTTTTGGGTCCTACCTTTCACATTCCGGTTCTTGCTTTTTAGCCTCTCTTTCAAACGTTCGCCCTGCAAATCTTGTCTTGCAGCCTTGGGTCCCTTTCCTCGTGACAGGTCATATATATTGGCTGTCCCCGCCATCGACCTATGCGGCATCTATGCTACAATGTCTTTGGTTTCATTAAACAGATTGTTTTGGTAATTCAGCTAAATTGTAAACAGATGTCTGTCTGTCAGAGGTGTGCACTAGTTTTGGAGGTTATAGGTATAGTTAAACGATTAACAATAGCAGTCCTTGAAGCAAACCGTTTTGTTGAGCTGAATCAGCAAAACTGATAATGCAAATAACTGAATGGCATAAGACCCTTGTAAGTTGCGTGGGCAAACTAGAAAATCTGATAAATAGGCTTTAGATTAAATACGTTTTTTAATGTCCATACTGTAGCTTATGTATTACGCGTTTTTAAATTGCATCGTGTCGGGCAATTTTTATCCAGAAATGGAGTTGGTTTCGCGGCTAAAAGATACGATTCGATATAGAAAAAAAAACGTCATAATACTACGCACGTATATGGCTACAATGCACAGGTGCATACCAGGCTTCCCTTCCCTTCCCTTATTCACCCTTCAACCTGTCGTACCACCTATAAATCCCCTCTTAACCCTACATGCATCCTTGAGTTGAACGTGCACGCAGAATGACAATCCTTTTCAATCGTTTCGGACTCTTGGGAGATCTCTCTCATACTTCTCTACCAAACTGTATCAGTTATGGGCGCGCAACGTTCGACCAATCGCTCTTTTCCAAGGTGAAGTAGTCGTATTACACGATGGACTTGCTAAAATATAATTAGTGCGTATGTCGTGCTGCTGATTCTAGAAATAGACCGTGGTCGCATAATAATCTGTTGACTGGTGACAACTTTGGAAACCTGTAATTCGTAGCAATAATGCGTAACCCACAACATGTTAGAGCTAGACCACTCACTGTGTAGGTTCAAGTTTCCATATACAGTAAGGACGTTTTCGAACAGGTCATGGGGAAAGCATAAGTGCGGGCGAGCGAAGCACGAAGTTACATAAGAGAGTCTCTGTTGAACGATTGTCTGTTGTCTGTATGCATATTTACACACGCATCTATGCGAACATATGTGTATGTCTGTAAATAATGTATGCGAACAGACAACAAACGACCGTTCAAGAAAGACACTTCTTCTATGTAACTCTGTCTTCGCTGACCCACACTTATGCTTTCACTATCACCTCTATGGAAACGTCCTTACTGTTATAAAAGTGAGGGCATCTGCAAATCTCATATGCACTGATAAAAATGGATGATAAGGACTGGATGCTTGGACGTACTATCAACATTTTTTTTTCAATAAACTAGAATATTACCGATAAAAATCTCTAAAAAGTAGATTTCTTGAATTTCTAGAAATTAAATCATAATATCTCAGATGCATAAGATCGTATGATGTGTGTCACATGATCAAGTATAGATATAAACTCAGAGTTTTACTCAGTCTTAGACGTTGACTGAAAAAAAACTAATTGCTTGAATCTGAACTATAGTGTAGAGTGCATCTTTAGAATCGCTCATTGCAGTGTAGTGTAATGTACTGTCTTAAGTATACACGGAGAGGAATTTCGTGACACAATTTAACATTATAAAATTCATGATTGGTATATTCGATTACGATTTAGGGATATCGTATGAATATATAAATTATTTTTAGCTTACTTGAGAAAGTCCAGACTGAAAATATGAATACTCGTATTTTTAGAGAACAAAAACTAGTATATTGAGTAAGAAAGAGTAATATTTTATGTTTTAAAGTACAGAATAATAAAAATTGTTCATAGTATTACAATTAATACCAAAATATTTTCAGTAAAGAATACTATGATTTACATAAACTGCTATCAATATTATACAGATTGGCATAGTCAGTAGTAAAATTTAGTGAAATGAGAGATATTTTTATGTACTGTAATAGAAGGTAATGTAAATTATAAGCTCCATTTATGACAATTTCTAAAACTATAATAAAAAACTCGAATGACTCCGACGATTTCTCGAGATAAGACGAATGAGCCATACGTACTATGTAGCTGAGCGCTCAATCGGGTAATAGATTGGATTTTCAGAATTGTTTTTTGAAAAGTAATTCCAAAGATTTTGTACCCCTATATTTCTATTTATTGTACTACAGTAATTTAGTCTACAATGAAAAAATTACTTCTAGATTTTTCATAGTATAATCAAACTTATTATGAATTAAAAAAAAATTATAGTTAAAATTATATATTTTAATTATTTACAAAAAATTATTTGAATCTATTATTACATAATTAATAATATCAATTATGTTTTACATCCCACATAAAAGTTAAAAAAATGACAACAATCACGATTTCTTTTTTACTTATCACTTCACTTTTTATACCACTTATTTCACCTCTTAACATGTTCATTGATTCTCTTCAATTTTCCCATACTCGTTGAAAAAACAAGTTATTTATTAATTGTAAATTAAAATATCAACATTAACAATCATAAACAAAACTTTAAAAGTTTAAATCGATTTGAAAGACATTATTGACTCCTTTACAATTAAAAATTACAAAAAAAAAGAATTTTCTGATCAATATTGTATAAAAATATGCATCATTAAAATTCTGTAATGCTTTGTTGTGCCAAAATAGATGGATTGTGTGAAAAAATGTAATTATATTCATGTATTATCGAACAGTAGAGCGAAAATGGAAGAATGGATGGAAGAAACTGACATTGAGAAAATTAAGTGTTTTCCAATTTTTTCAAGAAAGAAGAATTTTTTTGTCACCAGTTATTAAGAAAAATAGTGCTTACTACAGTGTCAATAGCTTAGACTTGTTAGAATGAATGGAAACTCCAAACCCCCACTTTCAGCGTGATTTGCGTGCGAAGATTATTAGTGTTTGCGTACAATATGTATATATGTATATTGAACTTAAGTTACTTTCTACTGTGTTTATCTATAGTATCTTTGTGATTCATTAAAGGCACAAATGTTATATGCATTGTAAGGATGATGAAGAGCTGACGAAATGATTTTTAGTATAGTTTTAGCAAACATCAAGATATCCCATTACGAAATGTAAAAAAAGGATTCCAATGTTTCCAATAATTCCATGTCATAATATCGCTTGAATCAAATATAGTGAATTATAAATAACACAATTCTTTTAATATTTTTCTCAACATATTTATTAATTTGACGCAGCAGATTTCAAAATCAGCCGCTGAAAAACATAATACCAATTTTTGATTTAAGAAATCTGGTTTCCATCAATTGTTAAAACGATTTACTGAAATGTAATACCACTTCTAACGAAAACCCAATACGAAGTTTCTCTCCGTGTAGTGTTTTATTTCCCATAGAAAAACTGAATCTCCTTAGTTTTGTGTGTATACTCTTCCACACAGGGAAAAATAGATAATCACTTATAATATCTACACTGAGAAAAAAATGCTATTGAATCAAAAGCATTTCTTTCCAAAAGCATGTTCACAAAAGCTTAAAACATGTTGAATTTTCCGTATACTAATGTTCTACGATATTTTATTTAATAATATCCCGAGTCGGGTTTTAAAACAGTTTAGCTCGATCGGTGAGAGACTCCGGTAACAAAGTCCTCTCGAAAAGTTTTCAAAATTGAAAAGTGTTCGGCTTTCGTCAATAATAATCAATTTGACACTTTTCCAACAAATTTTCTCGGTCGGTTCGATTGCATATTTCTAGGTTTTGTTCGTTTTATCCGATTGTTTATAAACAGTGAAATACGTGTTGTTTATACTGGACTACTTCATTTTGATTTTCAAGCTATGAGATAAATTTTTGAGATTTATTATTTTCCTTATTTTAATTATCTCCTATATTTTAATCTTTTACAGAAATTTTGAATTAATCTTTTAATTTATGGCACTGAAGAGGGCCCCCATATGTGGCTGAAACGTTTGCCTTCCTTTTAACGTTTTATATCGACCAATAATAATTTTTAAATAAAGAAAATAAAAAAAAACTGACCCTACGCCAAAACAACAAATTTTTGAATAAAAATACGAAATACAATTACAGTTTATTTTAGTAGGAAGTTATTAATTTGATCTTGATAGATTGAAGTTAAAGCTCATACACGGATAATATAAGTTGCGAAACTTTCTTTAATTGTCATCGACTTCTCAATATGACCAGTTAATGAGAAATCCGACAACTACTCTAAAAAGAGATGCGTAGAATGATTCACCTTCCAACCCAGTCAGTAATGAAGCCAGCGAAGGCACGCTGCCCTGTAGGAGGACGTTAGGGTGTGAGAATGAAGCTTAAGTGTATCTGGCCAGGATCCTTAACGTGCGGGGATTGAAATAACCATGGCTTTCAAAACAAAAAACTTGAAAAAAACACATAGTTGTGAAAACAATCAGAATCAATTTTGTTACATTCGTACGAAATATGAAATCTCAAAATATCGGAAAAACATTACTAGAAAAATTTGGGACATGTATGTAAAATAATTCAATATTAAGTTCCCAGAACGAGATGAAAGCTGGGTACCTCATATAATATGCTCCGCTTGTAATTTAATATTGTACAAATGCGAAGAAAGTGAAAACAATGCTAGCTTGAAGTTTATAGTACCAGCAATTCGGGAAAAACAGTAAAATAAAAGGGATTGCTACTTCTGCATGAGCGATGCGAAAAAATGGGGAATTTCCAACAAAAAATCAATAATGTAGCAGGAAATTATTTTCAACCAATTGTTAAACTATTAAATTATAATAAAATGGATCTGTCTGTAGACGTCAAGATTTGAATTTAAATTAATCGATTCACTAGAGTTCGATGGTCGATCTTAGGTTCTTAGGACCCGAGCGAAGGTTAAGTTCGATAACCTCGACGAACAAGAAGATGAAGAAGGCAAGCGTCAAAAGTACTTCTCCCGTCGAAGCCTCCTAGCGTGAGGAAACTTATTATATTATTGTGAAAATTGTGTTAATTGCTTCCCGATATAATTTGACGAATATAGTTGTCACAATATTAAATCCAGCTTATAAATCTGTAAGTAACGTATTTGTCTGGATAATATGTTAGAATCGTTATGCCTCTGGAATTTTTTGTTTGGCTTCATTATTGGGTCATCCCAATCGAACCTCGCTCTACTTCTCTCCGCATGGTGCTAGCTTAAATTCACTTTATGAATTTTAAAATTTCTTTTGTTAGTTTTATATAAACTGACTAGCGCTCGACATATTTGACTAAATGGTAATTTCATAATACTCAGAGCCCTGACAGCTCAAGACCCAAGCCGCGCCAGGTCAGGACGAAATTTCGACTAAATCAGACATAAAATTTGAAGTTTAAAATATCGAATCATTCGTCGAAAAAAAGTCCTATATCATTTGACGCCCAACGTGGGGCAAGTTGGGTAAAATTTTTCAAGATTGTCATGAGTGCATCGTGGAAGCGTCGGAATTGTGAATGTTGCACAGCACGTTGCGCTTAGATTTTGAATTTCTTTTGATCGAACTCTATATAAGTAATAATTTTTGTAAAATCAACTAGCTTCAAGTGAAATATTTCTGTAGTACTGCCTTTGTAGAAATCTATACCTTAGTGTGAATGAATGAGTAATGCTTCGCCTGGCGACTAAACACTCGTCGCGTAGTTTAAACATAGGTATAATAGACCCGACTCTACGAAGGTTATGTATTTTGTCTTTTCTGCCTAATTTCTGGTTACAATCTTTCGCCGCTTAAAGTAGTGTATGAATTTGAAATTATTTGAATTAAAATAGTAATATTGTATTTAACCATTTTGATGATATCTATGAAAATTCTATTGAATATATTTTGTAATTTGTCTGCCAATTTCATGGTAATCGGGAACCTGAAACACTTATTGCCGGCCAAAGATGAACGATACAGATCTTGCTCGTTGTCTTTCGATGGAAGCAAAACAATTTGAACCGAAATAATTTGAGTTACATACTTACGTAGCTCAAACATAAACATAACTTTGTTAGTCGAATGAGACGATATAATATATGAAATAACAATCCACATAATGATTTTGCGGTTCATTCCAAAGCATTTGCGTACAAAAATTTAGATTTGGATGATTTCCTCGACTTGCAGACCTCAGTTTAAACATACAAATAGGACAGCAATATTGAGTTTCCCATGATCGACATTTTTCAAAATTCTAACGAAGGATAATCGATATGCTGTTTTAATCGCGTCGGTAATTGGTTGTCTTTGATTTGTGGTCTATAAACACCACAATCGAAACAGAAAAAGTTAGGATTATTCTTGCACCTGCTCGACATTTTCTCAGCTTATTTCAACTCAAGAAAAAAAATTTAATTCCTAATGTATTGGATTGTCCCAAAAGTAATTGTCGATATTTTCATACAAATTAAACACATTTTTTTTTTAAATACAAGGAATAAACTTCAATCAATGATATATTTTCCATTTTGTTCAATGACATTTTGCTATCTTTCTGGTAACTTCATGGTTCTAGGCTCATAGAACTTCTGGTCTTTATCGGCAAAAAACTGAAGCAGGTGCGATTTCACAGCTTCATCATCATTGAAAGTTTTCCCATTCAAGGAGGTTTGCAAAGATCTAAATAAATAGTAATCTGATGGCGCAAGATCAGGACTATATGGTGGATGTAACATCACTTTCCAACCAAGCCTTGATCATTTTTGGCGAGTGGCTAAAGATGTGTGTCGTGTAGCGTTATCATGGTGAAAAATTACACCTTTAATATTGACCAATTCTGGCCGTTTTTCTTTGACCGGTGGGTTCAATTTGTTCATCTGACGACAGCAGACATCCGAATTAATTGTTTGGTTCCTTGGAAGCAGCTCAAAAAATACCACACCTTTCCAATCCCATCAAACAGACAGCATAATTTTTTTTTATGCAATTCAGCTTTCGTTGTTGTTTGTGGTAGTTCATCACGCTTGGTCCATGATCGTTTTCGAATGACGTTATTGTATACAATCCATTTTCCATCATCAGTGATAATTCGTTTAAAAAAAGGATCGAATTCATTGCGTTAAAGATGCAAATCACAAGCGATGATTCGTTTTGTTAAATGAATTTCTTTCAATTCTTTCAATTCACGGTCGATTGTAGATTTTGGTATTTTTAACATTTCTTCAATCTCTCGCACAGATAGATGACGATCCGATTCGATTATGACTTTGATATAGTCATCATCAACTTCATTTAGTTGACCTGAACGTTGCTCATCTTTGCGCGACAAATCTCCAGAACGGAATTTATTAAACCAATGTCGACACTGTCTGTCTTTTAAGGCTTCCTCACCATACACATCATGTAACTTTTTTACTTCTGGGGCAGCTCAATATATGTAAAGACCTTATATGTATCTACTGACTCAAAACGAAAAACACAGATATGTTCACCTTATATCTACTGATATAAGTCTAATAATCTAATAACATAAAAACACAAATGGTAGAAACCCGACAAGGGAAAGATAAATAAATAAATTCACTATAATTGAAGACAAGTTTCACAGAAAAGTGAACAATGTGGTTGATCGTCTTATACTTCACAGATGCATGAATTTGAGAAACGAATGGAAAGTGAGTGATCTTCTTATGTTTAATAACTGCATGAAATTCAGAAACAAATGACAATGTGAGTGAGCTCGAATTTCTCCTTGCGCCAGCCATCGGCTTTTATAAAGGAAAATATATCGTCCCAGTAGCACGATTCATGAACCTAAAAAGTCAATTCGGATACCTGTCGAGGTTAACATCTTCGGTGAGAAAATTCCGCTTAAGAACGAGTCAAACAATTTCAAACTCAGGAGTTAACGATCCATTTGATATTTCGGACAGGCGTTTGCCTTGGGAATAAGTCGATTGTCAAAGGACTCGGTGAAGTGGGATTTGCTATTGACATAGGTGATGTCTATGGACCCCAGTGGTTTAGCATCATGACAAAACTGCCAGAAGATTTAATTGTCGGAATAGACTTCTAGCTGAACTTCAAGATGTTGGCGGATCCGTTCTCGCAAACTTGGACCTTAACTGGTAGCAAACACCACAACCCGCTATCACATAGTTCCACGATGTTAAACGAACTCTAGACGCTTTCGGTCGAAGAAACTGAGCGTCTAAGAAAATTTTTAGGTACACAGTTTGATAAATTCGACAAAGAATCCACTGGCGAAACTCACTTAATCAAACACGTGATTGAATGAATGAGTTGAATGAAAAGAGTCGAAAATATACAGCATTCCCAGTGGAAGGGAAAGGATTGCTGGAGTGTAATAGGATGCTCAACGGCCTAGCCGGAGCACCATCGACCTTCCACTAACTGATGGATCTTCTGAAAAGGAGATGCCAGGAGTTTATTTCCAAGAGGAAACTACAAAATGAGTGAGGTGACCAGGTTTTCACGTACCTGGATGACTGGATCATTGTTAGTCAGAACTTAGATGAACACATCGCCACTTTGTCGTTGGTGGTCGAAGTAATTAGGAAAGCTAAATTGATCTTGAACCACGAGAAGAGTAGCTTCACTTGCAAAGAAGTTAGATTTCTCGGGTACCTCGTCGACGAATTCGGCATTAGACCAAACACCGAGAAAATTCTGCCGATAACTGAAATTCCAGTCCCAAAGGATCAGACTCAATTACGACAGTTTAACGGTCTTCCATGGGCAACCCATTATTTTGTACACCGATGCCAGCGATTTTGGTTTGGGTTCAATACTAGTACAAAAGGATCCGGAATCAGGAATTGAAAACTTGATTGAGGTCTTGAGCCGACCGTTGAAAGGTGCAGAGTTGTATTACATTACTACTGCAAAAGAGTGTCTTGCTGTGGTTTAGTCTGTCCCAAAACTGAGATGCTATTTGTAAGGTATGACATTTAAGGTCGTCACCGATCACCAAGCGTTACAATGGCAACAAAAATTAACCTTGTCAAAAGTCAACCTGACAGATTTTCTGAAAATCATGATATTTCGCAAGCAGGAAATCTAGGTCGCGATAAAACATTAGATAGAATCCGCCAAAATTATTACTCGCCGGGTATGACCCAAGATGTCAAGTCCATCGTCGAAGATTGTGAAACTTGCGCCAAGGTCAAATACAATCAGAAACCTTTAGAAGGACAATGGACTACCAAGCCCCTACAATCACCGTGAGTCCAATTATTCGTTGACACAATCGTCTCAAACGCGATCAAAAAGGGAAATTCTAATTTAATTGTCGTTCAGATCGAGTCCAGCTATTACCAGTTCGACATAGGACAGGTAAATCCGTGGTTAAGGCATTCGAAACGATTTTCGACCGCTGGGGGACCCTGAGGTCAATTGTTGCGGATAACAGTACGGAATACATAAATAAAGATGTTAGAGCCCTTTTGTTCGCAAGAGGCGCTAGACATATCACCACTCCGTTAAGTCACCCCCAAAGAAACCTGGTCGAATGCGTTAATCGAACCATCAAACCGATCATTTCCGCGTTCATAAACGAAAACCATAGGGAATGGGATGAAAATCTGTCGAAGATCCAGTTAGCCTATAACACTGTTCTACACTCAGGTAGTAGAGTATCGACATTCTTTCTGAATCACGGGCGTCAAGCAGTAGTCAAGCATAAAACAAAGTTCCCCGATAATGACAATAACTCTACCATTGAAAAATCAATTGACGAATGGACTGCGCGTATGAGTAAAATTAACGAATTCCGTCACAAAGTCGAAAATCAAATAATGAAAAACTCGGATAAGCGTTTAGCCAAGATCAATTCAGATATAGTCGAATCAGTAGAGGTCAAAGTCGGGACCGAAGTTTATTATCCCAGTAAAAAGTTGAGTTGCAAGGCTGAGACATATTCCGCGAAACTAGCACAGGTTTATGGAACCGGCTTTCGTTCACAGAGTGCGTGGGCCGGTTAGGATGGAATTGACAGACAAGGCTGGTAGAGTAGTGGCAAAATACAGTATTTCTAATTTAAAAATCCGGCGTCGAACGTTGCGTGCTAAATAATATGCATTTTCAGAAGGAAGTAGTCAAACGACCACCAGACTTTCTTCTTCTTTCTTCAAGTCGTCGAAACGTCTCCAGTTCGTTACCATGTCTGGAACATCAAACTACAGCTCTGGACCTTCTACCCCAGCGCCAGTTTCAAAATGAGTGATGGAGTTAAGGAGACAGCGGGCCGAGCTGGAAATAAAAATCTAGAGCCTCAAACTCGAAATGGAGGTTCATAACACTCGGTTTTCGGGTCCCGAGGAGATTGACTTCGATGAGCCCGACGTAATGGACGGCATGAACACCGGCTTAATTAGACGTAAGGAATTTGTGGATTTGTCAGGGCCCTGACCGCACCATTCGTCGACAGAAGCCTGGACAAAATTATGGAAGAGAGGTCAGAGCTGGAAGACGGTGAAAAAATTTCGATCATTGTCCCGGAAAAATACAAAAAGAGGCCGGCTAAGTAATCACCGCCAGTTTGTTCAAATAACCTCGACTTTTCCTTTTTTCTCTTCGAAGAATTTTGTGTTATCTATGTACGTCAAACTGTCTTATTTGACTTTGTCCGCAAATAATAAATGCATTAAAATATTCTAAGATGATTTGGCCTGATTTTTAATCACTTTTTCAGTGCCAAGTTCGTCATATTCTCACCTTGACGTTAAGTTTTGGAGGGGGAGAGTGTGATAGGAAATTATTTTCAACAAATTGTTCAAATATTAAAATATATATATAATAATCTGAACCCGCCCATAAACGTCAAGATGATAATTCGCATCTTAAAGTTAATTTTAATATTTCGAAGCATAATATTGGAAATTGAATTTAAATTAGTCGATTTATAAGAAACAAGAAGATTAAGGCAAGCGTTAAAAGTACTTCTCCCGTCGAACCCTCCTAGCGTGAGGAAACTTATTACTTGTATATTATTGTGAAAATTGTGTTAATTGCTTCCCGATATGATTTGACGATTATAGTTGTCACAATATTAAATCCAGCTTATAAATCTGTAAGTAACGTATTTGTCTGGATAATGTATTAGAATCGTTATGCCTCTGGAATTTTTTGTTTGGCTTCATTATTGGGTCATCCTAATCGAACCTCGCTCTACTTCTCTCCGCATGATGCTAGCTTAAATTCACTTTATGAATTTTAAAATTTCTTTTGTTAGTTTTATATAAACTGACTGGCGCTTGACAAATTTGACTGAATGGTAATTTTATAATACTCAGAGCTCTGACAGCTCAAGACCGAAGCCGCGCCAAGTGAGGATGAAATTTCGACTAAATCCTACATAAAATTTGAAGTTTAAAATATGAATTATTCGTCGAAAAACAGCCTGCCTGAATAACGTATAACACAGTCTGTTCGGTGATAAGAGCACAAATAAAAATACTTGCAGATATTCCAGTTACGCTAGCACCTCTCATTCCGACACTAAAAAAAAATAAGGCAGTTTTGGAAGATGAGAAAGACTATTTTACAAGCAGCAGTGAAGATTCCAACATTGAATGTGAAACATCTGATGACGAGTACACTACCTATGACACAAAAACAAGACATTCAGAGAGGTGGTCCCAAAAGGAATTGAATGACTTAATTCAAGACTTGCGATTACCTAAAAATGGCGCTGAACACCTTGCTTCAGCTTTGAACGAAGAAGGAAATTTAGCAAAAGGGACAGAGTCAAGTGTTCATCGAAACGGAGAACAGAATTTTCGGAAATAGTTTCATTTTCAGTCTTTTGCACGAATGTTAATGAATTTATAAATTAATTAAAATCAGGAGATTACAAAGATGCAGAGTGGAGGTTATTCATAGACTCTTCTAAACGAAGCCTGAAGGCTGTCTTATTGCACAACACAAACGAGATCGTGGTAATCATTATAAGAAAAAAATTTGCCCGAAAAGAATGTCAATGGAACGAGGATGCAGAAACGTCATTAATGACCCATTATTGGAGCCGTAAAAAGTCCTTCTTCCACATCTTCACGTCAAGTTGGATCTAATGAAACAATTGGTAAAAGCACTATGTAAAGAAGGACAATATTTTCAGTATATAATGTCTCAGTTTCCCCAAAACAGTTCTTGAGAATGGTCGCAGGTTTCAAAAAATTGAAATTTTTAATGAGTTTGAAGCTACATTTCATGGATTTTCATGTTGAATACTTCCTTGAAAACCTTGGGGACTACAGTAGAAAACAGGGCGAAAGGTTCCACCAAGATATCAAAGTAATGGAACAAAGGCATCAAGGCAGATGGCATGAAAATATGATGGCGGACTACTGTTGGATATTAAAAAAAGATTTGGCTCAGAAAGCAAGAAAAATGCCGCTACGAAGATCTTTCAAATCCAATATAATGCGTTATAATAAGAACAAATAGCTGTTCTTACATCGAAAGTAAGTGGTATGGAGAACTATTTATAAAAGCCACGTCATCTAGAGACTATCTAATCAACGACTGGAAATTCCACTTATTCATCAGTGAAAAGTATGATACTGAGAAATATATGAGAAACCACTGATTCTGATTCAGGGAGTACATTCATGCAAAACAAACGCTAACTTGACTTACGTATTGGATTCGATGCCTGAAAGTACACAAATCTTATTTTGTCCTGTAAATCACTGGTCAGATAATTTTGTTTTAAGGTTATGTTCCAGATTTTCTAGTTATATCACTGAACTGATACTATATATGAATTCAGCAACTTGAAATCTATTATAAGACCATCTATCACCATCATATAGTCAAAAATACGATTTTTTGAGGTTATGTTGAAAAACAGCCGTGAAAGATGCTATTTTGACCTCAGATTCGGATTCAGCGACTCAAAATACATAGAAATATATGTGTCTCGTTAAATGTACCAGTCATTTTTGTGTTGCTGCGTTATTAATTATATTATAATATAATATAAGAAAGAATATAAGAAAATTCCAAGTTTTATGTCTCAGCGTTGTAAGCAAGCGTGTACGTGATTCGACCAAAGCATATCGTCCTATATATAAGTGTAGTTATTAGGTTTATATATGTGAGGTTGTATATTTAAGTGTATTTCTGATAGAAAATATGATTGGCTGCGACTGAATGGTGTGTATATATTTGTATGCTGTTTACATATATATATGTTTCGGATGACTAATGGCATGTTCAAGATAAGACTTTTGTTTTATTTAAGAGAATCATACTTTTGAAGTATATATGTTTAAGTAATAGGCGCATATTAATGAGGTATGTTAAGTTGACAGAACCACATTGTCGTATTCAAGTTTCTGATATATCATAATTCAGGGCTAATTCAGTGCTTATTCAGTACCGTATTGGCGAATTTAGTGCCCTTTAATTTTTCAAAATAATGAGTGGCACCGCTGGCTTAACGTTAAGCTAGCATCACCGCACTCAAAAATACATGAAAATGTGAATAAAATTCACTTTTCAATATATCAGAATTTAGTGCTCAATTGGTGCTCTCGAATCACTCTACTGTGAAGTTTATAACTTTTTAATTTTTTAAAATAATCTTCTAAAATTTTCTTATCGATTTTTGAGTTCCAAGCCTTATTATCAATTCGCACTCCTGCATTGCCGTGTAGAGATGACTTTGACTAAAAATCATCTTATTGTAAAAATTATCGTCTAAAGACTCTCTGATTTTTGAGTTCTTTGAAAATTTCCATATAGACTTTGGGCTCTAATCTTTTACATCAAATCGCATCCCTGCATGGCTAGGTAGAGACGACTTTGAGTAAAACTCATCTTTTTTAAACTTTATGGTCTAGAAATATTTTGTGATTGTTGGGCTCTTCGAAAATGTTTGTACACGGAGAAAAGTTTGGTGGATACGCTCGCCCAACAAGTAGAACAGATGCGCTAAACACACGGAGAGCTGCGCGACCTCTGTTTAGTCGAACAGCCCTACCAATTTGGGGAAACCATTACCCCAAACTAGGTGAGCCGTTACGCGAAATACTTGGGCCAGCCACTCTCTCGCAAGCTTTATCGTCAGTTTGGGGTAACCAGAACCCCAATTTTAGAGTAGACGTCACACTAAACCAAAGAGAAGCGGCTTTCCCACCGCTAGTGCAACGGTTCTACTAAACTTCTCTCCGTATATAGATTGTTGGGCTCCAACCCTTAACATTAAAATGCACGCCTGCATGTCCATGTAGGGACGACTTTGATTAAAATTATCTTTTTGCAAACTTTATTGTCTAGGAATACTTTCTGAGTTTTGGGCTTTTTAAAAATGTCTTTATCGATTTTTGGGTTCTAACCCTTTACATGGAATCCCACCCTTGCATGGTTACGCAGAGACTGAGCCAGTACTACGCCAGAACTGGCTAGCCGCTACTGACTTTCCATTACTGGCGCAGTACGAAAGTATTATTTTACACTTTAAATAGAATTCCAACTATAATTTTATTAAAAAAGCACAGTTATTCAAATATTGATTGTTACATCTAATTCGAAAAAATAATTAATTATTTCCATGATTTATTAATAAAATAATATTTAATATTTTTATATCATATAATATTTATGATAATATTTTTACATAAAATATAATAAATACTTAATTTCGAAATATTAAGTGACAAAAATTTCGAACTCAACTAACCAATTTGAAATAATTTAAAAATATTATTATAATTCAATTTTTTAAAATTATATAACTACTTTAAATTACACTACTTTTAATTATATAATGACTTTTTTCGACAGGAAGATTTTCAAATTCTTTAATATTTGAATAATATTTAGTATTGAATATTCTGAAATAATAATCAATAATATTATTGAATTATACATTTTCTACTTCAATCGATTTTATCATCTTCAAGTAATTATTTTTCGAAATATGATTGAAATACTTCAAGAAATTTAGAAGATTTTTGGAAATTTTATTGAAGTGCTCAGTTTGAATGAAATAGGTAACAGATTTGGAAGAAATCATTGTTGTGTTAAGGTAGTAGTCTGGTAACTTATGCCTATTTTCATGACTTCTTTGGAGGGTGGTTTTTTATAGGAAAATAAAAATGAATTATCTTGAATATTTACAGTGTTTTTATTTACATATTGAAAATATAAACAAAAATTTATTTAAACAAATTTAATAGTTTATTACTATTATTATTGTCACTCGAAGTTGGAACCTCAAAAAAAATGCACGTGGGTGGCCCGGGTGATTTTGGCTCTTGATGTTATCTGAAATCAAATATTCTTGATTATTCTTAATCTATAGACATGTCATTCTGGTCGGAACTACTGAAGTTAAATTTCAAGGGTAAATAACAAAATGGCGGACTTTGAAAAAAAAGTCCTTTTATTTTAGCAAAGAAAGGGTTGTAAAATAAAAAATTAGGGGTGAAAAAAATTCTCGTTAGTACCGACGAGAACTATAAGTGTGTAGAACAGCCTGTTAAAATTTGAAAGCAATCGGTTCAGTAGAAAAAAAGTTAGGACCCGGGCCGACCAGAAAAACAATGTTTTGAGAAAAACGCGTTTAAAGTTCAACAAATTTTCATAAGTAAACTTATACTTACGTCAATCGTCTATGCCTGGAGCGTATAATATGCCTTCATCCTCTTCATAGGCATCATTCTCCGCAACTTTGTCCGCTCTTCGACTCTTTCGGGCTTCTTTCGATGACATTGCTGGGGCATTTTCCGCTTTTGCAATCCGAGATTTATTGTAGGATTTTGCAAACGCGACAGCGCACGGGCCAAGCGTAACGTCCATGACTTCCAATATTTTTAGTACTGGGAAAAATCCTTCGTTAAATATACATGCTGCAGTGAATGCAGCAATTTCTAACGTTTTTTGGCCTACAAAAATATGTTTTGGTGCAAAACTCCAAACACAATGATTAAAAGCCTCGTTATTATTCTGTGTGTTTCTTCCTAAACATCTTTCCTTAAAGGTTGGACTCCGAGGCGCTCTAGGAAACTCGTTATAACTCCCGAAATATTTCGAATTTCTGTCTGAAATTTTCACAGTATATTCTCAAGACATTGTACTTTCAAATTAAGAAAAAAAAAAATTTTCGATTTTTTGAACCCAAGTTACCAGACTACTACCTTAAATAATTCTATTCAAGGATACACGGGAAAAATAACTACTGGGAAGTTTATTTGACAGTCATTGACTTTTAGACAGGACAAATTTTTTCGAAGATCCTACATAATTTTTATGAAGAAGCTTAGAACTTCACCGAAGAAAAAGAAAGAATGTCCTAGATTAATTCAAGCACAGTCAAAGAACGAAATTCTTTCAAATTTTTATTGTATAGTTTTCGAAAAAATTATATAAACGCAAATATTTCTTCTGGAAAGTGCTTCAGGTTTTAAAAGAATTTGGATAGAATAATTTAGTGAGAAAGAGATGAATACGTGCTATACAAGTCAGAGAGAAATTCTTGGACAGCGCTTGAAAGTCTTGTGGAAGTTTTACTGGCACCATGCATATTTGGCTGTGTCAGTTTTTTAGATAAGCACAATTTTTATTACTTTGTAAATTGACATAAACTTCAGAAATTATGAAATTCTTATATTTAATAATTTAGAATTTACTAATTAATTTATTAAAAATCTCATCATTTGAAAATGTAGAAACATAATAATTCTTCAAAATTCTTTATTATATAAAATTGTTTGTGAAACAAGGCGCAGCAATTTATTACACGGCCCTGCATTTTCTATGGATAAAATGTACCCAAAATTTGTTGGGAAATATCGCATGTGCTTCGGTAACCGTGCGGTTTAATTTATAAGGTTAGACTGCGTTATACATGTAGGTTAGGTAAAAGTTAAGGTGCGAATCCTGGCAGCGTAAGATTATTTCTAACAGCGTTAATATATATCATGTTCAGTGATATGTAGTGATGGTGTATAGTAGTTTAATTTGTCATACAAATCAGTAAACAAGTAAGTGAATAAAGACAGCTTGCGAATATAATTTCTTTTTCTAATTGCCTTTGATAGTCCATAAAAATTTCATTGACTGGCTTCGAAGTTTTCATGCACGAGTACTGTGCGAGCTCTATCTGCGTATATTTAGAATTTCATATTGAATCTTACAAATATCCAATCTTTGAACTTTATTTTCTCAAATGATTTATAGAAATTATACATCTTGCTCTCTAAACCTGAATCAGTGAAATAGTCACTGATTATATCAGTGAAAATATATCAACTGATGAATCAGTGCCCTGCTTTAGTTTCACTGAGGAATCAGTGAACGCGTCAGGTGAACATAACTTTTGAATTCGCGAATTCAAAACTTTCATCAACACTTTTCTGATTTATCGTCCCTTAAAAATAATAATAATTACGTAATTTCGTTTTAGTGTTGTCTAGCCTAAAATAAACGAGTTCATCGATCGTTAAAATATATTGCTGGTTTTATTACTCCCACCTGAAGCTTTCACTGATTCAATAAGTGAGTTCAATCTATTTCACTGATTCATCAGTCGATTTTTACTGATTCTCAGTGAAAGACTTATAGCTGCTGCCATCAGTGAATAGTCACTGCGAATCAGTGGCCGTTCACTGATTCAGGTTTAGAGAGTGCGTACTCAAAATTTTCACGAACTTTTTACTGAATATTTTTGGAAAGTTCAATACTTTTTCCAGGACTTTTAATCTAATTGTTCAAAAGCAGTAGTTCTAGTCTTAAGTAACTTTTGAACGTATTTGAAAGTCAAGCACTCTGTCATGTAAATTTCCAAGTACTTATTTGTTTTCTCCGCGTAGGCTGTAAATGCTTTCGCGTACAATGCTGAGATATAAAATTTGGAACTTTCTTATTATCTTGGGTAAAAGCATTTATAAAAATATCATTTCATTTCCTGCGTTGCATAATTTTGAAACATGTATTTCGGAATTGTGAATTCCGAATTTGCATTATTGCTCATAAATTTACATAAATTTATTAGGCATAATAATAATAATAATAATAATAATAATAATAATAATAATAATAATAATAATAATAATAATAATAATAATAATAATTCGGAATTCAAAATGCTGTGTAGATTATTTATATTTAATGTAATACAGTAATTAAGACTTTCACTATTTAAATTTTCATTAAATCTATCAAATTAAAAAAATTTATGTTTAAAATAAGGAAGTAATTATTTAAAATGCATTAAGAAAAAGTGACGAGTATTGAAACGTAAGTTTTTGGGAACATGAATAAAAGTGTATTTCTGCAATAATGATTTTTATCGATTATACAATATATAATTATTTTTCAATAAATTGTTTTACTGCTTTATAACAAAACTTTCTAACAAATATAAAAAGTTATCAAAAAATTTATATTAAATGAACTAGACTGAAAAATGTTTGTATACTAAATATATAAAAAATAATTTGTTCATCCCATTATATTCATTAAGAAAAGCACTAACGAGGAAAAAACTACTAACATGGTAACATGAACTATTTTTCTCCGTGTACACCTGAACTATTTGTGTTAAAAAATTGTTCTCACTCTCGCATTTAATTGAGAGGAAAAATAATACTAATACTTTCTTATAGCGAATGTAAATCTAATACGATAGCTTCCCATACATCTTGCTAGATTGTCTAGCCGAAGACTTTACAAAAGTTTTACAGTTCTGGTTAGTCGCTAACTGGAACGTCTAGTCTGCGCCAGATTTGAGTACAGACGGTCTACTCTGGATCCAGATTAGCACCAGAAGATTTTTCCACACGGTTTGTTGTTGATAAACTTCTTGAAACTTTATCAGATAGTAGTGGTAGTGTTTCTATTCAAATTCTGCAAAAGGAACACTACGGACCTAGGAATATAGGGACCAGGCATACTTCAGCGGGGAGTGAAGCCAATTGGAAGTTTCTATAATCAGCTAATCTGATGCATTGTTTAACAGAATACTACAATCAAACACCAACACGGGATAATTATTGCCGATTTTTTATCGCGTTCCAATGTACAAAAAATAATTATCCATTCGCACTTTTGACAACTCCACTGGTATCGGTTATTCGAAACTTGACAAGTGCCTATTAACACTAGAACTACCAAGACCGTCATTTTGACGGTTTTCAAATTTCATGCTTAAAGATTGGATATAATTTATGTAATTGTTTTGGAATTTTATTACGACTTTTAATAAAATATAAGAACAGTTAATTATTACTATTCAATTTCCCCTCACCGACTTTAACACTAGAACTACCAAGGGGGGTCAAAATGACTTGTTTGACATAGTAGAAGTAGGTATACCTCGATCGTCGGTAGTTCTAGTGTTAAGTCTTATGAGTGTTTAATGTTTTGCGGGTCGTCAGGCCAGTTTCTAAGGACAAATGAGACTCGAAATGACATCTATCATAGAATATAGGTGCTGCGGAATCATATGTACTTTTGTATGCTGTTGTTTTCTTTGTATACAGCTGTATTTGACTCCAGGCTGTTATTTACATTAGATTTTTTTCGCCCGCTCCATTTCGCGTTGAAAAAAGCAGTACAAAAGTAAAATAAAACACAAAATTTCATTGTAAGTATTGTTGATGGATCATTACTCTACAGCGAAAAACATCTCTTACGCATTTCATATAAGGCGCCGTTACAATTTACGTAAACGACTTTTTATGTGATATTGGTATAAAAGAATACGAAGAAAGCACACCACTCTACTTGCCAAAAACGCAAGACACCCGTACTCTCTCGGTATGTCCAAGTTGGTTTAACAATGTATTGCAATAGATTAGATTCGGCAACTTCAGTGTATTGCAATACTTTGTCAAACCAACTTAGCCATACCTAGAGAGTTATCACTTTTTCGTACCCCTGCTCGTATTGTGGCCCATTTTTCGCGCAGTGCTCGGCTCAATCGCATTACTTGCGTTCGATACCGTTCCCCAGTAATGGTTTCGTTCGTTTTCAACAGCTCATAATAAATAACATCAGCGTCTACGAAGGTTTTTGGCCTTCCTTCACACGGACGGTCGTCAACATCGAAATCACCGTCTTTGAAGCGACGGAACCAATCACGGCACGTTGTTTCACTTAGAGCAGCATCTCCGTAAAATTTTTGGAGCTCTCGATGCGCTTCAGCCGACGTTTTCTTCAAATGAAAGAAGAAAATCAACACTTCCCGCAAATGACGATTATTTGGCACAAAATCAGAAATTTTCACAAAACCAAAAATATATGACGCCAAAACATAATCACTAATCTGTCGAAACGCTTTGTTTAACATATGTCTAAGCTTGGTTCATGACATTTTGGATATGTCAAAATCGACCAGCATTTACTGCTGGAGCCATCTATTGACAAACAGCGGGAACTTAGTTGTGCACCTAATATCGTTATAACAACAACCCATATATGTCTAAAACTTTAGGACAGCACAGACATGATCGATTAAAATTTTAAATGATAAAAACCAAAATGCGAACGTTTATCTACGTTCATGTGAAATAAAAAAAAAAAATTGATTTTGAAAAAATGTCGCTTATCAACTTTTGTACTTCCATGCTTTAATTTCACCCATCACTGACTCTCTCTGATTATATGAAAATCATGCCGAACAGTCTGTAAAATCAGCGTTCCGGTGTATTTAGAAATTCTCAAAAAAACTCGCTAAGCTAAAAACTCAATACCATTTCTTTCAGTAAATATTTAATTTGAATATTATTTTTTAAATTTTTTGAAAAAGGGGAATTTTGTATATTTGTTAAAGTCAGGTATTAAAAGTTTAATTTTTTCTCTTGAAAACCATTCCAATATGAAAATGTAATGAAAGCTATTGGTTGTGTTACAGGAGGTCTTAAGAGATGAGGAGTCACGTGATAAATAGTCGTAACGCTACGAAGTGTGACGCAGTATTCGGATGGTTCTAATACTTGATCAACAATGCGTTGCGCCGCTTTTCGGGCGGCAGCCCCAAAAAGGAGGCCGTGAAAAGCCGCAAGGTCTGAGCTGGAAGATGGACTCCAGGAAACAGGAGAAGGAGAAAAGCGAGAAGAAGAGGCCAACATCGCCTCAAGATGGCCCCAGCCCTGAAGTAATGCCTAACGGCTGTTCCGGGTTACGATTCAACAGCCTAGAGACTGGGAGAGAGTTTTAGTGGGTAGGGCCGCGTGAACAGAAGAGTCCCACACACCAGGGGGGCACGGAGTCTCCTTGACGGTGTATAAAGTATTTCTCCCTTCCTCAAAAAAAAGAAAAAAAATGTGCCCGCTTCGCGGGCACATTCTCATTGCGCGCTTCGCTCGCAAGTTTGAGCGCGCCTAGGGCGCGCTATTTGATCGTCGCGCTCCGCGCTCCGTTCTTTCTGGACCTCGCGCTTCGCGCTCGGTCTTGTTCTCATCGCATACATTTAAGTTTATTTATTATAATTTGATACTGAAGCTCAAACCAATGTTATAATAATATTACAGATGATGTGAATTACATATTTTCTCAAAGTCACTCAATTTCTTTTTGAATTTAAGTGAAACAGGAAATTCAATTTACTTAAGGCTCTATCAGCCTTAAGGAACACATTCTCATCATGGCGCTCGCGCTTCGCGCTCGATTTTCTGTATACATTTCAGTAACTTTTTAATAAATTACATGATTAAAATAATTTATTTTCTTCCAAATCTCTCAAAAAGAAAAAACAATCGTAGACTTTATTTAAGGAGACGATTTTGAAGGACAACGCTTATTTCGTATCTCACATATTTTGGTGAAAAAAATCGAATTTTTTTAATATTAAAAATCAAAACATAAAATATACATCCTGTCCTGAAATGTCTTAATGAAAATTTTTAGACCTCATTTAGGCAAACAATTTTCCATCTAAACTTTTTTTTGTATCTCACATATTTTGTCTAAAAAATGGAATTGTTGAATTTTAATCGTATTTTTTGGAATTGAAACGAAAAATATATGTTTTATCAGAAACTGCGTCAGACAAAATTTGTAGATCTTTTTGAAACGAACAACTTTGTATTCTTACGTTTTTTTCGTATTTTACATATTATTGTTAAAAAATTGAATTTTGGATTTTCAATCGTTTTTTTTTTTAATTAAAAAAAAAAAGAATCTTATGAAAATATGTTACGATTCAAATTTGTAGGTCTTTATGTAGAAAATAATATTGTATCATAACGTTTTTTCGTATCTCGTATAATTTAACTGGAAAATGGAATTTTGATATTGACTTTTTTCGAATTTGAATATGCTGTTACATTTCTAATTTTGATTTAATCAAAAAATGTTATCAGGATAATTTCTAGAGATTTATGAGCACTATCAAAAACCAGTGTTAGAATTTTTGATTTTTTCAAAAAGTTATTTTCAAAAACATAAAAGTAGTGCTCAATCCCTCAATTTTGATTGGATGTGGCTGGTTAACGAACTTGTCCTTACTTTTTCGGCTCCGATAAAGTGTGCCAAAGCTCAATTCAATCTGATAATTCTATCAAGAGTTATGCCGCACACGACGTACTACAGACAGACAGAAAGACAGACGGAAGACAGACAGACAGACAGACATTTTCGTAAAAACCCTTTTTTCTGACTCAGGGGGTCTCAAAACGTAAAGATTTGATGAAAATTTCGAAAGTCATTTTTCACATGAAACCAATACTTTCTCATCCATGATGAGAATGTAAAAAAATACTTGATCAAGATAATTTCTCTGTTCACGTGTATCGAAAATTTAATTAATCATGAAGTTTTATTGTACAAATTTTTTAACAGCAATTATTTAATAGACGTATCCATTCGATCGGAATATTTCTTTTTTCTTTCACGAGAGTTGGCTCCAAAATAGATAATACACAACTTTCAAATTTTTTCGATAAATAATTTTTGAGATAAAATTCGTCAAATATGTTAATTTGGTTGAAAAATGAATTGTTCATGACGCTATAACTCAAAAATGGCTCCTTCTGCGCAAAATTTTAACGAGACAAAAAAGTTTCAGTTTTTCTCAAGAATGCTAAAAGTGAATTCAAAATTTTTTTGAAAATAAATAATGAAAAGTTGAAAATTTCTCACCCTACGTACCTTTTCTATTTTACGAGCCTGATTTTGTATTTCAACGCTTATTTCGTATCTCACGTGTTTTGGTTAAGAAATGGAATTTTTTATATTCAATATTTATAATCAAAACATAAAACATACAGCTTGTCAAAAAATGTCCTACTGAGAATTTGTAGACCTCATTTAGGCAAATGATTTTCCATCTCAACGTTTTTTTCGTATCTCACATATGTTGCTCCAAAAATGGAATTTTTAAATTTTAATCGTATTTTTAAAATTTGAAACAAAACAAAACAATGCGTTTTATCAGAAACTGTGTCAGATAAAATTTGTAGACATTATTGATACAAACAATTTTGCATTCTTACTTTTCTTTTGTATTTCACATATTAGGGTACCATGTATAGCGATCGTAAACAAAATATTATGCCATCGTTATCGCTCTTTTGAATTTTCGCGTGTGTTAAAACAATACGCTATACGCAAAAATGATCTTTCAAAGAAAGAAAAAATGCTCCAAACAAATCGACAACCGCTTCGAAAAAATGACACTTCTTTCTCATTTCGAGGTTAGAGTCGCGTGCATGCGAAGCAATGTATAGATCGCGCGGCAAACCAGTATAGTTGTCTCACTCATACCGCATGGGTCGAGACACTATATACCGGTATAGGTCGAACAGCTACACTGTTTTTTCCGTGTGGCTCGAATCCCAGCGCAGTCGAAAGCGTCTTTTTTTCCACAGAAAGATTTTCAAAATCTTTAATATTTGAATCCATTGGCATTATTTGCGATATAAGAGTTTGAAATTGTCTACGAGGACACCTGTCGGCAACTTATCCTATCTGATACGCGACTAGTGATTCTCCGATAATGAAGGCAGTGGCAGAAATTTCAAACTCAACTAATTAATTTGAAATTATGAAATAAAACCTATGTTCCTATAAAAAGTTTGTCCGTGTACCTTAGGACTGTTACAAACCAAAATAAGCAACCAAAACCGTATCAACTCATTATCAGTTACATTAACACGAATTATTTCCGATAAAGCATAAATTTTCTAACATTTAAAAATGTGAAATGCCGTTGGTGCATAAATGAATGAAAGATTATTTCGAAATTTGTATATGATTATTTAATTCAGCAGTGATATCTCGCAACCAAACGCTGCGTTATGTATCATACACGTACGTACGTAGTTACGTACGCAGGCCACATACCACATAAATATTTTTGTTTGATATACACATAATGTACATTAAAATATGCAGTGTGTGGCTGTTGCGTCAAGAATGACTAGTTCCTTTCAGAGGTCTCAGCTATGATAAAGCGTGGGCCTGTCGCCCACGATCGCCCTTGGTTTGTTCGACAGTCCATTCGTCCCCAACCATTACTTCCTTTCTTCATCCATTCATAAATTCAACTCTCACCGTATCCACGCGTACGCATGAACTCATGCATATGCACAACCCATTTAGTAGCTATGTATCGACTGCGCGTTGATACATCTGTCTTTTACCTAATCGTATTTTCGGCAAAGTCAGTCATTCAGCAGCAAAGTGGACGTTTAGCCCATTTATCACAACAAAGCGAGGAGCAAAGAGGCTAATTAAAAGATAATATTCCTTGACCGCATCCTCATCTCCAAATTCCAATATATTAATCAAAAGTGTGTATGAGATTAGTGTTACATTTAGCAGAATCCAAAGTCGACATTAGCTAATGATTAACTTCACTTTTCCATCAGTAACCTTCAACAATTTCAGATTAACAGAATAAAAACTCACTCGCGTGTAAAATATTCTTGGCAGACATTATTCCTACTAGCACCAGTACTCAGGCCTGAATGAAGCGGGTATGGGAAAAAAAAAAGGGGGGGGGGGGGTATTGCCATGGGCCTCACCCTCTAAGGGTGCCTCGCTTTTTCACAGATTGAAAAATAAATATATAGAAATATAATTTCATGCAACACATAATAAATTAAGAGGATTTTTATCCACTATTTTAACATATGGTCTTCTCTGATTCATGTAAAACTGTAAAAAAATACTTGGTCCTGCTAATTCTGGTCTTGTAATGTTTGCCTATTTACGTTATGCTATTTTGGTACGGTTTTGGTGCTTTATAGATCGACAAGACCTTTTACTTTGTCTAGTTCTTCTGTAAATACCCAGTCTACGCGCTATTCAAAAACAACTCGTTAGAATGAACCATATTCTATTTTCATATGTTCATGACCATAGATTTATTCAATCTTGACAATTCAAGTTTTAAGGGAAAATGCATTCGAATAATATTAAAATCTTACTCTCAGTTTGGTAAAAACTAGGAAGTCTGAAAATTGTTTTTTAGAATCAGTTAGGGCTATTTGCGGAAATCTCTATTCGAAAACCACTAAAATGTTGTCAGGTTTTGTGTATCTCTTATCATTTTCTGCAAGTTTAAATATATTGAAGCTTTAATCTTCAAAATGTATATGTATTGACTATGATTTGTATATGAAAACAGTTGAAACTTTATCAAAGATCACAGCAAACTTCATTACAACTTCTATCAATTTTTTTATTAATTATATCAATTTGAAGATTTTTGCAAACAAATAATTACACAATAACATCTGTTTTCCTGAATTGAAGCTCGGTTTAGTTAGAAAACATAAAAAATTAAAAAACACAATTATAAAAATTAAATTTAACGGTCGATTCACTTTTTATTTTCAATCGAGCTTGTTCATGCAATAAGCGGTCGCACGCTCGAAAAAACGGAAATATATTGTCCGCGCGGTGACGTCACACTTTAAAATAAAAAGTCAAAATTTCCGGTAATAAAAAATACTGGTTGATAGATGATGAAAATGGAATATTAGTCTACATTTACGCTTTTTTCATCGAGCTGATAGTTTTTGCAAACAAAAAATAAATTTCTTTTGTAAGGTTATATGTATACTAAATTTTTTAAGTGTACACTAAGTTTCATTTACATATATGAATTTCGTAGTTTCTGTATACTAAAATTCTTATATGTGTATACGAAATTCATCTGCGCAAACGCGTTTCAATTTACGCGGATCATGCAACATGCAGACTCGCATGCCGATGCATTTGTGGTTAATTAAGTTGTTACATCGACATTTGATGCGGTTGATATTTGACATTAACCCTCTGTCTCCAGGCGATAAATAAACGAAGGGCGCTAAAATAAGGTTAAAAACATTTGACTTTCAAGTAAAAAATCTAATATCAGCTCTCAAAAGAATGATTGAATCGATTTAAAATTCTTAATACAATTATTAATAATTCTTAATAAATTAATACTTTGTACTTCAACTTTATTTATTTTACAATATACCCTATTAAATAATATTTGTAAAACAAAACATTGCAAATTGCTATATACTTTATTTTTAATAGTAACATTTATATCCTTTCGGAAAAAGTTTAGAAAAAAATACTTGACTTCAAATCCATAAGGAAAACAATTAAATATAGATTTTAATTTATATTTATTGTTTTCCTTATAATTTGAGTCAAAACTTTTTAGATAAATTTTTTTCGAAAGGATGAAAATATTTTTACCGGTTTTCTAGCATTAATACACGTACACTGAGAGACTTTTCGTTAGAGTAAATGATAAAGATGAATCAAAATTTAGTATAATATCGTTTCAAAATGGGGCAAGCCGAGGCTTTATTATACTTATTCATATTATGACATCGAAGTTTGATATAGTCATAACGGTCTTTAATATATGAAGAAGATAAAGTAGTATTTTATATACTAAATATTATGAATCTCTATTAGAGAAATTGAAAGTACGAGAAAATGATATTATGATTACTAAGTTGTCTAAAAATAATTTGAGTAAGATAAATAATGAATATCACATTTTGGAAAGCATGTTTGAGAAATTCATATTATGAATATGAACTTGCCAGAAACCTCACGATGCGCAGCAAAAATCAAAACATTCATTCTCGGTTTTTCATATAATTTGTTTCAGAATGTCGTCCGAGTACTTCCGACGTTATCCGAATAGCTTCGTAGACTCGAATCCAAGTCTGCCCAACCCCCAACTCAGTAGTGGCTTATAAGCGACATTTATTTCGGAATATGGCAAGCGAGAATAGCCGAGAGGCTTTAGGCGTTAGGAATGCGTTTAGTTACGTCGATATAGGTACAGTTTTAGGGGGTTCGAACCCAAAGGCGATTCTGAAATTTAATTTCAAGCGTATGCGAATATAAATATATGAACATAACTAAGGTATGATAATAATATTTGTGTATGTGTTTCCACTGAAACCTCCCCTCTTCTGAGTGCCCAAAGCTCGCTCTCCCCTCTATCTTTCTCTTGCTTCGCACGCGTTAGAAAAAGACACCACAATCCATAACCCGGAGACGTCCCTTCTGAAGGTCAAACTTTTTGGTGGAGTGAGTGATTTTTCATATAGTGGTTTTCAGATTCACATATTCTTTGTTTCGCTTCGAAACTTTGATATAGTAAATTTCAAATTCTCGTAGGTTTTATAGCAGTTAGTAAAACATATATTCCATTTATTCAAACGAAAATATTAATTTCGCCGCTTGAAAACCACTATATTAATTTCTGATACGTAAACCCCGTTTGCCTCACTTTGAAACGATATTATACTAAAATATGATTCACTTTTACGATTTATTCTAACGAAAAGTCTCTCAGTGTATGTTAAAATTAGTATACCCGTACAGTAAAATTACCATCTGCGTGTACTAAATTTCATGTACACGTATACTGAATTTAGTGTACGCGTATACTAAATTTCACATACATGTATACTGAATTCAGTATACGCATATACTAAATTTCATATACGCGTATAATAAATTCAGTATACATGCATATACTAAATTTATAATACGCCGATAAACTAAAATTAATTTCATGTTGTGCATTCTTGCTTCCATTACATGTATTCTAAATATAGTATAGATTTCTCTCACAGTGGACTCACGCAAACATGGTTCGATATACTCGCACGCGCCAGCGTGAAATTGCTAGTGGAATCAGTGAGGTTTCACTGATTGTCGGTAATATTTAACTGCTTGACGGTAAAAAATCATTACTGTTTCATTCAGTGACCCATTGCCCACTGATTCGGGTTTAAAGAGTATTTTATACTTAGCCTGCTATCAAGAAAAAACTTTATGTGTAAAATTATATGTAAATTTTTTCCAAAATTTACAATTTGTACGATCTTCAACATGATGCTATGCAATTTTCCGGATTTTTTAACTCAGCTTGTTTGCAAAAGTTACTGTATACCACAAAAAATGTTAATGTTTTTGATATTCTACTTTATCCCAAATAAACTTTGACTTATAATTTTGTGCACAAAGCTTCAAAATATTTTACACCTACATATTTAAGCCAAATTATCAGTTCATTCCAAAAAATTTTCTTTCTCAAAGTATTTTATTCGGAAGTTTTTATTGATGCATTAAAAAAAGACGTAAATAATAATATTCTCCATCAAAGAAGCCCTTAGTTAGCGAAATTGTTTCATGCATTTTTTAGACCCAATTTTCTATAATATCTATGATATTCCAGTTCAACATCTATAAAAACCCAGGATAACATTGTGGATGTTACTAGTCAACATCTCAAATCTAATATCTCTAGATACTATTATTAAACATCGAGATGGCTGCGTCATAGTTAAATGAAAAATATGTTACTCCTTAATATCTCGATGTTACGGGTTAAAATCTATTTTTGTCAGTGCAACGCACTCAAGCGTGCATTCGTGTATCTTAATCCTAAGGTATTCGATACTTAATTTTTTATTTTGATTTCATTCTTATATATTGAAGATTAAAATACTATTTTATAAAATATAAAATATAACAGTGTGTGTAAAGTACACAATTTTATGATGGAGTAAGCGTATCGTGATACTGACGGTTGCTTCACCACGCGTTGAAATCTCCAAACACACAACAGACTTGATGACCAAGTCCAAGTTACGATATAGCATTTACAAGAAAAGTTATAGAAACAAAATGTACAAAATGTTGCCAACAAATCCCGTCCTCCCCTACTTCTGTCTTATTTACATATATTTATGGTTTCAGTCTACATTATTGAAAATCTTTGCAATTTTAAATCACACCTACTCTGTAAATCTGAATTGGCGATAAGTATACCACTGATTCATTAGCGCATATACGCTGACTACAATCAGTTACATACCCATAGTTGGTTAATCAACGGGATTTCACTGATTCAGATAAAGAGAGCGTATGATAAATTAAAAATCTCAAGCATATTCAATCATTATTGATAGAAATTATTATATTATTATAACATACATTTTTGTTACTTATGTGTTAGAAAAGCCCGTGTAGAATAATCTTCTGGCGCTGGTCTGGATCCAGACTAGACCGACTAGACCCAAATCTGGCGCAGACTAGCTAGCGGATAGTCAGAACTGTAACTGTATTTCAGATACCTAGTCAAGTATTTGAGATTACACGGAAAAAAGGAATTTCTGAATATTGAAATCATTTTCTGAATATCAGAAAGCACTTTCTAGATTTTAGCAATTCAGTTGAACAGTACAAAAATTACTACACATCAGCGAATAAGTACTAAATTTGAGAAAAAGTCGAGTAAGTCCATTGCTAGATTTGATTTACTTAAAATACTATAAGTATACAGTATCCCGCAAATTAGTAGGCAAATTCTGTCAACAAGCAAATTCAATTCTGTTTTATAGAAACATGAAGATGCTAAAAATCAGTGAAAGAATATGCTTGAAATTAGCTGATACATCCTAACTTTTAGCATATCACTTCATAAAATTCAGCGCGGAGCATACTGAAATTCGGAGCAAAAAACTTACTGTTCTTCAAGCATGAAAATGCTCAAGAGCAGCAATATTGTTCTAATTGTTCTAATTAGCATATCACTTGCCAAAATTCAGTGCGGACCTCACTGAAATATTCATAAAACGACTTACTGTTATTTAAGCATGAAAATGCTCAAGAGCAGTAAAAATATTCTAATTTCTAGCATGTCACTTGCTAAAATTCAGTATGGGTCTGATTGAAATATTCAGCAAACGAATTACTGTTATTTAGACACGCAAATGATCAAGAGAGCAAGAATGTTCTAATTTTTAGCATATCACTTGCTAAAATTAGGAATATCTTCAGTACGCTTAGCCCCGATTTATATTCTTTTATGAGGACGGGTACTTTAAGCTTAGACTAGCGTTGTGGTTAAAATGCGAGCGTGTCATGTCAGCGTCCGAGGTCCAAACCCCAGCGGGGGCAATTAGGTTCTTTAAGGATAAAATTATGTAATAATAATTTAAGTGCTTGATACTTAAAAATTTTTATGTCATGGAAGGCCAGCCCGAACCAGATCTGAGACAGACTAGACCTTCTAGGCTAGACTGTCTAGAAATATCCAGATCTAGGCCAGATCCGACATTAAACTGCCATGAAATTTTTTCACACGGAAGGTAGAGAATTTAAGTTTACATAAATTAAGAACAAGATTGAGAATAATTTGTGTCGATTATTTTTATCATTACCTTGATTAGTATTATCTTAAGTATGAGTACCTTAAAGAAAAATTAGATGTAGATGAGTTTATTGTTTTATTTGATTTTGCTGTAAGTTATGCATTTTTGGTTAAAAATCCTGCTCAATCGTTCCACTAGAATAATGAACAGACAATTATTTTCACAATGGCAATTTACTATCGTAAGAATAATTAATTAAAACATGAAAGTATATTCATTATTTCAGATTATTAAAAAATCATTGTGGATTATCTCAAGACTAATCACAATCCAGAAAAGATTTATTATTTCACAGACGGTGCAGGGCACTCTACTGGTATGCTACTGTCGCTGTACTGATCATTATTACTGGCCAAATACCGATAAGAGAGTTATACAAACCTTCAGCACAGTACTGGCTTAGTGCTGGCTGTAAACAAAATCAAAATACTGTCTATCAGCCGACATAGGAATCTGATTGACAGTTGGTGCTCAACTGGTTTACTACTGGTGCAGTACTGATTACTATTACTGGCAAAATACCGACCGAAGAGGTATGTCAACCTTGGGCACAGTATTCGTTGATTACTGGCTGTATACAACATCTAAATACGGGATATCAACCGATATGGAAGTCTCGTCGACAGTTTGGATTCTACTGGTTTACTAATGCCGCGGTACTTATTATCATTACTGGCAAATTGCCGAAGTACTATTGTTATACAACCTTTAACTTATCTATTTTTGACATATACATTCAAAATGTATTTTTATAAATAATTTCATAATTATTTTTCGTTGAGTGATCCATACATTTTTCAGATTTTTTGCAAAATAACTATATTTTTCAGTACAGAATATGAAATTTTAATACAATGTTTTTGATTCAATTTATATACATTTACTTTTAAATGGTATTGTAAAACTTAACAATCAATTTAACTTTTAATATAGTTATACTAGAAGTTAGAATGCTTTTGAAATTACAAAATTGCCCCAGATAAAATTCAGCCAGTATCGGCTGTTAGTACTCGACCAGTACTACTTTAAAGTACCAGCCCAGTACTGACTGCTAACTCCCAGTCAAATTATCATTAGATGTCTAACTAATACCGCACGGAGAAAATAGTTCAAGTAATTTCACTCAACTTTTGATCAAAGTTGGGACATATGGACAAGTTAGAAATTATTTAGTATCACTGTAATTATATCTGATGCATTAAATGTTCAGAAATAAGTCACAATTGAGTAAAATTCTAAAGTGTTAAGTAAAGTCTTCATTAAAAATTTAAAGAATTCGAAACCGCTCGAATCATCAAAATACAAAAAAATGTCGACGAGTGGTTTTGTTTTTATTTTTTTGTATATGCAAATGGTGGTGGGTAATAAAGACAAAAGTAGACAAAAGAAAGAAAAAGAAGGAAGGGGTTTTCGAAGGTTGCCTTCTTTTTTCTTTCTTTCTTTTTTGTTTGTTTTCTCATGGTTTTTTGTTGAAATGTGGTGATTTTGGTCCAAATTTGGTCGTGTCTTTTGTATTTTGAGAATTCGTGCGGTTTCGAATTTTTGAAATTTTTAATGATACTTTTGTTTGGACGTTGGGAAGAATTTGAGTTAGTAGTGATACGGGTTTGAGTTCAGGTTTGTAAAGTTTTCAATTGTAATCAACTTTTGGATATGACTAGTCAATGAGAATTCCGACAACGTTTTTAAAAGCTTTCTGTGGAAAAAAAGACGCTTTCGACTGCGCTGGGATTCGAGCCCAGGTCTTTCGATTGCTGGTCGACTGCTCTAACCAACTCAGCTATACACAGGCGTTCGACATCTTCTTCTCCACAGGAAGACCTCCTTATATCATCTAGTGGCACTGCCTTGCGGCAGTAATGATTTCAAATTAATTAGTTGAGTTTGAAATTTCTGTCACTGCCTGCATTATCGGGGGATTACTAGTCACGTATCAGATAGGATACGTTGCCGACAGGTGACCTCGTAGACAAATTCAAACACTTATTAATGTTATTAATTTTACTTAGGTGAGGCTCAAAACCCCTAGTCACGAAACTGGTCCGCAAGCTCTAAATAATTCTTGCAGTCACTATATAAAAATGTTCAAAATTTTATGTCTCAGCGTTGTAAGTGAGCGTGTGCATGATTCCACGAAAGCATAGCGTCCTATATATAAGTGTAGTTATTAGGTTTATGTATGTGAGGTTGTATAATTAGATGTGTTTGTTGTGAAAAATATGATCGGCTGCGGTTAAATGTTGTGAATGTATTTGTATGATGTTTAAGTATGTATCGGATGACTAATAGCAGGCTCGAGGTAAGAATTCTTTTTTATTTAAGAAAAATGTTGAAATGCGCTTATGTCCCAAGCTTAACCGACAGAGTCGAGTAAAATTACTACAACTATTTTTCTCCGTGCGGCTGATAATACTGGACCAGTACTGATTCCAAGTACCAGCCCAGTACTGACTGCCAACTCCCAGCCGAGTTATAATTAGGGGTCTGGCCAGTACTATACCAGCACCGACAGATAGCACTGGCCAGTACTGCTTTCAAGTACCAGATCAGTACTAATTTACAACTCCCAGCCGAGTTATCATTAGGGGTCTAGCCAGTACTTCGCCAGTATCGACTGGTAGTTCTGGACTAGTTCTGCTTTCAAGTACCAGCATAGTATCGACTCAACTCCCAGCCATGTTATCATTAGGGGTATAGTCAGTACTACGCCAGTATCCATGCCGATATTGCACAAGTACCCTGATAGTACCGGAAATCTGACGGAGGTACTGTCATGGTACCGCACCAGTAGTAAATTTCCACCTGGGTAGGTGCGAACGCGAAAACAGAAGCTGCTCGGTCTAGTTTTCAGGCTTCCGCAAAAAACCATATTTTTATTGCAAAAGCTTTCATCCCTAATAATTGTGGCCGATTACAGTTTAAGAAGCAAGCGGAAGAGTAAAAAATTGCCAATCAAAAAGAGAAAGAAATAAAAAAACTAAACTACTTTTGAACATCACTAACTTTTAAACATGTTTTCGTAATAGATTACAACTAATAACAACCATTTTCATGCTTACAATAGAATCTATTTTGAGAAATACATTTATCTAAATCTAACAAATTTAATAATTTTGAAGTATGTTCCAACCCAGCACTAACTAAAAAGGCAAACATTCAATCAAATTAATGACAGTCCCAACCCTGCGAAATGGAGAGATCAATTATATCCATAACAAAAAACAATAATCGACACATGAAATCGACTCGGAAACGTTTTGTGGAGCCAACGTACAAGTAGTCACCAACGCCGACCGTATTTCGAGTTTATTCACTATTTAATTTCTCGAAAAAAAAAACCCTTTTGTCCTTTAAGTATTTAAAAGTAGAAATCCCAAGCTTTAATTTGAGATTAAAAAAAGGGACTAACTTAATAAAAAATCGGAATCATTTTTAATTTTAAAAAATAAGGGTAAAACTTTGAGATTTCCAAGAAATAGTTAAAAACAATTAACTAATTATTCACAAAGAATCGAAAGCATTCAGGTCAAAAAATTTTGTATAGGGGAGAAGCGGCGAAATTGGCGCACCTAATAGAAAGTGCGAGTTTAAAAAGAAAGTATATGACTAAAAATTATGAAAAAATATTTACTTAATAGCTGGATATCTTTTCTATACTTTCCAATGGATAAAGATTGCATTGAAAATTATTAAAACAGGCGGGTAAATTGACGCACTAATATTATAATCTTCTCTTGCCACGTATTAGTTATATTTTCATACATTTAGAATTACATTTCAGTAGCAAAGGTTGATGAAAAGAGGTAGTTATAATTTGAAACTAAATTTGAGATAGTATATCAAGGTATGTGAAGTTTTTTATACCTTTATTCACATAAACCAGCCAAAGTTAAAATATATTTTATATTTGTACAATAAAATACTGGCAATTGTGGATATTTAAGTGAATATTCAAATTGAAATCATTTTTATAGAGAATTATTTGAATTTGTAATCAGAAGTATATACAATTATTTCAAATTAATTAGTTGAGTTTGAAATTTTTGTCACTGCCTACATTATCGGAGGATCACTAGTCGCTAAGGAGATCTTCCTGTGGAGAAAGAGAT
The DNA here is from genome assembly GCA_030998225.1 of Diplolepis rosae. Lineage (NCBI taxonomy): Eukaryota > Metazoa > Arthropoda > Insecta > Hymenoptera > Diplolepididae > Diplolepis > Diplolepis rosae. Next base: position 5,262,915 of record JAPYXD010000608.1, on the reverse strand, counting down.
GTCGGACGCCTGTGTAGCTCAGTGGTTAGAGCAGTCGACCGGCAATCGAAAGACCTGGGCTCGAATCCCAGCGCAGTCGAAAGCGTCATTTTTTCCACAGAAAGATTTTCAAATTCTTTAAATATTGAATTTATTTGCATTATTTGCGATATAAGAGGTTGAAATTGTCTACGAGGACACCTGTCGACAACGTATCCTATCTGATACGCGACTAGTGATCCTCCGATAATGTAGGCAGTGACAAAAATTTCAAACTCAACTAATTAATTTGAAATCATTTACAGCCGCAAGGCTGAGCCACTAGGCGATATAAGGAGATCTTCCTGTGGAGAAAGAGATGTCGGACGCCTGTGTAGCTCAGTGGTTAGAGCAGTCGACCGGCAATCGAAAGACCTGGGCTCGAATCCCAGCGCAGTCGAAAGCGTCATTTTTTCCACAGAAAGATTTTCAAATTCTTTAAATATTGAATTTATTTGCATTATTTGCGATATAAGAGTTTGAAATTGTCTACGAGGACACCTGTCGACAACGTATCCTATCTGATACGCGACTAGTGATCCTCCGATAATGTAGGCAGTGACAAAAATTTCAAACTCAACTAATTAATTTGAAATCATTTACAGCCGCAAGGCTGAGCCACTAGGCGATATAAGGAGATCTTCCTGTGGAGAAAGAGATGTCGGACGCCTGTGTAGCTCAGTGGTTAGAGCAGTCGACCGGCAATCGAAAGACCTGGGCTCGAATCCCAGCGCAGTCGAAAGCGTCATTTTTTCCACAGAAAAGATTTTCAAATTCTTTAAATATACAATTATTAACTTTAGAAGACTTATAAATAATAGAAACAATCAATCAAAAATACAAATTTTTTACTTACATTGCTTTCACATCTTAAAATCGAGAAAACTTTCAAAACACTGTCAGACTGCAAATTAATTATTAAAAATCGATTTTAAAATGCCTTAATACCTCAAACTTAAAAAAAAAATTTAACCACTGATTGTTCAAATGAATATAACCTTACAAAGTCGTTACATCAGTTTTGCGAACCACATTACCTCCCATGTCACAAAAAATCTTAAGAAAAAGATTAGCAGAAAAGTCCAGCAACATTCAAATGTATATATATATTCACCTTGAATTACTATTATTTAACGATTTAACTCAATGGCTTCGAACATAACCATTATGCCAAAAAACGATTAATCGCAATAAAACTGTATTAAGCAATTAGATTTTTATAATGTTTTCTATCAAATACATATCATACAAGAATGCACACGATAGAACTATTTTTATTTTTTGTTATGTTATCATTTTCTGAAAAATAGGGTGCGCCAATTTAGACGACGCGCCAATTTCGCCGCTTCTCCCCTACCTTTCAAATAGAAAGATTTTTGGAGGCTAAAGTACCATCTAATAGGATGTTCTGCCTTTATAGTTTCAGGTCAATCGGAAAACATCAAGTTCTTGGTTAGGTACACTTAAGAAATAATGCCCCCTATGCATTATACTTCGATCAAAGAGTAGAATTTGTCAGATAGATAAAATTACAGATTATACTTTATATTACAAATACTTAATAAAATTCTATGGAAAATGAAGCACCCTTATTCCTCACCCATTACGTTTACCGAAATATATATTAAATTAAAAATACTAATGTATATTGAATTTGTATACATTGGTATATTTTATTTAAATTTCATCCTTTCTACCATTCTTCCTATATTTGAATATCAAATTTACTAAAGAAATTTTTAGTAGTGTAGACCTTCTTGATTCTTTACTAAAATTATGCAAACTAATTGTCCTGGAACATTGGCTAAATGTACTCTATGAATTAAATCACTTATAATCAAGGGCTATTCGCTGGTTCTAAGTAAGTTTCGTTGATTCAAATTTAGAAAGCAACGCTCCAATCAACTAGTTGCTAGTTAGATCAAGTATACTATACAGATGCACTTTTAAAAAGCTTGGAATATTATCTTCGGCGATATAATAAGAAATATTTCAGAAATGGGTAAGAAAAGTCCTTTTCCCAAACAAAATTGGAAATTTTTCGAAGAATATGCGTCAATGAAATGTGATACTTAATTTTCAAAATGTTAAGAATAATTTTAATACCACTTAAATGAGTAATAATATGTATAGTAAGTGTGTATAATATTGAATTAGTGTGCAGTATTTAATTATAATAATACGAGAAATATTTTTATTTTTCGTTCAAAAATTTAGTAAGTTTTAGTAAATTGAAGTAAGTGTGTATAATATTGAATTAGTGTGCAGTATTTAATTATAATAATACGAGAAATATTTTTATTTTTCGTTCAAAAATTAGCCATAATTTCAAAGGACTTTTTTCTGAAGTTTCGAGGCTGCTCCAATAGATCATATATTGCTTCCATATTGAAGTTTATTTTTCTTTATTAGAGTACTTATATAATAAGGGTTCATAACGAATTTTTAAAAACTATTGTCCATCGAGCAACGGTGCATATTTTATTATTATATATATTATCAAAAATTATGTAACTCCTGATAATGTCTGGCCGGGACCCAACCAGACAACAAGACCAGGCCCTGACCGGGAACTAAATGAATTAGCGTAACGAATGTGGACGAGGCCCGGGAGGTTTTCTCGGTCAGGGCCCAGATATTATTGAGAAAAATTATCCGGGACCAGACCGGATCCCCAATAACATTTTTACATGAGCGGTTTTAGACAGCATGATTACATACTAATATGTAACAAGAATAACTGGTTAGAATGAGACATATTCTATTTTCAGATGATTATGACCATGAATTTAATTTCAAATTAATTAGTTGAGTTTGACATTTTTTGTCACTGCCTACATAATCGGAGGATCACTAGTCGCGTATCAAATAGGATACTTTATCGACAGGTGTCCTCATAGACAATTTCAAACTCTTATATCGCAAATAATGCAAATGAATTCAAATATTTAAACTTGACAATATTGAGTTGTTATAAGGGCAATCAATTAGCTTAATTCTAAAATCTTATTTTCATTTTGGTAAAAACTGCGAAGTCTGGACATTGTTTCATGGAATAGAAAATAGAACTATAAAAATTTAAATGATAATCAAATTAATTAGTTGAGTTTGAAATTTCTGCCACTGCCTAAATTATCGCACTGCAAAAAGAAGTTCATAACCTCAAGAAATGGAGCGTTTTGACTGTTCCATGTTTTTCTTCTGTGGTGTAATATCAACTCATTTAGAGGAATATATTGTTCATTTTCATCAACACGATTCTTTATTCAAACTTTACATATGACGGATGTGGAGCTACATGTAAAAAGTGTAAATCATATCAGCAACACATGACTCGATATCAGGTATACCTTCTGTTTTAACGTATTGGATACGTTTGCTAAATCGCTTGTCTCCTTTTCCAATGTAGATCATTTACTTGAATTAATTTTTTTAAGAAGTACGTACAGCCATGTAAACCACCACATGTGTAGCAGACACCGGTATGCCGTAAGCTTTTTCTCACAGTGTAGAGGTTATAGGAACAATAAACTGTCGGTAACTTAAGTAATCTGTGTTACCGATGGCTCAACTGAAGATATTTTACGTGTATTCAAATAAGATGTTTTAAGCAACTTGAAAGTGACTACCGAAACATCTTAGATATGACTACACAAGTATCTTAAATTAAGACACTTCTTTTTGCAGTGCGGAGAATCACTAGTCGCGTATCAGATAGGATATGTTGCCGACAGGTGTTCTCGTCAACAATTTCAAACTCTTATATCGCAAATAAATGCGAATGAAATCAATATTTAAAGAATTTGAAAATCTTTCTGTGGAAAAAAGACGCTTTCGAATGCGCTGGGATTCGAGCCCAGGTCGCAGTCGACTAGCAATCGAAAGACCTGGGCTCGAATCCCAGCGCAGTCGAAAGCTTCTTTTTTTTCCACAAAAAGATTTCAAATTTTTAAATTTAAATGTAAATGATAATTAATTAGGTGAGTTTGAAATTTTTGTCACTGCCTACCTCTCGGGCTCGAATCCCAGCGCAGTCGAAAGCGTCTTTTTTTCCACAGAAAGATTTTCAATTTTTTTAAATATTTGAAGTAAATGATAATACCTATATTTTTAACGCGGGTATTTTTGGATATAAATGGCCAAATATTGAATGTGTATAGTAACATGATTCTAAAAGTAGATTTTATCGATAGATTTATTTTTTTTTTCAATTGTGAATTTGAGAAATGCTTAACGTTAGCGATTACGATGCGTTATTACTAAGTATGGACAGGTTCGAATCTCTTCAGCGATAGAATTTGTATTCCTAAAATAAACTTTAAAAATCTAATGTATACATCGCATATATGTTTAAATCAAATCATCCTTTAAAGGCCTAGACTGGTATATAACAGCGTTATTGCAAATTTTCGCAGTGGGATCTGAAACCAATCCCTACTTAAATCTATATACTTACAGTTTTGAACGTTCATTGAACAATGACAACAATTTTTCTATCAAAACAAAATTGATTTTTATGTCTATATTCAGATGCTTTGAACATACAATCTGTTATTAAATATACCCTACTTTTTAATTTAATGGGAAAGAAATCAATAATTTAGTTTCCAAAAAAAATATTTTTCACCCTTCAATGAACGTTAAAAACAGTAAGTACATCTTAAATCTAACGCTTGCAGTTCAGTAACGAATATAACCCCTCGTCGTCAACACTGTTAAAAATGTTCTTGAACCTTGCTTAGTGTTTTTTGTTAAGATCGGAAATATTGAATTTGATATCTCATTTTGCATTGACATGAGTTAACAGACAATAAAAATGCCGACAATATACGAAATCGATTATACGGTCCAATTGATCCCTAAGGCCAGGGACGAACTAGACTATGTGACTAAATTCCTTCCTTACCGGAAGTCCAGATCGTGTAATCCAATCTCCATGCAAATTAACATGAGTGTCAAGCTATTTAACGTATGAAATAAGGTAATATTGGCTTTTCTAAAAATTCTTTCGTACTCAATATTTTAGTTGAAATCTGTCATTACGTTATTGACAACTTACTTAAATAAAAAAAATGCGATAAGAAATCTATTTAAGTGTATTTTGAGGTATTCATTTTAAAACTAAGAATAATTGTTACATTGGGAATCCAATAATATCTAGTCATCATCAAAAAAGGACAACAGTCCTTTCACATAATTAATTATAATACATTGTTAATGGATTTAAAAACAAGATAAATTAGGACCCCATCTCACTCTCTCTCTCTCCTCCCACCAATAAACAGTTATAATCACGGGCCAGCGCAGAAATTTGCAATGGTTCTGTATCGCAAGGTTAGCTTTTTCAAGTTTTTCAAGTGTTATACTTATTGCCGATTCGGATTTATAGATTTCCCTATGATTTCTCAGAAAAAGGCCTTATTATATCCATATTACTAAAAACATTCATCGTTCATATGTTAATGCCAATTACCTTTATCACGTTTAATGCGTCTGCAAATGGCACACATTCGTCGCCCACAGTGCTGGCGTTCCGGCTTCTGTTCTGTATCCAAGGTAACCATGACTGCTAGATGTGTCGACTCTTTTACTGATAAATAATTGTCCTCACTAAGGCCGACACACATTCATTGCAATATGACAATATGAGATGCACTTCACAACTAAGTTGAATTGACACTCGAGTTGCACGTTATTTCTTATTCATATGAAAATATTACGTGCGTAATCGTCTTTTACCTCTCCCACAACTCAACTTTTTATTAAAGTCACATATCACAGTAATAATAATAATTTTTCCTTTTTCAAGCATTGACTAGACAATAGAAGTATTTCTGGAATATATCAAGATATGAAACGTGTGTGCCCAAAAGGGTGATTATGAACGTTTTGGATGAAGCTGATTTTTATTTTTGACAATTTGTGGAATGAAGTTATTCTGAAAATTATGTTTTGATATTTTATCCTAGGGACAATTCACTGAAAAATCTCTGGCTGGGATTGAAAGCGATGGCAAGAGAATACGAGAGAATCGAACTGACTGTGCAATGCCTGCCTGACCATGTGCCATGGTAACATGTCTAGTTTTTGGCGTATATGCAAGTGATTTACAAAAGCTTCCGGAGTGTTCCGAAAGTATCGACGAGAAGCCAATAGCCGTTTAAGAAATCTTAGTGAATAGCCCCTCGATTTTATCCATGAAACTTTTTAGTCTTTAAAAGAAAGAAAGCACTGATTTTTAAACGGAAAATTTCATGCAAGGTGTCCCATCCAAACTAATTTTAAAACAATGTTCTTAATATATTTTTAGCTCAAAAATATTTTTGCGCAGCATGTGCCATCGATATTCGACTGAGTATACAAGTACACTATTGGGAATGTTCTGAAGTTGACGAAATTTTTATATTACAAAAGTAAGAGAAAATTATATGAAATTTACGATATTTTGAAGTAAACGTATTGTAAACTTAACAGAACTGACTTAAATGTTCGAAATTTTTTTCAAATTAATTAAATTTATCAGAATTTTTAATTCAACGTAACTGTATAAAGCTTGAATCATACGCAAGATAAAATTTTATCTGTTGTAAGGTTCAACATTTTCAGGTAGCAGGCATTGGGATAATCAGTAACTTTAAACTGGATAATTTTCATTTAAATTTAATAAACTTGAAATAAACTCTCTGAAAGTTATCTTAAATTTACGTGATTGTATTTTCCAAAACTTAGGTTACGTGTTTCGAAAAATTAACAGTGCAACTGCATACTTATTAAATCAGTCGAGAAAGTTTTCTGGTTATTCATTAAGGGCATATGTTACTTGAGAAAAGTAGTGAGTTGGTGTGAACAATTTGGTCCAGTTTTTACATGTTTGTGTCCAGAATAAAATTTAAGAAATGGTAAAAAAGATAAAAATGGACGTAGATAGACTACTTTCGGTTTTGATAATAAAAAAAAATTTACTATATATTTTGCTAAAATTACACTTTTATCAATTTCAAAACCAAAAGTAGTCTATCTACGTTTCTTTTATAATATTTCCCAAGTATCACATACTCTTAAGCACCCACACGTAATATATCGTTGGAAAACAATAAGTTCAATGATAAAATTTAAAGCGTTCTAAATAGTATTATCAAATAACAAAATTAGTTTCCAATACAAATTAATTGAAATAAAAATAAAATTAAAAATAATTCAAATTTTTATTTTTATTTTTACGATTGAAAGATTCGCATGATGTCTATAGCCACGTGGGCATGATGACAGTTGCAGTTTCGCGTCTTAGAGAGTGTTCAAAGAATTTAAAAATGTTATCAAAACAAAGTTGTAGCGCCCAAAAGTTCGGATTTGGAGATGATTGTTAGACCTAATTTAAAAATAATATGTATGGATGAATGACTGACCATATATAAAACATAGAATGTACAAAAATGATATGCACAAATCGATTTAATCCAAGAAAACGAAGAATGCTGATAGATAGTACTTCCAGAAAGTGCACAACACACTACAGATGATAGCACTTTGTCACTGAATAACACTTTTATCCACAATTGTAACTCCTTGGCATAAATAAGAAAAAAAAAGTTAAAAAAGAAGTTTCGATGAAGAATGGGGAAAATTGAGAAAGTGAGGAAATTGAAATGGTATGAGAAATAGATGAAGGAAGATTAGTTGGAAAAGATGATTAAATTTGTTGTAAGCGATATTCCAGTGATGTGAGGGTGATCTGTCTATATAAGAAGGGTAAGAACACTTGGGTAGGCGTCGCGTGGAAGGTGGCATGGTTTAACAGTACACATATATCGAGAACAGCGAGGTGAGGCGAGACGGAGTGCGAATCGAATTATCCGTACTTGAGTAGTGTCATCTGCGGCCGTTCTCTCTACTCGGCTCGTCTTGGACTGAGGTTGTGTGTGCCGCGAGCAGTCAGTTCAAGCCACGTGACGAACCCTGCGGGAGGTAGGGCCTCTGCTATGTGTATGTGTGCAACAGGGTCCCTCTCTCCCTTTTTTCCTTAATACTACACATGAGCGTGAACGCGTGTGTTCTTATGTGTGTTGAATGTCGCGAGGCGTATCACAATGCTGAACCTGGCAAGGTAAAGCCGAAATAATAAAGATGAGGACAATGAGGATATTGGACTCTGGTGCTTGTTGATTTACTCCGAAGCACCCTGATCGACGTTAAGTCCATTTTGTGAGGACAGCGCGACTGGCTGTAAGAGCTGGCTCGACATGTGGCACAGAGGGAAAAGTATGAGTGGGAGGAAAAGGAGCCTGGGTCTCCACAGATTTGTCTGCCTGTGCGTTAAGAAGAGATCCAAGGAAAAAGAGAAGTAAGGGGAGCCAGACAGAAACCCATGGGCGCGTGCCTCGATTCACCGTCAGCGTCGCTTTCCAACGTTCCATACAGACCAGATATTTTTAAGCTTCTCGATTCTAAAATTCGTTCCCTCCCGAAAATACTAAAATAGATGTAATTATGATACTTCGGCTGCACAAAAATTAGTTCACAAAGAAAATCGTCGTTTTTCGACGTCTTCAAACCGGAAGGAAAGCATTTATGAAAGTTACTCTACATTATCATAATCCACTGCTGTACATCATCTTTAATCACTAAATTTGCTTCACATTTATAAGAAAGTGATTACGCTACCACAACATATATACAGAAGCGAATGAATTACATCTCAGGTAGAAATTCACGACTCAGTTCTAGTTAAGTATTTGGCCAGTATTAGATTCTAATGGTGGTGAGTACTGGTAAATAACTGGTAACTTGAAATTACCGATATTATTTTATCGGAACTAATTATTACAAGTACTTAATTTATAAAATATGACAATGCTGCTTCATTGGTTGGCACAATTACGTTGACCAGCAAACAAAAGGTCCTGGGCTCGATCCCCAGCGAATTCAAAGCGTTTCTTTTTTCACAGAAAATTTTTCTTGAATTTTATTATGAATTCAATTTTGTTTTGAATAACGTTACGATTAATTCTAAATCACGAGCCGATGTAGTCACGTCACAGCACATTTCCATTTCACACATTCTTTTGATAATGGACACAATCGACTGAAATGATGCATTCAGAAAAAAATAGTTTATAGCCAAACATATTTGTTTATACACGTGCATGGCATTTCCCACTGTGCACATGAACACTTCGATAAAAACATTACATTTCTTACGCACCCCCATGATAAACTTCAAAATTTTTAATATTTTGGTTTACAGAAATTTTAACAACCATAAAACGAATTTTGTGGCCCAATTCGCATCACAGAAACTCTTTAGAGCGCCACGGTGGCAAGTTACGTAAAAGTATGACTCATATTCTTCAAATATTCTTAATAAATTTTAGGGTTTAATTTTGAATAACTCCTAATAAAATTTATTTGGTTAAATAAGGTTTCATGCAAGCATTTTATTATTCAGTAATAGACTGTTATTTAATTTTCTTGTAATTGAGAGAAGGTTTACTTAAATAATACAGCCCCACAAAAAATGTAGGTTGTCCGACGGACTAAAGTAGTCACATCCGATGGATTTTGGGTCGCTGAATCCGAATCCAAGGTCAGAATTTCACCATCACCCTCGGGTTTTTTTGTAACCTCAAAAAACATAATTTTTTCTGCTATTTTTGCATTGAAAAATATGTTGAAAAATCCGTGTTTTTTTTCAATTTCAACTACAAATTTGGATTCAGTAGCGAAAAATACATAGAAATGATATTTTTTGATCCGCTGCACCCAATACTTTGCGGTGGGAAAGTGGGTGCATAGAGAACAATACCGTAAAACCTCGCCGAAAAAAAGTTGATGTTCCGGCAAACCAGAGTAGTCAATTTATATGGACTTCGTGTCGCTGAATCCGAATCCGAACCCGAACTCATATTCCAAAATTAGCTTTTGTTCACTTCCTAATCTCAAAAAACTTGTTTTTGTGTTGATTTTTGGTGATAAAAAACTATCGAGCTATCGAAAATTATCGAACAATACAAGCTTATTCGGCAATTTTGACGGAAAATAAACATTTAGCGGTTCGAAGTACATAGAAATTGTCTATTTCCGTCCGCTTGACTAAATTCTTGGGGGGTGTCTGTACAGAGACCTCACTACTTTGACGAAAAAAAAGTTTCGGTTGACCAAGTAAGTCGTCTTTCTTATTTTTGAGGCTTTTGCATTTATATTTATATCCGAATTTGTGGTCGAGATTGAAAACAAACACGTTTTTTTTTGCACATTTTTCAATGCAAAAATAGCAGAAAAAAAGATGTTTTTTGAGGTTAGAAAAAACCTGAGGGTGATGGTGAAATTCTGACCTTGGATTCGGATTCAGCGACCCAAAATTTATTGGAAGTGACTACTTTAGTCCGTCGGACATCCTACATTTCTTGTGGGGCTGTTTAATTGGAGGAATCTCTTCGCGGCTGGAACGTGTGACTCATTGTACCACACAGTAAAGACTACAATTTTAAGATAAAAGTATTTCGTTATCTTCAGAAGCAAACGCTAGCGTTTGGTCCCCTAAGAATAACATTAACATCTTACAATTTTATTTCATATAAACGATACTCTGAAATCAATTTTAAATACATACGTGGAATTATAAACAATAATTTATTATCCAAAAAATTTTCATCGCGAAAACGAGTCGTCTTTGATTAAAATTGCATAATTTGAAAAAACTTTAATGATATGTTAGAAAAGTGCCAAAGTGTCAATTGTGCCCATAATTGTGAAAGTGGTCTAAGTCAAAAATTTAAAGAAATTATATAAACATAACTTGAAAATGGCGCGTGGCCCTCTGTGGCGCGTTTCTGAACTACATAATAAGCCGATAAATAACATTCAAATAATAACAGAAACGACAATTCATTCCGGCTTATCTAACGATATAATTCAGTTGGGCTCTTCGGAATTTTAAGAATCTTAAAAACTCGAAATGTTAAAAATGGATTACTTTTTAAAAATAATTAATAAATCTTCATGAATTATTTCATTAAAGTTATTGTTTCAAATGAAACTCGTAGTTATTTATTGCTTTTGGTCTTTTATAGAACATTCAGTTAAATTTGGAAATGTTCTGAGTCAGTTCAAACTTTAAAAACAACATTTTCGTATAAAATTCACACAAAATTTTATATTCATAATAAATTTCCATTAATCAAGACTAATAAAATTATAAATTAAAATGTCGCATAATGTAAAAGTTTTTTAAATTTATTCAAATGCAATTCATTAAATATCTCGAAACAAGAAATATATGACTTAGACCACTTTCATAATTATGGGCACAATTAGTGATTAGTCTTCTGTGGCAAGTCTTTAGAACAAGAAAAATTCTGACACAACGAGAAATAGATATTAATGAATAGATCCTGCATGAGTTGAAAACATAGCCAATTTTTTTATTTCATATTATATTAGATTTTTATTAGATTTTGATTATATTAGAATAAGATAGGCGTAGAAATAAGTTACGAGTTAGGTATGATGGGTAGGTGGGCTCCAATCCCGGAAGTATTGAGATTATCTGTAAAGATACAATGCACAACTATATGTGAAATGTTCATAATACATATTGGGATTTTTATCTCGTACAGAATCCGAATTTTATCACAATTTATCGTCTTTTTTTAGAATATGAACATTAATTCCGTTTCCGCAAAAAGTCGGAAATTTTTCCATATCGAATTGAAATGCTTCTGACAAAGACAGAGACTTTTTCTCACAGAATCCGAATTTTATTACAATTTATCGAATTCTTTTATAATATGAACATTAATTTAGTTTCCGCGAAAAAACGGAAATTTTTCTACACTGAAATGAAATTTTCGTAATACATGATTGGGATTTTTATTACACTGAAAGAAATTTATCGTGAATACAGACAATTTTCTGGTTATATTAGCAAAGGAGTTTGGCTGTCTCAGATACAGCTAAACTGTATGGGTGTTTCATAAAAACAGTTATAGTTGAAGGGATACTACTGCACCAGTAATATATTTTCAATACATACATCCAAACTGATATGGCTGCGACAGATGAAACATGGTTATGGTTCCTTTAGCCAAACTCTGTTTTGGAAAATAAGCTCAACTTCAAACAGACGCTTGTCTGCTAGTGATGCGTAGTAGTTTCAGAGGTTAGGGGTAAGTAAACTATTATATCAGTGGTTCATTATAAATCTAAAAAAAAAAAAATAAATCGATACCAGCAATACGTTTTTTGTTTGCATGATCACATACGATCACTCTGCAAACGTTTGAACGCACACCAATATACATCCTTGAAACAAACCATTTTGTTTTGCTAAATCAGCATAACAGTCGATGGATAATACAATCAGAAGGACATTTATGAAAGTTTCCTGAGCTGATAGCTAATTTAAAGACATGTTATTAGCTCAACTAGTATTTGTTAATTTCTTATTCATATTTATTAATACACAAAATAATATTACTGAAGTAAGAAGATTTTCTTTCTAATTTGCATAGAAATTATCTAACAAACTCGGTTAGGTAGAAACACAATACCATTTCTTTCAGTGTACATAGAATCCGAAATTTACCATAATTTATCGGCTTTTTTTAAAATTGAAAAATTAAATTCAGTTTCCGCATAAAATCAGGAATTTTTCCACATCAACATAAAATGTTTCTATCACAGGCAGGGATTTTTTCTCACAGAATCCGAATTTTATCCCAATTTATCGTCATTTTTTGGAATATGAACATTATTTTAGTTTCCGCGAAAAAACGGAAATTTTTCTACACCGAAATGAAATGCTTTAACACAGACTGGGATTTTTTCTTACATAATCCGAATTTTATCGTCGTCGTTCAGCTTTTTTCGGATATGAATATAACATTCAGTTTCCGAAAGAAATCGGAAATTTCTTTTCATCGAGATGAAATATTTATCACATAAATTGGGGTTTTTTCTATGAGGATATTGATTCAATCACAATTCATCGTCTTCTTTAAGAATATAAACATTTATTCAGCTTCTGCAAAATACCGAAAATTTTTCTGCATCGGAATAAAATGTTTCTAACAACAAATTGTCACGTCCTGTACAAATTATAAATGTTTACCATTAACTTTGATTTGTTTAGGAATATGTAATCAAATCTTTCGTATAATACTTGATGTAGAACAATAAAAATATGTAATATCAATTGTCTCAATAATATCAAATATTCATATATTAGCTACTATTGAATAAAATGTAAGATGTATTAGAATTATGTGTTGAAATGTATTGTAAAAAGCAACAAGTGTCAAAAGTATAGATTGCAAGGGGATATCGAGGTCTCAGGAATGTCTGAGGAATGTTAAGTTGATTGGAGGAAGGACGTATTCACCCCCTGTGAAGTTAGGAGGCATTGAACTCTCCAAATGAAAGCGACTCATGCGATGACTCACATGAAGTGGTTACGTTTCTTAGCAAATAATTAAATTTTACACGGATATCGAACCGCTTTATTTCGGGAAGCCATATTTTATGGCCCAGAATCTAGGTATAAATACACGCCCATTTCGCCAAATCGAAGAGTTCCATTAAGTTCGCCATCAACTCCGTCAACTTCCAGTTTAGTTCTTCACCAACCCTGTAGAGAATCACTTCTCTACATACGTCTTCAAGTTAGTTTTCCCCAAGATTACGAAAGCCTCCCAGTTTTAATCAGAGTTTTTAGCGTAAAAAACTCTAGCAATCAAGTAGTGATTTGTGAGATTATCAGTGCATCTATTATATCTGAAAGGATTCCAATATCTGAAATTTGGAAACCAGTGAGAGTCCAGGACAAAGGATTTCAACCCTTACTTGGGTAAAATTATTTTGAGGAACCAAGAACCCTAGGACCACATTTATACCCTGACTTGGTTACTTAAAATCAATTAATAAATATTATTGTTTATTTCAATGTTTTATTATTGATTATCCTCGTCCCAGTTTCGGTTATACAATCTTTTAGATATTTTCTTCGATCTAAAACGAGGAATAAAATAATAATATAAATAGATGAGAAACCACGACGCTACATACCTACTATTGTATTAAACAGATCAAGAAAAGCACACGAGAGTATAAGTCCTTTTCAGATTTGTCGAACAGTCACCATTGATTACGATCAATTGGGTAAGACAAAGTTCGAATTGCTTGCGTTGTACTGTTTGCGACTTTTATTTTTTCTCTATTGACTAACAAAGTAACACTTTCAACTTTTGACGATGATCAAGATTCTGCAAGTAGACGAATTAAGCAGGAAGTTGTGCTTGAGTCAGACCTAATTAATTTTGTATTGCAATAATTATGATTCTCGACTGTAGTGATTTCTGTGAATGACATAATTACACAAGATTTTGTGCTTGAGTCCAACTTGGCTAATTTTGAATCATTGAAACACAGAATCGATGAAATCACAAAAATAGGATATTCAAAATAAAATTTATTTTTATTAGTTTCAATCCCTGTGACTGAAATTTGTTTGAGGATATAATCCTTCATAGCGTAACCAGTCGCTTGAAGGAGGGTTGTATTAAATGGCGCCAAGTGGCCACACGCTCAGCTATCCTCAAATTAGACTTTTGAGAACCAGGATTGAAATTGATCCCATAAATGAAGTGCAATCATGGATTTCTACGAGTAAAATAAATAAAATAAAATAATACAATAAAAAATGATTATAAAATAAAAAAATAAATTCTTAAAACAATTTATTATGATAAATAATTCACTAAAAAATGAAAAATTTCTTTCAGATCGGCTCAAAACGATCTAAATAAAGCCTACTTCATGAAAACGAGTCGATATAATATTTTTGATGGTGTTTCAAGAATTGTGACAAAGGATTATATGGGAAAAGTAATACGTTTAAATCGAATAAACATTTGTTTGACCGCATATCACAGATAAAATATATTTCATTTAAACAAAAATTATTTTAACTGAGCAAATATTTTTGCGGTGTATAGCAGTGAAACAGAAGTCATTTTCTAAGTTGATACCTAATAACATTTTTTTCTTATATACGATAATATAATTAAATTTTTTATTAAGCATTTTATCAAGTATTAAAATAAAAATCCTCACAGAGACTTAAATTATACAACTAATACTGGAAAACAGTTTATTTTATTTAGAAAAACTATTCTTTCAGTGAATAGTTCAATTATTTTAACCTTTGAACACAAAAGAGTCTAATGTTTGAAGAAAATTTATTGCAACCATATTAGTTATAACTTAGAATGTATTAATAAAAAATAAATAAATTCTTTATCAAGTACGTGATGTCTTGTAACCTTTCAACTAATACTCACAACAAATAATACTCACTTCTAAATACGTTGCTTTATTTTTTAATCAATCTTTATTGGAATTTCTCTGGAATGGTACACAACTCAAAATCTTGTCATTCTCAATAAAAAGACTAAAATTCTATGTTCTCAATAAAAAAATAAAATTTTGTGTAACATGAAAAATTTTCAAGGGGCAAAAAATAGTAACGGTCTGGCAGTTTCCAGCGTTGTTATTGACAGTGAACTGAGCTATAGTGCGGGACGATAAATTGTGCAAATTCTATTGAATACCCAAGGGTAGGATGAATAGAGGGTGAAAAAGAAATACGAAGTCTCACACCGTATTTCCACTTTGCACACAATTTCCTCTTGCTATCCGCGAGACGGTATCTCTACAGTTTGAAAATAAAGTGCTATAAAGCGCTACACAGTTGGGCAGCGTGTAGCCTACGTAGATACTCTATATGAGCGAGCGAGTGCGCGCGGCAGTGGTAACGGAACGGCATCGGTAGTGAGGGTCCTTATTAACATTTCTTGGGGATTCGAGGCGAGATTAAATTGACAGGGAGGATTTGCGAGTCGTTTGTTACATCTCGGCAACCCTGTCGTTTTCATATGCAGCAGCGAACGAAGCCACAAAGCCAATCCACCGGCATAATCACGAATCGGATTTAGTCCTTTTCAACCACCTACTTCTCTTTTTCACTTGTAAACACACCGATTGCACAATGAAAAACATCTATTCTCTTCTGTTAAAACCACCAAGGCAACTTACAATCACTCATAAAATTAATGTCTTCTATCACATTTTTTGTATTACAAAAAAAGAGTTTCTAATATTAAACAAATAAATATAGAAATTAAATCATTCTATAAAAAAGATGGTTCAGATAAACTGTGAAACACCTTGAAGTCTTTTGAAATCCTTGAAATCTTTAAAAAACCTCTCGAATTAATCGGTTGAGTATCATAATAAACTCAGAAAATGAATCTGTTTCATTCAAACAAACTTTATTCTTGGATAAACGAAAATTTTAAGTTCATTCACATGATTTTTGTGTTGATTTAACAAAATTTTGATTAAAGATAACTTTTGGTTGAATATACTAGATTATTCAAACTACACCAATCATTGGTTGAAACAACTAATTATTTAGTTGAATCAACCAATACGTTGATTGACTATAAATCAACACGGAAAAAAATGAAATTCATAATCTTCGATTTCATTCCTATCATTTCAGATCTCATTCCCAAACGAGTTCATTCCCAAACCATTCTGAAAGTGAGAAAACCAGAGTTCGGCACAGCATCAGCCCGTTACATAGCGGAGTTATCATTCTAGCAACGACAAGATATTGGCAAACGATCTTCGGTAAATTTTTGGCGATGCTGGGCCAGTGTTGGGCCGTATCTAACTTCGTACTTGGGTAGGCACTCTTGTAATCTATCCAGTTGAGTCTAGTAGTCAGTCCTATACTAAAAATAAGGGGTGCACGATCAAATAAAGTATCATTGCCCAACAAAAACACAGCTACTACTTATATATATTAGCAATGTATGGACTTTTTAAATAAAGTAATTACCATTAATTGAATTGCAAACGATTTTTTATTGACTGGAAACCATATTTTCAAAATACACACGGAAAAAGAAAGTTCTTTGAAGTTTAGAGATCTACTTCTAGATTAGCTAATATAACGGATAGTTGAATAAAAATTAAAGCTGTCTGTTGTAGGATATAATGATTGAATGTATGAAAATTTGGTACAACATTAGTAAATATAGAATTTTTGTTCATTTCTCGTTATTTTGGCATAGGATCAGTTTCTTATTATTTTCTTTGATTAAAATTATCACTATTATATTTTAAAATGCGCAAAAAGAAAGAAAGGCAAACGTTTCGGCCACATTTAGGGGCCCTCTTCAGTGCCATAAATTCATAGTTTAATTCAAAATTTCTATAAAGGATTAGAATATAGGAGATAATTAAAATGAGGATTTTCATATAAATAAAAAACTTATCTCATAGCTTGCAAGTCAAAATGAAGTAGTCCAGTAAGCAGCTGTAAAAATTGAAAAATATTTAGACTCATAATTAACGCACTGATTTTCAAGGTGGAGGGCGCGCCCCCCTGGGAAGGCGTGAACCCATACCAAGAGGGGCGCGGACGCGCGAGCGGTAAGCACCTAGAATAATTCAGACTAAAATGTGTTTTTAAATCACATTGTAGTGCATGCAACTATGTAAGTACTTTTTTTGTTTGTTTTATTTTACCTTATTAAAATTGTGGCTGGGAGGCGCGACAACTTTATTGTTCATAAAGGGGTGCATGTTGAAAAAAAGTTCAGGAACCCCTGAAATAACGCATAATAAGCTACCGATTAAGCCTGTCGGCTATGCACGCTTAGGGTAATAAATAGAAAATAGCCGTAATAAGCTGCATGGACAGTTAAGACGCGTGGCGCGACGACATGGTGATCAACTTTCCAAATTCTCCGAATCACGAGAGCTGGAGGTACATTAGCTTATTTATTGTCTTCTGGAAGTATAGGACTGACTAATAAACATTCTGAAGTGTGCGCAAAATGACACTTACAAACTCCACAGTGCGTTCCACATTTCATACAGTGACAGTTCAAGAAATTGAAGACAACGATGTTTCGTCTTTGCCGTTAATTTTGGAGAGAAAGTTTGTCCGTGTCAAAAAACGCGATGAAAAAGGAAATTTCAGGGCTGAATAATCTTTCTTCAAAAAAACACGCTTTCATGAACACGTAAGAATCACCACAACCGTCTCAAATTACTTAACTAGGAATAGGATCATAGTCTTCTCCAAAGAAGAAAAACACCTCTTAAGATAGCATTTTAAAAAAACTGTCAGTCAGCAAAGCCACATATCCCGGGTAGGTTTTTAAACAATTTTTATCCAGACGACGATGATCGATAAGATCATCGATCTCCAACGAGGTCGATCGGAGAGAGACTCCGGCAATAAAGTTCCAAAAAGAAAATTTTGGAAATCAAAATTTGTTCGGGATTCAAATTTTTTATTATTAATAATCATTTTAGACATATTTGCGAAATTTCCTCCCGGCCGGTTTGATTGCAAATTACTAAGTTTTGTTCGTTTTTTCCTTTTATTTATACACAGTAAACTCCACATCGAGAAACTTTCGTTAGAGTAAATGATAAAAATGAATAAAAATTCAGTATAATATTGTTTTAGAATGGGGAAAGCAAAGGTTTTGTTACACTTATTCATACCATGACATCGAAATTCAATATAGTCATAACAGTCTTCAAAACATGTAAAAGACAAATGAGTATTTAAATACCAAATATTATAAATCTAGGATTGGAAAATTTAAAATTACGTTAAAATGACATAATAATTACTAAGTTATCTGAAAAGAATTCTAATAAGTCGAACAATGAATGTTATAACCTGGAAAGCATATTTGAGAAATTTATATTATGAATATGAACTTGCTGGAAATCTGGCGACGTAAAGCAGTAATCGAAACATTCATTCTCAATTTTTCATGTAATTTGTTTGATAATGTCGTTCGAGTACTTCCGTCGTTTTCCGATTGGCTTCGCAGACTCGATCCAAGTCTTTCCGACTCAGTAATAGCTTATAAGCGAGATTTATTTCGGAATATGGCAAGCGAGAATAGCCGAGAGGCACGCGTAAAGAAACATTAATATAGTGAGTTTCCAATTCTCGTAGGCTTTATAAGAGTTAGTAGAACATATATTCCATTTATTCAAACGAAAATATTAACTTTGCTGCTTGAAAACCACTATATTAATTTTTGATATATGTAAACCCTGTTCGCCTCACTTTGAAACGACACTATACATAAATATAATTCATTTTTATGATTTATTCTAACGAAAAGTCTCTTCCCAAGCACAAATCATAACACTCTGCCGACTATGACGATCGGTTAAATGTTAGTCCAACGTAGGAGATCGATTGTTCATTACCAACATTGGTACAACGTTGGGAAACAATTGGCCCAACCTTATTCCGACTGTGGAAAAAATAATTTTCCGACAGTGAATGTACAAGGTCTATCCAGTGTCTACTCAGCCTTGGTAGTCGACTGTAAAATAGCAGCGTTTGTAGAGCATTGGGTGTACAACAGGCCCAACCTTCTTCAGACTGTGGGAAAAGTAATTTTCCGCCAGTAAATGTGCAAGGTCCACCCAGTGTTTAATCAAATCAGATAATTGACGCTGTAAAATACCACTGTTTGTACAAAGTTAATTCGACACTGGTAGTCTTCTTTAAAGTACGCACTAAGTAAAAAGGTTTGGTTAAATTAACTAAAGCAAATCGTTTAAAAAATTCCCAGTAACAATGATTAAACTATACATTAATTTCACCAGAAAAATTGTTTACTTATTATGGTTAAAAAATTCTGGTTATATACATTCTGTCAAAAAAGTACCGGGAATCGATCATTCGAAAAGCCCGCTTAAAGAAAATTTTGTCAAAAACCTTTTTGACGCTAAGTTGGCACCTCTGTCCTCTATACATGTATACATGTTGATACCGGTTTCCTGTTAGTTATGCTGTGTATTAGGCCGTTTGCAAAAACAAGTGAAAACGAAAACAAGGGCGTGTCCAAGGGAATTTTAAAGATCTCGCGTCTTGTTTCGAATTATTTATACAAATTTTCCAAAAAATGGGGAGTAAAGTGTACAAGGTGTTAAGTGAATGAAAGCTGCTTTTAGGTGCTGGAAGCACTTTTTCAGTGCGTATTTTGCAAACAATATTGTGTGTGCTACGGAACTGGGCCGTTTTTGGGACTCAACCGATATTTAACACGTGGATCAATAAGTCCCGGGACTGACACATAGATGGCGTTGCCAACAAAAGTTCTGTATGATTTTTCATGAGTACCAACCTTCAAAAGATACCTGTCAAAATTTCATGACATTCTGATGTTTGGTCCACGAGTTACAGTGATTTAAGTGACGCTAGTCTTGATATTCTCAAAACAATAGATTCGAAACAATTTCGTGTGTTGATTTACCATTGCTTTTTGATGAAAAAAAACACAGTGCAAGCTCAGCAATGGCTTGAAAAGTGCTATGGGGACTCTGCTCCATCAAAAACAACCATTTCTCGGTGGTATGCTGAGTTTAAACATGGTCGTACAGACACTGAAGATGCTGAACGCTCCGACCGGCCAAAGGAGGTAGTTACACCGGAAACCATAAAAAAAGTCCACCACATCGTTTACGAAAACCGTAAATTGAAATTGCTTGAGATAGCTGACACCTTAAAGATATCATACGGCAGTGTGTACGCTATTTTGCATGAACATTTGTCTATGGGGAAGCTGTTGTCAAAGTGGGTGCCGCGTTTGCTCATGGTGGATAAAAAATGACAACGTGTCGTTGATTCCGAGCGCTGTTTGGAGTTGTTTCGCCGAAATAAACAGAATTGTTTGCGTCGGTATGTGACAATGGACGAAACCTGAATCCATCACTACACTCCGGAGTCAAAGCGGTCGTCAGCCGAGTGGACTGCAGTCGGTGAGAAGCGTCCAAAGCGGCCAAAAACGCAAATGTGGGCCGGTAAGGTTATGACCTCAGTATTTTGGGATGCTCATGGAGTTTGGGTCATCGACTACCTTGAAAAAGGTACATTGGCCAATTGATGAGTTTGAAGAACGAAACCGGTGAGAAAAGGCTCCAAATGAAGAAGAAAAAAGCGCTCTTTCACCAAGACAATGCACCGTGTCACAAGTCGCTCGCTACCATGGCGAAATTGAATGAATTGAGCTTCGAATTGCTTCCGCACCCACCATATTCACCGAATCTGGTCCCCAGCGACTACTACCTGTTTGCAGACCTAGAAAAAGGTTTCCAAGGAAAGAGATTCTACTCCAACGAGGAATCCATCACCGAAACGAACGCTTATTTCGAGGCCAAAGATAAATCGTTCTACAAGAAAGGTATTGAAATTTTATAGAAGCGCTGGACTGTTTGTGTTGCTTTTGAAGGAGACAATGTTGATGAATAAAGTCGAGTTTTTTCAAAAAAATATATTTTTTCTAGTTAGTCCCGGGACTTATTGATCCACGTGTTAAGTCCTCGTCTCCACTTCAGGCGCACCCTCGGTTACGACTCAGTCTGAAAATATCGGCCCTGGCTCCAGAAACAGCACCTCAGCCCTTAGCTACACAATTTACTGTTTAATTTTGAAAATTATAATTCTCACGTCTTTAAATCTTTATTTATTTTTAAAGCTATGTTAGCATCAATTTACCGGAATATAACCATGAATGTAACGAGAAATTTTTTACTAGAAAAATTACGGTGTTTTCTGAGTCTATTATACTGAAAAAAATTTAGTAGGATCCACTACTTTGACTTGTAAAAGACGTCATCAAATCAAACCAATTAACTGAGGCATCCATGTATCTGGTAAAACAGGATAAACAAAAAACATAGTCATAAACTCAATAAATGGTACCAGGTGTACAAATAAGTTTCCGACATTTTTTATCAAAAATTGGGCATTTATTGTGAAAGAACGGATCCTTATGTTTTATTCAAAGTATTGTCCATCGTATTGTTCTTCTCGCGTTTGGCACAGATATTGATCCAATAATGCTTCCAATTCCGCGTGTTCGTACACTTTCAGCCTTCCGATACGTCCTTTATCTTCGATGTCGAATTCACCGTTCTTAAAGTTTTGAAACCACTCACGACAACTTCTCTCACTTGAAGCAGCCTCACTATATGTTTCTACAAGCAATCGATGCACCTCAGCTGCAGATTTCTGCAAATTCAAGAAGTAAATCAAAAGTTCCCGCAAATGACGCTTATAAGGCTCAAAACTCGACATTTTCGGACACAAAAGAGTATATTATACTGATAAAAATTCACTAATATTTTAAGATTATGTTGTTGACAGATGTCCAAACTTATGATAGTGACTTTTTACATTTGTCAATTTCAACCAAAACTTACTGGTAACGCCGACTTTTTTTAGACGGCGGAAACTTATTTGTACACCTGATACTATAATACTCATATTGAAATGAGACCTAAATAATGATAATCATGTTACCGGATGTAAATTGTTAATTTAAGAACTCGGGTAGGAAAAGAAACCAGAAAAATAGTTGTTCTAACTAATAAAGTAGCAGTGGGCTATTTTAAAAACCGAAGTAGTAGGGCAGAAAACTATTTTTTTCAGTGTAGAATACTTGAATTATTCGATATAACTGTTGAAAATTTTCGCCGCTTTTAGATATTTTTAAATTTAGTGTTCTACAGTAATCGTAAACAAATTTAAGATAAGTCACGTTATGCAAGCAATTTGAATTAATGGCACGTCTCGTTATGTTCAAAGCATTTTATGCGCTTTTCCTATTTTCGGTATATTTATAACCCATGTACCAAAGTCGAAGTAGTACATGTATTAAAATATGCACACCAATCTTAACAGTTGCTATATTCAATTCAATATAAAGTTATTTCAAGTAATTTTTATATACAGTATATGAAGTTTGATATACTTCATCATGTAAATTAATACACATGGTAGTATCGATGAATCCGAATATTATCTCTTAGTTTCTTTAATATTTCTTAAATCAATAATTGAAAAAAGTTTCATGAACCAATTTAATAAACTAGCTTATTTGATTAAATTACTAATTAGTTGAAAAGTGCGATGCTAAAAATTACTCTCAACACATGTACATCTGAAATATCAGAAAAGGATAATAAAATATCTAGTGGGTTCAGGTGGGTGTTCTTTGCCTCACTCAACGTCAAGTTATCATTTTGATTATAAGAGGATATCATTTTATTTTCCTCAAAGTGTCATCAATGGAGTATTTTTAATGAATAACGTAAAACACTTATTAAAATTTCAATATGATTTTCTAATCTATTTTGATACCTACATTTTACCAAACATAAATTGGTATAAATTTTTTGTAGCAATGGTGTAAACTTACAGAGTAATCATCTGGCATAGTGCTCCGCAATTTCTAAGAGTCTACTATAACTGCATTACTGGAATATTTCCTCGTTCTAGTGTGTCGACCGCAAGATCTTAAGTAGCCATTGCAAACCAAAAGCCGATTTGCCGAGAAACCGACCCTAATTTTATACTACATTGCACTTTTCCTACGAGTGAGGCGTCATATAACATACGTAATAGTAGAAATGATACGCAAGTGCGCATCTTGTATTCAAGATAAAATGTAATTTGAATTTAAGATACATGTAACGAAAACTCTTTTCAGTTACACATCTGAAGTTTAAGTCATATTCTTTTAACAATGCAGATATACAAACCAGAAAGAAAAAACCTAAATAAACATATTTTTAAAAGCATTTGAAATCTTTCTGTGGAAAAAGAGACGCTTCCGACAGAGCCTGGATTTGAACCCGCGTTTTTCGATTGACTCAAAACTCAAACATCCTGATTGAAAAAATATATTTTTACTGGTAAACCTGCCCATTTAAATCAATGTATATATTGGGCTCAGTTTGAACTAAGTTAATTTTTTTATAGTGTATCTCCACATTCAGGAAACAGGTTCGATTAAATTTACTAAAGCTAATCGATTAAAAAATTTCCGGCTAAAATGACTAAACTTTTAGTTAATTTCACCAGAAAAATTGTTTACTTATTATGGTTGAAAAATTCTGGTTATATATATTCTGGTATTATTATTCCAGTTAATCTTACATGAAAATATAGTAAAATTAATTTCAAGATACGCCGTTGGCAGTTAATGAACTTCGATCTCTAAAGTGCTAATACCTAGGATAATGTGCCAATAACTAGTAGTGCTTTACTGTTTGCCCTCCAAATGAAAATAGTTGTAGCCGCAACTCGGGTAAGTCACCAATAACTTTTATTTTAAATCTTAAATAAAACTCGTAAAGGCTTGGGTTCTCGTTTTGTTTATGAACATTTATTACGTATTATCATATTGCAAAACCCGGTAAGAAGGCTTGCATTAAATAGTATATTTCGTGTCAAGTGCGAAAAGGCGTATTTTAACGCAAGAGCGAGTCACGACGAGGTCCGAGGTTCCTCGTATCAACTCGGCCCAGGTCGCAATTCGCTCTTACGTTAAAATATTCCTTTTCGCATTCTATACGAACGATTTTTTTTGTTCGCTGTATACCGGTAGTTCGCCGAGTCGGTGTACGGCGGACAAAAAAGTATTCTTGTCCCTCAGTTTTAAATCCGCATTTAAGTGTCGATAAAGATAAAACTCCAGTTTCTTACAAAGCCGATTGAAACCATGTAAAGAAACTTCAAATATAATAAAATTCGAATTTTTCCTTTTTTGCTTTGAAAGGCGAAAATTTTGCCCCTTTCATTACCGGATCTGAAGTGCAGTCGGGGAGGAATAGTCTCCGTGAAATCTAGTTCTTTCTACGTCACCTAGATGTCGCTGATATGAATTCATTCGCCCCGCCACCATCTGTAAGTATTAGGCCGTTTATAAAAACAAGTGGAATCGAAAGCAAGGTAGAGCTCAAAGGAGTCTTGGAGATCTCGCTTCTTGTCCCGAATTATTTTTACAAACTTTTAAAGAAATGGAGAATAAAGTGTGCAAGGTGCCAAGTGAGTGGCAGTTAGATAACTTGATGGAAAAATTTAAAGGTAAAGAAATTTGTAGGTTTATATGTATTCAAATGTACATTTTAAATAATAATATAAACAAAATAAAATAATTCAATAAATAAATATACATTTTTTCATTTTAAAAATTGTAATTCCCACGTCTTTAAATAATTATTTATCTTTAAGGTTATGTTAGCATTCGACCGGGAAATTTTAATTTTAACTAGAAATATGGTAATGTTAAATGGACTAAATTAGTTAAATTTGCTGGAATATGAAACCATAAATATAACGAGAAGTTTTTTACTAGAAAAATTACGGCGATATCAACTGGAATAAAAGATCAAAACAAACGAATAGTGTTTACTAGAATTTCTAACATTTTTAACCGGAATTACTAGTACGGCTCTCCGTAACATTTTTTTCCGGTTGAAATAACGGGATTTCTGGTTGTTTTAACCAGAATTTTTACTGAGTACATGGTTATAGTTATTGTTTTTTATGGGAGTTGGGAAACTTGTGTTCCCCAACTTTGGTACGTACGCCTGCGCTCAGTATTCTGAGAAGCGAAAAGAATCCTTCCATTAGCTATCTTGAGAAGGGGAAAACTATCACTGGGAAATACTACGCATTCCTTTTGGACAGATTGAAGACAGTGATCGCGGAGAAACGTCCGGGAATGGCAAAAAAAAAAAGGTGTTGTTCCACCACGAAAATGCACCGGTCCATTCAAGTCGTATCGCCCAGCAAAAATTGTCCGAATTGTGCTTTGAACTGCTTCCGCATCCAGCCTATTCATCCGATCCAGCTTCTTCGGATTTCCAAAACTCAAAACTTTTCTGGCTGGATAAAAATTTGTTCGCAATAAAGAAGCCATTCAGGTGGTCAACGACTATTTCGAGGGCCTTGAAGGGAACTACTTCAGCGAAGAAGTCGGGAACCTGGTGAAACGTTTGACAAAATGCGTTAAACGTCGATTGAGTTGTGTTGGAAAATGAGGTATCATACAAAATTCAAATTGTTGTTTTTCACATCGAACCAAGTTACTTATCGAACCGCTCTCCTACAATTTACTACTTTTTTATGAAAATAACAGATTTGTCGATAAATATTGCATAGATGTCCGTTAAATGTATAGAAATTTCATGCTGTCACTTTTTCTAAACTTATAAGCTTAGTAAATGCAACATATCTTTTTCTTTGTGCATAAGTGTAAGTGAGCAAAACCCGAAAAGGCAGAAATGTGTCTCTATCTAAGCGATTGTCTGTTATGTGTAATTCAGATAGAGACACTTTTATGCCTTCGCGTGTTTTTCTCACTTGCACTTGTGCATGGAGAAAAATGAAGATCAGGAGAACAGGATTGATTATCTGCAAGTTTATTAAAAAACATTCACACTTGCTTCCTTCAATCTGATTTTTAGATAAGTAGAGGAGAGTATTATGTCGCTTGGCAATGATCACTAAAATCTGAAATTCAGTAATCATTGACAATCTGAGTCACATTCTGTTCTGCTTCTGCAGAAATCAGATGAAAAGAAGCAAGTATAAATTTGTTTGACTAAACTTTCGAGTAATCAATACTGTTCTCCTAATTTCGATTTTTCTCCGTATCCTTTCCTTATGGTTGCTTGATTCGCGTCCTTACTGTATATGTAAAAATTGGTAACAAAGGACCAGTATGAGTAGACGCTTTGAAAAAAGTGATGATAATAGAAATATCTAAATTTTATTGTTTTAGGAAAATGGTATTCGCTTAGGGAAGCGGCTCAGTGAGTGATTATCGCTCATTCGCTTTTGCGGCAGCATCCTATGCACTCTTGTAGAATAATGCGTGTTTATCGTGGCGGCACGGCTTTTGAAGCAAGCCATTGCTCTCTACTCTACGCTCTTTCTTTCCTTTCTAACAGTAGGGAAGGCCCAGTATACCAACCCCGCAGATGGGTAAGCAGATTTACATACAGCAGCTACAACGGCTTGCCGCGTGCACAGTGCACCGCTCTTATTAAGCGTACGTCGCGTCGTACGTACACGCACACGCACACACTTTATATTAAGTACACCCACATACAGGATGTGTACTCCCTAGCGGCTCTAGCCAATACACAGGTAAACACAGAAGCTATGCATGGCACCAGGGCGCATA
The DNA here is from genome assembly GCA_030998225.1 of Diplolepis rosae. Classification (NCBI taxonomy): domain Eukaryota; kingdom Metazoa; phylum Arthropoda; class Insecta; order Hymenoptera; family Diplolepididae; genus Diplolepis; species Diplolepis rosae. The sequence goes on along the minus strand of JAPYXD010000608.1, from coordinate 5,235,811 downwards.
CCTTTTTACACAAACAATACGACCGCCCACGTACGAGATATCTCGTTTCATTATTATCCCTGACTGTTCTTCGTTCTTCTGGACCTTTGCTTTTTTATTACCGACCCTGGTAAGAAAAAGGCACTCTTGGACAAAACCCCTCTAACTTAAAAAAAGTCGGAGATAGGACGACACTTTATTAAGTACAATTCTGCTTCTGTGTGCATTACATCTTTAGGCTCTTAGTTTTAAATTTTCGATTAAGATCGAAAAGCAACTAACTTTTAAAGCAAAACTATTTTATAGATTATAATAATAGAAGTAAGCAAATGGTTTATCAGTTTTTTAATTATCAGGTAATCCCTCGGATTGATATAAACAGGAACAAACTAGAAACACGATACAGATCGATAAAATTGTATTTTATTTTGATATATATATATGGTAGATCCGGGTAAAATAACATTATATATTTGAAAAATGGCTTTAAGAGATACCTACAAATGCTTTTGGCAAATTTTGAAGCCATCTAGAAAATAAATAACTACTTTTGAATTTATCTTCTGAGATCTCAATGGCAGAAACAATAAGTACAATTTTTATCACTAACAGTTCAGTTTTCACGTAATATAATTGTATCTAACATTCGCCCTCAAATACAAGTGTCTTCAAAAATATTTTTGAGGTTACATTAATACAAATTTGGATTCAATTTGACAACTAGCAATCGAAGTTTTGGCCGCCGAATATGACGTAGAAATAAAAAAGCAATACCTCACTAATCATTCTTTCAAGCTCCAAGTAGAAAAATTGAGAACTCTTTCTACAAATTGAAAAAAAGAAGCCTGAGAAAACTTTGCGTAGTTTTATTGGTATCTATTGGTGTAAACACACAGAGAAAAATGGAAAGTAAAGATTAGATAGTTAAAATTTAGAAGGAAATTATATATGAATTTTCTTCATAATCAAGTAGATTATAATTTTATTGTCTGTCGAATTGGAAAAATATTTTACCGAAAGTTATTGAGAGTCAGGTCGATCGATTTCAATCGTGCGCGTAAAGTGTCATTGTATTTATGAAATAAGTGCACACAAACTTTTTGTGAGAAAATATTCCAAGGTGATACATTTGAAAATGATGTTATTCTTTCCTGAACGAAGAATTGGATGGTCAGTCGGAAAACAATTTAGTCAGAATGACTAATTATTCAGTTTCTTTTTTCTATCTAGAATATTTTTATAACGAGTTTCTTACTGAAACTGTGAAAAATTTCATCTGAAATGAAGTAAGTTATCAAACATTTGAATCAGTTAAATAATAAAAAAAGTATTTCAAATTATTTAGTTGAGTTCGGAATTTTTGCTACTGCCTACATTATCATAGACAGTTTCAAACTCTTATCTCGCTATGAATGCAAATTAAATTACATAGACATCCGACATCACCTTCTCCACAGGAAGACCTCTTTATATTGCCTAGTGGCACTGACCTATGGCTGAAAATGATTTCAAATTATTTAGTTGAGTTCGAGATTTTTGCCACTGCCTACATTATCGAAGAATCATTAGTCGCGGATCAGATAGGATGCGTTGCCGACAGGTGTTTTAGTAGACACGCTTCCATTTCGTTTCTAGTACACGGAGGAAAATAGTTGAAATAATTTTACTAAACTCTGTCGATTAAACTTGGGACATAAGAAAATTTGAATATCTATTAAATCCTAGTGAAGTAAATGAATTTGATAAATACCTAATTCACACAAAGTGAATTGCAATAAGCGTTACATAGGAAATAGTAAGGAGTTGAGAAAAACGTTGGCATGGTTCTCTTAAATAACAAAAAAATTCTTACCCCGTACCTGCCATTAGTCATCCGATACACGCATACATAAACAGCATACAAATACATTCACACCATTCAGTTGCAGCCAATCATATTTTCTATCGCAAATATACTTGAATATTCAACTTCACATACATAAACCTAATAACTACACTTATATATAGGACGATACGCTTTCGTCGAATCACGCACACGCTCGCTTACAATCCTGAGACATAAAACTTGGAACTTTGTTATATAGTGACTGCAAGAGTTATTCAGAGCTTGTGAGACTAAGTGCCGTGACAAGAGTTTTTGAGCCTTACTCAAGTAAAAATAAATCAACATTTTCATAAATTGTTCATAAAATATTTTTTAAAATTAATATAATTAATTAATAAATTATTATAATTATGATTGTTGATATATATAATACAATTATTAATTAATATTTAGTATACATTTTTATTATAACTACATATAAAGTTTAATAAAACTAAAGTTTGAAATGTACATCAAAAGATTGCCTTGTTATCAAAAAAAATCTTGTGTAAAAACATTTAAAAGGAAGTTTTTTATTTACTGTGTTGTATATTTTCAAAATATAGATTTTACAATTGTGATTTCCAAATTATTATTGTGCTTAAGAAATTTATGTGAAATCTATATCCTGTGTAGATTTTTCAAATTTTATGTAATACATTTATCAAGACTTTTGTTGTTTGAATTTTCATGAAATAAATTTAATTTGAAAAACATAAGTGAAAAAGAAAAAAGTACACGGAGAAAAATAGTTGAAGTAATTTTACTCAACTCTGTCGATTAAACTTGGGACATAAGGACATTTGAACATCTATTAAATCCTAGTCGGGTAAAATGAATTTGATATATACATAATTCACCCAAAGTGAATAACAATAAGCGTTACATAGGGAATAGTAAGAAGTTGAGTAAAACGTTATCGACGACAGGGCACCAACATGCGTCAGTGGGTTAACATGAAATGTATAAGTATATCACCGACGCTTGAGGTGCTTCAAACCGTAGTTGGGTAAAATGAGCATCGGGCGTATTATTTGAACTGGCAATGGTAAGGTTCTCTCAAATAAAAAAAAATTCTTACCTCGAGCCTGCCAATAGTCATCCGGTACTTACATAAACAACTTACAAATACATTCACACCATTCGGACGTAGCCAATCACATTTCAATTCACAAATACACTTAAACATATAACCTTACATATATAAACCTAATAACTACACTTATATATAGTACGATACGCTTTCGTCGAATCACGCACACGCTCGCTTACAATGCTGAGATATAAAACTTGGAATTTTCTTATATACTGACTGCATGAGTTATTCAGAGCTTGTGAGAGTAAGTGCCGTCAATAAAAAATTTTAGCCTTACTCAAGTAAAAATAAATCAACTTTTTTAATAAATGATTAATAAAATATTTTTAAAAATTAATATAATTAATCAATTATTATAACTATGATTATTGATATATATAATATAATTATTAAATTACATTTAGTATACATTTTTATTATAACGACGTATGAAGTTTAGTGAAACTAAATTTTCAAATGTAGATTAGAAAATTGCATTATTATTAAGAAGTATCTTGTATAAAAACATTTAAAAGAAGGTTCTTTTATTTTCGGTGTTTTATATTTTCAAAATATGAATTTTACATTTCCGAATTCCAAATTATTATTCTGCCTGAGTAATTTATGTGATAATTCATATTTTATGTAATACACTTATCGACTTTTTTTTGTTTAAATTTCCATAATATCAATTTAATTTTAAGAATTTAAGTTTTTGAAATTAAAATTTTTTTATGTGTGCCTAAGGCGCAGATTACTTTCATTCGCTCCTGCGTGAATAGATGTAGCTGTTGGAATAAATCTTGCGATTCACGGTTTACTCAACTCTCGATTGAAGCGTAGAGTAGAATGAACGGAAAGCTCTACTATTTTTGTGATTTAATAAAAGATGGGTCTTTTATAGTTATACTACGAGTAATAATATATATATTTAAAAATTTTTAATGCACGCTTTCATACTTCACCCTACACTTCTGAATTTTACTCAACTTTGATTCATTTTCGAACATCTAATATATCACAAATAAATACAGCGATACTAAATAACTTCTAACTTGTCCTTATGTCCCAAATTTGATCGGAAGTTGAGTAAAATTACTTCAACTATTTTTCTCCGTGTAATTATAAATAAATTATGAAAAAATTATGAGTCAAGAATTTATTAAACTTACATAATCTATATAACTAGATTATGAGAAACTTTTAAATAAATTATATAAACTAGTGGATAATCATAAAAACAAATAGTGGTTAACACTGCGGAGCATGTACGAAAGCTTCTTGGCGAACAGACAAACACGATCGAACACGACTGCAGTACGATGAAATCTTGAAATGACTAACTTATAACTGGAATCCACTATTTTGGATTTAGAGAGTTCTAAAATAAATTGTAATTGTATTTTATATGTTTTTAATTGATTTTGATTATTAAATATAATATCCTGGAACATCAATATGCTGAAAATTTAACACGTTTTTCAAATTAAAATTTTTTATTTGTGCCCAAGGCGCAGATTACTTTCATTCGTTTCTGCATGAATAGGTATAGCTGGTGGAATGAGTCTTGCGATTCACGGTTTACTCGACTCTTGATTGAAGCGTAGAGTAGAATAAACGGAACAAAATTTGTTTGATTCAAACAAAATATCTTTGGACCAAATAAATATTTGTTCGAATCAAATAAATCTCTGCCTTAAATCAAACAAAAAATATCTTTGACCATATATCAATAAATTAATTTCTTTGTTTTGAAGAAAAATTAATTTGATTCAAACAAATATTTATTTGGTTCAAAGATATTTTGTTTGAATCAAACAAATTTTATTTCATTTAAACAAATCATTTCTTTAAATCAAAGAAAGTCGTTCAAACAAATTAATTTTTTTGATTCAATCAAATCTTTTTTCTCAGTGTTACGATAGTTAATTTCAACTATTTGGTATGATGATAATTTTGAGATACAAGGTTTAAGCTTTAATTTGAACTTTATCATAAGCTTTCAGCACGTTAGGTTCGCCTGTTGCATTGTTCCAAATATGCCAAAAACGCCTTTTTTTGTTATCACCTCAATTGTTATCAAAAACATGACGTGGTATAAAATTTCCACCCAGGGATTCGGCTTCTGTATCTCAAAAGTTACAAAAAACAACCGGTCATATTTCAGTTTACAGCCGAACATTTTTATTTTTTGTCCTGTGCTATGAATCAATATCTCCTGAATTTATATGCATTTATTTTATCTAAACAATCTTAATCATTCTAATTAATTATTCTACGCCATTTCCTTTCCTCAAGAAAAGAAGTCATCAATTTTCAATATTTTAATCAATGTAAAATATATTCAACCCAACTTAGGACGGAGAATGTTTGAATACCAGTCTAATGAGTTATCTCAATTGTTTTGCAGGGAGTCTAAGTGCATATTCTTACTTCGCTTCATACATACAAATTGTAGAAGATACGATATGAGCATAAAATGTGACTACTTAAGAAATATATGCTAAACGTTATATATAATATTAAATATATGTATTCACATCTATGTTTATCAAAGATCGTTTTTTATTGTCCAGCTCCAATGGAAAGTTAGTTTCAAAAAACAAATTTATATATAAAATTGAGAAGAAATTGTTTTCTACTCTTTCGTACGGCTGACGTGCAATAATAAATTATTCTTTATTAGTTTTTAAAAACAGGATATCTGCATCATCAAATAGGCGTAATGGTAAATGCAAAAAACAAGAAATCATTTAGCTACACGGAGAAAAATAGTTAAAGTAATTTTACTCAACTTCCGATCAAATTTGGGGCATATGGACAAGTTAGAAGTTATTTAGTATCATTGTAATTATTTGTGATATATCAAATGTTCAAAAATGAATCAAAGTTGAGTAAATTTCAGAAGTGTAGGGTGAAGTATCCCAAGCAGAAATCATGACACTCTGCCGACTGTGACGATCGGTTAAATGTTGGTCCGATGTAGGAGATCGACTGTTGTTTGCCAACGTTGTTAAAAGGTTGAGAAACAATTGGCCCAACCTTATTCCGACTGTGGAAAAAGTAATTTATCGACAGTTGATGTACAAGGTCTATCCAGTGTCTATTCAGTCCCAGTAGTCGACTTTGAAAAACCAGCGTTTGTACAGTGTTGGATGTACAACAGGCCCAACCTTCTTCCGACTGTGGGAAAAGTAATTTTTCGACAGTAAATGTACAAGGTCCACCCAGTGTCTAATCGACTCTGATAATTAACACTGTAAACTACCCAGTGTTTGTACAAAGTTGATTCGACACTGGTACACTCTAAAAAAATTCTATTGATAGTGAAGTTAGGTTCCTTTCAGAATGCATCAATTGGAATTATGCAGATTTCATTTGTCTATCTACAGAATCGTTTTACTGTTATTGTAGTATTGATGATAACCGATTTCATATTGGCATTTGTCAAAGTTGGGCTTGTGTACATTTCTAATATCATACAATTTGTTTTCTTTTATCCTCAAAATTATTTTTTTTGTACGAGAAAGTATTTCATTTCAAGACAAAAGGAAATACTTTGACAGTAAAAGGTTAGCATTTGAAACGATAATCGTTCAACTGCTAAAGGATTTCCTCTCATGCCAATTTTTAATAGAAAATCCTCTAATAGTGAAGGGAATCGTTTGAGAGTCAATAGTCTGTTTTTAGAGTCTAGTCTTCTTTAAAAAATGTCTTTAGCCGTAAAACATGGATTTAATAATAAAAGTGTATAACCAGTGTTTTAGAAATGTTGACAGCCAGCGTTGAAAATATGTTGGTTACCAGTATTGATACAACGTTGGAAACGGGTGTTGTACCAACATCATTTCGACTGTCAGCCGACAGTCGGAAGTTGGTATCCAACGTTGGATCGACGTTGGTCCGATTGTTAATTTCTGCTTGGGATGAAAGCGTACATTAAAAGTTTCTAAATATTTATATATCATTATTTGAAGTATAATTATAAAAAACCAATCTTTTATTGAATCACAAAAATAGTAGAGCTATCCGTTCATTCTACTCTACGCTTCAATCGAGAGTTGAGTAAACCGCGAATCGCAAGACTCATTCCACCAGCTATACCTATTCACGCAGGAACGAATGAAAGTAATCTGCCCCTTAAGCACACATAAAAAAATTTTAATTTGAAAAACGTATTAAATTTTCAGCATATTGATGTTCTAAGATATTATATTTAATAATCAAAATCAATTAAAAACATACAAAATACAATTACAATTTATTGTAGAACTCTCTGAATCCAAAATAGTGGATTCCAGTTATAAACTAGTCATTTCAAAATTTCATCGTACTGCAGTCGTGTTCGATCGTGTTTGTCTGTACGCCAAGAAGCTTTCGTACATGCTCCGCAGTGTTAACCACTATTTGTTTTTATGATTATCCACTAGTTTATATAATTTATTTAAAAGTTTCTCATAATCTAGTTATATACACTGAGAAAACTGGAGTGTCAAACTTTGAGTGTCAAAATTTAGATAGTCAGTCTGAACTTCTAGATAGTACAACACTCTTTCCGAAATTTTTTCTTTTTGGTCAGGGAGACACTCATTTGATATTCTGCTTAACTGTTACCAGAGTGTCAGAATCACTATAAAGAGTGTCGATTGGTGAAATACGCGCCAAAATTGTAAAGTCACGTGGGTTCGCCTATTTTTCCTCCAATATCACCAGCGTGGACTCTAACCTCATTGCCGGTTTCGCGTCCTTTACGTGTTAAAGTGTCACGAGGGTTATTTTTACCAACTAATTGGTGAGTACCTATTTCACTTGCTATAATAACATAATAATTGTGAAAGCTTAAATGTAATAGTTTTGAGGTTAGCCATAGAGGTAGAATATAGTCTATTTTTCCCTCTTCGATAATCTATTTTTCTCTCTGCGATGATCAACTTTTCCCTCTAAAGTATTCAAGTTGACCATCTTATTTTCACAATCCACAGGTAATAAGTTACACTATCTAGAAGGCTGTCCTATAGTTTAACCTCAAATATAGTCTGCTTCACCCTCCAAATGTTTAGGTTGACACTCCAGTTTTCTCAGTGTAGATTATGTAAGTTTAATAAATTCTTGACTCATAATTTTTTCATAATTTATTTATAATTACTTTTTTCTTTTTCACTTATGTTTTTCAAATTAAATTTATTTCATGAAAATTCAAACAACAAAAGTCTTGATAAGTGTATTACATAAAATTTGAAAATTCTACACACATTCTAAAAAAAAGTCTATCCATAGTGAAATTACGTTCTTTTCAGAATGCATCCATTGAAATTAAGCATATTCCTTTTGTCTACCAACAGAATCTTTTTCCTGTTACAAAACTCATCTCTGAGATGCAAAAAGAAAATATTTTTAGCAATGAACGATTTTTTTTTACTCTGAAAAGAAATCCTCTAATTATGTAAGGATTGCATTTCTAGACTAGGAGACGAAGTGCGCCTGCGCATTAGTGAGTGTACATCGTCTGATGCTAATCTGTTCACAGATATTTTGTCAGTACGGTGCCAACTACGAAGAATATATTTATTTATGATCAAAATCAATTAACGAAATCAAATAATGGATTTCAACAAATTATTAGGAATCCCAGAGTGCGACGTAGAAATTTTGAAAGGTACGTATACCAAAACAAACAATTTTGATCCGCATAACCTTATTTTGCATTGCTTCTGATGACAATTCAAAGATATTCTCAAAAATGTCAATAAAAGCATTGTAGAAAATGAAATATACAGTTGTTTTTTATTTGTAAAAAATATTTTGATTCGAAATTATTAGTAAAATGTTTACTATAGAATTTATTGTGAAATTTAAAATGTAACAAAGTTTAAAAATAATTTTGTAACACTCTTTCAACATTATATATTTAATAGATCATGGACTTTCAATTTTACACGTATTGGAAAATTTGTAATGTAAGCAAAGTTATATCTTAAAATTTCTTTAAGCTGAAATCTAAGACGGGTCGTTATTATATTATTGAAAATGATCGATTGAATATTGGGATTTGTCAAAGTTTGGCTTGTGTACATTTCTTATAGGTTATATCATAGAATTTGTTTTCTTTTAACTTCGAAATTATACTTCCTTCGTACGAAAAAGGATTTTATTTCCAAACCAAAGGAAAAACTTTGGCAGCAAAATGATAGCACTTGAAACGAAAATACTTCAACTGTTAGAGGATTTCCTCTTATGCCAATTTTGAGTAGAAAATCCATTCATAGTGAACGGAATTGTTCGACAGTTAATATTCCGTTTTTAGAGTGCAGGATTTAGATTTCACATACATTTCTTAGGCATAATAATAATTTTGAATTCACAATTGTAAAATCCATATTTTTAAAATATACAAAACAGGCAATAAAAAAACCTTCTTTTAAATGTTTTTACACAAGATACTTTTTGATAATAATGCAATTTTTTAATGTACATTTCAAACTTTCGTTCCATTAAACTTTATACGTACTTATAACAAAAATATCAAGAAAGTTAATTTAAATGTTTAAGAACTTTATAATTCAAAACTAGGACTGAGTTGTACGATATTGTTTGAAAAGCAAATAAACAAACAATTGTCCAAGTCGAATGAAATCTTCTTACTATTATCTTATAAAACATTGTCATTGGAGATATTTTTTCTATAAATTCCACCCAAAATATTCACAAATTTATCATCAATGAGCCTCAGAACCCCATCTTACTGACCTTTACAAAATTCCAATCACTTTTTGTAGAATTCATCCGTCATTATGAACCCAACATTTTGTTTTTTCAAAAACTAATTTCAAATTCATAATCAATTACCCTCAAAACCCTATATTACCAATTTTTACCAAATTCCAATTACTTATTGTAAAATACATCCACCTTATGAATTCGCCATTTTCTTTCTCAAAAAAACAATTTCAAATTCGTGATCAGAAACCCTTAAAACCCTATTATACCGATTTTGACTGAACTCCAATTAATTTTCGTAAAATGAATCCGCCATTTTGGATCCACCATTTTGTTTCTTAAAAAATTGATATCAAAATCGTAATACCTAAATGCCTTAAACTATCATGCACAAAATTCCGTCGACATTGCAAATCATCTTTATATTTTGGCCAGCTTTTCGCAATTTTGAACCACTGTGCACTCCCATAATAAACTTTTAAAGTTTGTATTAATCTGGTTAACAGAAACAATTGAAAATAGTTTTGAGATATCCCATCAATTTATTTGATTTTGACAGCCATAGACCACAATTACAAATTTTTTAAACAGGCTGGTTAACGAACTTTTTTTTGCACGCTATATATGCAAAGTAAATGGCATATTTCTTACATTTTGTTATAAAAAATATCGTGTGTATGATGTAAGAGAATCATGTGATTGTAACTCGTCTCAAGTTTACAGGATTCGCCAAATGCGGCTTTTTTACGGATCATCTATTCGTAATCAATGACTAAAGTCGAGAGAAAATTATCGCATGCTACACGGGAGTGAGCCGATTTATAACGAGTGTGAAGTATGGTGCCAATAAAATACATACAAAATTTGTCACTTTCCATGCATATAGAGCGTGGCGAAAATGATCCGTTTCGTACTAGTGAGTAAAACTGTACCTAAAACACGCATCTAAATAGTGTCAGCGTGAATTGTTAAATTAGACGATTCTGGCTTGTGTAAAGTTTGTATCACTTGTCTGAAATTATCTATTATAGACATTTGTTGTACAATATACTATTTCTATAGATCTTCGAAAGCCATTGAAAGTTGGATGTCTTATATTTTTCTGTCTGACGTGATTTCTTGAAAAGATAGAGATTTACGTTTCAATTACTTGAGTTTTTAATTTCAGAAACGAAAAGTTGAGTGGTGTGTAAAAATCGAATATAATTCGATTTGAGCCAGCGCTAGCTTGGTTTGAATTATTTTAATTGGAGCCAGGGCTAGCTCGAATGCTGATTTTTCGAGTCCGAGTATGTACTGGCTTGAACTCGAAAATTCAACATTCAAATGGAGTGGTATGCCTAAGAATTAATTACTAAGAATTGTATACAAACTTTACTGACAAAGCGTGAAGATGGTGCAAGGATTTCTAGTTTGATCCCAAATTCATAGGTTTTATCAACTATATCAACTACAGTTACATTAAAAACATTCAATAATAAAATTCGTTCATTGAGCAGACATGCAGAGTCAGGTTATTTATCAAGGTCATTCTAGGCATGAAAAAGACAACGATAATTCAATCTATTTTGAATATTTCTCTAATAATTTTCTAGAAAAAATTCAAATAATTTAAAGAGTTTATTAATCAGAGTAAAAACTATGGGAAATGAAAACAACAATCACAATTGTTAGGACTCATTTGTTTTAACTGAAATGTATACCCTTTAGGTGTTTTGCGAGATGTAAAAACTTACCTATATGAACTTTGTAATAAGTCACGATTCTTTTGAATTAAGTATTATTTTAAAGCAATGTTAGATGTTCTAGTATTTAAACCCCTTATTGTATAGTAACTGTGCTAACTAGACTAAAGATTTTTAATTAAATTGCTCCATTCAATGTATTTTTTAATAACCAGTGGTCAGATAACCTTGATATACTTCACCCACGCGTATTTCAAGACCGGCTTTACCATCTTCCGCGTACCTATACCTACTATATATATACACTACCGTCGGAAATTGTGCGCACGGTGCTTCTCATCGCTATCAAAAATCACTGCTGACTTTGAACCACGATATCTCGGTGAAAAAAAGAGATAAGGCATTTTTAAAAATACAGTTGGAAAGCTTATGAAATTCCACGTCTAGTGATGCTCAATAAATATTTTTTTGACTTTCTGAAAATAATACAGCTCGTGAGGAGTTAAAAAAAAAATTCAAGATTTTTTCAAATTCTCTACCTCAACTTCAACTTTTTGCATGACCTAGGAAAATTTTTTTCAATATCTGAAAATTATACAACATAAAGTCCAAAATCTCATCTTTAATTTAAGCCAAGAAAACTTAAAAAATATTCATGGGAACGAAGAAGGCGAGCAACAAACCGGCCGAGAAGCGTGATCGTCGATTAAAATTCAACTCAGATATGATTGAACATTTTTAATCGTATCTCCGATACCCATGAATATTTTTTAAGTTTTCTTGGCTTAAATTAAAGATGAGATTTTGGACTTTATGTTGTATAATTTTCAGATATTGAAAAAAATTTTCCTAGGTCATGCAAAAAGTTGAAGTTGAGGTAGAGAATTTGAAAAAATCTTGAATTTTTTTTTTTAACTCCTCACGAGCTGTATTATTTTCAGAAAGTCAAAAAAATATTTATTGAGCACCACTAGACGTGAAATTTCATAAGCTTTCCAACTGTATTTTTAAAAATGCCTTATCTCTTTTTTTCACCGAGATATCGTGGTTCAAAGTCAGCAGTGATTTTTGATAGCGATGACAAGCAGCGTGCGCACAATTTCCGACGGTAGTGTACAAGGTCATAAAATTTATTTCAGCAATGGTGTATTTGCATTGATGATATTTATTATTAAGTCTATTTAAACAGTAATCGTAGAATCATAAAACCTAAAAGAGAAAAACCGGTTACAGTCAAACATTAATCAGATGCATTTTTTATAAAAAGAACGATTTTATTTCAAAAAATAATTTCCGAAAATGAAAGATTCTCGTAGGATGGGTCCATTACACTATGGGTATATTCATTTTGCAAAGTCCCAGTCTTTCCTACCACCAGTAACGAATACTTCAAGTACATGAATCTCTTGGTTTTATAATAAAATTAATAATTTTAGAAATATTTGAAATTTATTATACATTCGAGAGATGCGGGACATTGAAAAAAGTAGAGGTTCTTTTCTGTTGATGCTCAAATGAAAAATGCACGGAGAAAATCCTACACGACTGGTTACTTCTTTCTACACGACTCAGTCGTGTAACTGAAAAAAAATATCACCTACACGTAGTATCACGAATCAATCGTTTTTCGGCATTAACTATTCGTGTCAGCCACACGAATGCTGCTACAGTCAAGAGTAGTGCCATCTACACTACTCTGTAGTATTGCTACACGACTGAGTCGTGTGAGCCACCCGATTTTTTCCGACTGGCATAACGGTTTCTTAGAGTGACAGTTGTAATTATGTGTTTTTGTTCATAATTCCGATGATTGAGACGGAAGGGGGGAAATTTCAGTGGGATTGTTGAGCATAGGCGACTGGCAGTGATGCCCTTTAAGTACGCTAGTTGGGGGGCCTGCACCTGCAAGACGTGAACTAAGAAGTGGTTCCTCAAATACAGGGTTTCCCAATAGGGGTGATATGATTTTGAATGTCCCTATCGGGCTCATTTGAACTGAAATTTTTGACGTCTGCTGTCAGTTGTCATCAGTAAGGTTTGCCATTTAATCATGAGTAGTTTCACGCTTCCACAACGTTTGGAAATTGTCCAATTATTTTATCAAAATTCGAGAAGTTTTGTCGGTGTTCAAAGAGCATATCGTGCAAAATATGGTCGTCATTCTGCTCCATCCGCGCTCTCAATTCGTCGAATAATCGATAAGTTGGAGAGTGAATTTACTCTATTGGATACTAAGCCTAAAAATCGTATGCGTACAAATGGAGAGCTTGAAACCAATATCCGAGCCGCTATAGTAGCCATACCACCAGAAATGCTCCACAAAGTCATCGAAAATTGGCTTGAACGCATTCGGGTTTGCAAGAAGAGTCTCGGGGGACATTTGGCCGATATATTGTTTAAATCATAAATGGCATAGAATATCCAATATAATAAAAAAGATTTCGATCAATTCCGAATGAATGTTCAGTGTTTTTTTTCAATTTCAAAACATATCACCCTTATTGGGAAACCCTTTAGATACTGGCAAAGTCAAAGGTGTTAACTACCATACCGAGAGATGCGTGGTACCAGGGAGTGATGTTCTGATAAATAAAAGTAGTTTTCCACAGCGATGATGGTTGCTTTTTTTTTACACCAAACTTACTGTATATTCTTGTTTAGTAGGACGTACTGAAGTTGAGTGCGTTTTACTAAATAAGAATCGTACGTGCTACTTCTAGCTACTCTTCAGTGATTAGTAAAATCACGCTCAAAATTATAAAGAAGAAACTTAAAACATATATAATTACACATAACACATGATTTTTGTTGAGATATACATGGATCTACTTACAATTAATTGGTAATCGCAATTTTTAACGCTTACTTAATAATTAAAATTTCGCACGCAACGGGGGGGATTCAAACGCCTAACCTGACGCACGTAAATCAACGAGTTTAAGCATTCGTCTATCGAGACTAGTTGTCAGCAGATTGAAAAACCAGGAATGAATTCTTAAGCACGTTAATAAACGAAACATGCGACAGTTGGTAATAACGCGTTGATGACGTCAGAACGTACACGCATCGACGATAATTACGAATCTTAAGACACATTGTGGGACCAGCCTCACTCATACGTTTTTTACGATTATCACGAACACGAGTCGGCTAGTCGGTTAGTCTTATAGTCAAAAGCGTTAGGTAAGAGGGCTATACAGTTGATTCTACTAAACAAGTAGTCATCGTTCGTACTATTCTGTTATTAGCTTACCAAACGGAAATAGTAGCATATACTCTAACAGTTCTCTCCGTGTGATGGCATAAATATAATATTTGTATATTTTATTTAAGTACAAAGACATAAACAAATAGATATTTAATAACACAATCATTTACGGAAGAAAAGAAAGATATGCCATATGCTTCGCTACGTGCTAGTATTTGTTAAAACGATTCTAATTAGTAGTTGACCAAGTACCCGGTCAACGAAGTTCTTTAGCTTGACTTTTGTTTCTGTTACTCTCCAACCTGACCAGCCAGTCTTGAATACCAACTATTTTAACTTCCTTCCTTTCTTCAATGTTTTCCGTTTCTCGCACGAGCTAACTTGGAATTTAAATGTAATCTTCGATAAACATTTTTTTATGAATGTGCAAATAGTTAATATATTCTGTTCCTAATTCTGAAATGCAATAATGTTAGAATAATGCAATTATGATAATTTCTTTTCTACTTTTCTTCTTCAGTAATGATTGATTTAAGTCTTTTATATTCGCTCAGGGTAAAATTATTTGATTGTACAACAATATAACGGAAGAAAAAAGATAAACGTATCCCCGATTCATGAGTTTTCAGTACCTTGGAATCAGCAAAGACTGCATAATTGTGATTTAAACTGCTGTTTAAAGCCGACTTAATCAAACCTTTATAAATTGAAAATCAGTAACTTACTTATTTCTTTACAATTAGTTAATCATGACTGTCGATTAACTGAAAAAAAAACTGATTCTAAATCTGTCAAATTTTAACTGATTTAGATTTATAAATTCTATGCCAGCATAGATACAGCAATGTGGGATGTGTATTTTGACCATCCGATCAGTGGCGGCAGGAGGTGTCTGGTGGGTAGGGTGACGACCGGAGCCGAAAAGTGGGAACGGAAAAGCAAGGAAATGCTCCAGAGTTGTCCAAAGTTGTCAGTTCAGGCCCTATCATAGTTTAGAATTGTTAATTGATTCAATATTATATTTATTAAACCAGAAAATGTTGATACCTAGTTGCTCAAATCTTTAAACACAAAATAGCGTACAAATTTGAACAAGCTTACTTTCGCGATTCCTAACCTTCTTATTGTATTTAGAAGACAGTTATGAATTTTTAAAAAAATGTGAAATATGGTCGTAATTGTACGAATGGAAGCTGATTTTTTCAATAGGACTGCGAATTAAAATCTGAAACATCTTGATCGACACACTGTAGACTAAATGGCACGTATGAAATAATTATTTTTGATCATTTATTTTTTAAGCTTTCAACTTTTCGTTGCCAAAAAATGAAATGAAATTAAGCATTCTAATAAAATATTACTGTAATTGATATATTGATAAATAGGTGGAAAGATTGAATAACGTCATAAAGCTCAACTGGCACGTCTTTCCGAAAGGATGAGTGCCGTTATAGCTTGTCAAGAGGAAGAGGTACTTCCGCAACGGATGCTTCATTACTACTCTAGTAAATATCAATTTATTGACATTCGTGAACGGTTTACTTATGCCAATTTGCAGAAGCACATTTAGCAAAAAAATTCGAAATTTTAATTACGTAATCGTACAAGATAGTCAAAATTATTAAACATGAACTTTTTTTAATGGGATTACTTACAAGTAAATGCATGTCAACTTAATCTTTTCGCTTCACATAATATGATATATTTTTAGAATTACAGTTGTAATTCAGGTTTGCTTACCAATAATTATGATTTATATTTAAAATGAGAAATACAGTATGAAAATACAGTGTTGGTAGCTTTGTTTAAATTGTTTTTGTCATTATGTGGCTTTTCAAAGTTATGTTGGTTTATATTTATACATGAAGCCAGCCACCAAAACGTAACGCTAGTATGAAAACTTTCAATTTATTATATTGCGTCATGTAATGGATAAAATAAAAAATAAGAATGTGCCAAATGAAGTTGAATTTTCAAAGAAACTAGACTCAGAAAAAAGTCTGGTTAAAACAACCAGAATTACGGTTATTTCAACCAGAAAAAATGTTACGGAGAGCCTTACTAGTAATTCCGGTTGGAAATGTTAGAAATTCTAATAATTTCTAGTTAAATTTCTCAGTTGAATGCTAAGATAGCCTTACAAATAAATAATGATTTAAAGACGTGGGAATTATAATTTTGAAAATGAAAAAATATATATTTATACATTTTATTCTCCATTTCTTTGATACTTTGTAAAAATAATTTGAGACAAGACGCGAGATCTTTAAGATTCCTTTGGACTCTACCTTGATTTCGTTTTCACTTGCTTTTGCAAACGGCCTAATACACAAAATAATTAACAGGAAACCGGTATCAACGTGTATAAGAGCCTCAAGTTATGTTAGCATTCAACCGGGAAATTTTAGTAAATATTTAAAAAACAGGAATTATATTGACCCTCATTAATAATATTTGCAATGTAGGCTTATTGGCTTCAGGATCCATAAATGACTTTTTTCTAAAGTCTTGATGCTGCTACACGGAGAAAATCCTACACTACTGGTTACTTCTTTCTACACGACTCAGTCGTGTAACTGAAAAAAAATATCACCTACACGTAGTGTCACGAATCAATCGGTTTTCGGCATTAACTATTCGTGTCAGCCACACGAATGCTGCTACAGTCAAGAGTAGTGCCATCTACAGTACTACTCTGTAGTATTGCTACATGACTGAGTCGTGTATGTCACACGAATTTTTGAAATTTTTTTTTTAATATTAATATATTGAAAATTTCATCTAGTCTTAAATGACGTTAATTCTAAACCACAGGTTGATAAGGTCGATATGGTAGAGTTCCGTTATCATGGTGAGTAATACACTCTTCTAATTATCAACATAATCGACTGAAATGATTTGGAAAAATTATTAAGGCAGTTGTAATTATGTGTTTTTGATTCTCTTTTTTTTAAAAAAAGATCAAACAGAGTAAGCTCAGATCGATGTCAAAATATATCTGCTGATAATATGTGAATGCGTGTGTGATTAAAGATTCGAAAATTTTCATTTTTACGATTTTACATATTCGTCGATACAAACTTTTATGTGCCTCCGGCGCGGAAACTCGTTGTACGCTACATATAAGAGTAGCGTAATGTTGTATATTACGATACAGAGGATTGTGATGTAAAAATTGAAGTGCGCATGTGCCTATAACCATACAGCGGAGCGTAATCTTCTTCTTATTCTTCTTCTTTTTCTTCGTACAGCGTTGGCACCGTACTGACAAAGCCTTGTACATTTGAACTGCACATGCTCTGTTACAATACGCTACTACTAGATAAGATCGAGAAAATCAAAATGGCCAGAACTAGTCGCGAAATATCAACTGCAATAGACGAGAATCATGATGAATACTAGATTGCTATCAATATAAACTGAAAAGGTAAGGGTTATTGATATTTGTCAAAAAATGAAGAAAAAATTGATTTTAGCACGTTCAAAATCATTTATATATGAATTATTTAGAATATGATAAAATCAATTTTTCATTTAATACAATACTTTATCAATAAAAATTACCTTTTATCTCACAAATCGTGTTCAAAGATGTGAAAAGATTAATCGTAAATCTAAATTCTTTTAAATTCAAAACTCCAATTTGTAATCATGATGTCAAATTATTGATTAGAAACAAATGAACGTGGCTCAAGTTCCTCATTACTCTCAAATAATAAATGGCTCCCGCTGCCTGCTTTTGACGTTTCTATTATATAATGAATTTATAAAAATATTATACATGTAATTTTAAAAGGAAAAAATATCTTTTAAAGATATGGACAAGGTGGTGAAATCCTTAATTACTGTCGTTTCTCCACGATTTTTTGCGACATTATTCATTTTTACAAACTTACACATTAAATTTTTGTAGAAATACGGACCAAATATAATTTAATTTTCATGAAAACATTATCGAAGAATCACTAGTCGCGTATCAGATAGGATACGTTGTCGACAGGTGTCCTCGTAGACAATTTCACTCTTATATCGCAAATAAATGCAAATTAAATTCAAATTTAAAGAATTTGAACAGCAGTCGAGAGCGTCTTTTTTTCCACAGAAAGATTTTAAATTCTGTAAATTTGACTACCAAATAATTTTTAAAAAAAATTAAAAATCTCTTTAATTTCCAGATCTTGAAATTTTTAGTACCCTAGATAAAATTAATTGTTTTAAGCTTATCAATTCAAGAATGTACTAATAATTTCCATGTTCTGACTATACAAGTTTTCAAATAAGTAATTGGAAAGGTAAGTTTGAATGAATAAAATTCTATGAAATTAACAAAATAATCATCCATTATGAAAATTTTGACATACAAATTACGATAAATAAAAGTAATGGGAATTGATCAATTAAAAAATTTATTGATTTTATTCATCCAAGATATTAGAAGACCAGGAAATAATTAATAGAATTGATAATTTTCTTTCAAAGTTTATTATTTACTCCAGTATTTCAAAATTTTATAAAAAAAATTGGGATTTTTAAGTAAATAAAGAATTAAGATAATGACAAGGGAAGCATTGCAAAAATAATGATAGGTTTTATGTCATTTTGCGTTCCCGAATTTTGCTACTCCTATCATATTTTTGTGTATTTAAGGAATGGCATAAATTGTTATTATTTTGAAGGCTCTCGAAATCGGAGAATTTTACTACTCGTAGAAAGTAAAAGATAGGACGTTACTTCTTTTTCGTTTAATTAATTTGATCGAGGTAACTTGAGATTAACGGGTAACCATGTTTGAAAGACGAGTTTTCGATCCGACCGTAATGGATAATTGGACCGAGTACTGCAAGATTTTTCAAAGACGGTATTACTTGGTACCGATATGGCGGTCGAGGTCGTTAAGACTTCGTAAGCAATGCTGCATCCGAATAAGAATGTTGTCTATAATCTTATTTCCACACAGCTGAGTGCAACGCGAAGTTGAAAAATACATTGAGCATGTCAAATTCTTAAACGACGCATCCACTGTTTTTGTTTGTGGGAGTCAAGTTTCTCATATGCCGTAATATTACCAAGAAAACTGTTTGATTAAAAAAAATTTCTTCAAATACATATTATCGAGAAAAAATTTTTTTTTGTTTCAATCAACCAAAATGCTTAAATTTGTATAATTGTTTTTTAAATTTAAACAAATAATAAACTTGCTCAGAATTGCTGCTACCCAGGCGGAAAAGTTGGACTTATGCTGGATCCTACGAACGGCATAGTACCGCGCCAGTTGTAAATGAGGAGCAATACCAGTACTGATTAGTACTGGCCCAGTGTGGAGTCCAAATGCTGGCTAGAAGCCGTCTTAGGGATTTATGCCGAGCGTTGGCGCGGTACTGGTTTAGTACTGCCCCAGTACCAACGGACAGCTTCCAGACGAGTGACATTTTGTATTATTATCAGTATCACACCACACTGAGAGAAAATGATCACGCAATTTTATTGCTTTCAGAGGTAGTGCAAGGACATTCGTTAAAACCGAGCACTTTTACTGTCCCGTAATTTATTTTATTGTCACCATTTTTAAGATTTACTTATTTGCACCGGAATATTTTTTTCAGTAATTTTCACAGTACGCTATTTTAAAAGTTTCTCTTAATGTCAGTAATAAAATACAAGCCTAACAGAAAAATATGCCGTTAGTGTGTTTAACGAAACACAATTCCTATACGAGCGATTTTTGCTGTGAGATAGTTAAAAAAACTCGGGAGTCAGCAAGCAATTTTTACAATAACTAAACATGTAGTACAATAAATTAACATGGGATGAATAGTAAAATCAATTGAAGCTCTTATAGTAAACATAAACAGTAGAAGTTACTACATAAGAGTATAGTTAGAAAAACAAACTGATGATAAGTAAATAAGTGTACTATTTTTTTTTAATAGTACTTCATTAGTTGGAATTACTTATTGGGAACTTGAATGCATAATATTTCGATATGAGATAATTTTCTTGATTCAAAAGTTTCATCATATTTTTGGAATTGAAAAAACTCAAATGTTTTAGATTCTGAACATACGTTACTTTTACCCTTGAAAACAAAAATTAACGGACCTATATAAAGTATCACACGGAGAAAAACGAAGGGTCGAAGTTAGAGGTTCAAAATTTAGAGAGTTAGACCGACCCTCTAGATTATCAAATAGTCCTTCCATAATTTTATGGATATAATCATGGAGACTCTCGATTTATTACCAGCTTGATTATCACAAAGAAGCAGTCACATTATCCAAGATAATCAAATCGATCCTCTCGGATGATCGAGTTGAATATCTTGTTTTAAACCATTTCGACCATCCGCGCAGAAGGTCAGGTACACTATCAGAGATAATCGCTACCTTATGATGTGCGTGAAAGTTGAACGGTCACGTGACCACCATGCCATGCAGTTCGCGCTAATTTCACAAAGGACGCGTCTACCGGCTAATCTCGACAATTTTATTCGCTTAAAACGGTGAATAATTATTCTATGAACTATTGCATTACGTGAAAGAGTGTTTCTGGAGTTTTTATGAGAATTTGAAAGATCATTGGTAAGTACCTATTTTCCTTAAATAATAGTTGTGTGTGTGTGTGTGGTTCAAAACTGATAGTTTTTAGGCTAAGATAATACAAGTAATACACGATTACTCAGGAAAAATGTACATTATATGTAATTATATGTTTGCCTATTTTAATAAAAAGTTAATTAATAGTTAGAATTTTTCATCGTATTTTCATTCAATAATTAAGTTGCATATTCCTTTAAGCCTATGTGTCGTTTTTTACATCCATTTAATTTTTTTCTGATACATGTATGAAAGGTACTTTTCAAATTTGAATAGTACTCAAGTAGTAAAAAAAATATATGACGTGCATTAATTAAATCTGAATTAGTGAGAAGTTAGAAATGTAAATTCGTTTATCCACTGATTGAGTAAAAATTCTACTAATATTTGATATAGAATTACTAATTCCTAGTGTAATCGTTACAAATTCAATTATTACATTTTTTAGTAATTTTACTACTAAATTTTGTTTAGTAGTTGGGGTTGTAATGATTTTAAAATGAATTAGTATTTTTCGACAAAATATTAGTAGTAATGTTTATTATAAATCACTTGATTTACATTTTTGCACATTTTAATAACATTACGAACTTCTTACTACTTCAGATTTAATAAGTATACTATATAATACGAGTATACTATGAATTCATAAAAATATACTACAAGAACCAATAAATATGTTACTAATTCTATAGCATATTGATTTGAATCCGCGATATACATGCTTTTGGAAAGAAATGCTATTGATTCAATAGCATTTTTTTCTCAGTGTAGAGAGGGTTCGAACCCGCAGCGTTAAGAATAATTTTAAATACTTCCTAAACGAGTGTTTGTGTAGAGTAGAGGGGTGTGTGTATATAAAAATAGTAAGTTAGTGTCCACTTGAAAGTAAATAAAGTTTTGAAATCTTCTGAGAATATTCATCAATTCAACTACTGCTCTTATTTGATTCAACTATTTTTCTGCAGTTCACTTAAGGTGGCTTCGGCGTTTGGTGTCGTATGAAGTGAGGGGCACCGTGGGGGCACGTGTTACATGAATGTTCATTGCTACTTATTTTTTTAATAATCATATGTATTATAGTTACATCTGAGTAGAAGGGAAAAGAAATCGCGGAAATGTCCCCTGAAAAAAGCGATAATAATAATTTATTAGTTTCACCTCGAGGCGGTTTTTTATATTCTGTATTTTTCTCACAATTTCCTCTTGATTGAAGTCGCCAACCCTTTGTTTTTATAATACTAATAGATTCCTCGAAATCGAAAGTACTATTATATATTTGATTTATGGGGACTTATGATTTTGTTCCGGAGTTTCGCCGATTTTGATGAGGAATCCCATAGGACTATGTGTTAAACTGACATTTTTTCGGCAATGACATCGTCAACCACGGTATTTCTTTTTTCCAAATGAATCTAGCATATTTTATTGAGATAATCTCTAAGTTTCAGAGCAATCTGTAATTTTGTTCAAAAACGCCGAAGCCACCTTAACTTCAAAAATGACATCAGGGCCTGAAAAGAACAGAAAAAGCAGTATCGAAATAATATTTTTTACGAATTCTGAACAGTAAATTTCCTGCGCTGGAAACAGTAAAATTTACTCAGAAAAAATTTCCTAGCTTGAAAACAGATTTTTTACTGCGAAAACAGTAAACTTGACCTTCCCTCCGAATATCCCTTCGTTGCGGTAAAAAACGATAAATATTAGTCTTAAATCGAATTTTCCCTGTACTATTTCTCTCAGTGCAATACAGATTTTCGGAACAGGCATATTATAATTCACAGTACCGCCCTGAGTACTGACAGACAACTCCCAGCCGAGTGACATTTTGTACTAATGCCAGTACCACGCCAGTACAGACCTTCGGTACAGGCATACTTCTGTTTACAGTACAGCGCCAATACAGATTTTCAGTACAGTCGCAGTACCATTTTTAGTACTGCCCCAGTACCGACAAACAACTCCCAGCCGAGTGACATTTCGGACGAATACCAGTACTTAGCCGTTTTTCACCCAGTATTATGCCAGTACAATGTCAGTACCGACTTCCGCCCGGTGGTACTGGCGCGGTACCAAGCCAGTTGTAAATTTCCACCTAGGTGACTATTAGGCATTTTCACTTTTATATTTGAAACTGGCCGAAAATGGTATTAAATACTTGAGATACAAATTTGACAACTTTGAATTCTGTTACTTAAATTAGAAACATTAAAATATTTAGAACAATCTATATTAGGGTAAGGCTTTCTCAAATGGGCCCCGATTTTGCAGAGGTTTATATTTTTCGCTGATATTTGGCTTAAACCTAGTTTCATATGTAAAAAGAACATCCTGTTAATTTCGTTGTAAAATTCCAGATTGTAGATTTTTTATAGACAATCAAATTTCTTTGTATTGTTTTGGGGATTAATTTTGTTCTGAGCAAGTACCCGAATTGAATGATTTATAAATTGCAGGTCAATAAGACATGACACTACAAAACAGTATTTTTTTCGTTACAAAAATCTTAATTTCAATGTTTATTGAAAAGATTTTTTTAAAACAAATATAAATAAAAACTGTTTCTGCGCCTCTGGGATCAACATTAACAACAACAACTTATGTAATAAACATTTGTGCATATATTCCTTGAAAAAGCGTATAGATCGAAGTGGTTCAGACACAACAATAACATTTTTGTGTGTACGCGCACTACGTACATCGCCCAAGTCCCGCACTTTAACACGCTTTTTATTCTAAAGCCGTCCATATTGTTTTTTGAATGAAAGAATAATACCACATGGGCGAGTAACTTTATTTTATTATTATATTACAATATATTATATTATATTATAATATTAGCATCATGCCGATCTTTAGTTATTAAATATTTTTAATTACTTTCTCAAAGAGCAACAATCACAACTTTTCTTGTGCAAGAAGAATAAGAAGTTATATACCTCTATACATAATTATATGATTGGATAAATAATTTATGTCATAAAAAGCGTTTTACAGCGTTACACCTAATCTTTTTCTTGAACAGGAGTTTTTGGAATATTTTACATTGCAGGAATGTCTTAAGATTTGTCATGAGACGAAAATATTCCGCATTCAATCGCATTTTTATTTTTTGAAACAAAACAGTGGTATTGTCACAATAATCAAAATCAATTGATTGAAAATAAATTTTAGCCCAGTCATACAGACTTTTAGGTCCTGTAATTTTTGTTTGATATAAAACTATATGACTTCTGATTCTTGCACAACAAAAGTTGTGATTGTTACTCTTCATGAAAGTTATTAAAAATGATTTCAAATTATTTAGTTGAGTTTGAAATTTTTGCCACTGTCTACATCATCGGAGGATCATTAGTCGCGTATCAGATAGGATACGTTGCCGACAGGTGTACTCATAGATAATTTCAAACTCTTCCACTGAAGGATTTTAAATTCTTAAAATTCAAATTGAAAATAATTAATAACTAAAGATCGGCATGATGCTAATATTATAATTATTTTTTTCAGGAATATAGGCACAAATGTTTATTACATAAGTTGTGGTTGTTAATGTTGATCCCAGAGACGCAGAAATAATTTATATTTATATTTGTTTACCAAAAATGTTTTCAATAACCATTGAAATTGGGATTTTTGTAACGAAAAAATATTGTTTTGTAGTGTCATGTCTTATTAACCAGCAATAAAAAAATCATTCAATCCGGATACTTACTTGCTGAGAAAGAAATTAATTCCCAAAACACTACAAAAAAGTTTGATTGTTTATAAAAAATGTAGAATCTAGAATTTTACAACGAAATTAACAGGATGTACTTTTTACAGATGAAACTCAGTTTAAGCCATATATCAACAGAAAATATAAACTTTGGCAAAATCGGGGCCCACTTGAGAAAGCCTTACCTATTATGAATATAATTGAATACAAATCAATTTATTGTTGGTTAATTTGAATAACAGCATTGTTTAACTTGAACAAGGACTTTGTTTAATCCATATAATAGGTTTCTTTAATTTCAACAAAGTATATAATCAAATAAAAGAAATGAAGACAAAAAAGAATATGTTTAAATTTAAAAAACATTTGTTTGACCTTATATAAAAGATAAAATGTGTTTCATTCAAACACATATTCTTCTCGGTGGTATGTTGCTGCTTTTAAATTAAGGAAGCATATAAAGAAGATTAAATGGATTATGAAAGTACATAAGTATCTAAACAGTATTCTATTTTATGATCAGTTTATCATACAATATGAAAATTATCGAATCATACCCACATTAGGGCCACAGTAGGTCACAAATTTGTGACCCTCATCGGCAAGTCCCTACAGCTGACTAAACCAATAAAATAAGTTTCCCAAAAAGATTTTTCCACAATGAAGAATGTTTTCAGCTAAGACGTTAGGACATGACAAAGGATAACAAAGGAAACTTGAAATTTTCTTCGAAAAAATATCTTATACAAAGGAGATCTCTAGATTTCCAGATGTCAATAAGAATTTTTCAAATCAAATGTATTATTAATAATAGTAAAAAGCCAATTATTTATCATTTTATCACATTACTTTGCCCAAGAATGAAGCACATGACTCAAATATGCTCATGGACTAAATTCAAGCATTAATGCTAAAAAGCTGCTCCTGTTTTGACTTAGCAAGCGTGAGAAAGAGGCAGAAAAAAGGTAGCACAAAGAAAATCATATTATTTTGCGAACTGATCGCTAATTAAAAATTCTGAAAATATGCAAAATTAATAATTAATAGTAGATGATTTTTTTTATTTGGCTTTAATGTAACCATTAGTATCCTTCAAATTATACTTCCACTTTCTTGTTTACACTTTCTATACAAAGAATAACTATTTTTTACTTTATTAATACGTACTTTCAGAATGTTGAATTAGCCTGGCAAATAATAAGATTTGCTCTTTTCTCATTTTCGCCGCATCTTTCTCACGCTTGCGCAGTAAAAAAATGAAGCAGGTTTATAGTATCACTGAACCGAAGGTGCGCATCCTAGACCCTAAACCCTAAACGCACTCGAGCAAGTGAGTAAAGTGCGCCATGAGAATATATGCTGTCATCAAAGAAGGTAGATTGTTTGAACATATAGGTATTCGGCGGTGATATCACCTTTATAAATAGACACGCCTCCTGTCTTGTTCACTAATATACCTACGTATCTACCTACCTATCAATCCAACTACCTACGCTAGTATCCAATGCATATATATGATATGTGCAACATTTATAATTAAGGGGTCGAGTAAGACATATATCACATTTTCTTTAGACGCGTGTGTGTGTCAGCAATTTACAAATTTGTTTGTTTAGGTTATTACCTAGTCATTCAAGCAATTTTTTAAATCAATTAAATGTGCTTAATTTTATAAAATCCTCGTCACCGGTTTAATGCTGACGAAATCGAGCATCTTAAAAGTGATTTTTTAAACCACGGAAAATATTCTCATCTTTAATTGTATACAGAGGAAAATATTTGTCTAAAATTACAAAACTATTTGTAAACGCATGATGAAATTCTAAAGCGACTTACTTTTTTCTAATAATTCAAATTTATTAGAATTTCTATTATAGAATACGCTAAATTACCGATAAAAATCCCCATCTAGATAAAAAATAAATTGAATTATTACAAAATTTTACCACCTAGAAGGGGATTTTTATCGCTAATTTAGCGTATTCTATAATAGGAATCTTAATAAATATGAATTATAGAAGAGTAAATCGCTTATAGAATTTTATCGAATGCGTTTTCAAATAGTTTGATAATTTTGGACAAATATTTTCCTCTGTGTAACTAATTTTAAAGAAGCACCTTCAAACAAAATTTCATTATCAATTGAAGCAATATTTGATATATTATTATTGAATTTAACCTATGTTCATTAACACACAATTACACATACCCATATAATTGCACACTTGAAAGTTATTAAAAATTGCCAAAAACTGCGGGGTTTGAACCCTACACCCAAAAAAGGAATTATTAAATTTGAGAAGATATTCTACTAAATGTTAGCAAATTGTTTGCTGATTGGTGGTTTTGGGCAGATTTGACTGATTTCTAGCTATTTTTATTCTAATATACTGTAAAATGATTGCTTAATCCCAAAAAGTTATATTCTATATTTTAGCAGGCGGCTTTCTGAATTTAATCAAATGCTCTACTGAATTTCAGCAAGTGGTCTACTCAATTTTAGCAATTAGTATACCATAGAATTTACTCATACGGACAACAAAATGTTTGCTTGATATAATAAAATTTTATGGTTAAGCAATTTTGGTTGATTCCGTCAAACATTTTACTTGGTCTAACCAAATATTTTGGTTGATCTCAGGAAAAATTTTAGTTGTTATAAATAAAAATTTTGGATGCTTTAAGCAATTATTTTAGTTGATCCAAGTAAAAACTTTGGTTGATCGAAGAGAATATTTTAGTTGATCCAAGGAAATGCTCAAGTTCATTTTTCAAAAACCTACACTGAAATGAATTTGGATTGAATAAAATAAATATTAATATAAATGCTCACGTAAATTTTTCCTGTGTTAAGAATTTTTTTTTTTAATTTAGAAACTACTTTTTTCAATCAAAGATATTTTTTTGAGGCAAGAAAATATTTAATGGTCCGTATTTAGACCAATAACTCTTTGATTAAATACAAATTATTTTTGAGCGTTATTTATGAAGTAAAGAAAAACATTTGACAAATTTTAACAAAATTTTGAAAAATTGTATACACGGAGAGAAGTAACCAATGCCGCGCACTTCAGGCAAATAAGTGTTCAACACTTCGACCCAATCAAGTGGTGAAACCATGAAGTTCAAATGAAAGAAGCTTCACGGAAAAAAATTTGTTAGAGATGCTGCACTATCTATAGTGCTCTCGCGTCACTACACTAGAGGGCGACTGTAGCGCTTTTCATAGGTAAGCAGGTTTATTTTTTGTGGACTAACTGCTCTCCCACAATTGTGGAAGAGCTGCTGCCCCTGCCCCACAGAAGGGAAAGCTGTTGCTCCGAATAGATAATGCTGCGGCGAATCATATAAACTGAGATTTGACTTTATTTTTCAATGGATAAACCGATTGTTTTCATATTTCTTGAATCATTGTTAATTATTATATATTTTTTGAAAAATTTGTTTAATTTTTTAAAATTATGTGTAATTATTTGAAATCTCAACATTGGGGTTAGGTTATTTGTGCATGGAGAAAAATAGTTGAGGTAATTTTACTCAACTTCTGATCAAATTTGGGACATAAGGACAAGTTAGAAGTTATTTAGTATCACTGTAGTTATTTGTGATATATTAAATGTTTATAAATAAATCACAGTTGAGTAAAATTCAGAAGTTCTGGGTGAAGTTTAAAAGCACACATTAAAAGTTTCCAAATGTATATATTACTACTCGTAGTATAATTATAAAAAACCAGTCTTTTATTAAATCACAAAAATAGTAGAGCTTTCCGTTCATTCTACTCTACGCTTTAATCGAGAGTTGAGTAAATCAGTGTAGCTATTAGGTTTATTTATGTAAGGTTATATTTTTAAGTGTATTTGTGATTAAAAATATGATAGGCTACGACTGAATGGTGTGAATGTATTTGAATGCTGTTTATGCATGTATGTATGTACCGGATGACTAATGGTAGACTGGAGGTAAGAATTTTTTTTTATTTCAGATAATAATACGACCGATGCTCATTTTACTCAACTACGTTTTGAAACTCCTCAAGTGTCGGTGATATACTAATACATTTTATATTAATGCACTGACGAATGTTGATGCCCTGTCGTCGATGAGGTTTTACTCAACTGCTTACTATTTCCTATGTAACGTTTATTTATTGTTATTCACTTTGAATGAATTAGGTATTCATCAAATTTATTTTACCCGACTAGGATTTAATAAATGCTCAAATGTCCTTATGTCCCAAGTTTAATCGACTGAGTTGAGTAAAATTATCTCAACTATTTTTTTCCGTGTAAACAGATCGTAAGGCACCAAAAAGTACTTTTATATATGCATATATATATACAGAAAACACCGTTTCAAACAACTCTACCGCTAGGCGCAGCATCTGTACCAAATTTTTTCCCGTGTAGTGATATTCATGCTTCACACATACGGTATTGTTCATACACTAGATACATTGCGCTCATATGCGAAATATGTGAGCTTCAAGTATTAGCCAGAAGATGACTCGTTGCAAACATTATAGGGTTAGTATAACAGACGCTTGAGCTTCACGTGCGACGCACGGGAAATTGGCTAGTGTGAAATACTTGAATTCATTTTACACGCGTCATTTCACTTGTTCTCAATGCTTGGTACCTTTCACGTACACCACACAAGTTATTTCTCTCCGGGTAGAAACAGAGATGACGAAAGTAGGTATCGTGCACCAAACATGATAATAACTTGGAGAATTCAATCGCTACCAATCACATCATCAGGCAAATGCCATAAGTATTGGAATTTTTTTGATTTGTATACAAAAATTGAATGTTTTCCGCTTTGTGGAATAATTAATATCATCAATATCAATCAATATCTACACCGAAAATTTTTTTTTTTCCGAGAGTCAATTATCACCCATAGTTAAGTCTAACCTAGTTGAAATAACACGGATTCCTGTTTAAGAGAATCACGTACATACAGTTAAACAAACAAATATAAACCTTGTTACAGAGAAATAAATAATTCTAGTTCTATTAACAATTAAATTCAATTAATATTGCTATGCTGTTATCACAAAACTCCGCTGTAAAAAGAATATCTTCTGTATTTATTACTTTTTCACTGTGTGAACAAAAATTTATTTTTGTCAATAATTCTTGAAGACCCACTTTTATCAACATAAATTTTGCTTTAGTAGATCATAAACGTAAAGTTGTTTTTTGGTTATGTTTAATACATGCGCCTGAAAGGATCTGTCCGTCAAATCAACTTGCTTTCTTTGTTTTTCTTACTAAACTTTGTCATTTCAACCAGGATTGCAAAGTTGGCGCCTGTCCTAACTAGGCAAAATAGTTGATTCCTTGTACACGGGTACAAGGAATTTTTTTCGGTGTATCAATAGAAACACAAATGTAATATTAAATGAAAAATTTTAACTGACAGAATAAAAAATTAGACTCTTTTTACTCTTATAAAAATTTTCTCCGTGTATATAATGTATTGAAGTTATGTTAAACGCGAAATTAGAATGTGAAAAGTACATACTTTTGAAGACAGATGTGTATTCTTCAAAGCCCCAATCAGTGAGTAAACTTAAAGTTTCTGCATCACTTATTTTTCATCACACACACACACACACACACACACACACACACACACACACACACACACACACACACACACACACACACACACACACACACACACACACACACACACACACACACACACACACACACACACACACACACACACACACACACACACACACACACACACACACACACACACACACACACACACACACACACACACACACACACACACACACACACACACACACACACACACACACACACACACACACACACACACACACACACACACACACACACACACACACACACACACACACACACACACACACACACACACACACACACACACACACACACACACACACACACACACACACACACACACACACACACACACACACACACACACACACACACTCACTCACACACACACACACACACACACACACGCTCGATGGGCGTCGGGAGTGTAACAACGGGGAGGGCCAGTAGAAATCGCATCGTGGCCTACACACACACACACACACACACACACACGGGTTTGAATCACTGTTGAATCGCTATAACAAGTGTCTTGAAGCTGGAGGAGAATATTTTGAATAAAAAAGTCGAAAAATATTCAGATATCTTGTTTCAATGATGTTTTCCAAGGCCAGTCTTGAAATTTATTTGTCGCACTGTGTATAGTGACTACTTGTATGTTTATAATTCCAAAGATGTAAAATTGTAATTTAAAATAATATTAATTGTAATATAATAATATTTTAGGATCAGTATTTTTATAAGTAGATTTAATTTGAAAATCGCGGTAGAGTTAGTGGCGCCACCTTAAGCGAAACGCGAGTGCAACTGATGTAGGCGAGAAGTCGAGGAAGTGAGGCAAAATATCGTTCGCGTGCTTATGAACATAGATTCTTTGGCTGAGCCCAATAGTATTGGGTTGGCAACAAAGTCATTTCGCTTTTTTCCCCTAGATGTCTTTAGTCGTTCAAAGTCGTTCTTCTCTATTGCAAACTTCAGACCATATATGGTATTTGACAGCTGACGTTTCATAAATTATTCAGTACAAAAAAAATTTCAAGTTTTGTTGCTTGTTTATTGTTTTGCATTGATTTGAAATGTAGATTCCAGACGGTCATTTTCGTCACATTTTACTTTATTACTTCCGAAAAGGTAAAAACGCAGTGCAAGCTCGGAAAAAGTTGTATGATGTTTATCGTGAAAAATCATTAAGAGAACGCAAGTACCAGAATTGGTATGCTCGTTTTCGTTCCGAAGATTTCGACCTCAAAGATGCACCACGTTCTGGACGCTCAACTTAAGTTGACGACGACAAAATAAAAGCAATGATAGAAAATAACCGGCGTAGTACGACACAAGAGATCACAGAGAAGCTTAATATATCGCATGCATGCGTTGAAAGACATTTGAAATAACTTGGTTACGTTCATAAGCTCAATATTTGGGCTCCTCACAAATTTAACAAAATTCAACTCACCAAACAAATTTCCATTTGAGATTCACTGCTGAAACGTAACGAATTCGATCCATTTTCAAAGCGAATCATAACGGGCGATGAAAAATGGTTTGTTTACGATAACGTCGTGCGAAAAAGATTATCGAGCAAGCGAGATGAGCCTGCACAATCGACATCAAAAGCCGACATTCATCAAAAGAGGGTTATACTGAGTGTTTGTTCGGATTTGAAAGGTATTGCTTATTTTGAGCTGCTTCCAAGGAACCAAACTATCAATTCGAATGTCTAATTTCGCCAGATAATGAAATTGGACAAAGAAATCAAGGAAAAGCGGCCAGAACTGGCAACTCGCAAAGGCGTCATGTTCCATCAAGATAACGCCAGACCACATACATCGTTGAACACAATTTTTTATATAGTATCTGATGATTTTCCTATGCCTGAAGACGGAATCATGGGGCTTTGATTTTTGACAAAATATTATTACAATCTTTCAAACACAAAATTAGATCTAAATTAAAAATTGCACAGCCTCATCGACAAAAGCATTTTAATCCTGCCGAATCAGGTTTAACTGGTAAAACTCAATGTACCTAAATCACAAGGAAATATAGGGTTCCTGGATAATCCACATGTTCCCGATTCGATATTTCGTATTCATGATTTTCAGATTACAGTACTTATTGCTAACGAGGCTTCAGATCCAAAGCTAATTATTACAATGGAACTCTAATACAAGTTCATTAAATCGGAACCCTAAAAAGCAAAAATTCATTTGATCTCCGAAAAAAAACGCTTCGCGGATACTATTCCTAAATGAAAACTCTATAGTTGCTCATATAGAACACAAAACTAAAAACCAATATCACCAACTCTTATCACTACATATTCATACTACCCGGGGACCATCTTCCTAGTCCCAACATGACATTCATCGCATTGACTTAAATCATGACAAAATTATCAATAATAAATCTTCTGACTTATTCGAATGCCATAAGAAAGAAGTTGAAAACAAGATAGCTGAAATGCTAAAAAAGGAAACAATCAGGCATTTAGAACCACCCTATAGCTCATCCCTGTGGGTTGTACCAAAAAAACTCGACGCATCAGGTAAACGGAAATGGCGTATCGTCATAGATTTTCGAAAAATTAACGAAATTACCGATCAGGACGCGTATCCATTTCCTATTAACGAAGACATTCTCAACCTACGGATAAGGGTAGGGGCAGCAAAGGAAGGAGCCACTCCTGGAACACAAGACGACTTAGCAGGGAAAGACTTCGAGAACACCTCGAAGAAACCAGGCTTATTGATGAGCATGGTTGGGTTTGCCCTGCTGGGTTGTTGGAAGCTACCGTGCGCTGCGCGAGGCGGAAGTTAGTCGCAGCTTATGACTACTCGATGCCTCGCCACAAGCGCAGACAAGCCAGGGGTTTGATGTAATGGTGGAACGACCAGTTAGCTGCCCTAGGTTACGAATGCGAAGCGGCTTCATGCAGCTCCGGTCTGGGCAAACGCCCAGCAAAACCATGCTATCCAAAGGAAACTGTTCTCAGCGCAGAGATCTGTCGCACTGAGAATAGTTTCAGCATATAGAACTGTCTCGACGAGTGCTGCGTTGGTCCTGGCGAGCGTTCCATCAATAGATTTATTGGCAGAGGAAAGGTAGGAGACCTTTCAGCTCCGCAAGGAGCTTACCTGTACCAACCTGCAGGAAATTGCTCGCACGAAGGAGGCCATCCGTAAGGATGGAAGGCGCAGACTCGTCGAGAAATGGCAGATGAGATGGCATGGTGAGCAGACAGGGAGATGGACTTACCGCTTGATCCCGGAGCTCGCCACCTGGCTGAACAGAAAGCACGGGGATGTTGGCTTTTACTTGGCGCAAGCGCTCTCAGGCCATGGCTGTTTTAACGCGTACCTGAGGCGCTTTAAGAAGAGAGATGAGGAGATGTGTTGCTACTGCGATTCCCCTGTGGATAATGCGGAGCACGTACTCTTCGTGCTGAGCTCACTCCTAACACGATGGTCCCTCTGATGCTCCAGTTTGAACGAATCTGGACGCTCATCGTGTCATTCGTCACACTTGTGATGAAGGCGAGAGAGCTCGATGGGCGTCGGGAGTGTAACAACGGGGAGGGCCAGTAGAAATCGCATCGGGGCCTACGTCCCCGGTCGCGAGTCCCGGGTGGAAGGGGCTGCCGCGTCGGTTAGGGGGGGGGGGGGATCTTTTCCTTCCCCTGGCTGGTGTGGCTGGTCGGTTAAGCCTAATGGGCTATGCCTAGCCTCGTCCAAGGAGAGTCCTGTACTACGCCTATAAAAGATTTCGCCATTTCTCCTCCTCACCCAAAAAAAAAAAAAATGGATAAAGACGCAAAGAAATATACAGCGTTTTCAATGTCAGAAAGACACTTTAAGATTCAGCGTATGCCACTTGGGCTCAAAAACGCTCCTGCAATGCTTCATCATAGGATGGACGTTACTTTGAAGGGATTGGTGGGAAAGGTATCTTCTATATCTTGATGATATAGTCGTATTCGGATCAATTATTCAAGAACACATCAAGAACACTGTTCGAAAGATTCCGCCAAACTGGTTTGAAATTGCAACCTGACAAGTGCGAATATTTGTAGAAATGCGGTTTGTAATGTATGACATTCGCAGGCTTTTGGTTGGGCGTTTTGAACGACAGAGGGCTTGAAGGAAGAGAGAGTGGGAATCAGGAGAGAGGACGATGGAGCTTACTTTTTGATTGTACTAAATTTACTTGAATAAACGATACTTTATAGTCTAAATCCTACAAATTGGGGGCTCAGCCGGAATTGGAAGCCGTGGACTCTCGTGCGGAGGTATGTGTGTGTCGTTGATTCCGAAAAAGTTCTAAAAACGATTAGAAGACGAAAAACGACGTAAAGTAAGACGCCATAACGATTCATACCTAGTGGTTGTCGCGAGTGAGTTTGGAAACGCAACGACGTAACAAATCGAGCAGAGAGACGCTTTTCTCGATTTCCAAGACGAAGACGACGCGTAATTTCCTTTCGAGCTTGAAAAAGGTCATGTATGAATCGCGAGACGTGTGACGAGCTACAAAAAAAAAACGTGGAACGACGAATGACCATTTGAGGTCACGTGACGAAACAGAGGATTCCGGGAAAAATCTAAGAAGACGGATAATCAGTGTAATGGGGGATTTAATTTACGACAAAGGCGGTGATTCAAAGGCCTCCAAGTGAATTCTAGCAAATTATGGTTAAAGTTTGTGATTCATGAAGTTATAGTGTGTCAAAAAAAAAAAGTCAAAAGCCGTGTAGACGCGTGTGAGTTAAGCAAATCATATCGAGAAAACCTTTTTCTACCAGTCGGGACAATAGTCGGTATTATCGACCGCGTGAGTAAATAAAACTTTGACTTTAACGTCGGTATATTTTTCCAAAATGGCAACTCTTGGTCAAATCGAGTCGATCCGGGAAAAGATTAAAACATCAACGCGGGCAGTGATACTTGCTCTCTATAAGTTCATTTTCCAAGAAGATGGGGATCGCCGGAACCGCCAAAAACTACGGGATTTCAGTGGTTTTGACTTTCAAGAGGGCTCAGAAGAGCACACAGCAAAGTTGAATTATGCATATCGTTATCTGGAAATAAGAGACGTCACGTCGATTTGCAACTTGCTAGGTTTAGATTACAAGGGAACTAAGGATGAGTTGGTGCACCGGATTTGCAGCGGCCTTATGGACGTAAATTCTCTACAAGTAGTTTCAAACAATGAAGAGGAAGAGAGGAGTGAAGACGAAGACGAAGCGGAGAGAAGTCCAGATGAAGACGAAGGTGATGACGACGGTGACGGAGACAGCGGGGCAGGGAGCCACGTGAGCGTCAGCTCCAATAATAACAGAACGCCAGGACGCAAGGCTCTGCAGTTTGCCATCCACTACAAAGACGTGGAGGACTCAATTCGATCCTTTGACGGTAGTGAAAGTCACTCTATCGAAAGATGGATTGCTGATTTCGAAGACATGGCAACCCTGTACGGGTGGGATAGTCTTCAAAAGTTGATTTTCGCAAGAAAGTCCCTGACAGGAGTGGCTAAGCTGTTTGTACAAAGCGAAAAGAGTTTAACGACATGGAAGAAATTGAAGAGTGCCCTTCAGGACGAGTTTGGGCTGAAAATAAACAGTGCAAAGTTACACGATATGCTGGGAAGAAGGAAAATTAAGAAAACCGAATCCGTCCAAGAATATTTCCTCGTTATGAAAGAAATAGCAAATCGAGGAGAAATTGAAACGGACGCGTTAATTCAATATGTGATCGACGGCATTGTAGATGATACTAGAAACAAGTTATGTTTCTTTGGGGCAAGGACTCTGAAAGACTTCAAGGAGAAACTCCGAGTTTACGACGAGATCAAGAAGATGGACCAAGATCGAGACAACAAGAGAGCCAATCGAGAAAATAGTGCATCATGGAAGAATGACAACAAGAATGACTGCAATAAGAAGACAGCGAAAGGAAGCTCCGGAAAGGACATGCGATACTTTAACTGCGGAGGCAGAGGGCATGAATCTAAAGACTGTAATTCTAAAAGTTTAGGTAGGAAGTGTTTCGCCTGCAATAAATTCGGGCATGTGGCAAATGAATGTATGGAGAAGAAAAGCGGTAAGTCTAATGAGGTTAGGAAATCACCTGACGTCAATTTGCTAATAGTAAACATGAATTCAAAATTTCATAAAAGATACGAGATAGGTAATTTAATGGTCGAAGGCTATGTAGATCTAGGTAGCATGGTAACTTTTGTTCAGGAAAATATATATAAGCAAATAGGAGAACCGAAATTGCGCTTGACAGAAATTTCTTTAATTGGTATGAGCTATAATCAGGTTAGGCCATTAGGTTATTTCCAGGAGGTGGTCAAACTGGATGGGGAGGAGTATTCTCTTACAGTTTATGTCATCCCAGATGGTAGCGCTCCATTAAACGCAGCAATCGGAAATGATATTACGGCACAAGCAAGAGTCTCTATAGAACCCGACCGAGTTGTAATTTCGAAGCTTAATCCAACTGTGTTTTTAGCGTGTATTGATGTAATTCCAGGGAAAGTCATTGATGTTAGTCACATCAGAGATCCTAAAATTCAAAGCGAAGTTGAAAGTTTAGTCGAGAATTACGAACCGAATAAAAGTAAGTCAACAGATGTAGAATTAAAAATTATTCTTAAAGATAATGTACCCGTTTTCGATAGACCAGCTCGCTTAGCGCCTTTAGAGAAAGAGATTGTGGAAAATCAAATAAATACGTGGTTAGAAAGAGATGAGATTGAACCGTGCTCGTCAGAAAATGCAAGTCGTTTGGTGGTAGCAAAAAGAAAAGATGGTAGTCCGCGTGTCTGTGTTGATTATAGGAAAGTGAATAGGAAAATCGAGCGTGACAGATTTCCATTACCTCTTGTAGACGACGTGTTAAATCAGCTTCAAGGTGCGCGCGTATTCAGTGTTATAGATCTAAAGAATGGGTTTCACCATGTGCCAGTCGAAAGGGAGAGTAGAAAGTATACGGCTTTTGTAACACAAAACGGACAATATCAGTTTAAAAAGATGCCTTTCGGGCTGAGTAACTGCCCAGCTGTTTTCCAAAGATTTTTAAGAGTAATATTTCGCAGTCTAATCAGAGAAGGAACAATGTTTATGTTCGTAGATGATTTAGTCATTCCAGCAGTAGATCTGGAGGAAGCCTTGCAGCGTCTGAAGAAGGTTTTAGAGGTCGCAGCTGAGTATGGATTAGAGATTAACAAAAGGAAAGCTCAAGTCATGCAAACCCAAATAGAGATCTTGGGACATATCGTGGAAAACGGAAGACTCTATCCATCGCCGGAAAAAATCAAAGCCGTACAGAATTTTCCAGAGCCAAAAAGTGTCAAGGACATTCAGAGTTTCCTTGGTCTTACAGGTTATTTTCGTAAGTACGTGAAAGACTATGCATTGATATCTAAGCCATTGACAGACCTGTTACAGAAGGATAAACTATTTCACTGGGGAGGGGAGGGGGCGAATGCCTTCCAAAAGTTAAAGGACGTCCTATCAGACGAACCGGTTTTACTGATATACAATCCGGGGTATGAAACGGAACTCCATACAGATGCAAGCAGAGAAGGCTATGGGGCCATCTTGTTTCAAAGATCACCAGAAGATAGTCAACTACATCCAGTGTATAATACGAGCCGGAAGACGTCGTCCGCTGAAAAGCAATACTCCAGCTATGAGTTAAAGATGTTTGCAGTGGTCGTAGCATTGCGTAAGTTTAGAGTGTATCTTTTGGGAATAACTTTCAAGATAATTACAGATTGTCAGGCGTTCCAGAGAACCATGGATAAAAAGGATCTTTCTCACAAGATAGCAGGATGGACCATGGAATTAGAAACGTTCAAATACACCATCGAGCATCGGTCAGGTAGCAAGATAAAACATGTGGATGCCTTAAGCCGATATCCGATTATGTGTGCTATAATACAGGACATTTTTCCACGTATAAAAAAGGCTCAGGACGAAGGCAACGAAATCAACCTCATTTTGGAGATATTAAAGGAGAAGCCGTACCAAGATTATTTTATTCGGAATGATCTGTTATATTTCCAGCAGGAGGGCCGAGACCTGCTAGTGGTACCGAAGTTGATGCAAAACGAGATAATTCGAAGCGCTCATGAACGAGGTCATTTTGCTGTAAAGAGAACTGAAGAAATCATCAAGCAAGATTACTACATTCCAGGTCTAAAACAGAAAGTAGAAAAGGTGATTGCTAATTGTGTGAAATGTATTTTAGGA
The DNA here is from genome assembly GCA_030998225.1 of Diplolepis rosae. Lineage (NCBI taxonomy): Eukaryota > Metazoa > Arthropoda > Insecta > Hymenoptera > Diplolepididae > Diplolepis > Diplolepis rosae. Next base: position 5,197,091 of record JAPYXD010000608.1, on the reverse strand, counting down.
AACAGGAAACAAGGGAAGCAGGAGGGTTATCTGCACCCCTTGTCAAAGGATAGCGTACCTCTACATACGTTACACGTCGATCATCTAGGACCACTTGAGACCACGAGCAACCGATATCATCATATTCTAGCTGTCATAGACGGATTTACGAAATTCGCCTGGTTATATCCGACAAAGTCGACGGGAGCGAAAGAATTGATTCAGAAGCTAGAAGGTCGAAAGATCATCTTTGGAAACCCTTCGCTGATTATCTCGGATAAAGGATCAGCATTTACTTCAGAAGAGTTTAATTCATACTGCGAGCAGGAAGAAATTAAACACTTGACCGTCACGACAGGACTGCCGAGGGCAAATGGCCGAGTTGAAAGGCTGAAAAGGACAATCATTCCTGTTTTGACCAAACTGACCATAGACGATCCGTCGAAGTGGTACCGGTATGTCGAACGTCTCCAACTAATACTAAACTCAACGTTCCAGAGAAGCATTGGCATGACTCCTTTCGAGTTACTTTTTGGGGTCCAGATGCGAGCGGAGGGAGATTTAAGGTTGAAGCAGCTTCTGGAAAAGGAATTTCAACAATGATTCGAAGAAAATCGAGAAGACCTTCGGGAGAAAGCCAAAGAACAAATTTCGAAGGTCCAGGAAGAAAATAGACGTACTTATAACCTCAGACGACATAAGGCTACTCAGTATAAAGAAGGTGACTTGATAGCTATTAAACGCACGCAATTAGGGCCTGGCAGGAAAATGAAGGCCAAATTTTACGGGCCTTATGTAGTTGAACGTGCGAAATACAACGAAACTTATGACGTTAAAAGCGTAGGATCCATCGAAGGGCCGAAAACCACAAGTACCTGTGCGGAGTACATGAAACCATGGAGGGATTAATTGTATTAGCGTACATACGAGGCGTATGGTAGTTCAGAATGGCCGATTGTAGAAATGCGGTTTGTAATGTATGACATTCGCGGGGTTTTGGTTGGGCGTTTTGAACGACAGAGGGCGTGAAGGAAGAGAGAGTGGGAATCTGGAGAGAGGACGATGGAGCTTACTTTTTGATTGTACTGAATTTACTTGAATAAACGATACTTTATAGTCTAAATCCTACATATTTATAACCTAAATTGGAATATCTTGGCCATGACATCACTGAGAACGGTGTAAAACCTAACCCTAATGAAGTGCCTGCAGTTTCTAACTTCAGGCAGGCAATAAATATGACAGTAGTTAAATCTTTTCTAGGCCTTCCTGGATATTAATGCAAGTTCATAAAAAATTATACAACTACTGCGAAGCCTTTGACAGAATTAACAAAAACCTCAAATAATTTTGCCTGGACACCCAAGTGTGACGAGGCACCTGTCCTACGTTATTCCGATTTAGATAAGCAGTTTACTTTAACCACCAATGTTTCAAATGTGAGAATTGGTGCCATTCTTTTTCAAGAAATTCATGCTTGGTGTTATATTTTAAGAACCTTAAGCAGTTCAGAATTATAAGAGACATTTCCAAAACTCATGCAATAAATTGACTTCGTAGACGGTCGAAAAAAACTATGACGTCCTCCTATTCTTTAAAGTTTTAAATCTCTAGCTGATAGAGGAAACCTTTACGAAGCGAAAGAATCGTATTAAAAAGTTCGCGTCGAATGGGAAGTTGGTTTTTATTAAAAAAAAATATATAAAATTTTCTGGAATTTGGGGTCTATTTGTACGCTCAATTGCTCCGAGCTAAACGGCATGTCTGATTCGTAGTTTAGCATGGATGATAAAGCAAAGTTCCAACTTCATATTGCAGAAAAGTATGTCAAGTAAAAGTGCATAGAACTTGAGATTTTGCTCTTTTCGCAGTTGCATAAATTCGTCTAACTTGCCAGAAATCAAATTTTCTGAATGCCAGATATGAGACGCAAATCGTCTCACAACTTCTGTTGGACCGCTTGAAGTCGAACTCAAAAGCAGGTAGTAGATCATGACAATGAAAGCAATAAACTGTACGCGTGGCGTACTCCTAATTGAAAATTAATATTATCCCTCATTAGCCCATGAGATTGAAAATCGTGAAGATTTTTTGCAAAACACATCATATGAGTGTAATGCATCGAATCATAAATATTTGAGAAAATCATGCGTCACTTGCACTCAGAAAGTATGGTTTTTCCATTACAATTTCCGAATATGCATTACTGGATTATTCGAAATACTTTCAAACGAGTAACTTTTTGCGATTGAGTTACTTTTCCGAAAAGAGTAACATTTTAAACTTATTCAACTAGGGAAGGAATGGGGCAAGCCATCAGTGTTTTGCAAAGGGAATAACTGTTGGAGCAAACACTAGTGGCATAAAACTGACTGCCGATATGATACGAGACATTTCCAAAACTCATTCAATAAATTGACTTCGTAGACGGTCGGAAAAAACTATGACGTCCTCCTATTCTTTGAAGTTTTAAATCTCTAGCTGATAGAGAAAACCTTTACGACGCGAAAGAATCGTATCAAAAAGTTCGCGTCGAATGGGAAGTTGGTTTTTATTAAAAAAAAATAAAAAAAATTTTCTGGAATTTGGGGTCTATTTGTACGCTCAATTGCTCCGAGCAAAACGGCATTTCTGATTCGTAGTTTAGCATGGATGATAAAGCAAAGTTCCAACTTCATATTGCAGAAAAGTATGTCAAGTAAAAGTGCATAGAACTTGAGATTTTGCTCTTTTCGCAGTTGCATAAATTCGTCTAACTTGCCAGAAATCAAATTTTCTGAATGCCAGATATGAGACGCAAATCGTCTCACAACTTCTGTTGGACCGCTTGAAGTCGAACTCAAAAGCAGGTAGTAGATCATGACAATGAAAGCAATAAACTGTACGCGTGGCGTACTCCTAATTGAAAATTAATATTATCCCTCATTAGCCCATGAGATTGAAAATCGTGAAGTTTTTTTGCAAAACACATCATATGAGTGTAATGCATCGAATCATAAATATTTGAGAAAATCATGCGTCACTTGCACTCAGAAAGTATGGTTTTTCCATTACAATTTCCGAATATGCATTACTGGATTATTCGAAATACTTTCAAACGAGTAACTTTTTGCGATTGAGTTACTTTTCCGAAAAGAGTAACATTTTAAACTTATTTAACTAGGGAAGGAATGGGGCAAGCCATCAGTGTTTTGCAAAGGGAACAACTGTTGGAGCAAACACTAGTGGCATAAAACTGACTGCCGATATGATACGAGACATTTCCAAAACTCATTCAATAAATTGACTTCGTAGACGGTCGGAAAAAACTATGACGTCCTCCTATTCTTTGAAGTTTTAAATCTCTAGCTGATAGAGAAAACCTTTACGACGCGAAAGAATCGTATCAAAAAGTTCGCGTCGAATGGGAAGTTGGTTTTTATTAAATTTTTTTTTTTTTTTCAATAATAAACCAACTTCCCATTCGACGCGAACTTTTTAATACGATTCTTTCGCGTCGTAAAGGTTTTCTCTATCAGCTAGAGATTTAAAACTTCAAAGAATAGGAGGACGTCATAGTTTTTTCCGACCGTCTACGAAGTCAATTTATTGAATGAGTTTTGGAAATGTCTCGTATCATATCGGCAGTCAGTTTTATGCCACTAGTGTTTGCTCCAACAGTTGTTCCCTTTGCAAAACACTGATGGCTTGCCCCATTCCTTCCCTAGTTAAATAAGTTTAAAATGTTACTCTTTTCGGAAAAGTAACTCAATCGCAAAAAGTTACTTGTTTGAAAGTATTTCGAATAATCCAGTAATGCATATTCGGAAATTGTAATGGAAAAACCATACTTTCTGAGTGCAAGTGACGCATGATTTTCTCAAATATTTATGATTCGATGCATTACACTCATATGATGTGTTTTGCAAAAAAACTTTACGATTTTCAATCTCATGGGCTAATGAGGGATAATATTGATTTTGAATTAGGAGTACGCCACGCGTACAGTTTATAGCTTCCATTGTCATGATCTACTACCTGCTTTTGGGTTCGACTTCAAGCGGGCCGACAGAAGTTGTGAGACGATTCGTCCTATAGCATATATGCACATATGCAATCTTCGCGGACTTCGCACATGTAGGGTTAAAATATAAGGAGTGTTTTTTGCGGTCATTTTTTTTAACTCGAAGTCGAAATATTGTCGCGTGTCCCAAGGGTTGTACGCGTGTAAGTGTCATCCCGAAGTTAGGTATAAAAGTCTTTTGATTTATAGAGGTATTGTTTATTCCTTCTATTGTATTTTTTCGCTATCTGATCTAGGGATAAATTTCCGTCTCTTATTAGAATCTTTCTTCATTTTTCGTCTCAAATTCGTCACAAGTTTGGGTTTGAGACGTCTCAAACTTCTATATCATAGTTTAATAAATGTTAAAACCGTCTATTGTAGGATATAACGAGTAACTGTAAATACTCTAAAACTTTTCTAGACTATTTCTAAAACGTTTAAGCAGTTCTATAAAATTATATGCAGTTATTGTCTGTATCCGCTAATCTGGAACTAGTTCTTTAAACTTCAAGGAACTTTTGTCCGTGTGTATGATAATTTACTATGGGTTGTGTCGAACTTTACCATAACCTACACTAAAGCTTCGTATAATTTTTCGAATTTTAAGTATTTTACTGCGAACATTTTCCACTATGACACGTTAATCCCTAAATTGAAACGTAGTTTAGAAAAAAATGTAAACTTCAGTTTCTCCGTGTGTTAATAAATAAATAATTAAATAGTCAAATTTTTAGCACCTACATTACTGAACATTTTAAGACATCCTAAAGAATGTAGTGCATAATGGAGCTTTTAATGAGAAAGAATTAGAACAATACGAATCACCATTATTTACCTACATATATATAAAGAGTATAATGATTAATAAGTAATTAATTAATATACCTAAATATGAAACACTCCATTAGAAAGTCTAGAAACTACGGCAAGGAAATATCAAGGAGTAAAAGATTCACTAAATTTAATGATTTTTTAAATAAAAAAGAAATTTCAAGTTCAAAACTTAACCAATCTAATTTAAATAAGAGGATAGAAAAGTTTTTTTTCAGTTCTCATTGAAAACAATTGATTAAAAAAATTTTTTCCGTTTCGATTAAGATTTTTAGATGTAATATTTTATTTGTGGATGATTAAGCCAATCCACGTATCTGCGAAAAACGTTCATGTGATTATGTATGGTTAGGTATGTATGAAAAAATAGTTTACTTACATTCCTTGTTGCGATTCATGGAGTGTTGAAGCGGGGAGTCGTCGACCTCTGCCTTTGGCGGCGACTGATTGTCCTCCGCCATCTCGGATCTCAATTCTGATTCTGCTCCGGATCCTGAAACACTCGTAGTTCTAGTTGCTGCAACAGTAGCCACGTCCGGTGTTTTATCTCGCTGTGAATAAAGCCTTGGCTCTTTCTTCCTGATCCTGACGATGCCGTCTCCGTAATGATTTCTAATAATAGAATAGATGATAAATAGAAAAAAACTTTTCTCTGAAAATTTATCAAATTATTTAAAAACTTGAATTTTCCATTTTTACAGTGGTGGACTAAGGGGGAGCAGGAGGGGCGGTCCACCCCAGGCCCCTCGAATATAGGGGCCTATTTGTTCTTGATGTATTCAGAAGCGCAATGTTTCTATTATTAATAAAACCATTGATTTTTAAAAAAGGCCACTTACTGAATAATCCTTTCTCTCTTATTTTATGTGTCACATGCAAATTGATTTCAAAGTACCGCTGATAAGTTATTAATTTAGGGGGAGGGGGGGGGGGCGACTCAGTAAATACCGATCTGGGCCTCAAAAGCTCTTAGTCCGCCACTGCATTTCCATTTAATTAAATTATTTTAATACACGACTCAAAGGGTAAGTCCGGCAGTAGTTGAGAAGCAGGGAGAAGTTGACATGTCAACACCCTATACCTGTAGTGTCAGGGTGATCACTTAAATCACCTAAATAAATAAAAATAAATTTCATTACATTCTTATTAATGGAACTTAAAAAAGCGATTATACTCCAGTCGCCCTAAAAAAGAAGTGATAATTTTTTGCAAAAAATGATAAGAGCAGTTGAATGCTAGTCTGTATGAATTGGACAATTTCTTTTCATCATTTGCATTTTTAAACAATCGTTGAAGGTAGCAAAAATATGTTTTTTCTCTTTTGCAATGAACCTATTTGCTCTACATGAAAAAAAATCAGTAAAAAAAGCAGGCTTTGGAGAAACCTACAATACCGTTTTATAGCAGCGTGTGCTATGTTCTTCAATAGACATGACGCTATAACGTATATTGATGTTCAGGAGCAAATTGAAGTAACACATCACTCAATAAGTTTCCGATTAAACTATGAAAAACACCTTTTTTCGAGAAATTCAACTTTATTCATCAACATAGTTTCCTTCAAGCGTAATACATTCATTCCAACGCTTCTCTAACTTTTCGATGCCTTTTTTGTAGAATGATTCATCTTTGCTCTCAAAAGTAAAGTAAAGGGTGCCAAAGATCTTAATTTGGAAGAACCTGCAGTACCTCGACAACGAAGAGCTCCAAAAAAATTTGAAACAAAGGAGAGCGCACACGAGTTTCAAAATTCTGAGAGCTACTACAGAAAAATATTTTTTGAGGTCTATAATACGGTTTTAAGTTCAATGAATAGTCGGTTCAAATCGGAAACTATAGACCTTTTAAAATTATTTGAAAATTTCGTAATTGGCCAGAAAGATTCTTGGGTCGATGATATAATAGCATTTTAAGGGAAGGCTGATTTCGACAAAGCTAAACTGCAAATGCATCGGGATATGTTTCTAGATATTGTATCAGAGAAGAAAGTTAAAATAAAGTGCGTAAAGGACGTAGTGACTTTTCTAACAGCCAACAATGAAATAGGGAGCCTGCTACCAGAGTACATCAAACTCATTAAAATTTTATTCACCGTCCCAATCAGTTCTTGCACCAACGAAAGCACATTTTCTGCTCTAAGGCACTTGAAAACTTATTTAAGGTTCACAATGGGCCAAAGACGTTTAAATAATGTGTCAACGTTGCATATCCACCAAGATGTTTTGTATAAAGTAGATTTAAACAAAGTGTTAAACGATTTTATATCTAGAAATTATGTAACAAGGAAAACATTTTCTTTGAAATAAAGAAAAAGTAAAGAAACAACGCCAAAGACGTTTATATAATGTGGCAACGTTGCAAATCCACCAAGATGTTTTGGATAAAGTAGATTTAAACAAAGTGTTAAACGATTTTATATCTAGAAATTATGTAAGAAGGAAACCATTTTCTTTGAAATAAAGAAAAAGCAAAAAAACAATTTTGCCCCCCCCCCCTTGACGTCAATCCACACATGGAAAAATTTGGGTGCGCCGCCTCTGTACTTTTCTGTCCTATCTTGTCCTCTTTTTCAAACTTTTCTGTCCTACTTTGTCCTCCTTTTTGAATAAATTTTTGTCCTACTTTGTCCTTATTATTCAAACCTTTTTGTCCTACTTTTCGAAAATCAATTATGGTCACCCTACTTTTCATTATATTCTCTGCAACACATTTCAAGAACCTGCGTATGCATGTATGTGCACTACCACGTTCACATGTAATCACAGTTCATATGCAAAGTTGTACGCGGCGCTACTTGCTAATCGTCCATCACCTATGCATTAGGTTTGCACGGCCTGCGTTTTCTTAAAATCGGATCGACGCTACATGTATGACGCTTTTGTGGAGAAAATATAGTTATTCAGTGCAATTTTTGATAAAGAACTGTGGGAGCTTTAGGAATTGTGCGGATTTGCGGAAACAATCCCACATTTTCATTGCAAGTATCAACTTTACATACGTGTAAATCAAAACGATCGACATATTTGCTTTACATTTATTTAGAGTTAATATTGGATCTATAAATTAATTCGTGCGGTTTGCTAAGAGATGGCGTAACTTGATTATTATTCCATCGTTCCAATATTCCGAACATGCGTTGGAAAGCTACTGTCATTGTGCGTCTTTTTCATTATATGTCATTTATTTGAAGCGTAAACAGCAATAATTTTTTTTCACTCAAATATGTCGAACTTTGTGCCTGAAAAAATGTTTTTGCGGGGAGTTCTTCTTCATTACTTTAATATGAAGAAAACTGCTGCCGAAAGTCATCGTATTTTGGTCGAAGTTTATGGTGAACATGCTATAGCTGATCGAACGTGCCAAAAGTGGTTTGCACGATTTAAACGTGGTGATTTTGGTTTGGAAGACGAAGAACATCCTGGGCAGCCAAAAAAGTTTGAAGATGAAGAACTGGAAGCATTACTCGATGAAGATTGTTGTCAAACACAAGAAGAGCTCGCAGAATCTTTTGGAGTTACTCAAGTAGTCATTTCAAAACGTTTAAAAGCAGCCGGATACATTAAAAAGCAAGGAAATTGGGTTCCATATGAACTCAAGCCGAGAGACGTAGAAAGGCGGTTTTGCATGTCCGAAATGCTGCTAGATCGCCAGACAAAGAAGTAATTTTTGCATCGGATTGTTAGTGGTGATGAAAAATGGATCCATTACGACAACCCCAAGCGCAAAAAATCATATGTGAAATCCGGCCAACCAGCCAAAACAACGGCAAAGCCGAATATCCATGGCGCGAAGGTAATGCTCTGTATTTTCTGGGGTCAGAACGGTGTGCTGTATTATGATCTGCTAAAACCGGGTGAAACCATCAATGGAGAACGCTACCGAACACAATTAATCCGTTTGAAGAGAGCAATAGCCGAAAAACGCCCGTTATATGCGACCAGACACGAGGCGATAATTTTCCATTATGACAACGCTCGGCCCCATGTTGCTATTCCGGTTAAGAACTATTTGGAATACAGTGGATGGCAAGTTTAATCCCACCCGCTTTATAGTCCAGACCTTGCCCCTTCTGACTACCATTTGTTCCGGTCGATGCAGAACGCCCTTACTGGAATACGGTTCACATCAGAACAGGGTAACAAAAATTGGCTTGATTCATTCTTGGCTGCCAAACCGGCACAGTTTTTTTGGGATGGAATCCAAAAATTGCCAGAAAGATGGGAAAAAGTCATAGCTTCAGATGGGCAATAATTTGAATAATACTATTGTACATGTTTTTCTTAAATAAACGTTCAAATTTTGAAAAAGAACCACACGAATTAAGTTATAGATCCAATACTTGCGATAAAAATCTGGAATTGGGTACGCAAATTCCCACAATACCAAAAGCTTACACATTTCTTTATCACACATTGCACTGAATAACTATATTTTTAATAAAAATGTTATTCAAGTAAAATAAATTTTTTGATTGGAACAAAAAATGTTTTGTTTAATTTAAATAAATATTTCAATTAAAACCAACAAGAATTTTGTGTATTGAATTTTATCTTTTTTCTTAATCCAAATAATTTGTTCATTAAAACAAAGTTTTTTTTTAATTAAAAAAAGTGTCTGGTTTAACATACGAGAATATTTATTTTGTTTCAAAAAATTTTACTTTTGAATATAAAACGATTTCTTTAATTCAAAGCTAAAAAAACAAAATAATCAACTAAATTTCTTTAAGAACATTGGACAATTGAGTTATAGGAAATTTTTTGTGCACAAGTCCGACATTAGAGGAGCATTTGTAACAAATATGGGGGGTTCTAAAACTCTCGAGTTCATAATGGTGAAACTTATTTTCGCCGTCTATTCCGCTAAACGAAGTGAGAAAGGGACAAAAATTGACAGATCCCATGGCAGATATTTTGTTGTTAGTTGCTAGAGACTTTTGCGCTGAGCACCACCTGGCAGGACATTCGTACTGCTACGACCACGCAAGTTGTAAATCTGCCATGGGATCTGTCAATTTTCACCCCGTTCTTACTCCGTTTAGCCGAATAAATGGCGAAATTTAGTGTCACCATTATGAAATCAGAAGTTTTAGAATTTCCCGCATTAGTTAAGAATGCTTCTCTAGTGTAGGACTTGTGCACGAAAAAATAAATATGCTAGAGTATTTTAGAGCATGGACGTTTAGTCGCCGCATTTCTCTCTATCAGGAAATAAATATTTTCGCACAAAATATTAATTTTTTCAGCATAAAGTAGAAATGCAGGCATATATAACGATCCAAGGATCACCCAAGGCCCCGGATATTTGGTGAGTTCTGTTTTGTTTATTCTACATTTGTGGATGAAAAATACATACGCAGACAGTGCTGTATTTATAATTGGGAGCACCCTAAAAAATTTCTAAGACCACATTGTTCAACTCTCTTAAATCAAAGAAACTTTACTTTGACCGTATAACAATGTACAAATTTGTTTGATTCAAATAAATTTGTTTTGAATCGAAGAAACCTTATTCTGCTTGTATTAATAATTCATTCATTGAAAATATAATAGAAAAGTCTATTCCGATCGGAAGGCACTTTATTCAGAGATTTGGTACCCATCTGATCGTATTATTGTATAAAGTTTGCTTGTGTATATTGAAATTTTAAGGTCTGTGTTATTTCATGGTAGTGTACAATACTGGACTCAACGATGCTACTGCATAAAAGGATATTCTACAGCTGATACACACGTATTTAAAAGCAATACGTTTTCCAAAAATTTCTGGTAGTCAACAATTGCCGGTCTCACCCTAAATTAAAGTAACTATGGTATGTAATTATTCACTTTTTGTCTTTGAAATCTCTTCTTTTTGTCTTCTCTCTTTCTCTATCTTTTAGGTTGATAGCCCTCTTTACTTTAGATCTGTTTTTCGAGATGAGTTTGTCAACCTTATGCACTTGTTGATCAATAGTGACTCCAGAATCCTCAATCAACCTTGTTGAAGTTTCATTAGTCAATTCTGGATGAGAAGAACTAGATGAAGTAGAAGCGTTGGAACTTGTGTAATCCTGAAAAAGTTAAGTATTTTTGAGTTTAAAAAAAAGATTAGTTGATGAAGAAAAAAAAAATTCAAAAAGCACTATTACACAAAAAATATATACAATGCACAGTGCAGACTCTTTAGAATGTAAAATACAGTTTATAATTATTTGATTGACAAATTTCCATTTGAAACCTCAATATTGATTTCTGTCAAAAATGTACGTAGGGGAAGTAATTTTTTTACTCATAATCGGTATATTTTCGAGTAATACGATAGGTGAAAAAGCCATTCAGCTTATTTTTAATTTCTTAATTTAATTCTCTTAATTTAATTCTCTTACTTCAAATGTAACGTAGCTGAATTAATTTTTTAAAACAACGGCTGCATTTATGAAATGCCAGAAACCCAAAACTTCCAAAATTCTGTCAAATTTAAATCTATGAACTATACCTTGGATGATTCTTAATATTTCCAAAGTTGGGAGCAGAATTTTGAGAAATATCTGGTTATTGGATAATCTGTCCAATCTGTGATGTTTGCATGTTTTCTTTAGTGTTTCTTATTCCAGGCAGTGACAATTGTATAAAGGTTATGAAACAGATACGTATAATTTATAAATTAAACCGGATTGAGAGAGTTATGAAACAAATAGTTGATTTCAATAAAGTAATTTTACAAATTATTTGCTTCTAGTTAAGCTTACTATTCTAATTATAGTAGTGGAATAAAAAATAAATATTTTGTAATATTTATATGGTGAATACTTTAATGAAACATTCTTTTAGGTACAATTTAATTTTTATATTATAAAACTTTTAGTAAAATTCCACAAAATTTTGAAAAATTATTGAATTTTTTGTTACGAAATATTGTTACAGTGAACTTTAACTCATTTAACATTAAATAATAATTTAAAAAAAGAATTAAAACAATTGTGTATAAAATAATTTGTAATATACAAAATTTCTTTTGGCATATAAAAAAATAAATATAAACTTTAGAGAATTTGAAATATTTATGTGGAAAAGGAGATTTCAAGCTCAATCATCTAATTTGACACAGTATATTATGTAACTAGGGAAAAAAGAAGTTCATTTTGTGAATGAGAAGTTTGATCAATCACACGAGTTAAATTTAGATTTCCTTTCCATATTTACCAGTGTGGGAAAGTAAGTTTTATCACACAGACTCATAATCGATGGCAGAATCGATCATTTTTGCTGTTTCACGCTAGTGCCCCAAAATCGTATTTCCCACGCGTGTAACAAGAAACTGTTTTTCCCATGTTGCATACGATTTTTTAAAGGAAATATGTAAATATACCTATAATTTTTACGACATAGAAAAACATAAAATAAATTATTCAATTGAATTCTAGAATATACTTTAATCCATAAAAATAATTTTTATTTTGTAGTTTTCACATTTGCTATATAAAAGTACTATATTGTTCAACCTGTTCCTTTTTGAACAAAAATTTTATCAACTCTTAAAAATATTGTCCAAATACTACTATATGTATATGATATCCGATCACTAATGCTTTCTCAAGCTTCTTCAAAAAAATTCTTTCCTCTTTCGAAATAAACTTTGACATTAAATGTATATGTTGAGTGAATGGCTATATCTTCAATATTTTCCTACTCCGCACTTTGCTTGGAACCTTGCTAATTTTAGTACTTCTGTGCATTGTTACAGAGTTTATGAATTTTGGATAATTTTAGGGTTTGCATATTTTAAGAACCATAGCTTGCCAGTATTCATTTGGGTCATTCCAAATTATCTTATAAGCCTGGCCATGGAAGCTTCAGCATGCACCGATAGTTGGTTAAGCCTACCGCAATAAAACTTCTCTTACGGTCAGCTTGCTCCTAGCTTCATATGAATCCTCCAAGTGATAAGTCAGGATTACCAGTGTCTCAAACCTTTCTTTAAATTTTGAATCTCTGTATTTTTGGCAACATCGAAATTTGTACATAGGTTTAGATGTACTTTGCAGTGGACTTAAAGGTCATTTTCGAACTACAAGGTCTATCGCAAAAGATCCTAGATAAGCCAAAAATAGTTAATGCTAGTGGCGACATCTGTTACATCTTCTGGGCATATTATCCTATACCCACCATGGATGTTATTGGGACGTCACCATGGAATAGGTAAATGGTGTTTGCGCTAATTAAAGGTGGAGGTTTAGGGACTGACGAATGTGTGCGCAGATGACTGGATAGGTGTGCGAATGAGGAATGAAGAGTTTCAGATTAGAATCGGATATGATATAAACTGTATCGACTTACGTGTAAAACGGAAAGGGGAGAACTCCAAATTGTGTAGTGCTTGTTATGTGTTGACATTGAGTCAATAGATTATATAAGATTTTCTCAACCGCAATGACTAATTTCTTACCTTTTTACCCACCTAGTCCTTTTAACATTTGGCCACCACGACAGGACTCGTGTTTTGGGGAAAATTACGACGGACTCCAAAAAAAGACAATATGGAGGCCGTTAAGAAGGAACGAAAAGTGCTACGTACGGCTTTTACTAAGACACTTTCCGTGTTTTGGTTTAAAATGGAGGCTGACTGCACAAAAGAGGATAAGTTGGTAGCTTTCCAATTCCTAGAGACCAAGATGACGAAGTTGGATGCCGCCCACGAAACGTACAATAGAGCAGTATTTGGATCTACTTTGGAATAGGACGCCATTGCCAAGGAGCTGGAAACGGATGATGCATACAAGCCACCGTTCCTGGATCGAGAACGAATGAGCTCGTGAACAGTTTTTCCCCTACTGTCGAGAATAATAAAAAGGCAATTTAATGTTTGAAGCATTGTTTTGGACGGTATGATCTCGTGGTTAAATTTCACATTAGAGAATTTCTGGATCTTATGCTCTAAAACACTGTGAACGGAAACAAGAGACCAGCGCTGGCTAGTTTGTTTGAAAAAGTAGAGTCATATATCCGGGCACTCGAAACACTTAGTGAAAAGCCTGACAAGTGTGCTGCCATATTATATCCACTTGTCAAATCATCTCTACTGGAAAGGTTTCTGCGAGCTTGGCAAGTAAGGGCACAGCGAGTAGGGGCGGGAAGAATAAACCGGTCATAGATGTACCGAGTGCTAGCGTTCTTCTTACCTCAAAGGAGGAAAGAGACGTGGAGTGCCTTTTTTGTAAGTCTTATCATGATAGTCAAGAGTGTGAAGTCGCGCGTAAATTAAATCTAGATGAACGAAGAGAGGTTGTTAAGAAATCAAATAGTTGTTGCAGTAGCTTAAGGCGCGGGAATATTTCAAGAAAATGTAAGGTTAGACTAAAATGCGATTAGTGCTCTATAGTAGAAGTCATGTTTTATAATGTAGCCGAGCCTTGCTCCTAAGGAGAAATTCAAGCGTTTGGAACGGGAAGGCAGAAACGTTACGAGCGACAAAGTATTAAAGAAGAAGGTATTAGCCACTCTCTCAGTCGCCTTCGGTTTGTTTACAAACACTACACGTCAAATTATGTTCCTAATCGCGTGAGAGAATTGTAAGAGCCACAATAAATACGGCTTCACATCGTTCTTACGTTCGTACAGATATAGCTAAGAAGTTAGGCTATCTTCCTATAGATGTCCAGGAGGTTAGACACTTTGTTTGGCAGAGTAAAATCCAGATGTAAGAAAGTATATACATTCTTGATTCGGATGAAGAGTTTGTATAATTCATATGCATGCAACTTTACAACGTTAAATCAGAATGTTATTTGTGATACGATTTCGAGCATCAAGTATGATACATGGATGGATAAATTACGCCGCAATGATATTGTACTGAGTGATGTTGGGGGAACGAGTGAGAATATAGATGTGATATTCTTATTGGTGCGGTTATAACAGGAAAGTTAATGACAGGTAGGAAATATGATTTCGCGAATGATTTGACAGAATCAGAGAAACCCGCTACCGCAGTTACGATCACGACAATGTTAGCGCAAGAGGCCAATGTGGCCGACTTGTGGAATTTGGATGTTGTGGGCATCACCGATTCAATTGAAAAAGTAGGAAAATCGCTAAGAGATGAACAGATTCGTGAATTCCTAGCAAAGACAGTCAAATGGACTGATGATGGTCGGTGAAAGGTCAGATTTTTAATGAATGGTCAGCTGAGGGCATCATTGAAATGGTTCCGATTAACGAAATAGACAAGTGGTGGCATTATTTACCTCATCGACCCGTAGTCAATTTGCAAGGAACAACTAAGATTAGGCCCGTGTTTGACGCTTCTTTGAAGGAAAAGAGACACCCCTCCTTGAACCAGTGTTTAGACAAGGGTACGAATTCGATGGAGCTCATTCGATTGTCGCTAAACAGATTCAGAGAGAGAAAGATCGGGGTGGTGTCAGATATAAACAAAACGTTTTCACAGGTAGTCGTGAACAAAGTCGATCGAGACTATCTTCGTTTTCTTTGGACGGTGGACGGAGAAACTTCTGTTTTTGACACTGCTGGTAGTGCTTGGTCTTGCATGCAGCCCTTTTATATTATCGGGTACCATCACATTACTTCTGGGCGCAGCTTTAGAGAAGGGAAACCAAGATACAGATGTCAGTTGGTTGAGAGAGTCAGTGGAAAAACTTAGATCCCTTTATGTAGACAACTGCGTTACAAGCTTTGATTCCAGGGGAGAAGTCGATGTGTTTATCCGAGAGGCCAGAAGTGTTATGGCGACAGATGGCTTCCAGCTCCGCGGATGGGAAAGCACGGAGTTTATCAAATCCGAATAATGGGGGGGGGGGGGGCTAACATGGCTTTATGGTCCTGAATCGGACTGGCACGTGAGTCAGCTAGAGATCAACGAAGATGAAGTGGAAAGCGAAGTTCAAAAGACATCCTTAGTTCAGATTGCTAACATAGAGACTTCAGAATTTAGGATTGGTGATTATTTTCCATCTTATACCAAGCTGGTTCGTTTTTTAGCATGGATGTACAGATTTATCAAAAATCGTGAAAAAATTATTCAGGAGCGGAAAGTCAAAGAAAAAGCTCGCGAATTTCCGTATTTGTCGTATTTAACCGAGAATACGCGTAAAAAATTGTGTTTGATATTTAAAGAAATAAAGGCAGCGGAAACAAAGTTATTAAAACATTTGCAGATATGCATGTATGCAGACAACGCAAAAGCTAGGTTGTCATCTTTCAAGACGCTCAAAAACAAGGATGGTCTATACATCGGAAAGACAAAGATTTTTAATCGCGATGATGACCTGAGGTTTTTCTGTCCGATCCTTTTGGACGGCAAGCAGGGCGCAGTTCGTCTATTGGTCCGAGAGGCGCATGAGAAGCTGGGTCATGCAGGAGCTTTCTGGCCGCCTCGTTCATGCGATCTAACGCCATTGGATTTCTTTTTATGGGGCCATATCAAGTCACTGGTCTATGCCAACAAGCCAGCAACTTCAGACGACTTCAACGCGAAATTGCCAACGTTCCGGTCGAAATGTGTGCCAGAGTGGTGGAAAATTGGGTTCAAAAAATCGACCGCTGTAAACGGGCTCGTGGTGGTCATATGAGCGATATCGAATTTCATTCATAAAATGTAATGCTTGCACTGCACCCACAATAAATTTGAACTCAATATCTCAAATATTTCTGTGTTTTATTCATAGATAAAATTGTTATGTCCCTATTGGAAAACCCTTTATTTTCAGTGATTTGACTCATTCCAATACAGAATGAGGAATTACCGTTCTTTTGTCTCTCATCTCAAATAGTAGTTTATGTTT
Source organism: Diplolepis rosae (assembly GCA_030998225.1). Taxonomy (NCBI): domain Eukaryota; kingdom Metazoa; phylum Arthropoda; class Insecta; order Hymenoptera; family Diplolepididae; genus Diplolepis; species Diplolepis rosae. The sequence continues at coordinate 5,180,454 of JAPYXD010000608.1, read as the reverse complement.
CAGCATTTTTGGCAGTTGTGACAAACTAAATACCTGAGTCAACTCAAGAAGCGAAGCGAATAAGCTTGAGCAAGCGGCTCTAAAATTGAACCTGGAACAATGGTTATTGTTCGTGATGATAATCTGCTGCCTCTTAAATGGCGTTTGAGTCGTGACGAGAAGATCCATTCAGGGAAAGGCAACATCAACCGAGTCGTCTCGGTCAAGGTGTCAGTCTACGATCACACGAACGATGGAAAAAATCTGCCCATCGACACTATATATTTGTACTCTATTGAGATGTAATCCTTTATCACAGAATATGTAGAATTATCATTTGTTTTTAAATATTACTAAAATTATGTATGACTAATATATTAGATGCAATTTACGTAGTAAATACTTATGACTCATTATATTTGTCCGTCTATGAATGTCTTTAGCTTGAAATGCTTAGGTTGAAAGAGAGACTTTTTAAAGTGGGCAGAATTTTTTGTAAATGATTATATCTTTAATATTTTTATAAATTTTTTTATAAATTTCGGCTAATTTTAGGATATGCACATTTTAAAAGCCATAGATTGCTAATCTTAATTTAGGTCTTTCCAAATTATTTCACAAGCCTGGTCATAGACGCTTCAGCACATACATACCGACAGTTGGTTGAGCTTACTGCAATGAAACTTTTGTTACGGTTAGCCTACTCCTGGCTGCCCAGCTTCACGTAAACCCTCTAGGTGTTAACCCAGGGTTGCCAGTGTCTCAAATCTTCCTTCAATTGTAGGATCCACCTTTTTCTGTATTTTTAGCAACATCGGATTGTGTACATAGGTTTAGATGTAATTTGCAGCGGACGGAAAGGTCAGTCTAAAACTATCTTAGAGCAGAGCACGAACGGATCTATACTTCTACCTTGGTCTGTGCATTCCCAGTTGAATCCTATTTTCATCAATAATTATGCAATATATTATTGAATCAACGTAAATAGAAAAAATTAAAGGAACGTATTAGAACTTTTGATACTAGCACGTTATTCGTATAAGCAGAGTAGTACAAATTCCACGAGTGCCCAGCTATGCTAGAAAATAATAAAAAATAGGGGCACTTATACTATATTATTTAACTAGAAGTTACATACGCATGCCTATGTCTCTATTTTACTTAGTTTTGAGTTTTCTTAACATTGAAAGTCTTATTGTCTCGAAACCAAAGATGTGCTTTTTGCAGAATAGATACTTTTGACGCACAATGGAACGGAATATCATTTACGGCCAAAAGTGCGAATTTTGCATCTCTCACATTTTCTTAAATGCACATACATATCATTTACGTACACTGAGAGGAATGTTCCTAACCAAATTTTTCTTCAACTACGTATTTAGTTAAGATCACCAAAAATTTAATAAAAATAATCATTTTTCCAGTTACATTGCCTCAAAAAATGCACGATTATGGTTACTGATATCGGAATTTGTTCTCAGTGCGTAATTGTTTAAAGTATTTAGAAAACACGCTCTTAGATTTTTAATTACATTAGATGCATTTAGATAGATTGGCGCTATGATACCTTTTTTCCTTAGACATATGTCGACAAATCCTAATAATTTGTTCATATCATATTGTTCACAAATCATAATTTCTGCGGATATTCGCAGATTTAATTGTTTGCAGAATATGGTGGCAATAATCTAAATCTCCACATAAGCACGCAAAAATATGAAATGCAAAACATTGCTAAGTAGTAAAATTAAAGTATATTGTAAGTATTTCTTACAGTGTGGGTAGTAAAATTCTCTGTGCATACGCGTTATACAAATAATGTAGTTAATAAAGTGAGTTATACAGAACGATCAGTAAATTTCATTAGTCCGAACGCTACGCCCAGCTTGAGTATTTGAGAATATGACTCAGAATAAGACTTGCACATATCAGTTATTATATGTATATACATATATCTTACCTCTTCCTACGTGGAAAAATTTAATGGCACTCTAATGTCGGAACTAACCCAAATCTGGATATTTCTAGACAATTTTTTCACTATTCCAAAAAAACTGACAGGGTGTTTGAAAAGATCCAAAATAAGAAATTATCATTACTATAAAATAGTATATTTTCTTGCAAGGACGAGATGTAAGTGATTCCCACATGAAAGTGAGGTCAGCACAAGGCACAGGCGCAAACGATACCAAGGCGATGGATAGCAGTTATGTCGCAAAAATTCATGTATAGTTTCCGAAGCCTCGGGTACGGCCATAGGTTCCGTGACTGCGGCAACCCTGACAGAAAAGATGGCTAGAGGAGGTGCGACGCCGCGGGACACGCGGCTAAAAATTATAAGGCGACCCGGAGGTGCCTGACATGTTCAGATATAGGCAAGAAAGATGTCGACCATGTCTCCGGTAGCGCTTCCTGCCCGGTGTTCCGTGAAGGGCTTCGGAGGTTGAGAGGCGGGACGTAAAGTTCCTACAGCTCAACCTCGGAAGGGGAAGGGACGCCCAGGACCTCTTAATGCAGACTGCCAGGAAGAGGGGGGTACAGTTGGATCAAAGGTTTAGCTTCGGCAGATCGCGACTGCCAAAGCCATTCAATGTGGATCAAACTTGGCTCGGCTCATGCCTAACATTGGTAGACCCAGAGAAGCAAAGAGAAGACTAGTGGCGAGCGTGGTGCATTCGAAGCTGCTCTATGCAGGGCTGGGCTGGTACCCTACACAACCATGCTATCCAGAAAAGACTTATCTCAGCGCAGAGAGGTGTTGCATTGAGAATAGTCTCAGCATGCAGAACTGTATTAACTAGTGCTGCATTGGTCCTGGCAAGCGTTCCGTCAATAGATTTATTGGCAAAGGAAAGACAGGAAACCTTTCAGCTCCGTAAGAATATTAATTGAATTCTTTTAAAATTGTTTCGAAAATTTCTCAACGAACATCTTGGCGATGAAAATAATATAACACGTTGACAATAACACTGAAGAATTCTTTCTTTCCGCAACATGAAGCAATAGAACTATAACTTGATATATTTTTCATTCATCACAACAGCTCTGCTCTTAATGCAGTTTCTTTCGGATTGAACAGTGACAAAAATTTTACATTACTGATCTTTGGAGGCAATAAAGCTAGTGACACTAAAGGCAATGAATTCCAAAGTGTTGGCTCAGAAAACGCTAGCCTCGGTGCGTGAAGTTATTCTGTGGATGATATATTTTATCATAATTTTCCCTGATTTAATTTAGTTAAGTTGGTAATATGTTTCTCAGTCTGCATATGTTATCTGAGTCTATCTATTCCCCTATCAATACTACAACGTGCGTTGCAAAAGATGCAAATACAATAATGTTGATCGTTTACGTCTTCCTATCTTTTTCCTCATCTAAAATTATTCTATTCTTCTCAGTTCAATTACTGTATCTACCCGTTTATTATGCAGCTCTTTATATTGTTATTTTATTTACATATAAAATGCTTCCAAACAATAAAAAATGTACTTTATATATTTTAACATAATAGAAATGATGAGAAATATAATATTATACTTCACCTACCTTGAACCACTCTGGGTAAATAGCGCTAATTGTATCAAGAAGGTCTTGATCTAGTTGAATCTTCCAAAACGGAGAACCGCTGTCCAACCTGTGGCCAGACTCTGCAATAAGAAATTAAACAGAATTATTGCAGTCTAACTATTTATTATTATATCTATTTTAGTATTCTAATGATTTTTTACTATAATTTCGGAAACATTCTCTTTCTACATAGAAATTCATATTAAATAGTTCAAATTTTTACTCAATAAAACTCAATAAAATGTAACTGAAAATTCCATTTACAAAAATATTTTTATTAAAATTTTTTTTAAATGACAATTTTTTAATTTTCCAAATGATGAACTCTACGCTTTTTACAAATAGTCTGTTTGTTGAAAAACATATTTCCTATAAGGAGAAATAAGAAGATTGAACCAAAAAAAAAAAACAGTTTCTTTGAATCGAAGAAAAATTTCTTTGATATACATACGATCGAGGAAAAAATTACTTTGTATTAAAGAATTTTTTTTTGGTTTAAAAAGATTTTCTTCAATCCAAAGAAATAGATTTGTTTACATTAAAAAAAATTTGTTTTAATCAAGAAAACTTTCTATACTTTGAAGAAATTGTTTCTTTGTCCATATACTGTTTTCTGGGTGTATTATATATACTGTATATATTATATCTTATGTGAAGTTTAAATCATTCAAAATTTTCGAATTAGTAAATTAAAGATCAATCATTGGAGTTTCGCAAAAATATGAAAATACGCAAAAATTTCGTATAATATGAAATCGAATTAATCAGATGTTCTAACTAAGATCGGAGTATTCATCAGTGTTTTTTATTAAAATATTATTTAAACAGCAGCATCTTTTTTACATAGTGAATTAAATATATAAGTGAAAATGGAAGGCTTTAATGCTTGGATGAAGTATAAATTATTGTACCTAATATTATAAATAGATTTATACCAAAGGGTGGTTTGGTGTTAGACAGCCTTCAATGAAATATTTATTTTATTTTATCAACGACGTACTAGTATTAAGAAGGAAAAAAACAGATCCTAAGATTCGATAAAATATTAGATATTTTGGACTGAAATGAATAATTTCATACACCCAGAAAACAGTTTCTTTGGAACAAAGAAAATTTTTTTGAATTAACAAAACATTCTTTAATTTTAAGAAATTTGTTCTTTGACCGTATATCAAGGAAATGTTTCTTTGATTCAAAGAAACTGTTTTCTCAATGCATACTAAAATACATTGAAAAAAAAATTGCAGGGTACAGACATAATTGTGCTTCCATGACCTATATTATATTGAGGATTTACCGAAAACTTAGGTATGCTTGTACCAGTACAACCTGTGTGGCAGTTGAATTTCAAGCATTTTATTTCTTGAATTACTTAATCTTGAAATTACTAACCTAGGGCCAATTCTTATAGAGTACTTTATTAGGAAGGTAGGTAATGTTTTGAGGACATGGTAACCTCCTCTTCAGATCATGCTATGATTTAATTAATATTTAATAAATATCTTTAATTGTACAAATTATAAAGAAATTCACAAGTTTAAAATATATTAACAATTGTTTCAAGGTTAGTCATGCAAGATTTTCATGGAGAAATGAATTATTCATTATTGCAGGGATTCCTTCGCATAAGTGTTGACAATACTTATTTAATCTCTCCTGGAAACCAGCCATTTTCGTGAGCTTAGTAAATTCCAGACATTTCTTTCAGTATAACTATATTATCTAATTATTGTAAGTTTTAATTTTTCAGGAGTTGACAGTTAGAATCACTTTCTGAATCTTCAGAAAACTAAATTTAACTTTCTATATAAGTGTCTGATAATTTCTTGGTGACGTATTAGTTTTCAGAGCATTAAAACTTTGTGAAAGAATATTTGAACGACATAAGGACTAATGGTCCTCGGCGACCGACGGGCTTGCAATCGTATCGAAACCTCCAGGAATGTTGGCTAGTCAATTTCTTTCACGCATACCACTGGAGTCCTTGTCTAATCTTTATCGCTACTACACTCTTCCCTTTATTTTGTTTTTCTTAAAGGCTTTGGCAGAGTAAAGATGAGCAGAGCTGTATAACCGGCGCAGCGGCGCGCGGACCTCGTTACGACGACATTTTGCTTGTTGTTGAGGCGCGTGCCTTGCTTTCATGATCACGGTTCAAACCCCGATGAAAGACGAGGGGGTTGCTAAAGAAAGGAGATGGGTGGCAAGAGGGCGAAGGGAGGCAAAGTAAAACAGCGAGAAAGAGAAATAAGATTCGTCTCTCTTGAAGAGAACAAACTATAATCCAAAGATTTAGTCTCAATTCTTGATACTTTTCATACTGTAATAAAAATATCATGAATCCCAAAACAAGAAATTAAAGAATTTCGATCGTGAAATTTAATTTCTAGAAATATTTCCATGTTTATAGTATTATAGCTTTTTATAGCAAAAAATTTTTTAATTCATAAATGATTTATTTATAAACATTGATAGTGGTATGCTCCATATACGTCATGAAGTGGTAAGAGAGTAATTAGTCAGGAAGTGATTCACTCAAAATTACTAAAGTCACTGGAAGTCAGTGTTGAATCGATCGACCAAGTTAACAACCCCTTGCTCCGTGATTAATTATATTTCATAGTATTATTCTTAAACTATTGAAAAATATGATTTTGTCGCTAAAATTTGTTGTATTTCAATTATTGTATGAGTTAATGTCAACAGGAAAAAATGCATACTATTCGACCAAAAATGTAAGTCCCTTAAAGAGCAATTTAAAAAAATTACAGCTGGAAGAAAATATGGCAAGATAATAAATATTCCATAATTTATAATTGTTTTGTAATTTTTTTTTTTTGGTTCTATTCAAAATAGAAAAAGTAGATGCAGCCCATAGGAAAATCAGAGAAAACTTCAGGAAAAGACAAATTAATGCAAATATAGTCAGAGATGTAAACGGAAAAGCGTTAATACAAAGCAGAGATAAAGTTAGAAGTTGGTATAATACGTAGAGCGGCGTATACAAGGATGACGCTGTAGCCGACCTCATAGAAAACGTAAATGAGGTGCAAAATGATGATAGGGAAGATTCAATTTTAACGGAGGAATTTGAGAAAGCATTGAGAAGCCTGAAAGCAAATAAAGCTCCAGGAGTAGATTTAATAGCAGCAGAGTTCCTACGGAACTTAGGAAAAACAGAAAAGATCATTGTATTTAAATTAGTTTGTGATATGTATGAAGCGAGTGAATTACCAAACGACTACATGGTTAACAAAACTATAATTATACCGAAAAAAGAAGGGTCAGACAAATGCAAGAACTACCGTACTATTAACCTAATGACACACACGTTTAAAATTCTAACTACAATAATTTATAGAAGATTAGAACAGACAATGGAAAGCTCACTCAACGAAGATCAGTTCGGTTTTAGGAAATGAAGGAGGACTAGAGAAGTATTACTCCCATTACAATTGATCCAGAGCGGCAGACTACGAGTGGGGAAGCCCACTTTTATTGCGTTTGTCGACTTGAAAAAAGCATTTGACAATGTTAGCTGGCCTAAACTCTTCGACATATTAAAGAACAAAGGGATAAAGTACAAAGACAAGAGAATTATTAGCTCTCTATACCGAGACCAAAAGACAATGGTAGAAATGCAAGGGAAACGGGGAGAAGCAAGAATCGGGAAAGGAGTAAGACAAGGCTGCTCGTTATCACCACCTCTGTTTAATTTATACTCAGAGGAAGCTATTAATGAAATGAAAGTAAGAATGTAAGAATATAGGCATCAAAGTTCAAGGGAAAACAGTCAAAATGTTGAATTTTCCGAATTATATTGCTCTGCTAGCAAATACTGAAAGAGAACTAGAGGAGACGTTGAATATAACGGGGAAAGTTTTTAACAATTATAATATAAAAATAAACATAGGAAAAACCAAAGTGATTACTTAGGGAGTAAAATAACAAGGGATGGCCGTTGTAATGCAATCTAAAATAACCTTTGCCAAAATACCACGATTACTGATATCAAATATGGATCTAGAAATCAGAAAGAAACTGCTCAAAACATATGTATAGAGCGTGGTACTCTATGGTTTCGAAGCATGGATCATAGGTAAATGAGATAGAAGAAGATTAGAGGCTTTCAAAATGTGGTGCTATAGAAAACTATTAAAAATAAGTTGGTTAAATAAGGTGATAAATGAGGAAGATTTAAAGTAAGTGAATGAAAAGAGAATGCTATACGCCAGTATAAAAAGACACCGCTTGGGATTGAATTAATTTTTAGATTCTTTTTTGAAATATTACATCAGTATATGAAAAAAAAATTTTTTTTTGCCAAACGCGTACATTCAATTCCAGAGGGATTATGTTTTCTTCAAGTCGTCCAAATTTCATTAAAATCAGTCAAGTCGCTCTTGCGCAATCCGTCACACCGTTTTGTAAAACCGGATTTTGGGAAAACACGGTTAAAGTTTTTGTAGACAGAAAAGTATTAAAAAATGTGCAGATTAAAGAATTTCTTAACTTTAGAATGGGTATTTTAAAAAAATTTTCTTAATTAAAAGTCAAATTAAAAAAAAACATTGTGAAGAAGAAAATGATGAATTATTTATGACACCAGGCACACAACGAATTTATTGTTTAGCACAGGACATCATCAATAAATTGAGTAAGTTATTGTATTTTATGTGCCTCCAGCATGTAAACTCGTTTTTACGCTACAGTTGGGAGTAGCGTAATGTTTTGTATTATGCAACAAAGGAATGTAATGTAAAAATTAAACTGCGCGTGCGCCTACTACAATAGAGCGGAGCGTAATCTTCTTCTTCTTCTTCTTCTTCTTCTTCTTCGTACAGCGCTGGCACTGTACTGACAAAGCCTTGAACATTTGAATTGCGCATGCGTCTATTACAATACGCTACTACTACACAAGCTCGAGAAAATCAAAATGGCCGGAACTAGTCGCGAAATATCAAGTGCAATGGACGAGAATCATGATGAATACTAGATTAGATTCTAGTGTACGCATAAAAACTCGTATACGCACCCAAGTCACATAAAATAGAATATGTGCCAATACACACAATTCGGGTAATTACGAGACTCGCTTAAAATGATCGCAGGACTGATCGCGCCTCGGATTCGATCTCCTGCGAGCATTGTTGCTCGTCGCGTAATAACCCTTATTATGCGCCTAGGCACACAATATACTATTATATGTATGTATATTTAAATATTGAGAAGAATTAGCTTTTTAAAAATCCCATTTAAATCATCTTATATTTCATAACCATACAATCATAATAATATTTTAAAGAATTTGAAAATCTTTCTGTGGAAAAAATGACGCTTTCGACTGCGCTGGGATTCGAGCCCAGGTCTTTCGATTGCCGGTCGACTGCTCTGACCACTGAGCTACACAGGCGTCCGACATCCCTTTCTCCACAGGAAGAAGCAGTCGACCGGCAATCGAGAGACCTGGGCTCGAATCCCAGCGCAGTCGAAAGCGTCATTTTTTCCACAGAAAGATTTTCAAATTCTTTAAAATATTAAATTTATTTGCATTATTGGCGATATAAGAGTTTGAAATTGTCTACGAGGACACCTGTCGACAACGTATCCTATCTGACACGCGACTAGTGATCCTCCGATAATGTAGGCAGTGACAAAAATTTCAAACTCAACTAATTAATTTGAAATCATAATAATATTTTTGGAAGTATATAATTGAAATAAAATATGTATGTATTACTAATTTTTCAAATATAGAATAAAAAAATTGATAATTAAAATTAATGATTGAAAAAGGAATTATAAAAAAAAATTTCCAAATAAATTATTGAATTATTATAGATATGATGATATAATAATCCAGTCATTTATTTTAAACATTATATTGTATTTTAATTGTTTTTATAATTCCTATATATACATATTCTAATTAATTAATTAATTAAAATTAAACAAATACAAATTTTTTAATGAAATTAATTGCTTAAAACCCCTTCCCCCTCGTAAGCACCAATCCCTTATGGCTGATTTCGGTCCTACCTCGACAAATAAGGGAAATAGCGACACCGTCGAACCCCGTGACGGGATTTTTTGGCTTAAATTAAAGGTATGACTTGGGAGATTCTGTTTAAAAATTTCTATTTTTTTTTGCAATTTTCCTAGCTCATGCAAGAAGCTAAAGTTGAGGTAGTTAATTCTAAAAAAACCAGAATATTTTCCGATTTTTCTCACATGATATCTAAATACCTATAAAAGTAAATCATTTCAAATAGTAGTAAAAGTAAAAGTTTGTATCTCTTTTTTTATACAGTTTCCACTCTTCAAACGTAAGTGTAATTTTTGATACTACCCACGGAGAGCGTGTGCACAATTCCCGCCGGTAGTGTATATACAGGGTGGGCCATCTAACATTTGGAATTTAAATCGGCTATAAAAAAAAACTTATAGATATTTTTTCAAAAGTATGATTTTATTAGAAAGATTGAACCTTTCCAATTAAAAATGAAACACATCATTCAAATGACTGCCACAGCTGGCCTTACAGTACCCCATTCGATCAACCCAATTTTTCAGTACATTTTCGATTGTTTGGGAGAAAGGTCAATAAGGAAAATTGTCAAATTTGGGGCTCAGAAAATCCAAACGTCATCATTGAGAAGCCGATGCACTGACATCATTTTTGTTTCTCATTATTTATGAAAATCGCTACATAGGCTTCATTATCAAAATTCATATAAATGCAGGTTGTTATAAGAGCCATTGCGGGAATGACTTTAACAACAATTGAATGATAACATTTATTTAAAAAATCGATCGCACTAAAATATTATAATTTTCTGAAACTTAACAAAATTTGAAAAACAACACAGAAAAAACAATAAAAAACTATTCACTTATTTATTAACACCAGCCAAATAATTGAAAAGGCCACGATTCAGCAGTAAAGTAGGTTTTAAACTAGCCCCCTGTTTAAGCCTAACTATGCTGAAAAGGGCAATTTGTCCACTTTTGAGAAGTTTTTCAGGGTGAAAAATTACATGACGTTTGCCCCTGCTTTGAACCTGCCTTACAGTAGCAAAAGATGAAAAATTGTTTTCAGACTTTGAGTCAAGTAATCACATGAATACATTTTTTGAGTAACCATAAATATAACAGTTTCCTTGTGTGACGTCATTTGAAACATGTAAGCAAATTTACATTGGACAAGGTATAATTTCATATTTGACCGTTACGGTCGACCGTAACGATTTATAACTTTCTGCGAAAAGTTAGCAATCAAGTATTAGTTTTTTGAATATAATCACAGAAAGCTCAAGGTCAACCAAGAAAAGGTATTTATAAACTTGTCCAAAACTTTTAATTAGATTTCACACGAAAAACTCCATATCGTTTCTGAAACTTTGAGCGCATTTTTTTCAAAACTATGTTTTTAAAGTCGGTGTGCACGATTTCTCGGACAAGGCTGAACTGATGGGCCAAAAAATTTTACGCAAGCTTTATAAATATATTTTTTAGTAATTGAATGAAGGTTTTTTTTGAGCAATAGATATTTTCCATTTTATGAATTTTGGTTCTCCTTACAAAAAACGTTGTCAAGCAAAAAGCAATAACAAACTCTTTTGTTGATTGAACAAATATGTTTGTTGGGAAAACTGAAAATTTGTTGGGAAAGCAAAAAAATTTTGTCAGTTCTATATCAACAATCTGGTTGGTTAATAAAACAATTTTTTTTTCTCCGTGTGAAAATATTCTTCCCTTTACGAGTTTGATATAATCCCAATGATATAACCTCATGAAATGGACGGATTTGTGACTCTAAAATTTAAGAAAAAAATGTTATTCAAGTATGCTAATTCAGATATAATTTATTATTTTTTTGAAATTATTAAACCATGAATTTAAATTCATTTAATATAATTGCCATATAAAAGATGTGACGTATTATTATAAAATTTTAAAAGCATTCTATTCCAAAGAAATATATTTCAATTTTACTTTTATGTCAGAGAAATCTCAAGGTGTAATTTCGTGTACACATTTGGATATAATTTACTTATTACAAGGCGCTCTTTGACGGTGCACGAAGCATTTCCCCCTTCCACAAAAACATATTATTATTATTATTATTTCGCCATTGCTGGTCCCAATCCCGGATCAAGAAGGAGGATGAGACACACGGACAGCAGCATGGCACGACATCTTAACAGTAACATAAAATACCCATCACATGAGAGAGTGATTTTTGGGTTCGGACATATCTCGCCTAGGTATGCACGATTCCAAGCACTGAGCAGACGTGCCCTGCAGCCCTCTAACTGTAGTAACTAAAAAGGACTCTGCAAACAGCAGAACTCTCGCCGACTGGGTGGCCGTCAAAGGATCGTTATAAACGGACATTTCCCTAGTGATGAGTCTGCCGGGCGCACGAGTCGTGGTGGTTCTCTGCGAGTTTCCCGGCGCATGAGGGTATGGTGTGGAGTGATAGGATCAGGGGGCCTTACACAGGTTCCTCTGATACGGATAGGATGTGGCAGAGTTGATCTGGGGAGCACATTAATCCAGGCATCGTTCCAAATGCGCGTGGGGCCCATCCGAGAAGAGAAAAGGGATGGGTGAGTGTTGGTGTGAATAGGAAGTTGATGACGCTGAACTTCCCTCCTATGTTGTCTCAATCACACTATCACACGCGTTACACTTACACCCACATAAAAACACTTGAATGAATGGATGGCTGAGTGAATGGGCTGCGGTCGGCATCCGGTGGATATTCCCGAAAGGCTAGCCAAGGGAGGAGTACTTGTAGTGTCTTCCCGACCGGAGTGGAACGTGATGTCAGTACCGTGCCTCTGTGGAAGTTATATGGGTAACCGTTAGTTCCCTCCGGTATTCTACTGAAAAGGGCAAACATTCCCGTGTAATCACATGTTTGAACTGGGAAAACCGCTCACGATGCTGCTGTCTGGAGCTGATTTTGGGGTTGAAATCATGGACGCTGTGTAGGATAAATCACGCACCGTCTAGCCTGACATCTTATGGTGCCCAGAAGAGTATACAGGAGGGGCAGAGGGGAGAGACAGGGAAATCCTTACCAGCTCCCGTATATCCAAGGAAACCTACGCAGAAATCTTGGGCGGGATTCGAAGCAAGGTTGACCCCATTAATGCGGAATGGAAATTAAGTCCATGCGCAGCACTAGAAGTGGGGATGTCCTCATAGAGATAAGAAAAACCACGGCCGAGGGATGACAGGGCGTCACTGATGCGCTGAAGGAAGCATTGGAAGAACCGGGTAACATTCGCGTGCTGGTCCCCAGGGCGACCCTGGAGATCAGAGACATAGACAGCTTTCTGAATGTAGAAGAGGTCGAACTGGTCCTTGACGAGAGGCTTCAGAGCTATGGTGGAAAACTGGAGGTGCGGCTGACTAGACCAAATGCGGGCGGGCAGCAGATCGCTGTCTCCTTCATAGAGGGGGAGGAAGCTGTGAGCCTTCTTGAGTCAGCACGCATCTGCATTGGGTGGGTCAGTTGCAGACTGAGACGGCAAGAGCAGGTTACTCGCAAAAAACGTTGACGTAGTAACTGTTAGCAAATAGTATCTGGACAGCGTTGAGGCAGGCTGGTATCGCGACGTCCTCGGTGCCGCAGCAATCTGCATTCCCAATACGTGGCGACACTTGGTTTCGCACTGCGGGTCGAGCAAAAGCTTTGTTTGGGTGAGATGCAGCCAGATAAGAGGACGGAGATTTCAACGCCAAGGCCCTCGATTGAGGCGAAAGGAAGCCGGAATCAAGGGGCGGACGAGGGAACAAACCAAAGTTGTATGGTGCTAAGTTTGAAATATATGCAGGGTTTTCTGATAGTTGAACTTCGATTCCGTCCAAAAACTCCTGCGTCGCGAACGCCTGATGTGTAGGTGCATTGTGATGGTGGAGAAATCAAGAATCTAAAGGCGCACGAGAAACCGAGTTTTCCATCTTAAGTAAAAAATCACAACGACAATTCGCTTACCGATAGCTTTCGATTTTCGAACTTGCACTGACACCTCTTCGTCTTCAAAGATCCAAACTTTGCTGTGAGATTTTGTAGGAACATCGTAGTAGTACAACCACGTTTCATCACCAGTCACAATGAAATTCACCTCCGCAGCGAATCCAGATTTAAAATTTTTCAGCATTTCTTTAGACAACTTGACAAGAATGTGCGCAGCTTTTTCGTAGATAACTGCTCCGAAAAATCCCTTGTAATGTTAATTTCGGAATGTTTAAAAGTTCCTCTAATTGTCTATACGTGATGCTTCTATTCAATGTCATTGTCTTCCGAACAGTATCAACTGATTTTGGAGTAGAAACGTCCGATGGGCGTCCTGTGTGTGGTTGATCTTCAAAGACGAAACTTCTTCGCCAGGATTATAAATACCAGCGTTCTACAGTTCTGAGGGAAGGACAAACCTCACCAAACACTTCCAACATTATTTTATTTATTTTATTATTATTTTACAAATTATCGCACGGAAGTCACGTCTTGTGGGAATCGCCATAACTTATCGTTTCAATTGTGAACTTATTTAAGAAAACATTTTGCATTCAGACGTTTTCTCCATATCTCGCATATTTTAGTTGAAAAATTAAATTTTTGATTTTTAAAAATGTTTTTATTAATCAAAAAAAATAATAAATAAACATCATATCAAAAAATGTGTGAATGCAAAATTGTAGAACCTATTCAAGCAAAAAATTTCGCATGCAAGCGTTTTCTCCATATTGCATATTTTAATTAAAAAATGAAATTTTTTATCTTTAAAAGTATTTTTATTAGTCAAAACGAATAACATACATCTTATCGGGATTTTAAATAAGTTTTCGCTGTTTCCCAACATATGGCGTTACTAAAACTGCGTGTGTGTAGTTAAAGGTAGTAACGAATCTATAAAGAGGTACAACTTCTGTGAACAAGTGAACAACTTTTATTTCCTAGTGTTAAACATATTAAATTTTGTGTCTAGAAAAGATTATTTGCGGGGAATTTTACTACACTACTTTATTTAACAAAAATCTGCAGCTCAAGTACAAAGAATTTTGTTTAAGATTTACGGCGATCATGCTCTGTCGGAAAGAAGATGCAGATATTCGTTTAGACGCTTAAAAAATAATGTTTTTGATGCTGAAGATAAAGAACGCTCTGGTGCACCGAAAAAGTTTAAAAACGAAGTATCGGAGGCATTACTTGATGGAGATACATAACAGACGCCAGTTAAACTTGCAGAATTATTAGGAAGTGATTATACAACAGTTTTGAAACGTTAGAAAGCATTAGGAATGATTAAAAAGCAAGGAAATTGGGTGCTCTTACGAGTTGAAGGCGAGAGACGTTTTGCACGTGTGAACAGCTGTTTCAACGGCAGAAAAGGAAAAGTTTTCTGTATCGTATCGTGAATGGTGGTAAAAAGTAGATAAACTACTAAAACCCTAAGCATAGAGAATCGTTGGGTAATTCTGGCCATGGACAAAAATCGTCGGCAAAGCCGAATATCCATGGTTCCAAGCTTCTGCTGTGCATTTGGTGGGATCAGCTGGGTGCAATTCATTATGAGCTGCTCAAACCGAACAAGTCATCCCGGGAGATGATTTATCGACAACAATTGTTGCGATTGAGCCGAGCATTGAAAGAAAAACGGCCGCTATGCGAGCAGAGACACAACAAAGTGATTTTGAAGCATGAAAACGCTCGATAACATGTTGAAAAACCAGTGAAAAGCTACGTGGAAACGCTCAAATGGGAAGTCCTACCCCACTCGCCGTATTGACCAGATATTCCCACTTCCAATTATCAATTGTTCTGGTCGATTACATATGGCCTGGCAAAGCGGCACTTCTATTCTCATGAAAATGCGAAAAAATGGATCGACTCTTGGATAGCCTCAAAAGACGTGTCGTTTTTCCAACGTGGAATTCATATGCATACTTTGCACATTTTAGTTAAAAAATATAATTTTTGATTTATAAAAGTGCTTTTATCAGTCAAAACAAAAGATATACATCTTATAGACAAATGTGTAAATAAAAATTTGAAGAACTTATTTAAGCAGTTAATTTCTCTTTACATGTTATAAAAAAATGTGTGAATACAAATTTGTAGAGCTTATTTAAGCAAATAATTTCGCATTCTTACGCTTTTACCATACCTTGCATATTTTAGTTGAAAAATGAAATTTTTGATTTTTAAAAGTGATTTTATCATTCAAAAAAAAAAAAATTTACATTTTTATCAAAAAATGTGTGAATGCAAATGTATAGAACCTGTTTAAGCAATTATAATACCTTCTCATATGTGATAAGAATGTCAAAATCTGTAAATATAGTTATTTGAAAAAATTCTTTCACCGATTTTAGCCACTGAAAACTTAACTCTCAAAATTGGATAATAGTGGAGTTGTAGAGAATATTTTCTCCGATGGAATAAATCATGATTTATAAAAATGCAATGATTTTTTAATAATAATTAGGAAGCAATAGTAAGGAAAAATTATATTACAGAAATCATTAATAAAAATTAAATATTATTTTTTGTATATTTTAAATGATTTTTAGAAAAATACTGTTTTTTCTTTCCTAAGACACGACTGATAATATTATTAAAAGTCTTAAGAACCTAGAAAAACTTTTTTATCCAGAGACCTTTCTTTTGGCACAACAATAAATACCTTAATACCAGCCAGTACTGCCGCGACACTACGTGATTTGTAAATTTCTCATTGTGATGTATAGTTAAAGTGTCTGATAATCAATTTATCAGAACAGTCAGAAGATGACATAGCTAATATAGGAAAATATGCTTACGGAACTGACTACTACTTAATGCCATTAACACTTGTTTTATGGACTGGAATTTAAGCCTGCGGTCAGATATGGTGCTAATATGTTGTAAAATGTTTGCTTCATCTCGTCGTTGATCAAGCTTCAAATACCTAATCACGCGTTCGTGAATCCTGCGAATATCTAGCCGATGGCAAAGGAACGAGGAAGAATCCCGCCCTCAGTTAGTATTCGGTAGTTCCTCGGAGTTTAAGAAACAAAAAAGAAGAAGAATAAAGAGAAGGGGTCGGGAGAATGAGAGAAGACCTGGAACAACCGTTGTTCTTGTCGGTCTGGAAGGACGAGAGGAACGATGGTGAGGGCAAGCTGGGGATGCCAACGACATTCCCGAAGTGTACTGCACTTTTTTCGCGGCTATACTTACTGAGGTGCCCCACAGGCTGACTCAGACTCACTCAATCTCAAGCTAAATTACAATAAAATACATTTCTTTAAATTTTAATGCACACTTTTACTACAAATATCTTCGTGTAATAAAAAATGTATCATGCTCAATTCTGAAAAACTGAAAAAAGACAGTGATAATACTTGAAATTCATTATTTGGAATTTTATATGCACAAAATGTGGGTTAGACGTAAACTCTTAAAGCCATGGATCGACCAGACCACGTGACCAAATTCCTGTAAAAGTTCATGTAAGATAACATTTTTATTATAAAAAATATCTTCCTGAAAAGTTAGGAAATACAACAAAAGAAAATAAAGAACATCTGTCAACTTCGTTTGAGTGAAAATTTCCCTAAAATTGTTACAGTAAACTGTAATTATCAATGGGTTTTAAAAATTTTTACTAAAAAGAATTTGATGGACGTGCTCAATAGTCTTTTATTACGTTTCCCGAATTTTCATAAAGATGTTTTGTGGATTAAAAAATTATCTTACATTAACGAATTAATGTATAATTTAGCAATTGATCCATGGCAGTAGATAGATAAAATGTGAGGTTCCTTGGAAGGTTTTCGTAACTTATGACGTCAGAAAGTCTTCATTTGGTCAATATCAATGTTAAATTTCAAAAATTTTGTGGAAGATGTTTAAAACTTATGACATTAGAGACATTATTTGGTTCATTTCCGTGTTAAATTGTGAGATTTCTGAAAGGTTCTCGAAGCTTATGGTACTACACTATATCCTGAAAGATGTTTTCTATAGAGGAGGTTGGCTTCTAGAAAGAACTCGATGTTTGTCGATGTCGTTGAAGGGTAGACGATTGAAAAAAATGTCTTGGAAATAGAGAGAGGTGTAAAATAAGAATGCATTCTTTATATTGTTTAACGTTTAGAATATTTATGGTAATAAATAAATTAAATATGAGAAATGTCAAAGCGAGGGACAAATGATTTGATGAATATTTCTTGGAAATAGAGAGGTGGGATATGAGAATGCATCTTATATTGATTAACATTTAGAATGTTTTAAATAATGACCTTAATAAAAATGTTGATATAATACGTCGTCTTAAATCATGCTATAAAATTACATTAAATAAATGTTGTATATGGCTTGAAAATAGAAAGGTGCAATATAAGAATACATCTTATATTGTTTAACGTTTAGAATGTTTTTAATAATGATTCGATGCATGTCTACATAGTTTGAAATAATTTATTGCTCAATAATATTATTCTGAAAGATACTTCTTGGAATTGTTTATAGTGTCATGGGAAACAGCTATATAGATATACATATGTAAATTATTTCCCTTAAGTTTTAATCATTATGGATCAAGCTTATATAATTCTAAAAAAAGAAGAAAAAATAAATTACAATAAAATTGAAAAGTGGATAAAGTTTGGTAAAAATATCCGGTTTTTGGATAAATTTTTAAAAAATAACAGGGAAACTTTGTCAGTGCATCAAAATACGAGCAACAGATCAGCCATTGGAGTATTGAAAGCAATTAATAGAAAGATAACACAGTTGAAGAAGAAAGGTGGAGACATATCAAAATTGAGAAAAAAGGATAAAAAAATAAGGTGAAGATTATATAGAGACTGCATTTCATAACAGAATAAGAACTATTTCCATTGTCAATTTAGAGCATAAAGATTTAAAACATTTTTTTGAGGTTATAAAACCGATGATAGTTAAAAAAATTAAAAATATTTTAAAACAATACAAAAGTTTAAAAGTTAAAGTAATTCTGTGTGGTAAATTTAGAACAATAGTAGATGGGGAAATTATTCAAGATATAAAGCACTTTCAAACTGCAAATAAATGATTTTACAATCAACAGATATGATTGATTGGTTTGATAACAAAATAGAAGACTAACTTTTAGATATGGTAGAGAAATTTGAACAAGAGAAATAAGGCTGGTCTTTAATTGAAATTATGAATCTACTCTTAAATGTAAATAAGTATGAACCATTTAGTATAGGATTATAAACATATACTCGTTTACCCAAATATATTCAAAACAAAAAGGCTGCAGTTAATATAAAAAATAATGATCTGTATTGTTTCCTTTGATCAGTTGTAGCAGCATTATATCCCGTTGACAGAAATCCTTGTTCAGCATGATCTTATCCTCATTTTAATGAAATCCTTGTTCAGCATGATCTTATCCTCATTTTAATGAAATCCTTGTTCAGCATGATCTTATACTCATTTTAATGAAGTTTTGAAATATGATGATATAAATTTTCAAATTAAATTTTCCGATGTTCAGAAATGTTCAAAAATGAACAATTTGAGTATTAATATTTATAGTCAAGATCCTGAAGAAAATTTATAGGAATTGAATATTGTACCATTATACTTAAGGCGAGAAAAATCTGATTTGCCAACAATTCATCTTCTAATGATTGAAAATAAAATAATTGATTCTTATGATGAAGATTATGTAGACAATAATGAAATTGAAATTAACAGCCCTATATATTACTTCTCATGGATAAAGAATTTATCTAGATTAGTAAGGGCATATATACCAAAACATCGTAATCATAATTTAATATGTGATAGATGTTTATGTCATTTTGTAAAGAAAAACTCTTTTCAAAAGCACAGACTTCAGTGTGAAAATATGAATAAATGTCGAGTAATTTTACCTACTATAGATGGTGATAGAGTTTTGAAGTTCAAAAATTATCGGCACAAAGACAAAGTTTCATTCGTTGTTTATGCTGATATTAAATGTCTTTTGGAGCCAGTCACCACACACACACTACTAATACAACAGTACATCAAAAGCATGTTCCGACAAGTGTAGCTTACAATGTACAATGCAGCTTTGATGAGTCTCTCTGGTAAATAGAAAATTATCGGGCTAAAGATTGTATTGAAAGGTTCATAAACCAAATGAAAAGTTTAGCTGAAAAAGTTGATTCTGTGATACCAATGAAGTCATGGACATTGTCTGAAATTTTAGATTTTAGATTTTTTTTTTAGATACAATTTCAGAGGTAGATATCGTGGTGAAGCTCATCAAAGTTGTAATGTAAATTATGAAGATTCACATATAATTCCAGTAATATTTCACAATGTTTCAGGCTATAATTCACACTTTTTAATTAGTAATTTAGCAACTAGTTTTGAGGAAAGGATTGATTTATTACCAATTAATAAAGAGAGATGTATCTCTTTCACAACACATGTAGATAATACAAAAGTAAAATTAAGATTTATTGATTCTTTTAGGCTTATGCCTAGTAGTCTTGATAAATTAGCTTCTTACTTGAGTACCGATGAAAAAGGTAACAAAAAAATATTGTGGAAATGATTTTGAATTTAACTTATTAACAAGAAAAGGTGTATTGCCATACGAATATATTGATAATTGTTCAAAACTAGATGAAGATCGATTGCCACCAAAAGAAGCATTTTACTCTGAATTAAGGTAGTCCGGTAGCAATCAAATGAGCAACTATAACAATTTTTAGAAAATGTTTTATGCGCGTTGCAAAATTCCGAACATTGTGCAGAAAATTTGTTTCCTTTATAATTTACTATTAATACCTATAAAGATATACGGTAAGATACGATTTTCAAAGAAAAATTAATATTCTTATGAAATCTCCCAACGGTTCCATAGTTTTCCGCAACGCCGCCACCAGAAAATTTTTCGTAAATTCGTGATATTATGAGCCCGCGAAATGACTTTTCATTAGAGCCCATGTTAAAATTCCATATTTCGAAACGTGATAATTCAAAATTTAATACGGTAAGGCCCAAAATGGCAAAGGACTTTTCGATCGGGAGGAGTCTAATCTATCGATATATGAAATAAAAAAGGGCACTTAACCACCCCCCTTCCCACTACCGGACTACCTTAAACAATAAAAATATTACAGAAGAAGATTATGCGCATGCGTCTAAAGTATGGGAAGTATTCAATGTTCAATATTTAGGCGAATATTCACATCTTCACCTTGAAACTGACGTTTCACTTTTATCAGATATTTTTGGGAATTTTAGACGTCATTGTTTAATAACGTATAATTTAGATCCATTGCATTATTATACAGCACCAGGACTTGCGTTTGATGCGATGTAAAAATATATAGGAATCGAGCGAGAATTATTAACTGATCTTGAAATGTTGCTTTTTATTGAGAGTACTATAAGAGGTGATATGTCACAATGCTTGAACAGATACGCTATTGCAAATAATCGTTATATGGAATCGAATTTTAATCCTTATGAATAGGAATCATATATTTTTTATTTCGATATAATTAATCAATACGGGGCAGCTATGAGACAATCTTTACCCTATAGTAATTTTGAATGGATTCATAATTATACACAAAATTAACTTTTCGAATATTCCTGATGATTCATCTGAAGGTTTTATACTTGAGGTTGATTTGGAATACCCTGAAGGTCTCCATAATTTACATAAAGATCTACCTTAATATCTAGAGCATTTTGTACCCCTCAACTCGAAGTGTAAAACTCCAAAATTAATGACAACTCTATTACCCAAGAAAAATCATATTCTTTATTACAGGAATTTATAACTATACTTGAGTTTAGGTGTGAAATTGATGAAAATCCACAGAATTTTAAAATACAATCAAAAATCGTGGTTAAAGAGTTACATTGTCCTTAATAGAGAATTAAGAAAAAAATCAACAAATGATTTGGAAATAAAAAATTCAAATTGATGAATAATTCTGTATTTGGAAAAACTATGGAGAATGTTCGAAAACACAAAGATGTTAGCCTTTTTACAAAGTGTGAGGGAAGGTACGGAGCCAAACCTCTAATCGCAAAACCAAATTTCCATAGCTGCACTACATTTAATGAAAATATGGTTATAATAGAACTCAATCGTATAAAAATCAATTTTAACAAACCCATTCATATTGGATTACATGAAAAAGAATTTTGGAAATAATGTAAAGTTACTTTACACTGATACAGACAGTTTGTTATAACATATATTTCTCCAGATTTTTATGAATATATTAAACGTGATATAAATATGTTTGACACATCTGATTATCCTCAAAACAATGTTTATGGTATTCCTTTAGTAAACAAAAAAAGTTTTATGTTTGATGAAGGATGAAAATAATGGTAAAATTATGACTTAATTTGTGGGACTACAATCTAAGTTATATTCATTTAGAGTACAGGGTGATAAAGAAATAAAAAGAAAAGCTAAGGGTGTTAAAGGATCAATTTTGAAAACAATAACGTTTAATGATTACAAAACAGTCCTTATTTTTTTTACCAAAACCTTGTAAAATCTCAATTCATGATTTAAAGTAAAAAACATCAAGTGCATACAATTTAACAAAACAAAGTTGTCTTAAGTTGGCAAGATTGGGAGAATGCTTCTCCCCGGAAATACGGACACTCTACCTTGGAGCTACAATGTAAAACATAAACATTGCTGTCTTTTAATTCTGGATACCTCTGGAATATTCACATATCGTTTTATAAAAATAATCCTGGATGTTCTTTTAGAGGTGGGACATATCGTAAAAGATCATATTTCTAGCGATAAGCCTCAAAATATAAAAGCAGATTGGTGCACCGAAGATGACAGTCTTTGTGGAACAGAGGAGCAGCAGAAAGTACAAAGAAGAAGAATTGACTGCAAAAGGAAGAATATCTAGACTGCAACAGAAGGGACTGGAAAGAAGAAAAGGAGACGGAATGAAAAGTGAAAATAAAGAAAAAGGACCCGAGTATAAAAGGATAAAATTTAAAAAAAGAATAGTATTGAAAAAATATATTATACATTTTTTGCATGTAATGTATCTAAGTTAAAAGTCTATTTTATAAAAATAGATTGCAAAAAAATATTAAATTTTGATCAGTTAGGACAAAATTAGTAACTGCGAATAATTAACATTTTTAAAAGGTGAGTCTTTTTCATAGTATTTTGCTGAATAATTTAATATTTTTTAGAAGAATTTTACGATTTTTGTATCATGTTCAACCCAAGGGTGGAATTTAGTAAAGATTCTAAAAAAATATTTTGATTATTCCGTAGAATAGTATGAAGACTTACATTTAAAAAAGAAAATAATTATTCACAGTTTTTAAAAGTTCCTGAAAAGATTTGAAATTTAACATTTTTTTATGACATGAATTATACTATATTATATATTATAGAATTTATTTAAAATTATAGAATTTATTGGTTAGCACAACTACTTTTTTATTAACGTTATTACAAGGAAAAAATTGGTTGTTCTAACTAATAAAAAGTAACTGCGACATATTTTTTATACTAAAAAGTTTCTCATAGTGTAGTATATATTTTGAAAATTGCATTTTTTATAATTTAAAAATATATTTTTCAGAATGGAGTTGTTTTTTATCTTACCTGATGTTCAAGTTTCAATTGAATAGGCATCATGGGACACCGACACCCCATTACAACAAATACGTGAAGCTGTAATTATCAGCTTCGCATGCGGAGTTGCAGCTGATGTAATTAATTTTATGGAATTAAACGGAGTGTTAGCGATCATGGAGAGAGACAAAAGAGGCATAATTTTCAGAAATGTTTGAAAATATTTAAAAAATATATTAATATAGGTTCAAATAGATTTTTATAATATAAAACAATTTAAAAAAATCTGCCCACTTTGCGGGCACATTTTCATCGCGCGCTTCGCGCTCCGTAATACTCGATCGTCGCGCTGCGCGCTCCGGAATTTTTGAACGTCGCGCTTCGCGCTCCGTTCTTTCTGGACCTCGCGCTTCGCGCTCGGTCTTGTACTCTTCGCATACATTTAAGTTTATTTCTTATATTTTGATACTGAAGCTCAAACCAATTTTATAATAATATTACAGATGATGTGAATTACACATTTTCTCAAAGTCACTGAATTTCTTTTTGAATTTAAGTGAAACAGGAAATTCAATTTACTTAAGGCTCTATCGGCCTTAAGGAACACATTCTCATCATGACACTCGCGCTTCGCGCTCGATTTTCTGTATACATTTCAGTATAACTTTTTAATAAATTACATGATTAAAAGAATTTACTTTCTTCCACATATCTAAAAAGGAAAAACAATCGTAGACTTTATTTAAGGAAACGATTTTGCAGAACAACGCTTATTTCGTATCTCATATATTTTGGTGAAAAAAATCGAATTTTTTCAATATTAAAAATCAAAACATAAAATATACATCCTGTCCCGAAATTTCTTTATGAGAATTTGTAGACCTCATTTAGGCAAACAATTTTCCATCAGAATGTTTTTTTTGTATCTCACATATTTTGTCTAAAAAATGGAATTTTTAAATTTTTATCGTATTTTTTGGAATTGAAACGAAAAATATATCTTTTATCAGAAACTGTGTGAGACAAAACTTGTAGATCTTTTTGAAACTAACAACTTTGTATTCTTACGTTTTTTTGGTTTTTCGAATATTATTGTTAAAAAATTGAATTTTGGATTTTCAATAGTTTTTTTTTGAATTAAAAAGAAAAATATGCATCTTATGAAAAAATGTTATAATTCAAATTTGTAGGTCTTTATGTAGAAAATAATATTGTATCATAACGTTTTTTCGTATCTCGTATAATTTAACTGGAAAATGGAATTTTGATATTGACTTTTTTCGAATTTGAATATGCTGTAACATTTCTAATTTTGATTTAATCAAAAAATGTTATCAGGATAATTTGTAGAGATTTATGAGCACTATCAAAAACCAGTATTGAAATTTATGATTTTTTCAAAAAATTATTTTCAAAAACACAAAAGTAGTGCTCCATCCCTCAATTTTGATTGGATGTGGCTGGTTAACGAACTTGTCCTTACTTTTTCGGCTCCGATAAAGTGTACCGAAGCTCAATTCAATCTGATAATTCTATCGAGAGTTATGCCGCACACGACCTACAGACAGACAGACAGACAGACAGACACTTTCGTAAAAACCATTTTTTCTGACTCAGGGGGTCTCAAAACGTAAAGATTTGATGAAATTTTCGAAAGTCATTTTTCACATAAAACCAATACCTTCTCATCCATGATGAGAATTTAAAAAGATTGTTAGTTTAAGTACCTTTTTTTACCTAAATAATAATAAAAATTATTATTAGTTATGAGTAATTATTATTATTATATTAATTAAAATATATTTATCATAATATTTTTAATTATTTTTAATAGTAATTTTCAAAAAACCCAAAACTTTTTCAACTTAATTTTCACTTTTGTCACAAATATAAAAAATATCCATAAATTTAGAAAGTCTTTTCCCAACGCATACGTGAGGCGGTAATTATCAGCCTCGCAGGCGGATGTGATGAATCTAATGGAGATCAATGGAATCCTAGCGATGTTGGAGAGTGATGAAAGGGGGTTTATTTTCAGGAAAGTTTGAAAATATTTCAAAAATATATATATATATATTGTTTAAAAAAATATGAATGTAGAAACTAATAGATTTTTATAATAAGAAAACAATTTTAAAAAATTTTCGTTTGAGTACCTTTTTCTTTAGCTAAAAATTATTATTAGTTATAAGTAATTATTATTAGGTCCGCAACTAAGTTCCCGCTGTTTGTGAATAGATGGCTCCAGCCTTAAGTGCTGGTCGAATTTGACATATCCAAAACGTCATGAACCAAGCTTAGACATACGGAAAACTAACCGTTTTAACTCATTAATGATTTTTTTTTGGCGTCATACACTTTTGGTTGTGTGAAAATGTCTGATTTATTTCCAAATCATCATAACTTGCGGGACGTGTTGATTTTCGTCTTTCATTCGAAGAAAACGGCGGCTGAAGCGCAACGAGAGCTCCAAAAAGTTTAAGGAGATGTTGCTCTAAGTGAAACAACATGCCGTGATTGGTTCCGTCGCTTCAAAGATGGTGATTTCGATGTTGACGACCGTCCGCGTGAAGGAAGGCCAAATACCTTCGAAGACGCTGATATTATTTATTATGAGCTGTTGAAACCGAACGAAACCATCATTGAGGAACGGTATCGAACGCAATTGATGCGTTTGAGCCGAGCACTGCGCAAAAAACGGCCACAATACCAGCAGAGGCACAAAAAAGTGATTCTACTGCATGACAACACTCGCCCTCACGTTGCCAAACCCGTTCAAACCTAGCTGGAAACGTTCAAATGGGAAGTCCTATCCCACCCGCCGTATTCCCCAGATATTGCGCCATTCGATTATTACTTGTTCCCATCGATGGCACATGGTCAGGCTGATCAGCAGTTCCGCTCATAAGAAGACATCGAAAAATGGCATGATTTGTCGATAGTCTCAAAAGATGAACACTTTTGCCGTAAAAGTATTCGAGCTCTATCAGAAAGATGGGCAACAGTCGTAGCTAACGATGGGCAATATTTTGAATGATTCATTTGCAACCATTTTTTCACAATAAAGTTGCATTTTCATAAAAAAAAATATAATTATTATAATATTTTTCATTATTTTTAATAGTAATTTTCAGAAAACCCAAAACTTTTTCTACTTAATTTTCAATTTTTCACAAATATAAAAAAATACCCACATATTTAGAGAGTTTTTCAAGTAGCACATTGGCATTCAATTTTGATTCCAATGAAGAGATACAAGGACGTAGAGATAGACTCAGTGGATAATCATAATATGCAAATGATATATACTATAAAGTTCAGTCGCACTACTGACCCACCATAAATAAACGCTAACGGGTAGAAGAAGAAATAAAGAAAATCGTTTTTTGTTCAATATATTATTTATTAATATAAAAAAAATTAATTCTTAAACTCTTATATTACTATTATTACATCATTCTTAAAAAATTAAGTAACCCCCATTAGTTTTTCCAATAACCAATTTTCTAAAAGTATAACGTTTTGTAATGAACAATTACAATTCGGTACATTTTTAACATGATGAAAACATTGACTACAATTTTTGTTTCATTTTTTAAATGTTGAAGTGAAGGAAATCTTAGATCCAACATATCAAACATTTTTGTAGACGGTTTAGTAAAACGTTTCAACCAATTCTTTTTTTCTGAACCCTTTATGTAAATTGTTAGAGAATTTTTTGAAGTATTTTCAATAATAACTTTTATCATTTTATAAAGTACATCTCCAGAACTCGAAGGTATACCATGTAAATTATTTTCCAGCCAACGATTTATATTTCTATACTTCAATAATACACAAGTCCATTGACAAGCTGATTGAAAGTGAAAATTAATAGGCTTTGTTAATTGATTACACTTAATTGGAAGAATCGTTAATTCTTTGAGGATAAATTCATTGACAGGCAACTCAAATCCTTTAATTATTCAAGAACTCGATCATGTAAGATCAAACAATATGCAGCAGTTTGAGCGGGAAAATTTTCTTTAGCTTTAAACTCTAAACGAATATCTACTGATCCAGTCTTCAAGGATTCATTTTGCTTTGAACAGTCAATTAGAATCAAAGGAGGGAAATCCAAAAAATCACTTTTTGACAAATATGGTTGAGGTTTTCTACTATAATAATTTGTTTGAAAAGTGATGTACATTTCGTTAAGTAAAGCGTATTGTTTTTCATCAATATCAAGATTGAGATTGCCATACGGATAACTCTGATTGTTTAAAAATAGTTTTACATCAGTAATTTTACAATGATCAAAATGACTAGCATTTTCATAGACTGATGTATAATTTTTTATAAGAATTGTCAGACCAACGTTTTTGTTCTTATTAATCTCTACAGCATTAAGTTCATAAAAGGCATTGATAATTAATGAATCTAGTATTAGTAACCGGAGTTTCCATCCTCTTTTACTAATTTTCCTTGAATGTGAAATACTTAGTATTTGATCTTCCATTGCAAATTTTGAGACGTTGGTAAATAAAAATAAAAATACAAATACAAATATAAAAGAATTTTATTTTTTTTCTTTGAGCTATGACCTTGAGACCCAAGTTCTTCAGGAGTTGAATATTGTGCGGTCTTAGCAACTTGAATGCAGGTTTGTGACTGACTTTTTTTAGACATCCTACCTCATTATTATAACTAAGACCGATTTTTCTATTGAACACAATCCCCATAATTATAGAGATTTTATATGTAGTTTAAGTGTTATGATTTCACCTCGAAAATATACTAGATTTCCGTCTTGATCAACTATTTTTAGCTGAATTTTATCTATGGTTTTGACGGCAACTAGCAAGTAAATGACATGTGATGGCACCTCAACTACTAAAAAATGACCTATAGAATCTGCCTTTTTAAAATTTATTTCACGATTACAAAAAATTCCACTGAGTAAAGTATTATTATTAGGTACAATATGGATTTCAAATCTCTTTTTCATCAAAATATTCTGCAAAAAACAATATACTTATTTATATAGAGAGTATAAATTTTTCAATTTCAACTGATTGCATAAAAATTTGAGACATAAATCTCCACATACAAATGTATTATAATTCTGATACCTATCATGATTATATTTTATTCTATCAACACTAAGATATTCAACGAGATTTAAGGGAGGTCGAAGGTTACCTAAACTATCAAAATATTCAACATTATTTTCAACTGTTTTATATGCAACCCAATGCGTACTTGGTCCATCTTTATTTTTTAAATTAA
Source organism: Diplolepis rosae (assembly GCA_030998225.1). Lineage (NCBI taxonomy): Eukaryota > Metazoa > Arthropoda > Insecta > Hymenoptera > Diplolepididae > Diplolepis > Diplolepis rosae. The sequence goes on along the minus strand of JAPYXD010000608.1, from coordinate 5,152,009 downwards.
CAATAGCTGATTCAAATATACGAGGTATCCTGGACCTCGGAAATCTACAGTCGAGGTCACATTTCATTTTTTGCATAAGCGAAAGTTGGAGATGGCTTTCCAGCGTCATTGATGCGCTACAAATGGGAAAAACAGCAAAAAAATCCTCAGAGCATCTTTGACCTTGAAAATGTCTATTTTAAGGTGAAATTTTAGTGTCCATCACAAACGCAGTGAGCTTTAACCTCATATTTGAAGGTTACATAAAATACTGCGGCATTCATCCTCAGCATGATCTAAGATCAACGCAGAAACTCATCTCATCTTCAAAAATACATGAATGTCAAAAAATTTATTTATTGCTAGTATCTACAAGAGGATTAGCACTCGGTTTTTTTTTCTGTAGAGGAATGAATTTTTTACTCATTCACTTCTATAAATTTATAATATGCTGCAGATTGCTATTTTACATTCATAATTTATTACTCTCCAGGATTTCCACAGTATGTATATAATTTTTACTTTTGTCATTTTTCTTCACTATTTATCAAACAGTGTATCATACTTTTATCTTCCATAAAATGGCTGAAAATGAAGCTGGGAGTAGTGGCGAGTCCGAATCAGAAAATGAAGTATTAGAAAATGAAGACATCGGTGAAATCGATTCGGAAGACTTTCATTATAACAAAACTCAATTGTTTGAGGACGCAAATTTTTACCCATCAATCAAAGATATTGAAGGTAGCTCCGAAATAAAACCGAATATCCCTTTTTCGGGAAATAGGCCAATCGATTATTTCAATTATTGTTGTGATTCTTCTCTGCTCCAAAAAATTGTAGAGGAGACGAATCTTTATGCAACTCAAAATCCTATCACTCAATCTTCCCACATGAAAGCTTGGTCCCTTGTCACAAAAACAGAATTGGGAAAATTTTCATGACCGTTCGATTCTAATGGGCCATGTCCAGAAAGGCGATCTACAAAGTTATTGGTCCACAAATCTTTTTCTACAGGCTCCAATTGTTCGTCAAATAATGTCTCGCGATAGATATATTCACATCCTGCCATGTTTACATTTTCATGATAATGAAGAATTCGTAAATCATCCTTTAGTGAAAATAAAGTCAGTAATAGGACACGTACAAAGTAAATTTTCGGCAGCTTTTACTCCAGGGAAAAATCTGTGCATTGATGAAAGTCTATTATTATTTGACCTCTGAATAGACGCTGTACATAACAAGAGTGCCTGCGAAAATTTGTTAATGTTTTTTACGTATTCAGCGCATCAAACTACGTACGAAAACCTTCTCAGAACTCGGCTTATACTAGAAATGAAATTTGAACTTGAAATAGAGATTTTCAAGATCAAGGGTGTCTGCGGGATTTTTTTACTATTTTTTACGTATTCGGCGCATCAAACTACATACGAAAACCTTCTAAAAACTGATAATTAATTTTTAGATACACGTTCCACTAATACTAAACTATAATTTTTCCAAATTATGAATCGAAGAAGAAATGTCTGGCAGTTGATAATTTAAGTGTCTATTTCCTTGTTGAAAAAGAGTCTCATTTTAAAAAAAAAAATATTTAACAACTTCCATTCTTCCAGACTTAGAGATATAGATGCTATTTTTAAACCGTATTACGTATTAACTTTTCTGAAACTTGTTATATTATAATATTCACCAACTTTTAACTCTTTCAAACTTTTGAAAGGCAAGATAGCAGCAATTCTATTTATTTTCTTTAAGGTCATATTCTTGCAGAGAAATATGCCCTAATTTTGTTGATATTACTTGAATATTAGATCTTGCTTCAATCAAACGTTTGATTTCTTGAATATTTTGCAATAGCGTATTCACTCTAACTTGTATTTCACGTTTATTTTTTTCAACTTTGTACATATGAGAAAAATGTATGGAACGTAACTAAACTGGATAAGTTAATAAGCAGGATTGTTGGATTTGGGGCTCGGAAAACCCAAAGATGATTATTGAAAAGCCTCTCTATCCGCAACGTGTAACTGTTTGGTGCGGGTTTTGGCCAGGAGGGATCATTGGGCCTTATTTTTTTTAAAATGAAGCTGTTCTTTTGCGTGAAAAGTTTCAGGACCGAGTAATTTCTTGAAACGGAGATTACAATTGATCACCGAGATCATGCGATTTAATACCTCTAAACTTTTTTCTTGGAGGTTACGTGAAAGATAAGATTTATGCTGATGCTCCTCAGTCAATTCAAGAACTCAAAAAGAAGATTCGTGTCGTTATCGACGAAATAGAGCCCTAAATGTGCGAAAATATAATGGAAAATTTCATCAAAAGAGCATGGTCTTGCAAACGTAGTCGTGGAGGCCAAATCAATGATATTGTTTTTCATTATTTATGGCAAGCCTTCCACTATTGAATTAAATAAAAATCAAATAATTTTTCACAAAAACGCGCGTTTTTCTTATAAATCAAAATGAAACCTCTAATTGGAAAACCCTGTAGTTGTGCAAACACTGACCGCCCCTATAGAACTCCTTATACGCACGATCTAGCAAAATCTATCATGGCAATGCAGATTGCTTGATTGATTATTCTGGAACAAACTTTTTTTGTTTCCCTAAATGTGCGCTTTTACTCACACTTTCAACTCTACTTTATTAAAGTTTCCTCAGATTTTTTTCCACTCTCTTTTAACTTCTAATTTTAACTGTGGTAAAAAAATTATAGATCCGCGGACTGTCTTGGTAATATAACTGGTTATATTACCCTACATTAAATTCTCGGTAATTTTAGAACTCTATCTGCGGCTACCGTCGCGACTTGGAAAAAAGCAAGTCGGTTATACGGGCTGCAGCACTGACTGCTTCGATGTGATTTGCCCAGCCACAGTCGTGATCGCAGCGCCACCCGCAGTTATTAGTGTGATACGGCCTTAAGAACGTTTTCGAAGAGCTCGAAGTACGAACTTGCATTAGAGCGTCGCTGTCGAACGATATCCTGTCTTTTAGCATGCAAACACAATTGAGGGGTCCGATGCAATAAGGGGCTTAGCGGTCGGATCTCCTCGAACGTGACAACTCGGTTACAGATTTTCCGAAGTCAAAAAAATTCATTAAAAAAAATACCATCATATTCAGCGTTATTTATTTTCTTGATTTCCGAAAATCGGTAATCGAGACGTCACGTTTGAGGAGATCCGAGCACTAAGCCCTTTATTGCACCCGGCACCTGGCACATACATGGGCAAATACATGTATGTATTGAGGTTTCATTTTGATTTATAAGAAAAACGCGCGTTTTTGTGAAAAATTATTAGATTTTTATTTAATTCAACTGTAGGTATCTTTTTAAAAACTTTCATCAGCGCACGATAGCTTAAAAATAACTGGTTTGACTAAATATAATAAAATCCATAACGTCATGAAAGCACAGGCAAACATCTTAAAGCCTTTCTGTTATATTTTTTACAGATTACTGTAAAACTGATAATCCAGAAGTGTGAAATTCTAAATTATGAGTTTAAAAATTTACAATAAGTTCAAAACACGCAAATATTCCTCTCATATATCAGAAGAATATGTTCTATTTTATAGATCAATTCAAAAATTAAAAAGTCAAACATTTAGAATTCACTAATTATTAAAAAATTACTTATAAAGAAATCGAAAGAATGGAACACAGATAGTTCAAGTCGTTCTTGCATGACCGATAGAACTTAGCTAAAAATTGTGAGTTTACGGTACACAGAAAAAATTGAAAACCAATGTTTCGCGTGCGGGACGTCAATCGCTCGCGTCGCAGGGTGAAAGTCTGTTTACACACGAAAGATTCGTGCGCGTGTCTCTTGGTGACGGGACAATAGTCTATAGTGCGCAAACATTTATGGCTAGTTTACGTGACACAAATCATTGATGCCAGCATTTGACAAGCCTTGGCGCACACGCAGAAAAATGCAGATTTTTTAATCTTCCGCCGAACAGTGAAAATTGTGAATCAATGATTGCGCGTGCACGTCGAGGATTTATATCACGGAAACTAGTTAGAGATGTTCGCGCACTAAAGACTATTGTCCCATCGACAAGAGCCACGCGCACGAAAGGTTCATGCACAGAGAGCAAATAGTGTATGTCAGCACACGAATCTTTCTTGTGTAAACAGACTTACAACCTGTGAGACAAGCGATTGACGTCTCGCACGCGAATCATTGGTTTGCAATTTTCACCGTCAAGCTAATAAAATAAACTTCCATTCGGTGACTAGGGTGCACGATTTAGTCGTCGAGCTTTACATTTGGTCTTATGTGTTCTCTGGGGTACATGAATATTCCCCATATTATATATTTCCTAAAATTTATTTGATCCAAATTCATGTAAGCGAATTACCAATTGCTCCAATTTTTATATTCCCGATTTATCACATAACCCAATGTTTATATTTTCGAATTTTCATTTCTTCGAATCATTATTTGACATAATTTTCATATTTCCAAAACATCCCTTAACTCAATTTTTATCGATCCGAATCATCATTTGTCATAATTTTTATATTTTGGAATTACTATTTCTCTTGATTCCCACTTCACCGAATTGTCATGTTATAGAAAACACATCCCGCCAAAAAATAACAATGCCAAATTCAACATCATTTTCTAGTGCCATTTAAAGTCAATAAGTGTTTAAAGTTTCAAAACAAAATATAAACTTCAAGACTTTTTATATTTGTAAATCAGCTCATTCACTTAGAAAATTATGTAGAGAATATTTTATATTGAGAAATGATAAAACATGAGATTCAACTTAAAAAAATAAAGTGTTTGAATATTTAAGAAATACATAAATTATTACGTGTACAACTTTGCTTCCACCGTTTTCCCCAAAATTTGAGGCTTTATTCTTAAAACGTGATTACCTATTTATGATTCAAGGTAGTGTCCGTCGCTAGCCACTACTTTTTGCATGTTTCTGGCAATTGTCGGATACCATCTCGTAAAAACGATGTGTCTTTTGAGGCGATCCACGAATCGATCCATTTTTGACTTCTTCATAAGAGCGGAAATACAGAAAGATTTTAAATTGTTTAAATTGAAATTTTATTTGCATTATTGCGATATAAGAGTTTGAAATTGTCTACGAGGAGACCTGTCGACAACGTATCCTATCTGATACGCGACTAATGATCCTCTGATAATGTAGGCAGTGGCAAAAATTTCGAACTCAACTACCTAATTTGAAATTAAATTTGAAAGTAAATTTTTTCCACTCCTCGCAAAAATGTTGATGTCAGAACTTGCAAGACACTGACCTACTTGACAGAACGATAAAAATGCTTTTGACTTTCCTATAACAACCGTTTATTGTTAAGTATTATTCAATTATTTAATCATTTAAAAAAATTTTTTATTTAAAATGTTTGGACAGAACATTAAATATTTGGAAAATATTTTAAATATTAATACATTCAGAATTATATATTTAAACTTTCATGTAAAAATGTTACGTATTTTAAGCATTTTTACCAAAGTATTTAACTCTATAGTAATGGTTTGTCGAATGTACTTTACACCAAATAAATTTCAAAAGTGCAAGATCGTATGCAAATTCAGATATAATTTATGCTTTTTTTGTAATATTCAAACCCTTTCTTTACACAGACACTACCATCGTAAATTAGAGGTTCACCTGTTGCTTCAGCTATTGTAGACGTAACTTAATTTTTATAATAAAAGGTTAAAATTTTTTCCTGATGCTAGAATGGAAGTTAATACAGTTTTACTTCTAACAAGCCTAAGTTAGAAGGAAAATATTAATTTTGTAAAAATATACTACAAAAAACGTCAAATTTCCATCTTTTTTAATAATATTAGTTTCTCTAATAATAATTCATATTCTGAAAACTATAGTCTCATTTTAAAGGTGAGCCTTCATACTATTTTCTTATATGATTAAGATATTTTTAGAATCTTTTTCCTGGATTCTGCCCATGGTTCTAAAGAATCGTCAAACTTTAAACAATGACTACGAAATCAATTTAAAGAATTTCAAAAATCGAAACTATCAATACTTTGCTAAATATCACTCGTCACATGTTTGTCGAATTAGCTCCAAACCATGAAAATTTTGAGGTATAAATTCTTATTCGAATTAAGATATAATTTAATGACATTTTTTAATGATCAAACCCTTTATTTACATTTATTTATTGAAATTTTCATGTAAGAGATGTTTTGTATTTCAAGATATTTTATTCAAAAGATTTTGCTCTATACGAGTACACTGTAAAAAATATCGTTAAATTTTCCTACTATGTATTGGGAAATTTTTCCTACATCCTTAGGGAGCATAGATTTTCCTACAGAAAGTGGAAATAAAGGGTTTCCCAATAGGGGTGATATGATTTTGAATGTCCCTATCGGGCTCATTTGAACTGAAATTTTTGACGTCTGCTGTCAGTTGTCATCAGTAAGGTTTGCCATTTAATCATGAGTAGTTTCACGCTTCCACAACGTTTGGAAATTGTCCAATTATTTTATCAAAATTCGAGAAGTTTTGTCGGTGTTCAAAGAGCATATCGTGCAAAATATGGTCGTCATTCTGCTCCATCCGCGCTCTCAATTCGTCGAATAATCGATAAGTTGGAGAGTGAATTTACTCTATTGGATACTAAGCCTAAAAATCGTATGCGTACCGCACGTTCTACACAGAATATAGCCGCCGTACAGGCCAGTATCGAGGAAAACCGTGAATTGTCCGTGCCACGCCGATCTCAGGAATTGGGCCTGTCCAGGATGACTACCTGGCGTATTTTGCGATTGGATCTTGGCCTGCATCCCTATAAGATCATTCTGGCCCAAGAACTGAAGCCTAATGACCATCGTTTGCGTCGGGAATTCGCGGATTGGGCTCTGGAATCAATTGAAAATGATCCCAATTTTCATCAAAAAATCATCTTTTCTGATGAGGCGCATTTTTGGCTCAAGTCTCGGGGGACATTTGGCCGATATATTGTTTAAATCATAAATGGCATAGAATATCCAATATAATAAAAAAGATTTCGATCAATTCCGAATGAATATTCAGTGTTTTTTTTCAATTTCAAAACATATCACCCTTATTGGGAAACCCTTTATTTCATAGATTTGAGGAAAATTGACCGAATTTCTGGACTTATTTCCGAACTATTAAGAAATATATAAAAAAAGTGAGAACATTTCACAAATCTCCTAAGTTGTAGGAAATTTTCCCCGTGAAAAGCGGCAATTATTCCACAAAAACGGAAATTTGTTCACTTTTTTTCGATCTTTTTCCACCTAAATTATGAAATATATCAATTATTCCTAATAAACTGGATATTTATCCGACCAAACAGTAGGAACTATTTCTAGTTCTATGTCGGAAATATTTCCGACTATATCTTTGGAAAAATTTACGACCCATTTATATTTTAAGCTGTCCGACTATTTTCGGAAAAATTTCCAAAAATTTTTTTACAGTTTTTTACTACAGTGTAGTAAAGGTTTTTCGAATTTGCTTTATACCAAAGTAAATGTTGAGGGATAAATTCGAATGTAAATTTATATATAATTTATTGACATTTTTAAATAATCGAACCCTTCATTTACATATATATTTATTGGAATTGTTATGTAAAAGATGTTATGTACTATAATCAAATTTTCAAAGTATTTCGTTCGGAAGGAATATTTTTAAATTCGATTTTATATCAGAAAAATCTGGATTTGTAATTTCGTATGCAAATTAAGATACAGTTTCTGTTTTTTTAAATACTCAAATCTTTCATTCACACTAATATAACAAAATTCAAATGTGAGAAATGTTACGTGTTTAAAAAACTTCTCAAAGTATTTTATTCGAATGAAATGTTTCTCAATGTTATCTTATACCAAAGATATCCTACTGTGTAATTTCGTGTGCATATTTAGACATAATTCACGTATTGTTCAAATATTTAAACTCTCCATTTTTTAAACTTGTATTTCATGTTTAATCATATCTCATTATAAAATATTTTAATATGTAAATACTAGTTTGTTACTTCTTCATACCTATCAAACAAATGAAGATAAATAATGCAAAACTATGTCTGGTGTGACAGCTGTGTTTTTCGTGCTTTTTTGGGAATTTTTGCTGGCGATTCATAAGCATATATAATCTTGGTTTTTGAGTACATGTTTATTGACATTTCAACAGTAGTTCCAATTTTTTATTCAAAACCACTATTTTATAAGCCTGCAGTGCCGTCTGAAAAATCAGCGTTGTATAGCCCCTTACCGAATGGTGACAGCTGGTGTCACGTAACTACTTCCAAAAACGCCACACTAACACGTAAATAATTCCGAAAATGGCCACTGAATAATGCAAAATGTTTTCTCTGATCCTACACGGAGAAAAAAATCTGACTGTAATAGCAAAAACACTGGTCATGCTTTTGTAGCATGAAATTCACAATGCTATGGTTGCAGGAAACTTATTCTATTTGAGCATAAGTTCTCTTACAACCGATATATTAGGCCACGCCTACTTTCGAACGTAGCAACTTACGTGTTCTATCGGTTGTAAATGAACTCTTGGTAAAATAGGATGAGTTTTCTTGCAACCATAGCAAGGCAAAGGTCAAGCTATTTTTGCAAGGAACATTGCTCTGATAGCATATGACACTAGAAATAATGGTATGCGCTTGACTCTTATATAGTATATGACTTTCCATGCTAAAAATGCCAATATTGGTGGAAGCTCATACCAATTTCACACATTAAGTTCGGTGCTTTAATAGAAAGAGCTGAGTTCACTAAAATAGTTAGATTTTTTTCTCGGTGTACTGTTGGAAAAAATAATGACACCAGATGGAACTTATACCCAGACCGAACCACATTTCAAATTTCGCGCCATACGAGATTAATAATATTGCAGATGATTACCATGACAGCCCGAGTCGAACTATTGATTCTCTTTTGATTCTCTTGATACTCTCTTGATTCTCTTTTGCTTCTATTGATACTCTCTTGATTCTCTTTTGCTTCTCTTGATACTCTCTTGATTCTCTTTTGCTTCTCTTGATACTCTCTTGATTCTCTTTTGCTTCTCTTGATACTCTTTTGATTCTCTTTTGCTTCTCTTTATACTCTCTTGATTCTCTTTTGCTTCTCTTGATACTCTTTTGATTCTCTTTTGCATCTCTTGATACTATTAGAGATTATTGAACTGTTTTTTTTTTAATGAAAGTACATTTAAAGGACTACGGCGCAATTACCAAGGCGATTCAGTAGCGCTCGAATCGTCAGAGAGAGCAGACATGAGTCATAATGAGTTCTGTGTACGCAAAACGTTTTGAAGCGGTCTTCTTGTGTACCCATCCAAAGGGACCACTTATGTCCTATACAGCCGCTGCTAAATACATCAAAAAGTCGAAATCGTTCGTGAAGAAGTGGGTTGAGCGTTATAAAGCCAATAAAAAACACCCCGTGAAGGACCATTTTTGGGGATGCTTCTCATAGCGCGGTTTTGGGTGTTTAGAGCTCTTCACCGAGAACTTGAATGCTCAGAAAATGCTCCAAATATATGAACGTGGTCTTCTAAGGTCTGCTACAAAGATGTTTGGAGCTGATACGGCCGATTGAATCTTATAAGAAAATAACGACCCGAAACATCAAAGCCGTCTCTGCACCGCCTGGAAAACAGAAAATGGCATCACAACTTTGGACTGGCCATCACAGTCCCCCGATGCGAATCCAATCGAAAATGTCTGGAGTGTTTTAAAGAGGAAGCTTGCGGGAACACGTGTCTTCACCCTGAAACAGCTCTCCCAAAAAATCAGGAAGATATGGCAAGAATTACCAACTGGATTCTGGACCAACCATTCTGGACAACGATGGGGACTGGACTATCTATTAGATAGTAGCGCCGTACTCCTTCGAGAGTACTTTTATTTAAAAAAAAAAACGTTTTAAAATCTCTAATAGTTTTCGGAAAATCGAGGACGCTCTTGTTGAACCCTTTTCATTCTGGTACTTGAGGGTATGTGATGCGTAATGACGTCACAAATGACCAACCATTTTATATTATTTATATTCATCGGGTTGATTAGGATAGGAATGTAAATATAATCATGAAATTGTAGGCAACAATGAGGAATCCATCAAAAAATCAATCTCCGGTACCATTCGGATTTTTACTTCGAAAAATAAAATTTTTCAAAATTAATGTTTTCAAAACAAAATTCGACATGACCAGTCATTGATACTTTGATACATTCCTCATTATTTTCCAAAAGTCTGGTACTATATTTTCGTTTCTATCTTAATCAACACGATCAATATAAATAATAATAAACCGTTGCTAATTCCTGACGTCATTAGGAATTATATACTTTTAAAAATGGAGAATCTTAGAGTTGGTAAGGAGAATCTTCGTTGCTACTCTTTAAGATCCTCCAAGGTGCAGAAACGGAAATATCTGCAGGAGAAGAGCATCAACAGAGGATCAAAATTACATTGATTTAAGCAGCTAATACGCCTCTTTTGATTCTCTCAAGTCCTCGAAAATGGAGCATCTTAGAGAATCAATAGAGAATCAATAGTTCGACTCGGGAGTCGTATATTTTCATGTAGAACAATATAATAGTACGTCGTGTTGTTACGTGTTGACGTAGTAAAGTGCAATAATTACATATCGTCCTGCACTTGAAATCATGGATAAAACAACAAAAATTCCTCCACTTAACATAAATCAAGAAGCCAAAGAAGCGCAACGTGATACCAGTTGTCACCATTCTGTAAGGGCAACACAAAGCTCATTTTTCAAACGGCACTGGAGGCTCATAAAATGCTGATTTTGAATAATAGTATATTATGTGCCTAGGCGCATAATGAGGGTTATCACGCGACGGGCGACAATGCTCGCAGGAGATCGAAGCCAAGGCGTAGTCGAGGTGTAGCCGAGGCGCGATCAGTCCTGTGAGCATTTTAAGCGGGTCTCGTAATTACGCGAATTGTGTGCATTGGCACATATTCTATTTTATGTGACTTCGGTGCGTATACGAGTTTTTATGCGTACACTCGAATTCTCGTCCATTGCACTTGATATTTCGCGACTACTTTCGGCCATTTTGATTTTCTCGATCTTGTGTAGTAGCAACGTATTGTAATAGAGCATGCGCAGTTCAAATGTACAAGGCTTTGTCAGTACGGTGCCAACGCCGTACGAAGAAGAATAAGAAGAAGATTACGCTCCGCTGTATGTTTATAGGCACATGCGCAGTTCAATTTTTACATTACATTCCTCTGTATCGTAAAACACAACATTACGCTATTCTCAACTGTAGCATAAAAACGAGTTTACGCGTTGGAGGCACATAAAATATCGTACATTACTCGTAGCATTAGACACGTTTTCTCACGTGGAGCTCAATATTTGCAGAACTCGTTGTACCGACGTGCCAAACACTACTCGTAATGTAATATATTATTACAAGACAAAATACGGAGTTTAATTAGTTAATTGAGCTTTCATAAGACACATATTTCAAAATCCATTGGATTCAAAATGTTCCAAATTAATTTTTCAACAAATTTTTCAACAAATTCGCGTGAAACCCGAGAAAAACGTGTATTTTTCCTATTTACATAATATATTTTAAATATTTTGGCAAAAAGAAATTTTCATTTTGTTCAATTACATTTTTTTAATTATATTTTTTCATGTTGATAAATGCCATGGGGCAATTTGCCAAAAGGATAAAAAGAATTGCAACAAAAAAATCAGCCTGCATTTTTTTTCTATTTTTCACCATTTTTGTACAAAAAAATACTACTACCAAAAATTTGGTATCAATATTTTCATAAGTAGACTGTCCAGAGATTTTTTTGGAAACATCATTTTTTTACTTTTTTCTAGAAAGTAGTCCCAATAGACTTCACAATATATGTTAATATATACCTATAAAAGGTGGCAGCCCTACTCTATTAGTTAGGGAGAGGCTTAAAAGCTTTATTTTGTCGTTGGTTTCAGCCTTTATCTCGATGAGCTAATTTTTGAACCGCAATACAGATCTTCAAAAGGGATTGTTAAGGGCTTTTAAAAGGGTAAGGCAACTCTAGTGCTTTCGAAAAAACTCATTGAGTACTATACTTTAGGAACATTCCCACCCTTTAGCTCGTTGGAATGACTTTTCTGCTGTCAATTCTTGGACTCTATAGTTAACTCTTGAATATAGTCAGTTGGACCCTCGAGATATTTAGATTGGCCTTCCATTTTTGTCCCAGAAACACTTCTACAGAATTTTGTCACGTGGGATAGATTGTTTACATGAATTTTCAAACATAAAAAGATGATGTGAATTTCATTTTTGTTGAGAAATTTCAATTCATCATGAAATTTTTAAATCTATTATTTAAACAATGTTTTCTTTCTTGAATTCAATGTTAAAAAATCTTGGTTGTTCTCATTCTCATGTATTTCTCACTTTTTTCGCTCGGTATGCAACTGTATCTACAATTTAAACAAAATATTTGCATCTGAAAAAATTATACAAGGAATTTAATGTGCGACAGTAAAAAATATATAAATCTTTGTGTTCTTGAATTGCCTCGATTCACGGTAATATTATATTTTGCAATTCTCTGAGAGCAAGTTCGCTGGATGCATAATTGCGTAAGGTGGTGAGGCCCTGCACATGGCCGTTTATAGCTAGAAATGACATCATCGTCTATCTCTCCATATACACCTAGCACGTAATCGTTATGCGGAGGCGTATCAGCTGGGTCGTATCTTATTTCCGTTTAATTTCTTTCACTTAGAAGAGAAAGGGACGCGACACGGATCGAGATTATAAGTGAGAGAGAAAGAAACTTGGGGCAAGGAGAAGAAGAGAATGAGTCGTGCGCCGAGTGTGCAGGTCGCGTGTCGGTAAACGCTAACCTAAGATTGTAGTAAAAGCATAAGCAACCAAGCGTGAGATGATGAAGAGTCTTGCAGCGCAGTGCGAGCCTTTGATCGCTGGGCTACTGGTATCTACTTTATTCTTTGATTATATTATTACTGATCGTCAATCTCAGAAATAACAAAGTGTACATATTTGGCTTTTTCATTCAACAGAAAAACCCGAAGGTGAAAAGGAATATGGATAAAAGCTTTGAGGGAACCAAAGTAAAAAAAATCTGCCCGCTTCGCGGGCACATTCTCATCGCGCGCTTCGCGCTCGGTCTTGTGCTCTTCGCATACGTTTAAGTTTATTTCTTATAATTTAATACTGAAGCTCAAACCTACTTTATAATATTAAAGATGATGTAAATTAGTCATTTTCTCAAATTCACTACAATTTCTTCTTAAGTTTAAGTGAAACAGGAAATTCAATTTACTTAAGGCTCTATCAGCCGTAAGGAACACATTCTCATCATGACGATCGCGCTTCGCGCTCGATTTTCTGTATGCATTTTTGTAACTTTTTAATAAATTACATGATTATTGATAAATTTATTTTCTTCCAAATATCTCAAAAAGGAAAAACAATCGTAGACTTTATTTAAGGAAACGATTTTGCAGAACAACGCTTATTTCGTATCTCACATATTTTGGTGAAAAAAATCGAATTTTTTTAATATTAAAAATCAAAAAATTAAAATATACATCCTGTCGAGAAATTTCTCGATAAGAATGTGTAGACCTTATTTAGCCAAAGAATTTTTCATCTAAAAGTTTTTTTTTTATCTTACATATTTTGTCTAAAAAATGGAATTTTTGAATTTTAATCGTATTTTTTGGAATTGAAACGAAAAATATATCTTTTATCAGAAACTGTGTGAGACAAAATTTGTAGATCTATTTGAAACGAACAACTTTGTATTCTTACGTTTTTTTCGTATTTCACATATTATTGTTAAATAATTGAATTTTGGATTTTCAATAGATTATTTTTGAATTAAAAAAAAAAATATGCATCTTATGAAAAAATGTAACAATTCAAATTTGTAGGTCTTTATTTATTCAATAATATTGCATCATAACGTTTTTTCGTATCTCGTATAATTTAACTGGAAAATGGAATTTTGATATTGACTTTTTTCGAATTTGAATATGCTGTAACATTTCTAATTTTGATTTAATCAAAAAATGATATCAGGATAATTTGTAGAGATTTATGAGCAATATCTAAAACCAGTATTGAAATTTTTGATTTTTTCAAAAAATTATTTTCAAAAACACAAAAGTAGTGCTCCATCCCTCAATTTTGATTGGATGTGGCTGGTTAACGAACTTGTCCTTACTTTTTCGGCTCCGATAAACTGTACCAAAGCTCAATTCAATCTGATAATTCTATCGAGAGTTATGCCGCACACGACCTACAGACAGACAGACAGACAGACACTTTCGTAAAAACCATTTTTTCTGACTCAGGGGGTCTCAAAACGTAAAGATTTGATGAAAATTTCGAAAGTCATTTTTCACATAAAACCAATACCTTCTCATCCATGATGAGAATGTAAAAAAATATATTTCATTCAGCAAAGCCACATGTCCCATGTCGGTTTTTAAAACAGTTCAACTCGATCGTTGAGAGACTCCGGTAACAAAGTCTTCAAGAGAAATTCTCAAAATTGACTAGTTGACATTTGTAAAAAAAGAAAATTTTCTGGCCGGTTCGTTCTGTAAAATTCTAAGTTTTGTTCGTTCTATACGCAGTGAATTTTACATATTTTTTTCAATACGTGATGTGCATACCAGACTGCCTCATTTTGATTTGCAAGCTATGAGATAAGTTTTTGATTTTTATGCATTTTCTTATTCTAATAATCTCTTATATTTTAATCTTTAAATAAAATTTTGAATTAATCTTTTAATTTATGGCACTGAAGTGGGGCACCATATGTGGCTGAAACGTTTGCCTTACTTTCTACGTTTTTTTTATATCTGCCATTGATAATTTTTAATGCGAAAATAAAAAGAATCTAACCCAATGTGAAAATAACAAAATAAATAAAAATTATCTAAACTTAAACTCGACTGATCGTCTGTCCTTTTTTGTCCTAATATGATAAAGAAGGACGCGTTCGAGTTTTCATTGTACGTTGAAAAAAGACTCAAATTTGTCTCTTTCTATCATGGCTTGATGAAAAAGGATAGATGATATTTGAGTTTAAATTTAGAATTTAGGTCTTCATTGTGTTCGGGCATAATTTGTCGAAACTTCTGTATCTTCGTATCAGGTGACTGTTATTGTTACTCATTAAGTCACGGATATTGTTAACCTAGGGAATAAACGGCCCCAAACAGCTATTTACTTTTGTGCAGCGTTCAAACTTTTTATACACCTTCCATATCACTCACCTTGTATTCGTTCTAAAGGCGTGGAGAGTACCCATTTTTTTGCGAGTGTGGAAGAAAAGTTTATAAACACCTGATGGTGACCAGGTTGGTACTTTCTCTATGAAAAACAAGAGGATATCATGTGCTGTTGACCCTGCTAAAGACCGGTCCAAGTTATTTCTTTTAAACATTCTTATCATATGAGAAGGTATTGATTTTATAAAAAAAATCACTTTCGGAATTTTCATCAAATATTTACGATTTGAGACACCCTGAGTCATAAAAAATGGATTTTACGAAAGTGTCTGTCTGTCGTCCGTCTCTCTGTCTGTCTATCCGGCGTCAGTGGACACCTTAACTATCGATAGAATTATAGGATTGAATCGAGCTTTGGCATAATTTATCGGAGACGAAAATGTAAGAACAAGTTCTCTGACCAGCCACATCGGAAAAAAATTGTGGAAATGAGAGCACGTCTTGTGTTTTTGAAAAAATTACAATACTATTTTCTGTTAGTTATTACAAATCTATACGAATTATCGTAATAACATTTATCGATTAATCCAAAATTAGAAAAGTTTCACACGGTTTCGGTTAAAATGTATATTTTTCATTTCAATTTTAAAAAATACCATAAAAATTAATAAATTCAATTTCTTTTTAGTACGTGAGATAGAAAATTATTTGCCAAAATGAGGTCTACAAATTGTAAATAGGACATTTTTCGAACCGATGTAAGGGAGATGTACCAGATACGGGACGGGTTTTGTTTTTCGGCCATATCTTTTGACTGATCTGACATTTTTAGTTCATATAAGGATCAAATTAAAGCATGTATTTGCTCAACTTTTATCTCCAAATGGTATATTGATATCATTCACAGAAAAAAAATTGTGACCATTTTTGTAAAGTGATGTTTTTCGGACCAAAAAATTTTTCGCACCAGGTACGGGACACCTAGAAAAATTCGCTAAAAATGGGAAAATATGAAGTAAAAACACCATAAATAAAGAAAACATCAATTTTTATTAATTCTGAAAGATTTCAGTGGCAAAAAGGAATATAAAAAATGTTTTTTTTTCATTATTTCAATCTAATTGACAAATGGACAAAACCAAATCAAAATATCAATTTAATTGCTTAAAAACACCTTAGTTCGATAAAAATGTCGATACATGACAGTAAATATGCCAAAAATACATTTTATGTAACAAAATCCAAGTGTCCCATACCTCGTGACACAAGCTGTCCCACACCCGGAACATGCAAAATATTCACCTTGTTCTGTTGAATAACTTGGAATAACGGCACTTTGAAAATAATTCGATAAAACTTTTTAAAATGATTTTTACACACGATGTCTTGAGCTAACACAAGGAATGCGACTATTCACATCGGTGTTTTACCAAAAATTAGCTACTGTCATTAGAAACATTTGACACTTCTTCAATTGGCCATATTGGTATTTTAACATTGAAAGAATCAACTGTCCCGCAACTGGTACATCTCCCCTATATTTTATGTCAAATTTTTTTTTTAATGCAAATGTGGCTCCTATGAATATAAAGTAAAAACTTTATAAGTCTATCGTGTATAAAAGGGTGGATAATTCGGCAGATATATAAGTAGGAACATTGCAACGTTAAATGCGAAGGCGTGAGAATTATTGAGTTGTCCCAGAAGTAATTGTCGATTTCACATACAGATGTCTTTGACCATCTTTTTGAATGGCTTCTTTCAATATCATGATTTTTTCCTTCTGGCATTTGTTAACTGTCACTCATAGCTTGCTTTAAAAACAAATTGCGCGTAATTTCGTTTACAGTTGTTAGTTTGGCATCAACTTTAAGATGGAGTGTAAACACGAGCATTTTTGTCATATTTTGCTTTTTTATTTGCGTAGGGGAAAGAACGCAACATAGGCTGCTAAAAGTTACGTGATGTGTATGGTGAGAAAGCCTTAAAATACCAAAATCAACAGTCGACTGTCATATACAACGTCCTGGACTCGTTAAAAAACTTGATATTTGGATTCCACATGAATTGAAAGAAATTCATTAAATAAAACGCATCAACGCTTGTGAATTGCATCTTAAACGCAATAAATTCGATCCTTTTTTAAAACGAATTATCACTGTTGATGAAAAATGAATTGTTCACAATAACGTCGTTCGAAAACAATCATGGTTCAAGCGTGATGAACCACCACAAACAACATCGAAAGCCGAATTGCATCAAAAAAAGATTATGCTGTCTGTTTGATGGGATTGGAAAGGTGTGGTATTATTTGAGCTGCTTTCAAGGAACCAAACGATTAATTCGGATGTCTACTGTCGTCAGATGAACAAATTGAACGCAGCGGTCAACGAAAAACGGCCAGAATTGGTCAATCGTAAAGGTGTAATTTTTCACCATGACAACGCTACACCACACACATCTTTAGCCACTCGCCAAAATTATCAAGGCTTATTTGGAAAGTGATGTTACATCCACCATATAACTCTGACCTTGCGCCATCAGATTACTATTTATTTCGATCTTTGCAGGACTCCTTAAATGGCAAAACTTTCAATGATGATGAAGCTCTGAAATCGCACTTGGTTCAGTTTTTTGCCGATAAGGACCAGAAGTTCTATGAGCGTGGAATCATGAAGTTACCAGAGAGATGGAAAAAGGTCATTGAACAAAATGGAAAATATATAATTGATTAAAGTTCATTCCTTGTATTTAAAAAAAATGTGTTTAATTTGTATGAAAAAATCAGGACAACCCAATTGGTATCTTAACTGACGTTAAATTAATTCTAAATCACAGGTTGATAAGATCACTTTTCCTTCTACAATAAAATACTTTAACTAATTAAGTTGACTTTACTTATTCAATATTTTAGGCACTTTTATGTTGTTATTTGCACTACAAGATCTGACAAATTAAAAAAATAACTTATTAATTATTTATCTGAATTTTTACTAGTCTAATTGTGATAGGAATTCTACTTGGGTCCATATTTAACCTGAGAACCCATAATCTCAAAATCAATTTCTAATAATTAGAGTAGTGTAGCAAGCAAATAAGTATGTTATCAATTATCAATAAAATATTTATGAAGCATTTAAAGAAAAGAAAAAAAAATGTTTTGAAAAACATATTGTGACGTCCTAAGTATTGAGATTTGATTAGATTTTCCTAGCTAAAGTCCAAGAACCAACTACCCTATCTATATTTCTCTCTTTGTTGTTAAATATGATTAACAATTGACCGGGTAGAGGACAAGCCAAATGAATTAAATGACAATTTGAATTTACTCTAAATAATTATTTTTAAAATTACATTATTGGTTAATCTAATTTTTAATTATTTTTTTGAAAAATTTGCTCGTTCGTTCAAGTTGAACTCAGATGCAAACTTGATGCAAGGTTATATGATCCGGCGACTCACTTGCGATCCTGGAACTTATCTAGATAGTAATTCTAATGTTTTTTTTTTGTAAATTATATATTACTTATCGTTACTTATTTTTACAACTCGACTTTTTAGTACATTTTACAAGAAGTTCAGTTAAATTAACAGATTTTCTGCACGTTACACTTAGACGGAGAAAAATGGATTTCAAAATTTAATAACAAGGTACAGCAACTTAGGACAGCCATTGGAATTATAAAATCTACAATCTCCATTAAAAGCGGTATGATGTCAAAACGCAAAAAAATTGTAGGTTATGTCACTTATGATCTGAATTATACTTCTCATAATCTGAATTATACTTTTTATAATCTAAATAGCTGTTCCATAGTTATTGGTCCTGGATCTTGAATTTATAATCTATTTTTCTCCGTATAGCGTTCAGTAACGCGTATTTCTTTGGTTATTAATCCCACCATCCATGGATTTCTTCAGTAAAAATCGCGCGATGCTCTTTCCATAAGCTGATTCTAAGAAAAATTGATATAGATTCGGCCATTCTTCCATCAACATTTCCAATTCCTTCATTGACACGAAAGGTAAGAAAAAGTAAGATCGAACTTAATGGCGTGCGGTTTCACAATGATTACCGGAGAACAGATCAAAGAGAAAATCCGAAGAACCTTGGCGACACTGATCTTCCACGAAACTGAAAGAAATATAGACACAGCATGGAATGTAAATGACAAAGCAGAAAATGATGCTATTTTTTTAAAAATGCTAGGAATAATAAACCTTGTTCTATAAACTTTAAATAAAAGAACACTGAATATAGTCAAATTTGTATTACATTTATCCTCTAGTTTCATTATCTAATCAATGATGTAATTTTCATATATGAATAGCAAGATTGGAAATCTCTAGGTTACAATAAAAGTACAGAAATACTTGAAAATAATTAATTGAATCCCTTAGATATTGAAATAAAACTACCCAGTATCTTTAAAAGCTTTCAAGTCCCTTAGCTAATACTTCTAAACAAATAATAATTCAGTCGAACAAGGCTTAAAATCTGAGCACAATTTACCGCGTCAAGAGGTAAATAGTTGAATTTTAAATCAAGTGCTGAAATTGCACTCCATTCACAGTTTAGCAATGTGACAAATTTTAAGGCCAAAGAATAATTAATTATCGCATGCGGAAAGATCAAAATCCCGTTTAAAACTCGGGAACAATATGCTCTGATTGTTTGTAACAATTATCATGAGATACACAAATGACTCTAACAGAAGGTCTTTGGATTCGTATTTTTATGTACTTGGCTTTATAGTGCAAAATTCGATATTTTCATTCTTTTAATTTCCTGAGTAGTTTTGGAACTTAAGTGTTTTTTCCACTATCAAGTAAAGAATAGTCATTAATGCTTTTGCAGCAGAAATTTTAAAGACAAGTATTTTTCACATCTCATTATAATATCACATTCTGCAACGTATTTGGATTTGTGAGATACTCACGGACTAGACTTAGTAAGGAATCTAGGGGAGTAACTAGAAAATAGAAACTAGATACATAGAAATAGGGGACCCTCAAGCAATTCCTGGAAACATAACTACATCACGCACAGTAGAAAACGGCGTTTTACGTGACGTCACGTACAAATACAATATAAAAGGGACACACCGTTAAGGTGAAAAGCAGTCTTGTGAGCAGAATAAAGTGCTGTATCGTGAATAAAATCATTGAAAGGTTCCTCAGCGTGAATCCGTAGTTAAACAGTTTCCCTTAATTCCGAAGCACATAAATCCACGATTGTGGATCCTTTAGTACTCATCCTGATTTGAAATCAGGACTAATTGAATAACGGTGTGTATTTGCGTTATCTATGACGCAACAATAAGAATAGAACTATTGCTAATCTTGTAGCCGAAATGTTCAAGGTAGGTGACTTTTTAGTCATCCAAATATAACGACGCGTGAATCCTCCTCAGAGGAACAGAATCATGGAAAGATAGAATCAGTGAGATCTATTGCTTTAAACACAGAAAAGAAGTTTTGAAAACTTGTAGAGAATTCAAACATATGTTCAATTTAACTACTCAAATGAACTATCTTTAAATATAGTATATTACGTGCCTAGGCGCACAATGAGGGTTATTGCGTGACGAGCGACAATGCTCGCAGGAGATCGAAGCCGAGGCGCGATCAGTCCTGCGAGCATTGTCGCGAGTCTCGTCATTTCCTGAATTGTGTGCATTGGCACGTATTCTATTTTATGTGACTTCGGTGCGTATACGAATTTTATGTGTACACTCGAATCTAATCTAGTATTGTAGTTGTTTGCAGCGCTAGTCATTACACTTTATATGTCACGACTAGTCCCGGCCATTTTGATTTTATCGATCTTGTGTAGTAGTAATGGATTTTAATAGACGCATGCGCTGTTCAAATGTACAAGGCTTTGCCAGTAAGGTGCTAACGTTGTACGAAGAAGAAGAAGAATAAGAAGAAGAAGAAGATTGTGCTCCGTTGCATGGCTATATGCGCATGCGCAATTCAATTTGCACATTTCATTCCTCTGTAGCGCAATATACTACATTGCGCTACTGTTAACTGTAGCGAAAAAACGAGTTGGCGCGCCGGAGGCACATAAAAGCAACATACGTTGGAAATGAAATTGAAATGAGCGAAGATGGAATGGATAATAATGATTGAGAACTAGTACAAATAAGTAAATTGAAAACAATCCATAGTATCTATTATGGTGGTGCAACAAAAGACTGAAAAGGCATGAACTGACTTTTAAAATCAGAAAGATAAATATGAGTGAAGACTGAAGCATTAGTCAAAAGCTGTGGCAAAGATGATAATAATGATGATGATAGCCGCTTATTGCCAACTACACTGCAAACAGAGATTTGTAGTGTTGTAAAACGTTTGATGCGTGTTTGTAGCCATTGTGGTGCCTTGCTTCAATACACTTAAGCGGCAAGAGGGTTGCGGAACATGCGAGGAAGTGTGTTTTCTCGGGCGCAGAGGGCGAAATACATTTAATGTGTGTTACGAGTATAAGAGTATGGTCGTGGGCCATAAAGGTAACGTGCACAATTCAGTTACTGGTTATCGATTTTTTTCTAACCATTGATCCAATCGAAATAATTCTTGGTGAAGAGTTGCATTGTTTCTTGATCTACAAAAAGTCCAGGAAAATATTCTACAGATATAGTTCTATCGTTTGGAAATTTGAAAAAGTGATTTTTTTGATCCTCCCCTCGAAAAAGTACGATTTGCCAAACTCATTAAAATAGACTTTTCTCTCGACGATGATCTACTTGTTTGAGCTGTATTCTTTTTCCGCGAGCCACGTTTTCATGTTATGGAAGAGAAAGAAGTCGCTGGTAGCCAGTTTGGGTAAGTACGGTGGATGCGACAGCAATAGTAGTGCTACTCATGCAATTTGGCCGCGACAGTTCCAGAAGAGTGAGCTTGTGCGTTGTGGTGGTGGAAGAACACTTTTTTCTTTGCCAAATAGGGCCGTGTCTCTTTCAATTTCTCATCGAATCGGTCCAATAATTCACTGTAGTACTGCTTTGCGATCGTGCATTCTTTCTCGAAAAAGTCTATGAAGATTACTCCCTTCGAATCTCAAAAGACTGTAGTCATGACTTCTCCGGCCGATGGGACCGTCTTTGCCTTCTTTGATGCAGATTCGCCTGGAAAAATCCATTTTTTTGATTTCCGTTTGGTCTCTGTCGTATAGTAATGGATCCAGGTTTCATCAGCGATGACGAGTCGACACAAAAACTCTTGCGGATTTCGTTTAAAGAGGCTTAAACACTGCTTCCAAGTTGTCAGCCGTATCTGCTTGTTGTCCATCATGAGCTTTCTCATTCCTAACTTATCATGTAAAATGTTGATTACCGTTCTGTACGACACGTTTACGGCCTCTGCTACTTCGCGCACTTTCGTTCGGCAATCAGCAAAAATCATGTCATGGACATTTTTAACGATTTCCGCAGTAACCACGTCCACTGAGCGGCCTGAGTTCTACATTATATCGAAAAACACCAAATGTGTTTAATACAAATGGCTGTTAGGTCAAAACTAACATATGAATCAATCTGAAATTTTTGTATGACGTCGTTTGAAAGATGTGTTGGATACCTAACTGTCTTCATTTTATCATTTGAATAATGTAATCTCTTTTATTTACCTTTCTCATGCCAGCCATGGAAATAAAACTTCGAATGTTAAAACTTTAAACATCATTTTCCTAGTCTACGAGTTTCATGTTCTTGTAATCACATATTTTATTATGTCATGTTATCACTAAATATCTAAGTTCCATAGAACCTCTTTCTCCCCATGGAAAAGCCTGTATTATCATCGTCGAACAGAGTTAAAAGAAGGGAAGCGGACTGTGGACAGACAGAATAGTCACGACAGCCGAATACCTTGTAGCCCAACAACAAGTTCTCTCAAAATATTAAAGGTTTTGTTTGTAGAATTGTGTTTTTTACTCTTCAGAATACAACAGATGGTAGTACACCAAAGCAATGCCAACTTCCTTAAGCAACGCCACATGTATCTTCAAACACGGGTACTTATTGATCCACTCTCGTAAATTGAAAAAAAAAAAATAAAATTAAAAAAAAAAAATAAAAATAATAAAAAAATAAAATAAAACTTTGTTCCCATTTTTGACTCAACTGAAAATGTCAATTCTATTTTGACTTAACTGAAATCGGTTGTGACATTTTTTTGTAACTCTTACCTGACAGTTTTAGAGAATAAACTGTATCAAGTTTGCGAGTTATTTTAAAAATATTACTCTTGTAAATTTTTCTTATTTTATAATAATATAATTATAAAAAGCGATACATCACAGATTGTGACTTTAATACACAGAAGTGAAGAGTTAAAAATAAAATATTAAAAATCGATTTCCAATCTGTCATTTACATTTAAAACAAAAATTCGTGAAAATTGAATTTTTTTTCGTTACTTACCCAAAACTATTTTATATTTTTTCTTGTAATCATTACCAAAGATAAAAAGATTATCATGTCAAACTAGAATATTGATGTGTATTTGAGTGCAAAAAAAATCAAAAACAAATACCAAAAAGTTACTTTGTAATGCAACATTATAATTAAACATTTTTAAAACTTATAATTTATGTAAATTTCAGTAAATTTCAAACTCAACTAATTAATAGATTTTAAACTTTGCCTGATCATCATTTTTATGACAAATTTCAAAAAACCACAAAAAAAACAGTTACAACAAAATATCACGAGTCATTTCAGTCAAGTCAAAATGGAATTGACATTTTCAGTTAAGTCAAAATGGAACGGAGATTTTCAGTTAGGACAGTTTGTTCACTTGTTTGCGAGTTAATTCAAAGTCAGTTGGGACCAT
The DNA here is from genome assembly GCA_030998225.1 of Diplolepis rosae. Lineage (NCBI taxonomy): Eukaryota > Metazoa > Arthropoda > Insecta > Hymenoptera > Diplolepididae > Diplolepis > Diplolepis rosae. Next base: position 5,127,902 of record JAPYXD010000608.1, on the reverse strand, counting down.
CGATATAGCGTTATTTCAGGTTTAAGGCTATAAATCAATGGGACTACGTGAAAAAATTACCCATTAATTTGTTCATATAAGATAACTTCTTTAAGTTTCTTTCTGAAAATTTGGGAAACGTAACAAAAAACAATAAAGCACGTCTGTTAACTATGCTTTAGTAAAAATTTTGAAAAAATTTAAAAATTAATCAATAACAACAAATAACTGTAAAATTTTTTCTAAATTTTCACTCAAACGAAGTTGAGAAGTATTCTTTATCGACTATTGTTGTATTTTACAAATTTTCAATAAAATATTTTGCAAAATAAAAATGTTATCTTACATGAACTTTTACAGGAAATTGGTCACGTCATCTAATTAATTCATGGCCTAATTGTAATGGTTATCTATTTCTGAGGAAGCCATATTCGCCACAACATTTTAATAAAAACAAATTTGATAAAAATGCAGACAGCGAGAGTCGATAATGAAGTTCTGCTCAATCCTATATTACAATTATTTTTTCAATTTCAAGCCTCAAATTATACTCTATGCGTGTAGTGTAGTCACTGACATACCTTCTATGAGTACGTGTAAATAATTATATGTTGCAGCGTTTAGTTTTATCATGATTTTTTTATTTTTTCAATTTTTTTATTGTGCTACAAAAACTACGAGAATAAGTATTTATTTCTCAGTGGATTTTGTGGGAGAATAAGTGAAAGTTCTTTTAACTCTTTCTGGACAAATACAATATTCATTTCACTAAACGTGGGCGTCCAACGACTACATGTTCGTAACGGAATCTCAATAAAGTTTCCTGTTTGAATCTGAAAGCAACTAAAATCCAATTTTATATAAGCTTAAAAATTTATAATGACACAAAGGACCTAATGACTATGAGTACAACTCTCTTTTAGTACTGATAATAATATTCTCGATCTTTCATTCCTTTTTAAAATAATAATCATATATTTAAAGTTAGAAATGTTGAAAGATCATAGGCGAATGCGCTAGAAGAATGTTTATGACAGCTAAAAGATTATATCTTACGAAGCATTCCAACCGGGTCATATAAAACCCTTGGAGTTGCTTACTTGGCCGAAATCAAAGTAATGAAACGACTCCGCTTTAATTACACTTGCTGAACGTTTTCGGAGACGTAATCATGAATGATCCAATGAGGTGATTATGTTTGCGTGATTTTAGCTTATCAAAATAGACAGACGTCAATCATATTGAACGATCGGACAATGGTCCGCCGAGTGATTGACAAGCAGATTATCAGCCGAGTTGGTCAATTAATTGTATATACCTTGTCATCTGATTAGTGATTACTATCTAGTTAACGAGGTGGCAACGTTTTTCGAATCACTCATAAGTCCTTTCTTACTGAGTTTATTCCATTAATCATATTTTCTAAACTGCACAATTCTTGAAATGAAAGTGTCATTGAACGAACATTTAGACAGTACACAATGTGAGCTAGAGATAACATGAATTCAATAAATGTGTCAAACCATAACATAAGTTTGAGCAGACTTTTTAGGGCTGAGACTAAAAATGAAAAAGTGATCGACAATTGATTGTTATTTCAAAAATGGGTTTCTTTGGTTAAAAATATGTTCCTTGAATCTAAATCACTAAGATTTAAATTGAAAATCAGTTGTTTTTAAGAAGCTGACTAATAAATTATTTAAGTGACCTCCGGTTGAATACCAGTAATTGAATTTGCAATGAAAAATAAAAAATCGTTCACAAATATTAGTTTTGCATTATTGGTTGTTTAGACCGTTCAATCATACTGTCGAATTTAACATAAACCTCTATTTTTTGAAAATTTGACACAACTTCTAACACTCGTCGCCTACAACATCTTTGTTATCAGAGGCATAAGTCGATGGCTTTCCCTCTGCTCTATTCAAGCACTCAAACCAATTGTGTTTCAGGCATCTTCAATTCGACAAGCAAATTCTCGATTAATTATGCAATTTTATCTACCTACTTACTACAGCCTTTTCAATGAAATAAACAAAAATTTTGACCCAATGCCGAGATAAAATTATTTTTCTAAATTTATTATTCAGTGTCATACAAACACTTGACATTGTTAACAAAGATGTCACAATATAAATAAACAGACTCTATTTGCTTGCATAATCAGTTACTTTCATTTGATTCAGATTTAGAGTGTGCTCATTTAAACAAATACGGCTCAAAATAAAATTGGAGTAGATTTAACATAAAACTGAAGGCATTTATGAGTTTTCAAATATATAGTAACAAATACAGACTTTTATTTAAATACAATACAAACCCAACACACGAAAAGAATTTTTCGTGGATTTGCACTCTGACATTAATTTAAACCTATTCATGAAATGCCATTTGTGATTTCGTAAGATGTTTGAAATCGTGTCCAGTGCCTGCTTGAAAAGACGGCTGAGGGTATAAAAATAAAAGTAAACGACAGTGATTGTAGTGAGGAATCAAGCGGTACAAGCGTCAGTTTAATCGTTTCAACAATGGGTTAAGGTATTAAATATTACATGGCTCAAGCTATTATTCAGGAAAAATTTGCTGAATGTAGTTTCCGCAAAATTTCTCAAAAATAATAATTATTTGCTGGAATTTGAGAATATAATAAAGGACATTCTGAGATAAGTGTCGGCACTTTCTTTTAAATCAAGTGATCAGCAGAATTAATTTACTCCATTGGGAGAGTATTACAGTGAATAATTTTTTTAAATAATTAATCCAAATAGAAGTGATGAAGCCTGTAAATGTTCTCTAATATATTTTCAAGTGAAAGTTACCATTAGAGTAAAAGTTTCACCTTTTTTTTTAGTGCAAAATCTTCAAAATAGAGTGAAATTTGACTCGAAAAAATTTGGATAGTGAATCACGAGACTCACAATAATTAGTAAATTTGATCTTGATATTGACAATGTTTACCTTTTGCTTTTCACTTATGAGGTTTACAAGTAATGTAAATCGTGTGCTAGAAATATTTGGGAGCTTGAAACTGTCTTCGTGTTTCGTGTTTACCTTAAGCGAATCTTCGCCTCGATTACGTGATAGCTAGGTCAGCTTCGAAGTCGTGACATTACATTCAATGAGTCACTATTGTGAAGTTGAAGAGGTGGTCTGAGGTACAAGGCACAAGGTGGCTTGGCATATAGCACTATAGCAATAACGTATAGTATAGCATGGCAGCGTGACTTGCTGGGTCGAAATAATATGGCGTCTCTGTCTGGCGCCAGCATTGCGCAATAAGCGGCACTCTCCATTCACCGCTCTATGTCTTCCTTTGTATTTAAGTTACTGCACAACAGCACCTTGTGTCATTAATACAAACACTCACATTAACGCACTACTTACTTATATTCTCGCGAGTCCTTGCAGGCGCATATCTTCACACTCAGACATTTTTTTATACGCAAACAACATTTTTCAAAATCAAACAAATCTGTCCTTTGCTACATTCAAACAGAATACGCTTAAACATAAAACACATCCCGTTTGAAGACACACTTGAGAGGCGGCCGTGTTATCATAAAACGATCGTGTTAATTTTAAACTATTTCGTTTAATCATGAAACGGGCCCCGTCTGAAAAGCAGACAAGTCAGCGTTCTCTTGTCTTATACGATATTCAGCGACTAACCTTCAAACGGTGATCGTTTTATATTTAAACGGGCCCGTTTGAAGTTTAACCGGAAATCTCTTGAAAATGAAGTTTTTTCTTTGTAGTTCAAAAGCATGCCTTTTAAGTTTAAAAATTTGGTTTGGCGATTAAAAGGTTGCGTTTTGTTTTCAAACGATTTGTTTTGAAACAAACATCGTTTTAACGTCGGTCTAGATTTAGTCAGAGTATATGTGGTTAAAAAAATATCTCCTTGATTGTAACAAGTTTTTTCGTGCACTTTCATTTTTCAAGTTGAACAAGTCTCTAGCGTATTTAAAAAAATCATTTTAGTTGAATTAAAATAATATATTTTCAAAGCAAACAAGTCATTTTTATTAAATTGTGTAATTTTTCAGCGTTTTCAGGGTAAATTAGTGCTGAATTTTAAGAAAATAAAGAGAAAAATATGTTTTTTAATTCCTTTCATGATGAAATTGCAATTACAATAAGTTGGTGGGCTGCGATGAGACTTACACGTTAGGAAATTAAAGGAGAAAGGAAAAAATTTAATTAATAAATAATGCAACCATATTTCATACACCAAAACTAAAACGTTAAAAGACTGTACAATTTGAAATTGGACATAATTAAATGTTTATTTGCTAAAAGTGATTCATTTCCAATAGAAACGCTTAAATTGAAAGAATTCTATTCGAATGTATAAAAAATTATATTTTGATAACCTTTAATTGATTGAATATAATAATATATACGGTCACAACATGAAAAGTAAAAAATTCATAATTTCAGGAAAATTGAAAGTTGATAAATGTCAAAACCGGAATATTGTTTAATTCAGGCTTTAAAAATTAAAACCTTTTACACAGGAAGCTTTAAGGAATTAATATTTTTAATTGCTTTAACATCTCCACAAAAATAATGTTTCATTTATAAAGCAATTTCCAAACATCTCTTATTGTGAAATTATTATAAACAAAATAATATCATGACTATTGCAAAAAAGTTATACAATATTATATACTTTTAATTTAAATAATGAAAGTGATATTAAACGTTCTCGTCAAAATTTAACATATTATTACTTATATTATTTACTTAGGGTCCTAGGACTTTGAAGTAGCGTACGTCAGAAGAGTCGTACATATTGTGCATGTTTTCTCTGAATTTTTCCACCCGATGATGAAAAATATTCGCTGACATAAAAGTATGAAGTTTTAATCATTGGCTTATTTAGGTTTTTTCCTGTGTTTGCTTGATTTACCTGTATCTGTTAGATCTTTTGGGAATTTAATCCTTCACACATCATGGATGTTGTGTTAAAATTTTTTGACAATGATGTGTTTTATCTTGGTGTTATGAAGCGTTCCCTGCCGCGTATTCATCGTGTGCGGCCAGAATATCGTAAAAAAGAATGTTGGCGCTTGTTGCATGATAATGCACCAGCTCATCGATCAACGTTAATAACGGATTTTTCGACCAAAAAATGGCATTTTTACTATCAACCATTCCCTGTACTCAAGCATATTGATGCCTTGTTCTCGAGTACGTTTCACCAAACCCTCTATTATTTTCTATGTAACGTTCATTATCATTCACGTTGGGTGAATTAAGTACTTATCAAATTTATTTTACCCGACTAAGATTTGAAATATCTTGAAATGCCCAAACAAACAAACATCACGCTCGGCTATAAAGACGTGCGTACCACCCTTGGTGCACAATCTACTATCTGATTGGGATCTATAATCTACATTTATCTACATTATCTTATCTTAGAGTTAGGAATATAAGCTAGATGGCGCGTATGTTCTGCCACATCTAAAGTACTAAGCGTCCTCCCCCTGTATTACGATACCCTCTCAACACTGAAGACAACCGTAATAAACTGTATCGATAAGAAATTAAGGAAAGGTCCTTTGTCTGGTGAAAATGCATGGGAAACTAGATGTTGCAGTTTTCAGAGTGGGGGTTTATGCAGGCAAGAAAGAACTCTTGGAGTGCATTTTGTAAGTAGTTGTGTTTTGAGTAATCAGTTGGCAGGGCCGGCCAACCTCTAATGGATGAGTTGTCCGCATAGCTTAGTTCATGTGCACAGTTGTACGTGGCGCTAGTTGTCCCAAGCGGGCGGAGTGCGGCAAGGGGAACTGGCTTTGTATGAGTTCCGCCATTGTTATTATCCAGTATTTAATAATTCATTGTGCGTGTACAGAAAATAAATACGGCAATAATAAAATCATGGGTAAGAAATACGTTATTCAGTGCGTTGGAATGAAAGTGTGCCTATTCATCGGTTTCCGGAGAGAGGAGATGCTGGACAACGATGGATAGAAGATTGCGCGAATTCTTACTTGTAATTTTTGACGTTAATAAAAATACAAATTACAGATATTTTTGATTTCTACTTATTGCAACAAAACCAAGATGCCATGCAAGATTGTGAGAAGTTGATATTAACTTCTCACTCTTGAATTACATTTTCACAATTTTGCATTAAATCTTTAATTTCCTTTTAATTATATTCTCTTCAGCGCATTTAAAGATCCTACGTATGTATATATGTGCACTAACACGTGCACATATAATGGTAGTTCATATGCACAGTTGAACGTGGCGCTAGTTACAAATTGTCCACTATCTATGCATTAGATTTGAACGGCCTGTCACTTGATTTTAAGATAAAGTCGAGATTGGATACATCTTTCCCTTTCGACCATTCACGCATTTCCATACATCTTTTTTAGTTTTACAATAAATATGCTCTTGTAGTTTCAACTCGAACTTCGATGTTGTGTTCATTTACTCACATTTATATTTAACCCCAGTCCTTATTAAAACATTTGACGACCGTGACAGGTGACGGGGTTCTTTTTCAGTTATAATTGTGGATAAATTAGTATTTTGATCGAGAAGATGGAATCATTAAAAAGGAAGAGAATTGTGATACGGATTGCATTTATTAAAACTTAAAAGGCTTTCAACGCTTTGATTCTTTAACAGGGGGTCATCTATCGCAGAAGTAAATATCAGCTTTTGCGTTATAAAAGAAAAAATGTCAGAATTGAATCATTCTCAAGAAAGTATAATGGATGCATACGCAGAGACTGCGACATAAGCTGAAATACAAAAGAAATATGATGCAGCCGATGAATATTAGTGCAAATTTCTTGGAGGAAAGTGTGACAAAATGACAAGGTAATTATTAGTTTGAAAAATAGATTTGGCCGTGAGGATTTACAGATAGAAGTTTACGTGCGTGAACTTTTGCAACTAGTGTTACAAAATTCTATAACTCCTGCGAACATTTAACTATTTACCCTACGACGACTGTTCAATAAGTCCGTGACTTTTAAATGGAGAACACTTTTTATAACAAAAATTCCAATTTAGTTTTCAACATAGTCCCCTGTTAACTATATACTTTTATTACAGCGGTACTCAAGCTTCTATATGCCCTCTAAAAAGTAATTTTTATCAAACCCCTCAAAATACTCATTTGTCGCAGCAATGATCTCTTCGTTTGATGAAAATATTTTACCTCCAAGCCAAGTTTTCATGTTAGGATACAAAAAATAATCGGTAGGAGCCAAATCTGGGGAACAAGGTGGATGAGGAAGAATTTCGTAGTTTAAATAAAATAATTTGGCCGTTGCAATGGCACTCGTGTGAGCTAGTGCATTGTCGTGATGGAAAAGCACTTTTTTCCGCCAGATGGGGCCACTTCTCCTTCAATATGGCATCAAATTGATTTAATAATGAGGCATAATACTCTCCTGTAATAGTTTTTCCCTTCTGTAGATAATCAATTAATATTATACCATGTGAGTCCCAAAAAATTGTGGCCATGATTACGTTAAGACATGCCCAAACATTGCTCAGATGCAACCACACGAGCCCGCCTGTGATCGGCTGTGAGCAAACGCGGCACTCATCTTGCAGACAGCTTCCTCATGCCCAAATATTCATGTAAAATGTGCCATACGCATCCCACTTAAATGTTCACAGTCTCACTAATCTCACGCACTTTCAATCGACGATCGTTGAGTACGATATCGTTAATTTTATCGATTATTTCTTGAGAAGTCACATCTTTTGCACGGCCAGGACGCTCATTATCAATTGTGCTAATACGGCCGCAACGAAATTCAGTGAACCACTTATGAACCATGCCATACGATGAAACAGACTCCTTATAATATTTTGCGAGCTTTTCTTCGGTTTCATAGATTGATTTTCCTCGTAAAAAATAATGTTTGATAAGCACGCGAAACTCGCTTTTTCCATGGTTTTGTTTCAACAATGAAAAAATAAATTCCACTGGCTGTAAAAATTTTCTAACCAACGTACTGACTTGAAACTTTGTATACGCACTGATATTAGATGGTGTTCTCTTAGAGTAGTAACATATTTACGATAACAGCACCATCTTTCGAGAAATCACGGACTTATTGAACAGCCCTCGTATACAACCAAATTTAGTCACATCGACAAGCGCTTGATTTTCTCGGTGTAACTACTGATAAATATGCGACAATGCTTTTCTCATTGGTAGAATCTTCTTTGCAGAAAGAATTATTACATGCTTGACAGCAAAGTTCGATACATAATACGTCGACTCAGGCAGAAAGTTCAACGATACACTCAAAGGACAGATTAATGCAACTTATTAAATTTTTAAGAAGAGAAGTGCAAAATGAGTTGAGAATATTCATGGCGTGGAAGGGTTTAATTTAATAGCGATTTCAGCAAAGACGGTGACAAAATTTGGAAAGAGGAAACACGCGCATATAGGGATATTCCAAGTGCAAATGGATTATTAACGACAAAGAATAGAAATAAGTCTTGTTTTTTTTGCAGTGCTAGTGATCACGCGAGTGGAAATTACAAACAAGTCAAGAAAATGCCACTTTCGAAGAGGCAAGAACACGTAAAGAGAAAATATGTTTGTTTTAACTGCTTAAATATTGGGCATTGCTGCAGAGTGCCGAGTTAATGCGAGATGCGCGATGTGTTTTCAACGACATGTAATTTTAATGTGCCCGTCCGTGGAAAAACGAGATAATGAAAACAAGACAGATGAAATAGTGAAAAAAGAGTGTAATCTAGCTACTTTTTGTCGCGATCCAGAAGTTTTCTTGCAAACCTTACGAGTTAAACTATATAGTGAAAATGAACAGATCGCTGCACGCATAATTACTCACCCAACATGAATGATAATAAAATACGTATATTACTGACAGCGAAGAAGCTTCAAATGATTGTTCAGTAAACTTTGAGCATTAGGCGTGTGACTGCAACTGGCATTAGTATCTTAAATAAAAAAAATTCTTATCTAGATCCTACCATTAGTGATGCGATACATACATACACATACAGCATACAAATGAAGGGTTTTCCAATAGGGATATAACAATTTTATCTATGAATAAAACACAGAAATATTTGAGATATTGAGTTCAAATTTATTGTGGGTGTAGTGCAAGCATTACATTTTATGAATGAAATTCGATATCGGTCTTATGACCACCACGAGCCCGTTTACAGCGGTCGATTCTTTGGACCCAATTTTCCACCACTCTGGCACACATTTCGACCAGAACGTTGGCAATTTCGCGTTGGATGTTATCTTTGAGGTGGTCTAAAGTTGCTGACTTGTTGGCATAGACCAGTGACTTGATATGGCCCCATAAAAATAAATCCAATGGCGTTAGATCGTATGAACGAGGCGGCCATTCTACCCGACCATTTCTCGAGATAACACTTTCACCGAATTTGCTTTTCAATAAATCGATTGTGACGCGTGCTGTGTGGCTAGTGGCTCCGTCTTGTTGAAACCTCATATCGTTGATGTCAAGTTCATCCAATTCTGGTCACAAGTAATCTTCCAACATAGCACGATAGCGCTCTCCATTGACGGTAACATGACGGTCGTTTTCATCGACGAAAAAATACGGCCCAATCACACCTCCGGCATGAAAACCGCACCAAACAGTCACTTTTTGCGGATGCAACGGTGTCTCAAGAAGCACATTTGGGTTTGTTGCTGACCAATAACGCATATTTTACTTATTAACAAAGCCATTGAGCCAGAAATGAGCTTCATCGCTGAAGATGATTTTTCGATGAAATTCTTCATTTTCTTCAAGCTTTGCCAGAGCCCAATTGGAGAAGTTTCGGCGTTTCAAATGGTCAAGTGGCTTTATTTCTTGAGTCAATTTAATCTTGAAAGCATGTAGGCCAAGATCTTTTCACATAATACGCAGCAGTGTCGTTTGAGCGATGCCCAATTCTTGAGAACGACGTGGAATCGACTGATTTGGCTCATTTTGAATCGATGCACTTACGGCTGCGATTATCTCTTCGCTTCGAGCAATACGAAGTCTTTTTGGCACCGGAAAGTCCAATAGTGTAAATTTGGTCTCGAATTTATCCACTATAGCACGCACAGCCTGTCGGGTGGGACGATTATTACGGCCGAAAATTAGAGTAAGCGCTCTTAAAGTTGCGACCACCGGCTCTGAATTTCGGTAGTAATTTTTAATAATTTCCAAACGTGGCTGGTTCGTGAACATTACCATGATGAAAATGTTGACTTTAACTAACGTTTTGACATTGAAAGTTCATTAAAAAAGTTTAAGGGTGCGTTCATATAAAGATACGAAATTGTTATATCCCTATTGGAAAACCCTTTACATACACATCAGCCAGTCGCAGCCAATCATATCTTTTATCACAAATCCACTTAAACATACATATAACCTCAAATATAAATTTAAAACTTTCTTATATAGTGACTGTAAGAATTATTTAGAGCTTGTGAGAGTAAGTGTCGTGACTAGAGTTTTTAAGCCTTACTCAAGTAAAAATAAATCAATTTTTTTGAATAAATTATTCATAAAATATATTTAAAAATTGCAGGTATCATGTTGCATTCACTCATTATTTACTTAATTAATATTTAATAAAACTTTTTATTATAAATAGGTATACAGTATAATTAAAACTAAATTTTGAAATGCACATTTAAAAATTGCTTCATCATTAAAAAGTACCTTGGGTGAAAACAATTATAAAAAGATTATTTTGTTTTCTGTGTTGCATATGTTTTTGAAACATGTATTTCGAAATTGTGAATACCGAAATGTCCTCATACCTAGTAAATTAACATAAATTTATTAGGGATTAAGGCTGAGCCACTAGGCGATATAAGGAGATCTTCCTGTGGAGAAAGAGATGTCGGACGCCTGTGTAGCTGAGTGGTCAGAGCAGTCGACCGGCAATCGAAAGACCTGGGCTCTAATCCCAGCGCAGTCGAAAGCGTCATTTTTTCCACAGAAAGATTTTCAAATTCTTTAAAATATTAAATTTATTTGCATTATTTGCGATATAAGAGTTTGAAATTGTCTACGAGGACACCTGTCGACAACGTATCCTATCTGACACGCGACTTGTGATCCTCCGATAATGTAGGCAGTGACAAAAATTTCAAACTCAACTAATTAATAGTAATAATAATTCGGAAATCCAAATGCTGTGCGGATTTCATATATTTTATATAATACAGTAATAATCAAGACTTTCTCTCTTTAAATTTCGATTAAATCAATTGAATTTAAAAAACTTGAGTAAAAACTAAGGAAGTGATTATAACGAGGGAAAAGCCACTAACATGTTAACACTGGTTTATACCACACGGAAAAAATTAATTTCTCAAACTTTCTTTGACTGTCATAAAATTTTGGGTGGGGCTATAGATGTAGAAAAACTCATTAACATAATACCATATATTTTTCGAAGAAAGATTCTAAAAAAGTTTTCGATCGTAGCAAAAACAAAAGGCTGCAGCATTTTCCTGATTATATGAATTTTTGGTTTTTTATAATTATTGTATTGTATAATACGAGTAATAATATATACTTTTAGAAGTCATTAATGTGCATTTTCCCAGGAGAAGAAGTTCAAAAAGTTATTGAGCTGATCTACGAAGCTCTATCTACAGACGAATTTCTCTCTCGTTGTTTGGGAGCTGAAACTCAGAATAAAAACGAATCACTAAACTCGCTGATTTGGACTTTTCTCTGAAGCACCTACACCATGAATTGAAGATCATTGAAAGGTGTTTTTTATGGCCCTGGCATCATCGATTGATCGTAAATGTTGGTTTTTTTGAAAAATATCCACGTAGAATTTTAAACGCATTTTTCAAAACAGTGACCACGTTTTCTTACGACTGGTCGAACGGATTTAGCTCAAATTTCACTTAAATCTTCTTAATTGCAGTCGCTAGCGGCTGAACTAGAATTGTGACCCTACTGTTTATAGAAAATTTTTAATAATTTTTTTAAAGTATTGAATAATGTCATAAAATAACAGAATTTTTTTTAAAGTTCCATTTTTAAAATTGTCAAGATAAAAATCCCATTTTAGTTCACCCGATAACCAAAATCCTACGGATTGAAATAAGCGAGCGTTTTTCGGTTTCAGATAAGCAGAACTTATCGTGTTTCATAGTCAGCAGTGATTTTCCGTAGCACTCACGCTAGTCGTGTACATATTCACCGATGACAGTGTATAAATTACATATAATCTTCATTCACCTATTATTTTTCTTTTTACGTCAAAGTTTCGATAACGATTTCGATTCTAAATATTTTGGAAAACATAGAGTAGTACTTTTAAAATAATCTAAAATGCATCATCTCTATCAGAAACGAAATAAGCGCTGTTTGGTTGCAGCAGTAAAGCAACAGAAATGGGGCCCTAGGGTGGCGATCAGAGACTATGGGTGCTCTGAGATGCTCATAAATCTTGAACTAACGTTCTCTTTATTACTCGTAATCAAGGAGCCATGAATTCTGCTGAAATCACCTAACTTATAGGCTGTGCTGCCTTGTACTTATCCACCCTTGCCCTTCTATCACACGTTATTGCGAACACCATACATGTAATTGTACACCGTGTTTTTTTATTTTCAGAAAAAGATATTGTTGTGATCATAAAAAAATAGTAAGAAAACCATACTGCCATGCACATGGTAAAAAACGTGTCTACACTTTTAAGCAAAATTTAGTTAAAGTAATAATCTTACTCATTACGCTTCCTCTGACTTATTTATAAATGAGAAAAACGAAAATTTGGATAAAAAAGTAGTTAATTTTAAGAAATAAGTTTTCTGTATCTACACTTGACACGGTCCATGCAAATGGCAAAAGACGTATCTGTGAAATCGAAACATCGACTGTTATATTGGTCACATTCGACATATTCATATTTTGTATATATAGTATAATGATGTTTTGAATGATGATTTATGCATAAATCAATATTATGTATCAATGAATATATATCCTCGATAGAACATTTTAACAAAATGCAAAATACAGGTTTTTAATTACAAATCTGTGTAAAGATCTTATGAAATTGGTTTTGGAAGTTTTAATTTAAAAAAAATTAAATCTTGGAAGAGATTTTTTACTTTTTTTCAAAAAACTGTAGTAGAATAATTAAAATAGTATTTAAAGCAAAGTTAATTATTCTGCTTTCGATCTATGAATGATAAGAAGTTTGTGGTCTCTTAAAAAATTTAGGTCTCCATCATTTTGGTGTTCGAATTCGTTTACATTGATAATATGATTTACAATATTATTCGGATATGAATATGAATACACATTATTTACAATGTTCTTCTCAAATGTCATTTTAAAAATATTTTTAATAAGCGTTTGTGCACGAATTGCTTAGACTTTAAAACTTCCATCCACGCATAATACGATACTCGAAAGTACAGTGAAAATACAAGTCATGTATTCAGTGATAAATGTATATTTATATAATTTGTGTCACAATGCACTTTCTTTTCTACACATCAACCAGTTTACTTATACACTTTCAATTTTGGATTATATTTCATAACTTTGTTTTTTGCAAGTGCCGCTAAACATCAATCGACATTTGGGGGTTAGATTGCATATCCAACTAAGGGAATTCTTTATTGTATTTTGAAAGCTTTCCAAGCTTAAACTTGAATTTTTATCATGTTCATTTAGTCCTACAAAGCAATAGAAAGTATTTTTCTAACAAGTTTTTCAAAACATGAATATGATATACATATTACCAATTTTAATGTTAACGCTTTCGAGCGTTTTTGGTTTACGTTTTATTTGAAAATAAGTACATGAAGTGCTTCATTTCCAGCTGTGACTCTACACGAGAAAAAGGCCGACTTAATGGTACTCGTTTTTGGCTTAACCGTACTTGGTTAGCAGGTCGAATTAGCCTATAGTATATACGAAAGCAAATCGGTATTGGCGAAACCCTGACCACCGAGCTAACGCAATCTGTTTCTGACTCGCGCTAAGCCCGCTTTCCGAGTAGATTCTACTCTGTTTCCGTGTTGACGCTACCACCTTGCGGCAGGCCCCTTTTTGGGTAGATTCTAATCGGTTTTTGCGTTGACGCTACTGAGGAATGAAAATGTAGCGCAGTACGTTTTTGGATGTCCGAAAAATGAAAACAATTGTAAAATTGTAGATTATATATGTCATTACACATATAACTTGGCATACACGTATTAAAGTACTACACACATTACTACACACAGCGCGCTTAAGGATGTAGTCTTGTGATCAGGCCCGTTTCGGAAGCTTATTTCAGGATTTTTTTCTACAACAAAATCAAATACAATTATTTTAATTTTTTACATATTTTTATTGACATCGTAAACATTTAAAAAAAAAATTTTTTTACTCAATTTTACACAAAATTATATAATTGTTTTTTTCAGCTACAGTAGATACCTTTAAAAGGAAACATTTTTATTGATAAATAATTCAAATGGTTTTGAAATGAACGGAATAAGTTGTAATCGAATGGTGCAAGGTCAGGACTATACAGAGGATGAGGCATCACTTATCAGCCTAACTCCAATAATTTTTGGCGAGTGACCAAAGGTGTACAATATTAATTTGGATATATATTTGTTACGCTTCGTAATCAAGCATTCTTTTTTTGGCTTGCGAGAAAGTGTTTCCTGAATTAAATTTGCACGGACTGCTGTAAAGGTACTTGTTCCCCGACATTTCTTTCAAGAACTTTTTGGCTGAATTTCAAATTTATTGGTTTGGAACTTCAATACGTATGGCATTTTTAATCGGAACGTACAGAACGTACACACAGTTTACATGAGGAAATCCAAACAGTGAAATCATTTGTAAAAATTTATAATACATATAATATATATGAATAATAAAATCTATAACAATGAATAGAATTCTATGAAAAACATCACATTGAATGATGTGTAATAATAGCAATTATATTGTGCATTTTTTTCGTACTTAGAGCTATTATAATAAATTCGCAATCCGGGCGCTTCCACACGTGGCGAGCGTTTTACCGGGCGTAAGTTATTAGCGCTAATAACTTACCCGGTAAAACGCTCGCTACGTGTGGAAGCGCCCGGATTGCGCGTGAGGCCGCGCGAGGTTCATCAAAATTCCATAACTTCCGAATTAATGATCCAGCCATTTTGATTCAATCGTCATATTCTATAACAGACTACAAAGAATCTAAATTCACGAATAAAAAATTTCAAAAGGGGCCAAATTTGGAAAAAAAAACGATTTTGCGTTTATTTCTTTACTTTTGTATGTTAAAAAATATTTGAACAATTTTTTCGAAACAATCTCTGTAAAGAAGAGTCAAAACACTAATTTTCGTAATTTGGAAAATTTTTCGTGCGAACAATTGTTTTCAAGATAAACAGGTTTGAAAGTGCGCTTGCTATGTCGAAAATATAATTTCTTAGAAAATTCGAAAAATCGTATACATGTAAAAATCTAATATGGAATGACCCATATATTTCTGTTACTTTCTAATAAATTACATGATTAAAATAATGTATTTCCTTCCACATATCTCAAAAAGAAAAAACAATCGTAGACTTTATTTAAGTAGACGATTTTTAATTTCAACGCTTATTTCGTATATCATATATTTTGGTAAAAAATGGAATTCTTGATTTACAATGATGTTTTTAAAATCAAAACATAGATTATGCATCTTGTCCAAAAAAAAGAACCATACACGGAGAAAAAAATCTAACTATTATAGTAGGCTGAGCTCTATCCTATTAAAGCACCGAACTTAATGTGCGAAATTGGTATGAGCTTCTGCCAGTATCGGGATTAACTCGTGCATTTTTAGCATGGAATTTCTTATACCACAATATAAAACAAGCGCATGCCATTATTCCTAGTGTCATATGCTGTAATAGCAAGGTTCTCGCCTGACTACGGTTGTAAGAGAACTCATCCTGAAATAGGATGAATTTCTAACAACCGAGGGAACACGTGAGGTGCTACGTTCGAAAGTAGGCGTGGCCTAATACCTCGGTTGTAAGAGAACTCATACTGAAATAGGATGGGTTTCTTGCAATCATAGTAAGGCGAAGTTCGAACTATTTTCGCAAGGCACACTGAGAGAAGGTTGGGATAGTTACGATACCGACCACAGTACAACAACGGCACTATCGATTTGAGATCGCTGCCGCATGAGTATGGTACGGCATAGTTCCCATTTGGGAACACAGCCTTCCCAAATATTGGGATTTCTTTGCTTGCAGACTGCAGCCTTCTTCTTTTGGCACCGCAGCGCTCCCAAAACCGCGTTCGATATATGCCTCGCGTTTTGTATTGCAGCTGTACACACGGGTACGCTTATTGCACCAACCTTCTCTCAGTGCACAACTGCTCTAAAAGCATGAAACTTGCTACTTTACTAGCATGAAGGGATCCCTGCTTAAAATGTATGATTTTTTCATCAAGATAGCAAGAACGAAACCTGCTACAGAAGCATGACTAGTGCTCTTACTATTATAGTCAGATTTTTTTCTCCGTGCATGATAGAGATTTCTGACACACCAATTACTAAACCAATCATAACAGCGGACGAATTAATAGAAGAAAACCAAAAGATAAAGTTACCTGCAAGACGTATGCGTAAACTGTCGGAATGTACCTCAAAAAGAAGCGAAACTTCTTCCGAAACAACATCCAATATTTCGAACCAACAAAAACTGTATGGAGAATTTACGAATTGGAAACTGGCACCAACACTTGGGAGAGTTAAGACAAAACGAAACGCCATAGGAAAACTTTGGAAACATGTAACCAAAGAAAAAATACCACCATTTGATGAAGAGGATTGGTTAAGGAAACTAGGATGGTTTATTGATGAATTAGCAAATAAAAAACTTCTTATTATTAGGGCAAAATTTTATGTCCGAATTAAAAAAACATCGCTACAGTATTTTCAAACAACACAAAAATCATAAAACTCATACTAGATTCCTTATCAGTAAATCACAAGGCACTAATAGATAACCAAAATAATGAAGAGGACATAGCAAAAAAAGGCAGACAACTATCAGCATATTACCGATATCAGCCAATTATCGGTAGCTGTTTTAAAAGGGCTTTTTACATATACGAGTATACTAGAGATTCCAGTATTGGAAACAGAAGGAAGTTCTCTTGAACACATAATCCCGATCCCTCACCAAATCAACAACATTTACTTCTCCATCATTCCCGATCACGACTATGTCATCAAATTTCGAGACTCATACGTTCCCACGAATAAACCAACGATAATAAATTGCAAATGAATTTCAAAATACAAAGTATGTAAACGAAACCAACTCAAGATTAAACTGCTGGATAGTGAAACATGCTAAGCCTCACTGTTCAAACGATACACTAAAACATAATTTAACTCTTCACCTTATCTCTTGCACCGAGAAATTGTTATACACGTAAATAATGGCTTCATTTTTATTCAATTAAAAAACTTAGAACTAGATATTTTTTGTACCAATGTAATCAAACAAGAAACGATTAAAAACCCTTCAATAATAATGGGACAAGATTGTAAAATCTATAATAACTACGATATGTTGTAGTTAATTAGCAATACTAAAATGAGTCATACCGAATGGTTCAAAATTACATATAATATAGAATACTCTAAGGAAGACTTGAGCAAAATATAAAAAAAGATTAATTTAATTGCCAAAGGTATTGGACCACAGCGAAATGAAACTAGTCAGAATTAGTCTGGACGACACCGAGAACTTATCAAACAGTATTGCAAACCGTACACGTATAAAAACATGGAAAGAAACTTCTATCGAAATGTTTCAATACCTAGGATATGTAGCAATTATTAGTCACTTTAGGTACACTACATAAAATAGGATTATATAATTGTATTTTTTTCGTATAGCGTAAAGTAGCAATATAACTCATGAATGTGACAAGATGAATATTTAACTTGTTTGCATCATTATTTTACGCCAAAATTAACGTTAAACCCTGCTAGAGGCGACTTCAAGCGCAACGACCAAGCATTTGGTGCGCGAAATTTGAAAATATAATTAAAGGTTCGAAAATGCAAATTTATAAAATAAGAGTATTGAATGAAAAAATTAATGACAGTATATATGCTAATATATCAGTTACACGAATACTGTAATAACTTTAAAGGGAAGTTATTGATAAAAATATTTTACTCTATCGAATGCGGTGTCATATCAGAAAATTTTTTCACTGACAAATGAATGAAGTTAATTATATTAATCTTTTATAAAAAAAAGTTTTTAAAACAATAGGGAATACTTTAATAAAAGCTAAGAGGATTATCATTTATTTACCGGAAATTAGTCAATAAAACAAACTATTTATTATTCATCCAAATTTATTTTATTGCCTTCAAAGTAGGACCCTTCCGAAGTAATATATTTATGCCAACGAATAATCCAATCATTAAAACATTTTTTAAATGCTTTTTCCGGAATCGAATTTAGTTTGATAATATTTGTTGAGTTTCTGGCCAATAATTCGTTCACAATGATAGCCTTGTGGGATGGTGCGTTATCGTGATGCAAAATCCATGAATTTTCTTTCTACAAATCGATTGAAATGGTATGAATTGATTCGTGACACACAGAAAGTTCAGCGGCTATCTCTCTAAAACTTAAATGACGGTTTTCAGTCACCATTTCTTTCACTTTAGCGATTTTAACTTCAGTTGGAGACATTAATGGCCAACCAGAGCGAGGCAAATCTTCCACCACATCTCGGCCACTTTTGAATACACTGTCTTTATCCATTTTTATGTAGATAATTAGAAAAACAAATGACGAAAAATAGTTGTCATGTTTAATAACTGTATAAATATTAATAAAATCTGTAATTTTCTCATTATGTAGACAATTTCATATAAACATTAGTTAATATTACGCTGCAGCGTAAACCGAGCGTTCAGCGAGTTTGCTAGAGAAGTTCGGTAAACCGTTAGAAAGTGAGGGGGAAATGACAGAAAATATTTGCTCTCGAATGCTTTGCTTGAAAAATACTGAAAATTCGCTAACCCTCATGGTTAAAAATAATTGTTGGATTGGAAGGGGCATTCAGTTTAGAACTCTGACGCGAAACGACATACACGATTTCCCCCGAATTACCAGAAAAATATTAAAAATGGTTTTTTACCGCAACTTACCAATTATCTCTTACAGTATCGTACCTTTCCGAAATAATGGATGACGAAGGAAGTAGGTATGTCAATAAAAATAAACACAGAAACTCAAAATATTTTCAAAGCTTCTGTTATATCGCGTCATCAATCAAAAAAATCTACAAATGCTTCGTGCAATATATACCAGATAATAATTCTTTATCCGGTATAACTGGATTTTGCTGTAGTTGCATAGATGGACAAGGATATGAAGCTAAATATAAAATACACCAGTAAGTATTTCATTGATACAAAGCAAATTGAAAATAATGATGTACATTCATAACTATTGCATATCTTTATATAAATGTATTAGGAATTTATTTGTTATTGATATTTACTTACGTATATTTAATTAATCTCTTAGTACGATTCTTTGGAAAAGTGAAATAAATTTCCCGCTTACCTGAAACACAAAAAAATTTATTTTTGAATGTTTTATTTTTAAATGTTAGAAAGAAATAAAGTACAATATATAATATGAAAAAATGTCTTAGGCGTAACGTTGATCAAGTTCTGGTTGATGAAATTTCATTTTGTTCTGTAAATAAATTTTATCTTCGCAGCAATGCTAGGAGGGGTGAGGGGTGAGGGGTTGGGGTTGGGGGGTGGGGGGGGGCAGCGAATCATCGATGCCATTCTCGGTAACGACGGAGACGTGTCTCGAAAGACAACTAGCTGCAGTGCTACGCTGTTTGGATCAGCTCTTCCGATAAGTCGTTATACTGATTAATTTTTTCGTTTTAAACGGCTGACCTTTGCTACCATGTTCTGGTGGGTTCACTAATTACACACCTTCAAATGGTTTTCATTTTACAAACTCCTTCCGTACGTACATTTACAATCAATTATTGTTATGTTTATAGAGAAGAAAAATCACGTGTAGATTACTACCACCAATCTACAATTACATAATCCATTCAGCGTTCATCCAACAGTTGACAGAATTACAGCTATCGCAGTAACTTTGGTAAGAAATTCTACCAACCTTCCTTCTCACATTAGTGACTTGTGACTGATAGAAAAACGCATCATTATAGCGATACTGTCGATAAAGAACACCCTACTAACATATTTAAACAACAAAGCAAGATAGAAGACACCTACCGATTAACAGATTCACCTGGTATCTTAGATTCAACCACTCCCTGATGTGTCTTACAACCCATTGTTGCCGTCCAATTGACTGTAATATAGCATATCCTTTCTTTCTAAGTGATTATTTAAGTGATCTTCTTATCGAATCAAATTACATCTTTGACTTTTAACCTTAGGAAAACAGCATCACTCGGAATACCGATGAACGATTTATTATTTTTTAGTGACGAAAATAATAGGTATATTGAGAGAGAAGTTAATTAAAATTAACCTTTAAAAATTTATGCAAATTCAAAACTAATTTTGAAAGTAATGCTACTAAAAAAAAGTGATGGCAACTCCAAAATAATTTTAATTCGTTTTTTCAAGACAGAAAAGTTTGTATATAAGATCATTTAATGTATTTCACAAGTGGCTTTATCCATTCTTGAAAAATACTGAAAATACAAAATTAAAGTGAGCTTACAAATGTAATTTTAATATTAAATGCTAAAACAGAATAGGATAAAATTGAAATTATTTTTTTTTGGCAAAAATCTGTTTTATTTCTCAATGTACTCTTCTCGTAACTCGATACAATAAGCCCAATGATCTTTCAACTTTTCTATGCCTTTCAAATAATACGATTTTTCAAACCCTCCAAAATACCCTCCCGTTTCCCATTCAACTTCTTCGTTCGTCATAATGAAAAAGAATCTTTTCTTTTTGAAATGTGGCCATTTCTTCCTGATTTCGTCAACCAATCAATCCAATAATGCAGCATAATATGCTCCAGTAATCGTCCTTCCTTTCTCAAGGTAGTCAATGAAATTACTCCATGTGCATCCCGAAAAACACTAGTCACAACTTTACCAGCCGATTGTTGCATTTTCGGACGCTTTGGTGCACTTTCACCAGGTTTAACCCACTGCTTTGACCCTTCACGTGATTCTGAAGTATAGTAGTGGATCCATGTTTCATCCATTGTCACAAATTGATGCAAAAACTCTTTCGGATTGCCATTAAGATAAACCAAATTTTACTCCGAGGTGGTCACACGAATGCGTTTTTGGTCGATTGTGAAAAATCGCGGCAGCCATCTTGCACAGAGCTTTATCACGCACAGCTGTGTATGCAAAATATTGACCAAACGCTAAGTTGAGATGTATACAATCTCAGCTATCTCACACACTCACTTTCGGGTAATGCAAAACAATATTATGAATTTGATTGATCATTTCTGGTGTAGTGATCTCATTGGGACGACCTGGTCTTGGTATAGTTTCTGTGCTCGTGCCACCACAACCAAATTCGGTAAACCACTTCTGAACCATTCCATGCAACGGAGCAGAGTCCGAATAATATTTATCGACCTTGGCCTTAGTTTCTGATTAGGTGTTCAATCAACACGCGAAATTAATTTTTCCACCTTTGCGACAAATTCGGAGGTTGGTTGTTTTCAAACACTGTAACTTGTAAACTAAAAAATGGATTTGTCTCAAAGTTTGAAAGAAGAGGTTTGAGGGGTGGAACTTGTCAACAACGATAGCCGTTTGTTATTAGTGGCGATCTCTCATAGAAATATCACGTCAATATCAAACACCCTAGTATGAACAATACTAGCTCTTAAACAAGTAGCTTGGGTAGTTTCATTACTAAAAAAGATTGGAAAATGTCTTTAAAATCCTCTATTTTAGGTTCCCTCCGACAATACATGATTTTTAGAGCAAAAAAATATTTCCCAACAGATTTTAGACGACCAAACTGTAAATGTTGAAAAGTTGTTTTAAATTCCAAATTGTTTACTCATATACTTAATACACAGAAAATAAAATGTTATTTAATATCGAAATAATTTTTGCGAACGAAGAAAGTGTTGTCGCCGACCAGTCTTTATCAGACAATTCCTTGTTTGATGGCTAACACCTTTCAATTCAAAATAATCCATTATAACTTGTATTATCAAGGGCATTAAACTCCATCCATAGATTGAAACTTTGTTAATTCTTGTTTGAATGAATTCTAATTTTATCCTGCAAATTAACAAGTAATATATACTATTAAAATAAATACAATTCATCGCGATTTATATTCAATATAAAGGATATAATAACTTTGATGTGAAAGCGAATTATTTTCTAGAATTCCTTTACTTTAAATTTTATTCGTCACGTTTATTGGTAAACTTTCTAGAATTAATTTCAAAGTTTAATCAATTTTACGTGATTTCATAAGACTTTAAAATTTAATAATTAAACTGCATGCGACAACTATTACTTTTCATGATTTTTAGATTCAAAAACTTTACTCAATATATCAATTCACTGTAAAAATATCGGTAAATTTTCCTACTATGTATTAGGACATTTTTCCTAAATCCTTAGGAGGCATAGATTTTCCTACAGAAAGTAGAAATATTTCATAGATTTGAGGAAAATTGACCGGATTTTCGGACTTATTTCCAAACTATTAGGAAATATATATTTTAATAAACTGTATATTTCTTCGACCAAACAGTAGAAACTATTTCCAGTTCTATGTCGGAAATATTTCCGACTATATCTTTGGAAAAAATTACAACCCATTTGTATTTTAAGCTGTCCGACTATTTTCGGAAAAATTTTCGAAAAATTTTTTACAGTGTATATTATACATTATTTTATAAAGCTTTTAAATTACGTTTGAATACAAATATTAAAGAAAATCGCAACATATGTATTGTAAAAATAGGGTTAAATTCAAAAAATTTGTAATTGTGTGTTTATTTATAAAAATAAAAAAAAAAAAAAAAAAAAAAAAAAAAAAAAATGAAAATAATTATTTGCCAGGAATTTGATGTTCCCTCGTCATGAAAATCCGTGAAGATCATAGTCTTTCAATTCTTCCCTAGCAGACCTCGTCCAGTGAAAAGTCAGCGAAATTGCACACCTTTCACTAACGATCTACTGATCATTTGCTGACCTCGTAACAATATCAATAATGTCATCGCATTTTGGATATGATTAGTCAATGAGAATTTTAACAACTTTTAAGTTTAATAAATTCTTGATTCATAATTTTTTCTTAATTCATTTATAATTACTTCTTTATTTTCAATTCAAGTTTTTAATATTAAATTGGCATATGATTTAGAATTCACATTTATAAAAGAAATATTTTTATAATATACACGGTGACCCATTTTAATCTACAATCCCCAATATCTTCTAAAATACTTTATCTACGAAAAAATAGTTCGGAAAAAGGTTGACCACGACTGAGGGGGACATTTGACTGTACCATCAATTTTGATCAGCCACGGAGTAACTGTTCGATGTGCTCTCCATTGGCTTGAAGACGCAAACGTAGACGTCTTTCAAAACCGTCCACAGTTTTCAGCAAGTCTTCAAGCCAATGGAGAGCACTTCGAACAGTTACTCCGTGGCTGATTGTAACACTGGTAGCAATGGTGAGAGGCAAGGGGACTCACGTTAATCAATCATCCAAAACAATCCACAGTCTGAAGTCTACAAAAAAATTTATCCAGGCACAGATTTCAATCTAAGAAAAATCGTCTTGACCTTCAAGTCACCTTGAATATTGACCTGAAGGTCATGATGGTCAAAGTGATGTACACCTTGACATTTCATCGACTTTTGTGAAGAATCTTGAACGTTTGTTTACCCCGTAAAACCAAGGCAATTCAGAAAAAGAGCATCTGGTCGTTTCTCAGACATTTGACTTTAATTTTTTACCTTTCCAAGGTCACAAAAACCGTTTTTTCACAGGTCATTTTTGACGTGAAATTGACCCCAAGGTAAAAATTTATGGTACACTCAAATGTCTCCCTCGGTCGTGGTCAACCTTTATCCGAACCATTTTTTCGTAGATAAAGTATTTTAGAAGATATTTGGGATTATAGAGTAAAGTGGATTACCGTGTACAACACAGAAAATAAACGAATCCTTTTATGAATGTTTTTACACAAGATATTTTATTTTTTTTAAATATATTTGTATGCTGTTTATGTATGTATATATCGGATGACTAATGGCAGCCTCGAGGTAAGAAATTTTTTTATTTAAGAGAATCATACTACTGCTGGTTGATGTTACACGCCCGATGCTCATTTTACTGAACTATCGTTTGAAGCTCCTCGAGCATCAGTGATATACTTATACATTTCACGTTAACCCACTGACGCACATGGATACCTTGTCCTAGACCACGTTTTACTGAACTTCTCACTATTCCCTATGTAACGCTTATTATTATTCACGTTAGGTGAATTGAGTATTTATAAAATTCATTTCACTCGACTAGGATTTGAAGGATGTTGAAATTTCCTTATGTCCCAAGTTTAACCGACAGAGTCGAGTAAAATTATTGTAACTATTTTTTTCCGTGTAATGAAAACAATTCACATGTTTTTTATGCTCTTCTTATTGATATTGTTACGAGGTCAGCAAATAGTCAATGAACCGTTATTGAATGGTGAGCGAATTATGACAAAATATATGTTTAATTGTAATATCCAGATATTCAACTGTAATATTTAAGATGTTAAAATAAGCAGAGATTAATATCTTGGATATCACAGTTGAACATCTAGATATTACAATTGAACATAAGACGGTTGCCCATAGTTGAATATTCATTTTTCTCCACACGGAAAAAATAGAGTGTCAAAATTTAGGTAGTCAGTTTTATATTGCAGATAGTACCACGTACTATCTATAATTGTTTCTTGATAGTCAGGGACACCATGATTTTATAGTCAGTTTGCATAACGACAGAATGTCAGGTTTACATTCTGAAATAGTTAACCTGTCAACACTTACACTCCGAGATAATCGAGCTAACGCTCTTGAGATACTCAGGTTTACATTCCAGGATTCTCATACACTCTGGGAAAGTCAAGCTGAACATCTAGTTTTGTTACTTCACAGATAGTAGGTTACACTATGTAGAATGTTGTCCCATAGTTAAAACTCAAATATAATAAAATTGACATTCCAGATATTCAAGTTGACTACCCATTTTTCTCCGTGCATGCGTTATTTTGTCCTTTTCAGTTTTCAGTACCTACTCTTAACTAGGATTGAAATTTCAATAGTTGCCTATTGTTTCCTCATGTCCGTTGAGCAGTTAGGACTAGCCAGTGTAGTTAATTTTGATAAGGAACCGAGAGTGTTGTGATTCATGGGCAAAATTAGCAGGCTCAATGAGAATATTGAGTGCGTCGGTCGATCTGTCAGCTGATTATGCTGCCGTGCCGCATTTTTACTCGGTTTTTGTAACCAGAAGGGCGTGTTGTGTCTCATACAAAGTGCAATTCCATGTGCATGTGTATATGTGAATAACACGTGAATCAACTGTGAGGATCGCGGCGCACAGGAGGGAAAGCACGATTGTGGTAAGGTTTTATGTAGACCGTGGATTCCTCTCAGAAGCAATGAATGCCGATCTGCCGATGCGTTGGCTGCTTTGACGAGGACTGATGGATGCTTTTGAGATTCTCGGACTGTGCTCGAATGCAATACAATGAGCAGAATCACTGTTTAAATCGATAGCAACTGGCTTCGTCTGCAGTAGATATTCCACAAACAAACCCGTTGATATAAAGGTTGCCGCGAGATATTCAGTAAACTTAGTTGAATTTGAATATATTAATTATAGATGTCCAAAACTATAGCTGACTTCATAAAATATATGTATGAGATGAAAGAAGAAATTTTCAAGCGGATTGTCTTGCCGAGAGTTGACAATTTATTGCTGCTGTTTTACGCAGAGAAAATATAGCAATGGAAATTTTTCACGTTACCATTGTGTTATTATCGCTGATCACGTAGCTGCTTAGAAGCTGTTTGTCCAGATTTTTCTGCTCAACTAGATTCTTCGATGGCCTATGGAGCAAGTAAATCCTAGATGCGATGAGACGCAATCTTACTACCAGTTTTATTCTAGTGTTCTTGTATCCTTCCATTGGACTCCTCACGACCGACGTTCAATCATCCACGATTCACTGTAAGAGTAGACAAACGCACTCGACCAGACAGCACTGCGCCTTCGAAAAATTCCCGGAATCGCTCCAAGGGCTTCAGACTACTCGTTGAGAAAAAAACGGAGACAACATAACAGGAGGCGAGGAGGAACCAGGATAGCTGGACGGTGAGAACCATTCCAGGTCGAGGGAGCCAGGTTGCGTATCACCCAGTCGTGTTTTGACGCCAGTCAAACAAACACAGTCAGTCACAGACTCTCGATAGGAGCATCGACCTCAAAGGTCGTCGACAGGCTTCCCTCCTATCAACTCGCTAGAAGAAATACCTTTTAACGCTATACTCTTTTTCTTCCTTTTCTTCCTTTTCTCTTCGACCTTCAAGATTTCCACGAGCTGGAATGAAAAAAGCCGCTCAATCTGTGAGAACGATCAATATAGGATAGATTTTCGTTTTCAATATCCTTAAATAACTACAATTTGCAATATATCATCAAATAAAAACTATTCAACACCAAGGAGCAATAGTGTGTGGCGCTCCTGCGTACATAATTTTAACTAAATTGTATTTTGTGATGTAACATTAAATGTAAACCTAGGAACAAGGGAACCATACCTGTCATTGGGGGTTGTAGCAATACTAGGAAAGTCCGCCATCTTACAATAATTTACTTTAATAATAATGACGTCGTCCGTTATTAATTTGTAGTTTGTCGGCAAGAAACGTGTGTTTTTATTTACAAAAGTTATTCAAGTTTATCGCTATATTAAAGTGGAACATCGTAAGATGGCGGATTCTTCCCACTTATGAACTTTAAGAATTTTATTTCAGCCCATTCGAAGCATTCTAACACATTGCATTATCTTTATGAAGGGTTTCACAAAAACTTGACGTGGTGGAGCATTTTTGTTTCCAGATTTACAATCTACACGGGAAAAATTTAGGTATGCCAGACACACCACCTACAGTATAACAACTGTACTAGAGGCTAGGGGCAAAATATACTCTGATTCTGGCGTACAGTTTCGCCAAAGTAACGGACGATTTCTATGTATGTTCTACTAATTGTTATGAAACCTACGATAATTTAAAATTCACTATATTAATGTTTTCTAACGCGTGCAAAACGAATGAAAGAAATAGGGGGGTTCGGTGCTGAGGAGAGGGGAGAGGTTTCAGTAGAAACATGGACACAAATATTATTATAATAATACATTATTTATGTTCAGATATCTGGGTTACCCATGATACATTATTTGTAATCGCACGCTTGAATTGAACATCTTATAATTGGTTTTGGATTTGAATCCTCTAACCTACCTATATCTACATAAATAAACGCATTCCTAACACCTAAAGCCTCTCGAAAAAAGTAGTAGTGACAGCAAAGTTTATCTTGTATAAAGTTAATTAAGAAATGTTTAACGTCCAAGTGTTTGATTATAATAACAAAGAAACAAACGGTTACAATTCAGACATTTAATAACAGATGTTCAAATTTTTCCAATGTTTCGCCTCCTCTCCAGAGGCATCATCAGGGCATACAAAAAATCAAAAAAATAAAAGTGTTTACAAGTATTTGAAGTAGTTGATCCATGAAAATTATACATCAGACAAAAATAGATAATTTTTCTTTCAAGAATAGCAATATTATTATTAAAGGGCTATTTTGGAAGAGAAGAGATTAATTTCCATGAAAATAATTTTATTAATAAATTTTATTTTTGTCCCAACTTTTTTTCTTATCGCTTCTTACCAAATTTTAAAGAATTATGCGATTTCAATAAATTACAAATCACTTTTTCAAGAAAAAGATTCCCTACAACTTAACCATTTCCAATTTTCAAAAATAAATAAATTGTTATCATATTCAGCAATTTGTTTATAAAAATTTCGTTCTGGAAAATGTTTTTTTAATGGTTTTAGTCATTAAAAAATTCATTTTTAGAAATCAGAAACGGTGAAGTTGTGGGAAATCTTTCCTCTGAAGAAATGATTCATGATTTATTAGAATCGCATAATTTTTTAAAATTTGGTAAGAAGCGATAAGGAAAAAAGTTGGGTCAAAAATAAAATTTATTAATAAAATTATTTTTCATAGCGCCTCCTTTGAAAATCCGATTTTCGGTACCTGTAGAGCGGGTTGAAACTACGATTTTCAACCCTAGGGTTGAAAGTCGCTGTTTCAATCCGCTCCACAGTTACAGCCAATCAGATTCTCAAAAGAGTTGCTATGAAAAATAGTATACATTACTCGAAACAAAACACAGCGAAAGCATTTCGTGTGATTGCAGCCCTCGTTTCACTCGGGCAGCAAACTTCACACTCGTGCAATCGCTCTGTTTCGCCCCTTGTAATGTAATATAATATTTCTGTGTTTCAAAGTTTTTTCATGTAAAATAATCTTTTTCCATTCAAAATAGCCCTTCAATAATAATATTGCTATTCTTGGAAGCAAAATTATCTATTTTTGCCTGAGGTCTAATTTTTGTGGATGGAAACTACCTTAAAGATAATAATGCCAATTCAAACCATGATAGTCAAATCGTTAAAATCATAAAAAGAAAAACGTCATAATTAAGTAAAAAATTATAATATCAATTCCCAACGTTCACTTAAAGATTTAAATTCACGAAAAGAAAAGACATATTGTCTTATCACTAGGAAATATTGATAACTATAAAGTATAAAGTTGCTGTGAGTTAATTACAGATGTGCATTTTCTGAAAACAAAAAAACTTTTTGTTTTTTTTTCGTAAATAGTAGCAAAATTTAGAAGAACTTCTTGTGTTCGTTTATTAATTTTATCTGTTATACATAACCTTACTATAGTTTCCGCAGAATGTTACGAAGAAACTGAGCTAGAGCAAGAGCGGAGCAAGAAATAAATGGGCCTGCTTTTGAATTTGAGTTTTATTCTTAAAAATGATACGTTTATTTACCTTTACTATTTTAAAATTACAATAATCTACACTTTAATGACTGTACTTCAAGTTTAGCTGTCACTGCGAATACATCACCACATAAATTTGCAGGGATTTACAATATAGCTAGTATAGTGATATTTAAATTGAAGATAGCTGATAAACAAGTTGCTGCTATGGAAATATATATTTCTATTTCATCTACACTTTTTACTCAATTCTACGATATTGGAAGCATATATGCGATTTGTAGAAAATAATAATTTCTGTTATTCAGCAACTGTATGAAATGTGCTTCTTTACCTAAACAGTTCATACAATTTGACTACAGTTTTTATATGATCTGTACATATTAATTCTTTGAAATTGGGACATTCTTCATTTGCTTAATCGCCTTGTCAAATTTTTCCCTGCAGTGTGCTTTTTTTTATGTGAAAAATGACTTTCGAAATTTTTATCAAATCTTTACGTTTTGAGACCCCCTGAGTCAGAAAAAGTGGTTTTTACGAAAGTGTCTGTCTGTGTCTGTCTGTAGTAGGTCGTATACTCGATAACTCTCGATAAAATTATCAGATTGAATTGAGATTGGGCACACTTTATCGGAGCCGAAAAATTAAGGACAAGTTCGTTAACCAGCCACATCCAACCAAAATTGAGGAAACTAGACCATTTTTTGTGTTTTTGAAAAAATCGAAAATTCTAATACTGGTTTTTGATAGTGCTCATAAATCTCTACAAGTTATATTGAGAACATTCTTTGATTAAACCAAAATTAGAAATATTACAGCATGCTGAAACTTGAAAAAAGTCAATATCAAAATTCCATTTTCCAGTTAAATTATACGGGATATGAAACAAAGTTAGCATACAAAATTATTTTCTACATTAAGATCTACAAATTTGAAATGCAGCATTTTTTCATGAAATGTATATTTTTCTTTTTAATTTAACAAAATATAATTGAAAATCTAAAATTCAATTTTTTTTAACAATAATATGTGAAATAGGAAAAAACGTAAGAATGCAAAGTTGTTCGTTTTTAAAAAGATCTACAATTTTTGTCTCACACAGTTTCTGATAAAACATATATTTATAGT
This sequence comes from Diplolepis rosae, assembly GCA_030998225.1. Classification (NCBI taxonomy): domain Eukaryota; kingdom Metazoa; phylum Arthropoda; class Insecta; order Hymenoptera; family Diplolepididae; genus Diplolepis; species Diplolepis rosae. The sequence goes on along the minus strand of JAPYXD010000608.1, from coordinate 5,097,623 downwards.
TTCAGTTCCAAAAATACGAGTAAAATTCAAAATTTCCATTTTTTAGACAAAATATGTGCGAGAAAAAAAAAACGTTTAGATGGAAAATTATTTGCCTAAATGAGGTCTAAAAATTCTCATTGAGACATTTCTTGACAGGATGTATATTTTATGTTTTGATTATAAGAAACACTATTGAAAAAAAATTCCATTTTTTAGCCTAAATATGTGATATGTTTATTAAAAAGTTACTAAAATGTATACAGAAAATCGTGCGCGAAGCACGTGTGTCATGATGAGAATGTGTTCCTTAAGGCTGATAGAGCCTTAAGTGAATTGAATTTCCTGTTTCACTTAAATTCAAAAACAAATTTAGTGACTTTGAGAAAATGTGTTATTCACATTATCTGTAATATTATAAAATTGATTTGAGCTTCAGTATCAAATTATAAGAAATAATCTTAAATGTATGCGAAGAGCATAAGCCCGAGCGCTAAGCGCGAGGTCCAAAAAGAACGGAGCGCGAGGCGCGACAATTAAACCGCGCGCCCTAGGCGCGCTCAAACTTGCGAGCGTCTAGTGCTTGAATGAAGGATTTTGAAAAAAAATTAAATTTCGAATTTTTGGAGAACTTTTTAAGTGAAAATTACCATTTTTGTTCCAAAAAATCGACGATTTTATTTTTTTAGACGAGTTATTATAATTTTAAAAAAATCCTTCATTCACGAATAATTTAAATATATATAAAGTAAGTCTGGAAAATGTCAAATGAATCGGTACATTAGTTTTTGAGAAATCGTGTCCACCGTCTTCGAAAATGTATTTTTGAGATAAATGTGTTTAAAGATTTCAATAACCCTCGGACGATCGGATGGGCAGGGCTTCTAAACGCTCTAGCTCTTTCAATTTTGCTCTAATCGTCTTGAAATTTTGAGACAGCATTTTCAAGATGTTCTACTTTAATATTTAAAGAATCTGAAAATATTTCTCTGGAAAAAAGACGCTTTCGACTAATCACAGCGCAGTCGAAAGCGTCTTTTTTCCACAGAAAGATTTTCAGATTTTTATTGAATTCATTTGCATTTATTTGCGATACAAGAGTTTGAAATTGTTTACGAGGACATATGTCGACAACGTATCCTATCTGATACGCGACTAGTGATCCTCCGATATGTAGGCAGTGACAAAAATTTCAAACTCAACTAATTAATGTTCTACTTTAATATATAAAATTATTGAAAGCATGTATTTTTCAAAATTTCTGACTGAGATTGTCCCCATAAGATTTTTAATTATTAAGAAGTGATAAGTTGTTCAGGAGATTAGAATTAAGTGTTTATTTATTTCAAATAAGCGGAAGAAAGACAGTCTCCATGACACGTGCGCAGTAGAAATAAGATACGACTGTGCAAAAGATGTAGAGGATCCTGCATCAAAAAATAAAAAAGCTTATATTGGATTGACAACAAAGTCATTTCGTTTTTTTCCATGATTTTCAAAGCAAGTTTATTAATACAAATAACAAACATTAATCAATTATGTATTGTCCATTTTGTTCGATGACCTTTCGCCATCTTTCAGTTAGCTTCATAATTTCGCTTACGTAGAAAGTTTGGTTCTTAGAGGCAAAAAACTGAATCAACGCATTTTTGACAGCCTCATTTGAATCATCTAGCGGAAAAAAGCGAAATGACTTTGTTGCTAACCCAATATATTCAATATAGACACCAAATTATGGCTTTTCAAAACTACGCGATTTTTTTCGAGCTTTTAAAAATTATAATGTTTTTGACATTTGCTGTTTTTAAAATTTCTAACAATAAATGTAGGTTTAGTTTGAAAGCAAGTAATTATACGTGGGTTTGATAATAAAACAATCAGATCCTCAGACAAAAAAAAATGTATTACATCTAACCAAAGAATTTCGTCAAATAAACCAAAATCTTTAGTTGGATTGAATGAAATTTAGTTATATCGACTTGAATATTTGTTTAATTCAACTAAATCGTACTTAAACAGACCATCTTGTGATGCATGAAACACGTTTTTCGTTGGATTAACTGAAAGTTTGGTCAACCGTATAATAAGTGAATGCCCTACACGGAGAAAAATGGAGTGTTAAACTTTGAGTGTCAAAATTTAGGTATGTCAGTTTCATATTGCAGATAGTACCACGTACTATCTATCATTTTCTCTTGATAGTCAGGGAGACCATAATTTTATAGTCTGTTTGAATATCGACAGAATGTCAGGTTTACATTCTGAAATAGTTAACCTGTCAACACTTATACTCCGAGATAATCGCGCTAACGCTCCTGAGATACTCAGGTTTACATTCCAGGATTCTCATACACTCTGGGATAGTCAAGCTGAGCATCTAGTTTTTACACTTCACAGATAGTACTTTACACCATGTAGAATGTTATCCCATAGTTAAAACTCCAATATAATCAGTATGACACTCCAGATGTTCAAGTTGACAGTTCATTTTTTTCCGTGAACTTGATGTAACTGAATTTTGTTTAACTTAATCAAATATTTTTCTGAGAGCTAGAAAGATTACGTACGTATGAGTAGTCGACATAAAATAGGCACTAATTTTTTTCCAATGATGCATAGGTTGCAGATGTCTGGAATTAAAAATAATTAAGAGAGTCATTGCATGATGCCCTGATAACAAATTGTTAACTGATTTCGTGTACCGAATTAGTTTTGTCATTAGTTCAATACTAATGTGAGGCTATATTCATATGCGATCCACTCCTTTAATTTGGTTTGTAGCGACTATGACTGAACAGGAAACAGTTTATCGGTGAACGAATTGCGTGGAATGATTTACATATGCATAATGTCCAAGATCTTCTTGGATAATTTGAGCTCATCAAAGTAACTTAAGTGGTTAAATTATACTTGACTGATAATCAGATAATAAATTAATGTATGAAAGTAACAGGATGCCTAGAAGAAAAAAATTAAAACTGACCTCGCGTAAATATTCCCAAATTCAATGTACCAAAATTGTAATTGTTTACGTATATATATGAAGATTCCCTGCACATAAAAACATAGATAACTCTTCAACTGCAAATTCGTTATCAGACATCTTGAATCCTTGAACGTCCACTTTAAATTTCATTTTGAATTTTATTGGAGTTTTTCAAATCAAGATAGAGACATTTTTAAATTGAGAAATTTATACTAATTTGTTAGCCCCTTCCAAACAATCAATAACAATTGAAGGCGCATACTCTAAACAATTCCCTTTAGAAGTGAAAAATAGCGTTACAAACTAAAACTGATTAGTTAATACAGTTTTATCATTTCTTACCAATCTTCCAAGTACGTAAAGTGAACTTTTGCTTGGTTGTGCACGGAGAGAAATAACTAGTGTGCACGTGAAAGGTACGAAGCATTGAGAACAAGTAAAATGACGCATGTAAAATACATAAATTCAAGTATTTCACACTAGCCAATTTCACGTGCGTCGCACGTGAAATTCAAGCGTTTGTTACACTGGCCCTCTAATGTTTGCAATGAATCATCTTCTGGCTAAATATTAAAGCTTAAATAATTCGCATGTGAGCGCAGTGTATCTAACATGGACAATACATTGTAAAAAAAGTTATTGAAAATTGCAAGCCGGTTTGTGTAAACGTTTTACTCTGTTTTGCGTGTTGATTCTACAAGTTTATTGTGAACTTGCAACGAGTAACGATGTAATTTTAAAATATTTGTGACAATTTTATTACAGAAGTGTAATATTACCACGTCGAAAAGGGGACATAAAGTTACCAATGATCAACATGGTAAATTTCAACCATATTGTAACCGATATTGCAGTGTATTTTTAACGCGTTTCGGTAAATTCACAAAGCATTCTGCATTTAAGTTTACCATGACAATGTAAAAAAGCAGAGCGACGGGAAATTTACCAGAATTGTGTAATTCACGAAAAAGTGACGCCTGAACCAAAGGTTGAAGATGGTTGAAATTCGTGAGATACAAATATACGTTTTCACTTTTGAAAGGTAAGTGCAGAATGAAATAAATAGACTTAAAGTTCCTTGTTCATTGAACAATGTTAGTAATTGTATGAAATAATTGAAATAAGAGTTGTATAATAATGAAAAACGTAATTTTGTAATTGTGAAGATTGTGAGGTTACGTCTCTATGAACGTAAAATTACACTGCGTTGAAAGTGAAGTTAAGGGAATTTTCCTGTTTGCATTTTTACACCATTTCGGTAAAATTACATTTTTTTACAGTGTATCGTCTGTGTCAAGCATGGATATTTTTTTTCTTGAACCTTGAGCCTTAGGCTTTTCAGAAACTGTACGTTTCGATATGTTAACAATTGTTAATTGAATTGAATTTGATCTATTCTCTTAATAGCGATTTGTAAGTAAGTGACATATAATGAGATTTCAACTATCTTATATCCTGGAGGTACAGTAAGAAAAAAATTGTGAATTGTATGGACTTTGTTGACATTTATATACGCACCTGTAGTTATATTACATTCAATTCTCAAAAAGTTTACTTTCATCATAGACACTGGAAAACCAGATTCACGAAATGTATTATTGTCACGTTCGATATAAATTTTAATTCCATGTTTTTCTAAAACATTATGTAGATAACTTTGAATATCACCTATTTCGTAACTAATTGTAGGTATTATAAATTCTTTATCACCAACATAAAATTTATTGCAACCAATATCAACGTTTCGAATCGAATTGAATGTTAAAAAGTATTCAAGTCCGAGAGCGTAATTCTTATTAAATGAAAGTTCAATTGGTGGAAAGTACTGCTTCCCAAGAACAGAGAAATTTCCTCAGAATGTGGATCCTGATTGGGATATTATACATGAAACTAATGAGTCAATAGAAACATTGAAATTTTCGGAGTCATCTGCACCAAAAACGGAAGAGACAACCTGTAAAAAACGAAAGAGAATGTCGACAAAAAATTTATCCAGCGTTGAGCAAGAATCAATGGAAAAAATTCGAGTTACTGTTTTCTCATACGAACCTCGCCGATCTAGAGGATGCACTTCAAAAAAAGTGGACGAAGACTACGATTATTATTAAAATGTTCTATCAAAGGATTATTACCAAAAATTATACTTTTTTTCAATAAATATTTTTTTCTTTTATACATTCATTGTTTCATTGTTTATTTCACGCTCACCAAAAATATGTTTTATTATAAATGCTAATTTATAACTTTCTTTTATGATTCTTCATTTGAATAAATAAATAAACAATAATATATATGTATATTATACTCGTATACATAAAAAACCAATACCTTCTCATCCATGATGAGAATGTAAAAAAATTTATATATAAATAAATAAATAAATACGAAATTAAAAATATATAAATAAAAATATTATCTAGAGTCAACATTACAATCAAGAATGAAATGTGAAACTGAACAATTGTTGCAAGTTACTATATTCATTCATCAGCCAAAATGTTGATTAAAAACTTCATATTTTCACAAATACGTTCCCGAAACATCTCAAATCATTTAATACTTTCAAATACTATGCATATGTCTTTGAATTAGTTACAAACAAATAAATACAACGCAAAACGTTGAGTTTCCGGTTCTGCTTCAAAAATAAAGTTATTTGGTTATCTAAACGGTTCATAAAGACATAACAGGAATTCTAAGAGTCACTAAATTTGTCCTACACATAAAGAGAACTATTTACAATATTAATCTGTGTAAAATTGATAAACAGAATTCACGATATTACATGTATAAGCAACAGGTTCTTAATATATTAATCGTAGAGAAACCCTAAGTATCTAGACAAAACGCAAATGTACTCATTGGGGAACCCCACCAGAATGTATTATAATACGTTATGTACACAAACCATTAATCCTCTACTGCCTGAAAAGTCCATTCACCCAAGGGAAATAGGGAAGCTAGAGGAACATAAAGGAAAATCTCGTGGACCTTTAACTGAGTTATAATAAATTTAGCATCATGCCGCTATCGATCCAAAATGAGAGAAAGTGTTGGAATCTTCATGGAAACAATAATGGTTAGGGGAACGTCGCGCAAAGATCGGCCAAGTATTAAACTAAACTTGTCTCATCTGGCTGGAAGAAAACTCATCAGGCAGGATCTTGAAGTGTCATGTCAATATCAACAGAAAATGGCGGACATCATGTCAGTATCGACCGAAAAAATGGTTTATAAAAGCGCTTTCAATTTCGAAAATCTTTAGTGACTTCCCAACTTCCATCCACGCGGTTGCTCTGTTCAACTGTGATTTTCAGACTATCATCCACGACGTTACTCTGCTCGAAAAGAGTAACTCCGAGAGCTTTACCCGTCAGTCATTCCATCGGTTTATCAGTTCGTTCTGCATTGTGACAATTATATCTATACGTCCAAGGATTGAAAATTGGATTATTAGTCCTGCAGGAGAATTTTAATCATCGAATTATTGGATTGGATCCCTTTGAATTAATACCACTATTTAACCTAGGAGTCATTAAGGATTTGGTGGACTCAAATGATCAATATAAAACACTTCCGGTAAGTCTCAAGTTTTTATCAAGTCCTTAGTTTTGAAACTTGAATAAATCTATAAATTCTTCCCCTTTGATTTCCAAGCTGCTTCCCAGCAAGAATTTTCAAAAGAGCTCCCCTACTCTTTGTATTTAATTATTAAAATAAAGGTTGATATTTGTGAATTAGAGTATTTTTTTGTTGGTTATCCTCGTCCTTTTGTTTCGGTTAAGAAATCTTTTCAGATCTTATTCCCGATAAAAAAACGAGGAAAAATAAGATAATATAATAAAAGGGGAGTAACCAAGATATTACACATTTTTTTTGAAACGCACGGTTTTTGTTTTAATCGTGAAAAATGTTATTAAAAATTAAAAATTCAATTTTCCGGTCAACACATATAATATACGGAAAAGATATTAAAAAAAAAAAACTATTGAAATTGCTTATGATAAATTTTGTTGTAACTGTTTGTTAAAAAGAATGGGTTATTTTTCACTAATCGGGATAATTTTCATAGTGATGACAAATGTTAACATTAACATGTTGACTGCAGGAGTTTAAATTTTCGACTGCATTTTCATGAAAATCAGACTATTCTGAGTAATTAGTTTACTTTATTCTTCTTTCATTAAATTCAAAATTTAATTTAAAAAAAAAGTAGAATGCAACAATCGGTAGTATATTTTTTACTTTGTTTTGCTCTATATATTATTTTATAAGAAATTATTTAAAAAATTGAAAATTCTTAAATCCACTTAATTCATAAAATGTGTAAAATTAAAAAATATATTCTTCAGCTCGCTCTAACTTTTTTTAGCGACAATCCTTTACTGAGATTTTGTTAGGTCTCAAGCGATTCCGTAGTTCATTTGGTTAGTGCGTGTACGTTAGATTATAGGCAGATTTATATGTTGTTATAAGTGGGGTTCGAATCCAGCGAGTATGCTCTTTTTCAAAGCGTTTAAGCGTGCGATTTATAAGTGTTCGTATATGCAAGCGTCTAATACTAAGTAAAAATAAAAGGCTTTATTAATATATAGAAAAAAAATGACGCTTTCGACTGCGCTGGGATTCGAGCCCAGGTCTTTCGATTGCTTATAATTTGATACTGAAGCTCAAACCAATTTTATAATAATATTACAGATGATGTGAATTACACATTTTCTCAAAGTCACTCAATTTCTTTTTGAATTTAAGTGAAACAGGAAATTCAATTTACTTAAGGCTCTATCAGCCTTAAGGAACACATTCTCATCATGGCGCTCGCGCTTCGCGCTCGATTTTCTGTATACATTTCAGTAACTTTTTAATAAATTACATGATTGAAAGAATTTATTTTCTTCCAAATCTCTCAAAAAGGAAAAACAATCGTAGACTTTATTTAAGGAAACGATTTTGCAGAACAACGCTTATTTCGTATCTCACATATTTTGGTGAAAAAAATCGAATTTATTTAATATTAAAAATCAAAACATAAAATATACATCCTGTCCCGAAATGTCTTAATGAGAATTTGTAGACCTCATTTAGGCAAACAATTTTCCATCTAAAAGTTTTTTTTGTATCTCACATATTTTGTCTAAAAAATGGAATTTTTGAATTTTAATCGTATTTTTTGGAATTGAAACGAAAAATATATGTTTTATCAGAAACTGTGTGAGACAAAATTTGTAGATCGTTTTGAAACGAACAACTTTGTATTCTTACGTTTTTTTCGTATTTCGAATATTATTGTTAAAAAATTGAATTTTGGATTTTCAATAGTTTTTTTTTTAATTAAAAAGAAAAATGTTACAAGTCAAATTTGTAGGTCTTTATTTATTTAATAATATTGTATCATAAAGTTTTTTCGTATCTCGTATAATTCAACGGGAAAATGGAATTTTGATATTGACTTTTTTCGAATTTGAATATGCTGTAACATTTCTAATTTTGATTTAATCAAAAAATGTTATCAAGATAATTTGTAGAGATTTATGAGCACTATCAAAAACCAGTATTGAAATTTTTGATTTTTTCAAAAAATTATTTTCAAAAACACAAAAGTAGTGCTCAATCCCTCAATTTTGATTGGATGTGGCTGGTTAACAAACTTGTCCTTACTTTTTCGGCTCCGATAAAGTGTACTAAAGCTGAATTCAATCTGATAATTCTATCGAGAGTTATGCCGCACACGACCTACTACAGACAGACAGACAGACAGACACTTTCGTAAAAACCCTTTTTTATGACTCAGGGGGTCTCAAAACGTAAAGATTTGATGAAAATATCGAAAGTCATTTTTCACATAAAACCAATACCTTCTCATCCATGATGAGAATGTAAAAATGTTTAAATAAAATTTATTATCATTTTGCGTCTCACATTGTTAGACACACGCATGAAATATTTTTTGAGTTTCTTGCATTCCTTACAAATGGACCTTACATTGAGCGTCTCACTCTGCAGCTAAACGATGCTATACTCCGTCATCGCTGAGTATGAAAGCTATCTTATACTGACAAGGGGAGTGCGTCAAACTTCCCTGAGCTTTCTGCACGAAACTTGCAGTACCGAAAGTTCGATATGAATGAATAATAATGCCGGAGTGACAGGACCCACTACCTCAGTTATTTCGAGAAATTGAGTTATGAAAATTGAGATTTCCGCACGCTCCGAGTAAGTGAACGCCGGTGAGTCCTTCAGTACAGTAAAGCTGTGGCTTAGTGGTGATGGCTAACGGCTGGCATGTTCGCGGCGCGGGTTCAATTATATTTGCCAGTGATTTTTTATTCTTTTATTTTTTATACATTGTTAATTATTTACAATGTAATTAGTATGAGCTTTGATCATTTGTAATGAATTTAAATTTGAATGAACTTTGCTTTCCACTTGCTTTATTGAAGGAAAATTGTTCATGTAGCAATGTAGCGTTTATTAAGTGTTCCTGGTGTCGAGAAAATGTATGTTTTACTTGCTTTTATGATAAGTATCACCCTCATGGTTGTAAAGGAAGTGATACAGAAAACTTGTAAAAATCTTTTTAAAAAATTGATATTGTACAATTATTTAAAGAACTAACAATAAATGTTTATTAGGTCATAACAGTGAAGCCTCAAATTCCTTTTATATGCCTGATAGAATATTCTTTGAAGTAATATTTCCTAAATATGTAAATGAATGTTTATTATTGCATAAATAAAGTGTAAAATAAATGTACCTTTCAAATAATTAATATTAATATAAATTATGCAAAATATATTGACAACATTAATTTATATTTATAATTTTTAGTATTTGTTATTTAAATTAAATTTATTACAAATGATCAAAACTTATACTAATTACATTGTACATAATTAACAATGTATAAAAATTATATTAAAAAATAAATCACCGGCAAAAAGAATTGAACCCGCGCCGCGAGCATGCCAGCCGATAGCCATCACCACTACGCCACCGCTTTACTGTGCTGAAGGACTTACCGGCCTTTACTTACTCGGCGCGTGCGAAAACTTCAATTTTCAAAACTCAATTTCTCGAAATAACTGAGGTAGTGGGTCCTGCCACTTCGGCATTATTACTCATTCATATCGAACTTTCGTTACTGCAAGTTTCGTGCAGAAAGCTCAGGGAAGATTGACGCACTCCCCTTGTGAGTCTAAGACTGCCCTGTTAAATAGTGCTCTAACTTCATCGCTAAAATCATACACTGAGTGTCAGACTGCTTTTCTAAACGTTTATCTGCTCTACCGATGAGTCTAAACGCGATATTGTATTCTGTATTAGAATTTGTTTATTAATCGTCCAAAGCTGGGCCATCGTGGAAATGAATTCCTCTATTTATTTTAGAATGAATCCTAGATTTCAAACACTGAACTTTAACTATTTTTCTCCGTGAAGTACTGGGAAATTTACACGACAGAGTGCTCGACTTTCAGATACGTTCAAAAGTTACTTAAAACTAGAAGTACCGTTCTTGTTTAATTAGATCAACAATCCTGGAAAAAGTATAGTAATTTGTAAAAGTATTCAGTAGAAAGTCCGTGAAAATTCTGAGTACGCAAAATGTATAATTTCTATGAATTGTTTGAAAAAATAAAGTTCAATGATTGGACATTTCTAAGATTTAATATGAAATTCTGAATATAGACTGATAGAGCTTCCACAGAACTCGTGCATGAAAACCTCAAAGCCAGCCAATGAAATTGTTCTGGACTATCAGAGGCAATAAGAAAAAAAAGTTATTTTCGCAAACTGTCCTTATTTCACTTACTTGTTTATTGATTTCTATTACAAATTATACTATTATACACTATCACTACACATCACTGACCATGAAATATTAACGCTGTTGGAATTAATTTTACGCTGATAGGATTTGAACCTCAACTTTTACCTAACCTATACACAGTGTATTCCAAAAATAACCAAACTTTATGGATATAGAATAAGATACACATTATATTATCTTTGAAAGTTATTATTTATTCAAAATAGGTTCCATTAGACTCAATACAACGTTTGGAACGATCAACCAGCGCATGCATAGATTTTTTTATGTCATTTATAGGAATGTTCTTCAGCACCTCGGTTACGGCTGCTTGAATGGCTGGGATATCATCATAAAATGCTCCTATCATCTTGGTTTTCAGTTTTGGAAATAGAAAATAGTCACATGGTGATAGATCAGGCGAATACGGAGGGTGGTTGATGAGAGAAATCCGTTTTTTCATCAAAAATTCGTTCACTTTTTGGTCTTGTGAGGTGTTTCATTTAACTGATGTGGAACAAAACGTGTCTCTCATTTCACTAAATTCCATTAATTAATATTGAAATTGATAAATAAATAATTTAATTTTTTATACCCCTGATATAATATTATTATAATTTATTTATTATAAAATTTATTTGAATGAATGAATAAATATAAAGTTCTATAGGGCTTATCGTCTTATACATATGTTTAACATTTTTTACATAAAAATAAAATATAATCAAATTACTATACTTTATATATATTCAATTTTACTTATCATTGAGCAGATTAGACCTTAAACTTTTAATCTTAAAGACATGTTTTTGATGAACAGATAAGTATGAACTTATGCCTTAATCACTGATTTCATTTATCAATTTATTGTATTAGTACGGGTGAAGAAACTATAGGAGGAAATCGGTTTAACAAATAACGAAGTTTATTTATTTTGAAGTACAAGACGATTACAGACCATCGTGGTTTCTGTGCGGTCGGTACCTGACTGCCGATGCTCTGGACGCTTTCCTGGATCGGCCAGGATACTATTTCCAGTAAAATATATTACTGTGCCCGATTGAAAGGCTGCGTGGGAAATCTATAAAAAATAGTTTCTCTGCAGTGATTACAATCTGCCTGCCAGATGACCTGACTTCTAAGCACCTGAAATACTTTCTAGCAACTCGAGCCAAACTTCGCTATAGTCATCAGTTTCTAAGCTACTTTCTATTTTCTACGAAATATAAAAATATTAAAGTATAAAAAAATGTTGCTTCACTAACCCTTACCAGTGACAACGCTAAATTTGGAATACAAGAAAAGGTGATTTTACTTATATTTAACGCGCACATGTATTGTATTATCGTATAAGGATTCGACGCTCAGAATCCAGCTTGCAGTCGCTCGGGAAAACGAACTTTTCTGCCAACTCAGGTCTTAAAACGTTTTCTTTCTTCTCTACTTCTTGCTGCTGTTTTTTATGTTGCCGCGGCCTTATACTTCTTGATATTCTTCATTGTTGTCTGTGTTTTTCTTTGTATCTGAATGGTCGTTTATAATAAAAGCTGGTTTCAACCTTTTGATAGATACACGTTTTTTTTTTCATTGATTAAAATTGTGTAATATCTATTTGCTCGTTTTATGACTTTAAACGCTCTATTGCACAAATACGTAGAGAGGCAGGCAGTTCCTTAAATATAAAAATATTTCTTGATCTATGGTTTCAGGTACGAGTTGTACTTTACGCATTTCCTTTTGAAGTTCCTTGACAAAATTCGAATTGCATATTTTGTCAGCTGGTTGGAAGAATTCTCCCGCTAGTCATATTGTCGTACATTAAACAAGTTCCGCTAGGGATGCTTTCAAATCTTCTTGGATAGCTGTTTATAGCCTTAAAAGCATCACCGGAAAACTTTCGACCCATCCTTCATTTTCGTGGTATTTAATTGCAGCTTTCAACTGTCGATGTAACCCAGGCCGTGCAAACCTAATGGAAAGGTGGTGGACCGTTAGCAACTAGCGCCGCGTACAGCACTGCGCATGAACTACCATTATATGTGCACGTGTTAGTGCATATACATGCATACGTAGGTTCTTTAAATGTGTTACAAAGAATATATTCAAATAAAATTAAAAGGAAATTGAAGATTTAGCGCAAAATTGTGAAAATTTAATTCAAGAGTGAGAAGTTATGTTGATATCAACTCACTCTTTAATTACATTTACACAATTTTGCCTTAAATCATGGTTTTCTCGTCATAAATAAAAATCAAAAATATCTGTAATTTGTATTTTTATTTTCAGAAAATATAATTGCTTAGCACATTTTGCGTTGATTTTTGTACTACAAGATAATCGAACACTTTGTGGGGTCGAGATAGCTCTCTTCGGTGTTGTGTGAAAGTCTTCTCCAAGTACATCCTTGCTGCTTCCTGCTTCTGGGATATCTTCTGATTCTTTTTTCTGGAATATAGATTAAAAGCATTTAATTTATATGAATATTTGAAATTTATTTCGTAGGTATTTTATAAAATAAATAAAAATAAATTTTATAAAATAAAACTCCAGTCACATGTTTCGCGAAATTGTGGTGGGAATTTCTGACATTGTGGAATTTGTATTGGCAATTCTCAGCTATTTTTACATAAATAATCCTTTGTAATTTTATACTATATATGTACTTGCATCTATATCTTCAGTAACATTTAGACAGAAGTACACTGCCGGTCGAAATTATTTGTTCACTTGTTGTTTCAGATATTCCTAAAGTGTCTTAAATTTATAATAATAAGTTGAAATTTTTTTCCCTATCATAAAATAAAAGTTAATAAAATTTTGCAAATAACAAATAAAACAAAATAAAATACCATCTAGTTTTAAATAACGTTGGATTAATTCTGAATCATATGTTGATAAGGTCGATATAGTAGAGTTCCGTTGTCACGTACAGTGATACACTCTTCTAATGATCGACATAATCGACTGAAATGATTTAGAAAAATCAGAAAAAATAACAAAATGTTAATTTTATAAAAAAATATTTCAAAAAACTTGAAATTTCAATCATTCTGAAAAATATTAACAACTCTGAAATTAATTAAGATTTTTAAAAGTTTTTGTCTCATTTAAATGGTAGGTTTTCATAGTATTTTGCTAACTAATCAAGATATTTTCAGATTTTTTTCCTGGATTCTACCCGGCGTCAAAAATGATACAAAAAGGTCATAAAATTTTAAAAATGTGTAGCTACTTACAAGAAATTTTTAAAAACCAATGTGTATCATATTTTAATAAAATTTATAGATTACTGTCTTCATTTGAAAATTTTCGACATGTTTGTACCATGTTTGACCCCAGGGTAGAATCCAAAAGAAAAATTTTAAAAATATCTTGATAAGTTAACAAAATACTATGAAGAGTAACCTTCAAAATGAGACCAGAAACGTTTAAAGGTCTTAATTAATTTCAGTGTTATTAATATTTATTCAAAAAGATCGAAATTTGACGTTTTTTGCAATATATTCTTATAAAATTATCATTTTGCCTTCAACTTGGGATCACTAGATGCAAAATTTAAATAATTATAAAAATTAAGACACTTTAAGAATAGCTAACACAGCAGGTGAATAAGTAATTTTGACCGGTAGTGTATATACTACTTTTTTAGTTTGGTATCTCAAAATTACGTGCTAGAATTTTATTGTCATTCCTAAGGAAGTTGTAGATACTTCATCGAAGTTTCTTGTACTATTTTATGTAAATTTTCTTACGATTTTTACATTTTTTCACATTTTCAAAGTTTACTTCAAAACAGGGCTCATATATGTAATATTTTATTTATTGCACTTAAAATTTTAGAAATAAAGATCACTAATGAGGACTCTGATCAGAGTCGAAAAGTTTGAAATTATATACAATATCGTATGAAATTAAAAATATTGTTACTTACGTGTGCAAACTGCACGCTACTTTCTCCAAAGTCTCGTGTGCCTTCTGCAGGTTTTTCTACTTCGGGAATAAAAATTTCGAAGTCTGATGGGGAAGAAACACTCGCCGGTTTAATGTTCACATCACTTCCACTCGACACATCACTACACGACGGTAAATTTAACGTCGGAAAAATGTCGATGACAAATAAAAAATTGTCTTTCTAGTACTTCGAGGTATCCTAACCTCGACAAGTAGGGATTTGAGCATGCTTCTATCCATCGTTGTCCGGCATTTTCTTTCTTCGGAAACCGATGAATTGACACATTGTTCTTCCGACCCCTTTTGGAGGTACACCCACTCACAGCACACTGAATTTCGTACTTCGAATTCATTTTAAATGATTATAAAGTGCGATCGCGTACGAATTGTTGATACATGTATACAACAATGGCGGAACTCATACGAAGCCGTTCCCTTTGCCGCACTCCGCCCGCTTCCGACAACTAGCGCCGCGTACACCACCGAACATGAACTATCCTACGGGGACACCCAATACATTAGAGGTCGACCTGCCCTGAATATGGAGGATACTGATTGTTAGCTCGATTCCTTCGAGTACCTCCTGAGAGGTAGGATGGTTCAGAAGATTAAGGAGATGAGGCCCCACAAAAACAAGGGAGTAATGGATGAGGGAAGCCAAACCCTCCCACAGCCTGCACTAAGGTCCACCCCCGACACGCGCAAGCGGCTGAGAGAGCCGACTGTGAGTCCGGAGGCGGCTGCGGCAAAGAAACTGTGGAGTAGAGGCCGAAAGCCTCCAGCAAAGAAGAGGAGTGGGTGGAGGTTCCGTCCAGGATAATCTCCAGAAAAAGAAGTCCAGAAGCGGTGCTCATAAAACCGGCAGAGGGAATGAGCTACGCTTCCATCCTGCGCGAACTCGAGAAACGCGTCAACCCTGATGAATTGGGCGCCTCAGTCCAGGGCTCGAATCAGAGCGTAGTCAAAAGCGTCTTTTTTTCCACAGAAAGATTCCAAATTCTTTAAATTTGAATTTAATTTGCATTTATTTGGGATATAAGAAATTGAAATCATCGATTAAATTATTTAATTTTTCATCATAAATTTAACTGCTCTTCCTGGCACTTATTTTTATTGCTAATAAATAAATTTTACAAGTTATAGATTTTTCAACTACCAATTTCAATTATTAATTGCACATTATTCATTTTATATATATTTAATCTTAAATTTACAAATTAATTTCAAACATAAATCAATTTTATAATTTTTATGAATATTTTTAAAATTTATTTATTGTTAATAACTAAAATTTAATTCTTATATTCTTAATGATTGTATATCAATATTTATAATACTTGGTACGTTTGCATTGGCTGTAGGGTGTATAAATGAAGGAGTCTATTTAATCAGACGTTTCGGCTCTGATCGGAGCCCTCATCAGTGATATTTATTGAAATCTAAAAAATACAAAAAAGATGTTGTCGCTAATTTCACATATTTTTTCGAAATAACTAAGGAACTTAACATATGATACAAGAAAGAGTACTTGATATGTTAATTTAAATCTGTAATTGAAAATGGAAAGTTTGGATATACGACCAAGAAAGAGTTGTTAACTTTGATCTTCCCCATTATAAAACACTCTACATAGATGTTGAATGGAAGAGCTTGATGTTGAGCATTAATGCTATTTTGATCTATTTTGACTGAACAACAATTTTAAAACTATTTTCACGGATCAGAGCCGAAACGTCCGATTAAATAGACTCCTTTATTTATGGACCCTAAACCCAATGCAAACGTACCAAGTATTATAAATTAAATCAAGGGTCAATACAATCTACCATTTTAAGTATATCAATATCATTGAAAAATTGAAATTAAAAAACATTTAGGCCAAACAAATCATAAAATCTTGTATAAGTTCATTCTAATCTTATTTTCTCTTTTTCAAAAATTTGAGAAGATCAAATGATTTTTTTAGTCCAACCAAAATCATTTGAATGTTTATAACATTTCTTTCAGAGTACCTCAAACTTCTCATGTTATAAAGTTTTTTCTTAAGCTTATAAAATGTTTGAAATTTTAAAAAAAATCATTATTCTGTATCTTATCTTTCAATGCTTCCTAATTTTTAAACGAGCGTAATATTGCTCAATAAAACATTCGTATATATGCTAGACCACCTAAAATATTTCCTTCATGCCTGATTGGATAATTTTATTATTTCAAATTAAAAACTTCCTGTAATTTATACCTCTATTCATATCATTTTCATACTTTTCAAATAAGTACATTTTCTTTGGTCTGTATGCCATTAAAAGGCCAAGCTCTGCAAATCTTTTAAGTAAAACTGTAAACTGTGTATATCAAATACGACAACAAGAAATCCCGGTGACTTATAGATATTTGCTACATTGCTCATAGATTAAGATAAAATTTTCTATTGTACATCGTATTTTAACAAAATTTCAAAACAAATCTCTGTTCATTTTGCTACGAAATCATATCAAATTTAGGAGACTAAAATCTTGGAAATGCTTTCCACGACGTACATATTTTTAGAAGATTTTCAGAGTCATCCTCAACGACAGATACAAAGATATTTATGATCAGTGTATATACGAGGGGCACTATTTATATTTTGAGCCTAATAATGAAAAACAGTAATTTTCCATCAAAAATGGCTTTATTTTTTTTCAAAATACTCTCCTTTATAATTATACACTTTTGCATACCATTGAACATTTCTTGAATATTTGTTTGCATTAATCGATTCTTTCATCTTTTTGAGCTTTTGTCAAATTATGTGGGATCCAAGGAGAGCAAATCTTTTTCACGGCTAAATTTTCATGTAATATTTTATAAACGCTGGTTAAACTAATGTCTAAGGTTGTCTCCATCTCGCGGTATGTCACATGACGATCTTGCATTATCAGTTTTTGCACAGCATTAATGTTTTCTGGTCCAACAACTGATTTTGGACGATCTTTACGAAATTGGTCGGTGAGCGAATGGCGGTCACTATTAAACTCGTTATACCATCGTTTCACAGTGGCATAGGATGGAGCTTCATCGCCAAAAGTGAAAATAAGTTTCTTGTCTTGATAATCCACGTCAAAAGTCGCAATAAATCATCGCACGAAAATTTTCACGAGTTAATTTAATTTTTTGGCTTAGACACAATTTCCAAGTCACTGTAAACAACACAAATAACGCTCAAATGACAAAACATTCTAAAGGTGGTTATGGTCAAAAATGCCAAACTTACCAGTGAAAATGTCAGATGGCACCTGAGAACACTTAGTGTTGCCAAGGTTCAAAATATAAATAGTGCCTCTCGTAATAATATATAATCATAAAAAAGTGGACTGATGCATGTGAAAAATGTTTTCAACGCGGTCATTTGGCTCCGAGCTGTCACAATCCATTAATAAATAAAAAATAGATGTAGAAATTAGGATAAAGTACCTTTGATTATTGTAACTGATTTACAGTATGTAACTAATCGAATTAATGTAATTGAACAAAATTATACCATCGTATAAGAATTTTGTAAGAACTTGTAATGCGAGACAGAAAACTCCTATTCACATCAGTTGCAAATTTACTGAAGTATTCTGTTGCGACAGCAAAATATATACCAATCTTATAACAAATTTTTAACTGGAAAAATAATTAATTCTATAATAACCAATTTTTAAATCATAAAAAATCGATCACGTATACTTCTTCCGAAGATTTGATCGCGGATTTGGTTCAGTGAATTGAAATTAAGTACAATAAAAGTTAAACATATTTTTTAACAAATGCCGAAAGCTTAGAGCACTTTGCAATAAATTACTGAATCGTTGTTTCCTCTATATTACTGTAAAACGATTAATAGAACGATTCGAAATCTGAAAAATTGTCCGTCCGGTTGTTGTTCCTTTTCCCGCATTTCTCACAAAAGTTCTAATCCAACAGCAACTAAAAGGAAATATTTTCCTTCAGGTTGCCTTTGATAGTTGATAGAACAACTTGCATGCAGACTAAGTAACTGATGCGGAAGCCGCTTGATGTCAATAGGATAGAAACGTTCTTAGTCAAACAAATTGTAACCTGAGGGCAACTTCGCTAGCCAAGTACATTAATACCATTCCTTATTTATGCAGTGAAGTCCAAAAGGTACATTTACGGAAGATACATATGGGTGATTCGACGTCAAATTTATAACCAAATTTTTGATTGCGTTAAAAATTTTTTTCCTCATTCTATAGTTGATAAAAAAGGACACGTATTTTTTTATTCAATATGATATTTATATTTTTCAAGATATCAATTTTTGAATTTTTCGGTCCCAAAAAACAGTTTTTCTTTAAATGCTTCGTAAATCGCCCATTTTTCGTACAACGGTTTGGAATTTTAGAGCGAAATGTGCAATAGGGTCCACTTCAAAGTGCACGTTTGAAACGTCAAAAATGTATTTGTTAAGTAATTTTTATAAAGGAATTTTTTAAACAATTTGAAATATTTCGAAGAAGCCCTCTCCGATTTGAATAATATTTTCTGTAATTTGTTATTATAGTATGTAGAATATTGTCTCAAATTTTAAAAGTAGAGGGTCGAATACTTTATTAAATATGATTTATAATATTCTATCTCGCGTACAGGCGAGCTGGGTTCTATTTCTAATTGTATTATTTATTTAAAATAAAAAAATGTTAAAAGAAATAAGAATAAAATACACATGAAAATGAAACGGGACCTCATATGGTTCACATTATGACCACAGTAGTGGCATAACTTTGTGGCTATCATCAGGTAAGGAATTTAATTTCTCATCTGGCGCTAGCGGGATCGTCTCATTAGGGTCAGAAGAGCGCCACACTAAAATTTCTGTACGAGAAGTGAAGTTTAGTAACATTTTTTGTATTCTTTGTTTACATGATTAACTAGGTTGATAAAGGAGTATGCCATAATTCAGGCATGGTAATATCCTAAATAGTCTAGTGCAACCAAGTCATCCCTGAAAATAAGTTATAATCAAGAAAAAAATGCATGTGCATACAGTGAAAAAAAATAGTAAAATTAACCAATTAAGTTTCTTGTCCAGCGGTCTTACTAGTATTTTATGCTTAAATTAACCACAAATCTAGTTAATTTGACCAATTCGCAGTTGATTTTACTACTCCTTCACTTAAGTTTACTAGAAATTGCCTAGCAAACCTAGCTTTTTTCTCAGTCTGATCAAAATGCAAATGTTTTTTTGTATTCAACACTAAAATCAATTTACTAAAGTTTTTTAAATTTAGACCAGGTGCTTCTGGGTTAAATTTATATTTAATTTGATTTTTCAATATTATTCAAAATCTAAGTAAGTACGCCATTTTTGACGTTGATTGAAGAATATTGACCAATAAATCTTATAGCGAGAAATTGATCGAGGAGTTTACAATATACCATGTGATGAGGCAGAATATGCAATGGATGAAACGATATATCGAAGGACAGCGAGATCAAATGCTTCATACGAGATACTATGATGGCCTAAATGTACACAGAACATGTACCTTCACCGTCTGACATGATCTCAGCGACCAATTCCCGATGAGGTTGCAAATATCCCCACCAGGTCAGTTTTCTGTTATGTTGAGTCTTATTGGCACCAACGAAAGATGGAGAGTGTCGAATCTAGTGCATGATCTCGATGGGATAATGGTTGAATGGCCGAAGGTTATACAGCTCGTTGTTCCTGCGCAAAAATCAACCGCCAACCGCATCATGCCGATAAACCCACACGTGTTCAACTTGACGCGAGATTGTCCTCGCAAACGAAAACGACATTAAGTACTGATCACCGTTCGCGTGGTCTGTTCCGAAGGATCGATCTCTGATCTTTTCAGACGAGAAGGGCAAGTTTAACCCACGCGCTGATTTCCACCTCCGCAAATTAGTAGAGCGGGTGTCTTATGAAAAGAGCAATCAAGCAGCAAAGAGGAAACAAGGAAACAGTTCCTTTTACAGACTTAATTCAAAAATATCAATTTAAGAGCGTGAAAATCGTATCAAAACGTTACGCAACGGGTATACTTGTTATTAGTTTATAAAGTAAATGATTATTACACGTTGATAAGTGTGCATTAATTGAACGCTTAATAAAAAATGTAAATACGGATGACTTATGATTGAATATTTTGAGGTCACAACGCGATGTGAAAATTGCAAAAAGTTGCCAACTTTGACACTGAAAAGTTCTATTTGTTATTATTGATCTGTTAAAAATTTAATGAAAGTAAAATTATACATGGGAATCTCCAGACTTTAAAGGAAATTGTTCTCTTCGGTCGTCACGCTCGGCCTTGTCTTTATTATGTACATTACTTCTGCTTTGATACCTTATTTTTGTGTGTGAGAATTGTTATTTTTCCGAATCATTATTTGTCGTAATTATCATTTGATCTGAAAAAAATTCAAAATTTATCATAATGCAAATTCCAAACTTAGATAACACAGAAAAAAGTTAGTATTCAATCCAGAAAATTTTGCCTCGAATACGAATAATACAATAGTCTCTTAAACTGGGGAAAATTTATTCTGCAATATGACAATTTGGTAAAATGGGAATAAGGTAGAATGGTGATAAATAAAAATAAAAATTTGGACACAAATGACTATTCGAAAACAAAATTCTGTTATATAAATTTTAACAAAATACATTTTTTACAAATTCGAATTAGATGAAAATTCATGCGTCTTGTCGCATTATGTTATTTTCAATTTCATTATTAATGAAAATCCAATTCACCTGGAATAAATAGATATTTGTATTACGATGCAAACCACCCGTTAGATTAAAATAGCCTGCCTGAATGTACGAAATGATATATACTTATTAAAGACGTCCACTACAAACCGAAACGCCGACGCGTTTGTGCGGATGACGTAGTCGACCAAATTTGATCTGCTCTGTACCAGGTAAACAGTGTTGCCATCAAAGAAAAATAACTATCGGGATATTTTATCGGGAGAGTAATGGAAAATATCGGCAGATTTTATAATAATCACTAATATTTTACTTTACTTTTTACCACCATAGTATAAAATGAGTTTAAAAAAATCTGCCCGCTTCGCGGGCACATTCTCATTGCGCCCTTCGCGCGCAGCTCGCAAATTTGAGCGCACCTAGGGCACGCGATTTGATCGTCATGCTTCGCGCTCCGTTATTTTTGGACCTCGCGCTTAGCGCTTGGTCTTATGCTTTTCGCATACATTTAAGTTTATTTCTTATAATTTGATACTGAAGCTCAAACCAATTTTATAATAATATTACAGATGATGTGAATTACACATTTTCTCAAAGTCACTAAATTTCTTTTTGAATTTAAGTGAAACAGGAAATTCAATTTACTTAAGGCTCTATCAGCCATAAGGAACACATTCTCATTACGACGCTCGCGCTTCGCGCTCAATTTTCTGTATACATTTCAGTAACTTTTTAATAAATTACATGGTTAAAATAATTTATTTCCTTTTAAATATATCAAAAAGGAAAAACAATCGTAGACTTTATTCAAGGAAACAATTTTGCAGAAAAACGCTTATTTCGTATCTCAGATATTTTGGTGCAAAAAATCGACTTTCTTCAATATTTATAATCAAAATATAAAATATAGATTCTGTCGAGAAGTGTCTTGATGAGAATTTGTGAACCTCATTTAGGCGAATAATTTTCCATCTAAACGTTTTTTTGTGCATATCACATGTTTTGTCTAAAAAATGGAATTATTGAATTTTAATCGTATTTTTGGAACTGAAACGAAAAATATATGCTTTATCAGAAACTGTGTGAGACAAAAATTGTAGATCTTTTTAAAACGAACAACTTTGCATTCTTACGTTTTTTCGTATTATATATTATAAAGATGATTTGTAGATATTTATGAGCACTATCAAAAACCAGTATTAGACACAAAAAATGGTCTAGTTTCTTCAATTTTGGTTGGATATGGCTAGTTAACGAACTTGTCCCTGCTTTTTCGGCTTCAATAAAGTGTGCCGAAACTCAATTCAATCCGATAATTCTATCAAGAGTTATCGAGTATACGACCTACAGACAGACACTTTCGTAAGAACCACTTTTTCTGACTCAGGGGGTCTCAAAACGTAATGATTTGATGAAAATTTCGAAAGGCATTTTTCATATAAAACTAATACCTTCTCATCCATGATGAGAATGTAAAAATGTCTTTTCACTTTCTAGACAATATATGTAAAGAAGGTTTTCCAGAAATAAATTTACTAAAAAGTTTGTTTATTTAGCCAATAATTTCGAAAAATTTCGTTTGGCGAATATCTACCGGAATAGACACCAGGTCTAAAAAGGTTACTTAAAAATCTCTTTAACTAACGTCGGAATTTTTGAACTTAGAAGAAACTTATGAACTGAAAGTAATATCCATCACATCTCCTCAACATACTTAAATTACGCACGATTTCCTTTTTATGAACAATTTATAATGCGATTTTACAGAAAAACAAATATTTTAAGCACCTATATGAGAGAAAAAAATAGTTTTAAAGTTCAGAAATACCAAAATATCGGGTTTTAATTAGAATCTGGCAAAGTCGGGAGGTTAGACAGAAAAATCGATACATCGGGAGGAGAGGCTACAAATCGGAAGATCTCCCGATAAATCTGGAGCTGTGGTAACACTGAAGGTAAACAAGCGCCACTTTATACACTTATTTGCTCAAACAAATCAAAAATCTTATTTAGGTATGAGGTACACGGATAGAAATTTGATTGTTTAAAGTACCATTTTTTACGGTAAACCAGAACCATTAGGAATTTCTGCCAGTTACACGGAAAAAAATGCAGATCAGAAGAATATGAATGTCATCTAAAAACTAGGAATGACTACTAGATAAGTAAAGAGAATGTTGCGCAGTTTGCACTGAGAAAAAAATGTCAGTGAATCAAAAGCATTTCTTTCCAAAAGCATGTATATCAGGGATTGAAATCAATATTCTATAGAATTAGTAACATATTTATTGGTATTTGTAGTGTATTTTTATGAATTAACACTAGAACTACCAAGGGGGGTCAAAATGACTTGTTTGACATGGTAGAAGTAGGTATACCTCAATAGTCGGTAGTTCTAGTGTTAATATGCTACTTAATATAACACCTTTCGGGAAATATCACCAAAAATGATGGTAAAAATTAAAAATTCATATTCCAACTGTTTTTTTGACAAAATATACCTCTAAAGATGTGTATGCATATCTTTCGGGTTTACATTATAAGACATTCCATAGGTTGTAATATTACTTTCGCGCATTTACGGAATATTATAATCATAACGTTCGAAAAAGTCCCCATCAGAATTCAAACGCTGAATTCGCAGATGATACTTTTTCTCCTCACTAAACGGCGCGTCAGGCAATCAGCGAACAGCAGACTTCTAATACAAGATCCAAAATTTCGAACCGCAATTGCGAGAGCAATCTAGTGCGTTAGTTGTAGGATGTAGGTGAGTTAAAAGCCGTAGGTCGTAGGTTCAATCCTCCCTCGGTCGGACCCATTTAGTTAGGTTTTTTCGACAAAAATGTTTGCTACTTCACAAATAAATTAAGGGAATCAACAAGGAGCAATGAAAATCAACAGTAGCACTACGAAATGATGAAATGAAGAAAATTTTCTTTATTCAATTTGGAACTATTACCATCGGAGATGGTAAAATGCATTTTTATTTATTGGACGTGCTTCTATGATTGGACGTGCTTGTTCCCAACTGAGAACGGACAAAGTAGAGAAAAGTATATTCTCTACTGTTCCAGTAATTCTGGTTAGTACCAAGTCGTTCGAGCAACTGCAATCTTGATTGCATTTAGATTTACATCGAAGACTCGTATCGATGATGCTTAGGTGGGAAATTTTGATGATTTTGGATTTTCTAGGTGGCATGGTATTAGGAAAGGAATTACTCTGAATGAATCGTAATGGGAGTAATGCGTCTCTAGTCTTCCTTTCTTTCCAAAAATCGAACTGATCTTTGTTGGATGAGCTTTCTATTGTCTGTTATGATCTTCTATATGAATATGGTCAAACTATCATGACCGCACTGAACCAAATAATTTGAAGGTACAGACATAATTTTGGCTCTATAAACTATATTATATGGAAGATTTAACAAAAAGCCAGGTTTGCTTGTATCCTCATAGTACTATGTATGGGTATTTCAATCATATGTTATACTACTGCAGCAAAATTTTTGGTTAGCTGTCAAAAATATTTCTATGATTGCAATATCTCGATAATAATGCATCAAGATGTTTAATAGTTTTAGTCATATGAAGCTACAAAGTGGTCAAGTATCAAGAGTATAGTTTGAGTTTAAAAATCATAGAGCTTTAATAAGTTAAATAAATGAAACGTCTTATATTCGAATGTTTTTTTGAATATCGAATCATAATCGAATCACCTAATCTTATTTATTTCAAAAGTACTTTTAATTTCTAAAATAAAGCGGATATAATGTAAAAATGTCATTATAAAATTGTTGTTTAAACCGCCTTACTAAACTAAGAAAGCAAATCCATCGATAAAACAAGAGGTGAGATGTTCGTTCAACTGTCCATTGGTACGTAGTCTGTAATAGAGGCGGCTTCTATTCTCCTTTTTTACTTCTCTCTTTCTTGAATCACCTCTTTGCGACGATTGCCCTCTGCCCTTTCTTCTACATACATTATGCTTGAGCTTTGAAGTCAAGTAAGGTGGTGGTCGCGATCGGTCCCAACACTGTTATAAGGGTCATTTCTGTTACGAGTCGCTTTCGTAAAAGAGGGGGCCAATCGCTTTCAAGTCGTAAAATTTGCACTTAGTCCATAATTCATGGGTATTCAGGTACGTGCTGACCGCAGGCAACGTTTCGGTTAATTTGGATCTACCAGATTCTTTCATAGCGCCTCAAATTTTCTTTCGTTCACTTCTTCAAATGATAGCAACAGCAAAAAAAAATTTTCGTTAAGTAAACTATCTCTTAAAGACCTTTATGGTAATAAGCATTGAATTAGAAGTAATTAAAAAATTCTAACTTAAGTACCAAAGTGTGATTTTTCAATATCATTTAATACCTGATTTCACCTCGGAGTTTTAGCGCTGAAAACAGAAATAGGAAATGTCTTGAAGTAGTTCCATTTAATTCATCTACGTGGCGATAATAATTTCTGTAGTATCATTTTATACAACAAACGAGAATGGAATGGTGAACACACCCATTTTTTTCAGTCTGCGACATGATGTATGTTACCTTTTATCACGTGATTTCAAAGCGTGATTTTCAAACTCGTTATTTTGAAAATTCAAAAATTTTCTTGCAAAAAAACAATTAATTAAACAATTAATGCATTATTAAACATGATTGAAACATTTTTATTCCAAATTGTGATCACTATAAGTAATTAACATCCATACTAAATTTGCCACTTCAACTGATACACCTTTTTACCTATATTAGGCCCGTTGTCACTCGTTTGGCTCGTTTATCGTTCATGGTATTGTTGATATATTCTGTTAGCTAACTCTGCATTATTGTATATGCTTCCAATTATTCAAGATATATTGAAGTGGGTTTTAAATTTATACATTAACATTTCTGTTAAAAGAAAGTTTGTAATCTTTACTTTCCTTCGTTCCTCAAGATAGTTGTAACCAAGGTTTGTGCGAATCTCCTATTGAATTAAAAATTTTGTTACTATTTTTTTTATGTTCATTTTAAACAAATTTCAAATACTCCTATGGAATTCCGGCTCCACAGGTATTTTTCTTATTTATCCGAAGAATTTTTCATTACTAGTATGAGTGAAGAGCTTATAGTGGAAAAGAGAGGTTCACGGTAAAGAATGGGAAAATAAATTTTTAACTAAGTATCTTACTCAATTTTTGAATACTATGCAAATGGAAAGGATTGCGTGAATCCAATTATCTTTATTCAACAATTGAATAATCATTATAAGTGTAAATTTTGAGAATAATGCTTATTGGGCTAATGGAACTAAATGTTAAATAGATCATAGTTTAATTGATTTTAGTAATTTAAGTTTTCTTGATGAGACCTCATAATTGCAATTACTCGTAAACTGCAAGCTATACAAAAAAAACTTGATTGCTGTTAGTAAAATGTTTAGCGTTGATAATAATCTATTACATACTTCGATAATAATAAGAAATAATGAATATCGATTGTCACTCAGGGAAGCACTTCGGCTTTTGGAAAGTCAGGCCCACAGTGAATGCCATCCAGGCAGTGGTAGATATTGCTACGAAAGCAAAAAGGGGAACTGGTAACCGTAAGGAATCCTGCAGGTTGATCAGCATCGACATACAAAATGCGTTTAATTCAGCGAGATAAAAGAACTGTATCGAGTCATTGATGCGTTAGAAAGTTTCAAACCACCTGTTGCGAATGATAGATAACTATCTAAGCGACAGGTGGGTCATTTACGAGGGTGACACATGGTTATTCAAAGAAAAGATGACATATGGCGCCCCTCAGGGGTCGCAAATACGATGGATCCTAGAGCAGCGGATCAATGAGAATCTGTGTCAGCAGAAGCGATGGATGGATAACAGAAGTCTGCAAATGGCCCTGAAGATTGCCGAGGCTTTGCTGGTTACGTAAAGGAGATCCATAAAATATCCGAAGATCGTGTTGGGTGGGCACGAAGCACGAGGAGTGAGAAAATTGAATACCTGGGTCTGCGGTTGGAATGTAGGTTTAACTTCGGCGAACACCTTCAGATCGCAACAAAGGAAGCCATCTAATGTGGAGTTAAGTTGGCTTGGCTCATGTACAACATTGGTGGCGCCAGGAAAATAAAAAGAATATTGGTGGGAATCATGGTGCACTCAAAGCTTCTTTATGTAGGTCCAATCTGGGCAAGTGTCCTTGACAATCAAGCTATCCAGAAAATGATTTCCTCGGCACAGAGAGATGTGGCGATGAGAATCATCAGAGCATACCAAACTGTGTCAACGGGCACTGTTGGTTGGGAGAAAAGGGTAGGGACAGAAAGAAAATCGTCATTAGAGCCTTTATCCTAGGATCGCACCGCAGGTTGGCGGGCTCGGTGACCACGCCACGGAAGAGAATGTACTCTTTCCGTACGAATCTGTTGTCTTTTTGTGTAGATGCTAGCAAAATCTTCTAAACGAATATTTCACTTATAAAGTAATTAGCAATTTTTTTTGCAATGAAGAAGTTACTGACAATTTTTTCCTGAAAATGAGATATCGATCCCGACAGGTGAATTCGAAAGATTATTTTGACGCCACCCTGGAGTGCTAATTCATTTTGCGGTTTGTACCAGAGCCAGGTGACGTTGTACAGGTAGAGTAAGCTTTTGGTTATCCAATGATTCTTTTGGTAAGTGGCCCGGAATTCGGAACTATTGTACTGACTTTAACGCTTCATGGCGTCTATCACACACCGAAACCACTTTGCCTCTCTTTGAATTGTTCGCGACTGTTTATCTTCCTTTATCTCTCGGTAAATAAACTACGTGGGTTAATTTCAAATCGTAATTTTGCTCTTTTTGGCCGTAATTATAATAGCGCGTCAAATCTGTTTTCTCGCGGGTGGTGACGCGATAGGTTAAAATAAACTCAACATATTGTCGCGGGTTTACTCGGAATGTCCCAAGTTTTGTAACTTTCATTTTTTTGATACTGTTGGCATTTTGTGTTATTAACTAGATTATATCGAGTCATTGGAATTTCTTCTAATAAATCTTGTTCTGCCAAACTTCTTTTAAATAATTAAATTCTGGTTCTTTTATTTATTTTAATCCCTTCACTGTTGTGATCTTAATATAACCCCACCTTGTTTTCTTTGGGATTTTTATTCTCGAGTCTTAGTGAGTTTTAAATTGACTTTGTCACTTTGTGCAAAGTGATTTGCGCTCAACTAGGATCTTTTGTGTCATTCTTTTAGTCTTTTCAGGTTTTAATTAAATTAACTAAATTATTGGGTTCACCAAGAGTACAGGTTCCAGGTAAAGAACCAGCATTTCAATAGCCTTATCAGCCCTCAATTGAGACGATACAGATTACTGATCGTTGGTTTCTTAATCCTACCAGTTGTCAGGGCAAAGGCAGGAGAAAGAAGGCTGCCTTCACTGACGGCCCAGACTCGCAGACACAATTGGGCCTCAAAATTGTATATTTCGTGACTAAATTAGTCACTCTATAGTCTCTTTTATTAGACTGACGTTACGTGGTTGTTAACTTGCATACGCGTACGTATATAAAGTATTTTATCACTTCTTCGTTTTATTAATTTTGTAAAAACCGAAAGATGGATGGAGTCTAAACAGAACGAAAGCAATACTTTTAAATTGTTTTTTTCTCCACTTTTGACCTTTTACAATCTTAATGCAGCTCTAGAAAAATATCTTCTCGTCGTTTTCAGATTCGACGACAGGATTATTGTTCGGAAAGTTTTGATTCTTCAACCCCAGGCTCTAGACGCACAGTTAACACTTGTCACTAACCGACCACTGACGCACTCAAAATTTTGTTTTACGCGAAACGTAGTGGTGGAAATGTAGTGAAATATTTCTAGCCCGACAACCCCGTAAATAGCTATCGTCAGAGGAAAGATTTAAAAATTGTTAACATCCGTCCAAGTGTGTACTTGAAAAACTTTGTCGATTCTAGTAGCACATTTGTTCCGAACCGCGGACGAGCAAAAGCAAAGAATCGTGTTTTGCTCGTATTGATGTTATTTAGGTAGGGAATAGTGATGACTTAGAAATTATTCTATGTGGTGTGATTTTTGTTAGGAGAAATTTGCGCTGATTAAGGATTTGAAAATATTGAATGTCTAAATACATGGTAGCTTCAAAGTTTTTTATGTCTGTTGCCAAGTGAGAATTTTTTGTTGGCTTTGCCATTTCTTCAATTCATAATGATTTCTGGATTATATTTTAACTATACCAGAAATTTTAGAAGTCGTAGGTCGATATTAAAATTTTGAATCGACTTTTTGAATTGTTAATTTAGAATAAAATACCTTAGTAGTTTTTGATATTCTTAGAAAAATGTTGGTTCAGATTTTGTTAGTAATGTACCACTCACTGGCCGATGGTTTGTGGCTATCCAAGTTTAAGATAAATTTAATTTACAAGATAAATGATTTGATGGATATTAGGTGGATCCAGAAATATTATTACACACATAGCATCGATGCCAGCGGTCAAGAAACTCAGAGCGCAGTCTTTAACATGCGTAAGAATCGTCAAAGTCGGCGTATACATGTGAGCGTAAACCGCTTACGCCAAACGTAAGGTGATCATGGCGTTGCCGCAAGAGTTATACGTGCGTTCACAGCCACTGAGGTTTGGCTCACGTGCATGCATCTATTTTCGTTTGCATTTTCCTTTTCCTTCTTTCTCTGCTCTTTATCTCACTCATCTGCGCTTAACGTTCTCTCATATTCTCTTATTCTATCGTTTTCCACATAAATTTTACATTTCTACACTTGCTTTATTTCCTTATTTCGCATCCACACATTCTATGCGCACTATTTTTGTTCATTTTCATATGCACCGATATTGCTAAAAGTCCTATCATACTTTTGCCAATATATCCTAATATATGTATAATACGTATATATATTAGTTGCAAAACTGAGTTCCCGCGTCGTTGTCATGCTGTAGAATCACTTTTTCGTGCCTCTGCTCGTATTGTGTCCGCTTTTCACGCAGTGCTCGGCTCAAACGCATCAATTGCGTTTGATACCGTTCCCCAGTGATGGTTTCGTTCGGTTTCAACAGCTCATAATAAATAACACCGACCTGGTCCCACCAAATACACAGCATAACCTTCGCAGCGTGAATACTCCGCCGAGCCGATGACGTAGAAGTATGACCGGACAGTCCCCATGACTTCATTCTCTTTGGGTTGCTGTAATGAATCCATTTTTCATCACCCGTCACGATGCGATGAAAAAAGCCGTTCCTTTTTGGCCGCTGAAGCAGTTGTTCACAGGCGAAAAAACGACGCTCAACGTCCCTTGGCTTCAAATAATAAGGAACCCAAGTTCCTTGTTTTTGAAACATTCCCAACGCATGCAATCGCTTGGGAATGGCTTGGCGGGTAACTCCTAATTCTGAAGCAAGCTCTTCTTGCGTGGGGCACGGATCGTCATCGAGCAATGCCTTCAATTCAGCGTCTTCGAAGGTTTTTGGCCTTCCTTCACGCGGACGGTCGTCAACATCGAAATCACCGTGTTTGAAGCGACGGAACCAAGTACGGCACGTTGTTTCACTTAGAGTTGCATCCCCGTAAACTTTTTGGAGCTCTCGATCCGCTTCAGCCGCCGTTTTCTTCGAATGAAAGAAGAAAATCAACACTTCCCGCAAATGACGATCATTTGGCACAAAATCAGACATTTTCACACAACCAAAAGTATATGACGCTAAAACAAAATCACTAATGTGTCAAAACGGTTTGTTCACCATGTGTCTAAGCTTGGTTCATGACGTTTTGGATATGTCAAAATCGACCAGCACTTACTGCTGGAGCCATCTATTCACAAAAAGCGGGAACTTAGTTGCGCACCTAATATATATACATATATAAATCTACGAAGGTAGAGGCATCAAAGAATGTTACATACTTGCGTAAAATGCTCATGTTACGAGAACCATGAATAATATTTCTAACATTTATTCAAGTTTTAAGGGAAATTATTATTATTCAGAGCTTTTTGAGATTATTGACTATTTATGGATTTGTACAGAAAATTTAGAAATTTAGAATGGCGGATCCAATATAGCGGACCAAGACATAAAGCCGAATTTTTGAGAAAAAATCTCCAAAATCACCTTGCTTTTGAGTCTCATATTAAGAAGAATTCGTCGGCTCGTGTGATAATGTTTAAAGCAAATGAGACATAAGGAAACGTCACGCACTTTTTGCACTCGGTTCTAATATCTTTTATTTTTCCTTTTAATTTTTAGAGAATAAAAGGCTTTCTGAATTGCTTCCCAGCTGAATTTGTTTATTTTATCACTCCATATGAGATGCAGGACTAGAGAAACTTTTACTTGTAGCTATAGTTTCATGATCACCATGTTCTTGCATGGCCTCTTCAATCAATGAAAAAAGAAAATAAAGCTGGGATTCTCTCTTTTTTTTCAAGGAAAAAAGAATTGCATACGAAGGATGCACTGTAAATCGCAATGTCCAAGAGGTGGAAAAAATCTTGTGATGTCCTTTTATGGTCTTGCACAACACTTCGTAAAAATGTAAAATTTGATGGGATAAATTCACTTCCCCCATATTATTGTTGTAAGGAATTACATTTGGTTTTTGTTTATACTCTCCCGTACGTCGATTTTTTTTATCAGTAGTCACCATGACAGGGTATTCTTGAGTCGTGAGCGTGCTGAAGACTTTTTTATCTTTTCAAAGAAGCAAGCACAACTTTGGTGTACGCAGACCGTCTTGCACGCATTGATTTTTCTATCAACGAATTATTTGAACAACAAAGTAGAGGTATTCTTATTATTAATGTTTTGGTTGCGACCCTGTTTAGTAAGATCACCAAGCATCACTTCAGCAATTGCTCCATATAAACCAATGTCTTTCTTTGCTTTTGACTCACTATCATCTTTTCCCATATAGATGAAGCAGTTGTATACATAGCCATTTCTGGATTTACTAGTTTTATATAATTTTATGCAAAAACGAGCTTGTTTGTTGAGATTACATCACTTGAAACTTATTTTCCTTTTGAATTTGGTTTAAAATTGCTTCTTTCGCGCATAATTTGTAATTGTTCTCAAAATATAGATAAGTTTCTACACAAATCGTGCCAATCCATATCCTCTGTGAAGAATGTTACAAATATTTCTTGGGCAGTGCTTTTTGCATCAAGTTCGGAAGATGCTTGTACCCCAATGTTCTGGTCGGTAATGGCTGTCCTGATGTCATTGGAGACGAGGTCAATCAGGGGACGCTGAACCTCGGCCCGCGTCGAAGGCCGGCTATGAGAGCACCTATTCGTCGGCGCCCGACGCGATATCTCCGGGTGATCGATCAGTACCCGTGCCCGGGCAGCTCTGTTCTTCGCCCTGAACCAATCATAGGGCACCTATTCATTGATACCCGACGCGGGCACGGCACGTCTGTTTCGTTGCGACATAACTGGCTTCGCCTGAAGCAACACCCAGTCAGGGACACCCGACGCTAGATGTCAGCTCCCACCCAAAGTCGACTATGGGGCACCCATTTGTCGATTCTCGGTTCGGCTCTACCAGGTATGGGGCGTTCGGTGTCGGAGATCTCCCCCTTGGGAGCAACCACCAAGAACAAGCCCCCGGTGTGACCCAGATCGCCGCCCTAGGAGAGCCACCCCGTTCTGTCCAGAGCGACGCTTCTGTGTTACCCGGATCGTCGCTCCAGTCAAACCAGTGTCTGGAAGCTACGATCCTTCCTTCAGCGATAGAAATTGTGCACCAAAAAACAAGGCGCGCACTACACAATGTGTCCCAAAAGTTCCCGAAGTTCTAAAAAATCTCACATTGTAGATTAATACTTACAATAGTTTATTCATAATTATTCGAAATACTCCCCGTTTGACGAAATACAATCTTTTGAACGATCATACAGCTGTTGAAAACAACGCTGATACTCCTCCTTTGTGATGATCTTCAATGCCTCGGTCGAAACCTTCTAGATCTCCGAAATCGTATCAAATCTCAATCCTTTTAACTGTATTTTGAGTTTGGGGATCAAAAAATATTCACACTGTGACACATCTGATGAGTACGCAGGATGGTCAAGGACTTGGACCGATTTCGATGCCAGAAAATTACGCACGGCGAAGCACTTGTGAGCCAGAGAATTGTCACGAAGGAGCGACCAGCTGCCTTGCGCTTTGTATTGAAGTCGAACCCTACGAATTCTACCCAGCAAACGTTGCATCACGCCTAAATAATATTGCCCATTTACAGTGGAGCCTTCGGGAACAAACTTCTTATCAATCATCGCTTAAGAATCGAAGAAAGTGATGAGCATGGTTTTAACTTAATGCTTGCTCTTTGCTCCATTGCGATTTTTCGACGAACCTCAGGTAGATACTGTCACTTTTTCGACTCTGGTAACACAACCACGAGTGGAAACTCAATGAAACTTACAGGACTGATAAAAAAGGGTTCTATGAAGATAATGTGGCAACGACCGTTAATATCATTTCAGATCTCAAAATCACGCAAAAACTTTTCTACCAGAGACCTGCTATTTGTCACGATAATTTCCTTAATAGTTTAGAAGTTATTATTGATGTTTGAAGTTGATAACGGCTGCATATCTCGTGCATGGATTGTACGTATAGCAAGCGGATAACGAGAATCTCTCAGCTGTGATTCTTCATACAGTTTACTGCTGCCAAAGATGAAAATTCTGAATAAAAAAAATAATAATAATACATACCATAAATAAATAGTATTGACTAACCCAAAATAATTAATTCATTTACGATTATGTCACATGTTCCTCCACTTGAAAAAACGGAAGTACGAAAGGACGTATAACAGTACGTTTAAAAGTACGTTTAAAAGTACGTATAAAAGGACGTACCAAAGTTCGTACAAAAAGACGCATAAAAGTTGGTACAGAAGAACGAACAAAAGGACGTCCAAAAACGTGCTAAATTGAGATACAAAATTACGTGATTTTGTACTTTTTTTATGTCCTTTTGTACATCCTCTGATACATTCTTTAGTGCGTCTTTCAATACGCCCTTTGGTACGTATTTTGTATGGCCTTTGTTACGTCCTTTGGTATGTCCTTTGGTATGTCCTTTTTGAAGTTTTTTGGTACAGCACCTTCTTTTACTTCAAGAAAGAATGTCTTACGCACCAGATCGTTATAATCTTGAACAATTTTATATTTTCGAAATAAGAAATAAACATACTTATGGAGAGTACTTTATTTTGTGTCTCCGGCGCGTAAACTCGTTTTTACGCTACAGTTGAGAGTAGCGTAATGTTGTGTATTACGATGCAGAGTGTAACGGAGTTACACCAATGCCCCGTGAGGACACGGCCCTGCGACCGGAATTCGGGGGAACCCGGCCCGGCATGCCCTGCTATCACGCGCTGTCGCCGGTCACCTGCGTCTAGGAATGTGGAAGGAGATTGAGTGTGTCGCTAGGCGAATCGATTGCGGTGTTGCTGCGAGCCAAAAGTATCGTGCCTCGTTTGATTGTGCTTCGCGGTTTTGTGGCGGATAAGTGTAAGTCATAATAAACTTATTTATTGAGATCACTCTTTTTACTGTGTGTACCTTCTCGGCGTCCCCTCCTATCCTTCTCTCAGTTTGCGATCCCGGTTACAAAATTGGCGCCCAACCAAAATAACCCACAAAGTCCTTCAGCCGAGAAAGCATGCATAACAGTGGAAATTGCCAAGTGAAAATTGCCAAGTGAAAAATTCAGTGAATAAATAATGAAAGTGACCAGAAAATAAATAATAGGAATAGCAGACACCACGAGTGAGTAAGATAGAAATGAATTAATGAAATTAAGGTCAGGAAAAATAAAGAAAAATAAAAAAATGGCCAGTAAAAATGAAATAAGCGAAAATGAAAAAACAAAAGAGATAGAGTTGGAAAATAAATTATCAAAGAATAAATTAAGAGGTGAAGAGAGCGAAAATAGATAAATAGCGGGAAATAATATAAGAAAGGTAGAATCAGTAGAAATGAGAAATAAAGAGGTAGAATAAGGGAAGGAAAGCAAGGACACACTACAGAAACACAACGTAAACACAGAAATAATAAATAGTACCCACAAAGGCATGCCATCTCCTAATATGGAAAATACGGTAGGTTATTGGCGAATATTAGAGGAAGAAGAGAATTTAGATTTAGATAAAATATAATTTCGGGAATTAGAATTAGAGTACTTGGAGAGAGAACGCGAAATAAAAAGAAGCGAAATGAAAAAACTAGATAAGGAGAGGCTAGAAATCGAAAAATTTATTTATTAAGATTCAAAAAAGGGTATAGAATCAACAAACAAGATATCCTAGAAAACTTAGATGCCGTCCTAATAGGAGAAGCTCAAAGTTGGTATCAAGTAAATAAAAGAAATTGGCACAGCATAGAAGAGTTTATACAAGGATTTAAACAAGTTTATTTAAATGAAAGATACCTAGAAATAATTCACAAAAAAATAAAATTTTGTAACCAAAAGAAAATCCAAGAAATCCACACTTTCATAACAGAAATGAAACAATTATTCGAGAAATTAGAACCACTCCCCAGTCTGGAATGGCAATTAAAAAAAGTTTACGAGAATTTAAGACTCAAATATAAAATTTACATTACAAGGAATTCATTTAAAAATTTCGCAGAATTAGAAATACTAGGACGCGAATGGGAAGCAGAAATGGCAAAATCAAGGATGAAGGGGCAACAAATTAAAATATGGGAAAGCAATAGGAATGACAGATTGTATACAAGGGAACAGGAGAGAAACCAAGAGCAACAAAACGATCAAAGCCGTGAAAATAGTTATGAAAGACAAAATAATTGTAAATACGAACTATACAACATACAAAGCAGACCACAATTCCAGTCAAGATATGCCAACAACGGAACGAGATATTTCTATAACAACCAGAGAAGACAAAACACATACCCACAAAATCGAGGTATTTACAAATTTCAAAATAGAGTAAGATTTAACTATAACCAAAATTCCAGATACCCAAATCCAAACAATTGGTTTGGAAAAGAGGAAAATCAAATACCCAGAAACAGCAAAGACAACAGATAGAATGGAACCCCAAATTACCAGAACTAACATACATCCTGAAAGACGAAAACCGAAAAAGAGAATTAGAGGACAAAGAACAAAACAAACGAAGTTAAGGATGAATGGTATAATCACAAACTAATACAAGTAAAGGAAAATCCAACGGAAAGCCCAAACTGGCGAATAAGAGACGACCAACTTTACTTCTTCAGACCAGATCCATTAAAATCAAGCTTGAACCTGGATAATAATCCCTGGTAACTAACAGTACCAAAGGAGCTAAGAGAGTAGGTACTAACAGAAAACCATGATAACAAACAAGCAGGACATTTGGCCATGGAAAAGACATATGCTAGGATCGCGGAAAACTATTTTTGGCCAGGAATGTACTCCGAAATCTTAAAATACGTAAAAGAATGCGACATATGCCAGAGAACAAAACCAAAGGTGAACAATCAAGTAGGACTACTGGGGAAAAGAATAATCGAAGAACCGTGGACAGTAGTAGCAGCAGACATAATGGGCTCACTGCCGAGGTCAAAGGCAAAAAACCAATATATACTGGTTTGCGTAGACAAGTTCACCAAATGGGTGGAAATAATTCCAGTAAAAAACAAAGTAGCAAAAACAATAGAAAAGGAATTCCACAGAAAAATCATATCGAAATGGGGAACACCAAGAATATTGTTTACAGACAACGGCAAAGAATTCGTAAACAGAATCATGGTGAAGTTAACGCAAAACTTCGGAATACGACATTCGAAAACACCACCATAAAAGAGAATGGGATGAAAATTTGGAAGACCTACAATTCGCGCTAAATGCAAGTAAACATGCGTCAACAGGTTTCACACCAGCATTCTTAAACTTTGGAAGGGAATTAGAACCAATACAGACATTAAACAAAGATTTAATAAACGCAGAGGAAATAGTCACAGGAAATAGGTAAATGGGTAGAAAGACTAAATAGATTAAAAATAATAAAAGACGAAATAAAAAAAATTTAGAAGTAGCTAACGAAACACAAGCAAAATACTATAACTTAAGGCGTAGACCAATTAGCTATGAAATCGGGGAACAAATACTAAAAAGCGAAAAGACATTATCAAATAAAGCATATAATATAGCGCAAAAATTAAATAAAAATTTTGAAGGTCCATTTTTCATCAAAACAAAAATCTCACCAACAATTTACGAAATAAAAAACAAAAAAGGTAAGTCACTTGGCAATTGGAACGTAAAAGACATTAAAATATATATAGAAAAGACTAAATAGACAAATAGAAACACACATAGAGTAGTAAATTGACAAAACCGATACAGAGACACTAGAGAAATAATTATGTTAACAGATTATGAAGCAGAAACTAAAACTAAAATGTAAGCAGTGCTACCGAGAGATAACGGTCGCGGAATCTCTGAAGCACAAGTGCCCAAGGCTGCTAGACCTGCTCCAGACCCCGCTGACCCCAGAATCTTTAGAGGAAGCAAAACAGACGAGAGAAGAAATAAGAAGAAGAGAAGAGGCAAGGAAGGAAATAGAATTAAAAAACGAATTAAGGAAGATATACAAAGAAGAAAAGCTAAAACAAGAAGGACTAGAACCTAAAGTCAAGAAAGAGGAAAAAATGCAGGAAGAAATCTTAAGGATAATAAAAGAAACAAGAGAGTAATGGGGAATAAGGAGCTATGAAGAGGAAAAGCAAGAATGGGAAGAAAAGAGAAAACAAGAAGAAGACTTTGTAAGGTGGAAAAAAATGAAGCTACAAAGAACATACATTAATGAAATAGAAAAAGAAGACAAGAAAAGAGAACAAGAAAAAAACGAAAGAGAATGGGAGAAACAGAGAGAAGAACTTAGAAGATGGGAAAAAAAACAAGAGCAGGAAAGGAGAGCCTGGAAGGAAGAAATAGAAAGAGAGAAAGAAGAGAAAATAATGTTCCAAAAAATAAAAGAAAAGGAAAGAAAAATATGGAACGAAGGGATAGAACGAAAGAAGAAAGAACTGAGAGAGAAGAAAGAACGTGAAGAAAAGGAAAAAGAATTAAGAAAAGCACTGAAAGAATTAGAAGAAGACGAGAAAGAGAAAGACACAGACAGTGACAGCGACGCAGAATCAGACGATTCGACAAAGACAGTGATATATAAAGGAAATAAAAACTAAAATTAAGAAAGCTATGTTTAAGAAATTATATTTGTTTATTAGTAAAAGGATCAAA
The DNA here is from genome assembly GCA_030998225.1 of Diplolepis rosae. Classification (NCBI taxonomy): domain Eukaryota; kingdom Metazoa; phylum Arthropoda; class Insecta; order Hymenoptera; family Diplolepididae; genus Diplolepis; species Diplolepis rosae. Next base: position 5,058,886 of record JAPYXD010000608.1, on the reverse strand, counting down.
ATCATAAAAGTTTTTTTTTGGTATAAATAAATAAAATAAATAAATAAAATCAAGCGAATCGTTTTTTTTAACAGTAATATAATAGTGTAAATGTTTAGAAATGGGTAGACTATTCGATTTCAGGTACGGAAATGGAAGGCATCAAGATGTGGGAGTGCAGATTCTGCGAAAGAAGAGTGCCAAAGGAGTTATATATATTCCATGACACCTTCTGCAAGAAAACACCAAGCAGAGTTAGAAACTACCATACAAAATCAAACAGCGCGAAACCCAAATATATGAGGGGCGGATGAATGGAAATAAGCAAAAAATTAATATAAATCATAGAAATTAGCGTGGAAAAGAAAACAAACCCAACGAATAGAAACAGCCAGAATGGGGAAGAAAGGAGGGAATAAACCACAACCCGATTAGGGGGATCACTCTTTTTACTGTGTGTACCTTCTCGGCGTCCCCTCCTTCCCTTCCCTCAGTTTGCGATCCCGGTCACAACAGGAATGTAATTTAAAAATTGAACTGCGCATGCGCGTATAACCATACAGCGGATCGTAATCTTCTTCTTCTTCGTACGGCGTTAGCACCGTACTGACAAAGCAGATATTAACGTTCGAAATTGGAGGAACAAAGTAAAACTGGATTATTTTTATTATTAATTAATATAACGTTAAAAATGATGAACTGATTGAATATAGTCAAAGATGAAAACAGAAAAACGTTAACAGAAAGCAGAGATAAAGTTGCTAGGTGGGAAAGAAATAGAGAACCTACACGGAAAAAATTTGTCGCTTAAAAAGTCATCGACATTGTATAATACTCGTGGATAGGTTAGAAGGTCGACTAAACATTATGAGCCTCCTTATTGAAGAATATGATAGATAGTCGCTGAAAATTTAAAACGTAAAATCGAAAGTTTAAGTGACAGTCGCGGAAAATTTAAAACACCGTGGGTTGGGTTCCATTGTCTCTAAACCAGGCATCGAAAGTCTAAGTGACAGTCGAAGAAAATTTTGAACAGTGTAAAAAGGAAAATATTATTTTCTGTGATATAATCCTGCACTTATATAGTTAATTATTTTTCACTTTTACATTACCTATATAATCCTAATATGAACTTACCATTATATTTAACACTGCACATTACAGAAACGCAATTTTTTATAAACACTTCGCAGCACCGAGAATCGAACGCTCGCACGCACGCACGCATCCTAACCTAATTCTAATCGCACGCCTTAACCCGCATATCCGTTACATGTCATGGAGACTTGTGTAAAATATTTGGATCACATTCAGAGTTTGAAGGCAAATCTAAAATAATAGATAAATTTCAAATTTGACGTAATACACTTTATCAAGGTAAACATATACTTACTCGGAACTAATTCTTCAATGTACGCTTCAATCCAGATTCAAACGAAACCAAACGACACGTAATCTCAAAATCTAACCAAAATTATTACAAAAACATAAAGCTGAGCTGCATTGTCTGCTGTGCGATGCTACGAATTACGTTTCTGCGCATCGCTTTTTGCGACTGTCGAAGAAATTTTAGAAGACGGCATATAAAATCTGATGGACTTTAGAATACAATTTACAAAACTATTTGTTTGAATTACTTTCATTTCAAATTATTCGATAGTCTTTTAAAATCTATGACAAATGAATCCAAAGATTATGAAACTTTTCATTACTTCTTAGAAAAGATCAGTTAGTGTTTAAAATACTTTTATAATAGTAAATACGCGACTTTTTTTCTTCGACCTGGTTTTCTAAAAGTTAGTCGACTTTTTTCTACTATTTCCTAAAAGTCATTGAAACCTTACAAGACTTTCTCCGATTTTACTTTCTGTCCACGACTCTTCGAATAGTCTGTTAAATTTTAAGCGACAAATTTTTTCCGTGTATACAAGAGTGGCGTGGTAGCCGGTCTCGCAGAATTGAGGACAATTTAGGACAAAAAGGCGGACTAAAGAAGCATTACTCTCCTCACGATCAATTCAGAACGGTAGATTACAATTAGGGGAACCAACTTTTGTTGCATTTGTCGACTCAGAAAAAGCCTTTGACAAGGTCAGCTGACTGAAACTCTTCGAAATATCAAAGAGCAAGGGGATGAAGCACACCGATAGAAAAATTATTAGCTCTCTATACCGAGACCAAAAGGCAGTGGTGGAAAGGCAGGTGGAGCGGGGAGTAGCAAGAATCCGAAAAAGAGTAAGACAAGGCTGCTCGTTATTGTCACCTCTGTTTAATTTATACTTGAAGGAAGCTATTAATAAAATCGAAGAAGAAATTAAGAATATAGGCGTTAAAGTTCAGAGAAAAAAATCAAAATGTTACGTTTTGGGGATGAAATTGCTCTATAACTAATACCGAATGAAAACTAGAAGGAGCGTTGAATGTAACGGAGACACTTTTTAACAATTATAATATAAAAATAAACGTAGGAAAAATTAAAGTAATCACGTCTAGCACAAATTCAGGAAAGAAGCGCTTAAATATTAAAATAGGCAATGAAAAGATACGGGAAATTAGCGAATTTTGTTACTTAGGGAGTAAAATAAAAAGGGATAACCGTTTTAATCCAAATATTGGTTTTCGAATAGGGCAGCTAAGAAAGCGTTTGCCAAAATACAATAATTATTGGTTTCAAATCAGAATGAAACGCCTCAAAATATACGTATGGAGCGTGGCACTCTATGGTTGCAAAGCATGGACTATAAAGTAAAGGAAGAAGAAGATTAGAGACTTTTGAAATGTGGTGCTATAGAAAACTATTAAAAATAAGTTGGGTAGGTTTCTTTCTTTTTCTAATGATCGGATGCTTTCACTTACACGTGCCCCTATTGCATGCCTACTCTATCTACAATAACTCTATGCTGGAAACTCGCGCGCCGCCACGCGCTTTTCATTGCCTAATTTCAAGAGCGACTAAGCTCCGGGTCACGCGCGAATCACCTTCTTCCATCCATCCCTTCATTCCTAGAAGTTTCAGCAGAGGGACGCAAAAGGAAAGGAAGACAACGATAAAAACACTTAAAACAAATTATAGATGACGTAGGCTTTAGCGGATACTGCGAAATGAAAAGACTCGCTTAGGATAGGAACGAATGGAGAGCTGCATTAAACCAGTCCCAGGACTGCTGACTATAACAATACACATTCATTAGGGCAACACTCGCATTTGAAAATAAAATAAAAAATTTTTAATATCTCGCACGGTTTTTCTGAAGAACGGGATTATTCATTTTTAATAAAATTGTTCACGTAAAAAACGAAAACTATTTGTTCTTAGCAAAAATCTTCTGAAATTAACGTCTAGATCTTCTGTAAGTGAACAATTTTGTTCCTTAATATTTTTTTCCGTATTTCGCGTAGTTCTGTTTGGAAAGAGTTTTTTATTTTCAATAATATTTTTCATTAATAAATAAAATATATAACTCCTATGAAAATAGTCAAGACCAAAGTTGTAGATACTTTGAAATAAACAATTTTATTTCTTAACATTTCTTAGTGTCGTATATTTTTTCGGAAAAATATTGGGTTGTTAACAAAGTCATTTCGCTTTTTTCCGATAGATGACTTTAGTCGTTTGGAGTTGTTCTTCTCCATTGCAAACTTCAGACCATGTATGGCAAAAGTTGTATGATGTTTATGGTGAAAAATCATTAACAGAACACCATTGCCAAAATTAGTTTCCTCGTTTTCATTTCGGATATTATGACCTCAAAGATGTACCACGCTCTGGAGGCCCAACTGAAGTTGACGACGACGAAATAAGAGCAATGATAGAAAATAACCGGCGTAGTACGACACGATAGATCGCAGAGAAGCTTAACATATCACATACATGCGTTGAAAGACATTTAAAACAACTTGGTCACGTTGATAAGCTCGATATTTGGGTTCCTCATAAATTGAACGAAATTCAACTCACCAAACGAATTTCTATTTGCGATTCACTGCTGAAACGTAGCGAAACCGATCGATTTTTGAAGCGAATCATAACGGACGATGAAAAATGGGTTGTTTACGATAAATTCGTGCGAAAATGATCATGGAGCAAGCGAGATGAGCCTGTGAAATCGACATCAAAAGCCGATATTCATCAAAAGAAGGTTACGCTGAGTGTTTGATGGGATTTCAAAGGTATTGTTTATTTTGAGCTGCTCCCAAGGATCCAAAGTATCAATTCGAATGTATACTGTTGCCAGCTAATGAAATTGGACAAAGACATCAAGGAAAAGTGGCCAGAACTGGCAATTCGTAAAAGCGTCATTTTCCATCAAGATAACGCCAGACCACATACATCTTTGGTCACTCGCAAAAAATTATTGGAGTTGGGCTGGGAAATGATACCTCATCTACCGTATATTCCTGACCTTGCACCATCCGATTATTATTTATTCCGTTCGGTTCAAAACCATTTGGATGGGAAAACATTAGATTCAAATGAGATTATCAAAGATAAGTTGATTCAGTTTTTTGCCTCTAAGAACTAAACTTTCTACGAAAGCGGAATTATGAAGCTGACTGAAAGATGGCAAAAGGTCATCGAACAAAATGGTCAATACATAATTGATTAATGTTTGTTATTTGTATTAAAAAACTTGCTGCCATTTAAAAAAAAATATTTTCTAAAGTTTCGAATCTAATTATTTATATATTGCCTTCAGTTTCAGATTTTATGGAACTATTACACCGCATTTCCATACATTAAGACATTATATCGTACAGCAAAGACGGTTTTAACTTTTATAAAACTCTTCTTTGCATATCCGCTAATGCTTAACTTGTCCTCGTAATGAAATTCCAGATTTTAGTGAAATAATAACTGGTTTAATATTTATAACTGCATTTCAATCTTACACTAAAATTAACAAACGCTGATCTGATGCAAATCTAATAATGCCCTGAAAAGGACCTGTGCTACTATTAAGGTTTTAAAAGATAGCCTGGTCAGGGCAAAGCTGAGATACCTTCTTACGGATCAAATCTTTTCAAGCGTTGAAATTTTGACATGCTCTTAATATTTCCACTAACACAAAACATACACTTTCAAAATTTGAAAAATGAGTATATATTCGAATATTGATCGGTTTTTTTTCTATTTAAACACTTAAAAAATAATTTTCTATTGAAATTTAAAGTCAATCAATTTTCAAAGTTTCAAAATGAAATATCAATTTCAATATTATCATTTCAATATTAATATTATTTCTTGGTCTGCTTCTTTTTTTACCAGGTATAGGCACTGATATAGTTTTATTCTTTCTTAATAAGCTTTCGTTTTCGTTTCCTTTTAATAAGTTCATCGTCGCTTTCTTCTTCTTTTTCTTTTTTTGAGTGTAAAACATCTTCATGTCTTAGTTGATTATCTACTTTCTTATTCTGTTTTCATGCTTGACTTCGAATCAATATTGCATTTATTTTTTATTCGAGTTTTGCATTTTGATTTGTTCTATCTCTGATAGTATATGAGATAACCGAATTTTGGGTCTCGTCACCAGAACTTGAGTATTTATTGGAGGATTATTTTTCCAAGAATTTTCAAAAATTTGTTGCTACCAGAAGTTTGAGATCGCCATCAGAATGTGTGACGTTGATATATGTTTGTACCAAATAAAAAGGATTATTATATTTCGTAGATTTTGTTGAGTACGTAGATTTTTTGCGATTTTTATAATTTGTAGATTTTGTAGATTTTATGATGAAGCATCAGCATTGACATTTGCTTTTCCAGCTTTATATACAACATCGAAGTCGTATTCGGCTAATTTTAATCGCTATCTCATGACTCGAGAACAAGGGTCTCTCGAATTTTGGAACCATACTAGTGGTTTATGATCTGTTACTAAAGTTGAACGTCTCCCATAAAGGTAAGGTCGAAAGTACGGGACTGAGTAGACTACTACTAGTGCCTTTTTTGCATAAGTATCAAATTTTCTTTCACTATCACTTAATGTACGAGAAGTATAAGCTATTCGTTTATTTTGTTCTATTTTTTTTTAAAGAAAGTATGCCTCCTATCGAATATCCGGATGCATCTGTAGTTGATATGAAGGGTTTGGCAAAATCGGGTCGCTGGCGTAAGGGTGCCTAACATAAATTTTTTAAAGTTGTGTTAAAGGACTTGAAATTAAAAAAAAACAAATTCGATAAATCTTCTATAATCACCTGCTAAACCTAAAAATTGTTTAACATTCTTTTCATTTTCTTGGTCTTAGAAATTTATTGATTTATTTCAGTTTTTTAAGGGTTAGATCAAACTCCGTTTTTGTCTATGTTTTGTTCTAAATAAGCTACTTCAGCTCTGATAATCAATATCATCTAAATAAACGGAAAGCTGTGTTATTTGCAGTCCTTATAATATGGCATAAATATATAATATATATAATACTATATATATAATTTATACATTTTATACATAATTACTTAGATAGTAAAAATAATATATATAATACGACTCTCTGGAATGTTGCTGGCGCATTTTTCAATCCAAATGGCATTTATCAAATTCGTAGTGTAAGTAGAGTTGGAAAAGCTGTTTTATGTGAATCTTTAGGATCCATTTGAATATGATGAAATCCAATGGCTAAACTAAAGACTGAAAAATACCGTACGGTTCCTAATTGATTTAAAATGCTAATAATATATGATAATGGATAAGAATCTACGATCGTTTTCTGGCTGATTTCCTGGAGTTTAAAACCATTCTCCACTTTTTTTAACCATGCGAATCGAATTTTTTAGGTACAATAAATACTGGTGTATTATAAGAAGATTAAGAAGACTTCATTCTTTCATTTTTAAAAGTTTATTGAATTGTTTAGTAAATTGTTCTCTGTGTGCTGTTGAAATCTATATTGTTTTAAGAAAATTGGTCGTTCATTAACAGTAAGAATTTTCTTTATTCTAATTATGATTATAAAAGAATCCTTATTCTTATTAAAAGTTGGGTCGAACATGAGAGAAGAAATAAGGCTTTGCTCTTTTATGAGAAGATCTATAATTCAATATAAAGTGCATGTAATCTCCCTGTACATATGTGAGATCTTATGACATAAAAAATAAAGAAAAGAGAGATTATCTAGCTTAATCTATTCTAAACTTAACACTAATCCTTCAAGAGGCTACGATTATATTAAAAATGAGGTATATTATCTAAATATTCTACATGTCTCTATTCCGTACTTTAGAAACTAAAGAAAATCTTTTCTATCTAAAAGAGGGTATCGAAATATCAGATTGTATAATTTAAATCTGACCGCATAATTAGTTAAGCAAGATACATTTTGCTAAGTCTTCCTTAGGCTTTGTGGGCTACAAACATTCAATCTCGTGAGTGCCTTACGTGAGAATATTGAATCCTCTCATAGGGATACTCGTAGAGATCAGGGGGTGGCACGAATCAAAACTTGTCTACAGGGCAACAACCCCGTAGCCTGCTTCGAAAGCGTACCAAGGAGGTGAATCCAGACTCGTCAAAGGGGCAACAACCCTTTTGCCTGTCCAGAGAACACTTCCTAAGGCTGTTTGCGGCTCGCTGGCGAGCCGCCGGAATGTCTTTCTTAGCGCAGCATCCCCTTTTTATACAAATCTCTGTCATCTCCCACTCTGGACCACGGCTCGCGGGTGGGAGATACTGCTTCTGCGCTTTACAACGATCCCAGGATGCTGGCTACCGAGCTCTGGTGCGTGCTGCGATGTACGCGTGGTTGCCCTGCGGCAGGGGCTATAAAGTGTGGGCTTACAATACATTGCAGCATTTGTTGGTTCTAAAGGTTCATCTGGTATTTTGAACCTTTCTCAATACTCAATAATTAATTTTTCAATATAATAAATAAACTGAAGGGAGTAATTTTTTGATTTTTTCAACTCTATCTTCTCCTGTGATTTCATAAAATTGCGATAATATTTCTTCCGTGTCTTTGGAAATAATAAATTTGTCAGTTAATTCTGCAGTGATTTTTTGTTTGTATTTTTCCTTCCCTTCCTTTATGTGAGCATTATTTTTTATTCCTCTTTTTTTTTTGATTGATCGTAGGTTATTTTTCGTCCAAGAAAAGTCCATGTTCACGTACTAGAACCGGGTTGATCCTTCTCTCCTTCCAGAATCCTTGCTGGTTTTTCTCTCAAAGTCCAGTTTAGTTGGAGTATTGGAAAAAGTTATCCTGTGGTAAGCTTGTGGGGTTACGCCACCCCTGAACTTCAAAAAACTCGAAAAAAATTTTTTTGTTTTAAGTTGTTCTTCATAGTCCCAGAATTCCGAAAAATAAAAAAAATTTCAAAAAATTTGAAATTCAAAGCAGTTTTTCGATCAATTTTCACAAAAAGAGTTGGAAATTTCGATCTTTTGAGAATTTTCATGACTGTACGCATTATACATAATTTTTCAAAATTATTCACTTACAATAATAGTTTATACAATTTTTAACAATAATTGAGTTGTTAGATTCGCAATTCATACTCTAAAAAAACATGATATTAATCCATGTTAAAAACTTGAACTTTATAATAGAATTTCAATTGAGTTTTTTGCCGTTTTAGTCATTAAACTTTAAACGCGTTTTTCTCGAAACTGCATTTTTCAATACGGTGAACACGATATCTTCACCGATTCTCAACCGATTTTGATCAATTTTTTTTTAAAATGTTCGTAAATTAATTATTTTTAGGATGACGTATCGTTTTTGCGAAATAATGATTACTTTTTGAAATATAATTAAAATTAACGGAAAAAAATAGGTCAAAAGTACACTTTTTTATAAATATGTTCGTCAATCATCCAAAAATCAAAATTTTTAAAAATCCGTACGTCATCCCAGAACTAATTCATTATGCATTAAGAAAAAAAAAATTTATTGCAGGGAGATGAAAATTACGAGCTCCATCGCGTTCACCGTTTTCACCTGACCCGCAAAAAGAGGGTAACCAATCGAAAAATATGGCCGCTATTTTTTATAAAAATCCATTGTTATAATTTTTTTTCATTCATTTATGAGTTTTATAATAAAAACTACAAGTCCAAATTAACATCGTGTCGTTTGATTTGCTGAAAAAAATTTTATTAGGTTGAGCATCATTTTTCGGTCCCAGGGGTGGCATAACCCCTTAATATATGACTTGTCAGGATTTTGGAATGTAAATTACCTCAATTAATTATAATTATTAAAAATAGACTTTAAATACATAGACGGATTACTAATTGTATATGTTTACGCCACTCTTACGAGACGACGAGGTGTACGCTCTTTCCCGGTCGAACAAATTCTGCTGATTTTAGAAAATGGGCCTTTGGCCGCTGCCGGCGTAAGACCCTCTCCCCTTTTTGTACCAAACGCACCTAACGTACCTAGATTACCTCCATTAGGTTTCCCATGACTCTCCAAACTAAGAGTACGTGTAGTCCGAGGTCTCTGGGATTTTCCCATCATAAAATTCTTAAGTTACTAATTTTGCAGCCCTCAGAGAACTCGAATAAAGCACGTCCAGTTTGCAAGCTGAGTCTACGTTTACTACTTTTCCGGCATGAAGTAACCCTGAAAATTGCTCACAGTTCGGCCATCCGACCATTTGACCTCCTCGTCAAAAACGAAATTTATGATCCGCAGACTAAATGGTACAAAATAATAAAAGGTTAACATTTCTCTCTCGTATTCATCCATACTGTTAGTTATCTTACATATTATTGGACATGAGGTTACATTGGTCTGTTCGCTTACAGAATGACTTACAGAATTTCTTACATGCGTTTTTCTTTTCATAATTAACATTTTGCTCCGTTGATCATTCATGCTGACTGTTTCGGAATCAGCTTAAGTCTATCGATTGCGATAATTCCTTTAAACGGTTTCTGACTTTGTTGTTCTCCTTCTATATCTTCTATCAAATATCTATCGTTGCCTAACGCTTTTCTTACTTCGTACGGACCCTTATTTTCTTTGTTAATTTTCGACATTCGCCAGTTGCGCGAGGGTCACTTAAAACTAGAAATAAATCGCCAGGTTTATAAACATACGGCGCTTTTCGATGCTTGTCGAACTGCTCTTTCAGCGCAACCCTGTTCGCGTCGGGTAAATTTTCTGCCGATTTCTTTGGTTCTGCCGTATCCATTTCCCTATTTAGGTCTTGGATTTCCTTTGTCAAAAGGTTATCCAATTGTCCAACCGCCCGATGGTTAAACACAATCTCATATGGTGTTCTTTTTGTTACCCTGTGAACGCTATTATTAATAGCCCATTGAACGTCCAGCAGCTTTTCTTCCCAATCTCTATCTCCTTCATGTTTAGTGATCGTCGCTAAACATGTAACAAGCACGCGATTCTGGCGTTCAACTTGTCCGTTATCACGAGGAGCACTAGAAGCGATTTTTATTTGTTGAATCTCGGTTTCGCGACAGAATTGATCGAATTCCGCGGCGGTGAAAGCTGTACTCCGATCGCTGATTAGACGTTCTGGCTTACCATAATGTGATATAAATTCTTTTAACATACGTACGGCCCTCTCAGCTGTTAGATCTTTTACGGCCTTAAGCACGTTGTACTTACTGAAACCGCATACTATCGCCCCCACGTACTTAATTTCATTTTCTGTCGTTACAAATGGCCCGACATGATCGATGTGTACGCTTTGGAATGGCGCGTTTCCTTTCTCCAGTGGATGTAATAATCCAGACTTCTTCCCGCTTGGAGTTTTATAGTACAAACAATTTATATAACGATTGACGTATTGAGTCATAAACTCACGCATTTTCGGGAAATAGTAAGATTCCTTCACTTTCTGGAGAGTTTTATCAATCCCCAAATGCGCTAGTCCGCGATGTGCTTTCACGACTATCTCATACCTCAAATCTGTCGGAACGTAAAGACAATATCTACCCTTATTGACTCGATAAACACGCGTGTTACACATTGTGAACTTCTCATGCGTTTCTTTATCCTCCTCTTCGAATTTATCGCGTATATCCATAATTTCTTTGTTCCCTCTTTGCATTGCCCCGACCGAGTCGGTAGTAATTTTTATGCCCATGATTGGCAATCCTACCAGATCCACTTCCGTACCTGCTTCCACCGGATTACGACTTAATCCGTCTGCCACGAAATTATTTAACCCTTTAAAATATTCGATTTGGTACCGAAACTCTGAGAGTATAACAAACCAGCGGCCAATTCGTAGATTTAAATCCCGTTTACCTTCCAGGAGATTCAAACTGTTACAGCTTGTCCTGATAACGAATTCAATTCCTAGAAGGTACACGCGGAATCGCTCTAATGCACAAACTATAGGGAGGACCTCTAGTTCATAATAATGGTATTTAGCTTCGTACGTAGTTGTTTTTCTATTATAAAAACAAATAGGGTGAAACTTCTTGTCTCCCTGTTTCTGCAACAGGACTGCGCCTAAACCTACTTTACTCGCATCTGTTTGTACTTCAGTTTCTGCAGCCGGATTGTACATTGCTAGTACCGGTTTTTCTAAAAGAAACTGTTTCAGGCTCTCGAAGGCCGATTTTATTCTACCCCCCAGACAAATGTTGCATTTTTCGCGGTGAGGTCGGTCAGCGGTTTTGCAATCGTCGCGAATCCCTTAATAAATCTGCGACAGAAACTAGCAGTACCCACGAACCCTCGTACCTGAAACAAAGTGAAACCTAAGTACCCAACCGATTGTTTGAAAAAATGGCATTTTTCTAATCTCAATGTTAATTGAGCAGCTCGCAAGGCATCGAAAATTTGTCACAAGTTATTTAACCCTTCTTCAAAATTTTTCGCGGGTACAATAGTATCGTCAATGTACGTCATTGCTATTCTATCGGGTAAACTTCCTAACACACAATTCATAAGCCGCTGAAATACCGCAGGCGCATTACGAAGTCCAAACGGCATTCTTTTAAACTGATAATGGCCATCAGGCGTCTCAAACGCTGTTTTCGGCCGCAAATCCTTAGCTACAGGCTAATTCGCACTTCTCCAGTCGGTTTTCTTACTAGCAGCATGGTGCTGGCAAACGGTGAGTTGCTGTCTTCGATGATATCGGTATTTCTCAAATCCTTGATCCAGTCCGTCATCTGTTCTCTCTCTCCATACGCCAATTGATAGGGTCGATAAAAGACAGGCTTATTATCGCCTAATTTGATGTCAATCTCCAAAAGATAAGTACAGCCAATCTGACTCATTTTCCGTGAAACCAAGTCTTTGTACTCGTTTAATAACTCGAGTACTCATTGAGCCTGTTCGGCTTCTAGATTAGTGTCCATATCTTCGGAGGTTACCGGCACATCGTTAAGTTCTCGATCTTTAGTCATATCTTCACATTTTTCTCCACGGGTAATCGTACTTCCTGAAGATATTTTTGAGGCTTCGCCTGAGATATTCAACACCGGAATAAGTGCCTCTATCTTTCCGTCTGTCTGAATCACACGCCCGGAGAAAGCATGTCTCGCCTCCCGGATACCACCTTCTACGTATAAGTCTGTATTTTTGTAGTCTATCTCCACACAAATTCGACCCACGTAATTGTTCGGCACCATAAATTTAGTACTAGCACGCAACACTGTTTTCATTGGCTCACTCACTCCATCTGTCGCCGTGGCTGTGTCGACTGACGTTATCAGAAGCTCGTCTGTGCACTATCCGGTACTACATGTACATCCACCCGAGCCTCGACACCGCCGATTGATAGATGAGCTGTGAGAATTGCTAGCGGCTTGACAGTTCGGCTTCCATAACCCACCAATTGTTCAACGTCCTCGTTTTTCCACGCGAGATTCAAACTTCGTGCATCTGCTTCTCGTAAAGCCACAACAATACTCCCGAGATCGATGTAACTTAACAACTTCTGTCCATTCAGACAATGCTCGCAGGACTGATCGCGCCTCGGCTTCGATCTCCTGCGAGCATTGTCGCTCGTCACGCAATAACCCTCATTGTGCGCCTAGGCACGTAATATACTATTGCAGTCCTCAGAGAACTCGAATACAGCAGGTCCAGTTTGCAAGCTAGGTCTACGTTTATTACTTTTGCGGCATAAACTAACCCTGAAAATTGCTCACAATCCTTTCAATCACAAATCATTTCCCCTTGGTTGAAGAGCTTTACTAAAACTCAAACTCTTCGAAAATTCTCAAATTCTGTCAATAAAATGTACTTTGTGATAAGTATTGCCGGGATTCGGCAATCGAAAGACCCGGACTCGAAACTCGGTACAGTCGAAAGAGTCTATTTTTCCACAACAACATTACTTCCGGCATGTGGTCACGATGAGTAATCCTTATGAAGTGCAGCCTATCAGCCCAATTTTAATCTTTCTGACCGTATTTCATTAATGGCTTAGTTAGTGTCCTCAAACGCTACCAGCATAGTTACTTTGTCAGCATTAACCATGGATTAAACATACCCACAAAGAAAATAATCTGGAGGCCTCAAATCACACGATCTTAAAGGCCAATTGACAGGACCATTTTTTGAAATAACGATTTCAATAAATTGTCCTGTCAATAAATTGATGGTTTCGGTAGTTGTGTGACACGTAGCACTATCCTGTTGAAATCATGAGATGTCGATGTTCAACTTCTGCATTTTTGGAAACAAAAATGTATTCAGCATTTTAAAATAGACGCATTAAATTTTCTTATTTACTTTCGAGAGGTTTCACTTTTATTTACCGTCTGGTAAAGACCAAAATTTTTTTGATACTTTATACAAACAACTAGTAAATAAACCTCTAAATAGTTGAAAAAACCACCCCATATTTTTAGTACAGGGGTAAATTCATCCCCAAAACAGGCGTTTTTTCGAACTTTTTATACAATCGCGTATAAAGGCCATACAAATATGGAAAAATTAACTTTTTAAAGGTTTGTTGTTTAGTTTCAAGTCTCATGAATTGAATCGCGTTACAATTTTAAATGAATTTGTTACAGGAAGGCAGAAAAGTGTCCTGAAAATTAAAATGCATCTTTTGGAAGACGCCCTCTGCAGTGATAAAAAGTAATTAAAAGTGCCCAAAAAATTTTTTTGTGCGCCTTAAAACATTGTTAACAATGTATGAAAAAAATTATAATTATAAATAAAATAGTTTCTTTTTTTTCAAATATTTAAATATTGTCTTTTTTTCAATTTAGAAAGTAAAAGTCCCCTTAAAACCATATTTCATAGAGTAAAGTAGATAATGATTCGGCAGTTATTTGAGCTTTGTAGTTTCAGGGCAAAATAAAATTTTTCCTATCACATTGACAGTTATATTAAAATCCGAGTGAACTTCAGTATAACTACATTACCAAGTAATGTGATACTCCACATTTACATTAAAATGTGCATGAAAAATAATAAGCAAAATCCAATTTCCCTTACGAAATGTCCTAAATTGATTTAAGATTTATTTGTACGCCATATTAATTGCAATAAAGAAATACTCATGAATAGTATGATAAAATTAATGTAGATATTTATTTTTTCATTCATAATTGAAACTTTTAAACTAATTATACAGGTAAACAACCAAAAAACTGCCTCCAATTTTGCAACTGATTCCTATAGATTTTTAGGCGCTGAATCCAGGAAAAATAGCCAAAATGTTCCAACACGTCACGTTTTCTTACAAAATTTTATTTCATACCCATATAAGGATTGTTCAGAAAATATTTTTTAGCCGACTGCAGTTTATTTTCTTGGCCCAAAATAGAGGTTGTAATGGTTAAATAACTAAAAACACTCCCTCATGATATTTAAGGAGGTTTTGTATTCATTTTATACATATAACAGGAAGATGGAACACCAATATGATGGCTAATTTCTGCTGGTTGTTGCTGCGGGAAACCCATAATGAAAAATACGCCAAGCAACGCACCAAGAGAAGCATTTAGGGAAAGAAGAAACGGGCCCACCAGGAGATTCATTGACCCAAGAGTGACTTTACATGTAAACTGTGTTGGCCATTTTCATTTTTTTTTAATTTACTAAATTTTGAAATAAAAATTTGCTGGTTATTACCACAGTGAAATGAACCGTATTTTTAACCCGGTGACTAAGGATAACCCAATGTAGCAAAAAATTTGTACGTGATGGAGCAAATTGGTTACTACATTTGGATTCAGCGCACCAAAAAGCGTAAAAATCAGTCAAAACATTTGAGGAAGTGTAAAAAAATAATTTTTCGTGTACCTGTGTCATTATACAGAAATATAATAAAAACAAAATAAGTTATTTTTAAAAGAAAGTATCAATTATAAACATAAGATAATAAAAATTATTAAATACTCTAGTTCAGTTTTAAAATAATTATTCCATTTTTCATTGCAGAAAATTGTACCTAAAACGCAATTTTCATACATTTCCTCAGGGCCCTTTAAATTTTCGACCCTTCATTGACGGTCTTCGGGACACTGCAATTTTTGACCCGGCACTATGAATTCCTCAAAAGCAGTGATACATTATTCCAGTTAGTGTAGAGGAACAGTTTAAACTTTTAGTTCGAGCGAGAAGCGAGCGATATTTATACGGAGAGAATTTGACTGGTAATCCTTACCGAAAGTTGTAGTGAAATTTGGATATAGTGGCGTTTTGGTAAAATTTCGTCTACTATTAGTATTATAATAGTTTAATAGTTTTTCACGAGTCAACAAAATAAAATTTCTGCCAAGATAAACTGAGAGTTTCAAAATAGACGCGTTAAATTTTCGCATTTACTTTCGAAAGACTTTATTTTTATTCAGAGAATCTTTTCAGAGCTGAAGTGGATGAAGGATCGTCCGTACGGTAAAGAATACAAACTCTTGTTCAGTGATAGCTTGTATTCATAAGACAACGAAACAGTTCTGTAAAATTTGAATAACTTATTACTTATTATTCATTACTTATGACTCGGAAATTTATTCACCTTTTTTATAAATGCGCCTAAAATTTCAAATGTTAAACATAATTAAAATAAAATATTTATAAAATTTGCAAAAATACTAAAAAATCTTGTTGCTTTGAACTTGAAAAATTCAAATTGTTGGTGGAGACAGAAAATATTGACAGATTTCTACTATTTTGAATATTTTCTTGGCAAACAGAAAGTTTTATAAATGAAACATTTCATTCTGTCGATTTTAGTGTTTTTAACGTATCTCAATAAGCAAACTGTAAAAATTATGAGATAGCTATTTGTTTTGAATAAAAAATGTATCTTATTTTTTACTTACACCCTTGCAATGAAGTTGATTTACCATTATGCATGATTGACCATTAGTAATCAAAAGTAGTTAACCATCTTACCTAAAACACAAATAAAAGCGAGAAACTTAAAATAAAAATATTATTTTAGCATTGGTTACTTGAATTACTTGATTGCTATTTCATATAAATAATGCCATTCAATAAAATAACTATTACAATCAGGAACTCGAAATTGTCTGGCAATGGATTTAATAAACTAGTTAGGATAATTAGCAAAGTACTAGCGAAATCAAGAGAGTCAAGTTTTCAAGATAATTGCGGTTACACTTATTTCACTCTCGCCGACAATTTTGTTGGGAGAGTCGAAACGAGAGGAAAGACAGAGCTACGCGAGTGAAATCGGTCCCTGACCCGGTTTCTCTTCATCTTCTCAAAAAGTTAATAAGAATCGAAGTTGAACTCGTGTGCCAATCGAATTATCGCTACAGTAGTAAGCAGACCAGTGTACAATCGAAATACCTCACCATTGTAGACTACTTACTGAATCTTTTGCTTTTTGATATGATCAAAGATGCACTCAGTTAACTAGACTATAATCCATCAACTACAAAAATTTACTCGAATATAAGACATGCAACAAATTTTTCTACAGTTTGGCACAATCGTCTTGCGTCAAGCAGAATATTCTACACTGCAATAAATACACCCAAGAAAACGTATAATTGAAGCATTGTCGATTAAAAAAAACATGCACCATTTATTAGATATGGAACGTATTCCCTTTAGATCACCAACGCTTTAATCGATCTAAATCTGAATCAGTTAGAATTTTTAATAATGTCAATTAATGACTGACTCCCTTCTCTATAATCAGTCATTTTTTATTAATAATCAATCACCTATGACTGATCGAAAAGCTAAAAATCAGTCACTGATTGAAATGATTAAAAATTTTACCTGGTTCAGGGTTTGAGAGAACTAATACATTCTGTTGGATGAACCAAAATTTTGGGTTGAATACAAAAAGAATTGGTTTCTGATTGAATAAAACAAATTCATTAGTCGAGCTAACCAAAAATGTAGTCAACTGTATAATAAGCAAACTTTTTGGATGATCAAACCAAATAGTTTGATCAAGAAAATATTTTTTGAGTTTAGTGCTTAGAATGCACGTTTTAGGCTTAGAACTCTTCGCGCAATCTTATTCAAACATCACCCTTGTTTATGTTTGTATCCAATAAATTCTACGTGTTTAAAATACCAAGAAGTGTATCTTTGAAATTGGCAATATATTTATCAGTTCTACAATATGTTGCATATGACTTAATCTAAATTTTGGATAACAGAGAAATTCCATGAAAAATTATTGTAAAACAATGTTCTTAAAAAATCAATTTTTCACGTTGTAGATTATTCGATCATAAAACAATTCCACGATCTTCGAATTTTATGGAAAAACTATATTGGTAACTGATAAAGAAATTTACTACAGTGACTTGGCATTTTAAGATTGGCTTAGCATATAGTGAGTCATGAACCACATTCACTACACGGAGAAAAATGGAGTTCAGAAGAATATGAACGATTACTAAGAAACAGGAATGATTACTAAAAGAGAAAAAAGAGTCGTGGACAATATGGGATTGACACCTACATTTTGACATGTACTAAAGGAACGACTTTTCATCTAAACTGCAACAGAAAAGAACCTATACTTCATTCTGAGCAGCTTGCATAGAAATGCTATATGTGAAGCTGTAATACATGAGTTTTATTCCTACATGGTCTTTTCTAGTTTTGTCTTTACTCCAAAACAGTCAATCAGTCTAATAGCTCACACTTCCTCCCATTCCAAGTCGTAAGGATACAATGTTCTTATAGTATATTGTTAACCAACTGGGGGAGTTGAGAATCGACTAGTCCCCCACTTGGTTAATATACTATTTTCTTTACATATCGGGAAGGGGTAAAACGGATCTTATAATGACAACCAGACTCTACACAAATAAAATTACATTGCATTACAAGGGATAAAACACAGCGATTGCAACGAGTGGGGGATCTAGAAAATTCACAACGAGCATGAAGTTGCCACGCAAACGAAGCAAGCGCGGTAATCATGCGAGTTGCGAATCGACTAGTCTCCCACTCGGTTAACATACTATTTTCTTACATACCACGAAGGGGAATGCGATTTCGGGGCCTGGCGCGAAACATCAAAAATGATCAGTTTTACGATCAATTGATGCAACCACGACATCAACAAGTACGTGGCATTAAACTAACAATTTATATTTGAATTTTTCTAAACTTTGCCGTCACTAGTGTGGAAAAGTAAGTTTTATCACACAGACTCACCATTGATCGTGGGATCGTGGAATCGATCATTTTTGTTGTTTGAGGCCAGGGCCCTATATCACATTTCCCGCGCGGGTATCAAAGAAAAGCATTTAACGTTGTTCTTTACGAACGTGAAAAAATTTTTGCTCAAAGTGCATGAATTTTATGCCAAAATAGCAAGAATTAAACTTACTACAAAAGGATGGAAAGTGTTCTTGCTATTGTAGTTTGATTTTTCTTCCGTGTAGCCTTACAATATTAGAGGAGAAGTAATGCGATCTTGAATAACGTTTTCAAAGCTAAGTGAACTCAACTTCTTCATTAAATTGTTTTTGATGATGAAATTTAATATTTTGCATATTTTTGGCAACGTGAATAGAGACATAAAACTCAATAAACACAGTGATATGTGCTGACAATTTCACTCCGCAGTGAATACTAAACCTTATATAAAATCAGGTGTTTTTTAAAAGATAAGGATTATAATGCACATACATAACAATGATTGTTAAATGATGAGATTCAAATGTAAAGAAAGAGGACCTTGAAAGACAAGAAGAAAAATGGAAGAGAGCATGAGAGTAGGAATGGAATGGAGAAGGCACTCAAACTCACGTCAGGTTCTTCTTTTGAGTCGTGCGATGCATCAGCGTGACTTTCGGGTTACGTAACCTGAAACACGCAATTTGCACGCACAATCCTTACCAGATATCGCTTTGTAGTATGACCGCAGTAAGATTGCCTATCCACTCTCTTTCTCTCTCTCATTCTTTTCTCATTTTCTTTTTATCATTTCTAAAAATATCAACTCTACTGAGATGCATGCAAATTCTATATTAGTTTAGTATATTAACGAATTTTATTTAATTCTCTTTTTTTACGGAAAAACCCATGAATGATGATGGCCTTCCTGGTATCGGACAACAGGTCATTCAAAAGAAAGGTCCATCAAAAGGGGTACTGGCTTCCAACGCGGGTGTGCGCTCTTATTTGTGCAATCTGCGTAAGGTGGTAGTCAAAAATCACGTTTCAAACTTCAATTGTATTGTAAAATAATTGCTTTAACTCAAGTATAGTATAAGAACAAAAAATAAATTCATTTTAAATATACACAAAATGACAAAAGGATATGCAATTCTTTATATCAGTATTCATTATTTTTCAATATGAACGAAGTATATAAAATAAATTTTTATCAACGCTCAACATTTTACTAACAGTAATCGATCTTTTTTGTATAAATGACAGTTTACGAGTGCTAATGATATACACTTTATAATGATTGCACAACTGTTTAATAAAAAAAAATTGGATTTACGTAATACCTACCATTCGCATGATATTCAAAAATTAATGAAGATACTCATTCAAAAATGTATTATTACGTATCGTTCGCTAATTATATTATATTATATATATATAGAATTTCAAAATGTAAATTATTTTGACCAAGTTGCTAAAATATAGAACTTTATCTCCTGAAAATTAGCGAATGACTACTACTATTGAGAAAACCATAAACTTGCATGTAGGATTTGTTTTTCTATGTGTTGATAAGTATCTTACTGAATTTTAGCAAGTCACATTTTTCCACCAACTCGCTACAAT
Organism: Diplolepis rosae; assembly: GCA_030998225.1. Taxonomy (NCBI): domain Eukaryota; kingdom Metazoa; phylum Arthropoda; class Insecta; order Hymenoptera; family Diplolepididae; genus Diplolepis; species Diplolepis rosae. The sequence goes on along the minus strand of JAPYXD010000608.1, from coordinate 5,038,778 downwards.
AACATTTAAAACTTCACTTGCTAAAAATTCTTTAATGACTTCTAGTCGTTAGAAAACCATAAACTTACACTTAGAACGTCGAGTTCTAAATTTTAGAAATTCAAGGGATCAATATTTAGAAATCCGCATTTAGAAATTTCCATAAATTGAAACAAAACTTCTAAATATTATAATTCTCTTTTTAACACGAAAGACACCGTTTGATCAAAATAATGGCCATTTGGAAACTTATGAAACTGTTGAGTCATTGAATCGAAAATAGTAAAATTAATGAATTATTAATATTAACCATAGGACATATATAGCTAATATTCACAAATGTAGAATTTAAACATAGTTTTTCGATTGATGGTTTTTGTTAGAATATGCGAAGCATGCGCGTGCAACGTTGAAACCATTCTCTTACGTTTGGTGGAGTAATCACGATTTAGTTTTGAAAACGAGGGTTTTTGATACGGAGGAATGTTAGGTTTTCAATTTCTATCATGAAAAGTAATTTGTACATTCAAAAATTGTGAATATTTCCATCCAGAGTACAATACATCTACTTATTTTTAAGCACACGACCGGTTACATAATCAACATACCATTAATTATCAGTTATCAATAAAATACCAACAACAAACCATCAAGTAATCATAGCAATTACCATTGATATGAATAGCAATCAATTACTATAGTAACTATAACTAATATCAACCATTATATTATAGATTTTATTGAAAGATAAGCTATTATTAATTCTTAATAATTAGTCATAATTAATCAATAATCAACATCAATGATTAAACAAAACAGTCCATGAAATAAATAAATGAAAATGAAATAAAAAATTATTAAATCAAGTGTTAAAGAAAACGATTTTCTGATCGTAAAAAAATATATTATGTATAAGAAGTCAGAAAAAGTTAATTGCTATTTAAATTGTTTGTTAAATGTTCATTTTTAGCCGTATAAGATTAGCACAACCTATTATTCATGTTAAACAAAAATTAATATAAAATTAAGCTCCAATTTCGTCAATTTGGTTGACCAATTAAAATAATAACTAAATAAATGATTTTAAAAAGTAATAATTAATGCCAATTATTATTGTCTATTCCGTTAAGTCAAAATATTCATCTATTGCCAATTTTTAATTATTGGTTATTAATTATTTATCAACAATATCATAGATAATTGCAAAATTAATAAATGAAATTAATAATAATTGAGAACAATAATTGATTTATCCAAAAATCGCGACAATATCTCCTAATTTGACAAACCATAACAAATCGAACTTATTACAATTGTATTATGCAACAAATATCAAAGCTTTAAGTGGAAAATATAAACATTTTGGCTAATACTTAGTCATATTTTACTTATTATCTGTTTGTTACCAGCTAAATTGATAAAACTTTAAATTATTCAAATAATTATAAAGATTTCACTGCGAGTTTAGATACTTAGATACTACGAGATATTAGATTGATAAATAATTAGTAATTATTCAATAATTTAGAATTAAAGAAAAGAGGCGAATTGTGAAAAGAAAGCAAAAGATAAAATATTGAAGATAGAAAAATGACGCAATGAAATGTTCTGCACGGAAAAATAGAAAGAAAGAAAGAAAAAAAAAAAATTCTTGGACACAGTTTATTCTGGGTCGAGGAATCTTCTCAAACGAGTCGCCAAGCTGTTTGGTCGCTCGTTAACTCTGTTTATACCAACTTGCGCCCATTACCAATTCGTCGGGAATGTTAAGCCAGCACGAAGACACAAGCACTGAAGTAACAGTGAGTTACACCCACCGTTACCTCCCACGCGCATTGAGCATCTCTTAGCTGCTTGGTTACCCACTGATCCAAAATATGTCATGAAAAGCTTTCCTGCACTGAGAAAAAAATGCTAATGAATCTATAGAATTTCTGCCAGAAGCATGTATATCATTGAATTAAATCAATATGCCATATAATTCGTAGCAAATGTATTGGTTCTCATAGCATGTTTGTTTGAATCAATTGTATACATGTAAAAATGTTTTTGAAAAAAGTACAAAAACATGTTATAGATTCAATAGCACATTATTGTCAATGGGCATAATGTAGAATTAATAGAGTTAGCAATGATAGCGTAATCCTAGGCCAAATCTGGCACGTTCTTAAAAATGAAACCAGTAAAACCTAACGTATTATACACGGTGACCCATTTTAATCTATAATCCCAAATATCTTCTAAAATACATAATCTACGAAAAAATGGTTCGGACAAAGGTTGACCAGGACCGAGGGGGACATTTGACTGTACTATCAATTTTGACCTTTAGGTCAAATGGAGGTATGATCCTTTTCTTAAATAAGAACCCCTATTTTTGACTGCGGATTTGAAAATAAACGGGAAATTTTACGTCAAAAATGATCTGTGGAAAAATGGTTTTTGTAACCTTGTAAAGGTAAAAAATTAAAGTCAAATGTTTTGAAATACATATACGTTTGTGTCTTCAAGCCAATGGAGATCACTTTGAACAGTTACTCCGTGGCTGATTGTAACACTGGTAGCAAAGGTGAGAGACAAGGGGACTCACGTTAATCAACCACCCGAAACGTGAGAGGCAAAGGGAACTCACGACAAGAAAGCACCCCAAAGGAAACAGAACTTAATACGTCCACACCGTTGTTTCTGGGTAACGCTGAAAGTAAAGACAAAGTGTCTTTTTTTTGTAACTACTCACAGAGAAGTGACATTGTCAAGATTGTCACTTTTGTAACTACATAGTCACAGTCTTTACATCTAATCCGAAATGATTGTTTACATAACGTGTGTATGTAAATTACATGCCATAACGTTTGATTAGCACAAAATTATTATACATATATGTCTTAAATGTATTACTATAAATACATGTTTCTTTTTGACTTATAAAATTGATTGGAGTTTTATTATTACTCGGGATGGCATCAGATTTCGACCACATACCAGTGGTCCAAAAGATTTCTTTCTCCTAATTGAAATGATCAAATGTTTCATAAATTACACCACATCAAAAAATTCGTCATTTTCTTTTTAATTTATTTTTGAGAATTTACGAAATGCAATACTTTTGTGAATAGAGAGTTTTAAAAAGCTTTGGTCGAACTTAAGTGCATGGCCAGAGACTGGTGTCGTCACTCTACAACCTTCATCAGACAGGATCATAGAAGTAAATTACAGTGACGATAATGTCAGATATAAGAAAATGTAAATCAAATTTGCATCTGACAAGAATCAATGGATAACATATGCAGCTAATTGTGCGTGAATTGCATAACGCGTTGGAGTCGGTACCGCGACTTATTAAACTAATAACTGGCGAAAGCGGTCGATCGACAAAAATGGCAAGAAATAAAAAGAAATCGACAACGACGAATCGCCTGGAGACAGAGAGCGACCGATAGTTTGTGCGATCGAGCGATTCGATTCGAATTGAGAAACGAGAAGAGGCGCAACCAAAGGAAAACTTAATGCGTCTGACCTAATTTAAGCAGGGACCTACACCTCGAAACCATAAAAATATCAACTGCAGTAAACGATCAATGATGAATCTTCTCATACACTTCTTTAGAGTAATAAATTACTTGAAATTATATTACTGTAACTATGTTACCGTACACAAGCCTATTATCCGCAAATGAAAATAATTATTTTACACTAAAATAATTCGCCTGTTCATTAACCTTTTAACGCCCAGATGTGCAGAATTTTCACGTTGACTACAATGTCGTACCATTTATAGAAAAAAGATGAAAAAGGACCGAAAACTCCAAATCCCACCGTTTTTGGGGTCGCTCTTTCGAATGGCACAGTCAGAATTCTCAAAAAATGACGCTAAACTCTTTATTTTCCCTAAAATACCGAAAAAAACGCTATTTTTGGGGTACGATTTTTTTATTAATTTAAATTTTCACTATGTTCCCGACACTTAGACAACTTCTAACTTATCAGAAACGTGTTCTCGAGACTTTTACTTTTAAAATATGCATTGAAATAATTTGTTTTTCTTTGTTCTCTAATTCAAAATGGCGTCTGGACGTTTGAAATTTTTTGTAATTGAGAATATTGATCCTATTTCGGATTTTCCAGGTTAGTTCGTAGTGTGATCATACAAATAAGTTATTGCGAGTTTTGTCTCACCGATTGTGATTGGCGGAAGCAATATTAGCCCATAAAATTAAAATTCAAGATGGTGGCTGCCATGAAGCTAGTAGAAATACGTATATTTCGAGTTTTATTACAAACCATGATGGTGTAAAATTTGCCAATTAGCAATCTCATAGGTTTTAGTCATCACTAAATTCGAATCTCAGGTGAGTTTTTCGAAATTTAAAATGGCTGATCCAATATGGCGGACCCGTTATGTAAAATTTGATATTACTGAAATAAAAAAATACTGCCGAATTCTACGCAAAATTTAAAATTAAAATTATTCTTGATATTTTTTTGATTACAAGAGTTGTTTTCGAGAAAAAAATTCCGAAATTATGAGGCTTCCCGAAATTAATCAAAATTTACATATATCTATATTTTTACCTCAGACTTTGCTAATATTTCATAAAATAATGTTCATATGAATCATACATGAAACTTAATTATAATAATATGTCATTGTGATGCTGGTGTAACTGAATTAGAGAACAAAGAAAAACAAATTATTTCAATGCATATTTTAAAAGTACAAGTCTCGAGAACACGTTTCTGATAAGTTAGAAGTTGTCTAAGTGTCGAGAACATAGTGAAAATTTAAATTAATAAAAAAATCGTACCCCAAAAATAGCGTTTTTTTCGGTATTTTAGGGAAAATAAAAAGTTTAGCGTCATTTTTTGAGAATTCTGACTGTGCCATTCGAAAGAGCGACCCCAAAAACGGTGGGATTTGGAGTTTTCGATCCTTTCTCATCTTTCTTCTATAAATGGTACGACATTGTAGTCAACGTGAAAATTCTGCACATCTGGGCGTTAAAGGGTTAAATAAACATAACAGCATTATAAAATTTCTTAATATATGTTTCGGCGAAAGAGGTATTATAATTCGCAATACTAAATTTATTTCTCAGCTTTTATCTATGATGATGATCTCACAGTCGATAGAGGCTGAAATTTGCACCATTCCGAGTCGAAATCTTGGAGCAAGTTTTACATTTTTAGGTACTGCTTACCCCCTGCTCCTTCTCATTTACCCCTGCTTTGATATTTCTCGAAATATTTAGAACCTGAAATAATCCCTATTTGGTGCTTCTCAAGGCTAAAACCTGATTTAGACGTTATATGTTTCAAATATTGAAAACCTTTTAAACTTAATTTTATGTTAACCTTTATCTCCTACATTGCTATTATTCTTAGTTTTTATTTCTAATTGAATTGTTATTCAAATAATTTTCAAGCTAAAAAATGAATATATAAATTATGCGATTACTCGAACTATAATATATATCATATCAAATCACAATATAAATCAATTATCATAAACAATTGGAATATTTTTTAAATTATAATACATATTACGTATTCACATAAAATTACTTTACATGCACAATCACATAATCTCTATAGATTGAATATATACAGAGTGGGCACGAGTGGGTTGCAGAATAGGAATTGTATAGTATAATATAGTTTAGCATACAATGCATTTTCTTAGTCGGTAAAACAGATTATATACAGTATACTAAAGTCTTAACACTATATTCCTATTCTGCAACCCACTCGTGCCCACTCTGTATATTGGGTTGGCAACAAAGTCATTTCGCTTTTTTCCGCTACACGGAAAAAATAAGTACTGGGGAATTTACATGACAGAGTGCTCGACTTTCAGATACGTTCAAAAGTTACTTAAAACTAGAAGTACCGTTCTTGTACAATTAGATCAATAGTCCTAGAAAACATATAAAACATTCCAAAAGTATTCAATAGAAAGTCCGTGAAAATTCTGAGTACGCAAAATGTATAATTTCTATGCACTCGTTCATGAAAACTTCAAAGCCCGTCAATGAAATTTTTATAGACTATCAAAGGCAATAAGAAAAAAAAATAATTTTCGCAAGCTACCTTTTTTTAATACTTTAATTATACTTACTATACATTATCACTACACATCGCTGAACATAATATATTACCCGCTGTTGAAATTATTCTTACGCTGACAGGATTTGAACTTTAACTTTTATCTAACCTAAATTTATAACGCAGTCTAACCTTATAAATTAAACCGCACGGCTACCGAGGCACTTGCGATATTTCCTAAAAAATGTTGGGTACATTTATCCGTAGAAAATGCAGGGCCGTGTAAGAAATTCCTACGCTTTGTTTCGCCAACAATTTTATATAAGGCTAACAAAAGTTTTTAAATGAAGAGATTTTTAATGAATTAATATCATATGTAAGGATTTTATAACTTCTGAAGTTTATGTCAGTTCACAAAGTAATAAAAACAGTGCGTATCTAAAAACTGACATTGACAACTGCGCATCGTACCAATAAAAATTTCACAAGACTTTCAAACGCAGTCCAAGAATGTTTCTTTGACTCGTATAGCAGGCATTCATCTCTTTCTAATCAAATTATTCTATACAAACTCTTTTAAAACCTGAAGAACTCTTTAGAAGAAGTATTTGCCTTTCTATAATTTTTTCAAAAACTTTACAATAAAATTTGTAAGAATTTCGTTCTTTGACTGTGCTTGAATTAATCTAGGACATTCATTCATTTTTTCGATGAAGTTCTAAGCTTCTTCATAAAAAGGATATAGGATCTTCGGAAAAATTTGTCCTGTCCAAAAGTCGAGGACTGTCAAGTGAATTTCCCAGTACTTATTTTTTTTCGTTTAGATACCTTTAGTAGTTCGAAGTCGTCCTTCTCCATTGCAAACTTCAGACCCTATATAGTATTTGACAGCTGACATTTCATAGATTATTCAGTAAAAAAAAAATTTCAAATTTTGTTGTCAATTTATTGTTTTGCACTGATTTTAAACGGAGATTCCAGACGGTCATTTTGTCACATTTTACTTTATTACTTCAGAAAAGGTAAAAACGCAGTTCAAGCTCGGAAAAAGTTGTATGATGTTTCTGGTGAAAAATCATTAACAGACTGCCAGTGCCAGAATTGGTTTAATCGTTTTCGTTCTGGAGATTTTGACCTCAAAGATGCACCACACTCTGGACGCCCAACTGAAGTTAACAACGACAAAATAAAAGCCATGATAGAAAATAACCGGCGTACACGGAAAAAATTTGTCGCTTAAAATTTAACAGACTATTCGAAGAGTCGTGGACAGAAAGTAAAATCGTAGAAAGTCTTGTAAGGTTTCAATGACTTTTAGGAAATAGTAGAAAAAAGTCGACTAACTTTTAGAAAACCAGGTCGAAGAAAAAAAGTCGCGTATTTACTATTATAAAAGTATTTTAAACACTAACTGATCTTTTCTAAGAAGTAATGAAAAGTTTCATAATCTTTGGATTCATTTGTCATAGATTTTAAAAGACTATCGAATAATTTGAAATGAAAGTAATTCAAACAAATAGTTTTGTAAATTGTATTCTAAAGTCCATCAGATTTTATATGCCGTCTTCTAAAATTTCTTCGACAGTCGCAAAAAGCGATGCGCAGAAACGTAATTCGTAGCATCGCACAGCAGATAATGTAGCTCAGCTTTATGTTTTTGTAATAATTTTGGTTAGATTTTGAGATTACGTGTCGTTTGGTTTCGTTTGAATCTGGATTGAAGCGTACATTGAAGAATTAGTTCCGAGTAAGTATATGTTTACCTTGATAAAGTGTATTACGTCAAATTTGAAATTTATCTATTATTTTAGATTTGCCTTCAAACTCTGAATGTGATCCAAATATTTTACACAAGTCTCCATGACATGTAACGGATATGCGGGTTAAGGCGTGCGATTAGAATTAGGTTAGGATGCGTGCGTGCGTGCGAGCGTTCGATTCTCGGTGCTGCGAAGTGTTTATAAAAAATTGCGTTTCTGTAATGTGCAGTGTTAAATATAATGGTAAGTTCATATTAGGATTATATAGGTAATGTAAAAGTGAAAAATAATTAACTATATAAGTGCAGGATCATATCACAGAAAATAATATTTTCCTTTTTACACTGTTCAAAATTTTCTTCGACTGTCACTTAGACTTTCGATGCCTGGTTTAGAGACAATGGAACCCAACCCACGGTGTTTTAAATTTTCCGCGACTGTCACTTAAACTTTCGAATTTACGTTTTACATTTTCAGCGACTATCTATCATATTCTTCAATAAGGAGGCTCATAATATTTAGTCGACTTTCTAACCTATCCACGAGTATTATACAAAGTCGATGACTTTTTAAGCGACAAATTTTTTCCGTGTAGTACGACACGAGAGATCGCAGAGAAGCTTAACAAATTACATACATGCGTTGAAAGACATTTGAAACAACTTGGTTACGTCAATAAGCTCGATATTTGGGTTCCTCATAAATTGAACGAAATTCAACTCTCCAAACGAATTTCCATTTGAGATTCACTGCTGAAACGTAACGAAACCGATCCATTTTTAAAGAGAATCATAACGAACGATGAAAAATGGGTTGTTTACAATAACGTCGTGCGAAAAAGATTATCGAGCAAGCGAGATGAGCCAGCACAATCGACATCAAAAACCGATATTCATCAAAAGAAGGTTATGCTGAGTGTTTGGTGGGATTTCAAAGGTATTGTTTATTTTGAGCTGCTCCCAAGGAACCAAACTATCAATTCGAGTGTATACTGTCGCCAGCTAATGAAATTGGACAAAGGCATCAAGGAAAAGTGGCCAAAACTGGCAACTCGTAAAGGCGTCATTTTCCACCAAGATAACGCCAGACCACATACACCTTTGGTCACTCCTAAAAAATTATTGGAGTTAGGCTGGGAAGTGATTTTTGCCTCTAAGAACCAAACTGTCCACGAAAGCGGAATTATGAAGCTGACTGAAAGATGGCAAAAGGTCGTCGAACAAAATGGTCAATACATAATTGATTGATGTTTCTTATTTGTATTTATAAACTTGCATTGAAAATCAGGAAAAAAAAAAACGAAATGACTTTGTTGCCAACCCAATATATAGTTTATGTCAATTATCTGTAGCGATCATTACATTTCCACTCACTTACCTAGTACAATAATTACTTTTGTTAGCTTTTTCTCTATGAGTATTCTAAATTTATTTCTGAAATAATTGAACTTACAAGTTTACCCTAGAGTGCTGCCCAACCGTTATTAAATAAGCTTTCCCTTATAACTCTTAAGAATCTTTTTTATTCTCAGCAATATTTTATCCCTATGGGTTTTCTCTCTACATTTTACTTTAGAATTTTTCCTTCATCTTTCCCTGTAACAGTTCGCCTAACATGATTGTAATCATAAATTTCGGGATTAAGATTTTCCTCTCTATGGCCCAGCTACGGTCATCGCGCGACCGATAATTACTTCCAGCGTTGCCTAATTTTCCCTGCCTTCGCGCTACGTTGAAGAGATGCCGAAGTGGCAACACATTGTTTTTTACAAGTATTTAACAATTCATTACGTGATTTCGCGTTATCAAGAATAAAAAATACGAAATTCAGTGTGCTGTTCGTCGGTGTACCGTTGAAAGGGGTCGGAATGAAAGTGTGCCTATCCATCGGTTTCCAAAGAGAGGATATGCTGGACAACGGTGGATAGAAGCTTGCGCGAATTCCTACTTGTCCAGGTTAGAATATATCTTCAAGTAGTAGTAAGAAAATTGTATGCACTTTAGCTACAAACGTGTAGAAATCTGGAATCAATAAAATTCGCTAATTTCCTAAGTATCACATGCTTTTAAGGTTCGCAGTTCGTTGCATAGCAAAATTTTCTGTATATCTTCTGAAAATAAAAATACAAATGACAGATATTTTGATTTTTACTCATTATGAAAAAACCAAGATTTAATACAAAATTGTAAAAATGTAATTCAAGAGTGAGAAGTTAATACCAACTTTTCACTCTTGAATTAAATTTTCATAATTTTGCATTAAATCTTTGATTTCCTTTTAATTACATTCTCCGCAACACATTTAAAGAACCTACTTATGCATGTATGTGCACTAACACATGCACATATTGGATCTATAACTTAATTCGCGCGGTTTGTTTTTCAAAATTCGAACGTTTATTTAAGAAAAACATGTACAATAGTATTATTCAAAGTTTTGCTCATCTGAAGCTATGACTTTCTCCCATCTTTCTGGAAATTTGTGGATTACATCCCAAAAGAACTGCGCCGGCTTGGCGGCCAAGAATGAATCAAGCCAATTTTTGATACCCTGTTCTGATGTGAACCGCATTCCAGTGAGGGCGTTCTGTATCGACCGTAACAAATAGTAGTCAGAAGGGGCAAGGTCTGGGCTATAAGGCGGGTGGGGTAAAACTTCCCATCCACTGTTTTCCAAATAGTTCTTAACCGGCTCTCTTGATAGCTCTCTTCAAACGGATTAATTGTGTTCGGTAGCGTTCTCCATTGATGGTTTCACCCGGTTTTAGCAACTCATAATACAGCACACCCTTCTGATCGCACAAAAATCACCACTTTTAAATCGTGCAAACCACTTTTGGCACGTTCGCTCAGCTAGAGCATGTTCACCGTAAACTTGCACCAAAATACCATGACTTTCGGCAGCAGTTTTCTTCATATTAAAGTAATGAAGAAGAACTCCCCACAAAAACACTTTTTCAGGCACAAAGTTCGACATATTTGAGTGAAAAAAAAATTATTGTTGTTCACGCTTCAAATGAATGACATATACTGCAAAAAACGCACAATGACAGTAGCTTTCCAACGCATCTTCGGAATATTGAAACGATGGAATAATATTCAAGTTACGCCATCTCTTAGCAAACCGCACGAATTAAGTTATAGATCCAATATAATGATAGTTCATATGCATAGTTGTACACGGCAGTAGTTGGCAATCGTCCACCATCTATGCATTAGGTTTGCACGGCCTCGTAGTTACGAAGATCTCAACCTCGACGCACGGGTGACACTCTAGGAATACTTTGGGCATTATCTTAATAAACATTTCATTCGCACTCGGTTCGCATCAAATCAATCGTTACCTTACCCACATTATTGATAGTTAAAATCATATAATAATGATAATAATATTTCTTTCACCAAAAAATGTTTATGTTTATTTTAAGTAAATTATCTCATATTTTAATTCTGCAGACAATACCAAATTTTTACTCAAAAGTGGGACTCACATGCGCAATATTCACTAGTTGTTTTTTCATATTCTAGAAATAAAGATCACTGATGAGGACTCCAATCAGAGTCGAAACGTTTGTTTAAAACTACTGTTTTTTTCATTTATGGACCCTAAAGCCAATTATCTAATAATAAAAATATGATAAGAAATACTTCTTTTTATGTATGTATTTTGATTTTTCTTTTTCAATTAATATAAACGCAGGTTGTTATAACAGCCATTACGGGAATGACTTTAACAAAAATTGAATGATAACATTTACATGAAAAACCGATTGTACTAAAAGTTATTCAAGGGTCATTTCCAACTACAATAAAAACACTGACACATTCAATTTGACGGATCATCGGATAGTGTTAATTTTTTTATAAACAATTAAAATTTAATATAACTAACTAATCTAAAAATATTAGACAAATATTATAATTTCCCGAAACTCAAATAAATTTGTAAAACAATATAAAACTATTTATTTATTAACGCCAGCTAAATAGGTCAAGAGGCCACGATTCAGCAGTAAAATAGGTTTTAAACTGGCCCCTTCTTTAAGCCTAACTATGCAACATCGTTAACATCAACAATATTTTGTTGTGAAGACCATTTTAACGTAAGTATATATTTTAATTTAGAATTTAGAATTATGAAACATGCATAACCTAAAAACAGAGATAGGACTGCAAGTAAGGCTTATGAAACTCACTACATTATTAAAAGCACAAAACCATGCAACTGAGACAGAAATGTGGTTGCGAGAATCCCAACCCATTATAAATTTGACACTCTCTCGTCCATTTAACATATGAAGTCAATGCTACGACCCCTACCATCACTGAGGCTAATACCACTATACGCCCTGCGAATCAAAACATGCCACAACTGTGGTAAAATGAGTGATTTCACCAGTCCAAGCCAAAACAGAAACAAAAATTTTCAGATGCGACAGTATCGGAACAGACTTTTAATTTTCAGCGAAATCAAAGTCTAATTGAAATATTTTTCATTTATCAACAAATTTTATTCAAAGAAAGCTCATTCAAACAATTAAATTATTATTATTTTTTATTATAATAATAATAATTATTTCTTGTAAAACAAATAGAATGAAGGCACTATGGCGCGCCGCAGCGCTCGAGTGACAGCGTCATGGGCGTCCCGGAGTACTCAACACTTATTTTCTTAAATAAAAAACTCTTGGCCCACTTTTTGACTTATATGGTCCTATAGGAAAAAATTTGAGCTTTCTTTTAAGACAAAAAAACGAAAAAAATCGTGCCATATTATTAAAAAATGTTAAATTTATTTTTGATCTCCATTTTTTGAGCCCTCTGGATAAGTTTTTCAGGTGTCGTGGCCTCTTTTTGACGTATATGCAGGCACGCCCAGACTTCATGTTGTAGTATGTAGTGGGACTCCATGACCCTGTCAACCCTTGTTTTAGTTCCTCACATGTGGTTATAGTTGAAGCACAGTTTCGATCGTACGGCTCCGTGTCTCCTCTAAGGAGTTCTGGAAAACCACGTAATAACTGTTGGTCGGTAAGTGGGTACGGTTTTTGGAGTTCGCATACACGTTTTAGGAACTTATAGACAGATAAGCATCATGTAGTGGTGTATTTTCCTTCTGAATTTAAAATTAATTATCATAAAATACAGAAAAAGTATAGAGAAAGTCAAAGAAAATTTGGAAACACATTTATTTGTAATAATAATTTTTTTTGTAAAACAAGATTTAAATATTCGCCGTTCAAAGCGTCCAAACTAAAACGAAAAATACTATAAATACTAATGAACATAGGTCATTATTGTCATTGCATTTCGGTATCACTTTCACTGTACATTGAAACGCTTTCCACACACATATCGTTTCTATCAGTTGCATCATCCTGTTATATTTGTCTGCAAATTATTTTAAATTTAAATGTAAATGTACCTATATTATATTAGCACGTTATATAATTCACAATGAATATAAAATAATTACACAGGTCTGCAAATAATGGGTTTGTATTTGTTGTTGGAAAACGAAAGATCATTTCCGGGGTAATTTTTGACGTAGAATCTGAATCCGAAATCAGAATCAGCCTATCACGACAGGATTTTGAGATATTTGAGGTTATGTGCTCGAAAAATGGGGTTTTCGCTACTTTTGAGGTTATGTACAGGGCGCAAGAATTTTTTTTGGTTTTTTTCTCAAATGTCGCCATTTATCACTACTCTTTCCCTTCAAAATGAGCTATTGAACAATCACGAGCAATTTTTTTTCACAAAGATACGGCCATATCAAGTTTTGACATTTATCCGAACAACCTTATGAGCATTCACATTGACTCTTTGGTGCATACCATTCTGCATTCGAAAATTTATCTTGAAAATTTGTGCTTGCGGGTTTTGATGATCTGTGAATAAGAATTTACAGTTAGAAAATTGACATTTCCATTTCTAAGATGGCGTTCTCAAAATGGCGGATCGAAATATACGAAATAAAAATATTTCGCTCTATAAAAACTCTTTCTCGGGGGTTTCCGAGTTGCTGATTACGAAAATAAGGTCGCAAGATTGACATTTCCATTTCCAAGATATCTCAAACGAATGTCTCGGAAACGACCCATAGCTTATCAACAACAAAACCTTGCAGACCTGTGTTATAGGTCTCATATAAAGTTAATTAATTTTCGTGATTGTCGTTTGTTTAAAGAATTTACTTGAAGGCTTAAAATTTCCTAATTTAAATAATCTGAAAACTATTATACTACAGGCAAGAAAAGATAGAATTTTTATAGATTATCTGTAAATGATAAGCAGTTTTTGATCACCTACCCCACTTTGATACATTTTTTTAGATTTTCTGAAACTTGTATTCGTTTATGAGTTGTTATTCTCGTCTCCATTACGTCAAGAGAAATTTTAGGATCCGTGAAATACTATATATGGCTCTATCAAATTCCATATCCATATCATATTCCATGCTAAAATCAGTGATTGCCAATCAAAGAAAAAGCAAGGGATTTCAGAGTACCAAAACCAAAGTTCTGGAAGCAAAAGAAATGGAACGGTTTTTAAACGAAACTCTCGATGATCGGTGGTTTGCAACAAAAGTAAGTGCACTAAGCAACCTAACCTTGAATTTAAAAATTTTAGTTAATATAATGAACTGTTATTTTTTATACTTATTGTATTTTTTGCAATCATTTTTCCTTATAAATTGTGCGAAAATACATCGTCTTGCGTCCAAAAGATGTCCCTGCTGATTGTCTTTTTTTAAACTATAGAAATTCCAAATGTATGAAGCAAGTTATTGGGAAAAATGAATTCGCAAGCACTCCCAAGAAAGTTGCTCAATACCTGGAATTGCCCAATGCTAATCTTAGCATAGGACACTGTCTATGCAGGACTACGGCTACTCTTCTTGCAAATCAAGGAGCAAGCACGCCAATGATGCAGAAACATGGTGGGTGGAAATCAAGTTCTGTGGAAGAAGGTATTAAATAGTATATTACGTGCCTAGGCGCACAATTAGGGTTATTGCGTGACGAGCGACAATGCTCGCAGGAGATCGAAGCCGAGGCGCGATCAGTCCTGCGAGCATTGTCGCGAGTCTCGTAATTTCCCGAATTGTGTGCATTGGCACGTATTCTATTTTATATGACTTTGGTGCGGATACGAGTTTTTATGCGTACACTCGAATCTAATCTAGTATTTTAGTTGTTTGAGGCGCTAGTCATTACACTTGATATTTCGCGACTAGTCCCAGCCATTTTGATTTTATCGATCTTGTGTAGTAGTACCGGATTTTAATAGACGCATGCGCAGTTCAAATGTACAAGGCTTTGACAGTAGAGTGCTAACGCTGTACGAAGAAGAAGAAGAATAAGAAGAAGATTCTGCTCCGCTGTAAGACTATATGCGCATGCGCAGTTCAATTTTTACATTATATTCCTCTGTAACGGAATACACAACATTCCGTTACTCTCAGCTGTAACGAAAAAACGAGTTTCCGCACCGGAGGCACTTAAAAGTTTTCATATTCATATTTATAATATTTTATGTGCCTCAGGCACGGAAACTTGTTTTTCCGTTACAGCTGAGAGTAACGGAATGTTGTGTATTCCGTTACAGAGGAATAAAATGTAAAAATTGAACTGCGTATGCACATATAGTCTTACAGCGGAACGCAATCTTTTTCTTATTCTTCTTCTTCTCACTTCTTCTTCGTACAGCGTTAGCACCTTACTGGCAAAGCCTTGTACATTTGAACTGCGCATGTGTCTATTAGAATCCATTACTACTACACAAGATCGATAAAATCAAAATGGCCGGGACTAGTCGTGACATATCAAGTGTAATGACAAGCGCCGCAAACAACTAAAATACTAGATTAGATTCGAGTGTACGCATAAAAACTCGTATCCGCACCAAAGTCACATAAAATAGAATACGTGCCAATTCACAAAATTCGGGAAATTACGAGACTCGCGACAATACTCGCAGGACTGATCGCGCCTCGGCTTCGATCTCCTGCGAGCATTGTCGCTCGTCACGCAATAACCCTCATTGTGTGCCTAGGCACGTAATATACTGTTATGTAAAGGAAATAAATAAAATTCGATTCCTTACAAGTTACGATGAAAACTCTTTACACAACAACAGAAAAATAGGAAACCTAATAACCCACGACATCGATTTGTCAACTCTCGATTCTGGGTGTGGGTCTGATAATCCTCAAAAATTGAAGCGTTCATGCACATCGACAAGACCATCAAATGTTCAAGACGAAAATGCTTTTATTGCAGACGCCGATTTTCCTGTTCAGGCGATTTTTTTTTAAAGAAACGTCAGTTGCACCTTGACCGAAACTAAATCTTTCAGTACCAAAAACGAAAAAAAAATAGCCAATTAATCAGTATTAAAGATTGCACGGTTCATATTCATTATGATAAATAATAAAAAGCGGTTGACAGTTCGATTAAGAATTAATTCCATATTAATTTTTAAAAAAAACGTTGATTACAATTACGATTTTGAAAGGGGAGACTTCAATCAATTTCTGCAAGAATCAAATATGGACCATACCCATAGTTCACGTCAGAAATAGATAGCATTACTACCGAATTATGATTGATACCGGTTTATCTAAAGCTATCATTGAAAAAAATGTTGAATGATGTTTTGACGATTTCGTGACAAAATAAAATAAAATAAAAACGCTATTTAAAATTATGAAATTTCGACATTGGATTTGAAATCAGCGATCCGAGAAACCGCGAAATAACGATTATTATTGACCAAACCACGTTCGTTTTCGCAATTTCGATCCGCCATTTTTAATTTTGACCTACAAAACCATCCACTGTGTGCCATAGATTACGTGATTTGAGGTTGGTCTACAAGTGGAAAGCCGTTAATGTTTTCCTGGAGGCTGGTGCTAGGCGGGTAGCCCAGATACTGGTTCCCGATAGGGTTGTCATTTGCTGGGCGACGTCGATATGGGGGATAAGGGATGGAATGAATCATAGAAACGTGAATCTTATTTGAATTCAGAATTTATTATAAATATGGAAAAAAACCAGGATACAAAATGAGTAAAATTTAGGATCTGTGTGAATGTGTTTTACAAATATGTCCGTGTGCCAGTATTAGTGTACTTCAACGCATGAGAGTGTACGTGTATATGCGCGTGCCTGTGTATGCGTAAAAGAGAGAGTGCGCTTGGCCACAGGCCTCGCAGGCGTCAGATTCGAATTCGTCAAACCGGTCTCGTTTTTGGCATTATACGGCTAGTTTACAAATTTCTGGGAAAAATAAAATGATAGCAAGGAATAAGTTGGCGGTTACAATTTCTATTTCGATGCGCGGTTCACCTCGAAGGGCGCGTACACCTTTTCGTCTTCACCCAGTTTACTGCACTGATGCCAGCGTTAAAGGGCAAGCGGAATCAGCTGACAACTAAAGAAGCAAACCAGTCTCGTTTCGTGACAAAAATTCGCTGGAAATGATGAACGATAATGGGTCCATCAATTTACAATTTGTGAAAGAGCAAGCAAATATTTTAAAGATCCAGGTACAGTCTAAACACACTAGTCGGAAATTAAATAGATGTTTTATTGGTTACAGACCAAACAGCATAGTGTTGCGGGAATTGAAATTATTAGTTTTATAACGGTACAAACTTATCCACCACATATTAATCAAATCCAATCGGGGGCAGTCCAACCATGCTTATCCGAGTACCCCCTTTCATCATTAAAATCTTACCACACTCTTATGACACATTCACACATCATACGCTTGCATATCATGCATTAACAAAAAAAAATGTGAACTTTTCTAAAAAATGTTTGCTTGTAAGTAAAATATCTCTTACAAATACTCTTCCAATATATTTTTTGACACATTACAGCCTACTTAATTTTTATAGGTCGGATTTTTATCCTTTTAACTTCCAAACCTTTGACAAGCAAAAAAAATTAAACAAACCTTATTCGATTTGAACTTTTAAACTACAAAAAATGTTTAAAAAAAAAAACAATGACATCTTAAACAATACTTTACATATAAACTTCCATTTTAAAAATGTTTATGGTTCTATCTGAATTAACTTCGTTTTCTACGTTTTCGCAAAAAACAAAACTCATAAGGTACACTACCGTCGAAAATTGTGCGCATGGTGCTTGTGAGCGCTATTAAAAATCACTACTGACTTTGAACCTCGATATCACGGTGAAAAAAAGAGATAGGGCATTTTTTTAAATACAGTTGGAAAGCTTATAAAATTCCACATCTAGTGATGCTCAATAAATATTTTTTTGACGTTCTGAAAATAATACATCACGTGAGGAGTTAAAAAAAAATTCAATATTTTTTCAAATTCTTTGCCTCATTTTCAACTTTTAGCCTGACCTAGGGAAAATTTTTCCAAAATCTGAAAATTATACGACATAGAGTCTAAAATCTTATCTTTAATTGAAGCCAAGAAAACTTAAAACATATTCATGGGTACCCGAGATACGATTAAAACTGTTCAATCGTATCTGAGTTGAAAATTTAATCGACGATCACGGTTCTCGGCCGGTTTGTTGCTCGCCTCCTTCGTTGAGGCAGGAACGAATAGGCCACACATAAAGGTGGCGATCAAGTGGAGCTCTCTTATATGTTCTTTGATCCAAGAACGTGTTTCCTTTATTTCCTTTACTTTCATTCTTATTTAATATTGACAATGACTATTAAACTTTTAATAATGTTCTAGTTTATAAGAATTTTAAGAAATAAGAAATGTTTACATATCATTGTTCTATTCGTTTATATGGAGATAATATTGGATTTAAATAATTGTTAATAATCACAAATAACAATAAATATTTTTTTAAATTTAGAATAATTAGAAATAAAAATTACTAAAAAACAGAATCAAAATAGTATATTATGCAACATGTGCGTAAAATGCGGTTTTACACACGCGAGGTGATAACATGCACGAGTGCCCGGCGAAGACGGGCACGAGTTCAACGCGATCACCACAAGTGGGTAAATCGTACGCACGAGTTGCATACGATATTTTTTGACACAGTGTGCGTAAAATGCGTTTCAATGATATTAGACAATATGACGAAAGTAAGGTTGGTGGAGACTAAAGGGGGTGACGTGGGGCGGAAGAGCGGGCCAGGGCTGCAGGCCCTGGCGGGGGTGAGTTGGCGGAGCCCCCCCCCCCATATAGGGATAATTAGAAGGGTAATTAATTACATAATTCGTCTAAAGATTTCGTTCCGTTCGCTTTTTCCAATTTATAAATTATTCATAACGACTTTGATAAATAAGTCTCGATTTATGTGGTAATGATTCCCTCACTGCATTCTCAGCAGCTGCTAATATATTCTTAGGAATAAACTCGTCGTCGGAAAAATCACTTTTACTACCAGCCATTTTTATATTTGCTTTGAATAATACGAGACGTCTGCAAGGAACCAAACCACAAGCCGTACTGAAGCTTATCCTGCACACTCTATTGAGCTAATAGAATTCTAATAATCTACACTCTAATATAACGATAAAATTTTTTTTATTTTACGCACACTGTATCGTAATAAGCCGTTTTACGTACTCATATGGGTGTGTAAAAACGCATTTTACGCACACTGTGTCAAAAATACATATAAGAGGGCTCCACTTAAGCGCCACCTTTGTGTGTGGCCTATTCGGTCCTGCCTCAACGAAGGAGGCGAGCAAGAAACCAGTCGAGAACCGTGATCGTCGATTAAAACTCAGATACGATTGAACATTTTTAATCGTCTCTCGGGTACCCATGAATAGTTTTTAAGTTTTATTGGTTTAAATTAAAGATAAGATTTTAAACTCTATGTCATATAATTTTCAGATTTTGAAAAAATTTTCCCTAGGTCAGGCTAAAAGTTGCAGGTGAGGTAGATAATTTGAGAAAATCTTGATTTTTTTTTCAACTCCTCACGTGCTGTATTATTTTTAGAAGGTCAAAAAAATATTTGTTGAGCATTACTAGGCGCGGAATTTCATAAGCTTCCCAACAGTTTTTTAAAAAATCCCCTATCTCTTTTTTTCACCGAGATATCGTGGTTCGAAGTCAGCAGTGATTTTTAATAGCGCTCACAAGCACCGTGCGCACAATTTTCGACGGTAGTGTATGTGGCTGGAGCTGGAGGTGTGGCGACTATAAACACAGAGCCAAGAAGTGCTTGTTGCCTGACGTGCATGGATAGGGACGAAAATATGTCGTCCATGTTAGGGAAGGACGTCCATGCTCTAGACACTAGTATAGGCTACCTTGAAGAAACAAGCTGGTGCTCCTTTGAGGGGTCGTTCGATGGCGCCAATAGTTCGATTCTCAGTTGTCCTCTCACTTTTCCGATAAGAAGAGGTGAATTGGAATGAATTGAACGGCATTAAAAATGTCAAACAAATCAATTCATATGAATGCAGAACCATTTCCGTTTCTTTCCAAATTTTAGTTAATACGTTTGATAAAATTTCGATTAAAATACCAATTTTTGAGATTTACCTGCGAGAAACTGATGTACCTTCTCACGGATAGCAACGGATTTACATTTATTTTTTAGGCTGTTTCAACTAATAATTAATTCAAAAGGGTCCTTGTTTGGCAGGGCATTGAAACTGATAAGATTCAATTCCGTTTCAACAATCGAATTCTTTTGAATGCGCTTCAGTCTTTTTTATAGGATTGCAAGGGGTTTATTTGTAAATGCAAAAACGGAATTCAATAGCATTTAAACATTTTAATGCTAATAAATCCACCTCTTCTTATCGGGTTGCTGCCACTGATTACCAAGAAAATCTTGTGGACTTCAAATTAATTCCTTATGTCAGCAGTTCATGAAGAAACTGATAGAAAAAGAAATAGAAGTACATAAATAATTATTTATGTACTTTTATTTGTTTTTCTATCAGTTTCTTAATTTCAATTAGGGTTTATTTCACCATCTGAAGGATATCTATTATCTTATCTTAAAGACTTTCGGGCTCGTTCGATGGCGCCACTAACGTTTATCCTTCTTCAGTTCTAATAAATTGATTGTCCACAGCCAGAGGACGCCCAAGCCCTCCTGATGCAGACGGCCAGAGAAAGGAGAGCTGATGTGCTGCTGATTAGTGAGTAGTACAAATGGTCTGAGAACTCTGTCTGGCATCAGGATGCACCGCGATAAGCCGAGATCCTTGTGTGCAACTCCGACTCCGAAGCTGGGGACATTCTATAGACAAACGCGAAAAACACGCTGAGAACTGTGCAACTCTACGTCAACCAAAGATAAAGTGTGCTCTAAACGTCTTGTTGAATTACCAAACCGAGAATTGTGAAGAAAAGTCATTGTATCATTATGGAAGAACGTCTAACAAGAGAGTGTAGGCTTTTTGATTGTGGGTATCTCGTTAGATAAAGTGCACAGTGTAACCATAAGCTTAAAAAAGTTTAAGAAGCTGCGTCTTGGATAGGTGCCACGATTGCTCACCATTGGCCAGAAATGCAATTCACAAGACTTTTGGCATCGATTCGTGAGAAAGTGTTGACCGATCAGTCAAAACAGTAAATGCAGCCTTATGAATGTATGCCAAAGAAGACAAAGACCGTTCTATCGGCCAGAAAGATGGTGACTACGGTTTTTTAAAATTTTCGTAATACTGTATTATTAAACTATTTACAAAAGAACCAAGCGATAATAAAAGTACATTATGAAATAGCATTGGAATTGCCAAATCCATAGCTGTAAAGAAAACGGTCAAGATTGGTGCACGAAAGAATGCTTTTCAACCAAGACTATGTAAAATCCCGCAAATCGACGGTCGCAATGGCCAAATTGCACGAATTATGGTTTGAATTGATTGAAAGAATATGCTTAAGGAGCTGTTGAATGTTTACTGATAAAATTATCTTCATATCTAGAAATATTCTTCAAGTCTAATTTCTGTAATTAAGGTATCATTGAATTGGTTTGCTTTATTTCAAACAGAAACATTAACTGGTTTCTTACTTACGTATTTACAATCGAGCTTGATAGTTTAGATGAGTTATTATTAGATAATCAGAAGTACCTCAACATGCTTACCTGAAACAAAAATATAAACGGAAAGTTTAGAATTCAAATAGAATATTTCTTATAACAAACTTTGCCCAGGAAAAAACAATATAATACATCAGTAATTAGCAATACATAGGATTAGGAACAAAATACCACTGTGACTGATAATTTAATTTCAACATATTGCTAAATGAATTTGAGATTGATGATACGAACTGCCAAGTCTTCTAGTATGGGCTGATGAAATGTATGTCTGACCGCGTTGCTGGCGCGTAGTTAGTAGATAAGCGACCAAGAGTTCTTTCAGGGGTGTCGAAGAGAACAGAGATGACAGAACGGGACAGTTAGAGGAAGCGTAAGAAATTAAGACGCAAATAGCAAACCCAAGTTAGCCTTACTGGTCTGCGCATGTAGTTACACTACCGGCGATAATTGTGCTCACGCTCTCCGTGGGCACTATTAAAAATCATACTCGCGTTTGAAGAGTGAAAACTCCATGAAAAAAAGAGATACAAACTTTTTACTAGGACAGTTGGACAGCTTATGAAATTTCCAATCGATTGACTCCTATTCGAAATGATTTCCTTTTATAGGTATTAAGATATCATGTGAGAAAAACCCGAAAATATTCTGGTTTTTCCAGAATTTACTACCTCAACTTTAGCTCTTTGCATGAGCTAATTCGACGGTCTCGGTAGTTAATTTTATAAAACTTATTAAACGTTTTGAAAATATTTCAGAAAAGTTTTATAGTTTCTAAAGTGAACCTTGATTTTAAAAAGGTCTATTATTTGTACAGGAAAATACATGAAAGAATGTTGAAAAGTTTCATAAGAATCAAATAGGAGGTACTGAGTGTTTGTCAAACCTTTGTATTATCAACTTTAGAAAACAGTTCTCTAAAATCTTGTTGTGTAATCGCCACTGCCCAAGCAGCAGTAGAAGTAGTGGTAATTGCAGCTTATAACGGTTTTTTCTTCTCGTTAACGCACGCGTAGCCGATGGGCTTAGTCGGTAGTTTAGTAATACGTTAGTTATAAGTAGAGAGGGTTTGACCCCTGCGGTAAAGAATGATTTTATTGGGTTGGCAACAAAGTCATTTCGCTTTTTTTCGCTAGGTGACTTTAGTCGTTCGAAGTCGTTCTTCTCCATTGCAAACTTCAGACCGTATATGGTATTTCACAGCTGACGTTTCATAGATTATTCGGTAAAAAGAAAGTTTCAAGTTTTGTTGTTTATTTATTGTTTTGCATTGATTTGAAATGGAGATTCCAGACTTCCATTTTCGGCACATTTTACTTTATTACTTCCGAATAGGTAAAAATGCAGTGCAAGCTCGGAAAAAGTTGTATGATGTTTATGGTGAAAAATCATTAACAGAAAGCCAGTTCCAGAATTGGTTTGCTCGTTTTCGTTTCGGAGATTTTCACCCCAAAGATGCACCACGCTCTGGACGCCCAACTGAAGCTGACGACGACAAAATAAAAACAATGATAGAAAATAACCGGCGTAGTACGACACGAGAGATCCCAAAGAAGCTAAACATATCGCATATGTGCATTGAAAGACATTTAAAATAATTTGGTTGTTACTAAGCTCGATATTTGGGTTCCTCAAAAATTGAACGAAATTCAACTCACCAAACGAATTTCCATTTGCGATTCACTGCTGAAACGTAGCGAAACCGATCCATTTTTGAAGCGAATCATAACGGACGATGAAAAATGGGTAGTTTACGATAAAGTCGTGCGAAAAATATCACGGAGCAAGCGAGATGAGCCTGCGAAATCGACATCACAAGCCGATCTTCATCAAAAGAAGATTAAGCTGAGTGTTTGGTGGGATTTCAAAGGTATTATTTATTTTGAGCTACTCCCCAAGGAACCAAACTATCAATTCGAATGTATACTGTCGCCAGCTGATGAAATTGAACAAAGAAATCAAGGAAAAGTGGCCAGAACTTGCAACTCGTAAAGGCGTCATTTTCCATCAAGATAACGCCAGACCACATACATCTTTGGTGACTCGCCAAAAATTATTGGACTTAGGCTGGGAAGTGATACCTTATCCACCGTATATTCCTGACCTTGCACCATTCAATTATCATTTATTCAGTTGAGTTCAAAACCATTTGAATGTGAAAACATTCGATTCAAATGAGGCTGTCAAAAATGAGTTGATTCAGTTTTTTCCCTCTAAGAACCAAACTTTCTACGATAGCGGAATTATGAAGCTGATTGAAAGATGGCAAAAGGTCATCGAACAAAATGGTCAATACATAATTGATTAATGTTTGTTATTTGTATTAATAAATTTGCTTTGAAAATCATGAGAAAAAACGGAATGACTTTGTTACCAACCCAATAATATCGTTTAAATAAGCAATTGAGTATGTGTGTAATGATAGTAAGTTAGGGTGTACCTAAAAGTAGATAAGGTGTCTGATAATAACAATATGAGAAACTTATTTTATGTGCCACCGGCACGCAAACTCGTTTTTTCGCTACAATTAACAGTAGCGCAATGTAGTATTTTGCGCTACAGAGAAATGAAATGTAAAAATTGAACTGCGCATGCGCCTATAGCCATGCAACGGAGCACAATCTTCTTCTTATTCTTCTTCTTCTTCGTACAGCGTTAGCACCTTACTGGCAAAGCCTTGTACATTTGAACTGCGCATGCGTCTATTAAAATCCATTACTACTACACAAGATCGAGTGCACGCATAAAAACTCGTATACGCACCGAAGTCACATAAAATAGAATACGTGCTAATGCACACAATTCGGGAAATTACGAGACTCTCGACAATGCTCGAAGGACTGATCGCGCCTCGGCTTCGTCTCGGCTTCGTCTCAGCTACGTCTCGACTACGCATCGGCTACACCTCGACTACGCCTTGGCTTCAATCTCCTGCGAGCATTGTCGCTCGTCACGCAATAACCCTCATTGTGCGCCTAGGCACGTAATATACTATTATTCGTTAAAAAACCAGTCATCATTTTAATGAATTTTTTTCTAAAGTTTCGAGGCTGTTACGTTAGATTGTTTGTTTACTGATCTCTTCTTTGTGACATTCTGATGGTTTGTAACATTTGTTGTTTAGTATTCTGTTTTCTTCAAGTAATATTTTGAAAGATGTAAGGTAAGTACATGGAAGAGGATCTCCCGCCGAAGTAAATGTGTCGTAACTCTAAATTATTTTTCTGATAGGTTGTCTGGTGCCCCGTTCTATGTGATTCAATCTTAAGCATTCCAGTAGTTTTCTAACTCTTCCCATGAATTCTCTAATTGTTTGATACATTACAGGCTCTACTGTCTGTTTAGAAAAAGTGCGTCATTGGTCAAACTATATTTATATGCGTGCAAAAATGGCGTGATTCTGGTCAAGATGAGGTACGCATACTTTATGTGTTGACGTATCCAGTCGTTATGGTGGTCTCTTTTAATGCTGTGTATGCCGGAAACCCTGATCATAACTTTGATTAAGAAATTAGGACTGGTAGTGCCCAATTTTTTCACAAAAATTGCAAATGATTTGTATCCTTTGTTGCACAAACATACCATACTATGATTAGGTGCATTGGCATCATTGGGTCTGTTATGTACTTGGATACTCGGTATAATATTCCTATGTGTTTGTTGCAGCGCTTTTCTTGTTATTGTTATAGGAGATAGACCATTTGATAAAGTGCTAGGTCGGATTCTTAATTTTTCTCGATGCCAGGCTTCAGCTTCTGGAACATCTGGTTGTGCTTTGGCAAAAGTTGTTGGTTGTAAACTTCTCACTTGGATTCCGATTTTGTCACGCAGATTCATCACGTATCATTTCATAACCGTATTTTCTTCAATTTCGAGAGCTGTACTTCATTCAACCCGTTTTTGATAATTATAATAAAGCATAATAAAGTTCGTTCAATAACTGTCAGAATCTCATATTATGGATTTGTGCTGTATCATTGCCTTATGTACGAGCTTTCACTCTGCTTCTAGATAGTTCTACTGAGCTGGTTGGGGCTAAATTAATTTTTGGTGCATTATGGAAGTCATCATAATTATATATGAGTGAGTATCTGAATGCATGTTTTGCTTGATCCACGATTTTTTCTGCTATTATCGAATCTAATAGTAATTCCGGTTGTGAATATTAAGCGCGAGCTCTTTTAATACTTTTGACAAAATCGTGTGAATGTCAAGTCATCGTGTGTCAAGTCTGTGACTGGGATGCGTGCTGCTAATTCATTCCTGTTTGAAGTATTTCGTTATCATCATTTGAGTCGCTTGGAATGCAAGCTGCTTTCCCCAAAGTTTGGTCATCCTCGGTTACCAAGGCGACGCCCTGTCTGGCCAAGGTAAAAATTTCGTCGGCACATTTTGTATTTTCTTCGCCCAGGATCTGAACTTTATTTGTCACAGGATGAAAGGATTTTTCGTAGATGATTTCTATATATATGAAACGCCGGTGTACTCATGTCAAGTCCTTCATCGTTGACTATGGTTCATCTCAAAGATAACGGTTTTGGATAGGCTGACGTGTAAGTTTCCTTGGTTGCTCCGTAGTTCTTCTATTCCCAGCGTATTCTTCTCAGGATATAGGCCTTACTGCCTAGATCGGCACGTTTTTAAGGACTTATCATCTCGATCGACAAGCCTTATTGAATTTAGTGTCGACAGGTTTGTCAATGAAGATAGCTCAGCTTGATCTCCTCTCGTAAGACTTGATCGCTTGAGCTATTGTATTTTGGCAAGATCGGCAATTTATGTCACGGGTTCAATTAATAAGAACAATTTTATTATGTTTAAAGAATTAACCATAGTTTATTTACTGGATACTCTATTTACTGTGGAGCAGTTTCACAATCATCTAGCATGTTGGCCATAGCGTAACGTGCGACATGCAGGGTAAAAATGCCGACTCGTAGATCGGGGCGTTGACTCAAGTACTATTTCTTATTTTATTCTATGGTGTCCTATAGTGGGGATAGTGGATGCGTTACATAAAGCTATCGTTGAAGTGTTGTCAACACATGTATTATAAATCCAGGTATACATGAGGTTGTTTATATTGCGCAGAAAAGAAGAGATTTAAATAAACATAATTTTTGTAACTTAAAATCATGGAAAAAGCGGGATGAGATATATAATTATTGATAAAATTGTTTCATTGATGAAACCTGAAAATAGTAACGATATGGTTAAGAGGGTTGTTGACTACGCATGTGCAAGTCCTATCCTTAATCTAAGAGAAAAATGCAAAAGTAACGTCTGGACTGGTAAAATTTATTGGTCTTTCTGTATAACGCACTTTATTAACTGCATTTAATTTTACAGTTACTTAAAACTCTTAACTACTTTTGGACAGGTATGGCAAATCTTGTATTCTACTTTTTTGCGTGGAATAAGAACGCGTGAAGTTATTGAAATCTATTAAATTAATGAAATCATAGACTCAATAGGGTTGAATTTTTGAATCGCTCAATTATAAAAATGGTCGAAATTTAATTTCACCTGAAAATGTGTCATTTACTGATAGACACCTAATATTCTGTAAATTTGATCTCAAATCTCGTTACGGTACAAAACAGTATGGCGTATTTCAAGATTTCAAGAGAAAGTGTTCACTAGGTATTACAGAAGAAAGATGCGTAGATCGTAAAACCTGACATCCTGGCGTTTTAACCTTTAACAACATTGGCACGACTAATCACTCATGAAGTGATGCTCGTGAGTGAAATTCCTTGCAGTCTAAAAAGCTTAGATGTTTTGCAATTAAGCCAAATACGTTTGTAGGTAGGTTACTTAAATAACAATAGGTCAACAAATGTTTCTCTTTCAACAATTTAATTTAGCTTCTTTTTAATTTAAAGTATTTGAAGAGGGAGACTTATACCTTCGTGAATTTTCTGAAATGTATTCTTATCTGTATTTATGATTCTTGCTGATTTCAAAAAATTAAAACCAATTTATAGAAATTTCAGATACCTCAAACGTGTATCAAAAAGTATATCTGATTAAAATCTTGGAACTTTATTTCCTTGCATGTTTTAATCAATTGATATTCTGAGAAAATAGAAAAAAATAACAACAAGAAAAGCAAATATTACTATAAACAGGACTTATATCAACCCCTAGTATTAATATGAAATATTGTTGGTGTTCTTAGTTGGCTTTAGGGTCCAGAAAAAATGTAACTCAAAGTTTCATATTTTCAAACGTTTCGACTCAGATTGGAGTCTTCATCAATGAAGATTTATTTCTATGAAAAACTAAAAAAGGAACAAACTTAAAAAAGTTGTTTATTCGTTACACGTGCAATTTTTAAAGTTTCTTCTCTTTGTATTTTTATAGAAAAATTTATTTGTACAGTTTTTATATTTGTAAATTTAGTTATTTAGACCTTATAGTTTCACACGTGCAATTCGTTCATATCATTTTTTACCACAACTTTTATCCGTCACATGGGCAATTTTTATAAGTTTCTTCCTTTTCTATTTCTTTATAGAAATAAATTCTCGCTGGCGAGGGCTCCAATCTGAGTGGAAACGTTTGAAGATTTGAAGTTTTGAGTTACATTTTTTCCTAACCCTAAAGCTAACTAAGGACATCAACAATATTTAATATTACTATAAACAACTTTTCTTGTTTGCAGGTTTACAGCCTAGTCATTAAGTTCATTGAATGAGCTGCCAAGAGAAGTTCAACCCTCAATCGTTTCCACAGAAAGATTTTCAAATTCTTTAAATATTTGAATTCAATTGCATTATTTGCGATATAAGAGTTTGAAATTGTCTACGAGGACACCTGTCGACAACTTATCCTATCTGATATGCGACTAGTGAACCTCCGATAATGTAGGCAGTGACAAAAATGTCAAACTCACCTAATTAATTTGATATAAATAATAAAACTATCAAGTGTACAAATGAGTTTCCGCCGTTTTTATGAAAAATTGGGCATTTATTGTGAAAGAATGGAACCTTATGTACACAAAAGAATATATTGGGTTGGCAACAAAGTCATTTCGTTTTTTTTCATGATTTTCAAAGCAAGTTTATTAATATAAATAACAAACATCAATCAAATATGTATTGACCACTTTGTTCCATGACCTTTTGCCATCTTTCAGTCAGCTTCATAATTCTACTTTCGTAGAAAGTTTGGTTCTTAGAGGCAAAAAACTGAATCAACTCATTTTTGACAGCCTCATTTGAATCGAATGTTTTTACATTCAAATGGTTTTGAACTCAACTGAATAAATGATAATTGAATGGTGCAAGGTCAGGAATATACGGTGGATAAGGTATCACTTCCCAGCCTAAGTCCAATAATTTTTGGCGAGTCACCAAAGATGTATGTGGTCTGGCGTTATCTTGATGGAAAATTATTGCCTCGTGTCTGGTCGCATATTCCGGGCGTTTTTTGGCTACTTGCACTCTCTAAACGGATTAATTGTGTTCGATAGCGTTCTCCATTGATGGTTTCATCCGGTTTTAGCAGCTCATAATACAGCACACCCTTCTGATCCCACAAAATACAGAGCATTACCTTCGCGCCATGGATATTCGGCTTCACCTTTGATTTGGCTGGTTGGCCGAGTTTCACATATGATTTTTTGCGCTTGGGGTTATCGTAATGAATCCATTTTTCATCAACAGTAACAATCCGATGCAAAAATGACTTCGTTTTGTGGTGTTCCAGCAGCATTTCGGACATGCAAAACTGCCTTTCAACGTCTCTCGGCTTGAGTTCATGTGGAGCCCAATTTCCTTGCTTTTGAATGTATCCGGCTGCTTTTAAATGTTTTGAAATGGCTGCTTGAGTGAATCCCAAAGATTCTGCGAGCTCTTCTTGTGTTTGGTAATAATCTTCATCTAGTAATGCTTCCAGTTCTTCATCTTCAAACTTTTTTGGCGACCCAGGACGTTCATCGTCTTCCAAGCCAAAATCACCACTTTTAGATCATGCAAACCACTTTTGGCACGTTCGCTCAGCTAGAGCATGTTCACCATAAACTTCCACCAAAATACAATGACTTTCGGCAGCAATTTTCTTCATATTAAAGTAATGAAGAAAAACTCCCCACAAAAACACTTTTTCAGGCACAAAGTTCGACATATTTGAGTGAAAAAAATTATTGTTGTTTACGCTTCAAATGAATGGCATATACTGAAAAAGACGCACAATGACAGTAGCTTTCTAACGCATGTTCGGAATATTGGAACGATGGAATAATAATCAAGTTATGCCATCTCTTAGCAAACCGCACGAATTAAGTTATAGATCCAATATGTTTTTTCTTATAAATAAGCTGATATTGTTAATTCACAATCCGTCCACAAATTGGTAATGTGAATGGATTTAAAAGTGATGTTTAGACTCTTAGCATTCATATGAGAAAATATATGGATAAAAAATTGAGGTGTAATACGTGGGGGGTGTAAATAAAGCAAACGTTCACATAAGATATTATAAACTAGATATTTATTTGCTTGCGTGTTAACTTCTTGAGCGGTAAGTACTGACTGACTTTGCCCTGCAATTCGAACACAGGTCGTCCTAGCAGCAATGCCAGAATTTAATGCCATACGACGTCACTTTTCCCAGCCCCCTTCCAGTCGGAGATAGAAAATAACTATGCGCGTTCATTGGCAGAAAGTAGAGAAAGACGACCGAGCGAAAGAGAGAGAGAAGACAGAGAGCTGGTAATTCGTACACACCCAAGAGCGCTATACGTGCGTGTGTGTCACGACCCTACGTCAGGGCCGTCTACCTAGGATCACGTAAGTATTTCCGCGCGGTTTATTCAAACTCGTTTAACTGGCGGCTTATGAAAATAAGGCTCGGGTTGAAATAAAAAAATTAACTTTTGATATTATGGAGTTATTTAATTAACTCGACAATTATCTTAGGAACGCACAAAATACGAATTGAGTCCGAGACCGTACAAAGTATATCGATCCAAACCGAAAAGACATCTGAGATCCTCTGTGTGTGGGATGACTCTCTGGACCTCCCTCCGACTTCCCACTTCGATTCCCAGGGGCCCTGAGTGTCGTCTCCGAAGCTCATTGGTGACTTTCTTCTATAAAAATCAACCCGTCCTAATCTTGAATTTTGTCAAAATTTTCCCTTTTAGTGAATACTCTTGGTTCTCAGGTCAGCTCTCCCCCCGCCCTTGACAATCGCGTTGGTCAGGGTTGGGGTCCACCTTAGTCACCCCAACACATGGTCTTTTTATTGCTTCGTCTTCGAGCAATTTATGAGTCCTTTTACCTAGACATGGAACACTCAGGAGTTTACAAAAAAGGGGTCTTAGTATACTTGACAGATTTCTTATGGAAATCTGTCTTATCCAATTTCTTGGTAGAAAGCTGTTACCTTGAAAGATTTGCTTGGTTTTCCCAAGAGTTTTCTCCAGAGTGTTATATTTCTAGGCATGATTTCTTATTTTTTTTAATGGTTTAGTGATAAATCTATTTTTACGAGGCATTTCCTCTGGGTTTCCTACAATCCGTTTTCCTGAAACAACTTATTCTATACTTAATTTATTCATACTTATTAGAAAACGAGTCTGGTTTATTTGAATTATGGGGGTTGAGAATGTCTGGGAAACATTCACGGATTCCCAAGCTTAGACTAAGTGTTACCTTATTGCTACTTTCTAAATATAAACCAGCCTCGTTGAACCATGAAATATAAAACTTTTAACATTTAACAGTCTAAAGTCTCTTTCTTTGGGATAAATCCTTCCGCTTTTATTTTAGAATTATTAGTCATTTGAATTTGAATATATTATGTCATAGCTAAGAGATGTATTACGTAATTTACGTAGCTAAGGCAAAAGTAAGGATATGATGCCTTTCGGAACGCTCGATCTTAATTTGTACTTGTGATACCAGATGAGCGCACAGATGCGATCAACACATGTGCACAATAAACACCCCCCGTCGAGAGGGAAACGAGCAACCTGCATAAGAGTTTCGTTGCAAATGCAATTGTTTAAATAATACTTTTTTTTCTAAAATAATGTTGAAGATTCCTAGCTGAAATTTACAAAAGTAGGAGACATGGTAATTTTATATGATTTTTGCTTATTGGACTTTTGTCCAAACAATTGAAAGAGTACTGAAAAATTGGGTTGGCTGAATGGGGTACTGTAAGGCCAGCCGTGGCAGTCATTTCAATGATATTGTGTTTCATTCTTAAATGGAAAGGTTCAATCTTTCTAATAAAACCATACTTTTGAAAAAATATCTATAAGTTGTTTTTTCATAGCTGATTCAAATACCAAATGTTGAATAGCCCACCCTGTAGAACGATGCACTCTCGTCGAAATCACGCACGCGCACGCTTACAACGCTGAGACATGAAATTCGGAACTTCCTTATATAAAGACTGTAAAAATTATTCAGATTTTGTGAATCAGAACCAGTGTCGTGACTAAAGTTTTTGGGTCACTCTCAAGTTAAAATAAATCAATTTTTTCAATAAAATGTTTATAAAATTAAAAAAAAATTTTAGGCATAATGTTTCATACATTCATTATTTACTTAATTAATATTTAATATACATTTTTATTATAAATATGTATGAAGTTTAATGAAACTAAGTTTGGAATTGTACAGGATGCGCCATCAGTGTGTGGTCAATGGAACTATTGAATAACTTTGACTATTCTCAATCGATCAACGTCATCGAGCACTTTTTGTAAATGTTACGTCAGTATAATTTCAGACATGTATCGATATACACCGAAATGACGCGCCGAAATAGTGACACTTTACATTGAAAATAATAATTTTTTGCGTCGGAAGTTCTCAGAACATGTAGTGTCGAGAGGAGGCGATATTGACTGACCAGCAAGATCTCCGGATTTTACTGCACCGGACTATTTTGTGGAGAATTTTGAAGAGTAAAGTTTATGCCAAGAAGCCGAAGACCATAGAAGAGCTCAAAGACAACATTAGAGCCGAAATGGCAGCGATATCGCCTGAGACGCTGGCCAATGTGATGGAAAATGCTAAAAAAAAGAGCTCGGTTCTGTCTCAGTAATAAGAGCGGCCATTTGATAGACAATGTTTTCGGAAACGAGTTAGAATAAATTTTAAATGGGTAAGTTTAATAAATAAAAAAAAATGTTCGAAATTTATTGAGAATTATCAAAGTTATTCAATATTTCCATTAGCCACATACTGATGGCACACCCTGTACATTAAAAAATTGCATTATCATGAAAAAGTATCTTGTGTAAACAAATTTATAAAAAGATTCTTTTATTTTTTGAGTTGCACATTATCGAAATATGTATTTAAAAATTGTGAATTCCTAATTGTCATCATGCCTAATAAATGTACATAAATTTATCAGGCATAATTTTGAATTTAATTTTATTATTGCTTATCCTCGTCCCTGTTTCGGTAGACAAATCTTTCAGGTCTCTTCGCCGATCAAAAAGTTGGAGAAAATATTATAATAATAATGTAGGGTGAGCAACCAGGACGTTACAATAGAATCCATTTGATTTAAAAAAGTCGAGTGAAAAATAAGAAGGATATTATAAATGCATTAAGAAAACATTATGATAATTATGACATAAGTTTATGAGAGCATAAGTGAAAGTGTATTTTTTCATCAATGATTAAAATTAATTTTTAATAATTATTCTGTAATACCTCCATCACATCCATCTCTTTTTAATATATAGAAATCCATCTCGTTACAATTCGCCAACTTTCTAATGAATATAGATAATTATCAGAAATATTGCATTAAATTAAAAATTTCTCGTACGACGCGGAAAAAGACTAGGTGGCCGAGCAAATCAAGAATTTATTAAACTTGAAAAATCTATATAATTAGATTATGTGAAATTTTTAGTTACGTTGAACGGAAAAAAAAAGTTTTTGAAGTTAAGGGAACTAGTTCTAGATTAGCGGATACAAAGGATAGATTAATGAAGGTTAAAACCGTCTGTTATAGAATATAAAGAGGTAACGCATGAAAATGTGTTGTAATAGTTGTATAAAACCTTAAACTGGAGGCAATATATAATCTATTGTAACAGCATAATCTATTGGAGGTTGCTTTCTTTTTTCTTTCCTCTTTTTTGTTGGGTTCTCTTAATCGTTTATTTATAGAAATGGTTTTGGCCCGAATTTGGTCGTCTTTTTCGATATTTTGAGAGTTTAAATAGTTTCTAATTCTTGAAATTTAAAATTATAGTCATACATTTCTTAAACACAGCTAACTCGATTATTCATGAATATAAGTATATTTGAACTATATTTACAAATATAAAATGAAAGACTCAATGAATTATAATTTTTCTACACGGAGAAACTTCATTGTAAAATATAGTATTATAATATTTACTTTTATTAAAAGTCAATAGAAAACGAGAATATAGTAACAAAACTAGTTTTATTTACTGTAGCAATAGGAGGAAATACTTTTTCTGAACCAATTGTAAATATAGTGTAATATTGTAAATTATCATTGAGAGTTGCAAACTTTTATGACGAATTAAAACTAGAAATAAGGGATATCTATATAAATAAAAAGTAAAACTATCAATGCAAGAATTAGTCTTTTGGATAATATAAATTGAAAAATAATTTAGAGAATTTACCATTGTCGATAGTAACGAACAATGAAGAGAAAAAAACTTGAATATTTTGCAATCGAATACTTCATATATTGGAATAGTACGTTGAGAAAATTCCCATTGGAAATAGTAAATTGTCGGTACCCGATATAGTAGCAGGGGTGTTAGTTGAAATTTGCGGGTTTTACTAATAGATGTCGCTAAAGATATGTATACATTTCTATGATTTGGCATCTAGGTCATATTTTTCTATGGACAATAACCTTCAAAAATACACAATTACATTCTGCCAAAATAATAGCATCATCATAGTTGTTTACCTCAGTGAATATGTCGAGTTTCGTTCCAAGTAAATCGCATTTGCGGCATTCGTTGCTTTTCTTATTTCATCAAAAGAAAAAAGCAGTTGAAGCTCATCGATTGCTGGTAGAAACTTATGGTGAACAAACACTAAATGTGACCCGAGGAGCAATTTGCCAACGTTTAAAAGCCATAGGAAAAATCCAAAAGTATGGAAAATGGGTACCACACCAACTGAACGATAGACCTACAACATGACAACGCACCGTCTCATACCGCTAAAGTGGTGAAGAACACATTAAAAGCATTGAATTGGGAAATATTATCGCACCCGCCGTACTCTCCAGACCTCGCCCCGTCCGACTATCACCTTTTCGCATCGATGGGACACTTACTCGCAGAGCAGCGCTTCGCCAATTTTGAAGAAGTCGAAAAATGGTTCGTCGAATGGTTTGCCTTGAAAAAGAAAAATTTTTTTTGGAATGGTATCCATGATTTGCCTCGAAGATAGGCAAAATGTGTAGAATCCAATGGTCAATACTTTGAATAAAAAATTTATGAGATTCCCTTGAGAATTAAGGGTTTTCTTTATTGAAAAAACCGGCAAACTTCAACTAACACCCCTGGTATAATTTACCCAAAGTGAATAACAATAAGCGTTACATAGGGAATAGTAAGGAGTTGAGTAAAACGTTGTCGAAGACAGGGCATTAACACGCGTCAGTGGGTTAACATGAAATGTATAAGTATATCACCGACGCCGGAGATGCTTGAAACGATAGTTGAGTATCGGGCGTTTTGTTTCAACCGGCAGTAGTATGGCTCTGTTAAATAAAAAAAGTTCTTATCTCGAGCCTACTATTAGTCATCCGATGCATGCATATATAAACAGAATGCAAATACATTCACACCATTCAGTCACAGCCAATCATATTTTTAATCGCAAATACGCTTAACATATAACCTTACATATATAAACCTAATAACTACACCTATGTATAGGACGATACACTTTCGTCGAATCAAATCAAAGAGTATCTTGTGTAAAAACATTTATAAAAAGTTTCTTTTATTTTCTGTGTTGTATATTTTTTAAAGATGTATTGTACAATTGTGAATTGCAAGTTATTATTACGCCTACGATGTCAAATCTAAATCCTGTGTAGATTTTTTATATTTTATGTAATACAGTTATCAAGACTTTTGCTGTTTCAATTTTCATAAAATCAATTTAATTTGAAAAACTCAAGTAAAAAATAAAGAAGTAATTATAAATGAATTAAGAAAAATTTATGAATCAAGAATTTA
Organism: Diplolepis rosae; assembly: GCA_030998225.1. NCBI lineage: Eukaryota > Metazoa > Arthropoda > Insecta > Hymenoptera > Diplolepididae > Diplolepis > Diplolepis rosae. Next base: position 5,002,732 of record JAPYXD010000608.1, on the reverse strand, counting down.
TTAAACTTAAAGAATCTATATAACTAGATTATGTGAAACTTTTAAATACTAAATCAACTATAGTTTTTATACCTTAATAGTAACGAAAGTTTCAGATAGAATGGAAAGAAAAATTCTCATTGTAGTCACTTGTCATCGACTTTTGGATATTATGACTGAAATTGTAAGAAAATTCATTGACGAATCCAATAATTCCGTACACCTTACAATGAAATCTTGTAAAAAAATTGTCGAAATTCTCAATGACTAGTCATATCCAAAAGTCGATGACAATTGAAGGAAGTTTAAAGTTTTTATGTGTGGCTAAGTCGCAAATTACTTTCATTCGTTCCTGCGTGAATAGATATAACTGGTGGAACGAGTCTTACGATTCACGGTTTAGTCAACTCTCGATTAAAGCGTAGAGTAGAATGAACGGAAAGCTCTACTATTTTTGTGATTGAATGAAAGATTGGTTTTTAATAATTATATTACGAGTAATAATATATAGTTTTAGAAATCTTTAATGCGCGCTTTCATACTTCACCCTACACTTTTGAATTTCACTCAACTTTGATTCGTTCTTGAACATTTAATACATCACAAATAATTACAGTGATACTAAATAACTTCCAATTTATCCATGTCCCAATTTTGATCGAAAGTTGAGTAAAATTCCTTCAACTATTTTTCTCCGTGTATAAACAGTTGAATTCGAATGAAATCTCAAAAACTGCCTTGCGCAAGCTGGTCCATAAGGTATATTCACTGTTTGTAGCAATTATTTGTGATATGACGGTAGAAAGATTCCAAACATGCAATGCGTTATGCAGTTCTAGTATTAGAATACAACAAAACACATAGGTGAGCAAATTTTTACGTATAATGGAAGATTTCTTCAAGCTCATTTCTAAAAAAGAACGAATACATCTCATTTTTTCACCGAGTTATAGATTTTTAACCACGCTTCTGGAACATACGTGGTGTGATCAAAAAGTAACGAAAAGTTTGGAATAACGTGCGCTGTATCTTCTCAATTGATTTGATTTTTTTCCTATACAAAGGACGTTCTGTCAGTCAAAATGTCAGTGACGTACGTCAGTCTGCTGTGACGCATAATTTGTGATTAACGTACGAAAAAGAAAGACGTAATTACGTGTGTTCGGCGATATTTTTGTGTGGCGAAATGTCGAAATAGAGAATTTGACTGAAATTTTGCGTTGAAAACGGAATGAGACTTTTTCCTATTTCCTAAAGTCAAACGAAAACTCAAAGCACATGTTATTTAACTATAAATGAGATAAAGGCGAAATCGCAGGCCGAGCTCAAGGCGATACCTAAAGAGGCACTCTATCAATTTTTCTCAGACTGTAAGCTACGTTTGAATAAGTGCATAATATCACAAGGTGACTACTCCAAGGGAAGAAAATAAACCTCAAAGAATAAATAGACACTTTCCGGCAAAATTAAAATTCTCGTTACTTTTTGATCACATCATGTATGTTATATGTTCCACTGATTTGGTATTAGAACAGTATCAATTTCAGCTGGTTAGCCTTATAGGACAAAAATTTCCAAGTTTCTATTACTTACATTTTTTTCCTCTCTTTCAAATGATTAACAGAGTATCTAAAATTATCTAAAATAAGAAATTATAACTACTGAATAAGTTTTTAATTTCTTAACGTCTTGACTAGCTACTCGCTAGATAGCCCAGTATATGAAAGAAAAATTTCTAAGTATCTATCACATAACGTCTAGTTCACGCAAAACCCAAGTTAAGAAGGTCTAGTCTGGATCCAGACCAGCGCCGGAAGATCTTTCTACAGGGGTATAGTAATTTTTGATTTTCTGAAAAATACAAAAAATGTTCTTATCTGCCCAATTTTAGTCGGATATGGCTGGTTAACAAACTTGTCCTTACTTTTTCGGATCTGTTGAACTATGTCAAAGTTCAACTTAATCCTATAATTTTATCAAGAGTTATCGTGCCTATGATCTACTTCTATTACTACAGACAAACAGACAGACACTTTCTTTAAAACCATTTTTCCTGACTCAAGGGGTCTCAAAACGTAAAGATTTAATAAAAATTCCGAAAGTCATTTTTCACATTAAACCAATATCTTCTTATTGATGACAAGAATATGAAAAAATATAAATAAATAAGTTGAAATTAAAATTATTAAGCTTTGTATAGTTTTCTTCACTTCAAATTATTCAATAACTGGCACTGAAAATAACTTCAATTTACTGAAGAAATATTTGCTTTTCTTCACTCTTCAAAATTATAAATAATGTGGCGCACTCGTATTTGAAGAAGTTAACGCCTTCTGGAACAAGGGTGAACATCTAATTGAATTGAATGAATTGAAATATCAAATATTTGAACAATGTAAAAAATATTACAAACTTTTTTCAACATATTATTCTGTAATTAAAGTTCGGTTGAAAAATTGGGTGAAACGTGGGTGCCATATCCTCCACTCCACAGCTTTTAGGGTGGTCGCTTGCCTATTCTATGTATAATAAGAGGACATTTATTTTCATGAAATGAAAACTTGAAACTTTTCAACATTCTTGAAACCTTTCATGAAAAGTTTGAGAGGCTAAAAAGTTCTCACCACGAAGTAGTATAAGGAGGCCGAACTTATGTACTAACTTGATCCGGAATTGGTTGCAGTGACTGTACAATAAGTAACAAGCTCGAAGAAATACAACCAATTTCAAGTCTGAATCACATGCGCACATCTTTAAATCTATCTTTTTCTGTTGGCAGAGAATCTTAAAGTGAAAAAAGTCTGACGTCACATGTCAACGAATATAGATACGTAAATAGTGTTTTGCAAAATCTTCAGTTGAAAAATGAATAAATTGTGAACATCGAAGCCAGAAGTAAGTATGCTCCTGAATTGAGTCAGTAATTTTTAAATGTACCTTGGTGTAAATCACGAAGTAGTGCAAATAGTAATAAAAGTTAAAAGTTGAGGTTATAACTAGGTGCAATTAAAAGATTTGGATAACGATATTGTTAACATGTCAGCCGGCATCTGATCAGTTGGACGGTACTCAAATTGCATGATCCCCTGGTCCTTTAGGTTTTTCACATAGTGATACTTGGTATCAATGTGGTTTGTCCTGTGGCTGAATATTTTGTTGTAAATGAGTTTCAAGCAGCTTTGGCTGTCTTCATAAACGACTGCGGATTGATGCTGTTTACATTGCATCTCTTCCAATAACACAGGTCTGCAAGGTTTTGTTATTGAAAAGCTATGGGTCATTTCCGGAGTAATTTTTGACGTAGAATCCGAATCCGGAATCAGAATCAGCCTATCACGTCAAGATTTTGAGATATTTGAAGTCATGTGCTCGAAAAATGAGGGTTTTCGCTACTTTTGAGATTATGTACAGGGCGCAAGAAATTTTTTTGATTTTTTTCTTAAATGTCATCATTTATCACTACTCTTTCCCTTCAAAATGAGGTATTAAACAGTCATGAGCGATTTTTTTTCACAAAGATACAGCCCTATCAAGTTTTGACATTTATCCGAACAACCTTATGAGCATTCACATTGACTCTTTGGTGCATACCATTCTGCATTCGAAAATTTATCTTGAAAAAAAAATCCTGACGTCATAGGCTGGTTCTGATTTCGGATTCGGATTCTACGTCAAAAATTACCCCAGAAATGATCTTTCGTTTTCCAACAACAAATAAAAACCCATTATTTGCAGACCTGTGTAATCGGAAAATACACACTCCTTCCTGACATGCTTCTGCTAAAGCAATATACTTCGTTTCAGTTTATGATAATGCAACACATGTTTGCTTTCTGCATCCCCAGATGATGGATCCTCCGAAAAGTTGGAAAAGATAGCCACTGTTGGATTTTCGGTCTAATTTATTATCTGCCCAATTGGCATCCGCAAATCCAATTAAATCCTTTGAGTGATTTTCTCCATGACCAAGTTTCAGCCATTTGTCTTTTGTCTCTTTGAGGTAACGTATGACCCTCTTTTCCTCTGTTCAGTCAATTTCTGTACCTTATCTAAGGGTATTTAGGCTGCCCCAGCAGTCATAACATCTCTTATATGCCCCAATTGATTATCCTCTACCATCAAGCCGATGGTAGCAAAAACCTGTTCGTCCTTTTCCTTCCATTTTGAATCAACTGAATTTGGCGCTTCTTCCACAATCACTGACCACGCTTTGTCTTTGATTAACATAAGTTTTAATTTATCTTTCCACGCTGCGTGGTAATCAATGATTAACTTTGAAGCTTGACAATTTAGCTGATTTTTTGCCATTTTTGTTCTTTAACTGTTTCCTGGCCATTCGAAAGTCAATCACTCACTTCACATTCATTGTGCATTTTATCCTGATACTTTTATTTCGGGGCCCATAACCTGTTGGAAATTGGGGTTGATGAGACGAGTTAGCCTAAATACTATAAAAGTTCAGAGAATAACACTTTGTTGTACTGTGATAAAGGTAATGGTGTTTTATTGAAAATGGTCAAGTATAAGTAAGTAGTACAAACATAGTCTACCGTTATGGTAAATTCTGATAACAACTGTATGCCTTTTCAAAAGAGGTCTTTCCGTGTGCCTCCGACGGTTAGTTACAACAGAACCGTTTGGGTCAGCTAACCGTGGGTGCTATCCACTCCACAGCTTTTAGGGTGGTAGCAACGGTCGTTGAAACTCCAACGAAAAATTCATTCGAGGATTTGTTGTAAACTTCGAAACCTGAACCAATTAGAATGAGTAATAACGAAACTCGTGATGTTAAAAGTTTGATGAATTTTCTCGGGCAGATAAGAAACAAATGTTTGAAGAATATTTTTCAAGCATTCCGTGCAAGTAGGCAAAAAAGAGCGTAGATTATAAACGATTTTATATTATATTATATATTAGGTTTCGCGCCGTGACGCGTCAATCACCGTTGGAAATAATTCATAAAAAAAGCCACTTCCGAATACTTCATTGATTTGAGGTTCTCCAGAAAACGTCTTTTTTCCATACCAAACAACGTGCCTCCATTTATTCTTCCGCAGCTAGAACTTCCTCACACAACTTTTGCAATTGAAGGTAACATAATAAAACCCATTCATTGACACGGATGTATAAATGATTCATTATTTATTACTTGATTTAATTTCCAAGAAATGTTTCGATTCTATAAGCATTGGTAAATATTGAAGAATCAAATTACACAAGAATCATCCAAATCCATCGGAGTTTACAAAAAATATCGCGAGTTAAGTTTGAAAAAATATTGAATTTTGTGAATCGATTGTGACAGACCAAGTGTAAGATCATGGCAGTGGAATTATGTCAAAGAGAAACAACACAGAAAGTGTTCCTGAAGTTTAAAAGTAAAATGGATTGATAAACCATTTCTTAAATCGTTTTCTCCCATTCTAGTTCACATTTTCATCTTCGATTTATTCACTTCCGTTTAGGAATGTAAATATTATTGTGAGATACGTCAGTGGATGGTAATAAAAATACACATGCACGGAGAAAGATAGCTCGAGTAATTTTACACAACTTGCAATCAAACTTGGGACACATGGACAAGTTAAAAATTATTTAGTATCACTGTAATTATTTGTAATGTATTAAATGTTTTGTATTAAAGAAGGAATCACAGTTGAGTAAAACTCAAAAGTGTAGGGTGAAATATAACCAATCTTTTATTCAATCACAAAAATAGTAGAGCTTTCCGTTTATAATACTGTTAACACATTGAAAAGGAAATAAGTTGAGCCAAATTTTTTCCCGTTTATGCCTCAGTTGTGTTTGTGAAAGGTGCGTTTGAAACAACACTAATTTCATTTTTGGCGGAGTGCCAAAGTTCAGACGCGTCAATTTCCAGACTAAAGTAATACAATCGAGTCTTCTAAAGGAATATTTATGCAAGATTTAAGTGCATAAACGATAAATATGCGTGTAAAGTATCAGAACATTCAGGAGAGATACATCCAATCCGTCTGATATAGGTGATGCTGACACTCAAGTTAATTCAAATGTAATAAAAGAGGAAAGAATGTTTTTTTTTTTATACAATTACTAACTGTTAAATATTTAAATATGTGAAATAAATACATCAAGTGTTTTTATATTATATTGAAATGTCGGATTAAATATTTGTAGGATAGATTACATAATTTCAAAAAACTCCAAATAAAATGGAGTAAACTGTACGCGTGTTGTCCAAAAATACATTTTTACTGCAAAATTCTACTGATTTGAACAAAAGTCAATGTTTTATGTCAATTCAGTTATTTTTAGGTTAATTTTAGAAGTTTATTGAGTAATTTCGATAGAATAAAGTACAATTCCCTATTGAAAATTCTGAAGTAAGAAACGACCCAAGAAACCATGCAGGAGACTAAAAAAGAACCGATGTCCAAAATAACATAGGAAACTACATCGGACATTGGGACAGGAAACGAAGTGATTTCTTACGTAGTTTCCTATGTCTTGTCATAAATAGTATTGGAATTAGGTGTGGGAGTTTATATTAAAATAAGATAAAGTTGATATGTTTTCTCTAAGACTTTTATTCTTAATCACATGAGGAAGGTACGTCTGTCCTAGAGGACTTCTACTTAAGCACTAAACTAAATAGAAAACTCTACGAGAAAGAATAACTAACTTAAAAAGAGTTTATGGTCCTACAGAACACAGAGTTTTTATTCATCTGTCCAGCATGCGTTTTTGATTTTTCAGGCTCTTGAGTTCGGCGCCTGCCCTGTCGTAAATTATGATTTTCTATGGACCGAAACTATAAAGCGCCCTCAATATATTACAATATTGTAACTTGCATTTCTTCGTTCTCATAGTCTAACTAAATTTCTATGTCGAGTGATTTTTGACAATTCATTATATTCTTGAGCTTACACATTTCAACAAATAGTTTCTCATGTCAGAATTCTCAATAAGGTTGAATTGATTTGAACAAAAAAAGTGTTTTATGGGAAATCAATAATTTTTCGGATAATTTTATTTTAATTAATTTGGCCACGGATATATCATGAACTATTTACAAATTTTTCCAAATCATTTTAGTCGATTATATCGATAATTAAAAGAGTGTATCACTCACCAGGATAACCGAAGTTTACCAAATCGACTCTATCAACCTGTGATTTATAATTAACGTCATTTAAGACCAGATGGAATTTTCAATATATATTTGAAATTTTTTTTTTTTCAAATATATATTATACAAATATATTTGTATTGAAAATTCCATCTGGTGTTAAATGACGTTAATTATAAATCACAGGTTGATAGAGTCGATGTGGTAAAGTTCGGTTATCATGGTGAGTGATACACTCTTCTAATTATCGACACAATCGACTGAAATGATTTAGAAAAATTTGTAAATAGTTCATGATATATCCGTGGCCAAATTGGCATAAATAGATTCTGTGAGAAAACATACACACACAGGTTGATAAATTCAAATTTTATTGTATAGATTTTGAAAAAAATATAGAAATGCAAATGCTTCTTCTAAAAAGTGCTTCAGGTTTTAGAAGAATTTGGATAGAATATTTGGTGAGAAAGAGATGAATACGTGCTATACAAGTCAAAAAAAAAGTTCTTGAACAGCGCTTGAAAGTCTTGAGGAAGTTTTACTGGCACCATGCGTATTTGTCAGTGTCAGTTTTTTAGATAAGCACAATTTTTATTACTTTGTAAATTGACATAAACTTCAGAAATTATGAAATTCTTATATTTAATAATTTAGAATTTAATAATTAATTTATTAAGAATCTGATCATTTAAAAATGTAGAAACATAATAATTCTTCAAAATTCTTTGTCATATAAAATTGTTGGTTTAATTTATAAGGTTAGACTGCGTTATATATGTAGGTAAGGTAAAAGTTGAGGTGCGAATCCTGGCAGCGTAAGATTATTTCTAACAGCGTTAATATATAATGTTCAGTGATATGTAGTGATAGTGTATAGTAGTGTAATTTGTAATATAAATCAATAAACAAGTAAGTAAAAAAGACCGCTTGCGAATATAATTTCCTTTTCTTATTGCCTTTGATAGTCCATAAAAATTTCATTGACTTGCTTCGAAGTTGTCACGAACTTTCTACTGAATATTTTTGGAAAGTTCTATACTTTTTCAAGGATTGTTGATCTACAATAATTGTACATGAACGGTACTTCTAGTTTTAAGTAACTTTTGAACGTATCTGAAAGTCGAGCACTCTGTCACGTACATTTCCCAGTACTTGTGTTTTCCGTGTACCGAGAAGTTTTCATGAGGGTTCCGATCTAGATTGCTTCACGTGTGACCAGCCCTATCAAGCCCTATCCAACTCCTCCGTTTTTGCATGGAACGCGTCTGTAAATATATGACCCCCAGATGATAGTTCCTTAAAATCCCGACTGAGGGCGCAGTTGCGCTTCAGCCTGACTTTAACATTGTTTCATATGGGATAATGTTACAAAGAATTTAAAAAATCATCTTTATCAATAAAAAATACTCATGAAACTATCACAATAAATTGACAAACATATAATAAGAATTTTCAGCCAACAAAATTTTGATAGATAATGATAGGAATGGAGAGAAAACATTTTAAACGCAGTCGCGCTTCAGCCTGTCTTTTTAACATTGTTTCTTATGGAATAATTTTACAAACAATTTAAAAAATTATATTCTTTAATAAAAAAATATTTTTGAAAATATTATAATAAATTAACAATAAAACATTAAAATTTACAACAACAAAAAATTTCAATAGATACTGATAGCAATGGAGAAAACAATTTTGAATACATATATTTATCATATAGCTTTCCATAGTGTATTAAAGTGTTATAATAATTGAATTGATAATAATTTCCAATTAATTAACAAAGCAATTATTATTATGGTCAGCTATCTATTACTATGTTTGTAAATTTATTTCTAAACTTCATTTTGAAGTGAATTGCTTTGTTAATTAATTGGAAATTATTATCAATTCAAATTATTATAACACTTTGATATACTATGGAAAGCTATATATTGTTTTCTCCATTGCTATCAGTATCTATTAAAAAAATTTTTCTGTAAATTTTTAATATGATATGTCTGTTAATTTATTACGATATTTTCATAAATATTTTTTTTTTAAAGAATATAATTTTTTAAATTGTTTGTAAAATTATTTCATACGAAACAACCCGGTAAGAGAGTATGGATTAAATTAGATAGAAACATTTCTATTCAATTCAATACCGTTTTTGAAAATTACGTTTCAATCCAGAAGAGTATTAAAGACGTAAAAGAAATGGATTGAAATGAATCCACCAACCTAATCAGGATTAAAACGGAGTAAAAAGTACCGCTTTAGTGGAACGGAATTTAACAGAATTGCCCTCAAAAAAGAAAGAAAAAAGTTGATTTATTCATGTTAAGTTTATACGTCATTTTAATTTATAAATTGAATTTATTCTCAATTATGTATACTTTTGGATTGATTAAATCAATGTACATTTAATTTTTACAAGAGTTTCTCATTTACATTTTTTGTCATATTTAGTAAACATAATAACGTTCATTGTATTATTTGATAAATTTATTTAAGATATATTAATTGCATATTTATTATTTATCAATTGCATTTTTTAAGGGAATTTATCTAAATTATTTAGAAAAAATTTGCAAAATAATTAATTAGGATTCAAACTCCTGCCATTACAGTGGTCAGAACCGAATTAAACTGACTTCAATTTAAGACGAGAAACAACAAAATTAGTTTGTTCCACATATCCACTCACAGGATGAAATTAAAATGACTTCAACTTCTTAGGTTATCCTACGTAATTAAATTGAATTACTTTTTTTCACACTTTGACTCATAAAAACGAATTAAGATGTCTTTAATATTATAAGTATCTTTGCGAGATTAAACAGAATCAACTTGACTTCAAATCCTTCACCCTTGACAGAATTAAAACGTGTTCATTCTTCGTCGCAGGATTCAACGGAATTGAAACGAGCACAAACGTAGCACGCTAAAATGAATTGAAGTGTTTACACGGAGAAAAATAGTTAAAGTAATTTTACTCAACTTCCGATCAAATTTGGGACATAAGGACAAGTTAGAAGTTATTTAGTATCACTGTATTTATTTGTGATATATTTAATGTTCGAAAATGAATCAAAGTTGAGTAAAATTCAGAAGTGTAGGGTGAAGTATGAAAGCGTGCATTAAAAGTTTTTAAATATATATATTATTACTCGTAGTATAACTATAAAAAACCAATCTTTTATTAAATCACAAAAATAGTAGAGCTTTCCGTTCATTCTACTCTACGCTTCAATCGAGAGTTGAGTAAACCGTGAATCGCAAGATTTATTCCAACAGCTACATCTATTCACGCAGGAACGAATGAAAGTAATCTGCGCCTTGGGCACACATGAAAAATTTTTAATTTCAAAAACTTAAATTCTTAAAATTAAATTGATCTTATGAAAATTTAAAGAACAAAAAATCGATAAGTGTATTACATAAAATATGAAATATCACATAAATTACTCAGGCAGAATAATAATTTGGAATTCGCAAATGTAAAATCCATATTTTGAAAATATAAAACACAGAAAATAAAAGAACCTTCTTTTAAATGTTTTTATACAAGATACTTCTTAATCATAATGCAATTTTTTAATGTACATTTGGAAATTTAGTTTCACTAAACTTCATACGTTGTTATAATAAAAATGTATACTAAATGTAATTTAATAATTATATTATATATATCAATAATCATAGTTATAATAATTGTGTAATTATATTAATTTTTAAAAATATTTTATTAATCATTTATGAAAAAAGTTGATTTATTTTTACTTGAGTAAGGCTAAAAAATTTTATTGACGGCACTTACTCTCACAAGCTCTGAATAACTCATGCAGTCACTATATAAGAAAGTTCCAAATTTTATATCTCAGCATTGTAAGCGAGCGTGTGCGTGATTCGACGAAAGCGTATCGTACTATATATAAGTGTTGTTATTAGGTTTATATATGTAAAGTTATATGTTTAAGTATTTGTAATTTGAAATATGATTGGCTACGTCCGTAATGGTGTGAATGTATTTGTAAGTTGTTTATGTATATACCGGATGACTATTGGCAGGCTCGAGGTAAGAATTTTTTTTTTATTTGAGAGAACCATACCATTGCCAGTTGAAATAATACGCCCGATGCTCATTTTACCCAACTACGGTTTGAAGCACCTCAAGCGTCGATGATATACTTATACATTTCATGTTAACCCACTGACGCATGTTGGTGCCCTGTCGTCGATAATGTTTTACTCAACTCCTTACTATTCCCTATGTAACGCTTATTGTTATTCACTTTGGGTGAATTAGGTATATATCAAATTGATTTTACCCGACTAGGATTTAATAGATGTTCAAATGTCCTTATGTCCCAAGTTTAATCGACAGAGTTGAGTAAAATTACTTCAACTATTTTTCTCCGTGTACGTTCAAAAACGGTATTGCTTTGGATTAAAAGTGCTGGAAAATCGCCCATATTCAAACTACTTTTAATTCAATTTAATCCATACCTTCTTACCGGAAATGTTAAAAAGTCAGGCTGAAGCGCGACTGTGTTTAAAATTTATTTTCTCCATTCCTATCATTATATTTAAAATTTTTTTTTGCTGAAAATTTGAATTATATGTTTGTTAATTTATTGTGATAGTTCCATAAGTATTTTTTATTGATAAATATAATTCTTTAAATTATTTGTAACATTATCCCATAACAAACAATGTTAAAGTCAGGCTGAAGCGCAACTGCGCCCTCAGTCGAGATTTTAAGGAACTACCATGTGGGGGTCACATATTTACGGACATCTTTTAGGCAGTTGGATAGGGCTGCGTGTGACACGGACTGGAGAAAGGTACCTAAGAGCCGAAAAATCGATTTTTCGTTTTTGATCTATTATTGCAATTCAAACATTGCTTTTTCATTTAAGCCTGGTTTTATTCAAAATGACTCAAAATTCCGAGATATGTAAATATCATCGCTATTGTGGACGCAAGGAATGCACGCGCCCTCATCGAGAAGTTTTAGAACTAACTGTTGTTGTTATAGTCAGCAGTCCTGAGATTGGTTTGATGCAGCTCTCCATCCGTTCTTATCCTGATCAGAGTCTTTTCCAGGCCGTGTTCGCGAGCATAGGCGATAGTGGCCACTATACTTTGATCCTGTTTTGAGCTTACGCCAGATGGCGCCGAAGTATAATTTCTTAAACCTCACCCCGCTGACCACCGCACCATAGTTGCATCACTAATGGCTGCTAATGGTCTCTAAAATGTGCTAAGATGCTAACGAATAGGAATAAACTTGGAAGTTTAATAAAACTATTTAAGTAATTATTATTGAGTAAGTATTCGAATCGCATTGATAAACTTGCTTTTTGTGATTGCAGTTTTCTGATAAGTGCATCCTTACATACATGGAGTATTATTATTTCAATGTATATATTTGTAATTTGGGACGCTTGGGTGATCATCTCTATTTGTGTTTAGCCTGACAGTACTCTGCGATACACAATTAAAACTCCATGTATGTGAGGATGCACTCATGAGGAAACTGCAATCACAAAAAGCAAGATTATCAATACGATTCGAATAATTACTCGATAATAATTACTTAAATAATTTTATTTAACCTCAAAGTTTACTCCGATTTCATTATTTCCTGAATTATCTGAACATGATCTGAACATGATCTGAACATGATCTGAATATGATCTGAACATTATCTGAATAGTCATCTATTATCTTCTTTTAGGGTTTTGAGCTTACGCCAGATGGCTCTGACGAAATCTATGTTGGGCCACCACTAAAGCATTACGCGGGCATGGCCTGGTCTTTTCATTTCGCAGTATCTGCTACAGCCTACGCCATCTATAACTTGTTTCACGCACTCTAATCTTTGTCTTCTTTTTCTTTTACGTCCCTCTACTAAACCTTTTAGAATCGTTCCTGTCAGTCCCTCATATCTAAGTGTGTATCCTATCAATCTGTCGCGGCATCTCTTTATACTAGCATATAAGCTTCTCTTTTCTTTCACTACATTCAGAAATAAATCTGGTTAAAACAACCAGAATTCCGGTTATTTCAAACGGAAAAAAATTTTACGCAGAGCTGTACTAGTAACTCCGGTTAAAAATGTTAGAAATTCTAGTAAACATTTTTTGGTTGCTTTCGTCTTTCATTCCAGTTAATGTAATGAAATGTTTTAGTTGATATCGCCTTACTTTTTCTAGTAAAAATCTCTCGTTACATTCATGGTTATATTCCGGTAAACTTAACTAATTTATCACATTTAACATTACCATATTTCCAGTTAAATTTACTAAAATTTCCCGGTTGAATGCTAACATAACCTAAAAAATAAATAATGATTTAAAGACGTTGGAATTATAATTGTCAAAATGAAAAAATATATATTTATTGTTGAATTATTTTATTTATATTATTATCAAAAATGTACATTTAATTACGTATAAATCTACAAATCTCTTTACTTTTGAATTTTTCCTTTAAGTTATTTAACTTCCACTCACTTAAGGTAGTACTGTCGCAAATGGAAACACCGTTCAGATATTGATAAAATTGAAATCACTGGTGAATATTAAACCAGAAATGACTTAGTTAAATTTTTGAGGACCTAGGGTACACTGGAGGGGAGTAATTAGTAATTGCATTTTCAGACAATTAACACCTAACCTTATGGGAAACCGAGTGCATTTACAAATCCTGTCATAACTACCGTTCAGATTTCAATAAAAATGACTGGTGCATTGATTGATAATATAAACATCATTTTGCAAGTTAATTCATCTCAATTGGATACGTGTAAGCGTAGCAAAATCCAATTAAGTAAGCAAAATAGTATATTGTGCAACTAGGGAAAAAAAAATTTATTTTGCGAGTGTGAAGCTTGATGCCCGAGCAAAGCGAGGGTAACGACACGAGTAAAATAAATGTTTTTCCCGTGTCGCACACGATTTTTTTTTCTACTAGGGGGTCAGAAATAGTAGATTGTGTACCAAGGGCGGTATTCACACGAGTCACATCGCCACCATGTCGCTCGAGGTACACACGACGTTTTGTATCCAAATTGGTGGAAAAAGTCGCGTTGCGTGCGAGTGCGTAGTTAGCCGCGGGCAGAAAAGTTTCGGGCGGTATTAACATTTTGCCCGTTGAAGCGGGCGGTATGAACATTTTCGCCCCTTGAAGCGGGCGGTATGAACATTTCGCCCGATTCTGACGCCGAGGCACAATTGACTGCATGCCGCTCTACGCGCAAGCATGCAATGCGACTTTTTCCGCCCGTTTGGACACAAATGAATTTGTTTGCCCCGCACGGGGCAATAAAATCCACTTTATAACCCGCTAGGAGAAAAATATAATTTTTCTACAGTAACCGACGGCGATTAAATAGATGTGGCTTTCTTATGCGACGTTGACAAATTTAGATACTACGTGAAGAAAATGAGAAAAAGTACTCATTTGATTAGATACGTACCGACAATACTACTTTAACACCTTGTACACTTTATTTTCCATTTCATTGAAACTTTGTAAAAATGATTCGAGACAACACGGGGAAAAAAGGAGCTTATATCAGGATCGTAATGCCGCCTAGATCGGTAAGCCTTAACTTTAACCCGAACGCGGGCTTGAATGTGGCCCAAATTCCGCATTGAATGTAGCCATTCACCCTGTTTGACGCGGTACTATGCGACAGTGAATGCGTGTAGTGAGCTGTGCAATTAAAAACGTCGAGTATTAAAACGCATTATAAATAGCATCATTTATTGTCAAAAAATCAACGGAATTGAAAATAGAGTTCTTGATTAATCGATTTGAAAGTAAGAAACAAAATATTATTATCTCGGGACTCGAAAAATGGTTACATGTTGGCCTAAAACATGTTATGGTTTTAGGTTAATAACATTAACATTTTGCACGAACAGCCGGCAACGGTAAAAATCGGGCGTTATTTTAGCCCAAAAACAGGCTACATGGAAGCCCGATACTGTGTGGCCCATAAAAGTATACTTTTTACTCGGTAGTGAGCATTGAATTAAGGCCGAGTTTGCTAGGCAATCACGTGGGCTTGATTCGAGCCCGCATCCGAGTGAAATCGAGCCCAAACAGGCTACGGTCAGGCCCGCCGTTTTCCCCGTGAAGACGTGAGATCATTAAGATTCCTTTAGACTCTATCTTGTTTTTGCAAACGGCCTAATACACAACATACCTAACATGAAACAGGTTTCAACATGTATACAAGCCTCGGAATTTTGACTCTAGAGGAGCAGCCCCCACTAGGCCACCTTCTCACTGAGTCAGCGGGAAGGTGGCTTGGTGGGGGCTGCCCCTAAAGTAAAATGCCGAGGGTTGCATGTATAGCAAAAAACGAAAGGCGCCAGATTGTGTCGACAGTAACGCTGCCAACGGCGTATCTTGAAACTACTTTTACTATATTTTCCTGTAGAATTAACTGGAATAATAATAGCAGAATATATATGACCATAATAAGTAAACAATTTTTTTGATGAAATTAACTAAAAGTTTAGTCATTTAAACCAAAAATTTTTTAACCGATCAGCTTTAATGAATTTAACGGAACCTTTTTCCTGAGTGTAAGTTTAAAACTACTTGGCAAAATTCCAGCTCGTGTTTTGTGAAGTACAATCATAAGAGATTGGTCTCCTTATATCTATTTTCCATGGTCAGGACTGTCTTATGCGTTGAATGAGCATGTTTATCTGTCGGCCACTTTTCCTCAAATTCGTATTATTTCGTCTCTTAGGGACAATGATGTTTACATATTTAAGTATGTAGGAACTTTCAATAGGATAAGTTTTTTACACCCAAAACTCATAATGGGGGCAACGTCGGGTGTTAATTCAATTCAATTTCAGTCAAGTTTAGTGAAATAATTAAAAATAAAATATTAATTTGTTATAAAACATTAATTTATGTACAAATCGGTTTGATTCTAGCCGATTTTAGTAAAACTATTTAAAAAACCACTTGAAAATCATTGATTTGTCATAAAAAGATTGATTTTTGTTCAAATCATTTGAATTTTAGTTGAATGTTTGTGAAATGATTCGAAAATAGCCTTAAAATAATTTATTTTGCAGTGAATATTTGTTTTAGGACGAAGCGAGTATAGTTTAATACGTTTTATTTGAATATTTATTCAAAACTTCAAAATAATATAATAGCACTTAATGTATTCGTTTTATACATTTTTCTATTAAACAATTTGTAATTTTATGAAAAAAATAATTATCCTTTCCTCTTTTGTTACCTTTGATTTAATTCTAGGGTCAGCACCAGCTATCATAGAAGGCTCAATAGTCATTGACGCGTCTGAACTTTGGCGCTCTGCCCTGTTAGACGTGTTAACAAAGCAGATTGCTGACATGATTACACCGATTTTGAGGTAGATTTCAGTTTTAACACCAATGAATCTAACAATTTGAGAAAAGAACACGCAACAAATATAACACTTCATTTTTTCTGTGTAAAGACGTAAGGTCATCAGATTTGTGATGAGCTTAGAGTCGCGTATAATACACATGCGTAAAGTAGCGATGGAAGTTTAAAAGGTGTGAGAACAATATTACCGATTTGAAACGTGGCCAAATTCTGCAATGGCCATCCAATGGTGGTACTTACAATTCCAATAAATAATCGGAACGCGAAAGGGTAATCTCTCTCAATATTTTTTCCATTGACAAAGTGTTTGTAAAACATGTGCCCTGTGTAAATATGTGCAAGTATTTCTAATTTGTTGTCTTTTACAACAGAATGACCTACAATTGAATAATTTGAAGCATATTTTAGTCCAAATAAGCTTCAAAATAATCACTTGAGAATAAAAGAAAGCACCACTTATCTTAATAATACTCCATGATTCGTGTTTTAAATATTCCCTATTCATCAAAGTCTATTTTAAAATATTCATATTTTAAAAAAATGGTCTGCTTCTTCTATCAGAGAAACATACATCTTCAACAATTTGGACGTAAGAGTTAATGTTTCATTAAGTCTAAGGTCTAAGTATAGATTTTTACTCATAAGAAACAAATCTACAGCTTTAGTTCAGTTTATCTTACTTTTTTTCTAAAAGAACAAACATTTTGTGATAAAAGCTTTACAAAAGAAAAATCTTGAATGTATTATATCTACAAGACGATTTTGGCTTAAATTTAGCGGCTCAATGTATAAGCGCATAAATATGTCCTTTTCTAATTGTCTAGTTTATATTAAATATTGTTGTAAGCCGATTTTTAGACGCGAATAAAACATTTGTCTTACAGTGTTGGACTGTAAAAGAGAACACTGAAAAAAAAGTATAGTCATGACAAGTCCGCGGTACATAGTCGTGTCTGTCCGGATGCGGCCACCATTCGTATAGGCGCACACACCCAAAAGTACATAGTTGTGACGCCGATGCGATCGCATAGGCGCTACAACTATTCTCAGGATCACTGCATGCATATTTTCGAATTTTAATGCAGGTTAGGTTAGCCTAATAAACGCGAAGAATTGTGAATCGAACACTGGGATAAAAAAACCGTCAAGTTATACGGAAAATCCCGTTGCATTGACGGGAAGGAGCATCAGCCCCTTTACAACGTTAGGATAACGTGCTGCCACCGGCAATGTAGCGTTGAAAACTCACGTTAATCCAACTACGTCAGCCCCGTTAATTCACCGAGAATGTTAACGCTGGTAAGCCGCGTTATTTGAAAATATCAAACGATGACGCAATTTCATATCCATAATGAAATTGGCAGTGCTTCGCTTTTAAATATCAATATATAATTAGGAAAACAAAAGAACTGAAAAGAACAATCGCGAGTATTTCCACAGCTGATCATTTTTGGGTGATTTTACGTTGGCTCTACCGTCAGTGCAGCGTTGAATAGCGCCGGCGATTCACCGGGAGAGCAACGCTACGCCAACGTGAAATTGGCGACGGGACTCCTCCCCGTTGATTTCACCATGTTTTTTTTCCCAGTGAAGAAACATTATTTATCGCACAAGAATAATCGAATAACGGCTAAAAGAAACAAAAGACATCCCTTTGTCTTGCATTCCTGATGCCACTATGCTTGATAGCTACCATCCGAATGTAGCACCAGCAATGTGGTACATAGCCGCTGCGCCTATGCAATATCGTTCGGCTCAACATACAACTTGTACATGGCTCACGACCATATAGCATATTAGGGACAAGCAGAATATAGTGCCTGCAACCATACGTTTCTTCAGTGTAATTTAAAAATCTGCCCGCTTCGCCGGCACATTCTCTTCCCGCTCAATTTTGAGCACGCCTAAGCGCGGGATTCGATCGTTGCACTACGCCCTCGGTCTTATATTCTTCGCATACATTCGAGATCATTTATTGAAATTTTATTCTGAAGCTCAAATCAATTTTATAATACTATAAATGTGAATTACATTTTCTCAGTTACCAAATTTGTTTATAATTTTAAATAAAAAAGGAAATTCAAATTACTTAAGGATCTCTCGGCCTTCAGGAACACATTCTCATCATGACACTCATACTCGATTTCCTGTATGCTACCGTCCAAAGTAAAAGAACCGTTAACTGACATTTTTTAAGAATATGAGTTTTTTATATTATTATAATCTTGAAGAAATTCAGGTACGACGAGTACCATCGAAACCACCGAAAAATTGTTTACTTATTATGGTTGAAAAATTCTGATTATATACAGGGTGATCCGCCAATAGTCATAAAGTTTTGAATGACAAAATTCTTTGTTAAAAACCAAACAAGAAATCATATTGACAAAATTTTGCGACAACAATAGTTTTTAAAATATTGAGTATTGCAATTGGCCAATAGAAAGTCACTATTTACGCGGGCCCATAAGCTTCCTGCGCGATTTTTTTTACCAAGATACACTTCAGATCAGTAGAAAAATATTCTCAGCCAGACAAGAGACAAACTGTTACCGAAGCAACATGAAGTTGGAAACACTATAGTAAACAAATTTTTAATTGTAAGTACCACTAATTAAATCTTAAATGGCGTCATTTTTGTTCCTATGTATAAAAAATCCAAACTCATGGAAAATTCAGTAATTTTTGTAAGTCGTATTTAAATCGTGGGAAGCTCAATGAACAATTGACGGCGATATGGTTTCCAACTTCATGTTGCTTCGGTAATAGTTTGTCTCTTGTCTGGCTGAGAATATTTTTCTACTGATCTGAAGTGAATCTTGGTAAAAAAAATCGCGCAGGAAGCTTATGGGCCCGCGGAAATAGTGAATTTCTATTGGCCAATTGCAATACTCAATATTTTAAAAACTATTGTTGTCGCAAAATTTTGTCAATATGATTTCTTGTTTGGTTTTTAACAAAGAATTTGACATTCAAAACTTTATGACTATTGGCGGATCACCCTGTATATTCTGGTAATATTATTTCAGTTAAAGTTACAAGAAAATATAGTAAAAGTAATTTCGAGATACGCCGTTGGTAACGTTACTGTCTACACAGTCTGGCGCCTTTTCGTTTTTCGCTATACATGTTGATACCGGATTCTTGTTAGTTATGTTATGTATTAAGCCTTTTGCAAAAACAAATTAAAACGAAAATAAGGTAGAGTCCAAAGGAATCTTAAAGATCTCGCGTCTTGTCTTGAAATATTTTCACAAAGTATCAAATAAATGTAGAGTAAAGTTTACAAGGTGTTAAGTGAGTGAAAGTTAGATAACTTAAAGGAAAAATTTAAAGGTAAAGAAAATAGATTATAGATTTATATATATATGGATGAAGGGGGGGGGGGGGGGGGTATTAATTGTTTTACGATCATTGCAATTTTCCAAGACGAAGGTACCGATTCGGATAGGCTCCTCTTATATGCACCAAGGCTAGTTCAACAACTTCCTCTAAGAATAAGTGACCAAGCTCATAATTATATTTAAATGTATTCAAATGTACATTTTTAATAATAGTATAGACAAAATAAAATAATTCAACAATAAATATATATTTTTTCATTTTGAAAATTATATTGTAATTTCCACGCCTTTAAAGCATTATTTATTTTTAAGGTTATGTTAGCATTCAACCGAGGAATTTTAGTAAATTTTATTAAATTTAACTAGAAATATGTTGAATATATTATATATTATATAATTAATATAATGTTAAATGGACTGAGTTAGTTGAATTTACCGGAATATAACCACGAATGTAACGAGAAATTTTTACTAGAAAAATTACGGTGATATCAACTAGAAAATTTAATCACATTAACGGAAATATATGATTAAAACAACCGAAACATGTTTTTCCGGTTGAAGCAACCGGAATTCCGGTTGTTTTAACCAAACTTTTTTCTGAATGCGTACTTCAACTTTCCTAATTTATGTTTTATTGAAAATGTTATCAGGATAATAAGTAAAGATTTATGAGCACTTTTAGAAACCAATATTGCAATTTTAGTTTAATTCTTTTTTTTTAAAAAGATTTTAAAAACACTAAAAATGCTCTTATTTTCATAATTTCGGTCGAATGTGGCTGGTTAACGAACTTCTCCTTTCTTTTTGGAATCTCAGGAAATGTGCCAAGTTCAATCCAATCCGATGATTCTATCGAGAGTTATTGTGTCCACAGGAGCCGGACAGACAGACAGACAGGCAGACAGACACTTTCGTAAAAACCGTTTTTTCTGTCTCAGGAGGGTTTCAAAACGTCGAAAGTTGATAAAAATTTGAAAAGTAATTTTTCACACAAAACCAATAACTTCTGATAGAATGAGAATGTAAAAAATTAATAGATTAATTGATTCGATACTTCGCTAATCAATTTCTTGATTCAACAAACCAGAGGGAAGTTGCTAGAACATAACCTTTATAACATTTCAAATTATAAAATATTTATTGTTCTAGAAAAAAAATAAGATAAACTAAAGACGCTATGGATTTTTTCTTGATAGTTACTCGAAAAATTTAACAAATGACCTTAAGGTATTAGTTGATGCACGAAAATTAGACCTCAGGCAAAAATAGATAATTTTGCTTCCAAGAATAACAATATTATTATTGAAGGGCTATTTTGGTAGAGAAAAGCTTAATTTCCATGAAATAAAATTTGAAATACAGAAAAATAATTTTATTAATAAATTTTATTTCTGCCCCAACTTTTTTTTTTATTGCTTCTTTCAAAATTTTAAAATATCATGCGATTTTAATAAATTACAAATCACTTTTTCAAGAAAAAGATTCCCTACTACTTAACTATTTCCAATTTTCGAAAATTGCTTATAAAAATTTCATCTTGGAAAATGTTTTTTTAATGGTTTCAGCCATTAAAGAATTTATTTTTAAAATTCAGAAACGGTGAAGTTGTGGGAAATCTTTTCTGTGAAAAAGTGATTCATGATTTATTAGAATCGCATAATTTTTTAAAATTTGGTGAGAAGCGATAAGAAAAAAAGTTAGGTCAAAAATAAAATTTATTAATAAAATTATTTTTCTGTGTTTCAAATTTTTTTCTTGTAAAACAATCTTTTCTCTTTCAAAATAGCCCTTCAATAATAATATTGCTATTCTTGAAAACAAAATAGTCCATTTTTGCCTGAGATCTAATTTTCGTGAATGAAAACTACCTTAATAAGGCCAGAAATCTTTACCAATAAATAGGGTACTGAGTTCTAACTAGAATTTTCTAGTTGGGACATCGCGAGTTCACCTTTTCCACCAACTTATTATTTGAAAAACATAAATTCAAAAATAAGGAGAGAAGAAATCTACCTTTAATTCTTTCTTTTCTGTAAAAAAAATGACTATTTTTGCTAATGAAATTTCAAAACACCAAAAAAAATAAAAAATTCATATCTTTCAACCTTTTTTCGTATTCAGACGTGAGGAATTGGCAGGAACAATTCTAGATGGGACAGTAGAGGGAAGCAAAAGGAAAGATTAGAGTCTGTGAAATAAATTATAGATGACGTAGGCTGTAGCGGATACTGCGAAATAAAAAGACTCGCTGAGGATAGGAACGGATGGAGAGTTGCATCAAACCAGTCTCAGGACTGCTGACTATAACATAACATCATTTTTAATTTTCAAAATAAATGATACTTTGTACGATTCTCTTATTTGTTTCAAAATATCTTGAAGAGTATTTATGGCTTTTCCAGTTTCCATATCACTATTTTAATTCAGTGGCGGGCTTAAATTAATCATTTCCCGCATAAAGCGACCAATTCCCACTCTTATGCGTAAAAGCTTTTCACGAAATAAAATTGTTCATCAAAAAATTCTCAACATATTCCCAAGTTTAGAATGGGAGCAAGGCTTAGAAATTATTTAATAATTATCAATGAAAGTTCTGGAAATTTTAGGATAAAGCTCATAACTCCAGAAAAAAGTTCAAAGTGATTTTTGTTTTAGAAATAATTTTAAAAAAATGTTTAAAACAATTTTTCAGTTTAAATTGGTGGTACCCTCCACGCAACGCCTGCTCGTGTTCATGCAGACCTGGCTTACTTTTTTCAGATAGATGCTGTGGTAAAAAATCGTTTTTTTTTTAGTTTACAATTTTTCACTGAACTTTATCCCAAACTTTTGAAGAAGGATTAGGTCATTTTAATGAAAAAATTCTTCTAACGTGCAAATATCTGAAACAGCACATAATCCTGTATCGAGGTCAAAACCACCATTCGAACCATTGTGGTTGCTTTATGTCTCACATTCATGGTAAAGTTGAACTTTCATCGTGACATACAGACTTGGTAGACTGTAGAGTTAAATTTAGCATGTTTCCCATCGACAGCTGTTCGACTTTATGTTTACGATCGTTAGGGTAACTGTGAACATATTTTGTACATTCCATAGTCAATGATTAAATAATATTAAGTTAAAAGTCAGCTTGGAGAAATATTCCACGTGTGATTCCAAATACTAAATTTCTTAAAACGATTTCGTATAATTTGTCGGTCGCAAGTCTCACGTGAAGAGCGTGAGCTTGCGTCACGCAGTCTTAAGGGCATGTGATATTTAAGAAAAGTAGCAAGTTCATGTGAACAACTTGGTTCTGTTTCTATATATTTGTGTTCAAAATGCATTAAAATATGTTTTCAAAATTTTGGTAAAGGTGAAGAAAATAAAACACAGGCTCTATCAGCCTTAAGGAACACATTCTCATCATGACGCTCGCGCTTCGCGCTCGATTTTCTGTATACATTTCAGTAACTTTTTAATAAATTACATGATTAAAATAATTTATTTTCTTCCAAATCTCTCAAAAAGAAAAAACAATCGTAGACTTTATTTAAGGAAACGATTTTGCAGAACAACGCTTATTTCGTATCTCACATATTTTGGTGAAAAAAATCGAATTTTTTAAATATTAAAAATCAAAACATAAAATATACATCCTGTTCCGAAATGTCTTGATGAGAATTTGTAAACCTCATTTAGGCAAACAATTTTCCATCTAAACGTTTTTTTTGTATCTCACATATTTTGTCTAAAAAATGGAATTTTTGAATTTTAATCGTATTTTTTGGAATTGAAACGAAAAATATATGTTTTATCAGAAACTGCGTCAGACAAAATTTGTAGATCTTTTTGAAACGAACAACTTTGTATTCTTACGTTTTTTTCGTATTTTACATATTATTGTTAAAACATTGAATTTTAGATTTTCAATAGTTTTTTTTTAATTAAAAAAAAAAAAGAATCTTATGAAAATATGTTACGATTCAAATTTGTAGGTCTTTATGTAGAAAATAATATTGTATCATAACGTTTTTTTCGTATCTCGTATAATTTAACTGGAAAATGGAATTTTTATATTGACTTTTTTCGAATTTGAATATGCTGTAACATTTCTAATTTTGATTTAATCAAAAAATGTTATCAGGATAATTTTTAGAGATTTATGAGCACTATCAAAAACCAGTATTGAAATGTTTGATTTTTTGAAAAAGTTATTTTCAAAAACACAAAAGTAGAGCTCAATCCCTCAATTTTGATTGGATGTGGCTGGTTAACGAACTTGTCCTTACTTTTTTGGCTCCGATAAAGTGTGCCAAAGCTCAATTCAATCTGATAATTCTATCGAGAGTTATGCCGTACACGACCTACTACAGACAGACAGACAGACAGACACTTTCGTAAAAACCATTTTTTCTGACTCAGGGGGTCTCAAAACGTAAAGATTTGATGAAAATTTCGAAAGTCATTTTTCACATAAAACCAATACCTTCTCATCCATGATGAGAATGTAAAAAGTCTCAATAGAACTTTAAAATAAAACTTTTTTTCATTTTCCAAACTGCAACAAGATTTTATGTAGTATGGATAAAAATATGTGGAAATTTAAAATCAATAAAATTTGCTTATTTCCTAAGTATCACATGCCCTTAAGGAATTAAAAAAATTTACACTAAAAAAATGGTTAGTTGAAGCATGTAATTCAGTTTATGAAACATGTCACAGCTACTTTACTGGTTAGCGCAACTACTGTTTTTGTTGATCTTCTTCATCCATCTTTATTGTTATTACAAGAACTCATGTTTTGAAACCAACTAAAGAAGTATAGTTGTTCTAACTAATAAAGTAGCAGGGCATATTTTACACTTCTAAGTAGTAGAGTCAAATACATTTTTTTTCAGCGTACCAGTGGTGTTTACTCTTTTCTACATGTTACAGAAAACGGGAAAAATAAAGATTGAGTAATAAAAGCAAATCATTTAAAAATTGAATATGGAAGAAAGAGACTTTAACATTGAAACAATGAAAGGGTTTCATGCCGGAAAGGAGAAGACAGTTTTAGATCGAGATTTATGAATAACGAACGATAGTTTTCGCTTCGTTGGGTGACCATCAGATTGTTAAAACCTACGCAGTTTCTTTTATAGACGACTACATTTCAACTGCTGCCATAGCAAATATAAAGAAAATATCTAGAAGTAAGAAAAAACGTAGCATTATGTAACTTGTGAAAACGATATTACGAGAATGCAACGATATACATATTAAGAAATAATTTAGTGGTAAAAATTAATAACCATAATTCTGGATACGTCAATAATATTTTACTGAAAATTAATCCAACAATCCAGTTTTAATCATACCAGTTATGTACTGTATTGTCATTTCGAACATATAAGTTAACGCACCGCCATATTTTTGATTAAATTATCTATGTAATTTATAATGGACGCTCATAATCATAAGATTAATTAATTTCAAGCTTTACTTTCAGTGCATGCAATAACAACATGCATAGTAG
The DNA here is from genome assembly GCA_030998225.1 of Diplolepis rosae. Taxonomy (NCBI): domain Eukaryota; kingdom Metazoa; phylum Arthropoda; class Insecta; order Hymenoptera; family Diplolepididae; genus Diplolepis; species Diplolepis rosae. The sequence goes on along the minus strand of JAPYXD010000608.1, from coordinate 4,977,396 downwards.
TTTTTCAAAGTCCAGTTGGTGATTTTTAAGTTTTTACGACTGAAAATATTATATTCTAAATATTTTTTGAACGTAAATACAGTTTTTAAACCTATAGCCATGTATAACCTACCAATTCTGCGTTACCGACATTACATTATCCATAGAATAATTACTTATAACTGCATTTTTCATTGTAAATGATTATTCCACAAAAATATAATTGAAAATGGAACTTGATTTTTATGGTGATTGAATTTAAATATTAGGAGTCCGCTTTGTGAAGATATATATATATATATATATATCTGTCACTGTAAGGGTGAATAACCCGAGAATAAAAATACGTTGCAGCATAAATAGAGAAGGCGCACACAAATACTATGACTATAAGTTGAACGCAGACATCAGATTGGAATGCGCTTTGCGCATTCGTCGCAGGTCTAATGCAAGTATTGTATCATCCAAGTATCCGGTAAGTCTAATTCACCAAGATACGAATTGCCCACCCAGACAAAACTGATGACATCCGTTTCTAACCATGACTTTTCTTTTGTTTTGTATCGGAAATATCGAAACAAAATTCTTATTTTATTTTGCATATTTCGGAAATAAAACGAAATTCTTCATGAATTTGATTTTTGTATGTATTTGATACAAAACCTTTGTAAAAAGCGTGCCCACAGATTCATAGTTCCGAATAATTATGTCTGAATGAATCATTTTAAAGAAAAAAAACACGTTTAGTACCAAGAGTTTTTTTAATTCTCTGGTAAAAAGTTTAATATTACCAATTCAAACTTCTAAATGGGAAACAAAAGATTCAGAATAACTTGAAGATCCGTTTAGAATTATATGCAACTTGATGACCTATTTGAAATTAGAAGATTCGCATGCGTGGTAAATGGCGGTATTCACATTACTTTGATAAAGGTTATTTTCAATTCTAATTTTTAGTGGCGGACTAAGAGACTTTGAGGCCCGAGGCGATATTTACTGAGACCGCCCCCCAAAAAAAAATTAATACCTTATCAGTGGTACTTTGAAATCAATTTGCACATCACACATAACGTAAGAGAAAAAGGATTTTTTTGTTCACAAACATGTGGCTCTAAAAAAGAAAAAGGATTATTTCGTAATTTTGAAAATCAATGGATTTATTAATAATAGAAATTCTATTCACAATTTGTCGATTTTTTTACTTTATGCAAATAATTCATTAGAGTCCCAAAAATTTATCAACATTTTTTATCACTATTACACAGTTTTAGTTTTTGCTTTCATAGTTTGGGACAGGTTACTGAGAGAAAAATTATTATGGGCGCCTATATTTCAAATTTATGTTTCTAAAAAAAGGTATAAAAAATTAAAAAATTTCACTAAAAACTACTCCAATTTGTGTAGTCTATTCTAATGATATTAAAAAAAAAGAATTTTTGATTTAAAAAAATGTGTTCTTTTTTGACAACGACCCGTAAGCTGCTCTTTCTTGCCCAGAATATATTAATTTGTATGCCAATATGAGTGCGTATTCATAAAATTAGACGCTATCTTGCTTTCATAATCAACTATAAATATAATAATTGCATTTCAATTATGATTTATCTGCTAGTTCGCTATATTAGATTCACTAATTCCTAATTAACGACTCAAAGAACTCTCGCAAGCTAATTTTACATAAAATGGAAGTAAATTATTGATGCATTGACAAAATTCTCTTTTAATAATATTATTGACTTTTATTCGTTCACTCATTCAATATAATTTAATAGTAAACAAATCGCTTAGACAATATATAACACTTGGATCCATAAAAAAAAGCACACAACATTAATACGAAAAATAATGATCAAAGTTAATAATGAGCAATACTGAATATGAAGCTATGGTTCCTTTGATTAATGAATGTTAGTTAAACGGCAAACAACACCAGGTTAAAAAGGTGAACGGATATTGAATCCACTGAAAGTCCTTGTTAGAGGAAGTTTGATGCACATCTATCAAGATGGCGTACCGTCACAGTGTTTACAGCGCTTCGTCCTCGGCTCAGGCATTCTGTGATGACCTCGCGACCTCAGCGATGTTCCATCGTTGTGATATCATCAGAAAACTCTGAATGCTGTTTAATATGTCAAATGGCGAAGATAAATGTATATCTATTTTTTTTCTCTCACTATCTTCTTAAACCCATTTTACTCTAGAATATTCAAAAAAGCACGTCTGATATCCGCTCCCGGTTCTATAACTTAAAGATGCTAGGGAATTGTCAAAACCCTTCAATTAGTTTCTTCTAAAACTTGGGAATCTGGCAATCTTGAGAATCATACGTAGCAATCATTTTTAAAATTATTTCTGAGGTACCGCTAAGTTGAATCAACATTCTTGAGAATCTAAACATTCTCTCGTGCTCGCTATCTGGCATAAGTTTATTTAATACTATTATTGGAACGAAAACGCGCTCATTGTTGTTAAGTACAACATTATATTTAATATTTATGAGCATTGCACATTTGGAAATATAAATCACACGACATGTGTTGTCAGTGGACAAGAAAATTGAGTCAGCAAGTCTTTCTAGTCTACTCATTCCTTCAAGAGCCAAACATATCTTTAAAACTTGCTAAATTTATTATTCTCTTGTTTTATCAACATTTTATCATAATCTTGCCAGGAATGCTGTTTTCAGTAAAGGAATGATAGATTACAAGATTAACGTGACCGGAAAAAGTGTTTCTTCAAAACCATGTTGATCCTTCTGCAGCCTTCCGGTTGATCCTTACTATTTTGTTTATCTGAATTCTCTCCCTCTTTCTCCCACACACGCGCACATATTTTATCCTCTTTATCCTTTACATTTTAATTGCTATCCTTTTGCACTCAGTGAAAATATTTATTGACACATATTTCCAACCAATTCGGCTGCTGATTTCCTTGCAAGCCCCGCTCATTCGGTTCTTCTTATACCAGAAATCAGAAAGATAAATAATGTATTAAGTATCTCCAGGATTTCAAAATCGCACTTGAGCCTTCCAACTCATTAACTAAAAAAGAACAAACATCGGTTTTAATATTTCACAACTTTTCACTCAGTTTCTAACATTACAATTCCCAAACGACGGTGAAGTTTAATTAATAGCAAAATATCGCGAACGATTTTCAACGGTATTTTGACGACAGAAATAAGTTATTTAGATATTATAAAACAAACGAGACGAGAATTAAGAGAAATCGGAAGTTGACAACATAATGCAACACGATAAATTGAATAGCATCGTTGACGCGGAAGCGCCTTAGAGTCATGTTGCAGACGTACTGACGGACGCTCGGCGCCGAGACGCTTTCGTCTTCGGATCTGTTCGGGATACCTTTTCGGTAAGCCTCGGAATACCTAGCTTAGTGCCAATTGTGGAAAGACGTGACGAAAGCTTCCTGTGTTGGTCGCTCCGTGGCGCTATCTCAAAACAGAAATATAATGTCTACCTGAAATCATTGTTTACATTCTCATCACATATTTTCGTTTTAATTGATATATATATATTCCATTGAAAATCTAAAATCTTATTTTTTATCTTAATTGTGCGATAAAAGGAAATATTATCTGCGTGAAGTGCAATTTGATATACTAGATCAGTAGCCAAGAAGCAATGATGAGTTCATTATTCAAATTATAATATTAAAAATTTTTGATATTAATTAGTTCCTGATAAGGCACAAAAACTCTACAAATTATTTTCTTTACATTTTTAAATCGCATTAAGGTTGAACTGGACCAACCAAACAGAACTTTTGTAAAAAATTTTTTTGCCAACTTGTAGTTTATCCAAGTTTTTTACGAAAGACCAATAAAATGGATGATATCTCGTATTTCAAGTGAAAAATTTGACAAAGAAAATTTATCATATAAACAAATAAGCGTATAATGCAAGTTTGAATTTCATATGGTTTTTGTGGAGAATTTATTTTATTTCTTAACAATTCTCGAACGAATGAGTATAAAAATTTTTTTTGGTAATTTCTCATTTTTTTGGCATTGGGTCAGTTTCTTTTTATTTTCTTCTATTAAAATTATCAATGCTTAAAAAAATTTTTGTAAATTTTAGTTTTCGTGACATTAAGTATCACATTTAAAAGTATTATTGAATTTAATTTGTTCTGAAAATAGTCAGAACTATGAGATATTCCACCTTTGTACCAAAATGACATATATAGATATTATAATAATTTATAATTCTGTAAAGCCTTGCTTGCAAATTCAATATAAAATGAATTGTCCGAAAAAAAACTGATAACTGATTCTTTATAAAAAAAAAAACAAACAAAAATTTCCGTCCTGTTTATTTACAAATTTCGAAGTTTTTTGTTCATTTTATCTGATTTTCTATATACAGTGAATTCTACATATTTTTTTCCAATTCGTGTTGTTGCTTACTGGACTTCTTCATTTTGAATTGCAAGCGATGAGATAAGTTTTTGAGTTTTATGATAACCTTAATTTAACTATCTTATTCTACATTTTTATCTTTTACAAGAATTTTGAATTAATCTTTAAGTTTATGGCACTGAAGAGGGCCCACATATGTAGCCGAAACGTTTGCCTTGTCTTTTTTGCGTTTTTTATTATAAATAACATTGATAATTTTAATAGAAGAAGATAAAAAGAAACTGACCCAATGCCAAAAAAATGAGAAATTAACAAAAATTCTGTGAATTTTAGGTCAATATAATAGCAGACATGTTATCAAAAATGTCACTCTACAATATAAAAAAATCTGTCGACATAATTTGTTACAAATTCCACAACGGACAATTTGAACTTTCAAAAAGCAAAATCGGTTAAAGAATGAAACAAATTCTCCACAAAAACCATATGAAATTTAAACTTGCATTATACGCTCATTTCCTTATACATTTTCTTCGTCAAGTTTTCCACTTTAAATGCGAGATATCGTCCATTGATTAGTCTTTCTTAAAACACCTGGGTAAACTACAAATTGACAAAAAAATTGTTTACAAAAAGTCTGTTTTGCGGGCTATAGTTCAACCTTAAGTTGAGGTAAAAACAAGGTGTTTTCTCAATTAACCAATGAATTTTTTTATCAGGTGTACAAATAAGTTTCCGCTGTTTTTTTATCGAAAATTGGGCATTTATTGTGAAAGAACGGAACCTTATGTTTTATTCGAAGTATTGTTCATCATATTGTTTTTCTTGTGTTTGGCACGAATCTTGATCCAATAATGCTTCCAATTCCGCGACTTCGTACACTTTGGGCCTTCCGCTACGTTCTTTGTCTTCGATGTCAAATTCACCGTTCTTAAACTTGTGAAACCACTCACAACAACTTTCCTCACTTAAGGCAGACTCAACACATGTCATTACAAGCAATCAATGCGCATCAGCCACAGATTTCTTCAAATTGAAGAAGTAAATCAAAAGTTCCCACAAATGACACTTATTCGGCTCAAAACTCGACATTTTCGCACACAAGAGAATATATTATACTGATAAAAATTCACTAATATTTCAAGGATATGTTATTGACAGATGTCAAACCTTACGACAGTGACGTTTTAAATCTTTCAATTTCAACCAAAACTTACTGGTGACGCCAACTTTTACCAAACCGCGGAAACTTATTTGTACACCTCATAATAACAAACAACTTTTGCGTGATAAAAAAGAAATCAACCTACACCGAAAAAAATCTCTTCTGAATTTCGCACAAGTCTGAATTCATTTAAATCGCAACACATTCGTTTTACATTTATTGCCCAGCACCCGTACTCTCTCGGTATGGCTACAGTGAAAAAAATAGCGTTTATAGCGCACGCAATTTTATGCAAATTTCGTATACGCATTTACTATTTTGGGATACAGCACTGCCATACTATAATAGTATGATTTTATCCAAAAATGGTAAATCTTTTATACCAATATTACATAAAAAGTTGTTTACAAAAATTGTAACTGCACCTCATACTAAATTCGTAAGAAATTTTGTTCGGTGAACACATTTCCGTGTAGAAATTTCCCTATCTTTTCTTATTTCAAGTTGACTTCTAGTGGGGCCCGGACTAGAATTTCCTAATATAGAAAAAACTGGTAGGGGCCCTGTCAGGTGCCAGTGAGGAATTCCTTGTTTCGCTAATAAGTATGGAAAATCTATTCGTATCTGGCGGGGCCCCGACTAGAGAATCCCTACTTGTAATATTTGTGGTTAAGGTTAGGTCCTTTAGATCCAACATAACCTTTATTCTTTATTCCCATTAAAATTTGATCTTATCTGAGAGAAATGGAGATTTTCTGAACACGGTCTAGAATAAGATCAATACTTAAGACGAATCAAGCACTTTTAAGAAAACTTTTTTATAATTTTGATTCAACTTCGCATGTAATCATAATAATTATATGCGAGCACGTGTGTGTGTGTGTATCTGATTGCGTCGAGGTAGTAACGGTAACTAAACATGTATTTCAATTAACATGGAGTGAATAGTAAAATCAATTGAATAAAACATAAGCAGTAGAAGTTACTACATAAGAGTAGTTAGAAAAACAAACTAATGATAAGTAAATAAGTGTACTATTTATTTTAATAGTATTTCATTAGTTGGAATTACTTATTGCGAACTTGAGTGCATAATTTCGTTATGAGATAATTTTCTTGATTCAAAAGTTTCAACATATTTTTAGAATAGAAAAAACTCTAATTTTTTCGATTCTGAACATACCTCGATTTTACTCTTGAAAACAAAAATTTAAGGATTCATACCCTGTACACGGAAAAAATAAGTACTGGGAAATTTACTTGACAGTCCTCGACTTTTGAACAGGACAAATTTTTCCGAAGATCCTATATACTTTTTATTAAGAAGTTTAGAACTTCATCGAAAAAAAGAAAGAATGTCCTAGATTAATTGAAGCACAGTCAATGAATGAAATTCTTTCAAATTTTATTGTATAGTCTTTCAAAAAATTATAGAAAGGCAAATAATACTTCTTCTAAAGAGCGCTTCACGTTTTAAAAGAGTTTGGATAGAATATTTTGATTAGGAAGAGATGAATACCTGTTATACAAATCAAAGAAAAATTCTCGGACTGCGCTTGAAGGTCTTGTGAAATTTTTAGTGGTACGATGCGCAGTTGTCAATGTCAGTTTTTTAGATACACAAAATTTTTATTACTTTGTAAATTGACATAAACTCCAGAAATTATGAAATTCTTATATTTGATATTTTAGAATTCAATAATTAATTTATTAAAAATCTCTTCATCAAAAAATTTTTGTTAGCCTTATATAAAATTGATGGCGAAACATGGCGTAGCAATTTCTTACACGGCCCTGCATTTTCAAAGGATAAAATCTACCCAATATTTTTTGAGAAGTATCGCAAGACCTTCGGTAGCCGTGCGGTTTAATTTATAAGGTTAGACTGCGTTATACATGTAGGTTAGGTAAAAGTTAAGGTTCGAATCCTATCAACGTAATATTAATTTCAACAGCGGTAATATAATTTGTAATAAAAATCAATAAAATAGTGTATAAAAAAAAGACAGCTTGCGAAAATAATTTTTGTTTCTTATTGCCTTTGATAGTCCATAAAAATTTCATTGACTGGCTTTGAAGTTTTCATGCACGAATGCTGTGCGAGCTCTATCTGCCTATATTCAGAATTTCATATTATTTCGTAAAAATATCCAATCTTTGAACTTTATTTTCTCAAATGATTCATAGAAATTATACATTTTGCGTACTCAGAATTTTCACGGTCTTTCTACTGAATATACTTTTGGAAAGTTCTATACTTTTTCCAGGATTATTGATCTAATTGTACAAGAACGGTACTTCTAGTTTTAAGTAACTTTTGAACGTATCTGAAAGTCGAGCACTCTATCATGTAAATTCCCCAGTACTTATTTTTTCCGTGTATAAAGTATATTAAGTAAAGTATATATTCTTTAATTCAAAAGTTTGATCTCTTTCTTTCAAAAATATTTTATTTCAGATAAAATCGATTTAATAATTAAAAATCTTGAAAATTTTAATCAGAATCATGAATTGGCATGAAATTTAAAAATTCCCGATTACACTGGGCCCATACACTTCTTACACGGCCCTGCAGTAGTTGAAGGTTATAAGCGCTATTTTCTTTCTTGTATTCCAAGCGTGCGCAGCTGAGAGGCTTAGTCATTAGGTTAGTAATGCGTTAATTATAAGTAGAGAGGGTTCGAATCCGCAGCGTTAAAAATAATTTTTAATACTGCTTAAACGAGCGTTTGTGTAGTGTAGAGGGGGGCGTGTGTTTGTAGGTAAGTGTGTAAATAAAAATAGTAAGTTAGTGTCTACTTGAATGTAAATAAAGTTTTGAAATGTACTAAGAATATTCATCGATTCAACTACTGCTCTTATTTGATTTACCTATGTTCCTGCAGTTCACTTAGCTTCAAAAATGACACTGGGGCCTTTACAAACTACAGAAAGTAAGTTAAAAAGTAGTCAAAAACCTACTGAGATCCTTTTTCGGTGTACGTGTAACGAAAAAGTATTGTCAATTTACTCAGAAAAAATTCCCTAGCTTGAAAACAGATTTTTTACTGTGAAAACAGTAAACTCAACCTTCCAAGCGAATATCCCTCCATTACCGTTAAAAACGGTAAATATTAGAGTCTTAACTCGAATTTTCCCTTTACTATTTCTCTCAGTCTGGAAAATCCTTTTTATTTATTATTTTTTCAGTAAGATACCTGAACAAAATTGGTCACGTGACTCTGCTGATATATGCCCTTAAATATAATGCGGAGGTCCAATAGGGCCCTAATGGTGTCCTTTTATGTATGTGGGGTAGTGTAAGGGCTGACCTCACTAAACCTCTACTAGAAAGTATAGTAGGGCCCACCTCGACAAAAGCGTTATGTTACCAACGGGGCCCTGACTAATTTTCCACGCTATATCCCGACTAGGAGTAGGGCAAACTCGTCAGGGCCCCACTAGACCCCTATCGAATTTTCTACACGGGTTGATATTTAAAGTTTTTTCAATAAAACAAATATTTTAATGTAGTGTAGTTATGGATGATACACTGAGAGAAAATCCTGGGCATAGTGACGTGATATATGTAGCTGAAAAAGTCCTTAACTACTTTTTGTGGTTGAATTCAAGCAATGGTTGACCCTTCAATGTAGGTACTAAAAGTGGTCGCCGTGACTAAGTAATGTTCTTACAGTCACTATATGTAAGTGTCAACTATAAAGTTATGTAAAACCAAATTCTTAAAATCAAATGCATTTAATCACTACGTGGAACATTGTATTTTTCATAGCACCTCTTTTGAAAATCAGTTTGTCGGTATCTGTAGAGCGGGTTAAAACTTTAGAAGTAGTAGGATTTAAAATCACAGTTTCGACCCGCTCGACACATCAAATCAAATTCTCAAAAGAGTTGCTATCAGTTACTATTAACAATAATATGCATTACCTCCAGAATCGAAATTCCCCAATTTTTTTATATCAGAATTTTGGGCTTTTTTTGGGCTCTGGAAATCACCTAAAACCAATTTTCAAAAACCATCCCTATGCCCAAGAAAACAACCCTCTTTCTAAATAATAAGCCCTCCAGAAATTAAAGTGTACCAGAATTTTGGGCTTTTTTTGGGCTCTTCAAAAATACCTCTATCGATTTCTGGGCTCCAACCCTTAACACCAAAACGTACCCCTGTATGCCCATATAGAGACGACTTTGAATAAAATTAATCTTTTTTTAAACTTCAAGGTCTAGTGAGACTCTTTGATTTTTGGGCTCTTCGAAAATACCTATATCGATTTTTGGGCTTCAACCCTTAACACCAAATCGCACCCCTGCGTGGCCATGTAGAGACGACTTTCACTAAAAATCATCTTTTTGCAAACTTTATTGTCTAGGAATACTCTCTGATGTTTGGGCTCTTCAAATCTGTCTATATCGATTTTATCTATGAATAAAACACAGAAATATTTGAGATATTGAGTACAAATTTATTGTGGGTATAGTGCAAGCATTACATTTTATGAATGAAATTCGATATCGGTCATATGACCACCACTAGCCCGTTTACAGCGGTCGATTCTTTGGACCCAATTTTCCACCACTCTGGCACACATTTCGACCGGAACGTTGGCAATTTCGCGTTGGATGTTGTCTTTGAGGTCGTCTAAAGTTGCTGGCATGAAAACCGCACCAAACAGTCACTTTTTGCGGATGCAAAGGTGTTTTAAGAAGCACATTTGGGCTTGTTGCTGACCAATAACGCATATTTTGCTTATTAACAAAGCCATTGAGCCAGAAATGAGCTTTATCGCTGAAGATGATTTTTCGATGAAATTCTTCATTTGCTTCAAGCTTTGCCAGAGCCAATTTCGGTAGTAATTTTTAATAATTTCCAAATGTTGCTGGTTCGTGAACTTTACCATGATGAAAATGTTGACTTTAACTAACGTTTTGACATTGACAGTTCATTAAAAAAGTTTAAGGGTGCGTCCATATAAAGATACGAAATTGTTATGTCCCTATTGGAAAACCCTTTATTTGAATCAAGAAAATGTCCATTTTAATTATGGTCTAGTAAAAGATTGTAAATAAAGCACAGTTTCCTTAAATCATTGAGAATTTATTTTATTTTTTCGCCTTCTATTAGTATTTACCTGGAAATAGAAATTCTCAAGAATTTCAGAAAACTTTATGATGACAAGCATCATTGGGTGACTTAATTATGAAACTCACCTTTAAATTTGTTGATTACTTCCTCACACATACGTTACATCAACAGGCATCATAGGCTGCACCGCTGCAAACGTCTTCTTGTGGTTCTTGCTTTGCGCAGGCGCAAGGTGGAAAACCCGGGATACCTGAAAATCATTGGCAACCACCGCTAAATTATTACATGTCACCGCAAAAGTGTAAAAGCTATGACTGCAAACTTTTAGATTCACTAGGGGAGCTAACTGCTTTAGCAGTAGAAATATAATTAATTGCTGCAGCTCTTAATACATAGGGAGTTCAGAGAAAATTTTCAGCTTTTATTACGGCGAATATTTTTTAACTAGCCTAGCAAACTATTTGTTCACTTGGCAAACTTTTTATCAGCCACAGCTAACTAGTCCACAGCTAACTTCAGTTAGCAACAGCAGCCATTTTATTTCTTTTCGTGTTGATTCAAGTAGTTTAACTATTGAATTATTGATGATATTTTTGAGTAAAGGTATCTTAAATTATATACAAATTTTTCCAAATCATTTCAGTTGATTATGTCAATAATTAGAAGAGTGTATCACTCACCATGATAACCGAACCCTACCATATCGACCTTATCAACCTGCGATTTAGAACCAACGTCATTCAAGACCAGATGGAATTTTCAATATATATTTGAACAATTTTTTCTGTGAAAAAAGGAACGCTTCCATTCCGCTGGGTATCGAGCCCAGGACTTTTCGATTGCCGGTGGAATGCTCTATCATCTGAGCTACGGAGCTTCCACAAAACTTTTCTCATAGAATCTATTCACGCCAATTTGGCCACTGATATATCATGAACTATATACAAATTTTTCCAAATCATTTCAGTCGATTATGTCGATAATTAGAAGAGTGTATCACTCACCATGATAACCGAACAAATTGTCGTAAATAGATTCTGTGGGAAAAGTTTTGTGGAACCTCCGTAGCTCAAATGATAGAGCATTCGACCGGAAATCGAAAGGTCCTGGGCTCGATACCCAGCGGAGTGGAGCGTTCCTTTTTTCAAAGAAAAAATTGTTCAAAGGTATCTTAAAATTGCGAAAAATGTACTGAATTTTCTGATTTTTTTAAATATCGTAAAACTCAACTGACTTTTTATAAAATGTATCTTAAATCTACCAACCTTTAACAAAATTTTTAAAAAATTTATCATAAGATTACGAAACTGTAACAAAATCTTCAGTTACATGTAACTGCATAAAACTTCAGTTACCCAAAACGTTAAATTATTCCTGTTACAATTTTCAGAATTCCCAGATACAAGTATCAGAATATTCAGCAATTTCTAACTGAAAATTAGGGAATTATTCCTTAAATTGACTAAAAAGTAACTAAACTTTCTTAAATTCTATCTTAATTTTACGAAATTGTAACTAAATAAAACTCCAATCACGTGTTCCGGGAAATTACGATAGAAATATCTAACAGTGTACTTGATACCCGAAAGTTACTGAAGACCATTTTTGTAGAATCTTTTCCGGTGAAAAACTCATCTCTACACGAAAAAATAAAGTTCTTTGAAGTTTAGAGAACTAATGCTAGATTAGCGAATACAAACGGCAATTGCACATAGTTATACATGGAGAAAAATAGTTAGAGTAATTTTACTCGTCTCTGTGAGTTAAATTTGGGACATTTCAATATATTTTAAATCGTAGTCGAGTAAAATGAATTTGGCAAATACCTAATTCACCCAACGTGAATAACAATAAGCATTACATAAGCAATAGTTAGGAGTTGAGTAAAACGTATTCGACGACAAGGCCCGAGAAGCTTCAAACGACAGTTGAATAAAATGAGCATCTGGCGTATTACTTTAACCGGCAGTAGTATGGTTCTCTTGAATAAAAGAAAATTCTTACTTCAAGCCTGCCATTAGTCATCCGATACATATATACATAAACACCATACATATGCATACACGTCACTCAGTCGCAGCCAATCATATTTTTCGTAACTAATACCAGGGGTGTTAGTTGAAATTTGCCGGTTTTACTCATAGATGTCGCTAGAGATATGTATACATTTCTATGATTTGGCATCTATGTCATATTTTTCTACGGACAATAACCTTCAAAAATACACATTTACATTCTGCCAAAATAATATCATCAGAGTTGTTTACCTCAGTGAATATGTCGAGTTTCGTTCCAAGTAAATCGCATTTGCGGCATTCGTTGATTTTCTTATTTCATCAAAAGAAAAAAGTAGTTGAAGCTCATCGATTGCTGGTAGAAACTTATGGTGAAATTGCTCCAGTGATTAGAACATGTGAGACATGGTTTCGTCAATTTAAAAGTGGAGATTTCGATTTAACAGACAATGAACATCCTGGTGTAGCGAAAAAGTTCGAAGACGAGGAATTGCAGGCGTTATTGAGTGAAGACCCAACCCAATCGCAACAACAATTGGCACAAACACTAAATGTGACCCGAGGTGCAATTTTCCAACGTTTAAAGCCATGGGAAAAATCCAAAAGTATGGAAAATGGGTACCACACCAACTGAACGATAGACAAATGGAAAATCGAAAAACCATTTGTGAAATGCTGCTTCAACGGTTCGAAAGGAAATCTTTTCTGCATCGAATTGTCACGGGGGACGAAAAATGGATTTATTTCGAGAATCCGAAGCGGAAAAAATCATGGCTTTCACCTGGTGAGGTCGGCCCATCGACTCCAAGGCCAAATCGCTTTGGCCGTAAGACAATGCTCTGTGTTTGGTAGGACCAGTGTGGTGTGGTATACTTCGAGTTATTGAAACCTGGTGAGACGGTGAATACGGATCGCTACCGACAACAAATTATCAATTTGAATCATGCGTTGATCGAAAAACGGCCGGAATGGGCCCGAAGACATGGCAAAGTTATCCTACAACATGACAACGCACCGTCTCATACCGCTAAAGTGGTGAAGAACACATTAAAAGCATTGAATTGGGAAATATTATCGCACCCGCCGTACTCTCCAGACCTCGTCCCGTCCGACTATCACCTTTTCGCATCGATGGGACACTCACTCGCAGAGCAGCGCTTCGCCAATTTTGAAGAAGTCGATAAATGGCTCGTCGAATGGTTTGCCTTGAAAGAGAAAAATTTTTTTTGGAATGGTATCCATAATTTGCCTAAAAGATGGGCAAAATGTGTAGAATCCAATGGTGAATACTTTAAATAAAATTTTTTTGAGATTCCCTTGAGAATTAAGTGTTTTCTTTATTGAAAAAAACGGCAAACTTCAACTACCACCCCTGGTACACTTAACATAGCAAAGTTATGACAGGTCTCTCAAAACAACTTTTTTGTCGATGTTGAAATACTAACATGGAACAAAGAGCAGTTATTAAATTTCACGCAGAACTTGGTAAAAATGCATCAGAAAGATTCTGGTTGATTCAGCAAGTGTACGTCAATGATTGTTTCAGTAGAGCAAATTTTTTTCTGTGGCATAAACGTTTCTTCGAAAGCAGAGAGATTAGAAGATGATAATCGTGAAGGAAGGCCAATTTCAGCAAAACTTATTACATTCTTCGATAGTAAAAGAATTCTCCACTGGGAATTCGTCCCACCTGACCAAACAATTACTGGCATATATTATCTCAAAGTTTTAAAGAGTCTGACGGCCAGAATCCGTCTTATTTGTCCCGACTATCGTGATCTAGAGACCTGGTCTCTGTTACATGATAATGCAGCGAGTCAAACCTCACTCATTGTTCGTCAATTTTTGGATCGAAATTCAACTCAATTCAATTCAAAATTCAAGGATCGAAAGGATGTTTTTTTAATGACATTTCGACCATGAAAACAGATACAACACGAGCACTAGAGGCAATTCCACAAAATGAGCTAGAAAAAGCATTTGAATCACTGTTGAACCGCTGTAATACGTGAACTGAAATTGGAGGAGAATATTTTGAATAAAAAAATAGAAAAATATTCAGATATCTTGTTTCAATGATGTCAGTATACATTTTTATTATAACTACGTATGAGGATTAATGAAACTAAATTTTGAAATGTACATTCAAAAATTGCATAATTATCAAAAAGTATCTTGTGTAAAAACATTTAAAAGAAGGTTTTTATATCTTCTGTGTTGTATTTTTTCAAAATATGGATTTCACAATCCATTTAAAATTGCTTCAACCTCAATCAGCTCAAAACAATGTCTGAAAACGCGGTACAAATTTAAAATCTAAAAGGAGAACGTGGCGTTTTTAAACGTAAGGTGAAACGTTTCACACACTTTCTCGAAAATTATGATTCCGCTACTCAGTATCCTGCGTTAGCAAAGCAAGTGAATGAGCTTGAGGAAACTCGTCAAAGTTTTGAAAGGGTACAGTGTCACTTAGAAGATTTAGGGTAAGGAAATTTAACTAAACTGTCTAGCACACCAGGTTTTGGAGTAACTTTAAATTCAATGATAAAAAAATGTTCATTTTGGCCAAATTTACGAATTTATTGTGGGAGAACAGATTTTTTTTCATCATTTCCGAAAGCGGCACCGCATACTGCTACTCTTCAGTTTTAAAATCCATTTTAGATTGCTGCTGCATGATTTTTACATTCTCATCATATGAGAAGGTATTGGTTTTATGTGAAAAATGACTTTGGAAATTTTAATCAAATCTTTACGTTTTGAGACCCCGTGAGTCAGACAAAACGGGTTTTACGAAAGTGTCTCTGTCTGTCTGTAGTAGGTCGTGTGCGGCATAACTCTCGATAGAATTATCAAATTGAATTGAGCTTTGGCACACTTTATCAGAGCCGAAAAAGTAAGGACAAGTTCGTTAACCAGCCACATCCAATCAAAATTGAGGGATTGAGCACTACTTTTGTGTTTTTGAAAATAACTTTTTCAAAAAATCAAAAATTTAAATACTGGTTTTTGATAGTGCTCATAAATCTCTAGAAATTATCCTGATAACATTTTTTGATTAAATCAAAATTAGAAATGTAACAGCATATTAAAACTTGAAAAAAGTCAATATCAAAATTCCATTTTCCAGTTAAATTATACGAGATAAGAAAAAACGTTATGATACAATATTATTTTCTACATAAAGACCTACGAATTTTAATTGTAACATTTTTTCATAAGATTCTTTTTTTTTTTTAATTAAAAAAAAAACGATTGAAAATCCAAAATTCAATTTTTTAACAATAATATGTAAAATACGAAAAAAACGTAAGAATACAAAGTTGTTTGTTTCAAAAAGATCTACAAATTTTGTCTCACACAGTTTCTGAAAAAAACATATATTTTTCGTTTCAATTCCAAAAAATACGATTAATAAATTAAATTATTTTAATCATGTAATTTATTAAAAAGTTACTGAAATGTATACAGAAAATCGAGCGCGAAGCATGAGTGTCATGATGAGAATGTGTTCCTTAAGGCCGATAGAGCCTTAAGTAAATTGAATTTCCTGTTCTACTTGAACTGAAAAAGAAATTCAGTGAATTTGAGAAAATGAGTAATTTACATTATCTTTAATATTATAAAATTGGTTTGAGCTTCAGTATTAAATTATAAAAAATAATCTTAAATGTATGGGAAGAGCACAAGACCGAGCGCGAAGCGCGACGATCAAATCGCGCGCCCTAGGCGCGCTCATACTTGTGAGCGAAGCGCGCGACAATAATGTACCCGCGAAGCGGGCAGATTTTTTTAAAATTAAAAAAAGCAAGTTTGGATTTATAATACTGGTCAAGCGTATTGGTGATCCAATGAACTATTGGCACCAATCTTATCGATTATAAATGTCAATTGTCAGGAACCCCAATTTAGACTATGACATCTATGTCATCATCATCTGATCTTATCTTCACTGTCTAGATCATCATTATCTTCTGATCTTGCCTTCAATTACTGGATGATACCTTAATATTGTTATATTAGATCTGCCATTTTGGTATAATTCAATAAGAATTACACCCTCTCATTGCTGATGAGAATGTAAAACGTGACAAGAGTTGTTCAACGCAATGGTTCATTGGATCCCTAATACTGACCAGCATGACCAGTATTAAAAACTCAAACTTGCATATTTCAGCTTAAAAAAATCGTACAGCGGCAATCAAAAATGGATTTTAAAGTTGAAAACTAGTAATAAACAGAAGGACTGTGTTATTGAACAACAACGGGTCAAATCAAAATGAAAATTAATCAGTTAATCATGCCCTAAATGTACTTCCAGATAATTTTCAGCTTTCCTCTCTAGTACTACCGTCTTTTAGTGGAACGTACGATGCTTGGCTTAGATTTCATGATGTTTTTACATCTATGATGGATAAAAATCCAAACTTATCGCCTATTTTAAAAATCCGTACAACAAGAGCTAGTACAGCGATCTTATGTTCATACTGTTAGGAACAGCATCACATTTTTTCGTGTGAATCCTTTCTGAATCTCTCTCCTATAGAAACATTTAAATTTTGCAAAAAGGACTCTCTTTGTCTGAATTGCTTAAAATCAAATCACTGTACGAGCAAGTGCAGTAACGGTCCCTATAAGAAATGCCAGAAGAAGCACAACACTCTACTACACTTCGAGAAAAATTCTGAAAATAGTGAACATGGATCAAATTCTGATACACTCCTTTCTACTAAAAAGTTTCTTGCAAATGAAGCAACCTCGGAAAACTTATTATCCACGGCTATAGTGGATAATATCAATAAGCAAGGCAAATTCAAACAATGTCACCTATTATTAGATAATGGTTCTCAGTCTCATTATTTGACTGACAAAATTGCTTCTCTTTTAAATTTGCATAAAAAATCTGCAGATATTTAAGTTTTGACATTAGGCTCAATGTCGACTGCTGTACGCCAGTTTGTGTTAGCCACAATCAGGTCACGTTACAATGACTTTACGCAAAATGTCGAATTCCTTATTCAAAAGGAATTAAACTATTTAGTTCCTTCCATTCAAATTAACCGCGAATCTCTCCGAATTCATAAAAATATTTTCTTGGCCGACTCCAATTTCGATAAGCCTGGTGGAATTGATGGTATTATTGGCGTAGGGCTCTTCTATAAACTGCTCAGTATACGCCGGAAAGTACCTAGAATTCATCCGGATTCACTCCTTCAAAAAACAGAATTAGACTGGATAGTCGCAGGAAAAATATAGGGTATACCTTTTTCTAATCGTGAAGTAGTTCAGTGCAATGCAATGCAAAGCCAAACCTCTTCATAATCAGAACTCAATAAATTTTGGAAATTGAAGGATATTTCCTCAACAGAAATTCTTTCCAGTGAGGAAATCACTTGCGAAGATTTTCGTAATTCAGCCTTTCGACGATTATACTCTTTAGAAAATCGATTTTAAAAATAATTTGAACTTAAGTCTCCTTACGCTGAGTTTCTCAGTGAATACGAGCAACTTATGTAAGCACATGTCATTATTTGATGACAAGAAAGTTTCTCGAGGATTTTATTTGCCTCACCATGCCGTGATGAAGGAAGATAGCCTGACTACTAAGATTCGAGTAGTTTTTGATGGCTTCGCTAAGTCCTTTTCCGGTACCTCACTCAATGATACGCTTATGGTCGGCTCTACACTTCAAGACGATCTTTTTACGCAATTAATTCGATTTCGATCTCGGAAATACGCTTTAATAGCGGACATGGAAAAAATGTATCGTCAGGTCAAGGTACATCCTGAAGATACTGTCTATCAAAAGATTGCATTTCGTGACAATCCAAAGGATCCTATAAAAGTATATACTCTAGATACAGTTACGTATGGAATAGCGTGTGCTTTCTTTTTGTCTATTCGCGCCTTGCACCAGTTAGCTCACGATATAGGCTAAGCGCACCCCTTAGCAGCCTTGGCTTTGAAACAAGATTTTTATGTTGATGATTTATTGACAGGTGCTAACACCCGTGAAAAATCTCTCATCCTTCGAGATGATATTATTCAACTTCTGCGTAAAGGGGGTTTCAATTTGCAAAAATGGGCTTCCAATGATCCTTCTCTTGTTTCTGATCTAAAAAATAATCGAGATGATTCCCACATGGTTCTAGATCCATCTAGCTCAATTAAGACACTAGGAATTAATTGGGATTCGGTTTTTTATACAATAAATCCACCCAATTCTAAAGAAAGATTTTCAAAGCGATCCATTTTGTCACAAGTGGCAAAGCTTTTCCATCCCTTAGGTTTTCTAGGTCCAGTTATTGTACAGACAAAGCTAATGATACAATTTTTATGGAAGGCTCACATTGTCTGGGACGAAGGAGTATCGCCTGAAATTCATACCCTTTGGATCGAATATACATCGCAACTTGCTCTCCTCAATAATGTCCGATTCAATCGATGCATTGTCTTTTTCAAAATTGCAGATATCCAATTGCATGGATTTTGTGATGCAAGCAAAAATGCTTATGGAGCTTGCATCAATTTACGGTGCACCGACAATGCAGGTCAAATTTACTCAAATCTCATATGCTCGAAATCAAGGGTTGCCCCCATTAAAACAATATCTTTCGCTCGCTTGGAGCTTTGTGCAGCCCTGTTACTTGCAAAATTACAAAGCGTTCTATCTGAAGCTCTAAAAAAAAAGTACACTGTATATTTTTTTCGTCTGATTCAAAGTTTTGTCTTCAATGGATAAATACGTCGCCCCATCTTCTTCGAACATTTTGCGCTAATAGAGTTACTAAAATTCAAGCTCTCACGCAATCTGTAGACTGGAGACACGTATCGTCTCTTGATAACCCTGCCGACCTTGTTTCTCGAGGGCAAAGGCCTCAGAATTTTTCACAGCCCAGCATTTGGACCCATGGCCCTACTTGGCTCACTCAGTCCCAAGATGCATGGCCGAAATCTGAAATCCAGCTTAAAAATTCTCCTGAATTGCGAACGTCGGCTGTCACTGAAGCTTTATCGGAAAAACATTCTCTTCTTTCAAAGCTACAAAGCGTTCTAGAGCATTGTCTACGTTTTATTCATAACGCAAAGGGTAAAGAGAAGCGCACTGGCGTTTTGACTATTGCAGAACTCAATGCCTCCATGAATAGAATAATTCAGCTTACGCAAGCAAAAGAGTTTTCCAGGGAAATAAATTGCTTACAGGGAAACAAACTTACTAGTCACAACAGCAAACTGTTTCCCCTCAATCCCTTTCTAGACAATGGAATCCTTAAGGTAGGCGGTAGGCTAGTGAATTTTGAATTAACACATGAGAAAAAACATCCTATACTGCTCCCGCGAAATCATCACATCACAACTCTGATCATACGTGATGAACATCTGCGTCTCCAGCACGCTGGAACTAAAGCGATTCTGTAGTCAGTTCGAGAGCGTTATTGGTCGATAGATAAAAGAAATACAACGCATCGTATAATTCACCAATGCGTTCCGTGTTTTCGCGCTAAACCACGTAGGGCAAAATACGTCATGGTGAATTTGCTCGCCAAGCGAATCCAATTTACCCGGCCTTTTGTTCACACGTGTATTGATTATTGTGGACCCTTTTTGGTGAAGGAAAAGCGGCATCGGAATCGTAATGAAACTAAATATTATGTAACAGTATTTGTTTGCCTAGTTATTGAGGCTACAAATATCGAATTAGTGAGTGATCTCACTACAGAAGCATTTCTCGCTGCTTTAAAAAGATTTTTTAGTCGTCGCGGAAAGTCAAGCTCTTCAATTTCGGATAATGTGACAAATTTTGTAGGAGCAAACCGCGAGCTTGCGCAACTTCAGGAATTGCTTCTGTCAGATGAGCATAATAAAGCTGTAAAATCATTCTTATTCAAACAAAGGGTTATTTGGACCTTCATACCCCCTCGATCTACACATTTCGGTGGACTATGGAAGGCGGGTGTGGAGTCATTTGAGTAACATTTTACACGTACTGCAGGCAATAGGGTCCTTACCTTAGAGTAACTTCAGACTTACGTAATTGAAATTGAGGAAATTTTGAATTTCCGTACTCCTCCTCTCTCATCCGATTCTAATGAACTGCGCCCCTTGTCTCCAGAAATCCTATTACAATCGACACCATGGTAATCCTGAAGTAGGAAAATGCGCCACCTTTTTACTAGAAAATCGATCACCTGATCTCTTGCCAAACTGGCGAACATGGAGTTTTTAGCGTTGCCTTAGTCAAAACTGAGGCATGTACTTACAAAAGAGGCGTGAAAAGGCTGTGTCCTCTTCCCGTTGAACAACGAAACGCCAGCCAGAAGATTTAAATTTTGAATTTTGTGCTATCTAGCCTTCTTCTTAGTAAGATGTTGTTTTTATCAAGACCCTCATTTAAGATTTTATGTATATATTATTCAGGGCTATTCATTTATACTAAGAGCGTGATGTTAACTAATTTCTCTTAGGTGTACAAATTAGTTTTCGCCGTTTTTTTATCAAAAATTGGGCATTTATTGTGATAGAACGGAACCTTATGTTTTATTCGAAGTATTGTCCATCGTATTGTTCTTCTTACGCTTAGCACGAATCTTGATCCAATAATGCTTCCAATTACGCAACTTCATATACTTTTGGCCTTCCGCTACGTTCTTTGTCTTCGATGTCAAATTCACCGTTCTTAAACTTTTGAAACCACTCACAACTTTTCTCACTTAAGGCAGACTTAACATATTTTTCCACAAGCAACCAATGCGCATCAGCCACAGATTTCTTCAAATTGAACAAGTAATGATACTTATTCGGCTCAAAACTCGACATTTTCGCACACACAAGAATATATTATACTGATCAAAATTCACTAATATTTCAAGGTTATGTTGTTAACAGATGTACAATCTTACGACAGTAGCGTTTTACATCTGTCAATTTCAACCAAAACTTACTGGTGACGCCAACTTTTGTCAAACGGTGGAAACTTATTTGTACATCTGATAATTTCGAGAGTTTTTTCCTTTATAGCACGAAACATCTGTACGAAATTGGCTGCCTTAGATTGCATGTATCTTTCATGTTACTGCTGCTTATTTTATTCCTATCCTTTAAGTCTTTTATGGTTTATGTTTATATTTAAGTGCTTTATTGAGGTCAACTGAAGTAGCTATCCGTCAATACTGGGGAACTCATTATGAGTCTGTTTGAGGCCTATCTACTTGTATGCCTTCTATGAGTCACACCCACCTCAAAAGGGACGTCATTAGCCTTGTCTTCCACTTAACACTTACTCTCTCCCAAATTATAGGAAAATAAGGACGATTTTGTACTCCGATACTTTTCAAAAATGCGCTTCGTTTCGTCAGATCAAAACTGTCACTCGTTTGAGCAATAAGCTTCTGTCTACTCTATTTTATATGTAAATGGTGTATTCCAGATTTGTATTCTTTAACCATGTATCAAATATACAGGCAGTGTATTTTATCTCAAATAATTATTTACAAATTTACTTCTAAATAATGTACCTTTGATTAGTTTCGAAGGTCATCGAGTCAAAGGATTTGTCATAAAAGTGTTAGGTGACAAAAATTACTTTTTTTCACTAAATTGACTACAGTTTTTATACCTTAAAAGTAATGAAATATTCAGATAGAATGGTAATAGAATTTTTTATGTTAGTCACATGTCATCGACATTTGGATAGGGCTGAAATTGTTAAAAAATTCATTGACGATTTCCATAATTTCTTATTCCTTTTTTAGGAAACTTCTAAAAAAGTTGTCAAAATTCTTATTGACTAGTCATATACAACTTTGCTTCCGCCGTTGTTCGATAGATGACTGCAGCACTAAGTGCTGGTCGAAATAGGCAGATAAAAAATGTCACACAGTAAGCTTGGACATCTGCTAACATAACGACAGCACCACATTAGTAAGACTCGTTATTTGCGCGAAGTTTTGATTTTCTTCTTACTGTTGAAGAAAACTGCGGCTGAGGCTCATCGAATGCTCTTATTGACTTACAGTGAGGCTGCTCTTAGTGAAACAATGTGCCATGAATGGTTCCGTCGCTTCAAAAACGGTGATTTCGATCTTGACGACCATCGCTGATGTTATTTATTATGAGCTGTTGAAACCGAACGAACCCATCACTGGGGAACGGTATCGAACGCAATTGATGCTTTTGAGCTGAGCACTGCGCGAAAAACGGCCACAATACGAGCAGAGGCACGAAAAAGTGATTCTATAGCATGACAACGCTTGGCCTCACGTTTGAGAAACCCGTTAAAACCTACCTGGAAACGCTCGAATGGGAAGTCCTACCCCACCTGCCGTATTCCCCAGATATTGGGTCACCTGATTATTACTTGTTTCGGTCGTTAGCAAATGGTCTGGCTGATCAGCAGTTCCGCTCATATGAAGACATCGAAAAATGGCTTGATTCGTGGATAGCCTCAAAAGATGAACACTTTTACCGTAACGGTATTCGAGCTCTACCAGAAAGATGGGCAAAAGTTATAGCTAACGATGGACGATACTTTGAATGATTCATTTGTAACCGTTTTTTTCACAATAAAGTTGCATTTTCATTAAAAAAAAAAAAACAGCGGGAACTTAGTTGCGCACCTAATACTATTTTGCAGAAATTGCTTCTATAACATCTCTAAAATATTTCTGTAAACGGATTTTTTTATATTCGAAGTGATTAAAAAAATGCAGACGAAGAACAAAGCAAGTAAAGCTCTTCGTGCGATGCTTACTTAAGGGAGTTACTCACCTACCCGCCTAGTCAAAACAGGGTTAAACACGCAGGTTGAATACAGTAGTACTTGATCTGGCAACATCGCATCTTGTTTTCTCGTGTGCGCACAGGTGTACAGTCGCACATATGGTCACGTCAGTACCGAAGAAATGTTTCTAAAGGTGAAATCCCATGACAGCAGAAAGCGCAAAGCAGAAAAGGGACAGCCAGTTACAGAAGAATTTCAGATTGCTTTTTTCTTAAAGGTGTTCTGTAATTGGCTGCTCGTTTTCTGCTTTGCGTTTTCTGCAGTCATGGGATGGCACCCTCAGACATGAAATTATACAATGAATTAAAAAGTTGCACATCCGTCCAAATGAGGAAAAAATGATTGCCTCTGACATCACGTTAGCTATGGTTATCGATGCATACAAAGAACATGGTTTTGATGGATTATTTCGTTTGTTTGGTGCTGATAAAAACGGGAAAATTTGTGTGACAAATAATAGGAAGGTTAAAAATAAAATCTGTGATTATCTGAAAACAAAATACTAATTTACTTTAGTTTAGTTCGTATATATTTATTGCATATGTATCAAATATTCTGAATAATACTCAATGAACGATTGTAATGATAATAGATATGTATTGAAAAATTGTTATATCGATTCAAGACTGTGAAAATAAGACAAATTTAGTATGTTATTGAGGAAGATTTTACGTACTACGTATTATGATATGTATGTAAATAAAGTTGTTTGTATGTACTTAATTCGTTTATTTATCATACGAATAATTAATATGTTATATTTCATTTATTAAAAACATGATTTTCATAACAAATTTTAATCACCAGTCGGTACGAGCTGCTGAACAGATATAACGCATACATTTCAAATTTCGCGCACATAACCTACGAATGCGACGTTGCCACATATCTAACCAAAGACCAAAATCACAGCAATTTCCAACCTTCATCGTATTTGTTATTACTTTTAGAACCCACCTTTGAATGTTATTGAAGTTAATAACTATTCCTGAACATTTTATTTTTCTACTGTTCAAATCCCGTTATGATCTGTTCGTCAGTTGAAAAGATATCAATGATAATACACGATAAACTCCGCGATTTCTCATAAGAGCCCATCTTGAATCAACTAGAGAGGCGCAAAATAGAAATATGAATATCTCACTAAAAAACCAACCTCAGACCTTGGAATTTTGTACGGATAATTGTTTAATTATATTCTAACGCTCTGCAAAGTTTAAAATTTTTCTGTTCGTTAATTGTTCATCCTGAGTAACTCCCTTAAACTTTCAAACGCTTTTTTCTCAAAAATGCATTTTTCAAAATGGCTGCCACGATATCTCAAAAACTAATCAACCTATTGCGCCCCAAATTTCACGCTATACTTAGAACATCAATAGTTCTATCCCGGACTAAAACTGATTGCCGATATTCTGGAAAGCGTTGATATCCCCTAGCGACTTCGGGTTTGTTACAGGAGAGCTCGCGCTACGAGCCTAGCGGAAACTGTTCTAGTTGCTACCCCAGAACACCTGCTACACCGCTGTGTAGAAGTTGCGCTGAATGCCTTCTCCTAGGCGTTAGATAACTAATGTTATGACCAAATTGCCTTTAGAAGATTTTAGAGATGGAATTAAATTCTTAACGAAAAAAACTTTTTGTCAATTTAATAACAACTATTACAGAAAAATTTTCTAAACTACTACGGACTCGCCAGTATCTTCCACTTTGGCTGACTTAGTAATGCAGGACGCGGAGACAAATGTATTGGAAAAATTTGACTGCAACATTCCAGTTCAAACTGGACACAAACACACACAAACTAATTGGTTCCGTAATAAAACTTATTCTGGTAGATTCTTAAATTATCTTTCTAATTATCCTTTATAACACAAAATTGGAACTATAAAAAACCATCACAAAAATATTAGTCGCGTGTCAACGAAGTGCATAGGAGAAATATAAACCATATTGTCACTGCATATAAGCAAATTTGAGGAACAAAAGGAACGAACGAAATCAGGAACGAAACCAGGTACAATAACAAATTGCCGATCGGAATTGTACGTCGTCAAGGCTGCTTTTCTAGGTGCGATAAACGTTTTTAAGGTGTGGGAATGAGTGTTAATCAAATTTAAAACAATAGTTGAATCTGACTAGAAATACAATTTATCCACTTGAAATGGGAAAGCCTTGATTGTGGTGCTGTATAATTGCATCAAAAGATTGGCAGCACATAGTTCTAATTTGGGTATCGTAGTGGCCTTCAAGGGTGCAACTCGTGATTTTGAACAAACCAAACTACTTTTGTAATTACCTTTCTGATCAGTAGAATGAAAATAGAAACAGACACCATAGGCCTTCTCACTTGCGCCGCATAATCCATGTAGCTGGATCTCGACTACATTTGAAATAAGAAGACAACGATCAAATTTTATGTTGTTGAGAAGTTGCAACTGTTTCCGATAATTGATCCAAAGATTTTGTACTTCTTCGAGAACAAGAGTGTCCCATGAAAGTTGAAGTTTCCAAAGCTGTTGGATCATGATTTTTGCTATCACTACGACTGGACCAATTAAGCCTAACGCGTCGAACAGTTTTTAAATGTGTGATAAAACTGAACGTTTAATAATGGGTTCGTTCGAATCCTGTAAATTAACCGTGTAAATAATTTTAACAGTTGCAGCATCCCAGTGTATCCCTAAAGCTTTCATGGTTT
Source organism: Diplolepis rosae (assembly GCA_030998225.1). NCBI lineage: Eukaryota > Metazoa > Arthropoda > Insecta > Hymenoptera > Diplolepididae > Diplolepis > Diplolepis rosae. Next base: position 4,951,295 of record JAPYXD010000608.1, on the reverse strand, counting down.
CTGAAGGGTCCAAGAACATGAAGGCCTTGGAGTTTTTGTCTGAGAAATGTTTAATCAATTGAGGATCGTTGGATACCCATTTTCTGACGTTAACCCCCCCCCCCCCCCCCCTTTTAAAAGATCGGCTAAATCGTTTCGACGACTAACTGCTTCAAAATTTTAGCAATTTACAAGTGGCTCGATGGGAGTATTTTAAAATTAGATTATCTGGAATACGACCAGCGAGAATCCAACTTAAACACGTTTTCTGGAACACAGCAGTTTGACTTTTAATACCAATTTATCCCGAACGCAAAAGAAGGTAAAAGAATTCTGCACCTATCAAGAAATCGATTTCGGACGGTTCTTCAAAATTTGGGTCAGCTAAAACGATGCCGTCAGGAATTTGAAAAAAAAAATTCTGAAGAGGAAGAGAAGGCATTACTCCACAAATTTCCTTGAAAATTAAACAAGATAAACTGATTTCAATATCAGTGTGACGAGACTTTATTTTTTTCGCAATGATATATTTCACATTCGAATGCAAATTTTGCACGCCCTTAAGTTTAATGTCAACTCCTTGCCTTTTAAGCCCTAATGAATTGGCCAGATTCTTAGTTATTGAATTGCACTGAAAGCAAGAGTTTAAAACAGCGCGATGGGGTTGATATTTGTCCTTAGAATTTAAAATGTCAACGACTGCCGTTCCTAAAATGACCTGTGAAGTTAACTGAGTCTGAAAACTCGCTAAAGTCATTTTTTACTTTATTGTACCTTTCCTTGGGAGACATACTTAGAAAGGTGAGACACGAAAGAAGCGTGTGCTATTCAGAACAGATGAGACAAGTAACTTCTGTTGTTTTAGAATTGGAAGACACTGTTGTTTTATTACACGATTGAAATCGCTTAGAATTATTTTTTGCTGTTTGATTTGTGGAATTTTGATTCTGTTATTGAAATTAACTTTGTTTTTGAAAAGAAATTTGTCTCTGAAAAGACTGGGTGTTATCTATAAGAGCCCGCTGTTCTGGAAATGAAATGATATCTTTAAAAAGGGGCAAGCTTGTTTCCTTTAAAGATTCTTCCCATTGTTCTAGCGTATAATTATTCAATTTATCATCAACAATGAATAAGAGAAGCGTGTCCCGATGATCTACTGGTTGAACGAGAGCCTTGAGAGCTCTGATGTGCTTTTGTACGGTATTCAATAAATTGCGGACTGAGAATTCTTTAGAAACGCATGGAATGTCTAACAAAGTTCTCACATGACTTTCAACAATAAATTTACGATTATCGTATCGTTTCTTTAAGAGTTCCCAAGCGACCGAATAGTTGTCATTTGTCGTTTCAAGTGACACAATGTCTTCCGCTACTTTACCCCTTAGACTGGCCTATAGATAAAGTCAAAATAATATATAGTATGAGGAAGACATTGAATGCTTTATTCAATAAAAAAAAATTCTTGTCATTATCTTTTGTCGTTTGCTTGCAATACATTTACGAAAATGCGTGTGGAAATCAGAGAGCGAACCAGAAGACCCCCTTAAGTAAGCTTATTTTATACATATTGATCAGTATGAAATTAAAAATAGATTTAATTTAAAAAATTTTGAGCTAGTCGTTGCACTCGTTTAGGGGTCTTAAAACTCCGCACTTGAATTCTTTAGTTTAATCAATCATCCATATAACTTAATTAGTTATTCTAATTCCATAACGCTACTAAAACTGAACATTCCTAATCAACAACTTTTTGTTTTTTCGCGGTCTTCCACCTCTCTCCCACCTACGCCAGAAGATCCAATCGGGTCTTCTACTCTGGAAGATCTCTCGCGGTCTTCCATTTCTATCTCTTCCTTTTTCTCGAAGTTCGCCACAGCTCCGGTAGTGGAAAGCTATATTTATTTATTAATTAAGTTTTTAGAATTAAAATAATTTGTTTTAAACCTTCTAGGTACTAATCTGATAAATCAAATACTCGCCATTTTGTTTTTCATAAATCTCTCCTTCTCTCTGTTTGTCTTTCCGTTTCCTTCTCAATACGGATCGGAACCTTATTCTGTTTATATCTATTAATATGTTTCTCTTAAAATTTCATTACAAACCATCTTATCGATATCCTGCAGGTAATAGTATATTACGTGCCTAGGCGCACAATGAGGGTTATTACGAGACTCGCTTAAAATGTTCGCAGGACTAATCGCGCCTCGGCTTCGTCTCGACTTTGCCTCAGCTACACTTCGGCTACGCCTCACCTAAGCCTCGACTATGCCTTGGGTTCGATCTCCTGCGAGCATTGTCGCTCGTCGCATAATAACCCTCATTATGCGCCTAGGCACATAATATACTATTATTTCTATAATTAATTTTTGTAAATTTAAGTATCTTTAAAATTTATTTTCATTCTAAATTAATTTTAAATTCTTTTCTTATTACACAGAGAGAAGAAGAAAATAAAAAAATTTACTATGTCTTTGATACCAAACAATTGATACACAACATTGATGTTGGTGACTATGTTTAATTTAAATGTTATACTTTTGACAAATTACCAATTTTCCCTGATGAGGAAGCCATTGTGAGCTTCCAAACGTTGGAAAATATATTACATTTTCTTTCACCTTTGTCTGAAGAAGTCGTTTTATTTCAAGAACAACTCTATGTTTATCAGAATATTGGATACTCAGACGTTGTAACAACAAACAACACTAAATCATTTAGGAAAATTATAAATTTTAGTTTTACTTCATCTGTTGTTAATTCTCGAATGACTCTCTAAAATTACATTTATTTCAATGCCTGTTATATCTAAAAAGATGCTTCTAGCAATTTTATGTACAAAGTGGTAAAGATAAGTTGAAAAAAAATTACATAAATTAACTTTTAAATCTACGATTTTATACTACTAAAAATTAACCCGACTTTCTTACACTTTTGTGACACTTTTAAAGATTGAAACACATGAATTTCAACAGCATTGCCTATTCCAACAATTAGCAGTCATTAAAAGTTATAAACTGTAGTTTAAATTCCCCTAATGCCACCATTTTTACTGAAAAAGTTTAAGAAATAAATTTTGATGTATTAACTATTTTTGTGTGTTGTATGTCATTTAAAAATCTTAAAGAAAAATTTTAACCGTGGTTCTTAAAATTGTTTACTTAATTGTGCACAATGGACGAGTGGAGTTTTAAATCATATATATGTGATCTTTTATTGAGCTATAATTAAGAATTATTGAATTCTACAATGTAAAGGTAAATGAAATTCTAATTATCCAAAATAATAATGAGTGAGACTAAGCAAGACACGATAGCATAGGAAACAAATGCGCCAGTTTTCCATAGAATTGTGTCTCGCTTGACCTCTTCTGTTTTCGTTTACGCCTACTTACGAGCGCGAGATAAAAACGATCCAATTTTTATTTCGGATTACCCAGTTGGCACTTCCTACACCTGACTAAGTGCGACAATTATCACTTATTGATTCATTTACGAAGCAGTCGATTGAGGTGATATTTTGGAAACGAATTATTGGACAAGGTGTTGTGCTCAGTTGAAAAATGATAGGATATTGCTGTTATAGTGAGAACTGTATTGTATGGAAGAAAAAATGGACTTAGACAACTTATAAGAGGGATAATTTGCCGGTGCGAGTTGCCTGAGCACGTGAAGTGTCATGTGCCACGTGTTTAAAGAGATCGTCGAGAGGTAGGGAGGGTGTTTGTTTTCATCTGTTCCAGGTTATTTGCCGGTGAGAAATTAAACGATGGAGAAAGAAAGAGCGGTTCATCCGACTACATACGATGTTTGTAAGTATAAAAATTGTAAAAATGGACGATACTGAGAAACCGTACCATTTATATCGTTTTTCTGAACGATATGTTATGGCTATTTGCTACTCAACAAGAAGCCACATTCATATTTTTTTAGCATTCTTAGTGATTTTTCAAATCATTTTTCTATTTCTTTACAAAAAAATATTATGTAGGATAATCATTACAGCTCCTTAAAGATTATAATTCTTTTCGCGATCACATAGATAAAGCAGTATAGAAAAGTGAATTCGCAATGGGCCCGAGTACAATGAAGATTTAAACTCTAAGTTGAAAATTAAAGATCGTCTGCTTTTTGTCATGTTATATGATAAGAAAGGACGCATTCGAGTATTTTTTTCGAAGCACAATGCAGACTTATGTTTTTAAATGTCTCCAGTAAAAAAGCAATTTTAGATAAGGTTTTAGCAGTGAAAATATGAGTTTAATTCCTTTTGTGTATTAAAATATATTTTCACACATAAAATTTTTTGTCGAAAAATGCATCTTTTTGCAGACATTGAAAAATAAGGTTCCTACCCATATATTTCTAGTGGAAGAATGTTCTCAGTGTTTGACAAAGTAGAGTTAGTATTCGGTGATTAATCGGAATGCATACTTTGAAGGAATAACTGCTGTTTTAACAATAAGCACTATTCTGGCATAATTCGCTGTAATGTGTAATAATTTCGTTCCCTATACTGTACTACATACTATTACATTATATTTAATAATAAATAGAATTATACTTATATAAATTTCCATTTACTAATAATTTTTGTTACAACAGGAAATAAGAAGATTCTTCAAAACTGGTTAGCGTCAAGTATTCGAAAAGCGGGTTTGAGCTGCATACATTTCAGACCTGAAATGTGACACTAATGTTCAAGTTTATTCTAAACCACTTCTTAACTTTTATGATGAAGAAGATAATTTGTAATGGGCTGCAACTGAACCAGATGTACCTAGAAAGGAATGATCTAAAGCACTGGAAACAAAAACAAACCAATGCATAGAACTGCAAGTAGCCCAAAAACAAATAGCTGATGTCAACAAACAAAATCGTTGCATGAAAAGGACAGTAAATCCACTTATTCAGCAACTGGATTGCACAAGAAAGCAGCGAAACTGTTATCGAGAAGAACTGCAGAAGTTGAAAAATGAAACTGTGGACGAATTTCTTGATAGAAAAAATGCAATTGTAATGTTGCAAAAACTATGGTACATCTGCAATTTCATAAAAGACAGACATACTACACGAAGGATGAACAAGAATTGGTGAAACATATGTTTTAACATTCGGGGGATGGATATATAAAACTGCGGAAAGCTGGTTGTAATTTACCCCATCCTAATTCGGTAAGATGGGTTGCTGATTTCGACATCAGATCTGGAATCTGCGAGAATATTTGTCAAAAAGTTAAAGAAAATCTTGCGAAACTTCCATGGAAACAAAGAATATGTGCTTTAAAGATAAACGAAATGGCTATGCGCGCCTTCGAAGAGTACATTAAGGGATTGGACTGCATAGAAAGATTAGTGAACCTTGGACCTATAGGAAGAATTGACGAAAGGGCTAAATATGCATCTGTTTTCAGCAAGACTGACGCTTCTGCAATGAGAACAGCAGGAAAGGGGAACGGTATAAATAGTACGACGTGGCCAAAATCAGCAGATTTTTGTGAAAGAGTAGATACTCTGTTAGCAAACTGTTATCGTTTAGCATATGATGATGCTCGAAAAAAACCACTGTCTGCTAAAACTCCAGAGGTAGAAAAAATCCTAAGAGATTTAATCGAATGGTCCTCCAAATAGAGTACGAAACCATACGAAGAACACAACTCTGACGAACTTTGCAGGAGCGCAAACTGCGCCAAAACTTCGTGTAAGAACAAAGAAAATTACAACGCCAAAAATAGATCGACCGCCATGTTTTCATGGTCTGCCACAGCCTCTGAAAGGACTCATTAAAGTGAAATATAAAATCAGGGAAGAATATTCTGATTTTGATCTTGCTTGTGGTTTGGCAAACCAGGATTCAGTAGAACACATGTTTTTTAAAGATTCGCCAAAAAGGAGGATTTAATCTAAATCCTTCAGCTAGAATTTTCAAATCAAGTTTAAGGTACATTCGTGGCTGTGGGATAATTCAGAGCAGAGATAGGGCAAATGTTAGATGTGAACCAGCACGTTCTCTAATTGCTCTAGTTACTGCTGTGTCCCGACAATTAGCAGCCGCAGAAAGCACGCCTTCAATGGATGAGGTAGAAAACATTGAGAGAAATTGCAATTCACGAGAAACAGACAACTTAGAAGAAAGTTTAATTTCTCAGGATATACAAGATGACTTCGATGAAGTGTTGCAAATGTTAACGGAATACGAAGAACAGATTCAAACGCACTCAAACCATGTCTACGGAATGCCTGAAAACATGGAAGAAAACAATCAAGGCGAGAATGTTATGCTCGAAGTCTTCTGCAAACGCAATTTTCTTGAAACAGGGCATTGAAAAGGACATTAACAAAAGCAATTAATCTGAAAAAATGGAATTAAATCGCATAAAAGCTATTCTAAACGAAGAGCTGAGCTTTTATGAAGACAATGCCATTACTAATTTCGCCGGAGCGATAGCCCGTCATGTCACAAGAAAATTCAATTATGCAGAATGCCGTAGTGGTTTGATAAAACCAACATCCGAACCCCTGGACGAGAACGAATTTTACACTGATCAACGCGAATTTGCCCAAAAAAATTGGTTTAAAGAGAAAAATAAAAAATGTCAAAAACGTCACTTAGAAGGTTTGAATTATCTGTACAAAATTAAAATTCACGGTCAAACCCATGATAATAACCAGAAAGCAAATAGAGCTCATGCTACAATACGCAAAGCACCAATTCATAAGGGTCAAAAACTAAAGTAAAACTAAAAGTAAGTAGAAACTTAAACATTACATTACATTCTACTTGACCGATTTGCCTAAACAAGCACTCAAATTGAAGGCAACTGAATCCTCTACAACTTTCTATTCTAAATTTTTCAGGTCGGCCCAATATTTCAGATGCTAGCGATTTTAATAAGTTGGAAAAGTTGAATTTTTTTGACAAAAATCGAGTTCGAAAATTCACTTAGCGTCCTGGGAAGAATAGAAATCGTAAATATTAGCCAACTTGTCCAACTTATTAAAATCGCTAACACCTGAACTACTAGCCCGATCTGAACACTTTAGAATAGAAAGTTGTAGAGGATTCAGTTGCCTTCCATTTGAGTGCTTGTTCAGGAAAATCGGTCAATTAGAACTCGAGATATACTCAAAAACGTCGGAACAACTCTGAAAAATGAAAAAAAAAGTTTCGAAGATTGATATCTAGAAAGCGCTTCCATAAAAATTTGTTTGAGTGTGACTTTTGTGTTTAGTGGGCCAAAATATATGAAAAAGTAATATTAAGATGTGGTGAGCAGAAAAAATTTTTAATTTTGTAAACTAGTGTTATTCGTCTCAATTTTTGAATATGCTCTTCAAAAATTTTAGTTTGGGGATTTCATCATATCCTATCGCAAAAGAGAAGAATTACATCTAATCTCCGGATTGGATAATATTTGAAAAGTTGATCATGTATTTTTTGAAGCTTTTATTTTGAAGGTTAGTGTATTTAGTATATGTGAATGTCACAGCTTTCGTGGGCTGTTGACATTGAATTGAGAACTGGATTTGACGCGATGACTCATTCGATTGATTGCCGTGTTGCGACTGAAAAAAAGGCATTTAAACTCATTTCAAAAGCAGTAATTCACGTGGAATTTGTTAAAATTGCATACACTAAGGCGACAACTATCTATAAAGGTCGATCGGACTTCAAGTGAGAACGATGAATTGACTATACGGTTTGTTTATAAGTATTCACTAACGCTCCTAATTCGAACGAATTTAATACTTATGACGTAATATATAGTGCAATATCAGAAAATAATTTTTGTCTTTCTTTTCCAGTTTCTCTTCTGAAAAGTTCGCTTATTATTTATCAATACATTATAATATGCATTAACAGACGTAAATAGGAAGTTTTTCGATTTTTCCACCACAAATGCTGCGATCGAGGTAACAAATGTTTTTAAATCAGCCATGAAGCCTATAGCCCAGACCAGTCCTATCTGACTGTCACGAATTTTGTGGACCCTTACAGGTTCCACTTGGAACTAATATGCGGGGTGGCGCCACTTCTGTCTCTCCGGTTGGAACTGAGTATAGGTTAAATATAAATCTGACTAAAGGATTTTATCTATTGCAGTTTTCACATTAATTTGAGGAACAACAACAAACGCTTAAGACTCTACAATTATTTTCATTTCAAAATGGATATTACTGGTCCCATGATACTGTCGAATCTTATCTACGCCAGGTCAGCCGAATGTTAAGTTACTGATATAGTATATCCCTACACTCCCGAGCTTTTCTCAGCGAAAGTACTATCTATTTCACTATTTAAAGAACTATTTATTTAATTCAATTTTTGGTGATCCTACTTGCTTGAAAAACATTATAAGTTAAATTATATTATCATTTTTCTCATTCTATAGTGTTTGTCGGGAGAGAAAGAAGTGGCGCCGCCCAGCGAATTAGTTCCAAGTGGAATCTGTAGGGGTTCACATGACTCAATGTTAAACGGATCAAAGTCAGATAAGGCTGGTCCAGACATAGCACCCTCAGACTACCATTTGTTTGGATGTCAGCAGAACTCTCTTCATGAAACTAAGCTAGCTTTAAGAGAAGCTTGTGAAACCACTTGATTCAGTTTTTCAACCAGAAACCACAGAAGTTCTATATTGATAAAATCATGGCTCTGCTTGAAAAATTCCAAAACATTGTCGATAATAGAGGAGAATATTTGGTTTGAATAAATTGATCTTAACACTCTGATTTAAGTGTTCCTATTGTATTCAAAAAACGCCACAAACTGTGTCGACTAACCAATAATTTATTGTTTAAACAAATGGAAGATATATGAAAATAAACCCGTTACTTAAAAATAACAGATTGCCAGTCCGATTTCAGAAAACGGGAATTTAGACGAATTTTCGAAAAAAAAGAATTTTTCAAACAAATGGAATTCATGTTCAGGCCTGTTTCGGAAGTTTATTTTAGGTCTCCTTTACGTCACCCCCACTTCTCAAGGTACGTCATATTTCACGGACGCTCTAAAGTCACAATTTTCCATTCGCTGCCCATGTCAAGGCCCGAGTTCAAGACGCGTTCACTACCAAAAGCTGTACCTTCTAAAAATCATTATGACTTATTGAGCTATGGAATTTTTTTCATTCTCCATTTTCAAAAGCCGAGAGTTCCCTTTATTTCGGATGCCAAACAACAACCTTTTTGCTCGGCCCAAATGATTTGAATCATTCTAAGCACTTTTGCTCCGCCCTATCTTTAATTTTCATTAATTTTTTTTTTTTTTTTGTTGTCGGTTAGGTTGCCCAAGTTGACTCGAGTTATCCCGAAACCTGTAAATTATTTTTGTGAAACAAAATTATAATTCTGATTTGTAAGCGACAATTCATCCATTTAAGTTAAAACTCAATCAAATATTCCATAAAAATAAAAATTGTGGATGAATTATACATATATATATATATGCGTGTGTGTGTCAACGCGCTCCGACAAAAAGAATCTCAGGTCTAGAACTCCAAGTCAAGTTTTTACAGATTTAGGTGGTTTTGGAGAGTGTCTAGAACAGTGCAGTCAGAAATCGCCTATCTCAAAACAAAAAAGATATAGGCCTTTCCGTTTTCACGTGAGTTTTGCTACCGCAATGAGTGCCTTTGAGGCTATGCCTCTACATCAACGTAATCGTGGAACTCTCGTGTTGGTGAACACACAGATAGTCGACGCGAAGATATGGTCATAGAGGCAAGAAGTAGATTCGCCAAGACCTGTCCCCAATATTTGTTTCACGCTCTCGCTTCAATCCGCTCTCCCGTGAAATTCTCAATTTGGACCTGAGGTCCCTTTTCCTGGAGCACATCACATATATTTACGAGGTTTTAACTACTCCTTCACCTCCCCACTATCAATATCTCACTGTATCTCTTTTGTTCTGCATATTTTTTTCAGCGTGACTTATCATTTTTAACATAGTCGCTACCGAAAGTCAACATTCTTTGTTTGGAATTGTGAAAGACTTGTCGTTTTAATTTTTCCCAAGGTTCAATATCAATTTTTCAATCAAGTCAAATTGAAGCACTATAATTTTTTTCCGAAATAGTTGCATTTTTCGAAGTATTAAAGTAATTTTTCACGTCAATATTGACTATGTTAATTTTCAGAATAAACCATGAATCCCCGCACTTTAAACCAGAACTATATTAAAATTTAGTGTAATTTTTTTCGAACTTCGCTTCAAAAAGTCTCCGTGTAGATTCAAAACAAAATACTGGTAGGGGGTCCGATCAGAAGAGAAACGTTTGATTCAAATCCAGTTTTGATTGGACCACTGAGCGTTCTTGATAGACCAAAAGTAACGTCATGACAATAAATTTTATGTGCCTCCGGCGCGTAAACTCTTTTTTACGCTACAGCTGAGAGTAGCGTAATGTTGTGTATTACGATACAGAGAAATGTAATGTAAAAATTGAACTGCGCATATTACGATACAGCGGAGCGTAATCTTCTTCTCATTCTCCTTTTTCTTCATACATTGTTGGCACCGTACTGAAAAAGCCTTGTACATTTGAACTTTGCATGCATCTGTTACAATACGCTGCTACTACACAAGATCGAGAAAATCAAAATGGTCGGAAGTATTCGCGAAATGTCAAGTGAGATGGGCGATAATCACGGCAATTTCGACCTTTTCAGATTGAATTCGAGTGTACGCATAAAAACTCGTATGTGCGCCGAAGTCACATTAAATAGAATATGTGCCAATGCACACAATTCTGATAATTACGAGACTCGCTTAAGGGAATCGTCTACTTTTTTCCTTTCAAAAAATCGATTTTTTTTCACATATTTCTTATCTAAAAGATATGAGAAATGCGCTGTTAAATGGATTTAGTCAAATTCGTCATAGTTTGAGTGCTACAGGTCGTGAAATACACCTGCGTGCGATCAATTTGTGTGACATCGTAAATCTTTAAAGTCGATTTCCCAAAACTTGTGTTTTTGAAGATGGGGTAACCAGTTTCACCAAGAGGACTGTACATATCCAGTTAAACTTGTTTTTGTTCTTTTCAACTAACATGTCGCCAAAAGTTCACACGAGCTTTTTGCAAAATTTTATTTAGTTAAGTATTTAAATAAATAATTGTGGATCTAAATACATGAAAAAAAAAACAAAATAATTCAAAAAGCTCGTGTCACCTTTTGATAGAAATAATAACAAATAAAAATTTGTTTGGTTGCTCAGTTTTCAGACACTCTCAACTTGCAAAGTTGGCAACCTTATCTTTCTATACACTTTCGATGGAAGCCCAGGCAAGCGCGTGTTTTAGCTACGGGGATGGACATAATGAATTATGAAAAACAATGTAAAATGTTGAAAAATAAACCTACCACTGGAAAAAACCGCATTGAAAAATCTTGAGTAGTTTTCTTTTAATCCATTGGTAAAGTAAGGGTAAACATGAGGCCTAAAAAGTAGACGACCCCCTTAAAATGCTCGCAGGACTGATCGCGCCTCGGCTTCGTCTCGGCTACGCCTCACCTAAGCTTCGACTATGCTTTGGCTTCGATCTCCTGCGAGCATTGTTGCTCGTCGCGTAATAACCCTCATTATGCGCCTAGGCATATAATATAGTATTACGCCGATGGAAAACAACACAAAAAGGGTTTCTGAAAATCTAAAGTCCAACGACTTGAAAGATCATTTTATGAATCGTTTTCTCCTATACTAATTGACATTCTGATCTTTGGTGAATACTATTGAACCGAAAGAAATAATTGCATAGTATACGCATAATACTGTTTATTCCAGCCATATTTTATTACTCGCTGAACTATAGCGATATGGTTTACGTATTTTAACCATACAGTTATTACTGCAGTAATATTACTGCTTCAGACATATATTCTAATAGATATTTAAAAATTAATCATATACAATATTATTTCACTCCCCGAGACTATTTTAGCATGTACACATGCTATTACAGTTAAAAAATTGAAATTACTTTCAATTGATCAATTATAATATCATGCTTATAAATAATGTTTTTCAACGAAATTATAGCCTCCATAATAATAATAATAACGGAATTACGAAAAAATGGGACATATTGCATAAACAAAATTCAAGTATTTTTATTCAAATAAAGTGTGATCAAATTGGAGGTACTTTTTCCAATAGCGTTTTATTGACATATCACGCGTGACTACTGTCCAACTAAATACACAATTTTATTCAGTTTTTATTGACATTTCATCATGGAAAGACTAACGCCTCAACAACGTTAACAATTCGTACAATTATATTATGAAAATGGACGCTCTGTGAAAAGTGGTTATCGCGCGCTCAGGCCAATTTATGGTGTACATAATCATCCTACTGCACGCACTATTCGGCATACCATCGGCAAACTCGAGAAATTATTGGATGATACTCGACCGAATAGACCACGTACAGCCCGAACTGTAGAGAATATTGCGGCTGTAAATGAGAGTTTTGCCGAAGACCAGGAAGGATCGATTCGGCGCCGATCTCAACAACTTGGCCTATCTTATAAACGACTTTTTGATGCCGGAAATTGAAGCCCGTAATCTCTACGACATTTGGTTCTAACAAGACGGCGCTACATGTCATACAGCTCGTGAAACAATGGATTTACTGCGTAGTCGTTTCGGTGAGCAATTTATCTCTCGTCTCGGACCGGTGGATTGGCCTCCAAAATCGTGTGATATCACACCTTTGGACTTTTATTTGTGGGGGTATGGAAAGTCTAAATGTTTTGTGGATAAACCAGCTACTATTGAGGCATTGGAAGCTAACATTACTCAAGTTATTAGCGAGATACCGACCGAATTCCTCGAGCGAGTCATTCAAAATTGGTGTTTACGGATGGACGAATTAAAGCGCAGTTGCGGCCAACATTTGAAAGGGGTTATCTTTAAAAACTAAATGTCGTGAATGGTTCTACACAAAAATAAAAAAGATTGCCCTATCAATTTGAATTTTCGTTGTTTTATTTCAATTTAAAATCCTATACCTCTAAATTGATCACCCTTTAGAAAGATGAAATGCTGTTTGCTGTTAAACATAAATTTATTCAATAAAAAAAACTTTGAAACAACATCCTAATTATATATTATAGCTGTTTGTACCTATCAACAGCTCCCTAAGAATACTCGTTGCTCGTAAATTAAAACTTAAAACTTAAGCTGGAATGAATCCATTAGTTAAATAATATAATTGTTAACAATCATCAAATGGATGTGATTGATAAATCATAGCGAACAGCGGAAGGCAATTGCAAACCACCGCTGATGTGAGTAATCAACATTTGCGGAAGAAATGCAGTTCTTTGTTTTCCGACCAAAACTGACTTTGGGATCTCCAGGTGGGAGACACTCGGGAGGCGGTTATCGAAAAGTGCAATGAGAAGAAGGGTATGACATGCTCACCGAAGAAGTGTAACTTGTGTCAGACTAGCCTCTGCTATCTGGAACACATAGTCTCTGACGACGGAAATCGACCGCAAGCTGGACATCTCAAAGCCATCCTGAGTGCTGAACCTCCACGCACTCGTAAGTCCCTACAATCACTAATAGGGACAATGAACTGGCTACACGAATATGTGCCACACTACTCCGAACTGATAGCACCGATGACCGACCTTCTGTCTCCGCAACGTGCCTACAAATGGACACTGGAAGCCCAGGAAGCTCTCGATGCAGTCAAAGAGGCCTTCAGAAGTCATAAACCGCTCAGCAGACCAGATACAACCTTACCATTCATCCTTCAGACTGGCGCAAGTGGAAAGGGAATGGGAGCTGTCTTCATGCAACAAGGACCGGATAGAAATCGCAGAATCATCTCTCACAGTAGCGCAAAATTCTCGCCAACTGAAGCTAGATATTACTGCAACGAGCAGTAGTTCCTAGCCATCATCTAGGCTATCAAAAGATATAGGCAATACCTGGAAGACAAACGGTTCACCTTACGCACTGACAGCAAGACGTTCACATGGCTCAAATCACAGAAGGATACCAGTACACTTTCGACGTTGAACATTGTCCGGGAAAGGATAACGAACTTCCAGAAGCCTTATCCCGTTTTTCACATCCAAGAGAATTATCACCAGGAGAATCCGACCTGGAGAGGATGGTACCGCCCAACTATTCGGATACTCGAAAGAGTGAACAACATGAGATCCCTACTCTTCACCTCACACACACACCTTTTCTTTTCGACGACGTCATCGACGCTCAGCAGGAGGACCCAGATATCAACCGCGATATATCAGATTGGTTAGAAATCCAGCAGCGAGAACGACGTACATCCGAAGAGGAACATTTCTTTCAAACTCATCGTTTGAACGAGCAAGGATTCTGGCGAATCTCCAACGACGATCAAAAATGGTTAATGCCAGTCCCACTAATAACGCGACAAAGGATCCTTTGGGAGTATCATGATGCACCGCTCTCAGGACACCCAGGAGTCGTTGAAACTCTGCGTTCCATTCGAGAGCATTTTGTCTGGCCTGGAATAAATAGGAAAGTTCGCCGATACGTGGCTGGATGCCATCTTTGTATCTGTTGCAAGCCAGTACTATCCAACAAGGCCACTGGATACAACGCGGCCCTGGTACGCCCCAGAATTGGCCCCTATCAGGTGGTAAAACAACTATCCGGCAAAGTTTATCACATCCTGAAGGACGGTCATATTCAAAAGGTTCACGGGAAAGATCTATGGCCTGCTCTACCTCAAGAGCCACATCATGCGGATGTCTGCGCACAGCTCACAGTGCGGCCAATACCATGTATTTTAGGAGGGTACTTAAAAAAGTGAAAATGAGCATCAGCGCCGCCAAGTTTTGATAGCAAGAACTAATATCAATGCAAACGAAACCCCTGTCCCCCCAACCCGATGTATTCTAAAGAGCGGAAAATTTTGAAATATATTCTATGAAATCTATTTCATAAATTTAAATGATTTAAAGTTGAAAATAATTTGTGAAAGAATAAAAATACAAGAATTTTTAAATATGAATCACAATGAACAGTTGAATACTGTACTATTACACGGAGAAAAATAGTTAAATTAATTTTACTCAACTCTGTCGATTAAACTTGGGACTTAAAGACATTTGAACATTTATTAAATCCTAGTTGGGTAAAATGAATTTGATAAATACCTAATTCACCCAAAGTGAATATCAATAAGCGTTGCATAGAAAATAGTAAGTTGAGTAAAACGTTGTCGACGACAGGGATTCACAATGCGTCAGTGGGCTAACCTGAAATGTGTAAATATATCACCGACGCTTGAGGTGCTTCGAACGGTAGTTGAATAAAATGAGCATCGGCTGTATTATTTCAACTGGCAATGATATGGTTGCTATAGTCACAACAGTTTAAAAATAACATCGATAGCGACAATAGCGCCATCACTTGTTGACAGCAAACATTATAACTCGTTCCCCTTTTCTCCTATATAAGTGGACCCACTGTGCCATAGCTGATCCTCCAACCACTACCAGAGAAAGTCGAGGCGGATCAACCAATACCGATCCTACCCAGAAGAGAAATTGAACTATGCCTACTATGCGGCGACTCCTCAGGTGAGGATGTCGAACCTCAAGCTGATTGCAATCATCAGCCGAAGATTGCCGCCACAGCGCTCCCTTCCACAAACTCTGCGAAAGGGACAAACAATGTCGATGCACAGTCGCGCACACCACGACTCGACCGAGTCCAGGCCGTGCAAACCTAATGGAAAGGTAGTGGACCGTTAGCAACTAGCGCCGCGTACAGCACTGCGCATGAACTACCATTATGTGTGCACGTGTTAGTACATATACATGCATACGTAGGTTCTTTAAATGTGTTACAAAGAATATATTCAAATAAAATTAAAAGGAAATTGAAGATTTAGCGCAAAATTGTGAAAATTTAATTCAAGAGTGAGAAGTTATGTTGATATCAACTCACTCTTTAATTACATTTACACAATTTTGCCTTAAATCATGGTTTTCTCGTCATAAATAAAAATCAAAAATATCTGTAATTTGTATTTTTATTTTCAGAAAATATAGTTGCTTAGCACATTTTGCGTTGATTTTTGTATTACAAGATAATCGAACACTTTGTGGGGTCGAGATAGCTCTCTTCGGTGTTGTGTGAAAGTCTTCTCCAAGTACATCCTTATAACTTCCTGCTTCTGGGATATCTTCTGATTCTTTTTTCTGGAATATAGATTAAAAGCATTTAATTTATATAAATATTTGAAATTTATTTCGTAGGTATTTTATAAAATAAATAAAAATAAATTTTATAAAATAAAACTCCAGTCACATGTTTCGCGAAATTGTGGTGGGAATTTCTGACATTGTGGAATTTGTATTGGCAATTCTCAGCTATTTTTACATAAA
This sequence comes from Diplolepis rosae, assembly GCA_030998225.1. Lineage (NCBI taxonomy): Eukaryota > Metazoa > Arthropoda > Insecta > Hymenoptera > Diplolepididae > Diplolepis > Diplolepis rosae. The sequence continues at coordinate 4,934,921 of JAPYXD010000608.1, read as the reverse complement.
TAATCCTTTGTAATTTTATACTATATATGTACTTGCATCTATATCTTCAGTAACATTTAGACAGAAGTACACTGCCGGTCGAAATTATTTGTTCACTTGTTGTTTCAGCTATTCCTAAAGTGTCTTAATTTTTATGATAATAAGTTGAAATTTTTTTCCTATCATAAAATAAAAGTTAATAAAATTTTGCAAATAACAAATAAAACAAAATAAAAAATAATAAAATAAACTAAATAACAAAATTGAAGAAATTTTTTTATTCACAGAAAAATTTCTTCAATTTATATTGGAAAATACCATCTAGTTTTAAATAACGTTGGATTAATTCTGAATCATAGGTTGATAAGGTCGATATAGTAGAGTTCCGTTGTCACGTACAGTGATACACTCTTCTAATGATCGACATAATCGACTGAAATGATTTAGAAAAATCAGAAAAAAATAATAAAATGTTAATTTTATAAAAAAATATTTCAAAAAACTTGAAATTTCAATCATTCTGAAAAATATTAACAACTCTGAAATTAATTAAGATTTTTAAAAGTTTTTTGTCTCATTTAAATGGTAGGTTTTCATAGTATTTTGCTAACTAATCAAGATATTTTCAGATTTTTTTCCTGGATTCTACCCGGCGTCAAAAATGATACAAAAAGGTCATAAAATTTTAAAAATGTGTAGCTACTTACAAGAAATTTTTAAAAACCAATGTGTATCATATTTTAATAAAATTTATAGATTACTGTCTTCATTTGAAAATTTTCGACATGTTTGTACCATGTTTGACCCCAGGGTAGAATCCAAAAGAAAAATTCTAAAAATATCTTGATAAGTTAACAAACTTGGGCTCACTAGATGCAAAATTTAAATAATTATAAAAATTAAGACACTTTAAGAATAGCTAACACAGCAGGTGAATAAATAATTTTGACCAGTAGTGTATATACTACTTTTTTAGTTTGGTATCTCAAAATTACGTGCTAGAATTTTATTGTCATTCCTAAGGAAGTTTTAGATACTTCATCGAAGTTTCTTGTACTATTTTATGTAAATTTTCTTACGATTTTTACATTTTTTCACATTTTCAAAGTTTACTTCGAAACAGGGCTCATATATGTAATATTTTATTTATTGCACTTAAAATTTTAGAAATAAAGATCACTAATGAGGACTCTGATCAGAGTCGAAAAGTTTGAAATTATATACAATATCGTATGAAATTAAAAATATTGTTACTTACGTGGGCAAACTGCACGCTACTTTCTTCAAAGTCTCGTGTGCCTTCTGCAGGTTTTTCTACTTCGGGAATAAAAATTTCGAAGTCTGATGGGGAAGAAACACTCGCCGGTTTAATGTTCACATCACTTCCACTCGACACATCACTACACGACGGTAAATTTAACGTCGGAACGGCACCTCCAACTTCTCCTTATTCTCCTCGGTTCCTCCTTGCAATGCTATTTTTAGATTTCATGCTATCTGTTAGAGAGTCGAAATTGAGAATTGTATTTTTCTCAACTCCGTGCAAAAAGAGGCGGGAAGCAGACGACAATTTCGAATTTACGAAATATGTAGTTATATAATTAATACTTCTTTTTTCAATATTTTTGAAAAATCTGCTTGATTTGAACATCTGAAATCTCCTACAAAATTGTATAAGGATTTTAACGCTTGAAAAACAAAAAATGTAATACCAATCAATATTTACAATTTTAACCAATATAGAAATTGAATAGAATTTTTGGTTTTCAAATTAAATCTTAAATCATGAATTTCGGATTTCCATTCATCTTACCCGTACATTTAAAAAAATTTTAATCAGAGAATTATTTTCTATTAAAAAGAATGTCTTAATAGCAAATTTAAATTTCTATTCAAGCTTAAAATTGATATACTCAATTTTAGGTTAGAAATATTTTCATCTTACATTTTTTTAACAAAAAATGAAATACTTTACGTAAAGGAAAAACTTTCTAATAGAAGTACATCAAATATATTTTTATATTTTAAACTCAAAATGTATGCATAGGCTAAAAAAAATTAAGATAAAAATAATTTTAATATAGAATTGAATATATCGATTTTGTACTTGAAAAATACTTGCCTGAATTAAACTGTTGGAAGATCTTGTAAAACTAATAGGAGATTTAAAAACTCGAAATATAATTAACTAGTAAAATAAAAAGTCAAAAAATGTCGTTGATGTTGCATTCAAAATCCATTTAGTATTTCTTTAGCTTCCTTAATTTCAGAAAATTTAACTGAACAAGATAAAAATATTTTATTCCGTATGAGATTTCGAATGGAATATTATCAATACTGTATAAAAGTTTCACTAATTTTTTGTTCCTTTCCTTTTGTTTAGAGATTTTTTGGCACTATCAGATTAGCTGGAGGAACAAATGATCATCCTTGTTCACCAACCTTCTTGCAAATATACAAGATATTAGCTGCCTTTGGCATTTTGAAACCTGCAAAGCTTGGAAATTGTAGTACTTTCGATGGCAACCCTCCACAGCCCTTAATAACAATTTCAAAATTGAAAGAATTACATCAGTCGAATAGTAAAAGCGCAATTCAAGAAATTCGAGAAAAGTTGAAAGCAATAATCGATTGTGAAGACACTGATTTTAGTGATTTTGTATATGCAGTAGCGCACGATTATGCTTTACCAGCTGTTAGAGATTGTTTGATTTTTTACACAACTGGTCGTATAACTGCTTACATTAAACAGCACACTCAGTGTTCGACATGCTTAAATGCATTTTTGACTACTTCTGAAATTCATGCAGATACGATATCTTTTTCTTGTGATCAGTTACCTGAAAGTTTGAGTAGATTTGCAAGAATAAATAAAGATTTCATACATCCAAATGTTAGGTTATACAAGCTTATCAGAGTTGTCGAATATCTATTTAACAAACATTGCCGGTCTAGCAATTCTTTTGATCTAATTCTAGACGATTTAATTTGATGTGAAACAATATTTATTTTTCAATGCAAAGAACATGCCAATGAAGCTGTGGCGATGTTAGCATATATAATTCAATTTTATCTTCAAATACGGATGAGACAATTCATAAGACAGGAAATGGCTGAGATTACAAAAGTTAGCGTCTTGAAGAAAAAAGCAGCCAAGCTTTGCGACACTTAACTAGTCATCATCGATCTGTACATGTTAAAAATTTAAAATGTGTTAAAAATATGTACTAGAAAATTTTATAGTAATGAATATTTTTTGTTAAATTTACAAATTTTTAATTGAGTATATATTTCCCTTTACATGGTTTTTTATGTTGGACACAGGGCTTAACAAAATATTTATTTCTCATTTCATTCGTTTGAAGCTGGAAAATAAAAATGGAAAATACTTCTATTTAGAAGCTGAAGCTTATTATTTATTTTTAAATATATTTTCAGTTATATGGGGATAACATAAAAAAAATTGTGTTCAGGGTCTCAAGAACTCTTCATGCGTATCCACAGTATATATTTTACGAAGTTTAATGTGTTCTTTTTTTTATTTTGTATTAATTGATTTATGCAAAATGTGTATTTTATGTCCTAGAATCATTTTAGGAACATTTTTTCATTTCATATTGTTCAGAAACTTAATTATTTAAAATTTTTTAAATATTTGTCTATTAGTATAATGCTTTTGTAGAGCGTGCCGCGTGCAGCGCCGCTCTGGTGAGAAAACTTCGCACATTCAAATTATAATCACTAAGGAACCGCCATTTTGTTTTTAGTCGGACAGGGCTGATGGATATGTAAGTTTTCATGTTATATAAATCAAATTGATGGAGAAAATCTCTATTTTATGTACGTTTAACTATCCTACCATGCAGTGACTTTTAGCTAGGATTCACGAGCTGCATCCTCGAAAAGACGGTGTTGTGCGAAGTGTTACTGTAAAAACTGGTTATCGTTTATTGAAAAGACCTGTAAAAAAGATTAGAATTTTACCGGTAGGTGATGAAAATACCGAAATTAATGTGTGTTGATCGTTTGCTCTCTCAACGGAGGGAGGTTGTACAGAATGAAAATAGATTTCAATTAATAATCTTGCCTAATTAGGCTTCTTCGTATATGATAAGCTTACGATTTCGCAGATATATTTTAATCGACAATAATGTTCATTCTTTGAGCCAACAAGGTTTGGCACATGCATCATATGTCCATTCCTTCTTTTTCGTTGAATGTATAACACAAAGAGTTTTGAAGATGTAATGTCACTGTTTAGTTTATCCCTACTACTATAATAAGATTTTTTTCTTCATATGCCATATCAAGGTAGCGAATTTTAATCTCATGCAATCTGTCGACCAGCAAATAGTTAATGTGTGTAATGCACAATTTGAATAGGAAATCAATGTTTTAACTCAAAAAATCCTACATATATCCATTCATTATTTCACAAGTTACAGTGTCTGAAAGCAACCAACCTTCGAATTTTTTGCAAAGATGTAAAAAAGTGGATTTCGTGTGTTGATTAAACACTACTTTTTGCGTAGAAAAAACTTATCAAAAACTAAGGCCAAGTTCGATAAATATTACTCCGACTCTGCTCCCTCGTATGGAATAGTTGACTGAATTTCATTGTGGTCGTACGAGCACAGAAACCATGCCAAGTCCAGGTTTTCCTAATGAGATCACTACACCAGAAATGATCAATAAAATCTATAATATTTTTTTGAGTGACCCGAAGGTGAAAGTGCGTGAGATAGCTGAGAACGTATCCATCTGAACTGAGCATGTGGTCAATATTTTACACACACATTTGTGCATGAGAAAACTCTGTGCAAGATGAGTAGCAGAATTGCACAGAATCGACCACAAACCCATTCGTGTGACTACTTCAGAGCAAAGTTTGGCCCATTTTATCCGCAATCCGAAAGAGTTTTTGTGCCGATTTGTGACGATGGATAAAACATGGATCCACCACTATACTCCCGAATCACGTGAACGGTTAAAACAGTGGGTTAAACCTGGTGAGTGTATCAAAGCGTCCGATAATGCAACAATCGGCTGAGAAAGTTATGGCTTGTGTTTGTTTGGGATGCACATAGAATAATCGTCATCCACTAACTTGAGAAAGGAAGGATGATTACTAGAGCACATTATTGGATCGATTGGTTGGCGAAATCAGAAAGAAACGGCCACATTTGAAGAAGATAAAAATCCTTTTTTATGATGACAATACACCATCTCACACACCGAACATTACATGGGCAAATAAGCATAAATTGGGTTTCGAATCGCTTCCGCATCCACCATATTCTCAAGACCCGGCCCTCAACCACTATTATCTGTTCCCATACCTCAAGACATGTTTATGTGGTAGACATTTTGAGTCGAACGAAGAAGTTGAATGGGAAACAGAAGGGCATTTTGGAGGGTTTGACAAATCGTATTATTTAGAAGGCATATAAAATTTGATAGATCGATGGACTCGTTGTATACAGCTAAAAGGAGAATACATTGAGAAATAAAACCGATTTTTTCCAAAAGAATAAATTCTTGCTCATTTTATCACGTCAATATAAAACACCCTAGTACATTCAGATTGCACACGCGATAATCATAAAGTAGAGACTCAAAAAAAATTTCATCAGACTTTTATACAATCACTTTTACCTGCTGCAATTTTAAATTCTTCATTGTAGAAAAGTAAAATTAGTTTTACTCTTGAACGGCGACAGACAGAGGAAGAATGCACAGAATAATTTTTACATTACTTTTTACATTAAAAAGCTTTGTTATCTCTCATTATCTAGCAACAAATTTGAATTTCTATTATATGGGTGGGTATTTTTACATTTTTATCACATATAAGAAAAATATTGGTTTTATATTAAATTTTTATCAAATCTCGAGATTTTGAGACACCTTGAGTACGTCTTAGTACTAAGGTCACTAAATAAATTTCGCAACTCCGAGCAATGATTTTAACCCTTAGAGAGTACACCTCGGCCATACAACACTGGGAGTTTCGGGGGTCGAGCGGACCCCACGTCAAAAAGTGGTGGATTCTGAAGCCCCCACTCAAAGTTTCGACCCCGCAGCGTCTACTGACAGATGGCACACCAAGTCCCAATTGAAAATTTTAGTATGAAAAAAATTAGATCAAACTTGAGATGGGATCCGCTGGACCCCCGGTAGTCTCTAAGGATTAAAGTACAACTTTTTACGTGGCTAAACGGTTGACTAGTGCCTCGAGGAAATGTTTTAAGTACAGGGGAATAATTGTCCATTTAAGGCTTTACTCTTAAAGATGAACCTCGTCAATTCCACCACCAGATTCGGTAACGCCTGGAAATGCGGTTACTGTTAAAAATCTAATAACCGCAGATTGACAAATCACAAATCAGTAGATTCAGAAATTTTGAAATATTAGTGCATCAAGTATGAATTCGATTCTCACTAATCATATAAGAGTGAGAAAAATATGTACGCTATGCGTACCTCACTCACTCACCCCTGAATTAAAGCAGAAGTGAGTAACTTAGTGCAAAAACATTCTTGAATAATTTAAATTTGCAAAATCTAAGGGCGTAAATAGTATTACACATTTTTGGTGTTCCTGAACAAATAAAATATTATAATATTGATTTCTGATAGTGATCATACAGCTATACCAATTTCCATATACTTATGATATTTTTCAATCAGACCAGAATTAACAGTTTTAAGTATTTTAAAGCTTGAAAAATATCAGATAATGAAATAAAAACCCTAAATAAAATTAAGAAACTAGTAGAAAATCAAATAGAAGTACATAAATAATGATCCCAATAATTATTAAATGTATGATATAAAAATATATAATACGTAATAAATATGGAATATAAATAATTATCTTAATAATAATTGATGTACTTCAGTTTCTTTTCCTATCAATTTCTTCATAAGAGTCGTCTCCATGAAGAAATGAAAGATTCACTTTATTTTCTGTTTGCAATGTTTGTTTGTTGTCTACATAAATTAAACCTGCAAAATACAGACTCAGTAAAATGGTACAATAGTATATTATGTGCCTAGGTGCATAATGAGGGTTATTACGCGACGAGCCATAATGCTCGCAGGAGATCAAAGCCAAGGCGTAATCGAGGCGTGACTGAGACGTAGCTGAGGCAAAGCTGAGGCAAAGCCGAGACAAAGCCGAGACGAAGCCGAGGCGAAGCCGAGGCGCGATTAGTCCTGCGAACATTTTAAGCGAGTCTCGTAATTACCCGAATTGTGTGCATTGGCACATATTCTATTTTATGTATACACTCGAATCTAATTTAGTATTCATCATGATTCTCGTCCATTGCACTTGATATTTCGCAACTAGTTCCGGCCATTTTGATTTTCTCGATCTTGTGTAGTAGTAGCGTATTGTAATAAAGCATGCGCAGTTCAAATGTACAAGGCTTTGTCAGTACGGTGCCAACGCTGTACGAAAAAGATTACGCTCCGCTGTATGGTTATAGGCACATGCGTAGTTCAATTTTCACATAACATTTCTCTGTATCGTAATACGCAACATTGCGCTACTCTCAACTGTAGCGTAAAAACGAGTTTTCGCGCCGGAGGCACATAAAAAATTATAATTTTCTTCTTTTATTTTTCTTGTGGAATATATTTATGTAGAAAATAAACAAACTGCGTACACAAGGGATGGGATTGACGTTTACAAGATTTTCTCGACAACATCATGGACAATATGGCGGCATTCTCGAACGAGCGTTGAGAGTCGGTTATCGTGCAAAAATATTCATTATTGATGATGAATATTTCACAAATGTCGAAAAACTTGAAAGAAAGTGAAATACTTTTCTTGATTACATGTGAAACGTGATATATTACCTTAATAATATTTAATAAATATAATTATTAGTTTTAAGATTACCGTTCCGATATTAAAATTGAACATCTGACAATACTGAAAAGAAATGCTAATTATTACCTTCAAAGATATTATTGAATCTTTCTGGTTTATAAACTGAAATTTAGGCCAATTTTCAGAACTTTGTTTTCTAAGAGAAAACAGTAAATAAAAATTATGTTTCTTTTGTTATGATTTTTATTTGACATTATAAGAATGTACTCAAACATATTTTTATTATTTCTTTTTAGTTCAATAAAATTGTTAAATAAAGCCACTCTCAAAGAAAATATGCCATGGACGTTGATGATATTTCTTCATGCACTTACCTGAAACAAAAAATTTAAAAAAAGGGTTAATTAGTAGGTCTGTCACTATCTTAGGGGATTGAAATTCATTGTATACATCGAAAAATGTTGAGAAATTATTAGAATTTGTTTGGGTAATTTTGATGTTTTTAAAATATGGAAGGCCATAGCGGGTTATTTTTGCTATAATAAATTAAAACGTAAACTTATACCTTGCTAAAATATTATGCATATGTGTTGTTCCTGATGTTAACGGTTGATGAAGTAAGTTTAGGAATTTACTGATTTAATTTTTTTCAGTGCATAGGGAAAAATTTTTATGTTGAAAGTAGGTGTACTATACGTTTTTGAGGAAATTTGGTTCCCGTTGTGGTCCCCCCTCGTTCTAATGGTGTAAGTGCATGCGTTTCACATATTTTCAGCCGTATTTCTGTACGGAAGCTATGTGACTTTGACTTGAAGGCACTAAAATATGTGTTACATGTCACTTGTAGTGGTACTTGAATTGGATTTTAATCATTCATCAATAAAAGTGCAAAATTGTCAAACACAAGTAAACCACTTTTCCGCATATATTGTAGCTTGGAAAAGAGTGTTTTTGGGTTAATAATGAAGCTACATGGTTCTACAGTGGTCCTGAGTATAACCACGCATACGACATTTTAGTTTACCACTGGGGCCGACTCATCATACTTATCGGAAAGGGTCTTTAGCAAACTATAATTAAATTGAGAAGTAATGAAAAACAAAGCATTCTCGCTTGCACGAAACGTTTCTATTTTGTTGACAAATCTGGAAAATATGATTATCAACAAATATTATATTGAATTTAAATTTTATATTTGTCAATGGTAGCGAATCATTCAAATTTTTCAATTTTTTAGTCACTTACCTTAAGGAAGAACATTAATGAGTATTGCCTGCTTTGATAATGTGTTTGTGTTAGCGAGAGAACCTTCTTTTTTCAGATTCACACGTTTCACACAATTAACTGATCCTGCTCTACCAGTAATTGCTTGTCAGATTAGATAAAACCAATGAATGAATTTTGTGGACATTTTATTCTACAATTAATTTTTCTTGTATAATATACGTGTAGTTTTTACAAAATAAATTGAATTAAACGTTTATTTAAATAAGAGTAGCAGCGAAAGTGTCGCCTGGACGCAGAGCTTCAAATCATAATAAGGACAGTGGAAATATCCAGCTTCACGAGCTGAACGATGTCAATTTTCTCTACGAAATTGAAGTAGATTACACTTCCATCCCGAATCTGCTGGTAGTTATCAGGTTAATGGATCGAGTATGGAAAAAAGAATTTCAAGACTCGCTGATTTACGCAACTCGTCAGCTTCAGAATTGGACTTTGAAGAGGTGCTACTACTTACAAACATAAGTTGTAGTGAGAATTCTTATTTGACATTCAATGTATTGTTCGATACTAATTTTATGTTGGGCTAGTTTTATGTATTATTTAATATTTTCAACTCACGTAATTATTATTTTTAGGGCTTAAAAGCTTACTTCTTCACAAATTATGAGGGTCATCAAGATCTGGAATCCGGTGAAACCTTAGATTACAGCACTCGAACTTTGATCCATATATATATATATATATATGGATTATATATTGTATACATATATGATATATATGTGGATATATTGGGTTGCCCCAGAAGTAATTGCCGATTTTTTCATAGAAATTAAACAAATTTTTTTAAATACAAGGAATGAACTTTAATCAATGATATATTTTATCGGCAAAAAACTAAACCAAGTGCGATTTCACAGCTTCATCATCATTGAAAGTTTTACCACTCAAGGAGTTCTCAGGGTGGCCGTTCATTAAAATTCATTAAAAAAATAGTTTCCAATGAATAACAGTTGATGCAATGGGTTTTTAAAGTTTTAAAATATTTTTTGTCTAATATTCTGAAATGTAATTTCTCCTGGTATACCGAATTCGCGAAATAAGGCGGGAATTTCGGAATGCATAATTTAATATATAAGTAAATCACTTTATGTAACACATTTAAAACAAATTGAAATCTTTTTTTATTAAAAGTTAAAAAAAATTCTCGGTCAACAAAAAAATTCCCGGTCATTTCCCGGTTTTCCCGGTTTCCCGGTCAAGCGGCCACCCTGAGTTCTGCAAAGATCGAAATAAATAGTAATCTGATGGTGAAAGGTCAGGACTATATGGTGGATGTAATATCACTTCTCAACCAAGCCTTAATAATTTTTGGCGAGTGGCTAAAGATGTGTGTGCGTTGTAGCGTTGTTTTGGTGAAAAATTTACACCTTTACGATTCACCAATTATGGCAGTTTTTCTTTGACCGCTGCGTTCAATTTGTTCATCTGACGACAGTAGACATCCGAATTAATCGTTTGGTTCCTTGGAAACAGCTCAAAAAACACCACACCTTTCCGATCCTATCAAACAGACAGCATAATCTTTTTTTGATGCAATTCAGCTTTCGATGTTGTTTGGGGTGGTTCATCACGCTTGGACCATGGTCCACCTCCCACGTGATTGCCAAATAATGCGCTGGACAAACGTCATGTTGAAACTGCATGTTCTGTCGCACTTTTAAGCGTAGGTCTTCAATCAATGATAGGAGTTCATTTCCCAAAAAGTTACGATATTTGTCACTGTTCAAATTACCATCAATAAAATACGGACCGATAAGTTGATTTCCAATTATTTCACATCCAACGTTTAAGGACCAAGAACGCTGATGCTCAACTTCACGCAACCAGTGTAGGTTTTCTACACGCCAATAACGCATGTTGTGTCAATTAACCGTACCATGGTTCGTGAAAGACGACTCGTCTGAGAACAGTACTCGAAATAGTAGATTGCGTGATAAGTAAGAACAGCAGGCTTTTTCGGAAGCTCCCGCGATGTTTTGGAAACGAGTAGTAGTAGTGAGGGTGCCGTTTCCGAAAGATCGCGGGAGCTTCCGAAATAGCCTGCTCTGTTCGCACGAATCCCGCACTCTACTTTTCATAACAAAATCTCGGAAAATCGTATTTCATGGGTCCTTGAAAAATGGAAAATGGTGCTTTTCGAGTCGGTGAAACTATTCCACCGAAAATATCTTTCAACAATTCTGCATGCAATATACCATTCCTGAAAACATCACTCATTCTTCCACCGCCACTCGCTGACATGTTTTCTCTCTATCTCTGTCAGACTAGCGTTATCTCAACGATTACGAAATGTTCAAAGATCGACAAAAAAGGTACTTTTCGTAACGCTAGCTCCCCACCACTCCGAAAAAACCCCAACTCATAACGCGACAACACACCGCTCGAAAAGCGCCATTTTGCCTTTTTCTAAGGGGCCATGAAAACAAGTATTTTTGAGGTTGCGTTATGAAAAAATAAATTCAGATTCAAATGTATCTGCTAAAGATCTCATTGATGGAATATTACTTGGTCCTGGAAAACATTGCCATGAAGTTCTTGATGCAGTAAAATATAAAAGGGATGACATTTATTACGTTTTAATACCTTCCAAACACTGGTTAGAAACATTATGGAATCACGGCTTAGTTGTCGAATACTAACATGGGGTTCATAAGTGACTGCAGTTAAAATTGTGATTTAATTATCAACTGCAGTAACTGTTTTTCGACGATTTTTTTTCCACTTGTAGACTTCTGGTAAACTTTTTGACAACCCGGTAAAAAGAAGCACGTGATCGAACGCTGTCTGTAAAACGTTGACACCAAACCAACCCAAACGAATGTAACCAACAATAATAACCCAGACGACAGCAACCAATACGACCAACCCAAATGAACGCAACCAACACAACCAAATCAAATCAACACAATCAACACCTCTTGACGAACGAACCTAACCAGCTCAACCAAACAGGACCAAACATATACGTAGAATTTCTTTGAATTAGGTAAATGCTACTAATTTTAATAACCAGTTCTCGTTATGCTTGCAAATGCGGTTGTATTTAATTACTTCCCACTTATTTTTAATCCTAGTACAACTTGCAATAAAACGGAGAAAAACAACTTCCGACCATCAAGTATTGAATTAGTGGAAGCCTTTTTTCTACACATTTAGGTAAGTCACGGATTTCAAATTGAATGATACATCGAATAGATTTTCTGCTTTATGTAATGTTGATTACATAAGGAAATTAATTGGAAATGAAATGCGATGCTTGACAGATAATAACACGTGATATATTTCCTAGATGTTTACCGACTTGGAGTACGAAATTAATCGCAAAAAAGAGACAGTTTTTGCTCTCGGAAACTCTTTTCAACCGTTAGTTGTTGCTACTGGTAATACGATACAGAGTCTTCACTCTATTTACGTCAACATTGATGGAGCAAGATACTTAATGAACAGTATTTGGAAGCTGTAGATGTATGCTTAAAAATATATCAAGATTGACGCTGAATACTAAACTACAGAGTCAGAGCTCTCAAATTTTTTTCAGCGATATATCTGTAACATTTATACATATAGGGACGTAGTGAGCCCTTCACCGAGTGAAGTTGCAGTCGATTTGTGCATTACAGAACCCACTTTGAAGTGTTTTAGAGACATTGCACATTTTCTGTTATTAATTGTGTTTATTGATTATCCTGTTCATATTTTACTTTTTTTGTAGGGAATTTTCATGGGGCGGGTCGACAGTTCGAAAATCAAGGAATGCAAGAGGTCAGAAATGAAATTTGGAGACTAGCTGAGTTTAATTATTTATTAGTTAAACACCATATTTTATATTGCGTTCGTTATTAGCATGTAAGAAACCTTTTAGAGTTAAATTTCCTTGTGACATAAATAAGGGATATATCGTCAAGCAGCATCACTATGTCCAAAACGCAAAATGCGTTGTCACTTATGTACAGCTTGCTCTACTTTTTCTTTCAGGGCTATAATTACTAAATGGCGTGTTTTAAACAATCTCAATAAAAACAATAAACATGAATGTACTCTTATCAAATGCAGAAGAAAGTTACTTTCACTAAGTTCTTTAAAACGGCACTTTAAACTGGATCTTAGTTTATATTTTTCAGCAAAGGTTAATCCTGGGTCATTTTCAGGTATCGGTGCTGCCAATAATTGCAATTTTTTAAAGATGAGCGTATCAGAAAATACAAACAATTACTCATTTAAATGCTTTTTCAGGAATTTTTTCAAAATTTGAAGCCTAATATTTACTCAGGGCGTTGTAAATGGCCTGCTCAAAAAGTGATGGTGAAATTGTGGGCAAGATTCCACTCGAACCTTTCTCTTTCAACTGTCGCTAAACTCGCAGGTGACCAATTGTTAGAACTGGACTTGACTCGCGGTGTAAAGATGATGAGACTGGACCGATGCGTATTGGTTACATTGTAGAACTCGGTCGTTGACTGAGCTGTAGTATTGGGCCTTTCCTTTTTATAGACCTAAAGTATGTCAATTATAGATCTTGCTGTATTTTGAGTCGATAGAGTCGTGGGACGTGACACCTCCCCCCTTAGTTCGAACGCGGGGAGTTAATGATCCGCGATCGAAACTTCAGTTGAAGAATGAATTTAGTCCAGGATGCTTACTTAATCAAGAACATATTTTTAAATTTAATTTTACAATTCATATTGAATAAAAATTTCGTTGAAATATAATTATATGAATTAACATTTCGAATATTGTTGCGAATGAGAAAATTATAATAATGTATTACATAAATGCATAGTAACAAAAGTGGAGACAATTCTGGAAGTATTATGAACGTTGATTACATATGTCACATATAACATATAGTGGTAATTAGGTAATTTGGTAATTTTTTACATTCTCATAATACATTTCATGTTTTGATTTTAAAATAACACTATTGAAAAGCAAAAATTAAATTTTTAACCAAAATAAGTGAGATACGAAATATGCGTTAAAATATAAAATCGTTTGCTTAAAAACAGTCCACGAATTTTTTCTCCCTTTTTGAAATCTTTGAAAGAAGTTACATTTTTTCCTTGATGTGTACATTAGTAAAAATAGAATTCGCAAAGCATTATAAATCATTGATAATACATAAGAGAGAAATTAACATACAGAAGATTGATGATAGAGATTGAAAAATATTAAGATCGTTAATTACAAATATCAATTAATAGACGTTGTAAAATTATACCATATATAGAAGAGGGAAAAAGTTTGAGTCTAAAGTTGATTTTTTCAAAGAACGGCATTGTGATTGCTTATTACTACCAGGTGTACAAGTATGAAACCGGTAATTTTTTTAAGAAAATACACTATTATTTAATAAAAATGGTTATACATTCAATCTTCAAAGTAATGGCCATTGCTAGCCACACATTTTTCCCATCTCTCTGGCAATTTGTTGAAGGCACAAAAATCGACATTTTTACTAGCGAAAAAAAATAAGTTTCTAAAAAATAATCTCATGAAATTGAACTTGATTGGTATATTATTAAATAAATAAAATAACCATAAGAGAAACATTTTTACATAATAACACGTAAATAGATTTTTCTACAATTCTTGTACTTTTAATAGTTTTTTGTAAAATAAATAGAATTATTTATGCATGAAAAAATATAAAGAATAGTAATTATTTAATTTTTTATTGTTAAACGTTAATTGTCTAAAAAGGTGTTTCTCATATGCAAAACAAAGAGAAGTAAATATATCCATATTTTCCATTAAGTGATAGAAAAAAAGATGTTTCGAATGGAAACCAGCCTTTGTGTCTTACTGAAACAAGATATTAATTTGTTTTTTGAATGAACAATTAATGAAAATAAAATTGATTGAATCAAATGTAAAAAGGTACTTATAAGAATTTTACAGAAATATAATTTCCATTTGTGCTGATATCAGATTTGTAGTTTGTACTGAACAGAAGGTAAAACTTGAAAAATTTTAATAAATTTAATAAATACTTGCCATTTTAGGAAGTTTAATTTACTCTGAAAAAAAACAATGGAATATATTGACATTATTTCATTGCAATGTGAAGGCTCAGGTTCAGTGAGCTTCTCGAATCTCTGAAAAAGAAAAAATAAGATTATAATAAAATCACAAAAGATTTTTTTGTGTAGAAACATTTCCTGGTTTAGTTATTCTAAACGTTTTTGTTTTATGTAAAGTTTATACTATTTAGAGTTTGAATTCAAATTCAGTTTATCAATTTTGTATATTTATGTGCGAACTTTTTAGTCGATTGACGTGAACTACTGTCGGTTTTCCTTGTATGTCAATTTTCACATTTTCTTTCCCTAGTTAATCTAAAACTTCGCGGGGACCTGTGTATTGATTATGTAGGTTTTTATTTTTTTCCTCATTTTAATAAAAATACATTATCTCCAATTTTTATTTTCAAAGGATTTATTTTTCTATCGTGGTACATTTTTTATTTTTATTTTACTGTTATGAGATTTTCTCTCTCTTGAGTTCGCATTTCATGCAATTGTGTGACAAAGTTTATTAAATAATCATCATAGCTTTGGAATTTTTCATTTTGTGATAAAGGTTCACTAGATGGTTCACGAGATAATTTACCAAAAACTAATTTATAAGGCGTACATTTTGTGCCTTCGTGTAGACTTGTGTTATATGAGAACATTGCTAGTTCAAGCCAATCATCCCATTCTGAATTTTTTGCAACAAATTGTTTGAGATATTTCCTCAAAACATGATTTGAACGTTCTAATGATCCGTTTGATTGAGAGTGAGAAGCTGTGGTACGAAATTTTTATTCCAATGTCTCTTCATGACTGTCTTCAAACTTCTCTCCAAAATTTTCCTCAAGATTGTTTTCAAAAATTCTTTTCCAAATTTTCTTTGTAAATTCCTCTATAATTCCCTTCGTGTGTGGTTTCAATGTCGTTGATTTCATGTTCTGAGGTAGAAAAATAATTTTCACTTTCTTCATTTTTAATATCAGTAATATTTTTTGCGTTTTTGGCATTTTTCTTTTTTTTGCTTCTTTTTTAAGTTTGTTTTAAATAATCTCAGTAATCAGGATCAGAGTCGGAATCTGATTCCCGTTTTGTTTGGCTTCTTTTCTGCGCATATATTTCTGGTAGTTCATCTTCATATATTGTATTTGTTTTCTTGGTCTAACTTTCTTTCTTTTTGTTTGAGTGAGCATATTTTTTAAATTTGTAAGTAGATTATTTCTTGGCGTACCTAGTGGTTTTTTGAAAAAAAGCTTTAGAAGAAAAATTTTCGTTTAACTTTTCTTGATTTTTATCCTGATTCAAATTTTCTGCTTTTTCTTGTTGTCTTTTCTTTTGACTTCTTGTAGTCATAGTTTTTCATCATAAATTTTCGTATTTTTTGACAAATACTGGGCTCAATAAAAACATTGTCATAAAAATAAGTCTCAAAACTAGATTATTGAATAAATTTGTGTATTTTAAAATATTCTTAGCAATCTCAATAAATGATTCTTCATAAGGAAAGTCTTGTAAAATTTCTGGAAATTTAGAGTCAATATTCAATATTTAGGCTTCTGAAGTTTCACTAAAATGGCCTACGTCATCTGGTACGATTACTGCTTTGTAAACTACATCAAAATCATATTCTGCGAGTTTCAATCTCCAACGTGAAACTCATGAACAAGGGTCCTTAGAGTTTTGGAACCAAACTAGAGGTTTGTGATCAGTTACTTAAGTGAATTTTCTTCCATACAAATAAGGATGAAAATGATTCACGCAAAATACTAGGTGTACAACTTTGCTTACGCCGTTTTTTCCCAAAATTTGAGGCTTTATTCGTAAAAAGTGATTACGGTGATTGTGAAGGCTTAATTATATTTTATTTTTTGAAAATTCGTCGACTTGTCTTGTAATTTCTTCTATGTGAACAGAGGGAAATCTATATTGTCTTGAAAAAATCGGAGAGTCATCTACAATTAGAACTGAATGTTGTAATACATTAGTGGCTTCCAGTGGTTCTCCTGGGATTTTAAATCTGTCTGCATTATTTTTAAATAATTTTTCTGTGTTCGTATTCGTCTTCAATTAAATGGTCTAATCGAAGAAGCTTTTTAATACATTCGACTCTGTCTTCGTCTGTTACATTATAAAATTTGCATGCGTTAATCAGAGAATTGTCCGTTCTTGGAAAGTTATTTATTACTTTACTCGATAAATCTTCGTTATTTGTTTGTTAAAAAATAATTTAAATTTTTAACTGATTTATTACATTCTGGTTCTTCAAAGTCTTCTAACTGGTAATTTTACTGGTATTTCATTTGTATTTGCAAATTTTAAATAAGATTTTCCCTTGTGATTTATTACAACTGCGTCTACTACGTTAACTCGATCTTTGATATATAATCGAGGTATACATCCCTCACCTTTTTCTGTATTTTTTATTTGAACGTACAATGTAGTAACTGTTCGAGCTAGAATAATTATTGTATTTGTAGATTTAGAAGCGTAACAGTGGCTCTCAATTTCTAAGCATTTTGAAGTATAATTTATATTTACGTTGTCTTGAAAAAAATCTAATCCTAATACTCCACCTTCTACAACTGGGACCTCATTAGGAATAATTTTGAATATTTTTGGATGACCAAAAATGGTTATTTATACTTGTCCTAATGTGTAAAGTGGGATCTCATTTATTCCTGAAAGCTTTCATACGTTTTGTTTATTTATTGGTATGTCGGGGTTGGGACTTTTTGTTTAATTAAATTTCGAGCAGCACCAGTGGCAATCATGTGCGTTGGACTTGTTGAATCTTCTGTTGATATTGCAATTGATGGGATTAAAGTAGATTTTGAAATATTTGTTGTTATTGTTGTTGTTTGATTGCCAAAAATTCTTTTTAGTGCAGAATTTTCAGCTAATCTTCGTTTAGTATTAATACTACCGTCAATAACTTCCATAAATGTATCCTTTATTCCTACGCGATTTTCTAATTCAGAACGTAGACCGTGTATAAAATATTTAATTACATGTCTTTCAAGATTTTGTTAAAAAGCATTATCTACACGACAGTCATTATTAAATCTGTGAGCATTCTTAAGTCTGTCAGCAATTTCTTTAATTCTAGCAGCATATGGAAAAGATCATTTTCTGTTTCTCACATAAATGTGTTACCTAATTCTCCCTGTAATTGGTATACGCTTTTCGCCGGGGCATATTCTCTTTTGAATTTTTCAATTCATTCCTTTATATTATTATAAGTTGACCCAAAGATACATTTTCTTACTTCTCCTAATAATTTACTTCTCAATAATCATGCTAAATTTTCTTGAGCTGCGGGTGTTGGCAGCATTGCCTTTGCCTTACAATATTCTTCTACAAAATGTGATAATGGGACGTTACTTTGTTACGTTCTTTGTCGGCACTATTATTGTCGCTATCGTGATTACTAGTAATTGATATGCGCCTGGTCCTGCATTGTTTTCCTCGGAAACCGATCGGGGGGCCCTAGAACAGGCCACCGGGCGCGTCCTCAGGTTGCGGATAGAGGGGCCCTGTACCGAGGGTTACTGCTGAATACAGATACAAAACTAAATAAGCAGTCGTGGACAATGTTCCAGGGATGATCCCGAAGGAATAACCACCAAGTCAAGGTGTTAACTACCGTGCCGAGGGCTGCATGGCACCAGGGAGTGGTATATCACACGGTGTGTCTAGGAAACCAGGCCACCTCCCAGAGTATTGAGGCCTTACCCCTGCATGCGGGGCTCTGCAGAGGCGGACCGAACCTGATGATCTGGGCGCCACAGTCCAGGGAATCAGGGAGACGCGCTCCAAGAACTTGCTGGTGAATCTGAAATGTTCCACAAAAAGCAGAGGGAGGCTGGACACTGCATTTAAAGAGGCAATTGGAGCCAGGGGGGCGATCCGCCATCTCATCCCCCGGATCGAGGTCGAGATCGCCGATCTGAAACCAACCATCGAAGTGGAAGACGTCGAGGATGCCGTTAGAAGCTTCTTCGATCAAGGACCGGAGATGAAGTTCAGGGTCTTCCTAACGAAGACACCATATAGAGGGAACAAAAAGGCGTACGTGCTTTTGGAGGAGGCAAAAGCCTTGAAACTGTTCAAGGCAGCCCACATCAAGATCGCGTGGGTGTCCTGTAGGGTGCGCAGGAAAAAGGAGGTAAATCGGTGCTTCCGCTGCCTTGGCTTTGGCCACATATCGGCAAACTGCCGCGGGCCAGACCGAAGCAGAAGCTGCTGGAGGTGCGTCAAGGAGGGGCATGTTGCTGGTTCTTGCACTGGGAAGCTGCGGTGCTACCGCTGTGCCGCAAGAATGGATAAGCCCCGGGATGACCACATCTCGGGGAACATGCGTTGCACGGCTTTTCAGAAAAATACATGTTTTTTTCGTAGAAAGCGAAAACAAATTTATTCAAAATACAGCTAAACACATTTTTCCTATCTCGCGGACAATTTGTAGATACTACGACAAAAAATTCCTTCTTTTTCGAGGCAAACCACTCATCAAGGCATTTTCGGACGTCTTCGTAAGAATCGAAGTTCTGCTCAGCAAGCGCATGGCCCATTGACGAAAACAGGTGGTAGTCGGAAGGGGCCAGGTCTGGTGAATAAGTTGCATGGGGTAGCACCTCCCAGTTGAGTGTCCAAGTAGTTTCGAACTATTTTTGACGTGTGCGATGGTGCTTTGTCATGGAGGAAGATCAGCTTGTCATATCTTTGTTGATAATCCAGCCTTTTTCCACGCAGAGCACGGTGCAATTTGATCAGTCGTTGGTGGTATTTAAAGGTATTTATTTTGCAAAATGAAAACTCGATTTTTTGGTCAAATGAAACATCATATTTTTCCACATTTAAATCAATTTATTTGTTTGTAAATGGATTGAAACAGGTATAAAAATAAGAAAAAATAAACAAGAAACATAAATAAAAGTTTTTTAACTTTGCAAGCTGCTTCGTAACGTTTTAAACTTCACTTGCACATTTGATGCAAATACCTGCGCGATGTTTATGGCACATTGTGCCATCTCTCTTCTCTTCACGCAGCAAGCGAGGCCGAAAATTATAGGCCATCTAGAAAAGCAAAAAACTAAACTGATAGAAAAGAATGACCGTTACAACCATATATATGATTAATTTAACCTTACTTATTACCAACCGATTATAACTGAATGAATATGGGAGATTCAATCATATTATTGGTTGCTTTAGATAATATACTTACGTTGGAAAAAGAACGAAAATCACTAATATAACTAGTAATTTTTTTTTTTTCAATTCACTTTTTTATACACTGACGGCACAATGGGTATTGAATACCCCAGAACTTTTGGACTCCACTTTGAACGACTGCCCAGCGTATAATGTTACTCACCACTCTATGCTAGCCCACTGTACCTTTAGTTAGTGATGTCAATTACTGCTACATGTCACCATTTGGTCCATTTTATTGAATTTAGTAGGCTTAATTTGAGCTCAAAAATTTTTTGGGGTATTTTTTATCCCAATGACAGTTAAGGGTTAAAATAGGAGCAATAAAGAATACAGAATAAGCACTTCGAATTTTGCATCACCTAATTAATCGTAATCAATGGTGACCATTCCACGAATATAAAAAGGACTTATACTGTCGTGTGCTATTTTTGTCTTATTTTAAACTTAAATTAGAACTTATTCAACACTTTAAAAATTCTAAAGTACGAGACTATACGGGCCTGACTCAAGCAAAAAACCCTATGTAATTCTTGTACTTTCATAAATTCAGATAATAAAACTGTAAATAAAATAGGTCGTTTGATCACTTAGGTTAGCCTCAAGGACAAATCACTGCGTGATTCAATAAACTTATTTTATTTTAATGCAATTCAAACGGAATTGAAAAAACTAGGCAAGTTTAAACAATTGATCAAATTTCAATTGAAATAATTATTCAATCACTTAGGTTAGCCTCAAGGTTAGATCGCTTCGTGATTTGACAAAATTATTAGGTGTAGAACTTTGCTTCCACAGTTTTTTCCCAAAATTTGAGATTTTATTCATAAAACGTGATTACCTACTAATGATTCAAAGTAAAGTCCGTCGCTAGCCACCACTTTTTCCTCCTTCCTGGCAATTGTCGGATACCATCTCGAAAAAACGATGCGTCTTTCACGGCGATCCAGGAATCGATCCATTTTTTGACTTCCTAAGAGCGGAAATGCTGATGGGCCAGGCCCCGTGCCATCGGTCGAAACAAGTGGTAGTCGGAAGGAGCAACGTCTGGAGAGTACGGCGGGTGGGGTAAGACCTGCCAGTTCATCGTTTCCAAGTATGTCTTGTCCGGTCTTGCAACATGTGGTCGAACATTGTCGTGTCTCTCTTGGTACTGTGACCGTTTCTCCTTCGATGCTCGGCTCAAACTCAACAATTGTGTCAAAAAACTGTGCATTTCGCACATTTTTCGAAATTTTGTTCGGATTCGCATTCATATGTTGAAGAGTGAAGGAATGACAAACTTAATCAAATTCCTAATTGTATTAACTTGTCACGTTTAACTTTAAATTCGTTTTTGAAATTTTCGTTGTTTTCATATACTGTTTCTAGATCTCTATTTCCAGGTACAACTTGAATCTAATGTTCAAATCGAGGATCTTTTGTCCATTTGTGCAAAAATTTGTTTTTTTTAAATATTATTTTCTTCAGATTTTATTTAATAATATCATTTTTTTATTTTTGTAAATAGAGCACACGGACATTCAATGTCTGGATTGAATATCCGTTAAATTTTAATAGAATTTCACACCATACGTATTCAAATTTGTTTCTTCAACATGCAAATAAGATACAAATAATGTATGTAATGCGTAACAATAAATGGGTGAAAAACCAATTAGTTAAGGGGGTATCCTCATATAGATTGCGAAAAATTGATGCGAACTTTTGGAATTTTTTTCTCAGAAACTATATGATATTTTTATTTCAAAATTTTACAGCTTTTTATTTATAATTTGAAAAAACAAAAAAACAAAAATTTTATTATTATAAATATTATTATAAATATTTGAGGCGGGAGAACACATTGAAGCACAAGACTTTTTTTTTTCTTCTGGATTTATGTCGTGTTTTACGGTCGCTGTACCACTCTGAAACATAAAAATCAAATTGTTTTGTTATTGTCACACCAAAATCTCGTCGATGAACCCAATATAACATTATATAAATGTTTCGAAAAAAATGGCAGACTTTTTAAAAAAAATTTTAAAAAGCTTTTTCATTGTTATTTCCAAAAAAGTAGTTAAACAATAATATTTCGCAAAATCCTTTAGGTTCGTCGACTAGATTATTAAATTTCCTTTAAAGCGGTATTTTGTTTTCGATACGTTCAAAATTCGCTGAATAATCAACAGCATAAAATCGGAAGAAAAAAAAAAGTCTTGTGCTTCAATGTGTTCTCCCGCCTCAAATATTTATAATAATTGTAATAGAAAATTTTTGTTTATTTTTTGAAATCATAAACAAATAGCTGTAAAATTTTGAAATAAAAATATTATTCAGTTTTTGAGAAAAAAATTCCCAAAGTTCGCATCAATTTTTCGCTATCTATATGAGGATACCCCCTTGAATTAAAGATAGTACATGAAATATACTTCTAAATTGCACTGTTAGAAAGATCGGCATCTAAGATTTGATATGCAGGTTTATGTATGTATGTATAGGATGACCAATGGCTTGTGACTAATTTTTATTACACAGTAGGGCTATCTTCTAGTTGTATATCTGGCTAGTTTGAAGACTTCCATTCAAGACTAGTTTTTAGCGGGACTGGTCTATTTTATATCACACTTAAAAAGAAGCCCATTTTTTAACTTAATTTAAGACTTTTTTTTCTGTGTAGGAAAACAAAAAAAACCAATAGCTTCAAAACCACGATTTATAATCACATTCAATGAATTAGGACAAAATCCGTTAAAAAAAAAGAATTGCGTGAAGCATATCGAAAAAGCATACAAGATGAAACACTTAAGAAGTGAAAAGAAAAACATAATTCCTATGTCGTTCACAGAAAAAAGAAGTCTTAAATGAAGTCCAAAAATGGACTTCTTTTTAGGTGTGATATAAAGTAGACCATTAGAGAAGGACATACTTATGCGCTTATACACGGGCTAGCTAAATTTAAGGGGGGTTTCTACCTTGTTGGGTCAAAAAAATTGATTTTTTCTTTTTTGCTTTATTAGACAGATGTACGTTCTAAGAAGTCTCTCAAAAATATTTGAGTCACAATCTGTAGAATTAGAGAAGTTATTGGCCGCCGAAGAGAGTGATGTAGAATTCCGGAGAACTCGGCTCAGGGGGGAAACTGATTCCCGCAGGAGTCGCTTTCTTCGTTGGGAAATCTTATCGTAAAGGGATTGTCTTTTCTTAGATCATGTTTTTGGGGGTGGAGACGCAAAAATTTAATCTTCTGATTTTGATCACGCTATCGGCGGTTTCGCTCACCGTGACACAAATACTTTTGAAGCGCGTTTTTCTCGAAACCATGTTTTCCAAATTTACGGAACTCCTCCAGGACGCGCTATATGAGCAATCGCGATGAAAGTTTGCACACGCGTGTTTCAGAAGTGTGAAAATGTCTGGTACCAAAATCAACAAAAAATGTTGGAAAATATTTTTTTTAGAAACAATAATGTGAAGAAAAAAAGTGCAAAAATCGGTACTTTGACTTTAATAGCTCACAACTCTTTCATTTTTTTAGATTTTTGAATGATTCTGGTACAGGACATGCATAATGATATGTAGATTAAGAATCTGTTCTATTTTTGTATTTCAGATCATCTCTATTGTCAGGAAAAGTTCCGTAAATGGCACAATTCCTCGCAGAAGCGTCGCAATTTATCGACCCCCCCCCCCCCCTTCGAATTTAGCCCGTGAAAAAATTAATTCATACATTAATACAATTACTTCAATACCTAGACACAATTTCAAGTGTTTATGTTTTTAACTTTTCTCGCGGAAAATTTGAGAAAATGGTATAGCTTTTTGACCCAACAAGGTGGAAACCCCCCTTAAGCCAACATCGTCTGTTAGACGTAACATGTTCGTAGTCCACCGAGTCGTAAATGGAAAGTATTTTTAAAAAAATATAAAAAATACAAAAATCCCGAGGAACGAAGTAATGTCTTATACTAGTTTTAAAAAGATTATATAATGCCGTAAAAATTAATTTAAGTACACTCGAAACTCGAATTTTTATGCAGCATGTATAAAAACTAGTGATTTTAAAGAATTTTGAGGACAAAATATTAACTGGTTTAGGTAAAAGGATCTTAGTGATCAAATTGCACTTCTGTCTACGGTTTTTAATTAAGTATGCTCAATAAAAATGATAAATCAAGAATTATTAATATAAATACACGAAGAATAAGATTTCAAAATCTTATTAATGGATTGACTATCAGAAAAATAATTTTATAAAAAGATGTAAATAACTTATATTTGCGAAGTTTTAACCGTTATTGAACATTTATTCGCAACTTATTTTTACAAAATCGTAAGAGCTATTTTATATTTATTTACAACAAATTTCTAACATAATTGTCAGTTAAAAACTGAAGTTGATAATTCAATCACAAAAACGTTTGTTAATGTATGTTTAATCAACATTCGAAATAAATAATTAATATCCTACTCTACTTGTATGTATAAGGTTAAAATTGCATTTTATATGTAGTTTATTTATATAGTAGTTTACTTCATTAAAGAAAAAATATAAACTGTTTACGTTTAATCAACATTTATGAATATTTGTGTTGTGTGGTAGTAAGTTTATGAAGAAAAAATGTGCATTGTATTTGTACTGACAAGAGTTATGATTGTAATTTCTAGTTTCAAAAATAAAAATTTCGATTGCAAATTTGTAGTAGGCGATCTCAAAAACTTAAGAGTATTTGTGACCTGACCCTCCACTTACTCACACCTCATGCTTGATCGTGTCCATGTGGGCACGAACATCTAGATTTCATAGACACGACAGCGTGTTTTTTGCAGTGGTAGGTGGAGGGGGTCATTTTCAGGATTGCCCGATTCTATCTGAGGTGCATGATTTCAGCGACCTTTCACTCGGCTCTCTTGTAAAATCCGGCTTTGCCGCATTAGGTTCCTTTTCTCATGGCAGGTCACATTTATTTCTATAGCAACATTTGTATTTTTCAGAAAAAAATAGTCCGCCATTTTGAAATTGCCCTTGAAAATTTAAAATAATTAAAATCTTGATTGCAGATTTGTATTCAGTGACCCCAAAAACCCCCGAGTAAGAAATTTTATCCCCAAATAGTGAATAGGAAAATGAGCGCTTCATCACTGAGTTTAATGGTAGTTAACCCTTTGTAGATTTTTTTCATCTAAAATACCAAAACATATCTATTCAATTCTATATTTCGTTAAAAAATAATATTATTTCAAATAAATAGAATGAATATACGAATATGTACACTGAAAAAATAATGAAAAAACACGTTTCTACCCTTATAAAAAAATTAAGAAGCAACCCCTTATTGAGGCAATATCATAGTATGAACCCCCTCTGATGGCATAATAACATGCAAGTGATTCTACTAAAAAAAATTAGGATTTTAGGTTCAAATTTCGGGAAAAATCGTTTTCGGGGGCAACTTTTAGGGGTGGCTTTCACCACTTAGTTTTGCAATTTAGACCAAAAGAACAAGTGGCTGCTGAATGTCTTGTGATGTACTACAAC
This sequence comes from Diplolepis rosae, assembly GCA_030998225.1. NCBI lineage: Eukaryota > Metazoa > Arthropoda > Insecta > Hymenoptera > Diplolepididae > Diplolepis > Diplolepis rosae. The sequence goes on along the minus strand of JAPYXD010000608.1, from coordinate 4,909,069 downwards.
ATATCCCAAAAAGAGCAAAATCGGAGGCGGACACATGGGAACATTCCCTTGTTGGGTTAAATAAAAAAAAATTTCGAAATTTTGGCGTTTCTTCGGTTAAAAATTGATATAACAAAACTCTTTGCTTAATTAAAAAACCCGATAACGGATTCGGAAAGAACAAACCCAAAACCTATATGATACTAGTTTTCATTAAGATTCAAAAACTTTTTCGATGAAAATATTCTATCCGAAAGTTTATTAAAAATAATGGAAGCCCGGCGTAAATGGGCTAAAAAAGTTCCTAACATTGGTTAGTCGAAAAAATATGTGGCGTTTTTTGACTAAAATAGAGATGGTTGAGTCTGAGTGTTAAGATCCATTTATTCAAACCAAATATTCTATATTACTATCGACAATGTTTCGCCATTTTTTGGGCGGGGCCATGATTCCATCAGTACAGAACTTCTGTGGTTTCTGGTTGAAAAACTGAAGTCCAGGGAAATTAGACGATTTCACTATGGTTTTGGCAACAAAATGCCGCACCTATCGAAAAAATTAGGAACATTCTAGGGAGCATGAGAAACAATCCTAGTATAGATTGGACAGCGATTTTTGTACGCTTCTGTACAGAGGGCGGGAGGGGGGGGGGGGGGGGGGGGTAAAAAACCGTGTTTTTTTGCATTTGATCGTGGATTATTATTCTTTTAACATGTAAAGGGAATATTAAGAAATGAATTTTTCGAATGCCTGCAAGTTTCACTTCTTTTGTTGACTTTGGCGAGCTAGAGTATTTAACGAGAAAATACGAACAAAAAATAAAATTTCGTTGTAGCCTCTCACGTGTGTATGGAATTACGACGAAATAGTACTTTTAAAGGCCCAACAAATTTTGCAAATTCCTAGACCGCATTTTTTAGCCAGCAGGAATTGATCATTTATTTCCAAAACCACCACGTTTATTATTTCATCGAAGCGCTCCACCGAATTAAAAAAAGAAACATCAAAACTTTTGCGCGAATTCTTAGATAATTATAGAATAATTCATAAAGAAATGAGTGCATTTTTGAACATCTTCATATCAAATTTCTCGCTCTAAGACTTTTGTTTAAAAACTTTTTCCCTCCGAAACAATCGTTCCCGGCAATCCACGATCAAATGCAAAAAAACACGAATTTTTAACTTCAACCTTCCCCCCTATATCGAAGCGTATAAAAATCGCTGTTCAATTTATGCTAAGATTTTCTCATTCTGCTTAGAATTTTCCTAATTTTTTTGGTAGGTATGGCATTTTTTCCCAAAAAAAAAGGTAATTTCCCTGGACTAAATAATTAATTTGCCAAATGTTTCAAAGTGCTTCAAACTGAACTTTAGCAAGTGGCTGGCTAAATATAAGAATGTACTTACTGCATTTTACTACTTCTGTATACTGTGTTTTAGAATTTTTGAATTGCTGAAAAACAGAACATAATCTTTTATTTAACAGCAATTACTTACTATTTCACAGATTTTTCTTTAATGATTTTAAGCAAGTACTGATATTCATAAAGCATTACTAATATTTAGTAATTCCCTTTTTGAGTGTAATAGTTCTATATCTATTACATGAAGTTTCTTGTTCTGCAGCTGTGACGCTTATATAGAATGAAATAATTTTTTTCTTATGAAGATAGGTGAACACAGACTATAAGACTTTTTCCAATAAAAAGGACATGACAGGATATAATGAAAAATGGAGTAAACCTTGATTTTGTGATTTATTATAAAGTACGGCGGGTATTATTCATTAATGTAAAAAAAGTCATGAACAAATAGGATTGGAGAAATGAAAATGTCGTCGTACAACACTGCAATCTGTAGGGCATCCTTTTCCTTTTGCACGTACGCCAAAAATGCATTTTGATACTAGCATGGGAAAAACACTTATGAGAGCAAAGAGTCTTCTTCAGAATTTCAATTTACCCCCCCCCCCCCCCCCACAATGCGTAGTGCATATTTTATATTACATGCATAGAATTGTTTCTAGCTGTTAGTGATTTACTATCTGCTCCAAACTCCGAATCACAATATATTATTGATAGATGAATTTAAAAAAGTTATCATCAGTAATTCAAAAATTCTTTTTCATTGAATAGGAGAACGACTGTTTACCACAAAGTGGGGGTGTTAGGTATAGCAGTGATAATGTCGTCGGCAGAGGAGGTTAATGCAACTGCAGCAAGGTTATTTCTAGACCGACCCAGATCCCTCGTCAAGAAATTCTCTCAGACCATAGTTTGCTAGTTTCGGGTAATTAACTAACCAAATGATGCCAACTCGCAAGATCGTTATCAAGACGGTCTTTCATTCTTCATAAATTCTTACAACACCTAGTGACTCATTTATTGTTTTTAGTAACATTAAATTCATAAGACGAAATTAAAGATATTGATGTTTCATATGATAGTATTTAATTAAGTATAATCCCTAGTTTTGAATATTGACAACAAAAACTTTATTTTCTGAATCTGTCGTGAATTCCTAGAAAGGTGCAAATATTGTCTGAATTATTTTTGTACAAGTCTCGTTCTGGGAAACTCAGAATGTTCATGCCAATGCAGAACCAGCGATAACGACACCTAGGTATCTGAGAGTATCGTACATTAATTTGTGTGGGTGAAGATGAGCTACTCTCAGACAAAAAAAAATTGTACGTTCCCTAGGTTCACAACAATTGCTAGCATTTGTCGGTTGAGCGGTTATATGAAGTTAGCATTCTCAAAAAAATTGTTTGATTTAACTAACTCATTTCTTTTTTCATATTATTGTTATGAAATATATTTATTTCAATTAGAAAATAGCCCCTTCATTTAATAATACTTTAAAAGATTATAATAGAAAAGTAATTTGAATAAAATTGAGTTCACTTATAATGTAGTCAAACCTATCTACTACTACTACCATTCATATTTTTGATATCAACTTGTAGCGTTTACGAATTATTATTTGATTCATATTTGTTTTGATTCATTTAGGGAAACACAAGTCTCGAATGTCGTAGCCCTGCATGACGCCAGCGCATATTGGGTCCTGGTCGCGAGGCGAGAGTCGACTGAATCCCTTCTTCTTCTTCTTTCATATTGGCTAATTTCTCCTAGGAGCCAATAGCCGAAACAACCACTTTGCGCTCAAAGAGCCTAATAAAACACTGACGACTGAATCCCTTCAATGACGAGTCGCAAGCCGAACGTGCACGACTTTACACATTTAATCATAACTCGAGAACCAATAAAGATATTTCAATTTTTCAATAATGGACATTTTCAAAAATTCGAAACTAGGTCGGTCTTTCTCACACGCTAACTCGGTCTATCTTTATTAATAATGAATCAAATAAAGCTCATTCAACGCAAAATTTAATGAGCTTTTTAACTGCTTTGCATGTCTTTGATACCATTTTTTATAGTGGATTGACAATTCTGGCCGGCACTGTACTTGTAATATTTTCGTTATTTATAGATCGATTTAGAAAAAAAGTGGTGATTCATAAGGACCACTTGGCTATGCCCTATCAGAGAGTAAGATTTAATACTATTATTTAAAAAAAGCTATTATATACTCTACAAGAAAATATACATTTTTTGCAATTATCATTACTTTTAGTTTTTAGATTATTTTCGCGTAATATCATCTGATCAAAAAAGAGACAGACAATGCGTCCGAACGCCTAAGTTATTATTGAATGAAGTCACTCATTTTTCCGCAGTCACATGAGTATTCCGAGGAGTATTCTACAGCTTACATACACATAATCCGATGCAACGGATACGAAAACCTAACACTACTAATATAATAAATATTATAATACATATTTTTCCTCTATGTTGTGTTATTTTCACATTATTTAGCACTTCAGTTGGGCCTAAGTACAAGCCTATGAATCATTATGATGCTTCAGACATTCGCAAATGAGTGAATCATTTTCAAAGATTTCGCGCTCAAACGCTGCTGTTACTTATGGATGGTAATTTCAAATCGCCCTCCATTCAAACGTACATCAACTGAAACTGCGAATGACTATACATATGATGCGATTCATAATTCAAACAACAACCAAATTAAGTAGGTTTTTTAAAGCAGTTTATAATTAAGTCACCATTATAATTTTATAATTATCTATAATTTTATCTGTAGGGACAATTGTAAATATGTCATCCACATAACGTTTGTAGAGAAACGGTTTAAAAGATAATTTTAGTAATGCGCGTTTTTTTACATACACCATAACCAAGTTTGATATTAATGGAGATAAAGGAGAACCCATTGGACGACCAGACGTCTGTTTATAAATTTTTTTATCAAGGCTATGTCCTAGGTGGGCCACGTGATCAAGTCAGTCCTCGAATCAATATTTTTTTTTTACCATAGTTAAAGTTAAAAGTTAAAAGAAAGCGGAAAAAACTTAGAGAAATGTTAATAAAGTAGAATTGAAAATGTAAGTGAAAGCGCACATTTAAGGGAACAAAAAAAGTTTGTTATAAAATAATCAATCAGGCAATATGCATTAACATGACGGATCTTGCTAGATCGTGCGCATTCAGAGTTCTATGGGGAAGGCTGGTGTTCGCACAACTATGTTTATTTATTGCAATTTTTTTTGTATTTATAAATATTTAGGACCAGATAAACCTCCTTTATTGTCTTCTATTCAATTTCCCCAAGTTTCAAATCGATATCTCATTTCGTGTGGAAATGCGACAGGCGACAGAGATTATCCATATTTAATTTCTTCGAAAAAATATTTTTCGGAATTTTTAATGATATAGAAGTTTGAGACGTCTCAAACCCAAACTTGTGACGAATTGTGAGACGGGAAATTAAGAAAGAAATTCTCATAGTGACGGAAATTTATCCCTAGATCAGGTAACGAAAAAATACAATAAGAGCAATAAACAATACCTCTATATATCAAAAGACTTTGATACCTAACTTCGGGATAACACTTACACGCGTGCAACCCTTGGGACACGCGACAATATATTAACTTCGAGTTAAAAAAAAATGACCGCAAAAAACACACCTTATATTTTAACACTACATGTGCGAAGTCCGCGAAGATTGCATATGTGCATATGTGCTATAGGACGAATCGTCTCCCAACTTCTGTCGGCCGCTTGAAGTCGAACTAAAAGCAGGTAGTAGATCATGACAATGGAAGCAATAAACTGTACGCGTGGCGTAATCCTAATTGAAAATTAATATTATCCCTCATTAGCCCATGAGATTGAAAATCGTAAAGTTTTTTTGCAAAACACATAATATGAGTGTCATGCATGAAATCATAAATATTTGAGAAAATCATGCGTCACTTGCATTCAGAAATATGGTTTTTCCATTAGAATTTCTGTATATGCATTTCTGGATTATTCAAATTATTTATCAACCAAGTAACATTTTGAGATTGCGTTACTCTTTGTAAAAGAGTAACATTTTAAGCTCACGTGACTACGAAAGACATGGGGCATGCCATCAGTGTTTTGCGAAGGGAACAAGTGTTGGAGCAAACACTAGTGACATAAAACTGACTGCCGATATGATACGAGACATTTCCAAAACTCATGTAATAAATTGACTTCGTAGACGGTCGAAAAAAACTATGACGTCCTCCTATTCTTTAAAGTTTTAAATCTCTAGCTGATAGAGAAAACCTTTACGAAGCGAAAGAATCGTATTAAAAAGTTCGCTTCTAATGGTATTTTGGTTTTTTATTAAAAAAAAAAATATATAATTTTCTGGAATTTGAGGTCTATTTGAACGCTCAATTGCTCCGAGCTACAACGGCATTTCTGATTCGTAGTTTAGCATGGATGATAAAGCAAAGTTTCAACTTCATATTGCAGAAAAGTATGTCATGTAAATGTGCATAGAACTTGAGATTTTGCTCTTTTCGCAGTTGCATAAATTCGTCTAACTTGCCAGAAATAAAATTTTCTGAATGCCAGATATGAGACTAAAATCGTCTCACAACTTCTGTCGGACCGCATGAAGTCGAACTCAAAAGCAGGTAGTAGATCATGACAATGGAAGCAATGAACTGTACGCGTGGCGTACTCCTAATTGAAAATTAATATTATCCCTCATTAGCCCATGAGATTGAAAATCGTTAAGTTTTCTTGCAAAACACATAATATGAGTATCATGCATGAAATCATAAATATTTGGCTATAGTACATACTTATATCAGAAAAAATAGGTCATAGCAAAAAATACTTCAAGTTCAAGCATTAAATTTTAAATAATACTTAGATATTAATGAAAGATTACAATCCCTTTTGAGAAATTTAAGAAGAAAGTATGAATAGGACATATTTTCTCTATTTTAAGATGTATTATAGTCAAAATAGCATACGTGAAGAAAATGAAGTTTATGTGTTTATGTTTAAGTGAAACAGGAAATTCAATTTACTTAAGGCTCTATCGGCCTTAAGGAACACATTCTCATCATGACACTCGCGCTTCGCGCTCGATTTTCTGTATGCATTTTTGTAACTTTTTAATAAATTACATGATTAAAATAATTTATTTTCTTCCAAATCTCTCAAAAAGGAAAAACAATCGTAGACTTTATTTAAGGAAACGATTTTGCAGAACAACGCTTATTTCGTATCTCACTTATTTTGGTGAAAAAAATCGAATTTTTTAAATATTAAAAATCAAAACATAAAATATACATCCTGTTCCGAAATGTCTTGATGAGAATTTGTAAACCTCATTTAGGCAAACAATTTTCCATCTAAACGTTTTTTTTGTATCTCACATATTTTGTCTAAAAAATGGAATTTTTTGAATTTTAATCGTATTTTTTGGAATTGAAACGAAAAATATATGTTTTATCAGAAACTGCGTCAGACAAAATTTGTAGATCTTTTTGAAACGAACAACTTTGTATTCTTACGTTTTTTTCTTATTTTACATATTATTGTTAAAAAATTGAATTTTGGATTTTCAATAGTTTTTTTTTTAATTAAAAAGAAAAATATGCATCTTATGAAAAAATGTTACAATTCAAATTTGTAGGTCTTTATTTATTCAAGAATATTGTATCATAACGTTTTTTCGCATCTCGTATAATTTAACTGGAAAATGGAATTTTGATATTGACTTTACTCGAATTTGAATATGCTGTAACATTTCTAATTTTGATTTAATCAAAAAATGTTATCAGGATAATTTTTAGACATTTCTGAGCACTATTTAAAACCAGTATTGAAATTTTTGATTTTTTCAAAAAATTATTTTCAAAAACACAAAAGTAGTGCTCAACCCCTCAATTTTGATTAGATGTGGCTGGTTAACGAACTTGTACTTACTTTTTCGGCTCCGATAAAGTGTACCAAAGCTCAATTCAATCTGATAATTCTATCGAGAGTTATGCCGCACACGACCTACAGACAGACAGACAGACAGACAGACAGACAGACGGACAGACAGACAGACAGACAGACACTTTCGTAAAAACCATTTTTTCTGACTCAGGGGGTCTCAAAACGTAAAGATTTGATGAAAATTTCGAAAGTCATTTTTCACATAAAACCAATACCTTCTCATCCATGATGAGAATGTAAAAAACTACATAGAAGTTTTAATTCTGAGTCCATCATCATATCGCAATATCAAAATGAAGTTGGAACTTTGCTTTATCATCCATGCTAAACTACGAATCAGAAATGCCGTTGTAGCTCGGAGCAATTGAGCGTTCAAATAGACCCCAAATTCCAGAAAATTATATATTTTTTTTTTTAATAAAAAACCAACTTCCCATTCGACGCGAACTTTTTAATACGATTCTTTCGCTTCGTTAAGGTTTTGTCTATCAGCTGGACATTTAAAACTTTAAAGAATAGGAGGACGTCATAGTTTTTTTCGACCGTCTACGAAGTCAATTTATTACATGAGTTTTGGAAATGTCTCGTATCATATCGGCAGTCAGTTTTATGCCACTAGTGTTTGCTCCAACACTTGTTCCCTTCGCAAAACACTGATGGCTTGCCCCATGTCTTCCGTAGTCACGTGAGCTTGAAATGTTACTCTTTTACAAAGAGTAACGCAATCTCAAAAAGTTACTTGTTTGATAAATAATTTGAATAATCCAGAAATGCATATACAGAAATTCTACTGGAGAAACCATATTTCTGAATGCAAGTGACGCATGATTTTCTCAAATATTTATGATTTCATGCATGGCACTCATATTATGTGTTTTGCAAGAAAACTTAACGATTTTCAATCTCATGGGCTAATGAGGGATAATATTAATTTTCAATTAGGAGTACGCCACGCGTACAGTTTATTGCTTCTATTGTCATGACCTGCTACCTGCTTTTGAGTTCGACTTCAAGCGGTCCGACAGAAGTTGTGAGACGATTTTCGTCTCATATCTGGCATTCAGAAAATTTGATTTCTGGCAAGTTAGACGAATTTATGCAACTGCGAAAAGAGCAAAATCTCAAGTTCTATGCACTTTTACTTGACATACTTTTCTGCAATATGAAGTTGAAACATTGCTTTATCATCCATGCTAAACTACGAATCAGAAATGCCGTTGTAGCTCGGAGCAATTGTACGTTCAAATAGACCCCAAATTCCCGAAAATTATATATTTTTTTTTTAATAAAAAACCAACTTCCCATTCGACGCGAACTTTTTAATACGATTCTTTCGCTTCGTTAAGGTTTTGTCTATCAGCTGGACATTTAAAACTTTAAAGAATAGGAGGACGTCATAGTTTCTTTCGACCGTCTACGAAGTCAATTTATTACATGTGTTTTGGAAATGTCTCGTATCATATCGGCAGTCAGTTTTATGCCACTAGTGTTTGCTCCAACACTTGTTCCCTTCGCAAAACACTGATGGCTTGCCCCATGTCTTCCGTAGTCACGTGAGCTTGAAATGTTACTCTTTTACAAAGAGTAACGCAATCTCAAAAAGTTACTTGTTTGATAAATAATTTGAATAATCCAGAAATGCATATACAGAAATTCTAATGGAAAAACCATATTTCTGGATGCAAGTGACGCATGATTTTCTCAAATATTTATGATTTCATGCATGACACTCATATTATGTGTTTTGCAAGAAAACTTAACGATTTTCAATCTCATGGGCTAATGAGGGATAATATTAATTTTCAATTAGGAGTACGCCACGCGTACAGTTTATTGCTTCCATTGTCATGATCTGCTACCTGCTTTTGAGTTCGACTTCAAGCGGTCCGACAGAAGTTGTGAGACGATTTTCGTCTCATATCTGGCATTCAGAAAATTTGATTTCTGGCAAGTTAGACGAATTTATGCAACTGCGAAAAGAGCAAAATCTCAAGTTCTATGCACTTTTACTTGACATACTTTTCTGCAATATGAAGTTGAAACATTGCTTTATCATCCATGCTAAACTACGAATCAGAAATGCCGTTGTAGCTCGGAGCAATTGTACGTTCAAATAGACCCCAAATTCCCGAAAATTATATATATTTTTTTTAAATAAAAAACCAACTTCCCATTCGACGCGAACTTTTTAATACGATTCTTTCGCTTCGTTAAGGTTTTGTCTATCAGCTGGACATTTAAAACTTTAAAGAATAGGAGGACGTCATAGTTTCTTTCGACCGTCTACGAAGTCAATTTATTACATGTGTTTTGGAAATGTCTCGTATCATATCGGCAGTCAGTTTTATGCCACTAGTGTTTGCTCCAACACTTGTTCCCTTCGCAAAACACTGACGGCTTGCCCCATGTCTTCCGTAGTCACGTGAGCTTGAAATGTTACTCTTTTACAAAGAGTAACGCAATCTCAAAAAGTTACTTGTTTGATAAATAATTTGAATAATCCAGAAATGCATATACAGAAATTCTAATGGAAAAACCATATTTCTGGATGCAAGTGACGCATGATTTTCTCAAATATTTATGATTTCATGCATGACACTCATATTATGTGTTTTGCAAGAAAACTTAACGATTTTCAATCTCATGGGCTAATGAGGGATAATATTAATTTTCAATTAGGAGTACGCCACGCGTACAGTTTATTGCTTCCATTGTCATGATCTGCTAACTGCTTTTGAGTTCGACTTCAAGCGGTCCGACAGAAGTTGTGAGACGATTTTCGTCTCATATCTGGCATTCAGAAAATTTGATTTCTGGCAAGTTAGACGAATTTATGCAACTGCGAAAAGAGCAAAATCTCAAGTTCTATGCACTTTTACTTGACATACTTTTCTGCAATATGAAGTTGAAACATTGCTTTATCATCCATGCTAAACTACGAATCAGAAATGCCGTTGTATCTCGGAGCAATTGTACGTTCAAATAGACCCCAAATTCCCGAAAATTATATATTTTTTTTTTAATAAAAAACCAACTTCCCATTCGACGCGAACTTTTTAATACGATTCTTTCGCTTCGTTAAGGTTTTGTCTATCAGCTGGACATTTAAAACTTTAAAGAATAGGAGGACGTCATAGTTTCTTTCGACCGTCTACGAAGTCAATTTATTACATGTGTTTTGGAAATGTCTCGTATCATATCGGCAGTCAGTTTTATGCCACTAGTGTTTGCTCCAACACTTGTTCCCTTCGCAAAACACTGACGGCTTGCCCCATGTCTTCCGTAGTCACGTGAGCTTGAAATGTTACTCTTTTACAAAGAGTAACGCAATCTCAAAAAGTTACTTGTTTGATAAATAATTTGAATAATCCAGAAATGCATATACAGAAATTCTAATGGAAAAACCATATTTCTGGATGCAAGTGACGCATGATTTTCTCAAATATTTATGATTTCATGCATGACACTCATATTATGTGTTTTGCAAGAAAACTTAACGATTTTCAATCTCATGGGCTAATGAGGGATAATATTAATTTTCAATTAGGAGTACGCCACGCGTACAGTTTATTGCTTCCATTGTCATGACCTGCTACCTGCTTTTGAGTTCGACTTCAAGCGGTCCGACAGAAGTTGTGAGACGATTTTCGTCTCATATCTGGCATTCAGAAAATTTGATTTCTGGCAAGTTAGACGAATTTATGCAACTGCGAAAAGAGCAAAATCTCAAGTTCTATGCACTTTTACTTGACATACTTTTCTGCAATATGAAGTTGAAACATTGCTTTATCATCCATGCTAAACTACGAATCAGAAATGCCGTTGTAGCTCGGAGCAATTGTACGTTCAAATAGACCCCAAATTCCCGAAAATTATATATTTTTTTTTAATAAAAAACCAACTTCCCATTCGACGCGAACTTTTTAATACGATTCTTTCGCTTCGTTAAGGTTTTGTCTATCAGCTGGACATTTAAAACTTTAAAGAATAGGAGGACGTCATAGTTTCTTTCGACCGTCTACGAAGTCAATTTATTACATGTGTTTTGGAAATGTCTCGTATCATATCGGCAGTCAGTTTTATGCCACTAGTGTTTGCTCCAACACTTGTTCCCTTCGCAAAACACTGATGGCTTGCCCCATGTCTTCCGTAGTCACGTGAGCTTGAAATGTTACTCTTTTACAAAGAGTAACGCAATCTCAAAAAGTTACTTGTTTGATAAATAATTTGAATAATCCAGAAATGCATATACAGAAATTCTAATGGAAAAACCATATTTCTGAATGCAAGTGACGCATGATTTTCTTAAATATTTATGATTTCATGCATGACACTCATATTATGTGTTTTGCAAGAAAACTTAACGATTTTCAATCTCATGGGCTAATGAGGGATAATATTAATTTTCAATTAGGAGTACGCCACGCGTACAGTTTATTGCTTCCATTGTCATGATCTGCTACCTGCTTTTGAGTTCGACTTCAAGCGGTCCGACAGAAGTTGTGAGACGATTCGTCCTATAGCATATATGCACATATGCAATCTTCGCGGACTTCGCACATGTAGGGTTAAAATATAAGGAGTGTTTTTTGCGGTAATTTTTATTTAACTCGAAGTCGAAATATTGTCGCGTGTCCCAAGGGTTGTACGCGTGTAAGTGTCATCCCGAAATTAGGTATAAAAGTCTTTTGATTTATAGAGGTATTGTTTATTGCTTCTATTGTATTTTTTCGCTACCTGATCTAGGGATAAATTTCCGTCTCTTATGAGAATCTTTCTTTATTTTTCGTCTCAAATTCGTCACAAGTTTGGGTTTGAGACGTCTCAAACTTCTATATCATGAATTTTTACCCAAATGAAGCAGATAAACGTAGTTTATTATTTTCTCTTTTATTTCCCAAAGTTTTAGAATAGTATTTTTATTACAAAAATGGACGAATATATAGACGTTATATGGACGAAAAAAAAATGGATTACTTGGTCACGTGGCCCACGTAGGACATGACCTTAAATGAAAAACCTGTATTATTGAACATTGTTCTAACAGCAATGAAAATGTCATTTTTGGATATTCTTGTTAAATTTTTAAATAAATTCAATTTCTCCTCTATACAATCCAAAGCTAAATCAAGAGGAATATTGTCAAATAACGAAACAGCATCTAAATATATTAATGAATGAGTTAGGTATTTTATTATTCTTAATTTTATCCTTTAATTCTTAATTATTTTCAATAAACGATTCAGTGTTTCCTAAAATTGGTTTCAAAATATTGGTCAAGTATTTAGCTAAATTATAAGTCGGTGATCCAATTGTGGAAACAATCAATCTCCAATTCAAACCTGGTTTGTATACCTTTGGGAGTGCATAAGCCTTAGCCACAACAGTAATATGGGTTTTTAGTCTACAAGCAATTAACTCATTTATATAGCTTTTCTTTTTCCCATCCTGAAACAATATCGTTACATTTATTTTTAACTATCGGAACTAAGTCAGCTTCACGATCTGATATAAATTATTGATTTCCAAATTGTTTTCTATGATTTGATTATAATCAACCCTATTAGCTGCTAACATAATATTACCTTTATCAATTTTAACAAATATCAAATCTTTGTGATTATTTTGAAAGTTTATCACAGTATCAGTGATTTTATTATCGTTTTTAAACTTATTGTTTCTGTTGTGATTTAAAATTATGTTTGTTACGAGTCTCGTAATTACCCGAATTGTGTGCATTGACACATATTCTATTTTATGTGACTTCGGTGCGTATACGAGTTTTTATGCGTACACTTGAATCTAATCTAGTTTACGCGCCGGAGGCACATACAAAATTTCTGTCTTATTCTTAGAAAATTGTATGTGCCTCCAGCGCGTAAACTCGTTTTTTCGCTACAGTTGAGAGTAGCTTAATGTTGTGTATTACGATACAGAGGAATGCAATGTCAAAAATGAACTACGCATGTGCCTATAACCATACAGCGGAGCGTAATCTTCTTCTTATTCTTCTTCTTCTTCGTACAGCGTTTGCACCGTACTGAAAAAGCCTTGTACATTTGAACTGCGCATGCTCAATTACAATATGCTACTACTACACAAGATCGAGAAAATCAAAATGGCCGGAACTAGTCGCGAAATATCAAGTGCAGTGGACGAGAATCATGATGAATACTAGATTAGATTCGAGTGTACGCATAAAAACTCGTATACGCACCAAAGTCACATAAAATAGAATATGTGCCAATGCACACAATTTAGGTAATTACGAGACTCACTTAAAATGCTTGTAGGACACTAATTTACATTTACCTGCATAAATCGAATCAATAACCATGTAATCTGATTCCAAGTTAGAAATCAAAACTGAGAAACCATACAATTTCTGAGCTGTAATGTTATCACGCGGGGTAGTTTTTTTTGTTTATATTTTTTTATAATACAACTTTATGTATCGCTTCTGCCGAACTAAAATATAGACAAGACGGGCTCTTCGTTTTCTCATAAATTTGAAATATGAGTTCCAGACAACCGTCTGGACTGCCGTTTCTGAGCCCTAATGCTACTACGCGGGGTAGTTTTTTTTGTTTATATTTTTACAAAACATAATAGACATTCTCGATTAACTTGGGAAAGCTTAATTCTTTTCTCTATCCGATCTCAGCTCAAGATTTCACCAAATTAGATTGTCCTGCAGGCCCTTGTAAAACAGCTTTTTCTACTCCCTGTGGTTATTATGAATTTGATCGAATTTCCTTTAGCTTAAGAAACGCTCCTGCAACATTCCAGCGCCTAATGGACTTACTAGAGAGATCAATAAGTGCGTAGGATGACACAGAGATGACATCACAAATTACATTTTAATATTTTCCCATAAAGTACAATCTGTCAGACGACAGCTGTTGAAATTTGAGCTAATTTCATTGTTCACTTTCAAAGTTAAAGATGATAAAAACGAACAAGTTTTGATTTTTTTATTAAAATGGAAAAAAGTGAATGCTATGTGCTGATTAAACACTTTTTTCTAATGGGAAAAAAGACCGTGCAGACCAAACAATGGCTTGATAAATGTTATGAGTAAATGGGTTGAGAAGTAGATTGGTGAATTTAAACATGGTCGTACGAGCACAAATGATGCTGAACGATTGGGAAGGACAAAAGACGTTACCACTCCAGAAATAGTCGGAAAAATCCATGACATCGTATCAGATGATCCAGAAGTGAAAGTGCGTGAGTTAGCTGAGGTCGCAGGTATATCAATTTAGTCAATGTTTAAAATTTTGTATGAAAATTTGGGCAAAAGAAATCTAACGGCAAAATGGGTGCCGCTTTTGCTAACAATCGATCAAAGACGCCAAAGAGTTCGTGATTCAAAGAGTTTTTTGGACCTTTTTAACCGTAATCTAAGCGATTTTTTGTGCCGATTAGTGACAATTGATGAAACATAGATCGACCATTACACACCAGAATCGAAATATCAAGCAAAATGGTGGTCAGCACCCGGTGGAACTGCACCAAAGCGAGCACAGACACAACAATCGGCTGCAAAGGTTATGACTTCTGTTTTTTGGGATTCCAGTGGAATATTGTTCACCGACTATTTAGAGAAAGGAAGTACAATCAACAGCGACTATTACTGTGCATCATTGAACCGATTGAAAGCAAGAAAGTTGTTTTTCTTTTGTCATCCTACGTACTTATTGAACTCCGTAGTAGTTCTAACAAAATTACAGGGGACTTGAAACTAAAAACAAAGAAAAAATTATTAAATTGATGGATCGATTACTGATAAATTAAGAGGAGGACAATCATTTTGGAACAAATTACCCAACAATAATTGTAACTTCCAGAAATACTCTGTATTATACGAAGAACCTTCTAATAAACCTACGATGACTACTCTAAATCCAGAAAACATTTATTCTTCAACAATCGATGAATTTACTTTTGTTTCAGGACAAATAGCAATACAGCTAGTAGATAACTTCGTATTAATACGAACAGAGCATTTTAAATTATTAACATATGAAAGTAATTGTGGGAATGCATCCTTAGAAGACAAGCATGTCCTTATAAAAATATTTACCTATTCACATATGTTGATTCTAGATTTGTCTATGTTGAAAAACATCTCAGGAAGGAATTATTAGAATAATAATTATTAGAGCTATAAAATCAATAGCAGACACGATAATACACGGTTATGCACTATATAACTAACTTAGCAGAAGGTACCTCCTTGGAAGTATCATAATAAAACCAACTAGTCAGAACTTATTCAGAAATAGGTTTAACAAGTAAAATAAAAATATGTGCAACTTAAAGTATTTATACACAATTGAATAGTACATAAGAAAATTAAAATTAAAATAATTATTTATCATACTAATCTAAAAACCAGATCAAGCCTCTCTTTTTCATATAATGAACAAAAAATAGAAAATTATCATGTCACGTTATTAGGAAAACTTGTTATACAATAAGGAAAGTCAGTCCCTAAATAACAATTAGAAATACAAAGAGATTTCGATAGTGAATTACATTTAGAAATAACATTGAAAAATCAAGACAAAGAATAGGGTGCATTTACTGCAAAATTTTGTTACATCCTAGAAAGATCAAACGTGTTCCTCGTAATACAGCTTTGAAATCCGAGTAATCCCAGTATAAGATCAACTTGTCAGTTCCACTTCCGGTCATGCTAGAATGAAAAAAAAATGGTATAAAACTTTTACCAATTTTTCAGCAAACACTAAAGGTTAACGATTATATTTTTGACGTTTAAGGGCGAATATGAGCGAAACATAAATAGCTGAATTTTTAGTGCATGTTCTGTTCAGGTGCGTTACATTAAGTCGTATGACTTGTTTATTTTATCCAGCCAGATACGAAATGCTGTCTGTTCCATATTAATTAAAATACCAGCTTGTTTCATCGGGAGTGGTATGAAAGGCTTGAGACGGATATTGTAATCAAGGATCAAACAACCAATATAACCAGGGCAAATGTTGCCAAACGAGTAGAAAAGCTGCTCGTGGAAGACAAAGAGAAGCAAAGCTCAATTATTGCACATATGACGACCCTGCATTGAGGAACGTGGTGGGGCTAAAGAAAGCCCATCTCCAACGACTAATTCAATCGATTGAGAGCAACTTAAGGTCCAGAGCAGGGTTAAAAAGCTTAGCTTTCATGGCTTATATTTATACAGGCAATTTTGTTAGAAATCTTGATGTTGAACCAGTATTCCACAAACAACAATTTTTCGTTACAGTAAGGACGCTCGAGTGGCGTTGTTGAAAACCTTGGTCTCTATACATCTTAATTGCACAATAACGTCTATCGAAGTGAGAACTAACATTCAGGAAAATACCCATTCTCTTGCCAAAGGGTCTTATCAAGTTGGTCCTGATAACAACATTGACGTAGCAGATGGCACGCACACTTATGAATCAAAATCAGGGAACTTTCGTTTTCAACGGCTGTCATACAGTGGGCAGAAGTTAAATGTACAAAGAAAAAACAACTTTTTTGGCAAAAATCATATTTATTCTTTAACATAATCTCCTTTCAGCTCCTACACTTAGTTCAACGATCTTTCAACATCTCGAAGCCTCTCTTGTAATACGATTTGTCAAGACCTCCAAAATAGCCATCGGTCTCCCATTTGACCGCTTCATTTGATGAAAATCTCTGTCCCTGGAGCCATCTCTTTGAGTTTGGGAAGATATAAAAGTCGATGTAGGCCAAATCAGGAGAATACAGTGGGAGGGGAAGCAATTCCAAGCGTAATTCATTGATTTTCGCCATCGTTTTTATCGATTTTTGAGCTGGTGCATTGTCTTGCAAAAAGATGCATTTTTTCTTCAACAAATGAGGCCGTTTTCTTGCGATTGCTTGTTTCATTCGGTTCTATGATGCACAGTAATAGTCGCCGTTGATTGTACTTCCTTTGTCCAAATAGTCGATGAACGATTACAATTACAATTTAAAAAGTCTGAATAACTTTTTGAATAATGAACTCGTTAGCGTTTTTGATCGATTGTTAGCAAACACGGCACCCATTTTACGGTTAGCTTTCTCATGCTCAAATTATCATATAAAATTTTAGCGACTGACTCAATTATTATGCGAAGGCATACCCTGAATTTGAATAATTTGCACAATAATAAACTTAATTTTTATTAACAAATTAAGTTGACAAGTAAACAACGGAGTGGTATGATAACCAAAAAAAAATTTTTTGAACAAAATTGCTTTATTTTATCTCTAACGAAACATTGATTGATGAGCATGTATGAAATATAGAAAATTATCATTGCTATGAACAATTATTATTAGAAAAATACTAGATCCTCAGTTTTCTGCAAATTTAACCGCTCTTTTTCAGTTTCAATTTTTACATTTTTGCGCAGAATCTTTGGTTTTTTTAAGCAAGTCAACCCCTAAATGCGCCGGCTGAGAAGTCTAAGCAGAGAAAATTGATGATTATCAATGATGGTATGATTATTTATATATTTTTATTAAAAGAAAAGTTATACTTCATGAACTATTGTTTTTTTTTCAAGTTAATTGAATAAAATTGCTTTTTTATTAACTAGCTGTATTTTATTTTAGATCAACTGGTAAAAGTAATTCATTCAAGTCAAACTTAAGAATTATTTTAACGTTATTTATCAGAGAAGAGGATTAAAATCATCTTGCTTTCCTTTTGCTATTGTCATTGTTAATTTAAATATATAATTGACGGGCCGGATTCTATAACCAGATGTGCGCGCGAGTAGCCCCCGAGAGTATGCAACCAACGCTTGAAACGCGTTGTTAAAATAACACTCACGCAAAATTTATGAACCGAAAATTGTTTTCTAACGGTTCTGGAAGAAATATATAAATTTTGACGTCGATTGGCATTGAATCGACGGAAAATACGCAAATAATTTTTTTTTTAACGCTCGTTGAACGTTCTGTGCGTTGAAAATACTGCCCACATCGTGCATGAAAAATGATGTATACTTGTTTTCACAATAGAAAATGAATTTTCTATAGGTTAAAAATAAAGGCCAGTTGAATTTTCAAATTTAGGTTACTTAAAATAATTATTAGGGTTAGTCTTGTGAAAATATTAAAATTAAAAAAGTATTGGGGTTAAGGATGATAATTGTTATTTATTATTTATGGATAATACAAAAATAATTATCAATAAAAAATGTTGCCATTGTGATTTTTTATATTGATAAGCGCTAGTAAAAGGAAGCGAGTGGTTATCTTATCGAATAGTTGCCTTATTTATTGTCATTTCGAAAAGCCTGCCTTAAAGATCTCTAAAAATATATACTATTACTTGCGGAATAATTATAAAAAACCAATCTTTTATTTAATCCCAAAAATAGTAGAGCCACACCTAAACATTTTTTAATCTCAAAAACGTATTGACTTTTGAGGATACTGATGTTCCACGTTATTATATTTAATAATCAAAACCAATTAAAAAGATACAAATGCAATTACATTTTATTTTAGTACTCTCTAAATCCAAAATAGTGGAATAGCCGCTGTTTTTTCTAGTGCGTAATGAACCACTTACTTACACAGTGTGTCCCAAAAATAACCGAACATTATATTTAAATCATACAACATGCAGCGCCACCTATTGAAAATTTGCAACATTAAGAAAATACATTCGTCCTCTTTCAAACGTACCTAAATTCATGTGAATCGGATGACAGATGTGGAAGTTACAGCCATTTCAATAAAAGAAAAAGTGTGCTAATGTTACAAAACAAAAATGGAACAAATTGCAAATATAAAATTTTGTGTTAAACTTGAAAAAAAATTCGCTGAGACATACGAATTGATGAAAAAAGTTTATGGTGATGATTGTATGAGTCATACTCAAGTTTATGCGTGGTTTACACGATTTAAAAATGGCCGTGATGATTTAAATGATGATCCAAGACCTGGACGACCAGAAACATCAAATGGTGCTGAGTTAGTGGAAAAAGTACGTAAAATAATCGCTATCGATGCAAATTTCACTGTGAGAATGCTGACAGAAGAATTAAATTTATCTTACTGTACAATCTACTCAATATTAACTGAAGATTTGGGTAAAAAAAAGGTCTTTGCACGTTTTGTTCCACATCAGTTAAATGCACCACCTCACAAGACCAAAAAAGTCAACGAATTTTTGATGAAAAAACAGATTTTTGTCATGGGCTACCCTTCGTATTCGCCTGATCTATCACCATGTGACTATTTTCTGTTTCCAAAACTACAAACTGCAATGAAAGGAGCTTTTTACGAAGACGTTCCAACCATTCAATCAGCTGTGACACAGGTGCTAAAGAGCATCCCAAAAACCGAGTTTAAAAAGTCTATGGATAAATTGGTTGATCGTTCCAAACGTTGTAAAGAGTCTAATGGAACCTATTTTCAATAAATAATAACTTTCAAAGATAATATAATGTGTATCTTATTCTATATCGAAAAAGTTCGGTTATTTTTGGGACACACTGTGTAATAGTGGATTCCACTTATAAATTAGGGATAAAATTAAAATTATAATTTTCTAAGGGATTTTAAATTTATTGTAGTGATGAGGCCTGCGTTTGGCAGACGAAAAACGTTTCTAAGAAATTTACAACTGAAAATTATGATCATGAATAATAAACAGAAACTACTAACCTGGAATCTAAACGACTGATCAACATACCTACCACTCAATTAAAAACTATTACTGAAATTAATTATGAAAAATTCTACTGAATTCTTTCAACAAATAAGAAGACATTTTGATAGTGATACCGTATACATGTTAAAGGAATGGATAAAATGAGCTAGAAGTCTTGAACAAAGGTCAAATCAACTTAAATGCTTACTTTGATACCGCAACGATGGTTCTCTTGCTCGTCATCTATTATGTCAGCGACAACTTAACTACGTTTTTTCTCCAAATCTTCAAGTAGACGATTTGAAAACTTAGAAAACTAATTTAATTACAAAATATTAAGTCTTGAAATCGACGATCAAATAAAATTAAAAAACTATTGGAAAATAAACTTTAACATCTCTTTCAGAACATCAACAAGGTTTTGAAATATCAACTTGTTAAAAAAATTTTCAGTTTTCAACGTAAAATCACTAATCAATCAAGTGAGAAACTAATCCGAAATTTCATTAAAAAATGTAACTGCATTATACAAAAGTACTGTAAGAATAAACATAAATTGAAATTGAATGTCTTTGGAACCAATCGAGACTTGACATCTCTTACACACAAAAAATCTTTCAAAATGATGTAGACTGATCCTTTTGAAATGTCAACAGTATCAGGAAGGTGTCTAATTGTCAATCGACGATTTTTTAGCTCCAGATCTTTGATTTCCTTGACGTGGTTTTTATCGGTGGACATTGATGGTCGTCCGGGGTGCCGTTCGTCTTCGACTCGTTCTCAGCCTTCTTGGAATTATTATACTACTTGTGAAAATTTTTTTCGACATAACATGGTCACTGAAAGCCTTCTGCAAAACAATGGAAAATCTGAATTTCGTGTGTTGATGTGTTTTGAAGGTAAAAAATACCGTTCAAGCAAAGCTCTTTTCGAAATAAGTACCGTGTTTGTCACAGTCGATCACAGTCGATCAAAAACAGCAACACGTCGACGATTCAAAGCACTGTTTGGAGTTGTTTCAGCGCAATATAAAGGGATTTCTCATACAGTACGTGACAATGGATGAAACATGGATTCATCACTACACTTCAGAGTCAAATCGGTAGTGACCTGAGTGGACACGAAAATGTAAAAACCGTCCAAAGCGACCAAAAACGAAAATGTCAGCTGGTAAGGTTTTGGCAGCCATATTTTGGGATGAGCACGGTATTTCATTCACGATTACCTTAAGAATGGAAAAACCATCAATGGGGAACGTTCTGAACTAAACGCCAGATTGTCATGAAATTTCGACACTTAACATTTGAAGGTTGGTACTATCCAAAAATCATATGAATTTGACAACAGTGGTGCCATCTATACGCCAAACCAGAAACTTATTGAGTGATGTGTTATATTGAAAACTGTTGTTCAATTTTGAATCCAAAAGTAGTCTATCTACGTCCGTTTTTATCTTCTCTACCATTTCCAAAATAAAAAAAAAGTTGATATATTTTGTTTAAAAAAATGTAGAAACTGGACTAAATTCTTTACATGAACTTGCTACATTCTTAAAGTATCACATATCCTTAAACACTTCCTTCCGCAGGTAAATTAATGTTCACATCACTTTGACACGACATATCACTGCCTGACAGCAAATTCAACGTGGGAACAGCACCGCACTTTAACTGAAAGGCACCATTTATCTTTTGAGAGTAATATTGTTCATCGAAATGTCGATGAAAAAAAAAATATTGCCTTTCCACTACTTGTAGGTATTTTAACCTCGACAAGTAAGAGTTCGCACAAGCTTCTATTTATCGTTGTCCAGCATCTCCTCTCTTTGGAAACCGATGAATGGGCACACTTTCCTTCTGAAGCTTTTTGGTGGTATACACCTACGAACAGCACACTGAATCACGTATTTTTGAACCATGATAACGCGCAATCACGCACAATGAACTGTTAAATACTTGTAATGACTTGTAAATGACAATGGCGGAACTCATAGGTAGCCAGTTTCCCTTGCCGCACTCCGCCCGCTTGCGACAACTAGCGTTGCGTACAACTGTGCACATGAAGTAAGCTACGCGGGCACCTCATCCATTAGAGTTTGACCAGCCCTGGTAACTGTTTTTGGAAATCGGAAAATCCACGTTAATTACTACAGCTATTCAAGGATTGAGTGGGGAAATTTCGAAGATGATTGGCTAAGGAAATGGAAAGGCTGGGGTAGTTGGGTGAATATATCTCAAAGAAGTATTGAAGTACGTGAATTACCTGATCCTAAAAGACTGTCCGGCAGATATTTCAAGAATAAAGTAAATAGCTAAGATTCATCTTATCATAAACTAACAGCTGGAAATTCCCAAAAGGACCGTCGACGCCACAACAATACGTTTTCGAAGATTTAGATTTTATTACCAATGTATAACCATAAACTAGAGTGCAGATTTAAGTTATAACAAAACGTACTGCACCTGGATTTATGCGATTAAGCGGTGAAATCTATGTGCAATCTCTGCTTTCGATTATAAAGTAATTTTATAAATACATATTCAGCGCTACATAAAATTTATACACGCGAGTTATACCTTCAAAATAAAAACGACTTTTATGTATATTAAGTGTTCAGCACATATGCGTGTACCATGCTTTATAATAATCACAGAGATATTTGAATTTCGCGGCTGTCTTTTTTATGTAACAGTGAACACATTCTACACGTATTCAGCGCTACATAATAATACGCGGGCTTAAATTTCTATATATATGAATTTAAATAAGATTCTCGCTATCTTAAATGTTTCTGAATAAATCCGATATGAATATTTTATACAAGCCGCTAAGCGCTCAATCCCAGAGTTATTATAATTTCGCGCCGTAAGGGTATAAAATAATGAATACATTCCACACATATTCAGCGCTACATAAAATTTATACACGCGGGCTAAAATTTCTATATGCATACGAATTTAATTTTGTTTCTCTCTCCTTCAAATATTGTATTATATCGCAAAGATAAACTTCCAAGCGCCTGACTCATACGCGTAAACATCCTGCTTAATATAATCTCTGAGACTTCCTGTTCTTTTCGGCCTGGAATTATTATCAAATAATGTATACTCTCTACACATAACTTTTATACACATAAAATAATGCTTTTTTATACACACGAACGGAATAAGACATAGCCTTCTTCATTGCGTTGCAACTCTTTCTAAGAATATTATTGTTAATGATTTCAAATTAATTAGTTGAGTTTGTAATTAATATTATATTTCCCTTGAATTAAAAAGTGCTTTCTCTGGAGGACTCTCTGAACATGTGGTCTTAAAAACTTCTTTTCTCTTTGTTTCTTCGAACACTTAAGCGTACTTGGGTCCCGAGTTTCCAGGACATAGACTGTGTATGGGGTATGTTTATGCGTTTGGAAGTTTCCTTTTTGACACCGAACAGAGTGTGCGGTTAACTCTATCTGCTGCCTCTGTGTCTTAGAAGACATCAAACAAATCGGAAATTAAAAATAAAAATAAAGTAAAATTTCAAATTTTACTCTTAAAAAACTCCGTCTTTCCGCGTTCGTGTGTTTGTGTTCTGTGAGTTGCATACTTCTTAAAGGTGTTGTGGGCCTCCTTTATGAATAGTGGTGTTTTTCTCTACAAAATTAGTGGTTAAAAAAAAATTTTTTAGATAAAAATATCATTGCGTTTATGTGGTTCTTGTGTGTACCTTTGAGGAGAAGTAAATTTACGGTCACAGTTTCGCGGATCGGCCAAACAGGAGTTCTTTCTCTCTTTTTTGAGGACTGTGTTTTGGAGCCGTCTTGTTCCTGAACGCCTTGGAGCTTGCCCTATCGCATAAGTTCCTTGCACGCTTTTTCCATAAAATATTATACTTAAGAAAACAAAAAACCAAAAAAACAAACAAAAAATCTAGTATTACTATTGATAATTTATTTTTGCATGCTTAAAGCCCAGCCATTAGGTTCATGAAATTAGCTGCCACTGAAGAGGGCCCCCATTTTGGGCCGAAACGTTTGCCTTTTTGTCCCCATAATATATTTCCTGCCTTGAAAAATCTTTAATATGTTCCTTTATCATTAATTTTTAATGAAAACTAAGTGACCCAATGCCAATATGAAGACACTATATTGAATTAATTTTTGGGTCAAGATAAAAACTAAAGACATTAATAAAGGGTGATCAATTTAGAGGTATAGGATTTTAAATTGAAATAAAACAACGAAAATTCAAATTGATAGGGCAATCTTTTTTATTTTTGTATAGAACCATTCACGACATTTATTTTTTAAAGATAACCCCTTTCAAATGTTGGCCGCAACTGCGCTTTAATTCGTCCATCCGTCCGTCCGAGACGAGAGATAAATTGAGTGACTTTGTTGCCAACCCAGTATAATGCTTTAAAATTGTTTATTGTGTAGACAACCATATTTTTGGAAAATAAAAATTTCAGTGAATAATATATTTTTACTATGTAATGTTTTTCTCATAAAATTCCATGTTGTTATTTCGAAAGCAATGTAAATATAATTATTGACGGCTGCAGTACATTTAGTAGAGTTGAACACTTCATTAACGAAGTTATTTAGGGGGTAAAATGAAAATTGCTTGCGACTGCGCCAACAAATTTTGAAGGTGATATATTAAAAAATTTTCTAATTCTTAACTTTTCAAAATTATGTCACGTCCCGCGACGCATACAAATGCATATATTACGCACAGGCTAGGTGTGGTAAAAATCTATTGGAGAATTGTAAAAGAGGAACCAGAAGTAGGGAGAAGTAAAGAGACCCCTCTCTTCTGGGAAAAAATGACTACATGACAGAAAACGCAGACTGTTGTATTATATTAAATACTATTTATTCAGTTTTCTCGACAATTTAACGTTGGTCTCGCGAGTAGGGAAAGTGCAGTATCTTCATTAAAATAAACTCCAATAATTAATATTGTTCGCGATCTTAAAATTCCACTGGATTCCGTCTACAAACCTAAGGTTCGGGAGTCATAAATTTCATCGTGTCCCGATTGAAGATCTTTGGAAGATCTTAGACTCAGTGACAGGAAGAATGGTCACTTGTTCCCTCTTAAACCCGTGAGGACAGTCGTTTCATCGCCGTTATACCTGTGGGGATTATTTGCTCCAACCCACTCATACCTGTAGGGACCCCTACTCCTCACTCAATAATTGAAGGGATTATCTGCGAATTGAATAAAATCTACAAGGTATCGTAACTTCTCTCCCTGTTTTCTTCTCTTTATTTTTTCAACTAGTCTGTACCAATATTTCGCCAATGAAATTTGTATAACCTTATAATCATTGTGTCGTTCATTGACTTATTCTCATCCCTAAGAGAGGAACATTTGTTGCTGGCTTAAAACGAATAAAGTTAGCATTTACGTGATTGCGACGTAAAAATTACGACAAAATATCCAATTATTCAAATTTTTAAAAATTGCTAATATTTTCGAATCATCTGAATTTTTGAAATTTTTTAATTTTGACATCGCTTAAAATTATTCCAAAATTTCGAAATTTGTATTCTTTAACTTTTCAAAACTGTCGAAAATTTCCAAACGTTTTGAATTTTGTACAATTTCCAAAAATTGTACAAAATTCAAGAAATATACCAAAATTCTCAAAATTTACAAAATGTTTGAAATTTTCAAAATTTATAAAATTCTCAAACTGTCCGAAATTTTGAAAATTGAAAATTTCAGGAATTTACAAAATTTCCTAAATCTTAAGTACTTTAAAATGTTGGCGCATTTCCGAATTTCTCCAAGTTATGATTAAATTTTTTTAAATTGCTAAAAATAATAAAAATTTTCAAAATGTAACATATTTTCAAATTTCACAAAATTTTAAAAATCAACACAATTTTTAAAATTTTTAGAATTGGAGCTGGCAGACACTGATATTAAGCTTGCCCATAGTACTTCTTTGTAGATGCGTTACCATCCTTCTCCAGAGGAAGACCTTATATCGCTCAGCGTCATTGCCTTACGGCTGTAATAATTTCATATTAGGTGGTTGAATTCGAAGTTTTTGCCGCTGCCTACATTATCGGAAAATAATTAGTCGCATATCAGATAGGATACGTTCCCAACAGGTTTCCTCGTAGACCATTGCGAACTCTCATATCGTAATAATGCAAATTAAATTCAAATTTAAATATTATAATGTGAAATCTTTCTATGGAAAAAGAAACGCCTTCGACTGCGCCGGGTTTCGAGCCCGATAATGTAGGCAGTGGCAAAAATTTCGGACTCAACCACCTAATTTGAAATTAGTACAGCCGTCAGGCATTACAATTAGGCAACTTAAAGAGGTCTTTCCGTGGAGATGTCGGACGCCTGCATACCTTAATTATTATATTAATTATTAATTTGGTATTTAAGTAGATCCCCTTTTAATTTTAACAATAGGTTCATTTCTAAAATGTGTGAGTCACCCATAACGTATAATTATTGTTGTATTTATATCCATGCAATGAACTATTATAAAGGGTTTTCCAATAGGGACATAACAATTTCGTATCTTTATATGAACGCACCCTTAAACTTTTTTAATGAACTGACAATGTCAAAACGTTAGTTAAAGTCAACATTTTCATCATGGTAAAGTTCACGAACCAGCAACGTTTGGAAATTATTAAAAATTACTACCGAAATTCAGAGTCGGTGGTCGCAACTTTAAGAGCGCTTACTCCAATTTTCAGCCGTAATAATCGTCCCACCCGACAGGCTGTGCGTGCTATAGTGGATAAATTCGAGACCAAATTTATACTGGACGTTCCGGTGCCAAAAAGACGTCGTATTGCTCGAAGCAAAGAAATAATCGCAGCCGTAAGTGCATCGATTCAAAATGAGCCAAATCAGTCGATTCCACGTTGTTCTCCAGAATTGGGCATCGCTCAAACGACACTGTGGTGTATTATGCGAAAAGATCTTGGCCTACATGCTTTCAAGATTAAATTGACTCAAGAACTAAAGCCACTTGATCATTTGAAACGCCGAAACATCTCCAATTGGACTCTGACAAAGCTTGAAGAAAATGAAGAATTTCATCGAAAAATCATCTTCAGCGATGAAGCACATTTCTGGCTCAATGGCTTTGTTAATAAGCAAAATATGCGTTATTGGTCAGCTACAAACCCAAATGTGCTTCTTGAGACACCGTTGCATCCGCAAAAAGTGACTGTTTGGTGCGGTTTTCATACCGGAGGTGTGATTGGGCCGTTTTTTTTCGTGGATGAAAACGACCGTCATGTTACCGTCAATGAAGAGCGCTATCGTGCTATGTTGGAAGATTATTTGTGGCCAGAATTGGATGAACTTGACATCAACGATATGTGGTTTCAACAAGACGGTGCCACTAGTCACACAGCACGCGTCACAATGGATTTATTGAAAGGCAAATTCGGTGAACGTGTCACCTCGAGAAATGGTTCAGTCGAATGGCCGCCTCGTTCATGCGATCTAACGCCATTGGATTTCTTTTTATGAGGTCATATCAAGTCACTGGTCTATGCCAACAAGCCGGCAACTTTAGACGACCTCAAAGACAACATCCAACGCGAAATTGCCAACTTTCCGGTCGAAATGTGTGCCAGAGTGGTGGAAAATTGGATCCAAAGAATCGACCGCTGTAAACGGGCTCGTGGTGGTCATATGACCGATATCGAATTTCATTCATAAAATGTAATGCTTGCACTACACCCACAATAAATTTGAACTCAATATCTCAAATATTTCTTTGTTTTATTCATAGATAAAATTGTTATGTCCCTATTGGAAAACCCTTTAGTATTCAAAACTGCTTATTCTAGTCTGGTTCGTCTTATTTATCATAGCCGAAAAAGAAAAAAAAGAAGACTTTCACGAATTTAAATTTGAAATTATAGCTATATGTTTGGAGAAACATTTTGCATGTAAGCTGATACAAGAAATGTAAACTTACCATCAGTTGGTACGCACAATTCCCCATCATCAGTTTATAAGGATCAGTCGCCGGCGCTGATTCGGCTCCTCGCGACTTCGGATTTCCCCGTGACTGGCCACGCGTGCTAGAAACGCATCACTATTAACGATAAAACATGAAATATGTAATTTCGCAAACTGTTACGTACTTATACAATCCGCTTTTCAAATCACACAACAAACATGTAAATGTGCTGTAATTTTCAAGTTAGATTCAAGTCATATGGTGTATCGATTTTTGCCATTCAAACTTAATGCTCTACGCATATTCAGAACTCACACGGAAATATAAATTATCAACATTTACTTCAACTCTCATCGACTTTTGAATGGAGCTCGAGTTTTAAAACTTTTCGTTGACGTTCTTATAACTATTGTATACTTCTCAGTTAAGAGTTTTAAAATAGTTGTCAAGATGCATGTCAAATGTTTTACAGTCCATAAAAATCCCCACAACTATTTCAGAACTATTCATTAGAAATACCATGAGATTGATAAAAACGTCAAAAAATTTTTTTAAATAGTTAGCTATATTCAAATATCGATGACAGAAAAAATGTTTCTTCCACACTCATGAATAATGGGCAATTTTATAGTCTGTAACATGAATCTCAAAAAAGGACAATTGGGAGTTGATTCCTGTTTTAGGCTCATTTTTACTCTTTTTTTGACATCACAGAAACGACGGAACTGATGCGACTGAACATAGTAATAGACTGATAACAATCGAAGATGTGATCGATATATATGTACAATCTCCATATTATTCTGATCATGTGAATGTTATTTTTGCCCTCTACGTCACAAAAACTTTCACCCTAGAGAATAATAGGTGCCAAACAGCTATAAGCACATGCGCGACATCTAAGTTTTCACAACGCGAGTATAATCGACTACTTTGCGTTTATTTTACGGCCGTGTAAAATGGACCATTATTTACGCGCGTGGAAAAAATTAGTATTGTCGTTTCATTAAATTACTATTTTATACGTGGTTAAAATTTAGTGGTCAAAGACGTAATATTGTAGTTGAACGCGATTTTCAACATAAATTTATTTACAGTATAAACGAAAAACACAAATATGTTCACCTTATATCTAATGAATTAAATATAATCACACAAAAACACAAATGATAGAAACCCGTCAAGGGAAAGAAAAATAAACGTATTCACTATGATTGAAGAAAAGTTTCACCATAGAGCGAACAATGTGGTTGATCATCTTATACCAGGGGTGTTAGTTGAAGTTTGCCGGTTTTTTCAATAAAGAAAACACTTAATTCTCAAGGGAATCTCAAAAATATTTTATTCAAAGTATTGACCATTTGACGAGCCATTTTTCGACTTCTTCAAAATTGGCGAAGCGCTACTTTGCGAGTGAGTGTCCCATCGATGCGAAAAGGTGATAGTCGGACGGGACGAGGTCTGGAGAGTACGACGGGTGCGATAATATTTCCCAATTCAATGCTTTTAATGTGTTCTTCACCACTTTAGCGGTATGAGACGGTGCGTTGTCATGTTGTAGGATAACCTTGCCATGTCTTCGGGCCCATTCCGGCCGTTTTTCGATCAACGCATGATTCAAATTGATAAATTGTTGTCGGTAGCCATCCGTATTCACCGTCTCACCAGGTTTTAATAACTCGAAGTACACCACACCACACTGGTCCTACCAAACACAGAGCATTGTCTTACGGCCAAAGCGACTTGGCGTTGGAGTCGATGGGCCGACCTCACCAGGTGAAAGCCATGATTTTTTCCGCTTCGGGTTCTCGAAATAAATCCATTTTTCGTCCCCCGTGACAATTCGATGCAGAAAAGATTTCCTTTCGAACCGTTGAAGCAGCATTTCACAAATGGTTTTTCGATTTTCCATTTGTCTATCGTTCAGTTGGTGTGGTACCCATTTTCCATACTTTTGGATTTTTCCCATGGCTTTTAAACGTTGGCAAATTGCTCCTCGGGTCACATTTAGTGTTTGTGCCAATTGTTGTTGCGATTGGTTTGGGTCTTCATCCAATAACGCCTGCAATTCCTCGTCTTCGAACTTTTTCGCTGCACCCGGATGTTCATTGTCTGTTAAATCGAAATCTCCACTTTTAAATTGACGAAACCATGTCTCACATGTTCTAATCACTGGAGCAAGTTCACCATAAGCTTCTACCAGCGATCGATGAGCTTCAACTGCTTTTATCTTTTGATGAAATAAGAAAAGGAACGAATGCCGCAAATGCGATTTACTTGGAACGAAACTCGACATATTCATTGAGGTAAACAACTATGATGCTATTGTTTTGGCAGAATGTAATTGTGTATTTTTGAAGGTTATTGTCCATAGAAAAATATGACATAGATGCCAAATCATAGAAATGTATACATATCTTTAGCGAAATCTATTTCGGGCTGGACTAGTGACGATCCCAAAGAGTGAGTTGTGAATCCACCTGTCGATATATACGATGTGGGACCTCGATGGAATCGAATCGTAGACACCTTAATATATGAACCGTTCACAGGTTCCACTTTTAACTCACGAACAATGTTCCACTAAATTGAATTCTAATGTTATTTTAAATTGACGAGGAAGAGACTGACAAAAGATGGACTGAGTTGACCGGGGTAACTTCGAGAGTTCTCAATTTTTAGATGGTCGAGAGGCACTCTGATACTAAATTTCTGAGCAGAGTTCCAGCGTTGATGATAGACCAGCGGCAACTCTGTACTTTTTAGAGGGGTTCCGTTTCTGAAGATTTCCCGGCGGCAACTGTACTTTTCGGGAGGAGTTCTGCTTCTGAAGATTTCCCGGCGGCAACTGAAGATTCGCAGATTCGCAGGTACTTTTATGTGCTAATTTTCGGTCGATACTAGCTACCTTTTGGTCGATACTGACATGGAACTTCTAGGTGGTGATTAATGGGTTTTATATTTTTTGTCGATACTGACTATGTTTAATTTTTGTCCCTGCTAATATTCTTCTGATGTTGGCCTGACCTTGGCACGTGTCTGAGCTGGCCTCTTTTCCTTTGGGTTGCCATTTTTTTATGTACTGAAGAAAAAAGGGGAGACTTCGTTTTCTTATTCTAGTTTCCCCGACGTTCCTTCTTCTTGAGATGATTCATTTTTTAATTTCTATCCTTTGCTGCACCTGTCGATATTCGTGTGTACTTAGGACATTCCGATGGGGTTCCCTCGTTAACAGGTAGTTAAGAGTTTACGATGTTTTCTATTTATAAGTTCACTACTATCTCTCTTTCTATTACAATTTTACTTTCGTACATTCAAGTTTCGTCTAATCAATGCTTTTTAATAGCTGTTGCTCATTTATGTTTTATGTTAAAATCTTTTATTAATTTTACATATTTTGGTATTATGAAATAAATAAATAGCGACGGTCACGGGACGTGACACCTCCCCCCTTAAGTTCGAACACGGGGATGCAATGACCGTGTTTGAATTTTTTGAAATGATTAAGTTAACATTCGCTTTTGAGTAGAATTCTTGTTAAGATAGAATTTTCGCTGAAATGACTTAGAGCTATTCTTATCATCTGTTGTTTACATTGATAGTTTAATAGGTTAATAATTGTGTTTTCGCAAATACATTAAATTTAATACATTGAATTTTAATACATAGACATGTTTTCGCACAATTAATAGTGATGACATTCACAATGGTTTGAATTAAAACTTTCGAATATTTAGTGCAAAAAACACACACAATGAAGCGTTTAATATTATTACGAGATATATCGATACATTGTTTTAAATATTCGGACAACGATAATTTTAAATGGATACAATATAAAATGTTGATTCAAATGTTTTGAAAAGTTTAATATTATATTTGTTTTGGTATATTTTTCATTTATTAAAATTTAATTAAGGCAATGGCGCGATTAAAAGTCTTGTTTGCAAAACCCTAAAACATACATATTAATGGATAATTTTCGATAATTTGATAAATATGTCGATAGAGCTAGATATGACTACATACTGTTTTTATTATTTTTCTAATTTTTTGCTTTGTTATTATTTTTATGAATGAATCTGTATACATACACATACATGATTCGTTTTATTTTTATTTTATCTAAACGATTCAGCATATATATTGATTAAACATTATTTGTCTAAAAACGCTAACCACACATATATTGATATTGTAACTAGATGTAATGTCGAATGACATTTATTAGACCCATAAATATTTTATTTATTAATATGTATTCGTGAACATGCATTATTCCTCATTCCTAATTCTAAACAATCTAACATATTTTGATTAAACATTTTTCATTATAAAGCACTAACGATTATACTTATTGATATAAGCAAATGTGATTAGAATTTTAATTGACTTTTATTACACACATAAATACTTTTTTATTTGTCATTTTTGTATTTTTATTATATTTTGTTTTCTTTTTATGAATAAATTTGTATAGTTGCATATAAACTATTTCATTTCTCAAATAATTCAATATGTGCTTCAATCAAACGTTTATCTATTTGTAAGACATACTTTGTAATATAACATATTCTATTTCAAGCTTATCTACATACATATTTCTAAAAGCATTTAAAATATCAAAATTTTTATAAAATTTGTTTCAATAATCATTGAATACAATCAATTGATTTCAATATATTTTCACGCAGATTACTTGTAAATCATATTATATAATTTCATAAAAGAGAAAAAATTTCTTATATTTAAGTCGCATTTATGATAGTCACGGGATGTGACACCTCCCCCCTTATGTTTGAACATGGGGATGAAATCGACATGTTTAAACTTACTCAAGTTTCATTCATATACTTTATTTTATTTTATTAGCAATGCGTCACATCACGTAATTACATTTTTTTTATATTTGCTTTTAACTGTTATTTATTCCACAAATTTTTTATTTCGCTTCGGAGCAGTACAATTCACTGATTTGTTACCTCTTTGATAGCAACGTTCGCATGTGCCAGTCCATTTATATAGCATTACTTTTTCGAAATTGTTTTCTATAGGTTTTTTCAATTCATTTACGGGCTCTGTTTGTTCGCTGAATAAATATTTTTTATGCAAAAGTTCTAATAGTTTTCGTACTGCATTATGCTTAGCCTCTTTCTTTGTTTTAGATTTTTCAAAAGTACATATAGCCATAAATATTGGTATATTATTAAAAATTTTACGCATTGAATAATCTTAACATTTAAAGCTTTAAAATCGTATTCCAAGCTTATTTTGTATATCATTTTAACTTCGTCTAAAGTGGTTAATAACATTTCTTGTTCTTTATATTCAAATTATGAAGCAGATACTTGGTATTTTATTTTAAAGAACCTTCTGCTTTAGAATAGCATGGATAAAGTTTACTGTAATGAAAAACTTTAAATTCAATGAAGATGTAAAAAGTATTTATATATATATAGAACATGTTCGCTTCCATAGCAGAAGGGAGTATATTATCTTAAGAGAATTTTAGGAAAATTTTCGGTATCGATAATTATCATAGTACACGAGAGAATTTCATAATGGAAATCATTCATGAACTTATCAAAAACGTGAAGAATAATTATATTATAAAAAAAGGAGAAGAAGAATTAGTCATTTTCATTTTGTTTGTGTTTATTATTAGTATTTTTTCATAGATAGCGTTTTACTCTTTTTTTTTTAATAGTGCAATTAGTGTACTTCAAAAACTGAGTATTTTTGTAAATATCCATGTAAAACATTAAATGACTATCTTCTCCAAAGATTTTAATTGTGCAAGGCTTGAAGATAAAGACTGGTAAAATGATCAAAATAGTTTTTATATGATAATTGTAAAAACTGACTCACTGTGCAAAAATTTAGACATATAATTACGAACTTTAATTACGAAAAGAATAAAGTATCTTTCATATATAATGCTTCTCGGATGGCTATGTCCTGAAACAAGAAAAACAGATGGTATTAGTATTTGACCTGAAAGAAGAGTTATTTGTTAGAAGAGAAAAGATTTACAGGTAAAATTTTTTATGAGAAAAAGTTAAAACAATTTCTGCAAATTGTAGTTTTTTGGTTTCTTTGAACAATTGTTTGAGATATTGTTTGAATTATAACATATTTTGTATAAAGTTATCATTTTTGGACGTAAAAGTTCCTTGTGTTTTCAAATCTCCATAATTTTATAACAAAGCTCATAAAGTCTTGGAACGTTTTTATTTGTTTGAATGCTGCTTCATTTGACTTATTATTGCTATATTTCCTGTAGCTATTACTTTTTGATTTCTTGCTCTACAATATGATGTGAAAATTATTCTTATGTCAACGTTAAAATCCCTGTAAGTTAGAAACTTATAAAAAAATTATGTCATCATTTGTGGATTTGTTGTATCTCGAGACCAATTTGGTACATTGTAGTCGTTAAAATTAAATATTCCTTTCATAAATAAATATGGCCATAATGCTTTTATATCAACTTGATTAAATCACATAATAAATCAATGCGTTGGCGATGTTTTGGTTCCATTGTGATCTGCAACTATTTTTATTTAATTTTCATTCTTTTTAATCTGATTGGTTGTTGGTGGGGTTATGTATGAAAGTCTGAGTCTATTAATATTGACAATTTTAGGTTTATTTTTAACTGAAATTTTTATGTTTCCTTTGCCTAATATTTCAAGTACTTCGTATGGTCCTGAATATTGATTTTCGAATTTCTTTAGTTCGCCACCTTCCAGTAAAAATACACTATCTCCGATTTTAAAATTTTGTGGATTAATTTTTCTGTCGTAATATTCCTTTGATTTTTCTTTAGCTGCTATTAAATTTTGTCTTGCTATTCCACGCATTTCATGTAATTTTGTAATTAATTTTGTCATGTACATATCGTAAGTTTCCATTTTTTCATGTTCTGGTAAAGGATCACTAGATGGTAAACGTGCTAATTTTCCAAAAACTAATTCGTAAGGTGTGCATTTCGTTCCTTCATGAACGCTCGTGTTGTATGAAAACATTGCTAATTCAATCCAGTCATCCCATTCTGCATTATTTTCGATGAACTGTTTAAGATATTCCTTAAGAACGTGATGGGATATTTCCAAGGATCCATTTGATTGAGGGTGGTAAGCGGTAGTCTTAAACTGACGTATTCGGAATCGTTTTGCCATTTTTCTCATTAAATTGCTTAGAAAACCTGCTCCTTGATCTGTTAAAACCGCTTTTGGCGAGCCATATATGCAAATAAATTTCTTAACAAAAGCGTCTGCAATTGTTCCAGCTTGATGATTTGGGAGTGGGATTGCTAAAGAGTATTTAGTAAAATTATCTTGAATAGTAAGTATATATTGATTTTGTGATGAAGTTGTTGGTAACTTTCCAACAATATCCATTGAAATTTTCTCAAATGCTGTTCCTGGGGTATCAGTGATTATCATAGGATTTTTTGTTTTCACTCTAACAAGTTTTTTAAGTTGGCATTGTAAACAAAGTTGTATGTATTTTTGTATATCCAATTTCATATTTTCCCAATAATATCTTTGTCTGATTCTATTATAAGTTTTTGTTACTCCTTTATGTCCTCCTATAGCAGATGAATGAGCTTCTTCGATTAATTGATTTCTTTGCTCTCTTGTAGGATATTGTGTGATTCCATTACAAATTATTATTTTAATTGTTGAATCCAAAAATGCTATTTTTAATGTAGCCAAAATTTCTTCCCACAAAACATTGTTAATGTGTGGTGATTTTGCAATACTTAATGATTTAATGTTTAATTCATCTACCATGGAATGGAGAGAATAAATTGCTAATTTGATATCTTTAGTTGTTTCTCCTAGACTTGCTTTAAATTCATCTTCGATTGGAAGTATAAAATGGTATTGATTTCCTTTTCGCAATTTTTGGACTATTCCTTTTTGTAAATTTTTAAAATTTGGTAATTTTCCACATTTGCTCAAAAGCTTAGAGCCTACATCACGGGGTTCTCCTTTATTGCTTACAAAATACGCATAATTATCTTTTCTCATCGTCAATTGGTCGCGGCATTCAATTATATTTTTCTGTGTCTTAGGCAATCCGGATGTTGAAGGTTGATCAGGGGGTGGCTCTGGGGGTGGCCTTTCTACTGTGAGATCGTATTCATCAGAGTTTTCAGAATTATCTATTTCTAGTATGTCCGGTTGTTCGTTTTCGTTTTCATGTTCTACGTTTTGAAAATTTTCCTGGATTTCTTCTTCTTTTTCGTCTTCGCTTGATAAGTCAGAATTTGATTCAGAATAACTTTCTTCTATTAATTCTTTATTTTCATTTTTCGGAGAGTTTTTCTTCTTCTTATTTATTTTTGGTTTTTGTTTAACATCATAATCTGGACCAGAATCTGATTCGTCTTCTGATTCCATAAATTTACGTTTCTTATCTTTTTCAGTTAATTAATTCATAACTTTGCTGGGTCTACCTCTTTTTTTAATTGATTTCTGTAATTTTACTTCTTGAATAATCTTTCGTGGCCTTCCACGCTTCTTTTGTACCTTATTTGTTACTTCAACATTTTTTAATAGTTTATTTTTCATAGTATCTTCATTTTTATCCATATTTATATTCGTCAAATTTTTTAATTGGCTCCTTGTTTGCATAGCATAACATTTATTTTTATATTCTAATAAAATTGGAATAGAATCCATGACACATTTCAAAAATTGTGAAACAAATGTTTCCGAAATATTTTGTTCATTGATCAATTTATTTCCATTTCCCTCATTTTTCATTTTGTTCATTATTATATTAATCAACATTTAAAGAATTTGAAAATCTTTCTGTGGAAAAAATGACGCTTTCGACTGCGCTGGGATTCGAGCCCAGGTCTTTCGATTGCCGGTCGACTGCTTTCAAACTCAACTAATTAATTATATTAATCAACCTTTTATTAATTACGTTAAATAAATCTTCTTCGTTCAATTGTTCAATAGCTTTTTCATTATCTTCATAAATTTTTTCTTTGTTCATATCCTTAAAATCTAATTCAATACAACATTTTTCATCATTGTCATCGTCATTTTTCAATAAATATTCTTCGTTTAATAATTCTTTAATTTCTTCAGTTTCATTTTTATCAATTTTTTCTACATCAACATCATCATTATTATTATAGCGTTTAGTATGTCTAACATTTTTAAGCAAAGTTTCTTCGTATAATTGTTCGATTTCTCCAAAATGTTCACAAATTTTTTGTTTTTCAATATCTTCATAATTTATAACATCATAATTTATATCATCATAATTTATATCATCATTATATTTTTTATTTATTATATCCTTATTTAAATTTCCATCATTTGTCAGTATTTGTTTGTTTCCTCTTAAATAACTATAATCAGTATCTTCGTCTTTAATAGCCTTATATTTTAATCCATCATAATTTCTTCAATTATTCTTATTTTTAGATATATTCTTCTTGTTCATAAATTGTTTAGATTCCTTAAAATTATTTTCTTCAATATTTTCTTCAATTACATCATAATCTATTTTTTCATAGCATGTAAGATTTGTTTCTGGTACCTTTTCATGATATTGTAAATCAGATATGCATTTTGCATTTTTTTGTTTGATTAAATTTATTTCAATATTATTTTCAATATTTTCGAAATCAATAGGATTTCTGGATAAAGCATCTGCATTTACATTAGTCTTACCTGCCTTATATATAACGTCAAAATCGTATTCTGCTAGTTTTAATTTCCACCTGGTTACTCGTGAGCAAGGCTCTTTCGAGTTTTGAAACCATACTAATGGTTTATGATCTGTGACTAAGGTAAATTTTCGTCCATATAAATAAGGGCGAAAATATGTCACACAATAAATAATTGCTAAGGCTTCTTTTTCGTATGTATCATATTTTCTCTCACAATCATTTAATGATCTAGAAGTATAAGCTATAGGTTTATCCTTGCCTATTTTGCCTTGAGAAAGTATTCCTCCTATAGCGAATCCCGACGCATCAGTTGTCAAAATGAAAGGTTTTGAGAAGTCTGGTCTTTGTAAAAGAGGTTCTTCACATAATTTTTCTTTTAAAAGTTCAAATGCTTCTTGTTGTTTTTCTGACCAGATAAATTTCATATCCTTCTTTAAAAGTTGGTTCAAGGGTGTTGCGATTTTAGAGAATCCATCAATAAATCTCCTATAATAATCAGCTAGTCCTAAAAATTGTTTAATGTTTTTAGGATTTCTTGGGATTGGAAAATTTTTTACTGCTTCTATTTTCTTAGGGTCAGGTCGTATTCCTTCCTTATCTATTATATGTCCTAAGTAAGCAACTTCTGGTAGTAAAAATTCACATTTATCTGGCTGTAATTTGAGATTTGCTGCACTTAATCTTTCCATTAGTTTGTTAAATTTGTCTTCATGTTCTTCTAAAGAATTTGCATATAAAACAATGTCATCTAAGTAGACGAATAATTCATTTCCTTGAAGTCCTGTTAAAACTAAATCCATTAATCGTTGAAATGTAGCTGGTGCATTTTTCAAACCAAATGGCATACGGTCAAATTCATAATGACCATAAGGGGTTGAAAAAGCTGTTTTATGAGAGTCTTCAGGGCTCATTTTTATTTGATGAAATCCGGAAGCAAGATCAAATACGAAAAAATATTGTGCAGATCCCAATTGATCTAAAATATCGATTATATTTGGTAAAGGGTAAGAATCTCCAATCGTTTTTTCATTGAGTTTCAAGTACCATTCGCCATTTTCTATTTCCATGTGAGACCACTTTCTTAGGTACTATCCAAACAGGTGTATTATATGGTGATTGTGAGGGTTTAATAATTTTATTTTCAATTAATTCATTTACTTGACGTGAAATTTCTTCTTTATGTACTGGAGGAAATCTATATTGTTTTGAAAATATAGGTTGATCATCTGTTGTTGGAATATTATGTTGTAAGACAGTTGTTGCTCCTAAAGGTTCTCCTGGTATGTGAAATCGATCTGCATATTTTTCAATCAAATTTTCGACATGTTGTTTTTCCTCTTTGTTTAAATGATCCAATCTTAATAACTCTTTAATGGAATTTTCTCGATTTTTATTTGAAATGTTGAATGATTGGTGATAATCATTTGTTTGTGGAATCTGAGTAATTAAATCATTAAAAATTTGTTGTGAAAAATTAAATTTTTCATTTCCTAAATTTAATTTTCTGTCATTCTGATTTACGGTTTTTTCATGTATTTTTAGTTCTTCAAAGTCTATTAATTCAACAGTTGGTATGGTTAATCTTTGAGGTTGAGTATTTGTATTGAATATTTTCAGATATGCTTTATT
Organism: Diplolepis rosae; assembly: GCA_030998225.1. NCBI lineage: Eukaryota > Metazoa > Arthropoda > Insecta > Hymenoptera > Diplolepididae > Diplolepis > Diplolepis rosae. The sequence continues at coordinate 4,869,780 of JAPYXD010000608.1, read as the reverse complement.
GTTATTATTAGAAACAATTGCATTTTCTAAATAAACTCCATTGCATAAGTGTAATTGTGGAATAAATCCCTGTTTTTGTTCACTGTTTTTAATTCTCACATAAAAATCTGAAATTGTTCTTGCTGGTACCAATATAGTTTCTTGCATTTCAAAGGGATAAACTTCATTATTTATTTCAAGTTGTTTTTCCGCATAATTTATTTTGCGTTATTGTTTCTAAAAAATTCTGTACCTAATATACCATCATGTTCTATAGGTACTTCGTTGGGTATTATGTTGAGGGTGGTCAAGTAGCCGAAAATACTGATCGTTATTTGGCCGAGTGTAAATACAGGATGTTCATTTATACCTGTTAGTTTTAGGCATTCAAATTCGTTTATTTTCACGCTTGTTTTGACTGCTTGTTTTTTTATTAAATTTGATCCAGCACCTGTATCTATCATCATGTGTATGGGGTTTTTTTAATCCTTCAGCTGATAAAATTATATGAGGAATTGTATTACTTGTGCTTAAATTGACTTTTTCAGTTTTGTTTTTAATTAAATTAGGTGCATTAAATTGTTCGTTTAAGCCCTCCTTTGTGCACCCGTTCCGGGAAGGGCATTGGAGTTTTCTTGTTGATTAAATTCTTTTTGTTGTGGTTGTTGTTGTAATTGTTGATTTTTATTTATTTGATTGTTGCAATTCCTAGATGTATGTCCTGGTGTATTACATAAATAGCAAATAACTTCAAAATTGTGCCCTGGATTTAGGTTCGGATTGAAATTTGGATTTTGATTTCTGTTTTGACTGTAATTCATATTAAAATTTGTTCTTTGATTAAAATTCAGATTTTGATTGAAATTCCTACTTTGATTTTGACCTTGATTAATATTTTGACCTTGGTTGAAATTTTGTCCTTGGTTGAAATTTCTGTTGAAATTCGGAGTTTGATTAAAATTTCTATTCAAATTTGGATTTTGATTAAAATTTCGACTTTGATTATTTTGATTAAAATTGCGATACATATTCTGGTTATTTCGATTAAAGTTTGGGTTTTGGTTAAATCTGTTTCCTTGGGAAAAATTAGGGTGGGATGGGAGGCTATTTATATCTCTATAGTTGTTTCTACTACCTTGTTGGTTTAGGCTTTGCACCTGGTATCTTTGTGAGGGTCTCCATTGAGTTCCCTGACCTAGCCTATTTCTATCGTATTGATTATTTTGTCTATTTGAGTTATTTCTTGACTGATTACCTTGTGAGTTTTTATTTGTTAATTGTTGAACATATTGAAAGCAGGTTGCTGCTGTGTGACGTATCTTTTGGCAGATTTGACATTTTATTGGTTCTTCTCGTGCTAAGTTTATTTTATTTGTTTTTGCAAATTCGCGGTTATTATATGATGATTTCTCAACTTCTTGGACTAGTGAATGTTGTCTATTTCCTCTTCGCAGTTCGTTTCTGGCTGTTAAATTTCTTTCTTCTCGTATTGCTCTTTCTACTATTTCGTCAAATTTATTGGCTGTTCCTATTCGTATTTCCAATTCTGGTTTTAAACCTCGGAGAAAACAATCGATCACGTCTCTTTCCAAGTTTCTTTCAAATTCAGCAGCTTCCTTACCATTATTATTTTGTTTATGACATTCAAGGATTTCTGCTGCTATTTCTTGTATGCGTGTTGCGTAGGATAGAACACTTTCATTTTCCCACATATATATTCTACCTAAATCTCCTTGTAATTGGTATACAGTTTTTGAAGGGGCAAAAATGGTTTTTAATTTTGATATGAAATCTTCTAAATTATTATAATAATTTCCGATGATACATCTTCTTGCTTTACCTGTAAGTTTGCTTCTCAGTAATTTTACTAAATTAGCTTCTGCATTGGGGACCATTTCTTTTGCTTCCTTGCAAGCCTCAATAAAAATGGTTAATGGCACTTTGCTTGAGCCATCAAAGTATGGGACAATTTCTAAAGCGTCTCGTAGAGATACTTGTTGATTTGTAGGTACATTCATCATTTCAAAGGATTGTATTGGTAGGTTATTTGGTAAAATATTCGGTAAATTATTTGGTAAATTATTTGCTAAAATTTCGTTATCAGATTTCCTAGAGGTTGATAACGGGTGTGAAGATTTTAGTGAATCAAGAGCCTGTTCCCTGTTTGCAGGGTCGTCAGGTGTAATTTGATTGAGTTTATTCGGTAAAATTTCTTGAACTTGTTCAAATTCTAAATTTGTATTGTTAAATATTGCTGTATGATTGAAAGTTTCCGGAGTCCTATTTAGTTGTGATTTAGTTGAAAATGGGTCTATGAATTCGTATCCTTCTTGAGGTAGGGCAGGAACTTGATTATTTGATATATCACTAGAATTTTCCTTCGCGCACAATGTTCTATCGTATAAGGTAGAGTTTGCTGTAACGTTTTTAAATATCGATTCTTCTCTAAGTGTTATATCCCTTATGGTATCGTCAAATGAAGGGTTAATTTGTGGTGTATCGTTGTACTGATCTCCTGCAATAATTATACTATTATTGCGTTTGATAAAAGTTTTTAATTGATCAACAGATGGACTCTTAGAGTTTTTTGTGTCAATAATTGATTTATTTAAAGTACTAGTTTCAGCGTCAGGAATACTTCCTATGCTAATATCTAAAAGATCAGTTTGATCTAAATTACTTGGAAGATTCGGAATATTGTAAATTTCCTTCTGGAGTTTTTCATTTTGGTTTAAGTGGTACTTGGGAACTTTCTTTAACTTCGTTTGCTAAACTTGGATTTTTCCTTGTTTGACTACGAGTTACAGTGCCCTTTTTACTGATATCTCGTGGCGGAATCGACATTGGTATTTTGCATATTAATTATTTCTAGAAAATGGCTTGTTATTGTATTCTTATTTCGGAACAATTTTTTCTAAGTCTAAAATTCTTTAATCAATTTAACCTTATTTTTTCCTAAACTGCAAATATTTGTTATTTTGGGTAGAAAAATTTTATTCTGCGCAAAACTGGGTTCCTCAATTTCTGTTTCAGATCCTGAATCTGATGATATATACAAAATTTCTATAGTTGGAACAATACTTTCGCAAGAATTAGAAATTTTCTGATTTGTTTTGGGGTCAAGGTCTGAACTGCTGTCTGATATTTCGGTTATTGGGGATAAATTTTGGGTGGTTTTATTACTTGTTGATTCTGCCTCAGAATTTCTTAACTGAGAACTTCCTGGTTTAGATTCGGCGGAAGTTTCATTGATTTTTCCTTTTCCATATTTATGAGAACATTTATTCGCAATAAATTTTTCTGTTTTTTCTAAGAATTGTTCAAAGAATTCTGAGAATTCGATATCGTTATTGATCTCTCTAATTTTGATATCTTTTGACTTAAAATTTCTTACTCGGGGACGTTTAAAAGTATGTTTTCTTAATGGTAAAGGCATTTATTATACAGTGCTGACAAAATATGACATAAAATTTCAAATACGAGTGACGACTCAATTTATATATATATCACGATTATATATTTTATTTTTAGAAAGTTATTTACCTAAACAATTTCTAATGAAAATAAATTTTATTATGAGTATCTCTTTTTTTGTTTTTTTTTTGTTTTAAATTTGTGTAGAATAAATTTCAATCCTGAAGCAAAAAATTCTAATTTGAGGATGGCTGAGCGTGTTACTGCTAGCCCCTGTTTAATATAACCCTCCTCGAGTGACTAGTTACGCTATGAGGGGTTAAATCCTCAAACGAATTTTTCAATTTTCAGTAATTGAATTATTCAAGATAAAATTTATTAAATTAATCCCAAATCCACTTTCGAGGCTGTAAACTGAGGACGGCTGTGCGTTTTACCGCTGGCCCTTGTTCGATATAACCCTCCTCGAGCGACTGGTTACGCTATGAGGGGTTAAATCCTCAAACGAATTTTTCAATTTTCAGTAATTGAATTATTTAAGATAAAATTTATTAAATTAATCCCAAATCCACTTTCGAGGCTGTAAATTGAGGACGGCTGTGCGTTTTACCGCTGGCCCTTGTTCGATATAATCCTCCTCGAGCGACTGGTTACGCTGTGAGGGATTATGTCCTCTACAAATCTAAATCGCAGGGTTGAAATCAATTCAAAAAAATAAATTTTATTTTAAATATCCTTTTTGTTTTGTGTCTATGTTTTATAGTTGTGTAGGATAAATTTCAATCCTGAATCAAAAAATTCTAATTTGAGGATGGCTAAGCGTGTTACCGCTAGCCCCTGTTCAATATAACCCTCCTCGAGCAACTGGTTACGCTATGAGGGGTTAAATCCTCAAACGAATTTTTCAATTTTCAGTAATTGAATTATTTAAGATAAAATTTATTAAATTAATCACAAATCCACTTTCGAGACTGTAAATTGAGGACGGCTGTGCGTTTTACCGCTGGCCCTTGTTCGATATAATTCTCCTCGAGCGACTGGTTACGCTGTGAGGGATTATGACCTCTACAAATCTCAAAGGCAGGGTTAAAATCAATTTGAAAATAAATTTTATTTTCAATATCCTTTTTGTTTTGTGTCTGTGTTCAACGATTCGGTACTTCAGCAATGAAAAATTATTCAATCTAGACTCAAGCATAGAATCTTGAGTAATCTTGTCATTTACAGAAGTAACGATAGTCGAAAATCAGAATTGTTGTAGTAGCAAATTAATTAGGCTCGACTCAAGCACAAATTTCCTGCTTAATTCAGGTACTTACAAAATTCTGATAATCGTCAAAGTTGGATGTGTATGTTTTTGTAAATGAAAAAAAATTTAATAAATTTAATTTATTTAAAAAAAAAATTTAATCTGAAAATTTTAAATTTAATAATTAAGGGTAGTGTAACTTGTGTAGGTCCTCAATATTAATATTTTGTGGACCTTAAAGGAAAAAAATAAAAATTTTCAAAAACATATTTTAATTAAAATTTAAATTGAAAAAAAAATTTTAATTTGTTTTTATTTTTAATTTATACGCGAGAATACACTTTATTTACACCTGTCATATTTTGTCACACTTGTAATCTTCTTATCACTTGTCATATATACTATTAATATAAGAGAAGGAATATTCGCTCAATTATTTCATTAAAATCTTTCTTAATATTAATTTTACATAAAAAAAAAAAATTATCGAATCTATTTAATTTTTTATAAAATTTCAATAAATTATTATATTATAATATTATAATTTTATTTTAATTTAATTCAATTACAATTCAATTCAATTCAGTTTAAATTCAATCAATTTTATTTTAATTCGATTCAATTCAATGTTATCTCAATTTGATTGTATTCAAATTTTATTTTATTTTAATTTAATTCAATTCGATTTCATTTTACTTTAATTTAATTTTAATTCAATTTCAATTTTAACTTGATTTAATTATAATTTAATTTAATTCTCATTTGACTCAATTCAATTTCATTTTACTTTGATTCAATTCAATTTTAATTTACCTTCATTTAATTTCTTTTCAACTTACTTTGATTTAATTTTAATTTAATTCTAATTTAATTCAATTCAATTTTATATAATATTTATATTCAATTAGAGAAGGGATTTCTAAATATAAATATAATCTCTCTCTTTCTACAATATATTTATATATATTAAAAAAAAAAAATTTGTACCCAAAATTTAATTATTTATTTTTATTAATTAATCAAATACTTTATTAAATCATTACTTCATTACTTTATTACTTTATTAATTTTCCTAAATTTATTAATTCATCACTTTATTAATTTTTCACTTTATTAATTCATTACTTTATTAATTTTTCACTTTATTAATTCATCACTTTATTCATTTTTTTCTCATTCAGTTAGCTTTTGTTTTCCCGGGCCGATGCACCAAAATTATTAAGGGGGTATGTGACGTCCTGACACTTACCTTCCTTTAATAATATATTTTATTTTTCCCTCGTTTCAGATCGGTAAAGAAATCCAGAGGATTTCTAAACCGAAACTGGGATGAGGGTAGCTAACTAAAATGAAACTTTCGAGTTACTGAATTTACAATTATTAACCTTTATTTTGATGGATACAAACTGAGAGAGAGACATAGAGAGAGAGATAGAAAGTTATTAAAATTTCCTCCTGGGGTCATATATTAAAATTGGACTTACTCGAATCCAGGCTGGAACCACTGATAATCCGGAAGGGGTACACACCTTCTAATTCACTTAACGATGCGTTGAAATTCTGACAGGTAGACCAAAATCCAAATAGGGAAACTGTGACAGGTAGGCACCAAATCCACGAATCTATTTCGGGCTGGACTAGTGACGATCCCAAAGAGTGAGTTGTGAATCCACCTGTCGATATATACGATGTGGGACCTCGATGGAATCGAATCGTAGACACCTTAATATATGAACCGTTCACAGGTTCCACTTTTATCTCACGAACAATGTTCCACTAAATTGAATTCTAATGTTATTTTAAATTGACGAGGAAGATACTGACAAAAGATGGACTGAGTTGACCGGGGTAACTTCGAGAGTTCTCAATTTTTAGATGGTCGAGGGGCACTCTGATACTAAATTTCTGAGCAGAGTTCTAGCGTTGATGATAGACCAGCGGCAACTCTGTACTTTTTAGAGGGGTTCCGTTTCTGAAGATTTCCCGGCGGCAACTGTACTTTTCGGGAGGAGTTCCGCTTCTGAAGATTTCCCGGCGGCAACTGAAGATTCGCAGATTCGCAGGTACTTTTATGTGCTAATTTTCGGTCGATACTACCTACCTTTTGGTCGATACTGACATGGAACTTCTAGGTGGTGATTAATGGGTTTTATATTTTTTGGCGATACTGACTATGTTTAATTTTTGTCCCTGCTAATATTCTTCTGATGTTGGCCTGACCTTGGCACGTGTCTGAGCTGGCCTCTTTTCCTTTGGGTTGCCATTTTTTTATGTACTGAAGAAAAAAGGGGAGACTTCGTTTTCTTATTCTAGTTTCCCCGACGTTCCTTCTTCTTGAGATGATTCATTTTTTAATTTCTATCCTTTGCTGCACCTGTCGATATTCGTGTGTACTTAGGACATTCCGATGGGGTTCCCTCGTTAACAGGTAGTTAAGAGTTTACGATGTTTTCTATTTATAAGTTCACTACTATCTCTCTTTCTATTACAATTTTACTTTCGTACATTCAAGTTTCGTCTAATCAATGCTTTTTAATAGCTGTTGCTCATTTATGTTTTATGTTAAAATCTTTTATTAATTTTACATATTTTGGTATTATGAAATAAATAAATAGCGACGGTCACGGGACGTGACACCTCCCCTTAAGTTCGAACACGGGGATGCAATGACCGTGTTTGAATTTTTGAAATGATTAAGTTAACATTCGCTTTTGAGTAGAATTCTTGTTAAGATAGAATTTTCGCTGAAATGACTTAGAGCTATTCTTATCATCTGTTGTTTACATTGATAGTTTAATAGGTTAATAATTGTGTTTTCGCAAATACATTAAATTTAATACATTGAATTTTAATACATAGACATGTTTTCGCACAATTAATAGTGATGACATTCACAATGGTTTGAATTAAAACTTTCGAATATTTAGTGCAAAAAACACACACAATGAAGCGTTTAATATTATTACGAGATATATCGATACATTGTTTTAAATATTCGGACAACGATAATTTTAAATGGATACAATATAAAATGTTGATTCAAATGTTTTGAAAAGTTTAATATTATATTTGTTTTGGTATATTTTTCATTTATTAAAATTTAATTAAGGCAATGGCGCGATTAAAAGTCTTGTTTGCAAAACCCTAAAACATACATATTAATGGATAATTTTCGATAATTTGATAAATATGTCGATAGAGCTAGATATGACTACATACTGTTTTTATTATTTTTCTAATTTTTTGCTTTGTTATTATTTTTATGAATGAATCTGTATACATACACATACATGATTCGTTTTATTTTTATTTTATCTAAACGATTCAGCATATATATTGATTAAACATTATTTGTCTAAAAACGCTAACCACACATATATTGATATTGTAACTAGATGTAATGTCGAATGACATTTATTAGACCCATAAATATTTTATTTATTAATATGTATTCGTGAACATGCATTATTCCTCATTCCTAATTCTAAACAATCTAACATATTTTGATTAAACATTTTTCATTATAAAGCACTAACGATTATACTTATTGATATAAGCAAATGTGATTAGAATTTTAATTGACTTTTATTACACACATAAATACTTTTTTATTTGTCATTTTTGTATTTTTATTATATTTTGTTTTCTTTTTATGAATAAATTTGTATAGTTGCATATAAACTATTTCATTTCTCAAATAATTCAATATGTGCTTCAATCAAACGTTTATCTATTTGTAAGACATACTTTGTAATATAACATATTCTATTTCAAGCTTATCTACATACATATTTCTAAAAGCATTTAAAATATCAAAATTTTTATAAAATTTGTTTCAATAATCATTGAATACAATCAATTGATTTCAATATATTTTCACGCAGATTACTTGTAAATCATATTATATAATTTCATAAAAGAGAAAAAATTTCTTATATTTAAGTCGCATTTATGATAGTCACGGGATGTGACACCTCCCCCCTTATGTTTGAACATGGGGATGAAATCGACATGTTTAAACTTACTCAAGTTTCATTCATATACTTTATTTTATTTTATTAGCAATGCGTCACATCACGTAATTACATTTTTTTTATATTTGCTTTTAACTGTTATTTATTCCACAAATTTTTTATTTCGCTTCGGAGCAGTACAATTCACTGATTTGTTACCTCTTTGATAGCAACGTTCGCATGTGCCAGTCCATTTATATAGCATTACTTTTTCGAAATTGTTTTCTATAGGTTTTTTCAATTCATTTACGGGCTCTGTTTGTTCGCTGAATAAATATTTTTTATGCAAAAGTTCTAATAGTTTTCGTACTGCATTATGCTTAGCCTCTTTCTTTGTTTTAGATTTTTCAAAAGTACATATAGCCATAAATATTGGTATATTATTAAAAATTTTACGCATTGAATAATCTTAACATTTAAAGCTTTAAAATCGTATTCCAAGCTTATTTTGTATATCATTTTAACTTCGTCTAAAGTGGTTAATAACATTTCTTGTTCTTTATATTCAAATTATGAAGCAGATACTTGGTATTTTATTTTAAAGAACCTTCTGCTTTAGAATAGCATGGATAAAGTTTACTGTAATGAAAAACTTTAAATTCAATGAAGATGTAAAAAGTATTTATATATATATAGAACATGTTCGCTTCCATAGCAGAAGGGAGTATATTATCTTAAGAAAATTTTAGGAAAATTTTCGGTACCGATAATTATCATAGTACACGAGAGAATTTCATAATGGAAATCATTCATAAACTTATCAAAAACGTGAAGAATAATTATATTATAAAAAGAGGAGAAGAAGAATTAGTCATTTTTACTTTGTTTGTGTTTATTATTAGTATTTCTTCATCGATAGCGTTTTACTCTTTTTTTAAATATTGCAATTAGTGTACTTCAAAAACTGAGTATTTTTGTAAATATCCATGTAAAACATTAAATGACTACCTTCTCCAAAGATTTTAATTGTGCAAGGCTTGAAGATAAAGACTGGTAAAATGATCAAAATAGTTTTTATATGATAATTGTAAAAACTGACTCACTGTGCAAAAATTTAGACATATAATTACGAACTTTAATTACGAAAAGAATAAAGTATCTTTCATATATAATGCTTCTCGGATGGCTATGTCCTGAAACAAGAAAAACAGATGGTATTAGTATTTGACCTGAAAGAAGAGTTATTTGTTAGAAGAGAAAAGATTTACAGGTAAAATTTTTTATGAGAGAAAGTTAAAACAATTTCTGCAAATTGTAGTTTTTTGGTTTCTTTGAACAATTGTTTGAGATATTGTTTGAATTATAACATATTTTGTATAAAGTTATCATTTTTGGACGTAAAAGTTCCTTGTGTTTTCAAATCTCCATAATTTTATAACAAAGCTCATAAAGTCTTGGAACGTTTTTATTTGTTTGAATGCTGCTTCATTTGACTTATTATTGCTATATTTCCTGTAGCTATTACTTTTTGATTTCTTGCTCTACAATATGATGTGAAAATTATTCTTATGTCAACGTTAAAATCCCTGTAAGTTAGAAACTTATAAAAAAATTATGTCATCATTTGTGGATTTGTTGTATCTCGAGACCAATTTGGTACATTGTAGTCGTTAAAATTAAATATTCCTTTCATAAATAAATATGGCCATAATGCTTTTATATCAACTTGATTAAATCACATAATAAATCAATGCGTTGGCGATGTTTTGGTTCCATTGTGATCTGCAACTATTTTTATTTAATTTTCATTCTTTTTAATCTGATTGGTTGTTGGTGGGGTTATGTATGAAAGTCTGAGTCTATTAATATTGACAATTTTAGGTTTATTTTTAACTGAAATTTTTATGTTTCCTTTGCCTAATATTTCAAGTACTTCGTATGGTCCTGAATATTGATTTTCGAATTTCTTTAGTTCGCCACCTTCCAGTAAAAATACACTATCTCCGATTTTAAAATTTTGTGGATTAATTTTTCTGTCGTAATATTCCTTTGATTTTTCTTTAGCTGCTATTAAATTTTGTCTTGCTATTCCACGCATTTCATGTAATTTTGTAATTAATTTTGTCATGTACATATCGTAAGTTTCCATTTTTTCATGTTCTGGTAAAGGATCACTAGATGGTAAACGTGCTAATTTTCCAAAAACTAATTCGTAAGGTGTGCATTTCGTTCCTTCATGAACGCTCGTGTTGTATGAAAACATTGCTAATTCAATCCAGTCATCCCATTCTGCATTATTTTCGATGAACTGTTTAAGATATTCCTTAAGAACGTGATGGGATATTTCCAAGGATCCATTTGATTGAGGGTGGTAAGCGGTAGTCTTAAACTGACGTATTCGGAATCGTTTTGCCATTTTTTCTCATTAAATTGCTTAGAAAATCTGCTCCTTGATCTGTTAAAACCGCTTTTGGCGAGCCATATATGCAAATAAATTTCTTAACAAAAGCGTCTGCAATTGTTCCAGCTTGATGATTTGGGAGTGGGATTGCTAAAGAGTATTTAGTAAAATTATCTTGAATAGTAAGTATATATTGATTTTGTGATGAAGTTGTTGGTAACTTTCCAACAATATCCATTGAAATTTTCTCAAATGCTGTTCCTGGGGTATCAGTGATTATCATAGGATTTTTTGTTTTCACTCTAACAAGTTTTTTAAGTTGGCATTGTAAACAAAGTTGTATGTATTTTTGTATATCCAATTTCATATTTTCCCAATAATATCTTTGTCTGATTCTATTATAAGTTTTTGTTACTCCTTTATGTCCTCCTATAGCAGATGAATGAGCTTCTTCGATTAATTGATTTCTTTGCTCTCTTGTAGGATATTGTGTGATTCCATTACAAATTATTATTTTAATTGTTGAATCCAAAAATGCTATTTTTAATGTAGCCAAAATTTCTTCCCACAAAACATTGTTAATGTGTGGTGATTTTGCAATACTTAATGATTTAATGTTTAATTCATCTACCATGGAATGGAGAGAATAAATTGCTAATTTGATATCTTTAGTTGTTTCTCCTAGACTTGCTTTAAATTCATCTTCGATTGGAAGTATAAAATGGTATTGATTTCCTTTTCGCAATTTTTGGACTATTCCTTTTTGTAAATTTTTAAAATTTGGTAATTTTCCACATTTGCTCAAAAGCTTAGAGCCTACATCACGGGGTTCTCCTTTATTGCTTACAAAATACGCATAATTATCTTTTCTCATCGTCAATTGGTCGCGGCATTCAATTATATTTTTCTGTGTCTTAGGCAATCCGGATGTTGAAGGTTGATCAGGGGGTGGCTCTGGGGGTGGCCTTTCTACTGTGAGATCGTATTCATCAGAGTTTTCAGAATTATCTATTTCTAGTATGTCCGGTTGTTCGTTTTCGTTTTCATGTTCTACGTTTTGAAAATTTTCCTGGATTTCTTCTTCTTTTTCGTCTTCGCTTGATAAGTCAGAATTTGATTCAGAATAACTTTCTTCTATTAATTCTTTATTTTCATTTTTCGGAGAGTTTTTCTTCTTTCTTATTTATTTTTGGTTTTTGTTTAACATCATAATCTGGACCAGAATCTGATTCGTCTTCTGATTCCATAAATTTACGTTTCTTATCTTTTTCAGTTAATTAATTCATAACTTTGCTGGGTCTACCTCTTTTTTTAATTGATTTCTGTAATTTTACTTCTTGAATAATCTTTCGTGGCCTTCCACGCTTCTTTTGTACCTTATTTGTTACTTCAACATTTTTTAATAGTTTATTTTTCATAGTATCTTCATTTTTATCCATATTTATATTCGTCAAATTTTTTAATTGGCTCCTTGTTTGCATAGCATAACATTTATTTTTATATTCTAATAAAATTGGAATAGAATCCATGACACATTTCAAAAATTGTGAAACAAATGTTTCCGAAATATTTTGTTCATTGATCAATTTATTTCCATTTCCCTCATTTTTCATTTTGTTCATTATTATATTAATCAACATTTAAAGAATTTGAAAATCTTTCTGTGGAAAAAATGACGCTTTCGACTGCGCTGGGATTCGAGCCCAGGTCTTTCGATTGCCGGTCGACTGCTTTCAAACTCAACTAATTAATTATATTAATCAACCTTTTATTAATTACGTTAAATAAATCTTCTTCGTTCAATTGTTCAATAGCTTTTTCATTATCTTCATAAATTTTTTCTTTGTTCATATCCTTAAAATCTAATTCAATACAACATTTTTCATCATTGTCATCGTCATTTTTCAATAAATATTCTTCGTTTAATAATTCTTTAATTTCTTCAGTTTCATTTTTATCAATTTTTTCTACATCAACATCATCATTATTATTATAGCGTTTAGTATGTCTAACATTTTTAAGCAAAGTTTCTTCGTATAATTGTTCGATTTCTCCAAAATGTTCACAAATTTTTTGTTTTTCAATATCTTCATAATTTATAACATCATAATTTATATCATCATAATTTATATCATCATTATATTTTTTATTTATTATATCCTTATTTAAATTTCCATCATTTGTCAGTATTTGTTTGTTTCCTCTTAAATAACTATAATCAGTATCTTCGTCTTTAATAGCCTTATATTTTAATCCATCATAATTTCTTCAATTATTCTTATTTTTAGATATATTCTTCTTGTTCATAAATTGTTTAGATTCCTTAAAATTATTTTCTTCAATATTTTCTTCAATTACATCATAATCTATTTTTTCATAGCATGTAAGATTTGTTTCTGGTACCTTTTCATGATATTGTAAATCAGATATGCATTTTGCATTTTTTTGTTTGATTAAATTTATTTCAATATTATTTTCAATATTTTCGAAATCAATAGGATTTCTGGATAAAGCATCTGCATTTACATTAGTCTTACCTGCCTTATATATAACGTCAAAATCGTATTCTGCTAGTTTTAATTTCCACCTGGTTACTCGTGAGCAAGGCTCTTTCGAGTTTTGAAACCATACTAATGGTTTATGATCTGTGACTAAGGTAAATTTTCGTCCATATAAATAAGGGCGAAAATATGTCACACAATAAATAATTGCTAAGGCTTCTTTTTCGTATGTATCATATTTTCTCTCACAATCATTTAATGATCTAGAAGTATAAGCTATAGGTTTATCCTTGCCTATTTTGCCTTGAGAAAGTATTCCTCCTATAGCGAATCCCGACGCATCAGTTGTCAAAATGAAAGGTTTTGAGAAGTCGGGTCTTTTGTAAAAGAGGTTCTTCACATAATTTTTCTTTTAAAAGTTCAAATGCTTCTTGTTGTTTTTCTGACCAGATAAATTTCATATCCTTCTTTTAAAAGTTGGTTCAAGGGTGTTGCGATTTTAGAGAATCCATCAATAAATCTCCTATAATAATCAGCTAGTCCTAAAAATTGTTTAATGTTTTTAGGATTTCTTGGGATTGGAAAATTTTTTACTGCTTCTATTTTCTTAGGGTCAGGTCGTATTCCTTCCTTATCTATTATATGTCCTAAGTAAGCAACTTCTGGTAGTAAAAATTCACATTTATCTGGCTGTAATTTGAGATTTGCTGCACTTAATCTTTCCATTAGTTTGTTAAATTTGTCTTCATGTTCTTCTAAAGAATTTGCATATAAAACAATGTCATCTAAGTAGACGAATAATTCATTTCCTTGAAGTCCTGTTAAAACTAAATCCATTAATCGTTGAAATGTAGCTGGTGCATTTTTCAAACCAAATGGCATACGGTCAAATTCATAATGACCATAAGGGGTTGAAAAAGCTGTTTTATGAGAGTCTTCAGGGCTCATTTTTATTTGATGAAATCCGGAAGCAAGATCAAATACGAAAAAATATTGTGCAGATCCCAATTGATCTAAAATATCGATTATATTTGGTAAAGGGTAAGAATCTCCAATCGTTTTTTCATTGAGTTTGCGAAAATCAAGTACCATTCGCCATTTTCTATTTCCATGTGAGTCCAATTTTTTAGGTACTATCCAAACAGGTGTATTATATGGTGATTGTGAGGGTTTAATAATTTTATTTTCAATTAATTCATTTACTTGACGTGAAATTTCTTCTTTATGTACTGGAGGAAATCTATATTGTTTTGAAAATATAGGTTGATCATCTGTTGTTGGAATATTATGTTGTAAGACAGTTGTTGCTCCTAATGGTTCTCCTGGTATGTGCAATCAATCTACATATTTTTCAATCATATTTTCAACATGTTGTTTTTCCTCTTTGTTTGAATGATCCAATCTTAATAACTCTTTAATGGAATTTTCTCGATTTTTATTTGAAATGTTGAATGATTGGTGATAATCATTTGTTTGTGGAATCTGAGTAATTAAATCATTAAAAATTTGTTGTGAAAAATTAAATTTTTCATTTCCTAAATTTAATTTTCTGTCATTCTGATTTACGGTTTTTTCATGTATTTTTAGTTCTTCAAAGTCTATTAATTCAACAGTTGGTATGGTTAATCTTTGAGGTTGAGTATTTGTATTGAATATTTTCAGATATGCTTTATTGTTATTATTAGAAACAATTGCATTTTCTAAATAAACTCCATTGCATAAGTGTAATTGTGGAATAAATCCCTGTTTTTGTTCACTGTTTTTAATTCTCACATAAAAATCTGAAATTGTTCTTGCTGGTACCAATATAGTTTCTTGCATTTCAAAGGGATAAACTTCATTATTTATTTCAAGTTGTTTTTCCGCATAATTTATTTTGCGTTATTGTTTCTAAAAAATTCTGTACCTAATATACCATCATGTTCTATAGGTACTTCGTTGGGTATTATGTTGAGGGTGGTCAAGTAGCCGAAAATACTGATCGTTATTTGGCCGAGTGTAAATACAGGATGTTCATTTATACCTGTTAGTTTTAGGCATTCAAATTCGTTTATTTTCACGCTTGTTTTGACTGCTTGTTTTTTTATTAAATTTGATCCAGCACCTGTATCTATCATCATGTGTATGGGGTTTTTTAATCCTTCAGCTGATAAAATTATATGAGGAATTGTATTACTTGTGCTTAAATTGACTTTTTCAGTTTTGTTTTTAATTAAATTAGGTGCATTAAATTGTTCGTTTAAGCCCTCCTTTGTGCACCCGTTCCGGGAAGGGCATTGGAGTTTTCTTGTTGATTAAATTCTTTTTGTTGTGGTTGTTGTTGTAATTGTTGATTTTTATTTATTTGATTGTTGCAATTCCTAGATGTATGTCCTGGTGTATTACATAAATAGCAAATAACTTCAAAATTGTGCCCTGGATTTAGGTTCGGATTGAAATTTGGATTTTGATTTCTGTTTTGACTGTAATTCATATTAAAATTTGTTCTTTGATTAAAATTCAGATTTTGATTGAAATTCCTACTTTGATTTTGACCTTGATTAATATTTTGACCTTGGTTGAAATTTTGTCCTTGGTTGAAATTTCTGTTGAAATTCGGAGTTTGATTAAAATTTCTATTCAAATTTGGATTTTGATTAAAATTTCGACTTTGATTATTTTGATTAAAATTGCGATACATATTCTGGTTATTTCGATTAAAGTTTGGGTTTTGGTTAAATCTGTTTCCTTGGGAAAAATTAGGGTGGGATGGGAGGCTATTTATATCTCTATAGTTGTTTCTACTACCTTGTTGGTTTAGGCTTTGCACCTGGTATCTTTGTGAGGGTCTCCATTGAGTTCCCTGACCTAGCCTATTTCTATCGTATTGATTATTTTGTCTATTTGAGTTATTTCTTGACTGATTACCTTGTGAGTTTTTATTTGTTAATTGTTGAACATATTGAAAGCAGGTTGCTGCTGTGTGACGTATCTTTTGGCAGATTTGACATTTTATTGGTTCTTCTCGTGCTAAGTTTATTTTATTTGTTTTTGCAAATTCGCGGTTATTATATGATGATTTCTCAACTTCTTGGACTAGTGAATGTTGTCTATTTCCTCTTCGCAGTTCGTTTCTGGCTGTTAAATTTCTTTCTTCTCGTATTGCTCTTTCTACTATTTCGTCAAATTTATTGGCTGTTCCTATTCGTATTTCCAATTCTGGTTTTAAACCTCGGAGAAAACAATCGATCACGTCTCTTTCCAAGTTTCTTTCAAATTCAGCAGCTTCCTTACCATTATTATTTTGTTTATGACATTCAAGGATTTCTGCTGCTATTTCTTGTATGCGTGTTGCGTAGGATAGAACACTTTCATTTTCCCACATATATATTCTACCTAAATCTCCTTGTAATTGGTATACAGTTTTTGAAGGGGCAAAAATGGTTTTTAATTTTGATATGAAATCTTCTAAATTATTATAATAATTTCCGATGATACATCTTCTTGCTTTACCTGTAAGTTTGCTTCTCAGTAATTTTACTAAATTAGCTTCTGCATTGGGGACCATTTCTTTTGCTTCCTTGCAAGCCTCAATAAAAATGGTTAATGGCACTTTGCTTGAGCCATCAAAGTATGGGACAATTTCTAAAGCGTCTCGTAGAGATACTTGTTGATTTGTAGGTACATTCATCATTTCAAAGGATTGTATTGGTAGGTTATTTGGTAAAATATTCGGTAAATTATTTGGTAAATTATTTGCTAAAATTTCGTTATCAGATTTCCTAGAGGTTGATAACGGGTGTGAAGATTTTAGTGAATCAAGAGCCTGTTCCCTGTTTGCAGGGTCGTCAGGTGTAATTTGATTGAGTTTATTCGGTAAAATTTCTTGAACTTGTTCAAATTCTAAATTTGTATTGTTAAATATTGCTGTATGATTGAAAGTTTCCGGAGTCCTATTTAGTTGTGATTTAGTTGAAAATGGGTCTATGAATTCGTATCCTTCTTGAGGTAGGGCAGGAACTTGATTATTTGATATATCACTAGAATTTTCCTTCGCGCACAATGTTCTATCGTATAAGGTAGAGTTTGCTGTAACGTTTTTAAATATCGATTCTTCTCTAAGTGTTATATCCCTTATGGTATCGTCAAATGAAGGGTTAATTTGTGGTGTATCGTTGTACTGATCTCCTGCAATAATTATACTATTATTGCGTTTGATAAAAGTTTTTAATTGATCAACAGATGGACTCTTAGAGTTTTTTGTGTCAATAATTGATTTATTTAAAGTACTAGTTTCAGCGTCAGGAATACTTCCTATGCTAATATCTAAAAGATCAGTTTGATCTAAATTACTTGAAGATTCGGAATATTGTAAATTTCCTTCTGGAGTTTTTCATTTTGGTTTAAGTGGTACTTGGGAACTTTCTTTAACTTCGTTTGCTAAACTTGGATTTTTCCTTGTTTGACTACGAGTTACAGTGCCCTTTTTACTGATATCTCGTGGCGGAATCGACATTGGTATTTTGCATATTAATTATTTCTAGAAAATGGCTTGTTATTGTATTCTTATTTCGGAACAATTTTTTCTAAGTCTAAAATTCTTTAATCAATTTAACCTTATTTTTTCCTAAACTGCAAATATTTGTTATTTTGGGTAGAAAAATTTTATTCTGCGCAAAACTGGGTTCCTCAATTTCTGTTTCAGATCCTGAATCTGATGATATATACAAAATTTCTATAGTTGGAACAATACTTTCGCAAGAATTAGAAATTTTCTGATTTGTTTTGGGGTCAAGGTCTGAACTGCTGTCTGATATTTCGGTTATTGGGGATAAATTTTGGGTGGTTTTATTACTTGTTGATTCTGCCTCAGAATTTCTTAACTGAGAACTTCCTGGTTTAGATTCGGCGGAAGTTTCATTGATTTTTCCTTTTCCATATTTATGAGAACATTTATTCGCAATAAATTTTTCTGTTTTTTCTAAGAATTGTTCAAAGAATTCTGAGAATTCGATATCGTTATTGATCTCTCTAATTTTGATATCTTTTGACTTAAAATTTCTTACTCGGGGACGTTTAAAAGTATGTTTTCTTAATGGTAAAGGCATTTATTATACAGTGCTGACAAAATATGACATAAAATTTCAAATACGAGTGACGACTCAATTTATATATATATCACGATTATATATTTTATTTTTAGAAAGTTATTTACCTAAACAATTTCTAATGAAAATAAATTTTATTATGAGTATCTCTTTTTTTGTTTTTTTTGTTTTATATTTGTGTAGAATAAATTTCAATCCTGAAGCAAAAAATTCTAATTTGAGGATGGCTGAGCGTGTTACTGCTAGCCCCTGTTTAATATAACCCTCCTCGAGTGACTAGTTACGCTATGAGGGGTTAAATCCTCAAACGAATTTTTCAATTTTCAGTAATTGAATTATTCAAGATAAAATTTATTAAATTAATCCCAAATCCACTTTCGAGGCTGTAAACTGAGGACGGCTGTGCGTTTTACCGCTGGCCCTTGTTCGATATAACCCTCCTCGAGCGACTGGTTACGCTATGAGGGGTTAAATCCTCAAACGAATTTTTCAATTTTCAGTAATTGAATTATTTAAGATAAAATTTATTAAATTAATCCCAAATCCACTTTCGAGGCTGTAAATTGAGGACGGCTGTGCGTTTTACCGCTGGCCCTTGTTCGATATAATCCTCCTCGAGCGACTGGTTACGCTGTGAGGGATTATGTCCTCTACAAATCTAAATCGCAGGGTTGAAATCAATTCAAAAAAATAAATTTTATTTTAAATATCCTTTTTGTTTTGTGTCTATGTTTTATAGTTGTGTAGGATAAATTTCAATCCTGAATCAAAAAATTCTAATTTGAGGATGGCTAAGCGTGTTACCGCTAGCCCCTGTTCAATATAACCCTCCTCGAGCAACTGGTTACGCTATGAGGGGTTAAATCCTCAAACGAATTTTTCAATTTTCAGTAATTGAATTATTTAAGATAAAATTTATTAAATTAATCACAAATCCACTTTCGAGACTGTAAATTGAGGACGGCTGTGCGTTTTACCGCTGGCCCTTGTTCGATATAATTCTCCTCGAGCGACTGGTTACGCTGTGAGGGATTATGACCTCTACAAATCTCAAAGGCAGGGTTAAAATCAATTTGAAAATAAATTTTATTTTCAATATCCTTTTTGTTTTGTGTCTGTGTTCAACGATTCGGTACTTCAGCAATGAAAAATTATTCAATCTAGACTCAAGCATAGAATCTTGAGTAATCTTGTCATTTACAGAAGTAACGATAGTCGAAAATCAGAATTGTTGTAGTAGCAAATTAATTAGGCTCGACTCAAGCACAAATTTCCTGCTTAATTCAGGTACTTACAAAATTCTGATAATCGTCAAAGTTGGATGTGTATGTTTTTGTAAATGAAAAAAAATTTAATAAATTTAATTTATTTAAAAAAAAAATTTAATCTGAAAATTTTAAATTTAATAATTAAGGGTAGTGTAACTTGTGTAGGTCCTCAATATTAATATTTTGTGGACCTTAAAGGAAAAAAATAAAAATTTTCAAAAACATATTTTAATTAAAATTTAAATTGAAAAAAAAATTTTAATTTGTTTTTATTTTTAATTTATACGCGAGAATACACTTTATTTACACCTGTCATATTTTGTCACACTTGTAATCTTCTTATCACTTGTCATATATACTATTAATATAAGAGAAGGAATATTCGCTCAATTATTTCATTAAAATCTTTCTTAATATTAATTTTACATAAAAAAAAAAAATTATCGAATCTATTTAATTTTTTATAAAATTTCAATAAATTATTATATTATAATATTATAATTTTATTTTAATTTAATTCAATTACAATTCAATTCAATTCAGTTTAAATTCAATCAATTTTATTTTAATTCGATTCAATTCAATGTTATCTCAATTTGATTGTATTCAAATTTTATTTTATTTTAATTTAATTCAATTCGATTTCATTTTACTTTAATTTAATTTTAATTCAATTTCAATTTTAACTTGATTTAATTATAATTTAATTTAATTCTCATTTGACTCAATTCAATTTCATTTTACTTTGATTCAATTCAATTTTAATTTACCTTCATTTAATTTCTTTTCAATTTACTTTGATTTAATTTTAATTTAATTCTAATTTAATTCAATTCAATTTTATATAATATTTATATTCAATTAGAGAAGGAATTTCTAAATATAAATATAATCTCTCTCTTTCTACAATATATTTATATATATTAAAAAAAAAAAATTTGTACCCAAAATTTAATTATTTATTTTTATTAATTAATCAAATACTTTATTAAATCATTACTTCATTACTTTATTACTTTATTAATTTTCCTAAATTTATTAATTCATCACTTTATTAATTTTTCACTTTATTAATTCATTACTTTATTAATTTTTCACTTTATTAATTCATCACTTTATTCATTTTTTCTCATTCAGTTAGCTTTTGTTTTCCCGGGCCGATGCACCAAAATTATTAAGGGGGTATGTGACGTCCTGACACTTACCTTCCTTTAATAATATATTTTATTTTTCCCTCGTTTCAGATCGGTAAAGAAATCCAGAGGATTTCTAAACCGAAACTGGGATGAGGGTAGCTAACTAAAATGAAACTTTCGAGTTACTGAATTTACAATTATTAACCTTTATTTTGATGGATACAAACTGAGAGAGAGACATAGAGAGAGAGATAGAAAGTTATTAAAATTTCCTCCTGGGGTCATATATTAAAATTGGACTTACTCGAATCCAGGCTGGAACCACTGATAATCCGGAAGGGGTACACACCTTCTAATTCACTTAACGATGCGTTGAAATTCTGACAGGTAGACCAAAATCCAAATAGGGAAACTGTGACAGGTAGGCACCAAATCCACGAATCTATTTCGGGCTGGACTAGTGACGATCCCAAAGAGTGAGTTGTGAATCCACCTGTCGATATATACGATGTGGGACCTCGATGGAATCGAATCGTAGACACCTTAATATATGAACCGTTCACAGGTTCCACTTTTATCTCACGAACAATGTTCCACTAAATTGAATTCTAATGTTATTTTAAATTGACGAGGAAGATACTGACAAAAGATGGACTGAGTTGACCGGGGTAACTTCGAGAGTTCTCAATTTTTAGATGGTCGAGGGGCACTCTGATACTAAATTTCTGAGCAGAGTTCTAGCGTTGATGATAGACCAGCGGCAACTCTGTACTTTTTAGAGGGGTTCCGTTTCTGAAGATTTCCCGGCGGCAACTGTACTTTTCGGGAGGAGTTCCGCTTCTGAAGATTTCCCGGCGGCAACTGAAGATTCGCAGATTCGCAGGTACTTTTATGTGCTAATTTTCGGTCGATACTACCTACCTTTTGGTCGATACTGACATGGAACTTCTAGGTGGTGATTAATGGGTTTTATATTTTTTGGCGATACTGACTATGTTTAATTTTTGTCCCTGCTAATATTCTTCTGATGTTGGCCTGACCTTGGCACGTGTCTGAGCTGGCCTCTTTTCCTTTGGGTTGCCATTTTTTTATGTACTGAAGAAAAAAGGGGAGACTTCGTTTTCTTATTCTAGTTTCCCCGACGTTCCTTCTTCTTGAGATGATTCATTTTTTAATTTCTATCCTTTGCTGCACCTGTCGATATTCGTGTGTACTTAGGACATTCCGATGGGGTTCCCTCGTTAACAGGTAGTTAAGAGTTTACGATGTTTTCTATTTATAAGTTCACTACTATCTCTCTTTCTATTACAATTTTACTTTCGTACATTCAAGTTTCGTCTAATCAATGCTTTTTAATAGCTGTTGCTCATGTATGTTTTATGTTAAAATCTTTTATTAATTTTACATATTTTGGTATTATGAAATAAATAAATAGCGACGGTCACGGGACGTGACACTTGATTATGAATTTCATACAGTTCTAAAATATAAGACGACCACTCACATTTTATCCACATCACTCACGATCACATCACGTCACGATCCAATCAAAAAACATGTTCGCTCAAGCAAACGTCGAACATCTTAATATGGATAAATGAAGATCTGTTGCCCAGTACAGTATTTAGTACAAGTTTTCGGAAATTGAAAAAAGGGTACGCGTTTTTCAAGATATTTCAGGAACGGTTAATCCGAATTAAAATTTATTACCATATAATTACTCTTCATGAAGAAACAAACAAATCGACCTATTGTTTATTTTTAAAAAAAGTAAATATATCCTGAATTACAGAGCACTGAAATTTTAGTACATTTTTAGCACTATTTTAGGTTTGTTAAGAATATCTCAAAAGCCGTTATAGATATCGCTAAAGTAAGACGATATTCGCAAACTGCGTTAAAAAACGCATCGAAATGGCCTGCGCTGATGGAGGGAAAAAAATGTCACTCTTAGAAAAAAATTGTTAATCAATTTTTCATTAACAATTTTAATTGAAAATATCTATTAAACTAAACGCGATACCAACAAACGGAAGCCAGATTCGTGTTCAGCATTGAAAAGTACGTCGGATCGAAAAACCGGCTGAGCACGCGAAACGTGTATAAGTATTGTCCAAACGGTCGAAGTAAGGTTGAACAAAATTTTCGCTAAATCACGGGATAAAAAATACTGTGATGTAGAAGACCTTTAAACGCATATTTTATTCTCAAATGCATAGTTCAGCCGCAATCTTTGAAAAACATGAATTGCGTGCAATTCCTTATGCACATGACTCTCGAGTGGGAAACATGTAGACGTTCATATAGGCCATTTTAATTTTAGAATTTTGTGCTGAAAAGACCCTCTTTCGGTCTTCGTCAGCTGGACTGACGATACAGTCTCAGATTTTTGAGTTTTCGATAAGGTCCCTGTTGAATTCTGGACTCCAACCCTCAACACTACAGTGCATTACTGTCTGATCATGCAGAGACGAGATTCCCTAAAAATCATATTTGGTTTGCTGAGGTTAATGTTTGCTGAAAATTCTGCTTCCAATTTGTGATGGGTATCATTTAACCCTTTATAAGTCTTTTTGTGGAAATTACATGCCAGGAAAGTTTGGCAGCTGATTGCACAAATGGATATACTTTTGACAGAAACTTACACAAGCATTCACAAATTGACTGAAGAATTCCAAAAGTCATGGAAAATTCGAAATTGATAGTTTTATAAACATTAAAAAAATATATAATCTAATCTTAATTTTTTTGGAAAAAATAAGCTTTTTTGTCATACTGCTTCCTTCAAATGGTACTATAAATTATAAATAATCATCAAGAATTGTCAAGGTATGAGAGAGTAGACTCTCAAAACAAAATTTGATAAATTAATAAATAATGTAATTTGTAAATTTATCAAAATCATCTTATTTTATATTTCAAATGAATTTCTAACTTTTCATAACTTTTTACATTATACTTCCAATTTGAAATTTTTTGTGTGATTTGTGTTTAAGGGAAACTTTTGTCAACCGTGAAACTTAGTGCTGTGAATTTGTCCACTTGATTTGTTTATAACAGTGAAACATGCTTTTTATTGGAACTGTTTCGGTTTGGTAAGTATCCATGCATTGTTTTTAAATGCTCATATAAAATCGTATTAAATGACGTACACTAATTGGAACAATAAAGTAACTAAGAGACAACTACACAAAATTTGTAACAGAGCAGTGGGGATAAGGAGAAGAAGAGACCTTGCCATCCAACTCTCTTAGATTACATTGCATTACTACTCTGATTATAATATTATAAAAATTTAACAGCGGAAATTAATTAATTTTAAGATAAACGTTTTTTAACTTAGATACACAGACAATGAAATCATAATACATTAATGTTAGGTTAGACACACTTAAATGTAACTATTAGTTCTAGTATGTTCCAAGAGCTGGTACTAGGTAAAACATACTGCTGCCATTCTTTATCTCATATCATACCTGATAAACGACAAAAATATAATAACCGGAAAAGAATGAACTTGAATGATACCAAACCACTCAAGCCAATAAACAAGCTATTATCTAGAATTCAGAAACATAGCATAATTAACTATTTTTCAGTATTAGAAAGATAGTTAAATTATTATCAACCTTGACTACCAATCTAAGAGAATTGGTATAATATTTATTTCTAATCAATCAAATATTTTAAAATATTAATCTAAAAATTTCCTAAGGCTTTGTGTGGTAATGAGACGGAAAATTCCAATTCAGTGACCTCAAGTCGCCAAGCATTCAAAGTTCGGTGTTTAGAATTTTCCAATCAGTAGAATCATAATTTGAAAATCATGCAATCCAGAAAATATTTTAAAGTCATCAAAATCCCCCACCACAATTACAGTCCACAAAAGTACAGAGAACTGCATTTCCGTAATAAAAGTTGGTTGCTCACATCAGCGGTGTTTTGCGATTGTCTTCCACTGATCACTATGATGAAACTAGCGGAACAAGGCTAAAAATGATGGCTATAAGTTAGTTGAGAAGGGTGTAGGAAGCTACGACAGTCAGAGGAGTGTAATGGAATGTTTGAGATATCTGACTTGTAGTTGGTGTCAGTCCCTGAAAAACACACTTTTTTTATTGTGCAATTCACAATTAAAACAATCGGCGTAGGGGTCTTAAATCAAGTGGACGCCTCAGATCCTAGTCTAAGAAAGACTGTTTCAAAACCAAGAAAAACATGTGGCTTTACGCGACGAATATTTTTTTATGTTTTTCTAAATGACTTTTATTATTTAGAAACTTTTCTCCTGTACCGATGAGTAAAGACATTACTAACTGCTTGAGAAATTCTGATTTCCACGAGTGGACGAAAACGTTTATTTTAAAAAACAAAGATTTTAATATTTAGAAGGGTCATTTGTTGTTGTTATAGTCATCAGTCCTGGGACTAGTTTAATGAATCAAGCAACATTCACCATTTATTTTTTTATCCTTTCATAATATTCTATGAAAAAGTAATTTATGCAAATTGATTTACAAAAAAAATTTTATCTTGCAATTGTTTAAAAAACAAAAAAGCAAACTTATGGTTTGCAATTAACCTCGTATGTTCCAATTTTTCATAATATTTAGGCACATGTTTCAGCTGTATATGGGGGGGGGACACTTTCAGTGACATAATTTTCGAATAATTAAGCAAGCAGCATAGGCATTTCTTAAAAAATATACACATGGAACATATTTTGTTGAGACGTATTAAAAATTTAATTTTTTCCTAAATTTAAACTTATCTTGATGCTTGCAGACCAAATGAAGCTGTCCGTAGGAGAAATCTCATAGATTAAAATATTTCAATGGCTCAACGCATATCAGAAGTCGCGATAAAAGTACTATAACTTGCCCGAAAATTAATTTAAAAATAAGTTCAAAAATGTTACGATAGAAGAGTAAGGTTTGGGTAACACTTTTTAAATTTGAAACGTCATTATGTTAATAATAAAAAACATCTTGTTTGACAGATGAATAACAAATAACCTCAAAATTGGATGACAATTATACTCACAATGAATTTAGAATCTACAAATTCTGTCAGTTAATTTCAATTATAGCGTAGATGTTTTTTCTCAATGTTTTTCAATTCCAAATTTCTGAATTGCAAGATTATATATTCCTATGTGTAATATGTGAACAAGACTTCTAAAGAATGAGGAGGTACATCCCATAATAAATCAATTTTAACTTCTAACGGTAAAGAATTGTACAACTTACATATATTTAAGTACCCGAAAAGAGTCTTTAACCGGATTGTATGAAATGTTTTCACTTTATCCTGACATTAAACATGAAAAATATACTGATGAATTCACTTATTACTAACAAATGTACATGCTGTGAAAACCATGCTAACCAAAGCTCACTATCAGGGCGCAGTTTCATGTCATTGTGAATAGGATAATAGAGGAATAGGGAAACAGGATTCAGCCAATGAGATAGTCGCCTGAGTCTGTGCAATAATCTCCTTGGTTGAATCCTCTTCCCCTATTCCTATATTAACCTCAGGGTTGCGCAGGTAAAATGCCTAATGTAGTTTACATGGTTTTCTACACGTAATTTACTATGTATATTACGTGGAGATTTTCTGTGCGTAATTTACGTATATGCTAGACATAAAGTTTTGTTGGGCGCGCAAGCTAACCTAATTTTTGTATAACGTTCGCGAATTTTGTCATTACGTTAATAAATGTCAAAATTATAATTTTAACATGAGTAAGAGTGGTAGGCCAATGCATAAAAATTACTTTTTCCCAGGAAAAGATGCATTGCCATTGATGGTGCATTTATACTTGTGTCTGCCCAGCCCCCGGAATCTCTGGAGTTGAAAATGTCACAGATATTGACCGTTGGCCACCGTGGCGCTGGCTGTTCATGAGGCCGACCTTATACAGATTAGCATTATAGAACATTGAAATTTAACGTTTTTTGTGAAAAATTGGTGTCTGAAGTGCTTTTGTGTGCTTTTTAGGTAAATTGGAATGGTTTTAACAGTCGGTGATATAAAAATTTATGTGAAAAAGCGGAAATTTGTTGCTGTAGGTTGCAAAACAAGCTACACGTAATGCTCTGAAAAAGTGCATTGTTTTGTGGTTTATTTATCATGAGCGCCTTTAACTTATTAAAATTTAATCTATACTAAATTTAAAATGCTTTGAATAAAAAAATCAACAAAGCTGACTGACTGAACTTAAGGTATTATAGATAGGGATGGGCGATCTTCAAAAAAAAGAATTGATTCTGAAATTATTGATTCAATTTGATCGATTAATCCGTTAAAAAGATTGATTTTTGAATCGATCTTCAAAAATCGATACCTTATTCTGAAAATGATAAATTTCTGTATTATAACCTTTTTTTAAAATGTTTTATAACAATTGGAGATATAATTGTTACTTGCATATTTTGTGAATTTAAATTATCAAAATAAAAAATTGTTTATATCAATAAAAAAGGAAATTAGGCTTAAAAAACACACTATATTTGCGAATCAGGGACGTTTTTTATTTTTTTAAATTGCACAATTTCTAAAGCAATGCGTATTATTAGTGATAAAGTTTCTGACATAAATATGAACTATTACTATAAAGTTTATAATATTAATATACTTTGAACTTTGCATATCACTTAAAGTATTATTTATGATAAAATTTCTGGCATAAATATGAAGTATTACTGTAAAGTTTATAATATTATTATACTTTGAACTTTGCATATCACTTAAAGTATTATTTATGATAAAATTTCTGGCATAAATATGAAGTATTACTATAAAGTTTATAATATTAATATACTTTGAACTTTGCATATCACTTAAAGTATTATTTATGATAAAATTTCTGGCATAAATATGAAGTATTATTATAAAGTTTATAATATTAATATACTTTTTATATCACATTAAGGATATTCTCGTGGTCGACCCCTTGATCTCACTTTTAACCTAAAAAACAGTTCATAGGAACAGTTCATAGAAATAGGAAACAGGAAAAAAAGAAAGAAGAATCGTTCGTAATGACCGAAAAAAAAATATATCAATCCAACCGATTAATCGAGTAAAAAAGATCGATCTCCGTAGAATCGAATCGAGATCGCCCATCCCTAATTATAGATAAAATACACATAATAATTTATGTGCATATGAGATCTAAATATCCATTATATTATTATGAAATATAGTATATTATGTTGATTATTATTTATTACAAACATCTTTGTTCTTAGTGTTTTCAAATACTTATAAAGGAATTTTATAAATTCTTTATATTTGTTACTTTTTCAAATGTACGTTCATTCCTTATGTGAAAGTTTTGTTCATAGAAATGTAATTTTTTCAATTACTGAGAAGTTTTAAAATATAAAATACAAAATGTCCTATAATAAAATCTAATTTTTCTAACAAAATCAAGATGATATAATTAATACCCGTATTATAATTCAATTTGATGGAATTCCAATAGCCAATTTTTCTATTATAATATGTAAGACTGATATAATATCAATAATATTGATAATATAAATAAATATTGTATTTTTATTTAATAATCACAATGTAAATATTAATTTTAAAACGAAGATAAC
This sequence comes from Diplolepis rosae, assembly GCA_030998225.1. Classification (NCBI taxonomy): domain Eukaryota; kingdom Metazoa; phylum Arthropoda; class Insecta; order Hymenoptera; family Diplolepididae; genus Diplolepis; species Diplolepis rosae. Next base: position 4,841,179 of record JAPYXD010000608.1, on the reverse strand, counting down.
AGAACTTTGATTTCAATTTCCAGCCAGAATTACAAAGACAATTTTCGCCCAAATTTTAAGCATATTACCCTTTATATCAGTAAAAATTGCTTTAAATAATATTTAAAACTTTCTAATTTAATGTGTTGTAAAAAAAAATATGATCAAGTAGTTTTTATCCCCAAAAATTTAATTTTTATGCATTTTTCCCATGCATTAAAATGAATTCAGGCCTCATGAACAATCAGCGCCCCTAGCGGCCACGGTCAATTCTTGTGACATTTTCGTTTCGCGGATTACGTGCATTCTGGCTAAGATGCAGGGGGCTGTGTCTGCCTAATCGATGCGAAAAGAAAATACATAAGAGTAAAGGAGACAGACAGTGTAAAATTGGACATATATAAAACGCCTGTTTTTTTTGCTCTCATGTATTTTCTGTCCACACCGGTCAGGCAGACAGGGGTATAAATGCACCATGAGAATGATTTGCTAGCAGATAAGCAGATGCAAATTGACAAAAAGCAAGATGGCACTTGCGCTTCAAGTATGAGTTTTGTGCTTAATAAAAGCAATATTTTTTCAGAAGAAATAGTGCTGTTAAACAATAACAATAAAGTAAATCTTGTTTTCAATTCTTATATGAAATAAAACTTCAATATCATATCAATTAAAAAGAATTTACCGTGGCTGAAATCATTTCATAGTAAAGATGGTTTACAAAAGAAATATAAAATATTCTTAATTTTGCACAAATTATAATATAACTATTAAATCTAGTTTATGTCTTTTCAGTACTTTTTTTATTTTGCTGTAAAAAAACTTTACGTTTTTTAGAAGGATTATCTATTTCCGTAATGTGCTCCTGAGATAGATGATTTTTATTTCCAGAATTATATTTTTTAGTCGATTTCACTTTGCAGACGTTTCTTAACATAAATAAAACAATAAATCAGAATAATTATAAAACAATTTTGTCACAACATTAACATACATTTTTAAGTCTATATATTACTACAGTATTTATTGAAAAGAAATTTACGTTATCCTGAATATAACATATTACAGTAGTTCGGTAAATATTTTTAACTTCTCTAGGTTCTGCATTAAACTTATTGATATTCCAGAGATTAGTAAAAGATAATAAACATATAAAACAGATTTTCACTATTATTTACTTGCCTGTCACCTAAAACCCGATCCTAAGCACTGTTTTTTAAAATTCTGTCGCACTGTAAACATTTTGCCACAATTTAATCCGTTTCTTTTAATCGCTTGGAATTCAATTCCGACCATGGGATTTAATTTGCGCGTTCCTTTCTTTTTCCTCCTTCAGACTTGCTCATTTTATATATTGATTTTAATTGCAACAGTTGCCAAATTAGGAATAATGCAGATTCAAATGTATATAATCGCATAAACAAACTCAACAAGAAGGTTACAATATTACACAAAGATATTACATTGAAAATTTTGGCATACAATATGATACATTTAATTTTGAAATTTTTATTAATTTTAATATCAGGTGTTTATTGTCAATCATGAAACAAATGGATATAAATAGTGATGGGAAGTGTCCGGTAATAACAACTTCGCCAGGGTATTTCCTTCATAAAGTCTGCAGTTAGCCTATCGAAGTAATAGTTTCCAGAGTTCGCCACGAGGTGGTTGCAATATGATTTTAAACTCCTTCTTCCAGGGTGCTTTATTATAGTGAGTCCCTCGCCTCTCACAAATCGGGTCGCTTTATTATCGTGAGTCCCCTCGCTTCTCACCAATTCAGATTTTTCTTTATCCTGATCGCTATAATAATTAATCACTGCAGTGCACTAGTTTTTCTTAAACATTTCGCGGAGTACTTGTGCTGGTTGAAGAATTTTGGACAAATACCTAGCATGAAAGAGGTAATACACGATGACAGCAATCCCCGTAAGAGGTGGGCACTAAATGACATTGAAATGTCAAGATCTGGAAAGGAACGAAATCGAGAATGAAACTTCTGAATGCATTTTCATTCCTAGGCATTAAAAGGCATTCAAAAGTGTCATACTTGATTCTGTTCCTTTCCAGATTTTGACATTTCAATGCCATTCAATGCCCATCTTTTTACAGGGATGTGGGAGCAGCAACCAACTGTTTGTCTCCCTAGCGGACCCGGCTGAGAGAACGGTCATAGAATACTCTGACCGTTCTCTGACCGTTCTATGACCTCGCATTATTACGGCTAAGAACAGTAAAAAAGACATTAAAAGCATTGCAATTAACATAATACCTGTCATGGAAGGCAGTGCAGTGGTTCACAATTGACGGAACGTATCCACCGTGAAGGTTTACTATGGGTGGAGACGTTCCACAAATGATGAACCATTGCACTGCCTTCAATGACAGGTATATGATGTTTTCCTAGTTTTTATCGCTGAAAAATAAGATCATTGTATTTATTGCTTCCCCTTCTAATCCAAATTTCGCCACAGAATCATAATTGCAATGCTTTTAATGTCTTTTTTACCGTTCTTAGCCGTAATAATGCGAGGTCATAGAGCGGCCAGAGTATTCAATAACCGTTCTCTCAGCCAGGTTCGCTAGGGCTGCCATTAGCACACTCGCATGCATAGTGTGTTACCCTGGAAACATCGAAGCTTTTAGGCTTGTATCTCGTAAAACATCTATATGATTCTCGAGAAATGTGTCGGGATTGTACTTTGAACTGAAGTATCGGATCTATAACTTAATTCGTGCGGTTTTTTTTTTCAAAATTTGAACGTTTATTTAAGAAAAACATGTACAATAGTATTATTCAAAGTATTGCCCATCTGAAGCTATGACTTTTCCCCATCTTTCTGGCAATTTGTGGATTCCATCCTAAAAGAACTACGCCGGCTTGGCGGCCAAAAATGAAACAAGCCCATTTTTGATAGCCTGTTCTGATGTGAACCGTATTCCAGTGAGGGCGTTCTGCATCGACCGGAACAAATGGTAGTCAGAAGGGGCAAGGTCTGGGCTATAAGGCGGGTGGGGTAAAAATTCCCATCCACTGTTTTCCAAATAGTTCTTAACCGGAATAGCAACATGGGGCCGAGCGTTGTCATGATGGAAAATTATTGCCTCGTGTCTGGTCGCATATTACGGGCGTTTTTCGGCTTCAAGCGGATTAATTGTGTTCGGTAGCGTTCTCCATTGATGGTTTTACCCAGTTTTAGCAGCTCATAATACAGCACACCCTTCTGATCCCACCAAATACAGAGCATTACCTTCGCGCCATGGATATTCGGCTTTGCCGTTGATCTGGCTGGTTGGCCGGGTTTCACATATTACTTTTTGCACTTGGCGTTGTCGTAATGGATCCATTTCTCATCACCAGTAACAATCCTATGCAAAAATGACTTCTTTTTGTGGCGTTCCAGCAGCATTTCGGACATGCAAAACCGCCTTTCAACGTCTCTCGGCTTGAGTTCATGTGTAACCCAATTTCCTTGCTTTTGAATGTATCCGGCGCAGTGTGTCCAGATTTGACACGCGAACGTTACGCAAACAAAGCCAACAGCAGTACGTACATGAGAATGGTTGCGCGCGCAGCGTAGTGTGTCTGCTGTTCGCAGTGGTTCTTTCAGATTTTTCTGGTTGAAGGCTCCTTGTCAAGGAGAGAAAACCATTCTCACGTACGTATTGCTGTTGACGTTGTGTGCGTAACGTTCGCGTGTCAAATCTGGACACACTGATCCGGCGGCTTTTAAACGTTTTTTAATAGCTGCTTGAGTTACTCTCAAAGATTCTGCGAGCTCTTCTTGTGTTTGACAACAATATTCACCGAGTAATGCTTCCAGTTCTTCATCTTCAAACTTTTTTGGCCGCCCAGGATGTTCTTCGTCTTCCAAGCCAAAGTCACCACTTTTAAATCGTGCAAACCACTTTTGGCACGTTCGCTCAGCTAGAGCATGTTCACCATGTTCGACGTTTGACAAAAAAAAATACATGGTTTCATGTGAAAAAGTGGAGTTGACCTTGACGTAGCTTCAGCGCCTCCACTGATAAAAAATAGGGTGGTCGAGTATGACGGCCTTCTTGAACACTGATACTTATGTCTGAAACATTTTTGGATATGATTAATAGTTTGAGTGCTATCGCTCTGTAACACTTTATGTACCTCATCCTGTATATGACGTCATATACGATGTCGTATACTATGTTGTGAACGATGTCGTTTACGATGTCATTTACAACGTCGTATATGATCTCGTATTTTACAATAAGGCAGCTTTTCACCCACAGTCAAATGGATCATTAGAATCATCACATGATGGCTTCGGAGACTATCTTAAACAATTTGTTGCAAAAAATTCAGAATGGGATAATTGGCTTGAACTAGCATTGTTCTCGTATAATATTAGGTGCGCAACTAAGTTCCCATTGTTTGTGAATAGGTGGCTCCAGCAGTAAGTACTGGTCGATTTTGACATATCCAAAACGTCATGAACCAAGCTTAGATATATGGTAAACAAACCGTTTTGACACATTAGTGATTATTTTTGGCGTCATATACTTTAGGTTGTGTTAAAATGTCTGATTTTGTGCCAAATAATCGTCATTTGCGGGAAGTTTTGATTTTCTTCTTTCCGTCGCTTCAAAGACGGTGATTTCGATGTTGACGACAGTACGCGTGAAGGAAGGCCAAAAACCTTCTAAGACGCTAAATTGGAGGCATTGCTCGATCACGATCCGTGCCAAACGCAAGAAGAGATTGCTTCTGCATTGGAAGTTACCCACCAAGTCATTTCTAAGCGATTGCATGCGTTGGGAATTATTTAAAAACAAGGAATTTGGGTTCTTTATGATTTGAAACCAAGGGACGTTGAGCGTCGTTTTTTCGCCTGTGAACAACTGCTTCAATGGAAAAAAGGAAGGGTTTTCTTTATCGCATCGTGGCAGGTGATGAAAAATGGATTCATTATTTATTATAAGCTGTTGAATCCGAATGAAACCATCACTGGGGAACGGTATCGAACGAAATTGATGCGTTTGAGCCGAGCACTGCGCAAAAAACGGCCACAATACGAGCAGAGGCACGAAAAAGTGATTCTAAAGCATGACCACGCCCAGCCTCACGTTGCCAAACCCGTTAAAACCACCCTGGACCCTAGCGGACCCGGTTGAGAGAACGGTCAGAGAATACTCTGACTGTTCTCTGACTGTTTTTTCTGACCATACTCTGACCTCGCATTATTATGGCTAAGAACGGTAAAAAAACATTTAAGGCATTGCAATTATGATTTAGTAGCGGAATTTAATTCAGAAGGTGTAGGAATAAATACAATAATTTTATTTTTCAGCGATAAAAACTAGAAAAATATCATATACCTGTCATTGAAGGCAGTGCAGTGGTTCATCATTTGCAGAAGTGAGATAAAAGTAGTTGTGACTCACTCCAACCAATAGTCAACCTTGACGGTGGAGACGTTCCGCCAATTGTGAACCACTGCACTGCCTTCAGTGACAGGTATACGATATTTTTCTAGTTTCTATCGCTAAAAATTAAAAAATTTGAAAACTTATTTCTACACCTTCTGAAACAAATTTGTCCACTGAATCATAATTGCAATCCCTTGAATGTTTTTCTTATCGTTCTTAGCTATAAAAATGCGAGGTCAGAGAATGATCAGAGAACATTCAGAGAACGGTCCGAGTATTCTCTGACCGTTCTCTCAACCTGGTCCGCTAGGGGATAAGCTCAAATGGGAAGTCCTACCCCACCCACCGTATTCCGCTCATAGAAGACATCGAAAAATGGCTTGATTCGTGGATAGCCTCAAAAGATGAACACTTTTACCGTAACGGTATTTGAGCTCTACCAGAAAAATGGGCAAAAGTTGTAGCTAACGATGGACAATACTTTGAATGATTCATTTGCAACCATTTTTTCACAATAAAATTGCATTTTCATAAAAAAAACAGCGGGAGCTTATTTGCGCACCTAATATTAGTATACATGAAGATACAGAACGCAGTACTTATGAATTGGTTTTGATAAATTAGCTCGTGAACCTTCCAGTGAACCTTTATAACAACAAGAAAAATTGCAAACGTATGATGATTATTCAATTACTTTCCTAACACAACTACACGAAATGCAAACACAAGCAAGAAATTTTTCCTTGTTTTATTGGTAAATAATAAATACGAATTTATTTTTTTTTAAATCTATAACTAAAAAATCATGAAAATTGAAATCTAACACGTTATTCCAGATATAATGGATCAAATTCATCGGAAACGCATCCCTATTGAAAAACTTGACGTAAAAAATGACGTAAAAAATGACGTAAAAAACGACGTCAAAAATGGCGTAAAAAACGACGTTAAAAATGGCGTAAAAAACGGCGTCAAGAATTGGGATAGTTTTTTACATCATTTTTTAAGTCAAGTTTTTCTTTAAGAAGCCTTGAGAATTTATATTTAATCGCCTACTGGATATTGTAATTAAGAAATGCCCATCAGTAAAAGAATTATTATATAATGTAATAATTTATTTCAAAGTGGAATGGGCATTCCGTAAAGGAGTGACATAAAAATGTAAGAGGAAAATAAATAGTACAATATTTTATGGTTAACTTTAGTTTACTGATTCTATAAGAGTATATTCAATTAAATATAATGAATCGATTATATTTTTCTAATAAGAGTATAAATTAGGTACCACCCACAAATACTCAGTGCCATTATTTACAACATGCACGCACACTTTTTCAATATCACTTGTCAAGACAACAGATTCTTGACGTAAAAAATGACGTAAAAAATGACGTAAAAAACTATCCCAATTCTTAATGTCGTTTTTTACGACATTTTTGACGTCGTTTTTTACGTCATTTTTTACGTCAAGTTTTTCAATAGGGATTGACGATCTTATTAAAATAGTTCCCTGTTTTAGCGGCATGGTAGCTCTCTGGCCAGATTTAATTGAAACTGGAATTGTTTACCAAGATTACCGTAAAAAAATAAGCTGCCAATTGGAACCTCCTTTTTCCAGAGATGGGATTACGAGGCTTCCTCTTGGCACTGCTCATTTGCAACTTCAACTACATAAGAACAATCTACGCCATCATAGGATTTGATTGCGGTTCAAATCAATCAAATATCACGACATTTTCTTTGCTAGAGGTAGGAGAATATGATCTACCGCGATCTCAAGTACTTGTTGAAAGAACTTACATACAACTTTTACAGTTAACTAGATTTTCAAGTACAAAAGTAATACAATGCAAAGTAGAAATTCGACGTGCTATTTTTCATTGTGTGGTATACATTCACACATTTTCATAGTTTCAAATGGCCACAGTGAATATATACAAGATGTTACATGAGAAGTAAATGAAACTGCATTCCACAGCGTTACTTTAGCAGGTTCTATAACACCTAACAGATATTGTACTGGCACACAATTTTCTGACCCATACGGAACATGGAATAATGTTGTAGTCCAAGCAATATTCAAAATAACTCTGCAAGAAAATTACGTAACTATTCATTTAAATTCAAATAAAATTCAATTAGGATCTGGAATAATATTCACACTTTCTGACACATATTGTACAGACGTAGAATATGGACAAACATTCTGGAACATATTACCTAAACCGACGTTAATACAATGCTAATAAATATGAAGTTATCTGTGAAGAACCAGCAAATAAAACATAAAACAGCACGATAGACATTTCTGAAACCCTTTATTCATTAACTATACTGAAGATATAACCTTTGTACTGGCTGAAAAAACAAGAAAATCCGTTTGTAGTTACGTTTTAATACAAACCGAACATCCAAAATCATTAATCTTCAAAACCAGACCTGGAAATTCATTTTTATAAAATAAACACTTGGCCGTTCAAAATATGGACATTTTTGCATACGCTAGCTCTAAATTTATATATGTGGAATTACACATACGCACTGAAGTAAATAGACTTTATCACGATGTTCTTACTTAACGATGCATACTTGAACAGCAAGTTTTTAGAAATACATTAACCTTAGCAACCCATTCACCAGACGAATTTGCATATCATTTAATGAAAGGCCGAGGATATATATCAGCAATTGCAGGAGAAGTAGTACATATAGAAAAATGTATACCGGTTGAAGTAAAATATCGCAAAACTGAAGAATGTTATCTACAACTACCAGTATTTAGAGGAAATCAATCTTTTTTTCTTTCTCCGTAAACTCATATATTAACAAAATTCAGTACCCAAACCAATTGCAATTCTTTCCTTACACCAATGTACCTTTTTGGTGAAACTTGATACAAATTACTTCCAAATCCTGTTGAATCCATAGCATCAAATATAGTTGAACCTCATTCAAAAGCAACCTGGAAATACACAAATCCTTCATCCTAAGCTGCAAGTGGCATTTATTCTCAATCTGATCTCGATAAGCTGCGCGTGATCATATTATGTTTTTAACAGAAAAACCAATGATTTTCAATTCTTTAGCTAGAGAAATAACAGGGCATCCAACTATTAATCAACCTTGCTTTATCCGGACCTACCTGGTTTCTACCGGGAAATTAAAACATAATACATTGGAATGTTTGCATTGGCTTTAGGGTCCATAAATGAAAAAGCCTATTTAATCAGACGTTTCGGCTCTGATCGTAGCCCTCATCAGTGATATTTATTAAAATCTTGAAAATACATAAAAGATGCTGTCACTAATTTCACATATTTTCTGGGAATAATTAGAGTGCTTAACGTATTATACAAAAAAGAGTACTTGAAATATTAAATGAAAAAGGAAAGTTTGGATATATTCTGTGGTGCGAAGCTGGATGTGAATAGTTTGGTCTAGACCATTAAGGCAATCTTTTGACTATTTTTTCTGAAACTATTTTGAAACTATTTATAAACTATATATAAGAAATATTCACATTTTTGCATGTCTAGTCCATATTTTAACTGAACAACCCATTTTTAAACTAGTTCTAAAGAATTATTTAACAAATTATACAAAAAAAAGTACTTGATATATTAAATGAAAAAGGAAGGTTTGGATATATTCTTTGGTGCGAGACTAAATGTGAATAGCTTAGTCTAGACCATTAAGGCTATCTTTTGACTATTTTTTCTGAAACTATTTTAAAACTATTTATGAACTATATATAAGAAATATTCACATTTTTGCGTGTCTAGTACATATTTTAAATGAACAACCCATTTTCAAACTATTTCTAAAGAATAAATATTTATATTTATGAATACCTTATCCTATATTGTATCCAAAATAGGTTCTTTGGTGTGAAGCTGAATTCCTTGAGACTATTAGGGCTTCGTTTGAACTATTTTACCTAACTATTTTAAAACTATGTTGAAATATATATCAATATTTTGGTATGTCCTATCCATAAACGTATCTACAGTGAATTCTTTGGTATAGAGCTGAACGGGAATAGTTTGATCTAGACCAATAAGGCTATTTTTGTACTCTTTTTTCTGAATACTATTTTGGGTTATATGGAAACTATTTCTCGGAAAATGTTAACACTTTTGGAAGTCCTACCTATAATGGTATCTACCAGTGTCTCCAGAACGTGGGATTTTTCGACCCCCACCACGTTCCCATCAGGGAGAAACAAATGCAAACGTGGCGTGTCAGTGTGTCGGCTCTGCTACACGCTGCGGTCACCAGCTTCGTGTAAAGCCGAAGGTGCACGAAGACGGATTTCGTTACAATGCTTGAGTTTTCAAGTTATTTTTAGATTTCACGCTTTCGTTTATCGAGTCGAAATTAAGAATTGTATTTTTCTCGAGTACGTGCAAAAGAGGCGCGAAGCAGACGACGAATTTGAATTTACGAAGTATATAGTTCAAGAAATAACACTTTTCTTCAATTTCTTGAAGAAAGTCCGCATGAAATAAACATCAGTATGATCTTGGAAAATTTCATGAGGATTTCAACACTTCAAAAATAAACTTTCAGTGAAATTTAGTGACAATAAATGTATAAAATTTGAATCAATATATAATTTTCCATTCAAATTTATATACTTCTTACTAATTTTGTACATTTAACAATTTTTCAATTAGAACAATATTTTCTATCAAGATAAAATGAACATAAAATTCAAGTTCATAATTTATATTTTCAGTTATATGTTAGAAATATTTTCATCTCACATTTTTGTAGCCTAAGCACAAACTTTTCATTCCAAAACTTAAAATCTCTACGGAAATGGAAAATTGTCTAATAGCAGTAGATAAATTAAAAAGCTAAAATATGTGTTTACTGGTATTTCCATATTAAAATATAAATATCAATCAACTTTAAATTTTACATAAAAATGTTCGTTCGAAGTGTTCAAATCTTGTTACAATTTGACAAGATTTTATGGAAGAGTGCAATCTTTTGGATGAAATATTTTGTAGTTCTTAATTTGTCTGTACCTCTGAAATCGTAGTAAGATGTGAACAGTAAACAACAAATTTTCCAATAGAATTCAGGATCAATAATAATTGATTCAGTAAATACTTCAACTCTGTAGAGCATTTTTGTATTTCGAATTCAAAATGTGTGCTTAAGCCACAAAAAAGTAAGCTGAAAATGTAGATATAAAACTAATTATGTCATGTTTATGTCTTCTTAATGGAAAATACTTTGCATATAATTCTCTAATTCGATATTTTTTTAATGTATGAACATTCAAGAAATTGATAAATATTCCATCTTTTTATAGGAACTAAAAATTTGTGGATAATGCTTTGATTGAGAAAGCTAAAAATTTGTCAAATATTGATATAAATTGCAATTTTACAATTGCATTATTTTTCAAATATTTTAACATCTCTTCAATCTTGATAATTCTTACAGAAGTTTATTTCATGTGAGTGACTTTTTCTTTTTCTAATGAAAGATTTCGTAATTCTAAATTCGGCCCAATTCGTAACATTGTAAAAAGATTTTAAAACTTCATAAAAATTTTTTTTCTGTTTTATTCAAAGTCAATAAATATTCAATGTTTGGAATGGAAATATTAAGTAAATGATTTTTAATTTCTGGGAATAAACTGCTTTAATAAGACAATCTTTCTTCTTTGTGAGAAATCTCAATTTTAAAATTAAAATTCTACGCATAGGATACAAAAACATAATATGAAAATACTTTTATTACAGAATTTTGAAATATACAAGTTGACCAATTTTTAATCGAGTAAATCGGCTACATTAAGCAAAAAATTATGTTAAAAATATTTTATCAAAAAAAAATAAGACACATTAAATTACGGTTTAAAATCCACATTCATAGATTGATGGTAAAAGCAGTTTAAAGTTTTTTAATCTTACGTTTTAGTGACGTATGCACAGACTTTTAATCAGATAAATTAAATGCTTTATAGAAAGTAAAAATTTTCTTATTACTGCACTTAATCAAATTTATAAAGTAAAAATATTTTTTAATTGATGCTTTCACTCAATTCTTTAAACATTCATTAATTGAAAATTGTACTCAAAATTTAATCCTGCAGCGTTCCAATATTCCCACAATGTTACAAAATCTTATTAATCATTATTTTAGTCGAATTATTTTCAAAATATTTAAAAAATAAATGTAAATATTTTGATTAAATACTCTGTCAAATTTTGCATTTGTCTGATCTTGCAAAATTGTCGAAAGTTTTGAATACCGGTAGAAGAAACTTTAAATGAAATTTTATGTCCATAAATGCTTAAAGTTCTATATAGAAATATCAACTACAACATTCTCAAATTTTATAAATAAAATACTAAATTCAAAAAGTTTCGGATTTTTTTAAAATCTGTACAAATTTCAAATATGAATCAGTAAAAATCTACTGATTATCAGTGACATTTGACTGATTTAAATAACTAAAAACAGGTTACTGTGAATCAGTCAAATTTCACTGATTACTTCAGTGAAAAGTAACTGATTTAACGGTGAAAAATATTGTTTCCACTGATGATTCAGTGAAAAGGCAAATCACTGATTCAATCAGTGAGAATTTGACTGATTCAGATTTAGAGTGTATACAAATTTCAAATATAAAGTGTACTCTGTACATTAATCAAACAAATTTAGAAGATGAATATTTTAATAAATACTCCTAAATATTATTGGAATATGATACATATCGATTTAGAAAAACTTCTTCAAAGTACTCAGACATTTTTCTTATTTTACGACATTTTTGCACCATGTCTGACCTTTGGGTAGGATTCAAGAAAACAATTGTAGACATACTTTCATTACTTAGTAAAATACTATGAAGACTTGCTTTTTAAATTAAAGCGAAAACTTTTAAAACCTTTAACAATCGGTTGCATAGATTCTGCTCTAATCTTGGACGCAATTAGAGAAATAGGTTTTTTTGCTTTTTTTAGATCTAGTTTTTGCCTTAAACATAAAAGAAAGAAAACACATTTGAAATATTAAAATAAAAAAGCTGGTTCATTCTTAGAGAATCCCAAATATTCTGAAATAAAACTCCTTTCCACACCACCACGGAGGTAGAGTTTACTAGTAATAGTTCAATAAATTTTATGTACTCTAAATAAATTTTTTCGTAATTGCAGAAAACTTATTCCAAATACAAAAATTGTATCTTTAAATGTACAGGATAATTAATTATAAAAATCGTTCGAATTTGAATTTCAAGGACTTGTACACACTTTCAAGGCACATCGTTTTTCCTTTTGCATAAATTTTTAAAACTTCTAATTTTTCAAGTAATTGGGAGAAGTACATTTTAAAAAAAAATTGTTTTCTCTACTTCCACTCGCGCTAGCTTAACAAATTTTCAGAATTTTACGATTTTATTAATATTGTATTAAGTGTCTACATTTTTTGAAACTATCTACAGAAGAAAAATTTTAATACTTTAGTAAAGAAAGTTTTCTGAAAAGTTGTAGCTCAATCAGATTAATAGCCAAAAAGTTACCAATGTTTTAAATCGCAAACGAACGGTATAGAGGTCAAATTGGAGACGAAAACAAATAATAATAGCAACCTTCTTTTGTTTTCTTCTAAGATATACTTAATTCTCGCATTATGCGTTATTTGAGAAGGCAAGAGTGTGGATTCTTCATACTTTTATCGTAATTCCTTATTGAAAACGGCAAAAGTAAGAATATTATATTATTATTTGGTGATACGTGAGTGCTCTTACGTACGTTATTGTTTGATGCTTGTGGGTAAGTTTATTTTGTGAAACTTAATTTGTGTGCAGATTACAAATTATTCACATTCGCTCAATTTTATCGACTTTTCATCTTATTAATTCTTTTCAAATAATTCTGTTTTCCTTCTTCGTATAATTTATTGTTCACAATGAGTAATCCGGTTGACCCAAATTCGAGTGTTTTGAAGGACAGCCAGGTTCAAACGAAGGTTGACCACCGTTTGAAGTCTGGTTCAAACGAATGTCAACCCGCTAGAAAAGTCATGAAAAATGCAAAAAACTTTCAGTTGGGATGGTTTGAGGAATTTCCGTCGTGGAGAGAGTGGGTGGTTACATTAGCAGATGAAACAAGATTTCATTGCAAAATTGGCAATAAAACGTTGCTATGTGGCAAATCGGAAATTGAAAAGCATGAAGCATCTTTATCACACAGAAAGAAGCAAGAGTTTTCAAATAAATTAGAATGTTATGGAGTAGTAAGTGAAAATTCTTCTAATGTAACTGCCAATTCTTACAGTGTTGAACCTTGTGTAGCAAGTTCTTCTGCTTCAGAATTCACAAATTCCACGATTCCGGAAAGTGTTACTTTCAAACAGAAAGTACAAGAAGCAGAGATTAGGATTAGTACATTTTTCGTAGAGCATAATTTACCATTCGCGATTTCATCAGAATTGATAGGACTTTTCCAAGATATGGAACCTTCGGTTTTAAAAGACGTTAGATTGAGCCACACTAAAATGGTTCTAGTTGTAAATAACGTCGTATGTGCTGCTGAAACTGATCGCATGGCAAATATTTTGCGTAAGCAATCATTTTCAGTGTACGAAGACGAAACGACCGACAGGACTCTAGAAAAGTGGCTGTCATTAATGGTTCGATATGTGGAGCCAACGACATTTTCTGTCAGGGTGGAATTGCTCCAGCTTATTAATGTAAATGCTTCGGATTGTTCTGCCTCTAAAATTTTTGATGCGTTCGAAAAAGCATTGTCCGGGCAAAAAATCCTTTTATCTAATATCTGTGCTTTAGCTTGTGATAATGCACAGGTGATGGTCGGCAATAGGTCCTCATTTAAAACAAAATTAAAGGAAAAAAGTCTCCGTTTAATTGTTTTCCCGTGTGTCTCGCATTCGTCAGCAATTGTAGCTAAATATGCTTGTGCCACAATCCCGGATGTAGAGGATTTAATCAAAGATTTGCCAGCTTTTCTTAATGTTAGCTCCAAGCGAACGGCTATTTTTCGATCGATGGTTTTGGAATTAGGAAATGACTATCAAAAAATTCCTAGTCATTCTGAAACTCGCTGGCTTGTCCGCTATCGATGCATAGATATTATAATAAAGAATTGGGAAGTTATTCTTCAGTATCTTATGGTCCTCGTATCTGAGAAGGTAGAGAAGGCCAAAGACTTGTTAGGAAAAATGCAGAATCTTTTGACACTCGCATATTTCCTATTCTTGAAATTTACTTTGAATAGGTTCAACGTATACAATGCGAAATTTCAAAGTCGCGAAACAATGGTTCAGGAACTCCAGCCAAACTCGGCTAAATTCTTCGTATGGATTCTTAGCAGTTATTTGAAAGAGGGTCTTCTTCAACCGAATTTATTCTTTCAAATCATTAGAAATGTCAACTTTGCAGATCCTAGTAATCAAAAGCCGCTTCAAGACATTGACGTTGGTAAGGAAACGCGAGAATATTTCCAGCAGCAACTTACAAACAAGAAATTGCAAATAGTAGAAGTTGATCTATTTCTTCGTAATTGCTTGAAATTTTATGTCACAGCAAGCGAAGAAATTCGCAATCGACTTCCTTTTGATGACATCTTTTTGTCCTGCGTTGCTGTTTTCCGGCCTCAAGTAGCTTTCTATGCTGATCGAAGCGAAACTTTTCCTAGGGTCTGGAAAGTTTGTCAAGATTTAGGGTCGTTTGATAGAATAGGTGTACAAAAAGAGTGGGATTCTTTACTCAAAATCAGACAGGAACTCAAAGAAAAGTGGTCGAATTTATCTTTTGACGAAATGTGGTCTAGTATCGGTGTATCTTCGACGAGTACAGGAGAAAAACTTTTTCCAAATTTGACCTCAGTATTGAATCATGTTCGGAGTCTTCCTCATTCAAATGCTGAGGCGGAGCGAGGTTTCTCCATGCTCACGGACGCGAAAACTCCCAAAAGAAATCGCTTAGGAAACAGGACGGTCAACTCAATTTGTGTTACTCGATCAGCCCTAAAGGCGAGAGCTGAAACAGCCAGAACAACGAGCATCACTTCGAAGCATTTGCAATTAATGACCGAAAATCTATATGAGATGGCAGAAAGTGATAGGAAAAGTGGTTTGTCGCTCTTCGCTCACGAAGGAGAGGATTAATTCTAATGGCCAAGGCATGGCGTTAATCAATTTCAAACCCCTTTCTTACTCACAAAATAATGACATTTTATTTCTTATATCAGAGATACGTTCTTTATTCCTTTCTTCGCGTGCCTCGGGTATGGAAATTGTTTAGTTTTAATTATTATTTTGTGAGTAAGAAAACATACTGAAATTGAGTAATATCACGCTTTGGGCATAAGTGAGAGGCAAGGGGACTCACAATAATCAAGCACCCCAAATCATCCCGAATTAATCAAACTTCTTCATTATTTGATTTAAAACAAAACATTTTTGTTCGACGTATACTGGCATTTGATAGAGGCAAGCCTGAAGTACGGGCTACATTTGTAGCGTTTTTTACCACTTTGCTTCATTTTTTTCCTTTTTTTTTTTGCTTGAAAGCAAAAACCCTTTTCGTTTCGTAGGACGTGGACTAGGCCTACAGGGGATACCACGTAAAAAAAACGAGCCTTAAACTCTACCTCCGTGGTGGTGTGGAAAGGAGTTTTATTTCAGAATATTTGGCATTCTCTTAGAATGAACCAGCTTTTTTATTTTAATATTTCAAATGTGTTTTCTTTCTTTTATGTTTAAGGCAAAAACTAGATCTAAAAAAAGCAAAAAAACCTATTTCTCTAATTGCGTCCAAGATTAGAGCAGAATCCATGCAACCGATTGTTAAAGGTTTTAAAAGTTTTCGCTTTAATTTAAAAAGCAAGTCTTCATAGTATTTTACTAAGTAATGAAAGTATGTCTATAATTGTTTTCTTGAATCCTACCCAAAGGTCAAACATGGTGCAAAAATGTCGTAAAATAAGAAAAATGTTTGAGTACTTTGAAGAAGTTTTTTTAAATCGATATGTATCATATTCCAATAATATTTAGGAATATTTATTAAAATATTCATCTTCTAAATTTGTTTGATTAATGTACAGAGTACACTTTATGTTTGAAATTTGTATACACTCTAAATCTGAATCAGTCAAATTTTCACTGATTGAATCAGTGATTTGCCTTTTCACTGAATCATCAGTGGAAACAATATTTTTCACCGTTAATTCAGTTACTTTTCACTGAAGTAATCAGTGAAATTTGACTGATTCACAGTAACCTGTTTTTAGTTATTTAAATCAGTCAAATTTCACTGATAATCAGTAGATTTTGACTGATTCATATTTGAAATTTGTACAGTTTTTAAAAAAATCCGAAACTTTTTGAATTTAGTAGTTTATTTATAAAATTTGAGAATGTTGTAGTTGATATTTCTATATAGAACTTTAAGCATTTATGGACATAAAATTTCATTTAAAGTTTCTTCTACCGGTATTCAAAACTTTCAACAATTTTGCAAGATCAGTCAAATGCAAAATTTGACAGAGTATTTAATCAAAATATTTACATTTATTTTTTAAATATTTTGAAAATAATTCGACTAAAATAATGATTAATAAGATTTTGTAACATTGTGGGAATATTGGAACGCTGCAGGATTAAATTTTGAGTACAATTTTCAATTAATGAATGTTTAAAGAATTGAGTGAAAGCATCAATTAAAAAATATTTTTACTTTATAAATTTGATTAAGTGCAGTAATAACAAAATTTTTACTTTCTATAAAGCATTTAATTTATCTGATTAAAAGTCTGTGCATACGTCACTAAAACGTAAGATTAAAAAACTTTAAACTGCTTTTACCATCAATCTATGAATGTGGATTTTAAACCGTAATTTAATGTGTCTTATTTTTTTTTGATAAAATATTTTTAACATAATTTTTTGCTTAATGTAGCCGATTTACTCGATTAAAAATTGGTCAACTTGTATATTTCAAAATTCTGTAATAAAAGTATTTTCATATTATGTTTTTGTATCCTATGCGTAGAATTTTAATTTTAAAATTGAGATTTCTCACAAAGAAGAAAGATTGTCTTATTAAAGCAGTTTATTCCCAGAAATTAAAAATCATTTACTTAATATTTCCATTCCAAACATTGAATATTTATTGACTTTGAATAAAACAGAAAAAAAAATGTATGAAGTTTTAAAATCTTTTTACAATGTTACGAATTGGGCCGAATTTAGAATTACGAAATCTTTCATTAGAAAAAGAAAAAGTCACTCACATGAAATAAACTTCTGTAAGAATTATCAAGATTGAAGAGATGTTAAAATATTTGAAAAATAATGCAATTGTAAAATTGCAATTTATATCAATATTTGACAAATTTTTAGCTTTCTCAATCAAAGCATTATCCTAAAATTTTTAGTTCCTATAAAAAGATGGAATATTTATCAATTTCTTGAATGTTCATACATTAAAAAAATATCGAATTAGAGAATTATATGCAAAGTATTTTCCATTAAGAAGACATAAACATGACATAATTAGTTTTATATCTACATTTTCAGCTTACTTTTTTGTGGCTTAAGCACACATTTTGAATTCGAAATACAAAAATGCTCTACAGAGTTGAAGTATTTACTGAATCAATTATTATTGATCCTGAATTCTATTGGAAAATTTGTTGTTTACTGTTCACATCTTACTACGATTTCAGAGGTACAGACAAATTAAGAACTACAAAATATTTCATCCAAAAGATTGCACTCCTCCATAAACCGTAATTTAATGTGTCTTATTTTTTTTGATAAAATATTTTTAACATAATTTTTTGTTTAAAGTAGCCGATTTACTCGATTAAAAATTGGTCAACTTGTATATTTCAAAATTCTGTAATAAAAGTATTTTCATATTATGTTTTTGTATCCTATGCGTAGAATTTTAATTTAAAAATTGAGATTTCTCTCAAAGAAGAAAGATTGTCTTATTAAAGCAGTTTATTCCCAGAAATTAAAATTCATTTACTTAATATTTCGATTCCAAACATTGAATATTTATTGACTTTGAATAAAACAGAAAAAAAATTTTTATGAAGTTTTAAAATCTTTTTACAATGTTACGAATTGGGCCGAATTTAGAATTACGAAATCTTTCATTAGAAAAAGAAAAAGTCACTCACATGAAATAAACTTCTGTAAGAATTATCAAGATTGAAGAGATGTTAAAATATTTGAAAAATAATGCAATTGTAAAATTGCAATTTATATCAATATTTGACAAATTTTTAGCTTTCTCAATCAAAGCATTATCCACAAATTTTTAGTTCCTATAAAAAGATGGAATATTTATCAATTTCTTGAATGTTCATACATTAAAAAAATATCGAATTAGAGAATTATATGCAAAGTATTTTCCATTAAGAAGACATAAACATGACATAATTAGTTTTATATCTACATTTTCAGCTTACTTTTTTGTGGCTTAAGCACACATTTTGAATTCGAAATACAAAAATGCTCTACAGAGTTGAAGTATTTACTGAATCAATTATTATTGATCCTGAATTCTATTGGAAAATTTGTTGTTTACTGTTCACATCTTACTACGATTTCAGAGGTACAGACAAATTAAGAACTACAAAATATTTCATCCAAAAGATTGCACTCCTCCATAAACCGTAATTTAATGTGTCTTATTTTTTTTTGATAAAATATTTTTAACATAATTTTTTGTTTAAAGTAGCCGATTTACTCGATTAAAAATTGGTCAACTTGTATATTTCAAAATTCTGTAATAAAAGTATTTTCATATTATGTTTTTGTATCCTATGCGTAGAATTTTAATTTAAAAATTGAGATTTCTCTCAAAGAAGAAAGATTGTCTTATTAAAGCAGTTTATTCCCAGAAATTAAAATTCATTTACTTAATATTTCGATTCCAAACATTGAATATTTATTGACTTTGAATAAAACAGAAAAAAAATTTTTATGAAGTTTTAAAATCTTTTTACAATGTTACGAATTGGGCCGAATTTAGAATTACGAAATCTTTCATTAGAAAAAGAAAAAGTCACTCACATGAAATGAACTTCTGTAAGAATTATCAAGATTGAAGAGATATAACTGAAAATATAAATTATGAACTTGAATTTTATGTTCATTTTATCTTGATAGAAAATATTGTTCTAATTGAAAAATTGTTAAATGTACAAAATTAGTAAGAAGTATATAAATTTGAATGGAAAATTATATATTGATTCAAATTTTATACATTTATTGTCACTAAATTTCACTGAAAGTTTATTTTTGAAGTGTTGAAATCCTCATGAAATTTTCCAAGATCATACTGATGTTTATTTCATGCAGACTTTCTTCAAGAAATTGAAGAAAAGTGTTATTTCTTGAACTATATACTTCGTAAATTCAAATTTGTCGTCTGCTTCGCGCCTCTTTTGCATGTACTCGAGAAAAATACAATTCTTAATTTCGACTCGATAAACGAAAGCGTGAAATCTAAAAATAACTTGAAAACTCAAGCATTGTAACGAAGTCCGTCTTCGTGCACCTTCGGCTTTACACGAAGCTGGTGACCGCAGCGTGTAGCAGAGCCGACACACTGACACGCCACGTTTGCATGTGTTTCTCCCAGATGGGAACGTGGTGGGGGCCGAAAAATCCCACGTTCTGGAGACACTGGTATCTACAATAAATACTTTAGTAAAAAATTGAACGGAATGAGCCTCATTCAGATCATTACTGCTATTCTTGGACTATTTTGCCTAAAAATGCCATTTATAACCTATTTCTAAAAAACTATCTGTATTTGTAATGTTGTATCACCAATAAATTCTTTTGAGTGAAGTTATTTTACAAATAAAAAATCGCGGAAATTCTTCGAAAAAACCTTAAGCTAAAAAACTAGATATCCGAACTTTCCAGTCTTTACTGATCTTAATTAAAATGTGACTAACCTTCTATGTATAAAGTAGGGAATCCTTTTTCTTTAGTAAAAAACTTTGATTGAATACAGAATTTTTGAACCTTTTTTCCGTTTACTATGAAATATTTTTAGAAGACACATAATTTCTCACCAACTCACTGTAAGATGTTATGTTAAATTTGTGACTGATTTCTGAATGTACGGAGAGGACAGTTAGAAGGAAAAATAAGCAGGCAAAGGTGGAGGAAAAAAAATTTGAAAGGAAGATTGTAAATTGTAACCGGAGTCCGAAGGGTTCAGCACATTTCCAACAGATATGGAGGCAATCTATGCATTTTCCACGTTGGGGAGAGATTTGAGGAAAAAGAAAAGAAGAGTAATAGCGTAAAGGGAAAGAACACTCCTCGGAAGCCAGTTGCCCCAAAGAAATGTTTCTTCCTTTTAATTTTTGTTATTTAGTAATGACATATGGAAAATGGATAGGTTGTCCGTGTCAGTTCATTGGTTGATTGAATTTGGATTGCTGGCTATGTGTGTCATCTCTAAAATCATCCGTTTTTTGTAATTGTCGGCTCTGTCTACGATTTTGATATTGTCATAGTTAAATGTGTGGTCTTGTTCCCACGCATATTTTGTCAAGGCAGTCCATTTGTCCGGAGGGTTGTAAACATCCCTCTTATGCTCGTGGATTCTAGTTTTAAATGGTCGTTTTGTAGTACCTATATAAGTGGCTGTGCAATCTGTGCAGGGAATGTTGAAAGCAACGTCAGCAGTGTCAAGTTTTGAAATTCTGTCTTTTGTTGGTTTAAAAAAACGGGATAGAATATTGACATCGCGTGATGCAATTTTTATGTTAGGGTTTGAGGATGCCTGATAATTTTTCTGAGAGGCCTTGTACGTAAGGCAGTGCCATATATTTTGGAGGTGCCTGTGTGTTGGTGACTGTACTTTGACCTGCTCCTAGGTTTGGTTGTGTTGTCTGTGTATGTGTGGGGATAATCCTCAGTGGCTGGTGTGGCTTTGTATTGGTACTTAAAGTTTTCAGCGAGAGATGGTACAGCCTTTTTTCAATACAGGAATTTATCATCCCTAGCGAACCCGGCTGAGAGAACGGTTATAGAAAACTCTGACCGTTCTCTGACCGTTCACTGACCGTTCTATGACCTCGCATTATTACGGCTGAGAATGGTAAAAAAGACATTAAAAGCATTGCAATTATGATTCTGTGGCGAAATTTGGATTAGAAGGTGAGGCAATAAATACAATTATCTTATTTTTCAGCGATAAAAACTAGAAAAACATTATGTACCTATCATTGAAGGCAGTGCAGTGGTTCACCATTTGCGGAACGTTTCCACCCATAGTAAACTTTCACGGTGGAGACATTCCGCCAATTGTGAACCACTGCACTGCCTTATTCAATGACAGGTATTATGTTTTTCTAGTTTTTATCGCTGAAAAATAAGAAAATTGTATTCATTGCTTCACCTTCTCATCCAAATTTCGCCACAGAATCATAATTGCAATGCTTTTAATGTCTTTTTTACCGTTCTTCGTCGTAATAATGCGAGGTCATAGAACGGTCATAGAACGGTTAAAGTATTCTATGACTGTTCTCTCAGTCGGGTCCGCTAGGGATGCTAGAGGGGTAATTATTTTTGTGCACGATGGATTTGTTTTTTTTAAATTTGCTTTGTGAAAGCCTTCGTGAGATAGAGAGATACTTCTATCGAACAGATTATTAATTACATTGATTTTGTATTTGTAGGGGTGATTTGAGTTGAAATTGAGGTATCGACCAGACCATGTAGGCTTATGATACCAGTTCGTTTTTATGCCATCTCTAGCTCTGATTATGAGAACATCAAGAAATGATAGATACCTTCTGATTCCTCCTCTATTGTGAACTGAATTTTGTGATTGAAGTTGTTAAAGGTGTTTTTTATTGTGTTGTACTGCTGTTATGATGTCGTCTACGTTTCGGAAGTAAAACGGAAGTTGAAAGGGCAGGGAGGCGATGCATTTGGATTCAAGGTTATCCATGACGATATCAGTAGCAATGGCGGAGAGTGGCGAGCCCATAGGGAACCCAGATTTCTGTTTATAGGAATTACCTTGAAAATTGAAGGTAGAATTGGTTGAACAGGTTCGGAGGCCTTTTTCGAATTGATACCAAGGCAATTTAGTATGTGCTTGGATTTGATGCCATCTATTTTTAATTCCTGTAATGGTACTGCCGATTTGGAGATTTGTTTTTTATCTTGTAGATGAAATCGAAACTGTTTTTTATACGTGAAGAAGGGGGGGGGGGGTATATTGTTTGACAGCATTTTGCTATAAAAAGATGCCATATTATACTGTCATTTATGTAGTTTTTCTTTTCCCAGATATTTATAAGATTATTAACTGTTCTTTGTGTGGTATTTGTGTGATCTTTTTTAAGATGTGTGTACGTTCTGCTGTCTGAAAGCATGGTTTTGGTTTCATTGACATATTTGGTCTTGTCCAAGGCTACGGTTGTGTTGCCTTTATCAGCTTTTGTAATTAGAATGTTGGGGTTGTTTTTTAGAAAAAATTTTGTTGATTTGATGTCTTGGGTCATTTCTTTTTGTATGGCGGTGTGTTTTCGTCTTTGACGTGAGAAGTTAGAGATGCAATTGACGAATTTTAACCTCGCTTCGTTTCTTTTGTCCTCATTGATTTTTTGAATGTTGGACTCGAAATCCGCGACAAGGTGATTTATAGGTAGTTGATTGTTGGGAAAGGGACTTAGTAGAACACATTACTCTATCCAAATCTAACATCTTCAGAATGTCGCCTCTTCCTTTTACTTATTTACTGAACAAACTTATTGAACAAAGAGGAGATCCACCTCTCAATTATGAAAAACTCATTGAACAAACGATTAATAATGATTATTTATTTTACGTCAATTTGCAATATAAAAATTACAAATAAGAAAATCTATTACTTCAAATAACAACCGTGTTAAAAATACAAATTCATATAAAATGAAAAAAAATAATAATCTTACTACTATATCTTTCTCTACAAAAAGCTTTAAAAAATGTTTACAATGCGAATATAGACCTCCCAAACAGTACAATAAATTCTAATATCAACATTCCATACCGATTCAGGAAATCAACTTCAGTGGAGCATTACTACGACAAGCCTACCCACGTACCAAATTACCAAAAAAAGACATACAGAACAGATTCCATGGGATTTTTAAACCACGCAGAAATTTTGGGGAATTTTACAATAAATTATTCACAATTTCCTTACTCTTCAAGCATTTATTTTGAGCCAATTTCAAAAATTCGTGTTTTTTCTGAAAAATATCATTTTATATCTTATATCGATATCTTTTAACCAGACGTACGTAAATGAATGAACGATTTTGTTAGATTTAATCAAATTCGTAATCCCAAGAATTGTAAATTGCTCCCCAGAAAAAGGCTGCCACAAGAGTTCGGACCGATTGAAGTAGAATAAATTGCAGCAAACGAACGAGATATTCAATCGTATTTTAAACATCGTTTGTGGGCAGAATTTTGTTGCGAAACACAAATCGAAGATCTTTATATGAATATAATCGAGAAAAAACTCATTTGCAAGAAATGTTACAGAACAAAGCTTACTTTTTTCGAGTCCGAAGTAACATTACCTCTCGAAATAAATCACATTGTGATAAAAGATTTTTATAGCACTTTAAAACTTTCCAATTTCGACTGCTTCATTTGCGAAACGACAATCTTTTACATACGGCAAAGAGCGGATTCATGTTTAACTTGTGCTGAACGTGTAATTGAACTGTACGAACAAGAAGCAATATTGAATGAAGTCGATTCTAAAGCTACCACTATAATTTATAACGAATAAAAATATTAATTGAACCAAATTTTGACAAATTTCTTTTATGTATATCCAATAACTATTAAGTTACTGTCATTAGATAATTTTCCTTTTTATTTTTATTCGTTGTTTAGAATCATATCACTGAAGCGTCAAAAACAAAAGAATGTCTCACGAAAAATAAAAAATGGCCAAAACAAAATAAATGTTGCATGTTTAAAATCAGTCATATCAATAACGATGGAGAAATTTTTAAAAAATGCACCAAGTCATGTGGAAAGTGTTTTCAAAGAGGACATTTGGCTCCGAATTGCCGCAACCCTCTACGACATAAAAACTATAAAAATGACCTTCAACCATATGCTAATAACAAGTTACAAAAACAAAGCCACGTAATAATCTATAACAAAAGTCTATAGTATTAGATCGATATAATTTTTTCTCGATATCCAACAAATATGTTAATGATTTCAAATTAATTAGTTGTTTGAAATTTTTATCACTGTATATATTATAGGAGGATTACTAGTCGCGTATCAGATATGATACGTTGTCGACAGGTGTCCTCGTAGACATTTTAAAACTCTTATATCGCAAATAATGCAAATAAATTCAAATTTTAAAGAATTTGAAATCTTTCTGTGGAAAAAAGACGCTTTCGACTGCGCCGGAAATCGAAAGACCTGGGCTTGGATCCCAGCGCAGTCGAGAGCGTCTCTTTTTCCACAGAAAGATTTCAAATTCTTTAAAATTTAAATATGTTAATATTGAAATGTGATATATAATACAATATAAAGTGCAGGAAATATTCTTCAAATGTTTACACTTGAAAAACAAGTTTTTACACTGAAAAAAGACAGTGTTACCATTTTGGTTAAAGTTTTCCGGTCATTACCGGTAATTACCAGTCACGTTATACTTAACCATTTCGATAAGCGTCAGCATCCCATCACTATACGGGTAGGTATTCATTGTACCATAGTTTTAGTTGCCTGAAGTTTCAATTGCCCATAAAATCACCAGAAGTCACTATATATTTCTTCTTCTTCATCTTGTTTGTGGCAGCTTGCAATTCTGCAAATAGCTTTAACTATGCATCATATGAATGTGTCCTTGAATTTTCTATAAGAATGTATCTTTTGCAGGAACATTTTCTAAAAATTGTTGAGGTCATTGAGAGGGACCAAAAATAATAAAATAATTTTACGTGCCCTTTATGACGTGGCAGCTCAATTTAATAATCAACATAATCTAATAAACGTAGACGAAGGCTGGATTTAGAAAGAATGTAACTTAATATATGTCAATATAATACGTACTAAAATAATAGATTTATTATACATAGAGTGGGCAAGAGCCAGTGAACATTCACATTTGTTACGTCATTGTTACATAACAGTTCTGTAAAAATGTCGTCCTATGCGTATCACAGTTACATAATAAGAATCGTTATATAGTTGTTCTATAACCATTACATAAAAAATTTTGTTATGTAACTGTGATACGCATGGGACGAGAACAGTTATGCAACAATGACGTAACAAATGTGAATGTTGAATTGAATCGAATTAGTCTATCTCTCTCTCTCTCGTTCATGACGCGATACGCATGCGCGAACGACTTGTAAAAAATACGCAACCTAACCTGTCAGTCTTAGAAATGTAAACAAAAACTACGCTGTCGCTAGGAGAGTGAGAGAGCTTCACCAACCTCACCTTCTCTTTCTTCCTAACGACAGAACGCTTCCACTTTAACGCGCCCCTATTGTGTGCCTACTCTATCTATATAACTGTATGAAAAAAGAAAACACTAAACTTCCCTAGGGTAAACCACGGTAGTATAGACAGGTCAGGCAACTCCCGTGGTGGGCAGCCCTGTCCGACTAAAATCAAAATGGCGGTTCCTTAGTGATTATAGTTTCTATGTGCGAAGTTTTCTCACCAGAGCGGCGCTGCACGCGGCACGCTCTACAGAAGCATTGTAATAATAGACAAATATTTAAAAAATTTTAAATAATTAAGTTTCTGAAGAATATGAAATGAAAAACTGTTCCTAAAATGATTCTAGGACATAAAATACACATTTTGCATAAATCAATTAATACAAAATAAAAAAAAAGAACATATTAAACTTCGTAAAATATATACTATGGATACGCATGAAGAATTCTTGAGACCCTGAACAAAATTTTTTTTATGTTATTCCCATATAATTGAAAATATATTTAAAAATAAATAAAAAGCTTAAGCATATAAATAGAAGTATTTTTCATTTTTATTTTCCAGCTTCAAACGAATGAAATGAAAAATAAATATTTTGTTAAGCCCTGTGTTCAACATAAAAAACCATGCGAAGGGAAATATTTACTCAATTAAAAATTTGTAAATGTAACAAAAAATATTCATTACTATAAAATTTGCTAGTACATATTTTTAACATATTTTAAATTTTTAACATGCACAGATCGATGATGACTAGTTAAGTGTGGCAAAGCTTGGAATGCTTTTTTTTCAAGACGCTAAATTTTTAAATTTCAGCTATTTCCTGTCTTACGAATTGTCTTATTCTTATTTAAAATAAAATAAAATCACATATGCTAACATCTCTACAGCTTCATTGGCATGTTCTTTGCATTGAAAAATAAATTTTGTTTCACATGAAATTTACTCGTCTAGAATTAGATCAAAAGAATTGCGAGACCGGCAATGTTTGTTAAATAGATATTCGACAACTGTGATAAGCTTGTATAACGTAACATTTGGATGTATGAAATCTTTATTTATTTTTGCAAATCTACTCAAACTTTCAGGTAACTGATCACAAGAAAAAGTTATCGTATCTGCATGAATTTCAGAAGTAGTCAAAAATGCATTGAAGCATGTCGAACACTGAGTGTGCTGTTTAATGTAAGCAGTTATACGACCAGTTGTGTAAAAAATCAATTCAATCTCTAACAGTTGGTAAAGCATAATCGTGCGCTACTGCATCTACAAAATCACTAAAATCAGTGTTTTCACAATCGATTATTGCTTTTAACTTTTCTCGAATTTCTTGAATTGCGCTTTTACTATTCGACTGATGTAATTCTTTCAATTTTGAAATTGTTATTAAGGGTTGTGGAGGGTTGCCATCGAAAGTACTACAATTTCCAAGCTTTGGAGGTTTCAAAATGCTAAAGGCAGCTAATATCTTGTATATTTGCAAGAAGGTTGGTGTACAAGGATGATCACTTGTTCCTCCAGCTAAGCTGATAGTGCCACAAAATCTCTACACCAAAGGAAAGGAACACGAAATTAGTGAAACTTTTATACAGTATTGATAATATTCCATTCGAAATCTCATACGGAATAAAATATTTTTATCTTGTTCAGTTAAATTTTCTGAAATTAAGGAAGCTAAAGAAATACTAAATGGATTTTGAATGCAACATCAACGACACTATATTTCTTATACAAATCCATTTTGTAAAACAAAATAAAAGTGCTTTCTTCGATAAGTATATTTCACTGGAAGAATATGGATGAAATGGAATGGATTGAAGGGATATAAAGATAAATTTTGGAGTTAAATAAGTATGGTGATGATTAATATGAACGTATCTGGAAATAAAATATTAGACCAGATTTTATATAAAGATATTTTATTATACGCGTAAAAAATACTAAGTATAAAGTAATTAAAATAAATATTTTAATATTATTATTATAAACGGTAGTTTATCTTTCCTGCAAAACACGTCATATTAAAATGAATACATATGTTCATATTTTTCCGCGAAGTTCAATACTTACAAAAATTGATTGAATATAATGAAAAAAGACGAAAAAAATCAGCTATATCTGATAAAGTATCTAATATATCTATATTCCCTGTACGAAATATGTCGAACATTACCGAAGACATATATACATATGTTAAAAATATGTACTAGCAAATTTTATAGTAATGAATATTTTTTGTTACATTTACAAATTTTTAATTGAGTATATATTTCCCTTCGCATGGTTTTTTGTGTTGAACACAGGGCTTAACAAAATATTTATTTTTCATTTCATTCGTTTGAAGCTGGAAAATAAAAATGGAAAATACTTCTATTTATAAGCTTAAGCTTTTTATTTATTTTTAAATATATTTTCAATTATATGGGAATAACATAAAAAAAATTTTGTTCAGGGTCTCAAGAATTCTTCATGCGTATCCACAGTACAGTAAAACCTATCGTAGCCGACACATATGGGAGACAAGTTCGGCTACGATGGGTACCAATGACATGCGATGATTGCTAGGGACTTATTACTAGCTTGGTTCAGTGCTGTGACAACAGGTGCCCCTGTGTTTAGTAACACACGTGTACCGGCTTGTACATATTTTTTGTGTTTACTTTTGTGCAAATAGGTGAGTAAAAGTTAGTTTGAAAAATAATCAGTTCTTTTTGTTGATAATTTAAAAATTTCATGGATAAATTCAGTCAATAAAAAACTATAAAAAAACTTAGTTCTTTTAGTGGAAAATGTATAGATGACAGTTGAGGTTATGTTGCACGACTGTTCATACATATTTAAGATCTTAATAAGTTGAAATATAATTGGTTATGAACATTCTCCAATTTTTCGAAGTTAAATTGTAATTAAATTTTATAATTCAAATATAATCGTTAATTAAATTAATATATAATTTGAAATATTCATTGAAAAAAAAAATTACTAAGACGTTTTACAAAAATATGAGGACCCTCCAAAGACGGTATTTAAGACGGCCCTGACCATGCACATTTCTCGACCAATAATGTGAAGCGTCAGAGTGGGATGTTCGTTAGGAGAGTGTCGGCTACGATAGGTTTTACTGTATATATTTTACAAAGTTTAATGTGTTCTTTTTTTTATTTTGTATTAATTGATTTATGCAAAATGTGTATTTTATGTCCTAGAATCATTTTAGGAACGTTTTTTCATTTCATATTGTTCAGAAACCTAATTATTTAAAATTTTTTAACTATTTGTCTATTAGTACAATGCTTTTGTAGAGCGTGCCGCGTGCAGCGCCGTTATGGTGAGAAAACTTCACATATAGAAACTATAATCACTAAGGGAATCAAGTTCTCGCCGTTGCAGGCAGGGAGTCGGATAGGGCTAGGAGATCAAGAAAAAATAGTTGCAATAGCACAAAAATTAAATACAGATCAATGTACATCACATTACAGATTTATAAAATAATTAAACATACTGACCGTGCTAGGGCAAAAGAAGTGACGTTTCTCCAGTCTGTTTTCTTTTTCTTTTTTCTTCTTTCCAACATAGCGCATGGATGCGCAACCATCAGTAAAAAAATAGACCATATTATCTTGCACACACTTGTTTATTAATATATTTAAAACTTCTCGCACATGTATGGCAAGGACTGGTAATTTAACGTTTTTTGTGAAAAATTGGTGTCTGAAGTGCTTTTGTGTGCTTTTTAGGTAAATTGGAATGGTTTTAACAGTCGGTGATATAAAAATTTAAGTGAAAATGCGGAAATTTGTTGCTGTAGGTTGCAAAACAGGCTACACGTAATGCTCCGAAAAAGTGCATTGTTTTGTGGTTTATTTATCATGAGCGCCTTTAACTTATTAAAATTTAATCTATACTAAATTTAAAATGCTTTGAATAAAAAAATCAACAAAGCTGACTGACTGAACTTAAGGTATTATAGATAGGGATGGGCGATCTTCAAAAAAAAGAATTGATTCTGAAATTATTGATTTAATTTGATCGATTAATCGGTTAAAAAGATCGATTTTTGAATCGATCTTCAAAAATCGATACCTTTTTCTGAAAATGATAAATTTCTTTAAAATAACCTTTTTTTAAAATGTTTTATAACAATTGGAGATATAACTGTTACTTGCATATTTTGTGAATTTAAATTATCAAAATAAAAAAGTGTTTATATCAATAAAAAAGGAAATTAGGCTTAAAAAATACACTTTATTTGCTAATCAGGAACGTTTTTTATTTTTTTAAGTTGCACAATTTCTAAAGCAATGCGTATTGTTAGTGATAAAGTTTCTGACATAAATATGAAGTATTACTATAAAGTTTATAATATTAATATACTTTGAACTTTTCATATCACTTAAAGTATTATTTATGATAAAATTTCTGGCATAAATATGAAGTATTATTATAAAGTTTATAATATTAATATACTTTGTATATCACATTAAGGATATTCTCGTGGTCGACCCCTTGATCTCATTTTTAAACTAAAAAACAGTTCATAGGAACAGTTCATAGAAATAGGAAACAGGAAAAAAAGAAAGGAGAATCGTTCGTAAAGATCGAAAAAAAATATCAATCCAACCGATTAATCCAGTAAAAAAGATCGATCTCCGTAGAATCGAATCGAGATCGTCCATCCCTAATTTATATATAAAATACACATAATAAATTATGTGCATATAAGATCTAAATATCCATTATATTATTATGAAATATAGTATATTATGTTGATTATTATTTATTACAAACATCTTTGTTCTTAGTGTTTTCAAATACTTATAAAGGAATTTTATAAATTCTTTATATTTGTTACTTTTTCAAATGTACGTTCATTCCTTATGTGAAAGTTTTGTTCATAAAAATGTAATTTTTTCAATAACTGAGAAGTTTTAAAATATAAAATACAAAATGTCCTATAATAAAATCTAATTTTTCTAACAAAATCAAGATAATATAATTAATACCCGTATTATAATTCAATTTGATGGAATTTCAATAGCCAATTTTTCTATTATAATATGTAAGACTGATATAATATCAGTAATATTGATAATATAAATAAATATTGTATTTTTATTTAATAATCACAATGTAAATATTAATGTAAAAACGAAGATAACAGAACTTTGATTTCAATTTCCAGCCAGAATTACAAAGACAATTTTCGGCCAAATTTCAAGCATATTACCCTTTATATCAGTAAAAATTGCTTTAAATAATATTTAAAACTTTCTAGTTTAATGTGTTGTAAAAAAAAAATATGATCAAGTAGTTTTTATCCCCAAAAATTTAATTTTTATGCATATTTCCCATGCATTAAAATGAATTTAGGCCTCATGAACAATCAGCGCCCCTAGCGGCCATGGTCAATTCTTGTGACATTTTCGTTTCGCGGATTACGTGCATTCTGGCTAAGATGCAAGGGGCTGATGCAAACTAACTAAATCTGAACTACGCGTCCAAATTTTCCAAAGGCTGCATAGGAGTGCGGTCTCCTTATACTACTTCGTGGATATACCCAGAAAGTAGTCAGCTGTGAAAGCTGTCTGTAAACCACGGATATTACTTTAACTAGTCGATTGCAGCGCTGCGCAAGCGGTCACTTTCGAAACTACTACTCGTCACAATAAGGGAACATCCCCCACCACGGGAGTTACCAGACCTGTCTATACTACCGTGGGGTAAACTATGTACTCATTTCTGTTGAGCATTCAGTTGACATCACTAACATCTAGCGGATAAATTCTCAATTCACAAAGTATCCAGCAATCATTAGCAGTGACATCTCTCGACAAAACTGCAACTTCACTTTCCTTGGCTCGGTGGGTAAGGCATACATGTTGTTACAGAACTAGCAAAAGTAGACAATGTCTCTACCTCTCGGCAAAGTTTGGAACTATTTTTTGTTAATGAAATATGAAGGTCCCAGAAATGTTTCGGTAGGACCGTTTCACTCAAGGGTAGGACTTTCCGATAATGTCCCTCAGGAACGTTCCCGAAGTGCGGACATTTCGCACGTACCAGGTATGTTCATGGAACGTTCCTGGGGGACGTTCTGAATGTCCCCACAGCATCTGTTATTTTTCTGAAATCGTCATACCATCCTTAGGGTCTATTTACACTTTCTGTTTGTCATTCGCACTGATCTCTATAATTCGATGCACAAACAATGCAAAGTCGTGTGCTTCATTGAAGGCTGAGCCGCCATATTTACTTAGGTTGATTACAAAGAATGTTGCGGTAAATTAAAATTTAGTAAAAAGGGAAAAGTGTAAATATTAAAGAAACACAATGAAATCCATGCTTCTTTACCGGTATTAGTATTGATAGTATACATAATTAAACTAATGAAATGAAATTTATTGAATAATACTAAAGTATAATTTGGTAATATTTATTATTATGGTATATAATGTTGTATATATTTAAAAAGGCATATGTATTTATTTCTTAACTATAATTAAATATAAATTTATCAAATATAGATTAAAGAATTGAACAAGTAAACGTACCTTAGAGTAATGTAAAAATTATCTCACGTTCTAAACGTGAACTATTAATAATAGTTACATATAATAAATATTTTTAGTATAAATTAATTCGCGTTTCATAATTCAACCCTTAAGTACCTCTACATAAACGGTTTTAAAAACTGAATAAAAGCTCCATCCCCTTTAGTTTTAAAAAATGTTGAATTACTCGATCTTGTTGGCGTATTTCATCATACGTTTAAATTTCTCAGGAGTAATAAGTTGCTCCAACTGAAAGAAGTATAATAGAAATAATTTTAAATATATTTAAAAATTATAAACTATTGTATTTTGGTCGTTTACGAACATTTTAATTTATCAGAAAATAATAAAATTGGAAAAGAAACAAATCCTAAAATATAATTAATACTGAATGCAGATATTACATGAAAATTAAGTATGTACATGCTGTGACTAGTATGTTACTAAATAATAGAATCCAATTCTATAAAGACCTAAGTAATAATATAGAAGATTATCACTAAATAGTACAAAACATCAGGTAAGAAAGTACTTCACAAGCAGCAAATCACTTAATTAAAATTCACCAGAGTATCACAAACAAGGAGTTTTAAATGTAAAACTAAAGTAGTGAATGTGCCAATAGGGACCGAGCGTTCAGCGGGATGGGATAGAAGAATCGGTCGCCGCGCTCGCAGTGGCGACCGTGAAGTGAAACTTATGGAGTAAATATATGTACGTGTTATACCAAAATTCAATAATAATGGGTTTTCCATGTTCCATATTGTATAGTTAACTGTAAAAATACAGCTTCGAATAGCAATTACACATTTTTTCGATTCCCAACTGCCGCACACAAAATACAGCAAAGAGTTCAATGGATTTCTGCAATAAGACTCATATTGTTAAAGCAAAAACTTTAACGATACCCAGTCAGAAGATAAAAAATAAATGTTGCAGTGCGGTAACCAAGGAGTATGCTGAGATAAATCATTGAGTGGAGAACCCCAAGAGTTGGGAACAGGAAGACGTTATTTTCAAGGCTACGAGTCACTGTAAAAAGAGGAACAACTTTTGGACTTGGCTGGAGTTAGTTATGGCACTTTTGATTTTTTGTTAGAAAGAACACTCGTACCACCAGATAACTGTAAATTTAGTCGAAAGAATTTTAATCCTAAAATCCATATTTAAATTGTTCAAATCTGGTCATATTTTTGATTTACTGAAAAAGATCTTACCTACTGAATGTAAATACATATACAGAAAATAATTACAGTACCGGTCAGACTTTTCCGGCCACCTGTTTTTCGATAATTGCTTAAATTATCCTAATTTGAATTATGTAAGTGAAAAAATTTGTTCTCTTAATTAAATTTAAAGCTATCAAAATTCTTTATAAAATGAGCCCAGCATGAATTCGTTTTGTTAAGTTTTCAAGAAGTTATTGCAGAAATAGTCAAGATTTCAATGCTTTCTTAAATTTGGAATAACATTCAAAGTAATCAACATTTTTTAATGTTCTTGGACTAATTTTAAAGCTAAATTTCTAAAAAATCGATCAAAATTCTTGGAATTGATGTGTAATTTTTTTTCTTACATACTGCACGAGGTTAAAGTTCAAATAAAAAAGTTGGAAAAATTCCAATATTGCTTTTGCTTAGAAAAAAAATTTTATAAGATATATAAAACATATAATCATGAATTTTCTATCGAATCCCCTTAAAATATATATTCATACGATCTTTATTATGATTTACCTACAGATGAAATGTTCTCGAAATTTTCCTACTTTTTTGTTACAATTTTAGCTCCTTGCATTATGCAAGAAAAAATTTATCGATTTATAATGATAATTTAATGCGATTCTGTAGAATCTTAGCTCTAAAATGAGCCCAAGAACATTAAAAAATGTTGATTACTTTGAAAGTTATTTAAAATTTAAGAAAGCATTGAAATCTTGACTATGTCTGCAATAACTTCATCAAAATTTAACAAAACGAAGTCATGCTGGGCTCATTTTATAAAGAATTTTGATAGCTTTAAATTTAATTAAGAGAACAAGTTTTTTCACTTACATAATTCAAATTAGGATAATTTAAGCAATTATCGAAAAACAGGTGGCCGGACAATTCTGACTGGTACTGTACGAGGTAACGACCTTGCAATCGTCGTGTAAACATATCACGAACATAACCTTACACGATCGAGTCTATCTTAGTAATATAACAATTTTCCACTGTTATACTTACTGTTTATAATTTTTATATATTGACACTCGATGTTGTTAATACGATTGAACTCCAATCGATGCTCTGTAACTGTTCTATTTTGATATACAAATTATTTTCATGCTATTTACCTGGCATTGCTGCAAAAACTTTACTCCATTAGTTCGTCTGTTTCAGGCACCAGATAGCGCGACATGCTTTTCTCGGTCCCTATAAAGTACTCTAAATTCATTACTCGACCCGCAGCCGGAGATGTATAAAAGGACCGCAGCGTTGCCATTGCTACTGATTTATCAGGAGTTCTACTGATTTTTGAGAGTGGCTATTGATATACTGATTTTCTTTAAAGTCTCTTGATTTTTTTCGGCAGTTGAGCAAAGTGCACAGGAGCCTATAGAGGATTGCGAAAAATTTTATATTGGAGTTGGTAAAAAAAATTAGTAATCTTATAGTTTTATACTTTCAAAGTTTCTTAGATACAGGACAGAATAATGTCTCATCGTGGGTGCTCATCGTAGCCTGTTGGACTAAAAATTGGTCTGTTAAGCTATAGTTAAATTTGTTTTTTTTTTTGGATCAAAATTAAAATAATGGATGTTGTAGTAGCCCTAGCGAACTGGCTGAACGGTAGCTTTACGCTGTACCGTAAAGCTATCGTAAAGTAGCATTATAACTCATGAATGAGGCAAAATAAACATTCAAAATGTTTTTATCCTTATTCTACGTTGAAAATAACGTTTACTGGTGATTGAAATATGCAATAATTTTATTTATTTACTCTAAAAATTAAGAAATCATAATACCTGTCGTTGAAGGCAGTGCAGTGGTTCATCACTTTCCATGTCTTCACCGTCAGGATTGAATATTTGTTAGAGTGAGATGAAACTATAGTTGTGTCTCACTCTAACCAATGGTCAACATTAACGGAGAAGTTCCACAAAAGGTGAACCACTGCACTGCCTTCAATGACAGGTATTATGTTGTTTTTTAATGTTTAGCGTAAATAAATAAAATTATTGCATATTTCAATTACCAGTTAACGTTATTTTCAACGTAGAATAATGATGAAAACATTTTGAATGTTTATTTTGCCTCATTCATGAGTTATAATGCTACTTTACGATAGCTTTACGATAGCTTTACGGTACAGCGTAAAGCTACCGATCAGCCAGTTCGCTAAGGAGCCGTTTCTAAAATTTTGTGATAAAAATAAAAAAGATCTGAAGTCGTATATATAATTCGAATGTTTTTTTTTCAATCTTTTAGAAAGGTGATGTAAATTCACTGATCGTTTTTAAAAAATTTAAGTAAAATCAACTTTAAAATTTGTTATGGCAAGAATAATAAGAAATAAAATTATCCAAATTATAGTATAATTGCATTGCTTATTATTTCAAAAATAATAATCATTTTCGCGTCAAGAGAATTTGAAATTTTGCCGCGAGAAAATTTAAGGTGGCTGACGAATCCGCGATCTCATTGGTTGAAAAATGTAAAAGAATGATGTTTACAACTGAAAAATGCTTCATTTCATGTCATTTTGCTTTTATATAATGAAATTATATTATTTATCAGTATTTTAATTATTTTAAGAATAATTCATAATTTTTATAAATCTCCTGATTTTTTGTTAAGTCTCCTGATAAAAAGCTCCTGACTTTTTGTCTCGACCGTTGGCAACGCTGAAGGACCGTCAGATGATGTCTGGTTATTATAAAGGATTGATGTCGTTGAATCGATAATAGGTGAATATTGTTGCTTCGAATAGGACTGCTAGCGTTAAGTGAAGATAGGTATAGAGGAAACATCGAAGTCAATTGAATGCCCTAGCCCTTGCAGGGAAAGACACCAGAGGTTGGTGATGGATTATGAAAGGATTTTTACAGAGTATCAATAAAATCTTAACTTAGTTTTCAGATCTACAGAATCATGACATGCACGGAGAAAAAAATCTAACTATTATAGTAGGCTAAGCTCTTCATATTAAAGCACCGAACTTAATGCATTTATACAAATATATATTCTTTAAATGGTAAACACTTCTTTATAATAAATAGATCATAGTAAATGAGAATATAAAATTATTATTCTCTATTTCTATTACATTTCTATAGTACACTTGAGATTCCCTATAACGAGAAGCTCGAGCATCGGAGACCTCTCTGCATCGGGCGCGAGAGGGATATCCCCTCCATATCCTACTTGTTTCTATGCGCTGTTATGCGCATTATATGATGCGTGCAGTCAGTCTATCAGTGATTCCATGTGAATAATTGTATGTACATAGTAAAAAAGCGTATAAAAAAGATTTTTGCGAGTATTCAACATGGAATTGACTTATTTGACAGTATGTACTCAAAATACTAAAAATATAATAATAAAAATATCTATGCTTATAAGATGTATTTTTGAATATTTGCAGAAGAAAAGAAAAGTCTTGATGATAAATGTAATAAACAGTAATATAAATCTTAAAATGTTCGTGTTGGTTTTCATTTATAAAAAATGGTTTCGAAACATAGTATTGCACATGTAATATTGATCACAATAATGAACTGCGCAAAATTATACATACTGATTAATTGTAATTATATAAAATTTTCATACATATTGTTTAAAAAGGGAGAATTTCACTTATCTACAGTGATGTGTGAAATATCAAAATTTCCAAAAAAACATATGCAATTTTAATGTTCGATAACCGACTTTACTCCAAAATATTGAAAAATCTAGATTGGAAAAATTAAATATTGAATTTTTCATTTCAAATACTGTAAAATTACACAATTAAGTAATTTTTCAATAATTGACCAATTATTTTCTGATTAATTTGTGATAAATGCCATCAAACTCATTGATTACTGTTTCAAATTCGAGCGCGCTTCATTCCGAAGTAGTGGGGGAAGAGAGGTCGATCGTCTGCTCGTTATGGGAAAGCGTGACGCGCTCGTAAAAGGGAGGCCTTCTTACAGGAAATCTCGTTATAAGGAATCTCGAGTGTACGCAGATATGTTTTTTCAACGAATCGTCTGGAATTCTAACTTTTCGAAATTTCAAACTGGGTTTTAGAAATAAAATAATAAGTACATTTTAAGTACGACTTGTATCGGCTGTCACCTCTATAATTTCCAAAACAGCACTTTTTATTTGTACCAACCTTTTCTATTTTCATAAGATTTCCTCCAGGTATATCAGACATTTTTTTGTGCAAAGTTTTTTAACTCAAAATCTTTCTAAATATTTTTTTTTCGTAAATATTTACCTTGCCCATGTACTTTCTCGGTAAAAATAGCTCGAAACTCCAGGAAGTACCATGGATATTTCGCGCTTGCGCAGTATCGTTTTATTAAATGAAAAGGTCTATTCCCATCTATAAGAGTTGTCTCACACGTTTTCAGATTCCTGAAGAATGTCAATCTAAAAATTTAGAATTTCTAACTTAATATATTTTGAATTTGCCGCTTAAGTGATCCTGCGCGGTGTGGGGCGTGGGAGCATGGGGGCGTAGCAACGCCCACGAGCTCCCGCACCCTCCATCCGTGCACCGACGCAATGTCGGAGCGCAGCGCTCTGCCCGACTGGGCAAGTCGATTGATATGTTACAGGTCGTTCATTATTGAAAAAGGATGGAATCACTCTACACCAGATCATGGCAAAATATACAAGACTACTTGAGTCAGTATAAAGCCAACGTATGCGCACTCTAGTGGGCATAAATGAAGAAGAAGAAGAAAAGGTCTATTGGTTGAATTCTGTTCTAATATTACTCTATTCTCCTCGATATGGGACTGCGCCCTCACGAGAAAGATTAGTACAATAGTGGAATAGTTATTGATTAATAGTGTGTTTTCTTTATGATGCATTTATATCTCTGTCTGCCTGACCGGTGCGGACAGAAAATACATAAGAGCAAAAAAGACAAACTTTTTCTTTTGTCCAATTTCACACTGTCTGTCTCCTTTACTCTCATGTATTTTCTGTCCGCACCGGTCAGGCAGACAGAGATATAAATGCACCATTAGAGTTTGAGAAATTCGTCAAACTCTTAAGCAATAACTATAAGTCAATGCCTGTTCCACTCTTCTACTAATCTCCCTTTAGCCCAGAGTACAGTCCCATGGGTCCCATGTTAGCGTTTTTGCGCGGCGTGAACCAGAAAATGATGAGAGAGAAAAGGACACATACATATATACTGCTCTCTTTCTCTCTGATTATTTTCTGCTCAGCCCAAATAGAGCGGAGAGCGGTCCATTACCTAAATGCACGGTCATATAGACAGGTCTGGGATCTCCCGTGGTGGGAGATGTTCCCTTATTGTAGTCAGAATGTTTCATATTTTTGCCACGGATATCGCTAGTATCGAGTAGTGGCCCGAATGACCGCGCCGTAGCATGTATGTATATAGATATACACAGAACGTAGTCAGCTGTGAAAGCTGTCTGTAAACCACGGGTATTCCTTCAACTACTCGACTGCAGCGCTGCCCAAGCGGTCATTTTCGAAACTACTACTCGTCACGATAAGGGACATCCCCCACCACGGAAGATGCCAGACCTGTCTATACGACCGTGCCGAAATGTCTATATTTCTAACTCTGGCACTGAGGCGACTATTGTTTTGTATATCTTGTCTTCACGTATATTTCATGTGTATGCATGGTATGCATCACGCGCGCCATTGTCGTATCCAGTGTTTTCCCAGAAGTATTCTTCTCATTTATGTGAAGGTAAACATTTCTATTTCAAACAGCATTACAGTTAAAGCTTAGTCAACAAATATGTGATAGAAAATCGGGATTCACGTGTCAACGGATACGTTTTCGTGTTTGACATTTGACGTTTTTCTCTTCTAAAGTGGCCAGTTCTGTCAGCTGTTTTTTAAATACCTTTCAAATTTTTTTAAAATTTACTTACCCATTGCACTCTTTGTAAAGTAATACATCACAATGTCTAAGGATTCTATAATTTAAGGTTATATGGAAGAGCTGGAAGCTCAAACAATGAATTCTAAAGTTGTTTGTCGTCAAATATTGACCTAGTACTTCATAAACATCGAAAGAAAGCCTTACGAATTAATGCATAAAGTAAACTAAATCTTGTTATAATTATCAGTCAAGTCATTGGTTTCACTGCAAATTTTTATTTTTTGTATTGTTTTCCAAACTATACTTGATATTTATTTCTTGATTAAAAAATTTTACAGTTTTGCTTTGCTTTTCATTCTTTTATATCTTAATTTAACTATTTTCAGAAAATATGAATCATGTGACTTTACTGCTTGATTTCATACTAAATTTTCGTTTTGAGAACATGATTTGCGTAATTTTTGTACTTGATCCACATTATATAAACGAATTTTGCTCTTAGAATACAGATTGCAATTTTTCTAGGTTATTGACAACAAAATATGTAGTTGGAAAAATGTTTATTTGAGACGATTAACAATTCTCTAAGTAACGAAAACTAGTTAAGAAATTACAAGATTAAGTCGAGATATGAATCATCACGGTATCTCAATGTATCTAAAAATATTTGATGAGATTTAAATTCCAATATCAGTAAATTATTCCTTTTAGTAATCATATTTAAAACTTTATATTTAGATAATTCAATTTATTTACATCTTATGAATAACCTAGTTTTAAAAATAGAATTTCACGTAACTAAAATTTAAACTCCCAAAGTTTATCTTCATGCTATAAGTTATCTTAAGAGTAACAAGAACAGAAAATTAAATTTAAAAAATTTATTATAGAATTGAGATTGAATAGTAACTATCCTTTCTTCTCTATTATACTGTCTAGGACTTTAAGTTATATTTTTTGTGGTACTACATAAATGCAACTTTATCTTTTGACAACTTTTGCACTGAGAATAATAATATATTATTTCAATTCATGATATACTTATATTACAGAGAAATTATTTTAATTTATTTGAACTAAATATTCCATGGAAATTCTTTCAATTCATTGCCACTCAGTTTTAATAACAAATTCAATATAAAAAAAAAATTCATAATGTGACAACCGGCATCGAATTTGAGTTTTCTGAATTGAAGAGAAGTTTCTAAGAATTGTGGTAAAGAACAAGTGGCAAACATGAAGTTATCACAAGTGGATTATTTCGGCTTTGCGGCGATGGACCGTCGATTCAGTGCCCCTATGTTGCCTTGGATTATTAGTGAGATAAAAAGGAGGAATAAACGCGAGAAGGTTTGTGTGCTTGTCAAACTTTTACGATACATGCTAATATTTTGTCTTAATAAGCTAAAACCGCCTTTTATTATATCTCATAATGAAATAAAGTGTGAAACGACACCT
The DNA here is from genome assembly GCA_030998225.1 of Diplolepis rosae. Taxonomy (NCBI): domain Eukaryota; kingdom Metazoa; phylum Arthropoda; class Insecta; order Hymenoptera; family Diplolepididae; genus Diplolepis; species Diplolepis rosae. Next base: position 4,800,200 of record JAPYXD010000608.1, on the reverse strand, counting down.
CTGAGACAGTCGGAGATGTTTACCATTGATTTGTAACTCAAGGCCACTTGCTTTCATAACAAGTTATAATAAAATAAGAAAATTTCATTAATCCATAGCGGACAAATAAGTACTCTGAGATAGTATAAAATGTTATTTTTGAGTGTTTAAAATTTTTATTACAAATTTCATACATTTGAGAAAATCTTATTCTCCAGTTTAGATTTGGATAAAGCTTTCCAGAATCATAAAATAATTTCTCAAGCAAAGATTGTATTACAAAAATAATAATTAAATGTCATAAATTCGTTCACAATATGCTGAGAAATAATTATTTAAATATATTTCAGATGTAAATTCGAAAAGTGGATAATATTATGTCGTTTGTTCGCAACAGTTACATAAGTGACCAACTGTGCTTGCATAATGAATTATAATTTCATCTATTGAAATAAAAAGTCTAAAAGACTTTAAAAAGGAGAATTTTCCCAGATTTAATATAATTAATTATTCTGAAAATATATTCTGATTGTAGAGAAATTCTCGAATGAAGTGAAATAAATTTTAATTGATTCTAGATTAAGTTCATCCCCTAATATTGTCCTCGGAAAAAATTTGAAAGAGATGTTCATCGCTTCCAAACATATAGTATTGTCTATCCTAAAGTAATAGTATTAATTCTGATACCTGAGATTAATGGGTTACATAGTTACAAGAGCCAAAATTTGTAGCTAATGGCTATGTATACCAAAGTTAACCTTTTGTTTATAAAATAAAACTGCATCTGTTTCATTTGTTAATCGTGGATGAATAAATGTAGTGATACATAAGTTTTCATCTCATTTTTTTTTGTCCTGAAAGTATTTTTCAAAATTGAGGGTTGCTTGTCAGTGATAGGGGTTGTTTTTCTAAAAAGATTTTTGGGTATTTCAAGAGCCCGAAAATAGCCCGAAATTCTGGACTAGTTTATTTTGCTCAAAAAGTATTTTCAAAATTAAGGGTTGCTTGTCAGTGATAGGGGTTGTTTTCTCGAAATTCATCTTTGGATATTTCAAGAGCCCGAAAATAGCCCGAAATTCGGGTATGGTAAGTTTCTTAAACTTTAAGGTTTTTATTTACTGGAGGTGTTAGCTGATCAGGCTGTCAGCACCTCCACCTAAAATTTGGTGTTTTAAGAAAGATACACAAAATTCACTCTAGGCTTATATATTCAGGTATGAAGAAAATCCGTTCAATAATATGAATAGTGTGTTCTAAATATTGAAATAAAATCCAAATTTGTTTAACAAAATGACCTTCAGTGACCTCAAATTTATATTAAAAACGAAGCAGAGCTGAATATTGTGCTATCAAAAAATATAACTCATATGTGTTTGAATGAAATTTCAAACAGTAAATTTAATTAGAAAGAAGCATTTCATACAAAATTAACCTTAAGGGCATGTGATACTTGAGAAAAATTGCACATGTTTGTGTTCAAAATACATAAAATGTTGTTTCCAAAATTTGAGAAATGGCAGAGAAGATTAAAACGGACGTAGATAGACAACTTTTGATTTAAAAAATCTAAAAAAGTTCAATTTTAACAAAATGTAATGAAAAATTTGTTTTTAATGTTATCTTCTCTAACATTCTCCAAATTTTGGAAACAAAATTTTATGTACTTTGAACACAAACATGTAGGAACCTAAAATCAATAAAATTTTCTAATTTCCTAAGTATCACATGCCCTTAAGCGACCTTTAAATATTTTCCGCGGATCGGTTACGATCAAATGCCTATGTTCATCTAATTGAAGGAGGGAAATTTGCTCAAAGCGCTCGCACATTCTGATCGCGTGCTTCGACGCGCAAGGTGTTGAGCGCGATTTAGGTATCTACAATAAGGCAAAATCGTACGTAAAATTCTAAGAGCTCTCATGAAAGTTCTGGATTCTGCTCCAATGGTTCTGTGAATAAGTCCAAATGCATTGTAGATTACATCTTGGAAATACCTTTCGCTGCGTCTAGCGTTTATATCACACTATTGTGCGCTTCGCGGCTGTTCATGTGCTTTAGCAGATTTTATAAAGTAGAACCAAGCCAATTAAGGGGGTCGTCTACCTTCGCGGTTTCAAAAAATCGAATTTAAAAATTTTTTTTATTTCGAATCTAGACACTATAAGGAACATGCCTTATGAAGGATTTATTCTAAATATGCTGGTTCAAATACTACCGACCTCATCATTTATCTTTAAACGCGTTTTCTCAAAAGTAGTGTTTTTAAAAATTGTTGGCACGATTTTGACGGAACTATCGAAGATATTGGAAATCTGTAAATTGTTTGGTATTCAAAAAACGTCTCACTACGATTAGACACGAGCTTTTTAAACAGAAATTTTTTTTCAATTCTTAACAGCTTTTTTAAGCTAGAAAAACAGGGTAGAAAATGGAACTTTTTTTCAAATCGCTGCCATTTTGTTAAATTTCAAAATCTTTCAAAAAGCTTGTGTCTTATCGTAGTCGGATTAGTAAAAAGTAAAAAAATATGAATATTTTCATGTTTCAAGGTTCTGAAGCTGAGAAATCGTGCCACAAAGTCTACTATGTCGCGCCGGCAGAGAACAACTCAAGGACGCGTCAAGGCCAAGATAACGAAAAAAAAATATATATATATTTTTTTTTTAATTTTAATAATGTACTAATTAAATAAAAAAAACTTTGTGTCAATATCATGTGTAGTTTTTTCGCAATCCATCGTCAAAAATACGCCCGAAATTCAGGCGCGAAGGTAGACGACACCCCTAAAATAAAAAATGATAAGTTTTAGATTTAACATTGTGGTATTAATTGAGGCCTAATTGAGCCCTTAATTATAGGACTAAAAAATATTTAAAATTATTTAAGAAATTTTCTGTGAAAAAAGGAACGCTTCCACTCCGCTGGGTATCGAGCCCAGATCCTTTCGATTGCCGGTCGAATGCTCTGTCATCTGAGCTACGGAGGTTCCACAACTTTTCTCACAGAATCTTGTTAACGCCTATTCGGCTACGGATGTATCTTGAACTATTTAATCAATATTTCTCAATCATTTCAGTCGATTATGTCGATCATTAGAAGAGTGTATCACTCTACGTGATAACGGAACTCTAACGTATCGACCTTACCAACCTATGATTGAGAATTAACGTAACGTCTCGCAAGACTAGATGGAATTTTTAAATATAATTATTTAAGAAATTTTCTGATTAAAAAGGAACGCTTCCACTCCGCTGGGTATCGAGCCCAGGTCCTTTCGATTGCCGGTCGAATGCTCTGTCATCTGAGCTACGGAGGTTCCACAACTTTTCTCACAGAATCTTGTTAACGCCTGTTCGGCTACGGATGTATCTTGAACTATTTAATCAATATTTCTAAATCATTTCAGTCGATTATGTCGATCATTAGAAGAGTGTATCACTCTACGTGATAACGGAACTCTACCATATTGACCTTACCAACCTATGATTGAGAATTAATGTAACGTCTCGCAAGACTAGATGGAATTTTTAAATATAATTATTTAAGAAATTTTCTGATTAAAAAGGAGCCCTTCCACTCCGCTGGGTATCGAGCCCAGGTCCTTTCGATTGCCGGTCGAATGCTCTGTCATCTGAGCTACGGAGGTTCCACAACTTTTCTCACAGAATCTTGTTAACGCCTGTTCGGCTACGGATGTATCTTGAACTATTTAATCAATATTTCTCAATCATTTCAGTCGATTATGTCGATCATTAGAAGAGTGTATCACTCTACGTGATAACGGAACTCTAACATATCGACCTTACCAACCTATGATTGAGAATGAATGTAACGTCTCGCAAGACTAGATGGAATTTTTAAATATAATTATTTAAGAAATTTTCTGTGAAAAAAGGAACGCTTCCACTCCGCTGGGTATCGAGCACAGGTCCTTTCGATTGCCGGTCGAATGCTCTGTCATCTGAGCTACGGAGGTTCCACAACTTTTCTCACAGAATCTTGTTAACGCCTGTTCGGCTACGGATGTATCTTGAACTATTTAATCAATATTTCTCAATCATTTCAGTCGATTATGTCGGTCATTAGAAGAGTGTATCACTCTACGTGATAACGGAACTCTACCATATCGACCTTACCAACCTATGATTGAGAATGAATGTAACGTCTCGCAAGACTAGATGTAATTTTTAAATATAATTATTTAAGAAATTTTCTGATTAAAAAGGAGCCCTTCCACTCCGCTGGGTATCGAGCCCAGGTCCTTTCGATTGCCGGTCGAATGCTCTGTCATCTGAGCTACGGAGGTTCCACAACTTTTCTCACAGAATCTTGTTAACGCCTGTTCGGCTACGGATGTATCTTGAACTATTTAATCAATATTTCTCAATCATTTCAGTCGATTATGTCGGCCATTAGAAGAGTGTATCACTCTACGTGATAACGGAACTCTACCATATCGACCTTACCAACCTATGATTGAGAATGAATGTAACGTCTCGCAAGACTAGATGGAATTTTTAAATATAATTATTTAAGAAATTTTCTGATTAAAAAGGAGCCCTTCCACTCCGTTGGGTATCGAGCCCAGGTCCTTTCGATTGCCGGTCGAATGCTCTGTCATCTGAGCTACGGAGGTTCCACAACTTTTCTCACAGAATCTTGTAAACGCCTGTTCGGCTACGGATGTATCTTGAACTATTTAATCAATATTTCTAAATCATTTCAGTCGATTATGTCGATCATTAGAAGAGTGTATCACTCTACGTGATAACGGAACTCTAACATATCGACCTTACCAACCTATGATTGAGAATGAATGTAACGTCTCGCAAGACTAGATGGAATATTTAAATATAATTATTTAAGAAATTTTCTGATTAAAAAGGAGCCCTTCCACTCCGCTGGGTATCGAGCACAGGTCCTTTCGATTGCCGGTCGAATGCTCTGTCATCTGAGCTACGGAGGTTCCACAACTTTTCTCACAGAATCTTGTTAACGCCTGTTCGGCTACGGATGTATCTTGAACTATTTAATCAATATTTCTAAATCATTTCAGTCGATTATGTCGATCATTAGAAGAGTGTATCACTCTACGTGATAACGGAACTCTAACATATCGACCTTACCAACCTATGATTGAGAATGAATGTAACGTCTCGCAAGACTAGATGGAATTTTTAAATATAATTACACAGGCACACAAAAAAAACCAAGTCTCTGATATTTGAACGCGACACATATGTTCCCATGTAATTTGATCCGCTGATCACGAATCCGCGGTCCAATTGACCCCATGACATCTGGGTCAAGGGCATTTGAAGGTCAAAATTGAACACACACATTTGAGTTGAAAAAAATGACTAATCTTTATGTTTTTTGGGTCGCTGAATAATAATTCGAGGTCGGTTTGACCTCAAGTAGTAAAGGTCAAGGTCATTTGAAGGTCAAACGTGTTTATTTTGGAAATAATGCATTTTTGACTGCAGATTCTGAAAGAACGGAAAATTTTACGTCCAAAACTGTATTTTTTAATTTTTTAAATATGATCCAAAGGTCATTTCAAGGTCATTATAAGTGGTGATGTGGAGAATCAATTTAATCACTGCAAAAAATACCAAATTTTTATTTCCTTAACCAAAACGACTGTGGTAATATATTTTGGTGGTTGCTGGATCAGAATACGAGGTCTTTTTTGACCCCATCACACCTAGGTCAAGGGCATTTGAAGGTCGAAATTGGGAAAAATATCGTTTTAGTGGAATAAACTACTTATCATTATGTTTTTTGGTTCGCTGAATTCGAATTTGAGGTCGGTTTGATCTCAAGCTGTGAAGGTCAAGGTCATTTTAAGGTCAAACTTGTTTATTTTGAAAAGAAACTGCATTTTTGACTCCAGATTCTGAAAGAACGGAGTAGTATCTATCAGTAATACCTATCTTGTGTCAGCACCCAGGGCACCTCCACATGGTGACGGCGGAATGTACAGATATATATGAGAAATGTTATAAAAAAGAACTTTCTGTTCAAAATTCAACGTTTGCTCCAGAAACTATTTGCTGCTCTTGTTTTAATATGCTTATCCGATGGGATAAAACCAGAAATGATAAAATTTTGAAATATACTTCACCAGTAATATGGTCAATACCTGAATCCGAGAAAGATTGTTATTTTTGCAATACCAATGTTAAAGGATTCAACGTTAAAACAAAGTCACAGATATCATACGCACTAGTATCTTCCGTTGTACCAGCAAAATCTAGGGTAGAGTGTGCTGACGAAAAAATGGATACGAGTCCATCAATGAATGAAGCTTCAACGAGTAAAGAAACTGATAGGGAGGAATGGTTTGACAGTGTAGAAGAATCTCTCGATAGCTCCGACCAAGATGATCATGAAGAAGAATATGTTCCAAAATTGAGGGAGGAAAAAAATAAACCTGTAAAACTATTCAATCAAGAAAGTTTAAGTAATTTTATCAGGGATATGGGGCTTCCTAAAGATGCTTCTGAATACATGGCCGCTGTGTTGAAAAATCGAGGAATGCTTGAACGGGGAACGAAGTCATCAGTCTACAGAAATAGAGAAAAACAATTCCGTCAATATTTCAAGAAAGACGAAGAAGGCACTCTGGTATATTGCACAGATGTTTTAGGTTTGATGAACGAAATGAAAGAAGGTATTTATGTTCCTGAAGAATGGAGATTGTTTATAGATTCCTCAAAACGGAGTCTGAAGGCAGTGCTTCTCAATAATGGAAATGGGTACGCAAGTATCCCTTTAGCGCACTCAACGCAATTGAAAGAAAGTTACGAAAATGTGGAATACGTATTGGATAAAATACGATATAAAGAACATAATTGGCAGATTTGTGGCGATCTAAAAATAATAACGATTCTTCTTGGTCAACAGTCAGGATTTACAAAGTATCCCTGCTTCCTATGTTTATGGGATAGTAGAGATCGCGAAAACCATTATGTAAAAAAAAATTGGCAATCAAGAGCACAACTAGTTCCTGGAAGTTACAATATACTGAAACTGCCTTTAGTTGATCCCTCAAAAGTTTTACTTCCGCCTCTTCACATAAAACTTGGGCTGATGAAACAGTTTGTCAAAGCGTTGGATAAAGGTGAAAAATGTTTTAAGTACTTAGTGGAGCGATTCCCTCGATTAAGTGAAGCGAAGTTGAAGGAAGGGATATTCGATGGACCTCAAATCCGTAAAATGTTTAACGATGAAAAATTCATTGATACCATGAATGACTTAGAGAAAGCTGCATGGCTCAGTTTCCGAGATGTTTGTCAGAACTTTTTGGGAAATAACAAAAGCGATGACTACAAAACTATTGTAGCAAATATGATAAGAAACTATAAGTGTTTGGGATGTTTGATGAGTCACAAAGTTCATTTTATGCATGCTCATCTCAGCTATTTCCCTGATAACTTGGGAGATTACAGCGAAGAACAAGGGGAACGGTTCCATCAAGATCTGAAAGAGGCTGAAACTAGATGGCAAGGGAAATGGGACGTAAATATGTTGGCGGACTACTGTTGGTTACTGAAAAGAGATCGAGTGTCAGATGATGAAGAAGATGACGAGAGCGCAAAAAGAATTAGAAATCCGCTACACAGATCCTTCGAAAGTAAAAGAAAGCGTTATAGAAGAAAAAACAATAGCTAAGTCTCATATTTATAGTTCTGCAGAGATTCAGTTCTTTTTTTACCTTGATGGGGCGACCCTTATCTTGTCCTTAAGGAGACAGACGAACCTTATATTCTGGTTCAACGATCACCAAAATATATTACCGCAATAGTTTAGGTGAAGGGAACCATATTTTCGTATTTTTTGCAGTGATTAAATTGATTCTCCACATCACCACTTATAATGACCTTGAAATGACCTTTGGATCATATTAATAAAATTAAAAAATACAGTTTTGGACGTAAAATTTTCCGTTCTTTCAGAATCTGCAGTCAAAAATGCATTATTTCCAAAATAAACACGTTTGACCTTCAAATGACCTTGACCTTTACTACTTGAGGTCAAACCGACCTCGAATTATTATTCAGCGACCCAAAAAACATAAAGATTAGTCATTTTTTTCAACTCAAATGTGTGTGTTCAATTTTGACCTTCAAATGCCCTTGACCCAGATGTCATGGGGTCAATTGGACCGCGGATTCGTGATCAGCGGATCAAATTACATGGGAACATATGTGTCGCGTTCAAATATCAGAGACTTGGTTTTTTTTGTGTGCCTGTGTTATTTAAGAAATTTTCTGATTAAAAAGGAGCCCTTCCACTCCGCTGAGTATCGAGCACAGGTCCTTTCGATTGCCGGTCGAATGCTCTGTCATCTGAGCTACGGAGGTTCCACAACTTTTCTCACAGAATCTTGTTAACGCCTGTTCGGCTACGGATGTATCTTGAACTATTTAATCAATATTTCTCAATCATTTCAGTCGATTATGTCGGTCATTAGAAGAGTGTATCACTCTACGTGATAACGGAACTCTACCATATCGACCTTACCAACCTATGATTGAGAATTAATGTAACGTCTCGCAAGACTAGATGGAATTTTTAAATATAATTATTTAAGAAATTTTCTGATTAAAAAGGAGCCCTTCTACTCCGCTGGGTATCGAGCCCAGGTCCTTTCGATTGCCGGTCGAATGCTCTGTCATCTGAGCTACGGAGGTTCCACAACTTTTCTCACAGAATCTTGTTAACGCCTATTCGGCTACAGATCGCTGGGCTCGATACCCAGCGGAGTAGAAGCGTTCCTTTTTTCAAAGGAAATTTCTTAAATAATTATATTTAAAAATTTCATCTAGTCTTGCGAGACGTTACATTAATTCTCAATCATAGGTTGTAAGGTCGATATGGTAGAGTTCCGTTATCACGTAGAGTGATACACTCTTCCAATGATCGACATAATCGACTGAAATGATTTAGAAATATTGATTAAATAGTTCAAGATACAATGTCGAATTTTCGACAACCGACTCAAGCGTAAGTCGCTTTCCGACATTCGAATACAAGCAAGCGCTGAGTCGAATGTCGGATTTTCGACAAGCGACTATTGAAATGTAAATAAATACAGTAATGCTTTCTATATGTAAAGGAATATTTTAGGTTATGAAAAACAAAAAGCACTAAAATTTCACAAATAAAAAATTTAAATCTCGCATTTTTTTTCCTAAAACGTATAATATTTTATTGGACAAAACTGTTAAAACTTTTGCATACATTTACAACTCTGAAGGTTCTTGGATTTTGATGAAATTTATACTTGTATATATTGCTGGTCATCAAAAAGCAAGCAATCCGTATTTTTTATATCGGTCGAAAAATATTTCCAAGGGTTAATAACAATCCCTGAAGTTGAACCCTAAAATTGACTTTTATCAATTTTAACGTAAACTAGAAAATATTTTCGTGTTACATCAATTGCATGAATTAGCCTAATAACGTGCAATTAGTTTGACAAAGAAATATTGACTAGTTTAGGTTAAAATTGATAAAAGTCATTTTTAGAGGTGAACTTATAAATAGTGACTTATTGATCAATTTGCATGCAATTTTATAGGCAAATAAGTCCCAATCAAAACTAATACAAGCTTGAAAATAATAAAAGTTTTTGATTTGCCAGCTTGTTGATAACTATTAGTATGACTATTATTAAACGTAAGATTATGTTTCAAAGTTGATGAAAAAATTTAAATAAATAGATAAATATTTTTTAAATTCAAAGGAAAATTTGAGGTTATAAAAAGCAAACGACTAAAGTTGCGTGATTCAAAAATTAAAATCTCGCATTCTTTTTTCTAACAGGTATTTATTAGACAAACTGTTAAAATTATCGAAATTATATCGGTTGTCGAAAATCCAACATTCGACTCAGCGCTTGCTCGTATTCGAATGTCGGAAAGCGACTCACGTTTGAGTCGGTTGTCGAAAATCCGACATTCGACTCAGCGCTTGCTCGAATCGAATTCAATTCGACTCATTTCTCAGCTGAGTCGAATCGAAAATTAGTCGGTTAAATTCGACTAATGCACATCACTGGTATTAATAAGAGGAGGTGATAGTATATAAACTTAGGCTTTGTGCATAAGATGATCAGTTAAGTTCGTTTACGGGCATTAAAAATTAAATGAAATAAATTTATAATATAATATTTAATCAGGTCTTCGAGAGTAATCTTTCTTCTTTAAGAAATAACTTTCCCACGCGAAAGGCGTCTGTATAATCTGGTTAAAGTGCTGTACGTCAATTGGTCCTGGGAAAGTTTATGTTAAAAGGGTTGAGGAAATCTGGAAATCTGTTAATCTGTTCTTCTTTCATTTTTATTACTTTTTTCGATTAAGTACTTCAATTCATCTGTGTTTTCTAAATTTTGTATATGCCGTCTGTCGCGGAAGAAAGCTATTGCTTCAAGAGAGACTGATATGGCGCTGAAGTGGGGCCATGTGTATGGCACGCGGCAAAAGTTTTCAAACTCAAAGAAAACTAAAGGGTAAAAAAAAACAGCTGGTGTTAGAAAGGGTGGACGTAACACTTGATAGTTTTCATTAATATTGTTGTTCTTTTAGTCAGCAGTCCTAGGACTGGTTTGATGCAGCTCTCTATCCATTTCCATCCTGAGCGAGTCTTTTCATATCGTGTAAATAATATATTCACGCGAAAAAAATGTTTAACTGATACAAAGAAACATATCGCTGTTCCAGGTATATTAATTATCCTAACCATAAATATGGCTGATTTGACCTAAACCAACCCCTGTGACAGCTACACACTTTTTTCGGTGTGCATTATAAATGATTCATCACTTACGATTTAATTAGAACGTTCAAAATTTTGATATTTTAGAATTTCAAAACAATCATTCAATAAAAACATTATGACTAGGAATCTACATTAGAAACCACACGAGATATTACATATATATAATCTGGGCCCAAATTACAATATAGTCTCCCATATGGTACCTCATGTAGTTTCCCACATAGTTTTGAGTTTGTCTTTGGTTGAGGAACAGAGAACTGCATTTCCTGGGAAAATGTTGCTTGCTCACGTCAGCAGTGTTTTGCTATTGCCTTTCGCTGATCATTATAATATAATTAGCGCAGTAAAACTGAAAATAATAGCTGGGAATATGTTTTAAGGGAAGGGGGAAGCTACAGTAGTCAGAGGGATGTAACGGAATATTTGGGAAGTCTGAGTTGTGGTTGGTGTATGTCCCTGAAAAACTCTTTTAACATTCTTATCATGTGAGAAAATATTGGTTTTATGTAAAAAATCACTTTCTGATTTTTTATCAAATCTTTATCTTTTGAGACCCGTCGATTAAAAAAAAAAAAGGTTTTTATACGGAAGCTTGTATTCGCCAACCTGACACAGTGTCGCTAGTTGTTGGTCTATGTAGAGTTCTTAAATTCTCGAGAGTTTAAGTTGGAATATAACCGAGAATATTACAGAATTTAAAGAATATAAGAGAATATAAAGAGAATTTGGAGAATTTATGTTTTAAATATCAATTTATGTGTACTTATCAATTTTGAAAACATGTTTGTTATTAAATAAGAGGCATTTGATTGTGTACATGTGTTTGAAATGAAAAAGAACCTTGAAATTGTTTTACTCTCAAGATATTAAAACTTTTCACCGCTGAAATTTTAGGTTATGTTCACTTTGAATTTAGTACTAAAGATATTAAATTAACATTATCTCAATAATTATAAAAATTTCAATGAATTATATTAATTTCTTCAGTAAACTAAACGTCTTATTTGCATGCAATTCTTTAAACAATTTTTATTAGAACAAAATAGAACATTATTATATTTTAATTATGTAAAACACATTACTTTAATGAGCTTGAGAATCTTAGTAATCATTTCCAGCCTTTTGTTTTCATTTTCCTCAATACTGTTCAACTTTTTAAGACCTAGCATATAAAATATAGAGTAATATAGCTTAAGCTACATTTAAAAAAAATTATTTAACATTTGACCTTCATAAACGCTTAAATCGTAGTATAAAAACTTTTGAGAATGCAACTTTAGTAAAAAAATATTGATATCACTTATACCTATTCTCTACCTATTCCTAAGTATGTACCCATCGTTGTCGAAAAATATGAGGCTAACATATTATCATTAAGGTAGTTGTCGTGCCAAGAAACAGGTCTCTGAAGAAAAAAGTTCTTTTATGATTTTGAGACTTGAAATGATATCTTTAGTCGTTTCATATGAAACAGAAAAAATTATTTCTTATGGAGAAAATTTAAAAATCACGAAAAATAATACTTTTAACATTATTTGTTGTAATAGAATCTTTCCTTACTAAACCTTCTTATCAATTTTTTGAAAATAATTGAATAGCTATTTTGAAAAAAAATTCTTTTTGAAAAATTGCTTCAACGATTTTAATAACAGAAAACTGTACTTTTAAAATACCTTCTTCATTCATTTCTTCATTCTTGTATTGTAAAAAAAATGTCTATAAAGCGATAAAATCTGTAATTATATATATATATATTTTTTAAATTAGGAGATTAATTTTTCAGGTGAAGACCATCCTGCACCCGTAATTCAATTTTTCAAATTCTATCTAATCGTTTGTAAACTGAATAAGTGCTCCAATTTATATAAATAATATAATTGAGACATTTTAAAATAACTTTGTTAAGGTGTTTATTACTTTTTTTATAACCGAAATTTTTTTTGAAAGAATATCGAAAAAATCTGGATTTAAAAAAAAAAAACATCGGTGAAATCGATGTTGAACACTTTTGTATCCGAGGTTCCATAATATCGAGGTTTTGCTTTCGAGGTTCCATCCCTAGATTGGATTGAAATTTATCACACCTCTTGAGGGCCTAAAATGAAAGAATGAGTCCCTTAATCAGCCACATCCGACCAAAATTGTGAAAATAAGAGCGTTTTTTGGCATATTGAAATTAAAAAATTAAAAATTGCAATATTGGTGTCTGATAGACCTCATAAATCTCTACTCATCCTAATAACAATTACCCATTAAACAAAGGCAGACTAAGGGAGGGGGAGGGATGGTCCGCCAGGGCCCCTCAAATATGGGGTCCTCTTTTTGCTTGATGTATTCAAAACTGTAATACTTTTATTATTAATAAATCCATTGATTTTTAAAATTACCAAATAACCCTTTCTCTCTTTCTTTATGTACGCCACTACGATTAAACCATGATTAGAAGAGTTACAGTACGTTAAAACATAAAAACAGTCAATATCAAAATTCTATTTTCCAGTTGAATTATACGAGACATACAAATTTTAATCACAAAATTATTATTAAACCGCTTTAAAATTCTTAATATAATTATTAATTTTAAAGAATTTGAAATCTTTCTGTGGAAAAAAACCGGCAATTGAAAGAACTGGGCTCGAATCGCAGCGCAGTCAAAAGCGTCTTATTTCCACAGAAAGATTTCAAATTTTTAAAAATTTATTTAAATTTAAATCGTTAAAATTTATTTGCATTATTTGCGATATAGGAGTTTAAAATTGTCTACGAGGACACCTGTCGACAACGTATCCTATCTGTTACGATCCTCCGATAATGTAAGCAGTGCCAAAAATTTCAAACTAAACTACAATAATTAATTTGAAATAATGATTAATAATTCTTAATAAAGTAATACTTTGTACTTCAACTGTATTTATTTTACAATATACGCTATTGAATAATATTTGTAAAACAAAACATTACAAATTGCTATATAATTTATTTTTAATATTCTTTTCGAAAACTTTAGAGTACGAAAAAATGATATTATGATTACTCGTCGAAAGATTTTTCACAATCATATATATATACAACTGAACAGTGGCTTATAAGCGAGATTTCTTTCGGAATATGGCAAGCGAGAATAGCCGAGAGGCTTTGGGCGTTAGGATTGCGTTTAGTTATGTAGATATAGGTAGGGTTAGAGGGTTCAAACCCATCAGCGATTCTGAAATTTAATTCAATCGTGTGCGATTATAAATACGTACTTAAATACGTTACGTACTTAAATATGTGAAAATAAATAAGATATGATAATAATATATGTGTATGTGTTTCCACTGAAACCTTCCCTCTTTTGTTCTTAGTAGAACATATATTCCATTTATTCAAACGGAAATATTAAGTTCGCCGCTTAAAAACCACTATATTAATTTCTGATGCGTAAACCCTGTTTGCCTCATTTTGAAACGATATCATACTAAAATATAATTCATTTTTATAATTTACTCTAACGAAAAGTCTCTCAGTGTAGCCTTAGTACACATATATTAAAATTAGTATACCCGTAAAATAAAATTACCATATGCGTGTATTAAATTTCATGTACACGTATACTAAATATAGTACAGATTTTTCTCAGAGTGCATATGTGGCCGAAACGTTTGCCATACTTTTAACGTTTTTTTTAATTTTTTTTATATCTACCATTAATGATTTTTAATGTGAAAATAAAAAGAATCTGACCCTATGCCAAAATAACAAATTGAATAAAAATTCTAAAAAAATACTATTGAAAATTAATTAGTTGAGTTTGAAATTTCAGAGCAGTCGACCGGCAATCGAAAGACCTGGGCTCGTATCCCAGCGCAGTCGAAAGCGTCCTTTTTTTCCACAGAAAGATTTCAAATTCTTTAAATACTATTGAAAATCGAAAATTTAATTATTCAACCAGAATATGTTAAATGTGAACAAAAACGTAAGAATGAAAAATTGTTCGCTCTAATAAGTTCAACAAATTTTGTCTGACACAATTTCTGATAAATTATATATTTTCCATTTTAATTTAAAATAATACGATTAAAATTCAAAACTTTGGTTTTTTAACAAATATTTATAAGATACGAAAAAAGTGTGAAAATGAAAAGTCCTTTTTTGAATGCAAATGTAACTCCAATGGTTATAAAGTAAAAATCGAGCGCGAGTATTACGATGAGAATGCTTTTGTTAAGGCTGAAAGAGCCTTAAGTTAATCGAATTTCTTTTTTCATTTGGAATCATACAAAAATTTAGTAATTTGTATGTAAAAGAAATAGAACACCGAGCGCAATGCGCGAGATTCACAT
This sequence comes from Diplolepis rosae, assembly GCA_030998225.1. Lineage (NCBI taxonomy): Eukaryota > Metazoa > Arthropoda > Insecta > Hymenoptera > Diplolepididae > Diplolepis > Diplolepis rosae. The sequence continues at coordinate 4,785,112 of JAPYXD010000608.1, read as the reverse complement.
ATTTTAAAAAGTCATTTCTAATCCACATGTGGCTCTGATGGATATAAAGTGAAAATTCTAGTGCGAAGCGCGAATATCCTAATGAGAATATGTTCCTTAAGGCCAATGGAGCCTTAAGTAAATTAAATTTCCTTTTTGGATTAATAAAACCAAAATTTTAGTAAATTTGACAAAATTTGATTCACATTTATAATATTATAAAATTGAATTGAGTTTCAGTATCAAATTAGAAGAAGTAAGCTTGAATGTATGCGAAGTCCAAATAGATTGGAGCGCGGAGCACGATGTTCAAATATTTCGTGTTTTTGAAAAAATCAAAAATTCTAATACTGGTTTTTGATAGTGCTTATAAATCTCTACAAACTATCTTCATAACATTCTTTGATTAAACCAAAATTGGAAATGATACAGCATGTTGAAACTTGAAAAATGTCAATATCAAAATTCCATTTTCCAGTTAAATTTTACGAGACATGAATAAAAGTTACCATACAAAATTATTTTCTACATTAAGATCTACAAATTTGAATTGCACACGGAAAAAAATAGTTGAAGTAATTTTACTCAACTCTGTCGATTAAGGTGGCTTGATCGTTTGGTGTCGTATGAAGTGAGGGGAACCGTGGGGGCACGTGTTACATGAATGCTCATTGCTACTTATTTTTTTAATAATCATATGTATTATAGTAACATCTGAGTAGAAGGGTAAGAAATCGCGGAAATGTCCCCGGAAAAAAGCGATAATAAAAAATTATTAGTTTCACCTTGAGGCGATTTCTATATTCTGTACCTTTTTCGCAATTTTCTCTTGATTGAAGTCGTTAACCCTTCATTTTTATAATACTAATAGATTCCTCGAAATCGAAAGTACTAGTATATATTTGATTTATTGGGACTTGTGATTTTTTCCGGAGTTTCGCCGATTTTGACAAGGAATCCCATAAGACTACGTGTTAAACTGACATTTTTTCGGTAGCGATTTTGTCGGCAATGACATCGTCAACCACGGTATTTCTTTTTTCCAAATGAATCTAGCATATTTTATTAAGATAATCTCTAAGTTTCAGAGCATTCTATAATTATTTTCAAAAACGATCAAGCCACCTTAAACTTGGGACATAAGGACATTTGAACATCTATTAAATCCTAGTCGGGTAAAATCAATTTGATATATACCTAAGTCACCCAAAGTGAATAACAATAAGCGTTACATAGGGAATAGTAAGGAGTTGAGTAAAACGTTATCGACGACAGGGCACCAACATGCGTCAGTGGGTTAACATGAAATGTATAAGTATATCACCGACGCTTGAGGTGCTTCAAACCGTAGTTGGGTAAAATAAGCATCGGGCGTATTATTTGAACTGGCAATGGTATGGTTCTCTCAAGTAAAGAAAAATTCTTACCTCGAGCCTGCCAATAGTCGTCCGGTACATACATAAACAACTTACAAATACATTCACACCATTCAGACGTAGCCAATCACATTTCAAATTACAAATACACTTAAACATATAGCCTTACATATATAAACCTAATAACTACACTTATATATAGTACGATACGCTTTCGTCGAATCACACACGCTCGCTTACAATGCTTAGATATAAAACTTGGAACTTTCTTATATAGTGACTGTAAGGGTTTATTCAGAGCTTGTGAGAGTAAGTGCCGTCAATAAAATTTTTTAGCCTTATTTAAGTAAAAATAAATCAACTTTTTTCATCAATGATTAATAAAATATTTTTGAAAATTATATAATTAATCAATTATTATAACTATGATTATTGATATATGTAATATAATTATTAAATTATATTTAGTATACATTTTTATTATAACGACGTATGAAGTTTAGTGAAACTGAATTTTCAAATTTACATTAAAAAATTGCATTATTATTAAGAAGTATCTTGTATAAAAACATTTAAAAGAAGGTTCTTTTATTTTCTGTGTTTTATATTTTCAAAATATGGATTTTACATTTGCGAATTCCAAATTATTATTCTGCCTGAGTAATTTATGTGATATTTCATATTTCATGTAATACACTTATCGACTTTTTACATTCTCATCATGGATGAGAAGGTATTGGTTTTATGTGAAAAATGACTTTCGAAATTTTCATCAAATCTTTACGTTTTGAGACCCCCTCGATTTATCAGATTGAATTGAGCTTTGGTATACTTTATCGGAGCCGAAAAAGTAAGGACAAGTTCGTTAACCAGCCACATCCAATCAAAATTGAGGGGTTGAGCACTACTTTTGTGTTTTTGAAAATAATTTTTTGAAAAAATCAAAAATTTCAATACTGGTTTTAGATAGTGCTCATAAATCTCTAAAAATTATCCTGATAACATTTTTTGATTAAATCAAAATTAGAATTGTTACAGCATATTCAAATTCGAAAATAGTCAATATCAAAATTCCATTTTCAAGTTAAATTATACGAGATACGAAAAAACGTTATGATACAATATTATTGAATAAATAAAGACCTACAAATTTGAATTGTAACATTTTTTCATAAGTTGCATATTTTTCTTTTTAATTAAAAAAAAAACTATTGAAAATCCAAAATTCAATTTTTTAACAATAATATGTAAAATAAGAAAAAAACGTAAGAATACAAAGTTGTTAGTTTCAAAAAGATCTACAAGTTTTGTCTGACACAGTTTCTGATAAAACATATATTTTTCGTTTCAATTCCAAAAAACACGATTAAAATTCAAAAACTTCATTTTTTAGACAAAATATGTGAGATACAAAAAAAACTTTGAGATGAAAAATTGTTTGGCTAAATAAGGTCTACACATTCTTATCGAGAAATTTCTCGACAGGATGTATATTTTAATTTTTTGATTTTTAATATTGAAAAAATTTGATTTTTTTCACCAAAATATGTGAGATACGAAATAAGCGTTGTTCTGCAAAATCGTTTCCTTAAATAAAGCCTACGATTGTTTTTCCTTTTTGAGATATTTGGAAGAAAATAAATTTATCAATAATCATGTAATTTATTAAAAAGTTACAAAAATGCATACAGAAAATCGAGCGCGAAGCGCGAGTGTCATGATGAGAATGTGTTCCTTAAGGCCGATAGAGCCTTAAGTAAATTGAATTTCCTGTTTCACTTAAACTGAAAAAGAAACTTAGTGAATTTGAGAAAATGACTAATTTACATCATCTTTAATATCATTAAATTGGTTTGAGCTTCAGTATCAAATTATAAGAAATAAACTTAAACGTATGCGAAGAGCACAAGACCGCGCGAAGCGCGAGGTCCAGAAAGAACGGAGCGCGAAGCGCGACGTTCAAAAATTCCGGAGCGCGAAGCGCGACGATCGAATCGCGCGCCCTAGGCGCGCGAAGCGCGCAATGAGAATGTGCCCGCAAAGCGGGCAGATTTTTTTTGTTTAAATTTTCATAATATCAATTTAATTTTAAGATGTAGCTGTTGAAATAAATCTTGCTATTCACGGTTTACTCAACTCTCGATTGAAGCGTAGAATAGACTGAATGGAAAGCTCTACAGTTTTTGTGATTTGATAAAAGACTGGTTTTTTTTATAATTATACTACGAGTAATAATATATATATTTAGAAATTTTCAATGCACGTTTTCAAACTTTACCCCACACTTCTGAATTTTACTCAACTTTGATTCATTCTTGAACATTTTATACATCACAGATAAATACAGTGATACTAAATAACTTCTAACTTGTCCTTATGTCCCAAATTTGATCGGAAGTTGAGTAAAATTACTTCAACTATTTTTCTCCGTGCAACATTTTTTCATAAGATTTAATGTTCTCGTCTAGCACAACCCAGCAAAACTCATGTTTTTTGAAAATTAAAATTTTGGGTAATATGTTTAAACAAATTTCGAAATGGACGAAAATGAATTTATTTTCAAAAGGATGCGTCTGAGAGAAAATTGTTGAGGGGGAGATTTATAGTGCTCGCCTAGCAAAACTCAGCACAACTTCTGTTTATTCAAAATTAAAATTTTTGAAGATTATATGTTTAAACAAATTTCGAAATTGACAAAAATGTATTTATTTTCAAAAAGATGCGTCTGAGAAAAAATTGTTGGAAAGGAGATTTATTGTGGTCGCCTAGCACAATTCAGCACACCTTTTGTTTTTTCAAAATTAAAATTCTTGATAATTATATGTTTAAACAAATTTCGAAATTGAAAAAAATGTATTTATTTTCACAAAGATGCGTCTGAGAGAAAATTGTTGGAAAAGAGATTTATAGTGCTCGCCTAGCAAAACTTAGCACAACTTCTGTTTTTTGAAAATTAAAATTTTGGGTAATATGTTTAAACAAATTTCGAAATTGACAAAAATGTATTTATTTTCAATAAGATGCGTCTGAGAGAAAATTGTTGCATAAGAGATTTATTGTTGTTTATTTATTCAGCACAACTTTTTTTTTTTTTTCAAAATAAGTACTAGGATAGAAATATAAACCCACAAAATTTTAACCAAATCTTACCAAATGGTCCAATATCTGAAAAACTTGAAAATCAATATTTCAGTCCTTATAAAATTTTATAAGTCTTGGGAAAAGGCAATGTTAAAATTCAAATAAAAAATAAGCCAAAAGTAGTACACATTAATCGACTTAAACGCGCTCGATTAGATGAAAAAAATTTGAAATTCTCGTGAATATTTTGAACCCTATAAAACAAGAAATTTCTTATGTACGTTTAATATGGAACATTTTTGAAATTTCAATTAATTACTATCACTTATCCACTTATATTTTTTAGTTTTTCATGCTTTTATAGCGTATTGTACATAATTACATACTCTACCTCTTATTTAAGCTGTGATAATCAATTTTCGAATTATGAATAAAATAAAATATATCAAACAATTATAGAAATTTTGAACAAAGACTACGTTTTCATTGAATAATATTACATTGTTAACGAAATAGGGGATTTAGAGGGTTTCCAACGAGCATTCACCCGAGTTATAAAGTAACTAATCTCCCATTCAGTTATCATACTATTTTCTTTACATACCGCGAAGGGGAATGTGATTTCAGTGCCTGGCGCGAAACAGAAAAAATGATAGGTTCCATGATCGATGGATGCAACCACGTCATCAACAAATACGTGGAATTTCCATCACATGGTTTCATTTTTATTGTCGATTGAAGCAAAAAAATGTTGTGTGTGGTGATTAAACACTTATATTTGAAAGGCTTAACGTCGAAAGAGATCAAAGTTGAGTTTGATGAAGTTCATGGCACATCTGCTCCTGTGTTTGCAACTGTTTGCAATTGGGTAAATGATTTTAAACGTGGCCATACATCCACAAAAGGTGAACATCTTTCAGTACATCCAGTGGAAGTGACTACCCCCGAAATGATTGACAAAATCCACAATATGATTTTGAAATTGAGTGTGAAAAAAATCTCGGCAAGATGGGTGCCGCGTTTACTTTCAAAGAAGAATAAACGCAATCGTGTGGTCGACTCTGAGGCTATTTTGGTGCTTTTTCGTCGCAATCTTGACGAGTTTCTGCCTCGGTAAATAACTGTGGACGAAACATGGATACACTGTTACACTCTAGAGACAAAGGAACAGCCAAAACAGTGGGTTGTTGAAGGAGAACGGGCTCCGAAGAAGGCGAAGACGGTAAAATCGGCCGGTAAGGTGATGGCCACGGTTTTTTGGGATACACGCGGAATCATTTACACCGATTACTTGGAAAAAGGGCTGACGATAACTGGAGCGTATTATGCGTTCTTATTGTACCGGATTTGGCACACGGTGAATTTTTTTTCCAAACTTGAAAAAATGACGCGGTGGACAACGGTTCACGTCAAACGAGGAGGTCATAGCCCAAGTAGATGCCTATTTTGAGGGCGTTCCGAAATCCTACTCTTTGGACCCTTTAAAAAAGTTGGAGAAACGCTTGGAAAAATGTATAGAGTTAAAAGGAGATTATTTTGAAAAATGAAAAAAACTTTACACAAAATAATTTGTTTTTCTATCTTTTTATAAGGACTTATTAAACGACCCTCGTATTATACAGATTATAATTTGGTGTATCTGCTGAAACGTCAAATAAAAATAAACTTTATCGAAGCTGACTCGAGGTTTCGGGATTATCCTCGGTGACACCAGCGTTACTTATGGTGGCTCCAGAATGAGCACCTGTCGTCTCCTGACGCAATATCTATAATTTTGCTACCCTGAAAAAAAGCTTTGCGTGCAAAAAGAAAAAAGCGAAGCAAGAAAAAGGGTGCCTGCTAGGGTGGTTGGATTCGGATTTGCGCGGGCGACTCGTCTCGTTAGGACTCGTGAATCCTGCTGATGTCCGATGGTAAAATAACAATCTTCCTTGGCGGCGCCTTTCAAGCTGACTGAATAAAACAAAAAAGGAAAACGGCAAGAAAAGAGAAATAAACGATTTTCCACTAGCCTAGGGAAAAATGGTAAAATCTTGGAAGTTTCAGGCTCCGTTAAAGTAATATTTATCCTCGGGACAGTTAATAAAACAATGTGGTTTCTACGTAACTCGAGTCGCTAAGTTCGAATTCGACATTAAAATTTTCCTGCATTATCTTAAAATTCTCCTAAGCTAGGGAAATTCTGAGGTAAAAACACAAGGTTTAATAAAGGCGGGCTAGGTTCAATGCTGACCTTTAGCGCTGAGCCCGTTTCCTGTTTCCCGAAGACTTTATAGAAACTTGACACCTGGTGTTCAATCTTATGTATATATTTTATTGTAATGTAAGTTTGTGTTTATATAAAAATGTTATTTTACAATTTAGGCTTCAAAGGAAAGGGGATTTATATGTTTCCTGACATCCACAAAATTTCAGTTTATTTCAAAGGGACAATGTCAAATAATATACGGAGATCTTGTACGGTAAATCTACCATCTGTTTAGCCATAATGTAAAGATGAGCAATTCCAAAATTCTCACGTTCGACCGGCCATAAACAGAATAAATCATCCCCGAGCATTATTGCGTTCTCGAGAGACAGCTCTTTCCTCCGAAGCTAATGTCAACCAGCTATGACTGTTTCAAAGATTTTTCCCAAAAAGGGGGCTGGCTCAAATTGTGTTTGTTTTCCGCTCGAGGTAGTTTTTTGCCGGGAGAGACCAGTCGCTCGAAGACATTCAAGCTGTTGGTACAATCGAATCGTCTGAGATAAATTTAAGCACTTTGTAAAAATTGACTTTTTTCTTACTATCCTTTTCCTCCCAAGGATTTATCCAACCCTTTATTAAATGAATGTATTACTCATTTTTATATCAGTGGTATTGTGTATTATTTAACGAACATTAACTGTACGCATATCACGCGTAAACCATTATTTAAAATTTTCTAACATAAATAGTTGAATCACGTTAAGTTGGGGTTCAACCTACATTCCACCGAGGTAGAACAATCTGCGGTTCTCTATCCCACACGACTGCACTTGTAGCAAAAAATTTGCTGCTCCTTGTTGCACTTGGTGCCGGTATGCCATTAGAAATGCAATTTCTACAAATTATTGCCGACGAGGTAGATGGTGCTGAGCAGATAGCATCTACATTCATTTTCGTCGCGTTTGGTTTTGTCTATCTCGGCAGAGGAAGTCTTTTCGCGGCCTTATCTCCTATCTTCCTATCTAGTTTCGAGTAATAATATATATTTTTAGAAATATTTCATGCATGCATTCATACTTTACTCTACACTTCTGAATTTTACTTAACTGTGATTCATTCTGGAACATTAAATACATCAAAAATAATTACAGTGATACTAAATAATTTCCAACTTGTCCATATGTCCCAACTTTGATCGAAAGTTGAGTAAAATTACTTGAACTATTTTTCTCCGTGCAAGTATGAGGACAGCGCAGTAGATCCAATTGCACTTTCGGTAATGTTTAAGTAATTTCTCACTGACTACTGCAAGTGCATTTCTTATTTTTAGGTCAATCACAGTTACGTCACATTTCGCGTCTATTTTTTAGACAGTTTTTTGAGTTTGACTGAGTAATAAATTGAAGCCAATGATGAACAGAGGAAGAGACATATTTCTGCCCAGAAAGAGCTTTTAAAGAGGATTTAAATGATTTTAGGTGTTTATATGCAGCTTCGAGAAAAGTTCAATCAGATAAGCAATATTTTTGCAGACCTAGATTTGAGATTCAGGTGCTCTCCGCAATTTTTTTACCTTTTTGAATCATGTCATGAGTGGCATACCACCTTGTCTACCTGTCTACAGTAGAAACTAAATATGCTGGGTCAGTGAAGACACAGCAGCATTCTAGCTTGTGACGTAATTGTTCCGAGTACTTGATTTTGATAAATGATTCTTTTAATTTACAGACCGATGATAGATTTTTTAGTTTTTCAGAGGATATTATGAATTCCGTTTCATTATCAGTGTCAGTTTCCTTTATCTCATCAATGGTTTGTATTTCCAATTCTAAAAGGAATTCTCAAGCACCTAGTTTCTCGCTGTGAGCCATGCACCTAAAACGCTGTCTATGTCGAAAGTTGTTCCATACAAAATCACCAGTGCCCCAAATTCTTTAATAAACGTTTTATTGCTCACACCATTATCATGAGTAATTCCTGCTTTCTTCTTTTGTTGTCTGTATTTTTTGACGATGGCATGCAAGAGATTTGCTATATGGGGCAAAATTTGTCAAGTGTACCCGCCTAAAATTTTTGTCACCGATTTCCTAGAAAGTAAACGAAATTATTGTCCTAGTGAACCTCTTTTAATTCCCCTTTTAAAGGGAAGAAGTCAAGCTTTTTTTAAACATAATTTTGGAAAAAAAATTAGCGGCCGCACTTGGAGAAAAACTCAAAAATATGTTTAAAATTAAGAAATGAAGTTCAAATAATTTTTTTATCTAAAACCATTGCTTTCAGCGTAAATCTGATGAAAAAACGTTTCCAAGACCTCCATAAAAAAATTAATTTGGATAACTTTTGTAGAAGTTATGGTTAATTGAGTATCAGCGTGCGCGGTAAAAGGTTAAAAATTCGAGCCCCTTTATACTGAAAACCCGTCGTACTAGAGACATTCTCTTAGGGGAATTAAAAGAGGTTCACTAGGACAATAATTTCGCGGACTTTTAAGGAAATCGAAGACAAAAAGTTTTTAGGCGGGTACACTTGACGAATTTTGCCCCATATCTTTTCCGGTGTGGCCTTCGTTTGATGGAGCAAGCTTCAAACTTAAAGATTGGAGCTATAATGACCTTTTTCAAAGGTATTACATTATTCATTAATCATTTATGATAAAATAATACTACACTTGAGCTAAATCAAATATACAATTAATAAATTTTTTAGGCATATTGAGAACACTTTCAATTTATTTTATAACATTTTTAATTTTAAGGGTGATTTACCAGAGAAGACCAAGTCTTCACGGAGAAAAAAATCTGAGTATAATAGCAAGAATACTGATCATGCTTTCATAGCAGGTTTCGTTCTTACTGTCCTAGTGAAAAATTCATACATTTTAAGCAGAGATCCCTTCATGCTAAAAAAGTTCTAAGTTTCATGCTTTTAGAGCAGTTGTGCTTCGCAAAAATAGGTCGAAATTCGCCTTGCTATGGTTGCAGGAAACTCATCCTATTTCAGCACAAGTTCTCTTACAACCGAGATGTTAGGCCATGCCTACTTTCGAACGCAGCACCTCCTGTGTTCTCTCGGTTGTAAGAGAACATGTTGTTGTGTGAGAATATTGCTCTGACAGCATATGACAGTAGCAATAATGGCATGCGCTTGTTTCTTTTATAATACAAACATTCCTTGCTATAAATGCATGACTTCATGCTAATAGTGGTACCGACTCATCAAATTTTGCACATTAAGTTCGGTGCTTTAATAGGAAGAGCTCTGCTAACTATAATAGTTAGATTTTTGTCTCCCCGTTAAAATTCAAATTTTTTTGAAAGCCAAAAGTAATGCTCAATACCGTTTTTCTCAAATAATGAGTTGGGAATAAATTTTCTTCGTATTCTCCTAGATTTTGAAAAGGATAAAAACATGCTAACTGAACTGTAACTCTGTTTATAAAAGTATTGCAAAGATAAAAAATGTAATATTGTGCATCTGATAAATATTTTTTTTATTACAAAATATATATTCGTAATAAATAGACAATTGTAAATATAAAAATTTACAAATACAATTTATGGTAAAAAAACAATACGGCTTAAAAAAATAGAAAATATTTCTGCAAATCGAATATAATATATATAATATATATATATGCCTGCGGCCTCTGCTAACTCACGCAATTTCACTTTTGGATCATCTAATATGATGATGTCATGGATTTTTTTGATGATTATTATATATGTATAATATAATAATATATTATATAATATATATAAAACATATTGAGATAAAATCTATTTCAAGCAAGAATGTATATGAAAATAAATTGATGATAAAAAAGATATAAAAGTATGTGTATATGTAGGTTTACTGATTAAAAATGGTGAAAATCAATATTTAGATTTATAATCATTCCTGATTATAAGATCATAAGCGTTATTTTAATTTAAGATTATATTTTTCAGTGAAAATAAAAAAGAAATTCGATACATTTTGAAATTTTATTACAAAAAGGGAAGAATGTGAATCAGGCTGCTAAAAGAATTTGTGATGTTTGAGGACGTGTTGCAGTACTAGAGATTTGAATAAGTCCGTATGATGACACCACAAATTACATTTTCATAATTTGAGACAATTTTATTGTTTACTTTCAGAGTTACAGGCGATAGAAGCGAACAAGTTTTGATTTTTTTATTAAGGGGTCTACCCACATTACACGCTGAAATAAAATCTATTTTCACGAATTTTTTTTGAGAAGTTTATATTATAGATATTAATATGAAAATTGTGAGGCTAAGTAAATACACTTAAAATACATAAATAAATTTTATTTATTTATTTTAGACACTTTTTATAGATGAAAATGGTGATGAATCATAGGTCCTCAAAGAGTAGATAGGTGTGCGCTGTTGATGAAAACTCGGAGATGAATTGTCTGAAACAAAAAAATCAAACAGTTTTAGATTCAGTATGTTAATGGCTATAGCGCATATCATACGATTTTTCATTTTTGCAAACATAACAAAATGGCGGATATTTTTCGAAAAGAGATAAAAAAAACGTGTTTTTCTTTCACCGTTTTTTGCACACAAAATAAACAGTTCAAATTAAAATTTTAAAAAGTCCTTAATATGCGTTATAGTTATAGTTGTAAAGAATATGTAGTAAAAATTTCATAAGGATCGGCTCATTAGTTTCAGAGATTTTTTCAACAAGGCGTCGAAAAACGTTGTTTTGAGAAAAACCCGTTTGAACTTTTTTGTAATGAAAAATTGTTAAAAAAACTCCCCTGAGCTTAATCAGCGATGCCTATACCATACAGTATGCCTTCTGTTGCCTTATAATATTCATTTTTATCCAAAATAGCCTGTGCCCGTTGAGATCTGGCTTCTTTGGAATTGGTAATATGGGTAGATCTCTTAAAATGGAAAAAAGTCAATTTTTTGTGCTGATTAAACACTGTTTCCGAATCGCAAAATATACCGTGCAGACGAAACATTGGCTTGATAAATGTTATGGGGAACCTTCTCCATCGATGCAAATGGTTGAGAAGTGGATTGGTGAATTTAAACCAGGTCGTACGAGCACAAATGATGGTAAACGATCGAGAAGGCTAAATGACGTAACCACTCCATAAATCATCAAAAAAATCCATGACATCATATTAGATAATCCAAAAGTGAAATTGCGTGAGTTAGCAGAGGCCGCAGGCATTTCAATTAGGTTAGTGATTAAAATTTTGCATGAGGATTTAGGCATGGGAAAGCTAGACACAAAATGAGTGCCGCATTTGCTAACAATCGTTGAAGTTGTTTGAACCTTTTTCACTGTGATCCAAATAAGTTTTCGCGCCGATTAGTGACCATCGATGAAACATGGATCCACCATTACACACCAGAATCGAAGCAACAAAAAAAACAGTGAGTTGGACCCGGTGGAACTGCCCCAAAGTAAGTAAAGACACAACAATTGGCTGGAAACGTTATGGTTTCTCTTTTTGGGATTTCAGTGTCATATTGTTTATTGACTATTTGGAAAAAGGAAAAACAATCAACATTGACTATCACTATACTGTGCATTATTGGACTGATTGAAAGAAGAAATCACAAGAAAACGGCCTCATTTGTTGAAGAAAATTTACATTTTTAACCAGACAATGCACCAGCTCACAAATCAATAAAAAAAGATGGCAAAGATCAATGAAATACGCTTCGAATTGCTTCCCCACCCACCTTATCCTCCAGATCTGGCCTATAACGACTTTCATCTGTTCCCAAACTTAAAGAGATGGCTCTAGGGATAGAGATTTTCATCAAATTAAGAGGTCAAATGAGAAACCGATGGCTATTTTGAAGGCCTTGACAAATCGTATTACAAGAGAGGCATCGAAATGTTCAAAGATCGCTGGACTGAGTGCATCAAGCTAAAAGGAGATTATGTTGAAGAATAAAAAGAATTTTTTCCAGACAAGTTATTTTTCTTTTGTCATCCTACGGACTCATTAAACTCCCTAGTATCAGTAAGTGTAGCACAAAGCTGGTTAAAGCATTTTCAATCTGGAAAGTTTGATGTCAAAGATACTCCTCGCTCTAGTCTACCAATTATTGCAAAAGTTGATAAAATTATCGAAAAAATTAGGCAAGACTGTCACATTAGCAGTCGTGATATCGCTAAGGGATTGAACATCAACCGCAAAAAAGGTTCAAACCATTCGAAGGAGGCTGGATTCAAAAAAATACTTGATGCTTCAATACCACATGAGTTAACATTGAAGAATTTAATCGATCGAATTTCTACCTACATATCGTTAATAAACTTCCTTAAAATAATGAAAAAATTTGTTTCACTGTTGCATTTAAATACGAAGAAACTTTTTCCCCAACTCATTATTAAATAAAATCCGAACATCCGAAATAATATATTACACTAATGTGGTATCAAAGAAAAGTCTTTTCCTGTTTTCTTGATTTTCTGATTAAAGTGAGAGAAATCGAATTGAAATGCAGTAATTAGAATAAAGTTGCTCCATTTCAGTTTCCATTTTCCAAAATATTAAGATTTAAATTATTTTTATTTTGATAGCTTTTGCTGTCACTTGACTTTTCCCAGGTGCTTGTACGGTATCGCGAGAAATTTGACACGATCCGATATTAACAATTGAATAAACCAGCTGATCATGCTAAAAATAGCAGTCGATTCCAAACGAATCACATTTTAAAATTGTTTTCAACTTTTCAAGTATAATAGTTCAACAAGTTTTGATCTCTTCAAAAATTGAATAACATGTCAGGTGTAAAAATAAGTTTCCGCCGTTTGACAAAAGTTGGCGTCACCAGTAAGTTTTGGTTGAAATTGACAGATGTAAAACGTCACTGTCGTAAGGTTGGACCTCTGTCAACAACATAACCTTGAAATGTTAGTGAATTTTTATCAGTATAATATATTCTTTTGTGTGCGAAAATGTCGAGTTTTGAGCCAATAAGCGTCATTTACGAGACCTTCTGATTTACTTCTTCAATTTGAAGAAATCTGTAGCTGAGGCGTATCGATTCCTTGTAGAAACATATGGTAAGGATTTCTTAAGTGAGACAAGTTGTAGTAAGTGGTTTCAAAAGTTTAAGAACGGTGAATTTGACATCGAAGACAAAGAACGTAGCGGAAGGCCGAAAGTGTACGAAAACGCGGAATTGGAAGCATTATTGGATCAAGATTCGTGCCAAACGCAAGAAGAACAATACGATGGACAATGCTTCAAATAAAATATAAGGTTCGACGAGTTGACTTCGTCCTCGGCAAAGTCGGAAAGCCATCATACTTAGCCCTGGGGAGGTATGAGAGTTATTACCCCCAGGGTTGCATACTCACCTGCGATCGGAACAGGATCCTTAATGTGTGGGTCTCTCATATACTTATGGCATCTATGAATAAAACTATAAAATCTTCAATTCGACAACCTAAAGGTAGAAAATCACAAGTGAATTTTCAAGCGTCCACTTCAAAACATCATTGTGACAGAGACGATGATTTATTCTGCTACGTATGCAGTGAATTCTATCCATCAAAAACTCTTCGGACAATTTCTGAGCATATCATGACAATTTACAAAGATTGTTCTGATCTTAGAATTGCTGAACAGAATAAGGAATGTGTGCCACATAAAATATGCGAAAACTGCAGATCACATTTAAAAATTTGGCTTAATAGTAAAAATATAGAAGATCTAAAACTAAAAAGTACAACTTTATGGGCAGAACCCACTCGTGAAGAGGATTGTTATTGCTGCAAGAACGATGTAACTGTATTCAATGGAAAAAATAGAAAAAACATTGCTTACGTCGATGTTCCGACAGTAATAGGACCCAGTAAGATATGCAAAAAAGATAAGCAAGATATAGGAAAAATCGAATGTATTTCTTCTCTGGAGAGCTTAAGATCCAAGAAGACGCTAGTGAAGAAGAATACTCCATTGAAACTGACATTGATGACGAATATGTAGGAAGCAAAGGTAAGAAACTACAACCTTTTTCAAAAGAAGAAAAAAAAAGAAACTTACTATAGGAATATAGAAAGAGATTTCAGGGAATATTCCACAAAAGAAGAAGAGACATCATTAGTTTACTGTCACAATTTAAATGGATTGACGGATTAATTGAAACCAGGGATTTACAAAGCCATTGAATGGAGATTATTTATAGATTCTTGTGAAAGAAGTTTGAAGACTGTCTTACTTCACAATACGTATATGTTTGCTCTCGTACCAGTAGCACATTCAACTACGTTGAAAGAGAATTACGAAAATGTCAAGTCTGTATTGGATAAATTGAAATATTCAGAACGCAATTGACGAATTTGTGGGGATTTCAAACAAATTGAGCATAATTATGAGTCAGCAATCAGGTATCGTTAAACACCCATGTTTCATATGCTCATGGGATAGTAAAGACCGACCTTATCATTATAAAAAGATTGATTGGCCACTCAGGAACGCTTTTAATCCAGGATCAAAGAAGATCATCAACATCCCTCTAGTAGATCCTGCGAGAGTTTTATTGTCACCTCTGCATATAAAACTGGGCATGGTATCAGCATTAGGAGAAGAAGATAGCTGTTTCATATATCTTCAGGGCTAATTTCCAGAACTATCAGATGCAAAACTAAAAGCAGGAATATTCGATGGACCTCAAATCCGGAAAATGTTGAGGGATCTGAATTTCGTCACAACTATGAACAAAAAGCAAAGAGCAACTTGGTTGAGCCTTAAGAAGGTTGTTAAAAACTTTTTACGGAACCAAAAGAGTGATAATTACAGAAAAATTGTGAGAAATATGATACAGAACTTTATTAAAATAGGATGTAATATGAGTTTAAAGTTAAATGTATAAAATTCCCATATTGACTATTTTCCAATCAATTTTGGTGACTATGGAGAAAGGAATTAAAAGGAAGCGGAATCCGTTACGTCGTTCGTTGGCAGATAAAAGAATGCGACACTCAAAAAGGGGGTGAATCATATTATGTGAAAATAATGAGGAATTGAAAAGAACTGGCTCTGATATCGGACTCAGGAACGTAGTAAACATATGATACGACCAATTTGCATTGATGAGATTCATATTTGACCTAAAATTACAATTTTCCATGTTTTTTGAGGTTAAAGACGGAATGTGAAATGATGGGACCAAACCGACTCCAAATTCGTACTTAGCGACCTCGAAAACATAGGATATGACCACATTGAATTTAAAAAATTCATGTTTGACCTGAAATTATTAATTTGTCACGTTTCTTTTGAGATTAGGGACGAAGTTTGACTACCAAAGTGTACTTTCAGAAACTCATATTAGGTGGTCCCAGAAGTAATTGCCGATTTTTTCATACAAATTAAATAAGTTTTTTTAAAATTTTTGATCAATGATATATTTTCCATTTTGTTCACTGACCTTTTGACATCTTTCTGATAACTTCATGATTCCACTGTTATAGAACTTCTGGTCTTTATCGGCAAAAAACTAAACTAAGTGCGATTTCACAGCTTCATCATCATTGAAAGTTTTACCATTCAAGGAGTTCTGCAAAGATCGAAATATATAGTAAACTGATATTGCAAGGTCAAGGCTATATGGTGGATGTAACATCACTTCCCAATGATCGTTTTCGAACGACGTTATTGTAAACAATCCATTTCTCTTCACCAGTGATAATTCGTTTTAAAAAAGGATCGAATTCATTTAAGAACGCGTTGTTGCGTTTTGTCAAATGAATTTCTTTCAAGCTTCTACGAATCTTTGTCCAGCATCTCCTGTTTTCGGAAACCGATGAATGGGCACACTTTCATTCTGACGCTTTTTGGTGGTAAATCCACAAACAGTACACTGAATTACATGTTTTTTACCCATGATAACGCACAATCAGGCACAATGAATTGTTAAATACTTGTAATGACTTGTGAATAACAATGGCGGAACTCATACAAAGCTACATTGACACCTCATCCATTGCAGATTGACCGGCCCTGTTTTTAAAGTGTTCTTAATGAAGTGACAGCTCCAACAGCTCTATTTTTCTGGTTTGTTTACATGCGCGTGGTTCGCCAACTTGAAAACAGAGATCACTCTCAATTCGTTACGCACACGGAGAAAAATAGTTGAATTAATTTTACTCGAACCTGTCGATTAAACTTAGGACATAAGGACATTTAAACATCTTTTAAATCCTAGTCGAGTAAAATAAATGTTATATATATCTAATTCACCCAAAGTGAATAACAATAAGCGTTACATATTGGATCTATAACTTAATTCGTGCGGTTTTTTCTTCAAAATTTGAACGTTTATTTAAGAAAAACATGTACAATAGTATTATTCAAAGCATTGCCCATCTGAAGCTATGACTTTTTCTCATCTTTCTGGCAATTTGTGGATTCCATCCCAAAAGAACTGCGACTGCTTGGCGGCCAAAAATGAATCAAGCCAATTTTTGATACCCTGTTATGATGTGAACCGTATTCTAGTGAGGGCGTTCTGCGTCGACCGGAACAAATGGTAGTCAGAAGGGGCAAGGTCTGGGCTATAAGGCGGGTGAGGTAAAACTTCCAATCCACTGTTTTCCAAATAGTTCTTAACTGGAATAGCAACATGGGGCCGAGCGTTGTCATGATGGAAAATTATTGCCTCGTGTCTGGTCGCATATTACGGGCGTTTTTCGGCTTCAAGCGGATTAATTGTGTTCGGTAGCGTTCTCCATTGATGGTTTTACCCGGTTTTAGCAGCTCATAATACAGCACACCCTTCTGATCCCACCAAATACAGAGCATTACCTTCGCACCATGGATATTCGGCTTTGCCGTTGATTTGGCTGGTTGGTCGGGTTTCACATATGATTTTTTGCGCTTGGGGTTGTCGTAATGGATCCATTTTCCATCACCAGTAACAATCCGATGCAAAAATTACTTCTTTTTGTGGCGTTCCAGCAGCATTTCGGACATGCAAAACCGTCTTTCAACGTCTCTCGGCTTGAGTTCATGTGGCACCCAATTTCCTTGCTTTTGAATGTATCCGGCTGCTTTGAAACGTTTTGAAATGGCTGCTTGAGTGACTCCCAAAGATTCTGCGAGCTCTTCTTGCGTTTGGCAACAATCTTTATCGAGTAATGCTTCCAGTTCGTCATCTTCAAACTTTCTTGACTGCCCAGGACGTTCTTCGTCTTCCAAGCCAAAATCACCACTTTTAAATCGTGCAAACCACTTTTTGCACGTTCGCTCAGCTAGAGCATGTTCACCATGAAGTTCCACCAAAATACGATGACTTTCGGCAGCAGTTTTCTTCATATTGAAGTAATGAAGAAGAACTCCCCGCAAAAACACTTTTTGAGGCAAAAAGTTCGACATATTTGAGTGAAAAAAAATTATTGTTGTTTACGCTTCAAATAAATGAAATATACTGAAAAAGAGGCACAATGAGAGTAGCTTTCCAACGCATGTTCGGAATATTGGAACGATGGAATAATAATCATGTTACGCCATCTCTTAGCAAACCGCACGAATGAAGTTATAGATCTAATAGTTGTCGACGACAGGGCATCAACATGCGTGAGTGAGTTAACCATGGAGACTAGATATAAGGAGACCAATCTCCATATATTCATTCCTGAAATGATGTTCTGCCAAGTACATAGTTACAAAACTTCCCGATGAGGGCATGTGTGTTCCTTGAGTGCAAAATGGCGACGCCTAATACACGATGCTTATAAACCGTAGATGCCGCCATTTTGCACCCAGGGAACACACGTGCCCTCATCGGGAAGTTTTTTAACTAAGTACTTGGCAGAACTTCATTTCGTGTTTTGTGAAGTACGGCCATAAGAGATTGGTCTCCTTATATCTAGTCTCCATGGAGTTAACATGAAATGTATAAATATATCACCGACCCTTGATGTGCTTCAAACGATAGTTGAGTAAAATGAGCACCGAGCGTATTACTTCAAAGCCAATGGTATAGTTCTCTTGAATAAAAAAAATTCTTACCTCGAGCCTGCCATTAGTCATCCGATACATACATACATAAACATCATACGAATACATTCACACCATTCAATCGCAGTCAATCCTATCTTTAATCACAAATACACTTAACATATAACCTTACATATATAAACCTAATAACTACACATATATATACCTTTTTATTACAACTACGTATGAAGTTTAATAAAACTAAAGTTTGAAATGTACATTAAAAAATTGCATTATTATCAAAAAGTATCTTGTGTAAAAACATGTATTATTTATTTATAATTTTTTATTTATAATGAGCGTTAACTTCAATCTATTAGAATCAAATTAATAAATTCCTACTCTCTAAATCAAAAATACTGGAAAACCACTTTTTTCTAGTGGTTATCCACTATTTGACAAAATTCGAAGTACGCGACTCTGGACTAGTGGATAATCACTAAAACAAATAGTGGTTAACACTACCGAGCATGTACGAAAACTTCGTGACGAATAGAAAAAACTCGATTAATCGCGACTGCAGTACGATGAATTTTTAAAATCACTAGTTTATAAGTATGTAAAATCCACTATTGATTAAGTGGTTCATTACGCACTAGATAAAACAGTGGCTATTCCACTATTTTGGATTTAGAGAGTACTAAAATAAACTGTAATTGTATTTGGTATGTTTTTAATTGATTTTTATTATTAAATATAATAACGTGGAAAATCAGTATGATGAAAATTCAACACGTTTTTGAAATTAAAAAATTGTTATGTATGGCCAAGGCGCAGATTACTTTCATTCGTTCCTGTGTGAATAGATATAGCTGGTGGAACGAGTCTTGCGACTCACGGTTTACTCAACTCTCAATTGAAGCGTGGAGTAGAATATACGGAAGGCTCTACTATTTTTGAGATTGGATAAAAGATTGGTTTTTTATATTTATACTACGAGTGATAATATATATTTTCAGAAATCTATAATGAACGCATTCATAATCTACTCTACACTTCTGAATTTTACTCAACTGTGATTCATTCTTGAACATTTAATCCATCGCAAATAATTAAAGTGATACTAAATAACTTCTAGCTTGTCCATGTGTCCCAAATTCGATCGGAAATTGAGTAAAATTACTTCAACTATTTTTCTCAGTGCATTGCAATTTTGTGATTTCTTTACTTTTGCACTACTTTTTTTTAACGCAAAATGGAGTGCGCGAAAAGAAACTGATGTGAACAACAGCCTGGAGTCAAATACAGGTGTACACAAAGAAAATAACAGCATATAAAGGTACATATGATCCCGTAGTACCTCTATTCTATGATAAATGTCATTCCGAGTCTCATTTGTCCCTAGAAACTGTCCGGACGACCCGAAAAACATTGAACGCCCATAAGACTCAAAGTGCACTTGTCAAGTTTTGAACTCCGGATACCAATTGAGTTATCAAAAGTGCGAAATGGACTATTATTTTTTGTACATTAGAATGCAATAAAAAAAATCGGCAATAATTATCACGTGTTGGCGTTTGATTGTAGATTACAGGCCTCACAGACCGGTCCCTATATCCCCTATTGTCCTCTATATTCAGTTGAAGTCCCTAAAGTCCCCTATTTTCACGATTTGGTCCCTAAAGTACCTTATTTTCAGCCATTAGTGTGCATTTTTTAAAATTTGTATAAAATCGAAGTATACAAACATTGCATTCTTCTATTGACCTCACTATTTTGAAACTGTCATTAAATAATATTTAAATTTCGAGCGCTTTTATTCAAGAAATTATGATTGGTCGGTGTACGCACTGCCTCAGCCAATAACATCAGCGACGAACGACATGTTAATGTTAGGTGTAATAGGTAAAACCATCGCAATAATGATATAAATATCATTCGGAATTTAAAAGACCTTAGAATTTAAAAAGAAGTCTATAGATGTAACCGATACAGTAGTATTGTATTAGTAATGTATTTAAACTTAAAATTAAGTCAAGAAAACTCATATTACTCTTACATACTCTATAAATCTGAATCAGTCAAAATCTACTGATTATTAGTGAAATTTAACTGATTCAAATAGCTGAAAAGAGGCTACTGTAAATCAGTCAAATTTCACTATTTACTTCAGTGGAAATCAACTGATTTGTCAGTGGAAAATATTTTTGCACTGATGAATCAATGAAAAGGAAAATTACTGATTCAATCAGTGAAAATTCGACTGATTCAGATTCAGAGAGTACATAGTCGTGATATGTAGATGATTTCCTATTTAATACTCACGTCCGAAAATTTGTGAAATACAGTTGTATACAAAAATATGAATATATTTAAAGAATTTGAAAATCTTTCTGTGGAAAAAAAAGACGCTTTCGACTGCGCTGGGATTCGAGCCCAAGTCTTTTGATTACCGGTCGACTGCTCTTTCAAACTCAACTAATTAATTTGAATATATTTATTACTTACTAAAATAAAAAGTATTACGTCTTTATTTACATTTTATCAAGAGTTTATTCTTTTCAATAACTTTCTTTCATACCTAATTTTTGTTAAAAAATATACCCTATGAGCGTAAAAAAGGTCCCTATGGGCAAGAAAAAAGGTCCCTATACACCCTATTTTTTATCCCAAAGGGACTGTGAGGCCTGAGATTACAAAAATAAAAAATAAATCGATTTTGAAAAACATGTTGCTTATCAACTTTTGAAAATCCATGCTTCAATTCTACAAATTAATTTAATGATATTGTTCCAGATTAACATTCTATTGACTTCTGGGTATATTTCGGCATATGTCGTCAACAAAGAGGAACCGTTGTTCAGACATATCTTGAACAGCACCTTAAAACCTCAAGTGGTGCCGCAAAGTGCGCAGGACTCCAAAGGCGGCAGCTTTCTTTACACTCTTAAGGGTGAAGATGGACTTTATTATTGCCACCTTTTCAAGGCCAAGGACTCTGAAACGGTAAGAACTATTCCAATTAATGTTTCTTTTAATTTATCGAATTTGCCATACCTGTGCGGTTCAATTTCCATGTACTCAGCTTGTTGCAATTGAATTTAAGGCGCGAAAATATTTCAAAATTTCCTAGGATTTTTTGCTCATTATTTTACATTTACAACGATCTATACCCTTACATCTAACAAATTTGTAATTTTCTTTCCTTGTTAGACAATAGTTGTAGTCTTGATTCATTCTTCGCATTTTAGTTTCGAAATAAAAGTTAGGTTGATGAACAATCAAAAAAAGGCTTGTATATTTTGTGAGTTTTACAATTGAACTTCTGACGATCGAAAGGGGGTTCGCTCTGATCGTTAGTGTTTTTGATGGCTCCTTGATAATTAACCTTTCATTACGCGAATTCACTTCGGACCCAAATTTAATTTTGATTTCGAAACCTATTGAACTTAAATTGTTGAATACAATTGACAATTTTTTTAATAGACGAGTAAAGGTTAAATTTTTCATTTCAAAATTAATGAAGGGTATACATAAATTGGGGATTTCTTGATTAAAATAATTAACAAAGTCATCTTCCCAATAATTGGAAACAGTGGCCAATGATAAGTTAAGATGTTCGGAAAATATATTAAGAATTTCTTTATAGTAGAAGATAATGATTTCCCTGAATTTGTCTTATTGCCTGTACAAATTCCTCATAAATTTTAGGCTATGAAATTCCCATAAGATTAACCTGGGAATGATATTGTTTTTTGAAAAATGAGATTTCGTATTTTGGCGTGTAAAGCTAATATGTTAGGCATAATTCTTTTTTTACAGGACTCTACTATGAATATTTATTGCTAAGTCTTTCAATTATTTAACGTCTAAATTATTCGCACCGATTAAAATTTCATAATTCTTGTTATTTAAGGGTTTTTTCGTCTGGCTGATTTTGAAGTAGCCGATCCAATATACTTTTAAGTATTTGGGTCCACTAATTTCAAAACGGAAGTCCAAATTTCGAAATTTCAAAGGGCAAATCCAATATGATGAACAAAATATGTAAAAATCAGACCTATTTGAATGAACTTGTTCAAGGGTGTTTTTCGTCTCACTGGTTACAAATTTACCAAGGATATTATGCAGTACATCGGAAGTGACGAACTGCTGATAGTTGATGAATTACCAGAATCTTAAACAAGGACGACGAAAACAGTATGGCTGCTTTAAAGAACTCCATTGCTGAAACAAACCCAGGTATGGAATTCCATACCTCAAAAACTGTCTGGAAAAGCCATGAATGGTTCCCTGATCCAAAAATATATATTTTTTAAAATCAGACTTTTTGATTTTTAGTTCGAACGTTTTTTACAAACCATCTTACTTTTTAAAAAAAAACAAATCTACCCCTCCCCCCGAGGAGAATAAAATTCCATACCTCAAAAATGGAGGTAGAGCCTGTCCAGATCCGGAATTAGCTTATGTTCCGCAGGCTGATAATATTCAAAGTTTCGTGATTCATATTCACATTCAGATTTATAATTTCAACATTATGTACGAAGAAAATAGAAGAAATAAAATGTCCTGGAAAGTAAAAACCGTGCTTTAGTCATTGGAAGTGAAATGCACACGACACGTTAGTGTAGTAAAAGATATGATGTCAAAAATAGAAGCGGAAACAAATTTCTATGCCGTTGAAATTACATCATCTACACATGTCCAAAGCAAAGTAATCAATAGTATATCTAGAAATTGGACAAGTATATCTTAAGATGCAGAGAAGAGAGTATAAATTTGCGATAAAAAGATGTGATTATTTACTTGCTAAAAAGTTATAAAGTTTCAAACAAATTTATGGTACAACCTATGTACCGCTGGGTCTTAATCAACTTTCGCGTGCTCTATAAATAAGAGAAAAAGTGGGAATAGGGACTCGCCAACTCCTCGTTGGTTATTTCCAGGTTCGGCAAAGAGCGAGATGCGAATTCGTTGACACCGATAACTTTTGAAAGATAATCGTTGCTAATGATTAATAATATATAACGATTGTGGCATTTTGATTTTGGTAATTTTGACCCCAAATTTGAATTCAGCAACATTGAAAAATCTTTAAGAGCATTTTAGTATCCGAATCACTCGACTAATTCCAGTTCGAGTGAAGCAACACTCGTACGACACGTAGAGAGGCGCTATTCTGCATCCGCCATCTTGAATTTTAATCTCAAATTTGAATTCAACAACGTCGAAAACTCTTTAGAAACTTTTTGGTGTTCAGATTACACGATTGATTCCAGTATAAACGTACATACAAACCACCCTTCACACTTGAAGTGTAGGCAATACTTTTCGTACGCCTTTCTAGATTTTGTAATTTTGACTTCAAATTTACATTCAGTGGCATCGAGAACCCCTTTTAAGCATTTTACTTTTAATCAATGAGAAAAGTTGAAAAATCAAATAATTCAAAACGTGTGAAAACAATATCAATTATATGTAATATGATATTATTAAACAAAGGCCTGTATTTTGTAATTACTGGATATTTATAGGGCCAATTTTTAAAATCTTCTGCATAAATGCTAAAAAGAGTTTCCGTTTTTTAACAAGTTAATGTGAGGAATTTTTTTTCTACAGAAAGATTTCAAATTCTTTAAATTTAAATTTATAGAATATTTAAAAAATTCAAAAAGCTCAATTTCGAAAATGTGCGAGGCCCTTTTGGTCTTTAGCCCTTCAAATATAAATAAAGAGAACAAAAAAATATATGGTATGTGAAAAGTTTAATATTTTGAAAGTCGAAAATTTTCGGAAATAAACAGTTTTTGTAAGTTTTGAGTGATTCTAAGAAGTAACATTGATTGTCAATTTGAATAATCGATAGTCGTATTATTATATTGTAATATTATTGTACTTGATTCCAGTCTGGGTCCTTTGTTTTCACCTGATGTATTCCTATTGTACCTAAAGTTTGTGATTATACCTACTGATTGCTTACTTTTATGTTCACGTACATCAGATTGCATCCAATTTCATAAGATCTGCTTCAGTCAGGCCTAGACAATCACTAGAACCACTCCGGCTTGAATCCTTTTTGGCATTGAGTCTACGCTGCGTGATTGTGTGAGGCCCGAATCACCTTCTGAGGATTTATGTCGACTATATGCTAAATCTATCCTTGATTGAACTGTTCTTATTTAGCAAGTCTTTGGGGCCTGTTAGGGCCTACGTGGTTGTTCTACCCATTTGTTCTTTAATCAAGAAGCCATTAAGAAAGAAGAAAAATAATAATATGAAATCACACTTTGGTGTTAGAGCAGTCGACCGGCAATCGAAAGACCCGGGCTTGAATCCTGGCACAGTCGAAACCGTCTCTTTTTATACAGAAAGATTTCAAATTCTTTACATTTGAATTTATTTCCATTTTTATTCAAAGAACTATCTAGACTTTGTCCTTTTCCAAACCAGATTATTATGAGTTAGATTGCGATAAGAATTATTGAAGTCTTATCAATCAATATTTTCATTCTCTTCTTTCAAAGTTAAATCTTACTAACTAGCATTGTCATACAAAATTTTCTCTCTTTAACTTTTTTGAAAAAATTCCAGCATTCCAAACATCCATTCTTTCTAAAAGTATATAAAAAATAGAGACAAGGAATTTACTATGCTTCTTTCGATTTAAAAGAAAAAAATATAGATAAGTGTAATTTTCCCTATACAATAAAACTTGAGTCCAACAATCATTTTTTCAGTAATCAAATTCGATTGGAGACCTATTAGATGGTACTTAATACAAACATTTTTTTTTTCGTTTTGATCAATATTTGCCTCTTTTTTTAACGTATATAAATTATTTTCAAAGTATATTCCAAACTAATCTGACATTAACTGTAATTCAGGCATTGTAACTTGTAACAAAACAAAACTACAATCCGAAATTCCAAAAATTCGAAACCATTTGAACCCTCAAAACGACCAAATTTAGACCAAGACAAATCCTTTAAAATGAACAATTAGGAGAACCCAACAAAGAAGAAGGAAAAAGAAAAGAAGGTGACCTTCCAAAACCCCTTCATTCTTTTTCTTTCTTTCTTCCACTTTTGTCTTCATTACCGACAACGATCTACATCGAAAATAATACGCCGACGTTTCAGTGCTCTTCCAGCACCCCAAAAACCTAGGGATATAGGGACCTGGCACATATAGACAAGTGGAGGACCGTAGACTGAAGCCAAAGGGGGAGGACCTTACATGGTACGTCAGCTATCTTATGTTGATTTCGAATTCTTTTATCAGTGTGACATTGTGCCTTCAACGCAACAGGTAGGCATTTCTAACAACTTTTCATACATTCTGTAAATATACTACTACAAAAACTTGAAAAAAAATGTATTTTATTGGCTGATTTTAGAAACCTTCAGTTGCTTTGCAAGTACACCCAATCCGAAGCAGAGCATCGTAATATGCCTGAACTCGCCTCCTTTGGCTTTATTCCCCGTGTAAGTGTGCCTCGCCCCTATATTCCTAGGTCCGTGCAGTACCTTCTTCAAAGCTTAGAAAAAAATTACAATGAAAATATTAATGTTCCTGATCTGTCACCTTCCATGGGTATGCCTTACCATTCCACCACGTATGCTAGCAGGAAACTGAAAACAATTTTGCGTGACCCTTTTCATGCATTCCCTGAAATATTATAATATAGACACTTTCCCCCAATCCCCAATCTCAATCCTTTGAGAAACTTTTTCTCATCTAACTTTGTAAATGATTTCATTTTATTCAATCTATACGAAACAGATTTTTTGATAAACTCCAACGGAATATTCGGAAACATTGCAGCAACATCTAAAGGAACCATTACATAAACAGTAGGTGTTGTCTTTTTGACTATATTATTTTGAAATTCGCAACTATATTTAGCAGTACAATTTGACCTTCATAACGAATCTTTCAGTATCATATTAAAATTTTATTTTGAAAATCTAGTAGGTGTATTAATAGTTAAGATAACTAGTCTCGAAAAATAGTTTTCCTTATGAATTTTTCTTAGGCCATAACATCTAGCCAAAACTGTATTTGTTGTATCAACATCTATCCATTTTGTATCCTTCCTTAACAGTCCCCTCTTTCTCCAATTATCTGCCATCCTGAAACTACTACTTTTAGATTTTCAAAGGCTCTTGATCTGACCATTTAAAGTTCTCAACATTGTTGAGGAATTCCTCTATGTCCCTTATGTATTCTGACCTCCTCATGAGAACTGTAATATTACCCTTGTTTGCTTTTGTACACTTCAAGCCTCTGTTTTTTCTCAGAATCTATTTAGTTATGTTAAGGTTATTAACAAATTTTTTATCTATACTACAAATACATTCTGTTAAAAACGTACCGGGAATTGATCGATGAAAAAGCCCGCTTAAAGAGATTGGCAAAAACCTTTTTGATGCTAAGTTGGCACCACTGTCTATACTGACGTGCATTTCGAGCCCGATATGTCATTTAGTTTGTTCACAGTGCTCGATGTTGTCAGTTTATCTCAAGTGTGTTCCGCGATTTTTCCAATGGATAAGAATTTTTTTATGTGACTGCTATTATTGTTTAGAAATCTATTATTGAGAATAATTTGATGCTTTAAAAGATCAATAATTACATGTATCATGTGGCAAAAATTATTGTAACTCATTCCTCATTATAAAAACTTTATTCTTTATAAAATTAATATTTATATTCAGTATTAATATTTCAATTTGAAAATTCAAGAGAGAACATTTAAAATTGTTGAAACTGTGCTAGAATTTTCTGTCACAGAAACTATTATATAAACTGAAATCCTTAAATTTTGAATCCAAATTAAATATCTTTCCAGTCAAAACGTCATTTCTTCTACATTCTATTAGATTAATTCTTTGAAGAATATTAATTCTCATTTTATGATTAATATCACAGCACACTCTTACTCTCATAAATGCAAATTCAAACAAAATGGATTCAATTACTAAATTTGATCTCCAATCCAAGTCAACACAATTCAAAACTAAATACGAATCTGTACATGCTGATCATGGCTTTTCCTAGAATAATGATGAGATTTTCCACTCGGAAAGTAATAAGGGAAAAAGGGAATTTATAGATATATATAAAGCGAGGGAAGATATTCTGTAAATTTCAAAACGGATTTAGTAAAGTACGATGGTTGTCATGACAGTATAATAGGTTACATTTTGAGCCAATGTTTCACAATACATTTCCTTGAAGTTTCTAGATTCTGTGAAAAAATTTAAATTTTATTGAATGTCCCTTACGGTCTCTAAGGTAGTGCATGAAAAGAGTCACGCAAATTTGTTTTTCAATTGCCTGCTAGCACACGTGATGGAATGGTAGGGCATATCCATGAAAGATGACACGTCAAGAACATTAATATTTTAATTGTAATTTTTTTCAGCTTTGAAGAGTGTGCTGGAAGAACACCGAAACGTCGGAGTATTATCTTTGCATGTACTTACGGTTTTTAACGTTCATTGAACAGTGAAAAATATTTTTGTTGGAAACTAAATTATTGATTTCTTCCCCATTAAATTAAAAAGTAGGGTATATTTAATAACAGATTATATGTTTCAAAGCATCCGAATATAGACATAAAAATCAATCTTTTTTTGAAAGAAAAATTGTTGTCATCGTTCAATGAACGTTCAAAACTGTAAGTACATTATTTTTGCTGTAGATGGCTGTAGGCCTCCCTCTTTTTTCATGACTCATTTTTCGTCAGGTTCTCATAATTGTTTATTTTCAAATATTTATTTTTGGTCTAAATTTGGTCAATTTGTTATTTTGAGAGTTCGAATGGTTTTGAATTCTTGAAATTTTGAATTCAACAGGTCATATGAAAGATTTTTCAAGTAATTGTTTAGGAAATTAGAAAAATCTCTAATATAACCTTTATTCAATAGATTAAGCACATTATTTCCATGTATTGCTATTTATTTCCAAGAAACGATACATAAATTTTTCCATACAATTGCGAACAACTTTTTTCCTTAAAAAACATCCATAGAATATCTATTATACATTCCAAAACTCGTATCATGAAAAGACAGAAATAGGCACTACAACATTAACAATATTATTTAGATAAGATAACATTTTTTAAAACCTGTTTACTATCAATTTTTTTGTATTCACTTATTATTAATTATATTTTATTTTTAATATAATTATACGCGTTTTTTCATTTTTTTGTTTATTCAAATTAAGGTTGCCATTCAAATATATTGCGATATCATTACTTTTTGCGCATCGCCAACTTTTAGAACGATTTTCTGGTTTCAAACCAGTATCTCTCAATATTTTAAACTTAACTTAATTCTCGCATGCACCTCATGTCTCGCTGGACATGCGGATAATGTGCATCTTATGTTTTGTAATCTTGGGTATTCTATTTTTACGCGTTTGTTTCATTCATCGAAACCAAGTACAAATTCTACCTAATTCAGTATTTTTTTTTTCACAACTATTATTTGCACCTCAATAATATTACGTGAACAAAAATACAAAATCATGCACAATAAAGGAATTTACGAAAAAAAAAAGTTTACAGTGTGATTATGTTGTTACTTTAATAACAATAATATTTAAAGTTGTTTAAAAACAATCTTTTTTTGTGTGCTAAGTATAATTATACCAGTTGGATGTCCGTGAATGAAGCGACAACCCACGTAGCCGCACAGGATATTTTCGGATGTCGTCGCCAGACAGTTTGGCAACAACATGAAGTCAATTTCCTTGTACCAAAGACGATTATGAATTCTCTGAACAGGTTTATATATTTTTTTATTGCATTTTGAGGCTAATTAAAATTAATTAATTATGTATGTATATATTTCTATCGCCAATACAGGTAATCTTCAATAATATTTTAGCAATAAACTAAGAATTTTTATTTTCATTTTTTTTGTCACGTTAAGATGCAGGAATAAGAGATTATGCAAACTGCAATCATGGACTATGATACCAAAATTTCAAGCTTTCATTTGATTTTCTTTGATTCTAAAATGCAAAGATTCTCTCTTATTGTATAAACGCAATCAACAGGAATTTGTTCATGATTTTAGAAAAGACTATGCATTTCAAGTAACAAATCATTACATTTTTTAATGCAATGCGCAAGTTTGGATTTCAAAGTTTTTATAACTTCATTTTTGTCGAAAAATTGTGATTAACAATTTTCAATTCATTTCAAATAATTTTTTTTTTTTGTGAGGAGAAAAAATGGCGAAATCTTTTATAGACGTAGTACAGGTCTCTCCTAGGACGAGTCTAGGCATACCTTTTAAAAACAAAAAGCCCTCTCTCGAACCATGCTGCCGCTCGCGGATCCGCCTTTCGGCTTTAAACTTCACGGGCGGCTGGTTCCGGTTTTAAGTGGCGAACGACTCTTTTGACATGCGTTCGCTCAAGACCCTCCCCCGCGCCCACGCGTCCGTTCAGTGAACCCAGGCCCCGCACCAGCTAGAAGAGCATAAGAATTACTCCCTGGACACGCCCCACTTGGCGTAGAGGAAGAGAGTGTGCTCCACCTCGTTCACGGGGGAACTGCATTAGCGACACGACTCATCGTCTCTTTTCTTAAAGTGCTTCCTATACAACCAGGTGGCAAGCTCCGGGATTAGACGGTATGTCCATTTCCCGGTCTGTTCACCATGCTATCTCGACTGCCATATTTCGACGAGTCTGCGTCTTCCTTCCTTACGGACGTCTTCAGCTGCGCACACGACAAGTGCGTCATCCGCGAAACCGATGACGCTCGTTCCAGCAGGAAATCGTCATACATGATGTTCCACACGAGTGGTTTCACCCACGACCCCTGAGGGGTGCCACATGCCATCTCTTCTTTGAGAGAACATTTTTCGCCCTCGTATATCACCCACCTGTCGCTCAGATAATCGTCTATCATCCGCAACAGGTAGTCTGGAACCTGTTTTTGCGACATCGCCTCGATGCAGTTCTTCCATCTCGCGGTATTAAACGCATTGCGTATGTCAATGCTAATCAAAGCACAGAATCCTTAAAGTATACTAGCTCCTCTTCTTGCTTGAGTGGCGATGTCCACCACTGCCTGGATGGCGTCCACTGTTGACCTGTTTTTTCAAAAGCCGAACTTGTTCTCCGAGAGACTGTTCTCGCCAACCATGTGATTCTGTAGTTGTTGCAGAATCATTTCCTCCAGAAGATTCCCCATTGTTTCATTCGTTCCAGTATGCTAAACTCGATGCCCCGATGGTCGCTCAAGGTAGTCACCTCGAGTACGCACCGAAGCGTTTGTACAGCCTGCAGGGATCCACGAGGTCGGGCTTACTCAGCGCAATGCACAGCTCAGTATCAACTCCCTCCCTTGTCGCGGTCTCGTCGGGGGACCACTTCAAGACCAAAGACGTGACTTCGGCCTTTTCTCCGATCGCCCGGTCGAGCAGCTTTTTAAACGTTAAGACATCGCCCCCTTCTGAACATCTTTTTTCTTTGTCTTTTTTTATATTCATGTTCTTTTTTCCTTCTTCTCTTCCACCAGTTTCCATTCCCCAATTTCCTTAGGGGCCTGGCTCCTGGAGGCCTCAGAATAAGAAGACAATGAACTGCCCTTCCCTTTTTTTGCTATTCGTTCCTCAGGGAGAGAGGGAGCTTCCCTCTTCTCTCCCTTGGACTGCGTTTTAGGGGTATCTCCCAGAGATGGGATTCCAGCCTTTTCTGGCTTTCCATCCCTCTTTGCAATAAACATTTATGAGTGTTGAGGAGGCTGTCCAAAATCTCGGCAGCCTCTCTATCACTCGTATTGATGGTGGTCGGTGTGTTTCGACACATCCCGTCCTGGATCACTTCAAGGGCCAAGCCCAGCTTCTCCATTTTTTCACTTTGCTACTTCAGGAGTTGGAGGATGTCTTTCAATCCCCCATCTTCCGAAAGAGTCTGTATCTCCTCGATGTCGTCGAACCGCTTTCCTTTGAGCACCATTTTCAATTTTGGGAACATCCAAAAGTCGTAGGGAGCTATGTCGGGACTGTGCGGTGGCTGGCAAAGCTGTACAATCTTGTGTTTCGCCAAAAATTGCTGTACAAGGTTCGATGAATGCGCTGGCGCGTTATCGTGGTGAAGAAGCCAGTCACCGCTTGACTAGAAACGCGGTCGTTTTCTTCTCACGGCATCACGCAATCTTTTCAGAATTTCAACGTAATATTCTTTGTTGATCGTCTGACCTCTTAAAGCAAATTCGTAGTTGCCAAGATTGACGCATAACTTTATGCAAATTCGTTGATCTGTTCTTTCTGTCATTTTCAACTGTAAACAAATGCGACGAACGGAAAAAGCACGTTAGACATAAACACACGCTGCGCGCGACCCAAGACGTCCGGCCGGTAACGGCATCGTACTACCAATAACTAGTAGTAACTACCAATAACTAGTAGTAACTACCAATCGTGCGCTCTGGCGCGAAGATATAAACGCAGTTCGGATACTTTTCGGACACGCCTCGTATATTTCTATCGCCAATACAGGTAATCTTCAATAATATTTCAGTAATAAACTAAGAAACTAAGAATTTTTATTTTCATTTTTTTGTCACATTAAGATACATGAATAAGAGATTATGCAAACTGCAATCATGGACTATGGTCCCAAAATTCCAAGCTTTCGTTTGATTTTCTTTGATTCTTGATTTCTTAAATTCATTTAACAAAACGCATGAACGCTTGTGATTTGCATCTTAAACGCAATGAATTTGATCCTTTTTTGAAACGAATTATCTCTGGTGATGAAAAATGGATTGTTTACAATAACGTCGTTCAAAAACGATCATGGTCCAAGCATGATGAACCACTACAAATAACATCGTAAGCTAAATTGCATCAAAAAAGGATTATGCTGTCTGTTTGGTGGGATTGGAAAGGTGTGGTATTTTTTGAGCTGCTTCCAAGGAACCAAATTGAACGCAGTGGTCAAAGGAAAACGGCCAGTATTGGTCAATCGTAAAGGTGTAATTTTTCACCATGACAACGCTACACCACACACATCTTTAGCCACTCGCCAAAATTATCAAGGCTTGTTTGGAAAGTGATGTTACATCTACCATATAACTCTGACCTTGCAACATCAGATTACTATTTATTTCTATCTTTGCAAAACTCCTTGATTGATAAAACTTTCAATAATGATGAAGCTGTAAAATCGCACTTGGTACAATTTCTGCCGATAAAGACCAGGAGTTCTATGAGCGCGAGATCATGAAATTATCAGAAAGATGGCAAAAAGTCATCAGACAAAATGGAAAATATATCATTGATTAAATTTAATTCCTTGTATTTACAAAAATGTGTTAAATCTGTATGAAAAAATCGACAATTACTTCTGGGGCAACCCAATATTTGACTAAATATCATGTATGTGGCGTAGTGGAAGGAAGACACGCATGTGCTATGTACACTCCTTCCCCAAACGATGCTTTGTATCTGTATTTGAAAACTTCCCGAAAGTTTTTTTTTTTTTTTTTAGATTTTTTAGATGTTCAATAATATTTAATTGCAAATTGAGGCTGATCGGTACACTGAAAGAAATTTCTTGGGTAATTGCAACTAATACGACCCAAATAATTGCTTTTAGTAATCGCTATTATGAATTTGATTAGTTTAGCTAAGATGGCGTGTTTAATTTATATATATATATATATAACAAATTGGCTATTTTAACCACACTATCTTAATGAAACTAATAACATTTTTAGTAGCTTTCAATAAAATCAATTAGGTCGGACATATTAGTTACAACTACTATGTAGATTTCTTTCATTGTAACCATGATATACTATACAAGAATACACTGTTGCTCTTGGAAACATAATTAATCCAATAAATAAAGCTTACGTATCGCGTATTTCCCATTGTCGAATCTGTTTCTATCTTCCTAGTAAAGAATTAGTCGAAAAAATTGTTGACGAGGAAATTAAAATCAATGTCGGAGAAAGCATACTGTTTGTACAACCTTTAATCTCCAAAGCCAAAAGAATCATAATTTCAAATGTTTGTCCAATCATACCACATTCAACTATATGGAATGAACTCAAGAAAACAAATATTTTTCCAGTCTCTCAACTAACATCTATAAGAGCAGGTTATGTTACATTCTTAGCTTCCGAAAACAAATGTACGTAAAAACAGATATAACATGCAGATCAATTATGATGATACAAATTACTGGATCTATTTCTCCACTAAAAAATTCACATGTTTTCTTTGCAAATAAGAAGGCCACTTGGCTAAGTTTTGTAAAAACACTGATTCGATCACGGAACCAAATTCTAACTCACCAAGCCTGGGTATGCAACAATCACATTCTTTTGTAGTAAATAACAAAACTCCGACCATCAATCCTACAGAAAACGGAAACAAAACTCATCAGGTCACAAATTTCAAAAGACCCCATTCAAGCACCACTGACTCTATTTCCTCAAATATTGAATCGATTCTTTAAGGACGTTCTCTTGAAAATCACTTTTCTTTAGATTTCTTTCAAACTTCGTAAATAAGTACTTTTTACCATGATCTACAAAGCGGTAAAAAGATTAGCATCAAGACCGGTACTTAAAATCGAGAAATTAAGCTCCAAAGTTGAATCTTTTAACACGTGTTAGATAGGCGTAGTTCAGTTTCGCGATACCTTTCTTTACATTAAAAGCACAATTTTCTTTAGATTTTTTTGAAAAACTAGTATATTATACTAGAGATTATAAGGAATCGTATCCCATCATAAAAAATACGTGTACCGGCACTACTTTTAAAGATATACGTTGTTGAAACTCGCAGTTGCACAAATTCTTAGCTGGCTTGCTGAAGCAAATATGGTGACTTGGCAACACTGCATCAACAGCGCGCACGTATACGCTTACAGCGAACCGTACGATTCGTACGGATGCCTTATTTTCGCAGTTAGACGTTTGTGTAAATTGAATGATGTTGCCATTAATCGATACAGGTGAAATAAATTTTAGAAGCTTGTGAATAAACAACACGAATGAAAAATAAACTCTTATTGTATTTACTTATAACGTTTATAATCATTTACAAAGAGTAATAAAGCTCGTTTACTTTCTTCAATTTTTTATGATGTTTGTTTTGAAAATATTTTAAACAAAATACTTAAAAATAAAAAGATGAATGTTTAATGAAGTCAACATTTATAATTACATACAAAACTAATAAAGCTTGTTTTACTATAATACTTTTCAGTTTTAGCTTAGGAATAAGCAACAATTTTTTAAAAATCATTTGTTTTTTCAGTCTTCAAGAATTCGACTAATCTAGAAACAACTTTTTGGACTTTCGTAATTTTGATTTTATTATTATTTTTCTCTGTAAACATTGCATGAATGCCCTCTGATCCTTTATTTTGATATAAATCAAATATTTGTTTATACGTGATATTATGCTTAGCCAATTTTTTCAAAAATGTAAGAGAAATTATGCCTTGTAGTTTAGTCAAAAATTGCAAATTAAAATTAACTCTATTACTCTCCAGAATCTCATTGTAACATACGTAATAAGACTTTTGAAAGCTTATGAGATTTTTTTCACTCTTGGAAGCATGAACAATTTTTTCTAAAATTCTAACATCACTAATTGCATCGTGAAGGTTTTGTAATTCGTCGGGATCTAAAAATTTCACAGCTAAGGATTTCAATGTAAATTGACCAGGACCTTTTCGTTCGGTAAGCAGTTTTTTTAATACTTTCAAAGTATCAGAAAATCCAGCAATCATGTCAAAGTCTGGAAGCATATTATAAGCCATGATTTGACGTAATAAAATTCGGACGTCGAACGTAGCATTATGAGCTACTAACAAATATTTTTTTGACTTCGATAATGATTGTAAAAATTGCTTGAATGAAAAAAGTACGTCTTTCAATGCCAGACTTTCGATTGCGTCCCCATTGAGACACAACATGCCTCCGAAATTAGTTAATCCAGTTACTTTACTAGCGCTTCGAGAAATTTCTTTTGACGGATATATCGTTTCTAAATCAAAATATACAATCTTTAGTCGTTTATTGTTTACATCATCATCTGCTTTCTCATTGCTTTTTCTCAAAATTTCTCTTTCTTGCCTTAACTCTATTCTTCGTTTCTTTTTACTAACAGTTGAGTCTACAATTTTTCGTTTTAAACGCTTTCTATCGGCGCTATCAGAGTATCTAACCGTAAACGGTTCACTTGGTAAACCTGCTTGACTTCGAAAATTCGCAATGGATTTTTCACTATCGTTCCATACGCATACAGCGTCAGCTGCTCTAAAATCGCAAGCTCCACTTGTACTGAGACAATGGTTTTTATGTGCTTTATGAGCCATAACATTATTAAAACTCTCATTTGTTTGACTAGAAGCCGCAACTGAAAATTTACCAGCATTTGTTGCGTACTTATTGAAAAATTGTTCAAGCTTCTCTAATAAATCATTATCAGAAAATTCGACAGTGTGCTTTTCTTTGAGTTTGCACCAAAAACCACAATTTTCATGCTGACCGAACAGGTGGCCTGGTATTCTCCTAAGCTCTCTTGCTAATGTATCACTGTTGCTTTTATTTTGTGCTACGGCGTAAGCAAAACATTTTTTTATGTGCGAAATGGCTCCTTTCTTTTTCAATTCTTTAAACATAGGCTGCATTTCATAAAGTTCTCTCGTAAAGTTTTTTGCTAAATGATTTTTGTCTGCTAATTTGTAAAATGTTATATCTGGTCTGTCTTTACGGACAGCTGAAATCATTGAGCTATCTTCGTCGCCGATAATGACACGAACTTGTAATTTAGCTTCTTTCAAAATATCACTGTGATTAATCAATTGCACTCCAGCATCAGCTTCCATTCCTTTGGCACTTCCTTGATAGTTGACACGACAATCGTGATCACTTTTGTCATGTCCCAAAGCGCACATTCTACACTTCCGATTTCGTGTAGTATAATCATGAATTTTTCCACTCAAAAATCCAATAATGACGGCGTACCCATTGAGACTGTCGTAACTGCGTCATTTCCACGCTTCGTCCAACCCATATCATACGAGACTATAATATTTATAATTTCACCTAAAGCCGTATCAAATTCATTATTTGTAACACTATTTGATTTACTGGACTGGAGGGTATTTAGGTGAAGATAAATGTCACTAAGCTGCGGCCTAGAAAATAAAATAAAACACCATAGTAATAAAAAAAATAAAAAAATTTATTTGTGATTGTCTCGGACTATTTGATTTATTGATCAGACAATAAGCCTTAAAATAACTTTCAATTTATGATTATTTTGATGGTTTTTCTCTTTGTTTTTGTAGATCACATTTACATCCAAAATCTATTCAGCACATTCTAAAAATCATTTAACAAAAGTAAAACATTTCATTTGATAAATAAAATACATAACAATATGTAAAATGAGATTAAAAAATCGAAATGTACAAAATTCGATTAGACTCAGATAATATTTTTTCGCAGCACAAGAAAGAAAGATGTACACATAAAAACAGTAATAGTTTAAGATAAATGCTGATTAGCCCATTTATTATCAAAACATTAAGTTTAGATGTGATTATCTGTATAAGCTACATGATTCGTACACATGTGATCTACTTTTTATCAAAACTTTGAATTCTTACAATTCTTGCATAAGTTTTTCAATATTTTGGATGACAAGTTCTCTTTCTTCAATCGCTGCCCGCTTACAACTAGCTTTAGCTTCATCTTCCACAATTTTTGCAATTATTTTCTCATATTTTTTGTACATATCATTAGATATTGGAGGCGCGTTGGCGCAAGCAAGTATTTTATTCAAACTCGTTTGTCCAGCTCCAGAATGCATAGCTCCTAAAATAATGATTACACAAAAATTTATTTATTTATACGAGAGAAATATTATTTACCAAAATATAACAACAATACACAACATACCAAGAGCTAACCCAGCATTCACTTCTGAGATATCATTTTCTACTATTTTAGCTGTGTTGACTACGGTAAAAATATTACATGATTCGCAAAGAATGGTTAGAACTGAGTGACAGCCAATCAATCTTTCTTTTGATACTTTTCCTAAATCCAACACTCGCTTACACTCTCGACATTTCATATTTCTTGCTAGTTCTTTCAAATTAACAATTCGTAAACCATCACAGGTATCATTCACTTGATACTCTTCTATAACTTCTTTAATGCATTTCTTTTTTGCATTTGACATTGCTTCCAAAGCTTTGTTTTTACCAGCAGCTAATTTTTTTGAAATAAAAAATCCATTTTTTTTACGAAATTTATTAGACATCTTGTTAGTATTTAACAAACTGTCATTAAACTCATAACATAACCTCTCTCACACCATATGCTTTCGACTCGATATGAGAAAGACAGGAAAGCGGTGTTGCCACATCGCACAAATCGAAGCAGAAGACACATTTTGTTACTTTTGCGCATAAACGGTGCTCAACTCATTCGGTTAGAAAGCTTAACAGTAATTCCACTACCTATGATAGAGTAGGATGAGCACATCTACGGGCAAGAGAAAGTCCTTAACTTACTCAAGATAATGATGGATTTACCAAAGTGACAAATGTGAAAAAAGAAGTAAAAAACGCAACCCAAGTCTCTCCAGATTACATCACTAAACTCTTACAACCAGCAATAAAAGTTATAAATGTTAATGTTAAAAAGTACCCTCTGACTAGAAAGTTTTTCTACTTTCATTTCAAGTGCGTGCGGAAATTCTAATACACGTGAAATAGCGCAACAATATACAAATGATTTGGAAAGTCTATGCAATATGCTTTATGATATACACGGCCTAGTGCAAGAAAGGAAGATTAAAGCAAGGCTAACGCTCATTATAAATCGCATAGTAACTCCCTCCTCCAATGTCAACAATCAGGATAAAACCTTGAGCGACTCAAGTTCGTAGGATGAAGTGTAAACACTACTCAAATAAGCAAAATGGATAACTTTTCAAACAAATCAAAATCATTAATCATTCTTTTTTGGAATGCACGCAGCATAAATAAAAGAAAACACGAACTTGAAACTTTGCTTAAAAATATCGACAACTTTTTATGTGTTGAATCCTGGCTGTAAGACTCCGACGTTAGGATGGACTATATATATGCCTCTGGATTTGTGCAGTACAAACTAAACCGAAAAAATCATAGAGAAGGTGATATCCTGATTATGGTGCGCAACACAATAGCTTTCGATGAGATAACCATAAAATCTCCACATAAAAGTGTCGAACTTTGTGGAATTCAACTTACTAATGCTAACCCTACGCTCAATATTGTAGTATGTTACAGAGTCCCTGGTTTCACTCTTCTTCAATCTATTTGGGATTCAATAGTTCAAAGTCTCGATAATACCCCAGCAGGTATATTAGTGGGCGATTTTAACTCGCACAATATTATTTGGAATTGCACTCATTCTGACACTAACGGCAAGCATTTAGCCAGAAGCATTAACACATACTTGATGAAACCCTGGGCTCTGACCATTATCCAATATTTTCCACGGTTGAATTAGATAAAATTGTAAACGTTCAAAGGTCACTTAAAATCAAATCCAATCGTATGAACTGGGATTTATTTGCCAGTAAATTAAAGTTGAACTCTTATACATTTTCTACAACAGAATACAAATCACTTCCTGGTTCCAATAAACACGAGTCGTTTGTTGAAGTTGTAAAAAGCTGTTTAAAAAAAGGTTCCCCAACAACAATAGTATATTACATTACAAGGGCAATTCATTTTTAGATCAACCTTTTGCCCTTGCTGAATTTAACTCCGTTTTGGAAAATAAAAAAAATACAGCAGCATCTAGTCTCGACGGTATTGACTATGAAGTCATCAAAAGCCTTCCCATCGACTATAAGTTAATATTTTTAGACACTTTTAACGAAATGTACCAAACTAACAGTTATCTTAAGTCATGGCAAAAATCTTATATTCACTTTATCAACAAAGCAGAAAACAAAGGTGTTCGACCTATATTTCTCATATCCCATCTGGGCAAACTCTTTGAATCTCTTATTAAAAATCGTTTGCAGTGGTATTGTGAAGATCAAAATATAATGCCAAACAATCAGTCTGGTTTTAGGGAAGGTCGTTCCTGCAATGATAATCTGGCTGACCTAATGTTACAAACAGACCAAGTACTCACAAAAAAGGACCTACGTGTAATAGCTGTCTTTCTAGATGTACGTGGGGCTTTTTATAATGTCAAGTGCGATATTCTACTACAAAAGCTTTTCTCCATCAGTTATTCCGAAACACTCGTAAAATATGTTAAATTTATCACCCATAGCAGAAGTTTATTTACAGCATCACATGGGAATGATTACAGATATAGTTCTAAAGGCGTCTCACAAGGAGGTTTTTTGAGCCCCCTTTTATATATTATTTACGTCAAGGATATTGCCATTGGCACTCTTAAAAGCGTCACAGTTTCTCAATTTGCAGACGATATTTGTTGTTACTGTAAATTTTCTCCATTTCGTATATGTAAAAATGTTACTGAAAAAGCTGCAGAAGTCTTGAGAAAAAATATGTATTATTTAGGATTAGAAATAGCTCCTGACAAAACCATACTGACTCATTTCAATAATAAAAACATACCACCTGGTGAAACTCATATTAAAATTGGCAAACATATAATAAAATCCAACGCTACTGCAAAATTCTTAGGCATCACGTTTGATTATAAACTATCGTTTACGCCTCACATCAATACATTAAAACAAAAGTATGCTAAAAAATGAACATCATCCAATTTTTATGCGGAGTAAAGTGAGGTGTAGACCCTAGTACTTTACTCACACTTTATAAGAGTTATGTTCGTTCACTGATTGACTACGGCTTATTTATCTACTTCCCAAAATCTTAGCAGCATATCGAAACTTTAGAAAAAATTCAATTCGCCAATCTAAAAGCACTTATGGGCTACCGCATTTCCACACCAACCAATTTTATTATCGCAGAATCCAAAATACAGTCTATTCGTTAACGTACAGCAGCCCTATGTAAATGTTACTTGATTAAAATCCTTTCAAACTCCAGACTTGCCATCTACGATACTGTACGTAAAACTAATTCTTTTCTTATC
Organism: Diplolepis rosae; assembly: GCA_030998225.1. Classification (NCBI taxonomy): domain Eukaryota; kingdom Metazoa; phylum Arthropoda; class Insecta; order Hymenoptera; family Diplolepididae; genus Diplolepis; species Diplolepis rosae. The sequence goes on along the minus strand of JAPYXD010000608.1, from coordinate 4,744,412 downwards.
AGAAATCAATCAAACCTCACTCAAAGAATACTAAATTCATGCATACGCGAAATATGTCGATTAGAAATTCACACTCAATCTAACTATAACATATATTGTTTTCATTATAAAACTTCAGTCACAAGCATCGACATAAACACTGAATTAGGATCTAAAATGAAGGAAGCCCCTGAACCAAATCGTCTTTTACAAAATTACTTGAAGAAATTAGAAGCTCACGCCCTTTTTACCGATGGCAGCAAAAACTAGAATAACTTCGTAGGTTTTGCCTGTATCTATCCTGACGAGAATCGTTATTTAGGAAGATCTATCTCTAAAACTGCTTCTGTTTATACAGCTGAATGTATCGCGATTTATGAGGCTATGATGTTAATAAGTGAAAGCAAATATGACAAATTTGTAATCTTATCAGATTCGTTAAGTGCACTCTTAAGTTTAAAATCTGCCAACACATGTATGAAATCCAACTATTATACTTTCGAAATTAAAAAGATGTAGAACGAGATAACTGCTAGATATCCAGAAAAATCTATAAAATTCACCTGGATACCTTCCCACGTTGGCATTGAGTACAATGAAGCTGTCGACTCTTTAGGAAATACTCTCCCTAATGGTCCTATACTTAAACCCTCTTTTATTCCTTTTACAGATCACCATCAAGAATTCAAAAAGTATTATTTTCTTAAAACAAACCAATCTATGATAAATCAAGGCAATTTTAAAGGAAAAAATTATTTTGAACTATACTATAAACTCAAGAAAAACTTGGTTTTCACAAAAAAATTACTCCGAGGACTATATTGTCCGTGTAAATAGATGTAGAGCTGATCATTACAACTTGGCAGCTTTATTGGCTCGAGTCAATATAGTTAGTAACCCTACATGCTTGTGCAATGTATACGACGAAGATATCAATCATGCTACATGTCAGTGCTCTCTCTACAACAGATAAAGAATGTTACTACTCAAAAATCTTCTTTGGTTGAAACTTCAACTTCCTCTCAAAACTTCTCAAATCCAAAAAGATCTCCGGGTATACTGCGATCACCTCTTTGAGGATCTCATTTGGCACTCTGTCGATCCCTGGCGCTATATCGGCTTCACGTCTTCCGCCCGCTCCCTTTAGTTATTCGAGAGTGAAAGCTCTCCGCACCGGACCATGCTTTGTTTCTGGAATGACTCTACTTGTGGAAACAAGCTTCGCATGATGTACTTAACTAGATCTGGATTTTCCAGGCCGGGGATCTTTTTTCTAGTCACCCCATTGAAACGAGTGTAACGCCTACATGGCCCATCAAGATCGGGCTCCTTTTTGAGGACTATAAGGACTTACTTCTTCCTGGTCCTCCGGATGGAAAAAACCTCTAGCCCTACATCCCGGGTATTGACCCTCGCCTTTATCTCCCTCGAGATATGAGCATAGGGCTAGCCGTCCCTCGCCGACACCCTGATTGAGTCGCCTGGCTTAGTGGGCGAGGAGCGCTTTAGCGTCTATTCCTTTTTTTCCTGTACCTTCTGCATCGGCTCTTCCTCGTCTTTATTTTCTACACTTTTTTCTTTTTTTTCGCATAACGTACCATCGGCCCTCCTCCCTGGGAGGCTGGCTCCCGGTGGTCGTTGCGTAGCTGGGCAATGACTGCCCTTTCTTTTTTTGGAACTCCGTTTTTCGGGTTGAGAACGGGCTACCCTCTTCTCCTTCTTGAACTGCGTTCTGGGTGTATCGCTTAGATATACTGATCATACCCAATTATTTCATTTTTTCACCTTGCTCTTTTAGGAGCTTGAGGAAGTCTTTCACTCCTCCATATCCCGAAAGAGCCTCACACTCCTTATTCACCGAAGATTTTTTCTGGTTGCCCATAAATCATTTTACCAATGCATCGTGCGTAGAGGAGCGGGTCGGAATAGTTGAGAACGGAAACTGCAGTTGAGAAACCCCAATTTCCTGAAGCCCAAGCTCTAGTTAGCCGGTCCAAGAATACGCAGACAGTCTGGACTCGCTCGGGGCAGCACGAACTCCTACGTCTGTATTCGATACACACCCCACAAAAAAAATTCCCGAAAAATTGAAGAATAGTAGATTGTGTACCAAGGGCGGCATGGTGGCGATTGTGACGAGTGTGAAGTGTACCCGCCCGAACGTAGCGAGGGCGGTATTCACACGAGTCACATCGCTACCATGTCGCTCGAGGTACACACGACGTTTTGTGTCCAAATTGGTGGAAAAAGTCGCGTTGTGTGCGAGTGCGTAGTTAGCCGCGGGCAGTCAAGTTTCGTGCGGTATGAACATTTTGCCCGTTGGAGCGGGCGGTATGAACATTTTGCCCGTTGAAGCGGGCGGTATGAACATTATCGCCCTTTGAAGCGGGTGGTATGAACATTTCGCCCGATTTTGACGCCAAGGCACAATTGACTGCATGCCGCTCTACGCACAAGCATGCAATGCGACTTTTTTCGCCCGTTTGGACACAAAAAAAATTATTTTACGGTTCTATTTCCAAAAATAATATTATGTATTTTTTCTACAATTCTACTTTTGATACCCATAACATATTTTATTATTTATCGTAATCGGTCTAGTCGTTATCGAGAAAGAATAATTTTTCGATTTCCTTCTAACACCCATGATTTCCATACAAATTCCCATAATTATTTGAGAAATGTATACTTGCATCAATGTCAACTTTTTGTGAAAATCTTGATTAGATCCGAGCGGGGCAGCTCATAATGCTTATCCTGCTATGCCCTTTGAGTTTCATGGTTTCAATAACTTCTTCAAGCTCCATAAGAATCTTAGGTGTCAGTGTGTTGAATTGAAAGTATGTGTCAGCTTGCTAGTGGGCTTCCTTGGTGTACTTAGAGGCTCACAACGATTTTCCAAGTCCGTGTGGGTCAGGAAGGCACAATTCTTCATTGCATCGATATCGCCCACATTTGCTCGAGGAGATGTGTAAACGCTTGCCAGCAGGTTCGAGTAGACTTATTCACAAGGGTCAATTATTTATATATTATCAATACATGGTTTGTAAAATTGGTAAATATTGTAGTTATAAAATAATAATGACATTATAATAGCATAAATTATAAAAGATACACGGAAAGAAATTTAGGCGAAAAAATGCTAAAGTCGAATGAAAAATTACCATACTTGACGAGGATGCCAAGACAAAGTATATTTACAGTAAATTTTGCCAAAAGTATGTGAAAAAATACGCCAAGTAAAGATTGCTTTCTCGACAATCAAATTTTATGATTGTTAAACGAGTTTTATCTTCAATGTAATCGGTTTTACCATTAGAGGTATGAGAAATTACCATACTGGACAGGAAACTGAACGCTTCAGCAATATCATTATGCTGATATGTAATTTCTCCCATTCATTTTAAATAAAGAAAAAAAGAAATTTTCTGTCTTATTTAAGTCAGCTTTTTTTTTAACATTTCACCTGATAAATTTTCAATTACCGTGATTGATAGTACACGATGTATTCAATGAACTTAACCTAATTTATACAGATACATATGACGCACAAATTTCTTAATCTAACGCATTCAATTATACAAAGCATCACACGCTATACGATCGCTACATGTTAAATTTCGGAAGTTATATATAAGCTAGACAGGTCAATTTGTAGCGCTTGTGAGAAGATTGTGTGCGACTCTAAATGATTAATCACCAGATTGAAGTTATCGATGGCAAACCTGTGATCTTTTGCACATCCAAACAAGGATACAACTGAAAATCTCGAAAATAAAAATAATAATTTTCTACTGTTCCTGGAGTTCTCGAATGAAATATTTTAATTAAAAATTATTTTTAACTCATCAAAGAATATATACCGAATTAGTTTCACATCAATTATGTACATTATTACTATTTTTCAAGATCATTCGCTTTGTTTTATCCCGTATCCATCCCCAATTTCGAACGTGTAACGTTGCCTTTATTTTTTGTAACGTTGCCAGTGCGTATAATTCAGCAAAAATAATTGTATTAATTACATTATGACGTATAATCTCATATTTATATAGTTTCTGTGATCCTTCCAACATAACATATTTTCATATAAAATTAATTGATCGCTAGATTTTTCAGGAAATGTGTTTAAGCTTTTAATTTCACTTTCAAAATCTGTAACGTTGTCAGTGAAGTTTACAGGCTTATACCTCGGCCATCATAGAAGGTATTAATGAATGCATTGGCAAAAAATGTAAATTTTGATGTGTTGTACCGCATAAATATGATAATTAAACAAATAACTTTGATTTTTCCGTGAATATAAGCAAAAATATCTACAAAATACGTGTGAATGTAACGTTGTCAGGCAGAAAATTGACCATATGATTAAAATTAAGACAAAAAATAGAGTGTGACGCTTGACCCCTAAGCAGCATTTTTCACTCAAGTGAATTTGCAGTACTCGCCGTCGTCTTGACTACACTCCGGCTTCGCCTCAACTTCGCTGTGTCCGGTAAAATGCCGCTAAGGGTCCTTGTGTCACAAAGAACTATTTTTACAGTGTCTGTCCAACACCAATATATGTTAGAAAATCGAAAGAAATTGCACAGGAAGAAATGCGGGCATTGTTCACAAGTGCGTGTTACGTTTGTGACATTTAAAACGTAAAACTGATAACATGAGTTTAGGATTTTTTATGCTGTCAGTTAGATGAAGGCATGTCATGAAATCCATGAATTTTAGATAGCCTAAGGTCTCCTCAGCATGTATAATTTTGGTCAAAATATCACTCCTAAAGGGTTTCCCAATAAGGGTGATATGTTTTGAAATTGAAAAAAAACACTGAATATTCATTCGGAATTGATCGAAATCTTTTTTATTATATTGGATATTCTATGCCATTTATGATTTAAACAATATATCGGCCAAATGTCCCCCGAGACTTGAGCCAAAAATGCGCCTCATCAGAAAAGATGATTTTTTGATGAAAATTGGGATCATTTTCAATTGATTCCAGAGCCCAATCCGCGAACTCCCGACGCAAATGATGGTCATTAGGCTTCAGTTCTTGGGCCAGAATCATCTTATAGGGATGCAGGCCAAGATCCAATCGCAAAATACGCCAGGTAGTCATCCTGGACAGGCCCAATTCCTGAGATCGGCGTGGCACGGACAATTCACGGTTTTCCTCGATACTGGCCTGTACGGCGGCTATATTCTGTGTAGAACGTGCGGTACGCATACGATTTTTAGGCTTAGTATCCAATAGAGTAAATTCACTCTCCAACTTATCGATTATTCGACGAATTGAGAGCGCGGATGGAGCAGAATGACGACCATATTTTGCACGATATGCTCTTTGAACACCGACAAAACTTCTCGAATTTTGATAAAATAATTGGACAATTTCCAAACGTTGTGGAAGCGTGAAACTACTCATGATTAAATGGCAAACCTTACTGATGACAACTGACAGCAGACGTCAAAAATTTCAGTTCAAATGAGCCCGATAGGGACATTCAAAATCATATCACCCCTATTGGGAAACCCTTTATATGAGCAAGTTTAATAACAATCGGAAACACTGAAGTTGCAAACGGTGACAAGAAAAAAACTGGTAAAATCTTAAATTTATGGAACAAGACTAGTCATATTTTTCATGTTTTGAGAGAATTTCAAATCACTAGCGTCTCTTATTCACGAGATATTTAACAAGGACGGATGGTCGGATGTTTCTCTTTAAACCTAACAACTTATGTCTGAACCATTTTTAATATAATGTGGTGTTTATGAGATGTTTGAGTAAGTCGATTCAAATGACTCACTTAGTCAATATTAAATAGTTCTGAGCAATAAAACATCTATAATAATTTCTGATGTTGTAAATTAATGATTAATTTTGTTACATTGGTCTACATAATTATTTATCAAATTTAATTTTCATATACAAAGTTCTTTTCGTTCCACTATAATATAAGCATGCACATAACAAAAGGTTTGATTGCCATAACCAGAAATTGGGCTGTCCCAACCGAGGTGTCTGTTTGCCTGTGGACTGAACTAAGTTGCGGTTTAATGCGGACGAGAAATTTCTCTTTTTTACCCACTACGCGGGAGTGAGAGAAACATATATTTTCTGTTGTCTATATTCGGACGGACCTCAAAAGTGACTCAAGCAGTCAGTGTTGCCAATTTTAGTACACAGAGAGAAATTTTAGGTTTCACTGACCAAAGTTTTTTTGTTAAAATCGTCTTTACAAAAATGTTAAAGTTCTCATGACAATCATGGTAGTGGCTGTCATACATTGGAAAAGTGTTTACTTCAACTGCAAGGAACGTTACTGAGACCACGATTCTGGTACTTGAAATACCATAGCGCTGCGGTTATAGGAACCAAAGTCCATCGTAAAGCCGCGCATAGAGTTTAGTTAAAATGACTAAGTCTACGGACAGTAAATACCCAGCCAAAATTATTTTTGAGGTTATAGGTATGGTTCTCTTAGTTATCAAAATACAAATTCAATTTGATGAGAAAAAATAAAGTTTCACCGAAAAGATCTAAGAAAAATAATCCGGTATAATGACATTTATGATAACTTTCGTCGATTAAGTTAAAAAATTGTCACTTTTTTCATCATCATAAACTTTTTTTTGACTGACTATAGTTTTGACAAAATACGACGAGACAGCAAAATTGGAACGCATTACATTGTCCCCGAACAAAATCGTTTATCATTTAGAAAGAATTGTCAAACTATATTTATAATAGAATTATTTACCTGATAATGCTTGGCACGGTGAAATATAGTCCAGGAATCGAGAACGAGAATTGGCAGGATTCAACTTAGGCTGCATATCTTTCAATGAAAGTTATACTTGATTTGTCTAGCGCAACAGCGAACGCTGCGGTTGTAGTAACCAAAGGAGCTTGGCAGTACACATAAAGAAAATGTACGTGTACTAACCGTTGGGGTACGTATAAAGCTCATTCTAATCATCAACTTTGGTCACAACAACCGAATACACAAAAAAGTCCAAATTACTGTCATGATAACTATAAAAGTAGTAGCTTCTCTCAACTTTTTTGGTCAAGGCAACTACTGTACAAAAAATTTATGTGCTATGTGCACAGGAACCAAAGCCGATTTCTCTCAGTGTACAATTGTACTAGATTAGCACATTTCGGACGGAGTCAGTACTCTTAGTAACACTTTGGTATTATCAGTACAACGAGTTTAGTACAATTGTACTGTTTCATGTATTTTAATTATTAGTAATTTCTTATAAAAACCCAGACTGTACCTGGTGTAGCTCCTCTCGCATGTTATGACTTTTGTACCTTCTGCGGTTGCCGGCCATATACCGGATCAAATTTATATCCACTATGTTTTGGTTTGGATGGATATCTCGAAAATTATATTGTTTTTCTTGAGCATTAGGTACGCATCACGTATATTAAAAACTATAAATATTTCTTGTATAAATACAAAATTCCACGCCACATTTTCAATTTTTTTGTTGCGACCATATAGTGTTTGTTATTTAGGTGGTGTCATTATATGGCTTCTAAATACGTCCTGTAATAATATTTAAAAACTAACGAAAAACAATTGTTAATTGAGTATTAAAAATTGTGATTTATTGATGAAAAATCAACATTTCAATCAATTTATTGAAAACACTTTTTTTAAACATATTAATAAGGATGGCATTGAGTTTTTTACTAATGCTAATTAAGAATTTTTGTATTTTTCGCCAAAGTATATTTTCAATACCAGTGGCGCCGACGTCAATGCAATTTTAGTACGAAATTGGTCACCATGTCAGTACAATTGGCTTTTTCGAATCGTCAACACTGCTTAAGCTTCATATCAAAATTAAGTATGCATCAGATGGATGAGATTGTATATCAGACTGGACAAAATTACAATTTTAAAAGTTTCTAATATTCAGGGTGAGTACAAACAGTTGAAAAAAAATTGTTTGCTTTAGGTCAGTTTAGGGTAGATTTTTCAAAACTAAATGTAATATGCTAGAAAAAATACGTAATAATATTGATTTTGTAGGGGAAATATATAGTTTATTAGAAATTTTTAAACTGTAACTGTATAAAGTATCAAATACGCATTTAATCAGTTTCATTCAATGCAATTTTTTAATTTCATGAACGTTTTCAAGATATTTTATCAGACTTTTATTTATCTCATTTGTTATAATAAATGTGTATTTAAATCTTTGTAATTTTAAAAAAGTACGTACATAACGTAAAATATATAACGTTTATAGTATGTAAAAATAGAGTAATTTGGAAAATTATAGAACATTTAGGATCCATAATAGACAAGGTACGGTAAGGTGAATGTTCCAGTAATCGGTACACAAATATCTTACATTTTATTGGATTATCATTGATTTTGACAATTTTTTATAATCCATGTCACTAAATCGTACTATTAGTTGTTGTCAAATATTTCAAATAATATTGTTTTTCAATACTTTGTAAAATTTCAAGAGTAAAATGACGATTAATGGGTCATTTACCTTACATGGTACGGAGGTAAAAATGACGGAACAAATAATGATACGAGTTGGCAACGCTCCTCATCAGCATAGAACAACTTCGGCTGCCGCAACCCTTCGTCAAGAAAATTATTTTTCCTTTTAAAGCAACTATCGAAAAGTTTTCTTACTGTAATGTAGCGTACACGCACTATACAAGTAGTCAGAATTAATGGACGTTGGCGACTTGCCTAACTACTAGCACTTCTAATCCGCTTACGTGATAGTTCTCTTGCAAATACATAGAAAGTACTTGAAAAATTATTCAGTGAATTCTAATTATCGTCGGAAAAAAACTTGAGCATATTTTCTTTGCCTTGTTGTGTTAGTATTGTTGTTTATTCCTTCTAGTTTGGAAGTAAATACTTCGTTATTTGAATCTGCTGAATATACACATGCATTATGCAAGTAAGTGTGTAACAAACGTCATCTGCAGAATCAACTGGCGCGGTTGTCATACTTTCAAGGTAGCCAATCGCCGTGAGAAGAGTCTCGTACTCTGAATCGCAGTTACTGAGCCAGTGTACTAACTAAATATTGTCGTTGACCACCGTGAAACTATTATTAAATTCGTCCTTTACATGAGCTTTGCTCTTGCTTTAAAAGTAACCCTCACTTATTGTTTGAATCGTCCGAGGTGGGCAAAATAAGCTGGTTTCAAATGTGGTAAAAAATTGAAAAAATGTTTGTGTTCGTGAGGTGCTAATGGATATATTATAATTTCTAATTGTGAATAAGAAAAAGGAAAATTTTTACGACAAGAGTTTGAATTATTTCAAGATTCTAGAGAGGGGCGAGAGGCAAAAAATTCTTTTGTATACCTGCTGAAGAAGAAAGCCGCTATAACATGACGATACCGAATTTGAATCAAGATTAAATGTAACTGCCCGCCTCCTTATCGTTTTCATTTCAGCTTTTTTCAAACCTTCAGAAATGTGAGAACAAGGAGGCGAAACGTGATTGGAATAATACAGATTGTAATTATGAAAGTGGGAGACGTTAGATGATAATGGCTTAATCTTCCTTATTTTCTATTAGGTTCCTTCTTACAACATTCAAATCACTATTCTATTTTATGGAATCTATTATTTTCTTCCAGTATAAAAAAATTTCAGTAACTAATTTTAATTTCAGCTATGTTCATTCTTTATTTATTTATAATATTGAGAATTAAAAGTACAAAGATACTAAATTATTAGTAAAGATTGGATAAGTTTTTAAATTCAAGAATACAGGTTCTAAGTACCAAGACAAGTATTCTTTTGCTATAAAAATGTTGTTTGCACTGGACAGGACGACAAATTATTTTCTGTGGAGGACAGTATTACGTAAAGATAAAATACCCACCGTACATGTACATAATCCGCGACACGCGTAGTTTATTTTTGTAAAGCAATGAAGCATCGAACAGATTGTTTAGCTGACTGGTGCACATTGCAAAACTGCTGCCTGATGTTTACTAACAATATATAGATATTGGGAGTTCGTAAATTTGCACGCAATGCAAGCTATTCAATTGACGACATACAGTACATTATGACGTCAAATAATGAGTAATCGAGACTAGGGTCCCAGCATCTTTTTTGAAAAATTGTCAATTTAATATAGTATTTTCAAAACAAAAGTTACACCAATGATCAGCTGCTATTAATATTTTTCAAATTTGGCATAAATATTCTTTTATAGATTTTATCGTTGAGTGTAAAATTGTTTACAGCGGTCGGTAATCAGAGGTTTTATTGTTAAAAAAATTATTTTATCGATTTTTAATTTTGTTTGATGCTAAAAGCTATAGAAAAAACTTGCTGTAAACTGTAAACAAATTTATTTCATTCAGGAAAATTATAATTTGAAATTTTTTTTTGTGACTATAAAAAAGAAGGATTTTTTGTATGGGTTTTCCCAACTTATTTTAAGCTTGTTTGCCATAATCTACAAGGAAAGAGACCTTATCATTTATTATATTATTATTATTTTATTTTTTAATTTAACTTATTCAGATCGTCTATTTACATTTTTATAACGTTAATACAAATTTTAAACTATATCCAAGGCCGACCAAAGAACTATAGTCGGAAGAAATTGAGGTTTTATTCTTTGTTGCTGTAAAATCCTAAGAAGTGTCGAAATTAAATGACGATGAATAATTTTATCTTATTTTCATTGTTTCTTTTGAACTTACCTTAACATTAAAGATAATTTATTTCTTTTATTTACCGCCACGTGATGAATGAATTTCAATAAGCATACCGCTTTTTTGTTAAATGTAAATGCTCTTGACCCTCGTTGTACCACATCAAAACACTATTGTTGTATCAACATAATGTTTCGCCGCATAACGTAAAAATAAGTATATGTATATTCAATCCTATTAAGTCCGACACTTATTCACATTTTCCTTCAACGAATCGTAAAAAAAAATACGCTCATTCTCATTTCTTCGATTTAATGATTCACAAGAACTATGTGACTTAATTGACAGTTACAATTAGGTAATTTTCTTATTAGAAAATTTCTCTGAAAATCTAAAAATCACTCCCGATTAACTCATATAAAAAGAACCTTGTTATGGAAAATGCAGAATTTTGAAAAGTTAAAAGTATAAAAAGTAATAATAATAACCATCTAAAATTAGGTGGTTGAGATCCTGGCACAGTCGAAAGCGTCTCTTTTTCCACAGAAGGATTTCAAATCCTTTAAAATAACTATTTAGTTCAGTTTTTCTTAAAATTTAGATAAATTTTATTACACAAACATGTCAAGAGTTCTTTTATTTAATTATCAAGTTCCTGACTGCTTCATAAACGTTTAGCGTTGCGATTGAGACCAATTTATTCAACCTGTCTGTCCGGGCACATATTTGAGGACTTTGACCAGAAACACGTTTAGTTTCCGTGAAAAAAAAAACAAAACAAAAAATAAAAACATTATATTCGAAAGATATATAATTCCTTCCTCTTAATTATCGGAATTCATGAATTTTTAATGTTTGTACGTCTCGATAAGTGAAAGGGAATTTTGTAGAGTCGATTGAAGAACTAGTATGAACAAAAATTCACTTTTTGACCCTAAGTTTTTTGAAATCTACTTTGCTTTCATGGTTTTCAAGATTCATGAAGGATTAAACTCACTTTCAAAGCTAAATTGCGTAATAAATTTATATTTTTGTTACTGATCGTTTCAAAGTATTTTATTAGAAGGCAAGTTTGGTGTAAGATCTTTTCTGAAAAAGAAATTGCGTCCTGGTGAACTTATACTTCTATTTTCATGCGAAAATTTTGAATTTTGGACTTTGGACATCTTATGTATTTTTCTTCTACTAAATGTTAGTTGATGAACGAACTATGATGAGCATCGCGTTTAATATACGAACGCGACCCTAACACTCGGTCCAAGATCTATTCGCATCGAGACGCAGGCAAAACGCCAACCCGATGTCAGTCTGTGCCTGTACGTTCGTTCGCAGGGATCTTTTTCTCGTCACAAGTTCATCAAGACGACTCGGTTAAGAAAAGAAAAATCGCCATGATTCAGTCCAATTTTTTAAGTTCATCAGATAATTGTTCTACATTGATCGGGTTTGATCATCTCGTGAATTTTTCATGTAGGAAATTTCTTCCGCTTCTCCCAGCTTGATCAATTTATATTTATTTGGAAACATTACCATATAATCTGTTTTAATATTTCGCGGAAAAACTTTCCAGTACTTCTTCTGCTGATATGGATATTTTATTGATTCAGTAGATAGTTGCAACTTATGGTGAAAAGGGTGTTGTTTTGTTACTGCAAAAACAAATGCTAAAACTGCAATCATGATTACTGTGCCAATTACTGCCTCCAGTCCATTTGTCACTGTCACCTCGTACAGTGATGCCAGCGCTCTCAGTAAAAAACCATCAGTAAGGGTTACGAACAAATTTATCTTTAGAATAAATTTCAAAAAAAGGACAAATTTTAATATGAATTTGTTCTGTTTTTAATAAATTTATTCAACTAAATCTAGCCCTATCCTTGTGTAGCTAATAAATGTTTAATTGAGTGTTCATTGAACACAAGATAAAAGGTAATGATTATGTTCAAACTCACCTTAATCTCCATTGAAAGATAAAATACACTAATTAATTTACTATTGGTGATGTTCTGTATTTTCCTATTAGAGGGAATTAACAATAAAATAACCTAACTTTGATCTAAATCTATATAGGAGAATCCTAATTCTTTGCCAGCACTCATTGGGTGACCGTGTTTGTGTTAGCCAACAAAATGAAACAATGAGCCAAACTTCAAACATCACAATTTTTCATAAATAGAGAATATTAGTTGCTCATATGACTTATTCATCTAATAAAATTAACCTAATACCTTTTTTCAAAGTTTAAGTAAACAAATTTTATCAGCTTTTATATAGCTTTTATAGGCTAATTTGTACATTCTCATCACAGATGAGAAAGTATTAGATTTTTCAAATCATGTCTGTCCGTCTGTCGTTGTCGTTGTTATTGTCGTCGTCGTCTTTGTATACGATAACTATCAAAAATATTAACAGATTTAAATACGCATTAGTACACTTTATTATGGACAAAAACGGAAGGAAGGGTTCGTTATACAGCTATATCTGACCAAATTTCAGAAAATTAGAGCATTTTTGGTATTTTTATGAACCACGTTTTGGAAAAATCAAAAATTTTGATGCTATTTTCTCATAGTAATTAAAAAGTACTACAAATTATTCTAATAAAATTTTTCAATCAAATCAAAATTAGGAAAATTAGTCTCAAAAATGTTTAGAAAGTCAATAATTAAATTCAATTTTTCAGTCAAACTATGCGAAATACGAGCAAACGTTATGATGCAGTATTTTTTATTCAAAAAAGATCTACAAATTTTAATTCAAACATTTTTTTATTAGATGTATATTTTTCGTTATAATTTTAAAAATAGCATTGAAAATAAAAAACGTATTTCCCAGCTAAATTATGCGAGATACGAAAAACATGTTGGAATATAAACTTGTTTGCTCAAAAGAGGTTTATAAATTCTTATTTATTTCAATTGTGAATATTGAGCGCTAAGCACGAGTGTCGTGATGAATTTGTTCTTCAAAGTCGAAGTAACTTTAAGAAGAGTATATTTAAAAGAACAAAGAATTCAAACAACGTCGCCTTTTGATAAAGAATAATAAATTTCCAAAGTTACCATATTACATCTTAATTCCAATTCTATAATTTAATAATTAGCATTAATTTCAAAATTTACAAGTAATAACGCTAAAAAACCATATTTCGGCATTTAAATAATATTTTTATGTTGGAACTGAAATTTGACTTTCGCATTTTGATCATTTTATTACGATGAAGAATGCGCATATAAATTGACAAACTTTTTTAACATTGAATATCTGGAGATAAGTCTACGAAATGACTAGTCTTCTTTTACTTTTACTGATTTGCATCTTTCGGAGAATTTTTTGCAACTTGTTGTGTCTGTCGAAATTTACATTTTCATAGCTTCAAATACTGGAACAAAAAAAAATAAGTTCAAGGTAGAAATATAAAAAGTACTTATCTGCTTATTTGAAATAGATCTAACTCAAGTTTTAATCAGACTCATTATTTTTGATTCATTGACCCAAGATAATGATTTGTGATTTTCTCAGTTTTTCTTGAAGATCTGTGCGCATATATATAAATCATTTGCTAGAATCTTAAAACTTATATGATGGATTCCAATGAGAGTAGGTACCATTCTAGGGAATGACACGCGCTCCTGGCAAAATTACGGTAATAATACAACCACAATTATGCTTCTCGATATATATATATATTCATTAAGGGGCGTTAACGAAATTGATGATTTTGAGTTTGCAATCAGCACAACAGCTGTGTTTTTATTGGCATTAGCCAGATCACTTGAAAAACGGTCACCGATTTAGAACGAAGCAGGAGATTTTCTCTCATATTTTACAAAGAAAGAGAAACAATTTCATATGTTGAATTTTTTAAATTGATTTCTTTTAATATTTTACGATTAATTTGAGTTTGATAATTGTTTATTAAATTTAATAGGTTTTAATAAATTAATAGATATTTATTAGATGCGTAAAAAAACTTCATTACCTAAACGCAGTTGTTCTAGCTCATCAACACATGTTTTTAACTAGGTAACGTAACGTTGTTACTTTGGTCAGCAATTGTAATGGCAACGTTAATATTGAATTCGCTGTTTATTTTTGTTAATTTAAAAAAAAAAAATTCTATATTTGGTACGAATTTATCTTTTTATTTTTAATGTAGTGCAATATCTATATTAATAACATTCAAATTTGATCGATAAATCACCAGCTCAGTTGTAAATTGAATCGGTGCAATTTTATTTATTAATCTATTCCTTGAGACGTCCTGTATGTTCTTCGCTTCACAACACATATTAATAAACATCAATTGGACTAATTGAAACCGTATTTACGATTCTTATCTAAAAATCTATTTCTAGACATTTGAAAATTATTTTTCAGACGTAGTATATGAACTGGAAATGATTCTGACATTCCTCCAAAGTCGATTGTAATCTCTCTTGAAATATAGATATAGATAATAATGAGAAACTTGTCTTATAATTGGATAAGGAAGCCCTTTACAGCGATTTGATTCCTATGTCAGCAACAATACCGAAAGATATTCCCTTACATAATGAAAATCTGTTAATAATGTCGTATCAATAATGTATTAAGGTAGTTATGCCAAAAAGCAAGTCTCTGAAAAAAATGTTCTTATGATTTTAAGGCTTGTAATGATGAGTCTTATTAAAAAAAGCATTATTTTTTATGAAAAACATTTAAAATCACGGAAAATAATACTTTTAATAATTTTTTTTTGTATCAGAATTTTTCCTTATTGTCGCTTTTTACCAATTTTTTAAAAATGATTGAATTTTCATCAATCATGCCTTTTTTATTCAGGCAAAATATTCTCTTCAACTTTACTGTTTTCAATTTTGAAAGTAAAGTTTTCAGTAGCTGAAATCATCAAAACAATTTTTTAAAAAGAAACATCTTTTCATGAAATTAACTGTATTTAATGATTATTTACTTATTTAAAAAACAGGAATTATATTGGTCCTCAATAACAATATTTTCAGTGTTCGCTGATTGGCTTTAAGGTCTATAAGTGGAAAAAACAGTAAAGGTAAACAGCTCGATCGGATAGGAAAAGGGCTGACAAAATAAAGAGATAACAGATACACGTGAAATTTTGAATTCTCTTAATAATAATGAATTTTTAGAATACAAACACCATAATAATCAACTCATCTTAACAAACACTGAATATTCATTCGGAATTGATCGAAATCTTTTTTATTATATTGGATATTCTATGCCATTTATGATTTAAACAATATATCGGCCAGTTGTCCCCCGAGACTTGAGCCAAAAATGCGCCTCATCAGAAAAGATGATTTTTTGATGAAAATTGGGATCATTTTCAATTGATTCCAGAGCCCAATCCGCGAACTCCCGACGCAAACGATGGTCATTAGGCTTCAGTTCTTGGGCCAGAATCATCTTATAGGGATGCAGGCCAAGATCCAATCGCAAAATACGCCAGGTAGTCATCCTGGACAGGCCCAATTCCTGAGATCGGCGTGGCACGGACAATTCACGGTACGGCGGCTATATTCTGTGTAGAACGTGCGGTACGCATACGATTTTTAGGCTTAGTATCCAATAGAGTAAATTCACTCTCCAACTTATCGATTATTCGACGAATTGAGAGCGCGGATGGAGCAGAATGACGACCATATTTTGCACGATATGCTCTTTGAACACCGACAAAACTTCTCGAATTTTGATAAAATAATTGGACAATTTCCAAACGTTGTGGAAGCGTGAAACTACTCATGATTAAATGGCAAACCTTACTGATGACAACTGACAGCAGACGTCAAAAATTTCAGTTCAAATGAGCCCGATAGGGACATTCAAAATCATATCACCCCTATTGGGAAACCCTTTACATATACCCTTCCTTGTATCGTAATGTTCAATAGCACCTTTATTTTTGAATTTATGTCTCTTTCCTATCCGATGGTTTGGATTTGCTCAAGACAATTTTTAAGAATTAAATTACTTATAAAATTAATTTCTGCTCTAGGTTCAGCAGCTCTTTAATGCAATGAAGGAAGAATCGTCAACGAGATATGATAGAGATAGAAAAGTTCCTCAACGCTCGTTCAGCAGCGCTGCGACCTTAACAAGCATAGGTGCTGATATATCACCAAGTTCATCACATTTCTTTGAGGTAATTTTCTCACTTATTTTTAACTACTGATTGAAAATATTCTAAATTGTTTCAGAATAATCAGTTTCAAAAATTGTTTAAATTCAATTACAGGTTTTATACCTGGGGAAAATTAAACTAAACCACGCAAGAGTGCCGTATGGAAAATCACCTCCTTCAATAGTTTCTCAAACATTCATAGATGATGCTCTCGTTAAATTACGTGGGCGCGGACTCGAAAAATCGAAATCTTCTGCGAGCAATCTATTAGTTCAGTGCCAACAGCTCAAACATCAAATAAGTAGTTCCGATTTTTCATCCAATGTCAGAAAAGACAGTGTGGTTAGTAAAATAACTCTAGTCTTTCGATTTCTTACAAATCTAATCTAATGATTTTATATAAAATTGTAGGATTCGAATGCCAGTGAATTAGGAAGTAACGATGATGTATCAGCAAGTAATTTATTATCTCCTACGTCTTCTGCTAGTCTTTTGGGAACCAGTAAGAATTTTAGTGGTTCCGTAGAAACTCTCTCACTAAAAAACAATAGAATATCAAAAAATGATGAGCACAACAGTGATCAGGTACCAAAGAAGAGTATTAGTCCCAGTACACAATTACCTGAAGCGATGAGAAATCGCGCAGCTTCCACTGGGAGTGTTCTAACTCCCAGGAGAAATTCCTGTGCTGATGGAAGTGATGAACACAATCGTACTATGTTATTTCAGGTTAATATATATATATATCAAAATTAAATACCGATAAAAAGTCCGTAAAAGATTGTCTATAATTTTTTCTGAATTAAAAACTACAGGTGGGTCGTCAAGATCTTCGCTTAATCAGCCCAGACCGAAAGCAAGTCTTACTTCACAAGCAATTGAATAATGTAGCCACTTGCGTACAGGGAATCGTACATCCCGAGCACTTTGGTTTCATATGCAGAGATCCCGGTGCAGAATCTTTCGTCGCCTACGTCTTCAAATGCCAATCGGAATCTGTAGCAGACGATCTAGTTGGAGGTAAATAATTCAAGGTAGCTAATAAAATATTTATTATTATCCTTTCTCACCTACAATAAAAATATTCTTTCAGCTATATCTCAAGCATTCATTGCTGGTTACGATAGCAATCAAAAGGAGAAACATGCAGTGTTTTCCTGTGAACACTGCCCCATGGTTTGGTACAAAAAATTAGCTCAGGATATTGAAGGTTTATTTTTAAAACAAAAAATTTTATAATATAAATTTTTTTCAATTTTTTGGCCAGTTTCCTTTAATTCTATATTTGTCTTTAGGGCAAAATGAGAGGAAGACACAAAGTATTATATTTTCTCGAATGGAAATGTTGCCAGAAGAGGAGCATAAAATTATCGTAACTAAATTTAGAGGCTCTGAGGCAGGAGGATCTGGCGCTGGTTCCAGTATACGTGAGCAAAATAATTTTTTAATGGCACTACTTCGAGCTCACTGTGAATCAAAACAATCAAGACACATCCACGACACCGCAGAAAACAGGTAAGAATACTTAAAGTGCTTCTTCTAATTTCACTTTCTTGTGATTTATCATTTAAATTCCAATTTCGTTTTCCAGAAGTGAATTTCTGAATCAGTACCTGAGTGTGGGTGTAGGTAGCACAATATTCATGAAAGCAAAACGTTCCCTGACAAACAGTTTTGACAATCTGATGAAAAGAAAGGGTTCGAAAGATGACTTCTCCCTTCCAAATCAAATTCGGGAATCCAATCAATTTAACAGCATGCATAAAGCCGGTAGCCAGAGCCCCGTTAACTTAGGTTCGCAAACAATCACTGAGGTCTCTCCTGAGTCTAGTAGACCGAGGTCACTTCGAGTCTCTCCTGAGCAACAGTTAACCGTAAATACAAGTCCAAAGAGCCCCATGATGGATATCTTCTTAAAAGTAGGAAACTCACCAAAAATGTCTCCCACTGAATCAGATCAAGCTGGCAGGTTACAAACAAGTGGTTCTTGGAGGCAGGCTATTCTTAATCGAGTAGTGACTCCTGGTAAAGATAAGGACAACAAAGAAAATGACAAATTAGGAATCAGTCTTACTAAGAATCAGCAAACGAATGCTAAGAAAAGATCTAAAGAAGAACTTAGAGAACTCTGGAGGAATGCCATAAATCAGCAGCTTATTCTGATTAGAATGGAGAAGGAAAATGCCCGACTTAAAGTTCATCAGAAAGAAGCAACAGTTAAAAGGATTAAACTAGATTATGACGAACTCAGCAGCTGTGCTCGCGAGTTGGTTGAAGTTTGGGATCTTTTGGTCAGCAAAGAATCGAGAATATCCACAAAGTGTGATAATCAGATGTTGCTTCAGGCCATCAAGCAAGGTGTGCCGAGAGGAAAACGCGGTGAAGTCTGGCACTTTTTGGCAGAGCAATTTTGTTTAAAGCAACCACCGATAGAAACTCGTGACTTCCCGAATTACAACACGCCTTATGAACTCCTACTAAAGCAACTCACTTCCCAGCAACACGCAATTCTAATTGATCTGGGGCGGACGTTTCCAAATCATCCTTACTTCAGTTCTCCTCTTGGACCTGGTCAGTTGGCACTCTTTAATTTATTAAAAGGCTATTCCCTGTTAGATCATGAAGTTGGGTACTGTCAGGGACTAAGTTTCGTCGCTGGTGTACTTCTCCTTCATATGACAGAAGATCAAGCTTTCTTTCTCTTAAGACACCTTATGTTCAGAAGAGGTTTAAGGAAATTATATCTTCCTGATATGGCTGCTTTACAATTACATTTGTACCAACTGTCCAGATTACTGCATGATAGATTGCCTGCTATCTACAGTCACTTTGATAAGCACGAGGTTTCGCCAACGTTATATGCAGCTCCTTGGCTTCTTACTCTCTTCGCTAGCCAATTTCCTCTCGGCTTTGTGACCAGAGTTTTTGATTTATTGTTCCTTGAGTCGTCCGAAGTAATTTTCCGAGTAGCATTAGCTTTGCTTGAAGACCATCAGGATCAACTCCTCAACTGCGATAGTTTTGAGGAAATTATGGAGTACCTCAAAGTCAAACTACCAGCTGTTGATAAAGCTACTTTGGATCGAGTAATGAAACGAGTTTTCTACCCAGATATGGAAATTGGCAAACAATTAAACGAGTACAGAGTTGAATATCAAGTTCTGCAGGAAGAGATGCTTTCTGTGAAGCCCCAGATCGAAAATATGGAAAAGCTAGAAATGCTCAACAAACAACTCACCCAGCAAAATGCGAATCTTACTAGCCAACTTGAGATTGCATTGAACAACTTGCAACGTGTTGAAAACACCCGTGTAATTCAACAATCTTCTATTCATAAACTCGAATCTCAGAATCGAAGTTTGGAGGTGACTGTGGCAACTTTAGGCGCCTTTATTCAGCAAATAATTGATACTCGTACAAACATTGATATACCAGGAGATGTAAGGAGAATAGTTGCACAACTGGGAGTCGCTGAAACTAGGCGAAATAACAGTGCCAGGTCATTGCCCTTGAAAATGATTGGAGACAATAATAAAAAGTTTGACATGGTGAAAAGTAACTCTACTGGAAAAGAATCTCAAAAATTTCTCAAGGGTGGAATGAATAATCCTTATCCCTTGAAATCAGCATTAAGCCAACCAAATTTAGGAAGTAGATTAGAGAAGATGTCCTCGTTTTTTGCAAATTCTCATAATCATATAGAACAGCGTAGAGCAGAAATGGCGGCGCTGAAAAACGAGGGCAGCAATGACGAAAATGATCCCAAAACGGTAAATATCGATATCAAAATCACTGATACTGCAGTTCCATTAAGTAACATCGTTACTCCAAATGATAATAATTTAGAAATCGAATCTATAACTTTGGAAAAGTCGATTCCCCCGTCGTTATCGAATCCTAAAATAAAGCTAAAGTCCTCAAAGTCTGCCTATGAATTGGGATCTGTGAGGAAAGTTCTAACTACAAGACTCGAAGACACAACAGAAGAATCTGTTTTGAGTTCAACAGGAACAATGCATCCTTTAGATACATGCAGTGATGTCAATTTTAAATATGGGGGCACTACGAAACTTAAATCTATCAAATCTGTCAGGTTGCCTAGCCAGAGCATACCAAATGACATATTAAACAAGGACATTCAGAATAAAAACCCAGAAATTCTAAGTAGATAGCAATTGCTCCTTCTCACAATATTTAAACGGAATTTGTCGTAATCCAGATCCTGAAAACGATGTTATAAGATATTTGGGTAGATCATTTACTTAAACCGTCAATTAAGATTGAATCTACTGATTCTCATTAAAATATAGAAGAAAAGTATGAGAAATATTGCGTTTCACTAATACAGATTTTTAAATTCAAATTTAATTAATTTTAGACTGTAAACAAACATTATTATTATTTAGTTTAACGTCAAAAATAAACTTTTATTACAAAAAACATCAATGACGAAATAAACAAAATGTAATCATACCTTTTTAAGCTGTGGTAGTTCTAACGACAATTTCAAAAACGACTCAGTCAATATAGTTACCTTACCTTGCGATTGCCAAATTTTATAAACTACATATACTAAACTTGAAGAATAAAGTTAGCAGCGCAAATTTAATGAAAAAAATAATCATATATATATTGTAATAATACAGAACGTAATGAATGTAGAAACTAATTACCCTTCCATGAAATTTTAAGTATCCTTCAGATGTAAGAGGTGTTTTAATTTTCTATTTAAAGGGATTTAAATGTTGAATGTTCATGTTTAACTTACTTTATTCATCGTTAATCAAATGTTGAAATCTTATTTCTTGATTTAATTATAAAGACTGTCAGAAATTGCGAGTTTCTGATGCATATTTATTTACTCACTGAGTAGTCGATGGCACAATGCTATATACTTTACAAAATTCATATTTTTATTTTTAATCATTAGTTTCAAGAGTTGAACCTTGCGAATGACATTACCACAAAGTAGAGTAACATCAAAATGTACTGTCGATAAAGACTCAGCAGAGATTGTATAGCATATTATTGCAAAGTGTGTATAATATAGTTTAGCAATTATGATCTCCGCTGGAACTCTGATCAGTGTTGTATACATATAATTACCTAAGATATATGTAAATTTTTTCTAGATTTCATTTTCTTATTACGAATGGGGATCCGAAAGGATATCAAAAGTATTGTTTAAATTAATGTTGAGTTTGGCTTCCCATTATAAGATTAGAAATATGTGTATTTGGTGGAGACGTAAGGTAAAGAAGATGTAATTTTGAATTTATTTTTCGTTTTTCAGTAAACACCGCGAAAATGTAAACGTTTCTTTTTTAAAACGTTTCAGTTTAAATAGGTTTACGTATTATAACTTAAAGAGAAATATAATCTTTTACAGAGCGTATGTTTATAATCAAAATTAAACCTTTACAAAATATCTATAAAAAGTTCTAAAGATGTCAGAGGTTTTAAAGAACCTACTTGAAAATTATTGTTACGTTTACACAGTGAATGAAAAATTGTTAGATTAAGAGCAGCTATATTGTCAGTTTTTTCGCTTCCTTTGTATTATTTGTTTGCGATTTTTTTTGTATCATTTTAAAAATTAACAAATCATCTTGTTCATGCTTTAAAATAAATATGCACTTTTACTTTGTTTTTTAATAATTTTACATATTCGTGTGTGGTCTTAACAAATATTATAGTGAATTTAAAAAATGAGGAAAACATTACTACGATAAACTGCTTTTATCGTAATTAATTCTTCACTACAAACTACGTTTATCTTAATCTCTACGAAATTTGTAAATTTACTGCGTTTATTATGATAACTTTTTCTCTGTTTGATAAATTTACTAAAATATACATAACATTTCACATAATTGTGTAAAAATACTGAAAACAAAGTAAAAGTAAACATTTATTTCTTAATGGTATACTTAATACAGTGAATGTCAGGGAAAAGGTGAATTTAATTTCCAAAATTATTCTATGAAAAAAAAACTAATTATATTTCTCAAAGTTCCCCTCTTTGGAAATGTTTTGTTTATCTGAAATATCCATATTACATTAGAATAACGTATTATTATAATGAAATTTCTGCTAGTCGATATTGAAATATAGTTTTTGATTTCAAAACACCTAAAAAGTAAATACAAATTTGATATATAATATTTTAGTGGTAAAAAATTATTGACTTGAAGAGATCTGAAAACTTCAATTTTTTTAAAGTTCCACTAAAGTAATGAAAAATTTCAGATAAATTTGGAAAAACAAATAAAATATCAAGAATATTATTACTTTAAAA
This sequence comes from Diplolepis rosae, assembly GCA_030998225.1. Taxonomy (NCBI): domain Eukaryota; kingdom Metazoa; phylum Arthropoda; class Insecta; order Hymenoptera; family Diplolepididae; genus Diplolepis; species Diplolepis rosae. The sequence continues at coordinate 4,721,318 of JAPYXD010000608.1, read as the reverse complement.
GTAAATTACACGTAAGTCTGGAATTCTACGTAACTGAAAAATATTGCGTATTTAAGTGCAACGAATTACGTTAAATTAATTACGTTTTCGAATTCTTTTATAAGAGACTACAGTCGATATTATGAATTTTAAAACGTTGAAAATACGATATATTCAATTGTAAGCAAAATATAATATCAGAACTAGAATTGATAGATTCTAAAATGTGATAGTACGAAGTGCTCTTCAAATTTCTTGTGCTTGTATTTTTTATGTTGAATGTTATTGCAGGGCAATTGTTACTTTAAACCCATTATACGTAGTATTTTTAGTATGTTGTGTTATTCTGTGGCCAATTATTATAATATATTGATAATAAAGTGATTATTACCAATATGATCGTATTTATTTAAGAGTAATCTTTTCAAAAGTACGTTTTGCGGGAATATAAAATTCAACTACAGTCAAGCCTCGATCATTTGAGCATTTTGCAGGAGTTTTTTGCAGCTATAACGAAAATCAGAAGAAAGATATACAAAATATCTACTCGCGCGGGATTATTGAGGATCATCAATTGGCTCTCCCTCACAATTTAAGAAGTGGATCTGAGACCGACTATGAGGAAGAGTTCAAATGATTAAAGTCTGACGGAGTAAAAAATTAAAAAATGTGTTTGTGGTAGGAAGATTCAATTCGTATTGAAACATAAAAAATTTATTTACTATTGTTACAGACTGTTAGGAGGAACTTTTAACTCTAATGACCGCGTCGCGTGTATATTGAAAAGTCCGGAGTTCAGTGTTCGAGAGCACCAAGGTATCTTCCCTTTCTCTGGACTACATTCTTTAAGTCCAGAGGACCAGAGAGGGTGTTACAAATTTTGTATAAGCGTAGTTATGATTGGTAACTGATTAAAGTGGGTTGAAAGTAAAACTATCATTGTTGTCCGTTAATCAGCGTTGGGAAAAGCCCAAAGACAATTATGTTTCCTCGGCTTGATCTCTTCAATTCTCAAGCATCATAAATAGTTTAGAAAGCACAGTGCGGAGTGTGGTCACTACCATGTATTTTAGGAGGGTACTTAAAAAAGTGAAAATGAGCATCAACGCCGCCAAGTTTTGATAGCAAGAACTAATATCAATGCAAACGAAACCCCCGTCCCCCCAACCCGATGTATTCTAAAATAGTTGAAGTAGTTGAAGTAATTTTACTCAACTCTGTCGATTAAACTTGGGACTTAAGGACATTTGAACATTTATTAAATCCTAGTCGGGTAAAATGAATTTGATAAGTACCTAATTCACCCAAAGTGAATATCAATAAGCGTTACATAGGAAATAGTAAGGAGTTGAGTAAAACGTTTTCGACGACAGGGCATCACAATGCGTCAGTGGGTTAACCTGAAATGTATAAATATATCACCGACGCTTGAGGTGCTTCGAACGGTAGTTGAGTAAAATGAGCATCGGCTGTATTATTTTAACTGGCAATGATATGGTTGCTATGGTTACAACAGTTTAAAAATAACATCGGTAGCGACAATAGCGCCACCACTTGTTGATAGCAAACATTATAATTCGTTCCCCTTTTCGCATATATGAGTGGACCCACTGTGTTAGAAATGTTCTGAACTTAAAGTAGTACTGTCGTAAATGGAAATACCGTTCAGATATTAATAAAATTGAAATCACTGGTGAACATTAAGTCAGAAGTGACTCAGTTAAATTTTTGAGGATCGTCGCTTTCTTATGCGACGTTGACAAATTTAGATACTACGTGAAGCAACTGAGAAAAAGTACTCATTTGATTAGCTATGTACGGACAGTACTACCTTAATCCTTAAAGAGGCCGGTTAAATTGGGCTTTATAATGAAGCTGTAAAATAAAAGAGATTCGAGGGTTACAGGCTTGGAATTGAGGATCATATTCATAAAGTTGCAAATAAAATTTTTAAGATCCATAAACAGCTTTAGTATAGCCTAGTTCAAAGTAGGTGAACATTTGCTCTTGAATATATTATCTAAATCTAACATCTTTTTCATTAATAAACAATGTTCCCCAGGTTGCAGATGAAATAATAAATTGTTGCTCCGCAACAAAATGTACTACAATAAATAAGGAAATTCACACCCGTATTTAGGTACATTGGGTGGAATGAATTAACGTAAAAATGGATTTGAAGAAATGAATTTTTTCAATATAAGAACATTGCAATAAAAATGTTGAAAAATGATTGAAGGACTACAATAATATGCGACATTGATACTTTACGCAAACAATTCTCTTATTTTATATGTATTACGAAGCACAATTTTTGTAAATATCGTAGGAAGGAAAATATTACGTTAATTTATTATTCGATGGAAAGAGGGTACAAATTTTTTAAAGCACGTTTAAGAATATTTGTCGCTGTTCGAATTGTTTCTTATGTGGGGGGGGGGGGGGGGGGGTAAAAATGTGGTTAAAAATTGTCCATGTGGTATTGTATATAGATGTCCCCTAAGCTGGCGAGAAAGGCCTCTGCTGTCAAATCGTTAGCGAGTTTCAAGTGAACCGCTTTTGTAGCGAAGCATACAAAAATCGAAAGATACGTTTTTATTTTTGTGCGGTTTCTATGTCCCCCCAACTTTAACTATGCCTTTATCTAATAACGGATTGAGACAGATCTGGAGTTTTTATCTTTTTTGATCGCGTTTTTGAGAAATCTTAAACAGTAAGCTACCTCTCTTTGGAGCCCCTTGAAAGTGCTGTATTTTGTTTGAAGAGATAAGTCTCCCTCGGTAATTTTGAGAGACCCGCTAGACTGTTTTATGTGTCCATCAGTACCTTTTTGTGATTTGAAATCGAATTTAGGGATTTTCATGCCTTAATCAGCCAATCGAGACCGTGCATCCAAAGGGAGTTATTTAAGAAATCTTGTGGATACTGACCGCGGGAAATAAAATCGGCGGGGTTTTGATGCGTACGCACGTGACGGCAGTCTCGCGATTGAGTCGCTGCTTGAATTTCACTCACTCAATTGGCCTCAAAGATAACTTATGGTCGAAACTGGATGTTTTCATCGAGACTGACGGTGCAAGTGGTACAAGCGAACTTTTTTCTTGAATAATAGTTAGCTCAGGAGTATTTCACTCTAAAGAGTTTTTACTTTTTGTCTTTTTGTTTTTTAATTGAAGTGTCAGTTTACTGGTGTCTAATAAGGCCAAGTAGGTGATAATTAAGGCCTTCAAGGCCATAGTTGCCCATTATGGCGCAACAAGATATTCGCTGCGACGAAGAAGTTATGGACTCGTCTCCGAGTCTTCTTCTCCTTTGGATGCAGAGATCATAAAAGAAACTTTCTCAAATTTTAGTGAAGAGACGGGTTTCCTGCCTCAAACCTCTTTAGATTCCGTCCCTTACCCTCGTAATTCTAACCTCGTACCCAATCCTAACCTGGAATCTACAAATAGAAAGAGAGGTGCCTCTCATATTTCTGATCCTTCCAGTTCGAAACCTAATAAACTCCCTAACACTAGAGATGCCTTTATCGATGCTGCTCATGATAACCTACTAAATAATCGGTACTCGGTTCATAATAAAGGACCATATGTCATTTCTGTCTAGGCTATTAACGGCGGTGCATGTAAACATGCTTTATCGATGGGGAAAATTCTCCATTCCACCTTCCCTGGTCTCATCAAAAAAATTGAAAAATCAGATAGAGCAAGAGTCACAGTGCAATGCTATGATTGTAAGTCAGCTAATAAAATTGTTGCCTCTAAAGACGTTCTCTCTAATTTCAATCTAGAAGCTTTTATTCCTAATTTTCGGGTTTCCCGTGAGGGAATCATCCGCAATATTCCACTTGACAAATCTACGGAAGATATTATTAGGTTTTCAGCTACAAGTCTCAAATGCCCTATCATGGAAGCACGACGTTTTGTCCATAAAAATGAAAAAGGAGAAAAAATTCCTTCCACTACAGTCCAAATAAAATTTGAAGGACAGGAGATTCCAGATTTCATCGATCTTTTTCATATGAGAATTAAGGTAGACCCATACATTACACAACCTAAACTATGCTATTCTTGTTTTAGGTTTGGTCACGTGGCAAACCAATGCAAAAACCCCCGCTGTCACTTTTGTGGTTCGTCTCCCTATGAGAAGGATCAGTTCTGTCCACAAATTAATGGACCATATACTTGTTTGAATTGTAAAGGCTCTCATCTTGTTTCAGATAAAAGCTGCCCAGCCTTCAAAGAGCAATCCACTATTAGAAAAATAGCGGCCTTTAGGAACATTCCTATTAAAGAGGCTTCTCAGTTGTTCCATCAAGAAAAAAGGCAGTCTGGGACCAACAATACCCCATTTGAACCTAACTATCTGTATAATAAAAAAACTATCCTGCATAACAGCTCAGCCCAGCCTTCTCCCAGATTTGATTATTCTAACTTTCCTGGTCTGGGGAAGGTCGATCTTGACTCCCCATTGGGAAATCCTTGCCTTTCAAGCGTGACATCATATGCTGGTATGGTTTCTTCCAATCCCAAATCCCCCATGAAATCCCCTCACTAAGAAAAAAAATAATTACAATTCACGTATTACAATACAAAAAGCCCGTCAACGGCTTGGTTTTACTTCTAGTAGACTCTCTTCACAACCACCAAATCTTGAACTACAGAATTTGTCTCTCAACACTGTTTCTCAGCCCAATTCGGGAAACTCGCTTCGTAACCCTTATCCCTTAACTAATTCGAATCAGAACCACACCCGTCCTTCATTCTCTAGAGATACTGAACCCTCTTCCTCTTCATTGCATGATAACCATAAGTCCCTCACCCCTCAATTGGCTCAATCCTTTTCACAAATAATGTCATTAATGATGCATCTCTTGAATCAACTTACCCCATTGCTATCTATGGTCGGCCAATATAATCCCACAGTTTGAATTTGTGCTTCATTTCCATTTTGACAAGATCCTCTCACATTACCCATTTGACCTGCCTTTTTGCCCCCTGTTCTTTGAATCTTATCCTTCTTATCCATATATATCTTTAAAACCCTTATTATGGCAAAAGAAAAATCTTTAAATATTCTGCAGTGGAATTGTCGTAGTGTCAATAATAAAAGGGGCCCTCTAGAAAAAATTTCCAATGGCTTTGACATCATTTTGCTAAATGAAACTTGGTTGAATCCTCACTCAAAATTCCATCTTCGTAACTTCAACATTATTAGGAAAGACCGACTATCTCGACAGGGAGGAGGACTGCTAATTGCATTGAGGAACGACATTCCCTTCAAACAAGTGGACCTAAATACAAACTTTAACGATAAACTTGAATTGCTAGCAATAACTATTCCGACAGAACTTGGTCAAATATTGGTCATTAATGTTTGTAGAAACCCTCGTACCCCCGCCCATGACATTGATTGGTCTTACTTCTTTGATTCTCTGTCAACCTTTTCTTACATTCTCATTGGAGGTGACCTCAACTCTCATCATAAGTCTTGGGGTTGTGACCATGCTTGCCCTTCAGGGATCGCCCTTTCAGATGCCATTTCAAATTCTAACCTTAATATATTAAATAACGGTAAACCCACTTTAACTCCTCGTCCAGGTCAATCAAATACTGCAATCGACCTTACATTGGTTTCTTTTAACTTAAAACCACTCTCATCTTGGTCAACTTTAGTTGATCGAATGGGTAGTGATCATTCTCCCATTTCAATTAATATTGGAATTCCATTTATTTTCTATCAATTTTTCTCTCTTAAATATAATTTGAATAGGGTAGATTGGAGGGTCTTCAGGAGCGAACTATTGGCCATTCATGAGGAGAACGAGCTTCCCCTCTTATCTAATTCCTTGAGCATCTTGGATGCCTATCAAAAATTTGTTAAAGACATTGATGATGCCCTTCATAAGGCTGACCCCAGATTGGACAGGAAACCATCTAGAAAAAGATTTTACCCCCCCCCCCCCCCCGGTGGAACCAGGAATGTGACAGGTTGGTTAGGATTAGACTGGCTAAACTGAAACATTATCTGGCTAAATCTGATTATGAAAGTTTTGTTGATTACCAAAAATTTAGTGCACAAACCACTAAAAGGCTTAAAATCATTAAGCGTTCAAATTTTAAATCCTTTTGCGAATCTCTTTCCTTTAATTCTCCGTTAACTAATGTTTGGAACAAGATCCAGGGGTTCAGACATAGATTACTTAATCCGCCTTCGATCACAACGTGCCCTCTTAATCAGAAAGTCTTGGAGGACATGGATGCTTACATTCATAGCTATCTGGAAATGTCTAATGACTTTTCCGGCTTGGATATTCTTTCTCTTATAGAAACGAATGTTGATGATCTCCTCAATTCCCCAGTACGTCTACCTGCTGTTGTCTCTGATTCTGACCACGCTCATGACCTTTTTTATCCCCCTTTCACTTTGGATGAACTAAAGTTCACTTTACGTAATGTCAAGCCTAATCTTCACCAGGCATGGATAAGGTGAGCTTTGAGGTAATTCTTCACCTCCCGGAATCCTCTTTAAGTCGCTTACTTCTTGTATTGAATGCTATTTTTGAGGGACATCTCTTTCCTGATTCTTGGAAGAATTTTCTTATATTTCCCCTACCTAAAACCACCCGTAGGAAGTTTAGACCTATAGCCCTGGCTTCTTGTTTTTTAAAGATTTTAGAAAAACTCATCTTGTACAGATTAATCCATTGGATAGAGAATAATAATATTCTTTCTCCTTTCCAATATGGCTTTAGGAAGAACAGGTCTTGTGCCAATAATTTGGGTATTCTTTCTTCTGATTTACATCTATCTCTCGCAACTAACCGTATTACAGCAGCTCTTTTCCTGGATGTAAGCGCTGCCTATGACAATGTCATTCCTTCAATCCTAGTTCAGGACCTCCTCCACCTCGGCTTACCTCCAAAAATCTGTAAATTTATTCATAATCTCACAAGCAAACGATATATTTCCTTTAGAATTAATGGACACAATAAAGGTCCTTTCTGTTTGAGAAAGGGTCTTCCGCAGGGATGCATTCTTAGCCCTGTTCATTATACGATTTACACACGTAATGCACATTCGGTGCTTTCCCCTGGCTGTACAATTTTAGAATTTGCTGATGACATTGTCATTTACTTTTCAGGTGGCAACATTCAGGAATGTATTTTCACTCTTCAGAGAAACCTGGCGAATCTAAATGATTTCTTCAGGCAGAGAGGTCTTTCAATTTCTCCTTCGAAGTCTAAACTAGTTGTTTTCCTGGTTGCGTTCAATGAGCTGCCGGATGATCTTGTAATCACTATAGATGATCAGTTTATTTATCCATCAGAAGACACAAAATTCCTAGGTCTCTACTTTCATTGTACTTTATCTTGGAACTCACATTTTTCGAACTTAATTTCTCGAGGCCAACAAATTCTCAATATAATTAAATACTTATGTGGTACTTGGTGGGGGTCTCACCCTCGTATCTTGTTGTTATTGTTTCGCTCATTGGCAAGAAGCTTTTTAGAGTATGGCTGTCATGCATTATCTATTTTTAAAGAAGACAAACTTTTTACTAAACTCACAAAACTACACAATAAATTCTTGCGAACCATCTTGGGTTTTAGAATCTCTACTCCCATAGTGGTTATGCAGGCGGAATTGGGAGAGTTACCACTCATGGATAGAGTTCAATTACTTTCCAATAAATTTCTTATTAAATGTTTCTGCGTTTCAAATCACCCAGTCTTCAATAATTTAGAACAACTGTATTTCACTACTAAATACAATCAAACATAATATAATGTAGATAAAGGGTTCCTTTTGCTTAAGTCCTTTTTCAAACTAAAGGGATTTCGGGAAAAGGTTCTTAGCTCTACTATTCCTATATATTATCTCTGTCCTTATGAAGTAAAATTTTTCCAACCCACAATAGATCTATCCGCTGGTCTCATGTTTCAAAATAGTAGATCCCCTAACTTTACTTTTAACAATTTTATCACTAATGAATTTCCTGAGTATATTCTCTTTTTTACTGATGGATCTAAACAGCCAGATTCTCGAGCAGGAGCCGCATTATACTCCCCACATTTGAGTCTTGAAGTTCAATTTAAATTAGACTCTCTGGCTAAAAATGCAACTATTGATGGTCAAATCATGGATTTTCCTCTCGCACACACGGATGTCTGGGCCTCCACCCATCTGCTTCAACATAATTCGTCTGTAGGTAAATGGCTTGAGGTGTCTGAGACCAGGAATGTGGGTCGCTATTACTTTGAAAATTTTTTTAATCCAGATAAAATAAATAAACCATGGTTTTCTAAATTAATCCTGGACAGAGGTTTCATTGTTACTATTTCTAGATTACGAGCTAACCATTATAGCCTAGCAGCCAGTTTGGCTAGAACAAATGTTATTGAATCTGATGAGTGTCCCCATTGTGGATTCCCCGGTGAGGACATTAATCATGTCTTGTGGGCTTGCCCTAATTACTCCGATTCTCGTAAGGTCTTAGAGGCCTCCTTAATAAAAATCAAATGTTTCACGCCTTACTCTATTGAACCTTTTTTATATAATCCTGCAAGTAAACCCGTCTCCTATATCTTAAGATTTTTAAAGGAGAACAAGTTACTCATATAAAAATTTATTAGTTTCGTATTCAATCATATTCATACCTGTATCCTTTCGTTTTATATTATATTTGCATTTTGCATTCTCTTTTAAACACAGATCCACCTACTTGGCCCGCCTGGCGTTAAAACTAAGAAACGCCAATAGACATTCCTTTTCAAATATCTTGTGAAAAGTTAACCAACCCTCAGGCTCCATCTCTAATAGACATGGCCAAATAGGTCGCTTATTCTCAGCAAGGAGATTGTATATTCTCCTGACCTAGGCTATCACTTCTCCTCCCTGCTTTCGGTTGGAAGTGACAAAGAAAGAAGAAGAATTGGCCTCAAATGTTGGAAGAGTGTGTGGTGGGCTATTGATCTAGTTTAGGACGATTGTTGCGTCAGACCAAAAAACGGTCCTTGTGAAGTTAATTTCAAGTGGACGAATTATCGCGTTGTATAATTGCACGAGTAGGGTAGCAGCACATAATTCCAGTTTTGACAGTGACTTGGTTTTTATTGGAGCGACATGCGACTTGGAACCGTGGAAACCTGACTCTACTGAGGAAAGGCAATTGCGATTTATACATAAGCCACTCGTCTCAAAGTACTCTTGGAACTGGATCTTCCCGACCCAATTGGAGTTTCCAGAATTATTGGATCAGAAATTTTCCAACAAGAATAACCGGGCCTACCAGACCTAGCATGTCAAATAATTTAGAAAACTACGAACAGATTGTGCGCTTAGTTGATTCGTTACTTGAGTTCTTTAAATTTACTGTGTATAGAATACAGTCTGTTGTAGGATCCCAATGTATTCCTAACGCCTTTACTACTTCTGAGGGATCTAAAGAGAAGTATGCTTCCGACAATTGGTTTAAAATTTCGTGGCATAAATCGGGGCAATTCGATGCCCATTTTCGTAGTTTGAAACCACTGCGACGTAAAAGTTTGACTAAGTCATCCCTAAGCTGACGTGCTTTTTGCACAGATTGAGCTCCGGTCAAAAGGGCGTCAACGTAAAAATCTCATTTTAAAATCATAGATGCGTTTGGAAAGGTTTTTTGCTCGTCATCGGCGAGTTTATGCAGTGTGCGAATCGCGAGGAATGGAGCGCACGACGTACTGAAGGTGATCGTGTTCAAAGAATACATTTTAATCTGGTCATTCGGATCTTAACGCCATCATATTTTCTGATACAGACTGTCTTCGGCAGAAACCCGAATTTGCCTGTACATCTGCTCTATATCGGCAGTAATCGCGTATGGAAAAGATCTGAAACGGATAACGATGGAAAAAAGATCTTGAATCGTGGGTCCTACGGGAAGGGCGTGGTTTAAAGAGATTCCGGTTGAATTTTTTGCTGAACCATCGAATATGACTCTAACTTTGATCGTTAGCCTATCAGTCTTTATTACGGCCTGATGAGGAAGATATCAAAACTATCTTGACTATCCAAGCGGGATATATGACCTTCTTTAAAATAGCCTTTAATGCAGTCTACATAATGAGACTTCAGTTCGGAATTCTTGGTGAAAATCTTTTTTCAATCGCGTGAAAATGCTGAAACGCTGTATTTCGACAATCTCCGAGTGATTTTTTTTTTTTGCGTTGAAGGGCAACCTAACTAACCTGACTGTTCACGCTTGATTGTTTTCATATAATGCGATTCCACGGCTTGCTTTTCTTCTGAACGCGGTTTTGAAGAAGCTTCGCCTAATTCCCATAAGATCGGTCGCTTGTGAAATTTAATCAGATATATTGCACGAAATTTCGGACTGATGTTCCCGTGCTGACTTGGACCCTTGAGGGCTGATGTACCGTTCTTCAAAAATCCAGCCAAGGTCGGTTTTTTGGAAGATTGCAGACTGTCCTTTAACTTTGATTTTGCCTTCGCGCATTAAATTATCGAAATTTTCTGCGCTTATTAGAATGTCAATCTCTGACGGTTCGTGAAACGCGGGATCTGCTAAAAAGATATCGTTCGGAATTCGTATCGTCATCTTATCAAGATCTAAGTGATCGTAGCGCGATTTGATTTTTGTGGAAGTGACATAGTTTATGCGAAACTGAATATTTTCAACTCCTTCAATTTCGTATTTGTTTTGTTCTTGATTAGACCTAAAGAGTTTGCCAATTTCTCAGTAATGGAATTACACTGAAAACATGAATCGAGAAAAGCTCGGCAAGGACGATACTGATCCTTACTGTTTAATATATCGACTATCGCGGCCTCGAGTACTACTTAAGATTGAGACCGAATATGAAAACTTCCTACGGCAGAAATGCATTGGAACATTGAAGACTGTGGAGCTGAATCTTTTTGCGGAGTTAAATCCTTTCGCCCAATTATGTTATGACAGATCAATGCCTTTCTTACGATGTCGTATCGCTCTTGTGGAGTCAGAGTTTGAAATTGCTCGTAGGCATATATAGAGTTGGTGGACCCCTTTACAAACGCTCAAAAAATGAAATCATGTCTTTCAAGGACGGCAGAGCCGTGCTTCCAACAGACACTTTCCATTTTTCCCGGGTGTAATTGTTTAATTTTTTACGGCTGATAAAAATTGAAAGCATATCCCAGGCTTTAAGATAATGGAATTTTTGGATGGGAGAAATAGTAGGATTATTACACATTGATTTAAAGAAGTCGTGAAATGTGAGCCAAGTGTCAAAGCTTCCATAAAAGGCAGGTGCCTGAAGCTTAGTAAGCTCAAAGCGGGCGTTAAAATGCATGAAGTCTTGATTCTGAATCGATTCGTTATAAATAATTGCGTGAAATCGACCTTGATTTAGTGATCGTGAGTCCAATACCGACGCGGGCGAGACCTGATTCAAATCAAATTGACTCTGCGTTCCTAATTGTAAGGACGACATGGATGCCAGAGGTTTTGAATTGAGTTAGCTTGATTTGTTTGATTCAAGTGAGGTTGGTAGTTTATATTTGAATCTCCTAAAGACGAACAAACTTGAGTCGCCACTGATAAAGGTGACAAACGCAGATTTTTAATGAATTTTCTAAACAAGCCGGCAATCGTATGAAATCGATTTTCGAATGATTCTCTTTCGGAATCGGCATTCGCGATCTGGTCCTCATCTACAATACCTCTTTCTAATTGGAACTGTATCGTATCGAATGCGTCCTAAAGCTTGAGATTTTGTTCTAACCTACAGTACAGTCGGAAAGTATTAGAACAAGATAAAAAAAGTTGTTTTTGTCAGTTTATCGTATCATTTATTGAAATATTATTCACATATTCGCGGTAGTTTTGTACGTTTAATGTAGCTTCATGATTCGAAGATATTTTTAAGGCATTTTACTGAAATTTTCATCAAAATTTGTAAGGAAACAGTGAATATGTTACTTCAAGCGATTTTCTTGAAAATGGCCACCTTTTGCTTTAATGACTGCAGCGCACAATTTTGGCATTCTTTCGATGAGTTTTTGAAGTGTTTGGGATGGAATATTATTCCACGCTTCGTTCAAACAATCCCAGAAACCAGGAATGCGTGTTGGCTTTAGATCTCTCACACGTCGGTCCAATTCTTCCCACAATAGCTCGATGGGATTTGAATCGGGGGATTGAGGCGGCCATTCCATCATATCAAGGTCACCTGCGACTTTTTTTCGTTCCAAATAAGAAGTATGGAGTTTTGATGTATGTTTCGGATTGTTATCTTCTTGGAAAATAAATCCACGACCAATTAAATTGATGCCAGATGGTATTGCATGGCGTTGGAGTATACTGTGATACTGCTCTTTTTTCATAATTCCTTCAATTTTTTTAAGTTGACCAACGCCAGCGTGGCTGAAACAGCCCCAAACCATTACATAGCCACCGCCATGTTTTACAGTTGGCACAATACAATCTGGTTTGAATCTTTCATTGACTTTTCTGCGAACATATTGACACCGATGGCTACCGAAAAGTTCGAATTTTGATTCGCCTGTCCATAAAACTGATTTCCACTGATCAATCGTCCAGTCAACATGTTCTTGAGCGAACTTCAGTCTTTTTTGTTTATTTACTGGCCGCAAAAGTGGTTTTCTAACAGCAATGCGTCCAATCATACCTTTTTCTTTAAGCCGGCTTTTGACTGTCCTGTGCGATATTGGTGAATCCAAGTCTTCATTGATTTCCGCACGAATTTCTGATGCAGATTTCTGTCGATTGCCCTTACTTATTGCATATGTTTTGTTGTCGATTCTTTGATTTGTCTTTCTTGGTTGACCATTTTCAATCTGGAAAAATACAATTCTGAGGCTATTTCAACGAAAAAGCGGGCACAATTATGCATAAACTCAACGACTGTCAAATTAACAGACTTACAGTTATTTATGACACTTCAATGCACCAGACACGATAATAACATCTTTTTTGTTTAAATGATTGACAGGTAACCTTTTAAACCGCAGCCGGATCGTTTTTTGTGCGAAAAACAACTGCAAACCCAATGCGGCAGTTTTGGACACTTTTTACGATTTTCGGCCATAGGCTGTATTCTTGTAAATTTTGATGGAAATTTCAGTAAAATGCATTAAAAATGTCTTCAAATCATAAAGCTACGTTGAACGTACAAAACGACTTCAAATATGTGAATAATTTTTTAATGAATGATACGATAAACTGAAAAAAACAACTTTTTTTATCTAGATCTAATATTTTTCGACTGTACTGTATATCCGAGATTAAGAGCAGCGAAATCGGTATTTTCGTTCATGGAAGAAAATGCAGTTTCGGAAGAAGTTAAGTGGCGTTTTATCGTTCCGTGTGACCTTTTTAATAAGGCCATTTCTTCCGTCCCACAGTGGGAGCGAATTGTGAAAAGCTGGTCAAAAGTATAAAATGTCCATAAAATGGTCGCTGATTACGAACACGATGTCAAAAATTCAGAAAACGAAATGGCGGATCCAATATGGTGGACGAGTATGGGGCAAAATTCGTCGAGTGTACCCGCCTAAAAATTTTTGTCTCCGATTCCCTTGAAAGTTGGCGAAATTATTGTCCTAGTGAATCTCTTTTAATTCCCCTAAGAGAACGTCTCTAGTACGACGGGTTGTTAGTATACAGGAGCACGAATTTTCAACCTTTTACCGCGCACGCTGATACTCAATTAACCATAACTTCTACAAAAGTTATCCAAATTAATTTTTTTATTTTTTCATTTTTTAATTTTAAACATATTTTTGAGTTTTTCTCCAAGTGCGGCCGTTAATTTTTTTTCCAAAATTATGTTTAAAAAAAGCTTGACTTTTTCCCTTTAAAATGAGCCAAGGTCGAAAGTGGGGCGAAAGAAATTGGTGGAGATATATAACACTTCTTGCGCGCGGTTTCTGCGTCGCAGTGCAGCTAGGCCCTACGATCACGACGTACCGTCCATTGGGAACTTATTTAATTGTACTTTGTTTTAAAATTAATTTAAATTAATTTAAATAATTTAATTTAAATTAAATTAAAATTAATTTAAAATTAATTTTTAATTAGGGGTGGTTTTTTAGTGTGAGTCCCCTCGCCTCCCACATCGAAAATTGAGTCAAATAATTTGCTTATTACAGTGTATGTGCACTTCTCTTTCTTCTTTGCCTCACAGTTTTTTTCGGGAAAACATCACATTCTAATGATGACGAATATTTTCTCAACATGAGAGTTAATTGAGCAGAGAAAACGAAATAGTGATATTTTTATGTACCAGGCACTGTGTTTGCTGATGCAAATCTACTCTTAAGTTCTTGAGCTGTGATGGCGTGATTTTCTTTGGGACTAAAGAATACTAAAGTTTCAACTAAATTTTTCTTTGTCCATTGATACAAGGCATCAGCAGTCAAAATCGGATCTTTAGATGACGCTTGTAGGCTAGCACGCGCTGCGAGTCTTTTTAAATTTCCTCCAATACCATCACAAGGGCCTTTTCCGTGCGCCGTTGCATGGAAATGCCACTCGGCTGGAATACCAAAATTCATTTCATGGTGGAGCAAATTGATGAAGTTATATTTATTTTTAAAGTGCTGGGCGGCTCCATCTGTAAAATAAATCATTTTTCTGGGTTGAAAATTCTCTTTCAAATAGTATGTAATAATTTTTTGAAATTCGTACACAGCAATTGTGTCATGAGTCAAACAATCTGATAACATAGCAAGACTGCGGTGCTTTAGAATGTTGTCCTCTTCATAATAAATTACCACTGTATTCTGGACTACAAAGGCATAGTTTTCAGCGAAATCACAAAGGATAAGAAATTCTCCTTCTTATAGTGTGTCCTTAAGGTTTTTGAAGAAATACGACTGTTTTTTGGCTGTAAAAGAGTGAGGTTTAAGCTTAAGCAAGCGTTCGCAAATCTGTTCAGCAAAATCTTCTGCGTCTGTTATTTCCGTGCGTAACGTACTTCTGTCAGTTTGTTGCCAAGTCTGGAATTCTACTCTGTTAATACACTGGTCTGCGAGAACTGATGTTATAAAGTCCTTAAGTGCGCTTGTACCAGGACACGCTGTGCATTCATTCAAGTAGCATTCTGAAGTCGGAACGCTACACATAATCCCGTTCATAGCATTATGATAACTCTTAATGGGGGAAAAATTTTCGCAGGTTGGTTCTTTTAAATCTACAGCATTTAGCATTAGATTAACGTTTTCATGATGGACACAAACACAAATAGTATGCGTACCACTGGCTCCAGCGAGTATGCAATTTCGGGGTCTAAGCTGAGAGAATTAATTAAATATTTGATTCTTTTCAAAATTGGTATAAGCGGGTTTTCGATGCCGCTGATTACGAATCCGTTGTCAGAAATTTAAGTAAAAAAATAGTGGATCCAATATGGCAGACGAGTATGCTAAATAAATTTTTAAATCTTTTTAAAATTGGTATCAGGGGGTTTTTGGGGTCGCTGATTACAAATCGAATCTCAAAAATGCAGAATACAAAATGGCGGATCAAATATGGCGGACAAGTATGCTAAATAAATTTTTCATTCTTTTCAAAATTGGTATAAGGGGGTTTTCGAGGCCGCTGATTACGAATCCGATGTCAAAAATTCAAGTAACAAAATGGTGGATCTAATATGGAAGATGTGTTAACTGAAATCATATTTAATTCTAATAATAATCGATATAAGGGATTTTTTAAGGTCACTGAATACAAATATAAAATCTAAATTATTAAAATATATTTATTGAAAGAGTTAGAAATAGGAAATACATACAAAATTACATGTTTGAATTTTCCTCAGAAGAAGGTTTAGATTCAATGTGTAAACACTCGCTAGCTTCATGAGAGAAATGAGTGTGTTAGATGTGAGTAGTAAGCGTTGGAAAAAGTCTTCCATAGTTTTGAAACGTGGACACTTTTGGGTAAAACCTTCTCTTAATCTTTTGATATATTTACTACAGTATTCTTGCGCATCTTCTGACTTTCGTCCTATGGATAACAATGACGAAGTTATTATTTGGCCCCCATGAATAAGAAGTTTATGTACAGATATTGGCATGTAATATTATGGATATAGTTGCACAAAGTTACTAGCTGTCTGCAAAGCGTAATCTTGAAAGCTGATTAAATTAATATCATAACCACTTAAAATCGCTGGGAAGATAACGTGGAATCTTTTATTCAAATTCTTATCGAATCCTGTTATAGGTGCAGAAATATCTGCATTTTCAAAAAAACGTCGAGCAGTGTTCCCGTCGTTTGCGCTACCAAGTCCAGGTTCCAATTAATCAATTATTAGACCTAATTGCAAACTAAAACCTTTTTATATGTATTTTTTACGCATCTCTACCTTTTCTTTATCTTCACTACCGTGGGTTTGCTCTTTTTTACATCTATTTTATATGATACATGCAGACAATACTCGAAACATCTAATCCAGGCATGCAATGTGGACAATCCGTATTTTAAATTTTCATCAGACACTCCTTTTTGCAAAATTTCATCGATTTTGTTAAAGTCTTTAGAGGTTGAATCGCATAAATAACAACGTTGCGTAGATTCAATACCTGTGATTGCATTACACACATTCCCGTCTAGCATGGTCAAAGCAAATTGATAACAAACGGAAATTTCTTTCCCATCAACAGTTTTTCCGAAAAGAACAAGCTTATCAACTTGCTCTTTAATATTATCAATCTCAATTACAGTTGCTTCAGTATTCTCATCGAAAAATTGAATCCTGAGAGGTCTACAAAAACGAGGGGATGAAGGTCTAGGATTTTACCATACCAGTCTTTGCATTTGTTATTTCATCAATTTATATGATCTGTAATGGTGTAAGAGATGTAAAGAAAATATTCGCGTCATCGAATTTACCCACGTAATCATCAATGAATTTTTGCTTATATCTACTCTGAACTAAGGTGCCCTCACAACCCTATTCACAAATCAAAGTCAAGTTTTGAAGTTTTTCCGCGAGTAAAGTCTTTACGGCCTCTATTTGAGTCGACAGAATACGATCAGTGGTATGGTCAGGAAGGGCCGAGACTTTAACTTCTGCTTTAATTTCGAAGACCCAGATACTGTGATTTTAATAACTTATGCTCTACAATTAGTGAAACAGCCGCATCAAGAGAGAGAGTACTCTCAGAAATAGATTCTAATGATTCCCTATATTTCCTACCTTTGGGAGGACTTCCTAAAGCGAAATTTTGAACGACTTTTGCTGCATCTAAGTTTCCAATCGATCGAAGGCTCATTTGGGTAGCATAGAACAATTCTTCCTCACTTCCCTGTGATCTTAAGCTCTCAGTTCGCCTTCGTTTGATCCGATCACTGGATGTTGCAAACTCTAAGCTGGGTCTAATTGTGGGCGCTCCCATTGTTACACTCAAATCCTCTTTTTGTTCAGTTTCTTCAAAGGGTAAGAAGACATCGACCCATTTAGCGAGAGTTTCAAAGAATCTCTTTTCCTATCTCTTCACTTAGTGTCACTTGTTTTGAATTTCATGAGCCAATCATCATATGCAGGATTTCGTCTTGTCTGATATAACAAATTGTCGTTGAAATTTATCTGACATGAATTTTTCTATATCTTTAAAGATTACAGCTGCAAAGAAGTTGTTTCTTTCTATAGAGCTACCAGTTTGACAGGTTACATGTACTTAAAGCCAATAATGGTACTGTGTCTTCAAAATATCCATTCTTTATCATTGCTTGTTAACTTTTTTGGAAAATGAAGTCAAATTGCTGCTTGTATTCAGAAACTTTTCCTCTTGCATGCTCGACGATAATTAGTATTTGCTTCATCAGTCATTAGATTCCAGCATTAGTCCACTAAAGCGTTTTCACTCCACTTACCCCTGAACCTCTTCTCGATTGTAGCGATGTCTTGATGGAATCTTTCACCATATTCATCACTAACTGCTTCAATATTTTGTGTGAAGAAGTTTCGAGTGAGAATGCATCATGTGAATTTTCAGTGACGTGTTCACTTTCATTTGCTGGAAGTTTTGCAACATGTTGTTGATCAGGTGCTTGTGGTTTCTGGATTTTGCCTTTCCTAAAAATTGTTTATGACAGCTTTCACAGACAACCATGTTCATCTCTCAAGTTTAGTCAAGCTTCTTTTCGAAATCACAGTCCAGCATCAGTTGTCAGATTTGTGGTCTATCAAAAACTCCTTCCCTAATTCCAACTTCACTAAGCTTGGGGAATTTGTTTTCCAAGACAATAATATTAGCTTCTCCGTTTTTATTCAACGTTTTGATGAAATTTCTCACAATGCTGAGCTTTATATGCAAACCTGGTAGCATGATCTTTTGAGGATCAACCAGGTGCATAGAAAGCAACAGTATTTCGTATAACCAGATTGCAATCTGAGGAGGATTCCTATTACTTTAAAATCACCACAGATAAACCATTTATGGAACTTGTAATCTATTTTGTCAAATAAAAATTGCATAACATCATAGCACTCTTTGATATTGATGACATGAGCAACGGGTACAGATGGAATTCGTTTCCGTTGTGCAAGAGTACAGTTTTCAAACTAAGTTTATTCGAATCCATGAATAAACGCCAATTCTCTGACTGGTCATGACCAATGGTCCTCATAAGTCCATCTACATCGTTAAATAAATGAGGGTATCTTGGCTAGAAAAATATGTGATTAAATCTTTCTCTCAATTCCGATAAAAAGAGATTTTTACATCTTTTTCAAGCTAGTTTCTTTCCTTGAGTCTAGAGCCCAAGTTTTCAGTCATTTTTAGATAAATTCAGATCCCTTATCAAATAATTTAATCCTTTTTGATCGAAAAATTTTGTCAAGTTTCTGGTCAGCTCATGTTCCATGGTTTGGTGTTCATCAGAATAATTGGTTTCTTCTGCTTTGCGTTTTATGAATTTTCCCCAGATAGAATCTTTACAGAGTCCTTCCATTTCTATGAGTAACCTTTAATATCTGTTTAAAAAAAATAACAATCATCGATATGGTTCTGAGGTTCTCTCCAAGAAGTAGGGCAAATGAATCTGAAGAGATGATCGAAATCTCCTCGATATACTGACCTCATTGAAATGTCACAAGTCGAGCAGCAACTGTTGGGTATCCAATATTTTTCTCCAATTTTGAGTTTAATCTGAAAATAAATCTCATAGCTTTTTCGCATTGCAGAAGACATTTTTGTCTTTGATTTTGTGGAGAAAAAACACTGAAAACGTAGCAAAAGCTATCAGGATTATTTTTGCAACAGCGCTCCATTTTGCAATCGTTGCGGAATGAGAGTTAAATGATAGCTTAGCGCTAATGGATTGGTGTTAAATACGAATGCAGCGAATGTGTGACGTCTGCGTAATTAAAACTTGCTCGAAAATCCGAAGCTTTGAATTCTGTTAACACTGCAGATATGGTAAACTTCGTGAATAATGTGAGAATTGCAAATATTGTAAATTGTGATGCAGTGAAATACTAGACACAGTACAATAATTCGCTTCAAGTACGTGTAACCCGTCTAACTGGCAGCTATATAAAAAGAGACAAATTCTCTGCCATGTATCTTTCGTACGGTGATAGCCTGAACCCTATACTTTTTTACATTTCTTTAGCATCAAAAAACAAAGAGAATGACACCTAGATGACTGGAAAATGAATGACTTTCGGTTAAATATGGAGTTTTTTTAAAAATAACTTTTGTTTCGTGTTTTTCTCAGTTTTTCTGAATTATTTCGACAATCATACAAGGTATCAAAAAAACAAGCCAACCGTTGGATTCTGCATTGAAAAATGCATCGAAATCATTTTTTTTTTTCATAAAAAAAATTTTTTACAACATTTTGCCTCATGATTTGTGATTTTTCAAAAAAAAATTTGATTAGAAAAATCTCAAAAACCTCATGTTCTGGACGAAATAGACGCCAGATTCGGATGTAATGTAAAAGTAAACAAATGATTTTCTTTAATTTAATGTAGATAAAACGACTGCTATAACAGTGTTCTAAGATCGTGGATCAAATTTACCCCCTCCATTTTACAATTTTATCGAAAAAAAAATAATTTGGAAAAATTTTGTAATTACATTACTTTTTCAAGTTATTCTTTAACTATATTATAAAATTTTCCAAAATTATTCTTGTTCAATAATATGGTAAAGTGGAGGTAAATTTCATCCACGATCTGTGAGCAGTGCTGTAATCTTTTTTTCTTGTTTATCAAGATACAAAAAATTAAAAACTCAACTTAATTAACTATTTTACACTTTTAATATTTTTAATGACAAAATTTATGAGAACAGATACAAAAAATTTTAAAAACGCATGGAACAAAAATAGAATACTGTATTTTTAGGGAATTCAGCAGGATCTGAAACAGAAAATGTAAAACTTAAGTTATAAATATAATAAATATAATATATATAATAAATATAATATTTTTACTATATAAAACTCGTTACTCACTAGTAATATTTTTTTAGTCTTTGTTCTATCATTGATTTCTTTGATAAATTGTGCTGCAATGTGAATACAATTTTCTTTTTATTTTCCTGTCGGCAACGGATTCCAATATTTCCACTGATATTAAATGTTAAATATCGATCAGAAAGAATATCGGTTTGGTAGGGTGTACTTTGGACCGTATATCGATTCTCCAAAGCATTAATTCTCCCAGGCGCAGTGAACTTCACGCTGGAAATCCTAAGAATTTTTAGGCGCCTTTCTTGTGAATTATAATATGCGCCTGAAAATTCTTAGTATTTCCAGCGTGAAGTTCACTGCGCCTGGGAGAATTAATGCTTTGGAGAATCGATATACGGTCCAAAGTAAACCCTACCATCGATTTTGGGAAAAATATCGATATGGAAAATATGTATATTTCCGATATTTCGGTATTGCATCACTACTTCTCATCCTCTCCGAAGGACTTGTTTTCATCCTTTCTCGCGCTAGTTCTCTTGTGTCGCCGTAGTCTTGCAGACAGAACGCATAGCCTTTGCCTTAAGGAATCTATCACTTCGTCCAATTATGTAGGTGTTGTTGCATGAACCAACTTATGGGCCGTGTTACCTCTCCTATATTGAGTCAAATGGCTCAGTTTGCATCTTAATTTTGCTGTTCAAACAAAAACTACCTTTTCCGATTTTCGAAATCGAAAATTTTGTTTTGAACTTTTGGCCAGTATTCGCAATTTGTGCGTCCCAAGAGACTTTGTATTATTTGTTATTTGGTCGTTGTCTGCCATCTTAATACATGATTAAACTTTTCTATAATAAACATCTTCTACGAAATACTGCAATGAACGCTAAGTCAAATTAAATGGAATGGACAAAACGAGTAGTTCACAAGACTTACTTGAATCCGAATTAGTTAGAGATGGACTGCTGGGCTGTTGGCTGTGACGTCGTGACAGACTGTTCTTCACAGATTACGATGATTCCCACCTCGATTTTTGCTTTTTCTTTTGAGTGTTGAAGGGATATGAAAATCCTAGATTGAATACAACTTCTCTCTTAAATATAAAAGTTGAGTTATCTGAAAGAAGCGCGCGTCGCATAAAGATTCCTCATATATGGTACTGGGCTGCCTTTGTAGTTCTGGTAGCTCGTGTCTCCTATTTAACCTTCTTGTCGAAGTACGAAAACTTAACAGAGTTTACAGATATTACAGATATTTTTCCGAAAAAACTGCAAAAACTTCATCCACTACACAGTTATTTCACTTTAAAGTCGATAATTTGCAGCTTGTAACGAAGGCACTGTTTCACACAATATTCACGGATTGTTTCAAAACAATCCAGCTCGAAAGACCAAAAATGGTTATGGTAAGAAAGATAATAGACACTTCACCACTCAACTCGTATTGAAACACAAACAAATTTATTTACTATTGTTACAGACTGTTTGGAGGAACTTTTAACTCTAATGACTGCGTCGCGTGTATATTTAAGGAAGTCCGAAGTTCAGTGTTTAGGAGCTCCAAGGTATCTTCCCTTTCTTTGGGGTATATTTTTTAAGTCCGGGGAGCCAGAGAGGGTGTTACAAATTTTGTATAAGCGTAGTTATGATTGGTAGCTGATTAAAGTGGGTGGAAAGTAAAACTATCATTGCTGTCCGTTAATCAGCGTTGGGAAAAACCCAAAGACAATTAGGATTCCTCGGCTTGATCTCTTCGATGCTCAAGTATTGTAAATAGTTTAGAAAGGTTCTAAACTTAATCCCTAAAGAGGCCGGTAAAATCGGGCTTTGTAATGAAACTGTAAAATAAGCGAGGTTCGAGGGTTACAGGCTTGGAATTAAGGATCATATTCATGAAGTTGCAAATAAAAATTGTAAGATCCATAAACAGCTTATCTATAGCCTAGTTCAAAGTAGGTGAACATCTGCTCTTGAATATATTACCTAGATCTAACATCTTTTTCATTAATAAACAAGGTTTCCCAGGTTGCAGATGAAATAATAAATTGTTGCTCCGCAACAAAATGTACTACATTAAATAAGGAAATTCACACCCGCATATAGTTACATTGAATGGAATGAATTAACGTAAAAATAGATTTGAAGAAATGAATTTTTTCAATATGTATATTTCGTATTCAAAATATAATAATGAACATTACACATGCTAGCTCGTATCGTACCAGACAACGTTAACTGGTACTTGCAGTGGTACCGTTTAATAAACTATAGTCAAACGGCTAGCGTCTGGAAAAGGCAGATATGAGATCAAAAATACATAAAGCTGCTCGAACGGCATTCATTGTAATTTTTCTTTTCTTTTAAGTAGCAAACTTAAAGTCCAAACCGCTTTATATAGGGCATAAACACAGAGAATCGCTGTCCTAAATAGAATCGTTGTGTGTTGTCTCTTTAAGAGACAGTCGATTTGTCAAGAATATGGACTCGGTAAACAATTGAGTTACTGCTCTTCGTTTACACTGGATTACAAAGTTAATGGCACTGTTAATTACTTTTGCACAGAATCATTCTCTATCTTTGCCCTCCTATGTATCGTACAATTTACATACACATAGAGTTACGCGAAATATCTAATAAAAACTTTTTCGAATTGCAATGCAACGTGAGAGAACAAGTGACCTGATATGAAAATGATTACGCATCTTATTTGTTCTTCAAACATGTCTGCATTCTTGTAACAGAATTGAAACATAGAATTACATGATTAAAATTTTAAACGATAGTAATATTCATATTTTAGTCGAATCTGCTTAATACGAGACGTTAGCTTTTTTTTCGTTTCCCACGTCTTTACACATGTTTATTAATATTATAATACCTAACCCTTCAATTACATAATAAGATCAAAAGTAATCAGGCAGGCAAGCAGAAGCCCACATGCGTTTCCCGTTTTCTTTTATAAGCCCCGAAAACCCTGAAGATAATTAATTCATCATATTCGTTACTATACAGTGGCAAGAAAAAACAACACTCAAACCGCTTTATACATATCTTAATATTAATAATAATTATGTATTCATCACAGTGATAAACGAAAAATATATGCATATAGTAAAGACATTTTCGAACTAGTCATAGGAAGCTAGAGTGCGAGTATTAAGTCAATATCGATGCACACAAGAGAATCTCTTTCGCACTACTCAGTACCATGACTGATTGAAAAACGACTGCACTTTATATATTTACTATATATATACCTTGTACAAAGTAACTTTTATCGATAATCAGTAACTATTCTTTATATTTTTAGTGGCGTCATCTGAAACAATTATTTCTCAATAAATTTAACTTCATTTCTCTCTAGATTTGTCTTTTTAATTAATAATTTGCTAATTCTTTTGAATATTACCAAAATAAAAATTATAAAAATATTATAAAATTTAAGAATCTAAAATCTTTTTGTGAAAAAGAGACGCTTTTGACTGTATTCGGAATTTTTTACAACTTGATCTTTTAAGAAGTAAGGTTTGTTTTCGTAAGTTCATGTACCAAGTAGAACACTTGACTAAATTATGTTCAATCCAACAATGTAAAATCATTTTTTCTGGGAATAAAATATAATGTTTGACAGTAACTTGTTACTTGCATATAATTACGTTATTCGACAAATTACCTTTTCTGCAGTAACGAAAATAGTAAAAACTTACTTTGAATAGAAGTAATGATTACATTAACGCGTTACGTTACGTTTACGAGTAAAATAAATGTTTTTCCTATGTTACACACGATTTTCTTTCCACTTAGTGGCAAAAAATGGATTTTTTTTTCCCCGCAAGTGGTAAAAAAGTGCACTTTTTGACAGTTTGAGTAGTGACGTTTTTTAGTAGAAAAAAGTACGTTGTTCTATAGAATTTTCAAATCGCGTTTCGCACTGCATTAAGTTATAAGAAAACGAATCAAAAGACGTATTTTCTTCATAGAATTATATCTCTGTATGTACCAAACTATAAGGTTATAAGGCTATACCAACTGCAAACATATCTCTTTGTGCAAATCCGCCTAAATGATTTTTGAATACTAGTACTGAATCTTTAAGGGCGATTTATTGAAACGAAAGTTTGTAGATATAAAATTATTGATGGTGCTTAAATAAAAAAAAGTTTGAAACCTGATGCTATAGTTATTATTTTACGTCAATGTATTATAAGTACAAATATAGTATGTAGTGCAAAATAAAATTTACTTATATTTCCAAGAATTGCAATCTGATTAATAATATTAATCTTTCATAACAAGGAGCTTGCTTTTCATGAATAAAATTTCCAACAATTTCTTATTGAAAGACTTTATTTTTAAGTGAACTTTTTCCACATCTTCTATCAAATTTTTGTTTTAATTCGATGTGATTTTAATGAATGGTGGCTCATTTTATAAGTAAAAAATTTTTCTACAAATTGATCTTTACGTTTAAAGAAAAAGAAAATAATCAGCAAGTATGGTCAATATAGTGCAGAATCGAAAAATGTGATTTCATTTCTGAGGAATATTCCAGTTCTTAGAATCAATTCAGTTCTAAGACTAAGGGTAGTGAGCTTCAATTCTCAGAAAAAGAAAGCAACGGTCGCCGAGCGACGATGTGCTCGATTTTTTACTAGAATTAGAGTCAGTCTGTCTACAACGTCGAAACGACTAAGATGTATTTTTTGTAATACTTTTTCTTTGTTCTTTTAACAATAAAGTTCTTTTTTATCGTTTTGCACATATTTTCCGAGACTCATTTTAAAATCCCATAATAGTTTATAACATAGCTACATTTGTTCACATAAATTTTGTTTACGAATTATTTTATACAATTATAGTCATAAAAAATCACACCATTTTAAACAATTTGCTAAAAAGAAATGTGAACAAATTTTACTCTCAAATAAAATCTTTGAATAAGCAATGTTTGTACGCTCAACGTTTTATTCATGGCAAACAACATTTTCCTTATTGAAAAATCAAACATTTTAAAGTGATGTAATAAGAATATTATATTAAATATTTCAGTAAGTAACAGTAATGTTTGTAATGTAACAGTACAGTAATACGTTGCTGTTGACCGGTAACGCGTCAAGCACTGATGTGAAATATCTGTCTAATTGTTTTAAAAATTTAATAAAATAGACTAATAAATATTAGTTCTTGATTTTTAAAAAATTTCCGAATTAAATTTTCTTTCAAAAAAGTTTTTTCAAGGCCATTTTTCACATATTCGTTTATATGTTAGAGACCTTGTTTTTACTTTAAATTCATATCCATGTGAGATGAGATATCTAGTTAAGAATGTATAAAATTACATAATAGACACAATAAAGGTATTTATTTATTTAATTTATATTTAGAAAGAAGTTTTAAATGTTTATACCCTCTTTATTGAATTTTATTCAATCACAAAAATTTTTTACTTGATCTCATTTCGCATGGACCTGAGTTTACAAGCAAAATGATTTTAGTAACATAGGAATCAGTAAGTGATAAATGCACTGATCTTTATAATACCACTAGATCACAAATATAGTAATATATTCATCTGTTCCGAATTGAGGATCCGGTAATAATCCAGTTGTAGTAAATAACTTTCTCCCATACATAGTTGATAGTTGTGTGTTGACACATGCAGTAAGGACGCGAGTCAAGTAGTTATAGGGAAATTATAAGTGCGGGTGAGAAATACGAGGAAGTGTGAGAATGTTTCTATATAAAACACAGACATCTTTAGATAGAGACACTCGTATGCCACCCTATATTTCTCTCACCCGCACTTATACTTTACCCGTGGCTACTTGATTCGCTTCCTTACCGTATAACTGATAGCTGGTGTAACATAGCTATTATAGCTATATATGTAAAGTGGATACATGTCCTTAATGTAATTTTATTACATTCCCCAAATTTACAGAAAAATATTAGTTTTATGAAAAATGTCATTTTACGTAATTCAATTAAACATAATTTAGTAAGGTTTTAGTAAGATAAATTTCTAAGAGGTAAGAAATTCAAAGTTGAGAAAAAATTATTTTTCTTTATATGTGCGTGAGAAATGCTACTTTCAACGTCTGTTAATTAGGCGTAAAATGATAATTTCCCACGATTGATACTCTATTGTTTTTTTAACATGCCAAGAGATGGTGACAGTGTGGATTGGCGTGAATAAATATATTTTTTGCGTGAAAAAATAATCCCGATTCTCTATTATTTTTAATAACTACATAACTTATGTAACAGTAGCGTCACTTGCTAAACAGACATTCAAAGTAGCATTTCTTAAGCACATCTAAAAAAAATAGTAAGAGCAACTTGTGCCGGGCCATCGATTGCCCACGCGTTGCTCAATATACTATTTTAGGCCACTTATTATTTAATTTTCATAACAAGATTCTATTTGTTCCCCAGATTTGTCTTGCTTGTGTTATACTTTTCATTGTGCCTGTTTTCTGGTATACGAAAGATTTTAGTGTTTTCGTAAGACAAAGTATTCAGAGCTTCGAATAAAGTTTATTTTTCATAGGGGACATATTGCGTTTAACGCTGCCGCCAGGTCTAAATTCTTACTATTACATCTACGTTTAACGATAACTTCGTTGCCACTGATACCCGCGTTCTTTTCATCTGCACAAACAATCCAGAAGCGCCTTTTGAAACTTTCTTTTATTTCGACAGGGGCTTTTCATAAAATTAAGTCCTTATCTCATTAAAATTACGAAAGATTTAAAACTGACGGATGATTTTTAAAAATGACGTAGCTGAAAGTAAAAACAGAATTTTTATTTCATTTTTATTAATGTAATTCCATTTTAATTTGGATGAAATTGAAATTAACCAATAGCAAATAATATTAAGGCCTTGAAGATATTTTTATAAGGAACAATATGAAAATTTGTATATGATTGTGAGAATATTCATTGATTTAACTTTTGAGCGAATCCTGATATAAAACGTATCACTTAAAAAATATCTTAAGCGTTCAATACTCTACTGTAAATAAATTTTCGTCAAAATCTAATGTCACTAGTATTTTAAATCTTTCAACCAAAAGTCGCAAGTGCGAAAATATTAATATCACAAGAAACATTTAAATTTTTACATCAAGTAACTTAACTTTACTGTAGTTGAAGTTTAAATGAGCCCCGCGACAGTGTTCACAAAACTGTCAAGCGATTCACAATAAAGAGAAAAATAATTTGATTTCTTAGAAATTAATCAAAGCCTTTTGTTAAATAATCTTATCTGCTAATGTGGTACTGTACTTTCTTTTCATTCTCACTCCCCGAGCATGAAAAAAAATTTCTGAACTTTAAAAGCTTTTAGAAAAACTTTATCGCTCGGGAAAAAGGAAAATTGAAATGATGCCCAGCTTTATGTGTCGAGTGTAAAGCGCTGAATAGGAATCCAGATTTGAACTTGAAATACCCTCTAATTACGCGTATTTGAATTCCTTTTAATATTTTTTTATTCATATTTAATAGAGGAAGTACTGTATTAAGAAAAATTTAATCATCGCTTCTTAGTCTCATTGAAAAATCTAGGATATTTAAACATTCAAAAATATTAAAATTTAAGAATTATGTTGATAAGATAAAGCTCCATCAAAAGTCATTCAAATATTCATAAAATTTTCATAATTTTGTCTATATGTTCTTTAAAAAAATTACATACTTTTTCTATAAGGAGAAACAGTTGAAAATTAGACACGTAATATAAACCCGTTTCTCCATCTGCACTAAATTTGTTGTATAATT
This sequence comes from Diplolepis rosae, assembly GCA_030998225.1. Classification (NCBI taxonomy): domain Eukaryota; kingdom Metazoa; phylum Arthropoda; class Insecta; order Hymenoptera; family Diplolepididae; genus Diplolepis; species Diplolepis rosae. The sequence goes on along the minus strand of JAPYXD010000608.1, from coordinate 4,693,129 downwards.
TCTGGATCCCTATTTGACAAGTATAATGGAATTCTGAAAAATGTATAAAGTTGCCGACGGAGAGTCCAGAACTCTGATTATCCAATAGAGTTTTGAAAAAATTAATTTCCTTATATCGCGCAGACTCATAGTCTAATAAGCACATAAATGACGTTGCACAAAAAATAAGTATTCTCCCCTCCCTTCCCCGCTCACCGTCTCTTTCTGAAAACAGTCTTATATGGTACAGTATTTAAATTATTATTTACAAATGTGTGCAACTAACTTGAGAACAATAAAAACATTCTATTCGTCGTCATTTCACACAGTCGAATTAGTTAGATATATTAACTTAGAAATAGTTTACTCCTTTCAATCTCTCGTTTGCCGCTCACTGACACGAATCTTAGTTACTTATACCCTGATCGTATTTACAGTTTCATCGAGATTAAATAAACACTCATATTTAAATATGTATAATGTATTTATATATATGGGTCATTCCATGTGAAAATTATCCCCCAAAATTTTTTTACGTAAAAATACGTTTTTTCGCGTTCTATGTTCAAAAATAATTGTCACATCTTTTTTTTATTTCAATGTGATGTTTGAAAATTACGAAAAATGAACATTCAAAATTATGAACTCGGAAAAAATGATGTTTTTTCAATAGGATACAGTAAAAAAAGTTATACATGTGGAAAATTGTTGTTATACTGAAAATGTGCATTGGCCCCAAAATTTCTAAAGTGGTATACAGTACGTCCTGTCAATTTTTTTTAGTAACAAAATAGTGAAGTTTTATAAACAATTATCTTTTTTCAAATTTGGGATATTTTATTTTTTCAATCCTGAAATGTTCATATAAGATTCTTGATGATACTGTCAAAATTTGAGAATAGAAAAATAAAAACACTGAGAGTAATGCATTTTTTTATTCGGGAGCGCGCGTCACTGCGACCGAGCAAGCGCGCTCCGACCTCGTTTTAACTTACTCGGACTTTTACGGGCTTAAAGCTTGAGTCGCGCTAAATACAGTAAACACTTTCGCAGTTTTCTGGTAGTTTTCCACGAGTGTTAAGCTTCTTGAAAATTATACAGAAATTTCTAGTTTTCGATTAATAAAACTCACCAATCTCATAGTAAAAGGAAATACTCTTTTCCATTATTTTACAATAAAATTTGAGTTTTTTACTTCTGACCAATCGTCGAATGACGAGAAAAAGTCGTCCTTAGATTTAGAAAAATCAGATTCCAATGTGCTTTTATCATTATGATTTGGTTTTGTTTTGATCATTGTGGCTGAATACACAGAATTTCATTATGACATATGATATTTTAATAATTATTCATTTTATAATAAAATACTGAGTATTTCAAATTTTACAGAAAAAATTTTTGTACAGTTTTACTTTATCGCAAATTTAGTTATTTAGTCCAATTTTATATTTTCACACCTGCAATTCTTTTATATCATTTTTAACCACAATGTTTATCCGTCACAAGAGCAATTTTTAAGTTTTCCTCCTTTGTATTTTTTATAGAAATAAATTCCCACTGATGAGGACTCCAAACTGAGTCGAAACATTTGAAAATATGAAACCTTGAGTTCAGATTTTTTCTGGACCCTAAAGCCAACTAAGTACACCTAAAATACTCACTAAAATCTTTCCCGTTTTACTTGCGTCTAATCTACATTGTGCACACAGAACGTCGTCCGGTTTAAGAAAATCCAATTTTTGCAACATACGTTCTTGAATCGAGAAGCTTGATTAAGAAGCTTGACACTCGTGGAAAACTCCCAGAAAACTGCAAAAGTGTTTACTGTATTTAGCGCGACTCAAGCTTTAAGCCCGTACAGGTTCGAGCAAGTTCAAACGAGGTCAGAGCGCGCCCGCTCAGTCGCAGTGACGCGCGCTCCCGATTAAAAAAATGCATTACCCTCAGTGTTTTTATTTTTCTATTCTCAAATTTTGACAGTATCATCAAGAATCTTATACGAACATTTCAGGATTGAAAAAATAAAATATCTCAAATTTGAAAAAAAGATAATTGTTTATAAAACTTCACTATTTTGTTACTAAAAAAAAATTGACAGGACGTACTGTATACCACTTTAGAAATTTTGGGGGCAATGCACATTTTCAGTATCCTATTGAAAAAACATCATCTTTTCCGATTTCTTAATTTTGAATGTTCGTTTTTCGTAATTTTCAAACATCACATTGAAATAAAAAAAAGATGTGTCAATTATTTTTGAACATAGAACGCGAAAAAACGTATTTTTACGTAAAAAAATTTTGGGGGATAATTTTCACATGGAATGATCCACGTATATGTTTATGTTTAAAAGTGGTTGCATTCAAAGACCATTATCTCACGTTTCCTTTTAAGCTTAGTTCCTTTAAGATATTCAAATAAAAGTAATAAAAAAATTAATCAAATCTACTATAGTATCTTTATAAACTAAGAGTATTAAAAGCTCTTTAATTTTAAGTAAAATCCTACTTTTGAAAGGAACAGTTCGACAATGATCAGGGAACGTTAGTTAATAGTTACCAGCTTTTTAATAGACTTACAGCACGATTCTATTTGCCCCGTGCTGACTAAAACTGTACAACTTTGAACTTACGACCAATATTCATAATTTTTTTTTATCAGTCGATGTCGGATGATATATAATCTTTACCGCCGTTATTATATAAATACTGTCGATCTGATAGCTCGATAGTAATAAAGTCCTACCATCCTTGAATACATGTGTCAGTAGAAAACTCGTAGCTAAAGGTTGATGTACGAAATGGTTGGCACATATCATCTCGATAATAATCGACATATCACAGCTGCACCTGTGAATAACGCATACGATACCCTTGACAGTGAAGACGACGATTCTGAACTCGACGCTGCCTTTGTCAAATCTTCACACACACCTGGAACATTTACATAAAATAAATATTACAAAATAGAAAATTGCGGACCACACTGAAGATTCGCGAGCTTTTGTTTAAATATTGTTGACAACACTATATTGAAGTGTCATTAGTAAAATTACCTTGACTTGTCAATCTGTAAGTCCACTGATCATTGATCTCTCTTTGGCAGAAATGCGCCGGCCTCGAAAGTCGCAATTCTTGTTCTGAAGTGTCTAGTCTACTATTTTTTCTGCTTAATTTATCCACAGAATCTCCAAGTCGCATAGAGAAACATAACGTTTGTTTCTCCACACTCGACTTATTTCTAGACACTATTGTATACCATGTTCCATTTTCCTCCCAGCTACCTTGGCAAGAATATGACGTAACTGAAAATGTTAAGGCATACGTAAGAAAGTATCTTTAAACCTTTGCACTCCGTTGTCCCCTCTGAGAGGGCACCGTAGGTAACGTCCAGGATAGCTTGGAGTGCAAAACGTTAAAATTTATTTTTATATTACTTCAATTTAGGATGTCTATAGAAATTAAACAGACACATTGAATAATTTCACAGGTTCCTACATTTTACCGTATTAAATCATCCAGGATTTAAAATCCAATAAAAAGTATTGGAGTGAGAATGAATATTTAAGAAAAAATGAGCAATGAAAATAAAAGACATACTTGAATCACCATGTTTACAAGTCTTGGCTAGGATTACTTCATTCTGGTCCATAGAACTGCAACCAATGTGAACGTCAGTGTTTCTACAATCTTCATCCTCGTGGTCATGACGGCGCAATCGATTAACAGCGTTTTTTTCTAATTTCACGCGCCGTTTATTTCGATTTTGTATACTCGATAAACCTTGAAATGGTAACATATCTAATACTGTGTATCGCCCTGGTTGAGGACACCTTCGTTTGTGAAGCGATGACGCTGAAAGTTTTCAAATCAGTATCAAAATCAACTTCAGCAGTACCAAAAATGTGCTCTTGGCTTTAAAGAATAAAATACTTATATTTTTTTGACTAAACTTACTAATGAGTGTTGTGTATGGCATATTGGAAGGATCCCATAGCTTGCAAGCTTCGTCTGGCATGATAGCTTTTTGGTCTGTATGCAAACAAAAATATATTACTTAATTGTGTTCAATAATTTGTGTTAAATAAGAATTATCTTTAATAATAAATTGCTCACCAGATTGTTGTATTTCTATAATCTGTGAATCTCTTTGATGAAAGATCATGCAAACATATCCAATATCGCTGCAAAATAAATAAATCGAGATATGATTTTCAACAAACGATTTTATGAAAAACATTATAGCTTATTTTCTGGACACTTACCAGCCACTAGTGACATGAGCCACCAACTTGACTTTTGGTCCCTTGTCTCCCTTCTGCTCCAACTCTTCTAGATTATGACAAACGATTTTTTCTTCATGAAAGGTTGTTGCATTTTCATCTTGGAAGGCAACTTTTAATGTGGAATTCCCCACAAGAAAATGATAATTTCTTGAACCATCTAAAGTGTGCCAATCATGATGTTTGATCACCCAGGAAGGATATTTACACCTACTATGCTCTTTTTCTTCTGAAATATATTTTTTATTTATAATTACTATATTTTAATGTTTTGAATTTGGAATATTTGGAGTTTTTGATTTAATCCAATATTGCAAAGGACATTTTTCATGCAAATAGAGATTTTACTGGAATTTTTATGTGCTCAAGTGTCTATTGCGTTTGAGCATTAATATTTCCTTATTTGCATATGATATTTTTCCTTTATCATCAAAAGTCAGTTTGAAACATGAAAATCATACATAATTCAAGAGTATATGTATAAATTCTTTATGCATACCCTTCATGAGTTTTATAGTTCGTGACCCCTCCGAAACAGAACTCAAGCCATTGCAGGTTGCATCTCCGGATTGGGCAAGTTGATATTCAACTTTACCCTGATGATGGGGTTTTTTCTCGTACAAGAAACACCTGAAAAATATATTATATTAATGAATACTTTTCAGGAAAATAACCTTTTTCTGTATTTTGTACATTTTATTCGAAATATGGAACCAGGCGTCTTATCAAATAATAATCCAAACAAAAATAAATCATTTGTCGGAAAATAATTCCACTTATTAATTTTTACATTCTCATCATGGATGAGAAGGTATTGGTTTTATGTGAAAAATGACTTTCGAAATTTTCATCAAATCTTTACGTTTTGAGACCCCCTGAGTCAGAAAAAATGGTTTTTACGAAAGTGTCTGTCTGTCTGTCTGTCTGTCTGTAGGTCGTGTGCGGCATAACTCTCGATAGAATTATCAGATTGAATTGAGCTTTGGTACACTTTATCGGAGCCGAAAAAGTAAGGACAAGTTCGTTAACCAGCCACATCCAATCAAAATATCCAATCAATACTGGTTTTAGATAGTGCTCATAAATCTCTAAAAATTATCCTGATAACATTTTTTGATTAAATCAAAATTAGAAATATTACAGCATATTCAAATTCGAAAAAAGTCAATATCAAAATTCCATTTTCCAGTTAAATTATACGAGATACGAAAAAACGTTAAAATACAATATTATTGAATAAATAAAGTCCTACAAATTTGAATTGTAACATTTTTTCATAAGATGCATATTTTTCTTTTTAATTAAAAAAAAAACTATTGAAAATCCAAAATTCAATTTTTTAACAATAATATGTAAAATAAGAAAAAAACGTAAGAATACAAAGTTGTTAGTTTCAAAAAGATCTACAAGTTTTGTCTCACACAGTTTCTGATAAAACATATATTTTTCGTTTCAATTCCAAAAAATACGATTAAAATTCAAAAATTCCATTTTCTAGACAAAATATGTGAGATTCAAAAAAAACTTTGAGATGAAAATTGTCTGGCTAAATAAGGTCTACACATTCTTATCGATAAATTTCTCGACAGGATGTATATTTTATGTTTTGATTTTTAATATTAAATAAATTCGATTTTTTTCACCAAAATATGTGATACGAAATAAGCGTTGTTCTGCAAAATCATTTCCTTAAATAAAGTCTACGATTGTTTTTCCTTTTTAAAAGATTTGGAAGAAAATAAATTTATCAATAATCATGTAATTTATTAAAAAGTTACAAAAATGCATACAGAAAATCGAGCGCGAAGCGCGAGTGTCATGATGAGAATGTATTCCTTAAGGCCGATAGAGCCTTAAGTAAATTGAATTTCCTGTTTCACTTAATCTGAAAAAGAAACTTAGTGAATTTGAGAACATGACTAATTTACATCATCTTTAATATCATTAAGTTGGTTTGAGCTTCAGTATTAAATTATAAGAAATAAACTTAAACGTATGCGAAGAGCACAAGACCGAGCGCGAAGCGCGACGTTCAAAAATTCCGGAGCGCGAAGCGCGACGATCGAATCGTGCGCCCTAGGCACGCTCAAACTTGCGAGCGAAGCGCGCAATGAGAATGTGCCCGCGAAGCGGGCAGATTTTTTCCATTACATTGCATAGTTTGGCTGAAATAGTCGAGGGGCCTTTCACTCAAGAATCACTGAGTTCTGAGCTCTAGTTATGGAACTCAACGATTTAAGGTGGCTTGATCATTTGGTGTCGTATGAAGTGAGGGGCACCGTGGGGGCACGTGTTACATGAATGCTCATTGCTACTTATTTTTTTGATAATCATATGTATTATAGTTACATCTGAGTAGAAGGGTAAGAGATGACAGAAATGTCCCCTGAAAAAAGTGATAGTAAAAAATTATTAGTTTCACCTCGAGGCGATTTCTATATTCTGTACTTTTCTCGCAATTTTCTCTTGATTGAAGTCGTTAACCCTTTGTTTTTATAATACTAATAGATTCCTCGAAATCGAAAGTACTAGTATATATTTAATTTATGGGGACTTGGGATTTTTTCCGGAGTTTCGCCGATTTTGACGAGGAATCCCATAAGACTACGTGTTAAACTGACATTTTTTCGGTAGCGATTTTTTCGGCAATGACATCGTCAACCACGGTATTTATTTTTTCCATATGAATCTAGCATATTTTATTAAGATAATCTCTAAGTTTCAGAGCAGTCTATAATTTTTTTCAAAAACGATCAAGCCGCCTTAATGCATGGTTAAGTGGAATGAAAAAGAACAAATTTGACTCATAGAAAATCGAGGCAATAAGTTGAAACAGTACGGAATTAGCTGGAATCAGCGAACTCACCGAGAATCACTCGGAGTCAGAGCGAGTGGAGGCGAATCGGTCTGTACTCGGCTCTCTGTTTAATCCTGCTCGAGCCCGCCAATGCATGTCGAGCGGCAAATTTAGTGTGTGTGTGCAATATGACATAATGCATGAAATGGTAGTGGTGGTCAATAAACACGACTTTTGACGTATCGTTTTACGTGCTTCGATATTTTTTCAAAATTACGTACAACTAAATAAATAATAGTATTGAAAGGCATCGTTGTCGATGTTTTCATATGATTTTGCCAAACAATACAACACAATGTAAGCTTCGATATAAGTTCAAGATGAGATTTTTCTTGAAATTTTGACTGATTATTTAATAAATGTATTGGCAAACTAATTACTCTTTACTGTTTTAGTGATTTTTCCAATTTTTTTAAAACGTCGGTATAGTAACTTTATTCATTCATTAATTCACACATGAAAAATTAGCGCATTTGTTTTTTATATGTTAAAAAAAATTGGCTGAGCCTGTAATTAATATTGAAGTGATATTTATTCGGAATAAATGAAAATAAATACCAAAATTTCCAAAATTTCCAAAATTTATTCCAATTATTAATTTAATACCTAGTCAACACATTTTTTTATGTTTCCTAATTCAAGTCAAGATTGTTTCATATTTTATTTAAAATTACTGTTTCAAAAATAGATCATATTCTTTTCAAATTTGCTAATGAAAACCATGTTTTTTCAAATATCTTACTCAAAACCTTTTTTTTTCATATAAATAATCAGGTGACATTCTTTTAACCGTTAATAAAATCATATTGTTTCAATTTTTTAGGTTTTCATTTATATTATAATTGCATTTGAAAATGTCTTTATTAAATTATAAACTCTTGTCTTGGACCTTAATTCCGAGAAAAAATTTAGTACAAAATAGTACTTTAAAGTTGAAAAAAAAATAATTCACAGCTAAAAATTTCATTATTGAGTAATATAATTCTGCAACTTTGCAATGTGTTTAACTAGTTAATTCAAACATGAAACTGAGTAACCGAAAGAAAGATCACGAACAAAAATCATTGTACTCGAAGAGCTATTCAAAGATACAAGGAAAATAACAAAGCGAGTCAGTGAAATTATTACGAAATCAGTGCGGGCTCAGCGGACTCAGAGGGCTCAGCGAGAACCAGACTCCGTTTTCCCGTACTCGCGTCAACTTGAGCTCGAAACCGATGGAATCACTTTCAACGATGTTTTTAATTCGCAGCTCGATTCTATTCTACTTTATAAAGTGGAATCATCGTCTAAGTCCAGAATCACAAGTAATCAACAAGAATCACCGAATAAGTTGCTTAATAACGTTTAATATGGAATCGATTCCTGAGTGAAAGGCCCCTCAGAAATAGTATATTATGAAACTAGGGAGAAAAAAGTTTATTTTGCGAGTGTGGAAGTTTAGTGCCGGAGCAAAGCGAGGGTAACAATCACACGAGTAAAATAAATGTTTTTCCCGTGCTGCATAGGATTTTTTTCAGCTGGTGGTCAAAAAATGAATTTGTTTACCCCGCAGAGAGCAAAAAATGCACTTTTTGAACGGCTAGTAGACAAAATGGGATTTTCATAACACATACATGAAATATGCCACTTTCGGTGCATGTAGAGCGTGCCGAAAATGACAAACTTCAGGTCAATGCTAGAAATGATATTCCTCATTGTACACATGCGCACTTCAAGCATTTGCAAATAGAAAAAAGTCCCGCCATGTCATTCTCTGGAAGCCTATATTAGTACAGTCAAATTAGTCGAAAAAAGGCCATTTTATGAGAAAAAATGTTTCTAACTATTTTTTTTCAACTTGTGGAAGAACATTCTAATGAAATACTGAATGCCTACACGATGTCACCCTGGTGCGTATATTTTCAATTTGTAATAAACTGATGATGAAAACGATTTTTCAACACATTCGCCTGGATTTTCGCTTCCAGTAATAAGATAGGTAAAAAGTGTATGTAACTTGATTTGTAGATCATAAAATTACCTTCAAAATTATCTCTATTTGAACGTTTCTTGACTAATAGTTCATGAAATATTGATTTTTCAATAAAGGATGTTGTGTTTTTGGACAGGTTTTTGGCGCTCGGTGTTCCACATATATCCTTCACATACGAATTACTAAGTTCGTCTTTGATTTCAAATAAGAAAGGAAATTGAATTTACTTGATGCTCTATCGGCCTTAAGGAACACAGTCTCATCGTAATACTCGCACATGATTTTCACTTTATATCCATTAGAGCCATATTAACATTAAAAATAAAACGAAAAGTTTGTGGATCTTCTTGTAGTAAACAATTTTATACCATAACAAGTTTCAACATATTGTAATTTTTCTAATTTTGGTTTAATCGAAAAATATTCTGAGGCTAATAATTAGTAGAAAATTATGAACATTATCAGAAATGGATATTGCAATATTTTATTTTTTAAAAAACACAAAAAATGCTCTTACTTTTACAATTTTGGTAGGATATGGCTGGTAAACGCACTTGACCTTACTTTTTGTGTTTCGACAAAATATGCCAAAACTCAATCCAATTCGATACATCTATCGAGTTATTGTATCGTCAGACGCCAGACAGACGACAGACAAACACTTTAGTAAAAATCGTTTTTTTCTGACTCATCTAACGAAAATTCCAAAAGTCATTTTCACATAAAACCAATACCTTCTCATTGATAATGAGATGAAAAAAAAGTTAGAAACATTTTTTTTCCCGCAGAATTACTAATTCGACTGGACATTGGAAATATATGGATCATGCGCTTTGCGCTCAGCGTTTATATACAAACTGCTAAATTTTTTTGATTTCAAATGGAAAAAGAAATTCCATTTATTTAAGGCCCTATCGGCCTTAATAGTATTTTTTTAAATTAAAAAGAAGAACGTAAGTCTTACAAAGGATTTTGCGATTCAAATTTATACATCTTTTTGTAGTAAAAAAATTTTGTATTATAACTCTTTTTTGAATCTTCTATAACTTAACTAGAAAATGGAATTTTGATATTGACTTTTTTCAAGTTTTAACATACTGTAACTTTCCTAATTTTGGTTTAACCGTAAAATATAATGAGGATAATTGGTAGAGATTTATGAGGACTATCAGAAACCAATATTGCAATTTTTGATTTTTCCATACATTTTTCTTTAAAAAAGATAAATTTAATCCGACAATTCTATCGAGAGTTATCGTATACGCGACATACTAAACGGTTTTGTTAAATGCTTGAGATCTTCAAACTGAATTAGAACACTGATAAATTGATGGCGTGTTTTAAACAATATTTTTTTGTAAAATATAAATTCAATGCCATTTATGTTTCAACAAGGATTTCCGGCATCTGACTACTACGACTAATCGTTACAAAGCTCATTCGATCAGTCTAATTTCTGGCTTTATTCCATTAATGGCTCGATTAATATTGACCTCCATTGCTTTTACAGTTGTCTGTTTGTCAGCATAAACCATGAATTTGACATTCCCCCAAAGAACATCATCTGGAGGCGTCAAATCACACGATCTTGGAGGCCGATTGACAGGACCATTTCTTAAAATAGTGTTGTCACCAAATTGTCCTTTTAATAAATTGATGGTGTCAGTGTTTGTGTAGCATGTAGCACCATCATGTTGGAACCATGAGATATCGATGTTTAACTCCTACATTTTTGAAAACAAAAATGTCTTCCACCCTTGAAAAAAAAGAAAAAAAACAGATAGACACTTTTGTAAAAACCGCTTTTCTGACTCAGGGGGTCTCAAAACGCAAAGATTTGATGAAAATTTCTAAAGTCATTTTTCACACAAAACAAATACCTTCTTATTCACGATGAGAATGTAGAAATCAATTTTTTGACTCTTAAAGTATCCATCCACCGAGGCGTTTGGATAATACTTCTATACGATCTCGAGCGCTGAGCGAGTTCTTAATTGTTTTAGATTTTCAATTATATTGAAAACCGATTCAAGCTATTGATACGGTTTCGAAAACCATTATAACCCAAAATGATGATCCTCATGCTCATCCTCATAATACGCACGGTAAATGGCATATTTCTTACATTTGTTAAAAAAATTATTGTGTACGACATGTGAGGAATTGCATGCCACCCTCACTTATTACGCAATATATAATACTATGTTTCAGTTAATTTTTGACATGTGGAAAAAACGAGCAATTGTAGTGTCGGATGAAAACGTTGCAGCTGTGCGTAAAGTGATCACAGAAGAACCACATATCACTTATCGTGAAATAAAAGCAACTCTAGAGATTGGATTAACTGCGTTAAATACCATTCTACATGAGTATTTACAGGTTAAGAAACTCTGTGCACGACGGATACCCCCACAGTTTAACTGAAGAGCAAAACGCTGCTCGTGTGGATTAGTTGAAAAAAATTTAAAGATGGCAAAGCTAAAGACGTCTACAACATCGTGATGGGCGACGAAACCTGGCTCTATCATTATGAACCAGAAAACAAACCACTCTTTCTCTTGGAAACCAACGTACTGTGAGTGCAGAATAGTACACAACACACTGCCTTCTTAAGGGGGTCTCCTTATCCAGAACCTTCAAAAAAGGCACTTTTTCCCAATTTTCTTTGAAGCACAAAATAAAAACACTGGTCAAAGATTTTTCGCATATATTTAGGTACATATTTGAACTTGTTTAAAAAAAATTTTCATTTAAAAACAAGAAAAAATTTCGGCTTTATCGAAGATCCCGCGCAGCGTCTCACCACGGACAATTAATTTTGCGTGCATGATATTGTCCAAAGTTTTCATCTAAAACACATATATATTTGTTTTTTTTATTCAGAAGGGTTTTCCGCTTATAGTGAACCTAAGAAATTGTAAAAAAAAATTTTTTATCGATCTTTTGAGTTACTTTCCAGAAAAATCTAATTTTTCACCGTTTTTTTTTGTTTAAAATGCGTTATTTATAATGAAAATAAATACTGTATCATGAAAACTAAAGGTTCACTATATGCGCATTTTAATTACCTACAAATAAAAAAAAAGTTTATAATAATGGCTTAATTGGTTCTACTTTAATCGTGCACGCAATTTTGAAAAATGTGGTTTTGAGAAAACGCGCTTTAAAGTTTTCAGACGGTGAAAAAAACCTTCCGTTCGCTCCGCGCAAGCCACTGCTCGGAACTCTACCATCAAAACTATTCCGATATGGACTGTAAAATTTTGCGACAATATTCTTTGATAATAGATCCATCGATTTAAACAAAAAAAAAAAATTGATTTTTTGAATGTTCTGGATAAGGAGACCCCCTTAAGGAAATCAGTACTTTGCAATCATAGCACCCAAGTCAAAGAAAGAACATTTGCTTCACCATCATGACAATGTTTCTTCGCACACTACCTTTAAAACTGTGAACTTTTTGGCGCACAAGGGCATCCGTGTGCTACCCCATCCATGTTACTCGCCTGATTTGGCCCCATGTGACTTTTTCTTTTTTCCCCAAGTAAAATTAAATTTATTCATCGATATTTATTTTGTCACCTTAAAATTAGGCCCGATTTGATGCAGCAAATATATGCCAGCATTTTTCACTGTCTTTGAAACATTTTTTATAGGCACTTTCCAGTAAGACCTTCAGCTTCTTTCACGAATTTTGTTTTATGGGTTCAATCGAGTCGATCTGGTGAATGCGGTGGTTGATCGGTCACAACTGTCGCTCTATGCGATAGTGCATTATCATCGTGTAAAATTCACGAATAATTTTTACACAGTGTGTCCCAAAAGATCCCGAACTTCTAATAAATGTCACATTGTAGTTTAATACTCACAAAATTTATTCAGAATTATTCGAAATATATCCCTTTTAACGAAATACAGTCTTTAGAACGATCATACAGCTTTAGAAAACAACGCTGATACTCCTACTTAGTAAATGTCTTCAATGCCTCGGTCAAAACCTCCTGGATCTCCGAAATCGTATAAAATCTCAATCCTTTTAACTGCATTTTGAGTTTGGGGAACAAAAAGTAGTCACACGATAACAAATCTGGTGAGTACGCAGGATGGTAAAGTACTTGGACCGATTTTGATGCCAAAAACTTGCGCATGGCGATGCACTTTTGAGCCGGAGCATTGTCGTGAAGGATCCTAAATAATATTGCCCAATCACCGTGGAGCCTTCCGGAACAAAGTCCTTATGAATCATCCCTTCAGAATCGAAGAAAGTGATGAGCATCATTTTGATTTTCGATTTTTGCAGGCGCACCTTTCTTGGTGATTCTCTGCCTTCTTTAAACCTCTTGAGCCACTCATAAACTGTTGTTCGTGACAGCACTTGATCCCCATAAGCTTTCCGCAACATTTAAAGCGTTTCCGTAAACGTCTTGCCCATCGCAATTTCTCAACGAACCTCAAATAAATACTGCCACTTTCTCGACTTTGGTAACACAACCACGAGTGAAAACTCAATGAAACTTATAAAACTGATAAAATAGGGTTCTACGAAGATAATGTAGCAATTGTCACAGAGCTGGCATTAACAATATAATTTTTGTGACGGAAGTTCGGAAACTTTTGGGACACACTGTGTAGATAAATCTGGCCGTTTCCGACGGATTTTCTCATGAAAACGTTTCAATACGGTCAAATAGTATTCTTTATCAACCGTTTGTAGCTTCGGTCTTGGCTCGTCTTTTGTCCTCCACTCTAATGACTGTTGACCTGTTTATATATCAAACACGTGGACCCATGTTTCGTTACCAGTTATGATGCGTTCAATGAATGTTGGATCAGCATTGGAACGATCCAGCGTTTTTGAAGGAAATTCATCCCTTTTGGAACAAGCCGTGCGGCGACGCGTCCCATGCCCAAAATATTCACCAAAATCGAACAAACAAACTCGTGAGAGAGGATGAGGTCACGAGCTATCTTTCTTAACCTGGAATAACAATTATCGAGCACAATTTCCTTTACTTTTTTGATATTTTCATCGGTTCAAGAGATGGAAGGTCGTCCAGAATGAGGCATTACTTCTACAATCTCTCGATCCTCCTCGAATGCTCGTAAAAGAACTCATAAGTAGAGTGATTCAACCAGCTTCTGTGAACAAACTGGTTGACAGATAGCGCTCATTGTTGGCATAGTAATTAAGTACAGTGCTACCAACTTACGGTAAAAATGTTTTTTTTAAATCATTAGCACGGGCGACATACATTGTATCCATTCCTTTTAGTTACAGAAACTTTAATGCTTTTTGTCAGCTATATCGAACCAACATTCATTCATGATTAAAAAAGACTAATGTTTCAAGTAAACAATTACCTATATGCTTCCTCGTTTCCTACTGTAGTTCTACTGGCGGGTTTTAAAGTACCAACCAAGTAATTGTTACGTCCGTCTTTCCACGTGGCCAGGCACTGCAACTCCTCGGCTGTAAAAGATGAATGGTACAGATCAGATGCAATGTATAAATTTTATACTTAATCTTCTGTTCAAAGTAACTTACAACTGAGAAAGATTGTTGAACTTTTCAAAGTACAATAAAATATTTAATACAAAAATATATTGCTTACTTGAACACAAAAATACTTTGATCTCGGGAATTGTGTTGAGAAGAATTGGGCTGTTGTAATATCTATTAATTTAATTCAAGATCAATATTACGATGTACAAGTATTGGGATTACACTTTTTTAATATAGATGTTTACCAAATCCTCAAGACAATTGCAGAAAAATTCATCAAGATTCATAATACCTCAAACTAAATCCTATCTTATCGTAATAACCGCAATATATATAAAACAAGACGTTTTCGGAACAAATGTTTCAAATAAATGTTTTAGGCAAAGACCTCTCTTCCCTTCTCATTATCTACAAATTATAAGTAATTTCTACAACTTTTGACACCCCTTTTGTGTTTCTCAAGACTTTCGAATACCAATCGACAAACAAAAAAATCAGATTAATCCGAACTTTTGAACCGACAACTATTATCGTCTACTAGTTTAGTTGATTTCTTGAAATAAATAATATATTTAGGAATTAGAGTTTTTCAATAACTGATTCCCTCACAGATAAAAATAGATTTAGGAATTTAATATTTGAATTATTGATTCCCACCCAGCAACAAACATAAATCCTTCATAACTTATATTCATTTTTCGGCCCCGAGACAAAGCTTACGGTTGGGTTTTGAGATGAATTAAGTTGCTAAAAGTTACTTAAAAACAGTTAAAATAGCTCCACATCTTACGCCCCATAGGTCTAACCACGAAAGTTAGAGTCGTATTCGATGACTCTGACAAAAAATCTTCCGATATTTCATTAAAGGACTCTTTAATGATCTGCCCCACTATTCAGAAAGATCTTTTTTTGATAGTTACTCGTTTCCGATACTTTCGTTATACTCTTAATGGCGATATCGAACAGACGTAAAGGTAAATACGAGTATTCAAAGAAGATAGTTTATTTCAAAAGATATTGTGGCGTGTCTCGCCTTAAGAACCAGTTAAAATTTACAGCCTGAATACTGTAACTTTCGGAACTGCTTGCGCTTCTTTTCTCGCGATTTGGACCCCTCATCAGTGAGCTGAACATGAAGGCGAATCTTTTCAAATTGATGTCACAATTTGAAAGTCAAACTTTTATGTCAATGACCTTTTCACAGAGGCACAAACTTTCCAAGACGCCATCAATGTCCGAGATGATTTAATTAATCTTCTCCAAAGAGGTGGTTTCAATCTGCGAAAATGAGGATCTAATCATCCGGAATTAACATAAAACTTTTCTATTGAAAACTCATAGGCTTTTATGTCGTTGGATCCTGCAAGTGACAATAAATGATATCAGAAATTTTAAAACTTTTTGAACCGTTAAGTTTATTTAGTCCGGTAGTCGTTGTGGCAAAAATTCTAATCCAACAACTTTAGGAGATATAACTCTCGTGAGACACTCCTATGTTTAAAGAAATATAAGTTTTTGGACCATCTATGAGCAACAGTTGCAGCTTCTCAATGACGCTAGATTCCATCGATTTATTCTAATTCCAGATCCAGTTAAAATCCACTTACATGGATTTTGTGATGCTAGTGAAAAGGCATATGAGGCTTCGGAACCACGGATAAGCAAGACAGGCACCATTTTGCTTTGGTTTGTTGAAAATCTCGAGTCACTCCGCAAAAGACAAGCACTCTGCTTGGCTTGAGTTATGTGCTGCAAATCTTTTAGCTTGTAAGAGTGTGTTAATCTCGCGTATATTGGCGCGTATTTGTCGCCTATCATGGATATAAAAGTGGGGAGAAAGCTTGTAACACATCTTTCCCCTAATTATTAATCATAAAATTATGAAAGGAAGTGTTCGTTTGGGCGATCATTCATTCTTTTAAGTGAGTTGAAGTCATTAAATTCCTAAACTTGACTGTTTATCTTAACGCAAAATTTATTAGATGGTCCATTGTTCTAAAGCAGTATGAATTTGAAGTCTCGTATTGTTGAGGACATGATAATGTCATTGCAGATTTCTTCAGTCGGAACCCTAGTGCTATATTTCAGGGAATCAAACAAAATCACCTAGCAATTGACGTTCTAAATATCGAGGCCGATGGAAGTGAGACAAAACTTATCTCTCGCAAATTGGATTTGGCTCACCATTTAGTTAGCGAATTAAAGAATCTCGCTGATTTACAAAATCAGGATTTTTAAATTAAAGAAATAATAAATCAAATAAATTCACCTGGTTAAAAATCATTATATAATAGAGGAAGGTGTTTTATTTTGTTATGACCCTGTAATGAATGCTTGGAAAGTAGTTATCACATTCAGTTTGACACAAAAAATCATCGATTGCGTGCAAAAGAAGAACGTTTAATTTAAATGCGGCGTCCATCGCCTTGAGTATCTTAAAAGAAGCTCTAAGAAAGTATCATGCATTGGGCATGTGCAGGAAAGAATGGGCATGCGACTCCGAGACTGTGTGAAAAAAAAAATGTTGAAACCTTCGAAAAAGTGGAAGAAAAAGACAAAAAAAACTCTTGGTGTCAAAGGAAAGTTTAGTGGTAAAATGATAGATAAATTAACAGTTTATTATGGCTCAGCAATTCGAAGAAATTGCGATCATTATTGCACCACAGACGAAAATCCTCAACACGATAAGTGCCCGATCGGACCGGAATCATGGTGCTTTTGGCAACAAGCAGCAGCTGCAAACGAGTTATCTGAAATCAAAAACGATCATCAGCCATTACCAGAGGATGTTGCAGAGGCTGTGCGTCCAATCTGCACAAATCTCAACAATGAGAAATTATTAGAAAGATGTGTCGGTGGTTTCACACAAAACAGTAACGAAAGTTAGAGGCTGCCGAAGGAATGGAGGTATATTATGTGGCCATGGAGGTAATATTTTCAGTGCTTTCCTTCAAACGTACTACAAACATCAGAGTCAGATAACTGCAGATTTTGTCACTGTCCAAGGTTTTATGTTGGTTTTATGTTGAACTGTAAAAATATGCTTCTAAGCGCTCATAATATGCAATGCATTTATCATTACCGTAACGAAAAACACCATTGCTCTGCATAGTGAAAACTTATATTAATCACTTTCATTATATAAACATTGTAGAATAATAATAAAAGTAGTCCTTTATCAAATAATGCATTTTTTCGGTGTATACATGTGCAGCGACTTGAGAAATACTTATATATGCCTAAATTTGTAAAAACTAAATGACTCTTTAAAGAAATAGTCCCCTATTTCGAATCCGCAACTTTTTTTGTAAAATTTAGATTGGATTTATTATCAGCGATTCCAAAAACCCTGGGCAAGGACTCCGAGTTAGCGTCGCGTTATTATAGCGTAGCACTTGGCGCTACGTTCAGATCATACAAACTCATGTGCTCAAGGGTGTCAAAAAATACTGCGAGTTTTAAAAGTTAAGTTGGTATGATTGCCAATTTGCGAAATAATGTAATTGCTAACTTTAGAGATTATCAGCTGATTTCACTCTTTTTATAATTCATAAGAACAGAATCAAAAATAAAAAAAATTGATATAAAATGAATATTCGAGTGCTATCTTTTCAGGATAAATGAATCTCATTTCAATATGCTTGGAGTTGTAATTCGTAATTTAATGATGAAACCTCTGGAATATCTTTTTTCATTACGCTAGACATAACTTCTACAAGCTTTTTTTTTTATAACGCGAGCGCTAAAAGCGCTTTTAGCTTTGATAAGGTAGATGCTAACTCAGAGTCCGTCTCCTGATATGCCAAAAATCGTCTCAATCAAAAGGATTTTCAACCACATAGCTCGCCATTTTAAAGTTTTCATTTTCCTTTTTGAAAAATGAAGTTCGGATTTTTGATCAACAATTCCAAAAACCTTAGTATGTCAAAAATCGTACCAATTAAACCCCTTTTCAATAAAAAAGTCTGCCAATTTGTTTTTTGTGAAATAAAGCTTAGATTCGTTATCAGTGTCTCGAAAAACCTAGACATGTCGAAATCGAGATATGTGGCGTGGTACAAAGAAACCGACCTATAGGCCTTCAGGAAACATTGGGGAAAACGCAGGAAAAGAAAAAGATCTGTTTCAACAATCTGGGCAGGTAGCCGTGATTTCCCACAGTTGTCTACCTTCTCCACTGAAAATGATTCCGTATATTCTCCTCCGTTCAAACTCCGGGTCCCGCTGTCACACAAACTGGACGAAGCATACTTTCACAGGATGGTTCCGAGTAGAGGGGGAACTGAGCTGAGTGTCACGTCCCGCGACTTTATCGACTCCAGTTACAAGGAGATCAAAAAACGAATGAAGGGATGAAGATGATTTTACGATGTGTGCGACTCTATCGACCCACATTTCAGGGAGATCTACAAATCAATAGAATGATCAAAACAAATAATATCATGCATCAATGTAGTACCAACAAAAGCTAATGAATCGATTAACCTAAAAAGAAGGTTAATAAAGTTTTACTATATCAGTGAACAGATCTCACTACTACATGGGGATCTTCGACGCATACGCGTCACTATTGCCAATAGAAATCCTTGTTAGGGTATACCGATACGTTATAATTTTTCCATCTTTTGCCTATAAAAAACGTATGTTACAATATCCAGTCCAGTTAAGTGAAATCAACGCCACGATGTAACATTTACAAGGCAGTCCAGTCTCATTATCTTTATACCGCGAGTTCAATCCAGTTCTACCATATTTTACCCACAAGTTCGGGGAGTATTCGAAAAAGAAAGGCAAGTTAAGCCAAACGATACCGAGTACCGAAGAAACGACTATCTGAATATCACGAGTTCGACAAGTTAACACGAATCAAGCAACTTACAACCTTTGAAGGGGACTCAGCTACAATTTTAACACAAGAATGAACACCACGTCAACGAATTCAACAGACTGGACTCGAGTGAAATTATCGATAGACCGTCCAGCGGCAAATACTATTGTATAATAGTAGGGAAATACAAATAATATAACAATAATAGGAAAAACTAAACTGGACCCTAACGATTCCCTATTAACATTTCTACACAACTTATCGATTTGAAGGATTATATTTTTCCTATTTCCACTATTTTGGTTTAATAATTATTCTTTTGACTTATTTAATGATTTTTGAAAATAAAACACGCATTTAACGTTATAAATGATGAAAAAATAAAATTCTTCTAATAACGGGACATAAACTGCATTTTATTGCCCCCTGCGGTGTAAAAAAAATCCATTTTCTGACCCCCCAGTAGAAAAACAAAACGTGTGCAACACGGGAAAAACGTTTATTTTACTCGTGTGATTGTTGACCTGCTTTTCTCGGGCATTAAACTTTATACTCGTGAAATAAACTTTTTTCATCCTAGTTGCACAATATAATATTTATTTTTTATCAAGAAGTGAAAAAAGTCGTGCAAAATTAGAGCTTACTAATTACTAAACGCGATGAAATAAATAGAGACCACTTAAATCCGAGGATTTAAGTCCGAGGATTTACATCTTTGAACGGTTCAAATGGCTAATGCAACAGCTCTTTACGATTTTTTTTGTTTATAATATTAACAATTAAAGATTTTTGTCACTTTTTTTTGTAAAATTAATTCTGGCTGATCTAATTATCCGATTTTTATGTTTTTTGTGACAATGGAATCGCCATTTAACATAGATTGACTGTGATTTTTCCCGATTTGAAAACTTGAAATTTTATGTGAAATTTTAATAATTTTTTATAACAAATTGATAAACGAATGTCTTCTTCATTGGATTTCGACTGGAAAAAAAAACCACATGTACTTCATTCAATTATCTTTCATATTCCGTTGAGAAAAAAAATTGCCCGCATTTTGGAACGATCCAATTTGGTCGACAACATAGTCACGCGATGTGCCAAAACTGTGCCGTTCGCTCGCGCGCATTTATTCTTTAGAGTTCTAAAGAGTTTATGTGACCGAGAATATGTCTGGGAGCACGGGAATATGACTGAGAATTTCTCTGATGAATGTGCTCTTCGAGAATCATGAGAATTTAAAAATACTTTTCCGTAACGGTTCAAGCTTTCAATTGTTTTTGATAAATGCTTTGTTCTGGAAGTTCGTATAACGTGCGCAATAAAAATGGGGAAAAAAAAGAATATAGTTTGGAATTATTTTATAAAAATTATTGATAAACAAAATAAAGCTTCTTTCAAGTGCAAATACTGTGATTACATGTACAGAAAGCATTCTACTCGACAAATAGAGCACTTAAAAAAGTGCATAAACTGTCCCGAAACTGTCAAACAATTATTTTAATCAAAGCGTAATTTGTGCGAAGGAAACTTGAATTACTTGTTCTTTATGTTTGAATTTAATACAATGGCTATAAAAAATTTTTTTTTTATATTGGATTCCGATAAAACTTGACACTTTTCGTAGTTTATTTTTATGAAACCTTCACGATTGCAATTCATAGTGTTTGGAAATAAATTTACAATATTATAAGGTTTAATGATAAAGAAAATTTTGGTGAAGGTATGGTAAAATTCTCTTAAATTCTCTGTAAATTCTCAAGTTGTCTTAAAATGACGGTCACAGTCACGAGAACGTGACCGGATTTTAAATGTCCGAGAAATTTAGAACTCTATTATTCTTCACCGCGCAAATGCTTCGTGCTATGTAAAAAGGATTTCTTGGGTGAATAAATAATAGATTTTTTCCACATCATTATTATTTTTGCTTTTGTAGATCAGTCTTTTCACAGTCGAAACTGAGCACAGACCTCTATAAAAAATTAACGCGTTATTTTTGTAGTGGTGTTCTAGAATTTCGAGTGTTTTTTTTGGAAAAGTGGTTTATGCTATGTGTCATTATTATTATTATTATTACCATTATTATTATTCATTCGAGACAGCCACAGAACCAAAGCACGTTTTGTGCAAAATAGTATCGAATTCAGATATTGGTACTCTGTGCAGGATCGAAGGTTAATTATTATGTATCACTTGGAGGCTTAATAATATGATGAGTTAAGGTAAAAGCACCAATAGCCGGACAGAGCCATGAATTTTTCTCAGAATTAGATTTATGAATGACTTATCGCTATTTTGGTGTACCTTATACAAACCTCGAAACGTACACTTTAAAAAAGTGAAAAATTTGTTGAAGTAGAAATTAAAACTTCGCCAAGAAAAAAAAGGCTCCACTTTTCCCGTCCGACAATTGGCTCCAGAGCATTATTTAATGAAGAGAATTATTAAAATGGATTATTCAGATTCAACACAACTCTGGACTTTTTGTTATAGTAGGGAGGACACATACATCAAAATAATCGCGGCAATTTTTGATTCCGCATCACATTTAGAACGATTAATACTAAAAATTGAATGAAATTTCCTTAGACGTCCGGCTATTGGTGCTTTTACCTTAATTTGTTAGTTTTTGATCAGCCGAAGAATCAACACATTATTTGTAAATATTCCAAACACTTACATTAACCAGAATTATGTGTAAAATCAATCATTTAATTCAGTATGTTGTACTATATATCATTCTTCTTCTAGTTATTCATCATTAAATGTTTCAACTAAGTATTTTGTTACGTTTATTTATTCACCCAAGAAATCCTTTTTACATAGCACGAAGCATTTGCGCGGTGAAGAATAAATGCGTGCGAGCGAACAGCACAGTTTTGGCACCTCGCGCGACTATGTTTTCGACCGAATTGGATCGTTCCAAAATGCGGGCGATTTTTTTTCTCAACGGAATATGAAAGATAATTGAATGAAGTACATGTGGTTTTTTTTCCAGTCGAAATCCGATGAAGAAGACATTTATTTATCAATTTGTTATAAACAATTATTAAAATTTCACATAAAATTTCAAGTTTTCAAATCGGGAAAAATCACAGTCAATCTATGTTAAATGACGATTCCATTGTCACAAAAAACATATAAATCGGATAATTAGATCAGCCAGAATTAATTTTACAAAAAAAAGTGTCAAAAATCTTTAATTGTTAATATTATGAACAAAAAAATTTTTTGAACGAAATCACTTTAGGTTTATGTCAGGAATGGTAAACACTATCGTAAAAAATCATTTTGAAGTAGATTTAGATTTTCATCCAATTTGGGTAATCCGTTTCAGAAATTCTGACCCATAAACTTGAATGAAACTCAAAGTGTAATTTCTACATAAAATTAATTCAAACTTTATATGTATTTATGTAAACTTTAGGTTAACGTGTTTATGCGAATAGTTTATTTGAAGTTCGATAAAAAATACGAGACTAAGTTTGTCGGAGTCTTGTATTTACTGTTGTCTCGTGTACAGAATAATACATTATTTATATCGTTTGAAAACCTTATATAGATGAGGGAATAATTGGGAGAACAACGAATTTGTCGATTTTTTGGTCGCAGGGTACTTTCAATAATTTCGCAATTATGTTAGAGCAGGGCCATGATCGAATAACCCTTTCTTTTTCAACTATTGAAATGCCCAACTCCAATGAGGAAATGGGGTCAGCATATAAACTACTTACTCTAACGCATCGTCTTCCTATAATGTATGGAATTCTTTCAGTTATTACAAAATTGGATGCCTCCACAATTGTTCCGTCTCTTAATAAAATGCCCAATTTTATGGTATCATTTGCACTTTTTTGTTAGGTTCTAGATGTCAAATTATTTTCTACTATTCATCGATGGATTTGTTGGATTTTTCCCTACAAAGACTTAACTTCCGAAACAAAATGATTAAGCAATTCAGAGGCGTAAGAAAGATTCCTATTTGTCGAGGGCAAAGTTGGACTAGTCAAAATGGTCAATGCGACGAGAAATCCTAAAAAATGGTTGTACAAACTTTCATTCAAAATATTGCACAAAACAACGGAACCTAGATACAGTAAGAAAGTACTGAGTTCAGTTGGTTTCCACAGTTTGAGGTACGTCAGCGCTGGCGGTTTTCTAATAAAATCACAGGGCATCCATTTACACAGATGCGGCAACTCCTCAGAAATTCTATTGGCATCGCTTGCTGGTAATCTAATATTGTTTTCTAATGGTCTACTCAACCAAAAGTGAATCATTTTCCCCACAACATCCAAGCACACTGGGTGCATATAATCTAACGGAATATTTCTTATGAAGTCAAAATGAAGAATTGATGCGAAGCACGTTCTGCCTTTTTGAAAATCCATTTTATATTCAAAGCTTTTAAAGGCGTTATTCGTTCTCTTCCTATCGCAAATTCTGGGAAAGCAATTCCAAAACAATTCTCGAAAAATTTCGCTCTTAAACTTGACGTCGCGTCGTTGGCGCACCAAAAATTTTATTGATATCATCATTACTTTGCTGATGAACGAGTCGTCGTGTGTGTTTTCGTGAATAAAATTTGATTCTCATAGGCGTGGGGTCCATGTTGTCCATGGTTTCCCACTAAGTTAATATAACGTATTGTAAGCGAAACGACGAAACATTATTATGATACGTACAGGGTAATATAAATAAGTTAATCATTATATGTATTTTGGAGATTAATTAAGTTAACATTAATAATAAAGAAGTGAACCATTTCGTAAAACTGAATTTTTCTTACTATATTCCTTAATTTCACAAACGCAACAGAGATATTTCAGAAATGCAAAAGTAACATTTCAGAAATGCAATTGTAATATTTCAGAAACATCACAGAAACATTTCAAAAACGTTTCTGAAACATTAAAGAAACGTCACCGAAACCTTACAGAAACTTTAACGAAACATTTCAGAAAGAAAAAAATGACAGGAATGCGCGAAAATTTAGAGATTTCAGGAAGATGTAAGATTTTATTTGAAATAATACTGAAATATTTCTGAAAGATTACATCCCGAATGGGATTAAATACAATTTTTGTCTTGAAAATATACATTGGATAATTAGGAAACTCGAATCTCAAATTAAAGCTGACTTACAATTATTATAAAAAAAAGAAAAAGAAACTGAATTAAATGCTTGGTATTATTCTTATGAATCTAATTGTAAAATACGCACTTTAGATAATAATAACTGTGAAAGTAATTTATGACTTACTATTACTCTCGGTGCCAGGGATATCCGGACAGGCCTGGTATTTAAGAAGCAATTTGCTTTCATCTGTACAACTCTCAGCTTGATTTTCTGGTACTTCACAATCTCCATGTCCACGATTGTAGGAGAAGGTAAATGGTGGACCCACAAATGGACAAGAGATGGGTCTTGCATTCAATCGGAACATAGAATAGAGACTGTCGTCCGAGGTGATGACTTTACACATATCGTCAAATGTTGATGGTTTCGTAAGACAATAACCCACTTGAAAACAGAATAAAATACAAAAGATTGTTATGGTTGCACTAAATATTATCAGACATGCGTATACAACTCCTTATTTTGGGAACAATAAAATAAGTAAAATACTTTGTATTTTGGTACTCTAAATTAATTGAATTCGTAACATAGATTATTGTGAATATTAATCCTTCGAAAAAATTCAAACTTTTATTTCTATAACGAAATAACACAAAATTTTATATTTTATGACTTTTAATTTCTCAGGTTAGTACTACTGACATAATACTGATCCAGTTTGTGAGCCAGAGTTCTGCCAGTACTGGGCCAATATTATGCAAGTTTTCAACTCTGCACGGAAAAAAATGTGTAGCTGCCACAAGGATTTTATAGGTTATATAAGCCATATTTATGGTTAGGATAGTTAATAATATAGCTGGAACAGCGATATGTTTCTTTGTAACAACTACACATTTTTTTACGCGTGGTAAACCACTGAAATTCTTACCAGGGTAGGTCTAACTTCTGTCTATAAGAACAGAATTCGAATAAATACTCAATTTAAACGCTTTATTTTTCCAAAATTTGTAATTTAAGCTTGAATTGCGTTTACCTCGAAATGCAAGTTTTACATGATTATGGTCTGTTTAATAACTCATTGCTGAAGTGAGTATTATACATAGTAACTTTATGGTCAAAGAAATTGTGCACATTGCAGAAAAAAAAATGTCTTACATAGTATAGTTGCGATGAGTGCCGATTCATCCACGCTGAATTAATTCGAACATTACGTAAACGTGGAACTGTACGTTTTTCGCTAAAAAATTGTCCAGAGCCTTCAATTTTGGTCCGATTTTTTATTTTTTTTAAATTGAAGTGCATTAAATTATTAAAAGCTTCGCGGTCAGAACTTTTCTCTTCTGTTTATTAATAATATTTTTACTCAAAGTATGGAAAAACTGAAATTTTTAATGCGTTAATAACTGCTTAGGTAAACTGTATATTGTCTTAGATGAATGTTTGAGGACTCATAAAATACAAATAATTTGTTTATTATTTCATTTGATTGGTATAAATAAATTTTGTGAACAAATTGGTAAATAGTCTTATTATCAGTAAAAGAAATTTCTTTTTGTTGAAAGTGCTTCGTAATAATGTAGGAATGACATTTAATCACAAAAATAATTAAAAAGATAACAATAACCATTGTTAAAAACAATTCTTGTGGCAAACTGATACGGGAATCCAAACTTACTAACAGTTTGTGTGCTAAATCAGTGTTAGTGGCAACACGAGAAAACTTGCGTGAATTGGACTCTCAAATATTCGTGTAGTCTTTATTCCGAGCTTCACCTGCTTCTTCAAAAAACTATCCAATTGGTAAGAGAAAATGTTTCATAAAATCAGGTCAATGTAATAATATCTTATGGACGGTTACAGGGCATGTAGTGCCACAGGTATAAACGTACGTAAAGTTGTGCGGTCTCCATACTATATGTTTCAAATGTTTCCAAGTCAGTTAACTTTGTATTTGTTAATTGGTGCAGAATGTACGCAAATTTTTCCAGCGACTTCAAGTCTATCCTTGTAATTTCTGCCGTCAGTTCAGGGTTTGCAAGAAACTTTCTTGCGGTTCTTGCCATTTCTTAAGATCGAGTCGATAGGCTACATACAAAAGATTTTCTATAAAGTGAATTCTAGTATATAGTGTTGATAATTCATAATAATATGACTTGATATCTATAACTTTGCCTTTGACT
Source organism: Diplolepis rosae (assembly GCA_030998225.1). Classification (NCBI taxonomy): domain Eukaryota; kingdom Metazoa; phylum Arthropoda; class Insecta; order Hymenoptera; family Diplolepididae; genus Diplolepis; species Diplolepis rosae. Next base: position 4,666,445 of record JAPYXD010000608.1, on the reverse strand, counting down.
CTATCTAAGCCATTCATATCTTTAGGTGTAGCTTGAAAAATGTAGCAAGTCATAGATGATAAAGTTCCAGAAAAAGCCTGGCAAACTTTTCCGTCCACCATCGTCAACTTCATATCAGGTTTTGTCACAAAAGTACCGGAATCGTTTTTATTATTGTGGACTTCATTTTATCGATTTATTTCTGAAGGAATAATATTACTGAATTAGTTTTTTCTAGGGTTTCTTTTGCGAATTCATATATTATTGGCCTGCAATATGATGTTGGCCATGGATTAAAATTTTGCCACACTACAGAATTTACCGAATCCTTTAAGTGAAGTTACAGTGGTACCATTGAAACCGTGAAAATACTATTATCCATCATATCTGGGTCATGTTTCTTTTGCTTGTCATTCGATGCTATCTTCAAGTGCTATCACGTCATAGGCTCTAACCTACTGACGTACCATGGGCTTTAGCCTGTTGGCGAACTGTAATTCAAACCTTTTCGTTTGTAATTATTTACAAAAGCTCCTTCTCTTTTTTCTATTAGGAAGCCTTGATACGGACTCAGAGACCGATCGTCGAAGACGTCATAGGCGTTGTTCCAGCACAAATTCAATTCGTCGGCCTCTGACAAGGAATCCTTCATATACTCCTCCGGGTTCTCCGCCTTTGCAGGATAACTTGATTACACCGGATTCTGAGGATCCACCCAGCCAAACCGCTTTAACTCAGAGATGTCGCAGGTCAAGCGATAGATAATATCGATGTAGGTTCATCGGCTTCTGACCCTCAGAAAACAGATGATGCTGGAGTCATGGAGGATCTAGAGAGGGAAATTTTGGAACTGATTGGCAAAAGAGTAGCGGATGACAGAATTCTGGCTCCAGCTATTCCTAACAGCATTGCAGTTAGGCTTGAGGGTATTTTAAAGAAGGGATTTCCTAAAGATGAAAAAGAGCAGTTAATAAAGGATCATGTTCCACCTAAAAATTGTGTTTGTTTTGATCCACCTAAGCTGAACGAAGAGATTAAAGTTTCATTAAATGAAACATCTTCAAAGCGAGATGGGCGTCTAGTTGAAAAGCAAAACAAGATTACTGCCTGCCTGGCCTTATTGGGCAGCACTATAGTTGATGTTATAAATGACAAAAAATTAAATAGTGATGCCCAGAAGTTATCTACAACACAGGCTTCGTTACTCAGGAAGCTCAGCGAAGCTACACCACTCTTGGCAGATTTACAAAGAGATGAAACCCTTACTCGTCGAAGTCTCATTCTCGCCACTATCAACAGTTCTCTGAAGGAAGCGTTGGAATCTTCTATGGCAGATGAATGGCTTTTCGGACAAAAGTTAGGTGAGCGCCTTAAAGCGGCAAAGACAATCGAAAAATCTGAAAAAGATTTTATGGAAAAATCAAAAAATTCAGGGAAACCAAAAAACTCCAAGGCCCCGCCTCGACGTCAGCCTTTCAAGTCCAAGACGTGGGGCGGGTACCAGAACAACTTTCCCAATCAGTTTCAGTCCACCAAGAGAAATTGGGTGAATCAGAACAGAGCGCAACGCAACAGCTTCCAGTCGAAAGGCCCAAATCAGCAGAGAAAAATTTAGTTATTACGAATGTGAGTAAATCAGATGGTAGGCTTAAATATTTTTTAAACAATTGGAAAAAAATTACCTCCGATTCCAGAATTTTGACTTGGAATCAAGGTTATGAAATCCCTTTCACAAGACCAGTTTTTCAGTATTCGATTCTTGGACAGCCTTCTTGGTCATCGAAAAATAAATCCCTCATTTCAGATCAGATTCAAAAATTAATACTAAAAGGGACTATTTGTAAATGTTCACCAAGAGTAGATCAGTTTGTGTCGAGCATTTTCTTAGTTCCTAAATCGAATGGGACAAGTCGCTTAATTCTTAATCTTAAAAAATTATATGACTTTATCGAAACTAATCATTTGAAGCTCGAAGATTTTAGATTGGCCTGTAAGTTAGTAAGTCCTAATTGGTTCATGGGAAAGTTAGATCTTAAAGACGCTTATTACATGGTTCCCATTAAGAAGAATTATCGGAAATATTTGAGGTTTTTCTTCGATGGCATTTTCTTTGAATTTAACTGTTTGCCATTTGGCCTCAACACGGCTCCATATGTGTTTACAAAAATTATGAAACCGGTTGTAGGTCACCTGAGAAATCAAGGTGTTCTCTCAATTATATATCTTGACGATCTTTTACTTATAGGGAATTCTTATTCAAAATGTTTAGAGAACATTAAAGCATCGATGAACTTATTAACAAGTTTAGGCTTTATTATAAATGAAGAAAAATCTTATAAGGTTCCTTCTCAAGTTTGCTGTTTTCTTGGTTTTATTCTGAATTCTCAAAGAATGACTTTAGAGTTACCACCTGAAAAGAGGCGCAAGATCCATGATCAGATAATCACTTTTAAAAAACTAAAGAATTGTAAAATTAAAGATTTCGCACAGCTTATAGGCTCTTTGGTATCTTGCTGCCCAGCCATTCAGTACAGTTGGGCTCATATTAAAAGTTTTGAAAGAGAAAGATACTTAGCCTTGTTAAAGTCTAATGATAATTATGAAGCAAGTATGGCGTTAAGTCAAGAATTACAGGCTGACTTTTTATGGTGGGAAAAAAATGTTTTACATAAAGTCTCAAGCATTTCTGCACATAAGTTTACAATTACGATCTTTTCGGACGCCTCTCTCACCGGTTGGGGAGTTTCATGTGGTAACAGTAGAGCTCACGGTCATTGGAATGTTTCTGAAAGATTACAGAATATCAACTATTTGGAACTTTTATCAGCTTTCTTCGGTCTGCAATGTTTTGCTAGAGACCTTAGAAACTGTAGTATTCTCTTGAGAATTGATAATACCACTGCGATTTCCTACATAAATCGGATGGGTGGTGTCAGATTTAAAAATCTCAGTAAATTATCGCGTTCAATTTGGGAATGGTGTGAGGAACGCGATCTATATATTTTTGCTTCTTACGTTTCTTCCAAAGACAATGCAGAAGCGGATTTTGAATCCAGGAGATTGGATATAGAAACAGAGTTTGAATTATCTCACTCAGCTTTCATTAGAGTTGTTATGAAATTCGGTAATCCGGAAATTGACTTATTTGCATCTAGAATTAATGCAAAATGTGAAAATTACGTTTCCTGGATGAGAGATCCTGTTTCATCGGCAGTCGATGCCTTTACTATTAGTTGGGGTAATTTCTTTTTTTACGCCTTTCCACCTTTTATTATAATTCCTAGAGTCTTACAAAAAATAAAGTCAGAGAAATCAAAAGGTATAATTTTAGTGCCATATTGGCCTGCACAACCATGGTTTCCCTTGTTCCTCTCAATGCTGGAATCGGACTTTATAGTTTTTAATCCTAATAGAAACCTTTTGTTTTCTCCTGATAGGAACCCTCATCCTCTTTGGAGAAAACTTACCCTGGTGGCAAGGAAGTTATCAGGAGAGCTTTCTTGATGAAAGGCATTCCAGAAGAATCAGTTAAGATTGCTATTTCTTCTTTAACTGAATCCTCTCTCAAGCAGTATAACAGCTCGATAAAGAAATGGTGGTTGTTTTGTAAAAAGATAGGCTTCGATAATTACGACACAAAGGTAGCTGATATCATTAAATTCTTAACTGAAGAATTTCATAAGGGAGCATCTTATGGGACTCTTAATTGCACTCGTTCGGCTATCTCTATCATTGTAGGGCCTGAAATTGGTCAAGATGAAATTTTAAAGAGATTTTTCAGAGGTTTGTACAAGTTAAGACCGCTTGAGCCAAAATACGATTCCACATGGGATCCATCAATAATCTTAGATTATTTTGCTAACTTGCAGAATAATGATCTTTCTCTGGAAGTCTTGAGCAAAACAATAGTAACTTTATTAGCAGTAATTGCTGGCCAAAGGATGCAGACCTTATCCTTAATTGATATTGAAGATATTATTGTTAAACATGGCTTAATTGAAATCAAAATACCAAAGAGGATTAAGACTTCTAGGCCGGGAAAAAATCAGCCAGTTTTGTTTTTACCCTTTTATTTTGAGAACAATAATATCTGTCCTGCGAGGAACCTTCAATTTTATATTAAGAAGACTCAGCATCTTAGGAATGATACAAAGAACTTGTTCATTTCATTTAAAAAGCCTTTTAAAAAAGTATCTACCCAAACGCTTAGCAGATGGGTAAAAGAGGTTCTCTATGAATGTGGCATAGATACCGACATTTTCTCAGCGCATAGCACTAGACACGCATCTGCATCTGCCGCTAAACGTAAAGGTGTTAATATCGATCAGATACGAAAGTCAGCGGGTTGGTCAGAAAATTCGGCCACCTTTGCTAGGTTCTACGATAGGCCTATTCTCCCAGATGTAAGATCATTTGGACAAGCCATATTAGATATTTGAAGACAGATTATGTCAGGGTTATAATTTAAGATTTTCATCTCGCTCATGTGTATAATAGGCACTTTTATTTACCTTTGCCAATAAAGTGCTCATTTATTTTTATACCGTAACCAACTTTCAACATCTACATTATATCTTGAGGAAGAGGCGCGTAATACAATTAAATGATTAAACGAACTTACCTGTAAGTGAAGTTCTATCATAATTGTATGAAGCGCCTATTCCGAAAGATAGTTCCCTCCCTCCCTTGTCCGAGAATATCGAACCCCGTATTTGTTCTTCAGGTTACGGTTAAACTTTAGAGGAATGATGTATCGATAAGTGGCGTAGAGGGGGGGGGGCAGTTTCCTTTTTTGGTCTGGCTTTGAAACTGTGGCGCATCAGCATGAAATTGGAGAGTACTACATTTTATCTCTCGGAAGAGGCGCTTCATACAATTATGATAGAACTTCACTTACAGGTAAGTTCGTTTAATCATTTAATTTTCTTCGTTTAGTCGAAGTAGAATATTCTACAAAGTCACCTGAGTTTGGCCTTCCGCATTTGTCATTATTTTCAGGTTGAAATTCCAAAATAAATTGTGTATTCAACCAATCTGTAAGGGAAAAAATCATGATTTAATTTTTATAACCTTCTCCAATTGTTCAGCGTTTTAATTAAATTTTCTTCCTTAATACAATACTTCGCCAAATCTCCCACACCTCCATTGAAATTAGAAATAAAAAAATCGGATAGGGTCTTTTAGAGAACTTTTAAATTATTCATTTTGCCTTATTAAAAAACCATTTATTGGACAAATATTGAACACAACAAATTGTTTTACAATGGCCTAAAATAAATAATAAACAATGAAATAGACCAACTGTGAAAAGAAAACTCTTATTCCAATACATGTATTCCTGAAGGAGAATATTATAACAACTGAAAGTTATTGAAAAAAAAAATATAATTCTGGATACTACACTGAGACACTTTTCGTTAGAATAAATCATAAAAATGAATTATACTATTATCATACCTTATTTGCCTTCACATATTTAAGTACGCAATGATACACTATTTATTACCGCACACGCTTGAATTAAATATCAGAATCGCTTTTGGTTACGAACCTTCTAACCCTACCTATATTTAAATAACTTAACGCATTCATAACGCCTCTCGAATTAGTCGTTTTTCGAAAGAATAAGCCTTATTTCACTATTTTTGTGAAATATCATTTCTTTTGTACCGACAAGGACGTCAATGTAAACGAAAGGTGCTCGTTAATTCCATTAACTTAATACCGGATTTATTTATTTACACTAAGTACAGACAATGGTGATACAAAATAGATTTTAATTTGAGTCGAGATTTAGATTCCGCTACAAACATTAAGTACAAGAGCGCTTAGTACAAACTTAGGTGGAAAAGTGACTGAGAAGCAACGATGAGTATTTTACAGAGTTTTCGAATTGCAAGATAGAGTAGGGTAAAAGGCAGGGTCTGCATGCAAGATGTGTTCGTAGTACCTGGTGACAAAGGTTTATGCTACGGTAGTAAATAGGCAGGATGAGACATAATAGTTGAGTTAAAAAAGCAGTGCTAAGAGACTGAACAAGTCTGTGTCGACTTAAGTAAGGAATTATTCTCAAAGGTCGCCGCTGGCTTAAAAATACTGCAGTTTTGGGAAAGTCCCAGAGTAAAAAAAGGAAAAGGAAAAAACCTAAGCGAGTCGTTACAGAGAAAAAGGTAGAGCTTTGAGATTTTCTAAAAGAGTATTTTTTCAAATATTTCTAATACCATAAAAAGTATGCTACCTTCAACATGCCGCCCCACTTGAAGTAACTTATTCAAAAAGGTTTAATGAGCAGAAACTACATGCTTTTTTTGTTTCAATGACATTTGAAGTTAACAAAGATAGACGCTAATCATTTAATTTACACCAATAGGCAACGGCGATTGTTTCTTTATGCTTCGCTTGTATTCACCCAGAAGAGTTTTTATAATAGCAGTGCGAAGGACGCCGTCTGCTCCTGAATGAGTTGCGATAATACGTCCGAGATTCCACCGCCAAGGAGGAGTATTACCTTCCTGCAAGATTACAAGGTCGCCTACGTTGATCGATGTCGTGGCACCAGCGTGCCATTTTTTACGAACGGTTTGCTCGTGTAGATATTCCTTACGCCAGCGAGCCCAGAAGTATTGTCGAAATTGCTGGACACGCTACCAGGACGATAAACGATTCGCAAGTATTCCTTCAAGGGTTCTCTTTGGCAAGCTAATCAATGAGTCACCAATAAATAAAGCTGGTGTAAGAGCGGTCTCGTTGTTAGGGTCGGAGGACAAAGGAGTTAGAGGTCGTGAATTTAATATCGCCTCTATTTCGATGAGGTAGATGGAGAGCGCTTCAAAAGTGAGATGGGGAGAGCGAGGGGAGACGAGGTGCCACTTCACACTTTCATTTGTAAGAAATTGAGAAACTACTTCATTATGGTCAGTTGATTGTAAAAATGAAAATATTTCATCGATTTTATTTTTTGCACCTTGAAAATTAGTAGCATTATCGAAATTTAAATCTGAGCTCACAAGTTAAATACGGACTGCCTTTTTCGCGACGCCAATAAAAATCGCGACATAAACCTTTACTTTGTTCCGATTTCTGTGGCGCTTTTCCTTGATATAGAAGGGGCCACAGTAATTGATTCCTGTTTGCAAAAATGGTCGTTTATACACGAGACGATTTTTCGGAAGGTTGCCCATTAAATAGTTGGGCATTTTCGGATTTACGCGATAGCAGACAATGCATTTGAGTATCACATGTTTCACCGCGTTTTGGCCATCGATTATCCAATAAAGTTTTCGAATCGAGTAAAGTGTTGCTTGAGCACCTGGATGATAATTTCGGATTTGCTGTTCACGAATAAGTAGAGTTGTGAAATCGTGTTTTTGCGGCAGTAACGCAGGGCGTTTTTCGTAATAAGGCATATCAGCATTCGCAAGACGGCCACCAACTCTCAGTACTCCTGTAGAGTCAAGGAAGGGAGTTAGGGGAGCAACTTTGCCCTTGATGGGCCTTCCCGATTTCAGAGTATTTATTTTCTCACAAAAGACTTCTTGTTGCAGTAATTTAATAACAGAATCAGTCGCGTGTTCAAGTTTGTCAATTGACAAATCTGTTTATAATTTTTTATTTTTTGATAACTTGTGATAAAATCGCCAACAGTATGGTACCACGCGTGCCAGTTTCCCCGAGAAGGAAAGTTTATTGAACAAAATTAAAGAGTTGTTTGTATTAATCGTAGTGTTCACAATAATGGGGCACCTTTCTGGGATTTCTACAATTTCGAATTTAGATTGTGGCCAGTTGGCATCGGATTTTGTGAGCCAAGATTGCCCGTTACACCATAGATCGTTATTTAAAAAATCCTTCACCGTGAGGCCTCGCGATATAAGATCGGCGGGATTGTGTTCAGAGATTACGTGGCGCCATTCGTGTGGAGCTGTTAGCTTCTGAATCTCTGAAACGCGATTAGCTACAAACGTTTCTAATGTGTGCCGTGGAGTATTTATCCAGCTCAATGTAATAGTCGAATCTGCCCAGAAAACGGTTTTTTTATATGTGATTCTGCGCGGGGCTTTAATAGTACCCTTATATAAATTTGACAATAAGAGTGCAGCATAAAGTTCTAATCGTGGCAGAGAAATGGACTTTAATGGGGCTATTTAAGATTTGGAAAAAATCAAGTGGGCGTAGCCGCATTCGTATTTATCTCTTGAGCGAATATAGATGCACGCACCAGAGGCACACTCACTTGCATCGGAGAAACCGTGAAGTTGTGAAGAAACACGATTTTCACGTATAACATTGCGGTTTTTCTTTACATTGCGAATTAATGGCAATTGATCGCGATACTTGAGCCAGGCTGTATGTATGTCAGTAGGCAATGACTCATCTTAGCTGTTTCCCAATTGCTACAAATCTTGCATAACAATTTTCACACTCACAAGAATAGGACCCAAAAACCGAGTGGGTCAAATAGCTGCACAATTCCCAACAATATTCTGTCTTTCGTGATCTGTTTTGCGTTGGGTTGGTTTAGTGAATACGATAACGTATCCTCTAGTGAATTCCAGTGAATGCCAAGAGTTTTTGCAGTGGAACTCAGATCTAAACGAAGATTTGTACTTTCGGAACAAGCCGGCAACGACTCGATGAGGGATGGTTGGTTAGAGGCCCATTGCCTGAGAGTTAGGCCTCCTTTACACGCAAGCTGAATTAATTCAGCTACGATGCCTTTGGCCTCGTCCAAGGTAGGCGCACCGGATAGCAAATCATCAACGTATAGATCCTTCTTCAAAACGACGGAGGTACGAGGGAAAGAATTGGCTTGATTGTTTGCTGGCTGCGCTAAAACTCGCGTCGCTCAAAGATTTTGACAGGCTCTGCAGAATCTTCATACCATAAAATTCTTTGGTATTTTCTGTCATCAAGATGAACTTTTATCATTGGATACATCTTAGCGATATCTGCTGTAAATACGCAAGCATGAGATCGAAATCGTACGAGTAATGAAAAAAGATCATCTTAAATAGTTGGTCCGGTCATCAATGTGTCGTTAAGTAATAGACCGCTCGCGGCTTTAGCTGAGAGGCATCGAACACTACTCGGAGATTCGTTGTCAGTCTCGATTCTTTAATAACGAGATGATGAGGTAACAAATACCCATCGAAAGGGGAGGCATCGCTTTTTTCGGTCATGTGAGCCAGTGCCTCATATTAGGATAAATAATATGGTATTTTAATATGGATAGGAACTGTGACCATTGAGAAACTGTCAGAGACTTACCCCTTGATGAGACTGGATCCAAGATGTACTTCTCATTGACACATCTGTCCTTAGATTCGTCCGATATGCGGTTACGTTAATATCAGCTATCACCTTTCCCTGAGTTGAATAATTGTTTCGTTTCTTAGGACTCACGGAACTAGTATTTTCGTTTACGTTTATCACAGTTCACTATTGTTTCAGTTCTTGAATTGTATTCACAAATAGCGTTTCAGAAACAAATGTCACTTTCATGTTCACAGTTCACAAAAGTTTTACTCGTTCAAATCCTGTAATAACACTTTTACGATACACTGCGTGGTTGAACCTGTATTCGACTTAGGTTCAGTAATCACTTTCGCGCTTAAGTTGTATGTAGCTAAATTAATCTGGAAAGTATCCGACACTCCTTGATCGGTTTGGATGCGATTGATTTAAGTTTTTCCATATTTTAAGTAAACAATTTTTATTAATACAAAAATTAAAGGCTCTGGACATTTTTGATAAAAAAAAGTACATTTCCTCCCAGTATGCGCTGGCGTCGTACTATGCCATGATCATGCGCAATGCCGGTTGATACGAGTTGTGTGTTTCGAGAGTTTGGTAGTAAGTAATATTTCAACCTATGGAATGTCTTATAATGTAAACGCGAAAGATATGCATACACATCTTTAAAGGTATATTTTGTCAAAAAAAGGTGGTACATGAATTTTCAATCTTTATTATCATTCTTCGTGATTTTTCCCGAAACGTGTTATATTAGGTAGCATATTTAGGGACTAACTGACAGAAATTCCTAATGGTTCTGGTTTACCGTCAAAAATGGTACTTTCAACCATCAAACCAGCTTGGAAGCATACGTGAAATTTCCGGTAGAATATTTTCTTTTCCTTGCTACAACCAGTCCCGAATCTCTACGCACTTCATAGTCTAAAGTTTTGTTCTTTATAAATCTTCCTTTCCATCTCACTTGACCTGAAATTTTTTGAACTGTTAACAATAACCTTTGACATCCAGCTATTTAAACGCATATCACAGTTTAATAGGTTTAAATTGCAGTGTTGCACGACCTACGAGTCGGCCGCTGGCATAGCATTGGTAACTATACATATACATACATACTACGAATTCTAAGCCAGTAGCGCACCAAAATTTTCACCATGCGAGCCCATGAAATTGTTTCAAAACAGCATAGCTCGACGGCGCCCCACGGGACTCTACTATTTGTACGGGGATGGGATTTACATTCAACCTTAATAAGGACCAAAACTTTGTTCGAAACATCGACGATTTATGAAGAAACATCTATACAAGACCGGAATTGCCACTTATATCTTTATTGAAAATAATAATTCTAGGTCTTCCTAACAAGAAGACACTGTCAGGATCTGAATTGAAAATTGTACCATTGCATTCTGTGAAACATCTCAGAATTTAAAATATGCTTAATTCGATTTTACATTTGCTTATCTAGGTTTACTCTATAGCTATTTGCGAGCGTGGAACGTGCCTTAATTTTCAAGGGTCTGTAAAGCTCGTGCAGCACTTTGATAATTTATGCATTTCGGTATAATCTCTGTATGAAAGGAACACGCCAGTAAGCTGGATGTAGTTCCAAATAGAAGGGCCTCCCCTTCTTCACTCTTGACTAAGAGATGAGCATGGCGCTCGGGATGCAAAAAGGACTGAAGGTCGGGGGTGAAAACGGACAGTAACTGCGGGAAATTTTACAATTCACTAAATTATCATAGCTTTTCATGTTTTAGAGAATAAAGTAAGCTTCTCTTCTTTAGGCTTATTTAGATTTGTTGATTTATTTACTCGGAGCATCACGAGATAAATGGAAACCATAGTAATTCATGCATTGAAAAAAAAAATATAGTCATGGCAAGTCCACGTTACATAATCGTGGCTGTCAGGCTGCAGCCACCATTCGTATAGGCGCACGCTCGCAAAAGTACATAGTTGTGACGCCGGTGCGATCGCATAGGCGCTAGAACTATCTACAGGCTCGCTGCATGCATATTTTCGAATTTTAATATAGGTTAAGTTAACATACAAGGTGCGTTCCAAAATAAAAGAGACTTTTTCAAAATAGCTATTTATAGTGGCGCTATCTTCTGATGGGAGTAGGAGTTGGAAAGGTACATCCTTCTCTGACGTTTTGTCAAAATTTCATGACCAACGGACAATTAGAAGCCGAGTTATTACTTTATAAGGGACAGTGTGTTTATAGCATCGGTCGATAATTGAACTTCGGACAAAGAGCGAATATTAAGTTTCGTTTGAAACTTGGTAAAACTTTTACTGAAAGGTTTGAATTAATGAAACAAGTGTATGGTGACAAGTGTTTATTCCGTGCCAGAGTCCATGAGTGGATTAAACGATTCAAAGAAGGTCGTGAAGACATCAAGGACGACGAACATCCCGGTTAGGAAAGTTTCGTGATTACACCAAGTAATATTGAAATTGTGCATGAATTTATCAAAAATGAGCCAAAATCTTCTTTGCGACACATGGCAATGGAATTAAACATGTCAAAAGATTCAATTCATCACATTTTGACCGAAAATTCGCCGTGTGAGGCCGCAATACCGTGAAAATGGCAGCCTTCAATAATTAATTATTTTATTCAAAGCGAATTGAAAAAAACCAATCTCTGCAGGAACATCTAGCGAGCTAGCGCAAATCGCATTACATGTGGGAGTGGGGACGAGCATGAAAATGGTTGTGCACACGACGTAAAAGTATTGGGGCTCTGCTCTGCCGTGTCTGGATACGGCTCTGTTGTGAAAAGCATAGTGTGCCCAGTGCACGGCTGCTCCATGTGCGGAAACGTATGAGCCGTGTCAGCCCATCGACACTACGGGTCCGACGCCATATTTAACCCTTTAAGGGCCAAAATGGCATAAACGATACACCGGTCTTTGAGGCCGTGTAACTTATGCTATTCGCGACTGAAAAAATTGAGAGGAATATATTTTTGAAGTTCAAGATGTGCCCTTTACGATGGTAAATACGAAATTCATCTAAAAAATTATTAATTATTAAAAAATTCAGTTTAAAAAAAAAGCACGATTTTTTCGATCTTTTTTTTTGAAAGCGAGTTTTGAAAGGTTTCCCGGTCTGTCATCGACCTGGAATATTTTTAACCGGTGGAATAAATGTATGAACTTTAAGAAAGTGTGGTTCAGAGATTAATTTTTCACTTTTGTCTTCACAAAATGGCGCCCGAATTACAAAATTTTCACGAATAAATTCAGGATTTTTTTTGACAGAAAATATGAACAAACCGAGAAAATTACCAAGAATGAAAAGTTCTTAGAATCACTCAAAGAATACGTCTGAATTTTTTCATAACGTTTCGAGCAACTTTTCAATTTTGCAAATAGCATAATTTTTGCAAAATAAAAAAATTGCTCAAATCAACCCGAAAAAATTTGTATGTATTCTTTGACAAATTTTAAGAACTTTTTATTCTTGCTAATTTTCGCTGTAAGTCTATTGCTTTCAAGAAAAAATTCTCAATAACGGCTAATCGAATTTTCCATACACTTATCGGCCTCGGCCGGTATAGCCTTTAGTTCCTTTAGCGAATTTCTTTGTATGGGCTGAATCGACTTATGGCGCGTTCCCCGGAGCGGATATTTGAGTTTTGGGAACAGAAAAAAGTCACAGGCAACCAAATTTGGCGAATATGATGGCTGAGCAATGACTTTTGTTTCGTGTTTAACCAAAAATTCAGTCACAATCAGGCTAAAAAATTCAGGTCTTTCGGTACGAGTACCGAATTCATACCCAAAACATGAACCACAAACAAAACAACAAAACACCAAGTCAACCTGTAATTTCCGATGGTAGTTTAATATACAAATTATCATGTAACAGATGTTACCAATTTCAAGAAAATGTATTTAATTAATTTTACTCGATAGTAAAGGTTTGTCGACTTAGCTTCATATCAAGAAATTTTTAGGTGTAAATTCATATAAAAATTCCGATAAAACTTATGTTCTTTCGTAAATCAGCAAATACTTCATCTACATTCATTTATTGAAATTGCCATGTATAAAATGTTACGTATTTGAAAAGTGTTATAAAAAGTACTTTACTCTATAAAAGCTTAAAGAGTAAAGTTTTGTAGAATTAGCATCATAGAAAAAAAAATTAAGGTGTAAATTCTTTTGAAAATTGAGCTGTAATTGAAACTGTAATGAAACTAGTTAGTCACGTAAACCTAAAGAAATTGAAAATAGCATATCTGGTCACCAAAAAGAAGTAAAAATAATCCCTTGACTGATATAAAAAGCAATTAAACATTAATTTCACCCAAAAAATCTGTGTTTCCTTATTCATTTCCGAACTTTGAATTTTCCCGAACCCTATAAAGGGTTAACACTGGAACGAACCAATCGTTCTAGCGATAGAGACTTCTATTGCGTTGTTCACAGAGTTAAAGACATCACCAACCCAAGAAACCATGGGAGCATTGGAAGGGGCTGATTATTTATTGGTGCATTCTCCGAAGTATGAATCCTCTAGCCAGGTACATGTCAGGTACGACTACTGAAAAGATTTTTTCTGCAAATTTCAGTCAGCTTAACTAAAAATTCATTCCGAAAAAACAGCAAAAAAACACGTTACTATCGTATGTACGATGTGTCTTTTACATATTCGATTCTTGCCGTCGAAAAATATATTATACGCTATGAATATAAAACACTTCCATAGAAGTAAAAAGCGAATGTTATACACGGAGAAAAATAGTTGATGTAACTTTATTCAAAGTGAATAACAATAACCGTTACATAGGAAATAGTAAGGAGTTGAGTAAAACGTTATCGACGACAGGGCATCAACATGCGTCAGTGGGTTAACATAACACGTGGATCAATAAGTCCCGGGACTGACACATAGATGGCGTTACCAACAAAAGTTCTGTATGATTTTTCATGAGTACTGACCTTCAAAAGATACCTGTCTTTTGAAACATCAACAAACATCAGAATGTCATGAAATTTTTTTCATGACATTCTGATGTTTGGTCCACGAGTTACAGTGATTTAAGTGACGCTAGTCTTGATATTCTCAAAACAATGGATTCGAAACAATTTCGTGTGTTGATTTACCATTGCTTTTTGATGAAAATAAACACAATGCAAGCTCAGCAATGGCTTGAAAAGTGCTACGGGGACTCTGCTCCATGAAAAACAACCATTTGTCGGTGCTATGCTGAGTTTAAACGTCGTCGTACAGACACTGAAGATGCTGAACGCTCCGGCCGGCCAAATGAGGTAGTTACACCGGAAACCATAAAAAAAAGTCCACCAAATCGTTTTCGAAAACCGTAAATTAAAATTGCGTGAGATATCTGACACCTTAAAGATATCATATGGCAGTGTGTACGCTATTTTGCATGAACATTTGTCTATGAAAGTGGGTACCACGTTTGCTCACGGTGGATCAGTATTTTGGGATGCTCATGGAGTTTTGTTCATCGACTACCTTGAAAAAGGTAAGACGATCAATAACGAACGTTAGATTGGACAATTGATGCGTTTCAAGCACGAAATCGGTGAGAAACGGCTCCAAATGAAGAAGAAAAAAGTGCTCTTTCACCAAGACATTGCGCCGTGTCACAAGTCGCTCGCTACCATGGCGAAATTGAATGAATTGAGCTTCGAATTGCTTCCGCACCCACCATATTCACCGGATCTGGCCCCCAGCGACTACTACCTGTTTGCAGACCTAGAAAAAGGGTTCCAAGGAAAGAGATTCTACTCCAACGAGGAAGTCATCGCCGAAACGAACGCTTATTTCGAGGCTAAAGATAAATCGTTCTACAAGAAAGGTATTGAAATGCTAGAGAAGCGCTGGACTGATTGTGTTGCTTTTGAAGGAGACTATGTTGATGTATAAAATCGAGTTTTGCCAAAAAAATGTGTTTTTCCTAGTTAGTCCCGGGACTTATTGATCCACGTGTTAAATGTATAAGTATATCACCGACGCTTGAGGAGCTTCAAACCATAGTTGAGTAAAATGAGCATCGGGCGTATTATTTCAACTGGCAGTGGTATGGTTCTCTTAAATAAAAAAAATTTTTACCTTGAGCCTGCCATTAGTCATCCGATACATACATACATCCATACATACATACATACATAAACAGCATACAAATACATTCACACCATTCAGTCGTAGCCTATCATATTTTAAATCACAAATACACTTAAACATATCATCTTACACATGTAAAACTAATAACTACACTTATATATAACGATACACTTTCGTCGAATCACGCACACGCTCGCTTACAATCCTCAGACATAAAACTTGGAACTTTTTTATATAGTGACTGCAAGAGTTATTCAGAGCTTGTGGACCAGTGTCGTGACTAGAGTTCTTGAGCCTCACTTAAGTAAAAATAAATCAACTTTTTTCATTTTTATGCATAAAATATTTTAAAAAATTAATATAATTAATCAATTATTATAACTATAATTATTGATATATATAATATAAATATTAAATTATATTTAGTATAGATTTTTATTATAACTACGTATGAAGTTTAAAGAAACTAAATTTTCAAATTTATATTTAAAAATTGCATTAGTATCTTATGTAAAAACATTTAAAAGAAGGTTCTTTTCTTTTCTGTCTTGTAAAGTTTAAAAATATGGATTTTACAATTGCGAATTCCAGATCATTATTGTGGCTAAGAAATTTATGTGAAATTTAAATCCTGTACAGATTTTTTAAATTTTATGTAATACACTTATCAAGACTTTTGACGTTTAAATTTTCATGAAATCAATTTAATATAACCCTTCTTAAAAAGTCCAGGCACTTATTTTTTCATGAAAAAATTCTTCAAAAAATCTCTCAATATTCTGAAAAGCTCTTTGGGGATCCTATTTTATGCTCAAATAGGTTTTGCAGCAATTTGTTTAGCGATTGTTTATTTATAACAATTTAATCCGATGAAAATATTTCACTTGAAAATTTCGTCATATTCCTTTTAGGACACATGTACCTACGAAGAGTTAATAAACTTAAGTGGAAAAGAAAGAAATGAAAAGAAATGAAATGAATTAAAAAAACATTATGAATCAAGAATTTATTAAACTTACAGAATCTATATAACTAGATTATGTGGAACTTTTAAATAAATTATATAAACTAGTGGACAATCATTAAAACAAATAGTGGTTAACACTGCGGAGCATGTACGAAAGCTTCGTGACGAACAGACAAAACATGATTAAACACGACTGCAGTATGATGAATTTTAAAATCACTAGTTTAAAAACTACTTTAAAAAAGTTCGAAATTCGTTCAGGAGGTACGATGTGGGTATACAATCATAATTCAATTTGAATATAAAAGAAAAATATAAATTCATAACATTTTTGAATGGGATAAGAATTTTTGAGCATGAAACTGCGATAAAAAAAACGTTAATTTTGATATAAGCCAGGAAATATAGGAAAATGAAATCGGTTTATCGAAAAATACTTTTTGAAAGATAGGATATTAGTGTCGGAACAGTTTATTAGATATTAGAAAGCCTCGATACTCGACTTTCCTGCGGATTTTCCGCTATTAGCCTTAAACCCATAGTTTTTTTGGACGGCGCATTATACAGACCAGAAAACCTGATCTACAAACAGTTTTAAAACATAGGGATAACGAGTTCTGAATTTAAGAGACGTAAGTACGTATGCAACGTAATGGGAAAATATAAGCCCCATTTCGCGCAATAATTAAAGTGAAACATTAGTTCGCAGGCAGCCATATGGCGGTACGATATACTCAGCTACTGAATGCCCTGCAGGATGTGGTCCGATACAATGGATGTCAGTTTTAGTTAAGTCATGCTCATCAGCCTCGGAATCAACGGACACAGAGGGAGAGATGGGCTATTGCTATACGTTTCGCTATTGCTGCTCTACTAGCTGAAGCGCCTAACAAAAGCCATTGTCATAGTTAAGGGTTATTCGGGAAAGCAAGGAATTCCTGATAGACACAGTAAAATTCCACCACGATTACATCCAGGAAAAAAATTTGATTCAAGATTCATCTGATAAATATTATAAAGCCGATGTGACGTTAAAGTATTCAAAAAATACAAATACCTTTTAATTTATATTAAACTTGTATTATAGGGGTTTTCGGTGTTACTCTTTTTAATTCTGAAATTAAAAGTTCGATTTCTTGAAATGTGTATCATACAAATTGAATAATATTTGTATTTTTAAACACTCCAACATCGACCAAATTGAGTCAACTATCTTCAAATTCCAATATTTAACTCCACAACATTGGGTCTGACATTTTGAATTAAAAATTTTTTACTTCAGATTCAAAAAGGAATTACAGGAATCGCGGTTAGAGTTTTTGAGAAAAGACAAATACAACTGTATTCATGTCTAGTATAATAGTATTTTAAAGGAAATTTTCAATTTGCTTAATATAAAATTGTTGTTTACAAGTATTTACCAATTAAATACGTGATTGCGTGTTATCGTGAATAAAAATCACGAAATTTAGTGTGCTGTTCGCGGGTGTATCACTAATAGGGGTCGGAAGGAAAGTGTGCCTATCCATCGGTTTCCGAAGAGAGGAGTTGCTGGACAACGATGGATAGAAGCTTGCACGAATCCCCACTCGTCGAGTTTAGAATACCATCAAGTAGTAGAAAGGAAATTTTTTGTTTGTCATCGACATTTCAATGAAGAATATTTCTATCAGAAGAGAAATGGTTACAAATGTTACAAACCTGCGTCTCTGTGCCGTTTTCAAATGGGATAAAATACTTATATTTGTTCTGACATTTATGATTAACATTGTCGGCTCGTCGACTTACAATATCACTAGGCCTAACATGGTACGCTATCCACGCTCTTTTTTCGAATCAAGACAATTTGAAGACTGATAAGTTGATCCCTTCTCTCACTTCTTGGGCCACTTTAATGGGACACTAGTCTCGACAATTTTGACACGGATGGAGAAGAGTGTATTTTTCCAATTGATTCTCAACTCTTACTGACTCTACCTCTTCTGGACTAGCTTTACAAGTCTTTTATCTCTGTTGGCATACGCGAGTTTCTTCGCTGTTTTCACTCGAAATAGCATTCATATAATTTTTTAACTGATTTTCTTGTTCTTCTAAATTTTCTCTCTTTTCGGTGTCGCAGAATTGAGCTATTATTTCAGAACCCGTGAATTTGTTTTCTATCGTGACATTCTATAAATCACGGGACACGATTTTAGAAAGAAAATCGTCGGTTTCTTTTTCGCCGGGAATCAGCATACTATCGCAGGCATTATTCGACACGGAGAGACAATCAAATGATAAATATTGGTCAGACCTGTCCCGATTTGAAGAAAAGGTCATGATCGGTGATGGGATTTGCAGTTGATAAGTGAAAATGAATGAACCAATATTCGTGTGATTTGATGACGCTACGGGACATTTCCTATTTCTTGAAAAACTGCTTCTCTAAAAAAATCCTCACTGACGTTGAGATAGATAGTTCCGGTGTTATCCGCGACTGCCATAGCTTAAGAAAAAGAAAAACACGTTTCCATGTCTTCGTCTCGGATAAATTGTACTGAAACATGATATCTAAATTTAAAAAACACGAGGAACTTTATAGAAATTGGTGTTGATTAGCACTAGAAGTACCTAATTTCCAGACAATTTTTGTATATGATCGTGGAAAAATTTACATAAATAATTGAGAAAACCATATCACTTTTTTATTTTGTCAATACCTCAAGAAATTCTACATAAAAGCATCATTAAAATCTGTTACACATCTAAAAAGTTCAAAAATTCTCTACACACGTCGATTTCTTTCATCAAAATTCATTTTATTATGTGATTTTTCGTAAAAATCTAAAAATAGTCCAAGAAAAATCCACATAGTGAAAGATAAATTTATTCAATCGTTTTTATCCATTTTCATAGAAATAAAATGATTAAAAAAAACTGATAAAAAAAACTTTTTTTTGCAAGTCGTTGATTTATTTAACAATAGGCCTTGCAAACATTTCTAAACTGTGCGGATTTTCCGGGAACTTTTACGTAGTCATTCTTTATTTATTTACTTTATAGATAAATGTTGAAGGAAATAATGTTGCGATTAATGAAAAATAGTACATTATAATGAATACAGTGTTTTATGCCACGACAATCGAGAAAAAGCCAAATGAAAATACCGAAGCTACATAAATTTCGTTATCATTAGTTTTTATCATTAAAATGTTTTACGTTCAGCAATATTTTTGATCCAATTTCTTATTCTAACCTCAAAATTAGCGCTGCAGTCGATGGTTGCGAAGCCTAATTAAATCGTTCGGATCATTTTTTGTAAATGAATTTATATACTTACTCGGTCGTGAGAACATCTTGCATTACATGTGAAGATTCTGTGTTTATGTTAGCGAAAAACGTTTCACTTCGTATCTCACAGAAGATATTTCAGAAGTCCAAGGCAAATTTCGCAATGATTCAAACATTTATTATATGACTGAGGTTTTACGGGTTTTATAGGGATTTGTTTTCTTAAAGAAATGCACGCCGGAGACAATTGAACAGAAAACAGTTGAAGCCCTTGGGGTCTTTTTTTACAACGGAAAAAAACCTAAGTCCAGGTCTATTCAAACTTATTGTATTTGAGGCTAATCTTCGGCACTTTTACAAGCTTAAAAGAACCAAAGTCGACCGAGGCTCATTCTAAGCTGTTAAGTGATGACGTATTGCAGGTCAGATACAACTTTTTCGGGACTTTGGTCTTTTTCCACCAGAGAAGAGTGAGAGTTGATCGCATAAAACTTGCAATAAAATAAAAAATATCCATCTCTCGAAATTCTCGTTCCCGCAGGTAGATGCAGAATCGCCTCGGCCGGTATGGCCTTTAGTTCCTTCAGCGAATTTCTTTTTATGGCCTCAATCGACTCATGGCGCGTTCCCCCGAGCGGCTATTTGAATTTTAGAAACAGGAAAATGTCACAAGGAGCCAAATCTGGCGAATACGGTGGCTGAGCAATGACTTTTGTTTCGTATTTAACCAAAAATTCAGTCGCAATCAGGCTGGAATGTGACGGCTCATTATCGTGGTGAAAATCCATGAGTTGTTTACCCACAAATCCGGCCGTTTTCGACGAATTGGTTCACGTAGACGCCTCGAAACGGCGAAGTAGTATTTCTTGTTGACCGTTTGACCCTCTGGAACGAAGTCATGGTGAACCACAAGACGGTAATCGAAGAAAACAATGAGCATAACCTTAATTTTTGACCGACTTTGACGTGGTTTTTTAGGTTTTGGCTCATTTTTGGTGCGCCATTCACTAGATTGTTGGGCAGTTTCGACATCATACTCATAAACCCACGTCTCGTCACTAGTAATAATACATTTGATGAATTTAGGATCATCAGCTACGTTGGTAAACATCTCTTTTGCAACCTCTACTCGACGTTCTTTTTGCAAAAAATTCAGGTGTTTCGGTACGAATCTGGCGGCGCGGCGACGCGCTTCATACCCAAAACATGAATCACAATGTGTTGAGTCGATCCATAAGAGATGTTGAGAGCCTCTGCTACCTCTCTAATACCAACACGACGATTTTCGACCTCAATTTTCTTCACTTTTTCGATGTTATCGTCGTTAACAGAGGTGGATGGACGACTCATATGAAGCAAGTTTTCTATGACCTCACGACCCTCACTGAATGCTTTATGCCATAGACCAAGCAACAGAGAATTTGTTATGAATGATTTATGACATTATTTATTTCAGAAAACGCACTGCGCCATCAGAAGAGAGGTTGGTCATAGAGTAATTGTGTCATGTTTTGGACAACGAAATATGATTTATAAATTTGTTATTAACATTTAAGACAAAAAAATCGCACTTTTTTTAGTTTTTTGTTTATAAAATTAAAGGTAATTATCCAATCTTGATGACATTAATTGAAAAGTTGTAGAAAACTTAATTTCGAATAATATGAGCCGTCGCTTGATCTGATTGGATAATTAGAAGCGGAGAAAATTCGGAAAAACCGGGAAATTGAGCTTTTGTTAAACAAATTAATATCTCAGTTAATTTTTAACTTTTCAGGTTGAGGTGTGGTGGAAAAGTAACCGACTTTATGCTCTTCAAATGTATAAAAAAAAGAACACTTTAATTTATTTCATGCGTTAATTGTAAAATGTCTGCTTGCCGCAGAGGAGGTCCGATTTTTATTCTGAAAACGGCTTTTAAAAATATAAATTAAGCACAACAGAACGCCAATCTTGGTTTTTCGCTCAAAGTGTTCTTTTTTTTATACATTTGAAGAGCATAAAGTCGGTTACTTTTCCACCAAACCTTAACCTGAAAAGTTAAAAATTAACTGAGATATTAATTTGTTTAACAAAAGCTCAATTTCCCGGTTTTTCCGAATTTTCTCCGCTTCTAATTATCCAATCAGATCAAGCGACGGCTCATATTATTCGAAATTAAGTTTTCTACAACTTTTCAATTAATGTCATCAAGATTGGATAATTACCTTTAATTTTATAAACAAAAAACTAAAAAAAGTGCGATTTTTTTGTCTTAAATGTTAATAACAAATTTATAAATCATATTTCGTTGTCCAAAACATGCCACAATTACTCTATGACCAACCTCTCTTCTGATGGCGCAGTCCGTTTTCTGAAATAATTAATGTCATAAATCATTCATAACAAATTCCCTGTTGCTTGGTCTACCACTCAAATACTTGCGTTCTCGATAGAATAGACTCCCCAAAACACTTCTGCAATATTTTCAATGATTCCGTAGCCGTAATTCCATTAAAAACACAAAATTTTAAGCAAACTCGCTGTTTAATTTTTTTTTCATAGTAAAAATCGCCATTAAAAGTTTTCGCGTCGTAAACCAATAATGGATGTCTCCCGCTCAAACTTCACACCACTGTGAAAAAAGGTGTTACCAACCTAGAAAAAAAACTTTTTACCGTTTCGGTTTACGCGCCCGATTCAAGTGGACCAGTCCGGGTCAAATTTGATCGGATAGTATTTTGGTCAAATGTAACAAAATTGATTCTGATTGTTTTCACAATTATGCGTTTTTTTTTTCAAGTTTTTCGTTTGGGAAGCCATAGTTATTTTAATACCCGCACATTAAGGATTCTGGCTCGATTACAGGCGAGTCCACTGTCCTGGGGATGATAACCCTCATACCTCCCCAGGGCTAACTATGAGGGCTTTCCGGCTTTGATGAGGACAATGTCAACTCATCGCCAGACACACAGCAGCTCCATTCTGACACCCTAACGTCCCCCTGCAGATTTTACTTAAAAACTGGGTTCTGTAGCTCAAAATACTTTTTAATAAATTACATGATTATTGATACATTTATTTTCTTCCAAATATCTCAAAAAGGAAAAACAATCGTAGACTTTATTTAAGGAAACGATTTTGCAGAACAACGCTTATTTCGTATCTCACATATTTTGGTGAAAAAAATCGAATTTTTTCAATATTAAAAATCAAACAATTAAAATATACATCCTGTCGAGAAATTTCTCGATAAGAATGTGTAGACCTTATTTAGCCAAACAATTTTTCATCTAAAAGTTTTTTTTGTATCTCACATATTTTGTCTAAAAAATGGAATTTTTGAATTTTAATCGTATTTTTTGGAATTGAAACGAAAAATATATCTTTTATCAGAAACTGTGTGAGACAAAATTTGTAAATCTTTTTGAAACGAACAACTTTGTATTCTTACGTTTTTTTCGTATTTCACATATTATTGTTAAAAAATTGAATTTTGGATTTTCAATGGTTTTTTTTTTTAAATTAATAAGAAAAATATGCATCTTATGAAAAAATGTTACAATTCAAATTTGTAGGTCTTTATGTAAAAAATAATATTGTATCATAACGTTTTTTCGTATCTCGTATAATTTAACTTGAAAATGGAATTTTGATATTGACTTTTTTCGAATTTGAATATGCTGTAACATTTCTAATTTTGATTTAATCAAAAAATGTTATCAGGATAATTTGTAGAGATTTATGAGCACTATCAAAAACCAGTATTGAAATTTTTTATTTTTTTAAAAAATTATTTTCAAAAACACAAAAGTAGTGCTCAATCCCTCAATTTTGATTGGATGTGGCTGGTTAACGAACTTGTCCTTACTTTTTCGGCTCCGATAAAGTGTACCAAAGCTCAATTCAATCTGATAATTCTGTCGAGAGTTATGCCGCATACGATCTTCAGACAGATAGACAGACAGACGGACAGACAGACAGACAGTCACTTTCGTAAAAAAACCTTTTTTCTGACTCAGGGGGTCTCAAAACGTAAATAGATGGACCTTGTACCAAGGGTTACTGCTGAATACGGATACATATCAAAATAAACAGTCGCGGACAATGTTCCAGGGATGGTCCCGAAGGAATAATCCCCAAGCTATGGTGTTAACTACCGTGCCAAGGGCTGCATGGCACCAGTGGGACTAAAAATGGAGAATGAAAATTTAAAAAAAAGTTTGTATGAGGAGTTATTTGGAGGTGAACTGGATGTGGTGGAGGTGCCAGATCCGATTGACTGCGAGAAATCCCAAGCCAGATAGCATCGCGACTGGCTGCACCAGTTCAACGATGCGGACTGGTGCACAGTCCAGAAGGTGTTTAGAATCCTGAAGGAAATGGAGAACTTCTGCAGGACTAAGAAAACCATGTTCCTCCCCATCCGGAATGGCATTACAAAGGCACTCCGGGAGCTGGAGAACTTAAACGAGTCGATGAAGGACAACGATTGCTACATCGAGCACTTTGAATACCATCTTAGGGATAAGATGCTCAAAAAAATGAAGGAGATGGAAATCCCTCAGAAAGCTGTATTGGACGAGAGCAGGCGAACTCCCCCCCAGCCAGCGCCGAGGTCCACTCCAGAGCCTCGCAAGCGGCAGAGGGAGGTGACAGTAAGCCCGGAGGTGACAGTGTCCAAGAAACCGGAGGAAAAGGGGCCAAAAACCTCAAAACATCCAGAGGAGTGGGTGGGAGTCCCTTCTAGAAGGAACCTCCAGATGAAGAAACCAAAGCCGGCCCCCAAGAGATCATCAGAGTTAGTTACGCGGCAATTCTAAAGTCTGAAGAGCCGCGTAAACCCCAAGGAGCTATGGGTTATGATAGGAGGCATACGAGAGAACAGGACATGTTGTCACTTGTCTGCATGTTTTAATTGATTAAAATTGATTGCGATTTCAAGTTATTGTAATGAACTTCGATCTATAATTGCAAAGCCCGGTAAGAAAGCTTGCATTAAAAAGTATTTTTGTCCTTTACCATAATTTCAAATCCGTATTTAAGTGTCGATAAAGATAAAACTCTACTCCCCTTCAAAGCCGATTTAAGCCATGTAAAGTAACCTCAAATATAATAAAATCCGAATTTTTCCTTTTTCGCATAGGAAGATAAAAATTTCGCGCCCTTCATTACTGGATCTGAAGTGGAAAGGGGATGAGTAGTTTTCGTGAAATCTAGTTCCTGCTACGTCCTCTAGATGTCGCTGATATAAATCCATTCGCCCACCACAATATAATATATAATAATATATATAATAATATATAATCGGTCCGCCACCTCGTCCCAGCGGTCGAGGTGTAGATACTGGACATTAACCCCACCGTGGAGACTGAGGAGGTTACAGAGGCAGTCAGGAGCTACCTCCAGGAGGAAACGCCAGGAGAAATAAAGGTTCGTATGACGAAGAGACTCTTTAGAGGTACCAGAAAGGCGTATGTGCTGATAGAGGGGGCCCACATCAAAATCGGGTGGGTCTGCTGTAGGCGGCCCACATCAAGATCGGGTGGGTCTCCTGTAGGGTGCGCAGGGAAACGGAGACTAGTAGGTGTTACCGCTGCCTTGGTTTTGGAAACATGGCGGCGGACTGCCGGAGGCCGGATCGTAGCAGGTGCTGCTGGAAATGGGATGAGGAGGGATACAACGCGAGGGCCTACACAAGGAAACCGTAGGGCCACCTGTGCACCGCTAGAGAGGAGAAGCGCGCAGACTGCAACAAATCAAGCAGAATGAGTTTTTCGAAGAAACGGACAGGCAATTATGTGGGCCTCAAATTGCAGATCAACACCAGACAGGTGAGTTTACAAAAAACTTAATTAAAACAAAAATTTTCCGTGAAACCACTATATTTTTCTAAGAGCTCCGTATTTTTTCAAATTATGCACTTTATTAGCATTCTTAAATATATACGAATTCTAATTTTATTGAAAAAGAAGATCTCTTTGATTAATATTTATAGGACAAATAGCAAAATTCCTATAAAACCCGCCGATTAATATTATTGACGCCGAGGTCATGGATATTAAGCAAGTTCGCAAAAAACATTTAAAAACTCATTATAAAGTAATTTTTTGTAATTCTAAATACAATTCTAATATAGAAAAATATATGAATACCTACTTTATCAAAAAGAAAACTGGTTAGCTAAGAGGATTACTAGTTTTTTTGGTTAAAGTAACCGAGAATCTAGTCCATTTTACTAGTTTATTAGATGATTTTACTGGTTTTTGAAGTTAACTTTATTGAACTCTTAGCTAGTGATCTGAGTTTTTTTAGTAGACTTTTATTTATGTAATGATGAATAATTAAAATTGTAATTAAATTTTATCAAAAGAATATCAAACTATGGTTGCTATGGTTAGAACAGCTTAAAAAGAACATCGGTAGCGACAATAGCACCACCGTTTGTTGATAGCAAACACTATAATTCGTTTCATTTATTCCTATAGGAGTGGACCTACTGTGGTTCAACACTTCGACCCAATCAAATGGTGAAACCATGAAGTTCAAATAAAAGAAGCTTGTGAAATTCATGCTTGTGACATACTGTATTGTCCATGCACTAGATACATTGCGCTTACATGCAAAATATGTGAGCTTCAAGTATTAGCCACAAGATGACTCGCTGCGAACATTAGAGGGCTAGTGTAAGAGTCGCATGGGGTTCACGTGCGAAGCACGTGAAATTGGCTAGTGTGAAATACTTGAATTCATTTTACACGCGCCATTTCACTTGTTCTTAATGCTTGGTACCTTTTACGTGCACGACACTAGTTATTTCTCTCCGTGTAACTGCACGGAAAAAGAAGTGCAGCTGTGACAGGGAAGTTAATCCTTGTTACAGCTAGACATTTAGCTGGAAACGAACCAGTGAATGTAAGAAAATCTTTGAATTAGCTAAAGTGAATATCTTTGACCAATTTAACGGTTTGAGCGATATCATTTGTTCTCTCCAGACATTATAGTATATCTGAAACAGAGATATATGAAATAACTTCTATCTGATAACAAATATGGTGAAAGTAACGTCAAATGGCAGTTCGTGGTTAATTTAGACTTCTAAACACTTTAAAAGTACTGTACTAAATAATATGCACGTTTATATCAATAATTAATGTTATACTGTGTTTATCTACAAATGAATTGAAAATAGTTCGTGCAAAAATATGTCTTAGTTCAAATAATGAGAAATAGTATATAAGCAACAAATCTGGCTTCTAAATTTGATTTAGTTAGAACAGCGATATTCACTTTCATGATACCAGACGAAAAAGTGACTATAATGAGAATTTGCATTCCTATTCCATCTGAATCTTTCGTTAATTTTACGTATAAAAACTTCACTCAATTCAGTGAAAAAAAGTAATTTTCCTTATTTAGCAATTTCGTGACAAATCCTGTTTTAGTCTAACAGTTTATATAATGTAACTAAAAGTTTCGCATACTCTAGTTATACAGATTCTTTGAGTTCAATAAATTCTTCATTCGCTCAGTGGCCTAGTCAAATATTTTTCCGTGTATGTATAATCTTCATTTTTGTACTGAGTATCTTTTATTTCATTTATTTCTTGCACTATATAATTTAATGTATTACCTTTTCGAGGACGATTATAATAAATAAATATTAATGAATACTTAAAATCTCTGCTCACCCTCTCTATATTGAATTATGTTCTCGTGTTGAGCGTTGATAACCATGCATCGATAACAGTTGTCATAACTGAAAAGGCAAAGTACAATAAACATTACTCTCATACACCTAGTTATTATTAAACTACTAATTTCATCCTACTCTCTTTTAAATTAATCGAAAATTCTGGTTTAGAAAGAATATTATAACCATAATACAAATTAGTAAATTATTTGTATATTATATATTATTTTCGAATATAGTGCGTCTGGATATTTATGAGAGTTAATCATGCTACAAATTTCTTGGGATAGAATAAATTTTGTATCTGAAACATGTAGTATATTACTTATTTGAACAATTTTTTTCAATTTTAATAGCCGAATAAGAAGTATTAATAGAGATTATGAATTTCAATGAACATGAATTCGATGATTTAATATGCAACAGTTCGATTTCTCCAATATGGAATGGGATCAGTAATTCGTTTGAACATCCAGCTAATTCTCATCAGACATAAATTCTACTATTTAATCACCTTAAGAGAATATCAATAAATTGCATGAAAAAATAAAAAAAATACTCACTGCTCATAGACTATAAACATATCACTTCTAGGCTTGTTTCTCTCAATGCAAGACCTGCCTCCTAAAACTGTCGCATTCACTATGACGGGTGTCTCTCTTCCATACTGGAACCATTTTCCCTTCCAACTTACTGGAAACTCACAAGCTCCTGAAACATGGAATTCAGAATGACTAATCAATATAGTTTGCTCCGCTGACATTAGTGAATTTAAATAAATGATAGATTATCTGATTTTATACTATTAAACATATATAGATAGTTCTCCGCAAATAAGGCACTTTTGTTTCTTTGACGTTTTGTGAGAGTACAAACAAGTTTATTCAATCAATTTTCAATAAATTTTCGTCCAATCAAATTGGCCAAAAATTGATGTTTTTGTATATCCATTCTTACGCCGCTCCAACTTTGAACTCGTGCTGTAATATAATTATCTATTTTTATTCAATTATATGTGTATTATATGTATTGAAAGTTTGGCACAAAAACTTAACGATTCAGGTCAAAAAATCTAATGAAAAATATTACTATGTGAATGATACACTTTAACAAGTGTCTTCCTAAAAATTTTAGTGGTTACAGAAATGAAATCTCATATTTTTTCTTCGCGATCAGTTCACTTTAAAAGTTAAATGTTTTAAAAACATATATAAAAAATATGTCACCACTCATCAGAAAAAAATCAGAGAGAAACACCTCTTAGTATCGTCATCCGATCAAAAAATGTACACAAAAACGTGTCGTATTTTTATTGGCTTCCATTGCAGTAAACGTTAATAACTTAAAATTCTCGCTACAAACATAGATTTTAGAATGATGATGGTTTTGAACGAGCAGAAATGAGGACTATTTTGAAGCGTTTTTCGATTGCGCTTGTTTTTAACATATAGAGGGTATTTTTATACTATTTTTCATTACCGTGACTTGTACTAAAGTTTTAAAAAATTGTTATTGAAAAAAATTGATAAAAGTATTCTCTGTTCCTTTATGGCTTACTTGAATCTTCAGAGGGAGGATGATTATTTACACCTAACTCCTCAACTAACTATGAGTACAATTAATACTAATATGCAACCATTTTAATTATTTTAATTAAGAAAGTATAATTTTAAAGCATTCAACGTAAAAGTCTTGTAATTCAAACAAATGTGCAAACATGCACATTTAAGCAAAAAAATTTTCAAACGACTGAATCTGTGGTGAATGCTAATAAAAATATTTTCCTTTATATTACAATCTTATATATGTCCAACCAACTTTAACAATGTACCAACTCAAGTGTCCAACCCCATCTTCTGAAATTTTGTTCCTCCAAAGCAGTTTCATTTCCGAATCAGCACCCTTTATCTTTCACGCCAGCTTTGTGACAAGCGATTTCGACACGCGCGCAGCGAATTGAATTTAACAATGCCTCGACTCTGTTTTTGTGGTGCTTCCGTGGGTTAATAGCAGATGCGTTTCGAGTTTGTTCGCCAGCAAAAAGACTAAATGTCGTTTCCGCAGCGCGGAATGAATGTCAGTGGCGAGCGTTAAAATTTGTATGGCCCCGCAACATTTGACCTCACATTGTCTTTCTTTCAACGCAATCCCATACAGTAGGCAATTTAAACATTGCTACTAATACAAACATGTCTACACAGAGTCATATGCACAAGTAAATATACTTACAAATAAACATGCACATATACAAATTGCATT
Organism: Diplolepis rosae; assembly: GCA_030998225.1. Classification (NCBI taxonomy): domain Eukaryota; kingdom Metazoa; phylum Arthropoda; class Insecta; order Hymenoptera; family Diplolepididae; genus Diplolepis; species Diplolepis rosae. The sequence goes on along the minus strand of JAPYXD010000608.1, from coordinate 4,636,935 downwards.
CTTACATACACAAGTGTCCATATTCTATTTGCACATATGTGTAGACTTGTGTACATACACATGGCATGCAGAATGGCGTTAATTGGAAGACAAGGCTATATAGGAAGCACACATACCGAGCATGCACAGCGAAGTACCCCTAACCCCATCCCCACATAGAACAGCCCCGAGGCTAGCGTGGCGGTACTTCGTGGGAAACAAGCGTCCTGCTCGCCACTGCCCTGGGGCTATTTTCCCTCAAACACCCCCCCCCCCCCCCATACGCATGTGCCAGCATTTGTCTGAGTGTACTGATGAAATTGTGTCTGTGGAAGGTAGAAGCACATGCTATCCCATGATACGTTATGGACAACACCGTAGGCGAATTAAACGGAGATACATATCGGATGCATGTGCAAGTAAACACATACGTAATGACAATAGTGGCTTTGGATGTCGAGAACGACTAGCTATGATGATCATGTCGCTATTGACAAAAGTAAATATGTTTATGAAATATAAAGAGAATGGCGCTTCAAAGCCTCTGCATTGAGTGTATTCCCTTCGGGATAAATGATATCTGATGGTTGGAAAGAATAATTTTTTGATAAATATTCTTCTTTATAACCCGAAGTTATATGTATGAAAGCGTGGATTAAAGATTTCTAAAAATATATATTATTACGCGTAGTACGATTATAAAAAACCAATCTTTTATTTCATCAAAAAAATATTAGAACTTTTCGTTTATTCTACCCTACGCTTCACTCGAGAGTTAAATAAGCCGTGAGTCGCAAGACTCGTTCCTCCAGCTACTATATATCTATTCACGCAGGAACGAATGAAAGTAATCTACGTCTTAGGAACACATAAAAATTTTTTAATTTCCAAACCGTGTTAAATTTTCAGCATATTCGTGTTCCAAGTTATTATATTTAATAACAGAAACTAATTATAAACATACAAAATACAATTAGAGTTTATTTTAGTAGAAAGATATTGATTTGATCCTAATAGATTGAAGTTAAAGCTCCTGCACGGAACATTTTAGTTTTCGATACTTCCTTTAATTGTCATCGACTTTTGGATATGACTAGTCAATGAGAATTTCGCCACCTCTTTTAAAAGTTTTCATTGAAAGGTGAACGGAATTATTGAAATTGTTAATGAATTTGTTTACAATTTCAGACCTATCCAAAACTCGATGACATTTGACTACAATAAGAATAATGACGAAAAAAAGCGTTAAAAATTATATTAGTTCCGTAAAATTTGTATTAGTTATATTCGTATTTATATGTTTTATTCTATTAAGAATATAAAAATTATATTTTTTTGTATCAATATTGTTTAATAATTATATTCTAAAGTTTCTAGAGTTAAAAATAAATATATGTATTCAAATTAAAGCTGTCAAATATGAAATATGGTGATTTAAAAGATGTTAAAATGTCCTTATGTCCCAAATTTAACCGTCAGAGTCAAGTAAAATTACTCCAACTATTTTTCCCCGAGAATGAGTGTCGGTGTACGCGTTGAAATTAATTTTGCCATGGGCGAATTCGAAAATTGACAATTTTCTATTTAAAGAAAAGAGCTTCCGTGCTGGGATTGAGGCACGAGGAGTGTCATGGAGATCAAGCTTTTACGTAAGCTTCAAGTGCTGTAACTAGTTTACCATAAAAGCCACTGAATTGCTTTTAACTTTCCAAATAGAAAAATTTGAAAAGTCGTCTACATTAAAAGTGTGTTAGTTTTAATACTGTCAAATTTAGGATTAAGTAGTTAATAGTTTGGAGAGTTCGATTCTCCAGGCAAAATATAAGAAGAATCGGCCGAAAACAGAATACAACTAAATCTTTTAATGGACTGTAAATTTCTATATGAGACTGCCTCTATAAAATACAAAGATTTTATATAAATTTAGAAGAATAAATACACACATGTATTTCATTTTACTCATAATCGGCAACTATATCGGCTTTATAAATCGATAATAGAAGAAGATAAAGGGTCCACACTGCATGAGGCATCAATGCACACAAATTTTTATCTGCTAACGCATCACAAGAAAGCTCTATGTCAATAGCAGATTGCCTATCAAATATATTTTTACCCAATAAGGTACTCCTCATATTATGCAACAGCACAAAGGATAGTGACCCAAGATATATTTCTCGTCAGCAAATTGACAACATTCGGCATCTCCTATACATTCAACTCAGACCAGAAGAAATTTTAATACGAAGTTGCGCCTATCAATTCTATAGCGTTACATAATATAAATCTGTCAGTGGTCCTGCATTTCATATACCAATAATCTCAAAATGGCAGTATAATAATACTCAATGACAAATTGCATAAATATTTATTCAAAATGTTCTCAAATATTGCTGATTCAATACAGACATTTCGGAAAATTGATAAAAATTTAGTCAATAATGGCGTATTTCAAAGATGGCTGTAATAGTTTTGCAAAATTTCAAGAACTTATTTTCCGTATATATTAGGATATTTTGCTTTACATGTAAAACAATGGAAATAATTTAAAATATCTGCATTTTTCATCAATTACACTCAGCAAAATCTGAAAATTATGATCTGATGTATATCATTATCATCTATTAGACGAAATATAACATAGGCGCATTTTCTTCGTAATATTCTGAAAAAGATTAAATTTTCTTCCGATTCCCAGCGATCGATGCTATCGCTACACGCAAGAAAGAACTGGCTGAATATCAGAAAATATGGACTGAATTTTAGCATGTGAATTGTTGATTGGTGTCGGTTTTTCTGATTTTTAGTAAATTGTTCTAACTTTCTGTACGATACTTGCTTTATTTCAGAAAGTAATATTCTCGAGTTTAGAACATAACTTTTTAAATATCAGAACTTGATTTGTCAAATTCTGGAGAAAATGTTCAAAATATCTGTTAAGAAAATTTGTTAGTCGCTAGAATGTGGGATATGATTTACTAGAATTAAGAAAACGGCATGATAACGTCTAGTAGATGATTAAGTATTAGTTGCAAATACAAATGTGAATCAACAATTTCTAGATGACAAATAAACCTATTATAATTTATCATGATTTAGTCACACCCTAATTTTGGCAATAAAGATGTTTAATTTTGTCGGTTTCTTAATTTCAACATCTCATTTGCCGGTAAAATTTTTACGAATATCATTAATAATTTTCTATTGCCTGAAAATCCATCCATAGATAATAGAAAATAGAATAATGACTGGGAGGCTCCTGAAATGACAACTATAACCACCGTTGCGTCGCCTCTGATCTCTGCAGCGGCACGTGACCATAATCCCGTGATTTTAGTGTTAATAAAGGCTTGATTGGCTGCACAGCATTATCCCTGGGTTCTGCGTGTTTGCAAGCGATCCTCGCTCTCGTCCCGGGAGTTCTGGCACGCCGTCGTGTAATTTGGTTATTTGATAAATTTGGTTGTTGTTAACCGCGCGGTCTCTCGCGGTTAATGAAGTCTATTTTGTGGAGAAAATTCTGAACCGAAACTCGTGCTTGGCTCAATAACGTACGCAAGAGCACGTGGCTCCTTTTCAATCATCGCTCAGTATGCTCAAAATCAACTTAACGAGAAATTATATGGTCACGAATTATGACAATTTCAATTTAATTCAATTTCAAACCCAGTATCTCGTGCTTTATATTATTCGTGTAAATCATTATTTATCTATTTTTATTTAGAGCAACTTTTTATTATAATGTGGCAATACAAATTTCATGTTGCTATTATTAAAAATCTCAATTAAAATTTTCAATGTAATGGCTTTTGTATACTGAAAATTTTGACATTGAATTGAGAAAACATATAGCTCAAAGGTATAATTTTTTTCTGCAATGAAAAGTAGACAACCATCAGACTCTCGCACAATCGATTGATTACCGTAAGTAAGTATACGAGTCTTAGGAAGAGGGTCGTAAAATATAACTTCATTTTTAAAATTACATTAAAATAGTTCTACAAGTCGCTCCTAGGTAAAGCAAATACTCATTCACGGGCACTTCTCTGATGTCGTTAACGATAAATCAAAATGGAAAAATAAAAATTTCAACAGTATCCCCACTTTTTTCTCCCTCACAAGAATCAAAAATCAAAGTTTGTTCTGGAATTTTTAAAATTACATACAATTGAAGGAAGAATCAATACAGGTAATGTGAGAAAGTTAATTTTAATGTGTACACATGAGATGAATTTTCTACTCTTCAAATTCAAATGCATATGAATATTTCGACAGCTTTACTGCAGAAGGCTCTAATTCCTGTTTTGTCCGTAAAAAGCTCTAAGTCACTTTTCGAAAACTGTTCAAGAGCGCTGTTTAAAGTTTAAAATGTTTCCAAAATTCAGGAATATGGTACAAAATAATGCAAATGGTACTAATAGATAGTTTGAGTTTAGTAGTAGTAATATTTTAAAGGATAAGAAAGATTTTTATGTAAATTACTGGCTCATTTATATACGTTTCATATATTTTATAAGCTGTTTCATAAATTTGTAGGCATAAAAGTTTATAAAAATATGGTATAAAAACATGATATAAAAGTTTGAGATGTCTAACACCCAAACTTGTTACGAATTGTTAGAGGAAAAATCAGGAAGAAACTCTTTTTTTATGGTAGCTGCACAAAATGAGCGTGTTCTACTGCTTACGAATTGAGCGTAACATCTTTCTTTACAAGCGGCGTGCGTGGACCTGCCTATATAATGTTGGACCTCGCAGTAGAACAGTACACCGAAAAAAATCTCTTTCGAATTTCGTATGGGGTGCTGTTACAATTTTCGCAAGCGAATTTTTATGTGATATTGGTATAAAAGATTTACCATTTTTGGATAAAATCATACGATTATAGTATGGCAGTGTTGTATCCTAAAATAGTAAATGCGTATACGAAATTCGCACAAAATTGCGTATACTATAAGCGCAACTTCAGTGTCTTACCAAGAAAGTACCACTCTGCTTGCTAAACAACCAAGTTTCGTAAGTTGTTTCTCTACGCGAGAGAAATAAAAAGATATTGCAAAAGATATTGGGAGTAGCGGCAATGTAACATTAGAATCGTTCCAATGTTCTACTGGAAAAGTCGCTATGATCTTAATATCTATGTAACATAGCGCCGATCGCTATGTTTAAAAAAGCGTCTGTTTCAATGTTTCATCGTTTGCGGACCAATGCCACGTGTACCGTATCACTGCGGCTATATTTCATAGCAGTATGTGCTATGTTCTTCTTTACGTGTACCACTCGTTCCGAAAACATTGTCCTGCTCGTGAAAAGAAAATCGCTAACGCACGCAAAACACTTCTAACCTTTATGCCTCTCACAAACAAACAAAAAATGCTATATTGCTGAAACTGTGAACATAAATTCGGCACAAGTGTGACAACATAGGAAAAAAATCGAAAATCAAATGTACATAGCCCGCGAAATTCGAAAATTCACCTTATTTTTTTAACAGACCTCGTATGCTATAAGACAAGGCGTCACAAAATTTTTATCGGCGAGCCCGAAATCGAACCCCGAGGCAGGTAGTAGATCAAGACAATAGATGCAATAAACCGTACATGGGGCGTACTCTTATTTCAAAATTAAAATTATCTGCTACACTAAGAAAAATATATCTGAATTTTTCTTGTTTTTTATAGGAATTATACCTCAGGGGGTAGAAAATAGGAAAATTTGCTAGTTGAAAAGAAGTATATACTATTGCGAAAGTGAAATAAGAGGATAAAAAATGAAAGTATTTACTTTTTTTTATAGGAAACTTGTTATTCAAATTTTGACGGAAATAGTACCTTACTTAAAGAAAATATGTACAGTAACTAAATCTAAAAAAGTTCGATAAATTATGGGACTTTCTATGGTCCGTCAGATTTACGATAAATTATCGGAATAAAAACCTCAAGTTGAAGGCAGATTTTACTGGTTTTTCTACGTGCATCAGTGTACGGCGTGCTCACGTGAGCAGTCTACTTGTTTGCGTGTGCATACAGACGTGCGTCATGCTCGAATATAGTAGTGTATTTTCGGCGCACAAAGTAACTTAGTGTACATGTTTTTATAAAGAATCGTATCTTTATAAAAAGACAATTTTTATAAAAAATTTTATAAAGTTGACTTCATGAGAAGTCACCAATTTAATGACTAATTATACAATTTTGCTAATTGTTTTTTCCATTGAGTTATTAAATAAAGTCACTTGGCAAAACCGATGGTTTCGCTATGTAGAATCTGCATATAGAAAAACAAATTTGTTTTTTACGGTTGGGAAACGATTTCACCAACAACAGCAGGGTTTTTCAAAGTAAAACTCGTACGAAAATGGGGCATCTCAGGCTGTGGGTGCCGTTGCAATGATTTCACAGGTCAGCCGTCTACGTTCTAGCCTACGGACCACGAGTGCGCGAGTTCGAATTGTTCAAATTGCCTAATATAATTACTAACATTGTTTCATAATTGTGCATGATAATAAAAGTCTGAATAATTTCTCCTTTCACACCGGTTGTCAATGATAAGTAGAAAAATGAAGGTAGAAACGTGTAAAGAGAAGAGGGAAGATGCAGAAAAGGATCGATAAAAGGGAAAATAAATTTTTGCTTTTTTTGCGTCGAAAAAGTCCGATAAAAAAAGGAAAAAGTCTGATAAAAAAGAGGAAAAATTCTGACAGATTTATATGAACTTTTTAGTGTTCCAATCACGGAAAAAAGTCCCATAAAAAACAGTAAAAATTTCGGAATAAAAACAGTGATATTTTACTGTTTTTAAAAAGTATTAATTAGTTATTTGAGTATTCAAATTGTATGAAGTTTTGAAGGAAAAAGCCCCCTATTTTATAGCACAATTTCCGATGGTAAGTAAAGTCCAATAAAAAATAGGAAAATGTTCTATAAGGATTTTCTGGGGTTAAAATGCCATAAATTATTGGAGAATTTCGCTTTCGAAAAAGGAGAAACTAAGATATATTTTTCTCAGTGTATAAATCCTTTGGATTGAATATGTTATAAATTTTTCTTCGCAAATCATTTCGCGTAACTGGAATACATCATATGGAACCGCGAGTTGTCAAATACCCGTAAAGTGGCAATATTAATACAATTTAGCATGTTGTAATTGTGATTTAATGAGCAATTATTCTCAATTAAAACACAAATTTGTCATGAATACTAAAGAAAATAAGTGAAGCCATAAAAGTGTTTTACGAAAGGGATAAATGATGAACCAAACTTTGGTATGACATCGATTGTCGGCGATATAATAGACACAAAATTTCCCAATCTTCAACTGAAGTTAACATCGCTATAATGAAGGAAATGGTGACTGAAAATCGTCATTCGAGTTTAAGAGAGATAGCCACTGAACTTTCTGTGTCTCATGAATCAATTCGTACCATTTTAAACGATTGTTTGGGCATGAAACGCGTTGCTGCTTGACTAGTTTCAAAAGACCATCTCACAAGGCTATCATTGTGAACGAATTTCTGGCCAAAAACTCAACGAATATCATCAAAAAACCACCGTATGCACCTGATATGGCTCCGGCCGACTTTTTTCCCTTTCCAAAACACAAATTACCAGTTCGAGGCACCCGTTTTCAGTCAATAGAAGACATAAAAGAGAATTCGCGGCGAGAACTGATGTCCATTCCTGAAAATGCGTTTAAAAAATGTTTTGATGATCGGATTATTCGTTGGCATAAGTGTATTATTTCGGGAGAGGAATTCGTACCCTTTTGGGTTTTGAGCCATTTTCTAGGTCTAACACAGGTTGCATCGGAGCATTGTACGTTACATCGTGGGTCGGAGTTTCTACTTTAGTCCTAACACAAAAAAACATAATTTTCTAGGTATATAATTCGCAATACAATTAAATAATCCTATTTTGTGTAGTGTACGTAAAGTGATTGCAATAATTGCTATATATCCTAGGTATGAAAACCATTTGATAAAAGTTTCTTTCCATGTTTTTTTATGCCTACGGTTTGCAATACTGTTGAACAAATTCTCGATTTCGCCCAGACTAATTCTGACTAGTTTAAGTTCGTTGTTGTCCAATACCTTTGGCAATTGAATTAATCTTGTTTCTAATTTGCTCCAGTCTTCCTTAGAGTATTCTATATCATATGTTACGTTGAACCATTCGGTATAACTCATTTTAGTATTGCTAATTAAGTACAACATATCGAGTAGTGGACGTATCTCATCGAGGAATGGCTAACATAGTAATCATAATATCATTTTCTCGTACTCTTAACTTTTCGAATGGAGATTCATAATATTTGGTATTTAAGATACTCATAAAATAGGACTTGTATCGACCCTTAAAATAATAAATTCATACGATATTGTTATTAATATTGGCTTTAGGGTCCAGAAATAATAACTCAGAAGGTTACATACTTTCAAACGTTTCGACTCTGATGGGAGTCCTCATCACTGATCTTTATTTCTAAAATATACATAAAATATTACACATATGAGCCCTATTTTGAAGTAAACTTTGGTAATGTGAAAATAGTGAAAACCCGTGAGAAAATTTACATAAAATTGTACAGAAAACATCGATAAAATACCTAAACCTTTCTTAGGAATAACAATAAAATTTTAGCACATAACTTCGAGATGCCTAAACTAAAAAACTAGTATATATTTGTGCCTACATGTTACTGAAGATATGGATAAAATTACAAAGGATTATTTATAAAATAGTTAAGAATTGCTAATACGAATTCTACACTATTAGAAATTTCTACCGCAATTTCCCAAAACATGTGACTGGATTTTTATTCAGTTACAGCTTCGTAAGTTAAGATAGAATTTCAGAAAATTCAATTACTTTCTAGTAAATTTTGGAAAATTTTTTTTTTGATTTTCAGTTACAAAGTGTTGAATACTCTGATACTCATCTCTGCAAATTCTGAAACTTGTAATAGGAATAATTTAACGTTTTGGGTAACTGAAATTTTATGCAGTCACATATAACTGAAAATTTTGCTACAGTTTCGAAATTTTATGATACATTTTATAAAATTCTGTTACAGTTTTGTAGTTCAAACACACATTTTATATAAATTCTGTTGAGTTTCATACTATTAAGAAATTTTTTCGAAAATTCAGTACAATTTTCACAATTTTAAGATACCTTTACTCAAAAGTATAATAAATATCTTCAAATTTTACGTTAACTTAGTGACATAAAATTTTTTGTAAATTTCCGAACATTTTTAACAGTGCAGTGTTTAAACATATTTTTTAAAATAATACAGTTTCTGATAAAAACACATAACAAATAAGAGTAAGAAAATTGAAATGTAGCGCATAAACTTGAAATATAAACGTAAAATAAAATATATTGCTCATAAGAGTTATGGAAAACCATGTGTTCTGACAATGGGACATCTAAATTTTCCAATCTCATCGTTAGGAATTTTAAAAATAAAATGAACTAACCTTATGTAATGTAGTATGATGTGAAAAACTGAGAGATTGTAAATCCTTAAATTTTTTACTTTTACGTTTCCTGGCAACCCGCATATTTTAACTTAATGTTATAAAATGAAGTCATATGCGCAGTAATAAACAAGTTTTATTATTGATTTAAATAACAATTTGAACCTGTATGGTGTACAAAAAGCAGGACAACAGTCATAGTAATTTTTCTTTTTCGCAGCATATAAAGATTTCCAACATATAAAGTTCAGACATCAGACCCTTTTCTTGTTTTCTTTTTAAATACAGCAACGAACTATATCTAATAAAACAAAAACTATATAAATCTCTAGACTGCCAAAACTACTCACTATATTACAGTGACGCTATCTACTGTAGTTAAAACCAACACACCTCCTTGAGTAGTTTTTCACGCAAATATAAAAATGGACCTTTGCTTAGAGGTTTGGTAAAAATGTCTGCCAACTAATCTTTAGATATCACATAAATAGGATTTACAGTTTTACCTACATTTTGATTTATAAATTTTCGTTTGATCTCAATGTGTTTTTTACCCTTATTAATTTTACCTTCATGGACACTTTCAAGCATATTAATTGGAGTTTTGTTATCAATAAACAAATCTGTAGGATTAGACAAATCTTGCATCTTCAATTCTTTTATAACTCGACGAATCCAACTCACTTCCTGAATACATAGGACAGATGCACGATATTCCGCCTCAGCAGACGAAATAGCTGTAACCTTCTGTTTTTGTGCAAACCAGACAATCGGACCTCCATTTTAAACTAAGATGCCACTTGTTGAACACATATCTGAGTAAACTCCACCATAATTCGAATCCATGTAGACTTGACGATTACAGCTGCCATTGAAGAATATTTCAAACCTTTTAGTACCTTGCAGATAACGAAATACTCGATCAACCATTTTCCAGTGACTGACGATATGGTTCATTCTTCAATTCTTTGTCGTTTACTAACATATTCGTAATCATTCCTGGTTCCATCGGTGTAAAGACTTCATAGGCAAAAGCGAAACCAAATTCTTCAATTATCATCTTTGTATACTTGGACTGACTTGAGAAAATGCAATTTCTCATTAGTTTAATATCCACGCCCAAATAATACAACATTCCTTGTATAAGACCTTCTGATGTAATTTCGAATTTCCTTGCTAATTTTAACAATAGATCCTCTACTTTGTCTTTGTTCTGTGCAACTATTAGTCCATCATCGACAAAAACAGTCATCATTACTGTATGACTCTGATTATAAAATAGACAAGGATCATTATCAGTTCCTTCAAACTTCACACTTTGCAAATAACTAGTGAGTTTTACATCCCCATACTTTGGAGCTTGCTTTAATCCGTATATGCTCTTCAGTAATTTACAGACTCTTCCAGAACCATCATCAAATCTTTCGGCTCACCGTTTAAGAAGGCAGTTTTAATGTCAAATGTTTTTATATAAGACTTTTCCTCTGTAGCTAGATTCAATAATAAACGAATACTTGCATGACATGCGACAGGAGCAAACGTTTCAATGTAGTCAATACCCTGCTGTTGGTCAAATCCTCGAGCAACCAATCTAGCTTTCATACGTCCATCTCCTTTTTGGCGGAGAATCCAACGACAGGTCAATGGTTTACGACCTTCGGGTAGATCAGTTAGTTCCCAGGTCTTCATATGGTGCAGTGAATTCATCTCATCTTGCATTGCACGTTTCCACTTCGAATCAGATAAAGCCACACTGACAGGCATGTCTTCCACTTCACCAATTATTCCAGTAATATAATCATTATGCTTTGGGTGGGGCTTGATCAACCCTCGATCACGCAGATTTCTATTCTGAACTCTTTCCCTTTTTTGATATGATGATCCTGGCTGATCTTCATTATGATCATCTTTGCTGCTGCCGTCACTGTCAATTCTGTTATCTGACTCCTCCTGACGTTCAACATCCGACTCTGACTGTTCTGATTTAGGCGAATTTTCATTTCTTATCGATTCTTCAACTTTATTGTGGTTCGACTTAAATTCTACATCATTATATCCTTTTTCAGGACCGACTTTCTCGTCAAATAAAAAATTGCACAAAACTTCTACGTGACGCTTTTCTGGAATATACACACGATAACCTTGTTCTGCAGTATCTTATCCTACAAAAATCCCTTTTTTGCTTATCTTGTCAAGTTTCTGTCGTTGATGATCTGGAGTCAGTACATAACAATGACAACCAAATGGCTTCATTGTTTTTGGGGTGATACAATGACCAAACCATAAATCAGCTGGACTCTTGCCTATGACTGAACTCGTTCCTGTTTGATTAATAGTGAATACAGAGTAGTTTAGAGCTTCTGCCCATAACTTTAGACCATGTTTTTCAGCATAAAGTTCGGCACGAGCTGCTTCGACAATCGTACGCATCTCACTCTCGACTCTGCCATTCTGTTCTGGTGTATACGTAGCTGATCGCTGATGAAATATGCCCATCTTTTCAAAAATGTCACGACTTCTGACATTTTTTATTTCTGTTTCGTTATGTGACTTCAATTTCTTAACTTGCCAACCAAACTGATTTTTTACCAGATTTAGATAGATAATTAATTTATCTACTGCCTCAGAACGGAAAATATTAGTTGCCGAAACATTCTTTAATTGTCATCGACTCTTGGATATGACTAGTCAATGAGAATTTCGACAACTTTTGTAGAAGCTTTCATTGAAAGGTGTACGGAATTATTGAAATCACCAATGAATTCTTTTACAGTTTCAGTCCTATCCAAAAGTAAATGATAAGTTACTACAATAAGAATTTTTATTTCCATTCCATCTGATAATAATGTATTTTTTTTAATGTACATTTCGAAATTTAGTTTCATTAAACTTCATACGTAGTTATAATAGAAATGTATACTAAATATAATTTAATAATTATATTAATTTTTTAAAATATTTTATGAATAATTTATGGAAAAAGTTGATTTATTCTTACTTGAGTGAGGCTCAAAAACTCTAGTGACAACACTGGTCCACAAGCTCTGAATAATTTTTGCAGTCACTATATAAGAAAATTCCAAATCTTATGTCTCAGCATTGTAAGCGAACGTGTGCGTGATACTGCGTGAGCGTATCGTTCTATATAAAAGTGTAGTTATTAGATTTATATATGTAAGGTTATATGTTAAGTGTATTTGTGATGAAAAATATGATTGGCTGCGACTGAATGGTGTGAATGCATTTGTATGACATTTATGTATCTATGTATCGGATGACTAATACATTTATATATACTTACATTTATACATTTGTATATACTTATACATTTCACGTTAACCCACTGACGCATGTTGATGCCCTGTCGTCGACAACGTTTTACTCAACTGCTAACTATTCCCTATGTAAGGCTTATTGTTCTTCACTTTGGGTGAATTAGGTATTTATCAAATTCATTTTACTCGACTAGGATTTAAAAAATGTTAAAATGTCCTTATTATTTTTACTTCATCGAAATTGAACTTGTGGTCTTGATGCCAAGCATGTTTGGTTAAAGCAGTCCATTTTTCCGGGGGCTTACATCTTTTGTATGTTTATTTATTCTAGTCTTTAGGGGCCGTTTGGTTGTACCTATATAAGCTGCTGTGCAGTCAGAACAAGAGATATTGTAGACAACATTGGCAGTATTGAGTTTTGAAATAGGGTCTTTCGTTGATTTAAAAAGGTCCTGAGACTGGATTGATGAAACTTTTCATCCGTTTGTCTATAATCTATAATTTGTTTCACATACTCTAATTTCTGTCTCCCTTTCCTTTTGTGTCCCTCTACTGCACCTTCTAGAATTGTTCCTGCCAGTCCCTCATGTCTACACTAAGAGAAATCGTTAAAAGTCCGAACAACTATATGCATAGAGTTAATCGTTTTTAGTTGCGCAGACTAAAATCGCAATTGGATCGACTACATTTATATTTGGCAAAACTGACTTTCACTCAACTCTATTTTATAGTTCGTTACAGGCCCAATTACATTTTAAGAGTATGTATGTATGTATGTATAGGATGTATAAGATAACTATAATGGCAGGCTCGAGGTAAGGACTTTTTTTTATTTGAGAGAACCATACCATTGCCAGTTGAAATAATACTCCCGATGCTCATTTTACTCAACTACCGTTTGAAGCACCTCAAGCGTCGGTGATATACCAGGGGTGTTAGTTGAAATTTGCCGGTTTTACTCATAGATGTCGCTAGAGATATGTATACATTTCTATGATTTGGCATCTATGTCATATTTTTCGAAGGACAATAACCTTCAAAAATAGACAATTATATTCTGTCAAAATAATAGCATCATAGTTGTTTACCTCAGTGAATATGTCGAGTTTCGTTCCAAGTAAATCGCATTTGCAGCATTCGTTGCTTTTCTTATTTCATCAAAAGAAAAAAGCAGTTGAAGCTCATTGATTGCTGGTAGAAACTTATGGTGAACATGCTCCAGTAATTAGAACATGTGAGACATGGTTTCGTCAATTTAAAAGTGGAGATTTCGATTTAACAGACAATGAACATCCTGGTGCAGCGAAAAAGTTCGAAGACGAGGAATTGCAGGCGTAATTGGATTTAACCCAACCCAATCGCAACAACAATTGGCACAAACAATAAATGTGACCCGAGGAGCGATTTGCCAACGTTTAAAAGCCATGGGAAAAATCCAAAAGTATGGAAAATGGGTACCACACCAACTGAACGATAGACAAATGGAAAATCGAAAAACTATTTGTGAAATGCTGCTTCAACGGTTCGAAAGGAAATCTTTTCTGCATCGAATTGTCACGGGGGACGAAAAATGGATTTATTTCGAGAACCCGAAGCGGAAAAAATCATGGCTTTCACCTGATGAGGTTGGCCCATCGACTCCAACGCCAAATCGCTTTGGCCGTAAGACAAACCTTTGGAGGATTAAATCCAAACGCAGGATCAAGCGATCCAACCGCATTAGGATTGAGCAATCAAACGAAATGGCATCACTCATGCAAAGAAATAGAATTACTGTGCAGAGAAAGAGATTTATTGGAACGAGAAGTGCAGCTTTTAAGAATATCAGCAACACCTAATTGCATATCAATTGGGAATGCTGAACGTTTAGTTGGTCTTTATTCAAAAACAATCAATGAATTTTCAAATAAATTTCCGGGAAATGCAGACTCATACGATACGTGGTCTAAAAAAATTAGCTCGAAATTAAAAGGACATGCATTAAGTTGGTCGTGACTACTCGTACATTGACTGCGCAAAAAATTCCTAAGTCGATTATTTGTTGTTTTTCGTAGAACCTGGGAATTCGTTCAACTTTAACCGGCCATCGTTATCAGGGATGAAAGCTTGGAACTGTAATGTGCCTGAAATTATTCTTGCACGGTCAAATCTAGGATTCAGCATCTCGTCGGTTGCTGCTGAAAAATCAGTCACTTTGCATTTTTTTTTGTCCACTCAAATTGAGCTTTTGCTGCAACAATATGGTTTTTCGCGGAAGCCTAAAGACTTGACCGAACAGTTTCTTTTTTCAATTTCGCACCTATGCTATCACAAGCTCCTTTCCCATAATTCTAATAACAATGGCCGATTGCAGTTAAAGAAATTCTCAGCTTCTACAGACCATGATTCCTTTCCCACATAAAAAGGAAAAAAATCAAATAAGATACCATTTGTTAAAGCAATCGGAAGAGTAAAAAAATTGCCAATCAAAAAGAAAAAAGAACTTCCGCTGTTATCCTTCAAAAAAGACGTCCTTCAAGTCTGAAAAATTATCTTAGTTTAAAAACATTCCTTACTAATAAAGGATTTTCCAATTAGAGGTTTAATTTTTATTTATAAGAAAAACGCGTATTTTTTCACACATATGTGGCTCTATTTCGTCGATTATCTTTCACGTAATCCGAAACAAAAAAGTCTAGAGGTATAAAATCGCATGATCTCAGCGGCCAATTGTAATCGCAGTTTAGAGAAATCACTTGGCCTGGAAACTTTTTACGAAAAAGACCGACGGTTTCGACAATTGTGTGGTACGTAGCGTCATTTTATTGAAAATAAATATCTCCACATCCATATCTTTCAATTATGGCCATAAAAATTCATTAATCATGGTTCGATAGCGCAATCCATTCACTGAAACAGCCGCTTCTGCTTCAATTTCAAAAAAATAAGGCCCATTGATCCTTCCTGCCCAAAAACCACAACAAGCAATTACACATTGCGGATAGAGAGGCTGTTCAATAATCATCTTTAGGTTTTCCGAGCCTCAAATGCGACAATTCTGCTTATTAACGTAGCCTCCAAGGTAAAAATGAGCCTCATCGCTCATAATGATTTTTCGGTGAAATTCAAGTTCATTTTCATGTATTTTTGCAGTGAATTTTAACAATTTCAATACGTTGTTGAAGCGTGTATCGTTCCATTTTTATTAATGGCATAGTTTTTAGTCGTATATATATATATTGATACAAAAAAAATAAAGTTCGTTTGTAGCGATTTAAGAATGTATTAGGCTTTTATACGCTTCCACATGAAAAGTTCCATTTTGAATCACCCATGTAGCATTATATCTAGTGTAAACGATCAAAATTTGCCGCTCTAGGCAGCTGCCTACCTTGCCTCCCCGGTAAATCCGCCACTTTTGAGCGCTTCTTATGAATATAGTCATGAGATGAAATATTTATTTATTTAATAATTAACAATGAATCAAGTTAAGATTATAAAAATTTAAATTTAAAATTCTGTACATTGAAAAGAGATGGATGTGACGGAGTTATTGCAGAATAATTATTAAAAGTTAATAAAAACCATTGATGAGAAAAATTAACTTTGATGTACGTTCTCAAAAACTTATTTCTTAATAATCGTAATTTTGATTATGCATTTATAATAACTTTCTTATTTTCCACTTATGTTTTTCAAATTGAATCGATTTTTATGGAAATTAAAAAAGCAAAAGTCTTAATAACTATATTAAATGGAATATAAAAAATCTACACAGGATTTTATTTCCAAATTATTATTATGCTTAATCAATTTATGTACATTTATTAGGAATAATGACAATTCAAAATTCAAAATTCTGAAATACATATTTCAAAACTGTGCAACACAGAAAATGAATGAATCTTCTGATAAATGCTCTTATATTAGATACTTTTTGATAATAATGCAATTTTTAAATTCACCACGTTTCAGTGATAGACTTATACATTTCACGTGAATCTACTCACGCATATTGATGCCTTGTTTTCGACCACGTTTTACCGAATGCTTCGTTATTCTTTATGTAACATTCATTATCATTCGCGTTGAGTGAACTAAGTACTTATTAAATTCATTTCACCCGACTAGGATTTCAAAAATGTTGAAATGTCCTTATGTTCCAAGGTTAACCGACAGAGTCGAGTAAAATTTTTCGAACTAATTTTCATTGCATATATATACATAACATAATCCTTTTCCATTGACAATATCTATCTATAAACAAAAATATCCAAATACCAAGAACAAGATTATTTCAGCCCTATATCGTACGCAGATCATATTCTTTTTTTCAGTTTTAAGGTTTAGGATATTTTTATAAAACATTAAAATATTGCTAATTGAATATATCTAATTCACTCGATATTCATTGGATGAAACTTTTTCGGAAACATTTAATATAAAATGGTATAAAAATGACGAATTAAGTGATTCCGCACAAGTTTGAAGATGAGATATTTTCTGCTAAAATTTTTCATCATGGAAATATGTGCCACAGTGTATATACATGCCATAGATTCTGCAGAAATTCCGCTTCATGGAAGATGAAACAGATTCACGGATCGTTTGCAAATAAAATGTTGCCGTTGCTCGGTTGATCTGCGAATGCACTGGACATTGGGTTTGAGACTCTTGGATGTGCGTAACACTGCGGCTGGTTGTTAGTGTTTGTAAATGCAATTACGCCGAATGTCCAAAGCAGATGCCTGCCGGTTATTCCAATACCTTCCACCTCTGGATCACCCTTTGTTCAAAGCGCTAATAAATGTGCACTAAATACATCTGGGTTCCAAAGAAAGCAAGACTACGATTCTTTATTGGATAAATTTATTGCCTTAGCGACTTGCAATTTAATAGCATCAAGTTCTAAATACTTTCATTTCGTGTGATACTAAATGCGTTGAATAATTTATCATTCTCAAGATAGTAGAAATTTCATTTTGGGAAAAATTGGATTAATTAACCACATTAGCCGAATCTGCAGCTATCTGTAGCTGGTTTTTTTATATGATTTACACGAATGCAGTCCAAATAACTGGGTTAAAATTACAAGTTGGAACCTTTTGGAACTTTTTAGTTATTGCATCACATATTCTGAATTCTTAAAGAACAATTCCAATAAATTGTTGTAAATTGAATACTTATGATAATTTTTTGTTTAATTGATTAAGATTGCACGTAGATATTACCAAAGTACTTACTTTTACAAAAACAGTACATTTTTCAAAATCACAATAGATTGAAAATTAAATAGATTAGTCTATTCCGATCCTGACATTTTCTTCTAGGATAACTGACGCTCGAAGACGCACACGAGACGTTCGGTTTAGGAATGAGATAAAACGGGAGGTGCAAACACCTGCCTTTTGCCGTGAGAAAAAAGCAATGCTAGAGGCACTACTAAAATAACTCAATAAAACATAAAATATTTATTATTCATCCAAATTTATTTTATCGACTCCAAAGTAGGCCCCTCCCGAAATAACACACTTATGCCAACGAATAATCCAATCATAAAAACATTTTTAAACGCATTTTCCGGAATCGACTTTAGTTCTCACCGCGAATTCTCTTTGTCTTCAATCGACTGAAAACGGGTGCCTCGAAGTGGTAATTTGAGTTTTGGAAAGAGAAAAAAGTCGGCCTGAGCCATATTAGGTGAATAGGGTGGTTGTTCGATGATATTCGTTGAGTTTTTGGTCATTACGCGATTGAGTTTTTGAAGAAAATGCAGGTCTTTCAAAACTAGTCGAACAACATCGCGTTTCATGCCTAAAAAATCGTTTAAAATGGTACGAAATGATTTGCGAGACACAGAAAGTTCAGCGGCTATATATCTCATAAACTTAAATGACGATTTTCAGTCACCATTTCCTTCATTTTAGCGATCTTAACTTTAGTTGAGGACGTTGATGGCCGACCAGTGAGAGGCAAATCTTCCACCACATCTCAACCGCTTTTGAATGTACTTTACCACTCATATACACGTGTTTTTGATAAAGTCGATTCACCGTAAGCCTTCTGTAACATTTTCAGCGATTCCGCACACGAAATTCCATTTGCAATGCAAAATTTGATACAAATTCTTTGTTCGATATTCTTATCCATTGGAAAAATCGCGAAACACACTTGAGATAAACTGACATCGAGCACTGTGAACAAACTATGTAAAAGTCAGATTGCGCTCGAACCCCACGTCAATATAAAGGACAGTTATGCCAACTTAGCGTCAAAAAGGTTTCTGCCAATCTCTTTAAGCGGGCTTTTTGAATGATCAATTTCCGGTACATACTTTTTGACAGAATGTATATAAGATCTCTTTTTCTATATACAATAGAAAGAAAGGCTGCAAAGATAATTGAGAATTTCTGGATTAATATTTTAACCTTTTTCAGAATATTATTTGAGAACCTTGACGACAAACAAAGTCAAGACGACAGTCATAAATCGATTTTGAACTTCGAAAAAATTTCCGAAGAGAAGTAAGAAGGGAAAAGTTGAGGGTGACACAGGGGGTTTCCCATTTCAGGGCGGAAACTCAACGCTTACATTCGATCGTCGTATTTGAAACGGCTGACACATAAAATGGTTGGAAGGAGGAAAGTTCCTATAGGGTCTAGAACTGTTCACGCTTCAACTTGGATTCAGCTCATCCTGATTCACTTTTTCGACGACACGTGCTTCTAAGTGGCTACTTCCTGTGAAGTCTGATCTAGTGGATATCTTACCAATTTGGTTCGCACAACGTTCACAAAATCGGCCGAGATCAAAGGACCTGGATAAGCAAAACCTCAACTGTCCGCATTTTCTGAGAGGGTGAATTTGAATCGATTAAAATCGAGGTTACAGTAACAGAAATTTTTTTGAAACAATGTACTAACAGAGTATTTCTAAGCTCGCTAATTATGAAAATAGGGGGAGGTTAAAAAAAGATCTAAGCATAATGAAGACAAACTCGAATCATCATTCGTTGACTAAAAACACAAAAAGTAATTTGATTGTCTTTTGAAAAGGCCTACTCTGAGGTTTATGGAGTCGCTGATAACAAGTCTGAAGTCAAAATTACAAAATATAAACTGACTGATCCATGAGACAGTGAAAATATAACAATAAATTGGATTCGCTTTAGATTCACTATATATACAAAGCGAATTTTAATATATTTATACAGATTTTATATAAACAATTATATTTATATTTTTCAAACAGAATTGTATACCTTTCAATCAAACCGAGCAATTTTGATAGAGAAAACACTTCTTTAAGCAGTTTTAGGTTGTTTCGGTTTTTTGTGGAATTTATTTATATATATATATAATTTGGATATTTTTTGGTGTACTTGGTTGGCTTTAGGGTCCAGAAAAAATGTAAACTCAAGATTTCATATTTTCAAACGTTTCGACTCAGGTTGGAGTCCTCATCAGTGAGAATTTATTTCTATAAAAAATACAAAAGGGGAAAAATTAATAATTGCCCATGTGACGGATAAACATTGTGGTAAAAAATGATATAAAATAATTGCAAGTGTGAAAATATAAAACTAGACAAAATAACTAAATTTGCGATAAAGTAAAACTGTAAAAAATTATTTCAGTAAAATTACTAAGGAGAAACTTAAAAAATAGCACGTGTGACGGATAAAACATTTTGGTAAAACGATATAAATGAATTGTACATGTGAACGTATAAAATTGGTTTAAACTAAATGTAAAAGCCGTACAGAAAAATTCTTTCTTCTCAAAATACAAAGAGACTTAAAAAATTTTGTGCGCGTGACCGATGAATATTCTGTTAAAAAATTATGTAAAAAAATTGCAAATTTGAAACTGTAAATTTGGTCTAAATAACTAAATTTGTAAAAAGGTAGACTGTAAAGAAACTAAATTTGTAAAATATATATAATAAAAGCTTTCAAAGAAGCATATAAAAGTATTTTTCACAACTTCAATGAACACGTATCACATGAAAATTCATTTAACATTTCAAACACGCATTGAATTTATTTTATTACCGATCTATCATTCCGGCATATCTTACATGTCCACAAACTGGTATGTTTACCTTATTGCTGAAACCGTTAAATTGGTCAAAGATATTTACTTTACCTGATTCAAAGATCACCTTACATTCACTTGTTCACTTCCAACTAAATGTCCCTGTCACAACTGCACTTTTTTTTAGTGCAAGCTTGTGTTGAAACGAAGTATTTTGCCTGTTCATTATGAATGTAATTTTTTATCAAATAAACTGATAAAAGTACATGAATGGGACAAAAAAGTTGGTATTTTCCAAATTTTCAGGAAGATATTGTGTAAAGTAAAAAAGTATCTTACACGTACTTTTACAGAAATTGGGTCACATGGTCTGGTTGATCCAAGGCCTCAATTCATGACGGTAAAGTGGCCCGAAAGATCGTAAACTTAAGGGCATGTGATATTTCCAAAATTAGTAAATTTTATTGATTTTAGGTTTCTACATGTTTATGTCCAAAGTACATAAAATTTTGTTTGTAAAATTTGGGAAATTTTAGAAAAGTTAAAAACGGACGTAGATAGACTACATTTGGTTTCAAAAATGAAAAAAGTTCAATTTCACAAAATATTTTGGTAATTTTTTTCCATTATCAAAACCAAACATAGTCTATCAACGTTTATTATCATCTTTTTTACCATTTCTCAAAATTTTATGTATTGTTTTTTTCACACAAACGTGTAAAAACTGGACTGAATTGTTCACATGAACTTGCTACTCTTCTCAAGTATCACATTCCCTTAAGTTAATTCATGAAGTGTGAAGTGGCCCGAGACATCGTAGACAATCAACTTAATCCATGAAGGTGAAGTAGACCGAGAACTGCTCTCTAAGCCCACCAGATAAGATCTATCTGACCACCCGCACTCCTTCTTCTTTTCTTCTTTTATGAATAGCTTCTTGTTCCTGTGGAACAAATGGTCAGAACAATCATGTGGGGCTAGAAGAGCCCAATATAACAATTTCGAGTCAAGTCCATTGGGAAACATACAGTATAAAGCGATCTCTGGAGAGTCACGCAAGAGTCAAAAAAGCGCGGAATTCAGAGCATTGCAAGAGCACGACAAAGACAAACAGAAGCGAAAAACCAAACCAAACAAACGGCAAGCGAAAGCACCCGTAATGCAGAACAGAGGGAATCAAGACACGAACAAACAACTCACAAACCCGGGAGTCGCGAAAAAGCAAACATGAATAAGAACCGGCCGAAAAATCCACTCAACCAAAGAACGCCACACTGAATTGGCTGGTAACCTTATTCTTCAAAAATGATTTTTGTCAGCTTTATCAAGTAGTATAATAAAAAAGGTAATGTATAGCAGGATAAACATTTTTTTTGCTTATTGTTTAAGTGAAAATGCATAACAAGAGTACTGTTCATTTGAAATTTGAATGAAGGCTCCTTATTGGTCCGGCATGTTCTGACGTCATAAAACCCGTTCTCGTTTCCCGCGCAAAAGTTACCATTAGTAAGTGATAGATGTGATTGTTAAATGACCAGAAAAGACTTGCAATAACGGAAAAATGGTGCTAAAACTCGAAGCCAGCTTTGTAAAAGCCGGCGCTTGGATTTTAACGAAAGTAGGTTCGTTTGTGGTCTTCGAATTTATTAAAAACGACGAAAACTTCAATTCGGAAGAAATACGCAACGCAAAACTTGACAGGTCAGTGTTTACATATAGAGCTTGATGGCTTGTTAAATAACATTATTAGTGGAAAAATGATTGTACAGCACGTTTTATTCCACTTGAATCTCTCAATAATCATGTGACGCGCTCTTGCAATAGTCAGGTCATGAACGGCTTAGAGAAAACAATTTGTAGGTTCTATTTTTTTAACGTCAAGCGTCATTCTATTGTATTTACTTTTTTATTAATAAAAGTGAAAAATTCATGCCGGAATAATAGATCTTGACGTTGGTAAAACGGTGAATCGAGATAATTCTTAATTGTTTTTTGAAAAATTTATGAGAATCGGATATAAAAATCATTAATTGTTCAAAATTTTTCATTTTCCTTGATCTCTTTATCTATATACGTATCATATACGATTTTTGTAGTACAAATTTGTATTCAAGAAACGTAAATAATTTTTTAAATATAAGAAATAAAAAATATCTGTGCAATACATTTCATGATTATTGAGAGATTAAAACATGACTATTGTGAACGAGACTACTGGAAGATTCGAGTGTATACTTAAATTTCTAGATTGGATCTTAGCGTAATTAGTACGGAAAGCAATGGGCAAAAGCATTTGAACAGTTTCTGTTTGCTGGAAAGCTATTAATACTTTTAATAAAGAGGAAATTTCCGTAATGTTTGTTGAAAATATTCTGCCTGCCTGAGCGTATCGTCCAATCTCAATTTCATAAGAATCAACTTTATATGATTCAAATCAAGTTTTGTATAATCGTGAAAGAGATCAAGTACGTGGAATATGTTTTGTTGTACACCGATATAATTCTTTGAAAATTGGTAATGAGAAATTTTGTTACCACGAGGCATTGCTTTTTCATGAATTCGGCATTTAAAAACTCCAACTGGTTACTTATCTGTAATTGATGATGCACTTCCCGAAGAAAATAAAGAATTTGATGCCATTGACAATTTTGAGGACGTAGGCGAAACAAGCGAAGTACTTTAACTCTCGAGTAATGATGTTTTTTTCAAGCAGCTTGCTTTTATCGGAGATGTTACTACATTTTGCAAAACCTTGATGTTTTGCCAGTTATTGTCAGCCTCAAATTTGACACTTCGAAAATGCTTCTCCTTTTTACATAATTTAATCATTTGATCGACTTTATTCGCGAAAAATTTTCCCTTATTCTCAGAAAAATCTCCTACAAACATTGAAATAAATTTCAAGTTTATATTCTGTATCTTGAAAATATTACTAAAATATATTTAGGCTTAGTTACCAGATTAATTTTGTGGCACATTGCTTTGTACGACTTCCATGACGTTCCACGAAGGTGAATGTGTACATCCCGACTCAACTATTAATATTAAATTAAATTATTAAATTAATTATCAAATATTAAATCGTTGATTTTTTCTTGGCGTCGTCTTTCTTCATACGATCTGCCCTCATTCCTAAAAGAATTTCCTTCAAACACCAGAAAGAATCTCATGCTTATATTCTGCGCTCTACCTGTAAACTCTAATACAAGCTAAATTACCAGATTCGTTTCATGGCATCTTTTTTTCTATTATTTTCGTGACGTTCCACGAAGGTTGGTGTACAGCTGCTGATTCTGTTGTTAAAATATCATTTACTTCTGCTTGACGTCGTCTCTTTTGAAAGGCCAAGCGAGGCTTTTTGGCAGGAACCACATTTTCACGACTTGGTTGACAAGCGAAAATATGCGGCACAACATCCATTTTGAGCCGTCGATTATTTTTGGTCAAACGATATTCTATGTAATTTTCCATGTCTTGCTCCAGATCAAAATGATCTTCAGAACAATGAAAACTCTTTTTCTCTGAAGGCTTATCAGATCTGTGTGCTATTTGAAACCAAAGTTGCTTCCGTTTTGTATTGTTGGGAACACAATAAAACTCCTTCTGCGGTGCATTTTTTGATGTATTTTTGCTCTCTGATACAAAACAATACCCAAGCAGAAATCATGACACTCTGCCGACTGTGACGATCGCTTGAATGTTGGTCCGATGTTGGAGATCGATTGTTGATTACCAACGTTAGTACAATGTTGGGAAACAATTGGCCCAACCTTATTCCGACTGTGGAAAAAGTAATTTACTGACAGTGGATGTACAAGGTCTATCCAGTGTCTATTCATCCCCGGTAGTCGACTGTCAAATACCAGTGTCTGTACAATGTTGGATGTACAACGGGCCCAACCATTTTCCGACTGTGGAAAAAGTTATTTTCCGACAGTAAATGTACAAGGTCCACCCAGTGTCTAATCGACTCTGATAATTAACACTGTAAAATACCAGTCTTTGTACAAAGTTCATTCGACACTGGTACACTCTAAAAAATGTCTATTGATAGTGAAGTTAGGTTCCTTTCAGAATGCATCCATTGAAATTAAGCAGATTTCTTTTGTTTATCAACAGAATCGTTTTACTGTTATTGTAGTATTGATGATAACCTATTTAATATTGGCATTTGTCAAAGTTGGGCTCGTGTACATTTCTATTATTTATATTGGATAGGTTATATCATACAATTTGTTTTCTTTTATCCTCGAAATTATTTTTTTTTGGTACGAGAAAGGATTTCATATTAAGATCAAAGGAAATACTTTGACAGTAAAAGGTTAGCATTTGAAACGATGATCGTTCAACTGATAAAGGATTTCCTCTCATGCTTATTTTGAATAGAAAATCCTCCAATAATGAAGGGAATCGTTTGAGAGTCAATAGACTCTTTTTAGAGTATAGTCTTCTTTAAAAAATGTATTTAGCCGTAAAACATGGATTTAATAATAAAAGTATATAACCAGTATTTTAGAAATGTTGACAGCCAGCGTTGAAAATATGTTGGTGACCAGTATTGATACAACGTTGGAAACTGATGTTGTACCAACGCAGTACATCGTTATCATTTCGACTGTCCGCCGACAGTCGGAAGTTGGTATCCAAGGTTGGATCGACGTTGGTCCGATTGTTAATTTCTGCTTGGGTAACGATAACTTAGTTTCGGAGTCGGCATGGCGAAAAACTTGCGAAAAAACGACGTAAAACTGGAGCTACTACGAAACTATTGTCGCAGCGCGTCTGAGAGTCATGCGGAGACATCGCAATGCATGTGTGAGCCGATACCGCATAACGATTTATCTTGGCTCACTGTGGAAACACAAGAGTTGAGATCAGAGTGTCTGCTAAGTCATTATTCCTTTGATTAAAATAATTCAACGCCGAAAATATAATACTCTCATATGCTTTGATCAATTACAAATTAAAATATTGCTATTATAAACTTGTGCCTACACGGAGAAAATTCATTTGTGAAAATTTAATCAAAAGTTGAGTAAAGCTGGGACATAGTGGCTTTTGGAGAAAATTGAAATTTTTTTGCGTATTCATTCAATAACGAATTATGAAATTTAATCAACTGTTGAGTTACATCTAAAACATTTTGGATAAGAATCAAATTAAGGATAGCTGGACGTAACATTACACAATATACTTTTTGATAATAATGCAATTTTTTAATGTACAATTCAAAATTTAGTGTCAATTAACTTCATACGTAGTTATAATCAAACTTTATATTAAATATTAATTAAGTACACATAGAAAAATAGCAACTGGCCATACAGTGACTAGGAAAAATGTAGTTGGAAAAAAGGAGTGACTGAAACAAGAGAGACTTGTTGTTTCTACTTGACCCATTGCTACAGCAACATAATTTGTAGCCATAGTAGCCATATTCTGAATACCTGGTCGTGGTGACTAGTTAACGTCGTTGAAATTGTCCTTAAGGTGGCTTGAGCGTTTTTGAAAAAAATTACAGATTGCTCTGAAAGATAGAGATTATCTTAATAACATATGCTAGATTCATTTGGAAAAAAGAAATACCGTGGTTGACGATGTCAATGCCGAAAAAATCGCTACCGAAAAAATGTCAGTTTAAAACGTAGTCTTATGGGATTCCTCATCAAAATCGGCGAAACTCCGGAACAAAACACAAGTCCCCATAAATCAAATATATAATAGTACTTTCGATTTCGAGGAATCTATTAGTATTATAAAAACAAAGGGTTGACAACTTCAATCAAGAGAAAATTGCGAGAAAAGTACAGAATATAAAAAACCGCCTCGAGGTGAAACTAATAAATTTTTACTATCACTTTTTTCAGGGGACATTTCCGTCATCTCTTACCCTTCTACTCAGATGTAACTATAATACATATGATTATTAAAAAAATAAGTAGCAATGAGCATTCATGTAACACGTCCCCCACGGTGCCCCTCACTTCATACGACACTAAACGCTCAAGCCACCTTAACTCTTAAACCTCGCTATGAGAACTTGAAACGTTGAGTTTGCATGGCTAGAATAACGTAGACGCTATAACCAGGCAAAGGTAGTCGATTTTGACTATTAAGTACCAACGATAACTCTCTACACTTTATTGGATGAGTAAAAATGGAATTAAAACAGTTTCAGAACTTTCTTAAATTGTTTCGACTGATAATTATTTTCTCATTTTTAAAATTTCTAGTTTGAAATGTAACAAATTCAAGTTACAAACATGCATAAAGTTCCTGCTACTTTTGCCCGGTAAAAATTATAAAGACAAAAATATAGCAGGAACGAATAATTTTGTCCGAGACAGTAATGTAAAGTTTATGAATTTACTTTTATATCATACAGAACATAGTCAAAATACAATGTTCGACGTAGTGATATTACGCATTTCATTTTACATATCCTTAAAATTGATTTTGTGAAATTACAAATGTGGCTGTGACTACATTACTCAGTCGCGGCAATCACTTTTAGTACGTACACTGACGGGTATATCATGCTTGAAATTTTTTAAATATTTTATGAATAATTGTTAAGATTAATTATTATTTCAAATTAATTAGGTGAGTTTGAAATTTTTGTCACTGCCTACATTATCGGAGGTTCACTAGTCGCGTATCAGATAGGATACGTTGTCGACAGGTGTCCTCGTAGACAATTTCAAACTCTTGTATCGCAAATAATGCAATTGAATTCAAATATTTAAAGAATTTGAAAATCTTTCTGTGGAAAAAATGACGCTTTCGACTGCGCTGGGATTCGAGCCCAGGTCTTTCGATATAGCTCAGTGGTTAGAGCAGTCGACCGGCAATCGAAAGACCTGGGCTCGAATCCCAGCGCAGTCGAAAGCGTCTTTTTTTCCACAAAAAGATTTTCAAATTCTTTAAATTAATTATTATCTTGTTTATGAACCAACCTTGGAATGTACAAGATTAACCTGTTATATGTCGACCTTGTACACTCTATAGGCATCACGACTATGCTCTACGTTGTTTGATTTATGGTCATAGAGAAGACATTTTTGTCGACCACATGTTCAGGGGTATGCATCAGCCCGTATTTCACGATTCTAACTTGACCCCGTTAGTGTCCTAAGTTGAATTTCTAAGTTAGTTTGCCGAATCGCCAAACGCGGCGATAGCTGTACCATCACTCCCTCAAAATTCACAGTAACATACGAAGAATTTAATATAAAAAATTTTTTAAATATATTATTCAATGCCATAAACAAATAAAAGAGATCAGACTTTAAATATTATTATTATTTGAGTATTTTAAATTAAATTTTGCCCTTTTTATTCATATTAATCTCGTACAAAAACTATTTTGAAACATTCAGCTGATATTAATATTTAAATATTAATATCTCTTTTATTCCTTTATGGCATTGAATAATAACTTTTTTAAAATTTTTATATTTAACTGTCTACATATCACTGCATTTATATTATTTTTTGAGGCAAAATTAAGTTTAAAAATGGAAAAAAATGAAAAATTCTGAACAAGAAACGAAGTTGATAAGAGTTGTAATTAGTTGGAAATCATTATGAATAATTAAAGAAAATAGAATATAAAATATGGTGAATATTAATTTATATTTTTAAAATAGTTGATTAACGTTAATAAAAACAGTATAATAAGAAAAGTTACATTTTTTTTCATCTTCAAAACCAAACGTAGTCTATCTACGTTCATTTTCATCCTCTCTAACATTCACATAGTATGCAAAATGCACTACCAAGATTTTATGAAATTGAATTTGTACTTTATACAAGTAAAAATTTTATAAAAGTTCATTCCAACATTTTCATTTTATGTAACTCAAGAAAATTAACTGTCAATGGATAGAAAAAAAAGTAAATTTTAAGAACGTCTGATTTAATTTATTTACTAAGTATATGAACTAATTCAGGTACTTGAATTTATATGTAGAAAAGCTAGTGGATACAATCTACGTGCAATTCTCATTAAATAAAACTCAATACATGAGAACATGAATATACATGAATACATGTTATGAAAACGTATTTATGAGGTGATCAAATATCAAAGTACTGAAAAAACGTACAAAACAAAAATATAAAATTCAAAGAACAACATTTAAAGTAATGTTAACGCTAGTTATTAATCTAGTGACTGGATTTGAACTCAATTATTTTCGTACACTTTTCAACTGCTCATCAATGATTTCAATTTCTTTTATACTTTCCAATTGCAATCTGGCCATTTTGCTTTTCAGCTCTTTTTCTTCTCTTTCTACTTTTCTTTTTTCGCTTTTGGTCTTTTCTTCTTCGATTTGTTTTTTCTTTCTTTCATCCATATTATTTTTCCATCTTCCATGAACATTTTTCATAGACAAAAGGAGCTGCTTTGTTATGGTTAATGATGAAAGTCCTCCTGCTTTAGTCACAGAATCATGTACGATGCGTCGGGCCACAAGAGTTTCTTCTCTTAGATTTTCCACAAGCATTTCACCATTTACCGAAAATCCTCTTTCCAAAGCAGCATTTCCATGTGACAAAATGAAAAAAATCTTTAATATCTTTTGAAAGTTTTTTTTTTCTGATCGCTCTAAAAGTTATTGTTGAAAATATTTATCGCTTAAACCTTTGCATTTTTGTAATGCAGCTCGTGTAGTATAGCCGAGATCTATATCTTTGGGTTCATTAGATTAACGTAAAGGTTGTCGGTTTTTTGCATCACATCTATGCGATGCAATTTCGTATTCTCCATTAGATCTTCTTTGACAAAACACATCATACAATACTTTACCATCAGTGTTAGACTGTCGTGTAAACAAGGTGCCAATGGATCATCCGACTGGAACTCTCTTCAAAATGGCTCTAAATCTTCTGTTAGGGATTCAAAAAAAGGCAAGCTTTGCTGACAGCAGTTTGTCTGTAATCACTGCAGCTACAGTAGCAAAACTGTTACATGACGGTTGTTGTCTTCTATTTTTGACATGCTCCACATATTTGATCAAATATGGAAGAACCTCTTGTAACCTTCTCGCTACTTTCGAGTTTTCAGTCCATCGAACTTGGCACAATTCTAATGGGAATTCATCGGATCTAGTAATGGCAATAAAATCACCACAGTGAGAAGATACTTCCTTAAATAAGTTAAAAGATGCCATTAAGAAAGGAACTACTTGCCAATAAGTTTTACAAATCCCTGTTTGAAATTAAGCCCAAGCTTAATTAAATCTAATAATTCTATCGATAGTTATCGAGTATACGACCTACTACAGACAGACAGACAGAGACATTTTCGCAAAAACCACTTTTTCTAACTCAGGGGGTCTCAAAACGTAAAGATTTTATGAAAATTTCGAAAGTCATTTTTCACATAAAACTAATACCTTCTCATCCATGAAGAGAATGTTAAAAGTTACTTTTCATGCAATTTGTTATAAACAAATTTCATCTACGTGAAAATTAAGGAAACAATTCGCTGATTCCAATGCGCTTTTTTGCGTTTTGAAAAAATTGAAAATTAACCCTGAAACCGCCAAATCAAAAGTGCGAATTAGATGCAAAATGCATCATGGTTTTTAGCCCGAAACGCCTTAAAGACAAAAAAAACTTGTTTTCACTTAAACTCGCCACCAAAAGTTATGCACACCATTTACAGTCTTTTTTTCTTACTCTATATGTTTCTAGCATGTTTTATGATTTTTGAGCAAATTTACAGAGGAGTAGGCGAAAAAGGCCGTTTTCGGCTAATTCTTAAGTGCATTTGTGATGAAAAATATGATTGACTGCGACTGACTGGTGTGTATGTATTTGTATGCTATTCATGTATGTATGTATCGGATTACTAACGGTAGGCTCGAGATAATGATTTTTTTTTTACTCAAGAGGACCATACGACTGCCACTTGAAGTCACACACCCGATGCTCACAGTTTACTGAATTATTGTTTGAAGTTTCTCGGGCGTCAGTGATATATTTATTCATTTCACGTTAACCCACTGACGCACATGGATGCCTTGTCCTAGACCACGTTTTACTGAACCCTTCATTATTCTCAATGTAACGTTCAATACTATTCACGTTAAGTGAATTACGTATTTATCAAATCCATTTTACCCGACAAGGATTTAAAAAATTTTGAAGTATCCTTTTGTCCCAAGTTTAATCGACAGAGTCAAGTAAAATTTTTCGAACTATTTTTCTCCGTGTGCTATTCAACATAAAATTTTACTCTCTTTATATGGAATCAAATGCATGAATTTGTATTCAAAATAATATGAGAACTAATTAATTCCTTTATTTTGAGGGCTTTCTTTTGGTGTACATTCTTGTATTGAATTTAATGAAATACTATAAGATACAAGTACTAATCTAGAATATCTAATATTAATATCGTTAAACTTTTTCAAATTAAATATTTTAATGTATTTCACGTTAATTTTCGAGTACATGTATGAACATCACAGTGTTATCTGAATTCTGTGACTATTAGTACTACTAATCGAAATTCACAAATATACACTAGTATGTATTTTTCATAGTAACTTTGGGGCTTTAGTAACAATATCTTCGTAAAATGTTTTTGAAGTCAAATCAGGAACGTGAAAAGAAATTGTTACCGAGCAGAAAGCAAGGAGAGTCCCCGGGTAGGGAATGTGAAATCCAAGCTTCTCGACCGACGGGGAGGCTCAGTCTCTGGATAGGCTTGATGGAAAGTGCTTAAAATCCCTAGGCTTACCAGCAGCAATTGCTTGCAGAACGTGGTATTTACTGAGACACCGAGTATCAATATCCAGGACTCGAATTCGTAGGCGTATGATATTGGCATGCCACCCCAATTCCTATCACACTTCTCCTTTCACTCGAAGTAAGTCCATTCCATTCTGTCTCACTCCGTACCACTAAATCCCACTACTGCACCCACATCCCTAACACCGGATCTCTGAAATATAAGGCATAGGCGACGCTTTAGCATCCCCTGATCCCACAAAAGAAACCCAACCAACAAAGCTCAGCTGATTTCCCTCCTCATGAAACTCCTCTTCAGAACAATCCTGACAGAAAATCGATTTTATTTTGTCTGACGTTTATTTTTATCCTGTATGCGCCAACTCGATAGATCATGGTCGATCCTGGGTGATACCATCCGCTACCGGTAATCAGATTACTCTGTGTAGCGTAAAAGACCCCGTGAATAATGAGAAACACGTCATAAAGATTGATGTATGACTCTTGCAGACGAAGTAATGTGCGATGTACTGGCAATAAGTGCAATGCTTAAAATATAGGATTCCATCATTTTTAAAACGACGACCGTTCATACTCATACATCTACATAAATTGTATACGTATTTTCGCAAAGGCATTCTTTAGAGATTTTTATTTTCATATACTTATTATGCGTTCGTCGTATGTATTTATTATACTATATCTTATATTCATTCAATAAAACGTCCACTAAAAATTTAAATTTCATATTTTCTCAACGCATCAAATTAAACCATAATCAAAAGTATATCTTCATTGGAATGTTGAAACTTAGAGAAAGCATTATTTAAAAAGTATATATATGTAAATTTCATGTTTGCTCAGTGTCAAGCAGAGATAAAAGCTTAGCATGGCTTCTTCTTTTGCAAGGATTCGAGCTACTAAACGGTGTCATAAATTATAATTATGATTTCGCTAGAATTCTCGGCTATTTGAACGAAATCTTCATGAGAATAATAATTTCCAAATTTTTTCCAGTTTTTCCTAATTTTTCCTACTTTTTTTCTAAATGTGCATCAATACGTGAGTCACAAACAGAAGGAAATTTTTTTTCCGTCAATCAAACCTGTACAAGAGATACGTGGTTAGTCAATAAAGGCTGTCTGACATAGTTGTACCAATAAATCCCAATCGGTAATTTCTGGATTGGGCCATTATTGATAGCGGGTGCAGTACCGTACCAATAATGGCCAGTATCAGCTTTTGAATGAAGATATAAAATTATTTGATTTGATTCTCTTATAAATGAAACTATTCAATTTAAATAATATACTATCCCGTGTGTAAATTGCCCCAGTTAGCCGCATCACAAAAAGGTTTCTGGCCGGATCCCTGCCGGGCAAACTTGGGCTGTATTGCATGGTCACGAACTGGGTGGGAATTGTCCGTGTTGACTCGTGACCGGACAAGGTCAAGTCGGGAACCGGCAGAATCAACCCAGGATAAAGTTCATTGTCGAAAACTAATCGGGAACTAGTCGGGCACTAGTCAAGTACCCTGGAGAAAGTCTCGGATTGGGAATTTATTCCAAACCAATGCAACCCATTCAGAAATCTGTTTCTGAACCAATCCGAGTTTAAAATCAATCCGAACTTTTAATCCGAATGAATCCGACCAATCCGAATCAGACCAAAATTTCAATCCGAATGAATCCGAAATTGACCGGATTTATTCGGATTGATTTTGAATTGACTTCGGGTTGATTCGGATTAAAAATTTGCTTTGGAGTCATTCGGAATAACTCGGTTTACTGATTTTTCCAAATCATTTCAGTCGATTATGTCGATCATTAGAAGAGTGTATCACTATCAGTGACAACGGAACTCTGCTTTATTGACCTTATCAACCTATGATTGAGAATAAATTTAACGTTATTTAAAACAAGATGGAATTTTTCAATATAAATTGAAGAAATTTTCTGTGAAAAAAGGAACGCTTCCACCCCGCTGGGTAACGAGCCCAGGCCCTTTCAATTGCCGGTCGAATGCTCTATCATCTGAGGTACGGAGGTTCCACACAACCTTTCTCACAGAATCTATTTACGCCTCATGTGGCTACGGATAAACCGGGAACTATTTTCTGATTTTTCCAAATCATTTCAGTCGATTATGTCGATCATTAGAAGAGTGTATCACTATCAGTGACAACGGAACTCTACTATATCGACCTTATCAACCTATGATTTAGAATTAATTTAACGTTATTTAAAACAAGATGGAATTTTTCAATATAAATTGAATAAATTTTCTGTGAAAAAAGGAATTCTATGTGTTTTGGACACAAACATGTAGAAACTTAAAATCAATAACATTTGCTAATTTCTCAAGTATCACATGCCCTTATGTCTCAGAGTGTCCAAGTTCATATATACTATAAAAGGTTATATATATATAACTTACGTCATTTTCTACAGGGTAATCCTATAGGTGAGACATATAGGATTCTGTATGCGGACCTATACAGGAATTTTTAGTAAAGATCTGTTAAAATATTCGATTATATATTATGTTATTATTCAAATTTCGCGCAAATAGCCTATGCACTATCTGCGCAAGTACAAAAATATACCTATAATGGTATAACCTATCATTCCTACAACTTGAATTCTTTTGTTTTAATCATTCTTCATTATTTGTGGGTTGATCTGATACGTGTTTTAAAAATTAAAATGGATGAAGAAGAACGTATGCACAGAAGGGTTTCGAAAAATTGAGGAAGAATACAGTGGTGATGAGTCCAATTGTGAATTGAGTGAAATTTTAATGCTACTAAGAACGCCCCCTAAAAAACAGCCAGAAAAGGACCGGATAGCCCGGCCGGTTCCTGACTAGCCTTAATGTCGGGAACATAACCAAACCAGCGCGACGTTTCTGTCGGGTTCCTGATCAGATAGCCCGACCGGTTCCCGGTTACAACTAGGGCTATACGTCCGGATCTCGATCAGTTTCCGGGTTCGATTTCCACACGGGATATATTTCTCAGAATATAAATTTATTTGTTGATTTAACTTTTTTTAACAGTGAGGAACTTTTATTTAACAATAATCAAACACAATTCGGTTTAAATTCACATTACTGTATTTTTTTACTTAACGTTTACTATCTTTCAAATAAAAAAAACTAAGTAGATAAGCTACTTAGGCAAATATAACTTTATGTAGTTAGTACCACAGTATTTATCTCTTTTTGAAACAATTTTCTAAATGATTTTTTTGGCACGTGGCATTGCTCTTATAAGATTCACCGGCTTAATTACACTTGTGGTATACTCTTTCGTGTTTGTCTACGAGTTTTCGGTAAACCTTGTTAATAATACTCTTTGGTTTTGGAATTTTTGTCTGAATGAACAATCTCAAGGCATGAGTCTGATTCTTAGTAATCGTTCATTTTTTTCTGAACTCCATTTTTCTCCGTGTTGAGTAAAACGTTGTCGACAACAGGGCATCAACATGCGTCAGTGGGTTAACATTGAATGTATAAGTATATCGCCGACGCTTGAGGAATTTCAAACGACAGTTGAGTAAAATGAGCATCGGGCATATCACTTCAACCAGCAGTAGCATGGTTCTCTTAAATTAAAAAAAAATTCTTACCTCAAGCCTGCCATTAGTCATCCGATACATACATATATAAACATCATATAAATACATTCACACCATTCAGTCGTACACTGAGAAAAAATCCTGGGCACAGTGACGTGATATATGTAGTTGAAAATGTCCTTAACTACTTTTTGTGGCTGAATTCAAGCAATGGTTGACCCGTCAATGTAGGTACTAAAAGTGGTCGCAGTGACTAAGTAATGCAGTCACAGCGACTATGTAATGCTGTCACAGTCATTATATGGATGTATTAACTATAAAGTTATGTTAAATCAAATTCCTAAAATCAAATACATGAAATCACTCCGCGAACATTGTATTTTTCATAGCACCTCTTTTGAAAATCTGTTTGTCGGCATCTGTAGAGCGGGTTGAAACTTTAAAAGTATAGTAGGATTTAAAATCACAGTTTCGAGCCTCTCGACACTTCAAATCAAATTCTCAAAAGAGTTGCTATCAGTTGCTATGAAAAATAATATGCATTACTCGAAACAATACACAGCGAATTCAACGAGTGTGAAGTTTGCTCCACTGGTTATAGTGACTACGATATTCTAGCTATGACAACTCAATGTTTCAAGTTCACATAGCTAGGTTTAAGAGTTAAGGACAATTTCAACGGTGTTAACTAGTCGCCACGACCAGGTATTCAGAATATGGCTACCATGGCTACAAATCATGTTACTGTAGCCATGGGTCAAGTAGCGACAACAAGTCTCCCTCTTTACAGTCACTTTTTTATTTCCAACTACATTATTCCTAGTCATTATGACCAGATGCTATTTTTCTCTGTGTAGCTAATCATATTTTTAATCACAAATACACTTAACATATACCCTTGCATACATAAACCTAATAACTGGACTTATATATAGGACGATACGCTTTCGTCGAATCACGCACACGCTCGCTTACATTTGTATTACAACTACGTATGAAGTGAAATGAAACTAAATTTTTAAATGTAAATTAAAAAATTGCATTATTATCAAACAGTATCTTGTTTAAAAACATTTAAATGAAGGTTATTTTATTTTCTGTGTTGTGTATTTCCAAAATATGGATTTAACATTTGCGAATTTAAAATTATTAATGTACCTAATGTAACAATTTATTCTTATTTCTTTCTTATAGGTAATCTCACAATTCCGCAAAAGGAAATTCGCAGTTAAACATTCAATTTATTAAACAATTTGATTATAATTTGATTTTAAATTGTTGATAAACCATAAAATGACTAGAACTGATTAAATAATCGTATAAGAGCTAGTTTTACATAATATGACGCTAAAATAAACGATATTAAATAGAGCTGATTTAGTTTCACGGAAGCACAATAGACCACACGTTATAAACATTACTTCACAAACTATCA
Source organism: Diplolepis rosae (assembly GCA_030998225.1). NCBI lineage: Eukaryota > Metazoa > Arthropoda > Insecta > Hymenoptera > Diplolepididae > Diplolepis > Diplolepis rosae. The sequence goes on along the minus strand of JAPYXD010000608.1, from coordinate 4,600,427 downwards.
TGAAGATCAAACTGAACACACCTCAATTTAGTCGAAGCGATGTAGCGTTATAATTTTTTGATGGATTTATCTTTTCTTATTTTCAACTTAACAATGGTTGTTTGGCAATCAATCTACACGGAGAAACTTTTCATTGTGAAATCTAGTATTATTATATTTATTTTTACTAAAAGTCAATAGGAAGCGAGGATATAGTAACAAAACTAGTTTTATTTACCATAGCGGTAGGAGGAAATACATTTTCTGAACCAATTGTAAATATAGTGCAACTTTATAAATTACCATTGAGAGTTGCAAAGAATAATATCTTTGATGGCAAATTGAAACTAGAAATAAGTGATACCTATATAAATAAAAAGTAAAACTATCTATGCAAGAATTGGTCTTTTGAATAATATAAATTGTAAAATAGTTTAGAGAAATTACCATTGTCAATAGTAATGAAGAATGAAGAGAGAAAGACTTGAATATTTTGCAATCGAATACATTATATATTGGAATAGTACGTTGTCAAAATTCCCATTGGAAATATTAAATGTACTGCCGAGTGACGTCAGATACTCCGAACGTTTCTGATATTACCCGAGAATCGCTCCATGTGCTCGTTATGATTATTTGTCGGTAGCCGATATAGTAATATATTTTTTTACATTTGAATATGGCGCCTTTCTAACATACGATTTTTTCTAGCAGAGGGACTACCGAGCTTTTCCTCACAAATCGTAAAAGTTTCCACAGTTCAGTATATAATGAAGCTGCTACATTTTAATTGACAATATTGACATATCACTGCGATGCGTTTATGAATGTGTGCGTTGAATTAGTATTTGAGCGTGCATTGTTATCTTTATTATTTATATTGATATGTATATACGTTTATGTGTATGTAACTATATAAATATCTCCAAAAGACTATGGTAATTCGGTTAGACAGAAGATGTGACTTTACTATTGTATTTTGTAAACTTAACATCCTTTTTTAGCAATTAATGAAACATTTATTGGGTTTACCTCAATATAATTCGTTCGATGTGTCGATTAAGATTTTACTTTTTGAAGTAATAAAACTTGCTTTTGTTTTTAGGCATAAGTACAATTATTTCACCATTTTCTCCAATATTATTAGTAACTCCATAGTTTAATATTCAAAATAGTAATTTCTAAAAAAGTGACGTTATATCTTTGTTTCCTATTGACTTTTAGTAAAAATAAATATAATAATACTAAATTTTGCAATGAAGAGTTTCTCCGTGTATGAAGTATGGCTATGCTCTTTCATTTGAAGCGTTTGAGTATCGAGGCGTCCCTTCCAACTCATTAACCAAATCCAAAATAGTAATCTAGATCCCAATGATCAATATTTCGTAATAATCAGATTTTTTAGAATCCTTGAATTCAAGTAAACTAGGATACAAGAGTATTCATCATTCTAAAAATGTTGTTGAAATTCTCATTGATTAGTGATATCCAAAAGTCGATGACAATTAAAGAAAGTTTCAACAACTAATATTTTCCGTGCAGGAGCGTTAACTACAATCTATTCGGATCAAATCAATAACCCCCTTCTAAAATTGTTAAAAATTACACATGGGTATCTATTGATGAAATAACAGATTCTTGTATCAGAAAGGTAGAAAACTTTATTGTTGGAGAGTTGAATGGAAACCAATTGACAGAATCAGTGCAATTGCTATGGCCGGATGATATTCTGTACGATCGAGTTCTGTTGTTTGTAAGTGATGCAGAAACATATATGGTTGAAGCTGGTAGAGAATTGACAAAACTTTTCCCAAAATGATGCACATTACTTGCGTCGTACATTGCCTTCATCTCGTTGCTAAAGCAATTCGTTTATACTACACCACAGTATATAACTTAATTGCAAACGTAAAAAAAAGTTGTTTGAAATCTCCTGAATGAATCGTTCCTTTTCGCGAGATAAATCCTGGTTTAACGTTGTCACCGGAGCTAGTAATAACGCGATGGGGAACTTGGTCAAATCCGGCAATATACTAAGCAGAAAATGTCGAAAAAATTCGTTCCGTTGTATTAAATCTGAACCCTAAAGATGCGGAATCAATTCAAACGCCTCAAATAGTTTAAAATAAACTATCAATGTATGCAGACATTTAATATATTCGATTTAGTTTTGAATGCTTAGTTAAATGTATAAAATAATGAAAAACTTATGGACTCTCGTTGCAAAGAAGTTTTGACGGTGTTCAACATGTAAGAGATACATTATACTGGTCAAAAAATATAACCTATGTGAACATGGAATGAGATATATCATTTTCATTGTGGTTTTCTGTGATAAATCCAAATCTGGTCTCTCCTTTTTTTGATGCAGAAAAAATATATATAAGTTTATAGTTCCAGCTGTAACTGTTCGAAAGATACATGGCAGAGAAGTTATCTTTTTGTTTAGAGTTGCCAGTTTGACGGCTTACAAGTACAGGGTTTTCCAATTAGAGGTTTCATTTTGAATTGCCCGCTATTTTGGCAGCTGTCATAATAAGAAGTGTCCTTTTTTGACAGATGACATAAAACAACTATGCTATTAATAAAAATGGAACAACGCATTGAAACTGTTAAAATTCACTACAAAAATGCATGAAAATGAACCTGAATTTCACGGAAAAATCATTATGAGCGATGAGGCTCATTTTCACCTTGGAGGCTACGTTAATAAACAGAATCGTCGCATTTGAGGCTCGGAAAACCCAAAAATGATTAATAAAAAGCCTCTCTATCCGCAACGTGTTACTGCATAACCACGATTAATGAAATCTTATGGACAGAATTGGAAGATATGGATGTGGACGATGTTTATTTCCAACAAGACGACGCTACGTGCCACACAAGTGGCAAAACCATCGGTCTTTTGCATGAAAAGTTACCAGACCGAGTGATTTCTCGAAACGGTGATTACAATTGGCCGCCGAGATCATGTGATTAAACACCTCTAGACTTTTTTCTTTGGGGTTACGTGAAAGATAAGGTTTATGTTAATGCTCCTCAGTCAATCCAAGATCTCAATGAGAAAATTTGTACCGTTATCGACAAAATAGAGCCCCAAATGTGCGAAAAATTTCCAATATTTACAGAGTTGACAGTATTAACAGAGTTTAAAATATACCTTCTTCATTATTGGTTATTAGCTTCTGTTGAAAAATGATTATAAGCTGCTACTACTGACTAGAAACTTTTTCTTTTGCATTGCTCGACGATGATGAGCATTTGGTTCATCAGTCATGAGACTCCAACTAAAACGATCACACTTCACTTACTTTGGTACCTTTTTTCGATTTCAGCGATGTCTTGATGAAATCTTTCCCCGTGTTCATCACTGACTGCTCCCAAATTTTCTGGGAAGAAGTCTAAGTGAGAATGAGGAATGTGAATCTTTAGTGACATGTTCACTTCCATTTCCCGAAAGTTCTGCAGCATAGTGTTCACCAGGTGATTGCAGTTTCTGGATTTCATGTTCCCCAAGAAATTGTTTATAACAGGTTTTACTGACAGCCAAGTTTGTCCCTCAAGGTCAGTCAAGTTCTTTTTGAAATCACAGTCCAACATCAGTTGTCGGATTTGTGGTCCTTGAAAAACTCCTTCCTTGATTTTAGCTTTACTAAGCTTAGGGAATTATCTTTTCAAGAAACGAAAACCTACACCGTTTTTATCCATCCCTTTGACAAAATTTTTTATGATGTCAAGCTTCACATGTAAAGGTGATAGTAAGATTTTTTGAGGATCAACGAGTGGTTTTTGGGCAACGTTCATTTTTCCTGGTTCTAACTTCTTTAGGTTTTAAGTTATTTTTTATTTTTGAATTATTTAATTTTATTGCTAAATACCAAAACAAAACCCGAAAAACTCAGTTAAAAAGCAAACAAATGCGGATAAAATAAGACGCTTTGTTTCTTCCATCGCGGCGTCATTGATAATGCCTGCATTATAATGCATATGAATATAATAAATACGTCTTTATAATCTCAAGAGTTCGGACTTTATGGTGCACATTGCATTTTATTTTTAAAACACCAAAATTGTTTATAATATTAACGTTTTACTCACTGTGAAGTATTCTATTTGACGCTGCATAACACAAAACTTGACACAACGACATAAATTCCGACATAAGGTAAACGTACCAGTTTCTGGACACTTATTCATATTTCTCTCGATTAATATGTCAAATAATAAAAAACCTTACGATAATCTTTATAAACATTATCCTGGAATAATAAGAAATAAGATTGATATGAGTTGTCGGTGTTAAATTTGAATATTTTAAAAATAAACTGGTGCTTTTTATGCGAGTGTCACTGTCAGCATAGTGGTAGCAATAAAATCACTTCCATCTTACTAGAAACTGTTTTGACAGTAGACTTTCGTTTGTTTATTGGAAAGGCAATAAAGTCAAGGTAAATTAGTAGAAAAAGATTTTAATAAATCAAGGATGTTTATGTTTCACACGAGCGTCGCTGAAAAGTCTTATTTTCTTATAATTTATTGTTAAATACAGTAGTCTGGAAACCGGTACAGTAAATACGTGCATGTACCTGTTTGTAGACAGTCATGTAAAAAAATCAATTCTAACGTGTTTTATTTCTGTATTTATGTCTATTCAGTATATGATTAGTCAATTAATAATTCTCCGATTATCAGTAATTTTTTTTATCGATTATAGCCTCAAAAACCTATTATTTAACATATGGCTATTTTTCTTTTGCTCCATAAAAACATTGGTTATTGAATATTTACTGTTCTATCTTAATTATGTTGCATTATATTCTAATTGATTAATTTTCATGCAAAAAACTTGTCGCTTTTCATAAAAATCTAGCACCGTCTAATACAGAAAAATTTGATATACTCCTAAACTCATTTATAAGATGTTAATTTATTTGAAAAGGACGAAATTATTAATAATCAAGTGATTGTTTCCATTAAAACATCATGCAAGTTTATATGAATCGCGGTTAACAAAGTAATTCGGAATAAAATTGAGTGTCCACAAACTGGTACATCCATTGTTCATAAACTGGTGCTCAAAAAAATCTAGTGCCCACAAACTGGTACAGCGACATTGCTTCAAAACAAATTCATATTAAATAATAAAAGCCTTCAAAGAAGCATATAAAAGTATTTTTCTTACTACCCTAGTCGAAAGTACGTGGTTTCGGCTCTCTGCTAATGTTTATTAGTGGCAATTAGTGAATATTATTTAGAAAGTATTAGTAATGACTGAAGCGTAAAAAAATAAAAAATTAAAAATGAATAACATATCATGTGATGAATCGACAGATGAAGAAGAAATTAATAAAAACTTTGAAACTGAAGCAAAATTAATAATCGAAACTGACACCTTACCCAAAAAGTCCGCTGACAGATACATGCTAGTCTATGATAATTACCAAAGATGGAAACAAGAAAATAGAAATGCTTCATCACAGTCTGAGGAGAGTAATCTAATTGTATATTTCAAAAGTTTAAGTGCAAGATTAAGTCCATCTACTCTGTGGAGTGTCTGTTCCATGCTAAAATCAACGTTTAGGGCCAGGGACAATATTGATATTAACAAATTTCATAAATTAAAAGGCCTAATTAAAAATAATGCCAAAAGTCATAACCCCAAAAAATCTGCCGTCTTAACATGGAATGAGGTTATGAAATTTTTAAATAATGCATCGGACTACGACTATTTAGCTCATAAGGTATTATAAAATAATTTTTGGAATTGTGATACAAATATATAGTCATGTTTATAAAATAAACACTATTTCTTTTCTAAGGGTGTATCTAAACCTTAATTTATAGATGTATTTGATGCCTGCCTCCGACCAGTAGCACTCGCTCCGCTCGTGCCGCAATTGTCGGGGCAGGCATCAATATATTCCAATGGACACATGCAATTGTTTTCGTACTTTCGACCGGGTAGCAAGAAAAATGGTATACATTACATGGGCAGAAATTTGAGAGCCCTGAAATTTCTGTCCTTGTAATGTAATATACTATTTCACAACTTCAATAAACACGTATCACATGAAAATTCATTTTACATCTCAAACACGCATTGAATTTATTTGATTCGCGATCTATCAATCCAGCATATCTCACAAGTCCACAAACTGGTACGTTTACCTTATTCCAAGTAATAGAAAAATTTGTGAAATTGCGAGTGCTGGACCATTCTTGGAATTTCGGTGATCAGGAACCAAAATACGAGTCGTAGAACTTTAAAAAACACTGACACCTCATCTGGAGATTTAAAGCCGACATAATAATAGGATCATTAAAGGATTTTCATAAAGGTTAGAGAAAATCTTCTACAACAACTAAGATGTAAACAATAACTGTAATCAACATAGCGAAGTCACTTGGGTTATTTATTAAAAATTATATATTTTAGTTTCTAAATAAATACTTACTTAAAACATAATTTTCATTAATTCATTTGGCTAATCCTCGACCTGGTTAGTAGTTAACTATTTAACAATAACAGAGGAACAAATATAGGGTAATAGACTCTAGACTTTAGATAGGTATAATATTTTCTTTTTAAATTAAAATTTAGGACATCAAAATATCTTTGAAAAACTTTTTGCCTTTAAAGGTCAATTAACAAAACAATGTTATAACATCTTTTATTTTCTTGGGCCGAATGCAGACTGGATCATTTAGTGACGAATGATTTTTTAAACAATCCAGCGTTATAGAGGAATTGAGGGAATGAGAATTCGGATCTTGATCATAATCTACGAGGTTTGTTCAAAAAATAAGGTGAATTTTTAAATTTCGCGGCTGTGTACATTCGATTTTCGATTTATTTTCCCTATGTTGGCACACTTGTCCCGAATGTATGTTCACAGTTTCAGCAATAGAGCATTTTTTGTTTGTTTCTGAGAGGCATAAAGGTTAGAAGTGTTTCACGTGTGTTGGCGATTTTCTGCTCTCGAAAAAAATTGATCAAAGAATATGCATCAAATTTTGTGTAAAAATGGAATTAAGTGCTCAAAAACACTTGAAATGTTGAAAGTGGCATACGGTGAGTGTACTGTAAGTCAAAAAAGTGTTTACAAGTGGTACAAGCTCTTCACAGAAGGTCGAGAAGAGGTGAATGACGACGCTCGCCCTGGAGGGCCCAGCACGTCAGTAACCAATGATAACACTGAAGCAGTGAAGAAAATTGTTATGGAGAATCGACGAATCATTATTAGAGAAGTTGCTAAATATGTCGGCATATCGGTTCGCTCATACCATGCAATTTTTTCGAATATTTTGGGTCTGGAGCGTGTGGCAGCGAAGTTCGTTCCAAATTTGCTGAATTTTGACCTGCTCACTCGTCATTGCTTGTTCGTAATTTTTTGGCCAAAAACAACACCGTAATCATGCCTCAGCCACCGTATTCACCAGATTTAGCCCTCTGTGAGTTTTTCCTGTTCCCAAGATTGAAGAGACCCATGAAAGGACGGCGTTTTGCCACGATTGAGGAGATAAAAACCTAATCGCTGAGAGATCTTAAGGACATACCAAAAAGTGCATATCAGAAGTGCTTCGAGGATTGGAAAAAACGCTGGCACAAGTGTATTATATCTAAGGGGGATTACTTTGAAGGAGACAACATAGAAATTCATGAATAAATTAATATTTTTTGAAAAAAAATGAAAATTCACCTTATTTATTAAACAGAAATTTTAAAAATCGTTAGAGAAGTATTTGATTTTTACTGCTTTACTTATTTGCGCTATTGCAAGGAGTAAAATGTTATTTAAAGTTTAGAGAACCAGTTCTAGATTAGCGGATACAAAGAATAGTTTAATAAAAGTTATATCCGTCTGTTGCAGGAGGTAATGAGAGGTAATGTATCAAAATTTGCTGTAATAATTATATAAAATCTGATACTGGAAACAATATATAATTTATTGTATCAGCCTCAAAAATTTAGAAAAAATTTCATCAAAATGATGACTTATTTTTGAACAAAAAATGGTACATTGTGCGTCAAGGAGGCTTAAAAAATTAAAAATGGTCACTTAGCTGCTGCACTCCACTCCTCTCTACTCTCGCTTTGTGCTCAAAGTAAACAAAAACCAACTTTACGTTCACAAAATGCACGTGAGAAAGAGAGAAAAACATGCTTGCGTTATGTAAAATATATTTCTCATATTATTATTACTAAACACTTTATTACTTTAAAGTACACACCAATATTATTACACACACTCACTATACATGCAATTTCTTATTTAGACGATATTAAAATTATTCTTAACTGCATGCAGGTTTGAACCCTCTCTACTTATAACTAACGCAATACTGAGCTACCAACTAAGCCTATCGGCTACGGGCAAGAAAAAAGTAGCCCTCAAAAGCTGAAACTACTACTACTACTGCCACTCGCGCAATGACGACTACGTAACAAGATTTTAGAGAACCGTTCTCTGAAGTTTATAATACAGACGATTCACAAAGACTCAATACTTCGAATTTGATGCTTTAATACCTTCAATTTAATTCCTATGAAAATTTTTAACATTCTTTCGTAAATTTTTCTCTACAAATCATTGCTCTACAAATCATTGCTATTGTTTTTAAGTAGTGAGTGCTTCGCTAAGTTGATATCAAGTTAGCGAGACTACATTCATGAATTATTTCTTTTCTGCATAACCAATTAATTTCGTTAATCGCTCATAATTTGCCGCTTTTTCTTCGTAAGCAAATAGCCATAGAGATTTTAAGATACGACCGAAAAAACCGTTGTGTTTAGAAAAAATAAAACTTTTTATTATTAAAAGAAATTCAACTGGCACCGCAAGTATGTGATTCGCAAATAAATAATACCACTGTTTTAACGGTTTTTGTTTGGAACGACCCTTGCTTCCAAAAAACATTTTGTCTCTGATTTCGGGGATGCTTCGCTGCTCGTCTGCGCGGATAAGGGTTTTTCGTTTTTAATAAACAGTCCTTGCACAGCTTTGTGACCTTTAAAAAAGTAGCAAAAAGTAGCCTCAGTGCCTGAAAAAAGTAGAGAAAAGTATCCCAGACTTTTAGATAGAGGAAAACAGTGAAATTTTTATTTGGTTGTTTTTTAAAATAAAAAATGAGGCTTTGGCTATTAGTATATCAGAACTCTTCTTGGTCAAGTATTTTTGTTTCTCCAGTTCCTTTAGATTAGCTTCGAGATCCTTGACTCTTTTGTTTAATGTTTCTATATTTAAAAAAATTTATTTTTCCTGATCGATCCCCTGCTTCTCTTTCTTTTCGGCTTGAATAGTTTCTTTTCCTTCTTGAATTTTTAAAGTTTTCCATGTAGGATTGACGTGATGAATAAACCTTGATTAGCATTTCGTCGCATCGTGTATTATTGATTACAAATCGTAATTGTACAAACATATCACTTTGTCTTAAGACCTTGCAACTAAAAGTACACAGTACACTTGTTAGTACTGTCTTGATTACTCCTGGTTTATTTTACAGAAATTTTAAGAAGTACTCTGTCAAAGCTGGCCATTGTTCATCGAAAATAAGAGTACTTTTCTTCTATGTCAACCAGCGAATACTAGAATGTTTTATGAAACGATGTTTTGGTACTTTCTTCAAGTGTTGAATTCTTTCATAATCTTCACATCAGACAGGTTCAAAGTGAGAAAAATAGTAGACTTTTATCGCTTATTTATTAGCATCCGAACAGAATTCAGAATGTGCTAGAACAAACGCATTATTAACTACGTGTAAATTACATGTTCCTATATCCAGATATCTTTTACTACGAGATTTTAAAATGTCATTATTCATATGATTCCACACTACTTTGTTTGATTTTGGACCGTCCAAACCTAACTTTATTAATTCCTCCTTTGTCAAATTTGTACAGAATCTTTCAGAAGTTGAAGAACCTAGAAAATACGTATGTGAGTGCATATCCACTTTTTCCTGATCATTTTTTTAATTCTATAAAATCTATCAAGTGTGCCAATAAGTTTCTGCCGTTTGACGAAAGTTGGCGCTACCAGTAAGTTTTGGTTGAAATTGACAGATGTAAAACGTCACTGTCGTAAGGTTGGACATCTGTCAACAACATAACCGTGGAATATTAGTGAATTTTTATCAGTATAATATGTTCTTTTGTGTGAGAAAATGTCGAGTTTTAAGCCAAATAAGCATCATTTGCAAGAACTTTTGATTTACTTCTTCAATTTGAAGAAATCTGCAGCTGAGGCGCATCGATTGTTTGTAGAAACATATGGTGAGGCTGCCTTAAGTGAGCGAAGTTGTCGTGTGTGGTTTCAAAAGTTTAAGAACGGTGAATTTGACTTCGAAAACAAAGAACGTAGCGGAGGGCCAAAAGTGTATTAAGACGCGGAAATGGAAGCATTATTGGATCAAGATTCATGCCAAAAGCAAGAAAAACTTGAACGAACATTAAGTCACTCAATAAGCATTTTCACATAGTTTAAAATCTTTGGGAATGATTAAAAAACAAGGAAATTGAATTCCATATGAACTGACGCCGAAAAACGTTGAACGCCGATTTTCCACATCTGAAATGCTGCTTGTCAGGAATAAGCGAAAGGGTTTTTTGCACCGTATAGCCACTGGTGATGAAAAATGGATTCACTATGATAACCTAAAAAGGAAAAAATCATGGGGACCACCTGGCCATACTTAAACATCTACAACTAAGCCAAATATTCATAGAAAAAAACTTTTGTTGTGTATTTGGTGGGATCAGCTTGGTATCGTGTATTATGAGTTGCTTAAACCGAACGAAATAATTACTGGGGCTGTCAACCGAACACAATTGGTGAGATTGAGTCGAGCACTCAAGGAAAAGCGCGCCCACTACTACTCCAGACCTGACAAAGTTATTCTCCTGCATGATAATGCTCGGCCACGTGTTGCGGCGCCGGTCAAAACCTACTTGGAAACACTCAAGTGGGAAGTTTAACCCCACCCGCCGCATTCACCAGACATTACTCCTGATTTCCACTTATTTCGATCGATGACGCATGGCTTGTCTGAGTAGCACTTCACATTATATAAAAATACAAAAAATTGGGACGCGTCGTGGATAGCCTCAAAAGATAAAGCATTCATTAGACGTGGTATCCGCATACTGCCAGAAACATGGCAAAAAGTGGTAGCAAGCGATGGACAATGCTTCGAATAAAACATAAGGTTCCGTTCTTTCACAATAAATGCCCAATTTTTTACAAAAAACGGCGAAAACTTATTTTCACCTGATATAAATCTAAGAAGATAGCTTGATAGTATATTCTAAGCCGTCTTAAGAGTTCGCAGACATATTTAATAAATATTATTTATTATCCATATAATCTCAGCTTTTAAAGGCGCATCGCGTACAGACCACAATAGGACTGGATTTTCTGAGGATTTCGCATTCCCGGACGTAGTAATCTAAATGCATGGTTTTCTTGTTCAGTGCTTTTACTACACCAGGCTCCAATTTCGTAACCTAAATTATCTGTACGCCTTAACCAATTCACTTGAAATTTGTAGTCACCCATCACGTATCTGATATTAATTTAAAATTGAATTCTTAAATTTTTCATAGAACAAATTAATTCAGATTTTGGATCACCACAAAATCACAGAAAATCTCAGTTATAACAGTAAAATCGCAAAGCAAACCTATCGTTTGAAGGAAATTCAGGTATTTTGGAACAAGTCGAGCAGCAATGCGTTTCATGCCCAAATAATCGTTTAAAATGGTACGAATTAATTCGTGAGGCACAGAAAGTTCAGCGGCTATCTCTCTTAAAGTTAAATGACGATTTTCATTCACCATTTCCTTCACTTTAGCGATGTTAACTTCAGTTGAAGACGTTGATACCCGACCAGAACGAGGCAAATCTTCCACCACATCTCGACCGCTTTTGAATGCACTGTACCAGTCATATGCACGTGTTTTTAATAAAGTCGATTCACCGTAAGCCTTCTGTGACATTTTCAGCGATTCCGCACACGAAATTCCATTTGCAATGCAAAATTTGAGACAAATCCTTTGTTCGATATTCTTATCCATTGAAAACATCGCGAAACACACTTGATATAAACTGACAACATCGAGCACTGTGAATAAACTAAATGACAGATCGCGCTCGAACTCCACGTCAGTATAGAGGACAGTGGTGCCAACTTAGCGTTAAAAAGGTTTTTGACGATCTCTCTAAGCGGACTTTTTGAATAATCAATTCCAGGTACTTCTTCGCCAGAATGTATTAATATATATTTTATGCAAGGAAAGTTTTAGTCATACTGGCATTTCAAGCACAACCTTATTTTATGAATGTTTGAAGCATTTTCTACTAGAAGGAATAGTGAAATATAAATAGACGTATTTTCTACCCTCTATACTTTCACACAGTTATTAGTAGAAATATTCACTAAAGTATATTTCAGCGGCTCACTTTTTATTTATTCATATTTATGGAGGGTTGTAAAAACTTATTCAATTAATAGCTTTGTTCCAACTTAAGGTTTCAGGTTTAATTTATACCATACCGAAGAGTATTTTTAGAGAGTAGAAAAACACAAAATATGCCTATTTTTGTCTGACTCTAGAGTGGCCTAACCCCTTAAACAATTATATTATTTATTTAATAGATTTGTTCCGGCTTAAGTTTCAAGGTTTAATTTATTATACTTTCTCGAATAAAATTAAGTTCAACAGTTATCAGTCTTTCATGACCCCTAGAATACTTTCAAAACCTTGCCAATTTCTGCTTTAAAAGAGATTTTCAAGCTATAGAATCTTCTATGACTTGTGATTCATTTTAATGTAGCCCTAGCCCGGGCTGTCTTCCTTGCTTCCCCTTTTCCTTACTAAAAGATAGATTGGCAAGAGGAAGCTTTCGAAAGTGCCTATGTTTAAACTAATTACGTGAATTATCTTTGTCAGTAGCTTTTATAAAGTTTATAAGGAGACGTAGAAGAAGAGGATAGAGGTGGCAGCAGTGGAATGAGGCGAACGCTCTAAAAAGCAGAATTATACAACTTTTACACAGTTGAGGCACATAATTATAAAGTATTTTATAATTTTTAATTTAAAATTTTTTTTAAAACATTTTTTTGTATCTCGCATAGTTTAGCTGAAAAAAAGGACTTTTATTTTCAATAAAAAATGTCTGAAGCAAAAGTCTTTTGAGCAAACAATTTTGTGTTCAAACATTTTTTTCATATCTCATATAGTTTTGCTGAGACATACGCGTTTTTATTTTAAATATTATTATTTCAACTCAAAACAAAAAATATACATCTTATATTTGCATGCATGCATGATAATTCATATTGTAAAAGAGATGCAAATTCTGAATATAAGGAATTGTTATGATTTTTCTGTTTTCTTAATAATCTAAGTAAATACTGATGAAAATATTTTTTTTTTTAGAAAAAGATATTACAGACACTCACATTTTTATTCTAAAAAACTCAGATATTATTATAACAAATGCAGATAGTGACAAAACTATTTCCATCTTCTTAACGACCCATTTACGAGGTTCGTTCAATAAGTCCTCAGAAAATCCAAAGGTTGGCGCTAATAGTATTGAAAATGGTTTGGTTTCAGTAAGCATCATTACTCACTAGACAGCTGTTAAAGTCTTAGTTATATCCATTACGTGGTTTTATTTTTATTGTCGATTGATGCAAAAAACTTTTGTGTATTTAGAAAAATGGAAAAAAGTGAGTTTGGAGCGGTGATTAAGCACTTATATTTAAAAGGCTTAACACCGAAAGAGATCAAAGCTGAATTGGATGAAGTTCATGGCACATTTGCTCCTGTGTTTGCAACTGTTTACAATCGACTCTCAGGCTATTTTGGCGCTTTTGCGTCGCAATCCTAATGAGTTTCTGTGTCGATGGGTTTTTTTTGGGATGCATGCGCAATCATCTACACCAATTACTTGGAAAAAGGACAAATGATAACGGGAGCGTATTATGCGTCGTTATTGCACTGGATTGGACCTCCAGTGTCTTTTTTTTATTTACAAAATTGAAAAAGAGCTCGGCGGACAACTGTTTACGTCGAACGAGGAGGTCATCGCCCAAACAGATGCCCATTTTGAGGACCTTCCGAAACCCTATTAGGTGCGCGACTAAGTTCCCGCCGTTTGTGAATAGATGGCTCCAGCAGTAAGTGCTGTTCGTTTTTGACATATCCAAAAGGTTTTGAACCAAGCTTAGACATATGGTAAACAAACCGTTTTGACACATTAATGATTTTGTTTTGGCATCATATACTTTTGGTTGTGTGAAAATGTCTGATTTTGTGCCAAATAGTCGTAATTTGCGGAAAGTGTTGATTTTCTTCTTTCATTCAAAGAAAACGGTGGCTGAAGCGCATCGAGAGCTCCAAAAAATTTACGGAGATGCTGCTCTAAGTGAAACAACGTGCCGTGATTGGTTCCGTCACCTTAAAGACGGTGATTTCGATGTTGACGACCGTCCGCGTCAAGCAAGGCCAAAAGCCTTCGAAGACGCTGATGTTATTTATTATGAGCTTTTGATTCATTGCAGCAACCCAAAAAGAAGAAAGTCTGGGGACTGCCCGGTCATGCTTCTACGTCGTGGGCTCGGCCGAATCGATGCGTTTGAGCCGAGCACTGCGCAAAAAACGGTCACAATACGAGCTGAGGCACGGAAAAGTGATTCTACAGCATGAAAACGCTCGGCCTCACGTTGCCAAACCCGTTAAAACCTACCTGGAAACGCTTAATTGGGAAGTTCTACCCCACCCGCCGCATTCCCCAGATATTGCGCCGTCCGATTATTACTTGTTCTGGTCAATGGCACATGGTCTGGCTGATCAGCAGTTCCGCTCATCTGAAGACATCGAAAAATGGCTTGATTCGTTGATGGCCTCAAAAGATGAACACTTTTACTGTAACGGTATTCGAGCTCTACCAGAAAGATGGGCAATAGTTGTAGCTAACGATGGGCAATACCTTTATTGCAGCAATAATATTGTACCAAAATTTCACAGTTTACCTAAAATCTACAAACCAAACTGCCCACTAAGACCTATCACCCCTTTAATTGGTTTTCCAATTTACAACTTATCAAAATTACTTTCAAAATCATTACAAAAATCTGTTGGACATACTGAAGACCACATTAAAGATAGCTTTGAATTTAAAGAGAATTTCCAATACCTATATTTCTAATAATAATAATAAAATAATAAGGTTTCCGAGAAACAATGGTAGAACGCCACTTCAGGTATTGCCTTGAGCTCGGCCTGCGATTTCGCCTTTATCTCATTTATAGTTGAAAAACGTTGTCCTTAGAGTTTTCGTTCGAGTCTCGGAAATAGGAAAATGTCACAGGGGACTAGGTTTGGAGAATAAGGACATTAGTAAAAATTGTTTCGCTTGAGTCGTATGAAATTCCTATTTCTTCAGCAAACTCTCTAATAGTGATTCTGTGATTAGCAAGCACAATCACTTCAATTTTTTCCACATTTTCATCAGTGATAGATGTGCTAGGACGCCCAGACCTTGCGTCATCTTCGACGTCTTCTCGTCCTTCCCGAAAGCGTTTGTACCACTCATAATTTCGTGGTTGTGACATCGCTTAGTGGCCAAAGACCTTCTTTAACATTTTGAATGCTTCGCTACACTTAAGAATCGTAATCGACCCGCTGGGATTTAGGGATGGGCGATTCTGCTAAAAAGAATCGATACCTTAGAATCGATACTTTTGAATAATCGATACCAAGGAATCGATTATTTTTAAAAAGAATTGAAGAATCGAGAAATCAATACTTAAAGGTACAAAGAAATTGATTTTAGCGCATTTTGATCACTAAAAAAGTTAAAACTGTACTTTAGAATTAGAATTCACGTATAAAATATAAAATATCGTTCTAAACATACAGAAAAAATTCAAAAAATCGAAGTTGCCAATCCCATATTAAACTTGCTTTCAAATTAAAGAATCTAAAATAGGAAGGACATTTATTCAAAACAAGGATATATTATATATATTATTCATTTATTCAAATAAATGCATGTATATTTTATACAAATCCTTTAAATGGCCGTACACTCTCTACATATATCCACGCAAATGTATTTAGGATACTTGATTTCCATTTTTTTGTTGATTCATGGAATCTGGAGAATAAATGAAATATTCTTAATAATATGTGTACACAATTATTCAATTTTGGGATAGTTGTACTCTAATTTAAATTGTTTTTTGAAATATAGACACCGACATCGGTAATCACAAACACAACGCACACATTAAACAAATATACTATCCAAATCCACTTGCACTTTGAATTATCAACTTGAAAATTTGTTAAATGTTTAAAGTAATTATTATTTATTATCACATGAACTCTTTACTTACCCTTATTTCCTGGAAATTTAGGAAAAGAATGTGACCACTGATCTCTATAATACACTGGATGCACAATCAATGCAAAGTCGTGTGCTTCATTGAAGGCTGAGCCTCCATCTTTACTGAGGTTGATTACAAAGAATTTTACGGTAAATTCAAATATAGTAAAAAGGCAAAAGTGTAAATATTAAAGAAACAATATGAAATCCATGCTTTTTTACTGGTATTAGTATGGAAAGTATCCATAATTAAACTAATGAAATGAAATTCATTAAATAATACTAAAATATAACTCGGTAATATTTATTATTATGGTATATAACGTTGTATATATTTCAATAGGCATATGTATTTATTACTTAACTATAATTAAATATAAATTTATTATAAATTTATCAAATATAGATTACAGAATTCAACAAGTAAACGTACCTTATGGAGTAGTGTAAAAATTATCTCACGTTCTGAACGTGAACTATTAATAATAGTCACGTATAATAACTATTTTTAATATAAATTATTTCGCGTTTAATAATTCAACCCTTATGTACCTGTATATTAACAGTTTTGAAAACTGGAAAAAGCTCCATCCCCTTCTGTTTAAAAAAATGTTGAATTACTCGATCTTGTTGGCGTATTTCATCATACGTTTAAATTTCTCAGGAGTAATAAGTTGCTCCAACTGAAAGAAGTAAAAGAAATAATTTTAAATATATACAAAAATTATAAACTATTGTATTTTGGTCGTTTACAAACATTTTAATTTATCAGAAAATAATAAAATTGGAAAAGAAACAAACCCTAAAATATAATTAATACTGAATGCAGATATTACATGAAAATTAAGTATGTACATGCTGTGACTAGTATGTTACTAAATAATAGAATCCAATTCTATGAAGACCTAAGTAATAATATAGAAGATTATCACTAAATAGTACAAAACATCAGGTACGAAAGTACTTCACAAGCAGCAAATCACTTAATAAAAATCACCAGAGTATCACAAACAAGAAGTTTTAAATGTCAAACTAAAGTAGTGACTAATTCAACACCTTAATTTTTAAAATACATGCAAAAGTAATAAATAGACAATTCTTGAAAGAAAACAATGATTTTATTTATTATTTTTTTATTATTTATTTATTATTTTGTTTATTGTTGTAATTATTATTGATTTTTTTCTTTTAAGAATTGTTTATTTATTACTTTTGCATGTAGTTTAAAAATTAAGGTGTTGAATTAGTCACTACTTTAGTTTGACATTTAAAACTTCTTGTTTGTGATTTTTAATTAAGTGATTTGCTGCTTGTGAAGTACTTTCGTACCTGATATTTTGTACTATTTAGTGATAATCTTCTATATTATTACTTAGGTCTTTATAGAATTAGATTCTATTATTTAGTAACATACTAGTCACAGCATTTACATACTTAATTTTCACGTAATATCTGCATCCAGTATTAATTATATTTCAGGGTTTGTTTCTTTTCCAATTTTATTATTTTCTAATAAATTAAAATGTATATTACCGAGTTATATTTTAGTATTATTTAATGAATTTCATTTCATTAGTTTAATTATGGATACTTTCCATACTAATACCAGTAAAAAAGCATGGATTTCATATTGTTTCTTTAATATTTACACTTTTGCCTTTTTACTATATTTGACTTTACCGTAAAATTCTTTGTAATCAACCTCAGTAAAGATGGAGGCTCAGCCTTCAATGAAGCACACGACTTTGCATTGATTGTGCATCCAGTGTATTATAGAGATCAGTGAATGTGACACACAGAATGCAGCGCACAATGTTAAGAAGTAAGTCGATTCTGGTTGACCAATTCTTCGTTGAAACAGAATCGATACTCCAAGAATCGTTTCCGAAAATAATCGATTCCAGAATCGATTCTGAAGGCAAGAGAATCGAATGATTCAAAAGAATCGAGTAGAATCGCCCATCCCAGTGGGATTCCAGTAATCATTTCCAATCTGCATTACACTATCTTTTGTTTGTCGGAAAATCAGTTAAATAAAAACAAACGAAAATTCTATTTACAAAAATATCACTAATCAATCCCAATATCCTTATATACATATTTCTTTGTGTTAATAAGCCTACTTCTTGAACTAAATTGGGTGGAAGTATTCAAAAACCAATTGTCAGACGGTCTTTCTCTTTCTGTGTCTGATGTTTTCTCTTTTCTAACGCGCCTTGTTTTATTTTTCAAATGTACACCATTTCCTCGACGTGAAAAGTTTGACTTTACCCGCGCAATTTCAGCACACCAGTGTTTTTTATACATGATAGTTTTGAAATAATTCCTTTTCATCATAATCCTTGCTTTTCAAACATGACTATTTTGAAACTATTTCTCATCAAAATACTAAGCAATTAGTCCGGTGCTTTTGTGACTTGGTCATTAAGTGCTGTAAAAAGAAAAGGTAATATCGAGAAACACCTCGCTTTCGTGTTTTCTGTCCTACAGTGAGTCAAGAACCTGAGAGCTGAGAGCTCCTCATTCAACCAACCTATGTCAGTCGGGCGAGGATTAAGCGATGAGCTGGTGGCATCCATCATGGGAGCCGCCAGCTTCCACGCTTTGAGCTCACTTTTCGCCGCCCCTTTGCCCCCATTTTCAAGGCTCCTTCACGTCCCCAAACACTCAACTCTCCCGGTAAGATACAGTTTATTTTTTCAAACCCTCCCGATAAGATCCAGTTTAAAGTGGGGGCTCCGCTCTCAGTAAGAACGGTGTGTGCGCATCAGTACGCATTTTCAACGAAAACATAACCCCAATAGTAATGTAATTCATCGTTATTTGCGCAGTGCGATTGTTCAATTTAATACGAAGAAAATGAACTTTTATCGAAAACTATAAACTTTTATCATCTAATACTTCTATTTACACTTTAAATTTATTACCTCTTTAAAAACGCGAGCTTATTACTCGAAAGAGAGTAGAAGGGAATGTGGATCTTACTGGGAATAGGATCTTACCGGGAGAGTTGAGTGTACTACCATGGTCTCTTTCCGCCGCACACACTTTTCAAGCTACGTCATATCTCACGGACGCTACAGTCTTGAAATTTCCAATTCACTGCCCATATCAAGGCCCGAGTTCAAGACGCGCCGTAAAATGTTTTACTTCGAAAATTGTAAATAGTGTTGTCAGAAGTTAAGGCACGCGTTTTTGGTCAAGGACTAAATACATCAGTCGAGTCCTAAAATGGCCGAGCTCCGCAACACACGCGATATTTTCCGCAAAATAAGTACTAAAGAATTGTTTCGAGAGTAAATGGACGTCCTGACTTTCGCTCTAAAAAACTCTTACCATCGTTGAAAAATTATATAAGTTGGTCCCATGCACTGCAGTGTCTTTGTTGTTCCTCCATGAATAGAACGCTATACTAGTTGAAACTCATAAAACCAAATGCTTCATAAAAACCTTGTTAATATAAGAGTCTCATTACTCAGAATGTGAATATAGTAAATAAAACGAAAATGTTACACATTGACGATGAAAGTTCAACAAATTCAAATATTGCTATTACCATTACCTATTAGTAATTACTAATAGGACCCACTTGATTATTGTAGCCGGTCCACTCGGAACCAAACTATTCGACTGTCGCAACCGATTCATTGTGTTGCAGTAAGTGACCCAGTCGGTTATTGTTATAACTAAACCAATCAGTACGCATCTACGATAGATTATAACATGCCATTCAGTCAGAACGTTGTATCACTTCACTTACCAACCACAAAAGTGTTTTCATTTGAAGTCTATTTCAGCAATGTCAGACTGCCTTTTCCGACGAGCTGCATAAGATTGTTGCGGAGATCTAGTGCTTTTTGAAATATCCCCGCACCTGTTAATAGATCATCCAGATGAAAATCGCAATTAAGGACCTGCGCAGCATCAGGATAGGAGTGACCCTTATTTATTGCTAGTTGAGATAAGACGCGTGTAGCGACAAAGGATGAGGAGGCTGTACCATACCTAACTGTTTTTATGTTATATTATTTTATAGACTCACATGTATTCTCTCGCCAGAGAATTCTTTGATAGGATGTACCTTCTGGATCAAGGGTTTCCAAACTTTTTTTCAACACGCCCCTCTTTATGAAAACAAAAGTTGTCGCGCCTCCCAGACACAATTTTAATAGGGTAAAATAAAACAAACAAAAAAGTACTTACACAGTATTTACGCAGTTTAAGTAAGTAAGTTTAATGTAAGTAATTCCATTAGAACGTGGGGCCAACTTTATTTTTAGCTTATAACTCTATAAAATAAACATCATTTGAACAATGCACCTCACTATAATATGACATACACCTAATCTTCCTTTATCATGGGATTCGTATTGTTTTGTGTAAACAATTTACTGAGAATTTCAGCAGGTCTTATGATTTTCAACAAGTATCTTGCATTGACAGATTTCGCAATTAGGTAGCTGTGTGCTATAAGTTGGTATTCGAATTTAGCGGTTTTGACCCATTTGAGCGTGTGCTAGAAAGCATCAGTCGACAGCCGTCCTTCCGGCGAATTTGGATCGATGTAAGCACAGCATTGCTGCAGACTAATGTGGCAGATTATGCAACTCTCAATGTACACATGAATGGAGTTCCTTAGATTGTACTGTATGCATATTCAGGGTACCTCCACGTGGTGACAGTGGGCAACGGGATTTTCCCGGCAACGTTCCTGGATAAAAAATGTTATGCCGTCATAGCAGACGGAAAAAAAGTGTTTAAGATGCTGGAAGTCAGAATCCCAATTTCGGCGTTTGGTCAGGGCGGGGAAGTGGGCCCGCAGCCGTCGTCATCCAGCGATCGTACCTCATTAGCAAATTCATCGAAAAGTTTAGTGAATCAAAGATGAGCTGCTTGCAGCAGGTTTACTAATATTGCTGTGTTTGTTACGAGGCGCAAGATTTAACAGTAGTTCCGAAACAGGCGTACATGCAGTCCTGTGATAAAAAAAGGATTTATATTCCAGAACGTAACCGTTGTTGTCGAGCACATTTGATAAAAGGCCGGTTATTCGATGAAGAATTAAGTTGTTTACGTGTATATATCGGAATTAGTTGAAGGGTCGACTGTTGAATGTGACACCGCGATTCTCGACAAAGTTGGAGACTTTTCTTTATTGGAAGAAAAAATTGATCTTTTTACAGGTTTGACGTGAGAAAATATTATTGAACTGCGCGAAATGCTAACCTCAGTGCGAAACGATCAACCCCGCGATATAACACAAGCTCTCGTCGTGTTCTTCTTAAAATTAAGATCAGGAAACTCCAACAAAATGATTGCTGCAATTTTGCAATTAGAACGAGAGCAACTTGTTTCAGACTATGCCGCTTCTATCATAAACTCTTTCGAAAGAGATTTCTTCGCTCCCAATTTGGATTGAACGCTATTTCTAGACATGAGCTGATTGATTCTCACACTACTGATGTCTCTAAAATGTTGTTCAATTCTACTGACGAGCTAATGTTAATTTGTGATGGTACATTTGCCCGCTATCAGAAAAGCAGTAACAATGAGTACGAGCGAAAATTTTATTCGGGACAAAAAAAGGTTCCCTTATGCAAGCCTTTTTCTATCTGTACAACAACCGGACGAGTACTAGACATGACAAGACCATTTTATGCGAATCAGAATGATGCTGAAATTATAAAAAATTTTATTGAAGATCCGCATGGTTTGTGTCAATTATTGAATGAAGGCGACAAACTTTTCCTTGATCGTGGTTTTCAAGATGCGAAAGACGTACTGGAGTCAAAAGGCTTTACTGTACTGATGCCAGCGTTAAAGGGCAAGCGAAATAAACTGAGAATTAAAGAAGCAAACCAGTCTCGTTTCGTGACAAAAATTCGCAGGTCAGTGGAATCTGTCCATGGAATAATTAAACAAAAATATCGATTGCTGGATCATATAATTGATAACAAACTGCTTCCAAATGTTGGATTGTATTTTAAAATTGCAGCATTTCTGCACGATCAATTTAGAAAGGCGTTAAAATCAGATGCCCATCTTTCAAAAAAAAATTGTAAGGAGAATGAAACATCACATACATTTAGAAAACACTTTGGCTAATGAAGCTGAGGAGAAAGGCTGGTTTTGTAAAAAGATTATCTTTCAAAGTTTCTCTTCTAACCACCTTTTAGATTTTCCAGAGTTGACAGAGAAGGATCTAAAAATTTTATTCACGGGTTCATATCAACTCTCACAAGCAGTTTCGTACCTGGTGGAAATGATGAAGATAATGGGTCCATCAAACTACAGTTTGTGAAAGAGCAGGCAAATATTTTAAAGATACAGGTACAGTTAAGACACATTAGTCGGAAATTATATAGATGTTTTATTGGTTACAGACCAAACAGTATAGGTGTTGCAGAAATTGACAGATATGCTTGTGAATGTGACAATAGTCGAAGAACAGTTGGCTGCTGCTCTCATATAGCAGCCATTATTTATTATTCATCACACGCGAGATATTTTTCGAAAACCGTATGACCTGCTGAAATTCTCAGTAAATTGTTTACATAAAACAATATGATTCACGTGATAGAGGAAGATAGTGACGAAGATTAGGTGTATATCATATTAGTGTCAGGTGCATTGTTCAAATGATGTTTATTTTATAAAGTTATAAGCTAAAAATAAAGTCGACCCCACGTTTTAATGGAATTACATACATATAAGGGGCCAACATTGATATTTTTTTTTTTTTTAACTATGAATTAATCCTCTGATGGTATCCCAAAAAATATATGTTGTTACTTGGGATATGAGTTTATTATAGCAAAAAATAGCGGCGTTTCAACAGAAAATTTGATTAAAAAAATTGTTCCAATACTACAATAATTTCTTCCACCCCCTTCCTGTTAAAGGAATTAAGTGTTAATTTTTCTTTTTGATCGCCTTAATACCCTCTACAAAATATATTTGACGCATGAAAATCGGTTCAGTCGATTTTGAGGAAATCCATTTTTTCTTTCAAAATTTGTTTATAACTTTTGTAAAAACAATTTGTTGAAGTTATTATTTGGGGTAAATTAGGTTTATAATGGAACAAACTTATTTACCACATATGAATCAAATCCAAGCAGTGGCAGCCCAACCATGCTTATCCGGTTACGCCCTTTTTAAACTATTTTTGTTGAGGCCATGCAGTTACACAAGTAACACAAATACAGATATAAACAGAAGTCTAAAATAATATTATATTTATTCTTTATATACCACAGCCCCACAAAAAAAGTGTCTTGGGCTAAAAACGAGACCCATAATTTTCTGTGGATTTTGACCCAATAATCACGAATCTGAAGGAATCATTTTTATTAGGTGCGCAACTAAGTTACCTCTGTTTTTTTTATGAAAATGCAACTTCATTGTGAAAAAATGGTTACAAATGAATCATTCAAAGTATTGCCCATCGTTAGCTACAACTTTTGCCCATCTTTCTGGTAGGGCTCGAATATCGTTACGGTAAAAGTGTTCATCTTTTGAGGCTATCAACGAATCAAGACATTTTTCGATGTCTTCATATGAGCGGAACTGCTGATCAGCCAGACCATATGCCATCAACCGGAACAAGTAATAATCGCGCAGCGAAATGTCTGGGGAATACGGCGGGTGGGGTAGGAGTTTCCATTTGAGCGTTTCCAGGTAGGTTTCAACGGGTTTGGCAACGCGAGGCCGAGCGTTGTCATGCTGTGGAATCACTTTTTCGAGCCTCTGCTCGTATTGTGGCCGTTTTTCGCGCAGTGCACGGCTCAAACGCATCAATTCGGCCGAGCCCACGACGTAGAAGCATGACCGGGCAGTCCCTAGACTTTCTTCTCTTTGGGTTGGTGCAATGACTCCATTTTTCATCACCCGTCACGATGCGATTAAGAAAACACTTTCTTTTTTGCCGCGATAGGGCCAGGAACCCTAACGCGAATAAACAAAAATCGTATTCCTCGAATGTGTAACTCTGATATCACAAAACATGATTGTAATAAGAACTCGGATCTAATATGCTACGTATATGGCAAATATGAAGTACAAAAAAATCGGCGGATGATGAATGATGAAATCAAGGATGTGTATGAACGTTGCTTCAGCCTCGAAATTACGAACCAAGATAAAACTTGGGTTCCACACTCAATATGTAGTGAAAGTTATAAAATTTTTTTGTGATAGTTGGCGACGAAGATGAAAAAGAAACTGATGATACCTCTTTTTCGAATGATAAGGAATCAAAGAAACCTGAAACATTTGTACAGAACGAACTGAATGATCTTGTCAGAGATCTTGGAGTTTCGAAAGATAAGTCAGAGTATCTAGCAACAATATTAGAATAAAAAACTTGCTATTCAAAGCAGTAATTGCTTCCTTTATTGGGACCGAGAAAAATGTTTTCGTAACTATTTTTATGTCGATAAAAAATCTTCATTAGTTTTCTGCTATGACATTGAGGGTTTAATGCATGAGTTGAAGCCAAATTGTTATAAGATGAAGAATGGGGACTTGTCATCGACTCATCTACTTGGAGCTTAAAAGCAAGTTTACTTCACAACTCGAATGTTAACGCTTCTGTTCCAGTCGGGCACTCTCTCACAATGATAGAAGAACACGATAATATCAGAATTTTGCTAGAATAAATAAAATATGCTAATCATCAGTGGAAAATTTCTGGAGATTTAAAGATTGCGACAATCCTACTTGGGCAAAAAAGAGGGTTTACGAAGAATCCTTGCTTCTTGTATTTCTGGAACAATCGATATCACGAGAAACATTGCAAACAAAAAAAAGGCCCACAAGAAACCTGGTTCGAATAATCTTATTAAAGAGTCTTTAGTAGATAGATCAAAAAATTTTCCCCCGCCTTTTTATATGAAACTCGGTTTGATGATGCAATTTGTGAAAGCTTTAGACAAAGAAGGAGATTGTTTCAACTACACGGAAAAAAATTTGGTAGAAATGCTGCACTACCTCTGGTGCTCCTGCGCCACTGCACTGGAGGGCAACTGCAGCGCTCTTCATAGGTTAGCAGGATTACTTTTTTGTGGACTAACTGCTTTCCCACAATTGCGGGAGAGCTGCTGCCCCACAGGAGGGAATGCTGCGGCGAGTCATATAAACTGATATTTGACTATACTTTTCAATGGAAAATCCAATTGTTTTGATATTTCTGAAATTTGTACATTCGCCTGCTTTTGCATTTGTCTGCCGATGCGGTGCAACTACACTCCCTACCGAAAGGAGCGCTGTGTTCCTTCGACGTAAGTCAACTGCTCCCCCAAAAAGGGGCAGCTGCTCACCCACAGAGGGAACGCAGAATACCCAAATGCATAGTCGCACAACTCTCCTCCGCTAAACGCAACAGCTTCACCGCTAGGGGCAGCATCTGCGCCAAATTTTTTTCCGTGTATATTACGCGAAAGTTTCTCCACATTTCACCTGCAAAACTGAAAGCCGGCATTCTTGATGGGCCACACATTCGAAAGCTACTGAAAGATGACATTTTTATTACAAAAATAAAAAAGTATGGAAGAGCAGCGTGGAATAGCTTCAAAAATGTTGTAGACAATTTTTATGGAATAAAAAAAGTAAAAATTATAAGCAATTGGTGGCTACATTAGTTAAGAATTATGAAAAATTAGGGTGCATGATAAATTTAAAATTGCACTTTTTGGATTCTCATCTTGACTATTTTCCTGAGAATTTGGGCGATTGCAGTGAAGAGCAAAGTGAAAGGTTTCATCAGGATATAAAAGAAATTGAGCGTAGATACCAAGGAAGGTGGCATATCAATATAATGGCCGGCTATCGTTGGACAATCAAAAGAAACATGCCTTAAAATAAATAAAAAGGAACAAGAGCGCCGATAAAAGTAGTTCTGAAAGTAAAAAAGCTCGCCACTCCAAGTAGCGTTTTATGTTAATGAAATACACTTCCATTCGAAGTTTTATTGTAATTATGACACACTGCTTTCTAGACAGTGCCTACGATCTAACAAAATGTTCCGAAGTTGCTGCTGAATTTAACTTGTTTAAGGGGCACAACTAGTTTGAAATTTTGAGAATTTCGATTTTTTTTTTCTTTGCATTTTTTAACAGCCCAGCAGGCGCTTTTCGAAGAAGAGGAAGATGAATTGTATGGGCCTGGAATAGCAGAATAGCTCTAGGTATGATACTTTAAAATTAATAACAATGAAATCAGTACATTTATCTTTAAACGCGTTTTTCTCAAAACTACATTTTTCAAATTTGCTGCAGCTGTAACTCGAGAACATATCATCCGATCGACTTGCGTCTTTTTTTAGCTTATTTATAATTTTGCCACGCCAAAAAACATCAGATTTTTTACCAAAATTTCAATTTTTTTCAAAACTCCGCCATTTTATTGCATTTTAATTTTTTTTTACAATCGAGAGTCATTCTATGGGAAATTTATTCCAATTTGATTAAATTTTTTTTTTTCTTTTCAGGCACTGTGAAGGCGACAATCACTGCAGCAGTTGCGGAACTTTTTTTTTTATACTCAGGAGATGGTGGATAACTTGCTGAAAATCGAATATTTTCATTTGAAAACATTACTGTGTATTCATTATTTATGCACAAATATATTTGCAAAATTTTAAAACATTCGATGTAATACTTTTTTTTTGAAAAATTCACAAAAATCACTTGTTTTTCAGGCGGTCAAACTAGTTGTACCCCTTAAGGGGGGTTTCTGCCTTGTGCGGTCAAAAAAATCGATTTTTTTTCGTGTATTTTCGGATTGATATATCATTTTAGAATACGCTCCTATAATTTAAAGTTGAGAGCGGTGTCAAGCTTTATACGGTGTCACTTTATACTGAAGCAGAACTTTAAACGCGTTTTTCTCAAAACTATATCAAAATCGCATAATTTTTTCATTTTTTTTTTCGAAATCCTAGAACCGGCCAAAGGCAAAAGTATGCAAAGTAAGAATATATTTCATTTTTGTGTTTAAGGTCATCTGAAACAGCGGCAGGACTTCCGAGAATGGGAAAAATTCGTTCGGCGCGCCACCATTGCTCAATGCCCCCCCCCCCCCCCCCTTTGCATATTTCTACTGAAAACTTTTTGTACTTTTACAATAAACTTGTACCTACAACTGAAAAAAAATTTCAAGTGCTTATCTTAAATACGTTCCCCAAAAAAAATTTCTAAAAAAAGCACGTTTTTTCGGCCGCACAAAGTAGAAACCCCCCTTAATGTCGCAGTCACGTTCGAAAAACGTGAATAATGGCATTTTCAGTTAAATGTTCTCAAAATTCGAAAATTTTTTAGGTTATGTGAAAACTAGGGACAAGAAGATAAAACGGCCTTTAGATTCGTAATCAGCGGGTCAAAATCCACAGGAAATGATGGGTCTCGTTTTTAGCTCAAGACACCTTTTTTTTGTGGGTCTGTGTAATGATTCGGGAGTTTATTACATTTATTACATTTTTTTTACGTATATTACGTTTTTGATGTAATATACGTTGAAATCGTAGTTAAGCGTAACTTTATATCCCTGATTAGGATTTAGTATAAGTATAGGTATCGCACGCATACATAGATAAATGTATTTAGATATGCATGAATTCATGTGTGCTTGTAGAATGATTGTTATGGGACTCTGGCTAACTTTGAGATGTTAAAAAACAATATAAATGAAGAAAAGCATGAAGGTGAGAGTAAATTTCGCATTGTAAGACTCCCAAACATAAGGAGGTCGGAGGGTTTTGAATTGTAGAAGTCTGTCTCGTGGAAGTCTGTCTTGTGGAATTTCGATCACGGGAGTGGAAAGCTTGGAAGAGTAGTATTCGTGTATTATGATGGAATAACAAGAAGAAATATTATCTCTGTCGCTTTCTTCGTTCGTTGCGTGCGAAATAAAATACAAATGCGCACACCATTTAGCCATGTTGTTGGCTGAAAATTTGAAAGTGGAAGAAAAACTAGACAGGCGCGCCCAGAAGAATGTAGGTAGCTCGCGCTTCTCATAGAGGTAACTCTACAAGGAAAATTGAGACTGTGAAATAAGATCAATCGAAACAGAAAAAATTAAGAAGGAAGATGAATGAAGAATAAATTGCAATTACAGTTAGGGTAAGATTGAAAAATACTTGAATTATGCGAAAATACATTCAAAAGACAGTCGTCGAAAATTCAAAGGCGGTTTTGAAATAAGGAAATTTTACATTTTCAAAACTATGCTGTATACTTCCGAAAATCCTAATAAGATTTTCTGTAAATTTTCAAAAACATTGTAATAAGCTGCATGCCTGGGAACTTGCAAAGATGTTCCTGAAATTAACTTTTAACATTTTATTAAATTATCAATGTTTTCAGTTCTTGAAAATAGTTGGCTGGTGGAAAAATATTTAAAGATGGTTTATGGAACACGGAAAAGAAGAAAAAGGAGAACAAAATAGAGATCAAAGAGAAGAAGAAAAGAAGGAACTGAAACGGGAAAGAATAAAGTAAAATGGACGAAGAGAAAGACGAGAGGAAAAATAAGGAATTAAGAAAGAAGGGATGCTGGAAGAAAGAAAGAGTGAGGGTAGTGGAGGGGGAGAGAAATAAGAGATGAGAAATAGTAGAGATAGAGAAAAGAGTTAAGAGAGACAAAACAACCCTTAGTGTCTGGCGGCATGCAAGTGGAAACAAGTGACAGGCTACTTCCGAACCCACTCGAGCGTTTTCTTCTCGCAACCCCATCGATATTCACCGCGACTTCTTCTAAGGAGAACTTGCCTCAAAACTTTAACGGTTGAACATTCCCGAACCGGAAGTCTTAAGTCCTGTGGAGACTGGAGTTGCATCCATCCTAGAAGCTAGTAGTTCTCATTATTTCTTTTATCGACTCAATTCCTTCTTACATGATGAACGCCTTTTTGATTAACCTTCTTGGTAAAATGTACTTTAGAGATGGCCCATATCAAACATGAGAGTTTAACAGAGTTCAGCTAAGTTTAGACATTTTTAGGGAAATGGCGTCTATCATAGGTGAGAAAAATTTGACACAACAAATTCCAATGAAAATTACTGTCCTAGGAATTAGCGCTCAAATTAAAAAGGTATCCTCGCGAAGAAAATCAGGTCAAGATAGGATTATTTATACCCATAGAATGTAAGCTCGATGCAATTCAATGAAGATAACTGTGAGATGAGCAAAAGAGCTTTTCTCCTCATCGTTTAATATACTTCAATGGTTTATTGTTGTGGGCAAACGTAATTTTATAAGGGGGAAAGGTTTTCTTTGTTTGCTGAAATCAGTTGGAAAATCTGGAAACTTATTCCTATGATTTTACTTTACAATTTTTTTACAGGGTAACTATCATCATTTTCTGAATAATTGTTCGAAATATAATTTTTTTTTCCTATTTATACTTACAAACTCTTTCAGCATATAAGAACTCGTGAAGTGGAAACTCACCTGAAATAAAAAGAACAATATTTTTATTAGTTACGTATTTGCATGAATAAAAATTCTATTTTTTCGCTATAATAAATAATATGAATAATTCAATGTTTATTCTAAAAATGAACATAGTAAATATCAAACTGAGGAGTTACTTTAATACTTCCAAAATAGTATATTATGTTGCTAGGAGTTGAGGCACGCGTTTTCGGGCAAGTACCGATGTATTCAGGCCGAGTCGTAACCGAACGCGCGCGCGCGCGTGCGCAAGGTGGAGACGATATGTATAAATATAGTACTTACTCGATGGAAAATTTGAAATTGCGTACATATATATTAGTCGTACCTAAAACGTAGGCTTCGGACGTGAGGAACAAAGCAGGATCTAAGAAACAAAAACAACCTAACGCTTACATAAATATTGGGATGTTAAATAAGTTCTCGATGTGTTCCAACACATAGCGTTACCAGAACTGCGTGTGTGTAGTTCAAGATGGTAACACATCTATAAAGAAGTACTATAAGCAAGCTTGAAATTTAGTGTATGTCATTCCACCAACGTGCAAACACGTTTTTTTCCTAGTGTTAAACATACCGAATTTCGTGCCAAAAAAAGAGTATTTGCGGGGATTTTTACTGCACTACTTTATTCCATAAAAATCTGTAGCTGAAGCACACAGAATTCTTGTCTAGACTTACGACAATCTAGCTCTGTCGGAAACAATATGCGAAGATTGGATTAGACGCTTCAAAAATAATAATTTTGATGTTGAAGATAAAGAACGCTCTGGCACACCGAAAAAGTTTGAAAAAGTCTGACTCATGTCAGATGGTAGTTCAACTTTCAGAATGCAAACAGCTGCTTCAACGATAGAAGAGGAAAGGTTTTTTGCATCGTATCATGACAGGTAGAGATAAGTGGATACACTACGATAATCCTAAGCGTAGAAAATCGTGGGCTAAGCCCGGTCATGCATCAACATCCTCGGCAAAGCTGAATATGTATGGTTCCAAGCTTTTTTCTGTATTCGGTGGGATCATTTGATTTTAATTCATTATCAACTGCTCAAACTGAATGAAACGATCACAGGAGATCACCATCGACTACAATTAATGCGTCTGAGCATAACATTGAAAGAAAACGGCCGCTATACGAACAGAGACACGGTGAAGTGATTTTTCAGCGTGACAACGCTTAGACACATTTTGCAAAATCGGTGAAAACCTACTTGGGACGGCTTAAATGGGAAGTCCTATCCCACCTACCGTAATCGCATTGATCAATCTTGGAACCGATCATTTTTTATGTGAAGAGGATTATATCGAAGAATAAAAGAAACTCTTGTAAAGGAATGTTTTTTTCATTTCGAGTCCGGAGACTTTTCACCCCATCTAGTAGACCCAAAACAAATAGTCTAACAGTCTAAAATTACATGATCTAGACTACTAATTGACTGCAGAATTAAGCGAAATTATTCGATCAGCAAATTTTTTTCGGAATAAATTCAACTTTTCATTCGCTGTGTGCCATGTGGCGCCATTCTGTTGAAACCACATATCAATATCAATTTCCATTTTTCTCCATGTATTATTATGCGATTTCCAAATCAAATTAAAGTCTGGAACATGAGAAAAATTAATGAAAACTCCAAACATCTGTAAATAGGAATCTGATACAAAAATTTGCAAAGAATTGAGAATAATTTTTGAAAAATTTCGGAACTACCATATGTAGTAATATTCTGGAAAAGAATCAAGTGAAGCTTCCTTAAACTCAGTTAAAAAAATATGATAAACAATTTTTCGAAGATCAGGAAATATTTTTAAAAGTAATCATAAAATATAACAGTAATGTCTCGAAAGGAGTCGACTTTAGGAAAGCAAGGAAAGCAAGTTCCAGTGAAATTCAATACTGGGCCAAGGAAAAATTATACAGATTTGAATTACACTTGCATACATTAGAAATTAAACGGACATAATATAGAATTAGAAAGTACATTTTTTTCTGAGCTGATGATAGAAAAATCAGATTTAAAAAGTAACGAAGGTGGCTGGAATCGAGCTTGAGTCTCCGACGCAAAAACGGATATCTTCATTCTCCTAAACTGGATAGAGAAAATCATTCACAAAATATTCTAAATCATTAAAACTAATATTTTATTCACTAATGCAGTCATAGGCTGTGCATTGGCGAGTACGCTATCAGACCCGGGAGTTAGTTTTAGAATTTCTATATACCAAGAAACTGAACCCTTTACTTTTTAAAGGAATGAAACATTCAAAACGACAAGTGAAAGTATTCAGTAAGATTCTTCTAAGATATTCAGTACTATACTTAATATAATTTTGAACTAATTCCTAATTATTACTGAAAAAATAATTAGTGAACTGTTTTAGAACTTTTAGTTTCAGTTCCGGAATTATTATCATAATGCGACATTTTTTATTTGTATTATATGCACTGATAGAAAGAAATAGTCGCTACAACCATGTTTATGATCAATTTAACCTTATTTGATTACTGACATAGACACAGCAATATTGGATGTGTATTTTGACCATAAGATTATAACTGAATGAACATGAGAGAATCAACCATATTATTGGTTTCTATAGCAATATTTATTGTTCACCTTCCCATATTACATTTCTGATTCCACCAGTTTCACTTACCATACTTCAATTGCCGTGTTTAACATGCTGCATAGTTCAGAGAGACATGTTGTATTACAAATACAATTAAATATTCTTAATCTACAGCGGAATGGTTAAATCTCCCGAACTGATTTTATCAGTGTAGGTATTTCCACGTGTGATGGACACTGAGTATGAAGACATTGTTTTTAGATAATACATAAAAGGAATAAAAAAAGGAAAAAAAAAGAAAAAATAATGAAATAATTTCGACTGAAAAATTGATTTTTAAATAGATTATCGTGGAATTTGTAATTTGTAAAATGTTCAAGATTCTGAAAAAAAAAACATAAAACCTTAAAAGCTCACTGGGGCACTGAAAAAAAAATTCGTCGATACAGACATAATTGTGGTTCCTTGACCTATATTATATTGGAGATCTACCGAAAACCAAGGTTTGCTTGTATCAGTTCAGCCTGTATGTGTATTCAAACCATATGAATTACTATTGCAGCAATATTTTTGGTTAACTGTCAAATATATTTTGTTGAATTACTTAAAAACATTAAGCTATATTCATGTGGCTGATAAATCCTAAGCATTTCTTTTAGTGGGGGTAGGATTTTTTTCAATCCTGTGAGTGACAAAATTTGAAAACCTCAGCTGAGAAGCAAAAAATTGAATTGCATGCATAAGATTTTCAAATAACGATTTATTCCAGAACAATTTAAAGATTATAGAATATTCTCGAATCACGCCTTTATACAATAATCGCATCTATGGTAAAAGGCGATCAATGCTGTATGGTCGATGGTCGCGATGCGAAGATATATATTCATTACTCGAATAAGACGATTGGTTTCAGAGAAGATTGTCGTGCGTCGCTATTTTGGCAGAGCACTGTCATTTAAGCAGCTTAAAATCTATCTATTGTGCTGTATAACCAGGAATAAATCCTGAGCTATTGGTAGGTAATGCTACCTTCTCGCTTTCCACTACATTTCACTAGATTCATTGGCTTCAACAGTAGGGAAGTGTATAGCTCTATCAGGACGAAAGCAATCGTCTTAATGTCGGAAATAAGAGCATGTCCCAGTATTACAGCAAAAAAAAATTATTATTATATTGTTTGGTTTTGAAACGTATACTTATGCCGTAATTTATAAATGCATGATTTTCATTTAATTAGATTATAATTTAAGGAGAACAAAATTTCTAGTGCTTAATCCTTCTTATCTAAAATCGATATTCGCAAATAGTTTCACGAAGCAAAATGAAGGTAAGGAAACCTTAGTAATACAAAAAATTGTCAAGTTTATTTATTAATTCTTATACGTGAATTTGAATAAAAATCATTTATACCATTATCGGAATATGAAAATATGAATCTGAGCTACGGATGTTCCACAACTTTTCTCACAGAATCTTGTTGTTAAACCGCCAATTCAGCGAAGGATATATCATGAACTATGTAACCAATTTGTTCTAAATTATTATTAAAGTTGTGGAACCTCCGTAGTTCAGATGACAGAGCATTCGATCGGCAATCGAAAGGACTTGGGCTCGATACCCAGCGGAGTGGAAGCGTTCCTTTTTTCACAGAAAATTTCTTCAAAAATTATATTAAAAAATTTCCATCTAGTCTTAGGAGACGTTAAATTAGTTCTAAATTGCAGGTTGGTAAGATCGATATAGTAGAGTTCTGCTGTCACGTAGAGTGATACATACTCTTCTAATGATCGACATGATCGACTAAAATAATTTAGAACAAATTGGTTACATAGTTCGAAAGTTGTAAAAGTTTTTCCTAAAATAAGGCCAGGATACAGTAGTATTGATTATTCTGTAATAACTCACTGCAGAAGTACTTGGTTTTCAAAAACTTTATTAATTAAGTAAACAATAACTGTAGAGTACTGAATCATTAGACTTTCAGTTTTTTATATTTGCACTAAAGCACATTCCAATACGATAAACTTTTACAAAGTTGCAAAAAGGGTCAATTTTTGACCAATGACATGGTTTGAATGTGCCAGTTCTTTTTTAAGGTAAAAGGACATTTATTTCTTTGGTCATTTCAGGACCTTTTTCCGCAATCAATGTTGATATGCCCACGGCCTCTGATAAAACTCACACTTCTACTCGTTTGTCGAGCAATAGTCAGGCTATATTAATATGCGAACAAAGTTACTCTTCAAACAGCCCTCGTATTGTCTTGATTCAAAATAATGGAGCCAAAAATATTACTTTTTTCAGTGATTTTTTTGACTTAAAAAAATCTTTCTTCATTGTAAAGAAAACCTATTAAATAGGATGTTCTGAAAAACCCTATATATTTCGTTCACGCGTACCTCATTCGCATTTTTTACATATCAACAGCTCTACTTAGTCATAACTGAATATACAAGGCGAAAGTCAATAAGACCTGTATGGAAACATAATGTGACAACCTTACGTCCTAATTGAGTCATATTAAGACCGCTTATTCCAAATGGTCTGATCAGTTCCTTACTTGGACTAGATCAGATATTCGTAGTTAAAGAATGATGCGAATATTTCTAGACAGTCTGATCAGTTTCTGACTTGGATTCGAGCACACCAGCATGATTAGAAATTCATCTGAGATATTTTATACAGTCTGTTCGTTTTCTGATCAAATCCGTAACTTGTTGCATTATGAATATATCTTCGAAAGGTTGTCTAAATAGTCTGATAAGAATCTGATAAAACATGCATGATAGATTTATATGTTTGAATATCTTTATAAACAAATTTCATTCAATCTCTTACTTTATTTTTGATGCATAGAAGAAAAGAAGTTTTAATATTATAAAATCACTACATTATATTCTTACATCCAGTATATTACAACTGTCTTAATACTATCTGTAGCGAAAATAACACTAGTCCGACGAAGAACCCTCCGAATCAGGAAAATCATTTTCCTCTGAACATAATAGTCGAAGCGTATCAAACGGAAAATGAGTCGAAACACGTGAAAATAAATTAAACTTCAGGGTGTCAACCTTTTCTTCTTATTCAACAATTGTTCATTGTAAATAAATCAATTTTGGCCCAATATGCGTAAATTAAGGCGGATGAATAACAATTAACAATATTTTTAATCAAATTATGACGTGAAACGACAAATTTTCTGTTCTGATAGTTTCTAAGAGCTTTCAAAAGTTTCTAATATTTTTTAATATTAACTTGACAATTTAACTTGTCTTAAATATACATCTTATAGAAATAATTGGAGTCACAGCTGATTGAATGGTTGGAACGTCATCGTAAAAAGCTACTTTCATTGCAGTTTTTAGTTTTGGGAACAGAAAATAGTCACACGGTGATAGATCAGGCGAATACGGAGGGTAGTCCATGACACAAATCTGTTTCTTCATAAAAAATTCGTTGACTATTATGGTCTTGTGAGGTGGTGAATTTAACTGATGTGGAAGAAAACGTGCAAAGACCTTTCTTTTACCCAAATCTTCAGTTTATATTGTGTAGATTTTACAGTCAGATGAATTTAATTCTTCTGCCAGCATTCTCACAGTGAAATTTGCATCGATAGCGATTATTTCACGTACTTTTTCCACTAACTCAGCACGATTTGATGCTTCTCGTCGTCCAGGTCTTGGATCATCATTTAAATCGACACGGCCATTTTTAAATCGTGTAAACCACGTATAAACTTGAGTACGACTCATACAATCACCACCATAAACTTTTTTCATCAATTCGTATGTCTCAGCGCTGTTTTTTTCAAGTTTAACTCAAAATTTTATATTTGCTCTTTGTTCCATTTTTGTTTTGTAACATTAGCACACTTTTTCTTTTATTGAAATGGCTGTAACTTTCACATCTGTCATCCGATTTACATAAATTTAGGTGCGTTTGAAAGAGGATGAATGTATCTTTTTAATGTTGCAAATTTTCAATAGATGGCGCTACATGTTGTATGATTTAAATATAAAGTTCGGTTATTTTTGGGACACGCGGTGTATGTATAGCTCTGGTTGCCGTGAAACGTCATATTACAGCTCGAGACGTATAAGATATCCGTCCCCTTCGGTAAATAGGTGCGCTTTAAGCAGAGAAATATTCATTCCAGTATCCTTCACATTGCAGTCTTAACAACAGCGCAACGCCGAAAACAACTACATTTCTGGGGGCTTTACAGAAAAGGTCGCCAAAAAACGCAAAAGTCCTTGTGATATTCTTAACATATATTTTATGTTTAAAATAGTGTTGAGTGTGTACATTCCAAGGACGCGTGTGAATGTCGTAATGTAACAAAAAGTATAAAAATAGTGATGATCGCAGGAGATCCCAAAATTTTGTACAGTGAAGAGTATTACAAATGTTATCAGGATTCGAAATCAATAAAGACTTGCTGCAGAATGCTGCAGACCTAGCTGTGGGAACCGAAAATTGCATGTCGTGACAATATTGTCTTAAAACCACTGAAATTTTCGTAACTCTGTATTATTGATATTGCATGTCAACTACGGTTCACAAAATTTTGATTCACGGTTCTTTGATAATTGAATGGTTCCTACTTCCTAATGGACATATCTCGGAAGACGCACAAGAAGCCCGCAACAAAGGCATTAAAAAATATCGCGAATGTCTTGCTCGAGAAAATTCAAGAACAGCGACCATGCAAGACATTTTCAATCGATTCCTCTTAAATTCAGATTCGTACATATCGAGCATCGGCAGGGAGTATTCGAAAAAAGGAAAAAGTTTATCACCAGAAGTCTTGCAACTGTTGCTTTGTTCGTGATAATTCTCGCTATAAGTATGGTTTGAATGAATCGATAGAATGTTCTACTGACGAATCAGAATCCGCAACTTTTGACGACGGCGATGATGAAAATTCTGAGTAAAAAATATTATATGTACATTGTTTGTATTTTCATTGTATATAGCATGAAAATTCGTATTAAATGCATTATATAAATTTTTTTCGAAATTATCTCAAATTTTCCCATCACTTTAAGTAATCTATTTTGATTATTCTAAATTTAATCGATGTCGCCACTAGTATTGGCTATTTTTTGCTTGTCAGGAAACTTTTTATTGAGACAAATGTTTTAAAGTACTTTGCCATTGTATTATTAATTAAGACTTTAAGAAGAAGATAATGAGTGTTCTATTTAAAATAAATCTTTTATCAAATAAAATAATATTTTTGCAACTGGTTTATAGGTAGTTTATAGATAGTATAGTATCTTGCTGTTCCAGATATCCTGAAAAATCGCTGGATTGGTTTACAATACACAGGGTGATTTCAGAAAGAGATGTATTGCTTATGAATACCCTCGCGACATTTTGATTTACGATCTCGTCGCTCGACATTGGTGACATGGCACATTGGTATAAATCACATATAAATCAACTTTTTATCTTATAGTAACTAGCTGGAACATACCAACCTGCAAGTTTTCCCTGTTACATTAATGTCTGTACACAGAAAAAGCTAGAACTTCTATTTTCTTTTAGTTCTAACAGAATGTGCTGTTAATTTTTGAATCAAAAATCAACAAAACCTCAAAAGTTCACGATTTACTTTATTTTTTGGTACTGGTTGATACTAGAGAGTTTTCTTGTGATTTCTTCTTTCAATCGGTCCAATAATGAACAGTGATAGTCGCTGTTGATTTTATTTCCTTTTTCCCAACAGTTGATGGAAAATATGCCACTGGAATCCCAAAAAAGAGAAGCCACAACCTTTCAGCCGATTGCTGTGTGTTTGCACGCTTTGGTGCAGTCCCACCTGGTTCTACCCACTGTTTTGCTTTCTGTTACGATTCTGGTGACAACCGCTTGGATTGCGGTTAAAAAGGTCTAAACAACTCACTGAATCACGAACTCGTTGGCGTTTTTGATCAGTTGTTAGCAAACGCGGCACTCATTTTGCGGTTAGCTTTCTCATGCCCAAATCCTTATGCAAAATTTCAACCACAAAACCCAATTGAACTTTCTAGTCCATGGATTTGAGTTTGCTAGGCTTAGTCGTTATTGCAACAAAATATATCATACGCATCATTAAACGGGATAGTCTGGTTCTAAAATATTTTTTAAACAAATCGTGATTGGCTATCGAGTCCTAAGTTTATAAATCAAATAAAATTTGTAATGCCAAGAGCATTTGAAACTAAACTTATTTACATACGGAAAATCGACCTCAAACTTCCAATAAACAGATTTTGTTTAAACTTTGCAAATCCGTGTTCGCCTTGTTCACGGATTTGTGCATTTATTAATAAACTTGATTGTTTATTGCTTATGTATGACGATGGATGCACGATTTCAATCACATATGATTGCACTGCACTAAGGTGAACCTAGACTGTAGCACTCTTTTTCACAACCCGACGACGCCACTGGTATATTTAACATGCAGTAGAACAATCAACCTCGAAGGATTAATGTTTATTGTATAAGGACAGTAATTTATAATACTACCTCCTTGAAATAAAAAAAACAATTTTTATAAGGCCTTGTTTATTTCTTGACGAAATCAAACACAGTTATTAAAAAAGCAAGAGAAACTTAACGTAATGAGTTTACAATTATGCGACTGGTGCGTTATGGATGTGTTAATCCTGTACGACCACCAGTGCATCGAGTTCAATTTGCAGGAATGGAGTCAACAAGTGACTGGAACACAAAACTACACAGCAAGGACAAACTCCGAAAATATCTCGAGCAAACCAGGCTTATTGATGGGCTTAGTTGGATGAAGCCTGCTGGGTCTTTGGGAAAGGATGAGGCAAGGCATGAAGAAAAGCCGGCCTTAGTGCTGGTAGGACCTGATCGGCAACGTCGAAAAGGATTGGACAATCCTGATTGAGCCTAGCATACCATCAAAACCTGTTCTCACGTGTGGAGTCATTCCAACGGAAGGACTGAAGTGCCTGCACAGTCCAATGCAAGAAGCTTTTCACTCTCGAACAACTAAAGAGAGCGGGTAGAAGGCTCAAAGACAATACGGTGCCAGGAATTAACGGCATGCCATATGAGACCATCAAAGAGGTGATCGCGATATACCCATACATCCTTCCAGAAGCCTTTAACTTCTGGATTCGAAGGACGGGAGGAGGAACTCTTGGAGGGCTGGAAAAAGCAGAGGTTGGTCCTTCTCAGAAATGGACAGAAGCCTCTGGATTAAACTTCATCTTATAGATCAATATTTCTATAGGACATAATTGGAAAATTGCTAAAGGAAATGATTCTGCAAAAACTTCGAAGTCACATGGTAGGCGAGAACAAATTGTCAGAGAACAGGTTCGGCTTAGATAATGTACAAGATGAAGAAGCCGGTTTTTCACGACTTCTTCCCACTATAAAACGGAGATATGATAGCATAAAAAACCAGATTTAATTTACACCCGCATTGTGGTAAATTTACCTAAATCTGTCAAAAATTCAATATTTTTACAGCATTTTAGTTCAACTCAGCCAGTTTTCATTGCCCTTTATACCAGTGTACTATGTCGCAAACATAATATTCCGGCTAGCGAATAACCAATTCTTTTTTTGTTCACATTGTTTTGTCTTTATGAATTTTTTCTCACAACGTAAATTTTGAATAATTGTGTTTACCCCTGTCTACCTTATTATGTTACTATGACTACAGTGAAATACATGAATTCTAATTTATTTGAAGATATTAAAATTGAGTAAACAAATAGTTGTTGTACTTTGCATTTCAATTACGTATTTAGTCTTTGCGGTTACAGTCGCTGAATTAATTGTACGCTTAAGTTAAGTAAATTATTGTTTTATCCAACCAAATAAATTTTTCATTTAAATAACTATTCGGTAATTAAATGGGTTTGAATAATACAATAAAAGAAAATTCAAAAACACACATTTCATTTTAGAAATTATTAGGACAAAGGGACAGAAAGGCAACGGGAACACGGGAATGCTCCGAGCAAAAGTGGAGAACTGTTTGCTTTCATCTCCATGTCACATTTAACAAAATTTCCCCTTTTCGTACCTGCAAAGTTTGCCGATGTCAGCGAAAAATGATATCTAACATTTTAATAATCTGAACCATTCAAAATTCAACTGAGCTAAAAGCAGTGAAAAATGACTTACTGCACAGATAAAAGTGAGTGAATGATTTCAATTCAGTAAGATTTCATTTCAATAAGATTTACTTTTATTAGAAGATTTTAGTCTAGAAAGCACCTTCGATTATTAAAATTTTAGAATGCAATAGGTTGTAATACTTAAGTTAAAATCTAATTCCTAGATATTTTTCAGTGCATGGAATTATTGCATTTATTAAAAGACAATATGAGAATAGAAATACTGATTTAAGATAATGTTGTTCAAAGATTATAGATTTTATTATTGTTCAAAGACTAAGATACTAAAAAGAAGAGAAAATCACGGAAAACTTCAAATATTAAGAAATGTAGTTAATTATTAATGAACGAAAGATAATACAAGTAAATTGTTAGCAATCACCTCAAATTTCAATTAAATATCCGATATGTAGGTCACAAAATGAGCTATTATTGCATGAATATTTTCTCAGAGAAAAGAAGATCTAGGTGCTTCTAGTCTGACATTTACATATATTACTGGTCAAGAAGGTACCTATATTTACTTCCTCCTTTCTTTTTTGCGATTCAAGATTCAGTCAAATAACACATCACTCAATAAGTTTCCGGTCTGACATATAGATGGCACCACTGTTGCCAATTTCATATAATTTCTGGATAGTACCAACCTTCAAACGCTAAATTTCAAAATTTCAAAATTTCATGCCAATCTGACGTTTATTTCAGAAGTTACAGAGGTTTTGGTGAAGCAATTGTTGTCATTTTCAAAACAATGGATAAAAAAGAGTTTTGAGTGTTAATCAGACATTGCTTTTTGATGGGAAAAAATACTGTTGAAACAAAGCAGTGGCTTGATAAGCGTTATGGGGAATCTGCACCAGGAAAATCAACAGTCATCGACTGGTATGTCGAATTTAAACGCGTTGGTACTAACACCGATGACGCTGAATGGTTTGGTCACCCAAAATCAACACTAGTTCCAGAAAACGTAACAAAAGTCCACAAAATAGTTTTTTGCGATCGTAAATTAAAGTTGCATGAGATAGCTGACACCTTAAAGATATCAGAAGGTAATGTGTTTACCATTTTTCACGAATCTTTGGGGAGAGGTAAGTTATTTTCGAAGTGGGTACCGCGTTTGCTCACACCCGACCAAAAACAACAACGCGTAGAGGATTCAGAGCGCTGTTTGGAGCTGTTCAAGCGAAGTAAAAAGGATTTTCTGCGTCGGTATGTGACAATGGATGAAAAATGGATCCACTACTACACACCTGAAACAAAAAGATCGTCAGCTGAGTGAACAGCAGCTGGTGAAAGCCGTCCAAAGCGACCAAAAACTCAACAGTGGTATGGAAATGTTATGGTATTTGTATTTTGGGACGCGCATGGTATTTTGCTTGTCGTCTATCTTGAGAAACGTGAAACCATTAATAACGACTATTACATAGTATTACTGGATCCATTGAGCGCAGAAATTAAGAAAGAACGGCCTCACATGCAAAAGAAAAAAGTGCTGTTCCACCAAGCCAATACACCGTGCCACAAGTTCATGAATACGATGGTTAAATTGAATGAATTAAGCTTCGAATTGCTTCGTAACCCACCATATTCTCCAGATTTGGCCCCCAGCGACTACTGGCTCTTTTTGGACCTGGAAAAAATGCTCCAGGGAAAGAGATTTGGCTCCAATGAAGAAGTGATTGCCGAAACTGAAGCCTATTTTGAGAGCAAAGACGAATCATTCTACAAAAAAGGCATCGAAAAGTTAGAGAATCATTGGAATGAATGTATTACGCTTGAAGGAAACTATGTTGATGAATAATGTCGAATTTCTCAAAAAAACTGTGTTTTTCATAGTTAGACCGGAATCTTATTAAATTATGTGTTATAATAGAAATAATACCTTCTCATATGTAGTGAGAACGCGAAAAATTCTACTCGTCTGGTCGAACACAATAAGCTTGTGATAAATTATGCACATGATAGTGACAATGGGAACGCCGATGCAAAAATATAGTAGCTAATTGTTAATAATCATTTCACATGATTAACGCTCCACTTCGAAAAAGTAGGAATATGCGGATGTAAATTAGCAAATATAACAAACATTATTCATGGCATTTAAGGGGGTCCACCTGTGTGCCAGCGGTACTTCAAGCGCTTTTTCAAGAATTTTTTTTCGGAAAAACTACTTAAAATTTTATAACGAATTATGCGTTATTTGAAGATTTATTTTTCTATTTTACTGCGTGATTTTTGCAAAAGTGGAATTTGAAGCCTAATATTTACTCAAGGCGTTGTAAGTGGCCTGCTCAAAAAGTGATGGTGAAATTGTGGGCAAGATTCTGCTCGGAATAGTTGTATAAAGCACGGAAGAAAAAAATCTCGTTATTTGATATTAAATGTTCGAGGTACACCGAAAAAAAGTTTTTTCAGAGAGTCAACTATCACCCATAATTAAGTCTAACCTAGTTGAAATAACACGGATTCCTGTTTAAGAGAATCACGTACATACAGTTGAACAAACCAATATAAACCTTGTTACAGAGAAATAAAGAATTCTAGTTCTATTAACAATTAAATTCAATTAATATTGCTATGCTGTTATTACAAAACTCCGCTGTAAAAAGAATATCTTCTGTATTTATTACTTTTTCACTGTGTAAACAAAAATTTATTTTTGTCAATAATTCTTTAAAATCCACTTTTATCAATATAAATTTTGCTCTACTAGATCATAAACGTAAAGTTGCTTATTGGTTATGTTTAATACATGCGCCTGAAAGGATCTGTTCGTCAAATCAACTTGCTTTCTTTGTTTTTCTTACTAAACTTGAACTTTGTCATTTCAACTAGGATTGCAAAGTTGGCGCCTGTCCTAACTAGGCAAAATAGTATACAGGTACAAGGAATTTTTTTCGGTGTACTTACCTAGGATTTTGTCAAAATTTTGAAAAATGATAAAATGGCGGTCTTTTTCCGAAAATTGATTGTTTTAATTCATTTTTTCGTGATGTTATGAGCTGTAAAAAATGTAAAAGAAAATTTCAAAAAACCGCTACGTGGGTACTTTGAGTAATCTTTGTACATTAATCAGTTAAAATATCTAAAATAAATACTATCAAGATATTTTGTAGTAATAGCTATCATAGTCGAAGAGCATCAATACATCGCGAAAATCGTGTTCCATCAGCAATTCATATTTTTATGCCCCGTCGGAATACCTCGTTTAGCTACAGAGCATGTAGGTATCCTCGCCTCTGTTCCGGGTTTACAAATACGAGTACCGCTTTTGTTATTATTTTTGTGAAACTCTTATCGCAAACCAGCGTCGCATTGTTCAGCGATATCGTCAATTAATGCGACTTTTTATTTGAGAGCGTCCGGCTCAGCCAGTGAATCCACACTCGTATAAGTAAGGCCTTGAAAAAGATGGACCCATTGTCGTAACCTGAAACCGCAAAACGCTTTTTGGAAACCAAACAAAACAAAGCAAAAAATAATTTTAATTCATTCTGGAAAGGGGGAAAAAATACTTTTTACATTCTCATCATGGATGAAAAGGTATTGGTTTTATGTGAAAAATGACTTTCGAAATTTTCATCAAATCTTTACGTTTTGAGACCCCCTGAGTCAGAAAAAATGGTTTTTGCGAAAGTGTCTGTCTGTAGTAGATCGTGTGCGGAATAACTCTCGATAGAA
Source organism: Diplolepis rosae (assembly GCA_030998225.1). Taxonomy (NCBI): domain Eukaryota; kingdom Metazoa; phylum Arthropoda; class Insecta; order Hymenoptera; family Diplolepididae; genus Diplolepis; species Diplolepis rosae. The sequence goes on along the minus strand of JAPYXD010000608.1, from coordinate 4,556,191 downwards.
TTATCAGATTAAATTGAGCTTTGGTACACTTTATCGGAGCCGAAAAAGTAAGGACAAGATCGTTAACCAGCCACATCCAATCAAAATTGAGGGATTGAGCACTACTTTTGTGTTTTTGAAAATAACTTTTTGAAAAAATCAAAAATCTCAATACTGGTTTTTGATAGTGCTCATAAGTCTCTACAAATTATCCTGATAACATTTTTTAATTAAATCAAAATTAGAAATGTTACAGCATATTCAAATTCGAAAAAAGTCAATATCAAAATTCCATTTTCCAGTTAAATTATACGAGATACGAAAAAACTTTATCATACAATATTATTTTCTACATAAAGACCTACAAATTTGAATTGTAACATTTTTTCATAAGATGCATATTTTTCTTTTTAATTAAAAAAAAAACTATTGAAAATCCAAAATTCAATTTTTTAACAATAATATGTAAAATACGAAAAAACCGTAAGAATACAAAGTTGTTCGTTTCAAAAAGATCTATAAATTTTGTCTAACGCAATTTCTGATAAAACATATATTTTTCGTTTCAATTCCAAAAAATACGGTTAAAATTCCATTTTTTAGACAAAATATGTGAGATACAAAAAAAAAACGTTTATATGGAAAATTATGTGCCTAAATGAGGTTTACAAATTTTCATTAAGACATTTCGGGACAGGATGTATATTTTATGTTTTGATTTTTAATATTAAAATAATTCGATTTTTTTCACCAAAATATGTGAGATACGAGATAAGCATTGTTCTGCAAAATCGTTTCCTTAAATAAAGTCTACGATTGTTTTTTCTTTTTTAGAGATTTGGAAGAAAATAAATTATTTTAATCATGTAATTTATTAAAAAGTTACTGAAATGTATACAGAAAATTGAGTGGGAAGCGCGAGTGTCATGATGAGAATATGTTCCTTAAGGCTGATAGAGCCTTAAGTAAATGGAATCTCCTGTTTCACTTAAATTAAAAAGAAATAGAGTGACTTTGAGAAAATGTGTAATTCACATCATCTGTAATATTATTATAAAATTGGTTTGAGCTTGAATATCAAATTATAATAAATAAACTTAAATGTATGCGAAGAGCACAAGACCGAGCGCGAAGCGCGAGGTCCAGAAAGAACTGATTAAACTTTCTTTTCAATCATTTTCATGAAAACTACACAGTGTACGAAACTTGTTTATTTAAGAAATCACAAAGAAAATTATTCAAAAAAAAATTTTAACGAGTATACTGAGAGACTTTTCGTTAGAGTAAAGAATAAAAATGATTTGAAATTTAGTAAATTATTTCTTGAATCAGGGCGGGGAATTTACGTTCAGACGAGGAGCGGGGGGTCAATAATCGATCTCAAAATTGCCGCACCTCGCCTTGCTTCAAGGATAAGCGACTGCTTGACTAGAACAACGGTGTCAGGCGGTGGATAAGGGTAGGGGGCGGCGAAGGAAGGAGCCCCTCCTGGAACACGAGACGACTCAGCAGGGAAAGACTTCGCGAACGCCTCGAAGAAACCAGGCTCATCGATGAGCTTGGTTGGGTCTGCCCTGCTGGGTCGTTTGAAGCTGCTGTGCGCTCGGTGAGGCAGGAGGTGGTCGCGGCTTGTGACTACTCGATGCCTCGTCGTAAGCGCAGGCAAGCCAAGGGTTCGATGTACTGGTGGAACGACCAGTTGGCAGCCCTACGTCGAGAATGCCTCGCAGCGCGGCGAAAATTCACCCGTTCAAAGGGGGATGCTATGCTGCACGAGGCATGGAAAGGGGCAAAAACAGCTTTGAGGCGAGGCATAAAGAAAAGCCGACTTCAATGCTGGAAAGACTTGATCGGTGAGGTCGAGAAGGATCCATGGGGTCTCGCCTTCAAAATAGTCACCAAGAGATTGGTGACTAGAAGAAAGACCCCGGGCCTGGATAATCCCGATCAAGTCAAGTACATTGTGCGAAGCCTGTTTCCACACGTGGAGCCGCTCCAAAGATAGGACCGAAGTTCCTGCGTGGTCCGGCGCGAAGAACTATTCACTCTCGAAGAACTAAAGAGAGCGGGTGGAAGGCTTAAGGCAAATACAGCGCCAGGTATCGACGGGTTGCCGAACGAGATCCTCAAAGAGGTGGTCGGGGCATACCCGGAGATCCTCCTAGAAGCCTTTAACACCTGTCTTCGGGATGGGAGGTTCTTCGCAGATTGGAAGAAGCAGAGGTTGGTCCTGCTGAGGAAGGGCAACAAACCTCTAGGGGTTGCCTCGTCGTATAGACCAATATGTTTATTGGATACGATGGGGAAGCTTCTGGAGGAGTTGATTCTACAACGGCTTCAGGCTCTCTTGGTCGGGGAGAACGGGCTCTAGGAAACCCAGTTCGAATTCGGGAAAGGCAGGTCCACTGTGGACGCCATCCAAGCTGTGGTTAACATCGCCACAAATGCAAGAAAAGGAACTGTTTAGCGTACGGGATTCTGTGCGTTGATTAGCATTGACATACGCAATGCGTTCAATACCGCGAGATGGGACATCTGCATCGAGGCGATGATGCGGAAAAAGGTTCCAGACTACCTGTTGCGAATGATAGATGACTATCTGAGCGACAGGTGGGTGATATACGAGGGCGACAAATGGTTTCTCAAAGAAGAGATGACATGTGGCACTCCTCAAGGACGTCAGAATCCTAGAGCTGAGGATCAATGAAAGTCTGTGGCGAGCAAAGCGCTGGTTGGATGGCAGAGGTCTTAAAATGGCCTCTGAGAAAACCGAGGCTTTGCTCGTTACGGACAGGAGATCCTTCCAATATCCGAGGATCGTTCTCGAAGAGCATGAAGTCGAGTGGAAAACAAGCATTAAGTACCTGGGGGTGCAGCTGGATCGTAGGCTCAGCTTTGGCGAAAACCTAAAGATCGCAGCTGCCAAAGCCATCCAATGTGGAGCGAACTTGGCCCGGCTTATGCCAAACATTGGTTTTTTTTTTTTTTTTTGGTGAGGGGGAAAAATGGCAAAATCTTTTATAGATGTTGTACAGGACTCTCCTAGGATGGGTCTAGGCATACCTGTTAAAACCAAAAAACCCCCTCTCTCGAACCAATACACCACCCGCGGAACCGCCTTTCGGCTTTAAACTTCACGGGTGGTTGGTTCCATTAAAGTCGCGTACGACTCTTGCGTTATCCGTTCGCTCGGAACTTCCATCCGCGGCCACACGCCCACTAGGATAACCAACTAGCCGCGCCACCCAGGGGAGAAACAAACAGGTTCCTCCCCCGAAAGACGCGGACAGCCAAGTCAACCCGAGACGCAGGACCGCGGGTGCAGGTCCCGATACGATTTCTACTGGCCCTCCCCGTTGTTTCGCTCTCGACGCCCATCAAGTTCTCTCGTCTTCATCACAAGTGTGACGAATGACTCGGTGAGCGTCCAGAACCGTTCAGACTGGAGCATGAGAGGGACCATCGTGTCAGTCGACCTGGTAGGAATTGGTAAGCTCGTCACTGGATCGGCATACTTTCCCCATGACAGTGCGACCCATCCACCGGAGGAAGTCCGCTCATTAGTGGACTACTGTAAGGTAAGGGGCAGGCGCCCCTGCTCTTGGGGTGCGATGCAAACTCTCACCATAAGCTGTGGGGTAGCACGGACACTAAAAGAAGGGGTGAGAACCTAGTGGACTATCTAATCACTACTGACTTGGATATTCTAAATACAGGTACGGTACCGACCTTTCGGAACTCTGTGCCAGAAGAGGTAATCGACATTACCGGGACCGGCAGCACAGAATCATGGTCGCAGCAGGAACATCCGCATCTGCTTAGATAGTAGAGCGGCCATCACGACACTAGATAAGTCAGTGACTACCTCGACGCTGGTCTGGAAATGCTACGAAGCATTGAACAAACTAGCGGATACAACCGAGTCACAGTCTTCTGGATTCCTGGACACAGGGGTATCAAGGGCAACGAGACAGCGGATAGAATAGCTAAGCTAGCGACGAAAAAACAAACCCCATCTGGTCTAGAACCAGTAATAGGTATTTCGAACAGGTCGGTCACAGAAGACATTAAAACGTGGCTGGCCGAGAAACACCAGGAAGAGTGGTACAAGGCAACGGAATTTTTATCATTTTGTCATGAATTGAGTGATAACAACTTTTTTTTTGTGTTTTCTCAATTACAGCGGCAAGAAGACAGAATTCTTCCCAGTATTCAAAAATGGAATTTTTAAAGAATATTTCAGATCGGTTGTATTTCCCCCAAGTTTGTATAAAAAAATGTCCATGGTCAAAGTTGTTCATCAGTCATTCTTGGCAAAATGAAAAAAAAATCAAGCATGAAAATGACCAAATTTCATCAAGCGCGGGAAACTGCCAACTACCGTTAAGAGACAGATACACACAATATCAATTTAATTTAATTTAAGAAAATAACCGTAAAAAGCTTGAATAAGCTGGATTGAGTCATTAGTGACAAGTTCATCTGGATTTTCTTCTAGAGGCCGTTTTCGACTTTCATAAGATGCCTCATTTTAATTTGATATTTCGCTTTCTTGTGGGATTTACACTTGGAAAAGATCGAGGAATGAGATGAGATGAGTTGATCAAAACTTGATATAAGTGCTTTACTTGAGATGAGCACACTTCATGATCAAAAGAGCTTGAGCGAGACAAATGAGTTTATCAGATCGTTGTTCAACACTAAAAATTTACATGTCAAAGAGAAGTCAAACTGAATATTTGTTAATAAAAATTATCCAAAAAAAATTATCAATTGCCCGCGGATGATCAAATGATGTGAAAGTAAATTAAATCAATTTTTTAAACTGAGTAATTGATATTAAATAAATAGGCTTGATACTCTGTAAACTTATATATTTTCATTTTTCAAATTTACGAAGAGGAGGTCGATTTTTGACTTAAGGGTTGTTTTTTGGTGATTTATTTTTGGCGCGTTTCAGAGCCGTAAAAAAGCCGTGAAATGTGATGTAATTGATTTCCGACTTTTGCACATTGTAAGTAAAAGGGGGTTGCGTTCTGACTTAGGGGTTGTTTTTTGGAAATTTATTTTTAGTGCATTTAAGGGACGTAAAAGAGCCGTAAAATGTGATGTAATTGATTTCCGAGTTTTGCACATTGTAAGTAAGAGGGGGTTGCGTTCTGACTTAGGGGTTGTTTTTTGGAGATTCATTTTTGGTGCGTTTCAGAGCCGTAAAAAAGCCGTAAAATGTGATGTAATTGATTTCCCACTTTTGCACATTTTAAGTAAGAGGGGGTTGCGTTCTGACTTAGGGGTTGTTTTTTGGAGATTTATTTTTGGTGCGTTTGAGAGCCGTAAAAAAGCCGTAAAATATGGTGTGTTTGTTTTTTTTTATTTGTATTTTTTCTATGGTGGGGGTGCTGAGTGAACGTGCAATTAGCGCCCTACACATAAAAATGGATTTTTTGAAAAAACTTGAAGAGCCGTAAATTTTTATTGTGCGCCTAAAAATAGCCGTAAAAAGGCCGTAAATTCTGGAATAATAAAAAATAATCCAATGAATGTTATGTTTATTGAATAATAAAAAAATGAAAGTGAGAAACTCTTGTAAAAATTAAATGCACATTGATTCAATCAATTCAAAATTATACTTAATTGACAATAAATTCAATTCATAAATTGAAATGACGTGTAATCTTAACATGAATAGATAGACTTTTTTCTTTCTTTTTTGAGGCTAATTCTGTTCAATTTCGTTCCACTAAAGCGATACTTTTGACCACGTTTTAATCCCGATTCGGTAGGTGGATTCATTTCAATCCGTTTCTTTTATTTCTTTAATACTCTTCTGGATTGAAACGTAACTTTCAAAAACAGTATTAAATTGAATAGAAACGTTTCTATCTAATTCAATCCATACCTTCTTACCGGGATGTGAATGGGTATAATGCGTTGTATTATCTTCGTTTTTATTTCATTTTAACTCTTACATAATAAATAAAAAAAGTAAGAAAGAAATAATATAGAATGTAAAAAACGTATATTATTTTGATTTACAATGGAAAGAAAAAGACGCCGAATTACGTAAAAACTGATCGAATTATGTAAATCAGTCGAGTTATGTGAATTTCGGGCATCATAATGATTTTCTTACTCACTTAGATAGTATTTTCAAATGAGCAGATAATGAATTCATTTTCAGGGTATTATTTTATTCCTCCAACATAGTGTTTGAGAAGTATGCTCCCGCGATAAGAATCGGGTTCGATCATCTTAAAAACAATGTCTTAAGGTACTGGATAGGAGAAATTGGAGCTTTCCATGGCCAAGTCAGATTCTCTTGTAAGTGCTATTGCCATAATTTCCGCCTGCATCGTTGCGCGCACTCTACCAATGAAAATAACACGATCGAAATACACGATCATAGCTAGTCTCAGCAGTGAGAAGTCGATTCGTAATTCAGTTCTTATCTCCCTACTAGAATCTGGGTTATAACCGGCAATGGTTCTGACTTTCCACCCAACCACGTATATATACATACATATATATACATATATATATATATATATATCCCGATAATTTGTTCACGCGGCCAACGCCAGTGGCAGTTGAAAACAAATGAATTATTTTCCTTAATTCTTGGGACATCCATGGAAACAGAGTTAATCAGAGAAAATATTAGATGACTGTAGAAGAAAATAAGTTGACGTCACCAAAACTGTTAGGAAAAGATAGAAAAAGAAATTATTTTGCGTAGATTTTTTTTAATTTTTCAACACAATCTCCTTCTAACTCTATATACTTTTCCAAGCGTTTCTCCAACTTTTTTAAGCCGTCCAAAAAGCAGGATTTCGAAAGGTCCTCAAAATAGGTATCTGCTTAGGCGATAACCTCCTAATTTAACGTGAACTGTTGGCCACCGAGCCATTTTGTCAAGTTTGGAAATAAAAAAAAAGTTACTGGGGGACAAATCCGGTGAATACGGTGGATGTTGAAATAATTCGAATTTAAATTTCATAATTTTGTCCATCGAAACTGTGCAGGTGTGCATCCACGCATGACTTGATGGAAAAAAAATCATTTTCTTTTCCAAACGAGGACGTTTTTTCTTGATTTCTTCGCTTAACCGGTGCAATAACGACGCATAATATGCTCCAGTTATTGTTTGTCCTTTTTCCAAGTACACGCAGAAAAAAAACTGTAGAATCAACAGATGCCAACTGGTGGAATAGGGACAGCAGATTCTTGAAATCCGCAATTCTAACAGACATGTCTGTAGATTTTACAGCTTCATCTGTTGAGTTTACAAACAATCTGTGAATCCAACAGAAAAATCTGTAAATATTACAAAAAAAAAATCTGCTGTCCCTATTCCAGCAGATGACATCTGTTGATTCTAGTTTTTTTTTCTGCGTGTAGTCGGAGAAGACGATTTCGCGTGCATCCTAAAAAACCGTGGCCATCACCTTGCCGGCCGATTTCACCTTCTTCGCCTTCTTCGGAGTCAATTCGCTTTCAAAAACCCACTGTTTTAAATGATTCTTTGTCTCTGGAGTGCAGTGGTGTACCCATGTTTCGTCCACAGTTATATATCGATGCAGAAACTCGTCAGGATTGCGACGAAAAACGCACCAAAATAATCTTATAATCGACCACACGATTGCGTTTATTCTCCTCTGAGAGCAAACGCAGCACCCATCTTGCCGAAATTTGTTTCACACCCAATTTTTCGTGCAAAATTAAAAACACTATATCATGCGATATGCCTGTGGTCTCAACTATTTCGCACACTTTGATTCTTCGATCACTCAAAACCATATCGTTTAAACTCATTTCCCCAATTGTAAACAGCTGCAAACGCAGAAGAAAATCTGCCATAAACTTCATCCAATTCAGCTTTGATCTCTTTTGGTGTTAAGCCTTTTAAATATATGTGTTTAATTTAGTATGGTGAAACATAAAAACTGGCTAATTTTAAGGTGCTAATATTTATTATTAACTTGAGTTCGTAATTCTTGCTAATACATACATCATCGGAGGATCATTAGTCGCGTATCAGGTGTCCTCGTAGACAATTTTAAACTCTTTTATCGCAATATAACAACCAACTGATACGATATAAGAAAGATTTCAAATTCTTTAAAATTTGGATTCAATTTGTATTTATTACAATATAAGTAGGCAGTGTCATAAATTTCGAACTCAACTAAATAAATTGAAATCATTTCTGTCGCGAGCGAGCAAACTGCCGAGTTCGTTTTCCGTGTGTGTTGCTCAGTCGGTTAGAACAGTCGACCGGCAATCGAAAGACCTGAGCTCGAATCCCAGCGCAGTCAAAAGCGTCTTTTTTCCACAGAAAAATTTCAAATTCTTTAAAATTTGAATTTAATATTTATATAAGTCGAAAAAAATTTGAATCAAATCTTAAAACATCTTTGAATTAGTCATTTCTATATATTTCACGAAACTTAACTAACAATAACATTCATCTGTTATTCATCTAGTGGCGATATAAAGAGAATTTAGGATGTGACAAAAGTAATTTGAAACTTTTAGGTAATTCACCACCTAACAGTGACTATTCACGAAAGTGTTTACAATTAAACCTAATACATGTCACCTTAAATCCTAATTTCATTCATTTATAAGTGTTTAATCATCGCTCGAAACTCACTTTTTTCCATTTTTTTAAATACACAAAAATTGTTTGCTTCAATCGACAATAAAAATGAAACTATGTGATGGATATAACTAAGATTTTAACAGCTGTCTAGTGAGTAAAAGTTATACGGGTATATAATATTGTTCGTTTTCAAATACAAACGAGAAAAAGTGAATAAAGAGATGTCAAAGTGTGCTGACATCAGAGTGACGTATAAGTCGGATCATTTTAAAACGAGGGGAAAAATAAATTTTTATAAACAATACAACCTAAATCTTCTTTGACATTCGAATTTCAGATTTTTAATCTGCATGTTTGTATGGAAAATAATTCAAAGAAATTTTAGTATTCGAGGTGATTTAAAAAAAATATATATTATATGATCAGGAACTTTTATAGAATTAATGTTTAGAAAAGTATCAAAATTGTAGGTGCCATTTTTCGAAAATGGATGATTGAAACATAGCGATTATATTTCAAAGCTACCTATGACAAGTTTTGAAATCTAGATGTTTCTAATTTGTGAAGTTGAAAGGTGAAAATTAGCAAAGTGTAGCAAAGTCTGGACTAGGTAGTGAGCGGAATGTGGCATAAAAATACTGCAAACCTTAATTCCATTTATGACACAAGACCAACAGCGATCCTTTCATTCTATAATCCCAAGGATTAACTCAGGCCGTGCAAACCTAATGCATAGATGATGGACGATTAGCAACTAGCGCCGCGTACAACTGTACATACGAACTATCATTATGTGTGCACGTGTTAGTGCACATACATGCATACGTAAGTTCTTTAAATGTGTTGCAGAGAATATAATTAAAAGGAAATTGAAGATTTAATGCAAAATTGTGAAAATGTAATTCAAGAGTGAGAAGTTGATATTAACTTCTCACTCTTGAATTGCATTTCCACAGTTTTGCATAAAATCTTGGTTTTGTCGTAATAAGTAAAAACAGAAATATCTGTAATTTGTAGTTTTATTTCCAGAAGATATACAGAATATCTTCGTATGCAACGAACTGCGAACCTCAAGAGCACGTGATACTTAGGAAATGAACAATGAACAACTAGCGCTGCGTACAAATGTGCGCATGTACTAAGCTACGCGGGCACCTCATCCATTAGAGGTTGTCTGGCCCTGGATTAACTCACCCGTTTCAGCTTCAATCCTCCTGTTCCTTCTCTTTTGTCACTCTCATCTCGAGAAATATCATGAACCAGGGTTGAAGAGTAACTAGAGCTTATTTTCAATCTTCTGCACTGCTTCATTGACCAATTGTACTTCCTGTATTCGATGAGTTTTTTAATAAACAAAGAAAATCAGCAGTCGGGGGATATGTGAATTCATCAAGGACTTTCGATAATCAAATTTTCTCATCCTTCACATTTCTTTATCTACATCATTCATTGCACAAATACCCGAAAAACTTCTAGATTCCTAGTTTCATGCAGAAATTATTATACTCTGTGATTTCAGTCCGACATATAGAATCGGCCATTTTGAATTTTCAAAGTTTAACTATTAATTCGAAATCAAAGATCCAGAAAACCCCAAGATGCCGAGTTTCATGCAAGTCAAATTGAATTTTACAATTTCGTTCCGCTACATTGAACCCGTTATCTTGGATTGTCACATCCCGCGACTTTATCAACTTCAGTTACAAGAAGATCAAGAAACCAATAAAGGGATCAAAATAATATTACCATCTGTGCGACTTTATCGACGAAAGTTACAGGAAAATTTACAAATCAATACAACGATCGAAGCAAATATTACCATGTATCGATGTAGTACCAACAAAAGCTAAAGAATCCATTAACCTAAAGAGAAGGTTAATAAAATTCTACTATACCAGTGAACAGATCTCACTACTACATGGGAATCTTCGACGTATATGAGTCACTATTACCAATAAAAAACCTCGTCACGGTATACCTATACCTCATAATTTATTTATCTTCTGCCTTTAAAAAGCGAAAGTTCCAATATGCAGTAGTCCAGGCTCATCATCTTTATACTGCAAGTTCAATCCAGTTCTACCAGATTTTACCCATGAGTTCGGGGATGGTTCCAAAGTGAAAGGCAAGTCAAGCTAAACGTTACCAAGTGCCGAGAATACGACTATCTAAATATCACGAGTTCGACAAGTGAACACAAATGAAGCAACTTACAACCCTTGAAGGGGAATCAGCTTCAAATTCAACACAAGAATTACCCATGTCAACGGATACAACAGACTGGACTTAAGAGAACTGATCGATAGACTATCCAGCGGTAAATACTACAATTGTTAATTCTACCAATACCACCAAAATCCTTTGTGCTTGTTGGTCATTAATTTCGTATTATAATGAGACTTATAAGCTAATTATTTCCATTTATTTACTGACTATATCCTCATCCCTTGGGGAGGATCCTTCTGATCCTAACATAAAACGAACAATTACTTTATACGAGAAATGTTACGTTTCTGACGTAACATACTATCTCATTTTGGTGCATCGGCCTGGAAACCAAAGTCAGTGAATTGGAAATTGGATATATAATAATGAGCAGGAACCAAAATGTAATGAATTACAATTAAGATTCATCTGATTCCATACATATTTTGTTGAAATAAAATAGATTTGATAAACTTACAACTTACTTACAAACTTACTTACTTACTACCTTAAGGCTAACCTTAGTGATTAAATAATCTTTTTATTTTATTTGAAATCTTACCATCTTTCAATCATATTTGTTTAAAATAAAATTAGTTCGTTAAATCACGCAGAGATCTGACCTTGATGCTAACCTAAGTTACAAAACGACTGTTTTATACAATTTAATTATCTGAATTTCTGAAAGTACACAGATTACATAAGGTTTTGTGCTCGAGCCAGAATTGTCTAATCTCGTACTTCTGAATTGACAAAGTGTTAACTATGTTTCTAATTCAAGTTTGAAAGAAAACGGAAATAGCCCATGAGAGTCTAAGTCCTCTTTAGAATCATTGAACGGTCACCATTGGATACGATTAATTGGGTAAGACAAAATTCGAAGTGCTTGTCCTGTATTGTTTGTAACTTCTATCTTAACTTTGTTGATAAACAGAATATTTTTAGTTGCGAAAAATTGTCCAATCTTGCATTACTGAAATTATTTATCATTATTTAAAAAACAAATTGCTAAGTTCAAAAAGATATATATATATATATATGTATATATATTTATTTTATTCAAAACAGTCCCCTTCGGACTCAATACACCGCTTTGAACGGCCGAGTAGCCAATTGAAAGACATTTTTATTTCATCAGTAGAAATTATGTTCAGGATGGCGGTCGTCCACCTTTGAATGTCTTCAATGTCTGCATAACGCTTTCCTTTCATGGCAAAATGTAATTTTCTGAACAAATAGAAATCGCATAGAACCAACCAACCAACCATAGAACCAGACAGAATGATTGATAGCAAAGGTGTACAAAATATGAGGTTGTGATTGTTATAGAAATACCGATAGTCATTTCCGAAGTAATTTTTGGCGTAGAAACCGAATCCGGGCTAAGAACTGCTCCATCACGTCAGGTTTTCAAGTAATCCTAACCTAAAAGTGCGAAAAACACGGTTTTTCGCTATATTTGAGCATCGATAACTTCGAATTTTTATTATTTTTTAAATAAGAGAAAACCATCAAAAAGAGCCACTTTTCAGTTTTTTATTACACTATATTTACATGTATTATTTTCATTTTTTTAACAGGAAATATCGCCGATTGAAAAAAAAAGATTGCAGGTTTCTCAATGACCGACATATGGCGGGAAAAAATGATAGAACGTCAAATTTGCTTTTTCATTCTTATTGATTCTTATCAATAGATGGCTCCAGCGATAAGTACTGGTCGATTTTGACCTATCCGAAACGTCATGAACCAAGCTTAGACATATGGTAAACAAACCGTTTTGACACATTAGTAACTTTGTTTTAGCGTCATATACTTTTGGTTGTGTGAAAATGTCTGATTGGAGGCATTGCTCGATGAGGATCCGTGTCAAGCGCAAAAAGAGCTTGCTTTAGCAAGTTTTGTCGCATGTGAACAACTGCTTCAGCAGAAAAAAAGGAAGGGTTTTCTTCATCGCATCGTGACGGGTGATGAAAAGTGGATTTATTACAGTAACACAAAAAAAGAAAGTCATGGGGACTGCCCGGTCATTTTTCTGCATCGTCGGCTCGGCCGTATATTCACGCTGCCAAGGTTATGCTGTATATTTGGTGGGACCAAGTCGGTGTTATTTATTATGAGCTGTTAAAACCGAACGAAACCATCACTGGGGAACAGTATCGAACGCAATTGATGCGTTTTAGCCGAGCACTGCGCGAAAAACGGCCACAATACGAGCAGAGTCACGAAAAAGTAATTCTACTGCATGAAAACGCTCGGCCTCACGTTGCCAAACCCGTTAAAACATACCTGGGAACGCTCAAATGGAAATTTCTACCCCACCCGCCGTATTCCCCAGATATTGCGCCGTCCGATTATTACTTGTTCTGGTGGATGGCACATGGTCTGGCTGATCAGCAGTTCCGCTCATATGAAGACATCGAAAAATGGCTTGATTCGTGGATGGCCTCAAAAGATGAACACTTTTACTGTAACGGTATTCGAGCTCTACCAGAAAGATGGGCAAAAGTTGTAGCTAACGATGGGCAATACTTTGAATGATTTATTTGTAACCATTTTTTCACAATAAAGTTGCATTTTGAAAAAAAAACAGCTGGAACTTAGTTGCGCACCTAATACTACAAGTTAAAATGTGGAGCGTGCCTATGCATTGCCCATGAATTACGTGTTAAAGTAGTCAACTTTGACATTAATTATCTCTAAATCGGTCCGGTTGAAAAATTTGAAATTAATTTAGCATATAAGTAATCATTCTACTCAAATATAAGCTCCTTTTTTTAAAAAAATTCTATCACAGATCGATTTTTTTACATACAACCTTAAGTTATGTCTGTGACATGCCCTTACGCAAGCTACGGATATATTACGAATTATTTACTAATTTTTTCAAATCATTTCAGTCGATTATGTCGATCATCAGAAGAGTGTATCACTCACCGTGATAACAGAACTCTACTATATCGACCTTATAAACCTGTGATTTAAAATTAACTTAATGCCATTTAAGCTTACATGGAATTTTTAATATATTTTTAATAAGATTTCTGAAAATTATCTGAAAAAATTAGTGTATACCTCTTTATATCGCCTAACGGCATTGCCTTATAGCTGTAATAAATTTAAATTAAGTGGTTGAGTTTGAAATTTAAGAGGTCTTCCTTTAGAGAAGGAGATGCCGGAAGCCTGTGTAGCATGTTCTTACAGTTTTGAGCGTTCAATGAACGATGAACATTTTTTTTTTCCATAAAAAAATTAATTATTATATTTATATTTAGGGCCCTTCAAATATGCAATCGTTCATGAACAAGACACTATTTTTTAATTTTATGGACCAAAAACTAATCATTTAGTGTAAACAATTTTTTTTTCCATCGTTCAATGAACGTTCAAAACTGTAAGTACATTGTGTACCTCAGTTGGTTAGAGCAGATGACCAGCAATCGAACGACTCGGGCTCGAATCCCGGCACAGTCGAAAGCGTCTCTTTTTCCACAGAAAAATTTTAAATTCTTTAAATTTGTGTTTAATTTTCATTATTGCGATATAAGAATATGAAATTGTCTACAAGGACACCTGTCAGCAACCTATCCTACCTGATATGCGACTAATGATCCTCCGATAATGTAGGCAGTGACAAAAATTTCGAACTCAACTACTTAATTTGAAAAATTAACATCAAGGGAAAGCGACAGTAGTTCACGTCAATCGACTAAAAATATCGCACGTAAATATACAAAATTAATTAGCAGAGTCTGAATTCAAATTCAAAATAGTATAAAATGTGCACAAAAATAAAATCGTTTAGAATAACAAAACAAAGAAATGTTTTTTAAAAAAATCTTGTGTAATTTTATTCGAATCTTATTTTATCTTTCTCAGAGATTCGAGAAGCTCACTGAACTCTCAAATTGCAATGAAGTAATTGTGATATATTTCATGTTTTTTTTTCAGAGTAGTTTAAAACTTCTTAAATTAGCAAGTATTTATCAAACTGATCAAAATGTTTTTAAGTTTTCGTTTTTTCATACTTCTCCTTTCAAAGAAACAAATTTTTTTACTTTTTTTCTTCAGTGAGACACAAAATTTAGTTTCCATTTGAATCATCTTTTTTTTCTAATCACTTAAAGGAAAATAAAGATGTATTTACTTCTTTTTTTTGCGTAAAAGAAACACCTTTTCCGACAAGAATAAATAAGCACAGCATAATAAGTGCCAACATGAATATAATTTTCAGTTTGCTTTTTCTTTTATCAAGAGGGTTTTTTTTATTCACATCCTATTAGAGAAACAGTTTCTACAAATATTGAGTCTAAAAATGCAAACTGTATGACGGCGTTACAAAATTGACGATGTGACAATTGTTTTTCTAATAGAAATTGATTTGTAATTGTAACAAATGGAAAAATTACTATTCCTTATAATTTTTCGTGCACGGATTATTCTACTCATTCTACACAAAGCAATTAAAAGTACAAAATTTGTTGGAAAATCTGATTACGTGTAATTATGTAAAATTGTTAGACTCAACCAAGTTCCTCTCTCTTCTATGTACCAATTTACAAGGTCTATTAATTAGTATATGTAATCAACAATCTTAATATGTTTTAATATTTCTTATTAATATTATGTATGTCAATTTCGCTTTTATATGTTTTTCAGATTCTTCCTTTAGTAATGTATACATCAACGATCGTAGTACTTGTAAATTGCTCTTTACTACAATATTCTTTATCTAATTAATAAATTTGAATAATTTTTTATCTCTTTTTTACCAATAATCATAATGTTCGAAAATTTACATATTTATCATCAGTCATAAAAAAATTGTTAAATTACCTGATTATCACTGTATATGTCACATATGTAATTAACGATTGTAATACTTCCAGAACTGTCTTCTCTTTTCTAGTTATACATTCATCTTCATGTAAATTATCATAAAATTATCTCCTCTATTGTTATTATGCATTTACGTAACAAAATGTTATAATTTTCTCATTTGTAACAATAATTAAACATGTTAATTCCTATAATTATGTTTCAACGAAATTTTTATGCAATATAAATTGTTAAGTTAAACAAAAAAATATGTTCTTGATTAGGTAAGCACCTTAAATTAAATTGATCCTTTTAACAAAGTTTCGATTGCGGATCGTCAACTCCCCGCGTTCAAATTAAGGGGTAAGGTGTTACGTCCCACGACTTTATCGACTCCAGTTACAAGAAGATAAAGAAATCAATAAAGGGATCAAGCTAATATTACCATGTGTACCTAATTATTTACTCACTACATTCTTATCCCTTATAGAGGATCATTCTGATCCTAACATAAAAAGAGGAAATCCTTTATAAGAGAATTGTTACGTTTCTGACGTAACAATGTTAACTTCGATACCTTTAAACTCAAAATGTACTACAGAATCATAATTGAAACAATTTGAATGTTTTTTATGCTCTTTTTACTTATATTATTACGAGGTCAATGAATCGTCAGTGAATCTCTTTATATACACCAGAATGAATCAATTTTCTTATTCAACTAATATCTTGAGTGGTTTTTTTCTTGTAGAAAACTATTGCATTGCAAAAAGAAGTGTCTTAATTTAAGATACTTGAGTAGTCATATCTAAGATGTTTCGGTAGTCACTTTTAAGTTGCTTAAAACATCTTATTTGAATACACGTAAAATATCTTTAGTTGAGCCATCGGTAACACAGATTACTTAAATTAACGACAGTTTATTGTTCCTATAACCTCTACACTGTGAGAAAAAGCTTACGGCATACCGGCGTCTGCTACACATGTGGTGGCTTACATGGCTGTACGTACTTCTTAAAAAAATTAATTCAAGTAAATGATCTATTGGAAAAGGAGACAAGCGACTTAGCAAACGTATCCAATACGTTAAAACAGAAGGTATACCTGATATCGAGGCACGTGTTGCTGATACGATTTACACTTTTTACATGTAGCTCCACATCCGTCATATGTAAAGTTAGAATAAAGAATCGTGTCGATGAAAATGAACAATATATTCCTCTAAATGAGATGATATTACACCACAGAAGAAAAACATGGAACAGTCAAAACGCTCCAATTCTTGAGGTTATGAACAGTAACTATAACCCTATGAGAGATTCTATCTTTCGACCACTACTTCTTTGACACTTTACGCGTCTTAGTTTTTGCTAACTTATTGACCTGCTATATCTTACAATTCAGAAACATCTTATGCCAGAACCAGCTTATGACATCCTAAACATCTTAAACTAAAACACATTATCTAACTCAATCAAGTATCTTATTTTGTAAGACGGAAATTACATCTTTATTCGTATCAAAATACGTAAGTCGTCTTAATTTTGAATAAGATACTTCGTGAGACATCTTATTTCAAGACAGAAGATGGCAAATTCCCATCTTATATCTTACAGTAAGATACCAGGTAAGACACTTCTTTTTTCAGTGTGGGCAGAAGTTGGAGACGTCACCACAGACGAAATTGATAAATGATCATAAAAAATTCAAATAAGCACAGGAAGGTAAATGACCATAATCAGCGCATATTCCATGGTTCTCCAATAAAAAAAATTAAGAACAAATTGCTGCTCAATAAAGGAAGTCGAGACGGTCGTCTTAGAACACAAATTTCAAATTTATGAGAATGCGAAAAGTGCATCTCGTCTAAATTTTTTCCGGCATAAAGAATACACTAAGTTGTATTATAAAAAAAAAATATTTAAACAAATTTTAAAAACCGATTCGGAGCATTAAGGCGCAGAAACGGATGTCGAGACACGTTTTTCGTTTTCTCATAAATTTGAAATTTGTGTTCTAAGACGACCGTCTCGACTTCCTTTATTGAACAGCAATTTGTTGTTATTTGTTTTTTTCTTATTGGAGAACCATGGAATATGCGCTAGTTATGGTAATTTTACCTTCTTGTACTTGTTTGAATTTTTAAAATCATTTTTCAATTACTTCTGTAGTGACGTATCGAACTTCTGCCCAATAAGAAAACTATTGCTCTGTATCCATTCAAAACATTGAAAGAAATAATGGAGTAGGATTTGTCCTTAGTCTTCTTTAAGGCAGAGATATTTGAGTAGGACCACGAAAATGATTCTACTGTTCGGTACTTCTGTTCTGACAACGTACTACTAACCACATCTGGCGAAGGTCTTCGTGGTAAAGGCTTGGCTTACTATACTGTACGATTTTTCTCCGAAGCGTACGAGCAAAACTTTCCTAGATATATACTATATTTCAGTGAGGAAAGAGGTGCATAATGTATGTGATACTATAAAAACGTCCATATTAGGTCTTTTTTATGTGGCTACAGAAGAAACATAGTATAGATTATCTTATATAGAAAATACGTTAAATAAAATAAAATACAAACTTAAAACTCAATAAAATAAAAGTAAAAGTGAAAGAGATGGAAAATAAATTATATAGGTGTTAAAATGTATCAACGTGGCTAATATGCACAATTCCTCACACAAAGAGCCCTCGTTGGATTTTTGTCCTTTAAGTTGCGGCCATGCATGAAGTTATATTCAAGAGAATAATATGTCTATTATCCAAAAAACATCCCCGTTCCCGATATGCTCTCGTGGAAGAGTACGAGAGTGAAGAAGGGAGCAAAGTTGAAGTGGGTGGGTAGGATGTATTCGATTTAACAATACAGAGAACGCACAAATTCGTCCAACGAAACAAAATTCATACCAAAGCGAACAGTGTGGCATTCAGCGTTGCTTTGAGAGGGATAGGAATAGAGTGAAACTGGTGCACATCAGGGAGAGAGAGGGGGAATTTGCAAGAGAGGTTGTTGGATGTGGGTCGATTCTAGTGGTGAAAGAAAGGTGGGTGGAGCGGCTGGAGGGCGCTTAGATATATAAGCCGCATTGTTCCGATGGAACAAGGAAACCGAACCCCAGAGGCAACTCTGCTTTTAGCTTTGAACATCGCGAAATGGAGCTCGGTACGCTCTGATGCACGCGATCACACCCCTGTAGATTGCCAGAGGCTTGCCACATATAATTCTCAGACTTGTAATAACTGCGTGCACGCGTAGGTATAACTCGCCTTCCATTGGCTCTATATTTTTCTAATTCGAGAGATTATTTGCCCCCACAGCCTCGCCAATCATCATACAGACCCCTGTCGTCCAAAGAAAGAAACTATCCACTCTTGACCAATCACAGTTATCAAGAAGATGATTTAATCATATTCATCTCGAGCAGTATGGCGGGATGTTGAAGTAGCTGGATGGGTGCAGGTACCTGGACTTTTAACGTGACGCAACGCCACATTAAGTTAATCGAGATCTAGAGATGATACAGGTAGATATTCCTGAAGCAACCGATTTTCAAGTTGCACATTACACTGGTTAACAGAAGTGACCTATGTGCTCATGGGATGAGATATGTCATTTTCGGAGTAGTTTTTTGTGTTGAATCCGAATCTGGCTTTCATTTTTTCCCGGAACATTAGGTTTTTGAGATTTTTCCAATCAAATTTTATTTTTTTTTTAATCACAAGTCATGAGATAAAATGCAAAAAACTTTTTTTATGAAAAGAAATATATGATTTCGACGCATTTTTCAATGCAGAATCGAAGAGTGGGCTTGTTTTTTTGATATCTTGTACGGTTGCCAAGATAATTTAGAAAAACTGAAAAAAACATGAAACAAAAGTGATTTTAAAAAAAAACTTCATATTCAACTGAAAATCATTCATTTTCCAGTCTAGGTGTCATTCTCTTCGTTTTTTGATGCTCAAGAAGTGCAAAAAAATTTAGGGTCCAGGCTATCACCGTTCGAAAGATACATGGCAGAGAAGTTATCTCTTTCTATAAAGCTGCCAGTTTGACGGGTTACACGTACTTGAAGCGAATCATTGTACTGTGTCTTCGAGATATCTATTCTTTATCATTGGTTGTTGGCTTTTGTTGTAAAATGAATTTAAATTGCTATTTTTAATCGGAAACTTTTCCTCTTGCATGCTCCACGATGATGAGCATTTGCTTCATCAGTCATTAGATTCCAGCAGTACTTTTGTTTCGTGTATTTCTCAGTTTTTCTAAATTATCTTGGCAACCGTACAAGATATCAAAAAAACAAGCCCAATCTTGGATCCTGCATTGAAAAATGCATTGAAATCATATATCGCTTTTCATAAAAACATCTTTCCAACATTTTATCAATAGTTTGAGTGTTATCGCTTTGTAACACTTTATGTGCCTCACCCTGTATAATAAATACCTTGCTTTTAAGGACGAGAACGGTTCATTAATGTTTTTTATTTTTTTTTTATTAATTATTCTTTCTCCTTACCAGCATAAATAAATGGAGCTGCAGATGTAGAAACACACTTCACTAAGGTGGGATTTTTACGTCGCCCTGAAACGTTACTTTACACGGACTTTTGAGCATTATAGTGTTCTTCTCACGAGTAGGTCCTCTTTGCAGTTCGCGTGGGCTCTTTGCGGTTTAACATTGAAAGGTTTTTCAAGTATTTTTCTTTTTTCGGTAACTACAAAAAATGATAAGATCAGCCTTCTTGACAACATACATTAGGAATAATTCGTTATTTTCATGACTATCGTAAAAAGAAAGATCTTAAATCTATATTTAGGTAATTTTAATGAATCTTAATCTAAGTCTGGTTTCAAAGTATGTATTATGATGTAAAGTGAACTACAAAAATGGTTTGAAATCATTTTATTCTCTAGATCGAATGTAATTGAAGTTTGAATATTCTTTTTACATTCTCATCATGGATGAGAAGGTATTGGTTTTATGTGAAAAATGACTTTCGAAATTTTCATCAAATCTTTACGTTTTGAGACCCCCTGAGTCAGAAAAAAGGGTTTTTACGAAAGTGTCTGTCTGTCTGTCTGTAGGTCGTGTGCGGCATAACTCTCGACAGAATTATCAGATTGAATTGAGCTTTGGTACACTTTATCGGAGCCGAAAAAGTAAGGACAAGTTCGTTAACCAGCCACACCCAATCAAAATTGAGGGATTGAGCACTACTTTTGTGTTTTTGAAAATAATTTTTTATAAAAATAAAAAATTTCAATACTAATTTTTGATAGTGCTCATAAATCTCTAAAAATTATCCTGATAACATTTTTTGATTAAATCAAAATTATAAATGTTACAGCATATTCAAATTCGAAAAAAGTCAATATCAAAATTCCATTTTCAAGTTAAATTATACGAGATACGAAAAAACGATATGATATAATATTATTTTTTACATAAAGACCTACAAATTTGAATTGTAACATTTTTTCATAAAATACATATTTTTCTTATTAATTTAAAAAAAACCATTGAAAATCCAAAATTCTATTTTTTAACAATAATATGTGAAATACGAAAAAAACGTAAGAATACAAAGTTGTTCGTTTCAAAAAGGTCTACAAATTTTGTCTCACACAGTTTCTGATAAAAGATATATTTTTCGTTTCAATTCCAAAAAACACGATTAAAATTCAAAAATTCAATTTTTTAGACAAAATATGTGAGATACAAAAAAAACTTTTAGATGAAAAATTGTTTGGCTAAATAAGGTCTACACATTCTTATCGAGAAATTTCTCGACAGGATGTATATTTTAATTTTTTGATTTCTAATATTGAAAAAATTCGATTTTTTTCACCAAAATATGTGAGATACGAAATAAGCGTTGTTCTGCAAAATCGTTTCCTTAAATAAAGTCTACGGTTGTTTTTCCTTTTTGAGATATTTGGAAGAAAATAAATTTATCAATAATCATGTAATTTATTAAAAAGTTGCAAAAATGCATACAGAAAATCGAGCGCGATTATCATGATGAGAATGTGTTTCTTAATGCCGATAGAGCCTTAAGTAAATTGAATTTCCTGTTTCACTTAAATTAAAAAGAAATAGAGTGACTTTGAGAAAATGTGTAATTCACATCATCTGTAATATTATTATAAAATTGGTTTGAGCTTGAATATCAAATTATAATAAATAAACTTAAACGTATGCGAAGAGCACAAGACCGAGCGCGAAGCGCGCGATAAGAATGTGCCCGCGAAGCGGGCAGATTTTTTTAAGTTACTTTGTCCGAATAAACATTTTCAAATGCTCTCTATGCATAAACTCAATGGCGAAATAAGATAAAGCTATAAAACAAATATTTATTTCCAGATAAATAAAGAAGAATCATTTTTACTCATTAGAATCTGCATTTCGTTTGATCCTTGAAATATAATTGAAAGTTTAGGAAAATTTTATGAATTAGGGTATCATATTTATGGTTACTTCAAAGAATTTATCCTAATGATTATTCGCGCGAGAGGAATGTGTAGAATACGGGATGTGTAGAACGTGAAGTTATAGATGCACACAAAATGGTCGATGATTTTGAAGATAAACAGAAATTATATAAATTATCGAGACACATTATAAATTCTTTTTATTATAATATTGTCTGATAAATTACGATTTCCACCCGGACTTCTAGCTCTGTTTTCTAAATTTAACTCATATAGTTTATTACTTAGTATAGGCGTCGTTTATAGTTCCGACAATTTTTTAAGCAATAAAGTTCAGAAATATAACCAAAAATGAGGGCTTTTTTCCACCTTTTCTAATTATTTTCGTAAATTCTAAATAGTTTTTTAAAAATTATTATCAAAAATTTATACAGAAATAATTGCAAAAATAATAAAGGCCCTAAATTTCATTCACAGGCAAGCAAAAATTAAATTTTTTTAGTGTTTAAAATTATTAATCGAGTGCTTAAGGGATCTAGCAGGGGCTTACACAAAGAAAAATTGATGTTTAGGATTAATATTTACATGTTCAATTATGACACAGCCATCTTATATTTTTAGTTTTGATATCTAGATATTCAGCTATAATATAAAAAATGTTAAAATATGCAGAGAGTAATATCTTCTATATTACAGTTGAAAATTTCGATTACACAATTGAACATTCAAACATAAACATTGACGGAAGTGAGGTTATAATGACACTATGCCGACCATGACGATCCGGCCGATCGAATCGAGAGAATGCACACGTCTAGTTTAAAAACATGATGATATAGAAGTTTGAGACGTTTCAAACCCAAACTTGTGATGAATTGTGAGACGAACAATTAGGTGGAAAATTCTTCTACGAGACGGAAATTTATCCCTAGATCAGGTAACGAAGGAAGACAATAAAAGCAATAAACAATACCTGTATAAACTGAGGGACTCTTGTATCGACGTTTCGGATAATATGGTATTTACATCAAAAGTTAGAAAAAAACTGAATGTTACAAAAGAATTTTTCTCTATTTTATTTTACAAAATGTTTTTCTAAAAATTCAAGAAATGCAGAAGCTGACGATAAAAAAACGTGATTCAACATGGGAAAGTTTATATATGATTCAATCATGTCACCTGACAGAGAAATTGCCTTAACCACGCAACTAAAAATATGTCATTGCAATGATGAAAATACAGATTTACAACGTTTATATATGAACATTGGAGTAGATGGATGGAGTAAAGATGATGTATCTCGAAGGGGTTTTCACACGCGAGTATTTCATAACAAGAGACGAATAGCGTTATGAAATACAAGCGAGTCGGAGCGATTCGATGACTCTATTGTTGCGTGTGCGTACGTGTATATCAACGGCTGCGCGCGTGAATGTGCATCAAGTATCGACAGATCAGCGTGAATTCTCCGGATAATTGATAATTGAAGATAACGAGTACCAGCGAGTCTCGGCAAGTCGCAGGGAGTCGCGGCTAGTATTTACGGAACTGCAGTTTTAACGTTATTTGCCCTTATTTTTTCTTATTAAGGGAGGAAATACTTTTAACACAGTTTGATTCTGGATAGACTCACGAATGAGAACCCCCTCGATGTAACCCTTGTTCCCTAAATTGAAAAATATGTTGTGTCACCGAGATGTTTAACGAAAACAATAATATGGTGGAAAAAAATTTAAAAATAATTCGATTTACGAAACACTCTGTTGATATGTCAATATTAATTATGTAATATACATAAAGGATTCAGATTCTTGAAATTTGAAAACATGTAGATAATCTGCATGAACGATAAAGATTTTGGAAATAATATATTCTCTTTAATGTCATCAAAACACATTTTTGTGACCCTGAAAACAAAAAGTTAAAACACGGAGGAATGCATGTGACAGTAGTCAGAGGCAGTAAAGATAGTATAAACCTTTTTTCGTAAGTTAAGATACATGATATAATGCAGAGGTGCATTACGATAAGACAAGATGTTAAAAGACACCTCAGGATTAATAGGTTGAGTTCGTAGTGAGGAAAGCAAAAATTCCCTATCTTCAGATATGGGCTGACTCACTAGACGGTCTGAATGGATGTGATGTAATCATTTTTTTCAATTATTTGAAACTGGATAGGTCTTTCAATATAGCTTAGATAAACACTGCTCATATGGCAATTCTATTTATGTCAATTTATTTTTGTGAACTTGGGAATTTGTTTAAACATGTAATTTTCAAAAATGTGAATTTTGAAAAAAAAAGCTGTGCTGAGTTGTGCTAGGCGAGCACATGAAATTTCATGCCGAACAATTTTCTCTCAAGTGCATATTTTTCAAAATAAATATATTTTTGTCAATTTCGAAATTTGTTCAACTTGTAAATTTCAAAAATGTGAATTTCGAAAAAATAAAATTCACATGTTGAAACGAATTCCCTTGTTCATAAAAATTGACTTATTTTGAAAAATATGTATTTGAGAGAAAATTGTTTGGTGAGACTCTTATTGTACTATCCTAGCACACCTCAGCACAACTTTTAATTTTTCGAAATTCACAATTTTGAAAATTTTTGTTTTTTTTTATTATTATTATTATATTTTTTTTGATAAAAGTTTGAATTTCAGTATTTCTATTTGCAGCACAATACTGTCAGTTTTTTATCACATTTAGTCGATTTCGCGAGAAAAAAATAGTGTGGCTTCTTCTATATAAACTTCATAGAATTTCATAGCACGAGATCGTCAAATTCAGCCAGCTACAATTTACACGCTAAAAAGAGCGTTCGTAAATTCAGAAATTCATTTTCGGAATATCCGAACGTCGTTGCTGATAAACCGAATTCAGGTCCCGAAGGCCTTTTGACAATAATATTTTCAGATATTCCGACAATATTTTTCGGAATTCACGAATACTCTTTTCAGCGTTATAATTTTTGAATTTCTCCAACTTTATGAGCAGCGAGACAAGATTGAAAATTGGAGTAAATCGTGCAAGACACATAGAGGAAGTGTGTTTGGTGTAGACATACATCTTTAAAACGATCCAGATAACCTCGAAGACAGTCTCTGAGTAGCGTGCGAGATGGGCAAGAATATTCAAGAAGAGAAGGATGTGCCGCATAAGGTATAGTTAGCGTTAGGTATAGATACGGCGTTCAACATAAATAGTTCAATCACGACGAGTTTAAAGTCCTAAGCCCTCAGCCTGCTTTCAAACTGTCTCAACCCCAAATCTATATCCTCTCTCGCGGTCTTACTCCGAATGGAAGGGATTTTGAGCCAGAACTTCGTCATACTCCTCGAGAGAAAAGCGTTTTCCTATATTTAAATATTTAATATTTTTAATAGAAAGTCAATCCTTCCGGGAGAACGAATGTAGACAGGGAGCTTTAGGTTACCTGAGAGTCACTTCCTTTTTTCCCGGACACGAACTCCAGAGACTGGAGGTGAGAGTTTTACTGAAAAGGTGAACAAGGATAGAGTGGAAAATACAAGGAGAAAAGAAGGAGAAAGAGCGAGACTAAGCATTCAGCGTAAAGTTAAACTTATGAATCAAGCTTTAAGTTGGCACGATATGGCTCCAGTATCCTTCCTGCCGTCGTCTTCGCAGGGATTATGTCGAGCTGATTGGCCATCCAAGTTAAAGACAAATCTGCGCCTTAAACGACGGAATTACTTAGATACATATCACTGTTAGAAAAATGTAGAGAAATGCTTAGAACTTTACACCACAGTGTAAAGTTTTAAAGATTCGATGCGAAGATGTATTTCAATCATAATTTCACACTGAATCGAGTGTGATAAAGCAAAATGCAACTAGTGGTGTTGAATTGTAAAAACCTTATACCAACATGCTGTCGAGAATATATCAATATAATATATTTTTTCAATGATATAGAAGAAAATATAATTCATTGACTCTTTTAATTTGTAATTGTAAATATAATTTCAATATTCTTAAACTTATGAACATGCCAGATTGGTCAAACAATAATTTGCAAGGGAGTTTTGAAAAATCAAAGGTAAAGGATGTCAGTAACGGTTCTAAATGCAGTTCTAAATATTTAAAGAATTTGAAAATATTTCTCTGGAAAAAAAGACGCTTTCGACTGCGATGGGATTCGAGCCCAGGTCTTTCGATTGCCGGTCGACTGCTCTAACCACTGAGCTACACAGGCGTCCGACATCATGTACTTACACTTTTGAACGTTCATTGAACGATGAAAAATATTTTTTTTGCAAACTAAAGGATTGGTTTCTTCCTCATTAAATTGAAAAATATCGTATATTTAATAACAGATTGTATCTTTAAAAGGCTCTGCATATATACATAATAACTAATTTTGTTTTGAAAGAAAAAATTTTGTCATCGTTCAATGAACGTTCAAAACTGTAATTACATTCCGACATCTCCTTCTCCACAGGAAGATCTGGGTCAGAATTTCTGAAACGGATCACCCGAATTGGATGAAAATTCAAATTTACTTCAAAATGATTTTTTACGATAGTGTTTACCATTCCTGACATAAATCTAAAGTGATTTCGTTCAAAAAATTTTTTTGTTTATAATATTAACAATTAAAGATTTTTGTCACTGTTTTTTGTAAAATTAATTCTGGCTGATCTAATTATCCGACTTTTATGTTTTTTGTGACAATGGAATCGTCATTTAACATAGATTGACTATGATTTTTTTCGATTTGAAAACTTGAAATTTTATGTGAAATTTTAATAATTGTTTATAACAAATTGATAAACAAATGTCTTCTTCATTGGATTTCGACTGGAAAAAAAACTACATGTACTTCATTCAATCATCTTTCATTTTCCGGCGAGAAAAAAAATTGCCCGCATTTTGAAACGATCTAATTCGGTCGAAAACATAGTCGCGCGAGGTGTCCTTGTAGACAATTTCAAACTCTTATATCGCATATAATACAAATGATTTCAAATATTTAAAGAATTTGAAAATCTTTTTGATGAAAAAAAGAGTCTTTAGACTGCGCTGGGATTCGAACCCAGGTCTTTCGATTGCCGGTCGACTGATACTATCAATTTCTTGGATTGATGTAAGACCTATGTTACGTCAACTTTAAACCGAGAAATATATTCTAATAGCAAATACAATGTTGTTATTTAGTACTCGTTCCCGTGTAGAAAAATCTTCTGGCACTGGTTTGGATCCAGACAAGACCGTCTAGACTCAGATCTTGCGCAGACTGGAACTTTTAGCAAGCGGCTAACCAGAACTGTAACACTTGAGTAAAGTCTTTAGCTAGACATTCTAGGAAGACGCAAGCCAGCGGCTATTCAGACCCCAGCTAGACTCTAGAAATAATTTTCACTGCATAAATAGAATTTTTAACATGGAATTCTGAACATTGGAATTTGAGCATTGAGATTTGATTTTTGAGAATTGCGAAGAAAATTTAAGTGATAGACACTTGAAAATGTTTATGTTATATTGGGTCAAATAGTACCAGATATGGGACAGACTAGACTTTTAAGACAATAGGAACGAAAAAACTTTTTTTTTAATAGACTTGATTTCTTACTTTAAATTATTTAATGCACCTCGTCAACTTTTGAAAAATATTGAAAAAAATGTTGGTGATAGAAACTCAGAAATTTTAATGTCATACTAAGATGACTAGCGGCAGATATGTACCAGACTAGCCTGTCAAGATTATATGTGAGAAAAAACTTTTTTTAGTAATGACATGATTTTTTTTTTAACATTTTATTAGACACCCTAGAATTGTTTTTCCGCTTAGTGATAAAAGAGTAGATGATAGATACTTCGAAATTTTTATGTCATATGCTGGGCTAACTAGCGACAGATCTGGGCCAGACTAGTCAATCAAGATGATAAGAAAAAAAAACACTTTTTTTAGTAGTTATAATTTCCTATTTTAGATCCTTTTAGATACCCTGTCAATTATTTGAAAGTGGTGAAAAAAATTTAAGCAATAGAGACTTGGAAATTTTTGTCACATAGGGCTAACCCGCACCAGATCTGGGACAGACTAGACCTTCTAGACTAGACGGTCTAGAAATATCCAGATCTCTTCTAGTTTCAACATCAGACTGCCATGAAAGTTTTCCACATGGGATTCGCTCGCTCACTCTCTCGGATGTCCCATGCGAGTGAGCTTGCAAAAAGAGTACTAAATAACAACACTAAGTATTTGACAAAATATTCTCTGTGAAAAAAGAAACGCTTTGACTCCGCTGGGTATCCATACATCCTGCCATAAAAATGACGTTAAAGATAATTCTAAATCACAGGTTTATAAGGTCGATATTGTAGAGTTCCGCTATCACGGTGAGTGATACACTCTCCTAATAATCGACATAATCGACTGAAATAATTCGGAAAAATTAGTAAACACTAAGTATATATAGTATCCTAAGTATCCAAATCTCTTGTTGGGACCAGATTAGCTCATTTAATCCGAAAGAGATTAGTGCGTCTAATCTGGACCAGGTTAGATTGTCTAATGTGTGAAATAGACACAAAAGTTGTGTTAAAATGAAATCGAGTGGCAAGATTTTAAACACAGAGGCTGAAGCTCAAAAAATAAAATTGATTTAAAGTACTTGATAATATTTTTTTCAGCATTGCGAAAACTATAATTGACATTAATCAAAATTTCATAATAATATTATTTTATAAGATGTTGAAAATCAACAGATCTAGGCTTGAATCCCGACACAGTCGAAAGCGTCTCTTTTTCACAGGAATATTTCAAATTTTTTTAATTATGAATTGCTTTGCGCGATTTAAGAGTTTGAAATTGTCGGTGACTAAATTTTTCGAGAAAGTATCCTATCTGATACCGAGACACTTATCCTAATAAAGTAGACAGTGCTAAAATTTCAGAACTCAACCATCCTAGTTAGATGATAAATTAAATATAACTTTCAAAGAGATCTGTTGCATGATCCGTTATACAAACATGCACACTAGAGTATAATATTATAATACATTTATATGAATATGTCGGTAATGAAATTGAGTTATCTCAAATTGGGCACCTTCTATAAATTCTATACTATCAAAAATCAGTGCAAGCTACACACCGAGAAGTGCGAGTTTTGCACCATAAAGTGCGGCCTCTCGTGCTTAACATCTTGAAAGTGTGATTTGATGCGCATCTCGCAATTTTATGATTCAAATGCGGTGTAAAGTGTGAAATGAACTTCTGTGTTAAAATCTTAACACTGTATGAATTAAATTGACTGTTTCCTGTCTAAAAAGTGTGAGACGTCGTATGGTCTATATACAATATTTCCGATTCTTAACAAATAATTTGTCCTTGGCTATTTTCCTGGATTTACTGATAATTTTTTTAAATTACATGCTTGAGTTTGATTTACCCCTGATATGTTCTGACAGATGTCCTCCTAGCCAACTTCAAACTCGTTTATCGCAATAATGCAAATAATTACAAATTTAAAGATATTAAAATCTTTTTGTAAAAAAGAGACGCTTTCGACTGTGCGGGATTCGAGCACGGCACAGTTGAATACCGGCGCAGCTGAAAGCGTCTGTTTTTCAGAGAAGGATTTCAAATTATTTGAATTATTATTTAATAATTACTTCAACGAACTGACGATTTCGTAAATTGAAAATTTCACGGTTTCACGAAAAGTAACCCGTGTGGAAAAATTTCATGGCGGTGGCCAGCGCCAGACCAGACTGTCTGGTTTCCAGTTCTGGCGCTGACTATAGACCTGGTCTGGGGCTGGCCAAAACTGTAACGTTTTTGTACGATCAGCCGCTAGTCTCTGGTCAGATACTAGTCAGCGACTAGTCAGCCACAAGCCAGCGGCTAGTCACTAATTGGTGGTCAGTTAATAAAGTTTTGATTGAAAAACCATTTTAATTGAACATTTGTCGATTTCGATTAAAAGTCCTAACCTCTAAAAGTAATTCAATTTTTTCTTATATTCTTCTTTATTAGATACACGGGGTTTGCATACTTTTTAATTAAGAAATAGATCACCGTTTGACAAGAAACATTCTGGTTTTCATTCATCAAAAAATGCAGTCAAGCTCTTGCTCAGAAACTTCTGACAGTTTATTCGATTTGTCAACACATTTGAGCGATGAAGACTAGCAATATGACGCGCAGTCACAACTTAATCATCGCTTTTTTTAGAATCAAAAAGTAAGTAGTAGCAATATTTTCAAAAAGGAGATACTTGTTTCCGGTCGCTTAATGAATGCTTCTAAAAACTTGTTACTAACCTATGAATTTTTCGAAACTTGTAAAAAAAAATTTCTTTCGCCACATATACCAACTTTTTTGTCATGGAATGCCGACCAGCGCCAGATCTGAGCCAGACAAGAACTTCCATACTAGCCGGTCTGGACATTACCAGACCTGAGCCAGATCAGACAATAGACTGCCATGAAATTTTTCTACACGGGAATTAAAGAATGAGAAAAAATATTCAATTTTTAATAATGAAATTTTTTAAAATTCCCAGACGTGAAATGAGTTAAATAACATCTTTCAACAATGATAATTGACGATTTTGGTAATTACTAGAAAGATCGAAAATATTTCGATGCAATTGCAAACTAATTTTATATGTTATTATCGAAGTTTCCTATGAATTCATATTTGTCGGTCATAAAACTGCGCTAACATATTTCTCCGCGAATCAGAAGTCTAAGTCACAATCTAGACGTACAGCAACTTTACACCAGGGAAATACGTTACATCTGAAAGTTTTAATGAATATATGTTCACTGTGTAATACTTCAAGTTTGCCTCAGATCCATAATCTTCTTAAGTTAAATTGACTATACAGGATGAAAATCCAATAATCAGAGATAAGAAATAAGGAATAAATATCATTAAAAAGGAAGGAAGGTAACAATAAAGAACTTTATAAGTAAAATAAATCATGAAGAACTACTCGGGTTGGTTGCTTAAAATTTAGAATGTCTGGAAAGAATTTTTGGAAAGAATTGTTTATCATGCATTTAAAGTTGCTTTCCGACTCGGGAGTCTGCGTCAAGAACTCTCTGATTAATGTCGAAAATCTTGCTGCTGTATTTGCTTCTTTTTGCATGCAACAATTTTCTTCAGTGTGCTTCAGCTTGTCTAAGGATATCGTGAGATCAAAAGTTTCTAGTTTGGCTTTGGCCACACGCACATTTGCATATAAATACAAGTCTGCACAGAATCGCTGGGAAGCGTTTCTTTGCGAATAGTAAAAGCGAAGGTGCACACCTTCAACTTATATTGGGATGGTTAAAATGTGTTCCATAGTGATCCTCGATCCTGGAAACTTTTCCACCCCTTAAGAGTTTCTCAGTCATATATAATCTATTGTAGCAGCCTCAAAACTTGGAAAAAAATTTCATTAAAATGATGACTGATTTTTAAACAAAAAAAATATATTTCTTATATTATTATTATTAAACAATTTATTCACTTTTAAGTAAACACTAATTCACTATTACTATAACTAATATACTATTACTATAACTAACGCGTTACTAAATTACTGCCTAAGCCTATCGGCTACGCGCGCTTCAAGAAGAATAAAGAAAATAGCCTTTATAAGCTGCTACCATTAATAGTACACTACTGCCGCTTGCGCAGTGACGACACCGCAACAAGATTTTAGAGAAGTGTTTTATAAAGTTTATAATATAAAGGATTCAAAAAAACTCAATACCTCTAGTTTAATTCCTATGAAACTTTCTAACACCCTTGCATGTTTTTTTCTCTACAAATTACTGAACTTTTTTAATTGAGGCTCACTTTAAAAATTAAAACTTTTCAAGAGTATTTTTAAAATGATTAAGGAATTTTATAAAATTATGTGCAATGATCGTCTGTATCCGCTAATCTAGAATTTGTTCTCTAAATTTCAAAGAACTTTATCTTTCCGTGTATAGTATATAGCATGAATCTGATTCAGGTACATGTATAGGGAGTAAGTTCTTCGAACACGTTGTGTTAAAATTACACTAATACATTGTCTCAAAAAGGTACCGGCAATTGTACAATAAAACGCACATTTATCATTTTGTCGCCTTCAAAGTAGGCCCCATTTGATGCAACACACATATGCCAGCGTTTTTACAATCTTCGAAATACTTTTTATAGGCACTTTCCGGTAAGGCCTTCTACTCCTTCCATGAATTTTGTTTTATGGCTTTAATCGAGTAAAAACGGATACCCTAGAGAGGCAATTTTACTTTCGGGAACAGAAAGAAGTTAAGCAGGGCCAGATCTGGTGAATACAGTGGTTGATCGATGGTATTTGTTGCATTTTTGGCCTTAAATTCGGTCACAACTGTCGCTCTATGCGATGGCGCATTATCGTCGTATAAAATCCACAAATTGTTCTTCCTCAAATCTAGATGTTTCTGAAGGATTTTCTCACGCAAATGCTTTAATACGGCCAAATAGTATTCTTCATTGACCGTCTGTCCCTCTGGTAAAAATTCGTGATGCACCGAACCATGCATATCGAAGGAAGCAATAAAGGAAACCTACTTGCATGGCACCCCATAGACCCGTGTCTCGTCACTAGTTATGACGCGGTCGAAGGTCGTCTAGAACAAGGCATGTCTTCTACGGTCTCTCGACCCTCCTTGAACGCTTTGTACTACTCATATATTTACAAAAGATTATAATATTGATTAACAAAAGGTTGGTGTGAGGACCGACAATAGTGTGACGAGTGCTTAGATTAAAAAGCGAACAGTAACTGTTTTTGCCAATCGGAAAATCTAAGTTAATCACTACAACTATTCAAGGATTGAGTGGGAGAATTTCGAAGATGATTGGCTAAGAATTGTAGGTGACTCAAACAGTTGGAAGAGGGCACAGTTCCTGAATACATCTTTTGTATTCTCGAGTAGCAGTTTTAACCTTTACTACTCGAATGATTCCATCCTGCCTTGGATAGGTTTCAGTGACTCTTCTCAAACTCCACTGCAGGGGAAGAGCATTATCTTCTTTGATGATAACAAGGGTTCCAATCTGAATGACTTGACTGGACCCTGACATATATTTAGAACGTGTCATTAATTGATGCAAATACTCTTTCTGCCATCTCTTTCATAAATGTTGACGTAATTTTTTAGCGTTGCCAATTTGATAAATGGTTTTAAGGCGCATCTGTAAAGTCTGTCTGCGGGAAACTTGTCAGAGGAAAACCAATTAAGAAATTACGGGGAGTGAGAGGACGAAGGTCATTTGGATCAGACAACATAGGTGAAACGGGTCGAGAATTGAGGATCGCTTCGATTTCAATCGTGTAAGTTTCCAGTTGCTGGAACGTTAATAATGTATCCCCGACTGTTCGCGAAAAGTGGTGTTTAAAGGACTTCACAGCAGCCTCCCATAGTCCTACAAAGTGAGGTGCTCTGGGAGGTATAAATTTCCAGGAAATTTTCTGATCTAGTAGAAATTTTTGAATTTTCTCATTATGTTCTTTGGCTCGAAGCAAATTGTAGAGCTCATCAAGTTCGCGACATGTACCCACGAAATTTGTAGCGTTATCAGAAAAAATGAATTTTGCTTTTCCTCATCTAGAAAAAAGTCGTTTTAGGGATGATATAAAGGCCTCCGTGGTTAAATCACTTACCACTTCTAGATGGACTGCCTTTATACCCATACACACGAATATTGCGACGTAAACCTTTAATTTATTTCGATTTCTAAGGCGTTTTTTACATTCTCATCATGGATGAGAAGGTATTGGTTTTATGTGAAAAATGACTTTCGAAAATTTCATCAAATCTTTACGTTTTGAGACCCCCTGAGTCCGAAAAAAAGGGTTTTTACGAAAGTGTCTGTCTGTCTGTAAGTCGTGTGCGGCATAACTCTCGATAGAATTATCAGATTGAATTGAGCTTTGGTACACTTTATCGGAGCCGAAAAAGTAAGGACAAGTTCGTTAACCAGCCACATCCAATCAAAATTGAGGGATTGAGCACTACTTTTGTGTTTTTGAAAATAATTTTTTGAAAAAATCAAAAAATTTAATACTGGTTTTAGATAGTGCTCACAAATCTCTAAAAATTATTTTGATAACGTTTTTTAATTAAATCAAAATTAGACATGTTACAGCATATTCAAATTCGAAAAAAGTCAATATCAAAATTCCATTTGCCAGTTAAATTATACGAGATACGAAAAAACGTTATGATACAATATTATTTTCTACATAAAGACCTACAAATTTTAATTGTAACATTTTTTCATAAGATGCGTATTTTTTTTTTAATTCAAAAATAATCTATTGAAAATTCAAAATTCAATTTTTTAACAATAATATGTGAAATATGAAAAAAACGTAAGAATACAAAGTTGTTCGTTTCAAAAAGATCTACAAGTTTTGTCTTACACAGTTTATGAAAAAACATATATTTTTCGTTTCAATTCCAAAAAATACGATTAAAATTCAATAATTCCATTTTTTAGACAAAATATATGATACATAAAAAAAGTTCAAATAAAAAATTATTTGCCTAAATTAGGTCTACACATTCTTATTAAGAAATTTCTCGACAGGATGTATATTTTATGTTTTGATTTTTAATATTAAAAAAATTCGATTTTTTTCACCAAAATATGTGAGATACGAAATAAGCGTTGTTCTGCAAAATCGTTTCCTTGAATAAAGTCTACAATTGTTTTTCCTTTTTAGATATGTGGAAGAAAGTAAATTCTTTTAATCATGTAATTTATTAAAAAGTTATACTGAAATGTGTACAGAAAATCGAGCGCGAAGTGCGAGTGTCATGATGAGAATGTGTTCCTTAAGGCCGATAGAGCCTTAAGTAAATTGAATTTCCTGTTTCACTTAAATTCAAAAAGAAATTCAGTGACTTTGAGAAAATGTGTATTTCACATCATCTGTAATATTATTATAAAATTGGTTTGAGCTTCAGTATCAAAATATAAGAAATAAACTTAAATGTATGCGAAGAGCATAAGACCGAGCGCGAAGCGCGAGGTCCAGAAAGAACGGAGCGCGAAGCGCGACGATCGAATCGCGCGCCCTAGGTGCGCTCAAACTTGCGAGCGAAGCGCGGGATGAGAATGTGCCCGCGAAGCGGGCAGATTTTTTTTATTTATGAGAACTGTACCATTGCCGGTTGAAGTAATAACGCCCGATGCTCATGTAACTCAACTATCGTTTGAAGCACCTTAAGCGTCGGTGATATACATTTCATGTTAACCCACTGACGCATGTTGATGCCCTGTCGTTGACAACGTTTTACTCAACTCCTTTCTATTCCCTATGTAACGCTTATTCTTATTCACTTTGGGTAAATTAGGTATTTATCTTTATTTTACTCGACTAGGATTTAAAAGATGTTCAAATGTCCCTATGTCTCAAATTTAATCGACAGAGTGGAGTAAAATTACTTCAACTATTTTTCTTCGTCTGCTTGCCATATTCCGAAAGGCACCCTACTGACAAAGCCTTGTACATTTGAACTGCGCATGCGTCTATTAAAATCCGGTACTACTACACAAGATCGATAAAATCAAAATGGCTGGGACTAGTCGCGAAATATCAAGTGTAATGACTAGCGCCTCAAACAACTACAATACTAGATTAGATTCGAGTGTACGCATAAAAACTCGTATCCGCACCGAAGTCACATAAAATAGAATACTTGCCAATGCACACAATTCGGGAAATTACGAGACTCGCGACAATGCTCGCAGGACTGATCGCGCCTCGACTTTTATCTCCTGCGAGCATTGTCGCTCGTCGCACAATAACCCTCATTGTGCGCCTAGGCACGTAATATACTATTTCACGATTTTATTTAGCCACAATATAGCAATTTTATAATTTTCTGACATATTATATGGACCAACGGGCTCTAAATGCACTGGCGTGCTCGAGGGTACGCCTATAATGACAGTACTCAAGTATCCAAGGCAGTTTCTTGTAGACTGGAAAGATGGTATAACAAAGAGGAAGAAAAAAAAGACTACAAAGAGAGGGTACTCCTCCCTATCTATTATTTACTTATGTTCCCTGTGGGCTCAGGTGGTGTACGCCTTTAATAGTGACATCGATAGAGCCTACACGCTGGGGAACGAGCATTTTATTGGCAGGATTAAGAGTCTTAAGGTGGTTTACATTTTTTATGAGCTGCCGTCTTATTTAACAACAAATTTCATATTTTCGAACGATCGCCTTAGATTTTCTTCAACTTTAGAAGCTCACAACTCATATTTCAATTATGGTTTACTGATAATTGAAGGGTCGGATTCTATAACCAGATGTGCGCGCCAGCCAGCTCGGCGTGCCCCTGAGAGTATGCAACCTGCGCTTGACGTGATTTGATGTCAATCGTCGTTATAATTTATATATTTCTTAAGAAACATTAGAAAGAAATTCCCCGTTCACAATTTTTGTGTGAGCGTAATTCTTTATAATAATTTTGCCCATCAAAATTGCTTTCTTTAGCAATGGGCGTCAAGTGTAGGTCACATCTGGTTATAGAATCCGGTTCTTCAATTCGACGTTTCTTAGTACGTGAAATATCTTTAGGAAAATACAAAATTGAGAATTTGGTTACATCTTACACAATTGAAAACATTTTAGTCTCAGTATAATAGGTGTTCATGTTTTAAATGTTCAAAACCGATTGCACTCAACAATCCTTCGATAATGTGTCCTCTGCCATGTACCAAAGTTTTGGCCAAAAATATTAATAATTGTATAGAAATTTTAGGGGAAAACTAAAATTCTTTTCTCGATTGAGTGATCTATCTACTACATACCCTTAAAGACACGTGATACTTGGGAAAAATTAGAAAATTTTATTGATTTTACGATGCTATACGTTTGTGACTAGTATTTTTGTGATTGAATAAAATATTGGTTTTTTATAATTATACTACAAGTAATAATACATATCTTTTACAAATCTTTAATGCACGCTTTCAGACTTTACTCTAAACTTCTGAATTTTACTCAACTGTGATTTCTTCTTGAACATTTGGTACATCACAAATAATTATAGTGATTTTTTGAATTTAAGACAGTAATTTACTTGAATTGATCAAGAATTTGTTTGATTTTAGTAAAGATAAAATATTTATCTTTTTGATTAAAAAAAATTATTTGTTTGATTAACAAAAATATTATGTGTTTATTTCACAAAAAAACAAACTGGCAAAAAAGTGCGCAATGTATCCGTGCTAAGGCGCTGACGGTACTTCCTGATATCCTAACCTCGCGTTATGTGCGATTGAGTGCAAGGAGGAGTATAAAGGAGGAATCAGTCTATGTATAGAAGTGGTTATACTTTGCTACGGAAAATTGCCAAGTACTAATAGTATTGTAGAACAAATAATAATAATTTGCCCTAACACCTGATGTTCGTTCTTGTGTTCTTACCGTGCATTCAAATTTATTCCTCATTAAATAATGCAACAATTCGAATGAATTTTCATTAAATTGAATTATCTCAGAGTTTAATCCATGACGAGGAATACATTCCCATCGCTTTACACAGAGAAAAAATTACTTAAATCGAAAAATGTACGTTTTATTATACAAAACAAATAAAATAATTAAATGATTAAAATAGAAAAATCAGGTAAAATTGATCAAATTTACTGCTTAGTTTGGTTTCTCTTGCGACATTTTCAGCAAATGAAATTTTTTCGATGGATTTTTCTTTTTATTTCAGAAATTGGAAAATAAGATCCCTTCTTATATATTTTTAACGAAAACAATATTACCACTGTTCCACGAAGTAAAGTTAGCTATTTATGGAAGTAATAATGCTTAATTTTTTTCTAGCGGATAAAAAATGCATTTTTTTACATCCAAATGTAAAAAAAATCATATGCAACACGGATAAGTATATTGTACAACTAACGAAAACAACGTTTATTTTACGAATGTAAAGTTTGATGTCCGAGCAAAGCGGGTACAACAAACAAGCGAGTAAAATAAATGTTTCTCTCGTGTTGCACACGATTTTTTTCTGCTTGGGGGTTAAAGAAAGGATTCACTTGTCCCGCAGGGGGCAAAAAAATCCACTTTGTGACCTGTTAGTAGAAAACAAACATTCATTTTACACGTGTAATTGTTGCCTTCGCTTTGCTCGGGCATCAAACTTCATATTCGCAGAATGTACTTTTCTTCCCTAGTTGCATGATGTATTATTTTTTTAGAAGTGCATAAGAAATGCTACTTTGAACGTCTGTTTAGCAAGCGACGCTATTGTTATTATAGGTTATGTAGTCATTAAAAATAATAGAGAATCGGGAATCCTTGATTGTTTTCTTAAGGTTGAATGCAATTCCCATCCCCGTACAAATAGTAGAGTCCCGTGGGGCACCGTTGAGCTATGCTGTTTTAAAAAAATTTCATGGACCAGCATGGTGAAAATTTTAGTGAGCAACTGGCTTAGAATTCGTAGTATGCGTGTATACATTCTGTCAAAAAAATACCGGGAATTGATCATTCAAAAAGCCCGCTTAAAGAGATTGTCAAAAACCTTTTTGACGTCAATCTGTCATTTAGTTTGTTGACAGTGCTCGATGATGTCAGTTTATCTCAAGCGTGTTTCCCGATTTTTCCGTAAGATCTTCAACTGAAGTTAACATCGCTAAAGTAAAGAAAATGACGAATGAAAATCGTCATTTAATTTTAAGAGAGATAGACGCTGGACGTTCTGTGTCTCACGAATCAATTTGTACCATTTTAAACGATTGTTTGGGCATGAAACGCGTTGGTGCTCGACTATTTCCTAAAGAACTGAATTTTCTCCAAAAACTCAATGGCCTAAATCAACGAATATCATCAAACAACCACCGTATTCACCTGATATGGCTCCGGCCGACTTTTTCTCTTTCCAAAACTCAAATTACCACTTCGAGGCACCCGTTTTCAGTCGATAGAAGACACAAAAGAGAATTCGCGGCGAGAACTGAAGTCAATTCCGGAAAATGCGTTTAAAAATGTTTTTATGATTGGATTATTTGTTAGCATAAGTGTTTCCTTGTGATTTCTTCTTTCAATCGGTCCAGTAATACACAGAAATAGTGGCTGTTGATTGCTTTTCCTTTCCCCAAATAGCCGATGAACAATATACCACTGGAATCTCAAAAATCATAAGCCATAGTATAATGGTGAATCTATGTTTCATCAATGTTCACTAATGGGCGTAAAAAATCGCTTGGATTGCGATTAAAAAGGTTCAAACAACTCTTTGTATCACGAACTCCTGGCGTTTTTGATTGTTTGTTAGCAAATGCAGCACCTATTTTGCGGTTAGCTTTCTCATGCCCAAATCCTCATGCAAAATTTCAACCACTGACCCCATTGATATGTCTGCGGCGTCAGCTAATTCACGCACTTCCGCTTTTGGATCATCTAATACGATATCATTGATTTTTTTTATGATTTCTGGAGTGGTAACATCTTTTTGCCTTCCCAGTCGTTGAGCATCATTTCTGATCGTACAACCTTATTTAAATTCACCAATTCACTTCTCAACTATTTGCTTTGGTAATGAATAATACTTTACCTAATAAATTAACGATTCTTGGAAATATTTCTGTATGTGCTGCTGATGAATCTAGCGTTTATTTTCGTTATTATTATATTGGGTTGGCAACAAAGTCATTTCGTATTTTTTTCATGATTTTCAAAGCAAGTTTATTAATACAAATAACAAACATTAATCAATTATATATTGACCATTTTGTTCGATGACCTATTGCCATATTTCAGTCAGCTTCATAATTCTGCTTTCGTAGAAAGTTTGGTTCTTAGAGGCAAAAAACTGAATCAACTTATTTTTGACAGCCTCGTTTGAATCGAATGCTTTTCCATTCAAATGGTTTTGAAGTAAACGTAATAAATGATAATTGGATGGTGCAAGGTCAGGATTAAACGGTGGATGAGGCATCACTTCCCAGCCTAACTCCAATAATTTGTTGTGAGTGATAAAAGATGTATGTGGTATGGCGTTATCTTGATGGAAGATGACGCCTTTACGAGTTGCCAGTTCTGGCCGCTTTTCCTTCATTTCTTTGTCCAATTTCATTAGATAGCTACAGTAGACATTCGAATTGATTGTTTGGTTCCTTGAAAGCAGCTCAAAATAAAATTTACCTTTGAAATCCCACCAAACACTCAACATAACCTTCTTTTGATGTCGATTGTGCAGGCTCATCTAGCTTGCTCTATGATCTTTTTCGCACGATGTTATCGTAAACAACCCATTTTTGATCGACAGTTATGATTCTCTTTAAAAATGGATCGGTTTCGTTACGTTTCAGCAGTGAATCGCAAATGGAATGGAAATTCGTTTGGTGAGTTGAATTTCGTTCAATTTTTGAGGAACCCAAATATCGAGCTTAGTAACAACCAAGTTGTTTTAAATGTCTTCCAATGCTGTGATATGTTTAGCTTCTCTGCTATCTCTCGTGTCGTACTACGTCGGTTATTTTCTATCATTGCTTTTATTTTGTCGTCGTCAACTTCAGTTCCAATTCCGGGACCTTTCTGGAACTGCCGTTCTGTTAATGATTTTTCAGCATAAAGATCATACAACTTTTTTCGAGCTTGCACTGCGTTTTTACCTTTTCGGAAGTAATAAAGTAAAATTTGACCAAAATGACCGTCTGGAATCTCCATTTCAAATCAATGCAAAACTATAAATAAACAACGAAACTTGAAACAGTTTGAAGCAACTTATGGAAGATTGAGTTTAACTAATTATCAGACTCAAATTGGTAACATCTTTAAGAGGTCATTTAGACTAAAGTTTATCCAGCCAATGTACGAGGGGCCCTATTTATATTTTGAGCCTTAGCAACACTGAGTATTCTCAGGTGTGCCATCTGACATTTGCAACTGGAAGGTTTGACATTTCTAACCATAGCCACCTTTAGAACGTTTTGTCCTTTGAGCGTTATTTGTGTTATTTGCAGTGATTTGAAAATTGTGTCTCTGCAAAAAACTGGAATTAACTCGTGAAAATTTTCATGCTATGAAAATCATGCATCAATCAATTTATTTCCGCTTTTGGCGGTGAAGTGCTATTCTATGCCACTATGAAACGCTGGTATAACGACCTTAATCGTCGCCGCCATTCGCCCTTCGACGAATTTCGTAGAGGTCTTCCAAAATTAGTTTTTGGGCCAGAAAACATTAATGCTGTGCAAAAACTTATAATGCAAGATCGTTATGTGACATACTGTGAAATTGAGGCAACCTTAGACATTAGTTCCACCAGCATATATATAAAATATTGCATGAACATTTAGCCGTAATAGAGATTTGTTCTCGTTGGATCACACATAATTTGAAAAAAGCTCAAAAACATGCAAGAGTCGATTGTTGCAAACAAATGCTCAAGAAATGTTCAAGCGCATGCATAGTGTATAGATCATAAAGGAGAATACTTTGAAAAACAATAAAGCAATTTTTGATGACAAATTACTGTTTTTCATTATTAGGCTCAAAATATAAATAGTGCACCTCGAATAAACGCAGAAGTTTGTTCTTCACTCAATGTAACAATTCAAAGTTAGCCGATTTTTAGGCCTGAATTACATTTTTTGTAGTGTAAATAAAGAAAAAATTACTACAATAGGTACTGTTATTTTATACAATTTTTCACTTCCATAATCTAGTTTTTATTTGTGAATTTTGAATAAATACAATAAAACTAAAAGAAGTTTACTCACGTGTAAATGTTAAACATATCTTGATGCTTACCTGTAAAAAAAGAAAAATAATTCATTTATAATCATATTATGCAAAGAGTTCATGTAACACCTGTAAAATTTTATAAATTAAATAAAATAAATAAATTTTGACGTGGCTGGGAATCGTCTAACTACATTAATGTGAGGTTCAAAAATTGAAGTACTCGCGTTGCTGGTAAGCATATACCTCAATGCAATATTGGTATTTCGTTAAAACCAGGGCAAGAAGAATCAACACGACTTGAAAGAAAGAATCTTCCCCAGAAAATCTGTAATAAATCCTTAAATCTTCACTGGCAGACAGTTAATTATTTTTCACGTCTTAGGAAACGCGATATCTACACGGAGAAAAATGAAGGGTCAAAATATGAAAGTCAAAATCCAGAGGTTTTCGTACCGTTGGTCTTATTTTTGTTCCTTACGTCCGCTGAAGATCTGTGACAATATGGGTTACACATATTATTGATATAACATGTTCGTATTCCACCGAGACGTGAATAGACGTCCTTAATACCAATCTACAGGCAGTTAAAATACCTCTTTAGGACGTATTTTTTAAAAATTATCGTGTGCTACGGAGCTCTGACATTTTGGGACTCTACCGATGTATTCACTTCTTGCCCAAAACGCGTCTCTTAGCTCCAGCAACACAATATATTATTTCAACATAGTCAATTCGACTCTCGTTTTATGTTCAGCTGGATAATCTGCAGAGGGTCAGGCCGGCCCTCAAGATGATTAAATCAATCCTCTCAGATAAAGCAGGAATGTCACATGATAACTTCAATCAACATGGCACAACTCTGTACAATACCCGCTAATTTTGATAAAGGAACAAAATCACAAATCGTATGATAATAGGGTGTAACGAGTTTTTCAAACAAAAAGCTATACATGATTTTCATGCGTTTTCCAACGCAGAATCCATTAATTTTTTTTGTTTTATCGATATTTTGTAGAGTTTCTGAGATAATTAAAATAGGCTTAAAAAACGCGGAAAAAATGGTTTTACACAAAACCTTATGTACAACTAAATATTATTTATTTTTTAGTCAAATGCATGTTATTCTCTTCTTTTTTTGATGCAGAACAAATTTTAAAAAGTTTATAGTTCCAGCTGCAACTGTTCGAAAGATACTCGTACATGTCAGAGATACTTCAATTTTTCTATAACACATCACTCAATAAGTTTCCGGTCTGACATATAGATGTCACCACTATTGTCAAATTTATATTATTTCTGGATAGTACCAACCTTCAAACGTTAAGTGTTAAAATTTCATTACAATCTAACGTTTAGTCCAGAATTTACAGAGGTTTTCGTGAAGCAACTGTTGTAATTTTCAAAACAATGGATAAAAAAGAGATTTTAGTGTTAATCAAACATTGCTTTTTAATGGAGAAAAATACTGTTGAAGCAAAGCAGTGTCTTGATGAGCACTAAGGGGACTTTGCACCAGGAAAATCAATAATCATCGGCTGGTATGTCGAATTTAAACGCGGTCGTACAAACACCGATGATGCTGAACGCTTTGGTTGTCCAAAATCAACAGTAGTTCCAGAAACCATAACAAAACTCCACAAAATAGTTTTGGGCTATCGTAAATTAAAGTTGCGTGAGATAGCTGACACCTTAAAGATATCAGAAGGTAGTGTATTTACAATTTTTTAGGAATCTTTGGGGATGCGTGAGTTACTTTTGAAGTGGGTACCGCGTTTGCTCACACCCGACTAAAAACAACAACGCGTCGAGGATTCAGAGCGCTGTTTGGAGCTATTCAAGCGAGGTAAAAAGGATTTTCTGCGTCGGTATCTGACAATAGATGAAAAATGGATCCACTGCTACATGCCTGAAACAAAAAGATCGTCAGCTGAGTGGACAGCAGCTGGTGAAAGCCGTCCAAAGCGACCAAAAACTCAACAGTGCGCTGGCAACGTTATGGTATCCGTATTTGAGACGCGTATGGTATTTTGCTTGTCGACTATCTTAAGAAAGGTAAAACCATTAACAGCGACTATTACATGGCATTACTGAATCGATTGAGCGCAAAAATCAAGAAAGAACGGTCTCACATGCAAAAGAAAAAAGTGCTGTTCCACCAAGCGAATCCACCGTGCCACAAGTCCATGAAAACGATGGTCAAATTGAATGAATTAAGCTTCGAATTGCTTCGTAACCCACCATATTCTCCAGATTTGGCCCCTAGAAACTACTGGCTCTTTTCTGACCTGAAAAAAATGCTCCAGGGAAAGAGATTTGGCTCCAATGAAGAAGTGGTTGCCGAAACTGAGGCCTATTTTGAGAGCAAAGACGAATCATTCTACAAAAGGCATCGGAAAGTTAGAAAAGTGTTAGAATGAATGTATTACACTTGAAGGAAACTTTGTTGATGAATAATGTCGAATTTCTTGAAAAGTCTATAATATTTGAAATATTTACAATATTCACAGAGTTTACAATACTTACAAAGTTTAAAATATACCTTCTTTATTATGCTCCTCCTGTTGAAAAATGATTATAAGCTGCTACTACAGACGAGAAACTTTTTCTTTCGTATTCTCGACGATCATGAGCATTCGGTTTATCAGTCATGAGACCCCAGCAGCAGTCTGCTAAAGCGTTCACACTCCACTTCACTTGGTAACTCTTTTCGATTTCAGCGATGTCTTGATTAAATCTTTCCCCGTGTTCATCACTAACTGCTCACAAATTTTCTAAGAAGGAGTCCAAGTGAGAATGAAGAATGTGAATCTTTAGTAACATGTTCACTTTCATTTCCTGGAAGTTCTGGAGCATAGTCTTCACCAGGTGTTTGTAGTTTCTGGATTTCGTGTTCCACAAGAAATTGTTTATAACAGCTTTTACTGACAACCAAGTTTGTGACTACTGTAAACTCTGT
Organism: Diplolepis rosae; assembly: GCA_030998225.1. Lineage (NCBI taxonomy): Eukaryota > Metazoa > Arthropoda > Insecta > Hymenoptera > Diplolepididae > Diplolepis > Diplolepis rosae. The sequence goes on along the minus strand of JAPYXD010000608.1, from coordinate 4,511,467 downwards.
GAATATTATAGACTTGAATGGAATGAGATACAAGAAAGAGTACATCTTGAATTTTTAAGTCTTTTTTACTTATCTCAGAAACTGTATAAAATATTGATAAAACAAAAGTATATCGAAATCATGTATAGCTTCCTGTTTGAAAAATTTTGTACACCCTTCTATCATACGATTTGTGATTTTTCGAAAATAATTTAACTCAATAAATCTCAAAAACCTGCTGTGCAGGAAAAAAACAGAGGCCAGATTTGAATTTAGGACAGAAAACTACTCTGGAAATGATATATCTCATTCCATGAACGCATAGGTTATATTTTGTTGACCAGTGCTATATGAAATTTCAGCGGTGACTCCAATATATAGGTAAATACCCATTTTATTGAAGTAATAGTTTTGCCAATCCAGACCGACAGCTTTTGAGGTTAAAATGATTGAGTCGACTCTCCGGGATAATCGCGTCCACCATCTAATTTTTACCCTCCAGAGATGGTCAGTATGATCATTTAGAAGGCTGTCCTACAGTTGGCGTTCAAATAAATATCAAATTTTTTGTCAATCATTTGCAAATTCTATGTACTGATGTATAAATAAGTAAAATTTAAGGACGTTCTCTTGAAAATCACTTTTCTTTAGATTTCTTTCAAACTTCGTAAATAAGTACTTTTTACCATGATCTAAAAACCGGTAAAAAGATTATCATCATGTCCGTTACTTAAAATCGAGAAATTAAGCTCTAAAGTTGAATCTCTTAACACGTGTTAGATAGGCGTAGTTCAGTTTCGCGATACCTTCCTTTACATTAAAAGCACAATTTTCTTTAGATTTTTTTGGAAAACTAGTATGTTATACTAGAGATTATAAGGAATCGTATGTCATCATAAAAAATACGTGTACCGGCACTACTTTTAAAGATATACGTTGTTGAAACTCGCAGTTGCACAAATTCTTAGCTGGCTTGCTGAAGCAAATATAGTGACTTGGCAACACCACATCAACAGCGAGCGCGTACGCTTACATTTGACATTGCTTCCAGAGCTTTGTTTTTACGAGCAGCTGATTTTTGTGAAATAAAAAATGCATTTTTGTTGAGAAATTTATTAGACATCTTATTAGTATTTACAAACTGTCTCTAAACTCATAATATAATCTCTCTCACACCATATGCTTTCGACTCGATATGAGAAAGACAGGAAAGCGGTGTTGCCAAATCGCACAAATCGACGCAGAAGACACATTTTGTTACTTTTGCGCATAAACGGTGCTCAACTCATTCGGTTAGAAAGCTTAACAGTAATCCCACTACCTATGATAGAGTAGGATGAGCACATCTACGGGCAAGAGAACGTCCTTAAGTGTCAAATAATTCTTGAAGTAAGACGATATTTTAGATTTAATTATCTTCTCATAGAGTTTATTAAAAAATGTCAACCCAAATACTTGGTACTTAAATATGAGTCAAGTCGCGTACTGTATAGTTTCTCATTTGAGTTTCGCAAAAAGCTGTGTTTTCCTTCTTTTTCACAACCGTCATAAAGGATGAAATCATCTTCATTCGTGTAAGAGCATTATTTGCCAGAGATTTAAGTACCTGATGAAAATTTTTTTCTCTTTTCGTTCTAAAGAATGTCGGTTTGAGAGAGAAGTAGAGGAGCAATTCTATGATTTTTCTTTCGGTTTCTAGACCACTCTTCTTTATTTTAATTTCGACCTTTACGTGCATACGCTTAGCAGAGCGAAAACCGCGGACAAATGCTTATTTGCATTCACTGCTGTTGTATCTCTCGGTCGTTGTTTCTCTACTTTTATATATCAGGAAAAGTGACTCTAGACGATTAAAAAGTTTCAGTAACGCTGGCGTCATGTCAGGTTTTCTCAGTCCGAGGAAATAGAATAGAATACCACACAGCTGATAAATATCAAGGAGAAATTCCATGCAGAACTCGAGGGCTAATCTAGTTGATACCCTTGGGTAGTAATCAGAAACGTTCAAGTTGCCACAATTTAATTCAATAAAAATTCCTTAAAACTGAATAAGTCAATTGAAAAAAGAGGAATGTAATTGAAATATTATGCTTGGAATTTATTACACAAGGCTGACACAAAACAACTATTCTAAGAAAATTCTTGGACAATTTATACTTTGCTGGTGAAGGGAAATTTTTTCCCAAGGCTATCTAAACTACTTAGGTATATGTATGTTCTAAGATGTTTCTACATTTATAAACAAAAGGTTTTTATCAAAAGAATTGACCAATTACATGAAATAAATAAACTGGAGGTAATATTATAAATCCTTGAGTTTATGAAATGTTCTTTGATTCAAAAACATATATAATTGGATCAAAGAAAGCCGATATGGCTCAAACATGCAACGCAGTCAAATCCATAAAACGTGCTTTTTTGTGATCAAGAAAATGTTCCTTTCAAAGAAGAAGGAATTCAGTTGATGCTAAAATTCTTACAATTAATATATAGGTATATGTGCTTTCTCTTGAAAGAAAGATATTCAAGCTTACAACGCTTTTTCAAGAAAGGACAAATTTAATTAATATCGCAATTACTTTTGACAAGAAACTTGAGGTGAAAATATTTTTATTTTGGATCAACGTCAATCATTTCGAATTATTGCAAAATTGATGCCAACAAATTGCATACTTGTATTTTAGTTTTTGACAGTCACAAGAAGAATCTGTTTTTCTAATTAAGAAGAATTTCTCAGAAATTTAAATCTGAGAATAAAGAAGATGATTTTTTGTTGACCTTGCAAAGCTAAGAATTCTGTTTTTTATCGGGTTAATTTATTGTGATATTGGGACTCAAGTACAATTACGTCCGTTTCTCACGCTTAGTGTTGGAGAATGTAAGCAACAAATACGTAAATGATGGGCTGTGGATGAATCCGAATAAAGAATTAACAGGCAGAGTGCATTTTGGAAGGGATTAAGAGAGTCAAGTTCTTCCAGTGTTCGAGAATTCGACCGTAAGTGGGTAGGGTTAAACTTGGTTTAGTTCTGGGTTATCAGTCGCACTCACTCACCAAATGCACTCAGGTAGTCGGATCACTAGAACTGCCAGAATTGCTCTCTCCTGGAAATTACACAGCTATATCCGTATACCTTTATACCCCATATTTCACAAATTTAATGACCTATCAAGATTATTCCAACGTTTAGAAACCTCTTTTGTTATCGGATTAGATCATTCCTTCCAATAATTTTTTTCAAGTTCTAGAGATTCTAACTTCAGTTCAAAACCCACTCTCTAAATTTGAATCAGTCAAAATCTACTGATTATCTATGAAATTTGACTGATTCAAATAGCTAAAAAGAGGTTACTGTAAATCAGTCAAATTTCACTGATTATTTTAGTGAGAATTGACTGATTTGACAGTGAAAAATAACTTATTTAACAGTGAAAAATAGTTTTTCACTGGTGAATCAGTGAAAAAGAAAATCTCTGATTCAATCAGTGAAAATTTGACCGATTCAGATTTAGAGAGCATAGATTAATAATTGTCAAAGATTTGATATTTTTTAAGATAAAAAAATAAGAGAGATATAAGATAAAGATTCAGGAGTTGTTGTAGACGTACATATAAATGAAGTATTTTTAAATCAATCCATAGATAATTATTTGTTCACATTATTGTACCCTCTTTAAAATCATTCTACAACCGATACTCACTTAGGGAGTACTCCAATTAAGACTTTGCAAAAGTGCACAAGCTATATTAAGTAATTTTTTTAAGGCATATAATTATACAAAATAATAAGTTAAGAAGATTGAAAAGAAAGACATTTAGAATTACGAATATTAAATTAGATTTTTTACAAATTTCTGTGCCAGAGAACTATAACAACATAAGAAACAAGATTAGGCTGAACGTATTAATGAAAACACGTACATACTGGTACTTTCTACTATTTTACTTGTTTAATTCCATCTTCATTAAAGTGCCTTTCTATACACAAACTCGTCTCAGTTGAAGAGGTCTCTACTTACACAACCATTGGCCAAACCCCTTTGCATTCCTCGTTTTATTTACTTAATTTACGTGACGAGGTCGTAACTTGCTCTTATTGTTCTCATTCAGACATGCGTAGAACGACATATTAATGAAAATCATAGGGTAATCCTTATGTTAAGTGACACATCAGTTATCACTTCAACTCATTATTTCACAACTCGCCACTACCCAAGTGAGCGATTAATTTTATTCCCATACTTCTATGAGAAAAAGAATGCAAATCTCTCTAAATATACGTAAACAGTCAACAAAGAAGTATTGTTAAGATGATTTGATGTTTTAGGAAAACAGCATGTTGCTGAAAAAAAAATTAACTTCAAATATTAAAAACACTTGGGAAGCATCAACATTATTGGGTTGGCAACAAAGTCATTTAGTTTTTTTTTTCATGATTTTCAAAGCAAGTTTATTAATACAAATAACAAACATTAATCAATTATATATTGACCATTTTGTTCGATGACCTTTTGCCATATTTCAGTCAGCTTCATAATTCTGCTTTCGTAGAAAGTTTGGTTCTTAGAGGCAAAAAACTGGATCAATTCATTTTTGACAGCCTCATTTGAATCGAATGTTTTTCCATTCAAATGGTTTTGAACTGAACGGAATAAATGATAACCGTATGGTGTAAGGTCAGGATTATACAGTGGATGAGACATCACTTCCTAGCCTAGCTCCAATAATTGTTTGCAAGTGACCAAAGATGTATATGATCTCTGGCGTTATCTTGATGGAAGATTACGCCTTTACGAGTTGACAGTTCTGGCCGCTTTTCCTTGATTTCTTTGTCCAATTTCATTATCCAATTTCATTAGCTGGCGACAGTAGACATTCGAATTGATATTTTAGTTCCTTGGGAGTAGCTCAAAATAAACAATAACTTTGAAATCCCACCAAACACTCATGTACTATCAGTTTTGAACGTTCATTGAACAATGAAAAATATTTCTTTTGCGAACTAAATGATTAGTTTCTTCCTCATTAAATTGAAAAATAGCGTATATTTAATAACAGATTGTATATTTGAAAGGCTCTGAGTATAGACATAATAACTAATTTTATTTTGAAATAAAAAATTTTGTCATTTTTCAATGAACGTTCAAAACTGTAAGTAAATCCAAACACAGCATAACCTTCTTTTGATGAATATCGGCTTTTGATGTCGATTGTGCAGGCTCATCTGTGGATCGGTTTCCTTGAGTTTCAGCAGTGAATCGCAAATGGAAATTCGTTTGGTGAGTTAAATTTCGTTCAATTTGTGAGGAACCCAAATATCGAACTTATTAAAGTAACCAAGTTGTTTTAAATATCTTTCAACGCATGTATATGATATGTTAAGCTTCCTTGCGATCTCTCATGTCGTACTACGCCGGTTATTTTCTACCATTGCTTTTATTTTGTCGTCAACTTCAGTTCCAATTCCGGAACCTTTCTGGAACTGCCGTTCTGTTAATGATTTTTCAGCATAAAGATTATACAACTTTTTTCGAGCTTGCACTGCGTTTTTACCTTTTCGGAAGTAATAAAGTAAAATGTGACGAAAATGACCGTCGGGAATCTCCATTTCAAATCAATACAAAACAATAAATAAACAACGAAACTTGAAACTTTTTTTTTTACTGAATAATCTACGAAACCTCAGCTGTCAAATACCATATACGGTCTGAAGTTTGCAATGGAGAAGAACGACTTCGAACGACTAAAGTCATCTAGCGGAAAAGAGCGAAATGACTTTGTTGCCAACCCAATAGTTTCATTTAATGCACGCTGCTTGGAACTGGACGGTGTTAAAAAATTATATTCCTTTTTCGTTCTGGTTTCTTAGGAAAGTGGTGAAGTTCAGTTAGAAGAACAGTTTCTGAAATTTTAATCACTCATCCTGATTCTCAACAAACTGCAATTCTTGATTACTATTGAGAGAGGGAAGCGGTCAGGTGATTTCGAATTCTACGTCCGTGGGTACATTAGGGACGTGATTTCGGTGAATTCCCGTTGATTCGAGTAGCGACGGTCGACGGTCGACGGTCGACCATTAGGTTGTACTGTCCCTTTCGTTCTGAAAGAGATGGTTTTTAGCATGAAGCGAAGTGCCGAAGTGGTTCTGCTGATCTGAACGAGAGAGAATGAAAGGTATAAAATGAGACAGAGAGATGAAAAGGTGAGGGTCGCGAAGGCCCTTGGAAAATATGAAACATCGCACAGGCGTACGTCACTCATATACAACAGAGCGACCATTTGCGTGCACCCGTTATACTCGGATCAACCACGTACAGCCGCGTCATTGGCAAAACATCACTGGTTTCCAGTCACAACAATCCTACAAACTCTATCAAACCCTCGACCAAACCTTCTAACCTTTGCTCAATAGATACGTATGTTTTTGCAGTCGAGCAAACAATGCATGCTCTGTAAAATTTTTACTCCCTTGGATCACGAAAAATACAACCGACGTGCAATGCATGAAAGGCAGAGAAAAACATTTTTTTCACCGAGAAAATATGTTTCGTATATGCATGCACGTTGTTAAAAAGTAACATGAGATTATTTGTGCAGAGTATAGTTTTCACAACTTCAATTCCTGTAACACATTTTCAATGAGAATAATTCTTTAACTGTGATAAAATTATAATTTTCCAAATTTAATTATATATTAATACTATTACGTGAAGTATTTATTTTTCTTCAAAGTTCATAAATAAAAAACATGATATCAAAGAGATGTTTCGGCTGTGATTAGAGTCCTCATCAGTGATTTATTTAAATCTACACTCTGAAAAAAATGCTATTGAATCTATAGAATTTCCATGTACTTACAGTTTTAGACTTTCAATGAACGATGATAAATTTTTTTTTTCAAAACAAAATTAAATATTATGCCTATATTCAGGGCACATTAAATATATAATTTGCCATGAAATATACGCTTCTTTTTTGATGCACGGAAGCAAAGCCAATCATTTCATTTTGAAGAAAAAAATTTTATCATCATTCAATGAAGACTCAAAACTGTAAGTATATGTATTTCCGCTAAAAGCATGTATGCTTACGATTAAAAAAAAAAAATAAGTTATACAGAATTGATATTCAATAGTATTTTTTCTTTTTTTTTTTTTTTTTTCTGCAAAAAAAGGAGAAAATGAATTTTGAAAAATACATAAAGGTTTACATCTAATTGAAGCTCAAAATTTCTTTGGAATAAAAAACTTCTCAGTGAACTTTGAGAAAATGTATCATCATGTATATGACAAAACTACACTTTAGGATTTCTATTTGATTCAGTGGAAAATTTAAATGCAATATTTCTTTCGAATACAATACTTTAAAATAACTGAAAGTACTTAAAACGTATTCTTATTTATTGAAAGTCGATATAATTCCTGGTTTTTAACACATTAATATTATGCAATAAATTTTATATTGAATAGAACAATCATTAGATATAGAATAATTTTAGGGTGAAATGTATTTAAGATATATATATATATACATACATTAAATACTAATAATACACACAAAGAAAAAAAAATTCTGTATTAGCCAACTGGACTGTTGATATAGCACTGACAACATTTTTTTTTTCTGTCCCAACAGATTTTTAGTTTTTCCGACAAACCTATTTGTTAAACCAACAAAACAGTTTGTTATTTTAGAATTTTCTACGAAAAAAATATATGTCGATTGACAAAAGTGAGAAATTGATTTAAACTAAAGATATAATTGAAGCTTAGAGTTTGATGCAGGGAGTTTTAAGGCCGTATGTTAGGCTCTGACGTAAGCAAATATATACGACCGCTTTATAATTAAAACAATAATTTAAACAAATTTTCCGGAAAATACAGTAATGCGTTACATTTTCTGCATTGCTGTTTTCTCCGGAAAGTTTATTTAAATTAATATTTTATTAATAAAGTGGTTGTATGTAATTGGTGACGTCAGATCCCATCACACGGTCTTAACATTGCTAAGTCGCGTGGAAAGTGGCGCCACCACGATAGGTTCTGATTTCCAGGACCTCGTTTTCCGAATAGTACAGAACGCCACTTTCACATATTCAGAAAATGTTTTTCTGATTTTCTGAATGTAATTTTCTGCACTTCTGAAAATCATGTTCTGATTTTCGGAATCTTATTTTCAAATAGTATGAATTTCAAATTTTAGTTTTTAAGAAACATTAATTCCAATTTTTAATGTTACAGTGCATCTAGAAATGAAGAAGGGAGCAGAAAGGAGAACTACAGTACTTCAAAATTTATCATTTTTTTCGAATTTTCAATGCTATAGCATTAAAAATGACAAAAAATTCAAATGATTTGGCATATAAGGGGTGTCATAATTAAGCTTTGATAGTATTAAATAATAGTTGCGAGTAAATTTTAAATACGGGCAATATCGCGATTTATATCGCGAGAGAATAGACATATTATATACGAACGCAGCGTGTAAAATGACATCATTGATCATACGATGTGCTCTCTTCACGAGTTTCCGGAAATCTGAAAATGCTTTCCGAATTTCTGAACGAACGTTGCTATTAAGTTGCAACGCGCACTACCGAAATTCGGAAAACCATTTTGAGAATATCATAACGTCATTGTAGACAAACGGCATTTCGACTCCGAAGCCATTTAAATGAAAATATTTTCGGTTACACTGCAAATATTTTCCGATTTTCTGAACTCTCTTCTTAGCGTGTAGATTCTACATCAGAATCGAAGTAATAAACGACACTTCGTATTGACTGTGAATTTAAATAAATATATTAATAAATTTTTTCTACTAGCGGGCCATAAAGTGGACTTTATTGCCCCGTGCGGGGCAAACAAATCCACTTTCTGACCCGCTAGTAGAAAAAAAATCGTGTGCAACACGGAAAAAACATTTATTTTACTCGTGTGGTTGTTACCCTCGCTTTGCTCGGGCATCAAACTTCACAATCGCAAAATAAATTTTTTTTTTTCTAGTTGCACAATGTACTATTTCACATTCTCATTACATATGAGAAAGTATTATATTTATGTAAAATTTGACACTCACTTTTCATAACCCCTTGCAACCAAAAAAGGGCTTTTTTCAATCCAGTCTGTCCGTCTGTTGTTGTCTCGTTGGTATTACCGCAGTCAAACTACTAAAATATCTAAAGCTTATGTATATAAAACTATAGTATAGGTTATAAATAGTAGAGCTTGCTATAATCTATGATAGATTATCATACAGTTTTTCAAAAATTTGTCACTACAACACCTTTTCCCAAAATTGAAACGTCGTTTAGTAAAAACTCTAAGCTTGTGTCTCTCTGTCAGCAGATACATTTTTTTCTATTAAAAAATGAATCAAATTTGCCCTTGATGGTTTTCAATAAAACCCACATAATTTCTGAGAAATTCGTTCTCGAGATTGACTTCTAAGCAGATAGTTTTAATATTATGAGAAATTTTATCAATGTATAAGAAATCGTAATTAAAAGTGTCATTTTCTATTTCAAACGCATTTACAACATGATATCTACACTGTTAGAAATGTTCGGAAATTGACAAAATTTTTATGTTACAAAGGTAACGTAAAATTTTACGATATTTTATAGTAAAGGTATCCTAAAATTGCGAAAGATGTACTGAATTTTCTAAAATTCCAACTTAATTTTACGAAACTGTAACTGAATAAAACTCCAGTCACGTGTTTCGGGAAATTTCTAACAGTGTTAGAATATCGAGAGTATATTGCAATGGCCATAATGAAAATTAAAAAAACTCACCCTGCATCATAAAATATTCTAGAAAAATATATTTATTTTACACGAAATCGGAAACAATCTAATTGGTTGTTCAAGAAACTATCCAGCCGTATTTTCGTGCAAGGCGGAAGGTTTAAACACCAATTGCAAATTGAACGACACCAAGAAAGCGATGTTTCTAAGAGAGTGAAAGATAACTTTATGGATATCGAATCTCATGATAATAAAAGTGGTTACAGAGCCAATAATTTTTTACGCAGAGAATTGGAGTCGCCCCGCGTGTAAGAGGTTCTAAAGCAACTCGGATTACAAACCGACTGTCATATTCGAAAGGCTTTTACTAGATCGGCAATAAAAATGTACCATAAGAGCGTTTTATTTACCAGTGCTAATCTTGCACGCTGTACTTCTATAGCAAACCAGAGGGTTCGCAAATGTGACTACAGTAGACGACAACAAATTATATCCGTGCAATATGATTGTACCGCGGCTGGTAACAACCACCTCTCAATGCTCAATGATACATTAGCCTAACCCCGCTGTAACTAGGGGTTAATCTATTGTCGACGAAGGTTGGTTGCCACCCTCTCAACAAAGTAGGTCGCACAAGAGCCATCTTGTGTAATTCTTAATGGAAAAAAGTTAACGACGACACTATACGCGCGCCGATTATATTGTACTAACAGGCTTTGTTTCAGACTAATCCATTATTCCCGTATTAAAAAGGAAAAAATTGGGGGATGATTGCAAGAATTTATTGGCAAGATTAAAAATGTATTAAAGCGTTTTCTCTGTTTCTACAGCTGTGAACTTCCGAAATTATTTAAATTTCAAAGTTTTCGAGTCGATAATGTTAAAGGCGTTAAAGACTCCGTCTTGATATTATAAGGGCTTTAAAAACAAAAACATGGGAGCAGTAGAGTCAACTATTTTGTAATACAGTTTTCATGTAAATTATTATCCTTGAAAATGTGAGATTCTCAAGTGTTCAGTAATTCTTAACTGTAGATGTTTACACGTTTCGCGCCACGTGTGCAAATTGAAGTTCACGTTTTTTCTGACCATGGTGGGTTCTCATCTATAGTTGGTACCCGCGCACAAATTACCTTGATTAGCCCAATTTAAAACAGGACTCTGGTACATCCTTCATTAGTTTTTCTACAATATTTCGAATTATCGCAAATCCAGGCATTCATATCGACTTATCTGTCAACAAATTATGAATTTGTTTCTGTTATTTCCATATGGAAAATAAGTTTTAATTATTTTTATAAAAAGGATGATGTAAATATCCAAAGTTCCAAATTCTTTGTAATATTTGTAGTATTTTTTATTATATTCATTTTGAAAATTATGGCATTTTTAGAAAAATCTGAAAAGGCCCTGGCAAGTTTGCCACAAGTAGGGCAATAGTTAGCAACAGCGTTACGTGCCTCTCCTGGCCCATAAAAGTTTGCCTGATTAGGGCCATGTCAGAAAAGTGTCCAACTCGCCAGTACCCTGCTGGGCCCCGAATTTGATCCCTGCAAGGGTAGTAATGTACTTCCGGCTCCCATTATCTTTAAAAAATCTTCCATTGCCCTGAACTGAAAAAGGAAGCTGCTGAATGGTCGTAAAAGTCGATCGATAGTTATGCGCAGCACGTGTTAAGTGTTCTGTTCACTTGAATCCAAAGGCCATTATACGAGCACACCTTGCAATGTATGTTATGTGCATTGTACAAGTGTCTTGCGACACGCACAATTCTCTGCATGAAAATTGACTTGAGTGAATGAAGAATTTTCATTTTTTCATTCAAGATTTTTTACCGAATGCTACAAAATAATAAACTTTTACTCAACATGAAAGTTACTGTTTCATCGAATTTTTTTTCTCCACGTTTACGTAAGTAAGTGTTAGCTTGAAAATTCATGGACACTCATATCAAACTTCGAGAAAAATCATTTAATCAACCATACCTCAAAAAAATCCTAAACAAAAATAATTCATTTCCCGACTTTTGGCCAGCTTTTTGGGATTTGGGACCACTCTGCATCTGTACAATTAGTTTGAAAATGTTTAATTAACGTTTCTTAAATTTTAGAATACCTGCCAGCATTTATGGTATTTCTGAAAACTACTTTTTTGGAAAATTAAAAATTTTAATTTCTGATTCTAGTTTCTGATAGTGCTCAGAAAGCTGGACAAATTGCCCTTATAAAATTTTTTACCAAACCAAAATAATACAACTTGAAAAAATTCATTACAGCCGACAAGGTCTCTTTTTCCACAGGAAGATTTCAAATTCTTCAAATTTGAATTTAATTTGCATTATTGCGATATAAGAGTTTGGAATTGTCTACGAGGGCACCTGTCCACTTTTTAACAAAAATATACTAGATAGGGGAATGTCGTCAGGGTCGAACCGTCGTTCAGGTTGGACCTTTTCAATATTTCATATAAGACCACTAGCGATATCTATGTGCGAGTGTGGCAAAACTACTCACGGTGAAATCAAACTTTTCGGAGCATTGCTCATTTTGAAGCGTGTTTGTCAAAAATGTTATGCACTCAGTTGCTTTTTGACAGACGAAAAAGTTTTTTAGCATCGGTGGCAATCATCTCAGGACTTAAAGAGAAAAGATGCAATCGCCAAGGTAAGCATACATGTATTTTATGTGGTTAGCATTTAACTAGATAGCAAGGGGAATATTCAATTGTCTAAGCAGTTTCACTGTGAAGTGACGCAATGAGGTTATGGTGCTTGTTGTAAAGGTAGGACCATTTGTGTAGTCAGGGTTGGGCCACCGTAATTTTTTTTTTTAATCAGGGCAATAGCATTGCTGCGTCAATTTTTGATGACGCGAAACGTTAACAAAGTGATTTTTAATCGAATCCACTGAGCCTTCGGCATCCACGTCTCGTCAGACCAGCCTTTCTTCCATTTTGACCACACTCAAACCTCTGCAGGCTGCCGCGACAGCAGCTAAAAAATTGAATCGCGGACGGCGCCAAATAAGCAGCACAGTTTTGACTTCGCCAGAAAGCCTCGACACATTGCGCGAGAAGCAACAAAAGCGAGACGCTTCAACAACGTCCAAAAATACTCAGCATTAAGGTAAAAAACAGCTAAAACACTAGCTAAATGAGGTCGCTCTCCCAAAAAAGTGCCGGAAGAGCCCTCTTCAGATGAGTGTCAAGATGAAGACTTTTGCATTATTATTATTATTTATTCAAAATTATGCATGAGATAAATGATCAGGAAATAAAAATGAAACGCACAAAAAATGTCAAAGTAACTTTGAGAAAATTTAATTCATACTTACAATATTATAAAATAAACTTGGATGTATGTAAAGACCCTAAGACTTGTTGAATTGTTTTATTGTCAAATTTTACAATCCAGAAGTGTCTTGTTGTAAGACAGGTTGAAAATATTAGAAAAATTACATAGCGTTTAAAGAAGAGAAATACATGCTAATGGAGGAGCGCGAAAACCGCGCGAGGAGCAAACTGCGTTGAAAGACTCTCTTATAAAGGTACAAAGGGGATGGTAATCACAAACGTAGTACTAGGGTCTTTGATATTGACGTGATAAAATGAAGAAGAATTAATTTTTTTGGCAAAATCGGTTTTATCTCTCAATGTACTATCCTTCCGATCAACCTCTAATGGATGAGGTGTCCGCGTAGCTTAGTTCATGTGCACAGTTGTACGCGGCGCTAGTTGTCGCAAGCGGGCGGATTGCGGCAAGGGGAATTGGCTTCGTATGAGTTCCACCATTGTTGTTTACAAGCATTTAACAATTCATTACGTGCTTGTACGTTATCATTACCAGCAGAAGGAAGTGTTTAAGGATATGTGATACTTAAGAAAAGTAAAGGGTTTCCCAATAAGGGTGATATGATTTGAAATTGAAAAAAAACACTGAATATTCATTCGGAATTGATCGAAATCTTTTTTATTATATTGGATATTCTATGCCATTTATGATTTAAACAATATATCGGCCAAATGTCCCCCGAGACTTGAGCCAAAAATGCGCCTCGTCAGAAAAGATGATTTTTTGATGAAAATTGGGATCATTTCCAATTGATTGCAGAGCCCAATCCGCGAACTCCCGACGCAAACGATGGTCATTAGGCTTCAGTTCTTGGGCCAGAATCATCTTATAGGGATGCAGGCCAAGATCCAATCGCAAAATACGCCAGGTAGTCATCCTGGACAGGCCCAATTCCTGAGATCGGCGTGGCACGGACAATTCACGGTTTTCCTCGATACTGGCCTGTACGGCGGCTATATTCTGTGTAGAACGTGCGGTACGCATACGATTTTTAGGCTTAGTATCCAATAGAGTAAATTCACTCTCCAACTTATCGATTATTCGACGAATTGAGAGCGCGGATGGAGCAGAATGACGACCATATTTTGCACGATATGCTCTTTGAACACCGACAAAACTTCTCGAATTTTGATAAAATAATTGGACAATTTCCAAACGTTGTGGAAGCGTGAAACTACTCATGATTAAATGGCAAACCTTACTGATGACAACTGACAGCAGACGTCAAAAATTTCAGTTCAAATGAGCCCGATAGGGACATTCAAAATCATATCACCCCTATTGGGAAACCCTGTAGCAAGTTCATGTGAACAATTTGGTCCAGTTTCTACATTTTTTTGTACAAAATATATAACGAAAATTTTTTTAATTTGGAAAATGGTAGAGAAGATAAAAACGAAAGTCGATAGACTACTTTTGGTTTTGAAATTGAAAAAAAAGTTCAATTTTAGCAATATATATCGGAAATTTTTTTTTATTATTAGAACTAAAAGTAGTCTATCTACATCCGCTTTTATCTTTTCTACCATGTTCCAAATTGTGAAAAGAAAATTTTATATACTTTAGCCAGAAACATGTAGGAATCTAAAATCAATAAAAGTTTCTAATTTCCTAAGTATCACATGCTTTTAAGGTTCGCAATTCGTTGCATAGGAAAATCTTCTGTACATCTTCTGGAAATAAAACTACAAATTACAGCTATTTTTGATTTTTGCTCATTGCGACAAAACCAAGATTTAATGGAAAATTGTAAAATTGAAATTCAAGAGTAAGAAGTTAATATCAACTTCTTACTCTTGAAGTACATTTTCACCATTCTCCATTAAATCTTCAATTACCTTTTAATTATCTTCTCTGTAACACATTTAAAGAACCTACGTATGCTAATCATCCACCATCTATGCATTAGGTTTGCACGGCCTCATTCGATACAACGAGTACAACAATTTTTCAAATTTTCTATGTCTTCCAAATAATACGATTTGTCAAACCCTCCAAACTACCCTTCTGTTTCCCATTCAACTTCTTCGTTCGACTCAAAACGTCTATCACACAGCCATCTCTTGAGGTTTGGGAACAGATAATAGTCGCTGAGGGCAAGTCTGGAGAATACGGTGGATGCGGAAGTGATTCGAAACCCAGCTCATGCTTTTTTGACTGTGCAATAGTCGATCTGTGAGATGGTACATTTTCATCATGGAAAAGGATTTTTTTCTTCATTAAATGTGGCTGTTTCTTCCTGATTTCGTTAACCAATTGATCCAAAAATGCAGCATAATATGCTCCAGTTATCGTCTTTCTTTTCTCAAGGTAGCCGATAAAGATTACTCCATGTGCATCCCAAAAAACACTTGACCTTCACGATACTTTGGAATATAATGGTGGATCCATGTTTTATCCATCGTCACAAATCGACGAGAAGGCTTTTTCAGATTGCGGTTAAAATAGACCAAATTTTGCTCCGAAGTAGTCACACAAATGCGTTTTTGGTCGATTGTGAGCAATCGCGGCACCCATCTTGTACAGAGCTTTCTCATGCAGAAATATGTATGCGAAATATCGACCACACGCACAGTAGAGGATAATATTTATCGAGCTTGGCCTTGGTTTCTGATGAGGTTTTTCCACGCAAAAATTATTATAGATATTTTTAGAAATCTTTAATGCACGCTTTCATACTTCACCCTATAGTTCTGAATTTTACTCCATTTTAATTCATTTTTGAACATTTAATACATCACAAATAATTACAGTGATACTAAATAACTTCTAACTTGTCCATATATTTCAACTCTGATCGAAAGTTGAGAAAAATTACGTTAACTTTTTTTTCTCCGTGTACATATTTTATGGTACTGCAGATATTACATTATTACAGGTTTTATATTACTTTTAGCAGGTGAAAGGTTATAAAGGTTGTACTATTTTATATTATATTTCACTACTTTTGATTAAAAATATTTACTTTCTTCATAAAATTGTTTAAAGCTTTCTATTTCAAATGCATAAGGTAGCAGTAAATTAATGAAAAATGAATAAATAATATTGTTAAATACTAATAATTATAATACAAAGAATAATGATACTAAAAACCTAGAATTTCCGGAATATGTCAGAATTGCTTCAATTAGTTATAGTAGCATAGACTAGTATATTATAACCTCGGATATTATGTATGTGGTTTTTGTAATAGACAATAAGAAGATCCATATTAAAGCGAGTAATCTTTTACACAGCAACGCTGCTCTACTGACTCTACTCTACCATACATATTGGAATTTTATATAAGTATTGTGATTAAATTTTTATTGTGTTCTTTTAAGCACTTTTTATTTTAAAATTTTTATCATATCAGAAGGTATTGGTTTTATAAAAACATCACTTCTTTTTTTGTTATAAAACTGAATGATAGATGCTTAATTGAATGAAAAGAGTGCAAGGCAGGTAATTCAAGAACTGCGTGCAGACAGATACTTGATACAAAGTGGCAACGATCTTCGCTAAATTAATGGAGATCACCCACGTACCGGCTCTATTTGCTTTGTTTGCACGATTGCTCTGACAATGGAAATTTAAGTGTAACGTGCCTCATTTGACAGTCACGTACCTTATATGTCGCACCAACCTACCTGATAATGCCTCATTAGTCTCATTACCAGTTTTCGTTTCCCATCTTCATCTAATCCCATTCCATGACAAGATTTATCCATGTAAAATTCGATCTCGATACTGCAGTTCAGAAGAAACATTAGTGAAAAAAGGTCAGTCTTCAACATTGCACTCTAATTTAGTAGTTAGTTAAACTATTTTACGATTGGTTGTCACAATGATTTTGATGTTTGATATGCAATCATTGTGTAGTGAGTATGTGGAATAGTGAATAAGTCTATACTTAAAAGTAAATAAAGTGTTCAATAATAATAATGCGAGAGATTTTTGTAAACTTTAAATAATTTTGTTGTTATACGTATTTATAAGTAATTTTAGATTTACAATTTGAAATAATCGCTTGATATTAAAAATTACTAGTTTTTACATTAAATAGTAAATATAGAACTAAATAATAAAATTGTCATATATTGTACACTTTTATATTTAAACACATCTTAAGGCAAGGGGCCATGGAGGTCACGTGACCAATTCAGTCCTTATATATCGATTTTTTTCTCCGTATATAGAATTTTGAATTAAAATAAATCAGGTAAAATTTAGTAAATGATAAATAATAGCATATGGGAGACATAATGTATTAAAATGCCATTTAAAAATAATTTATTAACTATACCAAATAAGTGTCTTGAGCTTTGCTGCACTGGTCCAATACTGTCAGTAATATACTCTGCAAATTAGCTAAATTTACTTATCCTTATCAAAATTATCTTGTATCATTATGAATATTCAAAATATAACAGACTTGTTTCAGTAATTTTTCATTTATTTCCCAAAATTTCAAGATGATATTTCATTCTCCGTGGAAATGTAGTTACATGAGCTACAATTGCCGATAATAATTGACTTTTATATTTAAGAATAGACAAAATTGCAGAATTTTTACTTAAACGAAGTTAACAGACGTTTCCTATTGTCTTCTGATACACTGACAGACTTACCGTTGGAATAAATCATAAAAATGAATTATATTTTAGTATATCGTTTCGAAATGAGGCAAACAGGGTTTACGTATCAGAAGATACTCTCGAAGAACTAAAGAGAGCGGGTGGAAGGCTTAAGGCAAATACAGCGCCGGGTATCGACGGGGTGCCGAACGAGATCCTCAAAGAGGTGATCGGGGCATACCCGGAGATCCTCCTAGAAGCCTTTAACTCCTGTCTTCGGGAGGGGAGGTTCCTCGCGGATTGGAAGAGGCAGAGGTTGGTCCTGCTGAGGAAGGGCAACAAACCTCTAGCGGTTGCCTTGTCGTATAGACCAATATGCTTATTGGATACGATGGGGAAGCTTCTGGAGGAGTTGATTCTACAACGGCTTCCGGCTCTCTTGGTCGGGGAGAACGGGCTCTCGGAAAACCTGTTCGGTTTCAGGAAAGGCAGGTCCACTGTGGACGCCATCCAAGCTGTGGTTAGCATCGCTACAAATGCAAGAAAAGGAACTGGTAAGCGTAAGGGATTCTGTGCATTGATTAGCATTGACATACGCAATGCGTTCAATACCGCGAGATGGGACATCTGCATCGAGGCGATGATGCGGAAAAAGGTTCCAGACTACCTGTTGCGAATGATAGATGACTATCTGAGCGACAGGTGGGTGATATACGAGGGCGACAAATGGTCTCTTCAAGAAGAGATGACATGTGGCGCTCCTCAAGGGTCGCGGGTGGGTCCACTCGTTTGGAACGTCATGTACGATGACTTTCTGCGCATGGACCTACCTGCTGGAAGGAGCATCGTCGGCTTCGCGGATGACGCACTTGTCGTGTGCGCCGCTGACGACGTCAGAATCCTAGAGCTGAGGATCAATGAAAGTCTGTGGCGTGCAAAGCGCTGGTTGGATGGCAGAGGCCTTAAAATGGCCCCTGAGAAAACCGAGGCGTTGCTCGTTACGGACAGGAGATTCTTCCAATATCCGAGGATCGTTCTCGGAGAGCATGAAGTCGAGTGGAAAACAAGTATTAAGTACCTGGGGGTGCAGCTGGATCGTAGGCTTAGCTTTGGCGAAAACCTAAAGATCGCAGCTGCCAAAGCCATCCAATGTGGAGCGAATTTGGCCCGGCTTATGCCAAACATTGGTGGACCCAGGGAAGCGAAAAGAAGATTAGTGGCGAGCGTGGTCCAAGGCCAATGCCTTGCAAAACCATGCTATCCAGAAGAAGCTGTTCTCGGCGCAGAGACTCGTCGCGCTGAGAATAGTTTCGGCATATAGAACTATCTCGACGAGCGCTGCGCTGGTCCTGGCGAGCGTCCCGCCAATAGATTTATTGGCGGAGGAAAGGAAAGAGACGCGTACCTGAGGTGCTTTAAGAAGAGAGACGAGGAGACGTGTTGCTACTGCGATTTCCCGGTGGATAACGCAGAGCACGCACTCTTCGTCTGCGCAAAATGGGGTGTGGCTAGGGAGGTCCTCGGTCAGGCGGTGGGTTCCGAACTTATTCCTGACACGATGGTCCCTCTCATGCTCCAGTCTGAACGGTTCTGGACGCTCATCGAGTCATTCGTCACACTTGTGATGAAGACGAGAGAACTTGATGGGCGTCGAGAGCGAAACAACGGGGAGGGCCAGTAGAAATCGCATCGGGGCCTGCACCCGCGGTCCTGCGTCTCGGGTAGACTTGGCTGTCCGCGTCGTTCGGGGGTGGAATCTGTATGTTTTCTCCCCTGGGTGGCGCGGATAGTCGGTTTGCCTAGTGGGCGTGTGGTCGCGGATGTAGGTTCCGAGCGAACGGATGACGGAAGAGTCGTACGCGACTTTAATGGAACCAACCACCCGTGAAGTTTAAAGCCGAAAGGCGGTTCCGCGGGTGGTGTATTGGTTCGAGAGAGGGGGTTTTTTGGTTTTAACAGGTATGCCTAAACCCGTCCTAGGAGAGTCCTGTACAACGTCTATAAAAGATTTTGCCATTTTTCCTCCTCACCAAAAAAAATAAAAAAATATCGCTTACGATAAAATTTCCGATGTCATTTCCAATATCATTTCCGATTTCATTTCCGGTGTCGTTTCCAACGTCGGAATTTTCAATAGAGAAGTACTATTAAAAAAAAAATAGTACACTTACTTACTTATCATCAGTTTATTTTTCTAACTACTCTTATGTAGTAACTTCTACTGCTTATGTTTACTATGAAGGCTTCAATTGATCTTACTATTCACCCCATGTTAATTGAACTACATGTTTAGTTATGGTTACTACCTCGACACAATCAGATACACACACGTGCTCGCATATGATTATTATGATTGCATGCGAATTCACACCGTCCCACCGAATTTTCCAGTCAAAAAACCATAAAAATTGCTTGCTGACTCCCGAGTTTTTTTAACCAACTCACAGCAAAAGTCGCTCGTATACACTGAAAGACTTTTGTCTGTAAACTTTAATATTGCTATACTGATAGTTACATAAAAAAATGGTAATGTGGGATACGGCTGCAATACTGTTAATTTGTTTAAAAGTAACAGAACGTTTTATATAGAAAAGTTGAGACTAGGGAAATATCATAACGAAAGTTGTGAATATTACAAACATTAAATACAATATTTAGTATTGCTCCTAGCATAAATTAATGAATAACCATAAGTAATTACCATCTTCAATAGGAAGACATAATAGCTGGAGATAACTGGAATTTATTTTAAGAAAAGAGAGTATATATTTCGAGCAAGACTGTAGAAATTACTAGTCAGAATGGTAAAATCATAGTAGAGTGAACTTCAACTTTGTCGACCACCTCCGATGATAGCCGAACAAAACGCGTGTTGCAACGTGTCTTGTAATGCCGGCCATTATTGCGTATTATTGTTAGGGACTTTTTGGTGCCTTCGGCGTGTAAAAATAATAAAAGAAAACTTTTTATTATAGTGTGATAAATGTTAGCTGCTAAAAAAATGGATCAAAGTCTGAAGATTCTATTTACGAAAATATCGGCGAGGCAAGCGTCTTGATTAAAGAAATTTTAGTTCGAGAGTAGCAATTGAAAGGAAAGAATTGTATATTTATTGTTATATTTTATTTTTGTTTCAAATAGATTCTGCTATTAGCCCAAAAATTGTGTCTTGCTTCTAACAAAATATGATTTACATTTCAGGAACTAGCGAAACTTGCAACTGAGGAGTTCTCTCTCGAATTGTAGGATTGTGAGGTTAATAAAGAAAACGAGAACGAATATGACATTTTTCAAGCGACAAAGAAAAGAAAATTGAATCCTTGTCACGAGGTGAGATTTTAATTATAAATTTATATTTTTTTGAAAAAGAGGCTCTGAACTGACACTTATTACAAACGTGCTGAAATTGAAAGTTACACTTTTGAATTATCTTGCTTTTATCTTTACCAAATATTGTTTGCATTTGGTGTACTATTTTTAATATAATGTTGAAGTTCGAATTTTTCTTGACGACTGTTTCAGAGATTGTTGAAGTTTCTACAAAAGGAGGCAAACGAAAAAGCAGTTCTGGCACTTTACATGATCCATGGGTGTTTAAATAAGGATACCAGATGTCTTTTAAGCAGGATAATCATAAAAAAGTTTTCTGATGATGCAATCAGAAAATTATCTGTTAAAGAAATGATTTCAAGTTTCACGTAAGAAACAGTTCATTGCTTTTAAGAAATGTATGGTTTACTTGTGTCTACAAATTTTGATCTTAAGATTGATACCTATTACAGGATTCCCACAAATGTTCTCCTCGAAATTGTAAGAGCTATCTCAGTAATTTTTCCAGGTGAAAAATCTGAAACGTACTTCATTTTATACAGAAAAGAAGGTGGGATTACCTTAAAAGCAAGTGGAAATCTGTAAATTAATTTAATAATAGTAACTTAATTTTATTAGTATTATAAGTAAAATTTTGAATAAATTTTGTTTTCAAGTTCTATAATATTTATTTTATTTACATTAAATTGAAAAATTATTACATGTTTCAATACTTCTTATTTGTAGGGTGAAATATTGAAACTATTTTTATGGTGGAACCGCTGAATACCTCCCATTTTTTGTTCTGTACAAGATTTCTGGATGAATTTCACTTCTTCGAATTCTTCCTTTTCTTTTAAAAATCTATATCGTACAATTTTATTTAATACGTTCTTATAAAAAGATTTTTCACGGCAAAATAAAAACACTCTTTATTTTGCGTAGAGTTTTGCGATTTAGGATTTAATGGTGCAGAGTAAAAAATGAATTTTGTAAATGATTAAATATTTCTAATGTTTAGAATTGAATTGTGTAAAGATTAAGAATATTCAGTTTAATTCATTAAAATTAAAATGATTATTTTGTGCAGAGTTTGGCGGTGTAAATCTCAACCGTGTTAGGTTTAAATTTCGAATATTTAATTTATTAAGTACAATTGTGTAGGATCTTGGTGTGTAGAATTAGTTGTGCAGAGTTTATTTCTGCAGAATCGCTACCACCCCGTTAATCTAACTCTCTGTCGCAGCCTCAGAGTTTTAAATTTAACTTATCATCTGCATTTAAAAATTTTCTATTTTATTTCTTGCGTGTATAAGCTTTTCATTAAGCGGTAAATTATTTGAATCATATTTATTAAACACTTTTATAAAAATTAGTAATCAGCTGACTTATATCAAAGGAGAATTCGCGAGCCATTTCTTTTATACATTTGAATTTGGCGGGCTTGCTTGACACATTATTTAGCGGAGTTCAGTATCGACATAATTAATTTTTCCTGGGTGTGACATTACCTGGTCGTAAAAGAAAGATTTACAAAACTATGATAATTTTTAATTTATTTAATTTTTTGTTCCATTTTTACGTTCCGTTTTCATTTTTTTCAGTATTTTGTTGAAATTCCTGAGTTTGGAATTCCAATGGGTCTAAATTTCGGGAGTGCAATGTTTTATATATTAATTACAATAATATCCACAACTCATGACGGCCCTGTACTCTTCTCACAAGTGGTGATGCATTTTGATCGTTAGTATATAAGCATTCTTTAGCCATGACATCGATATGTTATTGCGATGCGTTTTCGACAGCGTGTTTTTTAGGTTAAGTTCATAGTATTTAGGTAGGATGTGTTTTAATATGTATGTATGTATCTTCTATATGAGTCCCCGTCGAAATTTGTGAAAGGAAGTAAGGTTAACTAACTGGATGACTAAAGTTACGCGACCACGTGTTTTTTATTTCCATCTACATAGATATTTTTTCCTATCCTCACTTGTAAAAATTTCCCATTCTGTCTTGAAATATATATTTGTTTCTCTCGAAAATAGTCCAAATATGTTAGGCTTTATTACAAGAAAACTTTGGACCAGGTGATCGTCATTTTACTATATTAGGCAATAAATATCAATACCTTTTTTAGGTTAATATACTATAATTTAATTATTTACTCCAATAAAAGTTGGAACTTTGCAATTTAATATATAAAATAGTAATTTTTAATACTAAGAATCCATATCCCAGATTACTATATTCTTTTGGAATTATTAGTAAAGTAATATTAAATTTTACAGATAAAAGTCTTTCAGTGTAGGAATTGTATTTCTTCAAACACACTAACGACATATTTATCTGTTAGGCTTGTATTTTATTACTAACGTCAAGAGAAACTTTTAAAATAGCGTACTGTGAAAATTACTGAAAAAATATATTCCGATGCAAATAAGTAAATTTTAAGGATGTTGACAGTAAAAAAAATTACGGGACAGTAAAAGTTCTCGGTTTTAACGAATATCCTTGCGCTACCTCCGGAAATAGTAAAATTACGTGATCATTTTCTCTTAGTGTATAGCAGATAAACGTTCCTTGTTCTTTCCTTTACGTTTATTTGCTATGGAAAATCCATTTCATTTATTATTTTTTAAGTAAAATGCCTGAGAAAAATTGGCCACGTGACCCAGTTGATATATGCACTTAATAAATTGTAAATGAATGGGGACGCATACGGGACGATTCGAGTCAAAATTATAAAAAAGTTTTTAGGGATTCTTGTGTCTTTTTCTAACGCGTCAAAAACAAGAGGAAGATAGAAGGGGGCTTCGGCACTGAGAAGAGGGTAGCTTTCAGTGGAAACACATGCACAGATATTATTATCATACCTTATTTATGTCCACATATTTAAGTACGCAATGATACACTATTTATAATCGCACACGCTTGAATTCAATTTTAGAATCACTCTTTGGGTTCGAACTAGAGGTGTACAAAAAGATTCGATTCGATTTTCGATCCGATATTGGCCTCCGTCGAATATTCGAAATCCGAATATGTATGATGACTATTAATAAAAATCAAAAAGCCCATTTAGAAAAATGTTATTAAACTCAAGACTTTAAAAAGGGGTTGTGTTCTAATGATACAAAGATATGGAAGTTGAGCATTATTAATCGAATCGTTTTGGGGAAGAGATTTATTGTGCTCACCCAACACAACTCAGCACAACTTTTGTTTTTCTAAACTTTAAATTTTTGAAAAATATATGTATAAACAAATTTTGAAATTGAAAAAAAAGTATTTATTTCCAAAATGATGTGTCTAAGAGAAAATTGTTGAAAAGGAGATTTATTGTGCTCTCCTAGCACAACTCAGCACAACTTTTATTTTTTTCAAAAAATCAAAATGGCGAAGCTGGTAAAAACATCATTTTTTTACAATTTTGGCCCTAATTTTCATTTTTTCAAAAATCATTCGCGGCACAATTTAGCACAAACCTAGCACAATTCAGCACAATTTTCGTTTTTTTGAAAAAACAAAATGGCGGTGCTAACTTCATGGATATCGCAAACTGATACTAAAGAGTTTATAAGTATTATTTATTATTTATTTATTAAAATAAAATATATATATTCGGTGAGGCAGTGTCACACATAGAAAACACTATATTTATTTTTATCTGCTTATCAACTTATTTGCACGTAAAAAACGACAAAACGTACTCGACCGGCTAGATTTGGTTGCCTGGACTCCTGGCCATAGTCGCTCGTCGAGTCGTCGTCTCGTACGTCGTGTACAATACACGGATAGAAATTTTAAGCAAACATTTATTCAAATTAACGAATGCAATTTATAATGTGCCAGACGTTTCGCAGTCGGGCACTTATTTAAAAGTCATTTTTATTTAAAATTGACAAGTACATTTTATAACTTGCCAGACGTTTCACAGTCAGGCAGTTATTTGAAGCAAACATTTATTCAAATTAACGAATATATTTCATAATGTTGCGGAGGAATTGAGGTCTCCCTTTGAAGTGAGGGATATGGAGATTTGTGTTTCTCCAATAAAATAGACAGTACAGATTTTAAATTCAACCATCTAATTTGAAAATAATAAAATTTATTTCCTAAGTTATATTTATTCGCGCTCTTGAAGCAATCTAATAGTATATAATCATGTCTATGTTAATGTATTTTAGAACAATGCAAGGAAGTATAACTTGGCTCTCAGCAAAAACTTATTTAGCTCTTCAGACTTATCGAGTCAGCAGTGTTTTTGCCAGCGAAAATTTCGCATCGACGTAGAAGCGTTGCATAAGTCGCAACAACTTTAAATCAACCTAAAATATGCTTCTAGAATCAGCAAAATTGCAATTTCGATGTAATCGAAAAGAATATATCTGTTCCTTCTGCTTATTTATTACTATACATATAATTCTGTAAGAAAATGTTATATTAATATTGATAGCGGAGGAAACTGAAAAGATGCATACACGGAAAAAAATTAATAGTTGAACAAACGATATTTATTCCTGGTTTCACCGTTAGTATCCTCAAAAACGAACAAAGGATATTGAGAATATAGTGAAAGCGGTGATGTTTTAGTATTACTTGTTCTGACTATTATTATCGACCAAGCACATTTCGAAGTATTCCAATCAGAGATATAATATAGCTGAAATAAAGATGTGCAAATCTGGAATTTAACTGTGTGGGTTTTGTAATTGTAATGACATAGTAGAAATAAGATTAAGGAAGATGAATACGGAAATATGGAAACATACATATACTTGTAGGTTATGTATCATTAAAAATAATTCGTCATTGTAAATCTTTTAATGTTAATTAATTGTTTTATATAGATATTGTATAGGGAGAAATAAACTACTGTGACCAGCAATTAGAAAAAAATTTAATTAAGAGAGAGATAATTATAGGGAATGAAATTCGTTATTGTGAGGTTTTCGTTGTAACTAGGCTGGTTAACGATTTTTTTTAAATCAGAAATACAATGATATTTATGTTGAAATTATTTTTATCGTATTCCAAGGAAGAGATAGTATTATCTTAAAGGAACATAAAATTTCACATAAAGTTAGGTCGCTCTTCTGTTTGGTATAATCTTGAAAATAAATAAATAATTATTTAAATTATTAAAATTTTGGATGAACGTCGTTATTATTCTCGAATAATATTATAAACTTCAAATTAATTTTTATGATCACAAGAACGTAGAAAATAATATAATAAATATCTTCAGTTAAAACATTTTAAAATGAAAAGGTTAGATTGTAGTCAGAGTACAAGTCACATTCATTTCGTCCGACATTTTCAATTTGCGATGTTGCCTATTTCATTAGGCATTTCGTGTTTAGAAAATACTTGATCCAACGATATCAATATCCTAAAGCTGGACATACACGTAGCTGGTTTAAATAGACGGTTGGCTGTATTATAAATACATTGTACTATTTTAAGTAAATTCTATGTGCCATTCAATGATATTATGAATTTGAATAATTTAAGCAAATAATCATTTGTCTCAATTAGTAACATACAAAATAAAGCTAATTGCAGTATTACGATAGACTTAATGCAAAGGGAATTTGCATTCTTTTTAGTAAGTATAATACGTAAATCAAATATGTTACTTCTTTGACTAATTGGATTCTTATGTATTTTATTGAAATAGTTATCAATTTTTTTCCGTGTAGAGTTTGAAGTAGAAGGATGTTTTTCAATCAGTGACCGTGTTAACATTAGTGCTTAAAATGAAGAGCTTTGTTGCGTGGTTAGTATTAAGACAAGTACCCTACTCTAATATTCAGTCGATCTTCTCAAACCCTAAACAGTAACATGTCTGCCCACAAAAAAAGATGTAGTTCAAAATACAATAGATAGGAAAAAAATGCATTGTATGCTTCAAATAAAATGCAAAGCACAAAAAGAAAATGAATTGAGAAACTTTTCAAAAATCGAGAGGGATCGTTAACAAATGACAATCGGCGATTTTTTTTCAATGGAAATATTTATAGAATATAAACATGAAGAATCATTGCTCCAGTGCCTAAGAATCCATGTCATTGCTGCAAAAATAATCCGATCGAGCTTAATTTTTGTTTCGTTATTACTACATGTATGGGGAATAACGCAATATTTTTGATTCTGATCAATGTGTAAATTTATAGCGAAGTTTTTGAACCAAAAGTTATGAAAACTTCCATTATCGATAAAAAATTAAAGTTTTGCAGAATTGATAACAAGATTGGTATCGGCAGAAGTGACAAGGACTCGCGGAAATTTCCCTGCAAAAATCAACTCGACCTATCTATTATTACTCGAGAAATTGCAATTTCAAAATATTGTGTTCAATTGAGGGCTTATATACCCTTTTCTGGCTCAAAAAATCAAAAAAATTTGTATTGCTTATTTTTCAAGTACACACTTTTAACAATGTTTCTGCAAAATTTCATCGAGATCGGGGCACTAGAACCTAAGATACGGCCGTTCATAGTGCGCAGTTTCTGGAACTACTTAATGTCAACCTAAAACTTCAAACGCGATTATCACGGAATCGTATTTTTGAAAAAATGCCATCGCGGTGAGCACGATATCTCGCTAACCACTAGATTGATCAATTTGAAATTTGGAGGGGTTGTTTGTACTTACAATAGCTAGTTCGTGAACGAAGGAATTTTTTTTCAAACAAATCCTTCTGTTTTTTTTTGGCGGAAAACGACTTCTTTAGAAAAAATATCACCGTAACTGTAAAAAAATTTTTTTTGTAAAATCCTTCGTTCACGAACAAGGTCACACTATGTACTAACATAGCTTTTTTTTTTCAGCTGAGCCGTTACCGTTATTTTATGCTCACAGTAAGCCAATTACAAACAAAAGGAGTTCTGCGGCAAGGAGTGTACCTCCCCTAATTTTCTGAATTTTCACTCGAAATTTTATACAAAAACACAATAAGAGATGTACTTTATGAAACTTTTTATCGCATTTGAATAAAACTATGGTAACATGATTAAAAAAAAAGAAATAAAAACCCTGTATTTCCCTAGAGAAAACGGTATATAACCCCTTAAACGAAGCGCATGGCAACGCGTATCCCCTTCCTTAACAACTAGGCAATCACTGTTATTCACACACTTCAAAATAGTGTCTGCAAACTGTCCGTAAGGGATGTGTAGTACTTAACAGTGATGGTTTTCCCCTTCTCAAGATAGTCAATGAGAAGGATTCTTTTCGCATCCTAGAGAACTGTCGACCCGCGGATGGAGCGCTTTTCGCCTTTGTCGGAGCCAGTTCTGCTTTTCTAGACCCCTGTTTTGACTGTTCTTCTTCTTCTTCTTCTTAAGGTTATATGTAAAAAAAAGTCGATCTCTGGTAGAATTTTTTAAAAAAGGAGCTTATATTTAAGTAGAATGATTATTTATATGCTAAATTAATTTCAAATTTTTCAACTGGATCTATGCGGAAATAATTAATGTCAAAGTTGACTACTTTAACACGTAATTCGTTGGCAATGCATAGGCACTTTCTACATTTAAATTTGTAGTTATTAAACGCTCCGGTAGAAAAATTAAAAAAATTTCGCTATTTGTGTTGCTTGAAAATACAAATTTTTGAAAAAAACATCAAATCTCTCCACCCTGTACTTTTATAGATAATCTAATGAAAAACATGGTAATTTCAGTCACTTTCAAACGGATAATCATAATAGTATCAAGATCCGGCAACACTGTTCGCTTTCTCCAGCTTGTCTGCTGTAGGCTTTCGACACACACACATACACACACACACAACCATCTTGGGAGCGTACGTGAAATCAAGTCAACTGCATAAAATCCTGAATGTTATTAAATCAACAAAGAACTATGACTAAAATACCCAGTAATATTACATTTCTGATGAAGTTTAAATTTGAAAGAATAGTATTGAAATCGTTGACAGCATGCTATTGAAACGCATATCACAGTTGCTCAATGATGATTAGGTTTATATTGCAACGTTGCACGATCTCCGAGTCTGGCGCCGGTATAGCATTCGTGACTATACGTATACACACATACTACGAATTCTAAGCCAGTATCGCACTAAAATTTTCACCACGTGGACCGATGAAATTTTTTAAAAACAACATAGCTCAACAGCGCCCCACGGGACTCTACTATTCGTACGAGGATGGGACTTGCATTCAACCTTAAACAGTTGCGAACATTCGGCAGATGTTCGCATGCGATTTTGTTTTTGCTCTAGAGTGAACAAACGCGGCACCTATCGTGTGTACAGTATATTCATGTAGGATTCATGATGTAAAATAAAATGTTCCGGGTCAATTGAGATGCCTACGGCTTCTACTATCTCACGCACTTTCACTCGCCTCTCGGCCAGAACGATATCTTCGACTTTATCAATATTTTCTGGCGTCTAAGCTGATTTTGGAGTTCCAGGATCTGGTGCGTATTCGATTCTAGTCCTACCTCGCTTGATTTCTTTTACCTAGTCTTGCTATCTCATAGGAAGGGTATGAATCGCCTAATGTGGCCGCAATCTTGTCATGGACGTCCTTCGCAGTTTTCCCTTCCAGAAAAAAGAATTGAATCACACAACGAATTCCAATTTTGTCTATTTTTCACTTTAACTCAGAAAGCTTATATTCAAGCAAAAAGCAAATAACGAATTACTGCTAAAATGACTTGTGACCATAGAATATTCACCTACAGATAGGAAACTTTATGAGCAGTTATACAAATCCCGCTGTCGCCCTTTCTTAGTATGTGAACCAAATTACTTATCGAACCACCCTCGTATGTACACGTACATATCAGGTTCGAAACTATATTTTCACTGATCGGCAGGAAGTTCTAACAGCATCTTCAAGTACCCTGGCTATGGTGGGTCATACAATATTCACAGACTCTCGTTCCATTCCAGCAAACTTCAAAAACAAGTCTAAACCGTCCCACGCCTGCGTCAAGTCGGAGCCAAGGCTTTCTACAAGTACATTCACATTGGAAGGCCATCTGAAAAATATTATCCAGACCCAAAAAATAAGGACGAGTTTGCTAAAAATTGATAAAATATACCATTATTAAAATTTTTGAAAAAAAAAATTCATATCATTTAATATTGGATCCTGGTAGTAAATAAAGTTATTCTACTAAACGGGAAAAAATAGTTCGAAGAATTTTACTCGACTCTGTCGGTTGAACTTGAGACATAGGACATTTTAACATCTCCTAAAACCTAGTCGAACAAAATGAATTTGGTAAGCCCTTAATTCACCCAACGTGAATGATCATGAATGTTACAGAGAGAATAATGAAAGACTCGGTAAAACTTTGTCCAAGATAAGGCATCAATATGCTTAGTGGCTTTACGTGAAATGTATATATCACTAACGCCCGAGAAGCTTGAAACGATAGTTCGCTAAACTGTGAGCATCGGGCATGTGACTTCAACCGGTACCATACCGTGAATAAATTTGCAATAGTACATTGTGCAACTAGGAAAAAAGAAATTTATTTCGCGAGTGCGAAGTTTGATGCCCGAGCAAAGCGAGGGTAACAACCACACGAGTAAAATAAATGTTTATCCCGTGTTGCACACGATTTTTTTTCTACTAGCGGGTCAGAAAGTGAATTTGTTTGCCCCGCACGGGGCAATAAAGTCCACTTTATGGCCCGCTAGTAGAAAAAAATTATTTCCTCACATCAGACAAACTTGAAAGCAGTAGATCTAATCATATTTTTTTTTATTTAAAATGTTTAAAATTCCATGTTGAGAGTAAAAAAATGTTTTTTATAATATAAATTTTTTTATAAAATCAATAAAATTGTCTGTCGTATAGAAGATATTCCTTCAAATAGTCGTTAAGTTAAAAACATAAATTGCTTGTCTGTTCATTTTTAGGTTAAAATGAACAAAGTGAGACCCATAATTTAAATGTACTATAAAAAGTATGTAATAAAATTTATAATGAAATATGTATTAGTATATTATGTGCCTAGGCGCATAATGAGGGTAATTACGCGACAATGCTCGCAGGAGATCGAAGCCGAGGCGCGATCAGTCCTGCGAGCATTTTAAGCGAGTCTCGTAATTACCCGAATTGTGTGCATTGGCACATATTCTATTTTATGTGACTTCAGTGCGTATACGAGTTTTTATGCGTACACTCGAATCTAATCTAGTATTCATCATGATTCTCGTCGATTGCACTTGATATTTCACGACTAGTTCCGGCCATTTTGATTTTCTCGATCTTGTGTAGTAGTAGCGTATTGTAATAAAGCATGCGCAGTTCAAATGTACAAGGCTTTGTCAGTACCCCACTGACGCATGTTGATGTCCTGTCGTCAATAACGTTTTACTCAACTCCTTACTATTCCCTATGTAACGGTTATTGTTATTTACTTTCGGTGAATTAGGTATTTATCAAATCCATTTTACTCGACAAGGATTTAATAGATGTTCAAATGTTCTTATGCCCCAAGTTTTGTAAACTCTACGTGAGGGGAAAATAAAATTCCGAATTTAAGATACTTTGAAGGGCCTTTTTAAAAACTAGACAGATTGTGATGGTAATAGTCAATAAATTTATCTCACGACTTATTTATAAATCTTTGTATTAATTCTGTTTATTGTTTGTCGATGGACTCATTCAATTATACCTCAAGTTTTAATTTTTTTTAATATGAACTAAAAGATTTTTAGTACATTCAAAATGTATATAATATGGAGTGACCACGAGTGAATTGCAGAATAGGAATATTGTTACGTTGTAACAAAATTTGTTTTATGTTTCTATTTTATTATTTATCCTTTATGTGAATTACATCTTGGGAAAAACCCAAGTGGAGGGATTTCCAATAATCCTAAGCTTTAATAGAGACAAAGTTAAAATATAGCTTTGCAAACGATAACCTTAATTAGCCTTAATAACGATCCTTTCCCTTAAACTGTTGGGAATTGCACTTTCCGTAGTCATATTTCCCGTCGATGATCCTTTATTGTCTTGATCCTGTCTTTAAATATAAGCGCATTCTGCAACCATGTAATTTTCCCACCATCCCTTCCTTTAAGAGAAACCGTTGGTCTACCAACAGTCGTAGCACGGCAACCGAGCGGCATTGGGCCAACATGGGACCGATGGTCGATTTTTTCATGGACAATGATACCTATCTTTTTGAATCGTAATCTTTTCATCAAAGTCTATTTCGTCGATTCAAATTCAAATTAAAAGAATTCGAAGAAATCCAATTCATCCCAATTCCGAAGACACTCTGCTCAAAAATTCAAAATATCTCAAAAGCGGTAAAAGGCACGGAAAAACTGACAAAATTTTCGGGGATTACCGAGATCCTCTAGGCCCCTCAACTAATCCGCGAAAAAAAAATTCGAAAAGCCTCTAAAATACAAGGTCCTCCATAATCAAATGCTTTAGAAACCTCCTGTTTTTGAAGGGTTAAAATAACATAAGTAAAATTACTGATTTAAAATACTTTAGGAAATGCAATGTACTGGAAAAACAGCGAACCAGAAGGGGTTAGTTTGGGACGCCTATTCCTATAGAAAAACAAGTTGGTTGGAATCGTCTTTTGCGATAATGAAATAAAGTGCGTTTCGCAAAGCAGGTAAATAACAAAGAAAAGAGGAAAAAGGGAAAAACCGCGAGGGAGGATCAAATGTGTGAGGTTATATTAAAGCTTTTATGCTTGGGGTCTTTTAGCTAGACGAAGTTTCAAGTACAGTCGAACCGGCATCAGCCTTCGAAAGCGTTTCTCGGTCAGGTTTCTAAAATCGATATTTGCCCTCGTGTCGCTTGTTTCTGCGCGCGAAGCTACAGGCGCCGCGCCGTTAACATTGCAGGCGGGCGTGGAGTACGCTCTTCGCATCACAGTTGTTCTGGGAAGTCGGTATAAGTTAAAAAACTTTGCCTACGCTTTTTTTTTATATCAACCTCGTTAAAACCTCGATCCTATCTTTTCTAGATATGTGCATGCATTCTAATTTAAGACTGTTCCAGCAAAAATGCAATGAAAAATTTTTAAGTACAGTTAAACCTCATTTATCGGGACGCCCTTGAAATGTAAACACCTCGTTTATCGGGATTTGGAGGGGCTCCCCACTACCACCTACAGTCTCATGGTGGGTTGCCATGACTCTTGTATGTTGACATTTAGTAATGGTAACGAAGGTATATATAATACGAAGGTATGTAAAAAAATTGACATAATAAAACTCCTGCAAATGAAACATCTGCAAACTATGTCACTATGTACAAGGAGTGGTGGCTGGAGGAGAAACAAAATGTCCCGATAAATGAGGTTGCGAGATCCCGATAAGTGAAGATCCCGATAAATGAGTATCCCCATAA
This sequence comes from Diplolepis rosae, assembly GCA_030998225.1. Lineage (NCBI taxonomy): Eukaryota > Metazoa > Arthropoda > Insecta > Hymenoptera > Diplolepididae > Diplolepis > Diplolepis rosae. The sequence goes on along the minus strand of JAPYXD010000608.1, from coordinate 4,478,152 downwards.
ATGAGGTTTAACTGTAGTAATGTTAAATTTACTTTACTTGATAGTCTTAAAATATTAGATTAGTTCCATGTTTCATGACAATCAGATGTTCATCTTCAAACTCGAATGGGTCTGTGGTATGGAACAAAGGAACGTCATAAATTAAGACATTCTTTTTATTCGATGAGAGACGAAATAGATAGATCAGGTTCTGGCATGACGCCACAGAAATCATGACCACTCAGAGTATTATAAACGGCAACAAAACAACGGCACTGCTCTTAAAGTCGGCCATTTTGAATCCCTAGATAGTAAATCTATCTCCTAAGGGAGAAAGGACATGTCTCTCGTGCACCGGAATCATGCACTCGCGTTACGTTCTTTTTCAACATCATTTACGTTCCCAAGAGTAACATTTCAGATGAGACAAGTTAGCGGCGCCTTTAGAGTAAAATCAAAAACTATATGCTCCCTATATTTTTTACCAAAACCAAATTTATTTTTGCTCTTTTAGTTTTTGAGAAACAGTGGCGCCGCTGACTAGCCGTTAACTCAGTGGAGCCATCTATAAAAATTAACAAACAAAAAAACCGGCGATCGAGAGGTCATAAGGTGCTGTTATATTGTAAATCACCCTTTGGATCAACAAGCACCCATTTTTACATTCGAGTGGCTACTGAGCTTTTAACGCGAAAATTATTTTGAATGTTCAATGAAGGGCGTCAATCAGCGATGCAACGAAGTATATTAAGGTTGTATGTAAAAAAAGTCGATCTCTGGTAGAAATTTTTAAAAAAGGAGCTTAAATTTAAGTAGAATGATTATTTATATGCTAAATTAATTTCAAATTTTTCAACTGGATCAATGCGGAAATAATTAATGTCAAAGTTGACTACTTTAACACGTAATTCGTGGGCAATGCATAGGCACTTTCTACATTTAAATTTGTAGTCATTAAACGCTCCGGTAGAAAAATTGAAAAAATTTCGCTATTTGTGTTGCTTGAAAATACAAATTTTTGAAAAAAACATCAAATCTCTCCACCCTGTACTTTTATAGATAATCTAATGAAAAACATGGTAATTTCAGTCACTTTCAAACGGATAATCATAATAGTATCAAGATCCGGCAACACTGTTCGCTTTCTCCAGCTTGTCTGCTGTAGGCTTTCGACACACACACACACACATACACACACAACCATCTTGGGAGCGTACGTGAAATCAAGTGAACTGTATAAAATCCTGAATGTTATTAAATCAACAAAGAACTATGACTAAAATACCCAGTAATATTACATTTCTGATGAAGTTTAAATTTGAAAGAATAGTATTGAAATCGTTGACAGCATGCTATTGAAACGCATATCACAGTTGCTCAATGATGGTTAGGTTTATATTGCAACGTTGCACGATCCCCGAGTCTGCCGCTGGTATAGCATTCGTGACTATACGTATACACACATACTACGAATTCTAAGCCAGTAGCGCGCTAAAATCAACAGAAAATATGTAGAATTGCTTGATATTGTCAAGGGAGCCTACTACGATCATTCGTGGTTGGAAAAAATAATTGCAAAATGATAATATCAATTGTTAAAAAAACAATAACAGAAAGAATACCAATAGTATACTTAGAGTAGTCGACCGTCAAACAAAAGACCTGGGCTCGAATCCGAACGCAGTCGAAAGCGTCTTTTTTTCCACAGAAGGATTTTCAAATTCTTTAAATTTGAATTTAATTTGCATTTATTGCGATAAAAGAGTTTGAAATTATCTACGAGAACACCAGTCTGCAACGTATTCTATCTGATACGCGACTAATGATTCTCCGATAATGTAGGCAGTGGCAAAAATTAGGAACTCAACTAAATAATTTGAAAAAATTTTAGCAGTAAGGCATTGCCACTAGGCGATCTGAAGAGGTCTCCCTGTGAGGAAGGAGATGTCGGACGCCTGTGTAGCTCAGTTGGTTGGAGTAGTCGACCGGCAATTCAAAGACCTGGGCTCGAATCACTGTGCAGTCGAGAGCGTCTTTTTCTTCACAGAAATATTCCACATTCTTTAAATTTGAATTTAATTTGCATTTATTGCGATATAAGAGTATAAAATTGACTACGAAAACTCCTGTCTGCTGGTCGATATATCGACGAGCCCCGCAGGCAACGTAAAGTGCAATGTAAAAAATTTGTCTCATTTGTCATGAAGGTTTGAGAGAGTATGTCTATGTAATTTCACGCGCTGAATATGAAAAAAATACCTGCAGTCACCCTTGATTTTGAAAATCTCTATTTCAAGGTCAAATTTCATTTCTAGTACAAGCTACTGCCGCATCTCCGGAGATGCCAGGAAATATTCTGAAATTCGCTCTCAGCATGACCCAGGATCAACGACGTGGACGCAGGGAAAAGGTGATCTCATTGGGGTTTTTGATTTTTGTGAGTCCCCTTGCCTCTCACGTTGGCGTGCTTTATTTTTGTGAGTCCCTTTGCCTCTCACGTTGGGGTGCTTTATTTTCGTGAGTCCCTCTGCCTCTCACGTCGGAATGATTGACTTTATGGTAATGTCTTTTTTGTGTGATACTCTTCAAAGCATGGTGCTGCGCATAGAGAAGTATCACAACTGGGGCATATGTATATTGTTCGACGTACAGTCTTACGTAAAGAGCACAAGTGGCACCTTCGACTTATACCTTGCCTTGGAAAATGGTGGCCGATTAATCGAGTGGCAGGATCATTATAAGGAGAGATGCTTGAAGAAGGATCAAGTTTTAATAATGATCTAACAACCTGTAATCGAAATGAAGGAAATGGTGTAGCTCCTACGTTTCTCATTTTATATAATGCATGGGCATTAGATAGACAAAGATCAATAAGATGAAAAAAAAGCTTTCGATACCATTTCATTGTTTTTCGTACTGTTTCTGTAAAAGATTATTGTCTATCATTATTATCGATACCACCCATATTTTGATTGTACTCGTGAACACACCTGGACTTCATAATGTCTTTATTTGTTAGATAACTGTTTTTTCCAGTTGCACAGAATTCAAGTTCGTGCACACTTCTAAGCATGCGAACGCTACGTTTATCTTCCCACCTCAATGCCATCCACACATCACTGTGAGAGACTTGTACTTCACCTCAGACTAACTTGCTTTCAAGCTTTGGCATTCCCTTTCTATTTGCTTTCAGCGTGCCACACATACCTGTATCACGATCATGTAAAAATTCTGCCAAAGTGGGAGATGTATACCAATTGTCTATATATACAACATGACCCTTATAAAAATGAGGATGTAAAAAGTGAGCTGCAATATCGCCAGTAACACCCAAATCAAACTTCTGATGATCAGTGTCTGTACCGGTGTAAATAACAAAACCCAATACGAATCCCGTCTCGCAGTCTATAATTATGTAGAGCTTGATGCCAAAGCGATTTTTCTTCAAAGAAATATATTGCTTGGATCAAAGCCTACCTTTCCATAATAATAGACTTTCATCTATGCACAGATTTTTCCCTGGAGTAAGAACTCCCGAAAATTTACTTTGTACGTGTCCTATTACTGAATTTATTTTCACTAAAGGATGATTTACGATTTCTTCATTATCCTGAAAATGTAAACATCGCAGGATGTGAATATATCTATCGCCAGACATTATTTGAGCAAAAATTGGACTGTGTACCAAAAGATCTGTGGACCAATAACTTTGCAGATCGCCTTTCTGGACATGGCCCATTAGAATCGAAAGGCCAAGAAAATTTCCCAATTCTGTTTTTGTGACAGGGGACCAAGCTTTCATGTGGGAAGATTGAGTGACAGGATTTTGAGATGCATATCGATTCGTCTCCTCAACAATTTTTTGAAGTAAAGAAGAAGCACAAAAATAATTGAAATAATCGATTGGCCTATTTCCCGACAATAGTAAAAATTATATACATACTGTGAAAATCCTGGAGAATAATGAATTATGAATGTAAAGTAGCAATCTGCAACATATTAGAAATTTATAGAAGTGAATAAGTAAAAAATTTATTCCTCTACAGACAAAAAAACCGAGTGCTAATCCTCTTGTAGATACTAACAATAAATCAATTTTTTGACATTCAAGTATTTTTGAAGATGAGATGAGTTTCTGCGATAAATGATGATATTTGTTTCGTACTCAGTGCACCAACAACAAAGATGCACCAACTCCCCGACTGAAATAGCAAAAAGACAAAAATTTCGCGTTCACGTTGTTGATCTTAGATCATGCTGAGAATCAATGCCGTAGCATTTTATGTAACCTTCAGATATAAGGTTGAAGCTGACTGCGTTTGTGCTGGAAACTAAAATTTCACCTCGAAATACACATTTTCAAGGTCGAAGATGCTTTGAGGATTTATTTTTCACTGTTTTTCCCATTTTTAGCGGATCAGTGACGTTGGAAATGCATCTCCAACTTTCGCTTATGCAAAAAATGAAATTTGACATTGAGTGTAGATTTTCAAGGTCAAGGATACCTCAGTGATTTTTTTCAGTATTTTTTTCGAATTCAGTCCATCAAATTACGTAAGAAAGCACTCTGAAATCCTCGCTTTTACTAGAAATGAAATTTGACCTTGAAATATCGATTTTCAAGGTCAACAATGTTTTGAGAAATTTTCAAACTATTTTTTACGTATTCAAAACATCAAATTTTGCCTAAAAACATTTAATATTTCGTGCCTCCTGAGTGATCGATAAATCGACCACTCCCGCAGCTAAAGTACAGAACTTTCTTTTAGCATGTATATTTATCTAAAACACAATTTTAAGTGAGAATTAATTGCTATTTCTAAATCGAGCTAAACCAACCCCTACTTTGTGAAACCTAAAAATATATCTTTGAACAATCAACTCTACTCTATCTTTTTGTTTAAAAAATATGAATTTCAATTTTCCCTCCAACTTGTTTTGAACAAATCTAATGCCCCCGCCCTCACAAAAAAAGCCTGAGATTTTTTATCAATCTGATATTTACTCTTCTGGCTTTATTTTACAACAAAAAATAAACTAACACATTTTTCGCTCCTTTGTTCCGACTTTGACATTCTTGTTATATGCAAGAATGAATTATGAATTAGGGGTTGATTTTACCAAAATGACTCATATGGCGTTCAAAAGCAAAAAAATAGTCAAAAAGTGCCAGCCCGTTATTTTTTTATTTCTTTAATCTTTATAGATGGCGCCGCTGTTTCTCACGAGCTAAAAGATCAAAAAATTTTCGTTTTGGTAAAAAAATAGCAAAGAAATATTGGATCTATATCTTAATACGTGCGGTTTGCTAAGAGATGGCGTAACTTGATTATTATTCCATCGTTCCAATATTCCGAACATGCGTTTGAAAGCTACTGACATTGTGCGTCTTTTTCAGTATATGTTATTTATTTGGAGCGTAAAAAACAATAATTTTTTTTTCACTCAAACATGTCGAACTTTGTGCCTGAAAAAGTGTTTTTGCGGGGGGTTCTTCATTACTTTAATAAGAAGAAAACTGCTGCCGAAAGTCATCGTATTTTGGTGGAAGTTTATGGTGAACATGCTCTAGCTGAGCAAACGTGCCAAAAGTGGTTTGCACGATTTAAAAGTGGTGATTTTGGCTTGGAAGACAAAGAACGTCCTGGGCAGCCAAAAAGGTTTGAAGATGAAGAACTGGAAGCATTACTCGATGAAGATTGTCACCAAACACAAGAAGAACTCGCAGAATCTTTGGGAGTCACTCAAGCAGCTATATCAAAACGTTTCACGTTCCATATGAACTCAAGCCGAGAGACATTGAAAGGCGGTTTTGCATGTCCGAAATGCTGCTGGAACGCCACAAAAAGAAGTCATTTTTGCATCGGATTGTTACTGGTGATGAAAAATGGATCCATTACGACAACCCCAAGCGCGAAAAATCATATGTGAAACCCGGCCAACCAGCCAAATCAACGGCAAAGCCGAATATCCATGGCGCGAAGGTAATGCTCTGTATTTGGTCTGAATGAGAGAATCACGAATACTAGTTTTGCTGATTCATCTAAACAAAATAGTCTGCTTCAAGGATTGATACTGGTAATCATTCAACTCTAGTTTAACTGCACCTAACATTCGAAACTACTTCACATCTCTAGAAGACACGCGTCAGTTTAGAGTTTAGCTGATTTACCGAAACTGAATCAGTCTAATGGAACCTGTAAACCTGTCATCTCTTGCAGCCATGTAAGCTTAGGTGAGTGTAATTAAAAAATATAATTAGTGCAGTAATATTCTTTCATCTCTAATCGTTTATGTAAAACATTTATAAAGTTTGGCTGTATCTAAGCCAGACAAACTTTCTTGCTACAATAGCCAGAATAGCCATTTCATGATAAATTTCTTTTAGTGTGGGACTCTAGAAACTTGGAAATTGTGAACATGCTATATCCAGAATACTCGTACAGTTTAGGTTAGTTGTACCCTGTCTAAGTAGGGGTTTCCGCCTCAACGTCATTCCAATATTATGGGGTCACTGTTCAAGTCCGGACTCATTGCTGCTCCTCGCTCTCGGACTACACGGAGAAAAGAACATAACACACGTTATAAAAGTTAAAAAATAGAACATTTTTGTAAAATTTAAAAATATTGAAAGTTTGTTAAAATTTAAAATGATAGTAAAATTTACAATTTTCCAAAAATTCAATGTTTTTCAAAATTTTGAAAAAAAATTACCCCCCACCCCATAAAAATAATCGTTTTTTCATAATGACGTTAGGAAATGCAAGAAATTATATTTATTTTTCAATCGTTTTTTTCAACGCTATGGATTAATTACTGGAAATCAATTGTTACGTAGGAAGATTGGCTAAGATGAGATAGCAACGATTCCAATGTCGCGCATTCGAACCATTTCAATGTTACAAAGTAGAGACCCCTAGATTAGCGCTCTCGTGCAACACAGCTATGTTTTAGAGGGCGCGCGGCTATGGATTATAGACGGAGAGAAGAGAACGCATCTGTCATGTGCGCGACACGAAGCAGAGCTGCGTCCTTACGAAAATGTCCGATTGAACACAGCTCAGCTTCGTCCTCGCGTAGCCAGAATGTGCGAGCGCATATCTCTGCTTCGCGCCGGGCATATACCGTTCGGACGAAGTAGAACTGTGTGCGGGCAAATGCAGGCTTCGTCCAAACGCAGCGCCACTGTGCCCACGCACTCCTCTGCTTCGTGCCAAACATATCGTGCATGTGCGCCACGTTTGTGTATATGTAATACGTTGATCAGCATTTACCTGCATAAAAGATTGAAATTTATTATGCGAATACTGAGAATAATTCAACTCTGATATCATAATAGATTTATAATTTCAATGTTAAAATGAAAATATGTAAAAAAGCGACTAAACAACAACAAAGATTTAGTTGCTTTTGACACGACAGAGATACATTTCTATATGAAATACAGGCAACATATAAAAGTATAAAATCAAAAATGTTGTATGTGATGGTTTTTTATTAAAATCGGAGTATTTTTAATTAAAACTTGATTACCTAAAAATGTTCCATTCTCTAATGAAAAAAATTTTGAGGCTATACGTTCCTCTGCGGCAACAAATTATTATATTGACCTAATTATTTTTCGATTCGAAGCAAAGAACAAATTTAACTTCGACCTATAACGTAGAGATCTTTTCATTTAAAATCGACTATAAATACGTAGAAACAAAAACTTTTATCAGTAGTTTGGTATTGACGTATTAATTCCAGAAATTTTGTATTTTGAATGATCGTAATACGTACCTTTGAATTCCGCGTCGTTTACATCTACGTCAATGAGACAGGGCAATTTTTTGAACTTATAAATAATCACAATATCACGTTATAAAACGCATGAACTTTTCTTTTCAAAGCCAATCAACGCCAGGGCAGGTCGACCTCTAATGTATTGGGTGTCCCCGTAGGATAGTTCATGTGCGGTGGTGTACGCGGCGCTAGTTGTCGGAAGCGGGCGGAGTGCGGCAAAGGGAACGGCTTCGTATGAGTTCCGCCATTGTTGTATACATGTATCAACAATTAGTACGCGATCGCGCTTTATAATCATTTAAAATGAATTCGAAGTACGAAATTCAGTGTGCTGTGAGTGGGTGTACCTCAAAAAGGGGTCGGAAGAACAATGTGTCAATTCATCGGTTTCCGAAGAAAGAAAATGCCGGACAACGATGGATAGAAGCATGCTCAAATCCCTACTTGTCGAGGTTAGGATACCTCGAAGTACTAGAAAGACAATTTTTTATTTGTCATCGACATTTTTCCGACATTAAATTTACCGTCGTGTAGTGATGTGTCGAGTGGAAGTGATGTGAACATTAAACCGGCGAGTGTTTCTTCCCCATCAGACTTCGAAATTTTTATTCCCGAAGTAGAAAAACCTGCACAAGGCACACGAGACTTTGAAGAAAGTAGCGTGCAGTTTGCACACGTAAGTAACAATATTTTTAATTTCATACGATATTGTATATAATTTCAAACTTTTCGACTCTGATCAGAGTCCTCATTAGTGATCTTTATTTCTAAAATTTTAAGTGCAATAAATAAAATATTACATATATGAGCCCTATTTCGAAGTAAACTTTGAAAATGTGAAAAAATTTAAAAATCGTAAGAAAATTTACATAAAATAGTACAAGAAACTTCGATGAAGTATCTAAAACTTCCTTAGGAATGACAATAAAATTCTAGCACGTAATTTTGAGATACCAAACTAAAAAAGTAGTATATACACTACCGGTCAAAATTATTTATTCACCTGCTGTGTTAGCTATTCTTAAAGTGTCTTAATTTTTATAATTATTTAAATTTTGCATCTAGTGAGCCCAAGTTGAAGGCAAAATGATAATTTTATAAGAATATATTGCAAAAAACGTCAAATTTCGATCTTTTTGAATAAATATTAATAACACTGAAATTAATTAAGACCTTTAAACGTTTCTGGTCTCATTTTAAAGGTTACTCTTCATAGTATTTTGTTAACGTATCAAGATATTTTTAGAATTTTTCTTTTGGATTCTACCCTGGGGTCAAACATGGTACAAACATATCGAAAATTTTCAAATGAAGACAGTAATCTATAAATTTTATTAAAATATGATACACATTGGTTTTTAAAAATTTCTTGTAAGTAGCTACACATTTTTAAAATTTTATGACCTTTTTGTATCATTTTTGACGCCGGGTAGAATCCAGGAAAAAAAATCTGAAAATATCTTGATTAGTTAGCAAAATACTATGAAAACCTACCATTTAAATGAGACAAAAAACTTTTAAAAATCTTAATTAATTTCAGAGTTGTTAATATTTTTCAGAATGATTGAAATTTCAAGTTTTTTGAAATATTTTTTTATAAAATTAACATTTTGTTATTTTTTCTGATTTTTCTAAATCATTTCAGTCGATTATGTCGATCATTAGAAGAGTGTATCACTGTACGTGACAACGGAACTCTACTATATCGACCTTATCAACCTATGATTCAGAATTAATCCAACGTTATTTAAAACTAGATGGTATTTTCCAATATAAATTGAAGAAATTTTTCTGTGAAAAAAAAAATTTCTTCAATTTTGTTATTTTTATTATTTTGTTTTATTTGTTATTTGCAAAATTTTATTAACTTTTATTTTATGATAGGGAAAAAATTTCAACTTATTATTATAAAAATTAAGACACTTTAGGAATAGCTGAAACAACAAGTGAACAAATAATTTCGACCGGCAGTGTACTTCTGTCTAAATGTTACTGAAGATATAGATGCAAGCACATATATAGTATAAAATTACAAAGGATTATTTATGAAAAAATAGCTGAGAATTGCCAATACAAATTCCACAATGTCAGAAATTCCCACCACAATTTCGCGAAACATGTGACTGGATTTTGATTTTATAAAATTTATTTTTATTTATTTTATAAAATACCTACGAAATAAATTTCAAATATTCATATAAATTAAATGCTTTTAATCTATATTCCAGAAAAAAGAATCAGAAGATATCCCAGAAGTAGGAAGCAGCAAGGATGTACTTGGAGAAGACTTTCACACAACACCGAAGAGAGCTATCTCGACCCCACAAAGTGTTCGATTATCTTGTAGTACAAAAATCAACGCAAAATGTGCTAAGCAACTATATTTTCTGAAAATAAAAATACAAAATTACAGATATTTTTGTTTCTTTTTTATGACGAGAAAACCATGATTTAAGGCAAAATTGTGTAAATGTAATTAAAGAGTGAGTTGATATCAACATAACTTCTCACTCTTGAATTAAATTTTCACAATTTTGCGCTAAATCTTCAATTTCCTTTTAATTTTATTTGAATATATTCTTTGTAACACATTTAAAGAACCTACGTATGCATGTATATGCACTAACACGTGCACACATAATGGTAGTTCATGCGCAGTGCTGTACGCGGCGCTAGTTGCTAACGGTCCACCACCTTTCCATTAGGTTTGCACGGCCTGATCAACGCATTACATAAACACAAACGTGGCGCACACGCATGATACGTTTAGCACGAAGCAGAGGAGTGCGTGGGCACGGTGGTGCTGCGTTTGGACGAAGCCTGCATTTGTCCGCACACCTCTGCTTCGTCCGAACGGTGTATGCCCGGCGCGAAGCAGAGATACGCGCCCGCACATTCTGGCTACGCGAGGACGAAGCTGAGCTGTGTCCAATCGAAAATTTTCGTATATAAGTACATAATGATAATAGTTTGCTGACAAGTTGATATTCAAGTCTGAAGTGACACCTATTGGGAAATGTAGGTATCAGTTATCATTTTATAATGGGGGTTCAACAATAATAATAAAAACTCATATCAGCATTTATGTAAGAACAAATAGAGGGGATTCACAACAAGAATTTCTAGAGTGAACCATGGAAGAATAAAAATTAATATTCATAATTACGTTGAAGTTATTTATTATTCGAATACTTAAATATTAAAGAACAATCTTGACAGATTTTAAATGCTTAACGCCATGTCCTAGGTGGGCCATGTGACAAAGTAATCAATTTTTTTTTCGACCATATAACTTTTCTGTAATGAAAATATCATTCTAAAACATTGATAAATGGTAGAGAGAATAATAAACTACGTTTATCTGCTTCATTTGGGTAAAAATTCTGAAAAAAATATTGTCAAAGAAATTAAATATGAATAATTTTTTTCGCCTGTCGCATTTCAACACGAAATGAGATATCGATTTGAAATTTGGGGAAATTGAATAAAAGACAATAGCAAGATCTACCATGGCATTGCAGACTGCTTGATTGATTATTTTATAATAAACTTTTTTTGTTCCGCTAAATGTGCGCTTTTACTCACACTTTCAATTTTACTTTATTAAAGTTTCCCCAACTTTTTTCAGCTTTCTATTAACTTTTAATTTGAAATGTGCACAAAAAAAATATCGATCAGAGGACTGACTTGGTCACGTGGCCCACCTAGGACATAGCCTCAATCCATATTTGAATTTAATTATATATAAATGAGGATTTTAATTGATTTGTCAACATTGAAAGTAAACCTTTTTTTTGGGGTCAGTATTTTCCTCTCCTTTGCTTGATAATCTGAGAAGATCTAGGTCAGCAGATTGTAATAAAGCTTCCATTCCTTCCGCAAGCTTTCCTTTTATTCCTTTTGGCACATTGTTTTGCCAGTAGTACGAGAATCAATGTGCTAGCCTCATAGTTGTATTTTCGGTCTTTACTTACCACAAAGTTTGAAAAACATTAGTCATTCTCGGCGCGAAATCGCGACTCAGGTTAACTCGATTTATCCTGTAAAATTTTAGAGCAAGGGCTTTTGAATAATTTTGCATTCTTATTTTGTTATTGAAGTCACCCAGAACACAGAACTGCATGAATGTTGGGCGTGTCTTTTACCTTCCCCTTCTTTGGTTTTGTAGCCAAGCGGACCGTAAGATATTCCTCTTCTCGTTACAGTATTCAATTACTCTTTAAAATTGTTTGTTCCTTTCTTCTCTGTGTTTGCACAGTCAGATTTTTTATTGTCAAATTTCAACAATTTTTTCTTTCTTCAAGTCTCAAGTGTAAGAAGTTTCATTAAATTATTCATTACAATTGATTACCGTCAATGGAGAAAATGTTAATTTACATATGGGTCATTTCATGGGAGATTTACAGTCAAAATTTTTTTTTCGACGAAATATTTTTTTTTTGCCTTCTTACTTCGAAAATAATCGACACGTCTTTTTTTTCAATGTGATACTTGAAAATTTCGAGATATAATTTTTTTAAGTTTGGCACTCGGGAAAACTTTTTTTTTTCTAACAGCTCACTGTAAAAGCAGTTTTGAATATAAAATGTAACCCTTGCACTTGAAATGTGCGAAAGAGTACAAGCTTTCAAAAAAGTTATAGCACACATTCCGTTGTTTTTTTTGTAATAACAATATAGTACAGTTTTATAAACAATTGAATTTTTTTAAATTTGGAACTAATTTTTTTCCGATTTTTTTGTTTCTAAATTTTTGTTGAAGTTTTTTCAATATGCAGGCAAGATTTTGGAATGGAAAAATGAAAACTGTAGGTGTAATTAATTTATAAAATCTGTCCCGCGCGTTGCAACGAGCGAGCTCGCACACTGCAACTACGCTTAAGCTTGTTTAGGCATGCTCGGACTCGAAGCACGTGTGCAGTATAAAGTATGATGAAAAATGAATTCATTATGATAACCCAAGAAGGAAGAAATCATGGGGACCATGTGGCCATGCTCCAACATTTACAGCTAAGCCAAATATTCATGGAAAAATAGTCTTGTTGTGTATTTGGTGGGACCTATCGAATTGGAAAATTAAACGGCGCTGACTGATTGAATCAGTAGTCTTTGAATTTTGATACTCGGTGATGATATGATAAAAAAGGTACCGCAGAAATAATAACTGGAAATAATTAGTGATTTTGTTATTCTGATTCCATCGACAGTGTTTCATCGATGTTCATTCGACTATTTCAGCAGTCGAACGCAGAAAAATAACTGATCATTCAGTTTGAAGTTTCTATACTGATTTATTTAGCTCTACTGTAATTAATTCAGATTTGGAAAGAACATTTCCAATTCATTAGCAATTTTTATTAAGGGACGATATGTAATACAAGATATTTTGATTAAATATGCAGAAATGTCTTCATTTAGCTGTGAGATTTTGCTGCAAGAAATAGTTTTATTCTGAAAGAATAGTTGCCTATTCAGCTTTATTTTGAACAATCCTGTACTTTTTTAGATTTTATATTTTTCGCTCAATTTGAATTGAAAAATAAAATTAAAAAGGATGCCTAGATTTAAGAGGATTGAGAAGTATTTTTAAAACAATATTAATTTCTCTGACCGTTTATAAATGAAATCATTGAAACGAATTTTCAAGGGCCTTTTTGTTGCGATGATTTAAATTAATGTCTATATGTTTAGTTATACATATTATATTTTTGTGGATTTTTCAGTAAGAAAAAAAAGCAACACACACGTAACACTTAAGAAAATTTTCATTTTCAAGGTTATAAAAAGATGTTTTTTATGCTTTTAACAGAGAATTCTTCGAAATTTGACATACCCATTTCACATGAATTCCATAAATTGAAGAATGTATTTGAGAAGAAGCTTAAAATTGATAATAAGAATAATTGTACAAATAACTTAAAGCAAAACCCGACCGGGTAGCCCCCTTCTGAGACGGATGCACATTTCCATCGCGCATGTCATGCTATTAGTTTGAGTGCGCCGAATGCGAAGGTCCTGAAATTGGTCGTCGTGTCGTGCTGCTTCCCACTCTGGCATACGTGTATATGGTCTTAACGAAATTTCAGGTATATTTCTAATGATTAGATACTACTATGCCCAAAGTAAATGGTATACTATTCTAAACTACGGAATACATCAAAACACAGTTATCACATCAAAACGTTCTATAAAATGATCTATAGTAGGTCCTTTTTCAGAACGTCTCGGAACGTTGAAATTTCATGATGAATTGAAAAGTTTGGTTTAAATAAAACTACTACCTTCTAATTGATAATGAAAATATAACAATAGATTAGTTATTAAAATTACAAAAAACTGGAAAAAGAATCTTGTGTAAACAGTGATTAGTATAGCAGTTTACTATAAAAGATCTCGATTCAACCTTGACTAAGAGAATAAGTAAAAAGGGGATGTAATTAATTAGGAATGAATTGAGGAGATTACGTGGAAGAATGTTGCATCCATCGAGGTGATCTGATTACCGGCACCTTTATCGATAAGAAAGCGCGCAATGTTCTCGGTTTCTCTAATAATAGTACATTATGTAACGCGGAACCAAGCTTTGCAAAGGGAAGAACGTTTTTCGCGTCATTCCGGCAGTGTTTGGTATAACATTAGAAATCGGGGAATATTTGGGGTGGGTATTTTTACCGTACTTGGACGGTAAAACTCATGAACTAGGCATACGCAAGCGCTGGTAAACTCAGTTTTACTGTCCAAGTATGCTAAAAATCCCCATCCCAAATATTCACCGATTTGCTAATGTTACCAAACAGTCCCGAAATGACACGAAAAACGTGCTTCCTTTGCATGAAAGCATTTCTGTAGTAACTTAGGAGCCATCGTAACATAAGCCGTCCTTTGTTGATCGCCGAGCGGAAACGGTCGGCTTTTCATCGTACTGCTTATCAGAATGGGTGTATATTACAATATGCGGTTTCAGGAATGACCGCCTTTTTTTATATTCTCACTTTTCATGTGTCGTAAAAGCTACATTCGCTGGCCGATAGTTTGATAATGCGCTCCAGACAGAAGATTATTTAGGAATGCTAAACACGCCTGCACGAAAATAATAAGTGCTCTACACGGAATATTGGTTTTGCTTGGAATATGTTGCACGAAAATGTGACGTCTAAAATCGAAGTGCTTCCCAACCTGAGTGCTGCGGTGGCATGCTGTACTACAGGTATAAAAGGAGCTGCTCACATATTTTTTATAGTGTTGTTACTTCATTTAGATTCTCGATGCCTATAAATGTTTTTTCGTTGTACGTGCACTTGATTTCTCAATGCATGGTTTTCGGAAAAAAATTAACATCCGACAACAACTATGGGGTGATTACAGTGATCATAATTTTATTGTGATTTAATGTCGCGCTTTTTTTTACGAACAACCTAATAAAAATCTGTATTGCAAAACCTTAATGCCGTGTGGTAAGGTCTGTCATTACCAAATATATACGACCGCTTTATTAATAAAATAATAATTTTTAAAAAATTTCCGAAGAAGACAGCAATGCGGGAAAATGTATAGCATTACTGTCGTATTCAGAAGATTTGTTTTATTTATTATTTTAATAATAAAGCGGTCGTATATAATTGGTAACATACCATCCGCGAAGAAAGGTACTTAAGGGCATGTGATACTTAGGAGATTAGCAAATTCAATTGATTTTAGGTTTTATCGGATTATAGATTTTTATCGGAAATTTTTTTTCATTTTCAAAACCAAAAGTAGTCTATCTACGTCTGCTTTAATTTTTTCTAGCAATTTCCAAATTTTGAAAACATAATTTTATGTATTTTGGACACAAGCATGTAGAAACTGGACTAAATTTTTCACACGAAATTCCTAATTTTCTCAAGTAGCACATGCCCTTAACGCTTAAAAACTTAATTTTACAGGACAGTCGATTATAACAGAGTCCGTTACTGGGTTTACGCTGATGATGCCTACCTTTCAAGCTTATTAACAAAAAAAGTAACTGACTTAAAATTCAATATTAGAATACGAAATATAAGGAGTTGCGAGTATGCCAAAATGAACATTTCCATAAAAACTGTGTCTAGAAAGTACAGCCTATCACAGATCTGGTGCGTGTTAGTCTAGATACAATTCTTTAAATGTCAATCACTCAAATTATTGAATTTATTTTGGATAATTAGCCACCAAACCAGATGCAGACTAGAGTCTGACTAGTGGTTGGACAGCCGCTGGCTTGTGTCTCGCTAGGTCAAGTAGCCCATGACTGAAAAAGTGTTAGAATTATGGCTAGCCACTAGTTAGATATCACCATATCTGAGTCTAGACGGTCTAGTCTGGATCTAGATGAGCGCCAGAAGTGTTTTCACATGGGAAGAAACAAAGTTTACCTAGTTAATTAATTGATTATGAAAGGAAATCAATGTACCTTAAGAATAACAATTGCCTTCAGATTCAAGCTCAGATAATTACAATATTTTGTTGGGATCCAACTAAAACAAGGGTAGCTTGACGGTAGTACGATAACTTTTTTCTGCAGTTGAAATTAAACCGTAATTTACTCCCACGATCTCTCTTTGGGCATGTGACCTCAAAAGTGTAATCAATGTGATGCAATGTAAACGAGTTTGTTTGTCCAGCTAAATTAATCAGAAATCGGTAGTTTACGTTATTCCTATTTTTTTACATTGTGAAAATAATAAGCATTTTTCGTGTTTTTGAAAAAATAAAAAATTCCAATACAGGTTTCTGAAAGTGCTCATAAATCTTTACTAATTTTCCTAATAACATTTTTCGATTAAACTGAAATTAGGAAAGTTAAAGTATGTTCAAACTTGAAAAAAGTCAATATTTAAATTCCATTATCCAGTTAAATTATAGGAAATACGAAAAAAAGTTATGATACAAAATTGTTTATTAAATAAAGATCTACGACATCTGTCCGAAAAGTATCGGGCCTACCTTTATATCTCCGCGCTGGCGTTATTCTTCATCATCGGGCGGGTGGCATCCTTCAAAGTAATCCTCACTTGATTAAATAACACGGTTACAGCGATGTTTCCACTTCTCGAAACAGTCCTGGAACTCACTTTTAGGGATGGCCTTGAGTACGCTCGTCGCATTATTTTCAACCGTCGTTTTGACATCGAATCGCTGTCCTTTGAATGGTTTTTTGAGTTTTGGAAACAGCCAAAAGTCACAGGGGGCTATGTCGGGACTGTACGGAGGTTGTCGAAGATTCGATGAATGCGCTGGCGCTTTATTATGGTGAAGAAGCTGGTCACCGCACACACGCGAGTCATTCCTAAAATCTTGTTCAAGATTTCCCGAACAGTAGTTTTCGGTATTCCGTGATCATTTTCTAGTTCACGAACAGTTAATCGACGATCACCTTCAATCGCAAGTCGCACCCGCTCAATATTATCCAATATTTTTGTCGTCCAAGGTCGGCCAGAACGAGAATCACTATCAACAGAAGTGCGGCCTCCTTTAAAACGATTATATCACTCTTTTATTCGTGTTTTGCTCATACATTCATTCCCAAAGGCCTTCTTTACCTCGTACAAGTTTGAATTCCAACATTTTTTCATAAGATGCATATTTTTCTTTTCAATTTAAAAAAAATACTATTGAAAATCGTGAATATAATTTTTTGACAATAATATGTGAAATATTAGGTGTAAAACTTTGCTTCCGCCGTTTTTCGATAGATGGCTGCAATGGTAAGTGCTGGTCGAAATAGGCAGACAAAAAAATTTCACACGGTAAGCTTGAACATCTGTCAACATAACGACAGCACCACATTACTGAATTTGTGTTTGCATTGTAAATTTGTTCTCGATCGAAGATGTCAGTTTTCCAGCCAAATTCTCGTCATTTGCGGGAAGTTTTGATTTTCCGCTTTCATTTCAAGACACCCGCAGCTGAGGCTCATCGAATGCTCTCAAGTATTTACGGTGAGGCTGTTCTTAGTTAAAAAAAACGTGTCCTGAGTGATTTCAACGCTTCAAGAGCGGTGATTTTGATCTATTCGTCGATCGCCTCAAAAGATGCGTCGTTTTAACGAGATGGTATCCGACAAAAAACGTTGCGATAAAAACTTATTTGCCTAAATGAGGTTTACAAATTTTCAGTAGGACATTTTTGACAAGATGTATATTTGATGTTTTGATTTTAAATATGGTAAATAAAAAATTCCATTTTTTAACCAAAATATGTGAGATGAAAAATAAGCGTTGAAATAAAAAATCGTTTGCTTCAAAACAATCTACGAATTTTTTGTTTTCCTTTTTAAGATACTTTGAAGAAAATAAATTTGTTAATCGTGTAAATTATTGAAAAATTACAAAAATGTATATAGAAAATCGAGCGCGAAGTGCAAGTGTCATGATGAGAATTTGTTCCTTAAAACTAATAGAGTCTTAAGTAAATCAGATTTCCTTTTTCATTTGAAATAAAAAAAAAAAATTAGTAACTTTAAAAAAATGTAATGCACATCTACAATATTATATAAAATTGACTTGAGCTTCAGTAACAAATTACAAGAAATAAACTTATATTGCATATGCTTCTAATATCGTAGAATTATGTAAAAAGTGTAGATGAAATAGAAATATATATTCCCATAGTAGCAACCGTTTTATTAGTTATTGTCAATTTCAATATCACTATACTAGCTATATTGTAAATTCCTGCAAATTTATGTAGTGATATATTCACAATGCACTGAGAAAATAGATCTTTAAATCAAAGAAATATTACTTTGATATACGGTCAAAGAAAAAATTTCTTCGAAGTAAAGAAAGTTTTGTTAATACAAAAAAAATTTCTTTGATCCAAAGAAATAGATTTGTTTACATTATAGAAAATTTGTTTGAATCAAAAAAACTTTCTCCAATTCAAAGAAATTATTTCTTTGACCGTATAATAATCTTTAAAGTAGTAAAGGTAGGAGAACATATTAATTTTGGGAAATAAAACTTAAATTCAAAAGCACGCCCAATTATTTCTAGCTTCGTTCTTGCTCTAGTTCAGTTTCTTCACGACATTCTGCGGAACCTATAATAATGTCATGTATAACAAATAAGATTAATAAACGAACACAAAAAGTTCTTCTAAATTTGTCTACTATTTGCGACTAAAAAAAGGTGTTTTCGTTTTAAGAAAATGCAAATCCGTAATTAACTCACAGCAACTTTATACTGGTTATAAAGATTTCAATCACGGAAAAATTAAGTCATATTTTTATTTAATTATACTTCGTAAATATATATTGTGTCACATAACCTACAAATGACTCAAAATTATGTTATGCTTCTGTCATATTCATAGAGTTCACCTACATCACCTACATATATAATTGTAAAATCTCAGTTTTAGCAATAAACATTTCCTCTCTCGACTATACAAAACTACACTTTTTTCCGTGTATAGCAATTAAATCTTATATCTGTCCTAATCAAGCTTTCTTCTATCCAATTTTCTCTTAAATCGTGTCTGCGTTGATATGCAAATAATGTGCACCGTACCCTGATCTATAATTCTAATCAATGTCAGCAGTGGAAACTGGATGTTCGAACATCATAACCGATCTAAAGCTTATTGTTAGAGCCTCTATGCAGTCTTCCTATTCCTGATGTTCTCAAATCGAGAAGCATACCTGGTGGATCTATTGTTCTGTCCTCACCTCACCCCCACTTCCCTTCACACCAAATTCCATCCTATCCCACTAAACCCTAACTCAGATTCACATTTCACACGCCACCATCCGCACGGCCGTTATTATCTTGGTCTCTGCTACTTTCTTCTTTGCACATCTTCCTTTATTTCTCTCACTTTTTTCACTTTTTTTTTCTACTGCTCAACTACCTTATCTAGCATTTGCTTGGCATTGTTTCCGGCGTTTTGAAACGGAAGATTGAACATTGCTCGATTTTATATAATTCATGAGGTCATCGCGTCGTTCCAACAAAATGAGGATCATTTCCATCCAACTACCTATTGCTTTTGTAAAAAAAACACTACTGGATAATTAAAATTTTTAAAATAGAAAGAATCTCTTTCAGAAAAGTAAGTGTTTTGTAGTTTCCGGCAAAAGGAACTTTAGAGGCAATGATTTTTTTTAGATTTATGTATATACATACATCAGCAACACATTCTCATTTAATTATTTTAATTTGAAATTAAAATTACTGAATTAATTTATTGAAAGCTAACTTATCAGATAAGCTTGACAAAATGAATTAAGTTATAGGATGTTAAGTGACTTAAATTTATCCAAATGATTTTAAGTTGATTTTACAAAAACTTTAATATCGTCATTTTCAAATGACGGAATTTGAAAATGAAAAAACATGCATCTTCAATAAAACAAGGATACTCTTTTCTGTATTAAACATAGATTTATTATGTTAAATTAAGGCATTTTAAGGGGAATTTAAATATTGGATTTAATTGGAAAAGTTTGCTTGGACTGTACCAACCGCTGAAAACGACCCCGTGTCCTCGGCCGCTTCAGTACCAACAACAACTTAGTCGGGTTTGATTTACACATTGGACCAGACTGACAAGAGCCGCATGGTCTGGCATCGCATAACACCAGACGATCGCATTTCTGTTTCTGCCCAGCCGCACTAACGACAATTCCCTCTGACGCGCGTACGTCGGCATTACTCTACTCAATAGTCCTATAGTTCTTCGCGCTTTATACTACCACTTCTATACCTCGAACCCCCAATCCAACATGTCATATCTGCTGTGCCGAGTTGACAGTATTCATAAAAAATAAAAAATAAAACACTTTATAGATATCATCCACCGGAAAAGTAAACAGAGAACATACCAACATATAGTCAGGAAATTCGATATTTCCGATATTTACGCTCGTTCATTTCAAAGGATCAAAATCATTCAAACCAAATCAACCAACAGTATTGAATTACTTTATCGAAGGAGTATTTCATTTTCTCAATTTCTTTTTTCAATTTTAGTCTGCTATATTTGCCGCGATATAGAGGTAATTTATTTACTCTTTGTATCAACGTACCTAGAATGTATTATAAAATAATGACTTACAATTAATGTAATAAGACTGTTATTTGGCATTAAATCCCTGAAAACTTGAATCCAGCTCAGCTGATGCTATTTCTTAAGGTCTGAGGTTTCTTATTATCCTTATTACCCCAGGAAAGAAAAGGTTGAACTTCACTTGCAACACAAACTGCTTAGCCAAACATACAGTGTAGAAATGAGAATTAATCCACTTTACTTTGACAAAAAGCATTATTTCTATGGTTATATCTTATGCAATAGCATCATAACAAAGCTCTCCGAGACGAAATTGCAACTTCGAGTTGACGTAATTAACAGAGCTACGATTTCATAGCGGAACTAAGCATAAATTTTCGCCAATTTGCGGTCACTACTGTCGCTATTTACCAGCTTTTCATGATATATCTTCCTGAATTTATGTATTTCCTATATGAAAATAAAGAAACCGCAACTAAAAAAAGCGGAACTTCCAGTTACTTCACAACAAACTTCATAGAATTAGGCATTTTCACTTCTACTACGCATGCAAAAAACATCTTGATCACTAGGAAAACAACAAACCCACATGATCAATAGTAAATACTTTAAATCATGAAATATTAATGTATAGAATTTAATTTGTCACAAATCTCTCGAAAATGTACTTTAATCACGTTTTATTGTACTTATCCATACATTTTGTCGCCTTTTTGACAGCTGCATAGCCTCTTTAGTGCGCTCTTTAAATTTACTGCTTCTGTATCTTATCTGTATCTCATCGAATCGTTAACAAAAATGCGCCTTCTTTACAAGGATAGCATACAAATATATAATAAAGGTCGATCGCGCCATAATTGTAATAAATATTGTAATAAACGCGTTATATTGTTCTGCGTTGCTGTCTTCTCCGGGAAGTTTATTTAAATTATTATTTTATTAATAAAGAAGTCATATGTAATTGGTGACGTCATACCCTACCACACGGCCTTCATTCGTATACTAATGGAAGCACTCAAAGCTACAATGATTCCATGAATATCTGTCCGTTTATTACACATGTGCGTGACTTCAGGCATCAAAGTCCTCAATAATCATACTTAACAGTCATAAACATATTCAAGGGGTGCACACTGACACAAAATTTCATTAATTATTTATTTTATGTCTAACTTGACCTTCAAATAAAAAGTTCAATCAAACATATCCTGATGTATACATCATTTTTCATTGTTATTAGATATTTATAGATGCCACTCTTCATCAATCCTTTCATTTTTAATCATTATTACTTTTTGTAACGGAAACTATAACTAGGCTAATGAACCTTAGCCCTACAACACTTGAGTAGGGATAAAGATAACGCAAGCGTATATAACACAGGTCTACATGGTTTTGTTATGGAGTAGCTGAGGTACATTTCCGAAGTAATTTTTGGCGTAGAAACTGAATCCGGGCTCAGAATTGCTCCATCGCGTCAGGTTTTCGAGTAATCCTACTCTAAATGTGCGAAAAACACGGTTTTTCGCTATATTTGAGCATGGATAACTTCGCGAATTTTTATTATTTTTTAAATATGAGAAAACCATGAAAAAGAGGCACTTTTCAGTTTTCCATTTCACTATTTACGTGTATTATTTTAATTTCTCTAACCGCAGGTATCGCCGATTGAAAAAACAAAATTGCAAGTTTCGCAATGACCGATATATGGCAGGAAAAAATGATAGGATCATATGATTTTTGTAAAAAAAAAAATTGAAGGTTTCGGAATGACCGATATATGGATCCTATCATTTTTTCCCGCCATATATCGGTCATTGCGATACCTGCAATTTTTTTTTTGTAATCGGCGATACCTCCGGTTAGAAAAATTAAAATAATACATGTAAATAGTGAAATGGAAAGCTGAAAAGTGGCTCTTTTTTATGGTTTTCTCATATTTAAAAAATAATAAAAATTCGCGAAGTTATCGATGCTCAAATATAGCGAAAAACCGTGTTTTTTGCACATCTAGGTTAGGATTACTCGAAAACCTGACATGATTGAGCAATTATGAGCTCGGATTCGGTTTCTATGTCAAAAATTACTTTGGAAATGACTATCGGTATTTTTGTAACAATCACAACCTCCGGATTCGGTTTCTATGCCAAAAATTACTTTGGAAATGACTATCGGTATTTTTGTAACAATCACAACCTCCTATTTTGTAGACCTGTGTAATGTAGTGCGCGGGCCTTGGGAAGCCAGTCTTAGGCTTTAAAACTTATTTGTAATGTTTTGAGAGCCTCCTTAGAGGAAATAAACTCCTATAATAATAAAGCTCATTGTTTTATTATATTAAAAGTTTCCCTCACACAATTGGACCATTACCTTTTTAATTAATCTTTCTTCTCCGGCAATCTGTATCTTTTTAGCAATCATTCTTAACATGCTAGATTAATTTTTAACAGCACAGTAATGGAAAATCCGAATGATATTTCAGAACTGAAATATGGACGAGACACGTTTTGCGCTAAAGCCGAGACGTCTCGTTTCGATCCAAATTGCGATGGGGAGATATTCTACAAATCATTGACAGTTATCAAGGGACGGATTACTAGAGAAGTAGTGATGGGCGAAAGAGGCGGCGGGCGGTCAATACCATTTCTAATATTTCATTTGGTGTGTGTCACTGCGTGACATGTCGGAATGGTTGATACTCTCATCTGCGGAAAAAGATCACGTTTTACAAATCATCTCTGTGTAATCTTTGCTAGTTTTATTACAAACAAATTACACAGTAATGGCAATTTAAACGTGAGAAAGCAGTACCAAACGTTCAAAATCATAGCTGAGGTTAGTGTCAGTCAAATACACCATGACAAATCTTGACTACAACACTCATCCTTGTGTTTGTTTGGAATAACAAAATCGGATATTACCTAATCTATATCAATTTTTTGAGTCTTCAAGAGAATCTGTATTTATCTGTGATTGACACAGGTATCATTTTTACTCTAATAAATAATAATTTAAGGCAGAATAAAAGTTCAATACAACCCAGGTGGAAATTTACAACCGGCTTGATACCGCGCCAGTACCACAGAATGTTTTTCAGTACTGGCGCGGTACTGGCATAGTGCTGGCATAACCACGGCCTACCACTGGTGCGGCTCTGAAAGGTAACTTGGCTAGAAGTTGTCCATCGGAACTAGCGCAGTATTGGACATCGGTACAAAGCCAGCACTAAACTGGGGCTGAACCAACTATCCAGTACAGGCATTGCTCCTTGCTTACAACTGACGCAGTACTGTGCTGTTTGTAAATACTGGCATAAATCCGACTTTTCGACCTGGGAAATATCATGTTGTGTGAAATAAATTAATTTATATAAATTGATACTTAAACTATCAACGTAAAGACTGAGTGCAGGATATATGTTTTTTTTAAGACATAAAGTATATGAAATAAGACTTTAGAAATTAACGCAGGGGAAGAAGAATTAATATTCTAGAAATCTGCACTTGATTCTATCTCGCACAAGTTACACACCTAAGTGAATGGAGACAGGGAAATTGAAATAACAACTTTTATTCCTATACGGAACTTACAATCCATTGTGAGGATTAAAAGTATAATAGGTAACATGCAGACTGAGCTCTTCGAGTACCTGGTATTTAACACTAGATTTACGAGTGTTGATTATATACCTATTTTTACTGAAGTGATCCAATTTGACTCATACAACAAAATTGAAGCTTTTTGCAAAAAAAAAACAGTTCCAACTAAATTGAAATAAATGATTTATTATTAAAAACTTCATTGAAAACATTTTTCAGTTTTATATATATATAGCAATAGAATTCTAAATGAGTCAAATTGGCTCAGTCCGTAAACCTAGTGTTAATAAATTATAATAGAGTAACAAAAAGAGGGTTGATGTGGGGGGGGGGGATATTATGATCTTGAAAAGCACGGCGTGCCGGTTTACTCGAAAGGGTACATATCATTCGCTATATTTTCCCTAGTGTAATATGAATTCACCATTTAATGCCAGTCACAATAGGGTCGTAAAAAATGTTTACAAGGACCTGGAATGCTGTTATTCTAGATAACGTTCACGCAGAGAACACCGCGAGGGTTCGTGCTGGCACTTTAGCAATTTTTTTTAACAGCACTGGCAAATGAATGTCTGAGTTAGTCTGTAGATGTTCACGTGTTCATATGTACATAAAGAATAGTTCATTTAAGTAAGCAAGTTTTGCGTCAGCGATGCTGGAGTTCCAAGTCTTGAGCGGACATACCTCGTGCTCTAATGAAAAATATATAAAAATATTAGTTTCATGTAAATCTATTTATATAAATTCTATTCGTTCTGTTAAATTAAAATATTTCAGTTTAATTTTGAAAAATAAACATTTACAAACGAACTACTCTATCTACATTATTCGCATTTTGTTAAATCACTTTTGAAATTTCTCTGCTCCTTTATAAAATATTCTGTTAGGAAATAAGTTGTACCTAGTGATTTAAGTAGATTATATGAAAACAAATAAAAAGTAAGTGCCCAGCTTCAGATTCGCAGAAACAAAGATTCACAAAGGAAACAAGGGTTTCAGAGATATAGTTTTTAAGTTGCAGTAACAAAGTGCATGGACATTAATCTATTTGTAAATGAGTAAACGTTTAAGCAATGCAAAGCTTTAAGAGAAAGAATCTAGGCCTATAACTGTCCAGATTCCAAGTTGAGAATGTTTCACAGTGCAATATAAATCACGAAAATTCATAATCGTTGAACGGAGAGACTTATTTCCAAAATACATACACAAAAGGAAGAATATTGTAGGTGGTCTAATCCTTTATTCTGAATGCACAATGAGATTGTATGTGGAACGTTGCGGGTAGGGTAATATTTTCTAGGATAATACTTTCTATGCTCAACTTTTTTCTATGAAATCGTGAAATTGTGAAACTTCTGAGCACCCTGTACAGTGTAAATACACATTTTCGGCTTCAAGTTGAATTCGAGGTATCCTTATGTTCAACATTCTCCTGGTGGGACTCATAAAAACGTCCAACATTCGCACTTGTAGACAGTTTACACGGCTGTTTCGCCGTAAAATTGTGTTACTCCGTTACACTCGAAAATGAAAGAAGACATTTTTCCAAGTTTAAAGCAGTTTTTTATTTTATTCTGCTCAAGATTTCATATGATATTCGTAGCCAACTTTCTACGGTATTATAGAAATTATATTCAGCCCCCCCCCCCCCCCCCGTATAAATATCCAGAAATTCATATCTTAGATATTACACGCTAAAAAGAGAGTTCACAAAATCGGAAAATATTAGCAGGATAACCGAAAATATTTCCATTAAAGTGGCTTCGGAGCCAAAATTCTGTTTGTCGGCAATGACGTTCCGATATTCTGAAAATGGTTTTCCGAATTTCGGTAGAGCGAATTTTAACTCAATAGCAATGTTTGTTCAGAAATTTGGAGAGAATTTTCAGATTTTCCGATGCTCGTGAAGATAGCACTACGTAAGGTATGTTAAGCTGGCAGAACCACATTGTTGTATTCAAGTTCTTGATACGTCATAATTTAGAGCTAATTTAGTGCTAATTTAGTACCGTATTGACGAATTTAATGCTCTTTAATTTTTCAAAATAATGAGTGGCACTGCTGGCTTAACGTTAAGCTAGCATGATCATACTCAAAAATACATGAAGATGTGAATCAAATTCATTTTTTAATGTATCAGAATTTAGTGCTCAATGAGTGCTCTCAAATCACCTTGCTGCGAAATTTATAATTTTTTAAAATAATCAGTAGTACCGCTGGCTTAACGTTAAGCTAGCATGACCATACTCAAAAATACATGAATATATTAATAAAATTCATTTTTAATGTATTAGAATTTAGTGCTCAATTAGTGCTCTCAAATCACCCTACACTGAAAGAAATTCTTGGGATTTATCAGCCATATGAATATAGCTGAATGTTTTTAAGTAATTCAACAATAGTATATTACATTACAAGGGGCGAAACAGAGCGATTGCATGAGTGTGAAGTTTGCTGCCCGAGTGAAACGAGGGCTGCAATCACACGAAATGCTTTCGCTGTCTTTTGTTTCGAGTAATGTATACTATTTTTCATAGCAACTCTTTTGAGAATCTGATTGGCTGTAACTGTGGAGCGGGTTGAAAAATATTGCTGCAATAGTAATTTATATGTTTGGAATACACATACAGGCTGAACTAATACAAGCAAACCTTGGTTTTCGGTAAATCTCCAATATAGTATAGGTCAAGGAACCACAATTATGTCTGTATCGTCGAATTTTTTTTTTCAGTGTACTGCGAAATTTATAACTTTTTAATTTTTTTTAAATAATCAGAGATACAGCTGGCTTAACGTTAAGTTAGCATGATCACACTCAAAACCAAAAATTTGGGACTCCCCTTCCTTTGGCATTTTTTGCAATACAAAATTTATTTTTAAATTATGTTTCGGCGGAAACGGTTAATCCTGCATAAAAACTACAAAATTATTATAGAAGTTTTCTTTCACCGACTCAACGCCAGCACATTAAGAGAAATTTTCCAAGGAGTATTGAAAAACTGTAATTTCTGGCAAATTATTTATGAATCGAATATATTAAACTCGATATGAAGTTGAATTTTTAATAGGTATTAAATAAATATATCGTCATAAAATAATTTGAAAATAAATTTTGGGTTGCAAAAAATTCTAAAGGAAGGAGAGTCCCGAATTGTTGGTTTTAAGCTTGTCTTATGCTCACCTAACAATTCGCAATAAAAATCCTAATTTGCCTGTACTATATCTTTGCTGAAAAAAATCATAGATTGAAAAAATAAAAATGATTTTTTCACCTCTCAAAAATCAAAAATGAGAATTTTTAGCCCTGTTTCGAGGGACACAAATGGCGTATTTGGGGCCGGTGCGCAGTATTATTAATCCGCATGTGCAGTACTATGTACGCCCAGTGCCGCTGGGCATTCCGGTACTTTTAAACCTGAAAATATATTTTCTTTAAATTTTCAAAACGTTTAAAAGCAGCCGGATAAATTCAAAAGCAAGGAAATTGGGTTCCACATGAACTCAAGCCGAGAGACGTTGAAAGGCGGTTTTGCATGTCCGAAATGCTGCTGGAACGCCACAAAAAGAAGTCATTTTTGAATCGGATTGTTACTAGTAATGAAAAATGGATCAATTACGACAACCCCAAGAGCAAAAAGCATATGTGAAACCCGGCTAACCAGCCAAATCAACGGCAAAGCCGAATATCCATGGCGCGAAGGTAATACTCTGTATTTGGTGGGATCAGAAGGGTCTGCTGTATTATGAGCTGCTAAAACCGGGTGAAACCATCAATGGAGAACGCTACCGAACACAATTAATCCGTTTGAAGAGAGCAATAGCCGAAAAACGCCCGGAATATGCGACCAGACACGAGGCAATAATTTTCCATCATGACAACGCTCGGCCCCATGTTGCTACTCCGGTTAAGAACTATTTGGAAAACAGTGGATGGGAAGTTTTACCCCACCCGCCTTATAACCCAGACCTTGCCCCTTCTGACTACCATTTGTTCCGTTCGATGCAGAACGCCCTCACTGGAATACGGTTCACATCAGAACATGGTATCAAAACTTGGCTTGATTCATTCTTAGCCGCCAAGCCGGCGCAGTTCTTTTGGGATAGAATCCACAAATTGCCTAAAAGATGGGAAAAAGTCATAGCTTCAGATGGGAAATACTTTGAATAATACTATTGTACATGTTTTTCTTAAATAAACGTTCAAATTTTGAAAAAAAAACCGCACGAATTAAGTTATAGATCCAATATAATATGTAAAGATTGAAGAATTTGTTCTACTTTTTATTCGGGTCCTTTTTGGGCTCTTCGAAAATGCTTAAATCGATTTTTGGGATACAACTCTCAACATCAAAATGCATCGCTGCATGGCCATTTAGAGACGACTTTGACTAAAACTCATCCTTTTGCAAATTTTATGATCTAGAAATGCTTGAGTTGATGCCAATCAGAAGTAGAAGTCAGTAGAAGTCCATACCTTCATTCTACATAGCCATGCAGGGGTGTGATTTGATGTAAAGGGTTAGAACCAAAAAATCGATGAAACCATTTCTGAAGAGCTCAAAACTCATAGAGCGTTTTAAGACCATAAAGTTTGCAAAAAGATTATTTTTAGTCAAAGTCGTCTCTGCAAGGCCATGCAGGCCTGCATTTTGATGTTACGGGTTGGAGCCCAAGAATCATAAAATATTTCTAGACCATAAAGTTTGCAAAAAGATGAGTTTTAGTCCAAGTCGTCTGTACACGGCCATGCAGGGGTGCGATTTGATGCTAAGGTTTGGAGCCCAAGAATCGATAAAAATATTTTCGAAGAGCCCAAAAAGAGCCCAAAAATACAGCACGTTTCTTTTTGTAAGATTGCAAATTAGACGAGGAAAAAAACGTTATTCACAATCGAACATAGTCATAAAAACCATTTAAGATATTCAAGTCTACCTTTCTGGATGATTGATTTGACTATCGAAAAGAATCAATTCACCTTTGTAGGATGATCGAGTCAACTCTCTGGGATGATCGAATATCGATCACAATTAAAATTTCTACAGCGCCAAGAGTATTAAAACCCAATCCAACGTTATTAAAAGTATTACTACTTCATAAACGCCTGTATATGAATTTTACATCTCACTTATATTATTAATCATACAATACACTGATTGATCAAATTTAATATTGTGATGTATTAAATTTAATGTACCAAAATGAAAAACTTCACGTAATTTGATTTTACTCAATTTTAAACTCATTTTAGCAGTAAATTCAGGTTGTAAATGATAAAGTTGATCATTGACATTAATATAGATAGAAATTAGTTTTTATATTCAAGTTGCACTTCTCATATAATCAACATGAAAGTTTACTAAAATTAATTATTAAATTGTCTCAAAGTATTATTTTCATTTAGTAATTTGCTAGTTATCAAAGAAAGTAGGAGTTATTCTGTTTAATAGAACAAATTAACTTTTTCAAGAAAAAGATTCCCTACAACATAACCATTTCCAATTTTCGAAAATGAATAAATTATCAAATTGAGCAATTTGTTTATAAAAATTTCGTTTTGAAAAATGTTTTTTTCAATGGTTTTAGCCATTAAAGAATTTATTTTTAAAAATCTGAAACGGTGAAGTTGTGCGAAATCTTTTCTCTGAAAAAATGATTCATGATTTATTAGAATCGCATAATTTTTTAAAATTTGGTAAGAAGCGATAAGATAAAAAGTTGGGTCGAAAATAAAATTTATTAATAAAATTATTTTTCGGTGTTTCAAATTTTTTTCTTGTAAAATAATCTTTTCTCTTTCAAAATAGCTTATCAATAATAATATTGCTATTCTTGAAAGCAAAATTATCTATTTTTGCCTGAGGTCTAATTTTTGTGGATGAAAACTACTGTTACGTCACAAGTACGTAAATACTTACTTTGATCGAAGATTCCTCGTTTTAAGTTAGGATCGAATGATCCTCTCTTAGGGATGAGGATAAGTCAATGAAAAGTACACAATGATTAGTAAAGTAATACAAATTGAATTTATTTAAATTAACACTGATATAAACAAGGTTAAAATTTTACAATGATTCAAACAATGGCACAGGGAATAGGTAAAGAATAGAGAGAATTTTCGGTACCTTTGTTGAGTTGTGAATAGTCCCTTTTTTATGAATGATCCTCACAGGTGTGAGGGAGAGAGAAAGATTCTTCCACTGGTGCGACGAAGACAGCAAGAGGTATTCCACTGGTGTGAGGAAGACAGAAACAAATATCCCACTGGTGTGAGGAGGACAAGAATAGTTATTTCACTCTACACTGACTCTAAGATCCTTTCAAAGATTGAAAGTACAATCAGAGAATTTACGACACGTTTCTTCGGAAAACTGAACTAAACACGTATCTCACGCTGTGAATCCTTTTAAGATTTTAGAAATTTCCCGCACTTAATTTTGCTCACAAGACTAGTTTTCCCTTGGCGGCGTGTCCTTTTTATATTATATTTTTTGGTGACGTCACGCGTTGCGCAGTCTCCCGCTGCGTGTGACGTAGTTATACCTCTCTTTTCAATAGGTGGTTTTCTCTCTCTTTTAGTAATTTCCCCAGATTTCTCTCTAGACCTAGCCTATGCCTATAGTACATTCTAATGCGTCGTGGGACGTGACACTACCTTAAAACAGTACGAATTGATTCGTGAGATATAGAAAGTTGAGCGGCTATATATCTCATAAACTTAAATGACGATTTTCAGTCACCATTTTCTTCACTTTAGCGATGTTAACTTCAGTTGAAGACGTTGATGGATGATCAGAGCGAGGCAAATCAATGTTGCACCACATCTCGACCGCTTTTAAATGCGCTGTACTACTCATATGCACATGTTTTTGATAAAGTCGATTCACTGTAAGCCTTCTGTAACATTTTCAGCAATTCCGCACACGAAATTCCATTTGCAATGTAAAATTTGAGAAAAATTCTTTGTTCGATATTCTTATCCATTGGAAAAATCGCGAAATACACTTGAGATAAACTGACAACATCGAGCACTGTGAACAAACTAAATGACAGATCGCGCTCGAACTCCACGTCAATATAGAGGACAGTGGTGCCAACTTAGCGTTAAAAAGGTTTTTGACAATCTCTTTAAACGGGATTTTTGAATGATCAATTCCCGGTACTTTCTTGACAAAATGTATATATATGATCTGAGCTAAAATTACAATATAGCCTCCGATATAATTCCCAAACTATAAGGTCCCTCATAGTTTTGAGTTTGACTTTGATTGAAAAACATAGAACTGCATTTTCTCGGAAAAAAGTGACTGCTCACATAAGCGGTGGTTTGACTTTGCCTCCCGCTGATCGCTATGATGTAACTAGCGGAGCATAGCTGGAAATAATGGGTGAAAGTAATTTGTAAGGGGTCGGGGAAGCCACCGTAGTCAAAGGGATGTAATGGAGTATTTGGGAAGTCTGACTTGTAGTTGATGAGTGTCCTTGAAAAATTCATTTTTTTACATTCTCATAACGTATGAGAAGGTTTGTGACCTGTTGAGCCCACACTTATGCGGAAAATCCCGTTGCATTGACGGGAAGAAGCATCGGCGCCTTTACAACGTTAGGTGAACGTGCTGCCACCGCCAATGTAGCGTTGAAAACTCACGTTAATCCAGCTATGTCAGCCCCGTCAATTCACCGGGAATGTTAACGCTGGAACGCCATATTATTTGAAAATATCACACGATGACGCAATTTCATATCCATAATGAAATTGGCAGTGCTTTGCTTTTAAATACCAATATATAATTAGTAAAACATTTGTTAGGAAAACAAAAGAACTGAAAAGAACAATCGCGAGTATTGCCACACCTTATCATTTTTGGGTGATTTTACGTTGGCTCTACCGTCAGTGTAACGTTGAATAGCACCGTTGATTCACCAGGAGAGCAACGCTACACCAACGTGAAATTGGCGACGGGACTCCTTCCCGTTGATTTCACCATGTTTTTTTTCCCAGTGCAGGATTTATTCTAACAACAACTATGTCCTGGGTCTGTAGTGCGATTACGCAGCTGAATAGATATCTCAAAACTTACAATTTTTTTCCATAAAATATTTAGTATTTTTTGTAAGAAGAATTATTTATAAATGTTTCTTATTATTGTACTATAAAAAAAAAAAAAAAAATAACTTGATGAAATAAAATGAACATATACTGAAAAATGTCAAGAAATAAAGTTACAAATATTTCAAGTTAAAGCTCATGATCAAAATTGTCTTTTGAGAGAAAGAATAATTGAATTGTTCTAGTATCATGAAACTGCAAATATGATGTAATTTATATACATAGGAATAAGATACACTCACTGCTAAGGTAGTGGAATCATGTGAAGTTACATTGACATCGTAGTAGAAGTTTTAATCTGTCTTATAACTTATATTATATGATATTTCACTCTTCGCTTTTACGCTTTCATATTTAATGGCGATCTTTGAATCTTCCGTCGAATATGCTTCGCAATAAACTTTAGTGGGATTGTGCACTCCTAACTTGCATTAGACTGAACTTAGTTCTAGTTATAATTCTGAAAAGCAAAAGCAAAGGGAAACCTCTAGAGAGTTTGTGTATTATCACTCGCGAAGCGCCTCTTTGACTTAACTTTTCTGAGTTCAGATTGGGGAAGCAATGCATGACCAAATATTCTCTGCCATCAGTAAAATCAGATTTTGATTGATATTTTAACATGTTTAATAAATAAATATTTTACTTGGGATATTTCTTCTGTCTGTCTAAGCCTTAATGATGTGAAAAACCATCAAATCGACCACATGATGCGAATGCTGCAAAACGTATGCTATACCGTAAGAGTCGAAATAAATATTAACATATAGATTAGAAACAAAGAAAATAGAATAGGATTGAAGGAAATATAGCCATTATTGAAGAGATATACTTCTCTTTGAATTAATTAATAAACGAAATCAATCTTCTCATTAAGATCGGTATTATGTGAATAATTTTTTTAAATAATCAATCTAAAGAGAATTCACGGGACCTATTCTAGCATGTCCTATATTATGTCTAAAAATTCTAGCAAAAAATAAATATTACTTTAAAAAAACCTTTTCGGAAAGATATCTCACTAAGACTTTTCTTGATATTCTCTTGAGCCACGTAGTACATGCCCTTAATTATAAGAAAATGAATTGAGTTTTAGATGCAGCACAGGATTAGTAGGTCGGGGCTACAAACAGTTTTGTGGTTGGGAAAATTTTATAAAGTTTGACAAATGTTAAATGTGAGTAGTCTCGCCACAAGCCAGTAGGGGCGCTGGAGTCAAGTTTGTGGTCGGAAAAATTCAGTTAAACGCGGCAAGCTTCGTAATACTTTCGTGCAACAGCATCAGATTCTAATTTCCTTTCAAATGATTCTACTTCAACCACTCCAACTAAACCCCACCTACTTTCGAAATATTTATTCCAACTCTTTTGAATATATATATATTATTAATTAATACTTTATAAATTATTTTTAACTAATTATTTTTAAGAAATTCATTAAGTAAATTTTAAATTTTGTGTTTAAAATACTGAAATATGATTTTCAAAATTTAATTTTTTTATAGTTACATTAAGTTAGTTAAATTTACAGAAAATAATAGCAATTATTCGAGAAATTCATGCATTTTCGACTCTTCAAATATTTATCATTCACACATAAAACTTTTCTTTCCGTTCTGTTTATCCATATTACTTTAAAATGTTATACTATAATTGATATTAATTTTACACGCTTTATATTATTTAATTTTTCAACTTTTCTCATTGACCAAAATTCCCAGTGTTCAAGTATCCAACTCTCTAAATTGCTAAATTTCAAATTATTTTGATCTTTTCATTCTGCATATGATTTTCGTTTTGTAAACTTTATATTAAACAACTGGAAAATTAGAAAAAGTATGTCAAGTTAAAATTATATGGAAGTGAGCAAATCAGCAATCGAAAGACCCGGGCTTGAATCCCGGCATAGTTGAAAGCATCTCTTATTTCACAAAAATATTTTGAATTCTTTAAATTTTTAATGTATTTACATTATTGCAATATAATATATTCTTTTCTTAGCCATTCAGTTGTAGGTTAGAAATTTATAATTGTATTTATAATACAATATCTCTTATTTTCAAGAAATATTTGTCCTCCAATGAAAACATGTTTCAAGACCATGGACCAACCTGATCACGTGAATAGATTCCTACTTTACCGACATTTAAATTTGTATAAGCCCATTTATTTAAAAATTTAAACAGGTAACTGGAAATTTGTAAAATTGATTAAAATATATTAATTTGGGTCTGTCTGGTCATAAATATTTATAATTAGGAACTCGTCGCGCAATAACCCTCATTGTGCCCCTAAGCACGTAATATACTATTGTTTTTTTTTTTTCCTGAATAATTAATTAATATAAAATTAAAATTAAACACATGCGAAAGGACTTATGGTAGGCGAGTTACCAGGTGTGTAAGAAACCGGGCCTTTCCAAAAAACGTCCTCAACCAGCAATCCCTCTCCTATTGGGGCCGTGGAAAGCGTGAACCGCGGAACGTACTCACACAAAGCACACAAAACACACAATCATTTCTATTTTTTTTTGGCAGAAAAGTCGCTCCAAACGGTCTCGAAACAGTAAAAGAATACACATTTCTCGAAATATTGGAGATAAAGTATGCGCGTAAAAATTTTATTTATTTATTTTTTTTTTTAAGGCATGTTTTTTAAAATTAATTATAATGGACGTGTAAATTTGCAATTGACAATACTATTCTACGAGTATTGTGTTA
Organism: Diplolepis rosae; assembly: GCA_030998225.1. Lineage (NCBI taxonomy): Eukaryota > Metazoa > Arthropoda > Insecta > Hymenoptera > Diplolepididae > Diplolepis > Diplolepis rosae. Next base: position 4,442,938 of record JAPYXD010000608.1, on the reverse strand, counting down.
GTAGTAAGAGAACGAGATACCGTAATCTGGATCTTAAGAGCCGTGAATTAAAAAATTTTCATTTACCACGAGAGTAAACCGCGTTAATACAGTAGACTCGTCATATGCTAAATATAATGCTCCGATCAGTAGACGAGAGAAAATACTTCAAAGCGTTTCGAAAAAATGATTTTAAACTTACATTTAAATACTGAAAAACACAGAGGAACAAATTCTTGAAGATCTGAGTGATATAAGATAACCGAAACTGCAGTAATACAGCCATTAACATGAAAAATTGTTGTATTATTATAACATACTCAGATAGGTAAGCGAGAGAAAATACTTTAATGTGGGTATTTTAGGAAGAAAAATACTCTTAAAGGTATCGTATTCATAGTAAACCGAGAAAAATATTTTAATGTAAGTATTTTCGTTTTTAAAAAGGAATTGTAAGATTTACGTTCAAATACTGAGAGTCGCAAAAGATATTTGTGTAAACTCGCGGAAAAATACTCTTTGCAAGTATTGCATTGGTAGTTTACCGAAACTGCAATAAAGCATAAAACGAGGTTCACTACATACATATATCTAGCTCCTCCACCTATGCTGCATCTATGCTCCAATATGTTTGATCAGACGAAAATTATAAAAGACAATTGATTACCTGATTACAAGCTTACAAATGATAGTACATGCTCTTTAAGTATGTTTTCAGATATATGTAATTTTTGTATGAGATCCGTGCAAGTGAAGTTTATATAGCACGACATTAAACCGTTGAGGATATATTTTAAAAGATTTGGATATGAAGCGAAACTCCTTGTATTTCGAAGAAGACGTAGGATGTAATCTTGTCGAGAAAATTCAATTTCTGTCTAGCTAATAGTGTTTAATGTCCCTTACGCCGTTCGCACTGAGATTAATTCTCGTTTTACGACACATGACGCCGCGCGCTGTAAGAATGAACTTGCGTTCGCCACATGATATTCTCATTCTACACTTTTTGCTAACAGATTTCAGTACGAAAATATTTGATTTACGGTCTATCAACATTCTGAAAGTAAATGAGGACGTGTAAAGTGGTATTGATTTCAGTTGAGAAACTGCGACGAATTTCGACCATATATACTTAAATCTTCAACTGTATCTTCTACTTTAGGAAATACACTATTATGTAAGAAGTGAACCCCCACTAAATTTCATTCCTTAGGAAAACTCAAAGGGCATTTCCCTTTTTCCAGATAGCGTTGCATCCTAGAGTAGCTTCAGTTCCGAACAAACCCTGTAACGATACTAAATATGGTATCTCGAGGCAACGGCCCAATCTTTTAAACCTAAAAATGAACGGGATTGAAATATTTATGTATTGTATATTCCACCCTATACTTGAATACATTTCGTTTAGTGACTTGACCCATCCTGCCAGGATAGTCTGACATAATTACGATCAAAATCGGCTATTGTCATTGTGAATCAGGGAATATTTATGTGTCTACGGATTTCAAAATTCTACGAAGGTCAGAAACGACATATTCACAGGAAAACATGCATCTGAGTTGAATTGAGTAGGCTTAGTAGTGATTTCATAGAAAGAAAGTCCTAGAAAAGCTGAGACGTCACACAGACAAGCTGACTCTACGGAATTTGCGCACAGTAATCGAAAATAGCATTGTTAAGACAAGTAAGTAATCTTAACAAAACAATATTTACATTACGGTGCTCCGTGATCCCTAAATTCCTTAATAAATGCATCAAGTCGCCCAGAATCTTTGTCCAAGTTTGTAGCGACTTTGATTTCAAAGATTGTGGTTTAAAACTACGATTAAATAAATTGGAAAATTGTTAATTTTGACAATATCCTTGAATAAGCCGACAGCCCCATCTTTTTGTTTGAAAGAAAAACAGGGAAACGCGGAATTCAGTGAATTCTTCCGCTATTCTTATATTGAAAAAAGTTAAAAATATTACGCTGGCATTCCACGCTTACTATCAAAATCCCCTTGAAATCCCCTTGCCTTGTGAAGACGATATTTCAGAAATCGATTCAACACAAGACAGCCCCCCTCAAAGCTCTTCCAATATTCTAAACCCACTACCTATCGAACCTAGCGATCTAAAGCTAAAACTATTAAAGCTAACTCTTTTAGAGGGTAGTGTTCGTATCCTAAATAAAGAAACCTTCAAATGGGCAGATGAAATAAAATCTTTTGCTCGAGAAAGCAACACGCTGCTAACAAGGGATGAAGATCCATCGAGAGAAGCACAAGTTTCTACGACCGATTAGGCGGAAGAGAAGATTGAAGCTTTCACGCGGATGCTCTAAAATTCCAACCTCCATCAGTTAACAGTAACTTTACCTTCGACCGTTTTTTCTGTGCCTATGCAACTAGGCATGCAGCATGCATCGGCTGTCCAGCAGCGCGTACCAGTGACTCTCATCCTCGCTAAGGATCTTATAAGATCTATAGACATTCTCAATGGTCGCGATGAGATAGGCGTGCGTGACTTTATAAAGGGCGTCAAAAGAACTTGCAACGACTGCTCTGAACCGGGTTTTTTATTGCAATTTATAATCGCCGAAAAGACAACGGATCACACCAAATATGTCATCAGGTATGCATATATAAAAAATGCTGAGGACCTTTTCGGAGCACTTGAGAGAAATCTAGCCCCCATTAGCTCAATTGAATTATGTAGAAGCCATTTAGAAAATTGCTGTCAAATTAATAATTCCTTTCAAGACTAATATTAGGTATCAGCAGTTACGCAATGAACTTGACTACGCGATTCAAGCGGAATACTGCCATCAATCTGAGAGGGACATAGCCAGGAAACTTGACGAACAGGTGACTGTAAAAAGATATGTTATAGATTTGCGCGATAAAATCAGTACTCAGGTGCAACCGTTGCGATCACTAGAGAGAACTTCAGCAAACGACCTCCTCAGCGAGTGAACATGATAGAATGTCAAGAAAAATAGATATAATAGCTCAGATGGACAAGGAGGAGAATGCGTCAAACTCATATCCGCAATATTCGGAAGCAGATTGCAGTCAGCAATCATTCCAGGAGACGGATTAAAAACTCTAGATTATCGGTTGACTCAGGTTCATCACTGAATATCATAAAAATCCAGCATATTCTAAATCATATAAGTGAAAAAGGAAAAAAATGTCTTATGGGCTAGGACCAACACATATCCACGCACGAAATAATCATTTGTCTGAGAGCTACTTTTGGAACTGTTTTGGAAACCAGCGTCAGGTGCCCCTGACTAGGTGTTGCTCAGGTTCGACTAGGTTAACACCAATCGACCTGTCCCGACTAGTCTCCCCGCGTTAAGTACCAATGGATTCGTGCCAAACGCAACAAGAACAATACGATGGACAATACTTCGAATAAAACATAAGGTTCCCTTCTTTCACAATAAATACCCAATTTTTGATAAAAAACGGCGGAAAATTATTTGTACAGCTGATAGAATGCGATCAGCACCCGATCATTGAAGTCCATGATTTCGAAACTAGCATTATTAGGAAACCAAATAAAATTTTTTTTAATCACGTTTGTGAATTCTTTTTCTTTGTATTCTTTATGTCTCAATAAAACAAGATGAAGACCTGGTAAGCATAAGAGATTCTGCGCGTTAATTAGCATTGACATACGCAACGCGTTCAATAACACGAGATGGAAAAACTGCTAAAGTCATTTAGTGTGGATCTAATTTGGCTCGGCATATGCCCAACATTGGTGGACCCAGGGGAGCCAAGAGAAGACTGGTAGCGAGCGTGGTGCACTCGAAGCTGCTCTATACAGCTCCAGTCTGGAAAAGTGCCCTTAGCAACCATGCTATCCAGTAAAAGTTGTTCTCGACAAAGAGAGGAGCGGCGGTGAAAATAGTCTCAGCATATCGGACTGTGTCGACGGAGTCCGGTCGTGGCTTCGGCCACGGCCGGACGTGTTTGCTCGTGTATAATTGTTTACCGTTGGATCCATTCTGGTGTCCCTTCGGTTGTACTTGTATGGTTCTCAGTACTGTTTTATATTAACAGGGTGGTTTGCCTCTTTCGCGTGTGCGGAAAATGTAAGTGGATAAAGTGGGATCAGTGCGAGCCCTTTTACGATGCTCCAATCATTTTTCGGCTAGTGTTTTGAAACTGCTCGTTTTAGTGCGGGGTGCCTCAGACTTTGAATGCTGTACGCCAACTTCATTGTGTTAATTTGGACGTTTCAAATAGAGCCTCGAATCTCTTTAAAATAGCTTTGATGTTGAGTGACGGTTGATAGACAGTTTCCAATTCGAATAATAAGCGTCCGGGTGACCCTTTCTATTGTCTTATTTGTTTATACTGCCTTAGCCTCGTCTAGAGCTTAGCTCAGTACTTACAAGCGTCTGCTTTGTTTCCTCTGGGATATATAACATGTCCTTGCCGGTTGTTTTGATGCCCTTAATTTTACCTATGTTGTTATCATTAGTCTCGCGAGTTTTAGGTTCGTGCTTCGAAATCGTATCTGCAGGCGCCTAAATTTTTGAGTGTGCGCATACTCGTGTTAATGGAACTGAATTCTGATTGGACGGTACATTTAATTAGCTTGCGAGCTATTGGTTCGGGTACGTTTCCTCAGGCGCTCCTATCAATCACTCGAAATTTCTTTTGGGAAGAAATTGCTATTGTGCCTTGATTGGTCAACTATGTTGAAACTTTATTTTCATTGGCATATACGAGTGTCTCCATTAAATTGAGGATACTAATTCGTGGAGGTTTCCTATTGTGTGTGAGTTATGGCTATTTGCTGAACAGCAAGAAGCCAAAAACAAGAAGAAGAAGAAGAAGGACTGTGTCGACGAGTGCTGAGTTGGTTCTGGCGAGCGTCCCGCCAATAGACCAATTGGCGAAGGAAAGATAAGAAACCTTTCAGCTCCACAAGGAGCTCACCTGTATAACAAACCAACAGGTAATAGATCGTGCGAAGGAAGCAGTCCGTAAGGAAGGAGGCGTAAACTCGTCGAGGTATGGCAGACGAGATGACAGATGGAGATGGACATACCATCTGATCCCGGAGCTCGCGACCTTGCGAGACCGTTAGTCAACCGGTGAGTGCTGAAGCTCTCTCGACACAATGGTTCCTCCCATACTTTAGTCTGAAAGTGTCTGGAAGCACATCAAGTTATTTATCACATCAGTAATGAGGATGAAGGATCTTGATGGGCGTAGAGAGCCCAGCAATATGGAGGGCCACTGAAAAACGCATTGAGGCCTGCACCCGCGGTCGCGCTTCCGGGCGGGCCGAGCTGCCACGCCGGTGGGAGATGAAATTATCATGCTCTCCTAGCTGGCACGGCGTCCCGGTTCCGCTGAGCAGGCGCGCGTGTGCGACAGAAGGTATTGAGCAAACGGACGGTCCTGTACTACGTCTATGAAAGATTTCGCCATTTTTCCTCCTCACAATAAAAAATACATATTACTATCCCAGAGGGTGAACTAGAACTAATAGTACATTGTGTGGTTAGGTGCACAAACAGCCGATTTGAATGAGTGTGAAGTTTGCCATCCCAGCGAAGCGACGGCGACAATCACACGAATTCATATTGGCTGTGTGCTCTGTGCCACCCACGATACTTTTTGTCTCGAAAACATCAAAAATGAGCACTTATTAGACCTGTTGAGAGGGACCATAAGGAGTAGAAGTACATATATTTGAATTATAATTGACGGTGGAGTGTATTGTAGAATTTCACTTTCTTCGAGTTCAGAATCCATCTCCAGAGAAATTGTAGTTTCGGCATGACAGGCAGCCATGATACAGATATCGATATCTGTGTGAAGCTAGAAACTTAAGTGCTCTACATTATCGCCCGCCGGGTTTAAAAGTACCAGACGGCCCAGCGGCACTGGACGTACATAGCACTGCACATGCGCATTAATAATGCTGCTTACCGGCCCTAAATACGCCATTTGTGTCCCTCAAAACAGAGATAGAAATGCTCATTTTTTTTTAAAGTGCGACGTTCTGGGGTTATTGCTTTTCAAAGAGCGCGTAATATTGAAAATATTCGTTCCGGGTGGACATGAACTTCACGCGCTTTCACAATGCGTTGGACGAGGAAGCGTATATGGCAAGTGTGCGCTCTACTGTGGTGTAGCTGTTTATTAACTGTTTATTAACTTGATCGCATAAGTACATTGTCATTTCTTGAATATCGTTCGATAAGAATAGTGAATGATATTTAAGAAACTCTAAAAATTATTATGTATATTCAGTTTTTTATTTAATAATATATATTTTTATTATTTCAATCTAAATTTTAATAGTTATCGATCAAGTCATGGGCGATTACTATGGCTTTTACCTTAAATCATGATAATTTCTATTAAAAAAATGGAAACACGATTCTTGTAACTAAATAATTTGAAACTTTTAAATTGTATGTGCAACAAATTTATATGTATCATGATTTGAGAAAATAATCTGAGAATCCGAGATCCTTTATACGTTTTCATTTGTTACTTATTGTTAGTAATTTGAGAGTTTTTAAACGGAATGGCCGAATCAGCAAGAACAGTAGTTCGATGTGAGAGGAAATAACGTTACGCATTACACTTTGAAATATTGCAGTCTAACAATATAACGTAATAAAGTCCGTTGACTAATGCTTCCATGACTAGGTTACTTGCACCGTATGGACTTAACTCGATAAAGTGTTTCATCGTAACCCCTAACCAAATCGCTGAACCTGGTTACGATGAGATGCTAGCTATGGGAGCTTATTTTGCTCTTTATCCCTCCTTCTCTTTATCTACCATTCTCATTGTCTCTCTTTACAGCATTCCGTATACGAGTGTGTTTTCCCTTTGCTTATGTGCACGATTATATATATAAATAATCTGACTCAGCTGTGATTGGCATACCAAATGCAAACCGTGTGGCTTTTGCCTCAATCATGCAAGGGTTCATATGTGTGTACATTAGAGTTTCAGTGCTTGTTTATCGAACCTTCATATGGTATCATTAAAATTATTATTCTACTCTCCTGGTAACTTGAGCACTAATTATATTACCGAAAACTAATTTACTCGCAACTCGCTTCAGACATTTGTTACTATTTGCTATGTAAAAAAGCAATCGCTACCAAATTTCTAGGGCATTACTTCCGTCCTCAAATTCAATCCTTCAAATTAATAAAAATTATTTACACATCATTTTGAGACCGATAGGAAATAAATCTGTACTCACAAATGAAGGATACTGTATGGTAATAGAATAGAGTCAAGATTGCTTTCAACTCTCACCTGAAACATAACAAATCAATAATAAGAAATCACAGCAATTGAAAGTCAACGAATATTTAAAATTAATTATCTTTACAGGAATAAACAATAACTTTAATTACCATAAAATGTTTGTTATTTGTCAATAAATTAGGCACATTTTCATCATATGAGGAGGTATTAGTTTGGTATGAAAAATCACTTTTGGCATTTTCATCAAATCTTTACTTTTTACCCCCCCCCCCCCCCCCCGATATAAAAAAATGGTTTTCACAAACGTGTCTGTCTGTCTGTAGTAGTAGTAGTAGCAGGTGGTATACTCGATAACTTTCGGTAGAATTGTCGGATTGAATTATGTTTAGACATATTTTATCGGAAAAAAAATGTAAGAACAAGTTTGTTAATCAGTCACATCTAACCAAAATTGTTGAAATAAGGGCGTTTTTTTTTTTAAATTATGAATTTCAACTAATTATAATTATAACATTTTTCGATTGAACCGAAATTAGGAAAGTTACAGTATGTTAAAACTTCAGAAAAGTCAATATTTTAGTACAAAATGTATATGAGCTTTTCTCCTAAACGTCATTTCAAACGATGTTAGTCGATTACTCTCATGGATCGCTGTATTGAACGTTAGGAATACTAAATTCAAGTCTTGATTCCATGGGTACTATCAAGCGCCCCGTTATTTTGTGGATGAAAAGCTGTTGTTCTAATATGCTTGATTCTGAAAAGGTTTTCAAACTTCTGAACTAGGTCTGAAATAAAGTTTGCACCTTAATTGATTAGGATATTCTTTGGAGAGGAAAAAGTATAAATATAATGATTTAGCAGATTAGTTAATATACTTTCGCTCGTTGTTTCCATCAGTGCTAACAAGGTGATATATTTAGTGAACACGTCTTGAATAGATCAAATATATTTGTTCTGGGACGCTGTTTCCAGCAATGAGCCAATTATGTCCAAGGCAATCTTATCGTTTAGTTGCATAGCGTCCTTTTCCATATTTTTCCCGAATATTTGTTAGCATGATCTCTTTATGATTTAATTTTCTCTAAAGTGGCTAGTAGCTACACTTCCACGTGCTTCCCTTAACAAAGTTTGTTTTTCTTCTTCACTTAATTGTTTATCTGGTCGTTCACAAAGGAAAAAGATGTCTTCTTTAAACTTCATTTGCGGTAGGAAATTTAACCCTTAATCGGCCCACGTCTATGATCGATCATAAAAGACACATGGGGTGTTCTCCACAACAGGTACTCTGAACGTTCAGTAATGCTGCCCTTATCTTTACATTCAGAGTGGTAGCTAGTGTAAGCTATCTTCAGACTAGAAACTAAATAAGACTACGATATCTAAAACCTAGCTATTGCATCTATGCTTCACAAATTCTTATTGGAACATTTTTCGACAAGATGTATATTTTATGTTTTGATTTTAAGAACACTATTGAAAATTAAGAGTTCCATTTTTTAACTAAAATATGTGAGATATAAAAAGAGTGTTGGAACGCAAAATCGATTAGTTAAATAAAGTTTACGATTGTTCTTCCCTATTGAGATATTTGGAAGAAAATAAATTATTTCAATCATTTAATATATTAGAAAGTTACAAAAATGTATACAGAAAATCATGCGTGACGCGCGAGTGTCATGATGGGAATGTATTCCTTAAGGCTAGTAGAGCCTCAAGTGAATTGAATTTCCTTTTTCATTTACAATTTTTACAAAATTTACTAAATTTGTAAAAATGTAATTCACATCTAAAATATTTTAAAAGGGACTTGATTTTCAGTATCAAATTACAAGAAAAAAACTTAAATGTATGCGAAGAATATACGACGGAAAGCGAAGCGCGATGTTCGAATCGCGCGCCCTAGACACGCTTAATTTTGCGCTCGTAACGAGCTAGTTCATTTTAAAATATTTTCATATGATGTTAAAATGAGTTTAGATTTGATGGAGAACATCAACTACAGCGGTCAAGTAATTACAGTATAGACAAGATTAACTTTCCAGAACTTCTTTTCAAAAATAATAATTATTCTTTGCTAGAGTTTTAGGATATAAAAAAGATATGTTTATACAGGTCCGGTAAGTTCAGTTCAGAATAAATAATCAAAATAATAATAATTTTCTTAATTAGGGCGCTATTGCCATGAATACGTTTTACGAATGTTCAATAAAAAAAAAGTGTAAAAAACGTATCTTAGCATGTCCTCTATTAAATCCTACAAGTCCATCAAGAAATAATTAATATTTTCGATAAAAGGTTACAGAAAGTAAACTTACTAAATTTTTCCATGATTTTGCCTCTTGATCGACGTGGTACACGCCCATAAATTACATACGGAGAAAAAATAACTTCACGTTTTGTATATTAAATATATTTAATTTAAATTAATATTATAATTATACAATATAATAATTAATAATAAAATTATGATACAAATTTATATTTAATTTTATTTATCGACATGTATTTCCAATTTACTACACGGATGTATGTCAAATTTCAGTACTGATACTACATATCTGTTCCACTTACTATTTTTTTAACAGTGTAAAAAATATTTTGTCGAACCAAACAAATACCCGAAATAAGAAAAGGGTCATCTCATAACAGTTTCTTTAAATAGAATTATCCACAAATTATGTGAAACGAGATCATATTTATAGATAATTTATTAGACGCGGAATTTTCATTGAAAGAGAAACTTGCTAAGAATGTATAACTGCATTTCAAAATAAATCCTATTTGATACAACTGAATCACTCATTCCCTTGAAAAATTCCTTTGTTGCAGTACTTTTACAATCTTGACACTTTTGTCAAAACAGGCGGCCCTTTGTATTCAGGCTTGGAAAATCTGATTCACGGGATCATTCGAACGATACGCGGATAAGGTGCCAGGTTATATTGGATAGTCTGATGAAAGAGAGGCATTCATAAGTACTGATTGGTGTGAATACACAACTTGACTGAAGAACTGAGGTAGTTCATTAATGCATGCGTTAATTACTCGTTGTGATACTGTAACACATTTTGTAAAAGGAATGTATTTTTCCCAACACGTCTAGTGAAAATTGTACTTCCACCTTCTGTTTTGAGACGGGAAAATGGCTGATTTCACAACAGTTGCTATTTTCCCCACATGTGGTGAAAATAGTCATTTTCCCGTCTCAAACCAGATGGTGAAAGTAAAATTATGTTGCTAGGAGCTAAGGCATATCGCAAGGTATAGTGTTTTCGATCTTGTACGGAAATGTGAGCGTGAAAAAATCTCGACAAGATGGGTGCCGCGTTTGCTCTCAGAAGAGAATAAACGCAATCGACACAATAAGAAAAATCAGGTCGTAAATGAACGTCCTGACTACCGCTTTACAGGGACTTCAAGTACTTATTCAGGCGTGTTTTGCGAAAAAGTACAATAATTCAAAGAAAATGTTCTTAAAATGTTATCCCTTAAGATGCATTACTTCCTAATAAATTTACTGATGCAGGGAAAACAAACGAAAAATTCTCAATTTTACCCACCTCTGACTACTGTGACCCCTTAATGGTAAGGTTTTCCCGCCTTCGGGTTCTTCCAGCTGGACGGTAAATGTTTTCTTTTGTGCCTTCTCGTTACATTGTAAAATGTAATCTTTAGATTCGTACAAAACAGTCGAAATTCGAACGACGACTGAAGCTCAGAACTTTTAAACGCGACGCTTTCACTGTGCCTAATACAGCTATGTACAAAAATACATAGAAGTTATAGTGCATAAACCTAAAAAACATGTGTCTCTAAGCATGCCTTTGAAAGCTATTTCTTTTATTAGTTTTTACATTCTCATCATTCGACTGCGGTTTAAAAGGTTACATGTCAATCATTTAAACAAAAAAGATGGTATTATCGTGTCTGGTGCATTGAAGTGTCATAAAAAACTGTAAGTCTGTTAATTTGACAGTCGTTGCGTTTATGCATAATTGTGCCCGCTTTTTCGTTGAAATAGCCTCAGAATTGTATTTTTCCAGATTGAAAATGGTCAAGCGAAAGAAAATATCTGTCGAGAAACAGGCCCGAATCATAATTTTGCAAAAAACAGGCAAAAACTATCGAGAAATAGCCAAAATATTGAAAATATCTTTGTGTTCAGTTCATACAGCCATAAGAATATATCGGGAAAATGGACAAAATACTAACAGAAAACGATCTGGTCGACCAAGAAAGACAAATCAAAGAATCAGCAACAAAAAAATATGCAATAAGTAGGGGCAATCGACAAAAATCTACATCAGAAATTCGTGCTGAAATCAATGAAGACTTGGATTCACCAATATCGCTCACGACAGTCAAAGGCCAGCTTAAAGAAAAAGGTATGATTGGACGCATTGCTGTCAGAAAACCACTTCTGCGGCCAGTAAATAAACAAAAAAGACTGAAGTTCGCTCAAGAACATGTTGACTGGACGATTGATCAGTGGAAATTAGTTTTATGGACAGACGAATCAAAATTCGAACTTTTCGGTAGCCACCGGCGTCAATATGGTCGCAGAAAAGTCAATGAAAGATTCAAACCAGATTGTATTGTGCCAACTGTAAAACATGGCGGTGGCTATGTAATGGTTTGGGGCTGTTTTAACTACGCTGGCGTTGGTCAACTTAAAAAAATTGAAGGAATTATGAAAAAAGAGCAGTATCACAGTATACTCCAACGCCATGCAATACCATCTGGCATCAATTTAATTGGTCGTGGATTTATTTTCCAACAAGATAACAATCCGAAAAATACATCAAAACTTTGTACTTCTTATTTGGAACGAAAAAAGTCGCAGGTGACCTTAATATGATGGAATGGTCGCCTCAATCCCCCGATTTAAATCCCATCGAGCTATTGTGGGAAGAATTGGACCGACGTGTGAGAGATCTAAAGCCAACAAGTCTTCCTGGTCTCTGGGATTGTTTGAACGAGGCGTGGAATAATATTCCACCTCAAACACTTCAAAAACTCATCGAAAGCATGCCAAAATTGTGCGCTACAGTCATTAAAGCAAAAGGTGTCCATTTTCAAGAAAATCGCTTGAAGTAACATATTCACTGTTTTCTTATAAATTTTGATGGAAATTTCAGTGAAATGCATTAAAAATGTTTTCGAAGCATGAAGCTACATTAAACGTACAAAACTACCGCGAATATGTGAATAATATTTCAATAAATGATACGATAAACTGACAAAAACAACTTTTTTTATCTTGCTCTAATACTTTCCGACTGTACTGTATGAAAAAAAGTTATCATACAAAATAATATCATAACAATAATATGTGAAATACGAAAAAAACGTAAAAATGCAAAGTTGTTCGTTTTAAAAAGATCTACAATTTTCATCCCACACAGTTTCGGATGAAACATATATTTTTTGCTTCAATTCTAAAGAATACGGTTAAAATTAAAAAATCCTATTTTTTAGACAAAATACGTGAAATACAAAAAAACGTTTAGATGGAAAATTATTTGCTTAAATGAGGTCTACAAATTCTTATCAAGACACTTCTCGACAGAATGTATATTTTATGTTTTGATTATAAGAAACACTATTGAAAAATTCCATTTTTTAGCTTAAATATGTGATATGTTTATTAAAAAGTGACTGATATGAATACAGAAAATCTAGCGTGAAGCGCGAGTGTCATGATGAGAATGTGTTCTTTAAGGCTGATAGAGCCTCAAGTAAATTGAATTTCCTGTATCACTTAAACTCAAAAACAAATTTAGTGACTTTGAGAAAATGTGTAATCAAGAACGGTGTCAAAAATCACATATGCGTGGATTGTTGCTCTACTATGGATTTTTGCACAAAAGACGTACAGGGGGAAAAGAAAGTAGAAAAAATTCTGAGAAATTAAAAAAAAAATTCCTAGAACCAATACTTTCTAAGAAATAGCATTTCGAAGAAACCTGTTTTTTTTCGATTTTTGCCCGAAAATCGTTACTTTTTAAAAAAGCATCTAGAATTTGTATAATTGATGGACCTATTCCAAAATTGTCTACAGGTGACTTAAAGTAGACGTAATTATCTTCAATTGAAGGTAAAGAAAAACCCTCTAGGTCCAATAGATCGGGAGCTATGACCTCTTAAAGTTGACACTTTTTTGTCTGTTTTTATGACCAAAAATCATACGTTTAGTTTTTTGGAAATAGAGCGTTCCCTAGAAATTGTACGTTAATGCTGCCAGATGATAATCATGTGTATATAATATAATAATAAAACATAATAGGTCAAAAGTTATGAACTCTCGAAATTGACCCTCTCTGTCTTTTATGAGACAAACGTACAGAAGTTTTTCATTATCCATGGACAGAATTCGAAACAGTTGTTCTCACAACTTGTAGGATATGTATGATATGTGAAGGTGCATATAACAGAAGAATGTCTATTTTGACTGTACGAGATGTAGTATTGAATAAAGTAAAATAAAAATAAATGTTTATTATCCACTTTCCATTTCTTCTAAAAGGACTGGAATAATTATGAGAAAAGAGACTCAGTGTTAACATGTATTGCTTTAAAAAGAATATTTTGTTTCACTTATAAATAATGAATACTTACTATGTTGAATGCTGTTTCAACAGGACAGTGCCACATGCCTCTCAGCCTTTGAAACATTGAATTTATTGCTAGAGAAATTTCCAGATCGTATAATTTCGCGTGATTCTGTAGTCAATCGGCGACCTAGATCGTGTGATTTAACGCCGTGAAACTATTTCTTGCAGGGTTATGTGAAAAATCGAGTCTATGTAGATAATGCAAAATCCATTGAAGACTTGAAAACCAACATCCGACGCGTAATTGGTGAGATAGAGTCAAAATTATGCAAAAATGTAAACGAAAATTTTGACAAAAGGATCGACATCTGTAAACGTGGTCGTGGTGGACATTTGTCCGAAATCATCTTCCATTTACAAATTGTAGACTTTCTACAGAAAGATTTCAAATTCTTTAAATTGGAATATTTTTTATCCAAAGGCTGAGATACATTATGCTGAAATTTTTTTTCAGTTCATTAATTCAATAGGGTTTCTTATAATATCTAGGTTTAGTTTCAAGAGAAAGTCATCTCATCTTCTTTCTTTTGTTTATTGCAAAGTGCAGGATGCTTCAACGTCTTAGTTTCTTTGCTATCTCCGTTTCTCGTGACATTAGGAAAGACCGTTATTGAAGATGAGAGTGGTCTGCAAGATCAGAGCAGGACAGGTTTCAATGTGAAAATTCATTTAGAGTAACCTGGTAAAGTTTTACGAGTAAGAGTCGACGGGTAATGTTGTCCAGGCCATGACATTCTCCTTATTACGTCAGCACTAAAGACAAAGGTGGACTATCGTCGGCCCTGGAGTCAGAGAGTGCTAACATTGTGCCAAGGTGATACGATAGTACAATGCAATTATCCTTCCGCGCGAGAAAACGCAGGATAACAACGATCTGGAAGCAACACCGGAGAGCGTTAGCAAACGTTGCCCATTACCGACCTAGCCTTAGCTTAATCCGGTACTCCGACCACTTATATCGGTCTGGCGAACAGAAAACTACAAGCAAAAAGATCATCAACGAAACTTCCGGGCTAATATTATCTGTAAAACACGTGGACGTAAAGCGAGACACAAGTAAAATCTTGAGATTGTTCCAAGACCTATATTTCAATTAATATTAAGAAAGGAACGGTAGACTAGATGAGGCAGCTTTTGTCTAATTGGAGATTCTCCTTCGAAGCCCTGGTTAATAATAAGTTTTAATTCCATCTGATCATAAGGATTTCATGTGCTATTATAAGTACAAATTACGTAAGTGAAGATCTAGGTTAGACATAACAGTAACTGTTATCTATATTTATTCTCTGAAATATCTTGAGACTTAACGTAATTACAAATTTAGTAATAAGTAAATTCTAAAAATGTACAGCTCCGAAAAGGTTTTGATTTGATTTTCAACCCATTTTATCAGTTTTATCTGATATCAGGCCATAGGAAAATTGTAACCCAAAAAACGTCTTCAAACTACTTCATTTTTTTCTGAATAATCTCAAATTAAGAGACACGTGAGACTGAGTTTTAGTTTTAAGATTTTACACAGAGAAAAAATAACACCTAGACATAGTGTCTAGGAAAAATGTATTTTTAGTTGGAAAAAAGGAGTGACTGGAACGAGGGAGACTTGTTGTTTCTACTTGACCCATTACTATAGCAACATGATTTGTTGAGTTCTCATGGCTGGAATAACACAGGTCTACATGGTTTTGTTATGGAGTAGCTGAGGTACATTTCCGAAGTAATTTTTGGCGTAGAAACCGAATCCGGGCTCAGAATTTCTCCATCACGTCAGGTTTTCGAGTAATCCTAACCTAAAAGTGCGATGAAGCAATTCTGAGCCCGGATTCGGTTTCTACGCCAAAAATTACTTCGGAAATGATTATTTATCGGTATTTCTATAACAGTCACAACCTCATATTTTGTAGACCTGTGTAATGTAGTCGCTATAACCAGGCAAAGGTAGTTGATTTTGACTATTAAGAAATCGTACTGACGATAACTTTCTATACTTTATTGGATGAATAAAAATGGAATAAAACAATTTAAGAATTTTATAAAATTGTTTCGATTGATAATTATTTCCTCATTTTTAAAATGTATAGTTTAAAATGTAACATTCAAGTTATAAACATGCAAATTTCATGCTAATTTTGCTGGGTAAAAATTATAGAGACAGAAACATTTATATTATACAGAATGTAATCGAAATACAATGTTCCACGTAGTGATGTTATGCATTTCATTTTACATATCCTTAAAATTGATTTTGTGAAATTACAAATGTGGCTGTGACTACATTACTCAGTCGCGGCAATCACTTTTAGTACGTACACTGACGGGTCAGCAATTGTTTGAATTCAACCACAAAAAGTAGTTAAGGACAATTTCAACTACATATATCACGTCACAGTAGTACCCCAGGATTTTTTCTCTGTGTACATTTGCCTTACATTAAACTTTCATGTTCGTGCATAAATTTTTTATATAATGTTGATAATTAATTTCATTATTTAGTATTATATTCATATTAATAAATAATATTATCATCAAATAATATTTGGAAATTAAAACAAGTATAATATATAATGTATTAACTATTTGATTGATTCCAAAGCAAGAGAACTTAAATTTAACGTCGCTATTGCAATGGTTACTATAACTATGACATTTAATAAATGTTATACATGTAACGTACACCAAATTAATTTCAAAAAATCTTCCCGCTTCGCGGGCACATTCTCATCGCGCGCAGCTTGCTTCGCTCGCAAGTTTCAGCGCGCCTAGGGCGCGCGATTTGATCGTCGCGCTTCGCGCTCCGTTCTTCCTGGACCCCGCGCTTCGCGCTCGGTCTTGTGCTCTTCGCATACGTTTAAGTTTATTTCTTATAATTTAATACTGAAGCTCAAACCAATTTAATGATATTAAAGATGATGTAAATTAGTCATTTTCTCAAATTCACTAAGTTTCTTTTTCAGTTTAAGTGAAACAGGAAATTCAATTTACTTAAAGCTCTATCGGCCTTAAGGAACACATTCTCATCATGACACTCGCGCTTCGCGCTCAATTTTCTGTATGCATTTTTGTAACTTTTTAATAAATTACATGATTATTGATAAATTTATTTTCTTCCAAATATCTCAAAAAGGAAAAACAATCGTAGAATTTATTTAAGGAAACGATTTTGCAGAACAACGCTTATTTCGTATCTCACATATTTTGGTGAAAAAAATCGAATTTTTTCAATATTAAAAATCAAAAAATTAAAATATACATCCTGTCGAGAAATTTCTGGATAAGAATGTGTAGACCTTATTTAGTCAAACAATTTTTCATCTAAAAGTTTTTTTTGTATCTCACATATTTTGTCTAAAAACTGAAATTTTTGAATTTTAATCGTATTTTTTGGAATTGAAACGAAAAATATATCTTTTATCAGAAACTGTGTGAGACAAAATTTGTAGATCTTTTTGAAACGAACAACTTTGTATTCTTACGTTTTTTTCGTATTTCACATATTATTGTTAAAAAATTGAATTTTGGATTTTCAATGGTTTTTTTTAAATTAATAAGAAAAATATGCATCTTATGAAAAAGTGTTACAATTCAAATTTGTAGGTCTTTACTTATTTAATAATATTGTATCATAACGTTTTTTCGTATCTCGTATAATTTAACTGGAAATTGGAATTTTGATATTGATTTTTTTCGAATTTGAATATGCTGTAACATTTCTAATTTTGATTTAATCAAAAAATGTTATCAGGATAATTTTTAGAGATTCATGAGCACTATCTAAAACCAGTATTAAAATTTTTGATTTTTTCAAAAACACAAAAGTAGTGCTCAATCCCTCAATTTTGATTGGATGTGGCTGGTTAACGAACTTGTCCTTACTTTTTCGGCTCCGATAAAGTGTACCAAAGCTCAATTCAATCTAATAATTCTGTCGAGAGTTATGCCGCACACGACCTACAGACAGACAGACAGACAGACACTTTCGTAAAAGCCCTTTTTTCTGACTCAGGGGGTCTCAAAACGTAAAGATTTGATGAAAATTTCGAAATTCATTTTTCACATAAAACCAAGACCTTCTCATCCATGATGAGAATGTAAAAATCATTTTCGTTCCATACGTATATGTTTTATTTAAAATATATTAACGTTTGTTTGTACACAAAATAAGTATTAAACATGACATAAAGGTGAACATTCAGCCGAGAAATGTATCATAATTTGAAAAAATAAGTTTTGCATGAAGAGACTTTCTGTTTGAATAAATTACAAAACTATATCACAGTTGAATATGTTAGTATAGAGAAGGACGCGGAAAACGGGATCGAAATTTCATGTATTCATATCGTGATATCGAATTTCGACAGAATGTTGTCAGTCTTTGCTAAAACAATACAGTGAAAGCAAAATATAAAGCTGGATTATTTGAACATTCTTACGGGTTAATTAAACTTGTATTTGCAAGGCAGTAATTGCTAACACGAATTATTCTTCAAACAGAAAATTGATGCCGATTAAAAGTGTCCATCGAGAGTTCCGGTGGCGGCCATTATTATCATCAAGAGATAAGTTGCGTTGGTTTATGCCACCAAGTAACTGGGGGAGACAACGCCATGAACAATACACAGCATCAGCAGTCGAGTGTGCTGCATTGCTATTTTGCTAAGTGCATAAAATATAACGGCTTTCGCTTCTGTCGTGCGCAGTTAAAAATGTGCCTCAGCAACGACTCGCCATATTTTGTGAATCAAGCTATAAACCCTCTGCTTCTTCAATTACCATATATTTTTCAAATACACCGGCTTCAAACGCAGTTTATAAGCTTTATTAAACAATAGGGATAGTTTCAAGTTCTTCAAAACCATTGAATCCATTACTGCCCATGACATTAGCGGTTTAGCTCATGTAAAACTTTACACAGAATTCCCCACGCTTCAGATTTAGCCAACATTTAACAAAAACGTCAGATTAATTTTATATCCATGTTATATCGTAAGGGGAATGGATCATTGTTTTTTTTTTCTTAATGTCAATTATTATCAAAATGTGAATTTCGATTTCTCGGTGATTATATGTTATAGTGATCAACTTCGCTAACGTTCACTTCTGTAATTATGAACCGCTATTAATTATGCTACTTTCCTATAATCTACAAACTGAACCGAATTCAAAATCCATGGTTCTTACAAAATGTGGATAACATCAAAGAAAATCCCTAGGCATTAAATTCATGTCTGACGATTTTACGCATGGGAAGAATTTAAAATCGGGAGTTCAAATTATCCACGACTGCCGATCAAATGGACCTGCAGGGCTGGGTAATAGTTAATTCTAACAGTTGTACAAAGTGAGTAGCTTTGGGACTGTTGACGATTCCGCTTGAAGTTCGACAGAGGGCCCTAATTACTATTTTAAAAGCTCAGGTTTAGTACTAAATTCATCTACAAAATAGGATAATATTCATCCTTTTTTCAAAAAGTTAGTTTTTTTGTTATCATGCACGGACAAAAAAATCTAACTACTATATTATTGTAAGCGAACTTACATACGAACTTAATGTGCGAAATTTGTATGAGCTTCTACCACTATTGGCATGAAGTCATGCATTTTTAGCATGAAATATCTTTTACTATAATAAAAACAAACGCATGCTATTATTACTAGTATCATATGCTGTTATAGTAACATTGTTTGTGAAAATAGCTCGACCATCGCCTTTCTATGGTTGCAAGGAAACTCATCCTATTTCAGCAAAAGTTCACTTACAACCGAGAGAACACATTAGGTGCTATGTTCGAAAGTAGGCGTGGCCTAACATCTTGGTTGTAAGAGAACTTATGCTGAAATAAGATGAGTTTCCTGCAACCATAGAAAGGCGAATTTCGAGTTATTTTTGCAAGGCACAACTGCTCTACACGGAGAAAAATAGTTGAAGTAATTTTACTCAACTCTGTCGATTAAACTTGGGACATAACGACATTTGAACATGTATTAAATCCTAGTCGGGTAAAATCAATTTGATATATACCTAATTCACCCAAATTGAATAACAATAAGCGTTACATAGGGAATAGTAAGGAGTTGAGTAAAACGTTATCGACGACAGGGCACCAACATGCGTCAGTGGGTTAACATGAAATGTATAAGTATATCACCGACGCTTGAGGTGCTTCAAACCGTAGTTGGGTAAAATGAGCATCGGGCGTATTATTTGAACTGGCAATGGTATGCTTCTCTCAAATAAAAAAAAATTCTTACCTCGAGCCTACCAATAGTCATCCGGTACATACATACACAACTTACAAATACATTCACACCATTCAGACGTAGCCAATCACATTTCAAATTACAAATACACTTAAACATATAACCTTACATATATAAACCTAATAACTACACTTATAAAGGGTTTCCCAATAAGGGTGATATGTTTTGAAATTGAAAAAAAACACTGAATATTCATTCGGAATTGATCGAAATCTTTTTTATTATATTGGATATTCTATGCCATTTATGATTTAAACAATATATCGGCCAAATGTCCCCCGAGACTCTTCTTGCAAACCCGAATGCGTTCAAGCCAATTTTCGATGACTTTGTGGAGCATTTCTGGTGGTATGGCTGCTATAGCGGCTCGGATATTGGTTTCAAGCTCTCCAATTGTCTTTGGTTTATTGGCATAAACCTTAGATTTAACGTATCCCCAAAGGAAATAATCCAGAGGCGTTAAATCGCAAGATCTTGGCGGCCAATTGAAAGAGCCATTTCTTGAGATAATCGATTCTCCAAACTTTCCTCGCAATAAATCTATTGTTTGGCCAGCAGTATGGCAAGTTGCGCCGTCTTGTTGAAAGTAAAGGTCCTCCGCATCAATATCATCATATTCCGGAAAGAAAAAATCGGTTAACATGGCCCGATATCGCTCTCCATTCACAGTTACGGTTCGGTTCTCGGCGTTTTTGAAACAAAATGGTCCGATGATGCCACCATACCATAAACCGCACCAAACGGTTAGTTTCTCGGGATATAATGGAGATGAATGAATGACCTGAAGGTTTTCCTTACACCAATAACGACAATTTTGCTTGTTTACAAAGCCGTTGAGCCAAAAATGCGCCTAAACAGAAAAGATGATTTTTTGATGAAAATTGGGATCATTTTCAATTGATTCCAGAGCCCAATCCGCGAACTCCCGACGCAAACGATGGTCATTAGGCTTCAGTTCTTGGGCCAGAATCATCTTATAGGGATGCAGGCCAAGATCCAATCGCAAAATACGCCAGGTAGTCATCCTGGACAGGCCCAATTCCTGAGATCGGCGTGGCACGGACAATTCACGGTTTTCCTCGATACTGGCCTGTACGGCGGCTATATTCTGTGTAGAACGTGCGGTACGCATACGATTTTTAGGCTTAGTATCCAATAGAGTAAATTCACTCTCCAACTTATCGATTATTCGACGAATTGAGAGCGCGGATGGAGCAGAATGGCTACCATATTTTGCACGATATGCTCTTTGAACACCGACAAAACTTCTCGAA
The DNA here is from genome assembly GCA_030998225.1 of Diplolepis rosae. Lineage (NCBI taxonomy): Eukaryota > Metazoa > Arthropoda > Insecta > Hymenoptera > Diplolepididae > Diplolepis > Diplolepis rosae. Next base: position 4,421,563 of record JAPYXD010000608.1, on the reverse strand, counting down.
TTTTGATAAAATAATTGGACAATTTCCAAACGTTGTGGAAGCGTGAAACTACTCATGATTAAATGGCAAACCTTACTGATGACAACTGACAGCAGACGTCAAAAATTTCAGTTCAAATGAGCCCGATAGGGACATTCAAAATCATATCACCCCTATTGGGAAACCCTGTATATAGTACGATACGCTTTCGTCGAATCACACACACGCTCACTTACAATGCTGAGATATAAAATTTGGAACTTTCTTATATAGTGACTGCATGAGTTATTCAGAGTTTGTGAGAGTAAGTGGCGTCAATAAAATTTTTTAGCCATACTCAAGTAAAAATAAATCGACTTTTTTCATAAATGATTAATAAAATATTTTTTTAAATTAATATAATTAATCAATTATTATAACTATGATTATTGATATATATAATATAATTATTAAATTACATTTAGTATAGATTTTTATTATAACGACGTATGAAGTTTAGTGAAACTAAATTTTCAAATGTACATTAAAAAATTGCATTATTATTACGAAGTATCTTGTATAAAAACATTTAAAAGAAGGTTCTTTTATTTTCTGTGTTTCATATTTTCAAAATATGGGTTTTGCATTTTCGAATTCCAAATTATTATTCTGCCTGAGTAATTTATGTGATATTTCATATTTTATGTAATACACTTATCGACTTTTTTTTGTTTAAATTTTCATAATATCAATTTAATTTTAAGAATTTAAGTTTTTGAAATTAAAAATTTGTCATGTGTGCCCAAGGCGCAGATTACTTTCATTCGTTCCTGCGTGAATAGATGTAGCTGTTGGAATAAATCTTGCGATTCACGGTTTACTCAACTCTCGATTGAAGCGTAGAGTAGAATGAACGGAAAGCTGTACTATTTTTGTGATTTAATAAAAGATTGGTTTTTTATAGTTATACTACGAGTAATAATATATATATTTAAAAGATTTTAATGCATGCTTTCATACTTCACCCTACACTTCTGAATTTTACTCAACTTTGATTCATTTTCGAACATTTAATATATCACAAATAAATACAGCGATACTAAATAACTTCTAACTTGTCCTTATGTCCCAAACTTTGATCGGAAGTTGAGTAAAATTACTTCAACTATTTTTCTCCGTGTAAAAGCATGAAACTTAATACTTTTTTAGCATGAAGGGTTCTCTGATTAAAATGTATGATTCTTGTTATTATAGTCAGATTTTTTTCTCCATGTGGGATCATTTTTATTACGCTAATAGCAATCATTTTTTCATCGAACCTAAAGAAGACACGTTTTAAATAAATTTTGAAAAATATTTAGTTAACCCAACTAAAACTTGGTTGAACCAATAAAAGAATTTTATTAGTATATGATTGACAACATTTTTCGTTTACTCAAACAAAGAATTTGTTTCATCCTACCAAAGATGGTTTATTCTACTGCGATTTGGTTAGATTAAACAAATAAACTTCAAGCAGTACTATTATTTACAATAGCCGCGTACATAAAATTATTACGTTTTCATGGGTTCTGGATGACTCTGGCATAAAGTATGACAATTCACTCTGAACTCATATGTAAAGGGTTTTCCAATAGGGACATAACAGTTTTATCTATGAATAAAACACAGAAATATTTGAGATATTGAGTTGAAATTTATTGTGGGTGTAGTGCAAGCATTACATTTTATGAATGAAATTCGATATCGGTCATATGACCATCACGAGCCCGCTTACAGCGGTCGATTCTTTGGACCCAATTTTCCACCACTCTGGTACACATTTCGACTAGAACGTTGGCAATTTTGCGTTGGATGTTGTCTTTGAGGTCGTTTAAAGCTGCTGGCTCGTTGGCATAGACCAGTGACTTGATATGGCCCCATAAAAAGAAATCCAATGGCGTTAGATCGCATGGACGAGGCGGCCATTCGACCGGACCATTTCTCGAGATAACACGTTCACCGAATTTGCCTTTCAATAAATTGATTGTGACGCGTGCTGTGTGGCTAGTGGCACCGTCTTGTTGAAACCACATATCGTTGATGTCAAGTTCATCCAATTCTGGCCATAAATAATCTTCCAACATAGAACGATAGCGCTCTCCATTGACGGTAACATGACGGTCGTTTTCATCCACGAAAAAATACTGCCCAATCACACCTTCGGCATAAAAACCGCACCAGTCACTTTTTGCGGATGCAACGGTGTCTCAAGAAGCACATTTGGGTTTTTTGCTGACTAATAACGCATATTTTGCTTATTAACAAAGCCATTGAGCCAGAAACGAGCTTCGAGCTTCGTCGCTGAAAATGATTTTTCGATGAAATTCTTCATTTTCTTCAAGCTTTGCCAGAGCCCAATTGGAGAAGTTTCGGCGTTTCAAATGATCAAGTGACTTTAGTTCTTGAGTCAATTTAATCTTGAAAGCATGTAGGCCAAGATCTTTTCGCAATACGACGTCTTTTTGGCACCGGAACGTCCAATAGTGTAAATTTGGTGTCGAACTTATCCACTATAACACGCACAGCCTGTCGGGTGGGACGATTATTAATTTCGGTAGTAATTTTTAATAATTTCCAAACTTTGCTGGTTCGTGAACTTTATCATGATGAAAATTTTGACTTTAACTAACGTTTTGACATTGAAGTTCATTAAAAAAGTTTAAGGGTGCGTTCATATAAAGATACGAAATTGTTATGTCCCTATTGGAAAACCCTTTATATCTTAATTTTTTTTAACTCGAAACTTTATTTACTGCTGTGCAATTTTCTTCATGACCACAATTCCAAACGCTCTTATTTAATTAAAAATCTGAAATACTGCTTTTCACATGTAGCGGACTATTTTTCTCCGTGCATACACGCCCGCATGGTAAATTTCAAAAGTTTGAATTATTTTGTTCAATCAAAACAATTAAAAATGGATTCGAGTTATTAAATAAATTTTGACAACAATATCCACACGCTCTACATAAGAAATGTCGTGTGCAATATGTAAGGAAATCATACAATCCTGACGCGTGTCAAGTTTGCATGCTTCCCGCACTTGTCACACAATATGCTATTACTCAAATAAAGAGATTACACGGTAGTAAAACTATTAAATGGTGTAAACTGCCCTATTAAAATTATACAATACATATCTGTGTACTGCACTATTGTTTTAAATTTGTAATTTCTGTGCACATCAAGAACATAGGAGAAAGAGAGAAAATGTAGTTTCAGCCATCTAAAAGATTACACTCAACAAAAAAACCTGAAGAATCGAATAAATTGTATTTGTGTATCGAAAGGAGCTATAGATTACTTAGACGAGCGATAACATTTCTCTTGTGAGGGGGTCCCTGCTTATCATTGGTAATCGAAAGAAGTGGAAGACAAGTCCGAAGTCTATAGAGAATAAGTAACCGTAATTCCCTAAGAAACTGCTGATGGCGATGGCTGTAAAGGATCAAAGTGCCTTTTCTTCCAATTCTTTTCCGAACGAAATGAGACGTTCACCAGAAGCCAGAAACAATTCGTACTCGTAACTATTGCGAGTTCCCACCTGAACCTAGAGTGGCACTATGAGGGAAGCATACGATTCATGGAGCAAGAGAGTTAGATGTTCCCAATACTCAAGAGACTTAACGCAATACACTTTATTTTAAAAGTATGCGACACACTGTACGAGTGACATTGAGTGAGTGAGGTAACTGTTATAAGGATAAGCATAAACTAGTAAATAACATTTCCATCGCCACGCTGGCGACGCGACGCGAAATTTCACCGTAGGGACTACACTCAGCTAAGAAGGACGCGGGCTTTTACAATCGAATATCGTTAAGTGGATGCGGTAATTCCCTTCCAGCCTATCCTTCATCCTATTAAGATAAATGTTCAGTCATTCGTGCACTCAAAAAAATATTTGATTGAATCAAAGAAAATAATTTATTTGAAAGGCTTTTTTTTATTTAAACAAAAGATTTATTTGAAGTAAATAAAATTTGTTCAACTGAAACAAAATATCTTAGGGCCAAATAAATATTTGTTTAAATCAAATAAATTTTTCTTCGGAACAAACAAATTATTCTATTCGTATATGGTCAAATATATAATTTGTTTGATTTAAGGTAGACATTTATTTGATTTAAACAAATTTTTAGTTGGTTAATCAAATATTTTTTCTGAGTACGGTAGACCACCACATACGTCATTTCAATATTTCTGAGAGAATATTTCAAAAAATTGTAAGCTGTTTCAAGTTATAGTTCATCCCCTTAAAACCTATTCAACTCCCACCTATCCCAGCTCGTTTTTAAAGTATTCTGCATAATCCAATTTTCGAGTGTGCATTGAGTAATGATTCATTAAACGAAACTTTAGGATATGATTTAGGACATTTTAACGGATGGCTGTAGACTTTAATTAGTTTTTAAATATTAAAAAATGTTGGTGTCAGTGAAACAGGAATTAGCTTTTTCATTGTTCAGAACTAATTGTAATCAATAGCCATCCGTAAATATTTTATTTATTATGCCCTAAAGTTTCAACTAAAAAAATTCATTATTGTGGAAAAATCTTGGCGGAACTGATTTTATTGATTCAGTCAGCTGTACTAATTGATCCATGGCTTTAATAATAAAAAAAGTTGATGAGAATTCGGCTTAAAAACTGATATCTTCGATCGAGAATAAATTCAGCATGCAAAAACAAATTCACTAATGTGGTGCCGTCGTTGTGTTGACAGATGTCCAAGCTTACTATGTGACATTTTTTATCTGCCTATTTCGACCAGAACTTACCGCTGCAGCCATCTATCGAAAAACGGCGGAAGCAAAGTTGCACAGTAAATAAAAAAGATTATTAAATTACATTAGTTCTGAAAATGGTCAGAACAATGAGAAAGTCAACCTATATATTGGAAGTATGTGCCATAGTACATATTGATATGATAATGATCAATATTTCAGTAAAGCATTGCTTGTAAATGTAATTCTAAATGAACTGTCCAGAAAGCTAATATTAAAAATTGTTCAAAAATATACGCTTTCTTCCACTCGTGAGAATTATAGTTTTCTTCAAAAAAGAAAAGAACCTCTCAGGATAGCATTTAAAAAAAAACATTGTCTGTCAGCAAAGCCGTATGTCACGGTTAGGTTTTTGAACAGTTTTCTTTTAGACGAGGACCTATCGAGTTCGCTCGGTCAGAGATTCCGGCAAAAAGGTCCTGAAAAAAAGTTATGAAAATTAAAGTTTATCCGGGATTTATATTTTTCGTTATTAATGATAAATTAATTTTTGGACATGTTTTCAAATTCTTTTTTCCTGACAGTTTGATTGAAAATTACTAACAATAAGTTTTGTTCGTTTTACCGTGTTATTTATATACCGTGAATTGTGAATCACAAAAGAAATTGTTTGATCCTACACTGCTACGAGTACACCTTCAATATTTATCAAAGAGTTGAAATTTTGCATTGATAGTTATCAGTCCCAGAATGGTTTTAAAAAAAATTAATCAAAAAAAGGGTGTATAGACTGCAAGTAGAAACGCCTTGACAACTGTTTCTCGGGCACCTATTTTTGAGATTTGTTCTATCTGTATATATACTATACACGTATTTTAATGTATTTAAAGGAATTTTTTTGTGCATAGCTCATAAAACCCTTCTTTGAAAGAACTCGCTGATCTCTTGTCAAATTTACAATAATCGGAATTACAAATTATATACGAAAAAGTGCAGCTGTAACAGGGAAGGTAATCCTTGTTACAACTAAACATTAAGCTGGAATCAAACTAGTGAATTTGAAGATATCTGAATCGCAGCGAAAGTAAATATCGTCGATCAATTTAACGGTTTTAGGGATAAAGTTTTGTCTCAAAAGACTTATTGTTTTTTCGAGATGGTATCCGACAATTGCCAGCAATATAGAAAAAAGTTGTGGCTAGCGATGGACAGTACTTTAAATCATAAATAGGCAATCACTTTTCGAGAATGAAGCCTCGAATTTAGGGAAAAAATGACGGGAGCAAAGTTGTACACCTAATATCTTAGATCATCATTTTATAGGTAAGCTTCCACGACATTGCACTGTAATATTTAGTTTTCGTAATGCGGTAAACATTTTACTGCGACTGTAAAATTGACAGTCTCTCTAAGATGTTTGTGAGTATCAAATGTTCCTCAACGTTTTAAATAGTTTTATCGTCTTGTTCATTGAAGTAGAGAGATCAGCAATGCTTAAAACAGAAAATAGGGAAAAGAAATGAACGGATTGGAAGGATGCTTTTCAGAGATCGTTAATGTGTAAGAATACGAGACAAAGCAAGACGGCGTGAAGTTTTTGCGAATCGCCATTTGGCTCATCACATGCATTCGTTATGATTTCAGCCCTCGTGCTCGCTCGTTTCACCTTCTCACGGTGGCTGCCGAGAATGCGCTGTCGCCATTCGCTTGGAACAAGGCTGTAACGGAACGTGAAATAATGCTTCGCCGCTAAGACATTAGGTAGAAACGACAACGAAGACAGCGTCAAAGTTGTAGACTTGTAGACAACAGGGTAAAGTACATGGTGGGCAAAGGGACAAGGAGGAAGTATGAGGGCGTACGACGAAATTAATTCTAAAATACTTCGGAACAAGAAGAGAACGCTCGACGTGGAGAACAGAATATAGTCTGAAAATGGACGAACGTACGGGTGTACGACTGTAAAGTTAATTTAGTTGTCAGTTTGGCGATCTGACTCGACGACCGAGGCACGCGAAACTATTCTCATTCCTTCGGCAAGTAGCTCCGCGACATTGAGTGACACTCTTGAATAATAAATGCAGACTCCCGTCAACGAGCGAATGTCACTGGGATCATTGTAAACTTTAGCGACTTATTAATGGGTTTGATTTTGTACAGCTCTGCAGGATTCGAAAATTGTAATTTTAACAATATTAGTCAGCCTAATGATTATAAGCAAAATCATTCTCTCTAGCAATGGTAGTTGTTCTCCGTTAATAATGTACAGAGTGGCCACGAGTGTGTTGCAGAGTATTCTATGAATGAGAAAAGGATAAACTTATGCGAATTCAAATTGCTGTCACACTCGGACTCATATCTCTATTCTGCAACCCACTCGTGACAACTCCGTATAAATGTATATTCACTGTAAGAAATTCAACAAAAAATTCAACTAGTTCTCATTTACTGTAGATAACATAGTACATTGTTCAAAACCTTTTGTGATTTCACAATACTTTAATGATATTTTATAACCAACATGTCATCTAAAATTACAGTAGAGGTATTGAGAAGTGAAATCACACTACTTGTAAGGCAATTTTTTAGAATTACAATACAATTGTTGTTTTGCAGTGAATCGGCATCACCATCAGTTGAGAAATTACAATACTTCATGTGTTGTAAAATTAAATTATACGTTTTTGTAATTAACTTCCATTACACTATATCCATTACAGTATTTTATTATTTCGGGTTATGGTGGTCAAAATTTCTTCGATAACTCCCCAATCGGAAATATCTGGCTTGTGTCATTACTGGAATTTGTCATGGGTTTTCATAACTTTGACAGCAGCTAGCCTGTCCTTATCGTGGGAAATGAATTTAAATAAACCTGCATGGTACTATATAGGGATGTCACTTGTCATGAAATTCATTTTTGTGCAATGAAAACTTGAAACTTTTCAAAATTCTTCAGTGGCGGACTCCCATGTGCCAATTAAGGTCGACAGACAGAGTTTAAGGGTTGGGCCAAGGTAGGTCCCACTTTGGCAACCGAATTTTGGCAGACGAAGATGGGCTAACTACGGTAGCTCTAAAGCACCCTCGATCGGCAAACTTTAGCAGCCATTATTGGCAACCAAAATCACCTAATCGCCTGCTCAATTCTGGCCCAAACGTGGGCCGTCCATTGAATAAACTTTGGTACATTATTTTAAACGACCGTAATAATACGGTCGGCCCGACTGTGGACGAAGGTTAACCCGATCGTCGGCTAAATATTAATCGAAATAAGTCAACTTATTGCACCCAACCGCCGGCCCAACTCTGGCTCAAACGTGGGCCGACCGTAGGATGAACTCTAGTGCATTCTTTTAAACGACCATAATAATACACTGAGAGACTTTTTGTTAGAATAAATGATAAAAATAAATGAAAATTTAGTATAATATTGTTTTAAAATGGGGAATGCTGGCGTTTTATTACACTTATTTATATTATAGCAGGCCTGTCCAGCAAGAGGAAATAATACGTAAACCCTGTTTACCTCATTTTGAAAAGATATTATACTAAAATATAATTCATTTTTATGATTTACTCTAAAGAAAAGCTCTTTGAAACCCGCAGTCGACAAGTTTGAACCTTTTTTGATTTTCTGCCAAAATGAATTCCTCGTCATGTGTGATATTACAAAAATAGAACTTTGAAAACCAAGGTTGGAAAAACTTTGTTCTTCGTGGTTGTCGCGACGATGGAATAGGACGCTGACCAGTGTTATCATTACGCTAGATGGCCCGATCGTGAACCGATAGTAAATTCGCACCTGGGTGGTGTAAAAGAATTTCAAAAGTGCAACGTTGTTAAGGTTTTATTGGAACTTTTTTTTTAGATAAATACTCATTTGGTTTTTTGAAGGATTTTAGCATAACCAAAAATAAAAAATTATAACTTCTAAAAAAACATTCATATAGTGCAAGAACTGGTGTTACCAGTGAAAAATGCAATAAATGCATTAAAACTAGGGAAATAATACACTGTTACGCACTACAAAATTAAAAAAAAAAAAATTCTTTTAATAATTTTTTTTTTACGAAGAATTGTTGTACGCGAGAAATTTCACCACCTTGTACATCCGAAAATAATCTCTGCCTGAGAATGAGGCTTGGACTCTGGCGCCAGCGAGATAACATGCACCTGAGATGAAACTGCATCTCTGCAGCTAAAGAACAGAAATACAGGCATCGACTAAATCAAAATTTTCTAATGCATTTTCAAAATCTCAAACCTAATATTTTTATATGTTCAACTTACACAATAAATAAATTATTATTAACAATTTAAGAACCAATGAGTACCAACCACAATTAATTCAAGTACAATTTGGTGAAATACCTCTACAAGACTGAGAGAAAAATGTTTAATAAGTTAATATTTAAGTGCGTAACAATTCAAATAGAAAACAATTATTTTCACAAATCAACGCCATTGTTGAAAGGTATTGAAACTAAAATTAATACACGACCGCGCACTTTCTGTACGAAATCAATGGAATAAGGTATTGTAGAGACCAACAAATAGATAATTTATAGCCAGGCAGTTATTCGAGGATACTTTAGCTATTATTGGTTTGATATTTGCATTAAATAACGTGCTGAGCCTTTAACACTAAACGTACCGAGATTTAACATATACCCGTACCTATTCGTACCGCAACCGGTTAAATGACTTGTCGTGGTAAATAACGTTAGGCTATACGTGTTTGTCAGATTTCACAAATAAAAATGCAAATAATTAGGTAAAATTAATAGAAAAATTCATTAAGTCAAACGTGAAAAAACGATAACATTTTATGTGAATTTTCTAATAAAAAGTTTACAACCGGTCATTTGACCGACACTGAAAAAAAAATTCGACGATACAGCCATAATTGTGGTTCCTTGACCTATATTATATTGGAGATTTACCGAAAACCAAGGTTTGCTTGTATTAGTTCAGCCTGTATGTGTATTCCAAACATATGAATTACTATTGCAGCAATATTTTTGATCAACTGTCAAATATATTTTGTTGAATTACTTAAAAACATTCAGCTATATTCATATGGCTGATAAATCCCAAGCATTTCTTTCAGTGGAGTCATGGTACGTTTAGTGTTAATATAGCTAGGCTGTTATTCGATAATATTTTAATTATTATTGATTTGACGTTTGCATCGAATAACGTTTAGTACAGCTTCACAACTATACAATCTTGTAGTGCGTGTCAATCCGAACAAATTGGTTTAAAATAGGTTTGATCTCAAATATGGATATGATTAGCATCCACACGGAAAACTCCATATTGCTGTGGTAGCAATATTTGAATGGACACAATGTTATGGTATCGTTTTTAATACGATACAAAGAGAATCGTGGTCATAAGTATACGCGTAGCGCTATGACAGCGCTACACTTATCTAATATTATTCATGAACCGATATATGAACCAAACCAGTCAATTGATTGATCAAATGGTGATAACGTAAATGAGAATGGGCAGGGACAAATGTGTGATGAGTCACAAAATCAAAAAACCAATCCTTAGTTTAAATTGCGCGTTTAGCTCATGTGAGCAACAAATTTATAGCGCCACGCTCCTTGGACTTGGAGAGGATCGGCGAGGTATGTGTGACGAAGTTGTGTCTGTTTGCTTGTTGTATTTTTTTGGTTCCGTGTGGAGAGTTACGTTATTTTCTAACAACCAATGCAGTGTGGCCTTTTTTACCAAATGCCATTCTCAATGTTGAGCGAGATCAGAATGAAAGGAGCAGATTGTTAAATGCGGATTTGAGTTCGTAGATGGGGATGCTGGGTTTGCGGTTCATCATATCCACATAGTCGTTCGCTTTTGCGAAAGTGAATGGGTTTACTGCGGTCTGTAGAATTCGTCATGGCGAGACTCTGCCTCACAATTTCAACCAATCTCCTGCAGTAACCCGAATAATAGGTATAATAAATAAAAGAAAACATTTCATCAATGTATCTCGTGTTGGAGTGATAGCACTTCGTGTAAACAGATCCACGCTAGTTTTAATATTAGAATTTGGAGATGTCAGAGTGATATTAGCGATTATAATAACAAAAATATAAAATTACATGCTATAAGGAAAAAGAAACCTTTTCTTGGCGCTTTTAATCTTACGTTCTAGTTAATTTATAGGTTCAAAAATAAAAGTAATTTTTACAACTTTTTGCGTGGAGAAACCTTATCAGAAACAAAGGCCAGGCTCGTTAAATATTATTTTCTACTAGCGAGTTTATTTACCTGGTTATCCAAATCAAATTTGAACAGCCGTTTCTTAATACTGTTATATTAATACTATATTATATACTTAATATTATATATATATATTTGATTTGGATATCCAGGTAAATAAACTCGCTAGTAGAAAATAATATTTAACGAGCCTGGCCTTTGTTTCTGATAAGGTTTCTCCACGCAAAAAGTTGTAAAAATTACTTTTATTTTTGAACCTATAAATTAACTAGAACGTAAGATTAAAAGCGCCAAGAAAAGGTTTCTTTTTCCTTATAGCATGTAATTTTATATTTTTTTATATTATATATATATAATATATATATATATAATATATTATATATATATTATATATATTAAGGCACGGAAAAAGTGAGACGGCAAAGTTCTTCGTTAAGGTTCGAAGCAACTTTGTGGACAAAATTATTGCAATCGGGCGATTTTTAATTGATGAAAGTGTTGTTTAAAAAAACGCTCGGCGCGCGAACGAATAACAATAGTATATTACATTATCATTCGCGCGCCGAGCGTTTTTTTAAACAACACTTTCATCAATTAAAAATCGCCCGATTGCAATAATTTTGTCCACAAAGTTGCTTCGAACCTTAACGAAGAACTTTGCCGTCTCACTTTTTCCGTGCCTTAAACTTCCCCGAACTCTTTTGATCGCCCAATGTCGAAAATACAGATTTTCCTTTTAATTAAAATATTGTTTATTTGTAATTGGTTTCTTTATCTCGTAAACATCGGTAAAGTCTCCCGAGTGAAACACATTTTTATTTTTCCAAATCCGTTGATAATTTAGTGAGTTAGGACAATTTAAGTTTTAATAAACACGGTTTTCTTACTGGAAAAAAACTTAGTTTTTATTTTTCTCTCGAAAGATAATGATTTTAGAAAAAAATCGTTTATAGAACCCCAATATGATTTTGAAAGGCCTATCTTATCCGTTATCTTCGACAATACTTATCCGCGTTTTCGATCGCGCGACCCATTATTGCATCCGGACCCTCATTTGTTTTTGATTTTAAACAACAAAAGAAATGCAATTTACTTAAGGCTCTGTTGGCCTTAAGGAACACATTCTCATCGTAATACTCGGGCTCAATTTTTAATTTATATTTACACGGAAAAAAGTGCAGCTGTGACAGAGGGAAGTTAATCCTGGTTACAGCTAAACATTTAGCTGGAAACGAATAATAAATTGGAAATAGTTCGTGCAAAAATATGTCTTAGTTCAAATAATGAGAAATAGTAGATAAGCAAAAAATCTGGCTTCTAAATTTTATTTGGTTAGAACAGCGATACAAGTGACTACAATAAGAATTTTCATTCCCATTCCATCTGAATCTTTCGTTAATTTTAAGGTAAAAAAGTATACTCAATTTAGCGAAAAAGGTAATTTTGCTTATTTATAAATTTTATGACAAATCCTGTTTTAGTCTAACAGTTAATACAATATAACTGAAAATTTCACTCAATCTAGTTATATAGATTCTTTAAGTTCATTAAATTCTTTGATTCGCTCGGTCGCCTAGTTAAATTTTTTTCCCGTGAATTAGAGCCACATTTGCATTAAAAATAAAAATAAAAATGTAAAGAACTTATTGAAGTGAACAATTTTGCGTTCTCACGTTCTTTTTTTTTATTTCATATATTCTGATTAAAAAATTGAATTTTCTATTTTTAATAGCATTTTTTTTTAAATTAAAAAGAAAAATATGTATCTTATAGAAAAATTTTGCGATCAAAATTTGTGAACCTTTTTGTAGTTAACAATTTTGTATCATAACGTTTTTTTCGTATACCTTATATTCTAACTGGAAAATGGAATTTTGATGTTAACTTTTTCAAATTTCACCATACTGCAACTTTTCTAATTTTAGTGTGATTGAAAAATGCTATGTAGATAATTGGTAGATATTTATGAGCACTATCAGAAACCAATGGTGCAATTTTTTATTTTTTCAAAGACACCAAGAATCCTATCGAGAGTTTTCGTACCTACGACCTACTATTACAGACAGACAGACACTTTCGTAGAAACCGTTTTTTCTGACTCAAGGGGTCTGAAAATGCAATGATTTGATAAGAATTTCAAAAGTCAATCAGTTTAAATTATAAATCTATATTACTAAGTTTTCAATCGAACTGAAATTTGAAATGTCCATGCTGGAAGTACAAAGTAGTGTTTGAATCGTGTCTTGTGAAGTGATAGTAATAATGGTGAGTTTTACGGTTGCATACACAGGTTCGAGAACTCTCATAGTAAGTGATGTTACTTTGCGTAAGCCAAAAAGTTTAGCGAGTTGATCACTATGTATAGTGGTGTACGTTTCCAGTTGAATAGTCTTAAAAACGTAATCACGTTTACTAACCTCTAAATCTCAACAGAATCGTAGTAGAATCGTCCAATAATTGTCAATTTCATGTAATTCATCTACTAATTGAAATGTATGATGGAGTGCACGGGATGAAATTAAGTACTCATAGCAATACTTGTTATTATAATATTCTTTTTTAGTATAGTAGGTACAAAGAAATTTGTTTTCAAAATTTGGGGAAATAGTAGAGAAGATAAAAACAGACTTAAATAGACTACTTTTGGTTTTGATAATGAAATCACATGCCCTTAAGAAATTCTATAACTTAATTCCTTTCCGTGAATGGATGCAAAGATTTATTATTTTTTATTCCTCAATAAATCTTTTTTTCTTACTATGTATTCTTCTGAGCAATCTAACCTTAATTTTTGCAAAGATAAATTTTTATCTTAGATGAGGGTTGTTCGAAAAGTTCCGGGCCTAGACCTGCCTCTGCATCTCTAAGTTAAAGACACTATGAGGATGCATTTACATCTCTGCATGCAGCCAAGATTTTTGAAATGGCTAGTTCTACGGAAATTAGAGGTGCCAAATAAAAACTGATGCCCGAGGAACAACACCTGGAATCTACGGAACCAGGATCAAAGGAAAGAGAGGATTCTCACGAGAATCCACGAAGGAACTCCGGACTTCCACTACGATGAAATCCGTAAACAAAGAAAGTAACTTTTTTGGATAAAACTAGCCGCTGAACTGAGTAAGCGCTATTCTACGTAAATCCAAAACTAGTGAAAACTTAACAGGAATTTAAAAGTGAAAGGGTACGCGACACACAGCGATAAAACCCTACGAGGCCCGCAAACAGGCGGAAGTTAGAGCTGTGAACAAAGGGAACGAGGCAGCCAACACCCAGGAACTCCACACAGCATCAAAGAAATTAAGCCAAGGATACGTCATCGGTATACGTCATTGTTAAAATTTAACAAACGACTCTCAATGGAAGCCGTTACCAAGCTCAGCAACGACGCAAAGAACTTCGCCCCAGCTGGAAGAAGATAGAATTAGAAATTGGAAGCATTATTTAATCGTTTATATAAACGAATTCATAAGATTATAAATCCTCTCTAGAACGAACGAAACGAAACATAGGACGAAGACAATAGTCAAAGTCATAGTTAGCTTTAACTATTGGTGTGGTAAAGTTTATGAATTCGGGTAGAGCATACTTCTGGTGTTCCAGAACACTACTCTTCCTCAAAGAAACAAACTCACTACTTGGGAATATTTACAAGTTTGTAGCAACTTGTGATTCATTTCCCTGTATTAAAGGACAGAGTCCAAAATAAGCACACAGAGAGAGTCATCTTATAAGTACCAATTATATAGTGAATATACATAACTGACACAGACGAAACTAGTAGTGATTACAACAATGGCCTTTCCCAACGCTCAATCCCCCTATTGTGAAAACATGCCAATACAATTCTTGTCGGCATTGGATGAAATAAGAAACAGCATCAGCAAACTAACTTTAGGACAGACAACTCTGATCGAGAATATAACTATCCTATCTCAGGAAAACGAGAAAAGACTCCATGAGGGACAGAAAATACTAAAACGAATAGGGATACAAGGTGAAATATTAACGGATAGGGAACAAATAAACGAAACAAACATGACAGAGGACGTTGACTCAGAAGAAGAAACATCAGAGCAGAGAATAAGGCACAGGAACGAGATGATAATGAGGAGCCGACAAGCCACTGTAGCACAAGAATCACCCGTCAGAAGAATAGAAGGCATCCAAGCAAAAGACAAGATAAGAGCGAAAGAGATAAGATAAGAGAGAAATGGTCAGGATGACATGGGAGTAGAGGGTTTCATAAAAACAATCTTACGTATGAAAAATCAATGTTCTCAGCCACAGCTCTTGTTGGACTTCATTTTAGCAGAAAAGATTACTGGAAAAGCGGAGAAAGCTATTGGTTATACCATAAATAACACTTACAATGATCTTTTCGAGGCCTTACGCCAAAATCTCAAACAAACATGTTCTGTACTATCTATGAAAAGTCGTATGGAATCTTGCAGGCAAGGGCCCATTGAATCAGTTCAAAATTTCTCCTTAAGATTCAAACAAATATTAAATGAACTCAATTACGCGGTAAAAGCATCATCGAAAGAATCAGAAAGGAGAATCGCGCTGAAATTAGAAGAAAAGCAAGCCATGAACAGATATATGCTGAATCTGAGACGAGAAGTTGGAACCCAAGTGAGGTCAATGAAACCACTATAACCCCACCATGATCAACTGTACGATTTACACCAAGACCATCTAGATATGCAAGACTCCAAGCCAATACACAAGGCGCTAAGGCTCTGAACTAAAACTTGCCTCTAGCAGACAGGTCAAAAGTTACCTGCCACAAATGTGGAAAGATCGGATATTTTGGTTCACAGTGTTTTGTGAAAATACAAAATTTTCAACAAGGGCAATTCCAAACCCGAACACCTCAACCAATGAGAAATATTCAAGAGGAACAACCACAACTGGAAGAGAAACAAGACTACTACGAGATAAGCCAAGAGGAAATCAACAAAAAAATCCATTACGAGGAATCAGCAGAATTTCAAATGTTGGAGGACAATTACAGTGCATCCAATGGACAAGACCTGGAACCGGAAGATACAAATTATTAATCGATAGTCGCGCAACTATCAATCTACTGAAAAGGAAAGTGTTGACGGATAAAGAAAAACAAAAACAAACATTCCGTATAGTAGAAGATGATTTCCTCCTATCCGAAGACGGAATAATAGGCATCAAATTCTTTAAAAAATACGAACGCTACGCAATTACACCAAAGTTTTTGATCATAGAAAATAAAAAACTACCCCTTATTGACGACGGAACCTATATACCTAGTAAAACATCAAAAATATGTAACATTGATATCGAGATGAATAACAAGGACGTCTGGATAGAAAATCAGGAAAAAATCCTGGATGGTATTTACAGGATTCTCGGCATTCGACCTCAGTGCTGGTTTTCATCAAATACCCATGAAGGAGGAATGTAAAAAATATACAGCCTTTTCAACACAACAGGGTCACTTCGAGTATAACAGAATGCCGTTTGGCTTAAAGAATGCTCCTGCCACATTCCAACGAATGATGGACAGAGCCTTCCAAGGATTAATTGATAAAAACTGTTTTGTCTATATCGATGATATAGTTATATTCGGAAAGACCATAAAAGAACATAAAAAAACATGGAATCTGTTCTCAAAAGAATCTGCGATCTAGGATTTAAACTAAAACCCACTAAATATGAATATTTAAAGCCTGAACTAGAATACCTCGGGCATATCATCACCAAGGACGGAGTGAAACCAAACCAAGAAAAAATAGAAAAAATATTAAAATTCAGGGAACTCAAAACAATCAAAGATGTGCAGAAATTTTTAGGTTTAACTGGCTATTATAGAAAATTTATAAAAAAAATTTCCACCATTGCAAAACCATTAACAACTTTAACACAAAAGGAAAACAAAAATAACATCCATGTTTATTTATCTCAAGAACATTAAACAAAGCTGAACAAAATTATACAGTCTCAGAAGTAGAACTGCTTGCCATAATCTGGGCAATGAAAAGGTTAAGACAATTCTTATAGGGTAAAAAATTCAAAATCCAAATAGATCATCGTGCTTTGGTATGGTTACATAACGTGAAAGATCCTAGTTTTCGACTTCTCAGGTTGAGATTGAGAATGGCAGAGTACCATTACAAGATAGTTACAAGATAGTATGATTCAGGCCTATATATTGTAGTCACACAGCTGAGTACCAAATCGGTAACTAGGCAATATTTCATTAAACAACTGTTTCTAAGTTTCTACCCATTACAATTGATTCTATATTGTTTTTTTTAACATACCAAGAGATAGCGGCAGCGTCGATTGGCGTGAATAAATATATTTTTCACAATACCTCTATTGAAAATCCGATTTTCAGCGCCTGTAGAGCGGGGCCAAACAAGGTGTTTCAATCCTAGGGTTTCGTCCCGCTCTACAGGTACTGAAAATTGGATTTTAGAAGGAATATTTGTGAAAAATAATATGCACCGTATACCGCAAGTAAGCCTTGTTGGTATCGTATTGTGTGCAAAACCGAAAATCTCGTGTATGTTTCTTTTGTGACTTCCAGTGATGAATGAACTTTATATTTTGCTACACCTTTTGGCAGTCCCAGCTTCCTGATCATACAATCTTAATCCACCGTGAAAACTTTGTTTGCAAAAAATTGCTCTCTCAAATAAAAAATCCTGCTACTTTAGAGAATGCTGGAAATGGTGACAACTGTTTCAAATGAGAATGTGTAGAATGACGTTACCAGGGTAAATGCAATGTAAATATGATTGCAGACTTCTGCTGGATGTTGAAAAGAGAATGTGTTAAAGACAGTAAGAAGCGCAAAAAGCAAACGATCGTGAAGTATTTGTTAGTTATGAGGGTATGGATGTATAGGATTATGAGGTTAAGGGGTTACAGGTTGATGGGTTTTTGAGTTTATTATATGAAGTTCACTCATCACTGTAAGTCACAAGAGAAACATACACGAGATTTTTCCATTTTGAAGTACATGACCTTTTCGATCTTACACACACACACACACACACAAATTTTCTTTGTGGGCCTGTGTTATCTATTATTTTTAATAACTACATAGCCTATATAACAGTAGCGTCGCTTTCTGAGCAGCTCAATAAACTATTTCAATTAACGTAACTGTACCAGTCTTTGCACACGTCCTAGTCCTTGTACGGATGAGCACATTTTTCGAGGAATTAAAAACAGTGTAATATATTTTTTCTACTAGCGGGCCATAAAGTGGACTTTATTGCCCCGTGCGGGGCAAACAAATCCACTTTCTGACCCGCTAGTACAAAAAAAATCGTGTGCAACACGGGAAAAACATTTATTTTACTCGTGTGGTTGTTACCCTCGCTTTGCTCGGGCATCAAACTTCACACTCGCAAAATAAATTTTTTT
Source organism: Diplolepis rosae (assembly GCA_030998225.1). Lineage (NCBI taxonomy): Eukaryota > Metazoa > Arthropoda > Insecta > Hymenoptera > Diplolepididae > Diplolepis > Diplolepis rosae. The sequence goes on along the minus strand of JAPYXD010000608.1, from coordinate 4,403,183 downwards.
TTCCCTAGTTGCACAATGTACTATTAGTGTGAAAGATATAAGAATCGTTGAACACAAGTTTATTATTCATTACTCACTAAAAATTATTGATGTAAATGTTTATTGCAATATCATAAAAAATAAAATATTTTGGCATGTCCGAATCATAGTTCTCAGGTTTAAGTGAAAATATCAATTTAAGAAAAAATCTAAAAGTTTTCAATGTATATTCCTAATGTAACATAACTTTACATTATTCCAAACACACGAAATTATTTTATAATGATTTTTTAAGAAAAAAAACTTGGAGAATTCAGTAGCACAAGGACTGACATACACAAGGGTAACGACTGGGATTATAATCAATTTTTTGTGCCAAGCTCTCTTCATTTTTGGAAAGTCACCAAAGATGTGTGCATGTGTGTGTGTGACGGTTCATTTTGTTTTTCACACTCAATTGATAAGGCACCCAAACATTGAGTTTCTTTTTGAACCCAGCCTTTTTCAAATGGTTTGAAATGGCTTGATGATGGATGCTTAATTCATAAAATATGTCATGACTGCTGATATGCCGATCTTGCTCGATTTTTTCCAGAATTTCATTACTTTTTTCGGTAATTAGCCGACCAGAACGGAGCTCATCTTCAACACCGCAATTTCCAGAACGAAAGTGAGCGAACCATTTGCGTGCTTCAAAACAATAGTTTTCATACGAAAAAAATTTGATTCTCACATTTTCTCCAATGCATTTTTTTTATTACAGGGTCAATGAACGGCAGCCTAAACTCTATGATCCCTGTTTCCACGCATTTAGTGAACACGTTTATATATGGGGCATAATCTCTGAAGTGATACCACCCCAAAAAATGTATGTAATGTAAAAAATTAGCTTGAGGGTGTTCTACAGGTTTTCCGGCGTGAAGACGGTAGCGAACGGTCGCGCGGCCTCAGCTACGGCGGAGCATCCAGTTATTCATCGCATAATTGCTGGAAAACAGAAAAAACGCTATCCTTAAATTTTGCTATTTTATCGGAAAAAATCTCAGCTTTTTTAGATGACCCAAGTCGAATTTCTTGCCTTCGCTTTGCCCTAGCTGCACTTTCTATTTCAAAAATCGAGTGTTGGGCGAGTGTGGAGCGAATATTATGTCCCCCAAACTCTCGAAAAAATGAAGGTGAATAGTCTATAAGTTAAACGCAGTGAAGAACGAGTACGAAGCGATTGTGAAACGAGAGCGAAGTGATATTAAAAATTCTAATGAAAATTTCTAGATTATCCTCACATTCTCGTAGCCATCGTTAGACATTCGCCTCAATGTCGACAGTAGAGATTAAAGCGACTCTCAGAATTTCGACTCGGGGATTTAAAAAAAAATAACATGGGTTCAAATTTGAGAGAAAGTCAAATTTATTTTTGATTTTCGAAAATGGAGGTCTGAAGGTTAGAAGCTTGCAGCACCATCAGAATATAGGACATATTAACGCTATCGTATAAGTGACTGTTATCTTGTGGATTCTCATTATATAGTTAAAGAATAAAATACAACAAATCGTTTATAATTCGTTATATTTCAAAATCAATACGAAAATGAAATCTTATACCTAAATTAGTAGATTTTATAATCTCTAGTCAATGAATCATACGTTATGGCCCTAGATATCATTCACTGTTATCTTTGTTTTATTATCCATAAATAGACCGATGTATGATCTGTTTAATTTTTCCATAGTCACTAGATTAAGGGGGGAGACTCGTTTAGAGGGTAAAAAAATGCATATTTTGCAAATAGTCTTAATCGTTAGTAGGCATATCTAAAAATATTTTTATGAAGTTTCAGATCAAAATTTCAAATACTTCCTTAGCTACAGCCTTTGGCACACCGAGCGTACACAAGGCCAGGTAAACGCGCTCGGAATCTTTGAAGGCCTTTTTCTCGAAACCGTATTTTTGAAAACTGCGGGCGTGATTAGAAGAATTTTTATCAACAGATTTAATCGAACCAGGACATTTTTAAAAGCTTATCAATAGAGTTTAAAGCATATAAACTTTAAAATTTTGCTTAAAAAATGGAACTTTTATTTCAAAAACCACCAAATTTTCAAATTTTTAAAATTTCAATAATATTTTTAGTTCAAATAAGAGGTATTCTCACGTAGTTTCAGAGTTTTTTTGGTTTATGTGTTTCAGATCAAAATTGCGACCGCTATTACGCCCGCAATGGAGGTCGTCTGGCAGCGTAGTGCTGTAAACAACAATGCTTTTGTGTTATAAAGCATGATAATTTGACAGTAACAAATTTTTTTTCATAGGTCTTTATCCTCTGGAATGTACCTGTAAAGTTACTTTATCGAGATTTGTAATATACTCATACACGCAAAATTTCTATTTGTCCTAAATTTAGGCGTCCTAAACGAGTCTCCCCCCTTAAAGGAACCAGAATTTGTCTACTTTTAATTAGCTTCATATTCACCGATATTTGTGTATTTGTGTACAGCATTTCAATGTAGCTAAGTTTATTGCTTGCATTTTTTAGTTTCTTATTCACGTATAATTTTCACAACATAAAAAATAATTCCCTGAGTATTATTACTACAATATTACGTTAAGAGAATATGCTATTGTATCAATAGGAGGGGCCTTAAAAATTGTCCAGAAAGTAGATGTCTATAGTTGAAGTTAATATTGTAGAGAGTTTAAAACACGCAATTTGATTAAACTTTTATATTCATTGAAAATAAAGACTTTGCCTAATCAAAATATTTCACTACCTAAAAACGAAAAATCGGACATCAGACCATCATCAACTCAACATTTTGGAGAGGTGTCACCATTTAAAAAAAAGTTACTGTTTTTATCATGACTTTGAGCCACTTTTTAGAACTCATGAAATTCTAATCTCAAAATAAAAATTCAATTTTTTTCCCTTTATTCAGCAACTCAACATGTCGGGGACAATTCATCAGTTTATTCATTGACAAAGTATTGTCTTTTTCATCACCAAGTCAAGTTGACTTGGACAAGGTAAAAAGAAGTGTCAATTCGACATGATTACCCTTGGACTATATTTTCTTATAACTGGAAGCTTTTTCCAATCAAACTTTTTTGGTATCGATCGAGCAATACGTCAGCTCGGCTATCATTTTTTTTAAATTGCTATTTCAATTTTACACAATGTTTTTTCACTCTCCTGTATAAATGCTATTTCGAAAATTACCTCCTTTGGGCTAGCCAATCTTCACGTATATAATATATTCATTGTGATCATTAGTACATTTACTTTTGTACGAACACAAAGACACTTACTATTGATGCAACGGTATTCTTTCCTCCATGCACCCTGCCCAGAGAGACACAATTAATACTTGATTAATTGCACATCCCTCTTTCTAAAACTGTACTCAGCACATCAAATTGGAATCGTATTTACCGGTACGGTTTTCAAGAGTGGTTGAAAAGGATATTAGATTTATCGACTGGGACTTAAGTACCCTTGGTTGTTTTAGTGACCTACTTGCGTGCCGATAAATTTCTTGGACGATTCCCTAGGCAATATTTCTAGAAAAGTGCCCTGAAAGAACAACCCTTCTCTCCAAATCTTCCCCTCCATTAATCACATTATGGAGACTTCATTTCCCGCTTAATCAAAGCCTCTCTAAAATCTATGCAAACAATTATTCAACTCAATAGAAAATTTGAATTATATAGGTATTATATTTTCAACAAGAAAAAAAACTTGGGATGGTTTTCAAAAACCCAATCTTTATTTCAAGAAAAAGAATTATAATTAACATTACGTCACATTAGCTCATTTTTCGTTTTATTTATGCCACATTTTTTTTTGACCGACCGTCTAATATCTATTTTAATTATTATTGTTTTGCACATTCACATCTAATGTAAAATATTTATATAAAACTCCATTCAAAAATTTTTTACCACGTAAAATTGAAGGGCTAGATCAAATAACGCCTTCTGCGCGCCCGAGTACCCCTGAACTTATGTATTCGACGCTTGATATGCTAGAGCACGCTCGAGTATCTTTGTGTTTAAAAAACGTCAAAAAACGTTTTACTTTTTATCAATTTATTATATTTTGAAAAAAAAATTAATCAAATTTTACATTTATAAGAGCAAAATTGCAGCATATTTGTAAGCAAGAAAATAACATATTATATATAACAAATACTTATAATCCAAAATCACACACGGAGAAAAATAGTTCGAGTAATTTTATTCAACTTTTGATCAAAATTGGAATATATGGACAAGTTAGAAATTATTTAGTATCACTGTAACTATTTATGATGTATTAAACGTTCAAGAATGAATCACAGTTCAGTAAATATATATTAGTACTCGCAAAATAATTATAAAAAACCAATCTTTTATTCATTCACAAAAATACTATAGAGCCTTCCGTTTATTCTACTCCTGCACGGCCATCCAGAAACGGCTTTAAATAAAAATTGTGTCTTTTCAAACTTGATCGTCTACAAGCACTCTATGATTTTTGGTCTCTTCGGAAATGTCTATCGATTTTCGGGTTAAGGGCTGGACACCAAAAATCGATACAGACATTTCCGAAAAGCTCAAAAAAGACCATAAAATGCCCTAAATTTAGATATATAAAAATTGGGGAATTCCGATTGAGGAGGCGTTAGCCTGAAAAACCTAGTTATCTCCGTCTTGGGCTCACATAAAAGTTTTCTAATTTCAGAAAAATTTTGAATTTTCAGCATACTTATTTTTCACGTTATTATATTTAATAATCGATACCAATTATAAACATACAAAATACAATTAGATGATTGGACGAACTTACCTGTAAATTAAGTTCTACCGTAATTGTATGAAGCGCCCCTACTAAAGAGATCACATTGTAAAAGGTTTTCCAATAGGGACATAACAATTTCGTATCTTTATATGAACGCACCCTTAAACTTTTTTAATGAACTGTCAATGTCAAAACGTTAGCTAAAATCAACATTTTCATCATGGTAAAGTTCACGAACCAGCAACGTTTGGAAATGATTAAAAATTACTACCGAAATTCTGAGTCGGTGGTCGCAACTACAAGAGCGCTTACTCCAATTTTCGGCCGTAATAATTTACACTATTGGACGTTCCGGTGCCAAAAAGACGTCGTATTGCTCGAAGCGAAGAAATAATCGCAGCCGTAAGTGCATCGATTCAAAATGAGCCAAATCAGTCGATCATGCGATCTAACGCCAGTGGATTTCTTTTTAGGGGGCCATATCAAGTGACTGGTCTATGCCAACAAGCCAGCAACTTTAGACAACCTCAAAGACAACATCCAATCACGAAATGGCCAACGTTCCGATCGAAATGTGTGCCAGAGTGGTGGAAAATTGGGTGCAAAGAATCGACCGCTGTAAACGGGCTCGTGGTGGTCACATGACCGATATCGAATTTCATTCATAAAATGTAATGCTTGCACTACACCCACAATAAATTTCAACGCAATATCTCAAATATTTCTGTGTTTTATTCATAGATAAAACTGTTATGTCCCTATTGGAAAACCCTTTAGTAACGCATACTTCATACCGATGGTGCTACAATATTTAAAGTTACTAGAAAGAAAAAAAAAATTCCCTTTAACATAGGGACCTATTTCTCTGTCCTTCATCTTTTTTCCAATCTATTTTACTGTAACATTGCGGGGTTCTGAACTTTTTTTAAACGTTGGGATAAATTATATTTTTATGGGTGGGGGTTGACCACTTCAGAAGAGGCGTTTCATGCAATTATGATAGAACTTCACTTATAGGTAAGTTCGTTTAATGCTCTAATTGTATTTCGCACCTCTTCCTCAAGATCACATTGTAGCTGTTTAAACCTCGTTACGGCTTAAGAAAAGATAATTGGTTTGGGGCTTAGAGTTAAAACTCAGTCAAACTGCATGTAAAAAACAATCGTTCTCAATGTGACCTTCATTGAAGCCATTAATTTATTGTAATCTGTGTACAAACTACTGTTAATGTTTCAATATCGACAGCGCAAATGCGTTATTATCTTTTCTAACACTGCGATTGTAGAATCGTGCAAAAGACTGAGAATTCGGGGTCCATCCAGCTGTTTTTAAAATCAGATCTTTATACACACCGTCCCTTTGCTGTGCAGACTTAAAATGCTAGTGTGGATTCCCGAAAACTGCAGCATTTGCTTGATTCAATGACTCAAGCACTGAGGGAAGACTGGCTTGTGAGCCTTTTAAATTAAATTAATAACTTGTTTTCTGATCCTCTAAATCCCATTGTCTTCGACAAATACGCTTGCAACGTCGTTGTGGGGTAAATGAATGTTTCTTCAGGAAAAAAGGGCAAAATCAGACTCGGCTGCAGCTTCTTCACTTTCGATACTTTAATTATGTCCAGAATTTTGATTTCCAACGCATTATCGATTTTAATAATATTTCTATTGTCAATTGTCCCCAAAGTCTGTAGCTTGTGTCAGATTACTAATGATAATAACGTGCTTAGTTTATAAGAAATAATTTTTGATGTAAGTTTTTCATTACAGCTCGAATTTCGCATTTTGTTTAAAATAATGGCAGGGCCCCAAGTGCTACCATACTTTGGCTGAGGTGGCCTAAGATTTGCAATACCCTTAAAGAAACGTTCTTTTCTCGCATCTTTGTCCAAGCTTGACCCCGCTATCAATGCTATGGCCGATCTAAAACTTTTTAAAGACCCATGGGAGGCTCCCATATTGTATTCAGTCAGGAGAAAGTTAAGAACTTCCGGTACTGAAAATGAAAAGGGACTGTTGATATTAGTTATGCTGAAAATCCACCATTTTTCGAGACCCATGTCATACTGCTTCAATGAAGAGTCGCTTGAGCTGGCCATTTTGAAACCATGACTATTCCTGAACAGTTTTCGTTTTTATTTTCTCTAAAATGCACAGGATTAATGAAAAAGGCGAGAAAGCGTAAAGGAGAAAGACGTTTCATTCGATCGTGAACGCGTCTATCATGAATGAACCTGGGTCTTTTTTCACGAAATATATCTGAGACATTTCGTGACATTTCAATCCTAACTAAACTTCTAACAACTCTAGCTCCATCAATTAAAATCATGGGATAATTATTTTGGTATTGCTATTTCTCTCTTATAATTTTAATTGGTCCGTTGCAAAGCCAGGAATTTTTCTCTCTCAAAAGTGCGCATATTAATTCTACCATATTCTGTTTGACGGAGAAAAATAGCTTTTTTCTTCGTTTATAATAAATCCGAGATTTTGTCAAAGTTAGCACGAATAATTCACATTGTCCCGGCACATTTGAACGGAATTTCTCATGAATAAAAAATCGTCTAGGTAAATAATAGAGACGTAGCTCAATTCTCGTAAATGCGCTATGACTGGTTTTAACATTTTTGTGATAACATAAGAGGCAGAATTCATCCCAAATGGAAGACAAGTATACTCAAACAGAGTGTCCTAAAAAGCCATAAAGCAGTTTTTTGTCATAAGTTTTCAGACCGTTTTATCGCCTTTTAACTTGAAATACTCACATTTTATGGATTGATTTAATTTTTTATTAATTGAGAAGTAATCGAGAGGAGCCGCCTGGTTCTAGTATTAGAAAAATTTTCGAAACGAACTGATTTTCGGTGAATTGAGCACGAATTATGAATCCCTTCTTGACTAATTTGGACAATTGTTCCGAAATCGCATTTTTTTGTCCTCAGACCAATGTGGTTCGAGTGGAGGAAAAATCTGAAAGACTGTCGTCATGAAGGGAATTTAATAATGTAAGCCATCTAGCGGAGTAGCTTACCGAGGCTAATAACAATTCTTAAACAGTCGTCTGATTCCCTGACAGATTGCGATTTTGACTCCACGGCTATGTGGTTGATGGGTACAACGAGTTGTACGAGTTTTGAGTCGTCTTCAGTTTTGAAGTCATGGTCGTTAATTCAAGGGATTTCGTAGTTTTGATCGTTTCATCCATGTTTTTATCGAAAAGCAGCTCACCCGATTCGGTTGCGTTTAAGGCATTTTGCAGCGTCACGTTAATGTTTTTTAGCACGAGTTTTCTCCGGATGAGTAGAATTTTAAAAAAATAATTTTTTCTTTTATTGGAAAATTTGAACTTTTATTTTATGGTCCTGGGGTAGCAGATTAATGGTAAGAGTTTTCTAAGAGCAGAATTTTTTCATGTCTATAACACATTTCAAACTTCAAACATGTTTGTCTCAAAATATGATTTTTCAAAACGGCACGCAGCATAACTCTAACAATTTTCAATCTTTTTATTTGAATATTTAACCTCAACTTTGAAATAAAATTTCAAAGTGAACCACTTCTAAAATCCCCCACGTGGTCCACTAGCTACACTCATGTAGATTACATAGATTTTTCTCTTTTTTCCAGCTTCAAATTCGCACCAGTTATAGTGCGTACTGCAGATCGCCTCAAATTCAACATGCCTCGAGAGAATTGCTGCAGTGTCACCATTTTATAATATTTTCCTGCAAAAATTGTTTGTAATATACTTAAATATATGCTCAATAACTACCCCAAGTATTATTTCTCTATAATTATAAATAACTGGCTTATATCAACCCTCAATAATATTAATAGATAGATGATTTTTTACTTTGGCTTTAGGGTCCAGAAATAATGTAAACTCAGGTTTCAAAAGTGCAATTCATTTATATCGTTTGTCAACACAATGTCTATCCGTCACATGTGTAATTTTTAAGGTTCTTCCTTTGCATTTTTTATAGAAAAATTCTGCACACTTTTTATTTATTTTTGTTCGAATTTAGTTAGTATGGACCAATTATATGGTTTACATGTGCACTTTTATCATAATGTTATCCGTCACACGTGTTAAAATTTTTTAAGTCCCTTCCCTATGTATTTTTACAGCAAATTTTGTACAATTTTCAATTTTTTATTCGTAAATTTAGTTAGACCTATTCTATAGTTTCACAAGTGCAATTCATTTATATCGTTCGTCAACACAATGTTTATCCGTCACACGTGCAATTTTTTATTCTTTTCTTCCTTTGTATTTTTATAGAAATAAATCTCACTGATGAGGACTCCAATCTGAGTCGAAACGTTTGAGAAAAAAATGAAACCCTGAGTTTACATTATTTCTGGACCCTAAAGCCAAAGTAAAAAATCATCTATCGTATTATTTCTCTATCACCTTTCCTTCCACCCAAAAAAATGTCAAAAAAACGCTTTTTTTTAAGGCCAGTACAGTGGTGTTACCCCTTCATTTTTGATATAGCAAACATAACCTATCTTTTTTGTCGCCGAAATATCTTTTTTGACGTGCCGAAGATAAGCGTAATCTTGCATAGATTATGTTTTTCTTTTTATTTGCACCACTTCGCAAAAGTGACAAACATCATTTGCACAAAGTTTTTGGTGTGCAGAAAACGGCATATGTATGTGCACGGGGCACATGTGTGCAAGTATTTTTTCTTAACTGAATCTAAGATTATGCGTTCTAGCACTATAATTCTTTTACGAAGGCCCTCCTTACGTTCGAAAGAACGTTTTCTTTTACTTTTCATTACCGTTGTTCTCTTTATTTTTGATTTTTTTAATAAGTATGCAGATACAATCAGGATTCATCGATAAAATAAAACGAATGAGGGCAGAGAAATAGGTCCCTATGTTATAGGAGAAATTCTTTTTTCTCTAGTAACTTTAAAACTTATAGCACTATCTGTATGAAGAAGATGTTGCTACAATGTGATCTCAAGAAAAAGAGGCGAAATACAATTACAGCTTATTTTAGTGGAGAGTTATTAATTTGATCCCGATAGATTGAAGTTAACGATTCTGCACGGAAAATATTAGTTGTCGATAATTTCTTTAATTGTCGTTAACTTATGGATATGACTAGTCAAAGAGAATGTCGACAACATTTTTAGAAGCTTCCATTAAAAGGTGTACGGAATTACTGAAATCGTCAATGAATTTTTTTAGAATTTCAGTCCTATCCAAAAGTCGATGACAAGTGTCTACAACAAGAATTTTTATTTCCATTCCACCTGAAGCTTTCGTTACTTTTAAGGTATGAAAACTGTAGTAAATTTAGTGAAAAAATTTAATTTTCATAGCGCCTCTTTTGAAAATCAAATCAAATTTTCAAAAGAGTTGCTATGAAAAATAATATGCATCACTCCAAATGAAACACTACGGATTCGCTTTGTTTCATCCCTTGTAATGCAATATACTATTTCTTATCTAATACTTTTATGACGAATCCTGTTTTATTTTAACAGTTTATATAATCTATTCAAAAGTTTCATATAATCTAGTTATATAGATTCTTTAAGTTTAATAAATTCTTGATTTATAATTTTTTCTTAATTCATTTATGATTCCTTCTTTATTTTTCACTCAAGTTTTTCAAATTAAAATTATTTTATAAACATTTAAACAGCAAAAGTCCTGATAACTGTATTACATAAAATATAAAAAATCAACCCAGGATTTAGAATTCACATGAATTTATTAGGCATAATAATAATTTGGAATTCACAATTGTAAAATACATATTTTGAAAATATACAACACAGAAAATAAAAGAATCTTTTTATGAATCTGTTTACACAAATGTCACATCCCGCGACTCTATCGACTCAAAGTTGCAAACAGATTAAGAAACGATTGAAGAGATCAAGATAGCATTAACGTGTGTGTGATTTTATCGACGCAAGTTACAGCCAGATCTACGGATCAATAGAATGAGCAATATGGTATTACCATGTGTCGTTATAATACCCACACAAGATAACAAATTGACTGACCAAAAGGAAAGGTGAATGAAGTCCTACCATACCAATGCACAACCACATGCAATTATCACACATATAAGAGTCAGCCCAGTTTAGTTCAGTGAAATCAACGCCAGAATGTAACTTGTACGAGAAGACAGTCCAGTCTCATCATTTTTTTTACCGCAAGTTCAGTCCAGTCTAGTCCAGTTTTAACTCAGAAAAACAACGCCTTGACATAACACCTAAAAATTCAGCGACAGAAGAAAGTGAAGAAGATTCGACTTGGAGAATCCTCCAAAATAACCGAAATCAGTAAATCAATCGTCTGAACCGATACTACCACAGCGATCTATAGCTTATTTTAAACTCATCTTAGAATATCCACTAAAGGAAAATCCAACTTATCAAATTCGACTTAACTGGACTCAGTTATAACTAATTTATTTTCAACTCAGGGCAAATAAAACAACTTGAATATTCTATCTCGTTACCAATTAACCATGGTGCTTACTTATAATTTATTTTGAGTTGATAAAAACATTTCATATAATTAATTCCTTCCTGTTCACTGACTTATTTCTCATCCAATAGAGAGGAGCCTCCCGATTCTGACACATTCTCATCATGACGCTCGCGCTTTGCGCTCGATTTTCTGTATACATTTCAGTAAAGTTTTAATAAATTACATGATCAAAATAACACAGGTTTGCAATGTTTTGTTGTTAAAAAGCTATGGGTCGTTTCCGGAGTAATTTTTGACGTAGAATCCTAATCCGCAATCAGAATCAGCCTATCACGTCAGGATTTTGAGATATTTGAGGTTATGTAATGCATGAGGTGATGCATACCATTCTGCATTCGAAAATTTACCTTGAAAATTTGTGCTTGCGGGTTTTGATGGTCTGTGAATAAGAATTTACAGTCGGAAAAATGACATTTCCATTTCTAAGATGGCGGATTCAAAATAGCGGATCGAAATTTACGAAATTAAACGATTTCGCTCTCTAAAAATTTTCGGAACCTGAGAAATTTAAGGTTGTTTATGCTAGACCAGTAAATTGACTCATGAAAGTTGACCTTCGTAATACACAGAAAAAACTTCGCATATTGTACACATGCATTCGTACTCAGTGACTCAAAAAACTCTCAAGTATAGAATTTTAGAGACCAATATTGTTTTACCCGTAAATTTCAGTTCGCCATTTTAAAACGGTCGGCCATCTTGTAAATGAAAATGTCAATCTTGCGACCCCATTTTCGTAATCAGCAATTCCGAAACCCCCGAGTAAGAGTTTTTAGAGAACGAAATCGTTTGATTTTGTAAATTTCGATCCGCCATTTTGAATCCGCCATCTAATAAATGGAAATGTCATTTTTCCGACTGTAAATTCTTATTCACAGACCATCAAAACCCGCAAGCACAAATTTTCAAGATAAATTTTCGAATGCAGAATGGTATGCACCAAAGAGTCAATGTGAATGCTCATAAGGTTGTTCGGATAAATGTCAAAACTTGATACGGCTGTATCTTTGTGAAAAAAAATCGCTCGTGACTGTTTAATAGCTCATTTTGAAGGGAAAGAGTAGTGCTAAATGATGACATTTGAGAAAAAACGAAAAAAATTTCTTGCGCCCTGTACATAACCTCAAAAGTAGCGAAAACCCCCATTTTTCGAGCACATAACCTCAAATATCTCAAAATCCTGACGTGATAGGCTGATCCTGATTCCGAATTCAGATTCTACGTCAAAAATTACTCCGGAAACGACCCATAGCTTTTCAACAACAAATACAAACCCATTACTTGCAGACCTGTGTAAATTATTTCCTTGCCAATCTCTCAAAAAGGAAAAAAAATCGTAGAATTTATTTAAAGAAACGATTTAGCAGAACAAAACTTATTTCGCATCTCACATATAGTATTTTGGTGATAAAAATGGAATTTTTTCAATATTCAAAATCAAAACATAAAATATACATATTGTTGAGATTTTCCATAAAAACGTTTTTACATTCTCATCATGGATGAGAAGGTATTGGTTTTATGTGAAAAATGACTTTCGAAATTTTCATCAAATCTTTACGTTTTGAGACCCCCTGAGTCAGAAAAAATGGTTTTTACGAAAGTGTCTGTCTGTCTGTCTGCCTGTCTGTCTGTAGGTCGTGTGCGGCATAACTCTCGAGAGAATTATCAGATTGAATTGAGCTTTGGTACACTTTATCGGAGCCGAAAAAGTAAGGACAAGTTCGTTAACCAGCCACATCCAATCAAAATTGAGGGATGGAGCACTACTTTTGTGTTTTTGAAAATGATTTTTTGAAAAAATCAAAAATTCCAATCCTGGTTTTTGATAGTGCTCATAAATCTCTAAAAATTATCCTAATAACATTTTTTGATTAAATCAAAATTAGAAATGTTACAGCATATTCAAATTCGAAAAAAGTCAATATCAAAATTCCATTTTCCAGTTAAATTATACGAGATACGAAAAAACGTTATGATAAAATATTATTGAATACATAAAGACCTACAAATTTGAATTATAACATTTTTTCATAAGATGCATATTTTTCTTTTTAATTAAAAAAAAAAACTATTGAAAATCCAAAATTCAATTTTTTAACAATAATATTGGAAATACCAAAAAAACGTAAGAATACAAAGTTGTTCGTTTCAAAAAGATCTACAAATTTTGTCTGACACAGTTTCTGATAAAAGATATATTTTTCGTTTCAATTCCAAAAAATACGATAAAAATGAAAAAATTCCATTTTTTAGACAAAATATGTGAGATGCAAAAAAAAACATTTAGATGGAAAATTGTTTGCCTAAATGAGGTCTACAAATTCTGATAAAGAAATTTCGGGACAGGATGTATTTTTTATGTTTTGATTTTTAATATGGAAAAAATTCGATTTTTTTCACCAAAATATGTGAGATACGAAATAAGCGTTGTTCTGCAAAATCGTTTCCTTAAATAAAGTCTACGATTGTTTTTCCTTTTTAGATATGTGGAAGAAAGTAAATTCTTTTAATCATGTAATTTATTAAAAATTTATATTGAAATGTATACAGAAAATCGAGCGCGAAGCGCGAGTGTCATGATGAGAATGTGTTCCTTAAGGCCGATAGAGCCTTAAGTAAATTGAATTTCCTGTTTCACTTAAATTCAAAAAGAAATTCAGTGACTTTGAGAAAATGTGTAATTCACATCACCTGTAATATTATTATAAAATTGGTTTGAGCTTCAGTATCAAAATATAAGAAATAAACTTAAATGTATGCGAAGAGCACAAGACCGAGCGCGAAGCGCGAGGTCCAGAAAGAACGGAGCGCGAATTTTCGTATTTTCTGGAATTGAAACGGAAAATATATGTTTTATCAGAAACTGTGTGAGACAAAATTTGTAGTCCTTTTTCAAAAGAACAAATTTGCATTCCTACGTTCCTTTTGTATTTCACATATCATTGATAAAAAAAATTGAATTCAGATTTGTAGATCTTTATGTAGAAAATAATTTTGTATGATAACTATTTTTCATACCGCTTATAATTTATCTGGAAAATGGAATTTTGATACTGACTTTTTTGAAGAAATAACATGCAGTTATATTTCTAATTTTGGTTTAATAGAAAAATGTTGTTGAGGTAATTAGTAGAGATTTATAAGCACTATCAAAAACCAGTATTGGAATTTTTGATTCTTTCAAAAACACAAAAAATGGTCTAGTTTTCTTAATTTTGGTTCGATGTGGCTGGTTAACGAACTTGTCCTTACTTTTTCGGCTCCGATAAAGTGTGCCCAAGCTCAATTCAGTTTGATAATTCTATCAAGAGTTATAGAGTATACGACCTACAGACAGACAGACAGACAGACACTTTCGTAAAAACCATTTTTTCTGACTCAGGGGGTCTCAAAACGTAAAGATTTGATGATTATTGATAAATTTATTTTCTTCCAAATCTTTTAAAAAGGAAAAACAATCGTAGACTTTATTTAAGGAAATGATTTTGCAGAACAACGCTTATTTCGTATCTCACATATTTTGGTGAAAAAATCGAATTTATTTAATATTAAAAATCAAAACATAAAATATACATCCTGTCGAGAAATTTCTCGATAAGAATGTGTAGACCTTATTTAGTCAAACAATTTTCATCTCAAAATTTTTTTGGAATCTCACATATTTTGTCTAAAAAATGGAATTTTTGAATTTTAATCGTATTTTTTGGAATTGAAACGAAAAATATATGTTTTATCAGAAACTGTGTGAGACAAAACTTGTAGATCTTTTTGAAACTAACAACTTTGTATTCTTACGTTTTTTTCTTATTTTACATATTATTGTTAAAAAATTGAATTTTGGATTTTCAATAGTTTTTTTTTAATTAAAAAGAAAAATATGCATCTTATGAAAAAATGTTACAATTCAAATTTGTAGGTCTTTATTTATTCAATAATATTGTATCACAACGTTTTTTCGTATCTCGTATAATTTAACTGGAAAATGGAATTTTGATATTTACTTTTTTCGAATTTGAATATGCTGTAATATTTCTAATTTTGATTTAATCAAAAAATGTTATCAGGATAATTTTTAGAGATTTATGAGCACTATCTAAAACCAGTATTGAAATTTTTGATTTTTTCAAAAACACAAAAGTAGTGCTCCATCCCTCAATTTTGATTGGATGTGGCTGGTTAACGAACTTGTCCTTACTTTTTCGGCTCCGATAAAGTGTACCAAAGCTCAATTCAATCTGATAATTCTATCGAGAGTTATGCCGCACACGACCTACAGACAGACAGACAGACAGACACTTTCGTAAAAACCATTTTTTCTGACTCAGAGGGTCTCAAAACGTAAAGATTTGATGATTATTGATAAATTTATTTTCTTCCAAATCTTTTAAAAAGGAAAAACAATCGTAGACTTTATTTAAGGAAATGATTTTGCAGAACAACGCTTATTTCGTATCTCACATATTTTGGTGAAAAAATCGAATTTATTTAATATTAAAAATCAAAACATAAAATATACATCCTGTCGAGAAATTTCTCGATAAGAATGTGTAGACCTTATTTAGTCAAACAATTTTCATCTCAAAATTTTTTTGGAATCTCACATATTTTGTCTAAAAAATGGAATTTTTGAATTTTAATCGTATTTTTTGGAATTGAAACGAAAAATATATGTTTTATCAGAAACTGTGTGAGACAAAACTTGTAGATCTTTTTGAAACTAACAACTTTGTATTCTTACGTTTTTTTCTTATTTTACATATTATTGTTAAAAAATTGAATTTTGGATTTTCAATAGTTTTTTTTTAATTAAAAAGAAAAATATGCATCTTATGAAAAAATGTTACAATTCAAATTTGTAGGTCTTTATTTATTCAATAATATTGTATCACAACGTTTTTTCGTATCTCGTATAATTTAACTGGAAAATGGAATTTTGATATTGACTTTTTTCGAATTTGAATATGCTGTAACATTTCTAATTTTGATTTAATCAAAAAATGTTATCAGGATAATTTTTAGAGATTTATGAGCACTATCTAAAACCAGTATTGAAATTTTTGATTTTTTCAAAAAATTATTTTCAAAAACACAAAAGTAGTGCTCAACCCCTCAATTTTGATTGGATGTGGCTGGTTAACGAACTTATCCTTACTTTTTCGGCTCCGATAAAGTGTACCAAAGCTCAATTCAATCTGATAATTCTATCGAGAGTTATGCCGCACACGACCTACAGACAGACAGACAGACAGACACTTTCGTAAAAACCATTTTTTCTGACTCAGAGGGTCTCAAAACGTAAAGATTTGATGATTATTGATAAATTTATTTTCTTCCAAATCTTTTAAAAAGGAAAAACAATCGTAGACTTTATTTAAGGAAATGATTTTGCAGAACAACGCTTATTTCGTATCTCACATATTTTGGTGAAAAAATCGAATTTATTTAATATTAAAAATCAAAACATAAAATATACATCCTGTCGAGAAATTTCTCGATAAGAATGTGTAGACCTTATTTAGTCAAACAATTTTCATCTCAAAATTTTTTTGGAATCTCACATATTTTGTCTAAAAAATGGAATTTTTGAATTTTAATCGTATTTTTTGGAATTGAAACGAAAAATATATGTTTTATCAGAAACTGTGTGAGACAAAACTTGTAGATCTTTTTGAAACTAACAACTTTGTATTCTTACGTTTTTTTCTTATTTTACATATTATTGTTAAAAAATTGAATTTTGGATTTTCAATAGTTTTTTTTTAATTAAAAAGAAAAATATGCATCTTATGAAAAAATGTTACAATTCAAATTTGTAGGTCTTTATTTATTCAATAATATTGTATCACAACGTTTTTTCGTATCTCGTATAATTTAACTGGAAAATGGAATTTTGATATTGACTTTTTTCGAATTTGAATATGCTGTAACATTTCTAATTTTGATTTAATCAAAAAATGTTATCAGGATAATTTTTAGAGATTTATGAGCACTATCTAAAACCAGTATTGAAATTTTTGATTTTTTCAAAAAATTATTTTCAAAAACACAAAAGTAGTGCTCAACCCCTCAATTTTGATTGGATGTGGCTGGTTAACGAACTTATCCTTACTTTTACGGCTCCGATAAAGTGTACCAAAGCTCAATTCAATCTGATAATTCTATCGAGAGTTATGCCGCACACGACCTACAGACAGACAGACAGACAGACAGACACTTTCGTAAAAACCATTTTTTCTGACTCAGGGGGTCTCAAAACGTAAAGATTTGATGAAAATTTCGAAAGTCTTTTTTCACATAAAACCAATACCTTCTCATCCATGGTGAGAATGTAAAAAAATGTTGAACAAAATATGAGATCAAAATTTGGCTGGGGAGTCCTCCACCCCAGGTGTCGGTTAAAAGTATAAACTTCACACGTAGTTATAATTAAAATTTATATTATTTATTAATCATATTACAATACATTGTACAAATTAATAACTTATAATTATAATAATTAATTAATTATATTATTGATCAAAATACATTGCTATTTGACATAACTCGTTGTAAGTTGTAACTAACTTTCAACTCTATTACGTCAGACAACTGTGTGATATTAAACACAATTGATTAATAACGATAACAATGAGGCATAAAGAACAAAAAAAATGCTTTCCCTAAATACGTGGTATAGTCGGTGCATCTGTTCCTAATGCCTGAATCGTTCCGGACTTCGATCGCCTCACGTATATGGTGAGAGCGATGCGAGTGTATGAAGAGAGAGAATCAACCAGTAGGACAAACGGAGAATGTTATACGCGTTGTTAATTCCTAAATATTAAAGAAAAATTATTCCTGACTATGAATCCCGAGCAAGTTTTACGTTTTTAGGTACTGCTTACCTCCTGTTTCTTCTCATTTACCACTGCTTTGATATTCTTCAATGTATTTAGAAGCTGAAACTAGCCCCTTGTTTAAGCCGAACTGTGTTGAAAAAGGCAATTTGTCCACGTTTGAGAAGTTTTTCAGGGGGAAAAATTACATTGAGTTTGCTTCTGTTTTGAACAGCGTAACGAATAAGGATTAATTCAGGTTCTAAATATTTTGAAAAGTATCAAAGCAGTGGTAAATGAGAAGAAGCAGGAGGTAAGCAGTACCTAAAAACGTAAAACTTGCTCGAGATTTCGACTCGGGATAATTAAAGAGCAGGCTTTATTCAATTTATAACGATCATAATCCAGAAATCGATTTTTGGACGCTTAGGGTCTTTTTTATATACAGGGTGAGGCATATAAAGTGTTACAGAGCGATAGCACTCAAACTATTGATCATATCCAAAAATGTTTCAGACAAAAGTTTCCGTGTTCGAGAAGGCCATCATACTCGACCACCCTATTTTTTTAATCTATGGAGGCGCTGAAGCTACGTCAAGGTCAACTCCACTTTTTTAAATGGAACCGTGTATTTTTTTTTTCGATGACATTATCACCGTTTTCAAGACGAATTCAGCGACCTACAACACAAGGTCATTCTAGTCACGCAAAGTATAGGAATAGTCGAAAAATCGAAACATATCGGAATAATCACTTTCAAAGGATCCACTTAATCCACTAACCTTGGTTTGGTTCTACCTACAGAAGATGCTCGAAGTGATGACCCTCGAGTTGTAAGCACTTGTTAATTCGCTGATGAAAAGACCGTCTAACTTCAGCCAACATTTGTGGTGTAATTTCGGTACATGCTTGGCGTATTCTTTCTTTCATGTCGTCAGACGTGGTAGGTGCTTCCGCGATTACGCGTTCTTTGACAAAATCCATAAAAAGTAATCTGGTGATGTTAGATCTGGCGAACAAGGTGGCCAAGCTACAGGGCCGCCTCGTCCTATCCACTTATTGTCAAAAATCTCATTGATCACTTGTCTTGATCACAGAGCATAATGAGGTGGTGCACCGTCGTGTTGCATCCACATGTTCATGCGAACATGCAAGGGCACGTCTTCTATCAATTGAGGCAGTACGTTTTGCAGAAAGTTTGCCGGACCAACAATTAACGGACCACGGATGTTGGAATGGTACAGTTCTCATCCATCGAGGATTCTCATTTGCCCAATAATGCATATTATGCATATTCGCATTTCCAGTATTTGCAAAGTTAGCTTCATCAGAAAAAAGCACATGACTCAAAAATGAGACATCTGTCCGCATTCTTCTACGAATCTAATTACAGAAATTGACACGTTTTAGGAAATCATCGCCGTACAAATCCTGATGTAATGACATACGATACGGATGGAACTTTTGTTGATGTAAGATTCTTAATACAGATCGCTGACTAATTCCACTCTTTTTCCATTTGCCTGCTGCTCACATGTGGATTTAGTATCATGGGTATCGTAAGAAATAAAAAGAAATGAAACTGATTTTTCGACTATTTTCATACTTTGCATGACTAGAATGACCTTGTGTTGTAGGTAGCTGAATTCGTCTCAAAATCGGTAATAATGTCATAGAAAAAATATACATGGTTCCATTTAAAAAAGTAGAGTTGACCTTGACGTAGCTTCAGCGCCTCCACCGAAAAAAAATAGAGGGTGGTCGAGTATGACGGCCTTCTCGAACACTGAAACTTTTGTCTGAAGCATTTTTGGATATGATCAATAGTTTGAGTGCTATTGCTCTGTAACACTTCATGTGCCTCACCCTGTATATATATAATTACATTACTTTTTATAAATATAATATGTGTGATTATGAATTATAAGGATTTGTTGTATGTAAAAGGTTATGCTCTTGCTATGGAATTTTGTTCTCGTCAATGTAAAATTTCGTGAATGTTTTTTCAAAATATAATAAATTTTATAAATAATCGTTTTTAAATATTAAAGAAATTGTTAATTATATCCATAAATAATTATTTTCAAGTATTATAGAAATTGTTATTCATTATAATTGTAAGATATATTTTAGTAAAAAGTATATTCATAACGATTTTATTAAATTTTCAACGCCAATAGATGCTTGACGTAATTGACGCGGATGATTCCGCGCACTTCAACTTGTTATATTTTCCAATATACACTATGAACATTTCTGAAAATCACTATAAATATACATTAAAAAAATAAAAATCAACTTTTCTGACAAAAGTTAGCTTTATTCACACAAATTGCATTGACTCTTAATAATAATATTCATTTAGTTTTTCATTCATGAACCCTAAATCCAATCGACGACCACTACAAATATTTTTCCATGATAGAAAATTTTCAGAATTTCTAGAGTTTTCGGATGATAGATAATTGAAAATATTATCGAACGTTTTTAATAATGAATGTAAAAGGTTCTCATGCTAAAATAAAAAGGAAGCATATCCGTGCGAAAAGATCTTCTGGCGCTGATCTGGATTTAGACTAGATCGTCGAGACTCAGATCTGGAGCAGACTACATGTTCTAGTTAGTGGCTAGCCAGAACTGTTACACTTTTGAAAAGTCCTCGGCTAGATAGTCTATCAAGACGCAAGCCAGCGGCTATTCAGACGCTAGTTAAGACTCTAGACTGCATCACGTTAGCAGCTAATTTGGCAAGGTGAATAAAAAAATTTGTATAACCGGCATCGGTGTAGAGCAGGGCAGGAGGGGAGTCGAATTTGTAAAACATAAGATAATAAATAAAAAAACACTTTTTTTTAGCAAAAACATGATTTCATTTTTGTATTATTTTAGACACCTAAGTATCTTTTTCAAGTAGTACACAAAAATGTTGATGGTAGATATTTAGAAATTTTTGTGTCATATACCGGGCTAACTAGCGCCAGATCTGGCCCTAACTAGACTGTTAAGATGATAAGAAAAAAGCCTTTATTCAGTAATGATGATTTCTTATTTTAAATAATTTCAAACACCCTGTCAATTTTTTTAAGATAGTAAAAAAATATATTTCATTGATACTTAGGAACTTTTATGTTATGCATAAGATCTGGGATAAAATAGACCTTCCAGACTAGACAGTCTAGAACTATCCAAATCTGGGCCAGATCCGACATTAGACTGCTAAGAAATTTTTCCACACGGGTCCTTAGTTCGCCGTTGTTAGGAAACACGCTGTCCACAGTCGTGGTTAATTACTTATTGTACGATACTTGGTAAGTAATATTTCACGCAAATACCTTGTCAGATCTTCATTAATCAGGAGATTCTTACATCATTGGTTTCAATATCCGTATCTTTTCCATAGAGAAGGATAAAATTGCAAATTGAGCCGCACTTACACTTGCAATTGCATTTTTGGAATAAAGTTTTTTTCTTCTTAAGAGAAATTGTGGCATGCGGTCACCACGATTCTCGGTCTGTCGAGCGCCGTGTGAAATGCCAAAGCCGGCAATTTTAGCTAGGTCCAAGGCAAGAAGTCCTGGAATGTACTCCAAGACGCCAACTGCAGCAGCAAATCGCTTTGACTCCTCTTATTTCAGTCCTTGAGTCAAGTGCGTCAGTCTGAGGTCAGTGAATTGCGCTTTGTCTCTGCGGTTGCTCATTTCCCTTAAAGCTCTGATTGTCCTTCGCGATAAAGGAAGATCTCCTTACACATATACGATGGTTTAAGTCGTTGGTAGGATATCAAGTTTCGAGTATCAGTGTTTCCACTAGGCAATTTTCAATTTTGAGTGAAACATTTTATTATTAATTTTTCAATTATTTCATTATTAGACAATTTTATGAAAACACCTTTTTCATTTTTAAATTTCTTTACGCTTTATAATAGCAAAATAATAATTATTCAATATTTAAAGAATTTGAAAATCTTTCTGTGGAAAAAATGACGCTTTCGACTGCGCTGGGATTCGAGCCCAGGTCTTTCGATTCCGGCAATCGAAAGACCTGGGCTCGAATCCCAGCGCAGTCGAAAGCGTCATTTTTTCCACAGAAAGATTTTCAAATTCTTTAAATATTGAATTTATTTGCATTATTTGCGATATAAGAGTTTGAAATTGTCTACGAGGACACCTGTCGACAACGTATCCTATCTGATACGCGACTAGTGATCCTCCGATAATGTAGGCAGTGACAAAAATTTCAAACTCAACTAATTAATAATAATTATTCTTTATTTTAAATCACTTTAAACACTTAATATTTAATTATTCAAAACTATTGTTTTTATAACTACTTCTCGGAATACATAATTTCTAGAAGATTAAATAATCCTGCTTTCTAGTATTTGGCACATAAGTACGCCCGACGAAACATTTAGAGCCACCCAAATCCTACAATCCACCACTACCGAGAAAATAGAATGAGTGAATTACAACTACCATTCTCTGATTTTACTTCTCAAAATAACAGTATGAGACCAGACTGGACAAGACAAGTATTATTTATTGAAGAACCGAATGTAATCCTTTATTTGCTAGTCCAACTTTTGTAATGCCAAATTGGCTTCGCAGTATTAAAAGCTAAGAAATTAAAAGCACATCCTATAAAATTAGCTGTATTTTAAAAACTTTTTTATGGAAACCACTCTGAATTGTATACTTTAGACCCTAGATTCTAGAAAAAGCAATCCGCCACAAACTCTTAACGCAGGTGGCTGAGTTCTTAAATAATTACCTTGACCGGATAAGGGTCCAGTAAAAGACAGCGCTATAGTATCTGTAATGAAAGCGTTACTATACGCACTGTATACGGTGCCCAGTGAACGCCAGCGAGATCATAAACAGGCTTCGTTGTGGGATAAAAATGCAAAATAGAGAACAAAAAAAAACATTACGAAGAAATGAAGGAAGAAAGGAATTATAACTGTTTAAAATGGAGATCAACAAAAACGAACCACATCTGATAGGACTTGGGTCAAACAGAAAACTCAGATCAAACTTAAGAGTCTAGACCTCAATGAACCTAAAATTTTAAACAAAGCCGCTTATTTTTATCATCAAAACGTATTATGTATGATACAAAACCCTCAAGGATATTATTATCAATATTATTGCATCTACATTAAAATAGATCTGCGTTTGTATTACAAATTTTATACAATTTTCAACAGTACAACTCGCTGCGACGTAATTTCAGCAGTGTAAATATGTTATTGTTTATATGCTTCGGCTTTTTATGCAATACAATCTATCGTTAGATATACGCTACTTTTTACAAATTTCATTTTGAATCCTTTATATGATTTAGGCAAATATTCGTGATAATTTATTTTTCATATCTAGTCAGTAACACATGGGTCATTGAGACCCAGGACTAATCAATGAAAACACATTTTTTTTTTAAATTCGACTTTAATTATCAACATAGTCACATTCCATAGCAATACAATCATTCCCACGTTTTTCTAAACTTTCGATGCCTTTCTTATAGAACGATTTGTCTTTGACCTCAAAATAGGCCTCAGTTGCAGCTATAACCTCATAATCGGAGCTAAGTCTCATACCCTGGAGCATTTTTTTGAGATCTGCGAACAGGTAGAAGTCTGATGGGCTAGATCTGGTGAATATGGGGGGTGTGGAAGCAATTCGAGTCGTAGACCGTTAAATTTCACCATCGTTTTCATCGACTTGTGGACTGGTGCATTGTCTTGTTGAAAGTGGTTTCTTCTTTGCCATGCGAGGTCTTTTCTAGGTATGTTAAGGTGACGTAAGCACATTGTCCAATCGAGTCCTCACCTATATCAGAATTTAGGGCTCACTTAAAGCTAATTTAATGGCATATTGCTAAATTTAATGCTCCGTTATTTAAAAAAAAAAAAACAAGGGGTTACGCTGACTTAATATTAAACTGACGTAACCACACGTTAAAATAACAGTTAAACAAGTAATCACCTATACCAGAATTTAAGGCTCGTTTAGGGCTCTCTCGATACCCCATCCAAATTTTCATTTGTATTTTTTTAAACAACTAATGTTAGAAACGGATCCTTGAAAAATTAACTATTTAGATCGATTTTATAAAGACTGTAATACATATTCCGTAAATTTTATGTCTTATTTTCTTATCTCCTTTATTGTAATAAAACTAATAATAATATGTTCTCAAACAAACACAAACACTTTAATATGTATGGTTATACAAACTATGCTTTTACGAAAAATAGCATTGTATCAAATTATCACCTATAGCAGAATTTAGGGCTCATTTAGGGCTCTTTAAATACGCTATTGCTGAATTTATTGCTCCGTTATTTTTTTATGAAAACAAGGGGTTACGCTGGCTTAACGTTAAGCTGACGTAACCACACGTTAAAGTAACGGTTATAAAAGTAATCACCTATACCAGAATTTAAGCCTCATTTGGGGCTCTCTATACGTCATCTAAATTTTCAATTTTATTTGTTTAAACAACTTATATCAAAAACGGCTTCTTGAAAAATTGACTGTTTAGATCAAGTTTGTAAAGTCAATCATACATGTTCCGCATATTTCATGTTTTATTTTCTCATCTTCGTTGCAATAAAACTATTTCCAAAATGCTCTTAAACAAATAGAAGCACATTAATACGTAAGGCTATACAAACAATGATTTTACTGAAAAATAACATTATACACAGTAATCACCTGTACCAGAATTTAGAGGTCATCTGTGCTTGAGTGCAGATGGCGTGCGTTTGACCTCTATGGGTGGAATTTTTTTTTCTTTCCCCCTTCTGACTATGGCATATTTTTTATTGTTGATAGGAAGAAAGACTTTCTTCTTGTCTTTTGTAAACTTCAGTCTTTTCTAGGGATTATAGAAATCTTATTTTGCTATAAGTTCAAATGTTTAATCATTTATTTTAATAAAATTAGTAAATTCACAAATTATTGTTTAATTAGTAATTTTATAAAAATTGGCGTTATATCTCACTTCCTATTGACTTTTGGTCAAAATAAATATTACAATATCTACACGAAGAAAATTTGATCGGTAGTCGTTACCGAAAGTTATGGTGAAATTTATTATAGCGTTTTGATAATAATAAGGCAAAGAATGTAATAAATGAGAAAGTATTCGATAGAACAAAATAAAATTTCTTTCATGATAAATTGAAAATTTTCAAGTAGATTCATTAAATTTTCGTATTTACTTTCGAGAGGCTTTACTTTTATTTAGAGAATTTTTTTATAGCTGGAGTGCACGAATTACCGTCCGTTAGATAAAGAGTACAAAGCGCATACCTAAAAGCGAACTGGCATCAACATCCCGCCTATGCGCAGTAAAGATTTTCTGATCAACACAAAGCGCTTGCAATTTTATTAGATTTATCGAAAATATAAATAATGGACCATTTTATAGGTAAAAAAATTTGTCATTTAAGAAATGTTTCATTTGTAATAAAAACATATTTTATATAAAAAAAAAATTAATTAATATTCACTTAATCAATTTTTATGAATCAGTAAACCTTTTAATCAAATTGTTCTAATAACAGATTCTATATTTGAAAGGCACTGAATAGACATAATTGTTAATTTTTTTTTAAAAGAAAATTTTTTGTTATCATTCAATGAACGTTCAAAACTATAAGTATATTTACAGTCCTGCAAGTAAAAATTTATCAAAATGCCACTATACCCAAATTTCACCAAAACTTTGGATAACGATTACCGATTAAATTTTCACCGTGTAATTTTACAACCAAAAGTTTCACCCTGTATGAAGCAAAATTATGAATTATTTCTATGGAATTAACTAGAGGTTACGTAGGTTTAACGTTAAGCCAGCGTAATCCCTTGTTTTTTCAAAAAAATAACGGAGCATTGAATTTAGCAATGGGGTATTTAGTGGGCTCTAAATGAGCCGTAAATTCTGGTAGATGTGATTACTCGATATAATTCTATTTTTCGTAAAAGCATAGTTTGTATAACCATACATATTAAAGTGTTTCTGTTTGTTTGAGAACATATAGTTATTGGTTCTATTACAACAAAGGAGATAAGAAAATAAGATATAAAATATACGGAATATGTATTATAGTCTTTATAAAATCGATCTAGACAATTAATTTTCCAAGGATCGGTTTCTAACATTAGTTGTTTAAACAAATATTATTTAAAAAAATAAAAATGAAAATTTGGATCGGGTATTTAGAGAGCCCTAAATGTGCCTTAAATTCTGGTATAGGTAATTACTTGTTTAACTGTTATTTTAACGTGTGGTTACGTCAGCTTAATGTTAAGCCAGCGTAACCCCTTGTTTTCATAACAAATGACGGAGCATTAAATGCAGCAATGGGGTATTTAGAGAGCCCTAAATTCTGCTGTAGGTGATAACTTGATACAATGCTATTTTTCGTAAAAGCATAGTTTGTATAACCATACATATTAAAGAGTTTGTTTTTGTTTGAGAACATATTGTTATTAGTTCTTTTACATCAAAGGAGATAAGAAAATAAGACATAAAATATACGGAATATGTATTACAGTCTTTATAAAATAGATCTAAATAGTTAATTTTTCAAGGATCCGTTCAAATTAACATACCCGCTTTTTCTTCTTGATTGCGTCTTCCAATCGATCCAATAAGTCAAAGTAGTAGTCGCTGTTGATCGACTGGCCCTTCGGAAGAAAGTCGATGAGCAAAATTCCGTGCATGTCCCAAAATACAGAGGCCATGACCTTGCCTGCTGACTGTTGTGTCTTCGGATGCTTTGGCTGGCTTTCGCCCTCTTCTTTCCATTCAGCTGACGCTCTTTTCGGCTCTAGTATAAAGTGATGAATCCATGTTTCATCTATTGTTATGTAAAAATGCAAAAAATCCTTTTTATTATACGTAAATAGCTTCAAGTAGCACTCCGAATCATGGTTACGTTGTTGCTTTTGTTTCACTGTGAGCAAACGCGGCATCCACTTGGAATAAAATTTTTTCATACTTAAATTTTCTTGCACAACTTCAAACACGGTGCCTTTTGATATCTTTAGGATGTCAGCTATCTCTTGCAACTTTACTTTTCGATCGGACAAAATTATTTTCAGGATTTTTTTGTGTTTTCGGGCGTAGCCACCTCAATTGGACGACCTGAGCGCTCCGCGTCTTCGGTGTTTGTTCAACCGCGTTTAAAATCGGCAAACCATCGGCAAATGGTTGCTTTTCAAGCCATTGCTGAGTTTGAATGGTATTTTTACCCATCAGAAAACAGTGTTCGATTAAAACGCGAAACTCGTTTTGATTAATTGTTTATAGAATAAGAAAAGTCGCGTCACTTAACCTTCAAAATCTCGACAATGACTGAGCCAAATGTCATGCAATTTTACACGTATCTTTTGAAGGTTTGTACTACCGAAAACAAAAGCGGCATGACATTGACGGCACCATCTATGTGTCAGTCCCAAGACTTAATGGGCCACGCTAGTCAATATCTCAAAGTCTTTTTAAAAGCAGCATTTTTTGTTTTATTATTTTCATAAAAATTCTGCAAATGTATTGAAATGGACTTGAGGTTTTCAATCAAAATAAATAAAAGTCCTAATCGTATCCGAATTTGCAATTTATAATTAAAATTCAATGTTTTCAAATATTTCATGTAAAAAATTGTTTTCGGAATTTTTATAAAACCTTTACGTTTTGAGAACCCCTGAGTCCGAAAAAACGGTTTTTGCGAAAGTATCTATCTGTCTGTCATCTGTCCGGCGTCTGTGGACATGATAACTCTCGAAAGAATTATCGGACTGGATTCAAATTTGACACAGCTCTTCAGGACCCTAAAAGAAAGGACGAGCTCGTTAACCAGCCCATCCGGCTAAAATTGTAAAAATAAAAACATCTTTTGTGTTTTAAAAAATTGTTTTTTGAAAAAATCAAAAATTCCACTATTGGTTTTTGATAATGCTTATAAATCTCTACTAATTATTTCAATAACATTTTTCGACTAAACCAAAATGAAAAAATTACAGTATGTTAAAATTTAAAAAAATCAATGTCTAAATTCCATTTTCCAGTCATATAATAGGAGATACGAGAAAAACGTAAGAATGAAAAATTGTTGGCTTCGATCAGATTTACAAATTTTATGTGACATCGTTTCTGATAAAACGTATATTTTTGTTTCAATTTAAGAAAGTACCATTAAAATTTAAAAATTTGATTTTTTAAACAAAATATGTAAAATACATGAAGGAAAAATAGTTGAAGTAATTTTACTCAACTTTCGATCAAAGTTGGGACGTATGGGCAGCTTAGAAATTATTTAGTATCACTGTAAATAATTGTGATGCATTAAATGTTTAAGAATGCATCAAAGTTCTGTAAAATTCAGAAGAGTAGAGTAAATTATGAAAGCGTGCATTGAAGATCTCTAAAAATATATATTATTACTTGTAGTATAATTATAAAAAACTAATATTTTATTCAATCACAAAAATACTAGAGCTTTCCGTTTATTCTACTCTACGCTTCACTTCAGAGTTGAGTAAACCGTGAGTCTCAAGACTCATTCCACCAGCTGTATCTATTTACGCAAGAACGAATGAAAGTAATCTGCAGCTAGGGCACACATAAAAACTTGTCAATTTCAAAAACGTGTTGAATTTTCAGCATACTAATGTTCCACGTTATTATATTTAAGGAGGTTGCCTAGTGCAGGTACGGCTCAGTGAAAAGGGGCATTACGCATGGGCATGATATTTATGGTATGCGGTAATTTGTAAGTTATAAATTCTTTTATGCGTTAGAAATGAATAGATAACTATATTTTCACGATCCAACTATATTATTTTCTTGGATTTCTGAAAAAATATATTCCAATGTTTGCTCGGGGCACCGGAGAGTACTTGATACCAATGCCTCATACCACAATAATAGATGTAAAGTAACGTAATTGAAAAAATGTTATAAAGAACTAAACTGAATAAAGCATAAACATACGTTACTTTAGGAAGGTTCAAAATGTGCTATTTATGCGTGCGAGCAAAAAATCATAATAGCTACTGAATCTTGTTGAAAAGAATACTATAGATTTACAAAATATATGTTTATATGTGCTCAAATTTTCATGAAAATATAGTCGTTGCTTCTCTACTAAAAAAATTCAAAATGATTAAAAAAGCATGACTTATTACATGCTCCCATAAGAACACATGTAAAAATTAAACACTATTTTCTCCGTTATTAACTACCTAGGCTACTTGAAATTTCAATGAGTGTTTCTAAACGCAATAATGAAGCATTAGTCCAAGTTTAAGCAAAATCTGTTCGTTATTATTTTGGTAGGTAACCTCCTTAATAATCGAAACCAATTATAAACATACGAAATACAATCACAGTTTATTTTAATAGGGAGTTATTAATTTGATACTAATAGATTGAAGTTAACGCTCCTGTACGGAATTATTGAAATCGTCAATGAATTTTTTTACAATCTTAGTCCTATCCAAAAGTCGATGAGAAGTGACTACAATAAGAATTTTTATTCCCATTCCATATAAATCTTTCGTTACTTTTAAGGTATTAAAACTGTAGCCAATTTAGTGAAAAAGGTAATTTTACATAGCGCCTCTTTTGAAAATAAAATAAAATTCTCAAAAAAGTTGCTGTGAAAAATAATACAGTAAACTTTAGCTTATTTAGACCCGCTAAAAACGTAAACATTTAGTTATCTAGAGTTGGGAGGGGCTCTGTACCAATCGAGGTGTTGCGCCGTGCTGTACGCGCGATGAAATACACATGCACACATATATATGAAATTTTCGAAACTGTTGACGTTTCCATGGTTAGTTTGTCAGTAATATTTTTCTCCGATTAATAAGTTTTACCGTCTGAAGTATTCACATTTCTGGACAATACTTAATACGTATGGATTTACGCAAATGAATTAATGGTGGGTGGTGGGAGGTGTAGGGGACCCTTTTAATCTAGATGACTGGAAGAATTCAGTTTAAATATGTAAGCGTCTAGATAAGTGGAAATTTACTGTATGCATTACTCGAAACAAAACGCAACGGATTCAACGAGTTTGAATGCAGCCCTCGCTTCGTTTGGGCAGCAAACTTCACACTCGTTGCAATCGCTGTCTTTCATCCCTTGTAATGTAATATATTTTATGTGCCACCTGCGCGCAAACTCGTATTTTCGCTACAGTTAACAGAAGCGCAATGTTGTATATTGCGCTACAGAGGAGTGAAATGTAAAAATCTTCTTCTTCTTCGTACAGCGTTAGCACCTTACTGGCAAACCCTTGTACATTTTAACTGCGCAAGCGTCTATTAAAATCCATTACTACTACACAAGATCGATAAAATCAAAATGGCCGGGACTAGTCGTGACATATCAAGTGTAATGACTAGCGCCGCAAACAACTACAATACTAGATTAGATTCGAGTGTACGCATAAAAACTCGTATACGCACCGAAGTCACATAAAATAGAATGCGTGCCAATGCACACAATTCGGGAAATTACGAGACTCGCGACAATGCTCGCAGGACTGATTGCGCCTCGGCTTTGTCTCGGCTTCGTTTCGATTACGCCTTGGCTTCGATCTCCTGCGAGCATTGTCGCTCGTCACGCAATAACCCTCATAGTGCGCCTAGGCACGTAATATACTATTATGTGACTTCGGTGCGGATACGAGTTTTTATGCGTACACTCAAATCTAATCTAGTATTGTAGTTGTTTGCGGCGCTAGTCATTACACTTGATATTTCGCGACTAGTCCCAGCCATTTTGATTTTATTGATCTTGTGTAGTAGTAGCTTGTTGTAATAGAGCATGCGCAGTTCAAATGTACAAGGCTTTGTCAGTAGGGTGCTAACGCTGTACGAAGAAGAATAAGAAGAAGATTGTGCTCCGCTGTATGGCTATAGGCACATGCGCAATTCAATTTTTACATTATATTCCTCTGTAACGGAATACACAACATTCCGTTACTCTCCGCTGTAACGGAAAAACGAGCATTGGCACGTATTCTACTTTATGTGACTTAGGTGCGTATACGAGTTTTTATGCGTACACTCGAATCTAATCTAGTATTGTAGTTGTTTGCGGCCTAGTCATTACACTTGATATGTCACAACTAGTCCCGGCCATTTTGATTTTATCGATCTTGTGTAGTAGTAATGGATTTCAATAGACGCATTCGCAGTTCAAATGTACAAGGCTTTGCCAGTAAGGTGCTAACGCTGTACGAAGAAGAAGATTGTGCTCCGTTGCATGGCTATAGGCGCATGCGCAGTTCAATTTTTACATTTCATTCCTCTGCAGCGCAATATACTGCATTGCGCTACTGTTAACTGTAGCTAAAAAACGAGTTTGCGCGCCGGTCGCACATAAAACAGAATACGTGCTAATGCACACAATTCGGGAAATTACGAGACTCGCGACAATGCTCGCAGGACTGATCGCGTCTCGGATTCGTCTCGGCTTTGCCTTAGCTACACCTCGACTACGCCTCACCTACGCCTCGACTACGCCTTGGCTTCAATCTCCTGCGAGCATTATCGCTCGTCGCGCAATAACCCTCATTGTGCGCCTAGGCACGTAATATACTAAATTTCTCATCTCATACTTTTATGATAAATCCTGTTTTAGTCTAACAATTTATATAATTTATTTAAAATTCTTACAGTCACTATATAAGAAAGTTCCAAATTTTATGTCTCAGTGTTGTAGGCGAGCGTGTACGTGATTCGACGAGAGCGTAACGTCCTATATATAAGTGTAGAAATTGGGTTAATATATGTCAGGTTTCTATGTTTAAGTGTATTTTTGATGAAAAATATGATCGCCTACGACTGTATGGTGTTATTGACCGGTGGTGTTATTGATCACGTTTTACTCAACTCTTGACTATTCCCTATATAACGCTCATTATCATTCAAGTTGAGTGAATTCAGTATTTATCAAATTCGCTTTACTCGATTAGAATTTAAAAGATGTTTGAATGGCTCAAGTTTAACCGACATAGCCGAGTAAAGTTAATCCAACTATAATATTTTTTTCTGTGTACGAAAAAAACGTTAAGATGGCAAATAATTTGCTTGAATCAGGTCTGCAAATTCTAATTGGGAAATTTGTTGACAAAATATACATTTTATGTATTGATACTAAAAAGCACTATTGAAAAACAAAAATTCCATTTCTTAACCAAAATATGTGAGATACGAAGATATTTAGAAGAAAATTAATTATTCTAATCATGTATATTATTAGAAAGTTACAGAAATGTAAACAGAAAATCGAGTGCGAGTGTCGTGATGAGAATGTGTTCCTTAAGGCTGATAGAGCCTTAAGTAAATTGAATTTTCCTTTTCATTTAAAATATATAAAATAAAATTTAGTAATTTTGAGAAAATGTAATCCACATTTACAATATTCTTAGTTATTTTCGATTTCTCCGGAATTCCCGGTTAATAGATAGCACGAAAAAGAAAAAAATCAATGAAATAAAAAGAGCAGAAAGTAACAGCATGGAGATAAGGAAAGAGACCTCGTCCCAAAATATCGGTGGTACCCATTTCGCATTCTTAACCTTACTGGCAAATGCGTTTCTCGGCCCATGCCACATCATTCAGTCCGCCCGCCTTTTTCCGAATCATGCCTTTTCTCTGTAAACGCAACTCGTCGTTTCTTCGCGTCGCGGATATGCAGAATCTATTTCAGGCGGAAACCAGTTCAACTAATTTTTTATTATATTTTTTTTTACGTAAACAGCTACTCAAATAAAAAAGCGGCGCTTCTTCTTATAATAGGATCTTGCGAGAATCCTGTACGTGACTTCACGGAAGAACTATCGATCGTATAGTCAAGAATGCTTCCATAATTGACAGTCCTTGTATAAGATGGCTTTTCCCAAAGATTTTCGTATTGTTCCAGCACACACAGTTGGAGTGTGTTGATAGATTAATTGTGCTTAGATATTTATCTTTATAATAATAATACATATATTAATTTTATTTATTTTATGAAAGAAATGAATGTTAGATGTAATTATCTGTTCGAAGTTTCAAAATTTAAGCATTGTTGTCATACTCTCTGCCATCACCGTGCCAAATGATTATTCTAAAATATTTTTATGAGTATGATTTTTTTTCAAATAAAAGGAATAATCAAATATCACAAGTAAATGATAATATATATCGATTTTAAAATTGTGAATGCATTTACAAAAAAATCGTTGGAATATTTGAGACTGCATTAGTCATTGAAGCTGTCCTCAATTTTTAAGTACTTTATTCGCGAATATAACTCATTTTGAATCTAACTCTCAAAGTGTAGTTGGGCCTGAAACGAACTATAAAATAGAGTTGGGTGAAAGGCAGTTTTGCCAACTATAAATATAGTTGAAGGTCCGTTAGGGTGGCACCTCCACATCGGAAATCCACTATCTATTATATCTCAGAATTTTGGGCTTTTTTTGGGCGCCGATAAAAATTTTTGGGCTCCTTTACTTTTTACAGAAAATCAAATTTTGTATAGTGGAGGTGCTAGCTTTATGTAAGCTAGCACCTCACTATACAAAAATTTGAAAAAATTAAAAATAAACTGCACCAGAATTTTGGGCTTTTTTTGGGCTCTAGAAATCACCTAAAACCAATTATCAAAAACCACCCCTATGTCCAACAAAACAACCCTCTTTTTAAAAAATAGGCCCTTCAGGAATTAAAGCGTACCAGAATTTTGGGCTTTTTTTGGGCTCTTCAAATATGTCCATATCGATTTTTGGGCTCCAACCCTTAACATGAAAATGCACCCCTACATGGCCATGTAAAGACGACTTTCACTAAAATTGATCTTTTTGCAATCTTTATGGTCTTGGAAGGCTCTATGATTTTTGGGCTCTTAAAATATGTCCATATCGAAATGCACCCCTACATGGCCATGTAGGGGTGCATTTCAGTCTTAAGGGTTGGAGCCCAAAAATCCATATGGACATGTTTGAAGAGCCCAAAAATTATAGAGCCTTCCTAGACCATAAAGTTTGCAAAAAGATCAGTTTTAGTGAAAGTCGTCTCTACATGGCCATGCAGGGGTGCATTTCGGTGTTAAGGGTTGGAGCCCAAAAATCGGTAAAGGTATTTTTGAAGAGCCCAAAAATCATAGAGCCTTCCTAGGCCATAAAGTTTTAAAAAAGATGGATTTTAGTGAAAGTCGTCTTTACATGGCCATGTAGGGGTGCATTTTCATGTTAAGGGTTGGAGCCCAAAAATCGATATGGACATATTTGAAGAACCCAAAAAAAGCCCAAAATTATGGTACGCTTTAATTCCTGAAGGGCCTATTTTTTAAAAAGAGGGTTGTTTTTTTGGACATAGAGGTGGTTTTTGATAATTGGTTTTAGATGATTTCTAGAGCCCAAAAAAGCCAAAATTCTGGTGCAGTTTATTTTTAATTTTTTCAAATTTTTGTATAGTGGAGGTGCTAGCTTTATGTAAGCTAGCACCTCCACAAGAAATTTGATTTTCTGTAAAAAGTAAAAAAAAGCCCAAAAAAAGCCCAAAATTCTGAGCTATAATAGATAGTGGATTTCCGATGTGGAGGTGCCACCATAACGGACCTTATAGATGATCTAATTGCGATTTCAGTCTGCGCAACTAAAAAAAATCTAACTCTATGCGTATAGTTGTTCGGACTTTTAGCGATTTCATATATGTCATATAATGGAATGCTTTATATTAACGCATAACTTTATGAAATAAAATTGTCCGGATAGTTATTAGCCGCGTCCTTTTTTCTTTATGATAATTAGCGGGAACTGAACAGTATTGTGCCACGTTGATTGATGTGATCACATGACTTCCCTGTTTTATCTCAGAGGATCGATTCGATTAGACACATACAGTTTTTGTGGTCGTGTCATAAAAACATAATGAAACAAAGAGCGAATATTAAATTTTGTTTTAAACTCGGTAACAAATTTGCTGAGACTTACGAATTATTAAAAAAAGTTTATGGTGATGATTGTATGAGTTGTACTCAAGTTTACACGTGGTTTACACGATTTAAAAATGGCAGTGACGATTTAAATGATGATCCAAGACCTGGACCACCAAAAGCATCAAATCGTGCTGAGTTAGTGGAAAAAGTACGTGAAATTTCACTGTGAGAATGCTGTCAGAAGAATTAAATTCATATTACTGTACAATCCACACAATATTAACTGAAGATTTGGGTAAAAGAAAGGTCTGTGAACGTTTTGCTCCACATCAGTTAAATGCACCACCTCACAAGACCAAAAAGTCAATGAATTTTTGATGAAAAAACAGATTTGTGTCAACGATCACCCTTCGTATTCGCCTGATCTATCACAGTGAAACTATTTTCTGTTCCCAAAAAGGAAAATGCAATGGAAGGAACTTTTTACGATGACGTTCCAACCATTCAAACAGCTGTGACACAGGTGCTAAAGAACATCCCAAAAACCGAGTTTAAAAAGTCTATGGATAAATTGGTGAAGGTCGTGAGGTCGTAGAAAACTTGCCTCATGCAAGTCGTCCATCCACCTCTGTTAACGACGAAAACATCGAAAAAGTGAAGAAAATTGTGCTAAAAAATCGCCGTGTTGGCATTAGAGAGGCAGAAAAGGCTCTTAACATTTCTTATGGATCGACGCAACACAATGTGGTTCATGTCTTGGGTATGAAACGCGTCACCGTCAGACTCGTACCGAAACACCTGAATTTTTTGCAAAAAGAACGTCGAGTAGAGGATGCAAAGGAGATGCTTGCCAACGTAGCTGATGACCCTACATTCATCAAACGTATTATTATCTTTTGAAGGTTGATACTCATGAAAAATCATACAGAACTTTTGTTGGCAACGCCATCTATGTGTCAGTCCCGGGACTTATTGATCCACGTGTTATGAAGTTTAATGAAACTAATGTTTGAAATGTACATTAAAAAATTACATTATTATCAAAAAGTATCTTGTGTAAAAACATTTAAAAGAAGGATCTTTTATTTTCTGTGTTGTATATTTTCAAAATATGGTTTTCACAATGGCGAATTCCAAATTATTACTGTGCCTAAAATGTAAAATGTAAATCCTGTCTAGATTTTTTATATTTTATGTAATGCATTTCTACAGACTTTTGCTGTTTAAATTTACATGAAATCAATTTAATTTAAAGAACTTAAGTGAAAAAAAAGAAGTAATTATAAATGCATTAAGAAAAAATTATGAATCAAGAATTTATTAAACTTAAAGGATCTATATAACCAGATTATGTGAAACTTTTAAATAAATTATATAAACTACTGGATAATCATAAAAACAAATAGTGGTTAACACTGCGGAGCATGTACGAAAGCTTCGTGACGAACAGACAAAACACGATTAAAGACGACTGCAGTATGATGAATTTTTAAACTCACTAGTTTATAAGTGGAATCCACTATCTGAATTTTACTCAACTTTGATTCATTTTCGAACATTTAATATATCACAAATAATTACAATGATACTAAGTAACTTCTAACTTGTTCATATGTCCCAAATTTGATCGGAAGTTGAGTAAAATTACTTTAACTATTTTTGTCCGTGTATATACTGGGTGACAGAATTTCTTACGAATTACTATATTTATTTTTTATTCTACATAAAAAAATAATGTTTTGAATTTATGCAGGATGTAACAAGTCTAACAATTTTTTCTGTAAAACCAACCATTCTCACGGAAAGACAATTTGAAAATGAAGTTTGGATTGTAAAAAATACAATTTTCAAATTGTCGGCTTCTCTTATGCTCACCTAACAATTCGGCAAAAAAAAATCCTATTAATTTTCGTAATTTCTCTGTACTATTACAGTGAGTCAGTTTTATCGAAAACACGAGCCTATAAATGGTACAAAGTATTAAAAAAAGACCGATAGGTGTTTGAAGTAAATGAAATGTTAATTGAAAATGAAAAAACAATATTATCTATGCCTTATAAGGCATTTGAGAGAGAACGTTCATAGCAAAAGGAGAGATCTGTGGAAGAACAGTTCTGGAATTATGCATGACGATAATCCGCCCTCCCACACGTCGATTCTTGTATGCAAACTTTTGACCAAAAACTCAACGAATGTCGTCGACAAGCACCGTATTGACCAGACATGACCCCATGTCACTTTTCTTGTTCCATAAACGTGAATTACCACTTCCTAGAAAACGTTTCAAGTCCATTGAAGCCATAAAACAAAATTCGTAGAAGGAGCTGAAGGCCTAACCGGAAAGTGCCTATAAGAAGTGTTTTGACGACTGGATTTATGGATTATTCGTTGGAAGAAGTATATCACAGCAAACGGGGACTATTTTGAAGGCTACAAAATGAATTTGGATGATTGAACAAATATTTTGGGTTTTATTAAACGATTCTTAGGATTTATTTGAAAGAGTGTATATTATTTCCTCTGAACGAAAAATCTTATTTTTTTTTCATCACTGAGGTGATTAGTAACGGTAGTCGTGTAAAGGCACTTTCTTTAGGTAAAAAGTTTATATAAAAGCAAAATTCAGGTCGTGCTCCTCGTTTTTACTCTGGATCCTTTCTACGGGCCCTCATACTCATATTTAGCAAAATCGTTTGAGTCACCAATGCGTTGAGTCCTGTCTCTTTGCATCCTCTCGAACGCGTATCGAGAAGGTATCGCACACGGTGAGAGGGTTCACTTAATTGTGGAAGCGCTAATGGGCTTCTATCTGTCGCCAGTCAATAATTGTCCCAGTGCAATAATTGAAAACCACGTGAGCAAAGGAAGTTGCTCAAGTGATGCTGAGAAAGTTTCGACCGCATTCTGTGTAAATGGTGTCATTGATGTCAAATAGGGCCGATGAAGTGGTAGACTGGAAAATAAACTAGAGAGAGCAATCGAAAAAAGAACGAGGAAGAGGAGATGAAAGAAAAATGAAGAGGAAGAAGAAGAAGAAGAAGAAAAATAAAAAACTCGAATGGAGGATGAGACAGGTATAGATAGCACTTCAATAAGGAGAAGCAAAAGCAGCTCTTGGACTATCAGGATGGTTCAAACTAATTGAACGCAAAGTACTAACGTTTCAACAGACGCGGGTAGCTTCAAAGACCTCTTTTCTCTGATAATTATTACTTGAGAATTAATCTATCAGTAAATTAAGGACACACCTACCCTTACCTCTAATTTTTTAACTAATTAGCACAGAGCATTTAAAAAATCCATAAAGCCTCTAAAGTTTGAAGAATACAAATTTCAAAGGATAAAAAAAGCGTTATTTATTCATAGAAATTATAGCTCAATCTTTTGGTTTATTTTTCTATTATCATATATGATTGTATACCGAATACATTAAATATTGTTATTTCTTGTTATGAGTTTAGTTTGCGTGACATTTTACGAAAGTAATAATTGATTCTTGATGAAATTTTTGGCCATGATAAACGATTTGCTAAGACATTTTCTGTGATTTTTAAAAATTGATTTATATAACAAATTATTCACTGAAAAACTGAGCGAATAAAGAAGGTTAATTGTATTTGACATCCATTACAAAGGGCTCATGCATGCTTCTGAATTTGATAAAAGCTTGACAGGGAACATTCCCACTAAGAGATATTGCCACGATTGAAAAGAGGTACCAAGGTAACTGGAGCACAAGTGATCTGGCTCCCTGGTATAGGTGAATTCTCTGTGATAGGTCAGATGAAGGATATTATTGCCCATAAAAATATGAAATTTTTGATAATAATGAACATTTGAATAACGTTTCTGATAGTCTGCATGAATTGTAATTTAACAATCTTGAAAATGACATTTTATTTATTCAATTTGGCATATTAATTCATTTTCTGATCGAACGAGTCGACTAATATTACTTACATGGAAAGAAATTTGCTGGCTAAATGTATTACGTTTCGTGAGAAGAAGTACCATTTTAGAGAGTAAACCAGAATTATTGGAAAAAGTTGTGAAAATGTCCTATCATAATGGTAAAGTTTATTATGTCAATCATTACTCGCTGTCTGTCGTGAAAATGGAAATATTAAGATAAATTTTTACCATCTATGATGGGTAGCTTTCACTTTGGAGCATTCTCATATTTCAACTACAGTAGGGCTTAGAACGTCAAATCAATAAAAGTGTATTTTACCATCCCCGATGGTAATAATTCCAAATTTAAGAAAAAGATTTATTTTCATTGCATCATTTCATAGTATCACTGTTAATCTTCATTGTTCCTTGTCGATTCCCTTTATTTAATTGTCAAGTGGCAAACATTTTAACCGAAAAAATCTAACTAAATGGGTCCGACCGAAAAGGAATTGAACCTATGACCTACCGCTTTTAATGCACCTAAGTCCTACAACCGTCTACAACTAACGCCAATAGACTACTCTCGCAATTAAGGTTCGAAATTTTGGAACTTGAATTACTGCGACATATTAAATTTTCAATTTTTACCACCATCATTCTGGGCGATATTTCCCACACGGCAAACATTGTGTCCATGTCACAATGATTCTTTAGGTTATATCAGTCATACTTATGGTTAGGATAGTTAATAATATAGCTTGAATAG
The DNA here is from genome assembly GCA_030998225.1 of Diplolepis rosae. Lineage (NCBI taxonomy): Eukaryota > Metazoa > Arthropoda > Insecta > Hymenoptera > Diplolepididae > Diplolepis > Diplolepis rosae. The sequence continues at coordinate 4,363,477 of JAPYXD010000608.1, read as the reverse complement.
TCAAATGTTTCTTTGTACCAGTTACACATTTTTTTGCGTACGAAACGTGTTATATTAAGTAGCATATTTTTGAGACTAACTGACCGAATCTGACAGAATCTGGGTTCAAAAACTTCCTATCTCGTCACGTTTTTGAGAAAATAGGGGTTGCAACCCCTAGAAACGGCGTTTTTAGCCATTTTTGAAAAATTTTAGATCTGAACCATGACGTACTACAAACTTCGCTATTATCAAAAAATTAAAAGCTTAAACAAGACCTTTCAAATGAGCCGTATGCCAAATTAATCGCATGTGTCCTTAGAGTGCGGGGGGGGGGGGGTGTTTTTGTCTAGGGGTGGAGGAAGAAAGTGAAAACAAAAAGAATTTTAACATAATAATACCCACGCACAGGCATAATAAAATGTGCAGTGCTTTTAAAGGTTTTAAGGGTCGCTGATTACAAATATGCAGTTAGGTTTTAAAAATTCAAAATGGCGGATACAATATGGTGGACCGTTTTTTCATAATTTGATTGTATTCACTTGAAACTTGTTACTCGGGGATTTAAGGGTCGTTAATCACGAATATGCAGTTACATTTTTAAAATTCAAAATGGCAGATCCAATATGACGGACAATTTCTTTAAATTCAAACGGATTTTCCTGAATATTGGCAGTTGTTATAGTACAAGCTTAATTAAAAATTGATAAAGAAGTCAATTAGGTATCCCAAGTTAACACAGATTTTTTAAAATCATTCATCTGCAGGATTTTTAACACTCTGGTTCTCAAAGTGCACCGCGTAGAGGAGATTTAAGTTACACTCGTTTTTTTTCAATTTTTATACTTTTTTTTAATAGTTTTATGTCATTGAACTTCAAGGAAACTGCGCTTTTTATATTTTCGTTTGTAAGTTTGTAACGGAAGATCACGTTTTAAGGACCAGCAGTAATCTGCTAGCATGATTAAAGAGAAAATGCATTTTCAAACTTATTTTACAGCCTAACTTGCGAAAAAAAAAGTTTCCTTGAAGTTCAATGACATAAAAATATTTAAAAAGTATAAAAATTAAAAAAATTAAAGAAAAGGAGTGTAATTTAAATCTCCTCTACGCGGTGCACTTTGAAAACCAGAGTGTTAAAAATCCTGCAGATGAATGATTTAAAAAAATCTGTGTTAACTTGGGATACCTAATTGACTTCTTTATCAATTTTTAATTAACCTTGTACTATAACAACTGCCAATATTCAGGAAAATCCGTTTGAATTTAAAAAAATTGTCTGTCATATTGGATCCGCCATTTTGAATTTTAAATATGTAACTGCATATTCGTAATCAGCGACCCTTAAATCCCCGAGTAACAAATTTCAAGCGAATACGATCAAATTTTGAAAAAACGGTCCACCATATTGTATCTATTTTGAATTTTGAAAAAAAATTAAAATTTGCAGCGCAGTGTAATTTGTGAAGAGTTATGTGTTAAATAATGCATTACAGTTCGGTAAATTTCAAAAGTGTGGAGTCATGTTTCAAAATGTAAGTTAGAAATTATTACAATAAAAATAAATAATCTCCAACTTGTCCATATGTCCCAACTTTGCTCAAAAGTTGAATAAAGTTTTTTGAACTATTTTTCTCTGTGTATTAGCTCATACTTTTACATTGAATCAAAGACATACTAAGCTCGGTATAAGCTTCATTTTTGTTATTTTACGAAAATAGCAAGAAAGTTATGATGACTTGAATTCATTCAATTGATCACTTGATCCGAGTGTTACAAGCTCTTAAATAGGTTCCAGCTGTTAATCCATTCAGCACAGAAGTTGTATTAAAACTCACGTTTAAATGAATACATTGAAGGTACGAAATACAACCTAAATTTCACAATTTACGAGACAGTAACATTACAATGGTATTTAAAATAGAGCAGATACGAGTAAATACTACCCACTAAAGCTCGGATGAACTTTGAACCCTTTGTAGTCTGTCTAATGATATCCGCTAGAAACCATGAGATCAATTTATGCCAGATGAATCGGACAGTGGTATATTGAAATTAGGATAAATAATGCTTGGATGACATTTGAATATGAGAGGAGATATATTTTTGACAATTCAATGTACAATGCCAACATTATGTGCAGTTTTTTTCGTTCTATAAGTATGTTAGTATAGTATCAGTTCGACGTAATGGGTTTTGATCTATCAAGTTCTCGCAATACTATCTTTTATGCTTTATAAAATGAAAATAATTGTTGTTATTAAAATATCGAATAAGTTTTTCAAGTATTATTTTCGATAATACGCATGGAAAACTGAAAAATTTTGTCTTCAAATTCAATTAGTATATTTAAGGAGGTTCTATCGTAAAACGAATTAACGGTCAGAAAAGGATGAAACTTGAAACATAGTTATTTAAACGCATAAAAATGAATCAGTCAAATTTTCAAGACTCCAGGGTACCTGTGAGCTAAGATATTTTAATAAATATTTTCCGTCATTTAACATGTGCTCTTATGGAAAACTACATTTTCATTGTTTTCAATTACCCACCGCACATTTATTAACGGTTGAATATCGATGAAATCTTTCATAATAGTGAGAAAAATATCTAAAAAACATTTTTAGCTTACAATATTGTTAGAAGGGTACTTGTAAATCAATGAAAATGGAAATAAATGTTACAAAATCATGATATTGAGTGATAATGTAGTAGATATGGCAACACCGCAGCCGAGTATACGTTGGTAGGTTATGGCGTGCTATTCAAAAAGAAACATTGAGCCTACAAACACGTTTGCCCTGTCATAGTATTCACACCTAAATGCTTTAGATTTATAATCTAGTTCAATAAAATGCCTCTTATGATGCCAAATTAAAAAGGGACACTAAAAAAAGCGAGGCGGTGTTGCCACTTCAACTACCTCGTGAGTCAACTGCACGAAATGTTTTGTTCTGACTAGCTATGTACCGATAGAATACTCGTATCACGTAATATACCCTTTCGATGCCTAGAAAAGGAAACAAAAAGTAAAAATCGTCTATTGCTTGATAATATTTAATTGCGAATGGAGATAGGTCGGTAATCATGTTTTTTCAGTTTCGCCGGCAAAACGTGTCGAGAAAACTTCAAAGTTGTAACAACTTCCAGTTAGACATTTGTTTCTCACTATTAAAGGAAGGTTTCTGGCAATTTTCAGATTGCTATCATTGACGGCGCGGCGACACATCCTTCCTTGTAAAATGCACATTTTTGCCAATTTACAATGAATAAATTTGAAAATTTACAGAAACCTTCTTTCAATAGTGAGGAAAAAATGTCTCACTAAAAGTTGATTCAGCTTTGAAGTTCCCTTGATACTTTTTGTCGGCGAAACTAAAAAAAAGGTGATTACCTACCTGTCTCAATCTGCAATTAAATTATATCAAGCAATAAGAAATTTTCAGTCTTTTCTTCATTTTGTGGGCATCACTAGGAAATATTATGTGTTCATATCAAGTTCCGAAAAGTTTCAATAATATTAATTATATTAATTAACGAGAAGAATAAATTGTTTTACTACGTACCACCTTGACAAATTGAAGTTGTTTATGTAAACTCAAGAAAGCTTACCTGAAACAAAGAAATAGCATTTATTAAAAAATTTTCGTAATCCAATATTCAGAAATATTCATTAAGGGCATGTGATTCTTGAGAAAAGTAGCAAGTTCATGTTAACAATAAAGTCCATTTTCTACACCTTTGTGTTGAAAATACATGAAAAGTGGAATATGCCTCAGAACTATTTATCTAAGTTACATTTGAAATCTTTTGAATAACTTTTTCATATATTTGTCATTGTTTATAACGATAATACACTAACAAAATAGAATCTGACAAAAAAATGGTATGAAGGTTTTTTACTTGTTTTTTCCCGTAGAATCAATTGGCATTATCAGTTTTTTGAAATTGTAAAATTTTTGTTAATTTGTTTAAATAATTTCGCATAAACAATTGGAATCGCAAATAGAAAAAACACGGGTAAATTTTTTTCTCATTTGGACAGTGATCCAATAGTTAGTTTGGTGCTATCTATCCTGGATTTCGCTTGGGTAATAATGGGTTAATACTTATATATAAGGGAATGTCGTCAGGGTAGGACCCCTTTTTAACTGTTGCCCATAACTTCCGTTAAAAAAAGAATTTGGCCAATTACAGTACATCATTAGAAAGATCTGATGATTACAAAAATTGCTGTCAAGGTCGGACCATGTTGTCTAGGTTGGACCACCGCTGAAGTATGTGCTAAAATGAATTTAAATGACCAAATATAAATCCAATTTCTTTTTTTATTTAAATTTTACATAATTGGAAAGCGAAATATCGCACAAAACATTAGTCGGACTCGCAATTTTTGCAAATGAAACAGCTTTTTGTAATTTGCGTAGGGATGTTACAATTACACATAACACATGATTTTTGTCAAGATACACATGGGGATCTACTTATAATTAATTAGTAATCGCAATTTTTAACGCTTACTTAATAATTAAAATTTCGCACGCAACGGGGTGGAGTGGGGGGGAGGGGTATTCGAACGGCTAATCTAACGCACGCACTTCAACGAGCATTCACCTATCGAGACTAATTGTCAGCAGCTTGAAAAACCAGGAATGAATTCTTAAGCACGTTAATCAACGAAACATGCAACAGTTGGTAACAACGCGTAGATGACGGCAGAACGTACACGCATCGACGATATGTACGAATCTTAGGACACATTGTGGGATAAGTCTTATCAGCCCCCAGCAGCAACGGGACAGAAGCCGGAGCAATCCCCGGACTGACCAGCTCCTCCCTGAGGGCCAGAATCGCCCGTCAAATCCTGGACATGCCCACCGAGGGGTCTATAGACTCACAGAAAGCTACGACAAAAAGGTGCTTCTGCCTCCTAAGGAACCGCTTGACCTCACCATCAACTCTCCTAGACAGGATTCATTCCTCCCTAGTCTGGCAAGCCACATACCTCTTAAGAGGTGTCAGGGGTAAGCTAAAGCCCAGTGCGCCGAGCAGCCCCTGGCAGATCAGTCACGTTACCCGAAGGGGAGCACAGTGGTGCGGTCCCAGCAGAAACGAAGAAACGAAGCAGGATCCCCAAGAGAGACTCGGTCAATGTCCGCATGCGGCCCACGACCCGGTCTGAGAATTCCCCGCTCCCGCAAACCCAGATCCGCCTCGCCAAGGCATAGCTGTTCCAATAACAGTATTTACTAACCTCGAATTCACATTGATATACCGGGCAATCCCTAGAAGAGACAACGTGGTCTCCGCAGCAGTTGGAACAGAAGGCCGAACGCAGCAGATTAGGACAGGCATCCGGGCGATGATGATTCGAACAAAATTCACAAATGGGTTGCAAGCTGCGAAACTGGTTGGTAATGTGTCGAAATCGCTGGCATGTGAAACATCTCCTGGGGGGCGGGATAACCGGAGTCAACGAATAGGAGTAGCCCAACAATCGAAGACTGCGAGGGACGCGAGCCACAGCCATGGTAAATTCGACACTACCAGAGGGAGAACCATCTTGATTCGTCCTTCTCCTGACCGCCACGACAAACTCCCGCAGAGCCGGGTCCCTTTTATCGATAATATCGGCCGCCAAATACCTAAGATTCACCGGGCCTGTAAAGGCCTTTTTGCGTATGATGGGAAATATCAGTAAAAAAACGTATCGATACATATCGATATTTTTGGGAAAGATATCGATATTTATCAATAACACCCCTTACCCTTCGACATCCTAACCTGACTTTATTTAACAGTTTTGCAAATTAAAAATAAATTTAAATTAATGACAAATCGAAATACAATAAAAGATGCAAGAATTACAAAAGTTATTTTTTTTTGTGTTGTCGCTAGCGTTCAGCCAATTATATTTCACAATTTTTGAGTTACGAAAAATATAATAAAATGATTGAAATGGGACATTTTCAAAAATTATTAACACTATTAAAAACAATTGACCGGCCGTTGAACGGTGTCGACACAGCAAGAGACAAGAAAACTTCAATATGAATCGTTAACAGAAAATGTATCGATACTTTTCGATACGGCGGTGTATCAATATATAGTGATATTTATCGATACTTCTCCCATCACTATACCACATCTGATCTTACTGATCAGCCACAAAGTACACGGAGAGAAGAACATAGCACATGCTGCTATAAAACATAGCCCCAGTGATAAGGTACGCGTGGCATTGTTCCGCGAACGATGAAACATTAAAACAGACGCTAGAAACATAGCGATCGGCGCTATGTTACATAGATATTCATAAACGCATTATAGTGATATGACAATTACAATGTAGCAACTTCATTATGTACTGGACTGTGAAAACTTTTACTCAGCAGTACATTTACTATTTCCAATGGCAATTTTGGCAACGTACTATTCCAATATATGAAATGTTCGATTGCAAAATATTCAAGTCGTTCTCTCTTCATTGTTCATTACTATTGACAATGGTAATTTCTCTAAACTATTTTGCAATTTATATTATTCAAAAGACCAATTCTTGCATAGATAGTTTTACTTTTAATTTATATAGGTATCACTTATTTCTAGTTTCAATTTGCCATCAAAGATAAGTATAATAATACTATATTTTACAATGAAGAGTTCTTCCGTGCAGTAAGCTTGGACATCTGTCAGCATAACGACAGAAACACATTACTGAATTTATATATGCATCATGAATTTATTCTCAATGGAAGATGTCAGTTTTCGAGCCAAATTCTCGTAAAGTTTAAGATGAAGAAGACTCAATAATAAAAATAGAAAAATGTCAAAAGATGATAAAATTTCAGAAAAAAGTGTTGAAGAAGATGGCGACCCAGTATCAGAAACATGGATCCATTGCTAATGCATATTTTAATGAAGCAGCAGCAAAAAAAATCAAAGATTTGATGTCACACTTGCCTATTTGGACTGGCATCGTGAGATCTATTTTTAAGCAGGGTGGAGAAATTATAACTTCTGCTCCGGTTGATTCCGAATTTTCATCTTTAAAAACTACATCCGTCCCGCAGCTTTTACGCGTTGATAAATTTATTCTTTCTCATATAGAGTACATATATGAAAAAGTCAGGCTTGTGGCTGCTGATGCACAAAAGCTGTAAGAAAATCTATCTACCTTCGCGGTTTCAAAAAATCGAATTGTTTTTTGCTTATTTCGAATCTAGACACTATAAGGAACATGCCTTATGAAGGTTTTATTCGAAAACATGCTGGTTCAAATACTACCGACCTCATCATTTATCTTTAAACGCGTTTTCTCGAAAGTAGTGTTTTTTAAAATTGTTGGCACGATTTTGACGGAACTATCGAAGATATTGGAAATCTGTAAATTGTTTCGAAATTCAAAAAACGTCTTACTACGATTAGACACGAGCTTTTTAAACAAAAATTTCTTTTCAATTTTTTACAGCTTTTTTAAGCTAGAAAAACAGGGTAGAAAATAGAACTTTTTTTCAAATCGCTGCCATTTTGTTCAATTTTAAAATCTTTCAAAAAGCTTGTGTCTTATCGTAGTCGGATTAGTAAAAAGTAAAAAAATATGATTGTTTTCATGTTTCAAGGTTCTGAAGCTGAGAAATCGTGCCACAAAGTCTACTATGTCGCGCCGGCAGAGATCGATTCAAGGACGCGTCAAGGCCAAGATAACGTAAAAAAAATATATTTTTTTTTGAAATTTTAATAATGTAATAATTAAATAAAAAAATTGCGTACAATGAGAGAGCAACGATTTCGATTGATATATCATCTTGCGTACCTTCGATTTTTCAATTTTCACAGACTCGCAAGGTTTACATCTTCAATACCAATTATAATGCTGCTTATTTATCTGAAATTGTATTTGAATTTCCAGAATTTGAAAACAAAATTTTATGTATTAGGTGCGCAACTAAGTTCCCGCTGTTTGTGAAAACGTCATGAACCAAGCTTAGACATACGGTAAACAAATCGTATTGACACATTAGATATTTTGTTTTGGCGTCATATACTTTTGGTTGTGTGAAAATGTCTGATTTTGTTGCAAACAATCGTCATTTGCGGGAAGTGTTGATTTCCTTCTTTCACTCAAAGAAAACGGTGGCTGTAGCGCATCGAGAGCTCTGCTGAGTGAAACAACGTGCCGTGATTGGTTCCGTCGTTTCAAAGACGGTGATTTCGATATTGACGACCGTCCACGTGAAGGAAGGCCAAAAACCTCCGAAGACGCTGATGTTATTTATTATGAGCTGTTGAAACCGAACGAAACAATACAGCATGACAACGCTCGGCCTCACGTTGCCAAACCCGTTAAAACCTACTTGGAAATTCTCAAATGGAAAGTCCTAACTCACCTGCCGTATTCCCCAGATATTGTGCCGTCCGATTATTACTTGTTCCGCTCGATGGCACATGGTCTGACTGATCAGCAGTTGCGCTCATATGAAAACATCGAAAAATAGCTTGATTCGTGGATAGCCTCAAAAGATGAACACTTTTACCATAACGGTATTCGAGCTCTACCATAAAGATGGGCTAAAGTTGTAGCTAACGATGGACAATAACATGCTTTGAATGATTCATTTGTAACCATTTTTTCACAATAAAGTTGCATTGTCATAAAAAAAAAGCAGCGGGAACTTAGTTGCGCACCTAATATTTTGGACATAAACATGTAGATTCCCAGCCTGTTTATTCGTACGATTGAATGTTACCATTGCGGTTAACATTGTATTTCACTATCATCCCCACTGTGCCTCCACCCCAAAGAAATTCAAAACCAGATATGCGTAACAATATACCATAAATACATAGGCAACATTTGCCTACCTCAGTGTACCTATGCGTACCTACGTTCCTACGCATATTCATATAAAACAGGCTGAAGCTATAAACGTGCGTTTGTGGATCAAGAAGAAATTCACGACAGGACCCCATCGGTACCCATCCACCAACACTTCCAATCATACGAATAAACTAACCACTTCGTAACGACATTAATTAGTAAATAAACAATTAACGTGTCCTCAAATCTATTTGGTAATGCCACGAGTTCTCGTTCACGTTCACACATGACATTCGAACTTTGGAAAAGCATATTTCAATTCAATTAAATGTTTAGGACCACAAAGACTTTAGGGTAAAACATCTGACGGAACAATACCTCAGTTACCTAGAATCTAGATTTCTAAGCATTGTCAATGGTCATCTAGCCAGACGACCCATGATAGGTCCTCTCCACCCCCCTCTTCACAATTTCATGTACCAACCATAACTCACCTCTGTACTTAACCATTTTTGACAATAAACAGTCCTCCATCATGTCTTGTAGAAGTCACATCAAGCAAGTGACAAAGCAAAATAACTTGTTTTATTTCAAGTTCCTACCTCAAAATACACACACAAAATTAACTTCGCGTGTGTGACAGTGTATTGAGCAACTCTCAAGACATTAGAGTTTTAAATTCATACACCTCTGAACAGTGTATATTCCAGTAAATGTAAATAAACTCAATTTGTATTTGAATTTTCTTAAAAATTAATTTTAACACGATTTAATAGAAGCAATACAAAATAATTTTATTCAACGATTAATGGTTGAAATAAAGAAACTAATAAAAGCTAAAATTTATGCATTACAAAGAAATAAATACGTTTACATTTATTTTGCTTCAAAATAATTACTATGTTCCCTTCAGTAAACAACAAATGGCGTTTATGGATGGCTTTTCTAAGCATGTATAGCGCATCTATTATTAATAATGAATTAAAAATTACAGTTAAAGAAAATAATTTGTTTGCATCAACTAATTTTTTTATACAATGAAATGTTCTTAGATTCAAAGCAGTAAGGAAAATGTGATAGATTTTGAATAAGAATCGCGTAGTTTTCTGTATAATTCAATAGAATAATGAATAATCAGTTACAAAAAGTCAACATTATCATTCCGGAGAGTCGACATAAACATTGCATAAAGAAAAATTCGATTATGATAGAGAATCGACTCAAGCTTCCAAAATGGTTAAATATAATTTTATTGCACGAATTCCCTCCTTTCCATACGGAAGCAAACATAAGAGGTGTTTTTGTTCAATAAACCCATTTGCAAGTACACATGCAAATTTCACGTAATTTCGTTTACTCTTGTTAGTTTGGCATTAACTTTAAGATGGAGTGTAAAAACGAGTATTTTCGTTATATTTTGCTTTATTATTTCCGAAAAGGAAAGAACGCAGCACAGGCTGCTAAAAAGTTACGTGATGTGTATGGTGAGGAAGCCTTAAAAGACAGACAGTGTCGACATTAGTTTGACAATCAACCGTCATATACAACCATGACAACGCTACACCACACACATCTTTAGCCACTCGCCAAACAATTTTGAGGCTTGGTTGGGAGGTAATGTTACATTCACCATATAGCCATGACCTTACACCACCAGATTACTATTTTTTTTCGATCTTTGCAGAACTCCTTGAATGGTAAAACTTTCAATGGTGATAAAGCTATGAAATCGCACTTCGATTCATTTTTTTGCCGATGAAGACCAGAAGTTATATGAGTGTGGAATCATGAAGTTACCAGAAAGGTGGCAAAAGGTCATTGAACTAAATGGAAAATATATCATTGATTCAAGTTCACTCCTTGTGTTCAGTAAAAGCGTTTAATTTTTATGAAAAAATCGGCCACAACCCCAAAATCGAATGTTTCCATTCAAGATAAACTATCACGTAGTCTTGTACAGATGGGTATAGTGTGACAAATTCGAAGTGGCAAGTGGTTTGATGGTTTCATTGAATTCTTGATGACAGGTTCATGATCAAAGTATCCCCTGATATATGCAGTGAGGTTGTTACGAGGGACACTATTTATATTTTGAGCCCTGGCAACACCGAGTGTTTTCAGGTACCATCTGACATTCGCACTGGAAACTTTGACATTTTCGACCATAACCATCTTTAGAACATTTTGTAATTTGAGCGTTATAAGTATTGTTTATAGTGACTAGTTCCGAAAGACCATCTCACAAGGTTATCAATGTGAACGAATTTCTGGCCAAAAACTCCACGAATATCGTCGCACAACCACCGTATTAACCTGATATGGCTCCGGCCGACTTTTTTCTCTTTACAAAACTCAAATTCCGAACTCAATTGCGGAAAATGCGTTTAAAAAATGTTTTGATGATTGGATGATTCGTTAGCATAAGTGAATTTTGTTATAAAATGAAAAATCTTTATTTATTTATCTAAATCAATTTCATTCCCTTCAAAGTAATCCCCTCTCGATATATTGCACTTATGCTAACGTTTTTTCGAATAGTCGAAACACTTTTTAAATTCGATTTTCGGAATTGCCTTCAAAGCCTTCTTCGATTCGGCTTGTATCTCTTCAAACGTGTCAAAACGGTGTCCTCGGAGTAGTGTTTTGAGTTTGGGGAATAGCCAAAAGTCACACGGAGCCAAATCAGGCGCATATGGTGGTTGTGGAACAATATGCGTTGAGTTTTTGGCGAAATGGTCACGAAGAACGAGTGCAGTGTGAGACGGCGCATCATCGTGATGCAAAAACGACGAGTTGTCTGTCCAAAATATCTTTTAAAACGGTGTTGAGTGATCCTCTTGAAATGCCAATAGTATCAGCAAGGTCTCTAATTGTCAATCGACGATTTTTGTGCACTAATTCTTTGATTTGATTGACGTGTTGCTCGTCAGTTGATGTTGATGGTCGTCCGGAGCGTTCCAAGTCATCAACACGTTCTTTGCCTTCTTTGAAGTCTTTGTACCACTTATAAACATTTTTCTGCGGCATGGTTAAATCACCGAAGGCCTTCTGCAACATTCTGAACGTTTCCGCAACTGAAATTTCATTCCGCAAACAAAATTTATTGGCACTTCTTTGCTCAACAAATTCGGACATTGTAGGAATCGAAAAAATCACTTTTAGTCGTTTAGAAAACACAAGTGTAACTATGTAACAAATGATAACATTGACATGAAATTTGGCACAGATGTCAGTAACAGTAAGACCAACATAAAAATAAAAGAGTTAGGCTAAAACAGGATTTTTCATAAAAGTGTTGGATGAGAAAAATGACTTTTTTCACTGAATTGACTATAGTTTTTATACCTTAAAGGTAACGAAAAATTCAAATGGAATGGGAATAAAAATTTTTGTTACAGTCACATGTCATCGACTTTTGGATAGGACTGAAATCGTAAACAAATTCATTGACGAGTTTAATAATTCCGTACACCTTTCAATGAAATCTTCTAAAAAATTTAACGAAATTCTCATTGACTAGTCATATCCAAAACCACTTTTTTCTAGTGGTTATCCTCTATTTAACAAAATGACGAATACGCCACTCTGGACTTGTAAATAATCACTAAAACAAATAGTGGTTAACACTGCGGAGCATGTACGAAAACTATTCCACTATTTAGGATTTAGAGTGTACTAAAGTAAACTGTAATTGTATTTTGTATACAACGTTTTTAACATTAAAAATGTTTATGTGTGTCCAAGACGCAGATTACTTTCATTCTTTCCTGCGTGAATAGATAACATATAGCTGGTGGAACGAGTCTTGCGACTCACGGTTTGCTCAACTCTCGATTGAAGCGTAGAGTAGAATAAACGGAAAACTCTACTATTTTTGTGATTGAATAAAAGATTGGTTTTTCATAATTATACTACGAGTAATAATATATATTTTCAGAAATCTTTAATGCACGCTTTCATACTTCACCCTACACTTCTGAATTTTACTCAACTTTGATTCATTCTTGAACATTTAATACATCAAAAATAATTATAATAATACTGAATAACTTCTAACCTGTCCATAAGTCCCAAATTTGATCGGAAATTGCGTAAAATTACTTTATCTATTTTTCTCCGTGTATACACTTGATCGTGCATAGCATTATTTTTTAACTTACGAAACTCGTAAAAAACATTAATACCTTCATTTAAAAAAAGGTTTGAAAAAATTGTTTAAAAAAATAAGTTTTTTCAAACAATTTTAATTTTAAAACCTGAAAACGGTCTACCAAAACTGACAATATAGAACTCCCAAAGAAAAGTTCCCGAAAATTTCAGGTCCCCACATTTTTGCTAATTTTTTTTTAATTCTTAAAAAATAATTTGGAGGATTATTTCTCACTACTATTTAGTTATGAAAATTCTCATGTTAAATCAACGTCGAATCCTCCAGTTACTATAAGTAATGACCAGCTGTCGTCGCAAAACTTGTGACAAGCCGGGCAAAGCAGTTAAGTGGCTGCAAAGAGCTTTAAAAAGTTTGAACGGATGTGTACAGATTCTAAACGGATCGTTTACATGTTGTACCGCGTGCGACAGCTGTCATCTGGCGTAGAAGGCAAAAAATCAGCGTTAAGTGACATTTCTGCAATCTTTAATACTTTGGTATATTTAGCTAAATTGTTTTCGCAGAATGAAACGTGATTTTCCATTAATTTTCTGAACATTATTCCTTAGTAAAGTGTATTATAATGATATCACGGGAAAAACTAGATGTCAGAATATTCTTTAACTACCATCGGCTATTGGATAGAGTTGAAGTTTAAAATTTCTCTTCAACATTTTTATTGATCTGGTCTACTTTTCAGTAAAGCATTCAAAAGCAGTTATCAAAAATTTCTTTAAATATAAAAAAGTTGACTGTCACCAAAAATATCGACAACTACTTTTGAATTCTACTGAAAAGTACACGAGGTTAATATAAATGTAGCATAAAATCTTCAAAACTTTAACCCTATCCAAAAATTAATGACAGTCAAAGAAAATTTGGGCATCTAATTTTTTCCCGTATTTAACGAATGAAACAATAATAATGATAATTGCAGAAGATCCTGAAGACATTCGAGTGAACAGTAATAAACCTTTGGATGCAGTTTAAAATCTTATTACTGAAATTATTGAATAACTTAACGAATTTAATACGATTTAGTAACTTTAAACAATTATAGCATATCTTGAAGGTTTTTGTTAAATTTTCAAGTATTGCGAAATTCTGTATTGTGAATGCTCTTTTAACATTCATAAAATATTTAAATAAAAAAAACTCTTTTGAATTTTAAAATTAATTCTCCTAGTTTTCGTATTATTATTGAAGAATTCATGCTTTTTTACCAAAAATAATTGAACCTATCTCCAATGTATACTAATTTTAGAGGTGTCTGTAGCCAGAAAAGAATTTTTTGAATTAAAGAAATGTTTCTTTGACTTGCTTTTTATTGGATTAAATATTTTCAAAGAGTTTGAAGAAAACGAGCCCCACCAGTATACATTATTTATCACAATGAAATCGGGCGTAACATTGGAAGAGGGGATTAAGGCGGGGTTGCTCCATTCACGTTGGATTTTCTGCTGTGCACGTGTCTTTAATCCAGTTCTGGCTTCAGCTCGATCGAACGAATGTCTCAAAGGCATCATCCCTTGAACTGTGACATGTTTTTCTCCAGCTCGACTGTGACATGATTCACGAATGGTATTTGGTTCTTTCACACTGGTAATCACGACTTATACGATTTATGCGCTCTTTCTTTTTAACGCAGCACCCGCTCGTCCAGGCATTAACATACTTTTCTTTCTTATTTATGCTCAAAAGACTCCATTGCAAAAAACGAATGTGGTAGAATTGTACCTGATTGCGTACATTTTCGTACAAGCGAGACCTGAAACACTTAGTCGTGAATTTCGACATTAAAGGTCCTTTAATCTATGAATAAATTCAATTGAATTTTCAAAAATTCTACCTTTCTACTGATTTTAGAAAAAGTAATGGAAACTTTATTTAATTTTAATAAACAATATAATTTTCTCACCAAATTTTGAACTATTCTGTTGCAGCTCTGATGAAAACACAGTAAAACGCAGCTGTATTTTCCTTCCGACATTGGGATTCAAACGATGTAGCGTTTTAATAATCCTTGAGGATAAAAATAATCTACTTTTAGAATAAAAATTTTCTCACCTCGCAGGTTGACTCTTAATGATTTCAGCAATTAATTTCGGATCACCGCGTCATTGTTCGCGAAAAAAATTAATTTTACATAAAAATAAAAAACAGATAAACAATAAAAATCAATTTGTATAGAAGATTTACATTTTAATAATAAGAAATATCCTGATTAGTGCAATGCAATCAAGTTTCCTATAAAAAGATCTGAGCAAAATAAAAATGCATGAATGATAGGCATGTGCCTAATCAAATTTAACCCATTCATACTATTTTGTGTGCCAATAAGTATGAATGAGAGAATCACGAGTACCAGTTTTGCGAAAGCATTTCGTGTGATTGCAGCCCTCGTTTCACTCGGGCAGCAAACTTCACACTCATGCAATCGCTCTGTTTCGCCCCTTGTAATGTAATATACTATTACATTACAAGGGTCAGAACTAAAAAATTACATTGGGGGGAGGGGGGGGGGGGGGGTCAGAACGCTGATCAGAATATTCGGGATTACTTAGTTTTGGAAATTTTCGGGCAACTTTGAAGTACCACAGCTTTTTGGATTTTTATCATAGTGATAAATGTCTCTGTTACTACTATTACATTACAAGGGGCGAAACAGAGCGATTCCATGAGTGTGAAGTTTGCTGCCCGAGTGAAACGAGGGCTGCAATCACACGAAATGCTTTCGCTGTGTTTTGTTTCGAGTAATGTATACTATTTTTCATAGCAACTCTTTTGAGAATCTGATTGGCTATAACTGTGGAGCGGGTTGAAACAGCGACTTTCAACCCTAGGGTTGAAAATCGTAGTTTCAACCCGCTCTACAGGTACCGAAAATCGGATTTTCAAAGGAGGCGCTATGAAATATACTATTCCTCCTGTATTCTAGGTACCCAAGAATACATTAAAAAACGTTTAGTGGGCATAATTTTGCTACTGGTCTTCGCAATATACCGGTGGCAGTCTGGATGTCGGCAACTCGTACTCACCCTTCTTTTCCAGGATACACTGCTGCTACTCGCCCTTTCTTCAATTGGTTTCTAGATGCATTGTTGTCTCAACTAACCACAATATAATTGACTTGGAGATCACGCTGTTCTTTACGCCACTTGGAGTGAAGATTGATTGCGGGCAGGTATTCTTTAATCCAGCGACGCCCGAATTGGTTCACCAGACATTGCGAGACTTGCCATTGTCTGCAAAGCATGTCTCCATCCGTAAACGATCCTGGTGCTCCATGTGCTCCCTGTACTCCTCCAGGTATCATTTGCAAGAAGTCGTTTAGAGTAAGACTTCTGTCATCGTTTAGGTCATCTGATACGTGAGTTAACGGTCGGCAATTGACCGAATATTCTGCTTTAGCCATCAGAGTATGTAGAGTTTCTTCTTTGGGAGCTCTTTCCTACAGAGTTGTTGATAGAGCTTTTTTTACAGAACCCACCAAGCGCTCCCAACAGCCTCCCATATGTGGACTTTAAGGAGGGATGAAATGCCACTCTATTTTTTCTGTTGAGGTCTGGCACAGAACCTCGTTCTGGGTCAAATCCTGAATGTCTCTATGTAGCTCTTCCGAGGCGTCCTTTAAATTGGTGCCATTGTCAGAGTGGAACCGTCTTGGTTTACCGCATCAAGCCATCATAGGACCGAAATAGTCCACTACGGTATCTGTGAAAGGTCTCGTTTTCTACTAACTTCGCTCTAATTCGTTCGAAAAATACATCATTAGTTATGTTAAATACATGTTCATCACGGCGCTTGCGGTTTGTGCTCAACATTAAATTCGGTTTTAAAAATTTTTGGGCAACTTTGAAGTATTATAGCTTTTGTATTTTGATCACAGCAAGAAATTTTATTAGGCTTTTTCGTCAAAATCTCGGTTGGGGTGGGGGGGGGGGGGGGGCAGAACGCTGATCAGAATATTCGGGATTACTTAGTTTTGGAAATTTTCGGGCAACTTTGAAGTACCACAGCTTTTTGGATTTTTATCATTGTGATAAATGTCTCTGTTTTCTTTTTTGTAGAACTCTTGCGGGGGAACCAGAACTTCAATCAGAACTCTTGGAAGTTTTAAAAACTTCTAAAGCTGGGGTATACGTCTGGGAACATTTTTGAAGTTTTTAAATTGTGGCTAACTTCTTAAGAATCTAATGTTTTATTTAATCTGAGCAGTTCAGGACTCTAGAACTCTCAGAGTACTACAGAAAACTATTCAAAAAAATAAATATGTGAAAAGTGGGGGGCTGATAACTTTTTTGTTAAAACTTTACTGTGCCTGGCAATTTACGAAACTGTTTTCGAAAAGTATCAGAAACTCTAGAACTATGCTACATCTTGTCAAAACTCTGAAGAAAATTCAATTTTTCGAAAGTGGGGAGGGACTATTTTCAAAAACTATCAGGAACTCTAGAAATATTTTTAAGGTGGCTTGATCGGCGGGTGCCGTATCGAGCAAGAGATCCTGTGTGGCATTTTACGATTTCAGTAAATTTTTCAATTCAAATATAACACAATTCATTTATTGATAATCTCAAACGTATTTAAAGAAAGAACCAATACTAATATGAGTGAGATAATAACTATTTTTTATTTTATACGCGGATACTACAAATTGTGATGAATGAATTTTTTTTTAAATTGATAAAGAGTAATCGTTTCAAATCGTTTTAATTTTAATTTTAATCGTTTCGATGCCTTTTTTGTATAGCGATTCATCTTTGGCTTCAAAATACGCTTCAACTTCGGCAATCACTTTTTCATTGGAGACAAATCTCTTTCCCTGGAACATTCTTTTAGGTCTGTAAACAGGTAGTAGTCGCTGGGAGTCAGATACGGAGAATACGATGGATGGGGAAGCAATTCCAAGTGCAATTTGTGCAATTTTGCTATTGTTGAGATCGACTTGTGACACGGTGCATTATCTTGATGAGAGAGTACTTTTTCTTCTTCATTTGGGGTCGTATTTTCGCAATTTCTTCCTTGAAACGCACCAATAACGCCATATAACATTCCCTATTGATGGTTCTTCCTTTCTCAACGTAATCGATGAATAAAATACCATGTCATCCATTCACAAACCGCATGAAAAAATCCTTATTTTTGCGCTGAAACAGCTCCAAACAGTGCTCTGAATCGTCAACGCGATTTAGGTTTTGATCAACTGTGAGCAAAAGCAGTACCCATTTCAAAGAGAGTTTTCTCATGATCAAATGTGTATGCAAAATGGTAAATACACTGCCTTCTGTCATCCTACGAACTTATTGAGTGAATTTCTATCTGTCAGTACGAGTTGCGCAGTTTCAATTTGTTAGCTGTTTTTTTTGTTATATCTGCTATCATGAGTTATGTTTTTTTAGGATCCATTAAAATGAGCTAATTCGGTAGCTACTAGTAGCCCATAAATTGAAACCATTATACAATACACGAATACGTAATGCAATCTGCAACTGCGGTTTCCTCTGAGGCCACTAGCGGGTCACTGATACGTTGATTCGAAATACGGCGGCGAGCATTTATTTAAGTTGGCTATGCAACCTACCTTTTTTGGCTTTTGTTCACAAACACGTTTCCACAGTGTAACAATGACGCACAGGAAGCGCATCCTGTGCGCTTAAACTTCTGTGTGTTGGACTTCTAATATAAGAAGAAAGACTGAGAGCAACGTGAAGAGATCACTCAAATGAGGAAAATTTTCTGAAGAGTAATAAATCTAAAGGCGAAAAAAACAGAGGAAAATATTACATAAAGGGACATGATCTTTTTTTGTGCGAGTTTCAAGTAAAAAATGTTAATTAGAGCAACTTTCTCTGAAACAAGTCTAAAACAGATTGGAAATGTGAGACTGTATTTACGAATAACTAAGCGCAAATGCTGTCATGAGGCCAATTAGATATAACAGGATGATTAGGACACTATTCATTCAAGTGGAACTTTTATGCCAGACAATTTTTCCTCATCCTTTTTTTTACATTTATCTGGCATAGAAAATCCGGTTGAGTTATCACGCTAACAAGGGGATCCCGGCAAGTGTTGCATCGACTTTGAGCTCAGAAATTTTTCTGAGATGGATAAGCAACAAATATTTGACACATGTCTCGATTTTTTCTTGACTACTTAATTTTCGAAAATTGGGTGACGCGCGTTACTACCTTCGTTCGACAAACTTTGGCTGCCAAAATCAACCCAACCACCCACAGTGGGTCCACTCATGTAGGAGAAAAGGGGAACGAATTATAATGTTTGCTATGAACAAGTGGTGGCGCTATTGTCGCTACTGATGTTATTTTTGAACTGTTGTAACCATAGCAACCATATCGTTGCCAGTTGAAATAATACAGCCGATGCTCATTTTACTCAACTACCGTTCGAAGCACCTCAAGCGTCGGTGATATATTTATACATTTCAGGTTAACCCACTGACGCATTGTGATGCCTTGTCGTCGAAAATGTTTTACTCAACTCCTTACTATTTGCTATGTAACGCTTATTGATATTCACTTTGGGTGAATTAGGTATTTATCAAATTCATTTTACCTCACTAGGATTTAATAAATGTTCAAATGTCCTTAAGTCCCAAGTTTAATCGATAGAGTTGAGTAAAATTACTCCAACTATTTTTCTCCGTGTAATAGTACAGTATTTAACTGTTCATTGTGATTCATATTTAAAAATTCTTGTTGTATTTTTATTCTTTCACAAATTATTTTCAACTTCAAATCATTTAAATTTATGAAATGGATTTCATACAATATATTTCAAAATTTTCCGCTCTTTACAATACATCGGCTTGGGGGGACGGGGGTTTCGTTTGCATTGATATTAGTTCTTGCTATCAAAACTTGGCGGCGCAGATGCTCATTTTCACTTTTTTAACTACTCTCCTAAAATACATGGTAGTGGCCGCACTGTGCAACCACCGGCCCAACTCTGGCTCAAACGTGGACGTCGAGTGTTTCATGTATTTCAAGTTTCACCCTCCCCTCCACGCTCCACTATTTCACTATCACGTGACGCTCTGAGGAGCGCTTGGAAGAAGTGAGAAGAGTGGGGGCGAGGTGCATTTAGTCGATATGGCATCTAAGATTCTAAGGCAGTGTGTGGACCCCTCGCGACTTGAAACAAACATAACTCTCTCGTTTCGGGATACTTGAAATAGACGAGACTTAACTGTAATATGGTCGACCCGATTGTGGACGAAAGTTGGACCGATCGACGGCTAAATATTAATCGAAATAAGTTGACATATTGTACCCAATCGCTGGCCCAACTCTGACCCAAAATGAAAATTCTTGTTTGATGTTTTAAATAGGTTTGAAATAATATTTTCTGCAGTAAAGAGTAATTTAAGAAGCATAAGGTGAATTAAAGCACCTAAATAGATGGTGGATCAGTTATGGGAGGGCCGTGAATTATTTTCATTGATAAAATCGGAGACCCAGACATCTATTAGATCTATAACCTAATTCTTGCGGGTTTTTTTTTTTAATTTGAACGTTTATTTGAGAAAAACATGTACAATAGTATTATTCAAAGTATTGCCCATCTGAAGCTATGACTTTTTCCCATCTTTCTGGAAATTTGTGGATTCCATCCCAAAAGAACTGCGCCGGCTTGGCGGCCAAGAATGAATCAAGCTAATTTTTGATACCCTGTTCTGATGTAAACCGTATTCCAGTGAGGGCGTTCTGCATCGACCGGAACAAATGCAAACAGATTAATTGTGTTCGGTGGCGTTCTCCATTGATGGTTTCACCCGATTTTAGCAGCTCATAATACAGCACACCCTTCTGATCCCACCAAATACAGAGCATTACCTTCGCGCCATGGATATTCGGCTTTGCCGTTGATTTGGCTGGTTGGCCGGGTTTCACATATGATTTTTTGCGCTTGGGGTTGTCGTAATAGATCCATTTTCCATCACCAGTAACAATCCGATGCAAAAATGACTTCTTTTTGTGGCGTTCCAGCAGCATTTCGGACATGCAAAACCGCCTTTCAACGTCTCTCGGCTTGAGTTCATGTGGAACCCAATTTCCTTGCTTTTGAATGTATCCGGCTGCTTTTAAACGTTTTGAAATGGCTGCTTGAGTGACTCCCAAGGATTCTGCGAGCTCTTCTTGTGTTTGGCAACAATCTTCATCGAGTAATGCTTCCAGTTCTTCATCTTCAAACTTTTTTGACTGCCCAGGACGTTCTTCGTCTTCCAAGCCAAAACACCACTTTTAAATCGTGCAAACCACTTTTGGCACGTTCGTTCAGCTAGAGCATGTTCACCATAAACTTCCATCAAAATACGATGACTTTCGGCAGCAGTTTTCTTCCTATTAAAGTAATGAAGAACCCCCCGCAAAAACACTTTTTCAGGCACAAAGTTCGACATATTTGAGTGAAAAAAAATTATTGTTTTTTACGCTCCAAATAAATAACATATACTGAAAAAGACGCACAATGACAGTAGCTTTCCAACGCATGCTCGGAATATTGGAACGATGGAATAATAATGAAGTTACGCCATCTCTTAGCAAACCGCACGAATTAAGTTATAGATCCAATATATTGTTTTTGGAAAGCCGATGAAACGTGCAGAAGGAAGGAAGATGAAAAGGAACGAATCTTTTCACAGAGATGCCGTATTTCACATTAAGACGGTGGCAGTCCGATGGCGGCTTTTCTACGGAATGAAGAGAAGGAACTTGCGGTATACTCCTGTAATGTTCGAGGCGTGACAAAGACTTCATTCCACCTTGGCAGGTAGTGCTCTTCAGCGTTTTATCTGTTCAGTGACTCTTTTTTATGACTGCACCTTTGAATGTACTACCTACAAGCACAATAAGTACATTGCCTTGGGGGAGGCGCGCAATGAGCAGCGCGTTTTCGCGATACGGAATGACGCGAGAGGAATTATTAATACTAAGAAAAGGGTATTGTTAAAACTAGGCTAACAATCAGCTTTGTAAGTTGTGGAGGTAATTCCGACTCACGCTATTCAGCTTCTAAGAATAAAAGTCTCAAAGCTGGTTGTAAGATGCACAGAGAGCTACTGGTTGTGTCTGTTCATTCGTGCGTCTTCTTCACTATCTTTCAGAAAATTAACTCTGAAATTTTAATCTAGTAATGCACAACTATATCCTCTGATCATTAAAGATAGTAATATAGATTATAATCTGCAACTTGCCAGCAGTTTATACTCCATAACTATACAAGAAGTAAAGTGATATTGCCTGTTACACTCTTGCAGTTATACTCAGCATCGTAAACATTTTAAAACATCTATGAATATTTAGTACTGTAACTTTCTTTATAGAAAAACATTCAACTACTTTTACTTTATACATGCTCTTCACATACTGAAGTAAGTTTGGAATGTACTAGCGTTTTAACCTCAATTCCAAGAAAAGTTTCTTTTTAAGATAATTGAAAATTTTCTTGTTTTGTGAAAATTAAAAGATAAATAAAAACTTAGAATAAGTATCAAGAATATTTTATACAATTTTCAGGTAAGCTAAATTACCGATACAATTTTACGTTATAATCTTTAGTTCAGATGTTATATTGGTGTTTATGCATCTAAATTGTATAAATATAAACAAAAAATAAAAATATCATATGATTGCAGTTTCTCAAGGATTCACCAGCTCTTAACACGCTCTATTCACAATAAACGCAAATGCAATTTATTTCTTTATGGACAAAAACCATAGAGTCGCGAATTTTATTTCAGACTAACTCGTGCCGACCTAATAAACTTCTAAGCGTTAATGTTATTACATCAGAAATCCATACTTCACAAGTTTTAATTTCCAGTAGTAAAAGTATTAAATATTTATTTTTTAATATTCAAATTATTCAATGTTATAAAATCCGTGTTGGAATATGCCTCTACTTTGACGCTCTTCGTACGCATGTTTGTAGGGGCTAAAGGTATCAAAGTAAAAGCTAACTCAATTTAATGTCGGCTTTTCCTTAGCAACTCTTAGAGGAACAAATTTCGAACTTTACTTGAAGTAGGGGCTAATCAGGGGCTCATAAGAACGTTACCATACCCTACTTTAGCACTCCGTGTTCTCCCAACGCGGACCCCATACTTTACTTCGCAGACGTCGTGAAAAGCACCTGTTTGACTGCTTTTGGCGCGTCACTTAAAATTTTCGAAATACAATGTGTTTTTTGCTCATTATAAATAATTGTATCGTAATTGAGGAGTTATATTCAATAAGGCGACAGGCGCTCGAAAACCTGTAAAAGTATTGTCCACCTCGTGATGTCATAGTCAAAAATTGAAAATCGAAATTCGAAAAAACCAAAAACATGGTTTTATAGCTCGTGAAAAATGAATGTTAGTTTCCCGTTACAGTAATTGTTCAATCGAGTTGATATTTTCCAAAAAGTTGCTCCATATACTAATGATCAACTTGTTCGCGGGAAGTTTACTGTAGCTCAAACTTCCTTGATCACTTTT
The DNA here is from genome assembly GCA_030998225.1 of Diplolepis rosae. NCBI lineage: Eukaryota > Metazoa > Arthropoda > Insecta > Hymenoptera > Diplolepididae > Diplolepis > Diplolepis rosae. The sequence continues at coordinate 4,340,023 of JAPYXD010000608.1, read as the reverse complement.
TCGGTCCGAAGCTCGAAAAACATGGTTTTTTCTTCGGATTAAAAAAAAAACCATTTAACAATGAACAAAAAAATTTTTGCAAGCACTGTCGCCTCCGCCAGAGATTCACGAGTAAAACGCAAAAAAAAAATGTCGCAATCCGTTAATTAATGAATTTTTCAAGGCGAGTGGATTGAAATAAAACATGGTTTCTATGCTTTAAAACCAACAAACTTTTTATTAATTTACTCGAAAATTTGCAACGTTATAAAAAAACTGTAAGGGGAAACTAACATTCATTTTTCACGAGCTATAAAACCATGTTTTTGGTTTTTTCGAATTTCGATTTTGAATTTTTGACTATGACATCACGAGGCGGACAATACTTTTACAGGTTTTCGAGCGCCTGTCGCCTTATTGAATATAACTCCTCAATTTGTGTATTTCGACCGTTTACAAAGCCGGTGAGACTGCGATTGTTTTATGTTATAATTTATGATAATTTAACCGAAAAGGGTTTAGGTATATTATAAAAATATTATAAATTTATATAAAATAAAATATAATTTGATAAGAAATCGAAATTTGAAGGAAGATATAAAACAAATGGAAAACTCAAAAAAATTCTGGTTAAAACAACCAAAACTTCCACTTGTTTTCTCCAGTAGCAAAAATAAAAGTTCCAATGCAAAATATAATTATAAAATTTAATCTAAACATATTTTCATTTTTATTTTAATCTCTTGATTTTGAAATATTAATATTTTAAATATTCTACATCATGAATTCAATGAGTATTAAATGCAAAATAATTATAGATATAAATTTTAATTTAAAAATTGAAAATAAAAAATTGTTCTCACACATTTTTAAAAATCTGTAAAACAAAAAGTTACTGGAGGAACGGGTCACAGATACGTCGCACTCGGGTCTGCATGTGATATTCATATTTGATACTTATGACTTATTATTAGGTTTTTTCAAAATATTCAAAACATCCCGATAGCCAAGAGGCTATAGGGAATTATAGGGTTAGAATTAAAATATGCGTAGAAGTAGGTTAAGCAGTTTAGGTAATGAGGTAACGTTCGATCTCCAGTGCGTATAAGTATTAAGAATATTAATTTCATTTAAATGTGCAATTATGTAAGTAACTGTCTACAAGTAAACATAAATCAATAATTTACAATATAATTATATATAATAAAACAGGTCTGCAAATAATGGGTTTGTATTTGTTGTTGGAAAACGAAAGGTCATTTCCGGGGTAATTTTTGACGTAGAATCCGAATCCGAAATCAGAATCAGCCTATCACGTCAGGATTTTGAGATATTTGAGGTTATGTATTTGAAAAATGGGGCTTTTCGCTACTTTTGAGGTTATGTTCAGTGCACAAGAATTTTTTTTTCGTTTTTTTCTCAAATGTCATCATTTAGCACTACTCTTTCCCTTCAAAATGAGCTATTGAACAGTCACGAGCGATTTTTTTCACAACGATACGGCCATATCAAGTTTTGAAATTTATCCGAACAACCTTATGAGCATTCACATTGACTCTTTGGTGCATACCATTCTGCATTCGGAAATTTATCTTGAAAATTTGTGCTTGCCGGTTTTGATGGTCTATGAATAAGAATTTACAGTCAGAAAATTGACATTTCCATTTCTAAGATGGCGGATCGAAATTTACGTAATTAAGTTAAATGTCAATTTTCTGACTGTAAATTCTTATTCATAGACCATCAAAACCGGCAAGCACAAATTTTCAAGATAAATTTCCGAATGCAGAATGGTATGCACCAAAGAGTCAATGTGAATGCTCATAAGGTTGTTCGGATAAATTTCAAAACTTGATATGGCCGTATCGTTGTGAAAAAAATCGCTCGTGACTGTTCAATAGCTCATTTTGAAGGGAAAGAGTAGTGCTAAATGATGACATTTGAGAAAAAAACGAAATTACGTAAATTTCGATCCGCCATCTTAGAAATGGAAATGTCAATTTTCTGACTGTAAATTCTTATTCACAGACCATCAAAACCCGCAAGCACAAATTTTTAAGATAAATTTTCGAATGCAGAATTTGAGAAAAAAAACCAAAAAAATTTCTTGCGCTCTGTACATAACCTTAAAAGTAGCGAAAAACCCCATTTTTCGAGCACATAACCTCAAATATCTCAAAATCCTGACGTGATAGGCTGATTCTGATTCCGGATTTGGATTCTACCGCAAAAATTACTCTGGAAACGACCCATAGCTTTTCAACAACAATACCTTGCAGACCTGTGTAATGTATCAAATAATTTTTTTCTTGTTGGCAATCAAATTATATTAAAAGTAGTTTAGAATATACACTTTGGAAGCGCTTAAAAATGTGTTCCATACTTGTTTCGTATTTCCTAGACATACGCTCGAAACACTCTGCTACGTCTTATATTCCTTAAAACGCAGTTTAGAACTGAGTCCCAGTGTGCCCAGATCGGACACGCCAACCATTCGCACACAATTACAGGCTGGGTCCGTGTGAATAAAGTAGGAGCTGTAAGTTTGGTTGCGCACGCAACCGACTTCTCTTCTGAATTCGAAAACTCGGAGATGCCCGAAAATCTTCGGGAAACTTCGGCTCTCTCCTTATTTCGTCTATATATAGCATATACGAAATAAAGTAATAGCAAGCGTTTCCTAACTTTCTGAGTTTCTGCGATTTCATTGATTCGATGTCTCGTGCATTTCGTCGTCTGCTCGCCCGGTGACTTCTGTTTACAAAATTTGACAGCTGACAAATTTTGTAAAAAGTCTTAAATAATGTTGATGACGTGACATACATTTTATGAATTTCAGGAAGTGTTAAATAATTGTTTCGAGTGTGTGACCAGCAAGGACTATTTATTTGATACTATTTGTTTGTAGAATTTAAATGCAGAATTTGAGGTTAGGTTCATAACCTGTTGTATTCAAGTAGTTTTATATTTTAACTTTCTTTGATTATGAATATTGTAAATTCAGATTGTTAATTAATTGTATTTTTATGTAAATTTTTAAAATAATAATCATTTTTAATTAATAAATTCTGTCATAATTAACTTTCTTATAATTCTATTTTCTGACAATATATAACTCTTTAATTCTTCCTTGCCTATACTATACCTTAGGTAATAAATTACAGATATTAAGATGTCACAAAAGCACAATATCAATCAGATAAATAAATAATACAATATATGATCTGAAAATGAAAGAGTTTTAAAATCGTTTGAACTCAAACTTTTTTTAATTTTCAAAGGCTTTCTTAAGGCTATAAGTTCTTTTTAAAAGTGATTAATTAAAAGCTCACAAGAAAATCATAAATGGATAAATTAAAAATAATGAGGTATTGAACAATATTTCTAATTTCAAATTGAATAAGTTGGGAATATTTAATTAAATAGATCTACAAATAATTATAATGGTTTCTCTTTACAAAAATTTTTATTTTAAACAATTCCAATTGTAAAATTTTCTCGAGTTTTAAGCGTTTTTAAACTAAATTTATATAATTTGAAGTAATTTTATTTATTTATCGAAAAAATTGAAATGGTTTTCGGACTTTAAAAAACTAGACAATTTATTCATGAAAATCATTTCAAATTGCAATTAATGAAATATTTCAAATGAAACAATTATTTTTTGTGCCGTCTTTTGAGCATATTGTTAGAATTTCGTTTTCTAACAATTTTACTGGGAATTCTTACATAAATCAGGATCACCTTTGGTAAGTATGCTTTATTTCACTCTCTAAACCAAATAAGTACACTCAGAAAAAAGATTTGATTGAATCAAAGAAAATGATTTGTTTGGACGACTTTTTTTGATTTAAAGAAATGATTTGTTTAAATGAAATAAAATTTGTTTAATTCAAACAAAATATCTTTAAACGAAATAAATATTTGTTTGAATCAAATTAATTTTTCTTCAAAACAAGGAAATTAATTCAATGATATATGGTCAAAGATATAAATGGTTTGATTGAAGGCATTAATTTATTTGATTCGAACAAATATTTATTTGGTCCAAAGATATTTTGTTTGAATCAAAAAAATTTTGTTTCATTAAGGTAGTTTTCATCCACGAAAATTAGACCTCAGTTCTATCCCGACCGTCGTCGCGATTAGGTGTGTCTCGTGAGTTTATTATTATTTACATTCCTGAAGACGTGGTACTAGAAGTGAACGAATCTTAGAGTTTTGAGTTTATTATAATATAGTGCAATAACCATCTGTGGGAGTGTTGCACCGGGGTGCAACCCCAAAGCAGAATGGCTAGCAAGCCAAGTGAATCCCAAAGTTCGTCTTTACCAAACAGTCCTTCCAACATGTACAGTTACGTAGCAGCTACAGTCAGAGACCAATTTCCAAAAAAAGATCAAGCCATAGTCATTGAATCGATATCGGACATTCCTATAGATGAGTATATTCAAGAAATCGGAAAACTAGTCAGCCCAAATAATATCAGATTTGTCTCTAGAGTCTCAGGTAATAGAGTTTGTATGTATTTAGACAGTAAACAAACTGTCGAAGACCTTACAAGCAAACATTCAAGTATCGTCATTAAAGACAACACACTGGAATTACGACCACTAATTACAAAATTCAAGCGACTCATTTTGTCTAACGTGTGTCCGATAATTCCTCACTATGTTCTGACCGATGAACTCCAGAAACGGAACATCAGAACAAACTTGTCCATGACCTTCATGAGGGCTGGGATGTCAAGCTCGGGGTATGCTCACATCCTCAGTTTCAGAAGACAAATTTATATCCATCCTGAAGACGAATCTAAGGTACCATAATCCCTCCCGATTAAATTTGAAGAAACTACCTATTGGATTTACCCCTCCACAGACACAATCAAATGCTTCACATGCAAACAAGTTGGCCACATCGCCAAACATTGTCATAGCAAACAAGAAAGGAATACAATTCCGATTGTTGAGTTGGAATCGAACACCACGAAAAAGCAAGACTCAAAAGATGCATTCCAAACTGAGAAACCAGATAAAGATAACTTTCCCGAGCTGCCACCCCCTAAATCTATCTCTAAAGACCGTACGAATACAGGACACAAACGCCAACACTCAGACACAGCTTCTACACTATCTTCTACCAGCACCAAAGAACCACTGAACAGCCAGAATATAAACAACACCGGGAACGAAGAAAATCGGACCATAATAGACAAGAAAGTTAAGAAAATAAGTAAAAAAGTAAAAACCGTCACACCTCACCAAGGAAAAACCACCGATGAACTTTTAGCCCCTCTGGAGAAAATCATTGGAGAAGCTAAGGAGAAGTATATTCTCGACTTTTTACAATATAAAAGCTTTTTTGATAATGCAACTGGTTCTAAAAATCCAGCTCTTATCGCCAAAGATTACTGCGAAAATTTAGAATGTCTTATCGATATGATGAATGACATGTACAGCCACCTCAACGATCGCAGTGCCAAGTCTAGACACACAAAAATTACCAAAAGAATAATAAAATCACCAAAAAACACGAAAGGCTCCTCTGACGAAGAGTCCGCTTCCTATTGCTCAGAAACAAACGAATCACCCTGAAAGTATAACAATAATTAGAATAATTCTAATAGATAAAAAGCCCAACCAAATCAAAACCAATTGTTCCCCAAAACCCTTCTTACAAAATGGATCTAAAAATAATTCAATGGAATCTGAACGGTTTTCATACACGTCAAGAATTTCTGTCACTCCTTATGATGGATTACAATCCATCCGTTGTTTGTTTACAAGAAACAAATTTCAAAGGTTCCTATTGCTCTAATCTAAAAAACTACTGCCCCGCCTTCAAAAACAGAGCTAACACTAATCATGCCAGTGGTGGCGTTGCAACATACATAAAAAAAGAAATTCACTTCGAAGAGGTCAAATTGAACACTAACATGGAAGTTGTGGCTGTTAAAATTCTATCAGACATAGAAGTATGTATATGCAATATATACATCCCCAACTGGCTCAGTTTTAACCTCCAAGATCTAAAAAACCTAATAAGCCAATTACCAAAACCATTTATAATAGTTGGCGATTTTAACAGCCACAACACACTTTGGGGATGTCGTCGTACTGATCCAAGAGGTAAAAATATCGACCAGATCTTAAACGACCCTGAAATAGTGCTTTTGAACAACACCCAGTCAACTCACTTCAACATTGCAAATGGCACCTTCAGCGCCATTGATCTATCACTAAGCAGTACATCTATTGGACATCGCTTAAACTGGAATGTGCTAGAAGATCTTTACAACAGCGATCACATCTCTATTACTTTTGAAATACCAAGCCTAAATCAAAACTATTACTACCCAGAACCAAGATGGAAAATCAACAAAGCCAATTGGACCAACTACCAAAACCACCTGGACGAAAACATAGACAAATTAACCGAATCCTCTGAAGATAACTGTAACCAGATAGACGACCTCGTCCAAAACTTCATTCACCTGATTACTGAAGCGGCTGATCTCAGCATTCCTAAAACTTCGACACAGAATCACTCTCACAAAGTACCCTGGTGGAATGATGAAATTGAGAAAGCCATCAAGGAGAAAAAACATGCATATAATGTGTATAAAAAACACAAAACAATAGAAAACCAAATTCAACTTAAAAAACTCAGAGCTCAAGCGCGCAGGAAATGCAAATCCAGTAAAAGAAACTCGTGGATAGAATACACGTCAGCCTTAAAACACAACACCCCTAGTGCCACTGTGTGGAAAAAAATCAACACAATCCAAGGTTCTTCAACTTCTCTAGTAATCAACGCGCTACTAAAAGAAGATAACACTATTATAACGGACCCTATAGAAATGGCGAACGAAGTTGCGTACTCCTTTGCAAAAAACGCTAGTGATACTAACTACAACTCGAAATTCCGTGAATTCAAAAACCGAAACAGCATCCAAAAAATGAACTCCAATTCAGATGAAAACTCCCCAATAAACCACTGTATTACTACTTCTGAAATCAAAGCCACCTTACAGCAGTGTAAGAACACAAGTCCTGGGCCAGATAAAATCCCTGATATACTACTCAAGAATCTCACAGATAACTCAGTAGCCTATCTCCAAAAAATTTACAACCTCATATGGAAATTTGGAGTCTTTCCTACCAGGTGGAGCGACTCTATAATAGTACCTATCCTAAAACCTGGGAAAGACAGGCGACAACCTACAAGCTACAGACCAATAGCGCTAACATGCACTATGTGCAAAATAATGGAGAAGATAGTAAGCAAAAGATTAAGATGGTACCTAGAAAAAGAAAAATTCTTCGACCCTAATCAGAGTGGTTTCAGACAGAACAGGAGCACTCTTGACCCTCTAATCAACCTAGAGACGAATATCTGTGATGCTTTTGTGAACGACCAACACCTCCTCACAGTTTGTCTAGACATAGAAAAAGCGTATGAAATGGTCTGGCGAAATCATATAATACAAGTGCTATCGAACAACAAAGTGAGGGGCTCAATGTTGGAATTCATAAAAAAATTTCTCCGACAAAGATACATACAAGTGCGAGTAAACGGGCAACTCTCAAAAAGGATAGAACTGGAAAACGGTGTTCCTCAGGGATCGGTACTCAGTGTCACGCTATTTTTAGTATCCTTCAATGATAACAGCTGCTTCAAATACCCAGTGAAAAGCAGCAAATTTGCAGATGACATAACGTTTTACTGCAAAGGAAAAGACCCCGAAATCACAGAGAAGCTAATTCAAGTAAGTCTTAATTCACTTTAAAAATGGTCAGATGTCACAGGTTACAAATTCTCAACAACAAATTCTATGTGTATACCCTTCGCTAAAACAAGATATCAGGACATAAACCCTACACTCTACCTCAATAGTCAAAAACTAAAAGTCGTTGACACGATCAAAATACTTGGATTATTATTCGACAAACACCTCACATGGAAACCCCACATTAAACAGCTCAAGGATAACTGTAAGCGCAGATTAAATATTTTAAAAACTCTATCAAAAAGAAACTGGGGAGCAGACCAAAAGCTTCTCATAAACACCTATAATGCACTAGTTCGATCCAAACTTGACTACGGCTCCATTATCTATGACGCCGCCAAGCCTCATGTCCTGAATGAACTATCCCCAATCCACAACGCAGGACTCAGATTGGCACTGGGAGCCTTCTGTACCAGCCCTGTGGATAGCATACTAAGCGAAGCAGGCCAACCCCCCTTGCATATTAGAAGGAAAAAACTAAGCTTGGTCACAGCGGCAAAACTAGCTTCCAGTCCTGAAAACCCTGCCTACGACTCCACCTTCCAAGGCAACTACCAAGACAAATACCAACAATGCCCTAAGAGCCCACGTCCCCTATACTTTAGAATTGGACAAGCATTGAGTGAAACTAACCTAGAAATATCCAAAATTGCTCTGAAAAGACCACATACATACCCTCCATGGAAAATCCCGCTACTTAAAACTATCTTGGATCTACAGGAACTACCGAACAACCAAACTAAACCTATTGAATACAAAGCTGCCATCGAGAACATCACACAAAACCTCCAAAATTACACCCATATTTACACCGACGGGTCAAAGTCGACAACAGGGGCCGGATGCAGTGTCGTCACTCTTGAAGCTAACCTACAGTTCAGACTACCTGAATCATATCCAATTTTCAGATGTGAAACTTATGCGATTCTAAAAGCAATACTATTTATTGAAGACTCAAACCGTACCAAATTTATCATCTTTTCGGATTCCCTCAGTGGCATTAAAGCCATTAATAATTTCAACAAATTTGACTACATAACCCAAGCAATTCAAGAGTCGACCTCAAGGTCAAACGATCAGGGAAAAGATATAATTCTATTTTGGATACCATCGTATATAGGAATTGAGGGAAACGAAAAAGCAGACGCTCTGTCAAAGTTAGCATGCTTACTCCCCGAACCCGAAGAAGCTGCAAAAACGGAACCTCGGGACTTACGCAAATTTTTCAACAGAAATACTGCAGAAATATGGAACAATGTATGGAAATCAGCTCCAGTTACAAAACCCCACGAAATAAAATCTAATGTCTTCGAAAAAAATAAAATCCTACTCGAAAACCGTAGAGATCAAGTTACACTGAATAGACTGAGAATTGGACATTCCCACTTGACCCACTACAATCTCATCTCAAAACTAGATCCAGCTAAATGCGATGTCTGCCAAGCAGCCCTATCTATCAAACATGTATTGATAGAATGCCCAGGATATGAACACCAGAGGAGAACCCACAACCTGCCAAACGAACTGAATAAGCTGCTCACCGAACCTCCAGTATTTCAAGAAGTTCTACTTTTCCTTCAGGACGTTAAGCTTAAGGACAAAATTTAGTACAACAATGAACAACCAAACATACAGTGAAATCCATGATAACTGTGTAAAGAAGTTATAAGCCCAGTCGTCGCTAATGACCTTGTAGTTGATGCGACTTTAAACCTCCATTAAAAAAAAAAAAAAAAAATTAGACCTCAGGCAAAAATAGATAAATAATTAAAAAAAAAATTTGTTAATGGCTGAAACCATTAAAAAAGCATTTTCCAAAACGAAATTTTTATAAAGAAATTGCTGAATTTGATAATAATTTATTTATTTTCGAAAATTGGAAATGTTTAAGTTGTGGGAAATCTTTTGTCTGAAAAAATGATTCATGATTTATTAAAATCGCATAATTTTTTAAAAATTGGTAAGAAGCAATAAGAAAAAAAGTTGGGTCAAAAATAAAATTTATTAATAAAATTATTTTTCTGTGTTTTAAATTTTTTTTGTGGAAAATAATCTTTTCTCTTTCAAAATAGTCCTTCAATAATAATATTGCTATTCTTGAAAGCAAATTTATCTATTTTTGCCTGAGATCTAATTTTCGTGGATGAAAACTACCTTAATGAAACAAAATTTTTTTGATTCAAACAAAATATCTTTTGACCAAATAAATATTTGTTCGAATCAAATAAATTTCTGCCTTCAATCAAACCATTTATATCTTTGACCATATACCATTGAATTAATTTATTTGTTTGAAAAAAAATTAATTTGATTCAAACAAATATTTATTTCGTTTAAAGATATTTTGTTTGAATTAAACAAATTTTATTTCATTTAAACAAATCATTTCTTTAAATCAAAAAAAGAGTCGTCCAAACAAATCATTTTCTTTGATTCAATCAAATCTTTTTTCTGAGTGCACTTATTTTGATTTAGAGAGTGAAATAAAGCGTACTTACCAAAGGTGATCCTGATTTATGTAAGCATTCCTAGTAAAATTGTTAGAAAAGGAAATTCTAACAATATCCTCAGTAATTGCAAATTGAAATGATTTTCATGAATACATTGTCTAGTTTTTTAAAGTACGAAGACCATTTCAATTTTTTCGATAAATAAATAAAATTACTTTAAATTATATAAATTTAGTTTAAAAACGCTTGAAAATCCAGGACATTTTACAATTGGAATTTTTTGCAATTAAAATTTTTTTAAAGAGAAACCATTATAATTATTTGTAGATCTTATTATTTAAATATTCCCAACTTATTCAATTTAAAATTGGAAATATTGCTAATTGAGCAATTTTCAATACCTCATTATTTTTAATTTGTCCACTTATAATTTTCTTGTAAGCTTTTAATTAATCACTTTTAAAAAGAACTTATATTCTTAAAAAAGGTTTTGAAAATTAAAAAAAATTTGAGTTCAAACGATTTTAAAACTCTTTCATTTTCAGATCATATATTGTATCATTAATTTATCTGATTGATATTGTGCTTTAGTGACATCTTAATATCTGTAATTTATTACCTAAGGTATAGTATAGGTAAGAAGGATTAAAGAGTTATATATTGTCAGAAAATAGAATTATAAGAAAGGTAATTATGACAGAATCTATTAAGTAATGTCACGTCCCGCGACATATTTGAATGTATATAATACACACAGGCTGGATTGAGTTAAGAAATCTATGAGAAAATCGATAAAGGGGAATAGGGAGTAGGGGAAGTAGGGAGCAGTATAGGGCCCCTTCTCCTCTAAGAAGATATGACTACGTCACGATTTTCACTGACCGTCAATTTGTATAAAAAAATATAGAAGAAGCCCACACCAAGAGCAAGCAGTCAGTAAATTCTTCGTCTAGTTCGACACTTAAATTTTCCTTCGGATTTATAACCGGTCTCGCGACAATAGTCCAGTGCGGCATTTCAATTTAACTTCGAAAATCTCTGAGTTTGAGATTAATTAAATTCTACCGGGACAATTTAAAATCAAAGTTCGGGAGTCGTAAAAGTCATCGTGGACTTGTATAGATCTTTGTAAAGATCTTCGAACAGTGTCATAAATTTGGATCACCGCCCTTTACGGAATATAACTGTGCGGCCTATAACTCCGTCTCTCTCACACACTTGGAATACACCTGTGGGGATCCAGTACTTACAACTCACCGCCGTGTGGATTAACCCTCAACATAAAGGTACCGAAACTCTCTCTCTCTATCTTTATTCTTTGTCTCTTTCTCACCCACGTACCAACCAGCCTGTGCCTACATTATATAAGAATTGTCTTAACGAATGTATATCCGGAAATTTTAACCAGTAAAATAAATTCAATTTGTATTATTTTCATAATCATTGTGTCTTTCATTGACTTATCCTCATCCCTAAGCGAGGATCATTCGATCCTAACTTAAAACGAGGAATCTTCGATCAAAGTAAGTATATTTGCGTACTTGTGACGTAACAGTAAAAACGATTTTTATTTTAAAAATTGACATAAAAATACAATTAATTAACAATCTGAATTTACAATATTCAAAATCAATTAAGTGAAATCAATGAAAGTTAAAATATAAAACCGTATAAAACTACTTGAATACAACGTATTAGGTTATGAACCTAACCTCAAATTCTGCATTTAAATTCTACAAACAGGTAGTATCAAATAAATAGTCCTTGCTGGCCACACACTCGAAACAATTATTTAACATTTCCTGAAATTCATAAAATTTATGTCACGTCATCAACATTATTTAAGAGTTTTTACAAAATTTTTTAGCTGTCAAATTTTGTAAACAGAAGTCGCCGGGCGAGCAGACGACGAGATGCACGATGCACGAGACATGGAATCGAAGAAATCGCAGAAACTCAGAAAGTTAGTGAACGCTTGCTTTTATTTTATTTGGTATAAGCTATATATAGACGAAATAAGGAGAGAGCCGAAGTTTCCCGAAGATTTTCGGGCATCTCCGAGTTTTCGAATTCAGAAGAGGAGAAGTCGGTTGCGCGCGCAACCAAACTTACAGCTCCTACTTTATTCAAACGGACCTAGCCTGTAATTGTGTGCGAATGGTTGGCGTATCCGATCTGGGCACACTGCTGAGTCCTAGTTTGCGTATGAATATGTTTTTGTATCGTCTTTTAACGTGTTTTCAATATTTACGAACCGTTCATAATACTTACATATGAACCTTTATAATAAGGGGGCTTTTAATATTCGATTGCTAAGAATTTTTTGGTCTCAGTCCAAAATTACTAAGATTGTTGCTCATATTTTTCTACTCGATTTTTCTCCATGCAGACATAGATTTGTCAGATATCATAACCAAACGCTTCTGAAACTTAAAATACATTCGACGTTCAGAATAAGGAAACTCGGGTTAGGAGCTTCCTAGAATTAGTTTGATGATGGTGCGGTACGAGGGGTGGAAAGAGCGGCGACGTAAACATCTTGAAGTCGTTAAGTGCCTTAAGAAGAAAAGGTAACAGAGCCATTTTGTCGTATTCGATTTAACTCTCTCCCATGACTGATATAATTTCTACAGCCCTAATTGTTTTGACCTGAGGATTACCAGAGTTTGAGGAGGCAACACCCGAAACGGTTTCTATTCTGAACGTCTAGTGTAGTATAAAATAATAAATGGAGATTTAGTAGTTTTTATGATCAAAGAAACTCTATGAATCATTGAAAATAGTTATTATAAGTTGCTCTTAAAATAAATAGCGCGCTTGGTAAAAATTTTGTGAAGGGAACTCGCTAACATCAAAATGGCAGATGTTAAATTTCTAGAGGTACGGTACTAAAAAAAAGACCAGTTACGACAACTGGAATTCCGGCTAGGCTATACTTAACGTTATTTTCTGGTTAAAATAACTGGAAATTCAGGTTATTTTTACCAGATTTTTTAGAAATTAATAGAAAAACTGTTTGAAATAACCAGAAAATAATATTAAATATGGCCTAACCAGAATTCCGGTTGTTTCAACTGGACATTTTTTTGTGTGTAAAAATTAATCGGGTAAAAACTATTTTTATGGATGCTGCAAAAAATTACAACCTGCTTAGATAACTCTAATTAGCGTCTGATATTTTAAGCATTAAACATATAGTCAAGCTTGGCTAACTTACCTATCAGAGCACGTCTACTAACAGGGACTCTAGACAGGGCACCTGTAAGATCCTAAATAAATTTCTACACGGGTTTCCTTTAAAATATTTTCATAGCACATATGGATACATTCTTGAGCTAAGATTTTAACAATGGTTTTTAACGGTAGATTTCTCTTCTGAATTTCAATTTCTTTATCTTTTAATTTTTCCTTTAACCCTCTGACGTCAATTCATACTTCTAGCCTTCAAAAAATTTTGTTTCTTCTTAAAATCTTTAAGAAATGTGCCAAAATGATGATACAAAGCTTCATACGAAAGCTTGGATATGGATAAATATGAGAAAAACGATGTTCTCTATAGTGGACAAACAGAGTGAACGGTCTCATACGATTTTTCAATTTTATTAATCACTAAATTACAGTACAAATCTACATAACATAAAAAACAGACTCACTGTTTTAGAAGCTTTTGAATAACATAATTCTAAGGCGGAAAATTGAAATAACAATCTTTTCATAAAAAAATATCCTTATCTAACAGCTTCAAAAACAGGGCGAACTTTCCAAAATCGATCCTTAGTATTGTAATTATCATTTTTAGTAAAATGAATCGAAGTTCTTGGTTGATAGAATCGATCCAGATCCATCCCGAGTCGAACTATTGATTCTCTTTTGCTTCTCTTGATACTCTCTTGATTCTCTTTTGCTTCTCTTTATACTCTCTTGATTCTCTTTTGCTTCTCTTGATACTCTTTTGATTTAAATATTTAAACAACATTTAAAGGGCTACGGCGCGATTACCAAGGCGATTCAGTAGCGCTGGAATCGTCGGAGAGAGCAGACGTGAGTCATAATGCGTTCTGTGTACGCGAAACGTTTTGAAGCGGTCTTCTTGTGTACCCTTCCAAAGGGACCACTTATGTCCTATACAGCCGCTGCTAAATACATCAAAAAGTCCAAATCGTTCGTGAAGAAGTGGGTTGAGCGTTATAAAGCCAATAAAAAACACCCCGTGTAGGTCCATTTTTGGGGATGCTTAAATTCTGACAGCGCGGTTTTGGGTGTTTAGAGCTCTTCACCGAGAACTTGAATGCTCAGAAAATGCTCCAAATATATGAACGTGGTCTTCTAAGGTCTGCTACAAAGATGTTTGGAGCTGATACGGCCGATTGGCTCTTACAAGAAAATAACGACCCGAAACATCGAAGCCGTCTCTGCACCGCCTGGAAAACAGAAAAGGGCATCACAAATTTGGACTGGCCATCACAGTCCCCCGATGCGAATCCAATCGAAAATGTCTGGAGTGTTTTAAAGAGGAAGCTTGCGGGAAAACGTGTGTTCACCCTGAAACAGCTCCCGCAAAAAATCAGGAAAATATGGCAAGAATTACCAACGGACTACGCTGCAAAAATAAGTGGAAAGCATGCCGAAAAGGTGCCAGGCCATTCTGGACAACGATGGGGACTGGACTATCTATTAGATAGTAACGCCGTAGTCCTTTGAGAATACTTTTATTTAAAAAAACAAAACGTTTTAAAATCTCTGATAGTTTTCAAAAAATCGAGGACTCGCTCTTGTTGAACCCTTTTCATTCTAGTACTTGAGGGTATGTGATGCGTAATGACGTCACAAATGACCAACCATTTTATATTATTTATATTCATCGGGTTGATTAGGACAGAAATGTAAATATAATCATGAAATTGTACGCAACAATGAGGAATCCATTAAAAAATCAATCTCCGGTACCATTTGGATTTTTATATTTCGAAAAATAAAATTTTTCAAAATTAATGTTTTCAAAACAATATTCGACATGTACCAGACATTGATACTTTGATACATTCCTTATTATTTTCCAAAAGTCTGCTACTATATTTTCGTTTCTCTCTTAATCAACACGATAAATATAAATAATAATAAACCGTTGCTAATTCCTGACGTCATTAGGAATTATATACTTTTAGAAATGGAGAATCATAGAGGAGGTGGTAAGGAGAATCTTCGTTGCTACTCTTCAAGATCCTCCAAGGTGCAGAAACGGAAATATCTGCAGGAGAAAAGCACCAACAGAAGATCAAAATTGCATTTATTTAAACAGCTAATATGCCTCTTTTGATTCTCTCAAGTCCTCGAAAATGGAGCATCTTAGAGAATCAATAGTTCGACTCGGGATAGTTTGGTTTATTATAGGTACTGATGCGTGTGAATCCCAATACATTTCAATTCATGGTAATTTATATATTCCGATAATTATTTGTATATCCAAAAATTGCGTCAATTCATGTACATTAGTATCATTTTTTCGCTTTAAGTCGTTTGCTCTGACGCATCTATTAGAATAAAATTGAAAATTTGTATGAATGCGATCACTACGCTTGTCCACCATAGAGGACATGTTTAGGATAGAGTATATGATAATAAGTAAACAATTTCTCTGGTGAAATTAAATAAAAGTTTAGTCATTTTAACCGGAAATTTGTTAACCAATTAGCTTTAGTAAATTTAACCAAATCTTTTTTCTCAGTGCATGTATGTAAAAATGTAGCAATCTATGGACGAATTAATTGGGATCGTGTAGGGCCATTGGAGGGTAACCTTGCTAGATCCTACCGAGAAGATCTGACAAGCGCCGTGCAAGACGAATGAACCGAGGCTCACAGATTGACTACTTAGCACGCGAAGAAAACACTATTTAGAGAAACTTTAATCGATTGAGTTAAGGAAAAAGGGAACATAAGGGCATTTGAACAAGTTTTTACCTACAATTGAGTAAAATAAATTCTGTTAATCTCTAGTTGATATTGACGTTTTCTAACAAAAAAAGAAGGAGAATTTTGTACAGTCCCATCAGAACTAATTGAACCAATAGTACAAATTTAACTTACAGTTGACTGAAACGTAAACTACAATAGAGCACAGTATGGTAAAAAACTATTGAAGAACCTACTCAAAAATACATCAATGTATCACCGACGTATGCCCGAATGTTTTCATACATAATCACATGGGACATCTATCACTTGCATATACATAATGGCACACATACACCGTGTTTACATAAGTACCTTATTAGAAACTACAACTATACTAATGCAATGCATACATAAACCTAACACTATTGCTTATAATGATACACCGCTATATGTTTGGAAATCGCTACTTCACGCTAAGACTAAAGGTTTGAACTGTCCTTATATACTAACTGGGATGATATATCACCGCTTGTGCAAAAGTGCCGGCTTGAATATTGTAGGGCCCCGAAATCTGCCAGAAAGAATCAAAAATGTAAAGGGCACCAAGGAAATGTATGAAAATTAACGTTTGGGACATAATTTCTTCTGATGAAAAATAAAATAGATTATTTTTAAAATAAATTTAAACATCTATTATTATTAGGATGCTAGGTTAAATTGCTAAAATTATATTTATAGTGAAAATAATGCAGAATTTCCTTTTGCCTTAACACTTTAAAACACTTTCAATGATAAATCTTATAACGATCATAACACCAATAATGGCAAAGCGAAAACGTACTGCGAAAACAAACCCGGCGTATTTTGAAAAAATTAAATTATATTTTATAAATATTTCATTTTCTATCTATAATTTTGTTAATTTTCATAAATTGCATGAAAATGTAAATATTTTCACCAATTTTTATTATTTATTCCATATCCTAGTACATTATCAAAAATAATAAAAATATAAATCTTGTTAATATATGTTAAAAAAGTATCCTATTGACATTGAAGCCGAAATACTTGTAAGTATAATCTTTTTTCAACATAATTAACACAATTAAAGAAAAAAAACTATGTTTTGTAACTTTTTTTGAAAAAAAATACTGCCTGACAAAAGTGCCTCATTTCTGGAGAACAGCCCATATAAAGATACGTTAATATTTAAAGGCAGAAAGAATTAATAAAAACGGTGAACACTGTGAATTTGGTAGTCAATGATATTAAAAGACACCTTGTAATTTGAACAAAGTGAACACATCATCAATTAAAGTCATTCTGACGTTGTCTCTAGGAAAGTCAAAATTGTAAAAGTTTTAACTCATCAGACATCATTCTTTTTAGCATGAGTATGCACCGATGCACATGCGTTCGTGGCAGCGCTAACGCGTGCACTGACATCCACAAATTAACTTGGACAGCTACGTCTTAATTTAGGATACGCTAACACGACCTGAAGCTCATGAACACATGTCTGTGTGCCTGGGTGTGAGGAAGCCACGAGAGATGCCTGTCATCGCTTTTGAGGTCAGGCGAAGTTCAAAGTGTCCACGATTAAGCTAAATGCTTCTTTCTTATTGATCATTTCACTCAGAAATTACCAAACTTTTCGCATAGATCAAGGGAGGAGCCAAATACTCTCACACGCTGTACTTGAGTTGTTTAATTACTTTTTGTTTCTCGCACTGGTACTCGCATTCTCACTCCTTCATTTATATCTTTCTCGTTACGATCACAATTATTCTCCACGAATTTCCCTTTCAGTCCTTTTTCGCTTTTTCTCATTACAAAATCCAGTTTCTTTAGGAATGGAGAAAAATGTTCTATTGTAGAATATAAATTCCGTCATTTTTATGACTTTTCAAAATTAATATGTAGTAATTATTTCACTGTTCTGAAATCAGATTTCAAATTATAAAAATTTTTTATTTTGGACCTAAGATATTACTTAACTATTCCCTCTCTGGAACGTGATCGATTAATTCATAGTTGTATGTTTTAATTCGATTAATTCGTTTTATCCGAATACCGCTAACTTCTTTTAAATAAAGATATGAGAAGACTTTTCTGTGTGCCCAAAGCGCAGATTACTTTTATTCGTTCCTGTCTGAATAGATATACAAGTAGCTGGAGGAACAGTCTTGCGACTCACGGTTTACTCAACTCTCGATCGAAGCGTAGAGTAGAATAAACGGAAAGCACTACTATTTCTGTAATTAAATAGAGGATTTGTTTTTTATAATTATACTGCGAGTAATAATATATATTTTTAGAAATATTTAATGCACGCTTTCATATTTCACCCTACACTTCTGAATTTTACTCAACTTCGATTCATTCTTGAACATTTGATACATCACAAATAATTACAGTGATACTAAATAATTTTTAACTTGTCCATATGTACCAACTTTGATCGAAAGTTGAGTCAAGTTACTCCAACTATTTTTCTCTGTGTCTTTCTTTACTTTATTTTAATGCTCCCATTTTTGTCTGAAAATGACGTATTCATACTCGAGCTTTAAACTGGAAAATATTCTAGCCACCTACGAAAAGCTACTACGTTTATACACATGTACTTAAGGCTGGGTCGTCAACTGCTCGTTTTATTTCCCAGAAATTTTGTTGTCACAGACTGGAGGAAGGGGAGCTTAAAAATTAGAGAAAAAAGGGAGCAGTTCATTTTTAAGGATGCGGTCTCGTGCCAAACGTTGAAATTCAAATGGAAACATCTGTGATGCATGCAACAAAAAACAGAAAAATGCGTTCGCAGTGTCATTTGTATTGCCTCTTAAGAACCAAGCAATTCCTGGATTTGGATAAAAATATGATGTTGTCATTTATATTTATTAGGGTGACAGTGACAAATTTTTGTATTTATTTCCATTGGAAATAAAACCTCTTTGATGTATACTCGTTTCATTGAAAGGTAATTTTGTCTCAATTTTTTTGATGTAGAGAATAGTAAGGGTAGAAAATTAACAATCGTGTTTTCGAGTGTGTTTACGAGCAATTCCGTTACGCGTGGCTGAGTAAAAGCTGGAATTACGTTTTGCCCACGCGCTTCGCAGCCTAATCGATTAACGGTTGTCTACGTGGGGCAAGGGGCAAGGAGCCGGGGATCGTTCGTTGAACAGAGCGACCAAAACACTTGTTTTGGCATCTGGGAAGGGCGTTGCGCGGGTGTAAGTCGTCGAGCACATGATTTCAAAGTACAATATTTCAAGAAGGGTTTGCGGCCATGTTTCTCGATGACAGCAGTATAATTTACGAGGTATGATATTAGCACTCGTCGAGTTTAAACTCTTCCTCCAGCCCTCTTTCTTCCACCTCGCATTATGGACATGTATATAGCAGTTACCTACTCATATATATCTGTCAATGCGAGAACAACGATCGCGCGAATCGCTCTCTTAACTTTACCAAAATTTCACCCAGACATCCTGACTTCCTCTGAATGAAAACAGTGCTTGGGTGCGCTAGTACAGAGACAATTACAATTACAATTACAGTTACATTACAATTTTGAAGATGCATTTTAATTTTTACATAAAAGTGATTTTAAGATTCTTTTGTGAAGTTTACAACAATAAGTCAATAATAAAAATAGTATATTGTAGAATACGAACATCTTATACCAACAATATGTATACATATAGTACTTACACGGTAGGAAATTTAAAATTGCGTGCATGAATACTAGCCATGTCAAAAAAATAGGCTGCGTGCCAACAATGTACATTGAAAAAGCGTAACCCATATTGTCACAATTGTTCAGCCGACGTAAGGAACAAAAATAGGGCTTAAGGAGGTTCTATCGTAAAACGAATTAACGGTCAGAAAAGGATGAAACTTGAAACATAGTTATTTAAATGCATAAAAATGAATCAGTCAAATTTTCAAGACTCCAGGGTACCTGTGAGCTAAGATATTTTAATAAATATTTTCCGTCATTTAACATGTGCTCTTATGGACAACTACCTTTTCATTGTATTCAATTATGAAATCTTTTATAATAGTGAGAAAAATATCTAAAAAACATTATTAGCTTACAATATTGTTAGAAGGGTACTTGTGAATCAATGAAAATGGAAATAAATGTTACTAAAATCATGATATTGAGTGATAATGTAGTAGATATGGCAACACCGCAGCCGAGTATACGTTGGTAGGTTATGGCGTGCTATTCAAAAAGAAACATTGAGCCTACATACACGTTTGCCCTGCCATAGTATTCACATCTGAATGCCTTATATTTATAATCTAGTTGAATAAAATGCCTCTTATGATGTCAAATTTAGAAGGGACACTAAAAAAAGCGAGGTGGTGTTGCCATATCAACTACACTGAAAAAACAGTATAGCTAAGAGAACTATATTTTGGTCCTCAGAACCAGAAAATATTGCTATCAGAACAATACTACGGTATGGTCCTCAGAACTATACGAGTATAGGTGAGACAGCTATACAAGTTCGTTGATATGACAATACCATGTATAGCGATCGTAAACAAAATATTATGCCATCGTATCGCTCTTGTGAATTTTTGCGTGCATGCGAAGCAATGTATAGGTCGCGCGGCGAACCAGTATAGTTGTCTCACCTATACCGCATGGGTCGAGACACTATATAGTATACCGGTATATGTCGAACAGCTATACTGTTTTTTCCGTGTACCTCGTGAGTCAACTGCACGAAATGTTTTGTTCTGACTAGCTATGTACCGATCGAACCTCCTTAAGGAACGAAAACAGATACAATATGAAAACGCCAGCCGAAAATGGACGTCCTTACTACCGTTCTACAGGGACTTGAAGTACTTTTTAGTGCGTGTTTTATAAAATAAATATTTATCGAAAACAAAGTATTTTAGGTGGAATTGTCATTGTACGGTATAGGAGTTTCGGCGTGTTTTACTCATTAATTTTTCCTTACAACCAGAAATTTTGCAAATTTTGTTTTTTGAGCGTCTAAGAAGAAAATAATTCCTTCAAGAGTTGTAATTCAATTTAAAAAAATTCATCTTTTACGGCCAATACAGTTGTATATACAGTTTCGGTATTGCGTATTTACGGACTACTCTACGGGAAGGTTGCAGTTGCAATTCAATAATACGTAAGTACACTAAACGTTCAGAATAGAGACCGTTTCGGGTGTTGCCTCCTCAAACTCTAGTAATCCTCAGGTCAAAACAATCAGGGCTGTAGGAATTATGTCAGTCATGGGAGAGAGTTAAATCGAACACGACGAAGTGGCGCTGCCACCTTTTCTTCTTTCGGGACTTTACGACTTCAAGTTGTTTACGTCACCGCTCTTTCGATCCCTAGCACTGTACCACACCATCATCAAACTCAACCCCATCCGACTCCCCGGTTTTGAGCACCGAATCCATTGTCGCTTAATCATTCTACTTGAACTAATCAAACAGATGGCGCCACATCTGATGGGGCCGACTTTTACATTGCGGCTTACAAGAAAAATGTTTAAATAATTTAAAAACTAATGATTCTGATCATTAAAAATCATGATTTTTTTTCATGACTACTTTAATATGTAACAAATATTTTAAAAATACAAATTGTTGTGGAAAACATTGCGGTTTATAGAGAAAATTATTAAATAATTAGAAATACCATGATTTTGATTATTAAAAATCAGGACCAACGTGGCAGTACTTTCGAAAGAGGATTTCAATTTGAATTACTCAAGCAGCAAATAAAAATTTTAATCAGGTTAAAAAATGGTCCAACAAGAAAAATCTAACAATATATTCAATATTCATATTCTGGACTTACATTGACCCTTAATTAATAATTGAAGATATATGTTGATGTTGGTAATTGGCTTTAGGGTCCAAGGTTGATAAAAACTCAGAGTTTTACATAATCAGACGTTTCGGCTCTGATCGGAGCCCTCATCAGTGATTTATTCAAATCTAAAAATACAGAAAAAGGTTTTGCTAACATAGGATATTTTGTATAAAAAATTTTTTGTAAAAATTTAACAAGTAATTATCATTATGTTTTTACATGTAGGTAAATAAATTTTGATATTACTTTGAGGTAAATATTTCATTCACATAACCTAACAAATGAAATATTTACCTCAAAGTAATATCAAAATTTATTTACCTACATGTAAAAACATAATGATAATTACTTGTTAAATTTTTACAAAAAATTTTTTATACAAAATATCCTATGTTAGCAAAACCTTTTTCTGTATTTTTAGATTTGAATAAATCACTGATGAGGGCTCCGATCAGAGCCGAAACGTCTGATTATGTAAAACTCTGAGTTTTTATCAACCTTGGACCCTAAAGCCAATTACCAACATCAACATATATCTTCAATATATTCAATATTGACTTTCTCTGGATTAAATTTAAATATTATTATTAAATTTAAATTGAAGGTGCTGGACAAGAATTCTGCCTTAAAAAATTCAAACCTCTCATTTTTCTCACCAAAAATTAGGTTTACATATTTTTTTGCAACATATATAGCACTACTCCTTTTTTAATTCTACGTGATGGTTACTCAGCAAACAATATTTTATTACTTTTTGGGTAAAATGAAAAATTCGAATCCCGTTTTTTTAGTATGTAATCTTGCCTCGGAATTATCTTTTCTTATTGTTCAATTGTTTTTCGATCATTTGGAATCATAACCACTTTTACAGAAGGTCACTACGCTCTTTTTACCCATAGTATATCACTTTTTATGAATTCATTTATTCACAAAAAGTACACTCAATGTGACCATTAACATTAAACAGAAAAAAAACTCCTAAATAATAAAATATTTCATTTTAAAAATATTTCCCATAAGCTGGAATCCATACGTGAGAGTGGGTTAATGTGAAATGTATATCTACATTATGTCAAAATAGTACCGGGAATTGGTCAATAAAACAAACTATTTATTATTCAGACAAATTTATTTTACCCCCTTCAAAGTAGACCCCTCCCAAAATAATACACTTATGCCAACGAATAATCCAATTATCAAAACATTTTTAAACGCATTTTCCGGGATCAACTTCTGTTCTCGGCGCGAATTCTCTTTTATGTCTTCTATCGACTGAAATCGGGTGCCTCGAAGTGGTAATTTGAGTTTTGGAAAGAGAAAAAAGTCAGCCGGAGCCAAATCAGGTGAACACGGTGGTTGTTCGATGATATTCATTAAGTTTTTGGCCAGAAATTCGTTCACAATGATAGCCTTGTGAGATGGTCTTTCGGAACTAGTCGAGAAGCAACGCGTTTCATTTCCAAACAATCGTTTAAAATGGTACGAATTGATTCGCCAGACACAGAAAGTTCAGCGGCTATCTCTCTTAAAATTAAATGACGATTTCCAGTCACCATTTCCTTCACTTTAGCGATCTTAACTTTATTTGAAGACTTTGATGTCCGACCAGTGAGAGGCAAATCTTCCACCACATCTCGACCGCTTTTAAATGCTCTGCACCACTCATATGTACGTGTTTTTGATAACGTCGATTCACCGTAAGCCTTCTGTAAAATTTTCAGCGATTCCGCACACGAAATTCCATTTGCAATGCAAAATTTGAGACAAATTCTTTGTTCGATATTCTTATCGTTTGTAAAAATCGCGAAATACACTTGAGATAAACTGACAACATCGAGCACTGTGAACAAACTAAATACTTTTTTGAAAGAATCTATTTAATTAAATAGGTACTGAGATGCACGAAAAATGTTTATTTTCAATCTAAGATATAGTGTATCTTTAATCTAAGATAGATATAACGGAAGCTGTTTATGTGCACTCTAAAAACAAGTGTGTTACTTCTACACGTGAATCACGATAGTAACTTTTTAGGCATTTGAAGTGTGTATTTTCAATACACATTACAAACGAAACGTTTAATTTTCAAACACTTTAACGTTTTGTACCCGAAAAATTGAGTTGCCAATGTTTAGTAAGTACACACTTCGCTCAATTACATACTTGACAACGTGTGTAGTGTGTAAAAATGACACATTTCATTACACACTTGTTTTCAGAGTGTTCGCATTGCATATGTAACACATTCTAAAACTCAACAAAATCAATAATAATCGACTTCACCTGGAAAAAGTAATAATATAAATTTAGCTCGCGTCCGTGATGATTACAAAGCATGAACCCAGGAATGTTTCCATCAAATTTTTATCTAATTACACTGAGAAAAAAGCCTGGGCACAGTGACAAGATCTATGTAATTGTAATTGTCCTTAATTACTATTTGTGATTGAATTTAAACAAATGTTGACCCGTTAGTGTACGTACAAGAAGTGGTGTCCGGGACTAAGTAATGTAGTCACAGCGACTATGTAATGTAGTCACAGCCAGATTTGTAATTTTACAATATCAACTATAAGGTGCAGAGAGTTATCGTCGGTACGATTTCTTTCTACACACATTACCAATTCCAAAGAGGCCAGAACTCAACGTCGACAGGCTATTTTGGATGAAAATGAGTATTATGAAGCAACAGATCGCATAATGTATGGTGCAGACATCGCTGATTAAGCGCACCTACCTGGCTTAAAAAAGTTCTACTGATACGCGAAAGATTGACACAGTCTAATAATAGGGGAAGAAATTAGAAATAAAGACCTAAAAAAGTTAAAAATTGCTATTTCCCCTCAAGCACATCCACTTGGACTGAAATTCTGGGATATTTTGAATATCTCTAGTGATGCCCGAAAGATTTCCACCTTGAAAAAATAGTGGATGAAATTAGAAAAACCGCCCATATCGAAATAGAAAAATTATTTTCATATTGAGTCTCGTATGTATATAACAAGGCATTATATTTTTTTCGAATTATTTGAAGTGTGATATACTTATACTCATGCCTAGATCATATTGACATTTGGTTTATAGACAGGATATTACAGGTTGATTATTTAAAATGAATATTTTTGAATGCAAAATTGAGTAACAGATGATGCAATCCCTGTTACAATCTTTCAGTCTTTGCGCCGTCCTTGGCAATCTCTCCGAAAATCTCTCGCTGTCACGCTCTATTGCCTCTTTGTCGTTTCAAACCGAATTTTTAAACTTTTGCACATGCCTTCGTTGTAACTTCATGGAAAGTTGTTAAACGAGTAAAAGTGGTCGGATTTTCGACATAACATAAATCGGCAGCACATAATTCGCTCATAATTCCAGTATAATGCATCATGTGCTGTGAGAAATAGTTTCTTGGAATTGCATTTGGTAGTTATGGCTTCATGTAAAACAGTTCGAATTCAATTTTCGCAGCATAAATTACAACAATAAATAAGCACTATTTCTATTTCGCAGATATGAATGTCTAGTTTAAGCATATTTATTTAATTCAGTATATACATGAGATTCCCAGTAACATGAAGTTTTAAAAACTTTTCACAGACTTATAATAAAATATATTCTTTATTGATATTAAGTGCTGCATTTGCTTAATAGTGTTTCTACACTGAGGGGTTATTCCCATACCCGCTTAACCTCGGACAAATGTAGCTGGACAAAAGTTAGCTAAATATGACATGAAGTTCGTCGATTGAAAATTGAATTTATTCCGAATCAGTGCTGCCAGGCACGAGTATCGGGCTGTACAATTTTAATATACAACGTATGCCGTATTCACGATTCAACGATTACAATTTTAAATTATAATATGCGTTGTGAAGTTATATTTTCAGTTCTGCCAACTTGGCGACGTGGATATTAATCCGTTCATCAGTATAGTTAGAGTCGGATGAATCACTCATACTTTGACTGTAGCAGTTGGACCTACGTGTGGACAACCCCCTCAGTGTAGAAACACTATAAACCCTTTTGCCAGAGAAGATTACCTATAACAGAATTTTTATTCATTTTGTTATTTCAGCTTAGGGTCTCTTTTTATTTTCATATTAAAAATTATGAACGGCAGATATAAAAAAAACGTAAAAAGTAAGACAAACGTTTCGGCCACACATGTGGGCCCTCTTCAGTGCCATAAATTACAAGATTAATTCAAAATGTTTTAAAAACCAACTTGAGATATGTGGCTTTGCTGACTGAAATTTTTTTTAAAAAAGCTATCCTGAGAGGTTCTTTTCCTCATTAAAGAAGACAATTGTCCTATACCTAATTAAGAAATTTGAGACAGCTGTAGTGATCTCTACGAGTGGAGGGAAGCGTGTATTTTAAAAGGAAATTTTTTGGTATATCGGCTTAACGGAAAATCCATTTTAGATTGAATTTGCAAGCAGGGCTTTACAGAAATATAAATCATTATCATATCTATATATTTTAATTTGCTCAATAATGTTTGAGTAAAATGGCACTTGCATTACCTATAACATTGTGTATTAGCATTTTTAGCCAACCAGCCGAAATTCTTTTACAGTAGGGGGATCGAATCACGAAAGAACCTTTCACTTCCTCTTCGACGATCGTTCAGATCCCCTTTTGGTCGTGTAGAGGTAGTAACAGATAGCCGGAGAACGCGACACGAACTTTATTGATTTGAAGACAGACGGCAGAGATATTGAAAGGCTGTACGAATTCGCGATCAATTTACATAACCTAACTCAATTCGATTCCAATCTTCCGCTCGATTCGTACGTAGAATACATATCGATCTACGTGTAAGGAATGTGCGGAAATTCAAGCACTATTACACAAAGCTTGACGATTTTTCGAGGGAATAGAATGGGTGAGTGCAAGCAGAAACTCACGATAAATAAACCCAGTTATAATTGGATTCACAACGTGCATCACTCGGATGAGTAATTCCCTTTTCTCCCTTTTAATAACCTATACGCGAGAAAATTCTTTGAAGAAAATAACTTTTGCAAAATGCAATATTCATTCTGTTGATTAGATTCTCCGAATTTCCAATCATTATCAAAGTTTGCACAAAACATTCTTTCAAACATATTTACAGTTATTCCCGTGTAGGTAAATTGTGTGGCAGTTCGAAGTCACAATAGAGCCATATCAAGACAGTCTAATTTAAGATGGTCTGATCAGTTTTCAATCTGAATCTGATGAGAACAGCGTGATTTGAAAATTATCCAAGTGTTTCTAAACAGTCTGATACGTTCCCGATGTGAATCGAATCAGACAAGCATTATTAAAGATTAATTATTCGATTATACATATTAAAATAATTTATTAAAAACAGCCAAAAATTAATTTGCTCAACGTCTATATAGAATTTTATTATATTTCTACGTATTTTTTCAATAATATAGAAAAAATTTAATTGATTGACTCTTTTATTTTATAATTGTAAATATAGTTTCAATATCCTTCTATTTAGGAATAATAGAGTCTACTATGTACACGGAGAAAAATGGAGTGTCAAACTTTGAGTGGCAAAATTTAGGTATGTCAGTTTTATATTGCAGATAGTACCACGTATTATCTATCATTTTTTCTTGATAGTCAGGGAGACCATAATTTTATAGTCTGTTTGAATATCGATAGAATGTCAGGTTTACATTCTGAAATAGTTAACCTGTCAACACTTACACTCCGAGATAATCGAGCTGACGCTCCTGAGATACTCAGGTTTACATTCCAGGATTCTCATACACTCTCTTTGACACTCCAGATGTTCAAATTGATAGTTCATTTTTTTCCGTGTATAAGAAATGTATACACTCAGAAAAATGTCTGGTTAAAACAACCAGAATTCCGGTTATTTCAACCGGAAAAAAATGTTACGGAGAGCCGTGCTAGTAATTCCTGTTAAAAATGTTAGAAATTCTAGTGAACACTTTTCGGTTGCTTTGAACTTTTATTCCAGTTAATGTAATAACATTTTCTGTTTGATATGAATGTGATTTTTGTAGTGAAAAATTTGTCGTTACATTCATGGTTATATTCGGTATATTTACTAAAATTCCCCGGTTGAATGCTAACATAACCTTAAAAATAAATAATGATTTAAACACGTGAGAATTATATTTTTCAAAATGAAAAATTATATATTTATTGTTGAATAGTTTCATTTTGTTTATGTTACTATTAAAAATCTACAAATTACTTTACCTTTGAATTCTCCCTCTAAGTTATTTAACTTCTACTCATTTAATACCTTGTACACTTCATTCTCAATTTCTTTGAAATTTTGTAAAAATAATTCGACACAAGACGCGAGATCTTTAAGATTCCTTTGGACTGTAACTTGTTTTCGTTTTCACTTGTTTTTCAAAAGGCCTAATAAACAACATAACTAACGGGAAACCGGTATCAATATGTATACAAGCCTAGGCATTTTGACTCTTGAGGGCAGCCACCACCACGCGACGTTCCCACTAAGTCAGTGGGAAGGACAGTGCCGGCTCTAAGGGTGTTCGAATTTTTCCGTCGAACAGGACGCCAAAAGTTGAGGGGCGCAAAATTTTAAAGAACAGTCAAGCGCCTATGCAATGCGAAATTGAAAAAATTTTTTGATACAAAAAAATAAATAATTCTATTAATATTTTAAAGAATTTGAAAATCTTTCTGTGGAAAAAATGACGCTTTCGACTGCGCTGGGATTCGAGCCCAGGTCTTTCGATTGCCGGTCGACTCCCAGCGCAGTCGAAAGCGTCATTTTTTCCACAGAAAGATTTTCAAATTCTTTAAAATATTAAATTTATTTGCATTATTTGCGATATAAGAGTTTGAAATTGTCTACGAGGACACCTGTCGACAACGTATCCTATCTGACACGCGACTAGTGATCCTCCGATAATGTAGACAGTGACAAAAATTTCAAACTCAACTAATTAATTCTATTAATCTATATCAAAATATATATTCCTTCGTAATTTCAAAAAAAAGTGGGCGCGCATTGGTCATTCTTAAACAGGGCGCTGGTATCGTTCGAGCCGACATGGCACTGGGGAAGGAGGCCCCTCCAGAGTCAAAATGCCGAGGCTTGCATGTATAGCGAAAAACGAAAAGGCGCCAGATTGTGTAGACAGTAACGCTGCCAACGGCGTGTCTTAAAACTACTTTTACTATAGTTTCCAGTAACATTAACTGGAATAATAATACCAGAAAATATATATATATATATATATATCACCAGAATTTTGTAACCATAATAAGTAAACAATTTTTCTGGTAAAATTAACTACAGGTTTAGTCATTTTAACCGCAAATTTTTTAGCCGATTAGCTTTAGTAAATTTAACCAAACCTTTTTTCTGAGTGTAGCTAAGCGATACGCATCAAATTGGTCAAAGCATGGAGAATAGACATAAGGAGACTAAACTCTAATGCATGAACTCTACAAAAGCCGAACACCTTTTGTCGGAAGTATATTCCAAGTTGTACAGGAACTGTCCGAGAAGGACGTGCGTATCTGCACCCCGAAAAAATGTTTGCTATGCAGCAGACATTTTTTCAGTGTACAGATACGCGTACCCCTCTCAGGAAGTTCGTGTACTATATCATGTACTTCCGACAAAATAGTGCTCGTTTTCAGTTACATTAGTTTGGTCTCCTTATGTACTTTCTCCATGGGTCAAACAATAATCTGCAGCAAAGTTTTGAAATGTCGAAGTTGAAGGATATCAGTAATAAAAGGTTTTCTAATAGGGACATAACAATTTTATCTATGAATAAAACACAGAAATATTTGAGATATTGAGTTCAAATTTATTGTGGGTGTAGTGCAAGCATTACATTTTATAAATGGAATTATATATCGGTCATATGACCACCACTCTGGCACACATTTCGACCGGAAACTTTGGAAATTTCGCGTTGGATGTTGTCTTTGAGGTGGTCTAAAGTTGCTGGCTTGTTGGCATAGACCAGTGACTTGATATGGCCCCATAAAAAGAAATCCAATGGCGTTAGATCGCATGAACGAGGCGGCCATTCGACCGGACCATTTCTCGAGATAACACGTTCACCGAATTTGCCTTTCAATAAATCGATTGTGACGCGTGCTGTGTGGCTAGCGGCATTGTCTTCTTGAAACCACATATCGTTGATGTCAAGTTCATCCAATTCTGGCCACAAATAATCTTCCAACATAGCACGATAGCGCTTTTCATTGACGGTAACATGACGGTCGTTTTCATCCACGAAAAAATACGGCCCAATCACACCTCCGGCATGAAAACCGCACCAAACAGTCACTTTTTGCGGATCCAACGGTGTCTCAAGAAGCACATTTGGGTTTTTTGCTGACCAATAACGCATATTTTGCTTATTAACAAAGCCATTGAGCCAGAAATGAGCTTCATCGCTGAAGATGATTTTTCGATGAAATTCTTCATTATCTTCAAGCTTTGCCAGAGCCCAATTGGAGAAGTTTCGGCGTTTCAAATGATCAAGTGGCTTTAGTTCTTGAGTCACTTGAATCTTGAAACCATGTAGGCCAAGGTCTTTTCGCATAATACGCCACAGTGACGTTTGAGCGATGCCCAATTCTTGAGAACGACGTGGAATCGACTGATTTGGCTCATTTTGAATCGATGCACTTACGGCTGCGATTATTTCTTCGCTTCGAGCAGTACGACGTCTTTTTGGCACTGGAACGTCCAATAGTGTAAATTTGGTCCCGAATTTATCCACTATAGCACGCACAGCCTGTCGTGTGGGACGATTATTACGGCCGAAAATTGGAGTAAGCGCTCTTAAAGTTGCGACCACCGACTTAGAATTTCGGTAGTAATTTTTAATAATTTCCAAACGTTGCTGGTTCGTCAACTTTACCATGATGAAAATGTTGAGTTTAACTAACGTTTTGACATTGACAGTTCATTAAAAAAGTTTAAGGGTGCGTTCATATAAAGATACGAAATTGTTATGTCCCTATTGGAAAAACCTTTAATTCTAAAGCAGTTCTAAATACCAGCAATTTAATAACTTGATATAGGATTTACTTCAAGTCTATACCGAAAAGTTTATCTCATAGTATATACAGTATCCTAAGTATCCAAATTTTTTGAGTGCCATATAAGTGTTTAGACGGCCTGATCTGAGCCCGATCATATACCCAAAATTTTACCACCCTGATTTTGCAGATAAAAAAGCACATGCGATTCACTATTTTTCTTTTCTTAAAACAATAGCTTTCATTAAATAAATACCCAACTGTTTTCTGTCCAACGTTTGCCTAAATGCAAAAAAAGGATTATAAATTGTAGTCTATCTAACAATATTTTTCTTTAAGGGTAATAACTGCACTGTTACGTGCACGACATTTCTGTCTAGTGGAGTACGAGCAAATCAATATAACCGTTTCTGACGTTCTCATGTCGAAAATAAAGTTGCTCCACTTCGATTTACTCTTTTGCGCATACTTATGGAGCTTATAGAAATAGAATAACAAAAATTGGATGGATAAAGTGACATGAGTAAGTCAAAATTAAATTAGGACATCATTGTTTAGCTATCGGACTATCAATGCTACACTGAGAAAAAAATTCTATTCAATCTATAGCATTTCTGCCAAAAGCATGTATATTATTGAGTTTAAAAAATATGCTATAAGAACCAATAAATATGCTAAAAATTCTATAGCATATTAATTAGAATCAATGATATACATGCTTTTAGCAGGAATGCTATATAGATTCGATAGCATTTTTTTCTCAGTGTAAGAATAAAATCGGTAATTCTAAACTACTCATCCTCAAATTGAAATGAATTCCCCATTATTAATAGACGATTAGCAGTAGGTTATTAAAAATGATCTAATTGTCCAAGTTCCAAGAAAAAGTTAGTAGGTGTTTTCAGTCAGAAAGATACTAAGGGTACCATCTCTTTTTTATATCTTAGCAGAGCATAAACCTTTACTTGTTGGCTATGAACCTTCGTGATGGAAAATTATTAAAGGTCGTATTTAATTATTCAAATAGTTAATTAAATGTCTTTAAATACTGCTAAAGTACATAAAATAAATTCCATCATTCATTTCTGTCTATAAATTTTATGCTCATTTTATATTATTACACTGAGAGACTTTTCGTAAGAGTAAATGATATAAATAAATCAAAATTTAGTATAATATCATTTCAAAATGGGGAAAGCGGAAGTTTTATTATACTCATTCATATTATGACATCGAAGTTTAATATAACCATAACAGTCTTTAATACATGAAGAAGACAAAGTAGTAATTTAAATACCAAATATTATGAATCTCCATTCGAAAAATCAAAAGTACGAAAAAATGATATTATGATTGCTAAGTTGTCTAAAAATAATTCTAATAAGTCGAACAATAAATATTGTAACCTGGGAAGCATATTTCAGAAATTTATATTAAGGATATGAAGTTGCTAGAAACCTGATGACGCGCAGCAAAACTCAAAACATTAATTCTCAATTTTTCATATAATCCGTTTCAGAATATCGTTCGAGTGCTTCCGTCGTTTTCCGATTGGCTTCGTAGACTCGATCCAAGTCTGTCCAACTGAGTCGTAGCTTATAAGCGAGATTTCTTTCAGAATAAGGCAAGCGAGAATAACTGAGAGGCTTTAGGCGTTAGGAATGAGTTTAGTTATGTAGATATAGGTAGGTTAGAGGGTTCGAACCCAAAAGCGATTATGAAATTTCAAATTCAAGTGAGCAATTATAAATACCCTTACTTTTTGGAATATGCCAACTTTGGTATGTTATTGGCATCTTGTTGGCATTTTTTTGGTATGCTTCTTCCAAGTGAAAATTCCGTCGGAATTATCGCTTTTCATTGATTTTTTAAAATAAAAACTTAAAATTGATTATTTCGGTGTTTTAGTGTAAGTATGATTTTGCGTTAAAATGTTTAAATTTAAAAATAATGCAATTATAGGAGCACTTGTAAAAATAACTATTTTAGCAGACTTTATGAAATAGTTATTTTTACAAGTGCTCGTATAATCGCATTATTTTAAAATATAAACATTATAATGGAAAATTATGCTTACACGATAACACCGAAATAATCAATTTTTGAGTTTTTATTTTAAAAAATCAATGAAAACTGATAATTCCGACGTAATTATCACTTGGAAAAAGCGTACCAAAAATGAAAACAAGATGCCAATAACATGCCTAAGTTGGCATATTCCAAAAAGTAAGGGTAGTGTATCATTGCTTACTTAAACAAAGGAATTAATCAATTTTAATAATAATAATAATAATAATAATAATAATAATAGAAACAGTAATTCCTGGCTTGTTTGAATAATACAAGGATATATCCGAAATTTTCATAACTCTGAGTAATCTCAAGAGAAACACTTGATAACATTTGATAAAGTTCATTTTTTGTCTGAAACCCTTTCTTAGAGTAAAGAACTTTCTGCTTTTTACTATTTCTTCCACTACAGCGAGGAAAGCTCCAAGGTCTGAATGTAGCTAACTTCCTGAAATTAACTTGTACTGTAGAAAGTTATTCAGAATAGAGAATGTGGCCCTGAATGTATGTTAACGTTAACTTATGAAACATGGAGATTTTCGTGAGCAATATCACGTGAATCTCATGTTTTACAGAAATTCACATAGAGTCTTAAAATATAATGCAAATATAGTAAGTATATTTAGATTTGAAAATTGAGCAAAAGGCAAACTTTAAGCAAATGTATAATTAAATTGTCAATGTGTAAGCTTTAAGTAAATAAACATAAAAAGGTATGAAATTATATTTTCCCACGTATGAGTATATGCATGAAATGTTGCTGACAAATTAGGTGAATTATAGGTTTGCAAAAAGCTGATTTGCCTGAAGCAAAGTTTTAAACAAACGGTGCTATGTTTAAAATCTAGAGTAAACACAAGCTCAGCACGCAATCTATACCGCAGATAAGTTTCCAAACGAAAGAATCGCGTCGGTTGGTTCGGGTCAAAGAACTAACTTCTGTCTAGCGACTCTAGCCGGTCTAGCGCACTATTTAACGTAGCGCTATAAACAAGCTGAATTCTTTGTGATTGCGCTACTGCAGGTAAGTTCCACGTTGAAAAGTTGTAGTAGGTACCTACCTAGACATTAATTTTTATAGTGCCGTCATACCCGGTGACAGAGGCCTCATAAAGTGTCTAGTGTGTCGGAGCGATCTAATTAGCGCAAATAAATTATAATATAAACTTTTCACCACGACGTTTGACCAAGCAATAAATTTTATTCCTGCCGAAGGAACTCGAAAACTTGCTCTTTCACTGTCTAAGTATTTAAGGGCGCAAACAAACCAAGAAGAGACATCCAACCGAGTTGTGTACTCTGCCCTCTGGAGAATGAGTGCTAGTTTAAACATCTTCATATTTTTATTCTTCTTACTCTTCTTCTCCCTCTAAGTGTTTTTATTCTTCTACTTATAAAGCCATTCCGATTCTCTTTGCTTAATTTCTTCTCGCGTCCATCCAAAGAAATCAATTAGCAGCAAATAGTCAGCAATAGAGCTCAGAGAATTAGACAAGTAGTTTTCGGAACTTCCTTTAAAAATTTGGCCTCTACAAACTCTACATCAAGTATATTAAAAACTTCCTCTGACAAACTCTCATACACACATCTACATTTTATTTCCGTCAATACGACCTTACGATAAATAAGCTCAAATTCAAATTAAAGTTCAAAAAATAATTCCTTCTAAAGATTATAAAAATTTTAAATTACAAATTAATAGTGTCAACTTAAATAAATATTAAATTGCTTGATTTTTAAATATTTTCAAACTCAAATCTAGTTTAATAAACATTTTCTCATTGTCAGAAGTTGTTCTGCAAAGTTTGATTTTCGTAAAGTGACAAGAGCAAGAGTTACTTACGGGATTGCGAATATGTATTATTCAACGATGAATGCAAAAAGAGTTTCCAACAATGTACGTACCTGCAACAAAGAAGAAAAGGGGATATTTTAAAATAGATCATCGTTTACATTAAGTAATAAAGAAAATAGTAAATATTGAAGTACTCAGGCAATTGCCTAATTACATAAATAGCAGTTAGTTATATTTCTATGTAAGATTCGCCTTCGATAAATGGAGGACCTGCTGGAAAATTCCCTTGCTCTCGTTCGTCACATTCTGTAGTATCGACCGCGCAAAGAGTGGCAGGCATGCTCCAACTTGCCCTTATCCTGCCACCCTCTATTTCCTTCTCTCTCATTTTCTATCCATCCCCTAACCCTAACCCCTAACCTAACTAACGTATATCTCTTCCTAGCCGTCATCCTTTCCTCTCACCTCTCACCACCTAGTCGCGTATTACGAGTATGTATCTCTCTCCCCCCATTTCCTTCTCGTAACCCTGCTTACATGCTCTACCCTCTAACAATGTAAGAATAGCTCCCCCCAATTTAAATGCCGAGAATAACGCAAATCTCATCTATTACTAACCTACACTTTCAAGGCTTCTCCTATCCTATATTTAAATTAAATGTCGCTAATCTAAATCGAACGATAGGGATTTATTTATGGGGATTGAATGCTCTCAACAAAAATCCCACTACCGAGTTACTCATTTGTACGCTATTTTATACAAGCTTTTACGACAAAAACATTGGATAATATTGAGCGGCTGCGACTTGCGATCGAACAAGATCGTCGTATGACTGTGCGGGAACTAGAAGAAGACCTTGGAATACCAAAATCTATAATTTGGGGAATTTTAACCTCAAATTTACAAATGACACGCGTGTGTGCGAAGTTCATTTCGAAATTGTTCAGTGCAGAGCAAAAAAAGCTTCGCTTAGAAATCGCTCAGGACAACTTAGAAATGGTCAATAACGATGATACTGTGTGTAAAAACGTTATTACTGGTGATGAATCATGGGTTTATGGTTACGATCCTGAAACCAAACAACAATCTTTACAATGGAAGCGTCCAGACGAGCCACGGCCGAAAAAAGCACGTCAAAGTCGGAGCAATGTGAAGTCAATGTTGATTGTTTTTTCGATTATGAAGGTGTTATGATCAACGAATATGCACCGACAGGTCAGACAACCAATAAAGAAAATTACGTTCAAATTTTGAAACGTTTGCGTGAAGCAGTGAGAAGAAAACTCCCGCATTTTTGGTCAAGTGAAGACTGGCTTCTCCACCATGATAATGCGCCAGTGTATTCATCGAATTTTGTGCAGCAGTTTCTGAGTAAACACAGTATCGCATTGCTTCGATAACCTCCGTACAGTCCCGACATAGCCCCCTGTGACTTTTGGCTGTTCCCAAAACTCAAAAAACCACTCGAAGGACAGCAATTCGATGACAAAACGACGGTTGAAAATAATGCGACGAGCGTACTCAAGGCCATCCCTAAAAGTGAGTTCCAGGACTGTTTCGAGAAGTGGAAACATCGCTGGAACCGTGTTATTCAATCAAGTGGGGATTACTTTGAAGGATACCACCCGCTCGATGATGAAGAATAACGCCAGCACGGAGATATAAAGGTAGGCCCGATACTTTCCGGACAGACTTCGTATATACACGGAGAAAAATGAAAATTTCAGTTCGAGAAAGACTGTAAAACTTTTTTTCAAAGTCCTATCAAAGTAGGAAAGAATGCACGAACATAGATTCTGTTCCTAGATATTTCAGCAACCATAAGAAATTAAAATGACTTCTAAATATATTGACAGATTTTTGATATGCTTACGGGATAAAGTGACTTTATATGTCATAGGTCTATACGTTTTGTTGAAAAAAGCAATACTGAATATATCTTATAATTGTATTTAGTTACAAAGTGTAACTGCAATCCAAAGTTCTGTGCTCAATTAAAGAAAATACATATATATCGGTTCTTCAAATAAAAGTAAACCTAACTATTTTTAAATTGAGTTTGAAAGTAGAAATATTTGTTTAGAATTAATATTACACGAAATTTTCATACTTCAAAGAACTTTTTTTTCCGTGTACATTTTTAATAGAAAGTTTCCAGTTAATACAGAATCGTTTGAAATACAATTAATGGTAATTACTTTATTTAAAAAGTGCATACATTGCTAAAATATATTAGTAGTAGCCAGCTTTCTCGTAGGCAATGATACTTTATTCGGCCGTGTACACCTTATTTTTGTATAGGACCGACTACTAGACTTGACCGGACAGATTCCAGGAGTGCCTATTGACGTGCCACGGCCGCTTGACCCCCAATCATAAGGCATGTATGTGAATCACTTGTTGAATTCTCATCCTGGATCTGAAAAGATAGACTCATTTGGGAATAAGGTTTGAAATGATAGCAGTGAAATCGAAGATTTTGAATACCATTTTTCTCTGTGCACATATATATAAAGTTTGCACTACGTACCAAAATATACTATTAAAAGAACACGATTAGAAATCGGAACCCGAATCTATCTAGGTCCTAACATATTTTTCCCTTTTTTAGCTAGGCCCTAGCATCGAAATTTATAAAGGGCCAACATAGGCACGTCACGCAATTCTAGCTAGGCCCTAACAAGATTATCTGCATAGGACCCCTTTAGAGGGCCTTTTTACCACCTAGCTAAGATCTACTATTCTTGAATGTTCTTTTACTCGTGGCCTCAAAAGGGCCACTTTGTTAAATTTTAATAAAGCCCATTAGTTTTACAATATGAAATATATAAATAACTGTTTATCTTATATAAACATTTGCTAGAACATCCCTAGACGGAAAAAAATGTTACGGAGGGCCGTACTATCGATTCCGGTTAAAAATGTTAGAAATTCTAGTAAACACTTTTCGGTTGTTTTGATATTTTATTCCACTTAATGTAATAAAATTTTCTAGTTGATATCACCGTAATTTTTCTAGTAACGAATTTCTCTTTACATTCATGGTTATATTTCGGTTAATTTAATTTAATCTATTTAACATTACCATATTTCTAGTTAAAACTAAAATTTCCCAGTTCAATGCTAGCATAACCTTAAAAATAAGTAATGATTTAAAAATGTGGTCATAGTAAAATCCTTTAAGGGTACGAAATCTACGGTTATTAAATGTGTCAGATGTAGTAATAGTTTTTTTTATAGCGCCTCTTTTGAAAGTCCGATTTTTGGTACCTGTAGAGGGGGTTGAAACTTAAAAGTGGGGTTAACAATCGCAGTTTTAACCCGCTCTTCAGTTGCATCAAATCATTCTCAAAAGAGTTACTATGAAAAATAATATGCATTAGTCGAAACAAAACACAACGGATTTAACGAGTGTGAATGCAACCCTCGCTTCATTCGGGCAGCAAACTTCACACTCGTTGCAATCGCTGTGAGTCATCCCTTGTAATGCAATATACTATTATTTTTCTAGCGTTTATGACGAGTATCACTCTGATTCATAGTTTAAATATAATTGACTATTATTCCTATGTATGTTATTTTGTGATTTAAAAAAAAATCGCTTCGTGTTTAAAATTAAATGTTTTTGAAAAATTTAAAGAATTTAAAATCTTTCTGTGGAAAAAAGACGCTTTTGACTGTGCTGTAATTCGAGCCCAGGTCTTTCGATTGCCGAACGACTGCATCACACCGCAGTCGAATGCGTCTTTTTTTCCACAGAAAGATTTCAAGTTCTTTAAATTTGAATTTAAATTGCATTTATTTGCGAAGTAAGAGTTCGAAATTATCTAGAAGGACACAATATAAATGCGATAAAGTGTTTCAGAATTAAAAATTTCAATAAAAAGTACGATTTCGGAACAAGACGTGACAAAAATTCGAAAAAAAGAGTTTTTATTGAAAACGATTATCAAATATTCATCAGGTTAAGTAAAATAAATAATATATGACCACTTGATTTTCTTCATATAGACAGGGAGCCTGGGTTATTTTTCTATTATTTATGACAAAATAAAAATAAAATCCAAGCTGGTTAAATGAAGTTGTTAATTTAAATCTAGTGGATAAACAGGGTGATCTTGCTAGGGTCAAGCTACGTCCTATTTTGTAATTTCTTTTCAGGGCTACACAGTTAGGTCCACGACAGGGACAATAATTAATCTAGGCATATCATGGCAATTTCTACACGGGTAATAATTAATTACATTCTAATTTCAAACGTAGCTTATTGTTTTTAATAGCACGATTCATCAGTTTAAAACGACTGCTCATAGAACCTAACAAGCTTCTTTTATTTTCTGCTTTGATATGTGTTACATATCTGCTAATTTTTATTGAATTCTGTCTCAGTAATTTTATTCAATTATTACAATTTCATCAATGTGTTATGGACACAAAATAAAACATTTTAAAATGTTCTTTTCAACCGAATATTTTTGAAAAGTTAGAGATGTTATAATCATTAACTTAAAATATACGTTAAAGTCTAAAAATTAAAAATTAAAATTGTTGTAAAATTTATGGCAACCTAAAAAATGTATGAAAACAAAAATTATAAAAAAATGAAGTATTCAGAATAAAATGTTCATTGTGTAACTTCTCTATTCGAGCTATTTCCAAGGAAATATATGTTGGAGTAGAAGCACTAAAGAAAATAAAAAACTGAATCGAACTGTTTGGACGACAAAAAGAGTTTTTCGCTTTTAGTAATTTTTGTAACTTTGGATTGCTTTAACTTTCGAGAGTGTAAGTTGCAATAGGAGGGAAAATGCGACACTCTCTATTCAGGGTCTAAGGTTCGATGTGGGATTATTTGTTGAGCGAAGTTTCGAAAAAAGCCTACTACCTAGTACATTACGATTTATAGGACGCGCCACACCGTTACAGAAACATTCCGCTTTATTCCGAACCACTCCGCCTTGAGTCTAAGTATACTGACTGATAAAAAGCAAATAACATCGCGAGAGCAAAGGGGCTGGAACTCCTCACATTCTTTTTGTTCTTTTTGTTCTTTTTGTTCTTTCTGTTCTTTTTGTTCTTGATTCCGCTACTTCACTTGAGGGGAAAGAAGAATGAAAGATGAAGAAAAC
The DNA here is from genome assembly GCA_030998225.1 of Diplolepis rosae. Classification (NCBI taxonomy): domain Eukaryota; kingdom Metazoa; phylum Arthropoda; class Insecta; order Hymenoptera; family Diplolepididae; genus Diplolepis; species Diplolepis rosae. Next base: position 4,300,047 of record JAPYXD010000608.1, on the reverse strand, counting down.
CGGAGAGGAGACCCTATTGTCATTGTTGCTGGCAAAGGGCACCATTTACTTTAAAGTGCAGTCCTGCCCTAGTCATCCAAGTACAACATGTGTGCTTCTGTCCTGCAAGTGCGCCACACATGCACCTAACTTAACTTATACTAAACAAGAAAGGACAATGCGACATTATAACTTTAGCCTTGAAATACGATCACACACTGAAACTTCCGGCGCTCAGTTAGGGCTAAAGCTCACTGAAGGCTAAAGACTTTACTCTAAAAAATGAACAAACTAAATTCTATAATCTAGAGCAGCCCTATCCGACTACATTAAAAATGTCTGTCAATATATACTTCCACTTGTGACGTCACAGGTACTAATTCAAAAGAGAGCGTGGCTGCGGTTCGGCACGGTGTCTACATTCTGTCAAATGGAACAAAAATATAAAAGTGTCCAAATATATACTTATAGATATTATAGAACTCTAAATTTATTTATTTAACAAATTTTTACTTCAATGAGATTTGCATAATCACTGTGATTCATAGTTGAATAATTTTTTACGTAATTAATTATTTATTTAGTTCTATAGTACTTTCTAAATTTCTTAAGGTAGTACGATCACGAAAATTAGACCTCAGGCAAAAATAGATAATTTTGCTTTGAAGAATAGCAATATTATTATTGAAGGGCTAATTTGAAAGAGAAAATATTATTTTTGATGAAAAAAATTTGAAACACAAAAAAATAATGTTATTAATAAATTTTATTTTTGCCCAAACTTATTTTCTTATCGCTTTGAGCCAAATTTTTAAAAATGATGCGATTCTAATAAATCACGGGTCACTTTTTTAGAAAAAAGATTCTTTACAACTTGACCGTTTCCTATTTTTTAAATTTAATTAATTATTAACAAATACAGCAATTTGTTTATAAAAATTTTGTTTTGGAAAATTGTTTTTTTTATAATTTCAGCCATTAAAGAATTCATTTCCAAAAATCGGAAACGGTCAAGTTGTAGAGAATCTTTTTCTTAAAAAAATGAACCGTGATTTATTAGAATCACATCATTTTTAAAAATTTGGCTCGAAGCGATAAGAAAATAAGTTTGGGCAAAAATAAAATTTATTAATAAAATTATAATTGAATTTAGCAGTTCATGCCAAACATGTTTATAATATTTTAAAAATATAGTTTTCATTTCAAAGCAAGTTTATTAATATATATAACAAATATTAATCAATTATTTATTGATCAATTGGAGTGATGACCTTTTGCCATCTTTCAGTCAGCTTTATAATTCCGCGTTCGTAGAAAGTTTGGTTCTTATAGGCAAAAAACTGAATCAACTCATTTTTGGCAGCCTCATTTGAATCGAATGTTTTTCGATTCAAATGGTTTTGAAATATACGGAATAAATGAATAATGATAATCGGATGGTGTAATGTCAGGATTATGCGGTGGATGAGACATCACTTCTCAGCCTAACTCCAATAATTTTTTGCGAGTGAGCAATGATGTAAGTGGTCTGGCGTTATCTTGATGGAAGATGACACCTTTACGAGTTGCCAGTTTTGGCCGCTTTTCCTTGGTTTCTTTGTCCAATTTCATTAACTGGCGACAGTAGACATTCGAATTGATAGTTTGATTCCTTGGGAGCAGCTCAAAATAAGCAATACCTTTGAAATCCCACCAAACACTCAGCATAACCTTCTTTTGATGAATATCGGCTTTTGATTTTAGCAGTTTCAGCATTAAATCGCAAATGGGAATTCGTTTGGTGAGTTGAATTTCGTTCAATTTGTGAGGAACCTAAATATCCAGCTTATTAACGTAACTAAGTTGTTATAAATGGCTTTCAAGGCATGTATGTGATATGTTAAGCTTTTCTACGATCTCTCGTGTCGTAGTACTACGCCGGTTATTTTATATAATTACTTTTATTTTGTCGTCAACTTTAGTTGGGCGTCCAGAGCGTGGTGCATCTTTAAGGTGAAACTCTCCGGAACGAAAACGAGCATACCAATTCTGGTACTTGCGTTCTCTTAATGATTTTTCACGATAAACATCATACAACTTTTTCCGAGCTTGCACTGCGTTTTTACCTTTTCGGAAGTAATAAAGTAAAATGTGACGAAAATGACCGTCTGGAATCTACATTTCAAATCAATGCAAAACAATAAATAAACAACAAAACTTGAAATTTTTTTTGTACTGAATAATTTATGAAACGTCAGCTCTCAAATACCATACACGGTCTGAAGTTTTAAATGGAGGAGAACGACTTCGAACGACTAAAGTCATCTAGCGCAAAAAATCGAAGTGACTTTGTTGCCAACCCAATATTATTCCCATCCAATGGGAATTTTACTGATGTTGGACTCAATATCGGCGATGATGTTAAAGGTAGGGATTTCACGATTTTCTACTTTCAAACCAAAATTGGTACCTAAACTAGCAATTTTCGCGACATTTTCAGAAATTTGAGTTCCAGATAGATTTTTGAACCATTTGGGATTAAGATCACTGTTGGAAATAGTCTTCACACTACGCTCGAGGGAGTTAAACAGCTTGTCGATTTTGTTTTGCACTTTAGTTTACATTCATGAAACACGCGATTTATTTTGATTGACTCAAATTGAAAAAGTCTCTGAGTGACGTGATCTGGGAAGAAATTGTAAATTTGGTTTTCTAGAAGCGAAATATAGTTCTTTAGTCTCACAATAGAAGCGCAGAGGTCCCGGATTTCTAGATTTAAGATGAATTTCTGAAAGTTATGATGTATGTTAGAGAGTCTATTCTCCATATTAGGGGAGAAAAATGCGCAATAGGTTGCAATCCTTGCGTTTGTAAGTGTTTGAGAAAAACTTGGAGTTTCCTACAACGTAGGAGGAAGACTCTTTGGTTAAATTGTTTAGAGTAATCCATTTGTGAGTGAGACCAAGCTTTAAGTAATCTAATACTACTAAAACCATATGTGTTCTGTATTTGATGATATAAACCTTTTCCTCTTTTTCCGCGGTATGTGTTGCCATTATTAAAGTTATTATGTGACATGTTTGTATTCATGTCTTTGTTTTTTATTTTGACCCAAAATTGAATTCGTTCAAATATCTTTGTATTGGTATTGGGTCAGTTCTTTAGATTAAATTCATTAATTTACTGACATATTATAAAAAAGAAAGCTAAAAACAAATCATATACATAAAAAGGAAGGCTAAAAAACAATTCATACAGATAAAAAAGGGGAATAATTATCTCATAGGAGATAATGTAAAAACCTTGCTGAAGTGCAGCTGCGTTCTCTAGCGGATTAGTTTCGGTGACGTCACAAGTGGAAGTATATATATATGCCTAAGGTTTTCGGGTTAAGGTCAAATGCAAGTCCCATCCTCGTACAAATAGTAGAGTCCTGTGGGGAATCGTCCAGCTATGCTGTTTTGGAAAAATTTCATGGGCCTGCATGGTGAAAATTTTAGTGGGCAACTGGTTTAGAATTCTTAGTATGCGTGTATATGTATAGTCAACAATGCTATGCCAGCGACAGACTCGTAGATCGTTCAACGTTTCAATTTAAACCTAACCATCATTGAGCAACTGTGATATACGTTTGAATAGCTTAATGTCAACGATTATTGTTAAAAGTTGAAAAAATGTCTTTCTTGATTTAATAACATTGTTAATACAAGTAAATAACATTCATGGTTTTATACAGCCGACTTGATTTCACGTACGCTTCCAAGCTGGTTATGTGTGTGTGTGTGTGTATGTCGAGTACCTACAGCAGACAAGCTGGAGAAAGGGAACAGAGTTGCCGGATTTCGATACTGTTACCATTATCCGTTTGAAAGTAATTGAAATTTTTATGTTTTTCATTAGATTATCTATAAAACTACACGGTAGAAAGATTTGGTGTTTTTTTCAAAAATTTGTATTTTGAAGCAGCACAAATACCGACATTTTTTTAATTTTTCTACTAGAGCGTTTAATTACTACAAATTAAACCTCAACTCTAAACTCTAAACTCAAAACTTTAAAGAGATGAGAAAATCATCACTCAAGATGAGTCAATTTTTCTAAACGCTGCAATACGCATCTTTTTCAGACAGACAACCTATCGTGTAGCTAAACCTCGCAAAAGCAAAATAAGTGAATATACATACACGAAGAACAATTAATTATAAAATTTAATATTTAGTCCATAGTGACTATGGGGCAGCTATTTATACTATAAACAGTATAATCTAAATTATGAGGAGTATAATCCAGATTATACGTGACATAACCTACAATTTATTCCATGTTCTAACATTATACCGCTTATAATCGAGATTATACTTTTTATAATTTATATGGCTGTCCTATAGTCACTGGACCTGGATATTCAATTCTATAATCCATTTTCTCTCTGTATTATATTGTATATACTCAAGCTGCATATGCCGCCACAAGGCTCATAATTAGCGCCATAACTGGTAGGGTTTCAGGACAATTTCAAGGTCATGGATTAACCAATACAGCTGACTAAATCAATATAATAATTTTCCCCCAATAATTAATTTTTCGAGTTTTTTTTTGTTTTTTAGTTTTTAGCAATTAAAAGAATTTCAGTGTTATTTATTATTTCAAATTAATTAGTTGAGTTTGAAATGGCAATCGAAAGACCTGGGCTCGAATCCCAGCGCAGTCGAAAGCGTCATTTTTTCCACAGAAAGATTTTCAAATTCTTTAAATATTGAATTTATTTGCATTATTTGCGATATAAGAGTTTGAAATTGTCTACGAGGACACCTGTCGACAACGTATCCTATCTGATACGCGACTAGTGATCCTCCGATAATGTAGGCAGTGACAAAAATTTCAAACTCAACTAATTAATTTGAAATCATTTACAGCCGCAAGGTTGAGCCACTAGGCGATATAAGGAGATCTTCCTGTGGAGAAAGAGATGTCGGACGCCTGTGCAGCTCAGTGGTAGAGCAGTCGACCGGCAATCGAAAGACCTGGGCTCGAATCCCAGCGCAGTCGAAAGCGTCATTTTTTCCACAGAAAGATTTTCAAATTCTTTCAATATTGTATGTTATTTATTATTATATATTATTATTTTATTAATATATTATTATTATTAATGTATTATGTTCTAATCTATTAAAGTTTAGAAACCTCCAATTAAATTAATATTATTTTAATCTAACTTCCAATGATGAAAGAAAGAGCAAAACAAAATTGATAAATATTGAGTAAATAAAAATGGTTAGGTCCAAATTGGGTGGCATATGAAAATTTGTGTTTTCATCTTGCAATAAGGCTAATAAAAACGTCAGTGGCGTTATAAGAAGGGGACGGTCCGTCCGGGGCCCCCAAATATGGGGGCCTCTCTTTTCTTGATGAGTTCAGAAGTGCAATGTTTCTATTATTAATTAAGTCATTGATTTTTAAAAAAGGCCACTTACTGCATAATCCTTTTACTCTTACTTTATGTGTCACATGAAAATTGATTTCAAAGTACCGCTGATAAGTTATTAATTTTTTTTTTTTTTTTATTTGAAGGGGGGGGGGGGCTCTTAGTAAATACCACCCGGGCCTCAAAAGCTCTTAGTTCGATACTGAGAAACGTATTTATCTATTTGTTTGTGTGAACATGAGCTATCAAGATATAATGAATGTGTTTGAAAATCTTGATTTTCATCTGGCAATGAGTAAAAAGTGTATTCAAACTCTAAACGTTTTACAAGAGTCTATTACCTTTTTAAACAGTAGGTTTAAAAACCCTTGAGTGTCAGGCTGAAGCTGAAGCTCAGAAGGCTTCCAGTCTGCTGGCACGCAGATAAGTAGATAACCGAGTACGTGACTGCCTGTGTATACATTTACTGTGCTTCACGATCTCGGATCACGTGCAGGTGTTTGTCTTTCGACTTACAACCTGGTCAGCACTTCCCTTTTATATAATATCTTTGCCTCAAAAAAACACGGAACAAATTATTCGCTAGAAATATGCGTGTCTTATATTCAATTACCTTATAAACTATCTATAACAATTAAATTATAAAGCTTAATTTTAGTTCAGATAAAACAATTTTCTGCTATTCAAAAATAGTATAAGAAATGATTGCATATCAAAGGCAACATATGAATAAAGTAATCTGAAAGCTAAGTTGAGGATATCTGATAAAACGGTTATAACAGCAGTAAAATGTATTCTACACGCCTCTACGGTACGTCACGTGATTTAATTAAAGGTTAGCCCATTGTAAAGTAAGATTTTTTCTAAATAAAATATCTGACTGAAAAATTGAAGGGCGTAATGTATTACATTAATTATTGAGCGTAATTACTGTCATCTGCGTTTTATTAAATTTATGAAATTTACAAAATAAATTTACCGTATGTGAATGAATAAACTTATAATTTAGTCTCATGAGCTTTAATATGACTTTTGCACATGAATGTGAAATCCAATAGAGTTAGATGCATTATTCTTGAGTTTAAGCGATCAAAAAGTTAATTTCATAAAATACAAGTAGAAATTTAACTAAGTAGATAACGCAAAAAATTATACTTAGCAATTTCATTTGTTAATTAATTATTTAAATTGATTTTTTATCTAATAATAATTTTTAAAAAAAAATTTTAAGAGTTTTGAGACATGATTAGAAGTTTTTCTCAAAAAAGTGGGAAATAACACTGATTTTAAATTATATCCTTAAATATGCCGAATGATAGGCGGTGCATTAAATAAATCGATGTTTACTAAAAACAAATATATATGTAAATGTACTGATAGATTAGAGATCCATCTCTTCTGTTCAGTTAGTTCTCTGAAATTTGTATTTTTTTTTTTTTTTTTTTTTTTATTAAAGTGCTTTAAAAGGAATAAAAGTATCTGCAACATTCTTCTAATTTAGCTCTACACCATCAAACCAATTAGTTGAATACCTTGATTGAAACCCTCGTTTGAAGCTCTTAATCGCCTGCAAATTGGATCCATTACAGCATCGCCTTGAGGCTATTATAAAATAGTTTGAATGTTAAAACTGACTTCGGCATTGCATAAACTAAAAATGACTTTAGGTCACATATTTAGGCAATGTGTACACTGAAAAAAGAATAATATTGAATATAAAGCATTTGAAATGCTAAATTCTCTTGTACTTAAAATTAATTATCTCCGGTTGAAATAATCAAATCGATTTCGGGTTTGTTTCATTTTTTACACGGAGAAACTTTTTATATCAATTTTTACTATAGTATTTTTCAATTTAAGGAAAACCGTATCACTTTGAGAATTTTTGTTAGTAAAAATACTAAACTTTATGATAATGATATGAAACTTTAGTATAAATTATAGTCAAATTTGCGATGGACTATGTTGAAGTTTCATATCATTATTATAAAGTTTAGTATTTCTACTAACAAAAATTCTCAAACTGATACGTTTTTCTCTAAATTGAAAAATACTATAGTAAAAATTGATATAAAAATTTTCTCAACGTAGCATATTACGTTAGGTTTTCAGATAAATATTTTCATAATTTTTATTTTCTTAATTAACTACAGATATAAGCAATTTACTTGTTTAAACAATTTTTGCATGTTCGCCCCCTCAGTAGAAAAATTTGTAAAAAATAGTATCATATGCGCTATATGTCTCAATTAGATCGGAAGATTTTAAATATTTTTGAGCACCCGACGTGTTTAATCATTTCCGAGTTGAGCCGCAATATTAGCCTTCCTCGAGACATAATGTGCTTTTGGTCGACTCGGACATGATTGAACACGCACTGAAAGAAATGGTATTGTGTTTCTACCTAACCGAGTTTGTTAGAGAATTTCTATGCAAATTAGAAAGAAAATCTTCTTACTTCAGTTATATTATTTTGTGTGTTAATAAGTATGAATAAGAAATTAACTAATAGCTATCAGATCAGGAAACTTTCATAAATGTCCTTCTGATTATATTATCCATCGACTGTTATGCTGATTTAGCAAAACAAAATGGTTTGTTTCAAGGATGTATATTGGTGTGCGTTCAAACGTTTGCAGAGTGATCGTATGTGATCATGAAAACAAAACACGTATTGCTAGTATCGATTTAATTTTTTTTTTTAGATTTATAATCAACCACTGATATAATAGTTTACTTACCCCTAACCTCTGAAACTACTACGCATCACTAGCAGACAAGCGTCTGTTTGAAGTTGAGCTGATTTTCCAAAACAGAGTTTGGCTAAAGGAACCATAACCATGTTTCATCTGTTGCAGCCATATCAGTTTGGATGTGTGTATTGAAAGTATATTACTCGTGCAGTAGTATCCCTTCAACTATAACTGTTTTTATGAAACAGCCATACAGTTTAGCTGTATCTGAGACAGCCAAACTCTTTTGCTAATATAACCAGAAAATTGTCTGTATTCAAGATAAATTTCTTTCAGTGCGCTAGTTATATTGAGACATATAGCGCATATGATACTATTTTTTACAAATTTTTCTACTGAGGGGGCAAACATCCAAAAATTGCTTAAACAATTAAATTGCTTATGTCTATAGTTAATTAACAAAATAAAAATTATGAAAATATTTATCTGAAAACCTAACGTAATAAGCAAGAAAATGAAACAGACCCGAAATCGATTTGATTATTTCAACCGGAGATAATGAATTTCAAGCACAAGAGAATTTAGCATTTCGTTCAATTTTATCAAAAGTTTAAATTAATATATCTCTCAAAATATATTTTTTTTTTTTCGAAAATCCCGATATACGTGTCGATTAAATTAATAAAAAGATGCCACAGAAAAAAATTTAAGACTTTTAAAAATATTAAAAATTTTTTCTTTTCAAATCCGTACGATTTGCAAAAGAATGTCCCATATATTATATATTACTGATCCAAATCAATATGCTATAGAATTTGTAGAATATAAATTAATTCCTTATAACATATTTTTTTGGATCGAAAACATACATGCTCTCGGCAGAAATTCTATCGATTCAATAGCATTTTTTTCTCAATGTACCGCAATTTTGAATTTCTTCATAACGGCGGCAAGGCAAAATGCACACTGAGAAAAAAATGCTATTGAATCAAAAGCATTTCTTTCCAAAAGCATGTATACTATTAATTCATAAAAATATACTACAATAATCAATAAATATGTTACTAATTCTATAGCATATTTGTTTGAATTCATAATGTACATGTTTTTGGAAAGAAATGCTTTTGATTTAATAGCATTTTTTTCCCAGTGCAGCAACGGGCATACAACTCTGTCCCGCCCATTTACTCTTTTGAGTTAATTATCTGGCGATGTTCTAAGGATTCTAAGCTAATACCCGATATCAGAGGCAGAAGTAGGAGGGCCGGTGGGCGTGAAGATAAAGCTTGCCCAAAAGCAAAAATCTACGACCATATCTTGAAAATAAAAGGCGAAAAAAATTTGTTTTCTAGGAGCTTGTCGTGACTGGATTGAGTAATGGGTCTATATATAAGGCTCACAGTTTTGTCATCTCGTGTTTGAGTCGAGCTCGATGAAACAGAATTCTGTTTTCCTTTAAAATTATTAATTATTTTTATTCAAGGATGGGGAAACACATGCACACCGATGCGTATCGATCAAACGGACGTTTTCATCGATAGACACAAGCGACATTCTTTCACGACAGACGGTTCTAATCCAGGAACAACATCGTTCGAGCCCTGAAATATTAGGGTGTCGCGTGTGGTAATTTTTATTATAAAGTTTTGACATCAACCTAAGTGTACAAAGTCTTGTAAGATTTATGGTCGAAAGCAACTGGCATCTTTTAACGTCAATGTGTCCAAATGAAGTGGGTGGAAAAACCTTGTCGAATAGAAATCTGAGTAATGATCTGTCTAATGTCTAAAAGAGAGATAAGTCGGTGGGAAAGATTATATTTTAATTAGGTGCAAGCTTTGTTAAGGCAATATCAAGTTACAACTGGTGATATAGTCAAAGTATCTTTAAAAATATATTATAAAAAAATGTATTGCTTTATTCCGAGATACAACATTATAATGTCTAGAATTAATTAGCAACTCAATTTTCCGACTTCACAAGATTGACTATAGCTATAACTTATTAAAGTTATAGTCATTGTTATTTTTGACACATCAATGAAACTATTTGTAAAACAATATTTTAAAGAGTTTTTGAGCATTTGGGGAATAAAAATACCGAAATTATTTACGAAGAATCTAAAACAATGATTATTCTAAAAAGTAATAGAGATTAGGATTCTTAATATAAAGCTTCTTTGTAGAAATTTTTGTTTCGCCAATTTATATACCTTTAACAACAGAACTAAAGTGAGAAAGTTTGCCTCTGATTTCAAAGTAAACTCGACTCCACTGGCACTGAACTTACATTTCGTATAATTACCCTACTATTTGTACATGGTATTGACTTAATCGTTTTGGCCTTGTATATATGAACGAACCATTTACTCAAACCACTCGAAGTAACTCAGTTATCGACTAATGTGTGTAACTTCAATTTACCATAAATGCCAAAATGATCGTGAGGGTGAAGCGTACTTCGTATGTTTGCGCCTCAATTAAGAATTCAACTCAGTACTACTTCGTCTGCTCAAAAATTAAAACCGGAAGAAATCATCCTAGCCAAAGAATGCCAAATCTTATAAATTATGTAATATTGTCACTTGATTCAAACTAGCCTCAACTGAATAAATGATGGAATAAGTAAAACGAGCTGAAAATAATTCTACGGGTTTTCCTTGATCACCAAATGAAAAAAAGGAAAAGTTTGATGAGAAATTTATCCTTTGTAAAGTTTATTGTTAAACTGTAAGATATAAGAGAATCTTGGGGTTCTATAACCATTAGTAGAAGTATACGTGAATGAGAGGTAATGGTAGAACTTTAGCCTATTCTTGAGTAAGTGCATAATATCGAGTTAGATCTTTAGTGCTCCAGTAGCATGGAGAAGCAAGTCAAGTTCATTACTCATGAATGTAGGAGCGAAACTAACTATCACGTATCATGTGGGAATCTACTTCGGAGGAGGTGAAAGTTACAACTGTCGAACTGGCCTCCCCCATCCATTTCTCAAAGAAAGATAACTCGATTTCAGATGAACTACGGAAAGCACTAAAAAGTTTTTCCGAACCAGAACTGTTGGCGAGTTATTCTCAGTTACCCGCCTGTTTACACGATGGTAAACCAGCGCAAGTAATCGTTCGGATTAACAACACTTGTGTACACGTTTACATTCTCGGATAAGCCAGAAGCAATAGGAAAAGGAGCAAAATTGTCCCAATATCGCGTCCTAACAGCAGACGAATGAATTTTATAGTAACACCTGAGATCTTAAAATGCTTTTAGCAGGTTTTTCTCTTCTTCTATACACGTCGGAGAAAAATCCCAAGTGCGAAATTAGATACGGCCAAACACTGGCCCAGCATCGCCAAAAATTTGCCGAAGATCGGCTGCCAATATCGTGCCGTTGCTAGAATGATAACTCCGGTATGCACTTGGCAGCCAATGCTGGCCCAAACTCTGGCCGCCAGCACTTGTTTTCGGCACAGCAACGGGCCAATGCTGTGCCGAACTCTGGTTTTCTCACTTCCAGGATGGTTTGCCGTGGTAAAAGTGACACATGGCCCAGTAATGTGCCGTCCATGAGCCCGACTCTGGCTCTTCTACCTTCAGAACTGGATGCCATAGTAAAAATGACAATCGGCTTGGTATAGGGCCGATACTGGGCCAAGTTTCGGCTGAAGGTCGGTAAATTTAAACAATTGAAAAAGGCCGCCATCGTCGGCCCAGCACTTGACCGATGCAAACAGTGACACTGGCCCAATAATAATTGCCGACTCTTGGCTGCCGAGATTGGGTCAATATTGTGCCGTATTATCACCTTCGGCAATTCGCACTTGGGATAGTTCGAGCAACTTTACTCAACTTCCGAAGAAAGTTAGTACACATGCAGAAATTATAAATCATTTTGTATTATTGTAATTATTTGTGACGTACCAAATTTTCAAAAATGAATCACAGATCGGTAAATTTCACAAGTGTAGAGTAAAGTATGAGAATGCACATTAAAGATTTCTAAAAGTATTTATTATTACTCGTAGCATAATTATAAAAATCAAATCATTCATAGAATCACTGGCACTCGAGGAGATTCAAACGATAGTTCAGTAAAATGAGCATCGTGCGTTTTACTTGAACCGTCAATAAAAAAAATTCTTACCTGAAGCCTGACATTATTCATCCAATACATACATACATAAACACCATGCAGTTGCAGGTAATCATATTTTTCATCAAAAATGCACTTAAACATAGAACCTCACATATATAAATCTAATAACTACACTTATATATTGGACGATACGCTTTCGTCGAATCTCGCACACACTCGCTTACAATGCTGAGACATAAAATTTGGAACTTTCTTATATAGTGACTGCAAGAATTATTCAGAGCTTGTGGAGCATTGCCGTGACTAGAGTTTTTGAGTCTCACTCAAGAAAAATAAATCAACTTTCTTGATAAACTATTCATAAATATGAATATGAATAATATGGATTTTACAATTCGAATTCCAAATTATTATTGTGTCTAAGAAATTAATGTGAAATCTAAATCCTAGGTAGATTTTTCATATTTTATGTAATACACTTATAAAGACTTTTGGTGTTGAAATGTTCATAAAATCAATTTAATTTTAAAAACTTGAGTGAAAAATAAAGAAGTAATTATGAATGAATTAAGAAAAAATTATGAATCAAAAATTTATTAAACTTAAAGATTCTATACAACTATATTATGTTGAAGTTTTAAATAAATTATATAAACTGTTAGACTAAAACAGGATTTGTCATAAAAGTGTTAGATGAGAAAAATTACTTTTTTGCATTAAATTGACTATAGTTTTTAAACCTGCAAAGTAAGGAAAGATTCAAGTCTCAATTGAAGCGTAGAGTAGAATAAACAGAAAGCTCTAGTACTTTTGTGATTGAAAAAAGGATTAGTTTTTTATGATTATACTTCGAGTATTAATATATATTTTTAGAAATATTTAATGTACGCTTTTATACTTCACCCTACACTTCTGAATTTTATTCAACTTTGATTCACTCTTAAACATTTAATACATCACAAATAATTACAGTGATACTAAATAACTTCTAACTTGTCCAATGTCCCAACTTTGATCGGAAATTGAGTAAAATTACTTCAACTATTTTTCTCCGTGTGCCTAGTGACACAGGATCTGTAACTTGGGTATACATAAAAGTTTTCTAAAAAAGTGTTGAATTTTCAGCATACCGATGTACCACTTTATTATATTTGATGATCGATACCAGTTATAACATAAAAATACAAAATACAATTGAACCATGTTCTTACAGTTTTGAACGTTCATTGAACGATGACAACAATTTTTCTTTCAAAACAAAATTGATTTTCATGTCTATATTCAGATGCTTTAAAACATACAATCTGTTATTAAATATACCCTACTTTTTAATTTCATGAGGAAGAAATTAATCATTTATAGTTTCCAAAAAAAATATTTTTCACCGGTCAATGAACGTTCAAAACAGTAAGTACATATTGAACCTACGGCGATCAAAAGGTGATTCACCCAAAACGCCATACGTCGTTTTAGTTGACCCCTGAAAGGTTTTATTTCCGTCTCAAATTTTAATACTTTTAATTACAAATCCCAATAGGAAATTCACACGCACAAATTTTCCGTTTTATTAAAAAACTAGTTAAAAATGTTAATTTTCGAGATATTTGAGAAAATATGACTTTCTTTCGAATTCAGAAAGTCATTATTTTTGAATACTTAACTTGACACAAACTCTAAACTTGAATGAATAATAATAATAATAATAATATATAATTTATTGCTCTTAGGGATGTTTCAACTCTGATCAGAGTTCTTTTCAAAGCATAAAGGCTTAGGAAAATTTTATTAGAAAACTTAAATTGTAAAATAAATAAATAAATGAAAATTGCTCGGCCACTTTTAAATTGAAAGTTATTTTTCTAAAAAAAATGTTGCATTATAAAATTCGAAAAAAGCAAAAAAGTCTGAATACTTAGGTATATGGTTTAACCTAAAAATTGTATTTTGAATCCCATATATATTTTTTACCAATGCGGGAAACACACTGAGTGATTTACCAATCAGAGTTCTCGATTTCAACAGAATGGAGAACACTGATTGGTAGACTGCACACATATATGCTATACACCATTCAAAAGAGTATGCTTCATTAAGTTTCCACGATCTTTCCTTCACTTTATTTCAGTTAGCCTTTAGAGGGCGGGAGTGGTCGAAATATCGACCACCCAAGGAACACAAACTATTTGATGTTTTTAGACAAATTTTGGTGTGTTAAATAAGTGAAAAATAGGGAAAAAAATCCTAGACACTGTTGGATATTGAAAATCGTCATTTCAAGGTCAATTTTTTTGTTGTTGCTATTTTAGCCAAAGTCGGTATATCTAATTTTTAGATGCGCCAGGGGCGAAAAAAATAGTTAAAAAACCTGAAGGCATCCATGACCTTGAAAATTGCCACTTCAAGGTCAAGGTTACCTTCAGAATTTTCCCCACTATTTTCTTGTTACATCAAAAAACAAGGGCATACCAACTTTCAGACTGAAACAGCAAAAAAAATAATTTGACCCTGAAATGGCAATTTTTAAGGTCAAGGGTGCCTTTAGGATTCTTTTCACTATTTTTTCGTACTCAGTGCATTGAAATACATGGGTATACCAACTATAACGCTAAAATAGCAACAACAAAAAAATGTATATTGGCCTTTACGTTGCGGCTGGGGGTGGCCGATATATCGACCACCTGTCAGGTTGAGAACATTAAATGAGTAATCCGTTAAAATTATATATAAATTTTGGGTCAAATGAAAAGTCGATTTCAACCAAACTTTTCCCGCTCTTTAAAGGTTAAAAAAAAAAGAATCAACACCTTCATCTTCAGGGAAAAGAATCAACTAGTAGAGAATCGAATCAGAATCGAACATCCCTAATTGATCTTGTAATCAAATTTATATTTTCACTATGTGAACTTTGCTAAAATTATTTTCAAGAAGTTATCTTTTGAAACGATAACGAAGCTGGTAACTAGTTACTTTTTTCCGTGTTGTAACGGTAACTAGTTCCTTTTAAAAAGTAATTTACCCATGACTACACTTATTAATCCGTATCCAAAGCTGTTCGACCACTTTCTGCAAGAGAACTATTAGTTGATAAGTAAACTTAAAACAAATAGCAATTAGTGATCAATAATCGATAAAACAATAAATAAGGCAACTATTCGATACACAGAGAAAAATGGATGTTCATAATTAACATCTAGATGTTTAACTATGGGACAACCATCTTATATGTTTAGTTCTAATACCTAGATATTTAGCTGTAATATCTAAAATGTTAAAATATGCAGAGATTAATATCTTGGACATCACAGTTGAACATCTAGATATTACAATTGAACATATAAGATGGCTGTCCTATAGTTTAACATCCATTTTTCTCCGTGTAAGTAAAACACTCGCTTCTATTTACTAGCGCTTATTAATATAAAAAATCAGAATGGAAAAAATGGTTACTAATATTTATTTCAAATTAATTAGGTGAGTTTGAAATTTTTGTCACTTATCCATAAATAATAAATAACAATTATTTTTTATATAATAATAAGTATTTCATATGAATAATAAAATATTTGAATTGAACAAGAATTTGTTCATATTCTTGATCAAAATTTATTGTTATTTGACATAACTCGTTATAAGTTGTAACTAATTATATACTAATTATACTAGGTTATTGCCATGATAACAGCGTTTCAAGTTCTTATAGCAAGGTTTAAGAGTTAAGGACAATTTCAACGACGTTAACTAGTGGCCACCACTAGGTATTCAGAAAATGGCTACTATGGCTACAAATCATGTTGCTGTAGCAAGGGGTCAAGTAGAAACAAGTCTCCCTCGTTCCAGTCACTCCGTTTTTTCAACTACATTTTTCCTAGTCACTATGGCCAGGTGTTATTTTTCTCTGTGTACGCTTTCATCCTCACTGCTGCCGATGCCCCGTAAACGAAACAAATGATAAGGAAACCCTTTTGAACGAAAGTCGCATGGTTTTAGAGGAAATTCACTGCTAAATGAAATAATATTTTTTCACTAAGAGTATTTTCACTTCGATGTTCTACTGTGTCGTTGCCACGCCTGCACGTAACGTTGCGCTGGCTATTTGCGCAGCTAAATTTGTGTAACCTCAAAAAACTAATTGAATCGGTCTCCGCACTTTAGTTAAATAAATCAGTAGACAACGTCTGATTAGCAGTGACTGACTTCTTGCATTTTCAATAAGGTAAATATGACGGATAAGGACAATTGAACATCTATTAAATCCTAGTCGAGTAAAATAAATTCGATAAATACCTAATTCACTCAAAGTATCTACGCAAACTTTTCGTGCTACCTATTGCTAAATTAATAGTTTAAATGAATTTTATGTGCCACCGGCGCGCAAACTCGTTTTTTCGTTACAGTTAACAGTAGCGCAATGTAGTATATTGCGCTACAGAGTAATGAAATGTAAAAATTGAACTGCGCATGCGCCTATAGCCATGCAACGTAGCACAATCTTCTTCTTATTCTTCTTCTTCTTCTTCATACAGCGTTAGCACCTTACTGGTAAAACCTTGTACATTTGAACTGCGCATGCTCTATTACTATTAATCCAATTGAGTTTTTAATTTAAGAATACGAAAAGTAATGGATAAAGTCACGTCAATGATAAGCTCTTAAGGGTGCTAATTACTGTACGGAGAAAAATGGGGCGTCGAAATTTGAGAGTCAAAATTATTAGATGGTCAGAACATCCCTCTATAATTTTTTCGACATATTCAATTCGATTCTTGTTTTATGTTCAGCCTGACAATCCACAGAGGGTCAGGTCGACTTCAAGATGATCGAATCAATCCTCTGAGATAAAACAAAAAAGTCACGTGATCACCTCACTCAGCATGGCACAATGCTGTTCAGTTTCCGTTAATTTTTATAAAGGACGCGGCTAATGGCTAATTTTATTTCGTAAAGTTACGCGTTGATATATTACATTAATTATTGTATGTGACATTTCTGCGATGTTTCCAATATAAAGGTAAGTTTATTGATTTTTACGGGTCAAAACCGACAATTTTTGAGGTTAGAATGCTTGAGTCGACTCTCCAAAATGATCGAGTCGACGCACTGAGATAATCATGTCGGCCATCTTATTTCGACCCTCTAGAAATGGTCAGTTTGATCATCTAGAATTCTATCCCATAGTTGACCCCCAATTACAGTCGGCCTGACCCTCTAGATATTCAGATTGACCCTGAATTTTACTCCATGCGGTTCTCTTACCCTACACGGAAAAAAATGAAATGTCTGCTACTGCTAACTGCAGTTAGCTGTCGACTAGTTAATTGTGATTGATAAAAAGTTTCCTGAGAGAGTTAACAGTTTGCTGGGACAGTTAAAAAATGTTAGCTGCAATCGAAGTTGAAAATTTGCATTGGACTCCTTAGCGTATTAAGAGTTGTAGCTAATCATTTGGTTGTTGCTGCTAAAACAGTTTACTCTCCTAGAAAATCTCAAAATTCGTACTCGTAGCTTTTAAAATTTTGCGCTGATATGTAAGAAGTTAGCAGCGGTTGCTAACGGCTGCTTAGACATTCCGCGTTTTCTATGCTGCTCATGCGCACAAAGCGCGACGTCAGATATTCTGATGTAAATGGTAAGTTGTACACCTGTCGCGTTGTTTTAAATTTAATTTATAAGTAATTCGACGATTCACGTTAATTTATAATGCAAATGACTGATTTGTAACTGATCTCTGAAGATTGTATTGTAGGTTTTGTAATAGGTTCTTTATTGTGCTATTTATTATCTTCTTACTGAGGTTATCTTAATTCTAAATATTGTATACTTGTACAATTTTTGAAAACATTATATTGGACTGGCAAGTAAGTCGCTACTGTTCCCTGTAATGTTTCTACTTGTAGCTATAAGTTTGTTTATCAAAGCAGCTCACGTTTTATTCTTATTCTTGAAAAATTATTCTGTGATTAAGGTTAGAACTAAATCAGTTTTTTTTCGTTTTTAATTTTGCAGGTTACAATATGACGCAAGAAATTAGTTGCTTTGATATAACTTGCCAGCAGACTTTTGTGAGTATAGAAGGGTTACGAGATCATTTTTTTCTTAAGCACCCAGGTGTAACTGTATTTAAATGTAGGTTTGGAAGTTCAAAATCAATGATTTTGAGTGCTACCTCTATTTGCAGCAATTGCACGGAAAAAAATAATTAGCTGCATTAGCTAAATATTCGCTACCACAGCTAAGAAAGTTACTTGATATACGGACAGCGAATGTCTTAGCTGCTAATACTAACGTCTATTTGCTACAGTACTTTAGCGATGCCAGCTAATTTACGTTAGCACTGGTAACAACGATTGTGAGCAGTAACCTATCGGTCGTGTTATCTTCCTGTTATAACAGCGTTTGAAGTACTAGTTAATTTTATTAGCAATTGCTGCAAATGATCTCGTAACCTTTCTGTACTCACAAAAGTCTGCTGCCAGTTATATCAAAACAACTAATTTCTTGCGACATATCGTAACCTGCAAAATTAAAAACAAAAAAAAACTGATTCAGTTCTAACCTTAATCACAGCATAACTTTTCAAGAATAAGAATAAAACGTGAGCTACTTTGATAACCAAACTTATAGCTACAAGTAGAAACATTACCGGGAACAGTAGCGACTTATTTGACAGTCAACACTTAGAATTAAGAAAACCTCAGTAAGAAGGTAATAAATAGCACAATAAAGAACCTATTACAAAACCTACAATATAATCTTCAGAGATCAGTTACAAATCAGTCATTTGCATTATAAATTAACGCGAATCGTCGAATTATTTATAAATTAAATTTAAAACAACGCGACAGATGTACAACTTACCATTTACAGCACAATATTTGACTAGTCGCGATTTGTGCGCATGAGCAGCACAGAAAAAGCGGGATGTCTAAGCAGCCGTTAGCAACCGCTGCTAACTTCTTACGTATCAGCGCAATATTTTAAAAGCTACGAGTACGAATTTTGAGATTTTCTAGGAGAGTAAACTGTTTTAGCAGCAACAACCAAATGATTAGCTACAACTCTTAATACGCTAAGGAGTCCAATGCAAATTTTCAACTTCGATTGCAGCTAACACTTTTTAACTATCCCAGCAAACTGTTAACTCTCTCAGCAAACTTTTTATCAATCACAATTAACTAGTCGACAGCTAACTGCAGTTAGCAGTAGCGTATATTTCATTTTTACATTCTCATCACGGATGAGAAGGTATTGGTTTTATGTGAAAAATGACTTTCGAAATTTTCATCAAATCTTTACGTTTTGAGACCCCCTGAGTCAGAAAAAATGGTTTTTACGAAAGTGTCTGTCTGTCTGTCTGTAGGTCGTGTGCGGCATAACTCTCGATAGAATTATCAGATTGAATTGAGCTTTGGTACACTTTATCGGAGCCGAAAAAGTAAGGACAAGTTCGTTAACCAGCCACATCCAATCAAAATTGAGGGGTTGAGCACTACTTTTGTGTTTTTGAAAATAATTTTTTGAAAAAATAAAAAATTTCAATACTGGTTTTAGATAGTGCTCATAAATCTCTAAAAATTATCCCGATAACATTTTTTGATTAAATCAAAATTAGAAATGTTACAGCATATTCAAATTCGAAAAAAGTCAATATCAAAATTCCATTTTCCAGTTAAATTATACGAGATACGAAAAAACGTTATGATACAATATTATTGAATAAATAAAAACCTACAAATTTGAATTGTAACATTTTTTCATAAGATGCATATTTTTCTTTTTAATTAAAAAAAAAACTATTGAAAATCCAAAATTCAATTTTTTAACAATAATACTGGAAATACCAAAAAAACGTAAGAATACAAAGTTGTTCGTTTCAAAAAGATCTACAAATTTTGTCTGACACAGTTTCTGATAAAAAATATATTTTTCGTTTCAATTCCAAAAAATATGATTAAAATTAAAAAATTCCATTTTTTAGACAAAATATGTGAGATACAAAAAAAACTTTGAGATGAAAAATTGCTTGGCTAAATAGTGTCTACACATTCTTATCGAGAAATTTCTCGACAGGATGTATATTTTAATTTTTTGATTTTTAATATTGAAAAAATTCGATTTGTTTCACCAAAATATGTGAGATACGAAATAAGCGTTGTTCTGCAAAATCGTTTCCTTAAATAAAGTCTACGATTGTTTTTCCTTTTTGAGATATTTGGATGAAAATAAATTTATCAATAATCATGTAATTTATTAAAAAGTTACAAAAATGCATACAGAAAATCGAGCGCGAGTGTCATGATGAGAATGTGTTCCTTAAGGCCGATAGAGCCTTAAGTAAATTGAATTTCCTGTTTCACTTAAACTGAAAAAGAAACTTAGTGAATTTGAGAAAATGACTAATTTACATCATCTTTAATATCATTAAATTGCTTTGAGCTTCAGTATTAAATTATAAGGAATAAACTTAAACGTATGCGAAGAGCACAAGACCGAGCGCGAAGCGCGAGGTCCAGAAAGAACGGAGCGCGAAGCGCGACGTTCAAAAATTCCGGAGCGCGAAGCGCGACGATCGAATCGCGCGCCCTAGGCGCGCTCAAACTTGCGAGCGAAGCGCGCAATGAGAATGTGCCCGCGAAGCGGGCAGATTTTTTTCCGTGTGCTAATAAAATTAACTAGTACTTCAAACGCTGCTAGAACAGGAAGATAATACGACCGATAGGCTACTGCTCACAATCGTTGTTACCAGTGCTAACGTAAATTAGCTGGCATCGCTAAAGTACTGTAGCGAATAGACGTTAGCATTAGCAGCCAACACATTCGCTGTCCGTATATCAAGTAACTTTCTTAGCTGTGGTAACGAATATTTAGCTAATGCAGCTAATTATTTTTTTCCGTGTATATAATGTCAGAAAAATCTATATTAATTTGAAGATAATTAATTTGGAACAAGGGCAGCTTTTTTATCATTTTCAGGTGATAAAAAGTATGAAAAGAGAAGGGGCAAACGTTTCGGGCACAAATGGGGACCCCTTTCAGAGCCATAAATCGTTTTAAAAATTATAACTAAGTACCAAGATTGTTTTATAAAAAAAAAATATGATAAAAAGATGAAATTCATGCAATTTTTAATTGGTACAGTATATTAATATTTGAATGTAATTCTGCCCATACGGAAATTGATGTTGGGTTGTCATAGGGGCCAAGTTGGTTTTCTTAATTATCTCATGTCGAGCACTGATCGGGGAAAATAAACAGAACCCTCGAAGCAACCGATTAATAATTTTAAACAATTTTATTTAATTCTATAAAAGCTAGATAGAGATCATTTATCTTAGTTTGGTTAGAAAATTATTTTCGGATTCTTTTGGTTTTTGAACGCATGTTGATATTATTCTTGATATTTTGTCTGACATAAGGAATGCTAATGGAAGGCTGTGTCTATGTCCACCTGATTTCTACCTAATACAATACAAAACTATTAATGAATGAACACCTTTTCTTGTAGATGATTTGCTTTCTGACGCCAGGCCTTCTCCATTCATAAGTTTTTTTTTTTATTGCTTAATGCACTAAATTATAAGTTACTATAATAAATTTTTTTGACTTCCTTAGAAAGTTTTTTTTACATATAAACAGCATAAAACCCGATTTAATACAGGTCGCGGGTTGAATATCTAGATATTAGGCCGTATATTCTAGATAATAACTTTTACTACCTCCAATATTCAAAATTATTTGAAGAATTTGAAATCTTTTTGTGGTAAAAAGACGCTTTCGACTCCGCTGGGATTCGAGCCCAGGTCTTTCGATTGCCGGTCGACTGCTCTAACCAACTTAGATATACAGGCGTCCGACATCCCCTTCTTCACAGGAAGACCTCTTTATATCCCCTAACGGCATTGCCTTATGGTTGTAATAATTTCAAATTATATGGTTGCATTAGAAATTTTTGCCTCTATTTACATTATTGGAGGACAACTAGTCATGTATCAGATAGGATACGTTCCTGTGTAGCTCGATTGGTTAGAGCAGTCGACCGGCAATCGAAAAACCCGGACTCAAATCCCAGCACAATCAAAAGCGTCTCTGTTTCCACGGAAAAAACAAGATGAAATATAAAAAACAATATTTTTATAAATAAATTCGAATTAACTGACGCGTGGATTTTCAATCAATACGTTTATAAATCTGATATTCAATGATTATATGTTTCGACAGTGTGAATCAATTTCTAAACAAAAATAGAGGTCTCTCGATATCAAAATTATTCTCCATCTTTCTGTTTATGAGAATTAAAAAATATTTATGAAGGGCTTGGATTCAATATATTGGGATGTCCTATTCGAACATTAATGTATTTAAACTATCGTTCATGTTCCGTGAGTTGCGGGATGCCTATATATTTGTTGGACTCTGCCGCGCCCTCCTTCGATTCCGTATCATGACCTTATACGGCTTCAGAATGGGATTTCTAGCTGCACCATATACATAGGACAACTAATGGACTCTATAAATCTCTCTAGTCGAACGCGTTCTTAAATCTCTTCGAAATCGATAATGCCCTTCGCCTACGGATATATTCGAGACGGAAGGCAAAAAGTCCCTTCTCACTTTCGCACAGCGCATTCGCGTTTTCGTTTCCATAAAATTTGATAGATATTCTTGCGAAACGATGCCCTTTATTTGACGTCAAAACGCTACTTCCCGGATATTCTGCACTATTAGAAATGTCTGTAGAAGATTTTGTACACAAATACCACTTAATTGGCAGCAAATTTTAGAAGCTTTTGCAAAAATTCAATAATATTATACGTTTTTCTAAAATTCCAATCGTCATATTGGATCCAAAATTTCAAATTTGGGAATTCTGACCTTAAATTCAGATTCAGCGACTTTGATATAAAAACCGACAATTTTAAGATTTTTTCAAAAATTTCAACCGTCATATTAGATTGACCGTTTAGAAATTTGAAATTTCGATTCAGCGGCTTGAAAACCCCTGGTACTACGCTTTATTAAAATAGAACAGATTAGAAGAAAATTAAACTATGTGCGCACTGTTGCGTCATTGTAATTTTTGGACAAAGTTTTTTTTATGTAAAAATTGCCAGTCGTGATTAATTTACATCAGTATCAGCGTGAGAAAAAGGTGGGAGAGAGAAGAGAGGAGAAAATCATATAATATCATTTGACAGGTTAATTTAAAGATTTTAAAATACGAAAAATTGATTTTACATAGTATGCGTAAAAATGTGAAAAAATGAGTTTTATGATATAAATATATCACTGATTTGCTTCCCCGATACCCCCGGTTGATAAAGACTTCGTCACTCCATATCGGGGAGGTGTTGTTACTATTGGAGAGATTCGGCTTGAACACAGTGTAGGTGGAGAGTTAGGCCGCTTCGTTCAAGTACCAGCTGGGAGTACCGGCGGTAGAAGAACGAAGCGGACAATAACGAGAAACTGGAGTGACGTTAGGGATGAGGGCTGCCAGGAAGCCCCACAACCTGGGGTGAAGTCTACTCCGGACCTACGGAAATGGCCTAGAGAGCCGATCGTGAATCCACAGGAGATTTTAATAGAGGCCAGGAGAGAAGAGATCGAGAATCTCCACGAAAGAAGGGGAGTCGATGGACATCACGATCAAGAAGAACCTCTGGAATCAAACCTTAAGCCGAACGCTAAGAAACAAAAGTGGCCAAGGCATGGCTACCCAGAAACGGCGTTGATAAAGCCCGATAAGGGTGTGAACTACCTGGCCATCTTGAACGACCTCAAGAAGCGGTTCAAGCCTGAGGAAATGGACGTTACTGTCCAGAGAATTATAGAAACTCCGATTAAACTTGACAAAGAGCGACGATCTTTCGGAATAGTTCAAACAAAGTGGTCAAAATGTTCGTCAAAAGTAACTTTTGCAGTCAGACGAAGTTGCAATAGGCAGGAATTGCTGTGGTGTGGAATGTAGCTACTTGCGGACATTGTGCACTAAAGGCAGTGAGTGTGTCTTTATAGCGTAGTGTGATGTTTGCAGGCCGAACCGCAGGTAAGCGCAGTGCGTGATCTTCTTCTTCTTCTTGTTTGTGGCTTCTTGCTGGAACTAGCAAATAGCCATATCAACACACAATAATAACTTTTGGTATAAGTAATTCTCCTTCCAGTAGCAAAACACAAGAGAAGCAAAACAGTTAACGAAAGGCAGTCTCTAAGTATCCTCAGCAGCAGAAGTTCCAAGCCAGCAGGTGGAAGCAGCCACAGATTGTCTCCATTTACCGACTGCGAAAGTACAATAGTTTGTAGTAATATCTTTCCCTTAGCAAACAATCTGCTCATAACCATAGAGTTATTATAGATAGAATAGGCACGCAATAGGGGCGCATGTAAGTGGAAGCACCCGATCATTAGAAAGAGAGAGAAGGTGAGGTTGGCGAAGCTCTCTCACTCTATTAGCGCATGCGCAGTTTTTGTTTACATTTCCAAGGCTGTGACAGGTTAGGTTGTGTATTTTTTCAAGTCGTTAGCGCATGCGTATCGCGTCATGAAAGAGATAGATAGATAGACTAATTCGATTCTCATCCTTCTTTTACTTGGAGGATGCCTTCCGACCAGGCTTGCATACTCTATGCTCATAACATGCCTGTGTTTCATAAAAGTATTAGAAGAAGCCAAATTCTTAATGCAAAAAAAAATCCATTTTCATAATTTGACATGTCAAAGTTATTGTAAGTAAATAACCTCTAATTGCTAACATGAACGAAGTACTACATTCCCTTAAATATCACTGTCTGACTCAAACTGCACTTACGCATTTTTTCCCGTTTTAGGGCAATTCTAATGTAATTATTTTTTCTGCGAAAATAATATTTGCAATTAGTAAACAAAATTTATAACTTCTATGAAAAAATGGTCGGGTGTAGTTCCGAAAAGGTCTAACCTCTGTTTTCTTTGGAACTACGTATGCTTACGTAAAAAACCCATAAAATCATGGTTTTTTCATTTATTTTTGTAAATAATGGGAATTTCGAAAAATATTTCAAATAAAAGTTGTAGATCTCATCGAGGTGGACATTTTATGTTGTATTAATTTTGATCGTATAGGTGATAGTTTTCCAGAAAAATATAGACAAAGTTTAGAAGTTGTAACGGGGTGGAGTCAGTACAGAATACTTTAAGGTTATTATTCTGCTTCCCTCACCGTGTGTTGAAAGTGAGGAGAGGGGGGGGGCATGACTAAATACTGTAGCATTGTTGTTCTTTGCATGCAACAGATATGGCAATTTGCTAGACACAGCAAGAAGCCACAACCAAGAAGAAGAAGAATAAGCATGCAAAAACCTATATAACCGTATAAACCAGTATATAAATGGTTTTAGAGAAAAAATGTACTGAACACAAAAGATGTATTTTTTTATGCTCTACAATTTTTATTTGAAATATTTTTCAAAATTTTCAATATTTACAAAAATAAATGGAAAATATGGTCAACATCGAAGCTGTAGATATTCTTAAAATAAATAATTTTGTTTCTTGATATTTTTCCCGTATTTTGTATATTTTGGTGGGAAAATTGAATTTTTCATTTGAAGAAAAACGTTTTTATTATATAAAACCAGAACCGTTGGTCATAAATGACTGGTTAATAAACTCGTCCCTTCTTTTTGTACCCTTAAGAAGTCTGTCAAAGAGCAATTCTAACCGATAATGCTTCCGAAAGTTATCGTTATTACTGTCCATTTTTCTCACTCGGGGGGTCTCAAAACGTCGAGATTTTATGAAAATTTGAAAAGTCATTTTTCACAAAAAACCAATACCTTTTGATGTGAGGAGAATGTAACAATTTGCTTGAATCAAACAAATTTAATTTTATAGTGTATAATTTCTCATCTAGATTTTTGTGACGATTATTGATTTTCTTTAGGTCTTCAGTAAAAACGAGATGTCTATTTCAGATCCGTATAAAATTAAGGTGTCTGTTAGACTAAAGTACAGAGCGAAATGTTGGAAACATAAAACTTTCTTTCACTTCCTTTCAACTTTTCCAGACGTCCTCAGATAATTTAATAATATTAATTAGAATGGCCTTTCTGAAAGGCCAGAAAGGCCATTGCAATTAATATTATTAAAATATACTCGTAAGAACTACAATTGTTTATATCATGTTGTAGTCTTGAAGTCTTGTAGTTGTCAGTTAACTAATTGACAAATCGCGCCAAAATTGCATTTGACAATTAGGTATGTCACATTCGTATCGACTTACATCAAAACAAATTTTATTTCTGAAAAACTCATTTTAAATGGACCATGCCTTGTATTTATTTGATAGAATGTATGGTATATACATGGAATTACTAAAATAGTTTGCAGCGTAGGGATAGTTTGGAAACTTTATTAAATTTTTACAGGGATGATAAGAACCCTTTACGTTTTGAAAATACTGTGGCCTGCGTGGAAAACTTACTACTCATTCATGTATACTTCACACGTATCCGCTAAGAGGGGGTTATACAGACAATACGGACAGAGTCGACGCGTGGCATATTAACATGGAAAAATGATGGCTGTTGTTCGCAATGTACCCCATCGTTCTGGTAACAATAGTCGAGTTACGCCCGGTTAAGCAAAAATGGTAATCTTAAACGGGAACTATTCAATTTTTTCTGAACTCTTGAGAACATATTGATTGTATTAAAATATTTCCCGTAAATCATACATTAACAGCTTTAGACAGTTATATTATTCTTTTTGGCGATCAACCAGCTGAAAAATTGTCTTATTGATTTTAAACATTTTATTTAAAATGTATTTTGGATTTTAGAGGTGTAAGGCTTTGTAGAATTCTGATTAATACAGGATTTGTCAGAGCAGACATAAATCGACATTGTCTAGTACTGATAATTTATGTGGATAAAAACTGGACACAAAGCTCATTTGTTGCGAGCTGAATTCTGTACTTTAAAGGATGATGAAATCAGTACGATTAAATCGTGTTGATTTTGTTATTTAACCTGCTGCTGATATGTTGCATTTACAATTTCGCAGCCGAAATTTTTTATTTTTTTTTTATTTTCATCTTTCTTGTCGACGAGTTGTTACGATGCTTCATACACAAATATATGTACGTATATATAGCATGATGCGGCAAAAATGTTATTAAGAATTCCGGTGCTTCGAATTTCAATCCCTAATTGTAAAACAAAAAGCATTTCATACAAATCGTGTCAATTTTACTTAGACTTCTCCTGATAGACTAGCAATCTGGCACATGATATTGAGGTTGCCTTTTTCTTTACAAAACTTCTTTACTGGAAAGATGAGCAACGGCATTGCACAGTACAACTTTATTTTGCACACATAAGATTAGTGTTGTAGCGAGTTTCAATTCAATATTTTCAATTTGGGACAAGGATTGAAAACACTCTCCTGATTTTACGCCAAGTCTATTGCTTCCCTTGCCTTGTAGCTTTCTTTGGAAATATTTTGATTTCTGGACTATTTCCATTATTTCTATTATATTGTAGCTAGGTAAAAAGGAAAATTTCTCTTTAGGCATGCATTAACTCATTTCATTTCAAGGAACTTTATGAAAGAATTTATCTCATTTATATTAAAATTTGTAATGTTAGATAATTGGCTTTAGGGTCCATAAATGAAAAAAACAGTAGTTTCAATCAAACGTTTCGACTCTTCTGATTGGAGTCCTCATCAGTGATCTTTATTTCTAGAATATGAAAAAACAACTAGTGAATATTGTGCATTTGAGTACAACTTTAGTATTGTCTGCAGTATAAAAATATGAGAAAACCTACATAAAATCAAACATAAACATTTTTTGGTGAAACACGAGAGAAATCTTAAGAATTGATATTGAAAAGTAACACATACATTTTAAAAAAACATCTGAGATAAAAAACTAGTCACGTTTATGTACAAATGTAGCTTAAATTGTAGATGCAGGTATAAAATGTGAGAAAAAATAACTCAAAAAATTACGAAAAACTTCGGTAAAACTTTGATGAATATGAAAAAAACCTTAAAAAACCTTAAAAATACGCAAACAACACTTCCATAAAGACTTCTATAAAATTTCAATGAAACCTCTAAAAAACTTCGATAAAATAAGCATGAAATTTCTTTGGGATTGTGTGAAAAGTAAAAACATGAGAAAGTTGACATATTGTTTTTTCATATTCTAGAAATAAAGATCACTGATGAGGACTCCAATCAGAGTCGAAACGTTTGATTGAAACTACTGTTTTTTTCATTTATGGACCCTAAAGCCAATTATCTAACATTACAAATATTGTTATTGAGGGTCGATATAATTCCTGTTCTAAATATATTAAAATTTATCTTCCATAATGAAAGTTAAAAAGCGAAAAAAAAATTGTTTTATACATTTTATATCAACAAAAAAAGCTTCTGAAAAAGCAATATATAGTTTTATATTGAGGTATCGAAAATTATTAAGTCTTTGTAATGGACGATTGGAAAAAGAAATATCAGTGAAACATGTATTTTAAATTTAATACTTCCATCTCTCCCATGTCCTAAGTAAGCACTGAAAATATTTTATAAGGAAGGCAGCAAAAGTAGTACACTCATACGAATTTTATTCACGGATATATGGGTATTAGTAAAAAGGAAGCTCCCGCGGGTTGTCCAAGTCCTCCGGTTTGTCGGTGTAATAATTTTTAAACGTCCAGTAATCTCAGTAGCGTCGAGAGTGAAGCGAGCCGCATAAATCTGGCAAAACGGCTTTCCTTTTAGAGACGTCGAGTTATGATCCTAGTGCCCCCAATCATGCCACTTTTGTCCCGCAAATGCGTGGCGCGTGTACTTCTGATCCCAGCGGTAAGAAAGGTCACCCATGAACTCATTAAAGTCCACGATTAGGTTTTCAACATCATTACCGAAAATGCCATTAGGCTTCTCGTAGGACTTTCGTATCTCTACTACGTTATGCTATTATACATATATACTCGAGGTAATCCTATAAATTGCAATATGCGTCATGCTCGACGCACAATTAATAATGGTCCGGCGTTGTGTCCCCAGTCCGTAGGGACTCCAGACATGGTACGCGAGATAAAGGTTGCACGTCCCCTTTCGTGAAATTCCAATAATATAATAGTGTGAAATTATTAATATAACATTAACACTCTCATTTCTACCCATTTTCAGTGGGATCACATTGTTTGCAATATTACACTCTAAAAACAAGTGTGTTACTTCTACACGTGAATCACGATAGTAACTTTTTAGGCATTTGAAGTGTGTATTTTTAACACACATTTTGGGTACAAAACGTTAAAGTGTTTGAAAATTAAAAGTTACGTTTGTAATGTGTATTAAAAACACACACTTCAAATGCCTAAAAAGTTACTATCGTGATTCACGTGTAGAAGTAACACACTTGTTTTTAGAGTGTACGTACTCGAATAACTTTCCTGTCAATTAAGATTTCTATTTAAAATCTAATGAGAATTTACTTATTTTATTGAGTTATTCAAGAATTTTTAAAATTATCGTTAAATATTTGCCCTGTTAAATAGTTATAAACATGCAAAGTTCATGCTACTTACTTTTATTTTATAGAGAACGTAGTCAAAATACAATGTTCCACATAGTGATGTTACGCATTTAATTTTACATAACCTTAAAGTTAATTTTGTGAAATTACGAATCTGGCTGTGACTTCATCACTTAGTATCAGCGACCACTTTTAGTACGTACACTGACAGGTCAACAATTGTTTGAATTCAACCACAAAAAGTAGTTAAGGTCAACTTCAACTACATATATCACGCCACTATTCCCAGGCTTTTTTCTCTGTGTAGATTCACGGAAAAAAATAGTTGGAGTAATTTCACTAGACTCAGTCGGTTAAACTTGGGACATAAGGGCATTTCAACATCTTTTGAATCCTAGTCCAGTAAAATGAATTTGACAAATACTTAATTTACCCAACGTGAATAATAATAAGCGTTACATAAGGAATAGTGAGGAGTTCAGTCAAACGTGGTCGACGACAAGGCATCAGTAAGCGTCAGTGGGTTAACGTGAAATGTATATCACTGAAGCTCGAAGAGATTAAAACGATAGTTCGGTAAAATGAGCATCGTGCGTTTTACTTTAACCGGCAATAAAAAAATTCTTACCTGAAGTCTGCCATTATTCATCGGATACATACATAAACACTATGCAGTTGCAGGCAATCATATTTTTCATCAAAAAGACATTTTAACACAGAACCTCGCATATATTAACCCTTTGCACTCCAGTGGTGACTCTCACTCACCATATATACTTATATATAGGACGATACGCTCTCATCGAATCACGCACACGCTCGCTTACAACAGTGAGGCATAAAATTTGGAACTTTCTTATATAGTGACTGTAAGAATTATCCAGAGCTTGTGAAAGTAGCAGTGTCGTAACCAGAGTTTTTGGAACTCACTCAAGTAAAAATAAATCAACTTTTTATATAAACTATTCATAAAATATAAACAAAATTCAATATAATTAATTAATCATCATAATTATTAATTAATATTATTAAACTTAAAGAATCGATATAACTAGATTATGTAAAACTTTTGAATAAAGTACATAAACTGTTAGAATAAAACAGGATTTGTCATAAAAGTGTTAGATAAGAAAAAGTATATTGCATTACAAGGGATGAAAGACAGCGATTGTAACGAGTGCGCAGTGCGCTGCCCGAGCGAAGCGAGGGCTGCATTTGCACTCGTTGAATCCATTGTGTTTTGTTTCGTGTAATACATATTATTCAAGAAGACTGCACGGAGAGAAATAAGTGGTGCCATGCACATGGAATTCACGAAGTGTTACACACATGTCGAATAACGATTGTGAAACACGCAAATTCAAGTGTTTGACACTCGACAACGTTCATGCTCTACCTATTAAATATTCGTGCGTGTAGCACTAGCGACTCGAAGCTCGAACACATGAACGCTGAATATATGATGCATGGCTTTCTTCATGTTCCAAACGCTTCAGCTTCACGTGTGGCGGACGTGAATCTCAAGAGTTCCCAAGGCGTATGTCATATACTAGAATTTCTTCATATAAGAAGCCTAAGGAGTTTAACGCTTGAGTTTCACGTGCGCAGCACGTGAAACACAAGCGTTTGGCACCTTTGGCCCATCTAGTATCTACTATAAGTCGCATGAGTAGTAAATGTTGTAATATCACATACTTTTTATGTGAATACACAGTATTTTGTCTTTGTAGATTACTGTGCGCAGCTCGCATGAATTTTGAGCATTTATTACTCGATTTCATAAGTTCAGAACTATTGCACGGAGAGAAGTTTAGTAGAACCGTAGCGCTAGCGGTGGGAAAGCCGCTCGTCTTTGGTTTAGTGTAACTTCTACTCTTAAATTGGGGCACTGGTTACCCCAAACTGACGAAAAGCTTGCGAGAGAACGGCTGGCCCAAGTATTTCGCGTAACGGCTCGCCTAGTTTGGGGTAATGGTTCCCCCAAATTGGCAGAGCTGTTCAACCAAACAGAGGTCGCGCAGCTCTCCGTGTGCTTAGCGCATCAGTTCTCCGTGTAGGGCGAGCGGATTCACCAAACTTTTCTCCGTGTGGAACAGCCACAAATGCCAAACACTGGTCTCTTTCAAGTGCATGGCACCAGTTATTTCTCTCCGTGTAGAAACAGGAGAAATAATAGGTTACTGCGCAAGTGCGCACACCTTTACGATTGTCTCGTCGTACGAGTACAAATGCAATTGCGATAGATTCTGACGTGCGTGCTATACGCTCCGTGCGAAGTCATGGTAGGGAGAGTCAGATCGACGCCAGCGTACGCAGTGGATAATTTTGGCGTTAAAGGAGGCTGTTTTATATTTCCGAGCAATCAAAATACACATGCAAATCTAAATTTGGTTTCAATTTAAAAATTATAGCTAAAATAAAGCACCGAAGTTGTTGTATTGTAAATTGTAAAAATACAAGCAGGAAAAGTGAGTGTAAATTTTACAAATTTTCAACGTCTAAATGGAAAATAAATCAAAGGAATAAGTGGGTAGCTGCAGTATATATTTTTTAAGCTGTAACAAGTAATAATTGTAAAATGTATTCATCTAACTTAACATAATTTAGTATTTGATATAATTGAAGATATATGTTGATGTTGGTAATTGGTTATCAACCTTGGACCCTAAAGCCAATTACCAACATCAACATATATCTTCACTTATTAATTAAGGGTCAATGTAAGTCCAGAATATGAATATTTGATATAATATTAATGAATTTTGTAACATAAATTTTTCGACTTTTAACAAAATATTTTGTAATAAAGCATGTGTAACAAACGTTTAAATATATTTATTTAACTTAACATATACCTAAACCTAAAGTCATAGAAGCTATATTATTTGTTTAAAATATTGCTGATACTTAAACTTTCACAGTTTTCTAAATTTTCAGTATTATTTTCATCATTGAGTTCTTCAGCAATCACAGCCATTTATATAAAGCATTTAAATAATTTTTTAAATAAAATTCTTAAGGCTTCAATAATGCTGTTTGTAGAAATTTTTCATCACGGTGTGATGTCTGTTTTGATCTGTCATTAACTTAATCTTATATTTACTGGTTTCTATATCATTTTTGTTATGAATAATACTTACTTTTTACTGCTGATTTCACACAAATACTTCACAAGGAAAAACAATTGAATTTTAAAGAGAATTAAATTGTTTTTTTTTTATTGATAATAAACAATTTTATAACTAAGCCCCATTATAATACATTGTAACAGCTCTCGAACAGCCTCCTTTAGTTCACTCATGCTACACTGAAAAAAAAAATTTGACGATACAAACATAATTGTGGTTCCTTGACCTATATTATATTGGAGATTTACCGAAAACCAAGGTTTGCTTGTATTAGTTCAGCCTGTATGTGTATTCCAAACATATCAATTACTATTGCACTAATATTTTTGATTAACTGTCAAATATATTTTGTTGAATTACTTAAAAACAATCAGCTATATTCATATGGCTGATAAATCCCAAGCATTTCTTTCAGTGTATGGCGCTGCAGTCACGCACAGAGCGTATAAAAATCATCGCATTCGTCCAACTTGCGCAGAACGATCAAAAAGGTACTCTGGCGCACTGTATAAGGCTCAGTAACGCCCATCCGTGCCGACACATTTTGGCCTACCCTTTCCATTCGATTTTCTATTCCTATTTATAGTCTTCTTGATATTATTCTTCATAGAAACTCTTTTGAGAATTTGAATTTCAAAAGAGGCGCTATGAAAAATTACTTTTTTCCACTAAATTGACTATAGTTTTTATACTTTAAAAGTAACCCCTCGCTTTTCGGTTATTGTCAAATTTGACTAGAATTCGGCTAGAAGTTGGCCAGAAATCTGTGACTTGCCCTCGATAAAAATAAATGTTGTCTTTGCAAGGTTTAAATGAATTTGCACAGGATAATGGGTATTTTGTATGTTTATAACTGGTTTTGATTATTAAATATAATTTCAAAATTAATTAGTTTAGTTCGAAATTTATGCCAATGCCAACATTATCGGAGGATCATTAGTCGCGTATCAGATAGGATACGTTGTCGACAGGTGTCCTCGTAGACAATTTCAAACTCTTATATCGCAAATAATGCCAATGAAAGATTTTCAAATTCTTTAATATTTGAATTCATTGGCATTATTTGCGATATAAGAGTTTGAAATTGTCTACGAGGAAACCTGTCGGCATGTAGGCAGTGGCAGAAATTCCAAACTCAACTAATTAATTTTGAAATCATTTATAGCCGCAAGGCTGAGCCACTAGGCGATATAAAGAAATCTTCCTGTGGAGAAAGAGATGCCGGACGCCTGTCTAGCTCAGTGGTTAGAGCAGTCGACCGGCAATCGAAAGACCTGGGCTCGAATCCCAGCGCAGTCGAAAGCGTCTTTTTTTCCACAGAAAGATTTAAAATTCGACATTTTTCTAAAATTCGAAAACTGTTAGGTATGCCGAAGGCGCAGATTACTTTCTTTCTTTTCTGCGTGAATAGGTAGCTGGTGGAACGAGGCTTGTGACTCACGGTTTTACTGAACTCTCGTGTGAAGCTTAGAGTAGAATAAACGGAAGGCTCTAGTATTTTTGTGACTGAATAAGAGATATATATTTTTAGAAATCTTGAATGCACGCTTCCATACTTTACTCTACACTTCTGAATTTTACTGAACTGCGATTCATTCTTGGACATTTAATACATCACAAATAATCACAAACAATTATAAACTCTAAATTGCCTAGGATTTCAGAAGTGATAAATTTTCTATTTTGTTCCATTTTTTGCTTTTTATTTTAATATATGGAACTTGAATGAAGTTTTTTAAAGTTGGATATAATCTGTTATGAAATATAATAGAACCGAGGTTTAATTGAACGAGAATAAAACGAACGTTCATGAATAAGGATGGCCTTGAAATTGATATTTCTACAGCTCTTAACCGACGTCTTGAGATTTCTTTGCGAAGATTCTTAAACGAGTCTTGGCAGCCAAAGCCGGGAAGTAGTAGCATGTCTGAAGATGTAAAGCAGACAGGTATACCAAAATCGGAATTCCCAAGAGCCCTTCTCTATTCCTCATTCGACGACGGACGCGCTGGCTTGGCATTGAGCTTTAAGTGGATTGCAGCCAACCATTCGAAAAGCAGATCACAACATTCGTATTCATTTACTATTAAGGGTGAGATGGACCTTTAGCGGCATCAACGAGATTTAGCGGGCGCTACTCGCGCGTCTCTTTAAGCGTCTATGATAACCCTAATCACCAAAAATAATCGTGAGATGGTTCGTGACTGCTCTTTCATAATGGTATATTGTATTGCAAGGGCGCAATGTAGGTAATTTCCGCATAGAAGGGAGGCCAGCGCAAGGCACAAGCGCAGACGATGCCGAGGCAATGGATTGCATACCCGTCGACTCGACATCGGCAGTCCATCGCTTCGGCATCGTCTGCGCTTGCGACTTGTGCTGGCTTCACATTGATAAGGGAGTCACTCATCGCGCCCTTGACACACATACCCAATGTAACTAGCGCTAAAAATGACAATTCCATAACATCAAAAACAACAAGTCCCCCTGATTTTTTAACAGATGGCAAAGATTTAGACAACTACACAGACGAACGATATGTAGATGTGTGCGTGTTCTGAGGAGAAAAATTGAGGGAAAGCATGATTCTCGTTCTACTTCATATACAAATAATGCGAGAATCATAAATTCCCGCATGATTTGGTAATGGAATAATGTGATAATCAAAAAATCTCGAGTCGTTCCAAAAATGCGAGAATCAGGCACATTGTTTACAAAAATTGGTACTAGAATGGGGTCATTCTCATGTGAGGATCTGAAACATTTCGCTTTTCGCATCGTTCAAATTCTAAACTTTAATATTTTCAGCAGATTAATTCTGACCTATTTTTATTTAATTTTTCCATTTAAAATTCATGATCGAAGGGAGGAAAATTTCGTGATAGCATTTTTCAATTTCGACGCGTGGTAATGTAAAATAAAACTCATGTTTATCTCGTCAAATCAAGATAAACTTCACGCGTTCAAATCTTGGAATTTTCGTCTCAGGACGCATGGTTACATTTTCTGTAAACCTAGAAAGAAAATACGCGTTACTACATTATAAATCCATTCATTCTAGTTTTGGGGGAGTTTCCCTACATCTGAAAATAATATATTTATACCTTTTGGATTAAAGAGTTGGCCATATTGTGCCAGAAAATCGTACATACATCAGCCTTGAAATAGCACCACCCACCTGTTTTAGGTTATTTTTCCTCTCCTCCCTTGATAATAAACAAATGCTGCACTGGTTTGTGGTTCACTCTAAGGGGGCAGAAGGGAAAGGGTTGAGGCAGTAAAGTTTCCTAAAGGCTCCAATACTGCTCAACGCTGTTGTATTGGTGAGAATGGGCCGCTTTGCCCGTGTCGGACTATCTGTAAGATCCCGGGTATTCACGGCCCGAGATGACCATAAACCAAGCGCAATGAACTTCTCTAGCTTTAGAGAAGTCACTACCGTTTTTTTATTTAATCTCTTTCGACCCTTGAGTGATTTACGATTTGTTG
The DNA here is from genome assembly GCA_030998225.1 of Diplolepis rosae. Lineage (NCBI taxonomy): Eukaryota > Metazoa > Arthropoda > Insecta > Hymenoptera > Diplolepididae > Diplolepis > Diplolepis rosae. Next base: position 4,263,735 of record JAPYXD010000608.1, on the reverse strand, counting down.
ACCAGCAATAAAAAAAGAAATCTAAAAGTTCCCTATTCCTAAGAAGGGGGACCTGGAGGCATCAGCGACCTGGTTTTCGAAAACTGTTCACCTGATATACAGATGCAGGTGAACATATGGATGAGCCCGCGATATAATTTTAAAAGGTAGTTGAACTGCACGTAAAAAAAGCTAACATTTTTGCGGTCACTAGGGTATGTTTTTCATCCCTAAAAAGTGCATCATGCATTCGGTTTGAAAATTTGCGCGCGTCGGAGGGAGAAAGCGTGTCAGGCGTAGGGAGAAGATTGTGTATTCTTAGCGAATGCAGATTTATAAATATTATGAACATGCATAATTGTAGTATACTTACATCTAAATATTTTTAGTGGGTGAATTTGACACATTTCCCCTTTGGCGAAAATTTTATTAATAATTTTATTAACATTTTATGTCTAGCAAAAAAAGAAAACTAGTGTAATTTATCATTAGAAAGAAAAAGTAAAAAGTGAAAGTAAAAAAAAGTAAGAAAAGAGGAAGTTAAGAGTTGAATTCTTGATTATTATTATAAAACAGGAAATAAATAATAACAAAAAATTTTCAAGAAGCAGTTTATTACCCCACCCCTCGTAAGTTATGGCTAATAGTAACGGACATGTTGAATGCTTTCAAAGAACAGTTCCAGAAAACTTAGAAAATATTCAGAGTTTAAGAGAATAAATGAGATGTTTGCCAAAACTAGAAAGATCACCTACTCAAAAAATATTGCATTTGAAATTCTGTCTTCAATTTTAAAGACATTTATACGGAATAATTTAGCTCTGGGATCTTTAAGAACAATTTGCACGCTTGGAAGTAATTTATCCTTATTATTCAATTTAAAGGCCATTAAAGATAAAATTACACAAAAGCCTTTTCTATTTCCTGTAATCAACTCTTCGGTAATCTCGATATTATTTTTCATCCACCATAAATGAGCCCCTGCTGGAAAAAAGAGTAGAACCTTTATTATTTTTCTTGCCCTTCTTTTTCGACCATTTCTCTCATTCTCAGAATTATTCAGGACAATTAAAAAAATTCCAAACCCTCTGCAGGTTCTCAAGTGGCAGTGAATCAAGATCAGAAACGAGAACGACAACCCTTGTTAAGATGAAATCCTGCACCACACAGCATCAGAATTTATCCCTTTTTTCTTACTCCATCTGATTTTTCCCGGACTTTCTTTTTCAAGTGGAAAGAGTTTGAAATGAGAAATTCTCATGATTTGTAAAACTTCTTCAGCCGCTTCGATAACGCAACAGTGCGGGAAGGACGAGAGAACAAACAACACTGTAATTTGCACATGTGTGCTTTGACACCCTTATTTGTCTGAAAAAGGAGGGAAAGAGCGAGGGTTCCTATTGAAGGTAGTGGGGAAAGAAAAACTGACAGCCACCCTCAGAACTGTGCACAGTAGATACGAGGCAATCTAATCATATGTAGACAGAGTTAAATCGCATGCGGTGACCATAATGATCGATTTAGCACAGAAAATGCCGTATATATGGAGAAAAATAATGTGTCCACAAAGAAAGCGCGCAAAGAATATTAAGCGTCTCAAAATACTTTTTTTTCTCCCTCAAAAAATTTCATCCTTCTCTAAATTCATATTTTTTAAATTCTTTGGAAAAATAATTGCTTATAGGAATTTGAAAAATATTTTTTAAAATAATGATTGTCAAATGAATAATAAAACGAGAGACTTGATGCATAAAATCAGTTTTAATGATCATAGTCTGTCGAAGTGCTTGGAAATGGTAATGTTTGAAATAAAATTTAATAATATTCACTCAGAAAATTCACATAAACAACTTCTGTTTTTTCATTGTTATGCCACCCCAGCTTATAAATAAATTACTTGGAAAAAATTGTGCAAAACTGGAATAAAAATACTATTATTCGTTATTATTTGATCTTCTGGAAATATTTTCTCTAGATTAAATTTTAGCATATACAAGCTTTAATATAAATAAATAGTTGAAAAGACAAAATCTTGCGAGAAGACTTTTATGAGCAAGAAGAGAATCTGTAAAATATGAAAACATTTTGAAAGGGTTCAGTTAGTGTGTTTAACTTGAAAAGATTCATCTTCATTTGAAGAAAATTCGCATGAATTAGTAGAAAAATTGTAATGGTAGTTGGGATTCCGGAAAGCGGAAATTTGCAGCAGTAGACTCTTTCCGGCCGAGTTCTTCGAAAAAAAGATAACTCCCACGCTCCGAAGCTTGACGTGCTTTCGCGCGGCGCGGACAATATATTTCCATTAGTACATTAAGAGCGTCCGGTCCTTAATTAATTTTAACACCGCGATCACGAGCTAACTTTTCGCCTATAGATGAATAAAAAAAAGAAAAAAACGTTGCACGACTAAATTAACATGCATTCTCGACCTCGTCCGATCAAAAAAAGTTCCACTACTAACGCACCTTTTCCATCGTTTTCCTAGCTTGCTTTTCTCAAGTGCGCGACAGACCGCGCCGCGAACCGTTCACAAGGAACGGACCTCTGTCACAATTAGACTTTTTGCACAGTCCGTGAAAACCCGATTTTTCTATAAAAAATGAAAAAGAATTTAGTTTGGAATATTCTTTTACCAACATTCAAGACATTCAAAGTTCGACGACCGCCATTCTGAACATAATTTCTACTGATGAAATAAAAATGTCTATTAATTCGCTTCTTGACTGTGTAAAGCGGTGTAGTGGGTCCAAAGTGAACTATTTCGAATAAAATAAATCAACTTTGCCAAATACATTTCCAGTTTTCTTGACTTTTAGCTCGTCTGGGAACTTTTGCGACAGATCTTGTATGTACTCTCTAAACCTTAATCAGTAAAAGACCACTGATTCGCAGTGACTATTCACTGAAGGCAGCAGCTATAAGTCTTTCACTGAGAATCAGTGAAATTCGACTGCAATATATTTTAATGATCGATGAACACGTTTATTTTAGGTTAAACAACACCAACAAGAAATTATCCTATTATTATTATATATTGTTTATTACTGTGTATAATTATATAATGTGTAATTAAAGATTAAGGATCCATCGTTATACTTTATTCGTTCGCAGGAACTTCGCGAATTTAAAGATTATGTTCACGTGGCGCGTTCACTGATTCCTCAGTGAAATCCAAACAGGGCACTGATTCATCAGTTGATATATTTTCACTGATAGAATCAGTGACTATTTCACTGATTCAGGTTTAGAGAGTATGTTACATCTCAGGCCAATTAACCAATTAACTTTAAAGAAATGGGTATTCAAAATCAGTTATTCTCATCATTGCTGTAATGGCAGCCATGTGCAAAACGAGGCTATTGAACTGCAATTTCACCTCCATTAATTGAACGAACGAGAAATTAATTGAAAAAGTAGAAGAAATCCTTGTGCAACTTGGAAGTAAGGCTCAGGAAGATAGTTCATACAGTTTTTAAATATTTTTCATATGGAAATTGGAAATTGCATTCATTGTAATACAGCTTGATTGCCCTCAGTTACTCTCAATATCTGTGGTAGCGTCGCACGGGTAAACAGCTGAGTGTGAAATTAGTTAAATATGCTAGGTTTTTGTTCAAACACAGTACCATCGACCAGATGATTATTTAGGTTATGTTTGCGATTGTTTACTGTACACGGAAAAAATTTGTCGCTTAAAATTTAACAGACTATTCGAAGAGTCGTGGACAGAAAGTAAAATCGGAGAAATTCTTGTAAGGTTTCAATGACTTTTAGGAAATAGTAGAAAAAAGTCGACTAACTTTTAGAAAACCAAGTCGAAGAAAAAAAGTCGCGTATTTACTATTATAAAAGTATTTTAAACACTAACTGATCTTTTCTAAGAAGTAATGAAAAGTTTCATAATCTTTGGATTCATTTGTCATAGATTTTAAAAGACTATCGAATAATTTGAAATGAAAGTAATTCAGACAAATAGTTTTATAAATTGTATTCTAAAGTCCATCAGATTTTATATGCCGTCTTCTAAAATCTCTTCGACAGTCGCAAAAAGCGATGCGCAGAAACGTAATTCGTAGCATCGCACAGCAGACAATGCAGCTCAGCTTTATGTTTTTGTAATAATTTTGGTTAGATTTTGAGATTACGTGTCGTTTGGTTTCGTTTGAATCTGGATTGAAGCGTACATTGAAGAATTAGTTCCGAGTAAGTATATGTTTACCTTGATAAAGTGTATTACGTCAAATTTGAAATTTATCTATTATTTTATATTTGCCTTCAAACTCTGAATGTGATCCAAATATTTTACACAAGTCTCCATGACATGTAACGGATATGCGGGTTAAGGCGTGCGATTAGAATTAGGTTAGGATGCGTGCGTGCGTGCGAGCGTTCGATTCTCGGTGCTGCGAAGTGTTTATAAAAAATTGCGTTTCTGTAATGTACAGTGTTAAATATAATGGTAAGTTCATATTAGGATTATATAGGTAATGTAAAAGTGAAAAATAATTAACTATATAAGTGCAGGATCATATCACAGAAAATAATATTTTCCTTTTTACACTGTTCAAAATTTTCTTCGACTGTCACTTAGACTTTCGATGCCTGGTTTAGAGACAATGGAACCCAACCCACGGTGTTTTAAATTTTCCGCGACTGTCACTTAAACTTTCGAATTTACGTTTTACATTTTCAGCGACTATCTATCATATTCTTCAATAAGGAGGCTCATAATGTTTAGTCGACTTTCTAACCTATCCACGAGTATTATACAAAGTCGATGACTTTTTAAGCGACAAATTTTTTCCGTGTATATACAACACTGAACTATGTTGCGACATCTAAAAGTTCATTTTCACTACGTCAAATTATTCTACTAGCTTAATATCTCGGTAAGTGATAGTAAGCAGAAGATCTTCAATTTTAGGATATAATTTAAAGTTGTTTAATTATTTCTTATTTGTTAAAATCAATACATAAAGTAGTAATTTTTGTGTATACCCACAAATATTTATTGTAGATTTTGACTTAATCGTTTTATAAATTATTGACAATATTAATAATCAAATTTGCAAATTGTATACCCGCGGTCAGAAGGTAAGGATTAAATTACAATATATAGAAACGTTTCTATTCAATTCAATACCGTTTTTGAAAATTATGTTTCAATCCAGAAGAGTATTAAAGAAGTAAAAGAAACTGATTGAAATGAATCCACCTACCGAATCAGAATTAAAACGTAGTAAAAACTACCGCTTTAGTGGAACGGAATTGAACAGAATTAGCATCAAAAAAGAAAGATAAAAGTTTATTTATTCATGTTAAGTTTATACACGTCATTTTAATTTATGAATTGAATTTATTCTCAATTATGTATAATTTTGAATTGATTAAATCAATGCGCATTTAATTTTTACGAGAGTTTTCACTTTTTTTTCATATTCAGTAAACATAACTTTCATTGCATTATTTGACAAATTTAAATAAGATATATTAATTTCATATTTATTATTTCTCTATTGCATTCTTTAAGGGAATTTATCTGAAATTATTTAAAACAAATTTGCAAAATAATTAATTATAATCCAAACTCCTGCCATTACACAGGATGAAATTAAAATGACTTTAACTTATCAGGTTATCCTACGTAATTAAATTCAATTACTTTCTTTCACATTTAAACTCATAAAAACGAATTAAAATGTCTTTAATATTATAAGTTTCTTTACGAGATTAAACAGAATCAATTTGACTTCAAATCTTTCACCCTTGTCAGAATTAAAACGTGTTCATTCTTCGTCGCAGGATTCAACGGGATTGAAACGAGCATAAACGTAGAAAGCTAAAATTAATTGAAGTGTTTACGTTCAAAAACGGTATTGCTTTGGATTAGAAGAGTTGAAAAATCGCCCATATTCAAACTACTTTTAATCCAATGTAATCCATACCTTCTTACCGGGTAGATATTCATTGATTTTCCTCGAAGACCATATTGGGAAAAGAAATTATTCCAAACATTAAAAATGAAAATAAGAATAGTTCAAATTTGTGACTTTATAAAATCTACACTTTTATGTAGAAATTACGTTGAAATAGAAAGAATTTTACATGCCCGACTCTTCTATTTTGCGAAAAAGAGGTGGAAAATGAAACTTCAGTTTCTATTATCACCTTTTCTTTATAAACTTCTAATTTAAAAAATACTCCACACAGAATAAGGGGAATCTTACTGTTTAACAGTATCATTGAAATTTCAATGCAAACCTTATTTTATATCAGCTTGAAATGCTAAAAAGCAGTTACTTCTTTCAAGATTGAGATTATGTTGATTTATGTGTATCTATACCATAATATTTTTATTTAGACCCTGTTTTGACTATTCTTGCTCGGAATAGATGACCAAAAGGATTTCATTAAACAACTATTATTTAATTGTAATCCGGATTTGACCTTAGCAAAACGCATGTATGGATAAATATTTTTATTCTGTCATCAAGACAATCAGTAAATATGAAACTGCTTAGATTTTCACATTCTGTTATCAACTTTTACTTCGTTCAGTTATATGAACTAATTTTTTTCATTATTTTGATTAAGAATAATACAAATGTGTAAAATGAGCTTTCCGTTTTGGTTGCTTCAAACAGGTTTGGCCGACATAAACTTTTGTTTCCCGAATCAGATGATAATAATAATCTAACTAATTCAATCGAATTAGAAGCTATTTTTAGTCATCAATCTTCAAAATTTATGAAAATATGGTCAAAATTCGAAGTAAGTAAAATTTTGGGGACTCGCTGCTAGAATGTACTGAGTCGATTGAGTAACGTTCCTCGTACCATTTGTGAAGAAACTCTTCGTCTTTCACGAATTTGGAAAGTGGAAAGGAGATATAGAGTAACTGGTTCACGTTGCTACGAGATATTCACATATACTAAAAATACAAATCCTGATTGGCACAAGAAATCTATCTAATATTGTTATCCTAATTCAGTTTTGTATGTTACGATGAAAATTTCAAGAAAAACTGTTTTTATTATTTATGCTTCATACGATACCACCTGCAAAGTAATATCAATTGATATTGACCACAAATTTTTGAATGATGTTTCCTGCTCTTGAAATTGCTTATTTTTGTCATATGATTCATAATGTATACATTAAGGAAGGACTGTAAAATAAAAAAATTTAAAAAATATTGATTGTACTTTTATGACCTTTGTTATGAAACAATTATCTATACAACTAATTAAGCTTAGGTTTAGTCTTCGATATTTTCGTTCGTAGGGATTACTTCGAAATTATTTTGAAAAAATATACGGTCTTGTATCACGTGTACAAATAAGTTTCAGCCGTTCTTTATCAAAAATTGGGTATTTATTATAGAAGAACGGAACCTTATGTTTCATGTCCATCGTATTGTTATTCTTGCGTTTGGCACGAATCTTGATCCAATAATACTTCCAATTCCAAGTCTTCGTACACTTTCGGCCTTCCGCTACGTTCTTTGTCTTCGATGTCAAATTCACCGTTCTTATACTTTTAAAACCACTCACGAATACTTCTCTCACTTAAGGTAGACTCACCATATGTTTCTACAAGCAATCGATGCGCCTTAACTGCAGATTTCTTCAAATTGAAGAAGTAAATCAAAAGGTCCCGCAAATGACGCTTATTCGGCTCAAAACTCGACATTTTGGCACACAAAAGAATATATTATGCTGATAGAAATTCATTAATATTTCAAGGTTATGTTGTTGACAGATGTCAAACCTTACGACAGTGACGTTTTACATCTGTAAATTTCAACCAAAACTTACTGGTGGCACCAACTTTTTTCAAACGGCGGAAACTTATTTGTACACCTGATAGAATTGGGGAATTCAAATTGACAGATGCACATAACATTTTCATGTTTTTATCGCATTTTAAAATTAGGCATGAGGGTATTTTAGATCCGAGTACTGCTAAAACTTTCAGACTCTAGTTATCTCTTTCAATGTGTATGTACCCTTGCTCTAGCAAGGTTACAATTTTCTAAAGCTTCTTCTTTTGAAAATTGGATTTTGTTTTTCATAAATGGTTGTCTGATTAATTTTATTCCATAGTCTTCACAAACGTCGTCTATAAGGAAACCTTTGTCCACCATAATGCCTTGCTTCCTATGATTGTCTGTGTCGCTTTCCTTAAGTTTTTCAATCAACCCACTCTGTTCAAATATGGCTTTATCTGAAGCACATCCACAGTATCCTTTACTAAGAAATGAAATCAAACCTCCTGGGGTAATCCCTGTCATGTATTTTATTGTATATTTAGAAAATGAATATGTTGATAACTGACAACATAGATTTTTAGGCTTTTGGATTTCGACTTCAATGCAATCAAGTTTAATCCGAGTTTCCTTGAAGTCTTCAAAGCAAGTCGGTACATTTTCAGCGATTTCTTTCTCTACCGGAAAAACGATTGCCTGTTTTAGGACAAAACTCAATATGTCAATCATATTTAACAAAAAATGACATTTTGACAGTGTCTTTCAGTGCACGATCTAAATAAGACTGTTAAAAGCGAGTAACTTAGATTATGTTTCAATTTCATGAAACACGTCATAATGCGTTCTCCTATTGTATTGTATTGTATTGTATTGTGTCTCAAATCTCCATTTTTTCAATTCCTGTCACGGTACTCAATTTATCATCAGACATGATATTATCGCAAGAAGTAGAGTTGCGTAGATCTCCGCTTTTTACTTGAACCTCTACATCGGCAGTTTCTTTAGGGAACGAGTTAGAATATACTTGGATACCCTCATCAACTAATCCAGGACGAATTAAATTAAAATTCATTTCTCGATTTCGAGTTATTGTTTCATTTGGAATATTAGTAACAGAAATGCTGTTAGATTTGTCAACAGATGCAAAATCGATATTTTTATCTTCCAAAAAACGTAACTCATTTCATGAATCAAATACTTGCGACGATCTGTGACCCTACCATTCCTAGCATCATTATCCACCTTTTTTTACTTAGACAGCCTCCTTGTATCAATTGTTGAAACTGGCAACCGAAGTGAAGGAACTGCAGTTTTTAACAGCCGTCTAACATTTGAAGGATAATTTTTAAATTATCATTAATTTTTAATAAATATATATATGTATCATTAAAGTATTAGCATTATTCACTTATTATTTACTTACATATAACATCGAAAAGATTCGCAGAATAAATCCTATTCTTTGTAAGAATACCCAGTTGGCACAAAAATAGAGGTCCTTACGGCATCTTTATGACATCTTCAGGGTGTCGCAAATATTTCCTATAACCGTTCTATGTTGTAATGATATATTTAAGACGTCTTTAAGTCACTGCAATGTCGCAAATATGTCTCAAAGGCATTTTTAAGTCACGGACATAGGATGTCTTTGCGACGCCCTGAAGATGTCATAAAGATGCCGTAAATACGTCTCTATTTTTGTGCCCACTGGGTAGATAACAAGATATTATAGTTTTGAAAAGTTATGTTTTTTCTTTTGGAATAAAATTTTAAAAAATCCTTTCAAAAAAGTAGATATGATTACAATATTTCCTTTCATAATTTAATTTTTACTATTCAATTTATTAAAAAAATAATTACACTCACCCGACAAGAAAAAGTCTTCTCTGCAAAAGTGCAAAGAACATATCCTCATGCTCTGAGTAGTTCCATTCCCCATTTTCAATATGTTTTCCCATACTTTTCGTCTATTGACTTTTTCAGGTTCTCCAAAACGCATTTTCAATGTTTACAAATGATACACCAGCTTTTCGAAAATTAAAAAATCGAACAATTTCATGTTTTCGACCTGTATTGCTTAAATCACTAATAACTGTATAATTTCTAAACAAATTTTTAAAATAAACTTCACATGAATAGAACTGCAGGGAATCCTTTGAAGATCAAAATGAAACATTGATTATTAGAATTGAATAAGAACTGTTGTTTTTTATGAAGAGAAAACAAAAAATTGAAATATAAATAACCAAATGTTACCAACTGTTGCCGAACGTTACCGACTGTTACTGAACGACACTATACGCTAACAAAAATTACTTAATGTCACTGAACAACGACGAAAAGTTACTAAATGTCACCGAAACGAACGTTACCATATCATTACCGACTGTTACTGACTGTTATCGACTGTTACCGAACTACATCAAAATCTAACCAAATATTACCAAACGTTGCCAAACTGTTGTTGAACGTTACTAAGTGTTACCGGACGTTACTGAATTGGTATGATAAATTTGTTTTTCATGTATTGACTGAAAATAGCGACTCAACTAATGAGTCTGATAATGACGAAAAAAAGCAATAAAAATTGTATTAGTTATATTCGTATTTATATGTTTCATTCTATTAAGAATATGAAAATTTTTTCGCAAAAAGATCGTAACTCTATATTTTCAAAGCTGCATAATTTAAAATAAAAATGTTCTAACCCAAATAAAACAATGTTGGAAGTTGTAGAAAAGTATTTAAAATAAAGCTGCAGAATTTCATAAAATTTTATCACACAGATCCCAAGTTATAAAGTTTTTTTTGTTTTTCTTAAAACTATATTTTTAGTATTACGTCGTTTTTCCACCCGATCCCTCATATAATATCCCGAGTCGAAATATGCCTCTGCCAGGCCGTGCAAACCTAATGCATAGATGGTGGACGATTAGCAACTAGCGCCCCGTACAACTGTGCATAAGAACTATCATTATGTGTGCATGTATTAGTGCACATATATGCATATGTAGGTTCTTTAAATGTGTTGCAGAGAATGTAATTAAAAGGAAATTGAGGATTTAATTCAAAATTGTGAAAATGTAATTCAAGAGTGAGAAGTTGATATGACAATTTTTTTGTTTTGTCGTAATAAGTAAAAATCAAAAATATCTGTAATTTGTATTTTTTTCCAGAAGATATGCAGAAAATTTTCCTATGCAACGAACTGCGAACCTTAAAAGCATGTAATAGCTAGGAATTGACAAATTTCATTGTTTTAGGTTTCTACATGTTTGTATCTAAAGTATATAAAAAATTTTTTCTAAAATTTGGGAAATGGTATGGAAGATAAAAACAAACTTTTGATTTGAAAATTGAAAAAAACCGCACTTTGAAAGAAAGGCACAAATTCTCTTTTGTTAATAATTTTGTTCATCAAAATGTCGATGACAAACAAAATATTTTCTTTCCACTACTTGTAGATATTCTAACCTCAACAAGTAAAAGTTCGCGCAAGCTTCTATCCATCGTTGTCCAGCATCTTCTCTCTTGAAACCGATGAATGGACACACTTTTCTTTTGACGTTTTTTGGTGGTATACTAGAAAAAAGAGAAGAAACATGGTCGAACCTAAGGTAGAAAGGAAAAGGAAGAAAGAGGAGGGGCAAGCCTGTGAGTCGCACCCTGAGTTAGAAGGACAGCTATGAAAATAGTTTGAGGGATGCTGGACTGCCAAGACGCCTCTAGAATAGCTAATATGGCATTAGTTACCTAGCGCTGCTTGCATTAACGCTCGCCAATGTGAATAGACAACGTAAAGGTATAGAGAAATAGAGGGAATGGCGGTCGTGGAAGATAACATTGCACGGCTTTATATGCGCTACTTAAGTCTGAATCATTCAAAATTTAACTGATTTAATCGAATTCTAATCATTGTGATGTACTCATGTGATTAAGCAGCGGAATTTCCCTAATTTAGATTTAGAGAATAGTTATGTGGCCGTCGAGTGAACACTACTGATAGAATCAGTACTACAAAATTGTTTTGATTGATTATGCCGATTAATTATATTGCTGATCATGATCCGACTACATGATGACAAATTCATACAAACCCCTGTTACATTTCTTCTATAACACTTCTGTCAGACCTTTGTAACACATGCTTTTAATTTTTAATTGTGACTCGACACAACTCATTGTATAACTAGAATTCATTTATTGATGACAATTAATAAAAAAAAGAACTGATTAAAATTGGAAGGATGGGAAACTTACTACCTCGAGTAAAAAAAAAGGTCTTAGACAAGGAGTAACCTCTTTCCTACCACTCAAGCCAATTGGCTTCAGACTATATATTCAACTTCAGCAGACTTCAACTGGTTTAGATTAAGAGACTATTTAGTATTCTTTCAGTAGATATACAGGGAGAGTTCTGTTCCAAGATTCCTGTTACCGACATTTGAGAGTCTTCGATGCTGGAAGGTTCTCGAAGGCGATAACGTGACACAGGCATTTTCTAGGAGTTTATGACGTCCTACAATGAAGAATTTGTATTTTTTTTAAGGTTATGATGTTACAAAACGAAAAAATAGCTATTTTCTGGAAGCTTTTGTCGTCATGCAATAAGAAATGGTTCTATTCCGTTCTAAATTCAGCTGAAAAAATGGTTTTGTTCCATGCTAAGTCTCGAAGTTTGTATCATAAAAAGTGCTCGAAAAATAACGTTATATTCGAATCTTGGTATCAAGCTCGTTAAATGAATTTTGCATAAGCTGCGTTTATCGAATGTTTATAGTAATAAATTAGATAACATTACCCTCTTAGTATCAAGTTACATTGAATAAAAAATGCCGAGACCTTTATTTGCTTCACACAAAGTTGGTGCATTATTTATTTAATGCGTAAAAAATATTATTCTTAGTACACATGAACTTGCAATTCTTATTTTTTCTTGGAAAATCGTCTCGTTGTTCAGGATGTGCATTGTAATAAACATTTAAAGCAATCTGACACTTCAAATTCAATGAGAATAATTACTTGTGGAGTCATAAGGGTGTAGAAGTGTTTTGAAAGACAAATATTTATTGCAATCATGTAGATAAGAATTTAATTTCAATTGTTTCTTATAATTTCATCTCGTCGTTCAGGATGTTTATTGTAATAAAAATTAGATATGAATAATGTCTAAGTGAAGGACAAACGAAAAGTATTTCTCATAAATTGAGAGGAGGGGTAGAAGAATACAGATACTTATTGCGACTTGATTTACAACATAATTAACAGGAAACCGGTATCAACATGTATAGAAGCCTAGGCATTTCGACAGTGACGCTGCCAACGGCGTATCTTGAAACTATTTTTACTACATTTTCCTGTAACATTAACTGAAATAATAATACCAAAATATATATAACCAGAAATTTTTAACCATAATAAGTAAACAATTTTTTTAGTGAAATTAACTAAAAGTTTATTCATTTTAACCGGAAATTTTTTAACCGATTAGCTTTAGTAAATTTAACCAAACGTTTTTTCTGAGTGTGAACTTAGTAATTTGATATTGCGTATTCGCATTTTATGAAAACTGTCTTTTCTTGAAGACATTTTGATTTATCAGTGTCTGAAATGCTACTAGCCCTCAAGAATATTTTCATTTCCTTTTTGATCAATTTTATAAATATATAAAACAATCAAAGCCTTTTCGATATCAACCTTAATTGATATCATTATCTATGTCAATGAGAACGAAGCCATATTTGTCAATATTCCAACAAACTGAACACATTTCTTTAAATTTTGAATAAGGCATATCTGTATTTACATGATCATCATAGATACGTTTTTTTCTGTATACATTTCTGTAACTTTTAAACAAATTACATGATTAAAATAATTAATTTTTTTCAAAATATCTCAATAAGAAAAATCAATCGTAGATTACTAAACGGGAATAGTAGCATATACTCTAGCAGTTCTCTTCGTGTAGTTGAATATAAATCTATAAGTGGAGGGGTGAAAAAGGTAATATAAATTCCTCCACTTATTCTTGAATAATTTAGTATTAATCCAGATAATAATATAATAATACAATTTTTTATACTAATATATAATGAAGTGGAAACATAAAAAACGTTTTTTAACAGTAAAAACGCCTCAAACTACATGGGTGGAAGTGATCAAAGTAGATTGATACACAGATCTTTATGGTGGAATATAAAATGAATCTCATTGAATTTAATTTACATAATATTAAATTAAAATGTAAAAAATACCGTGTATTTTAGTGGTTGGCTTAATTTTCTCTTGAATTGTGAGATTAGTAACGAGAGTCAGCAGATATAATGGAAAAAATGAATTATTTTCCTTGTTTATAACCCCATAATAGGGATTTTTACAAGAAAATAGAGACTGCTTGTAATCATTGAAGATTATAATTTTTAATGTTGATGCCTTGATACCTTTCGCTTTTTTAAATCTTTTTGATCAGCCTGTACTCTAAAGGAATGTAATTGAGTCTCCGGATAGCATAAAGGCCTGAGCGCGTGAACCGAGATTGCCTAGTAGGTAAGGGAGGGGATACGCGTTGCCATGCGCTACGTTTAATTGAACACAAAATTTTGAAATCGTGGTTTCTCGGGTAATAATAATCAGATTTTTGCTTGAAAATGCATTTGGCGAGTTCATTTTTAAAAAATATTTGTTAGAGGAAACATCTTTTCCACACCTTTTTTTCTTGTAATATCAAATACCTCGCAGTTTTTCTCGCAGTAGTGATATACAATTATTTCTTACTATAATAATAATTAATGGCGTCAAACAACAATTTGAAGTAAAATAAAAGTTCACAAATTGGATGCAAAAGGTCCAGAAATGTATCGCTATGGCAAAGAAATATAGCCAAACAAGGCAAAAATAAGGTATGTTCTCTAATTAAAACAAAAAATCGTTTTTTTCATATCATTGAAATTTTAATTGAATTTAGAGCGTAAGAACATCATATGATCTCAAGCGACAGTTTTCAATGTATAAAAACAATGTTTTTGAATCGAATTTTTCATTTTTAAAGGGTGATTCCCGCTTTGCGAAGAAAATTGTGCCGAATAAAGAGTGAAATTCCCGATTCATGCTGTCTTAAAAGTTTTTTAGCTCAAATTTGTAGAAAAATATTATTACTCGAGAAACTGTGATTTTTAAATTTTTTATTCAATTAAACGCAGCGCATTGCAACACGTATCCCCTCCCTTACCTACTAGACAATCTCGGTTCACGCGCTCAGGCCTTTATGCTTTCCGGAGGCTCAATTTTGATCGCAAACCCACGAATACCACACAAATACAATTTGGTCTTGCAATTGAAGATTTGGCTCCATACCTCCCCACCCACTTTGTAACAAGCCTAACACATTTCTGTTTGCGAACATTCTTCATTGTCTTCCCAAATACAGAATGATTAATTAGTTTATAAGAAAAAATTTAAAAATCGTTTATTGATTTATTTCGTATTTCTGTATTCAAGTCGATATAACTTTTTAGTCGTGGTTTTTGTTCAAATTGTAAAATTAAATAAATTTTTTTTAATCATATCCTCAACCTCAGATACTGTTTTAAACTTTTATAGTGGACAATATATTTTGATTTGGGTAAAAGATTTGTAACTCATTTCAGGATTTCACATTTTGAACCAGAGGGTACAAAGTGTTCAGGGAATAGAGGAAAAAAATTGTAAATCATGAAGCCCATCTGAATATTGGAAATTAAGTTCAAGGATGTATCCTATTGTGGAATCATCCGGAATATTCATAAAGTCAATTTGTAAAACATTTCCTACTCATTTAAAATCACGATGTGGTAAAAATTCACTCATAGCTGCATCATATTGATTATTAATGTCAAAGTAAAAAAGGTATGACACTTTTCCCCTAAAGGATTGCAATTTAGTTCCAGTCATAGGAAAATCAGATAAAATTTTAGGGAAAGACGAAATAATGCAAACATAGTCAGAGATGAGTTATAGACAAAGTTAGTAGGTGGGTAGAATACATAGAGAGCCTATACAAGGGCAGAAAAACGAAAAAAAGAGAAATAGAAAACAAAAAAAAAGCAAAATGAGGAAAGGGGGGATTCGATTTCAAAGGAAGAATTCGAGAACGAATTGAGCGGTCTGAAAAAAAAGCTCCAGGAGTAAATCTAATATTAAGACAAACAGAAAAGATCATTTTATTTAAATTAATTTGCGATGTGTACGAAACGGGTGACATACCAAACGACTACAAGGTTAACAAAACTGTAACTATACCGAAAAAAGTAGGGGCAGACAAATGCGAGAACTACCGTACAATTAGCCCAACAGCACATTAGTCTAAAATTCGAACTACAATAATTTATAGAAGATTAGAACAGACAATAGAAAGCTCACTCGACGAAGATCAGTTTGGTTTTATGAAATAAATAGGGACTAGAGAAGCATTACTCTCAATACGATGGATTCAGAGCGGCAGACTACGAGTAGGGATACCAAGTTTTATTGCGTTTGTTGACTCAGGAAAACTATTCGGCAATGTTAGCTGGCCTAAACTCTTCGAAAAATCGAAGAACAAAGGGATAAAGTACAAGGACAAAAGAATTGTTAGCTCTCTATACTAAGACGAAAAAGCAGTGGTAGAAATGCAGGGGGAGCGAGGAGAAGCAGGCGTCAGAAAAAGAATGGCAAGGCTGTTTGTTATCAGCACCTTTGTTCAAATTATACTCAGAGGAAGCTATTAATGAAATTAAAGAAGAAATTAAGAATATAGGCGTCAAAGTTCAAGGGAAAAAAATCAAAACTTTAAGTATTGCGGATGATATTGTTTTGCTAGCGAATACCGAAAGAGAAATAGAGCAGGCGTTGAATGTAACGGAGACAGTTTTGATCAATTACAATATGATAATAAACATAGGAAAAACTAAAGTAATTGTATGTTGAATAAAATCAGGAAAGAAGCGATCTAACGTTCATATAGGCAATGAAAAGATAGGGGTGATTAGCGAATTTTGTTACTTAGGGAGTAGAATAACAAGTGTTGGCTGTTGTAATGCTGTTATTCTGTCTAGAATCGGGCAAGCTAAGACAGCCTTTGCCAAAATACAACAATTACTAGTTTCAAATATAGATCTAGAAATCAGATAGAAACTGCTCAGAACATATGTATGGAGCGTTGCACTCTATGCTTGCAAAGCAGGGACCATAGGTAAAGGAGAAAGGAGAAAGAAGAAAATTAGAGACTTTTGAAATGTGGTGCTATAAGAAACTATCAAAAATAATGTGGGTAAATAAGGTGATAAATGGGGAAGTTTTAAACTTAGTGAAAGAAAAATGAAACTTATACGCTAGTATAAAGAAAAGCCACGAAAGATTGATAGGACACACACTTAGACATGAGGGACTGGCAGGAACAATTCCAAAAGGTACAGTAGAGAGGCGTAAAAGGAAAGAAAGACAAAGATTAAAGTATGTGAAACAAATTATAGATGACGTAGGCTATAGCGGATACTGCGAAAAGAAAAGACTCGCTCAGGTTAGGAACGGATGGAAAGCTGCATCAAACCAATCTCAGGACTGTTGACTATAAGAACATATGGATTATTTGTCTTTACGTATCTATAAGAGCACTGAGAAACACCACCTCTGATACCTCTTTCAATGTATAACAAAATTTCAGTCTGTAAGCAATTCTAATTCGATTTCTGAAAATTTCAACATTGCGTCACAAGTAAATCTCCGTGCTGTATAATAAAGTAATGCATCTAAATTATATGTTTCATAGCAACGTTTTCTGAAATTTTCAAAAATATCAGCTAAAAGCAAAACGAATGGAATGCCTCTATCGGAGGTAATCGATCTTCCTCGAGACTGACCCAACTGTCAATAAAATCATATGAAAAAACACCTTTTCTAGTAAGTAAATTAAATTGTGTATTCTTTTTACAATGTTCTTTCGTAATAGATTTTTCATTATCTGTAGGATATGATGCCAGTTTTTCGAGGCTGATTGGCATGATTTTGTTATTTGAGATTTCACTAGTCGAGACAAATTTTTAGTCCATGCAATGAGATATGTAGGTTTATTATTCCAAATTACATTATTATTAAAGTAATCTTATCGTACATGTCAATTTCGGAATTTTCAATCATTAAAAGATGAATTGTTCGTGAATTAGATGTTTCTTTGCTTATGTAAAACGAAACAATCGCTCCTTTCTTATCGTTTTCTTCTCGATTTTGACCATGAATATCAATTCTTAAATTATGCATCTTCTCAAATTTTGGTACATCAGTTAAGCTAATAGGAAATTTTATATCATATTTTAATATCTCACTAAAATGTGGATAAGAACTTTTACGATCTGGATTTTTTCCCACTGGATATAATGCCGAAGTAACTGCCTGAAGAAAACAATAAGGATCGTTATATACAATATTAGTAACAGCTTTTTTATTCTGAATATACTTTGGTAAATTGATGTAAGTTGACAACCCTACTTGAAATTGAGCATACTTAATAATATTTACATGTTAATTCAGTATTTTTAATTGAAGAGCAGCCTCAAAACTGCATCTGAGGAATCGTGTGACTCCAGAAATAAATATTCTTACTGGATTTGAGGTATCAGGTTTCTCTAATTGTTTATTACAATAAACATCCTGAATAACGACATGATATTTCAAAAAAAAATCATAATCACAAGTGCGTGTTGTCACGGGGTGAATAAATAATTTACTTGAGTTGCGATCAAATATAAATATATATATTTAAGTGAGCGGTTACAAAAAAATCGTCGTAACGAAAGTAACTATTGTAAAATAGGTTCAGTCCAAAGTACTGTCTGTAAACATCTAATTCTACAAGTCTCTATTCCGAATTAAAGGCATTACTTGCTGAAGACTGGTGCCAAACGCAAGAAGAATTGGCATAATCATTGGGAGTGAACAGCTGCTTCAAAGACAGAATTGGAAGGGGTTTTTACATCGCACTGTGATCGGCGACGAAAAATGGGTGCACTACGATAAACCCAAGCGCAGAAAATCATGGGGAATGCCCGAACATACCTTTACGTCGACGGCCAGACCGAATATTCACGACTACTATTACGATTACCATTTGTTTCGATCGATGGCACACGGCCTGGCTCATCAGCATTTCTGCTCTTATGAAGAAGTCAAAAAATGGATCGATTCGTGGATCACCTCAAAAGACGCATCGTTTTTTCGAGATGGTATCCGAAAATTGCCAGAAAGATGGAAAAAATTAGTGGCTAGCGAAGGACAGTACTTTAAAATTATGAATAGGTAATCACGTTTTAAGAACAAAGCCTCAAATTTTGGGAAAAACGGTGGAAGCAAAGTTGTACACATAATATCTTCTTCCATACCTTTCCAGAATTTCCTAATCATCAAGGTAAATGAAACAAATTTTTCCTATGAGTCCTCTGAGTTTGTCGCTGTCCATAGGACTTTGATGAAATCCTGAACTCAAATCGAAAGCTGAAAAATGTTTCGCTTTTTCTAGGTGGATAATTAAGTCCTCTATTACCGGTAACGGATATGCGCCTGGATCCATTTTTTATTGAGCTTCCTAGTCTATAAGGACACTCCATTTAACTTTGCCCGAAGCATCCTTTTTTTGGCACTACCCATAAAGGTGAGTTATACGGTGAGTCGGAATCAGAGATTATTTCCTTGGTTAGCATTTCTTTAACCTGTGTATTTGCCTCGGCCCGATGTGCTTCTGGTAGTCGGTACTGTCGCTCGTTTACAGGTAATTGGTCTTTTAGTATCATTCGGGGTGATATAAGGTTGGTACAAGGAAGAAGATCTCCCGGTAATCCAAATATATCATGGTACATGACTGCTATTTTTTCTATTCCTTCTCCAATTCTTTCTTCTATGTGGTCAATCCTAATATTTTCCTTCAGTAATTTGAGCCGATTAGAGAGATCTTCTGAGGGGTAGGGTATATACTTTTTCAGTTTGCTCAGGGAGTGGTTTTATGTGTTGGTACTTAATTTTTTGCTTAGAAATTTCTGGTATGAGAATAGTGTCATTTTCAAGCTAGTATGTTTTATTATCCAGTATGAAGCTGTTATTTTAGGTTCAATTTGTATGCACAATTTCCTGTTCTGCATTGGTCGGTTGCTTTTCTTCCTCTATCAGAATTTCCACTCGTTCAGGTAGACTGGTGTTCCAATTTCCTTGGGGAAAATTCAGGTTTTAGAACTTGAGGTACGTGTTTTTTTAATCAAAGTTGTGGTCGTCATCGTTGGAGAATGTATTCTCGCAATGGGTTTATTTCTAATCTTATTCCTTTCTGTTAAACAAACTTCAAACTGTGCGACATACAGAAGTTCGTTCGTTTTCTGATTAAAGCGAATATTAAAATTTGGAGTGGATTCGGTTTTCCTTTGACCCCAGGACTAACTTTGTGCGATGAGTTTCTAGTGAGCCCATCGTTCCAAAACTTGATCCAAGCGCATTATAAAGTCCTTCATATGTTTCGATACTTAAAAATCTGATAATCTTTTCAACCTCCTTCAATTCGTTCAGAAATTATCTAGCTCAATAAAATGTCTGGATTACTGCATTGGACTTTGATTTTGTAGATAAGTGTAATGAAAGGCTTTACTCCCGTCATTTCGTCCGTTAAATTTTTTTATTACCTGTACAGCATCTCTTGCCGGAATCAAATTGTAATTTGTTGGTGCATTGTTTCTGCTGGTTGACAAATTTTGTGCTCTGTTTGATGACGCGCTCTTCTTTTTTTATTTTCGTCTGCAGTTGACCCATCGTTAGTCATTATTTTTTTTCAACCTCAGGGAGTCACCATCAAGCCTACTTATTTCAGCCTGAGTACATGTTCTCCTCTATGGTGGTCTACCCTGCGCGAAGATACTATTTCTCCATAGAGGTTGATTCTTCATTAGTCCTGATCCGATTTGAAGTATTGAATCAATGGGATCCTGATCTGGATCGACAGAAAATTATTTCGCAGGGTGAATAAATAATTTATTTGGACTAAGATAGAATATAAATATATTTAAGTGAGAGGTTACAAAAACAATCGTCGCAGCGAGAGTAAATAAAATAGGTTCAGTCCGAAGGACTGTCTGTAAACGTTCGATTCTACAAGTCGCTATCTGCGACGTCGTAGGGCCTACCTGAGCCCATCTTATCTCTAACATAGTGGAAGGGAGTTTTATTAATAGCATAGGATAATAACCCTTAGTTCGGAATGCGTTACAATGTGTACTCAGAGTAAAATTCTTCACGTATTAAATAAATAATGCATAAACTTTGATGTAAAGCAAATAGAGATCTCGCACCTGTTTATTCAATATAACTTGATACGAAGAGGGTAACGTTATCTAATTTATAACTATAAACATCCGAGAACCGCAGCTTATGAAAAATTTATTCAATGTAACTTGATACCAAGATTCGAAGATAACGTTATTCATTACTATAAAGAATTTATACACCCTGCTCTTATTTGTCCTTAAACTACATAGAGTTGTTTCTAGAAACTACGAAATAAACGTTTAACAACGAATTTGTCTTTTGAGCTTCATGACGTCATCACCTTCGAGAACCTTCCACCATCGAAGGCTGTGGAGTGTCGGTAATCCTCGATAACAGAAATCTGACATACTGTTCCAATGAACTTAAAAGCAGACAGAATTTGTACTTGTTTCTAATGAATAGTTTTCCGTCAATAGAATATAAGGATTCTTCCTAATTTTGAGGACAGGAAACAAAAGAGCCCTGTCTCCAAGCACACATATGTGGTTGTAGACAGCTGCTTTTGTGTTCGTGAAAAGAAGGGATATGCAGCCATCTGATTTGCAGTTTGGGATTCTGCAGTCATGATGAACCGCAGTGATTCTCCTCTGTCCGCGGAAATGCTGCTTAGTGTTAGCCATCTCAATAAAGCGGGGATTAATTTTCCGCTTATTCAGCATCCAGTGAACTTCTCCGATAAATGAATAGGAAACTGAATGAGCGAGCGTGTAAATGAAATCTTGACTAAGTAAATGGAATGGATACAGTGCAAAGAAAGGGTATGAGAAAACAGCGTCGACGTGGAAGAGGAACAGCATTGCGGAGACAGAGTATAAAATTGGCATTAAGAGCATGTATCACACGCCTCGAAAAAATTTATTTTCTTTGCCATGTTGGTATTACAGTGAAGAAACTTTTTTTTATAATTCAATCTAAATAAAAGTCACAAGATCTGTCTTAGCAAGTACTTTATCATTTCCGAAAATTTCAGCAAGAAATAATTATAATATTATTTCCAAAATAAAGTTACGGAAACTACAACACCGCATTCCTCTTCGCAAAACTTTTCAAGGCTTACACCCAGAAAACAGTTTCTGTCAATCAAAGAAACATTTCTTATATATACGGTCAAAGAAGAAATTCCTTTGAAGTAAAGAAAGTTTTGTTGATTCAAAAAATGTTCCTTAAATGTAAACAAATCTAATTCTGTAGATCAAAGGACATTTTTTCGAATGAAAAAAACTTTGTTTAATTCCAAAAAATGTTGTCATTGACCGTATTTCAAAGAAATGTTCCTTTGATTCAAAGAATTTGTTTTCTCGGTGTACTATTCGCTAATTACTGTAGAGAAAGTTAGCACCGGCAATTGATCATTCAAAAAGCCTGCTTAAAGAGATTGTGAAAAACCTTTTTGACGCTAAGTTGGCACCACTGTCCTCTATACTGACGTGGAATTCGAGCGTGATCCGTCATTTAGTTTATTCACAGTGCTCGATGTTGTCAGTTTATTTTAAGTGTATTTCGCGATTTTTCCAATGGGTAAGAATATCAAACAAAGGAAACGCGTTGCTGCTCGACTAGTTGCGAAAGACCATCTCACAAAGCTATCATTGTGAACGAATTTATGGCCAAAAACTTAACGAATATCATCGAACAACCACCGTATTCTCCTGATTTGGCTCCAGCCGACTTTTTTCTCTTTCCAAAACTCAAATTACGACTTTGAGGCACCCGTTTTCAGTCGATAGAAGACATAAAAGAGAATTCTCGGAGAGCACTGAAGTTAATTCCATAAAATGCGTTTAAAAAGTGTTTTGATGATTGGATTATTCGTTAGCATAAGTGTAGTATTTCGGGAGGGACCTACTTTGAAGGCGATAAAATAAATTTGGATGAATAATAAATAGTTTGTGTTTTATTTACCAATTCCCGGTACTTTCTCGACAGAATGTATAAAAACCCAAGGACCACCTGAGGCCCCGGATATTTGGTGAGGTTTTTCTCGTTTAGTCTATATTTGCGGTTAAAAAGTATATATGCAGACAATGCCGTATTTGTAATTGGAGGCACTCAAAAAAATGTTTCAGACCCCATAGTTGAACGACCTTAAAGTTCTATCTAGAGGCTAGAATACTTTTCTCGGTTATGAATAAAATATGTACCATTGCCTTACGTACAAGGCCTGTCGGAAAAACTGTCAGGTATCCTCAAGATCTTCAATATAAAAATCGCTCCTCGCAATACCCAATGACCTCTCACACCTTTTAAAATTAACCAAGGACCCTATTTCAAAACGCGATACTGCTAATGTCGTCTACAGTGTCCCTTGCTCTGACTGCACAGCAGCTTATATAGGTACAACCAAACGGCCCCTAAAGACTAGAATACATGAACATATAATAGTATATTACACTACAAGTGCAGAAAGTTGAGATTCCTGCACTGCGCGCCATAATGCCCGAGGCGAAGTCGATGGCATCATGGCACGCAGTTCAGGGCTCTCAAATTTCTGCCCATGCAGTGTGTACTATTTTTCTTGCTTCCCGGTCGAAAGTACGAAAACAATTGCATGTGTGCATTGGAATATATTGATGCCTGCCTCGACATTTGCGGCACGAGCAGAGCGAGTGCTGCTGGTCGGGGGGGGGGGGGGGGAGGCATGAAATACATCTATAAATTAGGGTTTAGATTTCTATTTTCTTGTTTTCATCTTTGGTAATTATCATAGACTAGCATGTATCTGTCAACGGACTTTTTGGATAAGGTGTCAGTTTCTACTATTAATTGAGCTTCAGTTTCAAAGTTTTTATTAATTTCTTCTTCATCTGTCGATTCATCAGATGATATGTCATTCATTTTTTTATTTTTATTTTTGTTACACTTCAATCACTACTATTACATTCTAAATAATATCCACTCATTGCCACTAATAAACATTAGCAGAGAGCGGATAAATTTTGACGCTTGAGGTTATTGACGTTTTTACTCCCGCTATTATAGAGGGCGCGCATATAGCTTGACCAATGCATGAAAGTTAGACTTTCTGCCGTGAAATTGGTGCCGAAACCACGTACTTTCGACTAAGGTAGTAAGAAAAAGATGTTTACTACCTCCCGGAAAAATGGACTGTTTTAACCAAATATGCTTGGCATCAAGACCACAAATTCAATTTTGATGACGTAAAAATAATTGACAAAACACATAATTACAAAAAACGTATGATACTTGAAATTACCCATATAGCTGACAATCCACATGAGGTAAACCAAAGAATCGACATTGAGAACTTATCTGTTTGTTACCTTCCCGTTTTAAACGACAAATTATAATCTCGCCAAACAAAAATTTTGTATCTTTTAAGCACATACACAAATTTCCTGAGAAAATTTTTAATCTGTAAAAATCAAACTATTTGACTCCTGTTACACTTTATGGCCTCCTTTTGTCGTAGTACTCCAGTTATCTTGAGTATATCCTTCCACCTTTTTTCTTTCTTTTCCTTAAAATCTCCACTCTAAATACAATAGTAAAAAATATACCCTCCACTTTCATCTCACACTTTCGGTTTCAAGTCATAGTCAAACTTTAGTTGCACCGATAACTTTATAGTGAACAGTGGGTTATGTCAAAATATGTGTGTGGCCAGGAAATGAAAAAAATTAAAAAAGTTATCTGAGGGTATTACAATCCCTGAGTTTGTAACTATTAGCATACTACATTACATAAGGTTAGTTCATTTTATTTTCAAAATTCCAAATGTTGATGAGATTGAACAATTTAGATATCCCTTTGTCATGCTGTAGAATCACTTTTTCGTGCCTCTGCTCGTATTATGGCCGTTTTTCGCGCAGTGCTCGACACAAACGCATCAATTGCGTTCAATACCATTCCCCAGTGATGGTTTCGTTCGTTTTCAACAGCTCATAATAAATAACACCGACCTGGTCCCATCAAATAAACAGGATAACCTTCGCAGCGTGAATATTCGGCCGAGACGACGACGCAGAATCATGTCCGGGCAATCCTCATGACTTTCTTCTCTTTGGGTTGCTGCAATGAATCCATTTTTCATCACCCGTCACGATGTGATGAAGAAAACCCTTTCTTTTTTGCCGCTGAAGCAGTTGTTCACAGGCAAAAAAACGACGCTCAACGTCCCTTGGCTTCAAATCATAAGGAACCCAAGTTCTTTGTTTTTGAATCGTTCTCAACGCATGCAATCGCTTGGAAATGTCTCCTTCACGCGGACGGTCGTCAAAATCGAAATCACCGTCTTTGAAGCGACGGAACCAATCACGGCACGTTGTTTCACTTAGAGCAGCATCTCCGTACATTTTTTGGAGCTCTTGATGCGCTTCAGCCGCCGTTTTCTTCGAATGAAAGGAAAAAATCAACACTTCCCGCAAATGACGATTATTTGGCACAAAATCAGACATTTTCACACAACCAAAAGTATATTACGCTAAAACAAAATCACTAATGTGTCAAAACGGTTTGTTTACCATATGTCTAATCTTGGTTCATGACATTTTGGACAGGTCAAAATCGACGAGCACCAACCAAAAGCTGAAGTTGAGGTACAAAATTCTATATCTTCATTGAAAGTTTTACCATTCAAGGAGTTCTGCGGAGATAGAAATAAATAGTAATCTGATGGTTCAAGGTCAGGGCTATATTGTGCATGTAACATCACTTCCCAACCAAGCCTTAATAATTTTTGGCGAGTGGCTAAAGATGTGTGTGGTGTAGCGTTGTTATGGTGAAAAATTACACCTTTACGATTGACCAATTATGGCCGTTTTTCTTTGACCGCTGTATTAAATTTGTTCAGCTGACGACAGTAAATATCCGAATTAATCGTTTTGTTCCTTAGAAGCAGCTCAAAAAATACCATACCTTTCCAATTCCACCAAACAGACAACATAATCTTTTTTTGATGCAATTCAGATTTCGATGTTGTTTGTGGTGGTTCATCACACTTGGACCATGATCGTTTTCGAACGACGTTATTGTAAACAATCCGTTTTTCATCACCAGTGATAATTCGTTTAAAAAAAGGATCGACTTCATTGTGTTTAAGATGCAAATCACAGACATTGGTGCGTTTTGTTAAATGAATTTCTTTCAATTCATGTAGAATCCAAATATCAAGTATTTTAACGAGTCTAAGGCGTTGTATACGGTCGATTGTTGATTTTCGTATTTTTAACATTTCTTCATTCTCTCGCACAGTTACATGATTCGATTCGACTTTGGTGATCATCAACTTCATTTGGAGGACCTGAAGGTTGCTCATTTTTGAGTGAAAAATCCCCAGAACGGAATTTATCAAACCAATTTCGTCACTGTCTGTCTTTTAAGGCTTCCTCACTATGAACATCACGTAACTTTTTAGCAGCCTGTATTGTGTTCTTTCCTCCACGGAAATAAGCAATCAAAATATGACGAAAATGCTCATTTTACACTCCATCTTAAAGTTCATGCCAAACTAACAACTGTAAACGAAATTTCGTGCAATTTGTTTGTGAAGCACACTAAGGATGACAGATAACAAATGCCAGAAGGAAAAAATCATGACATTGACGAGTCATTTAAAAATATGGTCAAAGATATCTATATGTGAAATCGGCAATTACTTCTGGGAAAACCCAATATATGATCTGGACGAAAATCACAATACAAGACAGCCCTCCATATAGTTGCCAATGTACCATAGATTCCCACATAGTTTTGACTTCGAGCTTGATTGAAAAACAGAGAACTGTATTTCCTCGGAAAAAGTTGGTTGCTCACATCAGCGGTGGTTTTCCATTACCTTCCACTGATCGCTATGATTTAAGTAACGAAGCAAAGCTGAAAATAATAGCTATAAGTTGAGAGGAGTGGGGAAAGCTACGGCAGACAGAGGGATGCAATGGAACGCTTAGGATACCCGACCTGCAGTCGGTGTCTGTGCCTGAAAAACTTCCTTGTTTTTTTTTTTTTATTATTGTGTAATTTAAAATCAAAAGAATCGGCACAGGAGTCTAAACCGAATGGATGCCTAAGATCCCAGTCCACTAGAAATTGTTTCGAAACTAAGGAAAACACGCGGCTTTACCCGACGAACACCTTCTTATGTTTTCCTAACTGACTCCTATTCTTCAGAAACTTCTGTCCTGTACCGATAAGTAGACACCTGAAACCGCTTGAGAAATTCTGGCTTCCACGAGTAGATAAAAACGTTTATTTTAAAACAATAATGATTTTAATATTTAGTAGGTTCATTATGTAACAAAAGAAAAGAAGTCTCAGTTGTTACAGGGGTTTTACGATATAGCGAATGTAGTGTAATGGCCTAGCTATCTTGCAGAGCCTGCTCTACACACTCGTTCATATTAGAATTCGAAACCGCTTTCCAACCGATCCCACCGATCATAAATCAAATCTCGACAAACAGTGAATGTATCGATACGGAAAAATGTATAGCAGCAAGAGATGCACCTGCTCCAACCAGCCTTCATAAGACAATTACTTTGGGAAAATTTGTCTGCTTCTCCTTCCTGTTCTTCGAACTACTAATTATATATCTCCCCCTCAGATTCTTGTCTTCCTCTCTAACCAACCCTCTTCTACACTTCCATCTTTACTCCCTTTACCCTACACGCTTCCCCTTTCGTCTTCCCTATTCATTACATATGGACAAAGAAAGAAATCGGCATTCGGATCGATGATGGCGCATACATGAGTCTGAGTAAATGAATTACCGAAATACCAGTACGCTATCTCGAGCAGTTACCGTTACCATATTTGCTCATAAAACCATCCCCTTTCGGCCTTTTCCTCGCAAGTCTCCCACATTGCGGGATCCACGAAATTTGTATCCCTCACGTAAAAAACTGGATATTGAAAAGTAGATATTCAAATACGAGATATTCATCCATCATATCTAGATATTGAAATGCAGAATTAACAATTTTTTTTCAATATATAAAATTGCACCGAGAAGTAACATTTGATATTAAAGTTCAATGGATTAGATATTGGAGTATAAAGTCCACGCACATACATATGAACGTCATGGGATCGTTTTTTTGAGCTCATCGAAATCTAGGTGAGTCTAATATTGACATTTTTGTAGCACACCAAAAAGATTCATTTGAAAAGTCTATTCAGAGTTCCCTAAAAATCTAATAAGTTATTCTTATGCTATGGATGTGACTTTGTATTAAACTTGAGACGCTGTAAGTAAAACATATTATATATTTTTATTTACTAGTCGATTATAAAGCTGTAAATGAAATCTAACCTTAATTTTACGGTACTCATGTATTAACATATACATAATAACGGAAAACGATGTCTAAATCTACTATTTAGTTATGTGCATAGTCAAATATAATTTGAGTTTTTTTCTAAAATTGAATATGTTTTATTTTATAACTTTAAAAATAATTTTTTGAATATCTTAGACATTAAGCTGTAATATCCACATCTTGCCTGTAAAGCATCTCAAATAGTAAAGTTAAATATCTGGGATATTCAAATTTAGTACATCAGATATTCAAGTTTACTAACGAGGATATTCAAGAGTTTATTATCTTGAATACTATTTTTTGATATCTGATATAATCAAGTTCAATATTTCAGGTACTAATGGTTAATATATTTTTTGCAATATCTGCAGTTATTGAAGTAGATTGTTATTGTTATTGACATTGTGCATCAATATCTAGATATCATGGGTCAATATCCATTTTTCTCTGTGTTAGAAAGCCGGCTACCGTTGTGCGCACACCATATTGTGGCGCGGCGCACGAGACAGGTTGGTTGCTGCTGCTTCTTCAAGCTTTCAGTGAATGGAACCTAAGCAGTAAGTACACGGAAAAATGTGCAGCTGTGACAGAGAAGTTAATCCTTGTTACAGTTAAACATTTAGCTTGAAACGAACAAGTGAACGTAAGAACATCTTTGAATCAGCTCAAGTGAATATCTGACCAATTCAACGGTTTCAGCGATATCATTTGTTCGATCCGGACATTATAGTATAGCTGGAACAGAGATATAAGAAATAACTGCTACCCGATAATAAATATGGCAAAAGTGACTTAAAATAACAGTTTGAGTTTACTTTAGACTTTTAAGCACTTTAAAAGTATTGTACTGAATAATATACGCGTTCATGTCAACATTAAATGTAATACTGTGTTTACCTAAGAATAAATTGGAAAAGGTTCGAGAAAAATATAACTTAGTTCAAATTCAAATTAAGGTATAAAAACTATACTCAGTTTAGCGAAAAAAGTAATTTTTCTTGATTCGCTGAGTCGCCTAGTCAAATTTCTTTCCGTGTATAAGAGTAAAAGTGACTCACCGTTTGCGAGGGGAAGTCCGGCCAACAACACCGCTACTAGCGCCGTCCACAGGGTGGTAAACCTCCCTTTCCGAGACGCCACTCCCTGCATCCTGAAATATAAACGTTCACAATTTTATATACACATACGTGTTTACATTATATCAATTGAAAATAGAGAGAATAACTTGGCAAACTATTTTCCACTACACTGATAGACATATCTCTATGAATTTTCTATAATATGTACTTGGCGTTCAAGAGGGGAATATCTGTTTTTGAATTTTTAATAGCATGTGAGTTACGACCATCTAGTTGTTTCGTCGCGAAAATTACTACAAACACAGGAAGGGAAAAAAATTTAACTCAAAACTAAGTCCTATGATACTGAATTAAACTCTAGAAATTACAGGAATCCAAGGCTGGAAGCAAGCATGAATTCAAAGTTGACGAATGTTTCGAAAATATGAATTATATATAGTTTCTAAATCTTACATAATATACAAACGCTTTATAATTAAAATATTAATTTCAACAAATTTGCCGGAGATGAAAGTAATGCGTTAAATTTATCTGCATCGCTATATTCTCCGGAAAATTTATTGACATTATTATTCTATTAACAAAGCGTTCGTATATAATTGTCGGTTACATACCTCACCACACGGCTTCAAGTTTTATTTTTAATAAAATCTTACCTCTACCCACTGACCCAACCTCTTGGGTACACACCCATAACTCCGATAAAAGCCCTTCAAACTCTCAAAAATGTGATTTAAAAAATTTCAAACTGCTATAGTACCCGAAATTCACTTGAACTATTTTTAAAATCTTCTTCTCTCCTTTTTCTTAATAAATTTTTATTAACGAGTTTTTTTTATTGTTTGGGGGGAAAGAGAACCCTTTTTTAGTATGGGGTTCCATAATTATTAAACATGAATTTATTGTCGGGTATGTTAATTAACAAGCTCTTGCGATTAACCGTGAAAGCAGATGATATACTTTTCAGTATCGTTAAGAATGTATTTTCAGTAGTGGATTAAGAAATCGTGTCGCTTATTCTAAGGCATGCGAAACAAAGGAAAGAGGAAGGGCGCCCACCCCTTTTTCTTTCCTTTGTTTTTCACGCCTTAGAAAAAGGAACACGATTTCTTAATCCCCCACTGTGTATTTTATATTTATTTTTCTGAAATTGCAAAACGAGAGATGCTGTATCGAAAAATATCAATAAGTTGTGTGCTCCGTATAGCTTCACCTCCAAATCTAAATTGAAATGTAGATAAATAGTAACAGTTTCATGACCGGAAGGTGCAGCCTCTACCAAATTCTACCTGCGCCTACCTCAAAACCCCTCCTAAACTTATTTTGATGTAGATAAAGCTATTCTTAACAAAAATCATCCAACATTTTTTTTAAAATATGATTTTGGATCCGTCATTAGCGACCTCGAAAACCCTCATGAACAGAATTTCATGCATTTTTTTAGACACCTTCATGTTTTGAGTAGTTTTTTTCAATATTGCCCTACTGTGCGGCGTCTGGAAGTCTGGTGGATTTTTGGGATGAATAAGATTTGGGCCAAATGAATATCTGCTAGAATGATCAATATAATAGGGGCATATATAAATGGAATTTATTCATGAAAAATATAATCTGTACAAATTAGAAGTTATAATTATAAGAGACCTTTAACTCAAAATTTAATAATTTAAATATTATAAAAAAATATATTTTCATAGCCTAATTTTTAATGTGATCTCTTTTTGCAAGTGTAATATTATTAAATTTATCATTATTAATTAAAAATAATATGAAATGGAAATTTGCTTTCGGTGATAAAACGATGTTTGTAATAAAAAATCTAATTGATTGTGTTATACGCACAGCGATAGAAGGGAATGAGATTTTATAAAATGTAATATATTTTATTGAAATAACGAAAAATCTCATTCCCTTGAACGGCGCTTACTTGACCATCATCTGGCGACAGCATGCCCTTCCACCTCTTAGGCAAGAGTGGAACAAAAGATCCTCTGTCTTCTTCTCTCCCATACCTCGGTACGCTCTCTCGCACTCGCACCAAGTACCAGCGCAGTGAGGAGAGTCACACGCTGTGCATGCGTTCTCTCTCACTCCACTGGACATTCTTGTTACTCTCTTTCGCACTAGTACGGAGTAGCTAGAGAACCCTTACGTTCTCCCACTACCAGGGCCCAGCAATGGGACTCTCTATGTAGAAAAAACTATGAAAAAAATTAGAAAGTGCGAGAGACGTCCAAGCAAGGGAAACTGCACTAGGAAAGTCGGGGAAATCGACCCCTTCCACAGGACCACCGAAGGGAGAGAAGCTAGATAAAAGGGCGCGTTTTCGCTGGCAGATTCATTCGGGGCGTAGGTCTCGCCTACTCTCTTAACCTCGACTCAATAAACCAACCTCGAGAAGAAGCTGAGTTTTGCTGCCATCAACCTCTACATCCTGGTAAGTCCTCGCCTGAAGATCCTCTGGGTCTTCAACCCCTACCTTTCGCCGGAAGATCTCTCTAGGTCTTCTCCCCTGGAAGATCGACAGCGGTCTTCCATCTCTCTCCCTCGCCAGAAGATCTGCCTAGGTCTTCTACCCTGGAAGATCGACAACGGTCTTCCATCTCTCTCCCTCGCCAGAAGATCTCTCTAGGTCTTCTCCCCTGGAAGATCGACAGCGGTCTTCCATCTCTCTCCCTCGCCAGAAGATCTGCCTAGGTCTTCTCCCCTGGAAGATCGACAACGGACTTCCGTCTCTCTCCCTCGCCAGAAGATCTCTATAGGTCTTCTCCCCCGGAAGATCCTCCGTGGTCTTCCATCTCTCTCTCTTACCCACTCTCTCGCCTTTAACCATGGCCCATCCATGCGCTGCGAATCAACATGAAGAAGCAGAAGAAGAAGAAGAGAAGCAGAAGAGGAGGAACCACCACCCTACATGACTGACTGAATCCGGGCGCTAACCCGTCGCTATCTGGGTTGCCCGGTTTCAGGAACGAAGACCACCGTTTTGCACCAACCAGCATCTCCACCCACAACACCACCACGCCACGCTTTTCCCCCGCCGTAACAATTGATTCTAAATCTTATTAGAACAAAGCATTTGTACTTCTAAGAATAATCTTGAATGTTACAAAACTCCAAGTTTTATTACCCCCAAATGTTAAAATAGCGCTCAGCGCTCACGAAAAGGATATGTACACAATTAGTGGTATTTTATATTTAGAAGTAATTTAAGTAAGGTCCGTTAAGCTGGCATGACCAAATTGTTAAAATCAACTCATAACATATAGAGAATTCAGGGCTTATTTAGGGATAATTTAATGTTCTATTGACAAATTTAATGCTCTACATTTTTTTTTCAAATTCCGGTGATAATGCTAGCTTAACGTTAAGCTGACAGCACCACACATAGAAAAATAAGACCTAGATAATCTGTCATTGCCCTATAATTTAGACCTCATCTATGGCTCTCAAATGATGCCAAGAAAATTTGCTTAGTATTTGCTTAAACAATTATTCTTAAAGATTTTGTAAAAATGTTAAGAACAAAGTTTTGTTGGCCATCATTATTTTTGGTTCATTTAAAACTGAAAATATGCAACAAAAATCTGCTGTTCTCAAACCCTACAAAAATTTAAATAATTTAAATTCGCAATAGAGCATTAAATTAGCCCTAGTTGATTTTAAAAGTGTGCTCATGCCGGCTTAACGGACCTTCTTTAGAACTGGCTGCCTATTTAAATGGACTGTAATTTTTTCATTTAACGTCCTAAAGTATGAATTGTACTTTCACCCCGTTATATGAAATCCCAACTTATGCATTTGACATCCTACATTTAGGTAAATTAGGTAATGGACTTGTCATCTCAGCGGACAGAAGTGTTTCCCGATGTTGACCGAGAGGTCATCACTGTTTCTGCTATATATCTGTGTTTATCGTAGGATTACGATTAAAGAATCAATTGCCCATTAGATTAAAATATTGTATAAAAAATTTATTAAGGAAAAGTTTGTGGTTAAAATAAAGCTTAGATGCTGCAATCTGAAGTTTTTTACAGTGTAGGAAAGTCAAGGCAGCCAACCTAGAGAAAATTACGTATTGAATTGGCAACAAAGTCATTTCGCTTTTTTCCGCTAGATGATTTTAGTCGTTCGAAGTCGTTCTTCTCCAGTGCAGACTGCAGAGCGTATATAGTATTTGGCAGCTGACGTTTCATAGATTATTCAGTAAAAAAAGAGTTTCGAATTTTGTTGTTTATTTATTGTTTTGCATTAATTTGAAATGAAAATTCCAGACGGTCATTTTCGTGACATTTTACTTTATTACTTATGAAAAGGTAAAAACGCAATGCAATTTTGACCTCAAAGATGCATCACGCTCTGGACGCCCAAATGAAGTTGACGACGAAAAAATAAAAGACATGATAGAAAATAACCGGCGAAGTACGACAGACGTTTGAAATAACTTGGTTACGTTAATAAGCTCGATATTTGGGTTCCTCACAAATTGAACGAATTTCAACTCACTAAACGAATTTCCATTTGCGATTCACTGCTGAAACGTAACGAAACCGATCTATTTTTAAAGCGAATCATAACGAGCCATGAAAAATGGGTTGCTTACGATAACATCGTGCGAAAAAGGTCATGGAGCAAGCGAGATGAGCCTGCACAATCGACATCAAAAGCCGATATTCATCAAAAGAAAGTTATGCTGAGTGTTTGGTGAGATTTCAAAGGTATTGTTTATTTTGAGCTGCTCCTAAGGAACCAAACTATCAATTCGAATGTCTACTGTCGCCAGATAATGAAATTGGACAAAGAAATCAAGGAAAAACGGCCAGAACTGGCAACTCGTAAAGGCGACATCTTCTACCAAAATAACGCCAGACCACATACATCTTTGGTCACTCGCAAAAAATTATGGGAGTTAGGCTGGGAATTGATGCCTCATCCACCGTATAGTCCTGACCTTGCACCAGCTGATTATCATTTATTCCTTTCACTTCAAAACCATTTGAATGGAAAAACATTTAATTCAAATGAGGCTGTCAAAAATGAGTTGATTCAGTTTTTACCTCTTAGAACCAAACTTTCTACGAAAGCGGAATTATGAAGCTGACTGAAAGATGGCAAAAGGTCATCGAACAAAATGGTCAATACATAATTGATTAATGTTTGTTATTTGTAATAATAAACTTGCTTTGAAAATTATGAAAAAAGAACGAAATGACTTTGTTTTCAACCCAATATTTTTTAATGCGATTCGCTTGCGACTACGTGTGGTTTAGGTTAGGTTCATAGTATCGAGATAAGTTATTAAGTTTGAACATTTAATTCTGCACATTAATAGTTATTTCATCCATTAAAATTCAATAAATTTTTTATAATGAAAATTTATGAATTATATTAGAATTAATTAATTATAATCTTCCTAAAAATATATTCTCTAATATAATTAATACGACACTACGATTGTAATGGAAAAAAGTAGTCGTAGCAGAGACTTGTTACCCTCTTTTCGTATCTCTATGGGAATACGGAGATTACTCTGGATTCTAGATGATGACTAATTAAACGATACCTAGTAGTTAGAACAGCTGCGGTACCTGCTATAACAGCTTGTATTTCTACGAGACTACAGATGAAACTTATTGCAGTGCTCGAGTACCAATCTAAGTATGCGCCTATGATAATATTATCCTAAGTCCAATTATTGGCACTAGCATTTAGAGAACAATGAGATTATCTCGCGGCGAACGTTTGCGGGAAATAGAAATTTAGAAGCTCATCTCGAATGCAAGGGGTATTTTCACATAAACGAAAACAAACTTAACTCTCATTAACGCACACTAAAATTTTCCTAGATTTTTATCACAAGCACTGTGAAAAAAGTTTCAATTCAAGCCTAAAAATCGGCTTACTTTTAAGATCTAACAAAAATTAGACCATTAGAAAAGGACAGTCTTATACACTTCTACACTAGGCGACTAAATTGAAGCCAAAATTGTCTGTTAGACGTAAAAATTTAAGACATTTTCTTCTGTAAATCTTGAGCATCTTCTAAAATGCTTCATTAATATTACTTACTATATCTACTTTATTGATTTAACCTATTAACGCCAAGAGGTCCAAAATTTTCTTTCGAATTTCAAACTTTGTGAAAAATTATTGAACATGAGCAATTTGACTGGAAATGAATATCCTACTATTTTCGGGTGTGCCCTTTCCGAATCCGTCAGCAGAATTGAGTTTTGTCGACATACTGACGCCCAAGTCAATTTTATAATATTGTAGATGTGAATTGCATTTTCTCAGTTACTAAATTTTTTTTTTATTTCAAATAAAAAGGGAAATTCAATTTAATTAAGGCTCTATCAGCCTTAAGGAATACATTCTCATCATAACACTCGCGCTCGGTTGTCTGTATACGTTTCTGTAGCTTTCTAATGATTTACATGATTAACAAATTTATTTTCTTCCAAATATCACTAAAAGGAAAAACAATTCTAGACTTTTATTAAACAAACGATTTTTGCTTTCAACGCTTATTTCGTATCTACACGGAGAAAAATGGAGCGTCAGCCTGAATATCTAGAGGGTCAGGTCGACCAAATATGATGATCGACTATAGGACAGCCTTCTAGATAATCAAACTGATCATCTGTAGAGGGACAGAAAAAAATAATCGATTTGATCATTGTAGAAGGTCGATTTGATCATCCTTGAGGGTCGAAATGAAAATTTAAAACAAGATATTCAACTTGATCATCCCAGAGGATCGATTTGATTATCTTGATAGTGTGACTGTTTCTCTGTGGTAATCAAGCTGATCATAAATCGAGAGTCTCCCTGATTATGTCCACAAAATTATGGAAGGACTATTTGATAATCTAGAGGGTCGGTCTGACTCTCAAAATTTTGAACCTCTAACTTCGCCCTCCGTTTTTCTCCGTGTAGAGGTTCAAAATTTTGAGAGTCAGACCGACCCTCTAGATTATCAAATAGTCCTTCCATAATTTTATGGACATAATCAGGGAGACTCTCGATTTATGATCAGCTTGATTACCACAGAGAAACAGTCACACTATCAAGATAATCAAATCGATCCTCTGGGATGATCAAGTTGAATATTTTGTTTTAAATTTTCATTTCAATCCTCAAGGATGATCAAATCGCCCTTCTACAATGATCAAATCGATTATTTTTTCTGACCCTCTACAGATGATCAGTTTTATTATCTAGAAGGCTGTCCTATAGTCGATCATCATATTTGGTCGACCTGACCCTCTAGATATTCAGGCTGACCCTCCATTTTTCTCCGTGTAACTTTGAACTTCCGTTTTTCTCCATGTAACATATTTTTGTTAAAAAATGGAATTTTTAATTTTCAATGGTGTTTGAGCCAACTACAAGTCCGGAGGCGACTGTAGCAAAGAAACCGGAGGGAAAGAAATATTTTGTAATTCTTAATTTGTGCTTAAGCACACGGAGAAAAATGGAGGGTCAGCCTGAATATCTAGAGGGTCAGGTCGACCAAATATGATGATCGACAATAGGACAGCCTTCTAGATAATCAAACTGATCATCTGTAGAGGGACTGAAAAAAATAATCGATTTGATCATTGTAGAAGGTCGATTTGATCATCCTTGAGGGTCGAAATGAAAATTTAAAATAAGATATTCAACTTGATCATCCCAGAGGATCGATTTGATTATCTTGATAGTGTGACTGTTTCTCTGTGGTAATCAAGCTGATAATAAATCGAGAGTCTCCCTGATTATGTCCATAAAATTATGGAAGGACTATTTGATAATCTAGAGGGTCGTTCTGACTCTCAAAATTTTGAACCTCAAACTTATACCCTCCGTTTTTCTCCGTGCACAGATTTTTAATTCAAAATATAAAAATGTTCTACAGATTTGAATTATTTTCTAAATCAATTAGTTCATTTACAAAGCTTCACAATTTTGCAATTAAAATCTTGATATAAAACTCTAAGCATTTGATGACCTTGAATTCCATTGGAAAATTATTTGTTTACTGTTCAAATCTGCCAACGATTTCAGAAGATCGACAGTGCCCCACGGGACTCTACTATTTGTACGGGAATGGGACTTTCTTTCAAACTTACGGGGTCTCAAAACATAAAGATTTAATAAAAATTTGGAAAGTCAATTTTCACATAAAACTAATACCTTTTCATTTATGATGAAAATGTAAGAACACGAAAAAAATAGCGTTTGTTTATAAAAAAAAAACCGTTCTTTCATCATCGAAAAAGTTCTGGAATCAAGTTGAGATACCGCCCTTTTTGCATTCATTATTATTACAGACAATCATTACAATTATCATCTTTCATCATCATCATCATCATTAAAACCATTAGATACAGCTTTTTCCAATAAGCCCATCGGTATAGAAATCGAATTTATTATCAAAATATGAACATATATAACATATACATATGTAACGGCAGTAAATACGTTCACTTATGCTATGATAAACTTTGCACTGCGGTGATTAAGGACTTAACAGCCGTTTTTTTCAAGTTTAATGACAATACTTTTCTGAGCTCTTTTTGTAGTTGGTGGTATCTCTTTAATTCCAAGTCTTTACATTTTTTAGAGCGAAATTACTCTCCTCAGAGTGAAGAGTAAGCCACTCTTCATTATAGTAACTCTGTTTTCACTTAAAAAAGAAGTGACATTTGACTTGAACAGAGTAAAATTGCACTTTAATACTAATTTCCAATAAAAAATTGGTCAAAGTAAAACGCCTTATTTTTCTCAAATACATTTAAAAGAATAGAGGTTCTAATGCCATACATCAATCAGTATATAATTTACAAACTTTCAATATAAATGGACTAATATTAGATGCAATTACCAAATTTTAAAAATACACTCTTCAATTCCGAATCAATCATAATTTTCAATAAATTCAATCAGTGACTGACTTCTCACTTTTTAATCAATTAAAACTAATTGATTTTCATTTAAGAATGATTGAATATTAGTCAGAAATTACTAGTTGTAAAGAAAAAGTCAGTCACTTATCGAAATTATTAAAAATTCCAACTGATTCAAATTTAAAAGATCACGGAAAATAAAATTTACTAGATATATTCAAAAGCACAATTAGTTGCCTCTACTGAGTAAATAAATTGACTCAATTTTATTTAAATTTACTTGGCACGAATATGTCCCCTTTTGAATAAATTAAATCTTATTTATTGTTAGATTAAGTCAATTTATTTGTTAAAAACAGCCAACTAACTACGCTTTTTGTTCAAGTAAATTGCATTTTCGTTGTATCATAAAATGGTGGATTTATTTCCTAATTTCAACTGTGTATTAAGAGAATTTTTTGCATTGTCGACTCGATACATTATTACATTTAAATAGATAGGTTTACCTTCAAGTCCCCTTGGCGTTGATAATTTTCTTTTTAATATTAACTTCAAAACTATAATGATTGAAACGTTTATGCGTGAATCTGATCATCTCATAGAAAATTACATACTTTGGAATAAAAAAAGAATCAATTTGAAAGTCGAAACAAGCATATCTGAATTATCTTGTTTAAACAAACATATTATATTTATTTAAACTGGACTAGTCTGTCTAGTCTTGCGCATCACGTATAAATTTATTGCAATAAAGGCTATTAGTTCTAATAAAAATCAAATTAGCTCGTTTAATCTAGACCGATTTGATCCATAAAGTTTTTTCACACAGGATACGAGTAAAGGACAGATTGTCAAGTGCAATGCATACCTATTGAAAAATACGCACAATAGAGGTTCTGAGTCAATAAGAGGAGAATGTAAATCGTTTTACAGACATGAAAATAATCTATGATTTATTAACAAGCAAGCACGTTTATGTCTACCGCATCGTTATGCACAACATTTATTGCATGCTTATAACTTTCACTTAATTCCAAGCTCTCATAATGCACTGCTGTGCATTATGTGCATCTTGCATGTGCCGGGAGGAATCGAACCTCCGTTCTATGGATGTCTTTCCGGGGACTTACACTTCAAATTTTTTCGGCTTTCTTATTAAATTCAAAATATCCTATGTTCCGTTAAAAATAATATTTCACGATAATAATAAATTCATAATCATAATCATAATAAATCATAATAAATTAGGTTGATTCACCATTTAAAATATTGTCGATTCACTAAGAGTTTGCAATTAATACCTAATAGATTTCAACACATGCCCTGATTTCAAATTTCCAGTCAAAGAAGTACAATTGTAAAGATATGATTTAATTAAAACATTTTCTCTGGAATTTGACCAAAGCTTTCAAAGAATTTCTGCCTTTGTATCTTATTTGCAGCAATCCCTATAAACGAATCGGATACAAATTGGAAATTCCTTCAGATATTTATTAGAATTGATGATGCAGACAGAATGCTCTTTCACTAAACATAATGCAACGTTTTACCTACAAATGAAAAAGAGATAGGTGATTTTAATTTTTAGTTTCTGGTTAAAAAAAAGAAAATTTTGTAAATTTCAATCAGACTGTTAAATATCTGTGTGTAACAAAAGGTATTTTGAAATATTTTGTAAGACCTAGTTGTAAGAGGCTAGCGCCCCAATGTTGGTATAACAGGGCGGGGAAGTGCTGTGATTCTCACGGAAGAGGTATAGTCATTAACGGCTTAGGCTTCGGGCAATTTGAAAATGGAATCTGGTCACAGTGTGCAGAGGATGCATTTTGAGCATTAGAAGTGAAAAGGGTGGAAAACTGGAGAGAGTATTGTACTTAGTAAGTCAGTTCTTTGGTAGATTCGAGAAGAGCTAGTCGTGCCTCTCAGCAATTCTGAAGTCACCTTCATGTAGTACTATCGCGACGCAGTTCTTGTAAAACCCAAGTCGAGAGGAGCCGTATGAGTCTTTGCACAGCAAAAAGTGTCTTAATCTAAAATACTTGTGTAGTCATTTCTAAGATGTTTCGGTAGTCACATTCAAGTTCACTCAATAAGTTCGTAGGATGACTAATAAAGCAACAACCTTTAGGCAAAATTCGACTTTATTTATCAACATAGTCTCCTTCAAGAATGATACATTCATTCCAACGATCCTCTAACATTTCGATGCTTTTTTGTAAAACGACTCATCTTCGGCCTCAAAATACGCTTCAGTTTCGGCGATCACTCCTTCATTGGAGCCAAATCTCTTTCCCTGGAGCATTCTTTTTAGGTCTGCAAGTAACGGACAGGGGCTATATCCAGGGTCCAATGACGGTCTATAGGGGCTATTTCCAGATTTTCTTGAAATTGAAAAATTCAGTCAAGATTTATATAATTTTTCGATTGTTTGTGAATAGATTATGATTATTAGCAAATTTATCTTCGGTTTTGAGTTATTTTTTATTTTCGAATTAATTAATTTTATTGCTAAATGCCAAAACAAAACCTTAAGAACTCAGTTAAAAAGCAATCAGATGCGGATAAAATAAGACGCTTTGTTTCTTCCTTCGCGGCATCATTGATAACTTCTAGAATATAATGGATATGAATATAATAAATACACTTTTACAATATAAAAGATTCGGACTTTATGGTCCACGTTGCATTTTATTTTTAAAACACCAAAATTGTTTGTAATATTAACGTTTTACAATGACGTAAATTCCGACACATTTCGTCATTGTAAGATTTGGCCACGTCCTAGTATCTATATAAATCATACAGGTGGCGCTGGTGTCAACGCGTTTGGGAAAAACCCGCGCGATATTTGGAAAAGCAAAGTTTTTCAATTCTATTTTTAAAAAAAACTGTTGCAGCTACATACGGGGTTTGATTTCAAGTTTTCAAAATACAAAAACATGCATTTCAAAAAAAGTGTCGCTTCGCCCCTATAGACATCCACCCCTTCACTTGTCAAGTCATTGCTTTGCTTCGCTTGAACGGCATATGGATTTGTCAATAGTGGCACCATCTATATGCCATCCTACTAACTTATTGAGTGATGTGTTATATTATATTATATATACCAGGGGTGTTCATTGAAGTTTGCCGGTTTTTTCAATAAAGAAAATACTTAATTCTCAAGGGAATCTCAAAAATTTTTTATTCAAAGTATTGACTATTCGACGAGCTATTTTTCGACTTCTTCAAAATTGGCGAAGCGCTGCTCTGCGAGTGAGTGTCCCATCGATGCGAAAAGGTGATAGTCGGACGGGGCGAGGTCTGGAGAGTACGACGGGTGCGATAATATTTCCCAATTCAATGCTTTTAATGTGTTCTTCACCACTTTAGCGGTATGAGACGGTGCGTTGTCATGTTGTAGGATAACTTTGCCATGTCTTCGGGCCCATTCCGGCCGTTTTTCGATCAACGCATGATTCAAATTGATAATTTGTTGTCGGTAGCGATCCGTATTCACCGTCTCACACGGTTTTAATAACTCGAAGTACACCACACCACACTGGTCCTACCAAACACAGAGCATTGTCTTACGGCCAAAGCGATTTGGCCTTGGAGTCGATGGGCCGACCTTACTAGGTGAAAGCCATGATTTTTTCGTCCCCCGTGACAATTCGATGCAGAAAAGATTTCCTTTCGAACCGTTGAAGCAGCATTTCACAAATGGTTTTTCGATTTTCCATTTGTCTATCGTTCAGTTGGTGTGGTACCCATTTTCCATACTTTTGGATTTTCCCGTGGCTTTTAAACGTTGGCAAATTGCTCCTCAGGTCACATTTAGTGTTTGTGCCAATTGTTGTTGCGATTAGGTTGGGTCTTCATCCAATAACGCCTGCAATTCCTCGTCTTCAAAATTTTTCGCTGCACCAGGATGTTCATTGTCTCTTAAATCGAAATCTCCACTTTTAAATTGACGAAACCATGTCTCACATGTTCTAATCACTGGAGCATGTTCACCATATGTTTTTACCAGCAATCGATGAGCTTCAACTGCTTTTTTCTTTTGATGAAATAAAAAAAGCAACGAATGCCGCAAATACGATTTACTTGGAACGAAACTCGACATATTCACTGAGGTAAACAACTATGATGCTATTATTTTGGCAGAATGTAATTGTGTATTTCATAGAAATGTATACATATCTCTAGCGACAACTATGAGTAAAACCGGCAAATTTCAACTAACACCCCTGGTATATTATTAATACTATAAACCTCATCTAGAACGCACGCAGTCATCGACGAATCACAATAAAATTAATTTATTTTTTTTAGAAACTGCTTTTATACTATGATTGGACAAGTATCACTAATTATAAGAATCTAGCAGAGCCACTGCTTTATACTCTTGATATTTACACCCGTGTGTAATCCTAGACGAAGGATTTTCAACGCGCTATTCAAGAAATGAATGAATAAATTTGTAAACGGAGTAAAACGTTGAATAACTAATAATTTGACAAAATTTTATGACTTTCCCTTGTATGTCGGTCCTGATAAAAGTTTCAAGCAGAATAATGGCAAAGATGAGTTGGGAGATTGCTAAAGTAATGTATTCAATTTCGAGTGATTTTCTGCAGAGCGCCCTATGGAACCTTGCCTTTTGCGAAATAAAATGAAAAGTCCACGCTACTACTTGAAGGGTAAAACAGGGCTACAGTTTATCAGTTTTTCGCA
Organism: Diplolepis rosae; assembly: GCA_030998225.1. Lineage (NCBI taxonomy): Eukaryota > Metazoa > Arthropoda > Insecta > Hymenoptera > Diplolepididae > Diplolepis > Diplolepis rosae. Next base: position 4,220,711 of record JAPYXD010000608.1, on the reverse strand, counting down.
ACGCCCCCAATAACATGAAGCTTTTGCGAACTGAAATTAAAGGTCCACGCTGCTATAGCAGTGATCCCAGGAAGTGGAAGCTGGCGGCCCCCACCACGTCCCCATGTGGGAGCACACACAATCAAGCGCGCCATGTTGGTGTGTCCCCACTTCCTTGCTTAGATTTCACGCTGTCCGTTGTAGAGTCGAAATCAGAAATTGTGCTTTCCTCGACCGTGCAAAGGAGGCCCGAAAAGACACCGAATTCAAAATTACGAAATATCACATTGAAAAAATTACACTTATTTTATAGATATTTTGAAACAGATTAACTTGAAATAAATATTTGCAGATTTTGTAAAATTCTAAAATAATTTAAACACTTGGAAAATAATTTTTTAGTGAAATTTAAAGTAAAAAAATATGAGTATTTAGAAACACAACAATTTCGATGTATAAGTGTGACCAAAGGGTTTGAGTATTTAGAAAAACAAACTATATCTCAATTCGCATACGAAATTCCAACTTGAGATTTTTCTCTGATATAAGATCGAATTAAAAAAAATGTCCTCCAATAAAATACTTTTAAATTTTTTTTATGATGCGTAACATCTTTTACATGACAATTTCGATAAATACAAGTAAATTAAGGGTTTATAATTTTTAAAAACTAATGAAATACATCTAAATTTGCATACAAATTTACGCCTTAAATTTTTTTGGTATGAAACTTTACTTTTTAAACTTTTTATTGTAAAATACTTTGAATATAATTCTTCTCGTTTAAGTTTAGTTATATGATGTTATTAGTTTAAACTAATTTGAAATATTTTTCTTTTCTTAGAAAAAATTTGAATTTAGAAATTTTTTATTTAATTTGCAAAAGGAATTTAAACGAAACGTTGTCTGAATGAAACCGAATGCTTTGGAAAAATCATTTTCCTTAATTGTATCAAATCTCTTTTCCGAGTATATATATGTACACCAATTGTAGAACACATTTCGAATTTGATACTAAAGAAGCACATACGTTTTATGACCTTAGAAATATAAGTTACTTAATTGCTTATTGTTAAATACAAATTAGTTTTGACAAGCTCTAAATTTGAAATTCCCTCTTTTAATGTGCGTAAAAAATTTCAAATGACAATACTATATTACAAACTAATATTAACAAGTTAATATTGTTTTAATAATATTATTATTTTAAAATCATTATTTTGAACTGAAAATTGAAATGATTAATGATGGAGAATATGAATATTATAAGTAAAATTGGTTGAAAGTGTTGATGTGAGTTTAGCTTCGTGGTCCAATAAAATTGAAACTTTCTCAAAACGTTTGAACAAATTTTAACTATCAAAATCGAATTAATTTATTTTATTGCTAAATACCAAAACAAAACCCTAAGAACTCAGTTAAAAAGAAATCAGATCCAGATAAAATAAGACGCTTTGTTTCTCCCTTCGCGGCGTCATTGATAACTTCTAGAATATAATGAATATAATGAATATATAATGGACAATATAATTATGATTTTACAAGAATTGTGACATACTAAATCTTCGCAGGAATGAAAAATTACTTAAAATGACAACCATTTTCCGCAGTAACATTTTAATCAAGTTTTGATTTCATTGCACTCCAAACTCAAACTCCCAACAATATTCTGAAACAATTTACAATTTTTTTTTTTTTTTTTTTTTGGTGAGGAGGAAAAATGGCGAAATCTTTTATGGACGTAAAAATTGATAACAGAATCAATCATGCAAGAACGTAAACTTAAGAATGTGCTTACAATTCGACAATTAATTGATTAATTAATTTCCTTTCGAAAAAATTCGGCTTATCAGAGGACGCGTTCTCCCTCCGTTCGGCCTACTGGCCGAGCGCTTAGGCGGTTATCGCATGCGCACCCACAATTACAGTTAACAAATGACACTAAAAAATTCATTATATTGAGCTCTACTAATCGGATCAATTTCGTTCTTTCAACATTTTATGTCTTGTTATGTTACTTTATCAACTTCATTCTAGCAGTATTTTTTATTGCTAATTAATAAAAAATAAGAACAATTAAATCGTTTGACATTTTTTTTTCATATTCGCTCCCACAGCGTATAAAATCGAGAAAAATTTCATTATATTTTTTATGTTCCCATCTAGAATAGCCAAATTTTAGAAAAGTGGGGTCTCTTGTAGGTCAGAAAATGTTAGATAATTTCGAGTCTCGTCCATGTTGGTGCCCATTTCTTGCTTTTGAACAGTCATTTTCCAATATCAGTACTTAAAAATGTAAATTTAATATAGGTTATCCAAAACAAGAACAAGTAAAAAGCAATCCTTACTATTCAGACTAAATTTTCAAATGCCACGGAAAAAATTACTTGCCTAAAATTTCAAATACTATCAAAGACTCTTGGATATAAAGTTTTGTAAGACGCAGTCTCAGAAAATATCAGTGGCTTTTATTAAAGTTACGTGATGTTTATAGTGAGGAAGCCTGAAGGAAGTGCTGTCGCCACTACGCTAGTCAAGTATACACACAGTGCGGCCACTACCATGTATTTTAAGAGGGTACATAAAAAAGTGAAAATGAGCATCAGCGCCGCCAAGTTTTGATAGCAAGAACTAATATCAATGCAAACGAAACCCCCGTCCTCCCAACCCGATGTATTCTAAAGAGCGGAAAATTTTGAAATATACTGTATGAAATCCATTTCATAAATTTAAATGATTTAAAGTTGAAAAAAATTTGTGTAAAAATAAAAATACAACGAGAATTTTTAAATATGAATCACAATGAACAGTTAAATACTGTACTATTACACGGAGAAAAATAGTTAAAGTAATTTTACTGAACTCTGTCGATTAAACTTGGGACTTAAGGACATTTGAACATTTATTAAATCCTAGTCGGGTAAAATGAATTTGATAAATACCTAATTCACCCAAAGTGAATATCAATAAGCGTTACATAGGAAATAGTAAGGAATTGAGTAAAACGTTATCGACGACAGGGCATCACAATGCGTCAGTGGTTTAACCTGAAATGTATAAATATATCACCGACGCTTGAGGTGCTTCGAACGGTAGTTGAGTAAAATGAGCATCGGCTGTATTATTTGAACTGGCAATGATATTTTAATAATGTTTATTAAAATGGATTTTCGATAATATATAAAAAATACTAATTTTACTTTACCGCTTATATATTAAAGTCTATTAAAATTAATAACATTTTTTAATAGTGTATGTAATTTGAATCTCAAAGTTAAAATAATTACCCACGTTTATAATTTCGCTCTGTTTGAATTATGCAATTACCATTTAATTGAAAAAAAATCTAAAATTCTGCTACAAAGAGTATAATAAGTAATTTGTACCCATTGAAATTCTGATGGTAAATCATTTCTGGATTTTCTAACTTTCATTAGTTACTGACGCGCAAGGTGAAGCTTTAAAGTAACTCCAGATTACGCGATCAGAGGGCGTGTTCATCAGCCCAATTTTGTGAAATTCTCTTATTCCATTACTTTGTAATTTCCCAACTTATCGCTGATAATGGAAGCCAAATTTAACACACGTCAAAAATTTTAAAAATATGAATGTAATGAAAGCCAAATTTCTTTTCGCTACTTATTATTACTGGTTCGGTGGAGATCCGGCGAGCTTCTTACGCTTGGGTAGTCATCTGCGAGCCTTATCTCGTGTCTCTGGTAGCCGAGACCTCCGTGCCCTGTAATCAGTTCTGTTAGGACCTTAACCTCGTTCCTACCGAACGTGCGTATTTCCTCTTCATGTTTAGGGTTCACATTTGTACCCATGAAAACTTTGGCCTGCCTGCAGCCGGAGGCCTTATTCCACTCCTTCTGATGTTCCCCTGTCAGCCAACTATTGCTTTCTTCATTGAACAACTTGCTGGAAATACCTACGACTGGTTCAGGACCAGTAAAGTGTTATTTTACTGCTAGTTTTACTTAACTTGCCTCATAGAAACACTGGAGTATAGCCATAATCTCAGTTTGTAGGGCTGTGGCGCAGGACCCTATTGGGATCATGAAGCCCATTTCACTTCTTCTACGGTATACTCCAGCTACTGCCTTCTTCTTATTCTTGGAACTGTCTGCAAACCAGTTGTCTTTGTCACTAAGGAGGAATGACTCGCCATTGGCCCATTCCTCTCTCGTGGACAGGTTCACTCGGTACTTTTTTTCGAAAAGATAACAACGAGTCTTGTCCCTGGTCATGCCCAGGATTGGATTGCTCGCAATGCTAGCATGAGTGTTGACTTCAAGGCACCTGTGATGTCTCTTAGGATCAGTTCTCTGACTCTTTCGAGTCGAGATTTCCTTGTTAACAAATCGACCCTGCTCTACCAGACTATCGCTGCATAGGTAAGCCTGGGTAGCAGGATCGTTGTGTAAGTTTACATAAGCGTATCCGGCTTCAAACTACAGTTTTTCCCTAAGTCTCTCCTACACAGCCAAACAGCCGTAATGAGCTTTTTGAACTTGTTTTCCATGTGCTAGTTCCACGATAGCTTGATATACAGGACGACTCCCAGATATTCAGCTTGATCTGTGATATTTAGTTGTTGACCTTCCAGCTTTAATGTACTCATAGTACCTTCACCAACAGCTGAAGAAGCCGCTACGCCATCTGGGATGCAACACATAGCAAAGAGCTCACTAAATATAGCCACAAGTAACGTTTTCTTTACAAACAGGTCACCAAGAATGACGACGGAAATCGCATCAACAATGTAAAACTTAGTCCTCTCAGGGTCGCCACGCGACTATTAAACACCAAATTTACCTAGCGATGCAACCTGTGCTAACGACGGGTATCAACCAATCACTTTAATCTGGCTTTACACAGTGGTAGAAGGGACAATCTGAACGATCTAGATTTAGGACAAAGACTCATCGAGGCCCATATGACACCAGACAAAACACTCAGGGACCAGAATCTTGGGCATGAGAAAACCACGCAGTACCTTTCCCTTCGTGAAATGACTTCCTGCAAAACATATCTGCCCCACTACTACCAATGCTCTAGTATAGTGGCAAGGATCACGAAGACCCAAGACGTTTCATGAGTGAAATGACCACCTACTTTCAGGTCACTAATCAACATTTAGAGCATTGGCTTCGAATAACAGCAAAGGCGCTGAAAGGAGTAGCATAAAAATGGTGGAACTCGTATAAGGACCTACAATACGACTGGCAAAAGTTTCAGGCTGTACTACTAATACTAATCTCACACAGCAGCTGCATCTTGGGGATTAGGGAATTGTCCCTTCACATAAAGTTGCGTATCATGAAGCGGTTTGCCAGAAGTGATCTGCGCAGGCTCAGCAGGGTCTCGTTAGCCTCTGTTTGCAGGACCGGAATCGGGGTCGAGCGCATGCATTCCAAAGCGACCCGAAGAGCCCCATACTGGACTTTTTTTCAACGTAAAATCTAGGGTTCGAAAAACATCTGATATAATGATATAAACAACAGCCTGGAGTCAGATACAACTTAAATAAACAAAAAAATGTTTTCTGAACTTGTCGTCGTACTCCTTTTCGATTCCCATTTCCATAACTCATGTGTTGAACTTATTGTCTTTTTATTTGCGTTTTATCCGTAATTTTTTCAGAAAGCCCGCACACAGTACAAAGAAATCTGCCATTATTTTCCGATCTTTCACAATACAGGATCTAATATCCTCATCACTTGGTTTCCAGGCAACTAATTTAGCATTTGAGACCTCATTTTCTTTATTGTGAATAAAATTTGCAGCTTGAAATTGTTGGGTCACGTTAAAAAAGTTCAGTTTGACAAACAAATGAAATCGTGAGAATGAAAATTAGTGGCGTCAATCAATCGGGAAGAAAAAGGACAGAAAAGTAGACGTGCTTTCTCCCTGTAATGCAGTAGCGAGTTAGATTAATTCGTAGGTTTGGAATAATTATTTTCAAATTGAATATCGCCAGAGATTCGACGAATTGGATTAATTTGCAGGATTGGAATAATTACTCCTTAATTAAATAACGCCAGGTTCGGCGAGTTGGATTAATTTTTAGGATTGTGATAATTATTTTTAATTTTAAAAATCTCTATGTCGGGCAAATTGAAATTTAAAAAAAAATGTCCAACCTACGTTTCCGCGTGGTAGAAAACTTCAAACAAATCTGAATTCGGGTCCTAAATCCTCTAATCAAGCGTGAAAATCGCTTCCGCGCTTGGCGATTTCGAACTCGAAAAATTAGTTATATGCTCTTCTCCACGACCTCTCTGGCTTCCTTCGACCGTGCCGGGGTACGCAAAAAGGACGGGTATATCGTGACATCTGTATTGCGCGCTATGTCGAGTTCACTGATACTCCGCGCCCTCGTGTGTGCGCCAACTATTCGTTTGCTAGATGGCATCTCTGATTGTGATACACCACCACGAATTCCTCTTTCAACAAAAAGTATCATTTCAGGATCAGTTAATAATTCAAGTTTAATTTCGGTATATTTAAACATTGCATCAAAAGAAAGTCGAGGTGCTGTATAGTAATGTTAGGGATCTAAATTGCATTTTAAGAAACAGTTTTTACTAAAATTTTCAAATATATCTGCTCAAAGTGAAGCATCGGTTATCAAATATAAATCAGAATATTCCCCTAATGTTGTTATTTTAAAGTCTCCCAAACTTTACAAGCATGTAAATACTCTTGTACAGAAATATCTTGATCATGCAATTTAGAATAAAATGTGCTTTTAGGAGGTAACTGTTGATCTTTTAATTTTTCCCATTTATCAAAATATTCATAGGGGAATAGTCCTTTTCGTACTAATAATTCAAATTCATCAATATTTTTACAATATTTTCTAGGAATTTTCTTATCTTTATTTTCAAGATAATATAATAATTTTTCAAGACTACTCGACATAAAACAAAAAGAATCTATGAACCGAAGTTTTACTTTAGTATTCTCAAGATATTTAGTAAAAGAAATATATTTTTCTTTGTCGAAAGGTAACAAATCTATTCGGCCCTTAAATTCTTTGTCCAAAGCTCTAATGAAAAAGTGAAAATCATAACCGGATAAATTATAAAAAATAATGGGGTCAGTGTGTGAGTCTTCATAATTTATATTGCAGCTTTGATGTGCAGCACTGCGATATTACCCTGTAAAATGGCAATGATTATGATGCTTTGTCTCCATCCTTAAATGGTTTTACACAAATATGACAAATCTCAGCTGCATAAAATTCTCTTTTTTGTTCGGATGTTAATTTCTCTATAGGTACAATGTGAGTTAATTGAGAATTAATATTATGCACAATTTGTTGTAGCACTTTCATAAACTACTTAATACAATATTTTTCTCGATATATTTCTAATTTTGATAAAGAATCATCAAAGCTGCAATGTAAATAGTATGCGACACTGTATGGAATATGTTTTTGGTATAATTCTCTGTTTACATGAGTTTCAGAAATGTCCTCCAAGAGACATTTAACCCTTTCAGGGGCGGTGGGACGATTATGTACCACCTTCTTTGTCTTAGTTTTTTTAATATTTCCGATAGATTTTGGCACTTTATCTATGCAAATATATACTTATTAAACTCTTAGAAGTCTGAGTTATTATAATCTGGTGAAAAATTGCATTATTTTATTCATATATTTGTTTGTTATAAAAAAAGTAACACGAAAAAACACGTTTTTTTAGAAAAAAAAAACGCTTTTTCCGTAACCTGCAAAGGTGAGCTTCTGCTGAGTTTTTGACGTATTCTACACACTTACTTTTATGATATATATTTTTTTCGGATTTTTTTGTACGCTAGTTTTTTCAAAATTTTTTTTTAAATATTTCGAATAATGAATTTTTTTAATATTTCGTAATTTACTTATTTATTGAACATTGTTTACAAGCAAATTATCTATAATTTCATGAATATATTTATTCAACTTTACAACTCTAAGATCTTATGTCATCATTGAGGTCCTAGTAACTTTCTTTACACTGAATGGTCAATGTGCATGTTACACGCACTATTACTCTGGCCCCACAACAGCGGCTAAAAGTTATACAATTCTTTACTTCACCATTTTGAAAACCTGACTTCAGATTCGTAATCAACAACCCCGAAAACCCTTATAGTTACTATCATATCTGGAGTAGATGCACCAGAAAAATGTGCCTCTGAAAGGGTTAATATCAGCATATATGACAAATGGAACATTTTCCGTAAATCTAAAATTTTTAAATTTTGATATTTTTCCATTTTCATCAGGCAGAATCATTTTACATTTATTTATATTATAATATGTATAAAATAAAATATAAAATATAAAATTGGTAAAAGAAATATTCGTTCAATAAATACATTTTTTAAAGCGAACAAAAATACGTTGTGTACGAGAAGATGGGGATAGCATCTACACTTGGAATCCTGAAAGCATTCAACACTAAAATAAACCAACTACGGAAGAAAGCAAGAGGTACAACACTATCGAGTCAAGAGGAAAGAAGAATAAGGTAGGCAGATTTAGACACTGCTTTCAGAATAGAATAAATACGAGTTCTATTGTTAATTTTCTGCATATAGCTTTAAAAGATTTTTTGGAGCAATATCCAAATTTGAAAATAAATTTAATTTTGTATGGTAAATTAAAAACTTTGGTAGACTGGCTAACTTTTACACTTTGTGTTAACTCTAAGAATTAGGCAGCGAGGTACTCATTGTCGCTTCGAAGGCCCTTTTTATAACAAGGAAAATTGAGGGGAAAATCGCGGTAGAGTGAGTACGCGTTTTTTTAATATATGTTTTACCTATTAGTTTTCCTTCCCTCAAACTCTATACTTCAGTTGGTTCGTACTTGGGGGATGGGTCAGTGTAATCTTTCTTCCTCACTCTTATTGCAAACTCTCTCTCTCTCTCTCTCTCTCTCTCTCTCTCTCTCTCTCTCTCTCTCTCTCTCTCTCTCTCTCTCTCTCTCTCTCTCTCTCTCTCTCTCTCTCTCTCTCTCTCTCTCTCTCTCTCTCTCTCTCTCTCTCTCTCTCTCTCTCTCTCTCTCTCTCTCTTTCTATCTACTTAGTACTGGTCGGGTTGGGAAGGGGTAGGCGTGAAGAAGCACGTTAAGCTTCTTTTCGTAAGTCTTTGTCCCAGGTACCAAGATTTCCGTTATTGATTCTTAGTTAAATGTTTATTAGAATATCCTAATTTCTTCTCTCCTTAGGATTCGCTCGAGGGCGATAAAATTTGGCGTTGTCCATAGGTCGCAGTCCCAACGCTGGCCTCGATCCATCGCGAGAAAAGGTCTGTTACTACCAGCAAGAATCTTTTCCCTGTGGATGATAGCGGGTAAGGTCCCACCAAGTCGAGTGCAATCTTTTCCCATGGTCGTTGTGCCGCCCGTGGTCAGATCGTGTCTTTTGTAGTTGTGCATACTGGTTTGCAGCAGGTACAAAGATGGCAGCTACTCAAGTATCTTCTGAAACTTCTTCTCATTCCTGGCCAGTAGAATCTAATTTGTATTTCTCGTAGAGTTTCGTTGCATCCCGGATGTCCAGCTAGAGGGTCATCATGGTACTCTCAGAGTTCTTTTGCACATATGTCTTGCCACTCTTGTATCGCGTGGGTAACCACAGGGTATAGCTGTTGTGCCACGGTGATTTCTTTGATTATTAAATTAATTTTGCACTGGCGTATGAGATGATGTATCGTTTCTTATTCTGGTCTTCCAGGTGAATCACTGCTCTCATTCCTTTGGCACTTGCGTCTGTTTGCAGGATAAATGGGAGTTCTAGGTTCGTCCGGCTCAGGTCCAAGAGCTGCTTCATCACTTCTTTTATTTTCCGAAATGATTCCTCGGCTGATGTTGTCCACTTGTATGGTTGGTTTGTCGTGAGATGATCTTTTAGAGATACTGCTATTATTGCGAAGTGAGGTATGTATTCCTGTAGTCAGCCGCAGGTTCCATGGAAGCTACGTAACTCTTTACGCGTTCGTGGAGGCTTTGCATCCAGGATAGCCTATATATGCTCAGGTTGTGCCTGATTTCATTCCGAGGTGACAATGTGTCCTAGGTATTACAGTTTAGTCTTACCGAAGTGACATTTCTTCGGGTTGCAAGTGAGACCATAGATTTCCAGGCGTTCGAATATTAGTGCAAGATGATTCAAGTGTTCCCCGGTGGTGTATGAGTACACTAACAAGTCATCTAGGTAAGCAATTACAAATTTTCTCCAGAAAGTACCCAAGACTTCCTTCATTATATTCTGAAAGGTACAAGGTGCATTCTTCAACCCGAATGGCACCACTGGGAATTGATATTGCCCTCCATCCGAAGTGGCGGAAGCTGTATATTTTCTTCAGACTGGATGGAGCGGTACTTGCCAGTACCCGCTCTTCAGATCGATAGTTGAGAAAATTTTCGCCTGTCCCAGATCTTTCAAGGTCTAATGTATTACAGGGAGAGGTTGTGCTGCATCAATGGTAAGGTCGTTTAACTTCTTGTAATCAATATAGAATCTCATGGTGCCATCTTTTTTTGTTTGAATGGATAGCTGTGAGTTGCATGGGGAGCTGACCGATTCTATGACCCTCTGTGCTAATATCTCTGGTATTTGTTCCTAGATGTCCTTTTCCTTTACTTCAGAAAAGTGCCTCTGTGCTTCTCTAAATGGTTGTTGGGTTTTTAAGTGGATTTCATGGCTTGAGGTATGTGCTTGTCGAAGTAAGCCTCCTTGATGAAAAATCTGCTTATGTCTTCTTACTAGCCTGATGAAGGTGTCTGCTGCTTCGTCAGCCCAATCGTAAGAAAGTCCCTCCGAATGTCGTATGTAGTTTCCTCGTCTATTAGTGCCTCTATCTCCGTTCCTTTAATTGAGGTTATGAGGCGAGGTAAATTTTTGTGAGAAATTCAAGTGGCGGCTATTGTTGGTCGTTGTGCGTATCGTGGACTCGAGCTGGTGCAATGTTGTCCACCGCCCAGCGCCAGTTTTTCGCCGGTTTTGCGACAGTTTTCTAGAACAGCTGCAGATCGACGGGCCTGGACTGGACAGTCTCTGTGATAATCTATCCATGAGCTCGGTGAATGTTCTTGGGTCTGCCACTCTGATTACGCGTTTTATGGACGGACTCAGGGTTTCGAGGACTGTACTAACGATTTCTGCCTCGGTATTTAATGGACAGAGTCGTCTCGCCAGCAGGTAATTTTTTTGTGGAAAAATCGCAGTTGGTTCCCTTTTCCCCTGCTTACGTGAGTATAAGCTGACTTTTAATCCGTTTTCGACGGACTGGCTGGCGTATTTGTTCCGGAAAAGTTCCTTAAATTTGTCCCATGGTAAATTAAAAGATTTGAATGAACTCCACCATTTTGCTGCTTCATCACGCAGAGATCTTCCCGCAGTTCTGGTCCAGTGTGAAAGTTCTATGCCAGATTGTTCAAAGTAGGACTCACATTCCTGGATAAATGACTGATGCTTTCAGGGCCCTAATTATGTGTCGTAGGTCCTGTATGGAGATGGCTGAGGGGACGAAGCGAAGATTATCTGGGCTCTGCATTGTATTTGTAGTGTTTTCCTCTTGGGTAGGCGCTGTCCTGGCTGCCGAGTTTCCTCTTTGTAGCGTGTTTTCCAGAAGTTCAGTCAGATGAATTGGGGAGCAAGTAAGCTCCAGTTCCTAGATTGAGGATTTCAATAACTCCTCGAGACTCCGCCCGTGTTCCTCGGCTGGGCGCACTGTGGCTGTGCTGGACCGGGCGGCGCAATAGTCTGCTACCCGGCCAAACAGGGCGGTGAGCTGGCGACGTGGCGTGGACGGGTTCAAAAATTAATCAAATATTCAAAATTTCGAATCCGGAACCTTAGTTCGAAAATTCAAAATGGCCGATCCACTATGTCAAACTAAAATCGCAAAGTATAAGGTGATTTAAAGTCTCTAATATTGTTATTTGTGATTACAAAGTACAATGATAAAATGGAATAGCCTTTATAACCATATTTACGATTAATTTAAGCATACTTGATTGCTGACATAGATACAGAAATATTGGATGTGTATTTTGACCATCCAATTATGATTGAATGAATATGAGAGAATCAACTATATTATTGGTTACTATAGAAATATTTATTGTTTACTTCCCCATATTATACTTCTGATTCAACCAATTTCACTTACCATATATCGATTGCTGTGTTCAACACGCTGCATAGTTCAGAGACATATTGTATTATAAATACAACTATTAATTCCTAATCTACAACCGAATGGCTAAATCTCTTGAACCATTTCTATCAGTGTAAAATAAATAGAAAAACATAATCCTATTATATGCACTGCAAGGGGTGGTTTTTTATGATGGGGTTGTTCTGATTATTTTATGTGACATCATTTCATGTAAAGGGGTTGTAATCTCCCTTAAAAAAATTCAGGCACGAAACGGTTAATAATTTGAAAACTGTATTTAAAGTTACCTAGCTCTGCATGGTTCTGCGTTCTGGCAGAGAGCACTCGTTTCCGATGTAATTTTGTACGCTGAATGCATGTATGACCTCAAGATTAGGTTATCGCGTCAAGTTTGTGAGATAAGGGAATTTATTTATGTCAATTTCGCTAACGGTTTTTCAAAATACTAGCCATAAGCTTAACGGGCCTCTTAATTTTTCAACTTAAAGTGCCCATATCTTTGCCAAAGAAATTAATAGATTCAAAAAATGAGTTTTAAGCTTAAGGCTAGTTTTATTCACATCTTCAACTATTTTTCACTGTGGACATGCCAGTTCCATGTGCAACTGTCATAGCATTACTACATGTTTCTGCAAAAAGTTAAGGGGCGAAAAATTCAGTTATCGCAGTATAAATTACCACAAAACAAGCACTTGATTTTTAAGAAGAGTAGAACTTGATGTCACTAATATTTCACAATTTGCAATTGTGCAGAAAATATTGTTGAGTAATTATTAGGGAACTAAAACTGCTACACCTTTTTGATTAGTGTGCGTCGAGAGCACCTAATTAGCACTTGACTTGATTCCTGAGCAAAGTAGAAATAATGGATTCGATTAACAGTTTCAGAGATTTGTATGTAGTAGTGCTATTGCATGTTTTTGCAAAAAGTTACGTAGCACAAAATTCAATTCTTGCGAGATAAATTAACACAAAAACCTATTTTAGGAATGATGTTATATATGAGAGAGAGAAGAAATAAGACCTACATTTGTAAATAGATGAAGCAGTGGATAATAAAAGTTGACTGCAGAGCAATTTCGTGCGTCTTTATCCAGAAGCTGACATCTACAATATCACATTTTAAAAGTATCGTTCTTTATCAAGGCTTAAGTCACTTCCAAGTATCGTTCTTTTGTCCCGTTCAGTCATGTGATGTGGTAAGATCGAACGATATTTTGGCAACCACCGGCCATTTTACGAGACGAAATTGAAGGGCCCGAGGGTGAATCGTGCGAGGACATACAATAACATCCTATATACGGGGTGCTCACTTTGGCACGTACGGCGTGTGTATCTTTCTTATTATCAAAGGTGGAGAGTCCGCTTGAGAATCATGCGTCGTTTTTCGAATCAAATTTGCCGTTTCCGTTGAATACGAATTCTGCCCAATAAGATTATAATCGTGCCAAAATTTAATACTATCTCCTATATGAATATACGCCATTTAAACCATCACTATATTATTGTAAAAAATCAAGGTAGAGCCAAAATATTATTCACAAGTTTGTAGTTAATCTACATTGGTTTTTGTTTGGAGGTACACACGATTATTCAAAAATATTTATTTTAGCGATTTTTGCATTCATTTTCATTTTTTTGGTACAAAATTGTCCTTAAATTCTTTATAAAAAATATAATTGTTTATCGATGGTAAAAATCGTGTGTACTTCGATACATAATCTATGTATGAAATGAAATAGTATATGTTATAAATAATATGCATTACTCGAAACAAAACACGGCGGATGCAATTCGTGTGACTGCAGCCATCGCTTCGCTCGGGCAGCAAACTTCACACTCGTGCATTCGCTGTGTTTCGTCCCTTGCAATGCATATTATTTTTCATAGCAACTGTTTTGAGAATTTGATTTGATGCACCGAAAAAAATTCCTTGTACCCGTATACTATTTTGCCTAGTTAGGACAGGCGCCAACTTTGCAATCCTAGTTGAAATGAAAAAGTTCAAGTTTAGTAAGAAAAACAAAGAAAGCAAGTTGATTTGACGGACAGATCCTTTCAGGCGCATGTATTAAACGTAACCAATAAACAACTTTACGTTTATGATCTACTAGAGCAAAATTTATATTGATAAAAGTGGATTTTAAAGAATTATTGACAAAAATAAATTTTTGTTTACACAGTGAAAAAGTTATAAATACAGAAGATGTTCTTTTTACAGCGGAGTTTTGTAATAACAACATAGCAATATTAATTGAATTTAATTGTTAATTGAACTAGAATTCTTTATTTCTCTGTAACAAGGTTTATATTGGTTTTTTCAACTATATGTACGTGATTCTCTTAAACAGGAATCCGTGTTATTTCAACTAGGTTAGACTTAACTATGGGTGATAGTTGACTTTCGGAAAAAAAAATTTTTCGGTGTGTAACTGCATAGATCGGACTTGAACTGCGATTTGCGGAAAGTTCAATTTTTTTTATGTTACATTATGACAAAATGTTTGTAAATAATATATATATATCCTATATCAATTATTAGACACCTAAATTTTCACTCTACTTCGAAAATTTACGCAACTGCTTGAGTATTATTTGAAATTGGTTTTCGAATAAAGAAGCGACATTATTTTAAACTTTTCCCAAATATCTTTATGTCCCCGTTTTTCTCCACTTCTGGGTAATATTTCTCAAATAAATTTTCTCCGTGTTCATACTAAGCTACATTGCATGAGTGTCTACTGCAGTGATGAATTTTGGGAAGGTCGACCATCAACTGCTGTTGTTCCAGTTAAAATCGATGCCGTAAATTGCATGATTGAGATGGATCGACATGTAACATACGCTGAATTTCAATCATCCTTAAGTATTAGATTAAATGCAATTCATTCAATTTTGCATGATTATTTGTGTGGAAAATAACTGTGTATGCGATTGTAATTTTTCGCAATCTGATGATGAAAAAAAGGCTAGTCTCAAACAATGTAAGGAAACATTCAAACGATTCGAATCAAGTTCATAAAATCTAGTTTATAAATCGTGGGTGGTGACGAATCAGGGATATATACATACAGCTCTGAGAAAAAAATTAATTGGCTGTTTTGGTGTTTCAAAGATTCTATAGCATATTGATTTGAATCCATAAACTTATTAGGGACTTACTGGGTCATCTACCCCACACGAAAAAAAAATCGGAAATGAATGCCGAAAATTAAAATATCAAAACTCTATGAAAGTTTGAGAATAAACTCGACATTTTCATATTATCACAAAAAATAAAAAAATAGATTTAAGAAAAAGTTAGTGTTTTTCACGAAAAATTTACCAAAGAAAAACAACTTTAAGGGAATGTGACTAAGGAACACTTTTATGTTATTGAATTAACACTAAAGTAATTTTATATTTGTTAATACACTGTAGCGAATTTCGTTACACGAACGACTAAAAAAATTTCGTTGCCATAACCAAATTGGATTTGGATTTTTGAAATTGGATGGTCCCAACCAAATTTTTTGGTTGCTTATGGACTGGCTAAATGCGTGGTTTGGCGCGATCAAACTGGTTTAGTCACTGTAAACAAACAGTTCGGTTCTGCGTGCGACCGTTTGAATGTTAAATTATTTCACCATCTAATTTTCAGTTGGAATCATACAAATAAAAACTACACACGGAAAGAAATTTGGTAAAGCGGCTGTTCCACTTCTGGTAGCGAAGCGCCACCACGCGTTCAGTGCACTAGCAGCATCATTTTGAGCAACCAGCTCCCCCAAACGTGGTGCAGAGGCTTTCCCGCGTGTGCTTTGCTAACACGTGCAGGTTTAATACATAAGTACATAAATAATATTTTCTGCGCCACTGCATGGGAAGTTCGCACTTTGCGCATCAAAATATTTTCACAAAATTGCACATTTTTCGATGCACGAAATATGAACTCGTACAGTGTTGCAAAAAATAGTATAGGATACACGTGCGGGTTGGTGGTTTCCCATTCGTGTGTGTGCAAACCTCACACTTCTCGGAAACCACCAACTTCCCGCACTGGTATCATAATGTACTATGTCTTGACTTTCAAATTAAAAATTTAATGCAAGTCACGTATTTTCATGAGATAATTATTACATTTAATACATGATTCATCATACATTATAGTTTCAAAAATATTAAATCACATATAAAGTTTTTATGTGCCTCCGGCGCGTAAACTCGTTTTTACGCTACAGTTGAGAGTAGCGTAATGTTGTGTATTACGATACAGAGTAATGTAATGTAAAAATTGGACTGCGCATGTGCCTATAACCATACAGCGGAGCGTAATCTTCTTCTTATTCTTGTTCGTACAGCGTTGGCACCCTACTGACAAAGCCTTGTACATTTGAACTGCGCATGCTCTATTGCAATACGCTACTCAACGCTACTACTACACAAGATCGAGAAAATCAAAATGGCCGGAACTAGTCGCGAAATATCAAGTGCAATGGACGAGAATTATGATGAATACTAGATTAGATTCGAGTGTACGCATAAAAACTCGTATACCCACCGAAGTCACATAAAATAGAATATCTGCCAATGCACACAATGCGGGTAATTACGAGACTCGCTTAAAATGCTCGCAGGACTGATCGCGCCTCGGCTTCATCTCGGCTTCATCTCGGCTTCATCTCGGCTTTGTCTCGGCTTCGTCTCGACTACGCCTTGGCTTCGATCGCCTGCGAGCATTGTCGCTCGTCGCGTAATAACCCTCATTTTGCGCCTAGGCACATAATATACTATTATACACGGAAAAAATTTGTCGCTTAAAAAGTCATCGACTTTGTGTAATACTCGTGGATAGGTTAGAAAGTCGACTAAATATTATGAGCCTCCTTATTGAAGAATATGATAGATAGTCGCTGAAAATGTAAAATGTAAATTCGAAAGTTTAAGTGACAGTCGCGGAAAATTTAAAACACCGTGGGTTGGGTTCCATTGTCTCTAAACCAGGCATCGAAAGTCTAAGTGACAGTCGAAGAAAATTTTGAACAGTGTAAAAAGGAAAATATTATTTTCCTGCACTTATATAGTTAATTATTTCTCACTTTTACATTACCTATATAATCCTAATATGAACTTGCCATTATATTTAACACTGTACATTACAGAAACGCAATTTTTTATAAACACTTCGCAGCACCGAGAATCGAACGCTCGCACGCACGCACGCATCCTAACCTAATTCTAATCGCACGCCTTAACCCGCATAGCCGATACATGTCATGGAGACTTGTGTAAAATATTTGGATCACATTCAGAGTTTGAAGGCAAATCTAAAATAATAGATAAATTTCAAATTTGACGTAATACACTTTATCAAGGTAAACATATACTTACTCGGAACTAATTCTTCAATGTACGCTTCAATCCAGATTCAAACGAAACCAAACGACACGTAATCTCAAAATCTAACCAAAATTATTACAAAAACATAAAGCTGAGCTGCATTGTCTGCTGTGCGATGCTACGAATTACGTTTCTGCGCATCGCTTTTTGCGACTGTCGAAGAAATTTTAGAAGACGGCATATAAAATCTGATGGACTTTAGAATACAATTTACAAAACTATTTGTTTGAATTACTTTAATTTCAAATTATTCGATAGTCTTTTAAAATCTATGACAAATGAATCCAAAGATTATGAAACTTTTCATTACTTCTTAGAAAAGATCAGTTAGTGTTTAAAATACTTTTATAATAGTAAATACGCGACTTTTTTTCTTCGACCTGGTTTTCTAAAAGTTATTCGACTTTTTTCTACTATTTCCTAAAAGTCATTGAAACCTTACAAGACTTTCTCCGATTTTACTTTCTGTCCACGACTCTTCGAATAGTCTGTTAAATTTTAAGCGACAAATTTTGTCCGTGTACTGATGAGAACCTATCTACTTAAATCAAAAACACAGCCGTAGAGGGTGACGTTAACCGCTCGCTTAATAAGTAATTGGAATTAAGAAATAAAATGACGGGCAACAACCGGTTAGCGCAACCGAACAGTCAGGTTCGCGTCACAAAACTGTTGTAACCAGACTGTTTAGGTCATCAGAACAGGACCACTTCGATTGCCGCAACCCTTTGTCAGCTTCAGACAACCAAACCCAGTTTAGTTATCAAAATCAAACTATTTTTAACACATGCGTTCCTTACTAAGTTGCTATACAAAAAAAAAACAAATACTTGATTCTTGATTTAAATTTCAGTTTCTATACAGGGTGAATTCTTTATCTTGATGTGTATGCATATCTTTCGAGTTGTCAGGCCCATTTAGTTAGGTTTTATTCGGCTAAAATGTTTGCCACTTGATAAATTAATGAAGAGAATCGACAAGGAGCAATGAAGATCAACAGTGGCACTACGAAAACTTTTTATTTTCAAGGGGTAAACAATTAAATTTTGTATTTTAAAGAATAATTTGATTAAAACTTACGTATCTTTAAACGGAGAATTCGAATTAGCAATAAAGAATAGAGGTTCAAAATGAAAAAACTCACTTTGTATATATGCAAAAATAGCATACTTTTGTATGTTGAGAGTGTATTACAGTTAAAGGCATTTTCAACAGTATGATTTACATTAAATGTTTTACATAGAAAAAAAACTGGTCAGATTAATCAGTTGGCTAGCAGGAGAACTAGTCTTCTGCGGTTGAATTTACCGAAAAGTCACTCAATTTTACTAGCTTCTTAGTTTATTTGACTACTTTCAAAGTTAATTTTACTACGATGTAACTAGTTAAATGATTTTTTCAGTGTAGTTTGCTCGTAACAAAATGCATAGACAGAAAAGAAGTTAGGATCTGACAATGCAAAATTCTCGAGATGCATATTTGAATACTCAATGCATATACGGGATATACTTATATATCAGCACTCCAAAGATAATATATTTGATTAAAACAAATTGGTTACAATCGATTTACTAAATCTTTTTTATTGAATAAGTCAATAAATGCTTCTGTAGTAAAGTTATTCACCTACATTATAAAAGTTATAAAAATTTAAATCCGAAGATTGTTAAAAACCTTACATCCCTTCGATAAAAAAGTGATTACAGATGCTTTACCCAATCTGGAAAGTATGGTTTATCACCTTATGATTCAAGGCATTTATTAAAATCAATAATTGGGGATCAAGAGGTCAAGGGTGGACTGTGGAAATTCAATAACTTGTGATTAGTAGGGTGATCCTAAAATGGTGTGATGGATGAAGTTTCATAGTGCTTTTTTTTTAAATTTTCCCCGCATATTTTGAAAAGGCTGATTTCTTACATCTGCAATCAAATTATGAGAGCGATACGATAGAAATGAACACCCCTTATGTGTAACAACGACTGCTGGGGAGAAAATTCATGACGCACTAGAAATCTGCCCAGTAATAAAGCACAATGACATGCCCTGTTGACTTAGGACGTAAATAGAAAGCTTAATATCTCTCATTGTGGTTGTACCCACAATAAAATTTGCCCTAGAGCATCCAAACTCAATTCCGACATAATGTCTAGTTCCAGTTTGATAATCATCAAAATAGGAATTTGAACAGTCATAAAGCTATATTTAGTTAATAAACAATTTACTTGAAACAAATTCAAAGGGATAAGGCAAACGTAATTAAATGTTAAAAGTTACGATTGGGATGGTAGGAGATATCCCGGTTAAATCTTTGTGTAACGTGTTTTGCATTTAAACAGAAAACGAACATAAAAAGCCATACATTTATCAGTGCACTTTCATGATATTGTAAATTAAACATTTTCCGACAAGAATAGTAACCTAATCAAACCTAACCTAACTGTCTGGTATCTGGTACTACAGCAGATTTTACGGGGAGGTTTTAAGGAAATTCAACGGATTTTATCGAGGTAAGACGGTACTGTGGTACGCAAAATAAAGATTCGAACTGGAACGGATATTGGCAATTTTCAGGCGGGAGAAGAAGCGCCCTCATCTAATTCGGGGTTGGCACGCGTACGTAGAAGACCCGTCAACCTAAATAGGTATTCGAAATACTCATGAGAGCAACAACCAAGGATAAGCGCTTATTAAATTAGTCTAACGAACCTAATATCTTAATCAAGTGAAGGATGCCCTTTCACTCTCAGCCACATCTTCCATCACTTTGCAAGAGATCCTTAATCTTTGTGTACCGTAGAGATCACTTCAACCTAATGAAAATAATGAAAATCGACAACCCGCGGAAATAATCAACTTAAGAACGCAATATAAACACTCCTAACTTGACAATTGCCTTCCACTTTTTCATATCCTAAGCTCAAGAAGATCTTTTAAATACTTTCATATTTCAATAAGATACTTGTTGCTTATCTACACGGCTCATTTTGAAAGCAATCATTTCTACTGATCAAAAAATTATTCTAGTGAATTATCTTATAAATTCATTCTTCCAAGCATTTCAACTTAATTAATTATATTTTATTATTTTAAACTATATAGTTCGTTAGCAACAAGTATTTAACAAAAATTTAGTAAGTTGGACCATTTTCAAGAATTGAGTGTCCGAATCGAATAACTCGCCGAGCGCTCATGCTCGAAAATAAAACTCATATTATTCTAAATTTACGCTTTTTCATCGAGCTGATGGTTTCTGCGAAAAAAAATAAAAACCGCGAAATTTCGTTATAGAAAAATGCACGTTTTTCAATACTCAACTCGACGTAAAAACTTATTTTTCAACGTATTCCAACAAATCTCATCCTCTTTTATTCGGGAGGCTCTAGCGAAGACATCGGTGTAGAACAATTAATATGAGGTTAATTATAAATTATTGTTTTTTTAATTCGAATGAAAAACCATGTTTTTCGAGTTTTACATTAATAATGTGTCAACGGAAGTTTCATCCGCAAAAAAATGTTTGGGTTCTTTATGACCGTTATTTTATTGTTGAACTTTTTGAAAAGTATGAGCTCCATAACGTCTCCATTATAAAAAAAAACAGCGAGATGAAACAATAACAGTCCGCAAGGCATTCCACTCGGAAGAGTGAAAAACATGGTTCGATACTCGCACACACCAGGGTGAATGCATTTCTCGAAAATTTAATCGCGCCGCGCGCTCGTAATCATCTCGCTGTATTTTTTATAATTGACATTATGGAGCGCGTACTTTTCAGAAAGTTTGACAATAAACTTACGATCATAGAGAACCCAGAAATTCTCTTGCGGATGAAACTTCCGTTTACACTTTTTTTATACGAAACTCGAAAAACATGTTTTTTCATTCGGATTAAAAAAATATTAAAATATTAAAAAT
This sequence comes from Diplolepis rosae, assembly GCA_030998225.1. Classification (NCBI taxonomy): domain Eukaryota; kingdom Metazoa; phylum Arthropoda; class Insecta; order Hymenoptera; family Diplolepididae; genus Diplolepis; species Diplolepis rosae. The sequence continues at coordinate 4,199,255 of JAPYXD010000608.1, read as the reverse complement.
ATTAAATATTAAAAAAATATTAATGACTTCTATTCGTTACTGCGTGAATAAGTAGCTGTAGGAAAGAGTCTTGCGACTTAAGAGGGATCACCTGTGTGAAATTTTCGAAAAATCGAATTTTTTTTTTTATAACAAGAACATCGTGAGTGAACACTTACAAGAACAAGAAGGCGAACTTTACGGTCCTGGAATAACAGACTAAATGTAAGTGACTAAAAATGATCATTTTTTATGTTCTCAACCTTTAAATCCATTTTTCTCGGAATCATGTTTTTTTTTACGGTGTGCAGGATTGCTCAGTGTCTACTTCACGAATTTGCATGAAATTTTTTTTTTTATGTTCCTTGAACATTTTGAAAGGTATTGACCCAACGGTTTTGCAAAATATTGTTTCGTTTTTTTGTTGTTGTAAAATATAGCGGAAGACAGGGCAAAAATTCGTAATTTTCGAAGAAAAGGAAGCCATTTTTGAAATACACAATGTATCAAAAATCGCATGGGTCAATACCTGGAGGACACAAAGACAAATAAAAATTGGGTACATTTCATTATATTAGATCACCACGAATCAAGAAATCGTGCACACCGGATGACTATCACTTTTCTCGGAGGTTGAAGCAACGGACAATTACGCCATGTTCAAAATTATTAACTGCAAAATAAAAAATTGTATAAAAGCAGCACAAATAAATCATGCTTTAAAAAAAATTGTTGAAAAATCTTTTTTTGTCGCAGAGAAAAAAATTCTTGAAAAATGGGTCAAAAATCGGGTATCACACAGGTGATCCCCCTTAAGGGGGTCTCCTTATCCAGAACCTTCAAAAAAGGCACTTTTTCCCAATTTTCTTTGAAGCAGAAAATAAAAACACTGGTCAAAGATTTTTCGCATATATTTAGGTACATATTTGAACTTGTTAAAAAAAAATTTCAGTTGAAAACAAGAAAAAATCTCGGACTTATTCTAGACTAGGAGACGAAGTGCGCCTGCGCATTAGTGAGTGTACATCGTCTGGTGCTAATCTGTTCACAGATATTTTGTCAGTACGGTGCCAACTACGAAGAATATATTTATTTATTATCAAAATCAATTAACGAAATCAAATAATGGTTTTTTACAAATTATTAGGAATCCCAGAGTGCGACGTAGAAATTTTGAAAGGTACGTATACCAAAACAAACAATTTTGATCCGCATAACCTTATTTTTCATTGCTTCTGATGCTTCTGATGACAATTCAAAGATATACCTAAAATATCCTTGTGACAGCTACACATTTTTTTCCGTAAAACAGTTTCGTATATGTATAATTTTTTATACAACTTATTCATTTTATGAAATATACAGTTGTTTTTTATTTGTAAAAAAATATTTTGATTCGAAATTATTAGTAAAATGTTTACTATAGAATTTGTTGTGAAATTTAAATGCAACAAAGTTTAAAAATAATTTTGTAACACTTTTTCAACATTATATATTTAATAGACCATGGACTTTCAATTTTATACGTATTGGAAAATTTGTAATGTAAGCAAAGTTATATCTTAAAATTTCTTTAAGCTTAAATCTAAGACGGGTCGTTATTATATTATTGAAAATGATCGATTGAATATTGGGATTTGTCAAAGTTTGGCTTGTGTATATTTCTTATAGGTTATATCATAGAATTTGTTTTCTTTTAACATCGAAATTATACTTCCTTCGTACGACAAATAATTTTATTTCCAGACCAAAGGAAAAACTTTGGCAGTAAAATGATAGCACTTGAAACGAAAATACTTCAACTGTTAAAGGATTTCCTCTTATGCCAGTTTTGAGTAGAAAATCCATTCATAGTGAACGGAATTGTTCGACAGTCAATATTCCGTTTTTAGAGTGCACGGACAATTAATTTTGCGTGCATGATATTGTCCAAAGTTTTCATCTGAAACACATATATATTTGTTTTTTTATTCAGAAGGGTCTTCCGCTTATAGTGAACCTGAAAAATTGTAAAAAAAAATTTTTTTTTATCGATCTTTTGTTACTTTCCAGAAAAATCAAATTTTTCACCGTTTTTGTTTGTTTAAAATGCGTTATTTATAATGAAAATAAATACTGTATCATGAAAACTAAAGGTTCACTATATGCACATTTTAATTACCTACAAATAAAAAAAAAGTTTATAATAATAGCTTAATTGGTTCTCCTTTAATCGTGCACGCAATTTTGAAAAATGTGGTTTTGAGAAAACGCGCTTTAAAGTTTTCAGACGGTGAAAAAAACCTTCCGCTCGCTCCGCGCAAGCCACTGCTCGGAACTCTACAATCAAAACTATTCCGATATGGACTGTAAAATTTTGCGACAATATTCTCTGATAATACATCCATCAATTGAAACAAAACAAAAAAAAATCGATTTTTTGAAAGTTCTGGATAAGCAGACCCCCTTAAGAATCCATGTCATTGCTACAAAAATAATACATCCATCAATTGAAACAAAACAAAAAAAAATCTGCCTGCTTTGCGGGCACATTCTCTTCGCGCGCAAGTTTGAGCGCGCCTAGCGCTCCGTTCTTTCTGGACCTCGCGCTTCGCGCTCGGTCTTTTGCTCTTCGCATACATTTAAGTTTATTTCTTATAATTTTATAATATTAAAGATGATGTAAATTACTCATTTTCTCAAAGTCACTGAATTTCTTTTTGAATTTAAGTGAAACAGGAAATTCAATTTACTTAAGGCTCTATCGGCCTTAAGGAACACATTCTCATTATGACACTCGCACTTCGCGCTCGATTTTCTGTATACATTTCAGTAACCTTTTCAACAAATTACATGATTAAAATAATTTATTTTCTTCCAAATATCTAAAAAAGGAAAAATAATCGTAGACTTTATTTAAGAAAACGATTTTGCAGAACAACGCTTATTTCGTATCTGACATATTTTGGTGAACAAAATCGAATTTTTCAATATTAAAATCAAAACATAAAATATACATACTGTCGAGAAATTTCTTAATAAGAATGTGTAGACCTCATTCAGGCAAATAATTTTTCATCCGAACGTTTTTTATGTATCTCATATATTTTGTCTAAAAAATTGAATTCTTGAATTTTAATCGTATTTCTTGGAATTGAAACAAAAAATATATGTTTTTTCATAAACTGTGTGAGACAAAACTTATAGATCTTTTTGAAACGAACAACTTTGTATTCTTACGTTTTTTTCGTATTTCACATATTATTGTTAAAAAATTGAATTTTGGATTTTCAATAGTTTTTTTTTTAATTAAAAAGAAAAATATGCATCTTATGAAAAAATGTTACAATTCAAATTTGTAGGTCTTTATGTAGAAAATAATATTGTACCATAACGTTTTTTCGTATCTCGTATAATTCAACTGGAAAATGGAATTTTTATATTGACTTTTTTCAAGTTTTAATATGCTTTAACATTTCTAATTTTAATTGAATCAAAAAATGTTATCAGGATAATTTGTAGAGATTTATGAGCACTATCAAAAACCAGTATTGAAATTTTTGATTTTTTCAAAAAGTTATTTTCAAAAACACAAAAGTAGTGCTCAATCCCTCAATTTTGATTGGATGTGGCTGGTTAACGAACTTGTCCTTACTTTTTCGGCTCCGATAAAGTGTACCAAAGCTCAATTCAATCTGATAATTCTGTCGAGAGTTATGCCGCACACGACCTACAGACAGACAGACGGACAGACAGACAGATAGACAGACAGACAGACAGACAGACAGACACTTTCGTAAAAACCATTTTTTCTGACTCAGGGGGTCTCAAAACGTAAAGATTTGATGAAAATATCGAAAGTCATTTTTCACATAAAACCAATACCTTCTCATCCATGATGAGAATGTAAAAATAATTTCGAGGATAAAAGAAAACAAATTGTATGATATAACCTATCTAATATAAATATTAGAAATGTACACAAGCGCAACTTTGGGAAATTCCAATATTAAATCGGTCATCATCAATACTACAATAACAGTAAATCGATTCTGTTGATAGACAAAAGAAATCTGCTCAATTTCAATGGATGCATTTTGAATGGAAGGTAATTTCACTATCAATAGACTTTTTTTCGAATCAACTTTGTACAAACACTGGTATTTTACGGTATTAATTATCATAGTCGATTAGACACTGGGTGGACCTTGTACATTTACTGTCGGAAAATTACTTTTTCCACCGTCAGAAGAAGGTTGAGCCTGTTGTACATCCAACATTGTACAAATGCTGGTATTTTACAGTCGACTACCGGGGCTGAATAGACACTAGCTAGATCTTGTACATTCACTATCGGAAAATTACTTTTTCCACAGTCGGAATAAGATTGGGCCAATTGTTTTCCAACATTGTACCAACGTCGTCAATCAACAGTCGATCTCCTACATTGGACCAACATTTAACTGATCTTCACAGTCGGCAGAGTGTCATGATTTTTGCTTGCGAATGCTCAGAATTTACTGAGAGTGTTACAAGTTTTTTTCATACCATTCTAGTTTGTCGTAAATCAACAATACCAGTAATTTTTTGTTATTATCTACTAGACACATTGAAGAACGTATCAACATTTTTTTGTCCAAAAAAATATAAAACTCGTCGAGTTAAACCGCTTCGTGAATCCTTATGATTATCACGCACGATCGGATGGTGTACATGATTTCACGAAACCCTTTCGGTTGACGGAGCATTTTATTAATTTTTTTTCATTTTTGGCGACGAGAAAAAAGTTCCTGAATTTCTGACTGCAATATTGGGCCCCAAATTACATGTTATTATTTGTGTAGCTCAGTGGTCAGAGCAGTCGACCGGCAAACGAAAGACCTTGGCTCGAATCCCAGCGTAGTCAAAAGCGTCTTTTTTTCTACGGAAAGATTCCAAATTCTTTAAAAATTCAAACTATCAATAATTATATAGCAGAACATAATATTGACAAAATCGTCCGTCAGTCGAAAGACACTAGTCCTTAGAATATGGGTACCAAATTTCAAGTCGATTCGTTAATTACATCTCGAGACATCGTGTACACCATTTTGAAAAACATATTTTTTAGAAAAACGCGTTTAAAGTTTTGATACTAGTTTTCTCAGTGAAAAGATTTATTTAAGCTTCTTACTCTTAGTCTGCCATTCCTGCCTCATAAAGGGGACCTTCTTCTTCATAAAAATTTTCTTCAAGATCCTATCTCATCGCTCTTCTATCTTTATCGTAGGTAGGCGTTTCGAAGCATTTCGAAGCACTTGAGTAATAGGTCGAAATTTCAATGAATACGACTTCGGGCGAGTATGAGACCTTTGTCCCTTATTCTAGAGGGTTCAAAGGATTTTTTAAGCCAATAAAAAATGATTTTTTCAAAATTTTACAGTGGTCTAACCTTTTAAGCCAGCCAGCGCAAGCGATTTTTTGAAGGACTTTGTAAAAGAGTGTGTACAAGTAATTTCAGAAGGTGTTAAAATTAAAAATACGGTTTATAAGGTCGAATTTGCTGCATTCGTCTGTGATACACCTGCTCGCTCTTTCATAAACTGTACCAAGGGATATACTGGTTTTTACTCGTGTGAAAGATGTGAGGTAAATTTAATATAATATATATTATGACTCATGTATTATAATAAAGAAGTTTTGAACAATTAATTAATTAGAATATACATGAGTTGTATGAGTATTTTCAGATACGCGGAGAAACCCACAATGGTACAAGGATTTTCCCAAATACAAATTGTCCTAAACGAACGAATGCTTCCTTCTCAGCCTCGAAAAAGACTAAACGTCAACAGAGACATCATCAACCAAAAGTGATTTCATCTCTACTTTGTATTCCAGGATTCGATCCCGTACGCCAAGTAGTCCTGGATTACATGCATCTTCTTTGCAACGAAATCATGAAAGCTTTATTGGAACGATGGATTAAGAAAAAGAATTGAGCAAAGCTTGGGCGCTTTCAACGGAATAAATTGAGAGGATTTTTATTATTGGCACTGAAAGGGTCTATCCCAGATGAATTTCAGGGAAAAATATTCGATTCAGAGGACTTGGCAAATTGGAAAGCGACCCAATACAGATTTCTTTTACTGTATGCTGGACCTTTCGTTCTAAAACCTATTTTGCCAAAAGAATTATATCGTCATTTTTTGCAATTATTCCTCCTCACCCATATCAGAATTTGGGGCTCATTTAAGGCTAATTTAATACCCCACTGCTGAATTTAATGCTCCGTTATTTTTCAAAAAAACAAGGGGTTACGCTATCTTAACGTTAAGCTGACGCAACCACACGTTGAAATAACGGTTAAACAAGTAATCACCTATACCAGAATTTAAGGCTCATTTAGGGCTCTCAAAATACCCCACTACTGAATTTAATGCTCCGTTATTTTTCAAAAAAACAAGGGGTTACGCTGTCTTAACGTTTAGTTGACGTAACCACAGGTTGTAACAACAATTAAACAAGTTATCACCTATAGCAGAATTAAGGGCTCGTTTAAGGCCTCGTTTAATTGAACACAAAATTTTGAAATCGTGGTTTATCGGATAATAATAATCAGATCGAGATGATTTCTGCACAAAATTTTCTGCGAGCATTTGCTGCTTCTGCCGATGCTAATATTCACTTCTATATAATATAAACTTCACTTTTTTATTGATAATCAAAGTTTTCATAAATTTTAGTTCAAAAACTTCGCTATAAATCTACACATTGACCAGAATCAAAAATATAGCTTTATTTCTTATACATTTAGTAATAATGGAACAAAAATTCAGCTCGATCGGATTATTTTTGTAGCAATGACATGGATTCTTAAGGGGGTCTCCTTATCCAGAACTTTCAAAAAATCGATTTTTTTTGTTTTGTTTCAATCGATGGATCTATTATCAGAGAATATTGTCGCAAAATTTGACAGTCCATATCGGAATAGTTTTGATGGTAGAGTTCCGAGCAGTGGCTTGCGCGGAGCGAGCGGAAGGTTTTTTTCACCGTCTGAAAACTTTAAAGCGCGTTTTCTCAAAACCACATATTACAAAATTGCGTGCACGATTAAAGGAGAACCAATCAAGGTATTATTATAAACTTTTTTTTTATTTGTAGGTAATTAAAATGCGCATATAGTGAACCTTTAGTTTTCATGATACAGTATTTATTTTCATTATAATTAACGCATTTTAATTAAAAAAAAACGGTGAAAAATTTTATTTTTCTGGAAAGTAACTCAAAAGATCCATAAAAAAAAATTTTTTTACAATTTTTTAGATTCACTATAAGCGTAAGACCCTTCTGAATAAAAAAAAAACAAATATATATGTGTTTCAGATGAAAAATTTGGACAATATCATGCACGCAAAATTAATTGTCCGTGGTGAGACGCTGCGCGGGATCTTCGATAAGTCCGAGATTTTTTCTTGTTTTCAAATGAAAATTTTTTTTTTAACAAGTTCAAATATGTACCTAAATATATGCGAAAAATCTTTGACCAGTGTTTAGCGAGCTCATTATTTTCTAAGATTTGTTAGAGGAAACATCATTTCCACACCTTTTTTTATGTAATATCAAATACCTCGAAGTTTTTCCCGCATTAGTGTTATACAATTATTTCTTACAACAATAATAATTAATGGCGTCAAACAACAATTTGACGTCAAATAAAAGTTCGCAAATTGGACGCAAAAGGTCCAGAAATAGTATCGCTATGGCAAAGCAATATAGCCAAACAAGCCAAAAATAAGGTATGTTCTCTAATTTAAAAAAAAAAATTGCTTTTTTATATTTTATTGAAATTTTAATTGAATTTAGAGCGAAAAAACATCATATGATCTCAAGCGACGGTTTTCAATGCTTTATGCGTCCTTTTTCTTCGGGACGCCGGCCGGTAAATTCATTATTTTTGAATGAAATGGCCTGCTTCGTTTTAACTGAAATTAATTTCATGAAAAAAGTGTTGTGATCAGTATTAAATAACACTTATCACTTCTGGCTATAAAAAAATGACTGGAAATAAACAATTTGCCTGATATCGGACTTCGGAAATCTCTTCAGAATATTTACTACGTGCTGAAGAATGGACAATTTGGTAAATTAATATTTTATCTATTTTATAAAAATAATTGTTATATTTTTCTCTTATCATTACGTTCAACGGTCATTGATATTTTATACAGTTATTTTGGTAAAGAATAATTGGTAGAAGCATCAAGTATAAAGAGAAAGAATGTTAACTTATTTCAATTTTTGGTATAAACTCAATTCTTGATAATTTTATTGTTCATTTTTGTGAAAAAAAATCACCTTTTTTTAACCACAATTGGTACAGTGATCCTCAAAATTATTAAATTTGTAATGTTTCGAGTACACTACCGATCAAAGTTGCGAGACCACCTGTTTTTCACGAATGATTCAATTTGCAGCTATAATTTTGAATAGGTCACTCAAATAAAAAATGTCTATAACTTTGAAACCTTGAGTTTGTATACTATATGTTTGTTTTATGATTTCTCAAAAAAAAAAAAAAAAATTTATATATATGTTATTAAAGGTTTCTGTTTTTTATACACAAAAGTACATCCAAAAATCATTCATCATCGTTGAGTTTCTCAATGAGTTTGATGAAGATTGGAAAAAAATAGTAGATTTGGTACCCTTATCATGGATTGGTACCTCCAGACCATCTCCTGTGTGTCTGTTTTCTATGCAAGGTGGTAGCAAATTGCAACAGTTGGTAAAACTGCAGATTTCACTGAATTCTCCGTGGAAGGAATATAAAATAGCATACAAGTTTTGCAAGGAGCAAGTAATTTTTTTTAAACTTGATTTATAGTAGAACTGGTATCTATTAGTTATCCATTATACAGGGTTTTCCAATTAGAGGTTTCATTTTAAATTGCCTGCTATTTTGGCAGATGTCATAATAAGAGGTGTCATTTTTTGACAGATGACAACTAAAAATTATGCCATTAATAAAAATGGAACAATAGACGCTTCAACAAGGCATTGAAATTGTTAAAATTCACTATAAAATGCATTAAAATGAACCTGAATTTCACCGAAAAATCATTATGTGCAATGAAACTCATTTTCACCTTGGAATTTTTTTTGAAAATGAAGCTGGAGCGGCTGTTTCGGTAAATGGATTGCGCTATCCAACCATGATTAATAAATTTTTATGGCCAGAATTGGAAGATATGGATGTGGACGATGTTTATTTCCAACAAGGCGGCGCTACGTGCCATACAAGTGGCGAAACCATCGGTCGATTTAACACATCTAGACTTGTTTCTTTGGGTTTATGTAAAAGATAAGATTTATGCTGATGCTTCTCAGTCCTGCAAACGTAGCCGTGGAAGCCATATGAATGATATTGTTTTTCATTATTAATGGCAAACCTTCCGCTATTGAATAAAATAAAAATCAAATGATTTTTTACAAAAAACACGCGTATTTCTTACAAATCAAAATGAAACCTATAATTGGAAAATCCTCTATAAAAAAGTTTTTAAAAATATGCTTTAATTTTGCAGGCTCATATGAACAAGGTCAGAGACGATTGGACAGATCGCACATTGAATCCAATGTTGAAAGTACGACAGCAAACGAATCTAATGACAAATCAGAAATTTCTGACGAAGGAGAAGATGAGAAGACCAGCGAAGAAGGTAGTGAAAAAAATGTCAATCAGGAATAAAATTGTGAGGACATAGAAAATCGAACACTATTCTGGTAAATTGAAATCACATTATTTGTGTGATAGATAGCGATATTTACTTACATCATTTCTATTAAAAAAATAAATCAAATAAAACCTTAATGGGGTTGCATATGTTTTCAGGTAGCGATTGGAGCGGTGAATTAGAAGAGACTACATACAAATAAAAGGTTTTCCTTTCTAAGAAACGAAAGCAAAATTCGTTTGAGTCGTTCCAACAACGTAAGTTTTAATTTAGTTTTGTGATTAACCTTATCTAAAAAACACAGTTCTTTCATACATATTGTTTGAATGTAGATACTTTCTCTGAATATAATTTATCAAATAAAAGCACGGAGTAAAAAATTATTTATTAGGTATAAACAAGAATAGTTCAGAAAGTATAATATCGAAGAGACTATCAAGGGAAATTGAAGTTAAAACTGTAAATGCTGAAGAATCCAATGGTGGATACTTTTGAGTTACTTTTTTTGAATTATATATTAGGTGCGCAACTAAGTTCCCGTTGTTTGTGAATAGATGGCTCCAGCAATAAGTACTGGTCGATTTTGAAGGTATGTTAAGTTGACGTAACCACATCGCCCAATCGAGTACCCACCCATATCAGAATTAAAGGCTCATTTAAGGCTAATTTAATGCCATATTGCTAAATTTAATGCTCCTTTATTTAAAAAAAAACAATGGGTTCCGCTGGCTTAACGTTAAGTTGACGTAACCACACGTTAAAATAACATTTAAACAAGTTATCGCCTATACCAGAATTTAAGGCTCATTTAGGGCTCTCGAAATACCCCATTGCTGAATTTAATGCTTCATTATTTAAAAAAAAAACAATGGGTTCCGCTGGTTTAACGATAAGTTGACGTAACCACAGGTTTAAATAACAGTTAAACAAGTAATCACCTTTAACAGAATTTAAAGCTCATTTAGGGCTCTTTGAATATCCCATCCAAAGTTCCAATTTTATTTGTTTAAACAACTTATGTTAAAAATGGCTCCTTGAGAAATTGACTGTTTAGATCGATTTTGTAAAGACAGTCATATATGTTCCGTATATCTCATGTTTTATTTTCTCATATTGTTTGTAATAAAAGTTTCAACAATATGCTCTCAAACAACTAGAAGCATATTTATATATATGTTATATATGGTTATAGAAATAATGCTTTTACGGAGGTCCGATCAGCTGGCACCTCCAGTACATAAAAACGGTATGTATACATTGTACCATAGTTTTAGTTGCCCAAAGTTTCAATTGCCCATAAAATCACCAGACGTCACTATATTTGAAAAGCAGTGTTAGACGAAGATTATGAAAGGAATGTGTTGGCAAAAACTGCGAGGATTGCAAGATGGAGGATTCCTGTACATTTCCCTAAAGCGCTCTCTACCGCCTATATTGGATATATACTTGCAATTTTTGCCAACACATTCCTTTCATAATCTTCGTCAAACACTGCTTTTCAAATATAGGGACTTCTGGTGATTTTATGGGCAATTGAAACTTTGGGCAACTAAAACTATGGTATAATGTATACCTACCCATAAAAACCTTAAAATTTGAAAAACTGACTATACCCGAATTTCGGGCTATTTTCGGGCTCTTGAAATACCCCAAAATTAATTTCGAAAAAACATTTTGAACAAAAAAAACTATTCGAGAATACTGGGCTATTTTCGGGCTCTTTAGAAAGGTCTATATCGATTTTTGGGCTCCATCCCTTAACATCAAAATGCACTCCTGCATGGCCATTGTGACACGACTTTGACTAAAAATCATCTTTTTGGGAATTTTATGGTCTAGGAATACTTTCTGATTTTCGGGCTACTCAAAAATGTCCATATCGATTTTTGGGCTCCAACCCTTAACTAAACTTTCGATGATAGGGGTTGTTTTTTCATAAATGATTCTTGTGTATCTGAAAAGCCCGAAAATAGCCCGTAATTTTAAGCTAGTTTATACCACCGAAAATGTATTTTTTTAAATTAAGGGTTGCTTGTAAGTGATAGGGGTTGTTTTTTAGAAATTGATTTTGGTGTATTTCAAGAGCCCGAAAATAGACCGAAATTCGGGTATAGTCAGTTTTTTAAGCTTTAAGGTTTTTATGTACTGGAGGTGCTAGCTGATCGGGCAGTCAGCATCTTGCCACCTAAAATTTGGTTTTTTGATAAAAATACAAAAGCCCAAAAATCGGCATTACCGCCCAAAATTAGCCCGTAATTAGCCCAAAAATGTAGCATAAAGTAAATAGTGATATTACTTAGTGGAGGTGCCAGCTGATCGGACCTCCGTAAAAGCATTATTTGTATAACCATATATAACATATATAAAAATATGCTTCTAGTTTTTTGAGAGCATATTGTTGATACTTTTATTACAAACAATATGAGAAAATAAAACATGAGATATACGGAACATATATGACTGTCTTCACAAAATCGATCTAAACAGTCAAATTTTCAAGGACCCGTTTTTAATATATGTTGTTTAAACAAATAAAATTGAAAATTTGGATGGGATATTCAAAGAGCCCTAAATGAGCCTTAAATTCTGTTAAAGGTGATTACTTGTTTAACTGCTATTTTAACGTGTGGTTACGTCAACTTAACGTTAAGCTAGCTTAACCCATTGTTTTTTAAAAAAATAATGGAGCATTAAATTCAGCAATGGGGTATTTCGAGAGCCCTAAATGAGCCTTCAATTCTGGTATAGGCCTTAACTTGTTTAAATGTTATTTTAACGTGTGGTAACGTCAACTTAACGTTAAGTCAGCGGAACCCATTGTTTTTTTAAAAAATAATGGAGCATTAAATTCAGCAATGGGGTATTTCGAGAGCCCTAAATGAGCCCTAAATTCTGCCATAGGTGATAACTTGATACTTTGCTATTTTTCGTAAAAGCATACTTTGTATAACCATAGATATTGAAGTATTTGTGTTTATTTGAGAGCATATTGTTAATTGCTTTATTACAACAAAGAAGATAAAAAAAAAGACATAAAATATAAGGAACATGTATGATTGTCTATACAAAATCGATCTAATAAACATTTAATTTTTCAAGGAGCTGTTTGTAACATTAGTTGTTTAAACAAATGTTGTTTAAGCAAACAAAATTAAAAATTTGTATGTGGTATTTCGAGAGCCCTAAATGAGCCTTCAATTCTGGTATAGGCCTTAACTTATTTAAATGTTATTTTAACGTGTGGTTACGTCAACTTAACGTTAAGCCAGCGGAACCCTTTGATTTTTTAAAAAATAATGGAGCATTAAATTCAGCAATGGGGTATTTCGAGAGCCCTAAATGAGCCTTCAATTCTGGTATAGGCCTTAACTTGTTTAAATGTTATTTTATCGTGTGGTTACGTCAACTTAACGTTAAGCCAGCGGAACCCATTGTTTTTTTAAAAAATAAAGGAGCATTAAATTCAGCAATATGGCATTAAATTAGCCTTAAATGAGCCTTTAATTCTGATATAGATGGGGACTCGATTGGACGATGTGGTTACGTCAACTTAACACACCTCATTACTCACTAATAAAAATGACACTAAAAGGTGGTATTTCCGATGGTTAATAAGACACGATCGCTTGAACATTGATAGAAATGAAGTACATAAGAGAAAAATTCCAAATTGATTTACAAATAAGAAGTTTCCTCTCAATGTTCTTGTATTGATTTCCTTTGACCTTCTGAACACGTACGAGAATAAAATTCAGTTTTATTCATACTATTTATACATACTATTTTCTTTAGATACCGCAAAGGAGAATGCGATTTTGTGGCCTGGAGAGAAACAGAAAAAATGATAGGTTCCACAATCGATTGATGCAACCACGACATTAACAAGTACATGACATTTCTCTTACGCAGAGCACGTTAAACTAACAATTTAGATTTGAATTCGAATTATTCTAAACTTTCTCGCCACTAGTATGGAAAAGTAAGTTTTATCACATGGACTCATTATCAATCGAGGAAGCAACTATTTTTGCTATTTGTTTCCAAGGTCCCAAAATCGTATTTCCCGCACCGGTATTAAAGAAAAGATATTCCACCAGTTCGAAAGAGAGAGACACGTAGAAATCTAAAATCAATCATATTTGTTAATATCCCAAGTTTAACATGCCCTTAATGAGACTCAAAACAACTTATGAAATAGATATAAATCAGTCAGTAATTAGAATTAAGAGAGTAAACAATAAATTATCAAAAAATCAAATTTACATTTTTACATAGGCAAAAAAAGTTGGAACTGGAGTCACCCTTTTGGAAAGCGTGCCTGTCCAGTTAGGTGAGTGAAAAAAAGAACATCGGTCGGAAATTACCATCACTTCCGCGTGAGTCGTTGGAACTAGATTCAGTAAGTAAGGATAGAGACTGGCATATAAAATGCGGGACTATAGGACACGCTTATGGGTAGAATGCTGAAGAGCAAAGACAGTATCTCCACGTAAGTGTAACTACGTGAATAGAAGGGACGAAGTATGCATTATTTATCGAAGTACACGTGTTCCACTCGGCTTCGCTAACTAAGTACAATGTAAAGAGAATAAACCTGTCTCGAAGTCTGAATCTAAAGAAGAGAAGAAGAAAAATATTCGATTCTATTGTAAACCACCTAAAATGAAGCACCCTATCTACCTAGTTTACATTCACTTTTACTCACACGGAGAAACCTTCTATTGGAAAAATTACCGAAAAATTTCAAACTAGGGTTATTGTCATATCTGTATTGACATTGATTATAAAAGTAGTATACTTTTGTATTTTCATACTTCTGTATGAAATTATTCAATTTAGTAATAGTACATTTTAATGTCTTCTATAGTAAAATCTGAATTAAGAAAAATTAGTCGGAAAATATCAAATTGTACAAAAATAATAGCAGTAAGAACGAGTAAAAATATCAAAAACTACAATCGCTTATAGAAATTTTGTTACGAAGAGCAATACAAATTATAACGCTCCATTTCAAATAATCGTAAAGACTATAGTAATTTAGTTAAGCAACATAGTAGATGAATGTCGAAGATGCCCAAAATAAAAGTAAAAAGTAATGATAAGAGTAAAATTGAGGGTCTCGGTGCAATAATCGGTTAGGTGCTCGAACAGTAAAATAAAAGGAGGGGATAGAGGTCAAATTTAGTCGAAATTTGAAATTATGAAAAAAAAAAAAAAAGTAAATGTAAAATCACAAAACGCACAAAATTTCCAAACAAGATTTTCTTACTGGACCTACAATTTTCGAATCCAAAAATAAAAAACTCATTTTTTTATAATTACAAAATTCAGTCTTTTTTCAAACTTGATTCACGATATTTTTGGTAAATGTAGATAGATTCTAATGAATCTTGTGTAATTTTACTCTCCATTGTTTATCATTGCTTACAGGATAAATTAGTTAGAAGGTCTTGTTGAATGATATTATTTAATAATTGATTGTTTTAAAACTTCAGTAAATTACCGAAATTTCCTCAAGTTTCACTTCTCCTTCCTGATTTTTCCCTATTCGCTTTTTTATTTTTCAATTACCATCATCTTCATCATTACTATTATCGTTATTATCATCATCATTATGATCAGAATTATCATCATCATTATTACTATTGTAGTCATCGTTATTATAATCATAATTATCATCATCATTCATTACTATTATCGTTATCATCGTTATCATCAACACCATTAATATCACTTTCATCATTGTTACGACTCTTATTATTATTATCCAATTTTAAAGAATTTGAAATCTTTCTGTTGAAGAAAAAAAGGCGCTTCCGACTGTGCTGGGATTCGAGCCCAGGTCTTTCGATTGCCGGTCGACTGCTCTAACCACTGAGCTGCACAGGCGTCCGACATCTTTTTCTTCACAGGAAGACCTCCCCTTATACCGCCTAGTGGCTCTGCCTTACGGCTGTAAATGATTTCAAATTAATTAGTTGAGTTTGAAATTTTTATCACTGCCTACATATCGGAGGATCACTAGTCCGAGGGCGAAGAAAAGCGAGACCAAAAAAATCCGAGGTATTAGTGTACATTATTAGGTATTGTTGATTTACGACAAACTAGAATGGTATGAAAAAAACTTGTAACACTCTCAGTAAATTCTGAGCATTCGCAAGCAAAAATCATGACACTCTGCCGACTGTGACGATCAGTTAAATGTTGGTCCAATGTAGGAGATCGACTGTTGATTTCCTGTTTCACTTAAATTTAAAAAAAAAATGAGTGACTTTGAGAAAATGTGTAATTCACATCATCTGTAATATTATTATAGAATTGGTTTGAGCCTCAGTATCAAATTATAAGAAATAAACTTAAATGTATGCGAAGAGCACAAGACCGAGCGCGAAGGGCGAGGTCCAGAAAGAACAGAGCGCGAAGCAGGACGATCAAATCGCGCGCCCTAGGCGCGCTCAAACTTGCGAGCGAAGCGAGCTGCGCGGGGTGAGAATATGCCCGCGGAGCGGGCAGATTTTTTTTCTTTAATTTCATTTCAAGACCAAAGGAAATACTTTGACAGTAAAAGGTTAGCATTTGAAACGATTATCATGCCAATTTGGAATAGAAAATTCTTTAATAGTGAAGGAAATCGTTTGACAGGCAATAGCCTGTTTTTAGAGTGTAGTATTCTTTAAAAAATGTCTTTAACCGTAAAACATAGATTTAATAATAAAAGTATATAACCAGTATTTTATAAATGTTGACAGCCAGCGTTGAAAATATGTTGGTTACCAGTATTAATACAACGTTGGAAACTGGTGTTGTACCAACGCAGAACATTGTTATCATTTCAAATGTCTGCCGATAGTCGGAAGTTGGTATCCAGCGTTGGATCGACGTTGGTCCGATTGTTAATTTCTGCTTGGGTTACGAGTTTAGCGGATACATTTGTATAAAAGATATGATGAACTATTTTATAAGTAGTATATTGTGTTGTTAGGAGCTGAGGCATGCTCTTCAAGTCCCTTTAGAGCGTCAGTAAGGAAGTATATTTACAACCGGCTTTTTCATATTGTATCTGCTTTTGTTCTACTTTCGTTTCTTACGTCCGCTGAACAGCTGTGACAATATGGGTTACATTTTTCAAATCTGCCCCATTGGCACGCAGCCTGCTTTTTTTTAATGATTATGTCTATATTTATGGTCCTACAAATATACAATCTGTCATAAAATATATGTTACTTTTTAATTTACTGAAACAAAAACTAATAATTTAGTTTTAAAAAAAAATCTTTCATTGTTCAATGAACGTTCAGTACTGTAAGTACATAACAACCGTTTGAATCGTAGTTGTGCTGTACTAAGTTTTAAAACCATGTCCTAGGTGGACCACGTGACCAAGTAAGCCCTTCGATCAATATTTTGTTGTCCACATTTAAAATTAAAAGTTAAAAGTTCTATGGGGACGGTCGGTGTTCCTACAGCTATGTTTATCTATTAAAATGTTTTTTACATTTATAAATATTTAGGACCATATAAGCCTTCTTGACTGTCTTTCATTCAATTTCTTCAAGTTTTAAATCGATATCTCGTTTCTTGTGGAAATGCGACAGGCGACAAAAATTATCCATATTTAATCTCTTCGAAAAA
This sequence comes from Diplolepis rosae, assembly GCA_030998225.1. Classification (NCBI taxonomy): domain Eukaryota; kingdom Metazoa; phylum Arthropoda; class Insecta; order Hymenoptera; family Diplolepididae; genus Diplolepis; species Diplolepis rosae. The sequence goes on along the minus strand of JAPYXD010000608.1, from coordinate 4,181,949 downwards.
AATTTCTTCGGAATTTTCACTTAATGAAACAGGTAAACATAGTTTATTAATTTCTTTACCATTTCCCAAAGTTTTAGAACGGAATTTTTGTTTAATTAAAAAAGTTATGTGGACGAAAAAAATGGATCACGTGGCCAACCTAGGACATGGCCTTAAGGGGCAACACCAGTGTAACAGCATAGATTTTTGGACATTTTTTCGGGGGGTTTTTGCCTCATATTTTAGAAGGTTCAAAGCATCTTTTAAGCCAATAAAAAAAAATGACTCTTTGAAAATTCTACAGTGGTGTTACCCCTTAAGGGATTAAAAATTTTCGCTTAAATGATTCCCTATTTTCTCAGAATTATGGAGAGTAAAAAATTATGATGAATTCTAAACGGGAAAACACTTTTAAGCCGCTTCTATCAACCGCTGCAATGTATGGAAAAATGCGTTCAAAAATTTTAAACGCGTTTTTCTTAAAACAACTTTTTTTTAAACGGTGTGCCAGTTATCTCAGTCAATTTACAAACCATTTAAATGCAAATTATACTGAAATGTTCGTAAATTGATCATTTTTATTTGCTGCAGAGGAACACAAATTAAATCCATTCGACTTGTTTGAAGAACACAGTTCAGTGTACCTAGGGTAAAAGTTTGAATGAAATAATACCAATGGTTCAGAAGAAAACGAGGTACGAAATATGTGGTTTTGGATGCGGAAAACGATACATTCGAGCCATCCTTAACGTATAGAATTTTTTTTACTACAATTTCCACAATTTAATTTGAAATGTATGTTTTCTTGAAATCTTTGCCTTTTTTTCCGGAAACATTTTTTGTGAAGTTGCTAAATGCACCTTAACTTTTCCACCAAATTTTTCGAACGAAAAACCATTACTGTTGTAAACATTTCAGTATCAATGGTTAATAAGTTATAGTTTTAGTCTTATAGACTTCTATCGGTGTTTATTGTATAAAATTGTTTACATCAAACAGGACAGTGTTTTGTAACAATATAAAAAGTTATCTGCAGAAATTTGATGTATTCCTTATTAATCATTTATACCAAGTTTGAACAAACAGTCCAGAAAACAACTTTTAGTCAAAATGAATAAAATTGGGATTGGTTGTAAACAAAAATCTTTTTATCTGAAACGAAATTTGATTGGTATATAAAAAAGTTTATTTCTTCTGTATATCAGTTTGAGCTTATTTTGGTTCATTTGAAGTCACGCCTCTGCTATGTAGGAAAGGAAAATATAATATCTGAAATATCGTTTATGTAATACTTGATTTTTTTACTGAAAGTTGAAGGAGGCTCGATACTCTCAAATAAAAAGCTTCACCACATATTCCTCGATGCATTTTTTAATCGTTTTATCTTGCTAAAGCTAAAGTTCTGTGAAAGCGCGAGATAGGTTAGTTCATTCGCTTGTGATAGAAGATATCGTGGAAAACATGAAGATCTAATTTTCCCACAGAAAATAGAGAATGCTCGTATCAAGCACGAATATATGGTATAGAGATATATACCTTGTAGGATTGGAATACTAGCGCTCTTTACGTGTCGGTGATATACTGGTGGAAGTTGCACGATTCTTGGGCAAAGACCAAGGAAATCAATGGTTCAGAGAGGGAATGAACACGAAAAAAAGAACAATTACAATTATAAAGTAATATAAACTTCAGAATAAAAAGCGGCGTGAAATTACAGAAAATCCGTTGCTTTGTAAAAAATAGAGGTGCAGTAATGGTGCATGCCTTATACGTATATATAGATGTGCGCGATAACAGACTTTATGGTCGTATGGTCGACGGATGGACGCTCCATCAAAAATGAATTAACATTTCATGCAGCCTGCAGTTGCGAGTGCTCGTTCCAACATTCGGAAACAACGCAGAGAAATTAATATTGAAGTCGAATCAAGCTCTAGTTCGATCGCTACCCGTTGAGATGCTTTTAAAAACATTGGGGCCTCACTTGCACTGCCGTCTACACATTTCTAACGTCACGTTTCTCAAACATTACACGGAGAAAAATAGTTGAAGTAATTTTACTCAACTTCCGATCAAATTTGGGACATAAGGACAAGTTAGAAGTTATTTAGTATCACTGTATTTATTTTCGATATATTAAATGTTCGAAAATTAATCAAAGTTGAGTAAAATTCAGAAGTGTAGGGTGAAGTATGAAAGCGTGCATTAAAAATTTTTAAATATATATATTATTACTTGTAGTATAACTATAAAAAACCAATCTTTTATTAAATCACAAAAATAGTAGAGCTTTCCGTTCATTCTACTCTACGATTCAATCGAGAGTTGAGTAAACCGTGAATCGCAACATTTATTCCAACAGCTACATCTATTCACGCAGGAACGAACGAAAGTAATATGCGCCTTGGGCACACATAAAAAATTTTTAATTTCAAAAACTTAAGTTCTTAAAATTAAATTGATATTATGAAAATTTAAACAAAAAAAAGTCGATAAGCGTATTACATAAAATATGAAATATCACATAAATTACTCAGTCAGAATAATAATTTGGAATTCGAAAATGTAAAATCCATATTTTGAAAATATAAAACACAGAAAATAAAAGAACCTTCTTTTAAATGTTTTTATACAAGATACTTCTTAATAATAATGCAATTTTTTAATGTACATTTGGAAATTTAGTTTAATTTAATAATTATATTATATATATCAATAATCATAGTTATAATAAGTGATTAATTATATTAATTTTTAAAAATATTTTATTAATCATTTATGAAAAAAGTTGATTTATTTTTACTTGAGTAAGGCTAAAAAATTTTATTGATGGCACTTACTCTCACAAGCTCTGAATAACTCATGCAGTCACTATATAAGAAAGTTTCAAGTTTTATATCTCAGCATTGTAAGCGAGCGTGTGCGTGATTCGACGAAAGCGTATCGTACTATATATAAGTGTAGTTATTAGGTTTATATATGTAAGGTTATATGTTTAAGTGTATTTGTAATTTGAAATGTGATTGGCTACGTCTGAATGGTGTGAAAGTATTTGTAAGTTGTTTATGTATATGTACCGGATGACTATTGGTAGGCTCGAGGTAAGGATTTTTTTTTATTTGAGAGAAGCATACCATTGCCAGTTGAAATAATACGCCCGATGCTCATTTTACCCAACTACGGTTTGAAGCACCTCAAGCGTCGGTGTTATACTTATACATTTCATGTTAACCCACTGACGCATGTTGGTGCCCTGTCGTCGATAACGTTTTACTCAACTCCTTACTATTCCCTATGTAACGCTTATTGTTATTCACTTTGGGTGAATTAGGTATATATCAAATTGATTTTACCCGACTAGGATTTAATAGATGTTCAAATGTCCTTATGTCCCAAGTTTAATCGACAGAGTTGAGTAAAATTACTTCAACTATTTTTCTCCGTGTAGGAATTTTTAAATCACTTTTCACGTCGATGAATTTAATGCGCCGGGTTCTTCAAAACGATTAAATATTACACATTTTGTCATAGAACCGTTTTATTATAGCTTTTTTCGTTTTAGATACACTTATTACAGCTATTCAACAGTGATTCAAATACGTGTTCTAGCTTATTTTGTAAAATTGCCTCTAGTGCTCGTGATAGCTGTTTCGATGGTCGAAATGTCATTAAAAAAACATCACCAAATCAGGCGAATACGGCGGATGATTCAACACACAGACTTGATTTGGAGCCAAAAATTATGTACTTACAGTTCTGAACGTTCATTGAACGATGACAAAATTTTTTCTTTCAAAACGAAATTAGTTATTATGTCTATATTCAGAGCCTTTCAAATATACAATCTGTAATTAAATATACGCTATTTTTCAATTTAATGAGGAAGAAACCAATCATTTAGTTCGCAAAAAAAATATTTTTCATCGTTCAATGAACGTTCAAAACTGTTAGTACATACAAAATTGACGAACAATGAGTGAGGTGTGACTCGGTGCACTATCGTGCAACAGAGACTAGGTTTCTGAATCACGATATTCGGGTCGAATATGCCTTCCAAAAAACGTTTATGCCACAAAAAAAACATTAGCTCTTCTCAAACAATTATCGCCGTACACTTGCTGCATCAACCAGAATGTTTCGGATGCATTTCTACCAAGTTTTGCGTGAAATTTAATAACTACTCTTTGATCCATGTTAGATTTCTACACCGAAATAAAAGTTGTTTTGGAAGAACTGTCATTACTTTGCTATTTATCAACTGATTGAATCAAAACTGGTATTGCCGGAAAGAGGAATGTCACAGCTTTCAAACGCCGGTCTGAACACACAGATGGCGCTACTAGTTACTCAAATATGGTTCGAGTCTCGAAACTTATTTTCGACTGTGTATGTAATATTGATCGGCACGTTTTTGATACTTAAGCAAGGAATCCATAAATAATCCAAGAGTATCCGTCAAATTAATACAATCCATATACATTTCACTGACTTCCAGCCACACCCGTTTCTCTTATTGAATTGCAAGCACTACATTGAGAGAAAATTGTGGCATCAGTAATCATGTGATGGTTGAATTTATCCTCAGTCACATGTTTTAAAACGTGGTAACTGGGGGGAAAATCGCTATTTTGATCCAATTCCTGATTAATTTACAAGGGAAAAAAATAGTTCAATAAAGTTGATAAAACTGTTAAAGAGCTGGGAATACAGGCATTTATGGAACAGAGTTTTTGAAAATTTACAAAACTTAAACAAACAAACTTACAAAACTGAAAAATTCTGTAAATTTCCCAGAACTCTGTTCCGTAAATGGCTGTATTCTTAACTCTTGAGCAGTTCTATAAACTTTATTGAACTATTTTTTTCGTGTAACTAAAAACATATAGTCGAAGACAAGTTTGACCAGGATAATTTCTCTCAGTGTAGTATACTAGTAGAATAACTATAAACTGTTAAAAAATGGTTCCAAAAAATGATACCGCTGTCGTAACGTTAAACTGGAATCTCCAGAGTCAAATACTCAATACCAATGAAGGAATCAAGGCAACATCACCGCGTGCGTGATTTTATCGACGCAACTTATAGCCAGATCGACAGATCAACAGAATGTTCAATATGGAATTACCACGTGTCGTTATAATACCCACACATGATAACAAATCGACTGACCCAGAGAGAAGGTGAATTTTCCGATATAAGAGTTTAAAATTGTCTGCGAGGACACCTGTCGACAACGTATCCTATCTGATACGCGATTAGTGATCCTCCGGTAATGTAGAGTGACAAAAATTTCGAATTCAACTAATTAATTTAAAATCATTTACAGCCGCAAGGCTGAGCCACTAGGCGATATATAAGGAGGTCTTCCTGTGGATAAGATGTCCGCCGGTAAAGTTCATTAATCACTAAATCGTTTGAAATAAAAAGTAAATATGCGTATCGGTAATCTTAGCAACATGACATGGAAAAATGCCTAACTTTTATCTGAAAAATTTAAGCATATTTTTCTAACAGCGTTAGCTGCTACTTTATTTTATAATGTTCAATGCATATTTGAATTATAAACTTTTATTAAATTATTATATTTAGATTTATGTTTTAACTGAACCCTTTTAATGAGGATAAGATTCATGGTTCAAGAGGAAGGGTTGATCGGGGGATTAGGAAGAAAGCTATGGGGCAATATGTTTATGGGTAGAGCGGTTTCTTACATTGGTTACCAACCCTTTCTTTACTCTGCGCTTCATTAATGTCAGGACGTGCTGGCCCTTCAAAAACCACCAGTAAAAAATTTCGTGCTTACCATTGAATTACTGCAGACGCAATAACCGTGATTATAAAATTGCTCGTATAATTTTCATGCTTGCTGTCAGTATATTAAAATCGAGTCCTCTTAACACATTTCTTTTTATACATAAAAGCATTTTTGCCATTGACTTTAAATGTCATATTTCCTCTCTCAAAATCAGTCTGCTTTTTGACGTGGAACGACCTCGACGAACGTCGATTTTTCTACTTTTCCAAAGATTGGAAAACTATTTCTTTTATCTCTTATTTGCGCTCGCGTGTGTGTGTGTAGGTTAATTATAAGTTTTTAACTTAATTTTGCGATTAAACTCGTTACCGGTAGTGTGTAATTAATTGGTTATTGTGTCAAATCTACCCCTGTGAGTGAAAAGTGTTTTTTCGTGTTTTTTTGGGATTTTTTGGATTAAAACTCATTATTTTTAGTGCGTGATTTAAGTGTATTAAGTCAGCAATCAAAATAATTAAATTTAATCGTTGTTTTATGTTAAATATAACCCTGTCAGTGAGCGTGTGTTCCTTTTGTGTTTTTTTGGAATTTTTGTGGATTAAAACTCACTACTCTTAGTGCAAGATTTAAGTGTATTAAGTCAGCAATCACAGTAATTCAATTTAACCGTTGTTTTGTGTCAAATCTAACCCTACCAGTGAGTGAGTGTTCTTTTGTGTTTTTCGGAATTTTTGTGAATTAAAACTCATTATTTTTAGTGCGTGATTTAGGTGTATAAAGTCGGCAATCTCAATAATTCAATTTAATCGTTGCTTATGTCAAATCTAACTCTGCAGTGAGTGTGTGTTCTTTTGTTTATTTAGGAATTTTTGTGGATTAAAACACTACTTTCAGTAAGTGCCTTAAGCCAACAATCTTAATAACTCAATTTTATCGTTGGTTTGTTTCAAATCTACCCCTATCAGTGAGTGTGTGTTCCTTTGTGTTGTTTTTTTTGAATTTATTGTGTTGTTTCTGTGGTTTTTCGTGTTCTTTGTGTGTTTTCGTGTCTTCTCGTGGTTCTTGTGTCTGGTGTTTTTTTAGTTTTTATATGCTGTTTGTGGTTGACAACCTCACACTCTCACGAGCGCAACTGGGATTAATTTTTTAATACAAAAAAAACTGCACCTCTCCTTTGGTCGTCCAACATCAGGCCTTCACTTTTTCATGAGTTTTTCCAAAATTTTTATGCATGATCCACTAACTTAATTAAAGTAATAAAATAAAAAATCCAAAAAAACAAAGACAAAAATTAGTATTACTCTTAGGTTACTAAATAACTTATAAATTGCACGCATTTCAGGTTAATTATTAATGATTAATTTTTAAGGTTTATTTTCTAAAGCGGCTTCGATATCTTAATGTTTTCACTTTTAAATAAATCTGGCACTGAAGAGGGCCCACATCTGTGGCCGAAACGTTTGCCACTTTGAAATTTTATATATTTGGAAAAAAAAAGTAACTGACTCCATGCCGATGCAATTATCATATATTTATTACTGTGGGTCAATATAAAAAATCCAAAACATGTACAGGAACATGTCTTGCTATAACTATAATTACAATATCTGCATTATAGTTGGTTGCTCGATTGTATTTTAATTTCATCTCTCACCGTAACAAAAGGCATTCGTCCTTGGAACTGCTTTTTTCCGTCACAGAAATGGCCGAGAAAATAAACTAATAATAAGGCGATATCACGATTGTTAAAATTACAAAGGCAAATGCATTAAAAAGTGTATGGAAACAAGTGTGAGCAAATTATTTCTACTAGTGCATTCGCAATTTGACCATTTTGAATATCAAGATTTTAAACTTATGATTCAATTTATAAATTTAAAACTTTTATACTTTCACAGTTTAAAATAACGTTCACTACCAACTTGCTATTAAAGAATAATGCAAATTGTCTAGGCGATACATTTTATCGTAACAATTCACATCTCGGGCTATAAAATCATGGTGAATTGCATTTAAAAAAAGTTGTTTACAGAGAGCGCGTAACTCTCCTACGGTATCTCATGTTCCATGCATTTGGAGATACAATTTATGACATCCATTCTCTCCATTTTCTCAGAGTGGAGTGTCACTTCCCGGCGTTGGAGTTTCTCGACCTTAAATTATATTTACCATACCACGACGTATCATACTCACGTTAACATATTTACGTCTGACGAGTGTATTAAATCGATACCTCGCTACTGCGACGAATCGGTTTCCGCCGAAACGGGTTTCTCCTTCATCTTTTATGTAATTTTTTAAGTCCTACGAAGCCGAGGGCGCCAGGTGTTCCACAAACCTAACCATTTGTGGTACTATGTCGAGAGTGTTTGCTATAAAGATAAAGTATAAAGGAATCCCTATTTTTCGGCTGCTTCTTCTTCTTCTTCTTCTTCTCCTTTCCCAACTTGTGCCCATACCCGGAGCAAAATGAAATCGAATAGTAGGCGATCTTCATGTCCACGCGCTCTTATTTATTCAGGCTATTGCACGGGCCCTCTCTTTTGCCACTCACAATTTTCATGCAACAAATCAAGTTTTTCTATTTTTTGTAAATCCGTCAGTTTATTACATAAATCTTGAATTAGTATCTCGTAATACAGTACTTATGCTAATACACATACACGGGGGAAAAAAGTTCTTTGAAGTTTAAAGAACTAGTTTTAGATTAGCGGATGCAAAGGATATTTTAGTGTTAAACTAGCCCTTCCCCGGGAAGTATAGAAGGATTTTCTACCTGGTAGTATTTTTATAATTACTTATAAGTGATGTAACCGCTGGTTAGAAAAGTGCAATAATTGATTTCCAGATTTACAAGTGGATTACAATTTTTTTCACTAAAACATTATTTTTGTAGTGAATGTTTATCATTTTTGTTTTATTCTAGGTTCACGTGCCATGAGTTACCAGTGTACTTACAAGAATATTTTTTAAATTATTTAAGTTCATTTTGAATTGAGTTAAGATGCTCAACTCAAGATTTTTGAGGAGCAAATTGCTCTAAATTTATCCAAATCTTTTTCGTTTAGTAATGAGACCAAAAGTTTATTTAAAAAGTTACTTTGTTGTTACTTTGTAGTTACTTTGTAATTTTTGGGTACACGCCTTGGTCTCATTTTGCCGTTTTTTTGGAATCCAGCGCCATATTGCAAATGTACCCCCTCAAGGCTGCTTTTAGGTGTTGGAAGCACCTTTTCAGTGCATATTTGGAAAAAAATATTGTGTGTGCTACGGAGCTGGGCGTTTTTGGGACTCAACCGATATTTCAGTCATCGCCTCCACCTCCGGTGTGTCCTCAGTTACGACTCGGCCTCAAAACATGGGTCCTCGCCCCCCAAAAAGAGCGCCTCAGACCCTAGCTGCACAAAATTAATTTGAAATAATTTTACAGTCGCAAGGCAGAGCCACTAGGCGATATAAGGAGATCTTTCTTTGGAGAAGGAGATGTCGGACGCCTGTGTAGCTCAGTGGTTAGAGCAGTCAACCGGCAATCGAAAGATCTAGGCTCGAATCGCAGCGCAGTCGAAAGCGTCTTTTTTTCCACAGAAATATTTTCAAATTATTATTATTATTATTATTATTATTATTATTATTATTATGAAAACTTTGTACTATTATATTATATTGTAATAAAAGAAAATGTTTTATGGGAAATTAAATATTGTATTCAATTCAATTTAAATAGGTCAGCCACACTACTGACTTGCTATAAAAATAATACTATAAATGGATAAAGGAATGAAGCACAAACTTAGCATACTATTTTTTATTTCAATCTACAATGTTAAAAAAAATACATTGGTTATCTTAAGAAAAATATACAAATTCATAAAGTAATGAAAAATTATTATTATGCTTACTTTTTATCTTATAATATTTATATAGCCAATTTTTTAAAAGTATTAAATTTTGCAATGAACAATTACAATACGGTATATGTTTACGTTGATGGTGAAAACAATAAATAAAATTGTCTGAAACATTAATCAATTGTTGAGCTGATATTTCAAATTCAAAATACCAATAATGTTCATCGGTGGCCTAAAAAACGTCTTAACCAGTTCTTTTTCTTTAACCCTTTTACTTAGATTTTTGTTCTAACCAGCGATTGATACTTCTATACTGTGAAGATAGGTATGTCATCTGGCAGGGTGATTGAAAGACAAAATTGAAAGGTCTCGCTGATTTATTACTCTTAAGTGGAAGAATAGGTAATTCTTCAACTATAAATTCATTCTCAGGTAACCTGAATCCTTAAACGTCAACTATGAACTCCATCTTGATAGATACTAAAGTTTTTGGAATAAGTATGGATATTGATATTATTATTCTTACCCCTCAATTTATTAGCTTACATTCAACTACTCGATCATGTAAGATAAAACAATATGCAGCAGTTTGAGCGGAAAAATTTTCCTTATCTTCAAACTCCAAACGAATATCTACTGGTCCAGTCTTCAAGGATTCATTGTGCTTTGAACAATCAATTACAATAAAAGGTGGAAACTCTAGAAAATCACTTTTCGACAAATATGGTTGACGTTCTCTACTATAATAATTTGTTTGAAAATTTATGTACATTTCGTAAAGTAAAGCGTATTGTTTTTAATCAATATCAAGATTGAGGTTGCCATACGGATAACTTTGATTGTTAAAAAATAGTTTTACATTTGGTAATTGTACAATGATCAAAATGACTAGCATTTCTTCTATTATGATTTTTTCTATTTGTCTGAAATCCTAAAATAACAAATCTAGGTTTTTCTAACTACGTTGATGTCTTGATAGCCTAAACATGATTCGAAGTAATTGGTAGCAAAGGATATTCATACAATTCCCAAGTACGAAAACTAATAGGAATAAGTGGATCCTTTTCAATGTACTTTAATAATTTGAATATTCGTGCATCTGAAAATCTCACATTAGGCGTCGTTTTGTTAATTTAGTACCTGGTCCACTGCACTGACCTCCAGGAATGTGCGTCTCTACAGGACGATTATTTATAACCTTCTTCAATACTCTTTTACCACGTCTGTTTCGTTTGACAGCTTTTCTAGAACTGGTTACACCTTTCTTTGTACCCATGATTATATTTGTCTCAGAAACTTTTTTAGACTGAAGTGAAAAGCCTTAAAAGTATGATATTTATTGTTTTGCAATTAGTTGCTGTCAAGATGGAGTTTGAAGCACAATCCATAAAATCACCAGTGGCTAATTTTGATGACTTCACACAGCGACATGGAAATTCATTACCCAGGCACGGCCAAGTCTTATAGGAGGAATTGGCAAATTTTAGAACTTGGACGAAGGGATGAAGGGGAGATGCGGGGTGTTGAGTAGTTATTTGGTCCGTGGTAGGTGGCTCTGGATATGATGACTAGATGTATCTGCGGGGAAAGGGGATTTGAATAATGCAAACACGAGACAGTCTCAAGTTTGGTTAGTTGCTGCCAGTTATTTTTGGAAAATGGATCGTAATAAATGCATTGTGCCAGCTTGTAATTCATTACGGAAGAATGAAAAAGTTGTTCCAATACATCGACTTCCAAGAAATAGTGTCACTGGACGTGAGTGGTTAGAGTTGTGCGGAAATGAGGAACTTCGAAATGCGCCATACGATGAGCTAACATCAAAACGATTTTTCATTTATTTAATATTTCTTCACCATTAATCATTTATAAGACTTCATTTTTAATTGTAGAAAAAGGTACAGCAAATAAACTGAGTTTTAAACATAGTTTTTAGTTGCTATGCATTTATTTAATTAACTGAAAATAAATGCAAAACTGATAGAATAAGATTCGGAAAATGAAGAAGAAAATGTTACTTATAATTCACTTGTCACTTTTTGATCTTTCTATTCATTCATTTTGCATTAATTTTTGCATTTTCCCTATATTATTTAATTCCTTAACACATATAAAGGGCCTGTATATACATACACATGCACCTACACATGCACATTAATCTTAGTTATCTGGTCCGAGGTAGGTGGCGCACAAGTTTCGCCAAAAATATTACATTAGCTTGACTATGCCTGTTCATTACCGAAAAGTGTATGAGCTAATTTTTGTGGTCCATCAAACTGTGGGAAAACAAATGCTTTGCTTACTTTACTGTCACATCCAAACGGGTCAAGATTTGATAATATCTATATTTACTCCAAATCTCTGAATTAACCTAAATACAAATTTTAGATGAAATTCTACAGACAGTGAATGAGATTGAATACTTTCCATTCAATGAGCATGAAGAAGTTGTTCAACCGAATAAAGCACATCCTAACTCAATAATTGTATTTGATGACGTGTATGTGGTAAACAAGATAATATTCAAGCATTTTTTTCAATGGGTCGACACAGACTTATTGATTGTTTCTATCTGTGTCAATCGTACGCGCGAATTCTGAAACACTTGATTCGTGATAATGTTAATTTTTTAGTAGTTTTTGGACAGGATGAAATGAACCTTAAACATATATAATATATAATATATAAACATATATGGCTTCGGTATCATTGATAGAGATAATAAAATCAATCAAAGTAGATACCAAAAAGGTTTGGATTGTTTTATAAATTTAAAATTTCGAAAAAACAACCCTTATCACTAACAAGCAACTCTTAATTTTGAAAAATATTTTTTGGGCAAAATAAACTACTCCAGAATTTCGGACTATTTCCGGGCTCTTGAAATACCCAAAAATCATTTTTGAAAAAACAACCCCTATCACTGAGAAGCAATCCTTAATTTAAAAAAATACATTTTGTACAAAAAAACTACTCCCGAATATCGGTCAATTTTCGAGCTCCTCAGGAATGTCTCTATCGATTTTTGGGCTCCAACCCTTAACATCAAAATACACCCCTGCATAGCCATGTAGAGACAACTTTAGGCAAAAATCATCACTTTGGAAACTTTATCGTCTGCAAACACTCTCTGATTTTCGGGCTCTTCCAAAATGTCTATATCGATATTTGGGGTCCAACCCTTAACATCAAAATGCACCCCTGCATGGCCATTTAGACACGATTGTAGATAAAAAAACATTTTTTTTGTTATTTTTATGGTCTACGAATACTCTCTGATTTCCAAGCTCCTCACAAATATCTATATCGATTTTAGGACTCCAACCCTTAACATCAAAATGCACCCCTGCATGGCCATGTAGAGACGACTTTGACAAAAAATCATCTTTTTGGGAACTTCATGGTCTAGGAATACTCTCTGATTTTCGGGCTCTTCAAACATGTCTTTATCGATTTTGAAGAGCCCGACAATCAGACAGTATTCGTAGACCATAAAAATCACAAAAAAAATGTTTTTTATCTACAATCGTGTCTAAATGGCCATGCAGGGGTGCATTTTGATGTTAAGGGTTGGAGCCCAAATATCGATATAGACATTTTGGAAGAGCCCGAAAATCAGAGAGTGTTTGCAGACGATAAAGTTTCCAAAGTGATGATTTTTGCCTAAAGTTGTCTCTACATGGCTATGCAGGGGTGTATTTTGATGTTGAGGGTTGGAGCCCAAAAATCGATAGAGACTTAATTCTGCCCTTAATTCTGCCATAGGTGATAACTTGATACAATGCTATTTTTCGTAAAAGCATAGTTTGTATAACCATACATATTAAAGTGTTTGTGTTTGTGTTTGTTTGAGAACATATTTTTATTAGTTCTATTACAACAAAGGAGATAAAAAAATAAGATTTAAAATATACGGAATTACATTTAATTTTTCAAGGAGCCGTTTTTAACATTAGTTGTTTAAACAAGTAAAATTGAAAATTTAGATGGGGTATTTTGAGAGCCTTAAATGAGCCCTAAATTCTGATATAGGTGAATACTTGATTGAACGAAGTGGTGACGTCAACTTAACATACCTGAATAAAACACAACATCATTCAAATGACAGCCACGGCTGGCCTTACAGAACCTCATTCGATCAACCCAATTTTTCAGTACATGTTCGATTGTTTGGAGTAAAGGTCAATAAGGTCAATAAGCAAAATTGCCGCATTTGGGGCTCAAAAAATCCAAACGTCATCAATGAAAAGCCAACGCGCCCATAACGAGTGACTGTTTGGTACGGATTTTAGTACTGTGGTATCATTTGGCCATTTTTCTTCGAATATGTGTAAGGATCTGCCGTTACGGTCAATGGCGAGCGTTAACGTGCCATGCTCAACAAATTTTTGCTTCCAAAAATTGAAGAAGATGACATGGACGATATTTGATTTCAGCATGACGGGGCCACACGGTCGACGTCACAATCGATCTTTAGCGTGCCGTTATCGAATATTGAATAATCAGCCGAAATTCTGATGTCAATTGGCCACCTCGGAGCTGTGAATTGACCTCGTTGGACTATTTTTTAAAATCCATAATATCCATAAGTTTTTTTTAACAGCCGATTCAAATTCTAAATGTTAGATGGCCCACTCTGCAGTACTGGATGAGAGAAGTAAAGATTCTGATAATTTATATAGTGTACGCAAATTAAGTGAGGACAGATTAATGATTGCGTATTCTATATCTAGTAATTTGGAAGCATCAATTTATGAAGGAGTCAGTCGAACTCTATAAAATAAAATGTGGATGCAATTTCGTTCACAATGGAATTATAAACTGTTATAGTATATTATGTGCCTAGGCGCATAATGAGGGTTATTACGCGACGAGCGACAATACTCGCAGGAGATCGAAGCCGAGGCGCGATCAGTCCTGCGAGCATTTTAAGCGAGTCTCGTAATTACCCGAATTGTGTGCATTGACACATATTCTATTTTATGTGACTTCGGTGCGTATACGAGATTTTATGCCTACACTCGAATCTAATCTTGTATTCATCATCATTCTCGTCCATTGCACTTGATATTTCGCGACTAGTTCCGGACATTTTGATTTTCTCGATCTTGTTTACTAGTAGCGTATTGTAATAGAGCATGCGCAGTTCAAACGTACAAGGCTTTGTCAGTACACTGCCAACGCTGTACGAAGAAGAAGAAGAAGAAGAAGAAGATTACGCTCCGCTGTATGGTTATAGGCTTCTTATTCTTCTTCGTACAGCGTTGGCACCGTACTGACAAAGCCTTTTACATTTGAACTGCACATGCTCTATTAAAACAAGCTACTACTACACAAGATCGAGAAAATTAAAATGTCCGGAACTAGTCGCGAAATGTCAAGTGCAATGGACGAGAATGATGATGAATACAAGATTAGATTCGAGTGTACGCATAAAAACTCGTATACGCACCGAAGTAACATAAAATAGAATATGTGCCAATGCACACAATTCGGGTAATTACGAGACTCGCTTAAAATGCTAGCGTTTTTTCTAGAAACATCGATACAAATGAATTCGTCTTTTCAGCTATATGTACAGCTTACCTTCGAGAACCTTCTTGTCTTCGAGCACTTTTATGATATAAACTTCGACACTTAGAACGGAACAGAACAGAACCATTTTTTCATCAAGTGACGTCATAATCTTCTAGAAAAATACCTATTCTTCATTGAGTTGCGCCATAAACTTCTAGAATATACCTGTGTGACGTCATCACCTTCGAGAAAAATACCTATTCTTCATTGAGTTACGTCATAAACTTCTAGAATATACCTGCATGACGTCATCACTATCGAGAACCTCCGAGCATCGAAGGCTCTCGAGTGTCGGTAAATGTCGGTAACAGGAATCTTGAGACAGAACTCTCCCTGTATATCTACTAAGCAATATACATATAATCTATAAGAGCAGCCTCGAAACTTTAGAAAGAAGTTCATTGAAATTATTACTGGTTTTTGAACAAACAAAATATATTTTTCATATTATTATTATTAAACACTTCATTTACTTTAAAGTACACATTAATTTACTATTACACACAATCACTACATATATAATTGCTTGTTCAGACGGTATTTAAATTATTCTTAATCGCGGGGGTTCGAAGAACCCTCTCTACCTACAACTAATGCATTAATAAACTACCGATCAAATATATTGTCTACGCGTGCTTTAAGGAGATAAAAAGAAATAGCCGTTATAAGCTTCAACTACGGAATTTTAAAGAACTTTTTTATCGGTGTAGAATTATTGATTTTCTGAATTTCACTGCAAAATGGTTTACATGGAAAAAATTGATAACAATAGTACACAAAGTTAAATAAAAACACCGACACAAAACCCATGTAGGACATATAGTACACTCGATATTGGAAATTTGTTGGAATATTAATACACTTCTTATTTTGGAGAATGGGAACAATGGTGATCGGATGTTTCAATGTGATTGATCGACCTTTTTTGTTTTGGGTATAAGCCGATTAAAATTGCTTTTAGAATTTCAATGACGCCCACAGTCGATAAAAGCATCTCGAGCGGCTTTAAAAACTGTCTGATACACTTTTCCTCATCCATTATGAATTGTTTAATCATATTAATAGAGAGATCCATCCATTATAAATAGTTAATGTGCATAATGGGTGCATATAAGCCCGGTACTTAGGACTGTGGTTATATTGGCACCTAGTTTAGTAGATCGTATCAACCTTGATTTAAACCGGTTCAGATAGAGTGACAAGAGGCTTTAGTGAAGTCATGCTTATGAATTGAGCAGAGTATTTCTAAGCCGTCATAAATCAATTGTTAGATATCTTTTGTCGGACAAGTATGCATAGATGATCGTCCAGTCTAGTCAAGTCTAACTGCCTAACATTCTGTACAGTGACTCCTTAAATATTCTTGGCAAATTGGGTTCATAAAAAAACTATTTTCCAATTTGACATTGAGTTTATCAGTTGTACTATCTTGAGTTTGATATCGATTTCATGTTCTAATAAACTAATGTGGTGTTGTCATGATTGATAATAATCAACTCGTTTAGGATTATTTTCAAATAGAATTTATTAATTTTACGATGCATGTTATAAAATCTAAAACTGAAGACTATTTTATCTCATTTCTCATAGAAAGTTTCACACGTTAGTCACTTTCCAAGTTAATTGGGATGTCAACGCTTGAGATAAAGATGGCATCGATTTCATGACCCTCTTGGGATTTAAGGAGGTTGGGTAGTAGAATGAAAATGATTAAAAACTTTTGAAACTTTCACAATCCACTGATTAATATTAAAGGAAAATCACGTAAAAATTTTAAAAGGATTGACAATGCAGTTTTCGAGAAAATCAATGTCAAAATAATCCTCTTATACATGGGCTCTTATGGGAGAAAACTGAAGTCCATCAATGTCCCTTCAATATTTTTGTTAAAAATGATAAACTCATTGGAAGCTCGGTTGCAATATGAACTTTGAATATTTCTGAATATTTTGAAACAAAAAAATCTGCCCGCTTCGCGGGCACATTCTATTCGCGCGCAGCTCGCTTCGCTCGCAAGTTTGAGCGCGCCTACGGCGCGCGATTTGATGGTCGCGCTTCGCGCTCCGTTCTTTCTGGACCTCGCGCTTCGCGCTCGGTCTTGTGCTCTTCGCATACGTTTAAGTTTATTTCTTATAATTTAATACTGAAGATCAAACCAATTTAATGATATTAAAGATGATGTAAATTAGTCATTTTCTCAAATTCACTAAGTTTCTTTTTCAGTTTAAGTGAAACAGGAAATTCAATTTACTTAAGGCTCTGTCGGCCTTAAGGAAAATATTCTCATCATGACACTCGCGCTTCGCGCTCGATTTTCTGTATGCATTTTTGTAACTTTTTAATAAATTACATGATTATTGATAAATAAATGATTTTTTACTTTGGTTTTAGGGTCCAGAAATAATGTAAACTCAGTGTTTCATTTTTTCCTCAAACGTTTCGACTCAGATTGGAGTCCTCATCAGTGAGATTTATTTCTTTAGTCAGAATGTAAATGGAATTGTATCCAAAAATTCACTATTTTTTCGGATTTTTGTCTTTTTTCGTTTGCTGAAGAGACACATATTTATCACCAAATGTGTCTCCTCAGCAAACGAAAAAAGAAAAAAATCCGGTAAAATAGTGAATTTTTGGATACAATTCCATTTACATTCTGACTGAAGAAATAAATCTCACTGATGAGGACTCCAATCTGAGTCGAAACGTTTGAGGAAAAAATGAAACCCTGAGTTTACATTATTTCTGGACCCTAAAGCAAAAGTAAAAAATCATCTATCTATTAATATTATTGAGGGTCGATATAAGCCAGTTATTTATAATCATTGATAAATTTATTTTCGTCCAAATATCTCAAAAAGGAAAAACAATCGTAGACTTTATTTAAGGAAACGATTTTGCAGAACAACGCTTATATCGTATCTCACATATTTTGGTGAAAAAAATCAAATTTTTTCAATATTAAAAATCAAAAAATTAAAATATACATCCTGTCGAGAAATTTCTCGATAAGAATGTGTAGACCTTATTTAGCCAAACAATTTTTCATCTAGAAGTTTTTTTTGTATCTCACATATTTTGTCTAAAAAATGGAATTTTTGAATTTTAATAGTATTTTTGGAATTGAAATGAAAAATATATCTTTTATCAGAAACTGTGTGAGAAAAATTTGTAGATCTTTTTGAAACGAACAACTTTGTATTCTTACGTTTTTTTCTTATTTTACATATTATTGTTAAAAAATTGAATTTTGGTTTTTTAATAGTTTTTTTTACTTAAAAAGAAAAATATGCATCTTATGAAGAAATGTTACAATTCAAATTTGTAGGTCTTTATTTATTCAATAATATTGTATCATAACGTTTTTTCGTATCTCGTATAATTTAACTGGAAAATGGAATTTTGATATTGACTTTTTTCGAATTTGAATATGCTGTAACATTTCTAATTTTGATTTAATCAAAAAATGTTATTAGGATAATTTGTAGAGATTTATGAGCACTATCAAAAACCAGTATTAAAATTTTTGATGTTTTCAAAAAATTATTTTCAAAAACACAAAAGTAGTGCTCAACCCCTCAATTTTGATTGGCTGTGACTGGTTAACGAACTTGTCCTTACTTTTTCGGCTCCGATAAAGTGTACCAAAGCTCAATTCAATCTGATAATTCTGTCGAGAGTTATGCCGCACACGATCTACAGACAGATAGACAGACAGACAGACAGACGGACAGACAGACAGACAGACAGACACTTTCGTAAAAACCATTTTTTCTGACTCAGGGGGTCTCAAAACGTAAAGATTTTATGAGAATTTCGAAAGTCATTTTTCACATAAAACCAATACCTTCTCATCCATTATGAGAATGTAAAAATACAAAAAAAGGTTGCTAACATATTTATTCAATAAGAAATACCAATTTCAAAAAAAAAATTTCCTGTATTTGGACTGCGGTAGAATCTATTCCCACGTACATACCCGAGTCGAAATCTGAAAACAACTTTTCATCTTTTGCTGCTGAAAATAACGTTTAAAGTAGGGGCAAACTCAGGGTAATTTTTCCCCCTGAAAAACTTCTCAAACGTGGACAAATTGAACTTTTCAGCATAATTAGGCATAAACAAGGGGCTAGTTTAAAACCTACTTTTCCTGCTGAATCGTGGCCTTTTGAATTATTTGGCTGGTGTTAATAAATAATTAAATAGTTACATATTTTTTCTTTTGTTGTTTTTCAAATTTATTATAGTTTTGGAAAATTATAATAACATCTCTTATAACAACCTGCGTTTATATGAATTTTAATAATGAAGCCTATGTAGCGATTCCCATAAATAATAAGAAACAAGAATGACACTTATCATAATTGTTGCATTTATCAATCGTGATAATAAAATGACTATAAATACAAGCCACATTTTCAAATTTAATTGCATTCCCTAATCGAATAAAACAAGAAAAATCAAACTACATACATGAAAAAAAGTATTACATTCTCATCATGGATGAGAAGGTATTGGTTTTATGTGAAAAATGACTTTCGATATTTTCATCAAATCTTTACGTTTTGAGACCCCCTGAGTCATAAAAAAGTGTTTTTACGAAATTGTCTGTCTGTCTGTAGGTCGTGTGCGGCATAACTCTCGATAGAATTATCAGATTGAATTGAGCTTTGGTACACTTTATCGGAGCCGAAAAAGTAAGGACAAGTTCGTTAACCAGCCACATCCAATCAAAATTGAGGGATTGAGCACCACTTTTGCGTTTTTGAAAATAATTTTTTTAAAAAATCAAAAATTTCAATACTGGTTTTTGATAGTGCTCATAAATCTCTACAAATTATCCTGATAACATTTTTTGATTAAATCAAAATTAGAAATGTCACAGCATATACAAATTCGAAAAAAGTCAATATCAAAATTCCATTTTCCAGTTAAATTATACGAGATACGAAAAAACGTTATGATACAATATTATTAAATAAATAAAGACCTACAAATTTGAATTGTAACATTTTTTCATAAGATGCATATTTATCTTTTTAATTAAAAAAAAAACTATTGAAAATCCAAAATTCAATTTTTTAGCAATAATATTCGAAACACGAAAAAAACGTAAGAATACAAAGTTTTTCGTTTCAAAAAGATCTACAAATTTTGTCTCACACAGTTTCTGATAAAACATATACTTTTCGTTTCAATTCCAAAAAGTACGATTAAAATTCAAAAATTCCATTTTTTAGACAAAATATGAGAGATACAAAAAAAAATGTTTAGATGGAAAATTGTTTGCCTAAATGAGGTCTACAAATTCTCATTAAGACATTTCGGGACAGGATGTATATTTTATGTTTTGATTATGAATATTAAAAAAATCCGATTTTTTTCACCAAAATATGTGAGATACGAAATAAGCGTTGTTCTGCAAAATCGTTTCCTTAAATAAAGTCTACGATTGTTTTTCCTTTTTGAGAGATTTGGAAGAAAATAAATTACTTTAATCATGTAATTTATTAAAAAGTTACTGAAATGTATACAGAAAATCGAGCGCGAAGCGCGAGCGCCATGATGAGAATGTGTTCCTTAAGGCTGATAGAGCCTTAAGTAAATTGAATTTCCTGTTTCAAAAAGAATTTCAAAAAGAAATTGAGTGACTTTGAGAAAATGTGTAATTCACATTATCTGTGATATTATTATAAAATTGGTTTGAGCTTCATTATCAAATTATAATAAATAAACTTGAATGTATGTGAAGAGCACAAGACCCAGCGCGAAGCGCGAGGTCCAGAAAGAACGGAGCGCGAAGCGCGACGATCAAATGGCGCGCCCTAGGCGCGCTCAAACTTGCGAGCGAAGCGAGCTGCGCGCGAAGCGCGCGATGAGAATGTGCCCGCGAAGCGGGCAGATTTTTTTATATTATCATTATATGATTATAACTATCGATAACTAATATAAATTTCATACATATAATTTATTGGTATAATAATATAATATATAAAAAAAATATGTGACGCGTTCTGAGAAAAAGACCCTAAGAGTCTCAGCGTTAATTTCAGAGGAGAAAGGAAAGAACAGGCAAGCGGGCTAGACTCGGTTTCCGATATACCCGACTCTCTCTGACTCATACTATCTCCAGGCCAACGTCCGTGTGTTCGGCCGCTTTCGGCTTTCGGCAAGAGAAATAGACTGACTACGGTTACTCGCTCAGAGACACAGCGGTTACACTTTTGTTTGATTTTTATAGATTTTGCAGATAAATGAAGATAGTTTTGAAACACTCATTTAATAAGTTAGAGAAAAAAAAACTCTGTTTTCTTCTCTAAATTATAATACCGGCAACACCAAATCTACAAATTTATTTAATAAGGGCAGAAATAAGAATTCAACTGTATATGCAATTTTTAAGAACACATGTATTTTTGATTCTAGTAATTTTCACTGAGCATGTAATAGTTACTAATATAGTATTATGTAAAATCATTATAATAGCAATCAATAACTATTATTTGATGAGTAAACTCAAAATAAATAAAAATTAGTGATCAATAATCGATAAAACAATAAATAAGGCAACTATTCGATAAGTAAAACACTCGCTCCTATTTACTAGCGCTTATTAATATAAAAAATCACAAAGGAAAAAATTGTTACTAATAATTATGTTTTTATCATCCATACGCGGAGAGAAATAACTAGTGTCGCGCACGTGAAAGATACCAAGCATTGAGAACAAGTGAAATGACGCGTGTGAAATACATGAATTCAAGTATTAGCGCGTGAAATTGAAGCGGTTGTTACACTGGCCCTCTAATGTTTGCAACAAGTCATCTTGTGGCTAAATCTTAAAGCTCACATAATTCCCATGTGAACGCAGTGTATCTAGTGCATGGACAATACCGTATGTGTCAAGCATGAATATCACAAGCTTCTTTTATTTGAACTTCATGATTTCACCACTTGATTGGCTCGAAGTGTTGAACACTTATTTGCCCGAAGTGCGCTGCAGTGGTTATTTCTCTCCGTGTAAATAATAAATTACAATAATAAATATTCCATATGGAAAATAAAATAATTCAATTTAACACGAAAGCACATGAAATAAAAAATATTCGACTTCACTTTAATGTCACTACTAGAAAAAAATTCAAAATGTTGACGCGGGCAATACTATAATTGATTATTGATCATGATTGCTATTTTGGTGGAATTAATTCTAATCACAATTGTCTTTTTTTCTTCGAAACTTTTGGAAGAGGGGCAACTGATTCTTTTTTATTACTTGCAAAATATTCAAGGTAAATTACTTCTGACTACAGATAATTAAAGAACAGGCTTTATTTAATCTATAAAAATGATTATCCAGAAATATAATGTAATACTACATGTATTAAATGTTATATTATTTAACGAAACTTTACAAAGTATATAATTAATTTTGGTAGGTAATGAAGCAAGGTTGAACACTTCCTTTTCAAGACTGCAGTGTAAAAATAGAATGTAAACTCTCGTAACGTGCGTTTGACAAGAAATAACATGAACTGAGCGTTTGCTATTGAAGGAAGCAATTATAACATTAAATGAAGCATAGTCTGGAAACATCGCAATTTGTAAGAAATAATGTTTCCATTTGAGAGCAGTAGTCTTCGATAAGAGATCTGGAGTCACAATGTTATTCCAAAAGTTGATAAGAGGAAAGATAGTCGGTAAAAAAGCATGCAAAGGTTACTTTTGTTGGTGAAAATCTGGCAGCAGATTCGAGCAAGCGACTAACGTTGATTCCACCCAATGATATGAATCTTCGTGTATAATACGTTTCTCACTAAAGATACAAATCTTAAATTCAGTATCCTTCATTTGCACAATGCCAACGCGAATGGACAGAGATTCTTATTGCAAAAAACACAAAAGTGGTATCTCCGGCCATGCTAACCATGATTCGCGGATAATTTGCAATGGATGTAAGTCACCTACCTACTCGTGCCCAATTACTTTGTTTCAACCACCGCATCCTCGAGGTGTATTAAGCTGGCACAACACAGTTGTCATATCAAGTTTTAATCTATGCTACAATTTAGGGCTCATTTAAGGCTAATTTAATGCCCTATTCCGAAATTTAATGCTCACACATTTTTTATAAAAAACTATGTTTGCGCTAGCTTAACGTTAAGCTGGCACCACACACTATAAAACACATTAAAAAAATTATTGAGCAAATTCGTTTATGTACCATAATTTAAGGCTCTCGAAATATCATGGACAGGAAGTCGTAACATTTTTTTTTTCAATATATGTGTTGTGCCAACTTAACGTTATGAAATATTCGAAAATCAATTGCAAAAACTGTTTAAGGCAATTGAATTTTATAGCATAATTTAAGGCTCATTTAAGGCTCTCGAAATACCATGAACCGGAAGTCGTAACATTTTTAAATTTTTTTAACACATGTGTTGTGCTAGCTTAATACTATGAAATATTCGAAAATCAATAGAAAAAACTGGTTAAGGCAATTCATTCTCATGGCATAATTTAAGGCTCATTTAAGGCTCTCGAAATACCATGAACCGGAAGTCGTAACATTTTTTTATTTTTTTAACACATGTGTTGTGCTAGCTTAATACTATGAAATATTCGAAAATTAATAGAAAAAACTGGTTAAGGCAATTCATTCTCATGGCATAATTTAAGGCTCATTTAAGGCTCTCGAAATACCATGAACCGGAAGTCGTAACATTTTTTTATTTTTTTAACACATGTGTTGTGCTAGCTTAATACTATGAAATATTCGAAAATTAATAGAAAAAACTGGTTAAGGCAATTCATTCTCATGGCATAATTTAAGGCTCATTTAAGGCTCTCGAAATACCATGAACCGGAAGTCGTAACATTTTTAAATTTTTTTAACACATGTGTTGTGCTAGCTTAATACTATGAAATATTCGAAAATTAATAGAAAAAACTGGTTAAGGCAATTCATTCTCATGGCATAATTTAAGGCTCATTTAAGGCTCTCGAAATACCATGAACCGGAAGTCGTAACATTTTAAAATTTTTTTAACACATGTGTTGTGCTAGCTTAATACTATGAAATATTCGAAAATCAATAGAAAAAACTGGTTAAGGCAATTCATTCTCATAGCATAATTTAAGGCTCATTTAAGGCTCTCGAAATACCATGAACCGGAAGTCGTAACATTTTTTTATTTTTTTAACACATGTGTTGTGCTAGCTTAATACTATGAAATATTCGAAAATTAATAGAAAAAACTGGTTAAGGCAATTCATTCTCATGGCATAATTTAAGGCTCATTTAAGGCTCTCGAAATACCATGAACCGGAAGTCGTAACATTTTTTTATTTTTTTAACACATGTGTTGTGCTAGCTTAATACTATGAAATATTCGAAAATTAATAGAAAAAACTGGTTAAGGCAATTCATTCTCATGGCATAATTTAAGGCTCATTTAAGGCTCTCGAAATACCATGAACCGGAAGTCGTAACATTTTTAAATTTTTTTAACACATGTGTTGTGCTAGCTTAATACTATGAAATATTCGAAAATTAATAGAAAAAACTGGTTAAGGCAATTCATTCTCATGGCATAATTTAAGGCTCATTTAAGGCTCTCGAAATACCATGAACCGGAAGTCGTAACATTTAAAATTTTTTTTAACACATGTGTTGTGCTAGCTTAATACTATGAAATATTCGAAAATCAATAACAAAAACTGGTCAAGGCAATTGATTTTCATAGCATAATTTAAGGCTCATTTAAGGCTCTCGAAATACCATGAACCGGAAGTCGTAACATTTTTTTATTTTTTTAACACATGTGCTGTGCTAGCTTAATACTATGAAATATTCGAAAATTAATAGAAAAAACTGATTAAGGCAATTCATTCTCATGGCATAATTTAAGGCTCATTTAAGGCTCTCGAAATAGAATGAACCGGAAGTCGTAACATTTTTTTATTTTCTTAACTCATGTGTTGTGCTAGCTTAATACTATGAAATATTCGAAAATTAATAGAAAAAACTGGTTAAGGCAATTCATTCTCATGGCATAATTTAATGCTCATTTAAGGCTCTCGAAATAGAATGAACCGGAAGTCGTAACATTTTTTTATTTTTTTAACTCATGTGTTGTGCTAACTTAATATTATGAAATATTCGAAAATCGATTGCAAAAACTGTTTAAGGCAATTGTTTTTCATAGCATAATTTAAGGATCATCTAAAGCTCTCAAAATACCCCATTACTGAATTTAATGCTCCGTTATTTTTAAAAAAAAGTAGATGTTCCGCTGCCTTAACATTAAGTTGACGTAACCACACGTTAAAATAATATTTAAACAAGTTTTCACCTATACCAGAATTTAATGCTAATTTAGGGCTCTTTGAATATCCCATCCAAATTTTCAATTTTATTTGTTCAAACAACTTACGTTAGAAACAGCTCCTTGAAAAATTGACTGTTTAGATCGATTTCGTAGAGACAGTCATATACGTTCCGTATATTTCATGTTTTATTTTCTCATATTTTTTGTAATAGAAGTATCAACAATATGCTCTCAAACAACTAGAAGCGTATTTATATATATATTATATATGGTTATACATATAATGCTTTTACGGAGGTCCGATCAGCTGGCACCTCCAGTACATAAAAACCTTAAAATTTGAAAAACTGACTATACCCGAATTTCGGGCTATTTTTGGGCTCTTGAAATACCCCAAAATCAATTTCGAAAAAACAACCCCTATCACTTACAAGCAACCCTTAATTTTTGAAAATACATTTTGAACAAAAAAACTATTCGAGAATACTGGGCTATTTTCGGGCTCTTTGAAAAGGTCTATATCGATTTTTGAGGTCCAATCCTCAACATCAAAATGCACCCCTGCATGGCCATGGAGACACGATTTTGACTAAAAATCGTATTTTTGGCAACTTTATGGTCTTGGAATACTCTCTGATTTTTGGGCTTTTCAGAAATTGTCCAAATTGATTTTTGGGCTCCAACCCTTAACACCAAAATGCACCCCTGCATGGCCATGGAGACACGACTTTGACTAAAAATCATCTTTTTGGGAACTTTATGGTCTAGGAATACTCTATGATTTTCAGGCTCCTCAAAAATGTCCATATCGATTTTTGGGCTCCAACCCTTAACATAACTTAAAAAATATTTAAACTATGCCACAATTTAGGGCTCATTTAAGGATAATTTAATGCCCTATTCCTATTTCTATTTTTGAAGAGCCCGAAAATCAGAGAGTGTTCCTAGACCATAAAACTTCCAAAAAGATGATTTTTAGTCAAAGTCGTATCTACATGATCATGCAGGGGGGCATTTTAATGATAAGAGTTGGAGACCAAAATTCGATATAGACCTTTTTAAAAGAGCCCGAAAATAGCCCAATATTCTCAAATGGTTTTTTTTGTTCAAAATGTATTTTCAAAAATTAAGGGTTGCTTGTAAGTGATAGGGGTTGTTATTTCGAAATTGATTATGGAATATTTCAAGAGCCCGAAAATAGCCCGAAATTCGGTTATAGTCAGTTTTTCAAACTTTAAGGTTTTTATGTACTGGAGGTGCTAGCTGATCGGGCAGTCAGCACCTCCACCTAAAATTTGGTTTTTTGAGAAAAATACAAGAGCCAAAAAATCGGCTTTACTGCCCAAAATTAGCCCGTAATTAGCCCAAAAATGTGGCATAAAGTGAATAGTGATATTACGTTGTGGAGGTGCCAGCTGATCGGACCTCCGTAAAAGCATTATTTGTATAACGGTACCATATAAAGGGTTTCCCAATAAGGGTGATATGTTTTGAAATTGAAAAAAAAACACTGAATATTCATTCGGAATTGATCGAAATCTTTTTTATTATATTGGATATTCTATGCCATTTATGATTTAAACAATATATCGGCCAAATGTCCCCCGAGACTTGAGCCAAAAATGCGCCTCATCAGAAAAGATGATTTTTTGATGAAAATTGGGATCATTTTCAATTGATTCCAGAGCCCAATCCGCGAACTCCCGACGCAAACGATGGTCATTAGGCTTCAGTTCTTGGGCCAGAATCATCTTATAGGGATGCAGGCCAAGATCCAATAGCAAAATACGCCAGGTAGTCATCCTGGACAGGCCCAATTCCTGAGATCGGCGTGGCACGGACAATTCACGGTTTTCCTCGATACTGGCCTGTACGGCGGCTATATTCTGTGTAGAACGTGCGGTACGCATACGATTTTTAGGCTTAGTATCCAATAGAGTAAATTCACTCTCCAACTTATCGATTATTCGACGAATTGAGAGCGCGGATGGAGCAGAATGACGACCATATTTTGCACGATATGCTCTTTGAACACCGACAAAACTTCTCGAATTTTGATAAAATAATTGGACAATTTCCAAACGTTGTGGAAGCGTGAAACTACTCATGATTAAATGGCAAACCTTACTGATGACAACTGACAGCAGACGTAAAAATTTCAGTTCAAATGAGCCCGATAGAGACATTCAAAATCATATCACCCCTATTGGGAAACACTTTATAACATATGGGTCATTCCATATTAGATTGACAGTCGATGTCACAGATTTGAACAAGATAATTTTTTTTCGGTTCTTTATCAACAATAACATGAGTTAAAAAAATTTTAAAATGTTACGACTTCCGGTTCATGGTATTTCGAGAGCCTTAAATGAGCCTTAAATTATGCCATGAGAATGAATTGCCTTAACCAGTTTTTTCTATTAATTTTCGAATATTTCATAGTATTAAGCTAGCACAACACATGTGTTAAAAAAATAAAAAAATGTTACGACTTCCGGTTCATGGTATTTCGAGAGCCTTAAATGAGCCTTAAATTATGCTATGAAAATCAATTGCCTTGACCAGTTTTTGTAATTGTTTTTCGAATATTTCATAGTATTAAGCTAGCACAACACATGTGTTAAAAAAATTTTAAAATGTTACGACTTCCGGTTCATGGTATTTCGAGAGCCTTAAATGAGCCTTAAATTATGCTATGAGAATGAATTGCCTTAACCAGTTTTTTCTATTGATTTTCGAATATTTCATAGTATTAAGCTAGCACAACACATGTGTTAAAAAAATAAAAAAATGTTACGACTTCCGGTTCATGGTATTTCGAGAGCCTTAAATGAGCCTTAAATTATGCTATAAAAATCAATTGCCTTAAACAGTTTTTGCAATTGATTTTCGAATATTTCATAACGTTAAGTTGGCACAACACATATATTGAAAAAAAAAATGTTACGACTTCCGGTCCATGATATTTCGAGAGCCTTAAATGAGCCTTAAATTATGGTATATAAACGAATTGGCACAATAATTTTTTTAACGTGTTTTATGGTGTGTGGTGCCAGCTTAATGTTAAGCTAGCGCAAACATAGTTTTTTATAAAAAATGTGTGAGCTTTAAATTTCGGAATAGGGCATTAAATTAGCCTTAAATGAGCCCTAAATTGTAGCATAGATTAAAACTTGATATAACAACTGTGTTGTGCCAGCTTAATACACCTGCATCGAACCTGACAATCATCCCTCGCCAGACACAATTTAGTAGATTGTGTAGCTAGGCGCTGAGGCGCTGTTTTTGAGGCGAGGACCGATGCTTTCAGGCCTTGATGGTAATCAGTAATCTTTACAATAGTTTAGACCAGCGGCTTAATTTTCGCTGTTTAAGCACTTACCACAGATTGATTTCTCAGTAATGTGACTCCAAGCAAATTATCGTACAGCTAAAAATTAATTACTGATTGAAATTAGTAAAAAATTATTGTTTTAAATAAAAAAAGTATGAGTAAAGTTTTATAAATGCAACACCTTATTGGGTAGGAGAAACACAATTTTCTTAGACAACCAAAAACAGGGTATAGTAAAAGTCTTTACATGCTGCACGTATATTTCATGATTAGGCATAAAGAATCTGTTTTAGCGCTGGCTCCATATTTTACACCTTTCACGGAGAAAAATAGTTTAAGTAATTTTACTCAACTCTGTGGATTAAACTTGGGACATAAAGACGTTTGAACATTTATTAAATCCTAGTCGGGTAAAATAAATTTGATAAATACCTAATTCACCCAAAGTGAATAACAATAAGCGTTACATAGGAAATAGTAAGGAGTTGAGTAAAACGTTATCGATGAGAAGGCATCAACATGCGTCAGTGGGTTAACATGAAATGTATAAGTATATCACCGACGCTTGAGGTGCTTCAAACCGTAGTTATATACATACATACATACATACATACATAAACAGCATTTAAATACATTCACACCATTCAGTCGTAGCCAATCATATTTTAAATCACAAACACACTTAAACATATAACCTTACACATATAAACCTAATAACTACACTTATATATAGAACAATACGCTTTCGTCGAATCACGCACACGCTCGCTTACAATGCTGAGACATAAAATTTGGAACGTTCTTATATAGTGACTGCAAGAGTTATTCAGATTATAACTACGAATGGAGTTTAATGAAACTAAGGTTTGAAATGTACATTAAAAAATTGCATTATTACCAAAAAGTATGCCTATGCTTATACACGGGCGTTCGGTAGTGTGACCAACCTTAGATAAAAAAATTATATGATTTATTTTACACTATTTACATATCGATGTGCAATAAAGTGTAGTGTAAATATCTTGTTTTAGTATTAAATACCAGAAAATTCATGTTTTATGTGAAATAAAGTTTATTTTTATCAACTTGAAGTTCTTTGAAATAACGAAAGACGTTTGGCAACGTTGTGTTGTTTGAACTGGTTTTTTGTATGCATATAAATAATTATTCTATTTAAATATCAGCTCCTTTTTTTAAAAATTCTACCAGAGATCGATTTTTTTACATACAACCTTAAACACTATAATCAACCGAACATTGATTAGTCTGTAAGTATTGAAAAAATGTTCTTTAGTTTATAATAAGTTATTTTTGATATTTTTAATAATGAGATTGTTTGTACAGCGTTCTAATAAATAAAAGTGATTAAGCATGTAATGTTTCATAAGTACGTTGTTTATTTACAATGAATCCTGTGAATCTCTATTACTATTATAATATAGCAGATACCGCAGCGTTGCCACACTTCTTGATGACGGCTGACCGTTTCCCCCAAAATAACGAATATATTTTCTTCAAGTTCAATTATCTAAATAACTACATTGTAAGTGCACATTTTTTTTGTTTCAAAATATCCAGAAATATTCAAAGTTCATATTGCAACTGATTTTCCAATGAGTTTATCATTTTTAACAAAAATATTGAAGGGAGATTGATGGACTTCAGTTTTCTCCCATAAGAGCCCATCTATAAGAGGACTATTTTGACATTGATTTTCTCGAAAACTGCATTGTCAATCCTTTTAAAATTTTTACGTGATTTTCCTTTAATATTAATCAGTGGATTGTGAAAGTTTCAAAAGTTTTTAATCATTTTCATTCTACTACCCAACCTCATAAAGAAATTTATGTGAAATCTAAATCCTGTGTAGATTTTTTAAATTTTATGTATTACACTTATCAAGACTTTTGATGTTTAAATTTTCATGAAATCAATTTAATTTCATGAAAAGTGATAAAGAAAGAAGTAATTATAAATGAATTAGAAAAAAATTATGAATCAAAAGAATTTATTCAAGTTACAGAATCTATATAACTAGATTATGTGGAACATTCAAATAAATTATATAAACTAGTGGATAATCATTAAAACACATAGTGGTAAACACTGCGGAGTAAGTACGAAAGCTTCGTGACAAACAGACAAAACACGATAAAACACGACTGCAGAACGATGAATTTTTAAAATCACTAGTTTATAAGTCGAATCCACTATTAAGTAAATGGTTCATTACGCGCTAGATAAAACACGTTCACGTAAATTCAACACGTTTTTGAAATTAAAAAATGTTTATGTGTGCCCAAAGCGCAGATTACTTTCATTCGTTCCTGCGTGAATAGATTCAGCAGATGGTGGAATAAATCTAGGAATTCACGGTTTACTCAACTCTCGATTGAAGCGTAGAGTAGAATGAATGGAAAGCTCTACTATTTTTGTGATTTAATAAAAGACTGGTTTTTTATAATTATACTACGAGTGATAATATATATATATGTATAAACCCTTAATGCACGTTTTCAAACATTATTATACACTTCTGAATTTTACCCAACTTTAATTCATTTTTGAACATTTAATATATCACAAATAATTACAATGACATTAAATAACTTCTAACTTGTCCATATATCCTAAATTTGATCGGAAGTTGAGTAAAATTACTTCAACTATTTTTCTCTGTGTTTGAACGAATGTCACCTAGATAAAACGTCTAGATTAAAAAAAAAAATTATAAAAATTTTAAGAAAGCTAAATGGATGAGAAAGCCACAAAAATACAGTTTTAAACAATAATAAACCAAATGTATTGAGGAATAATATATTTTGTTCCCCGTGCAGAAATTGCCCAATTTGTTTCCAAGTTCCGATCTGGGCCCGATCGGATTTTCCACATGTGGCCGCAGGAGGGCACATGGTGTGGCCCGGGTTGGAACCACATCGGATTATGATGGACAAGATTATTTTCGAATTTTGTGTTGTGGTCCTGATATTGTATAGTGACTATATTGATATTAAAATGCCAAAAGCAAAAAGTACATGGCGAGTCCGGAAATATTTTTTTATTAACGGTAATTTAAAAAGAAAATGATAATTTTAAGTGTAGAACGTTATTGTGTTTCATTATTTTTTATATCGTATATTCAATTTTCCAAAGTGAATTTTTTAGAAAGAAAATGATTAATAATGTAATATATTTTTAGATTCAGAAGAATCGAAAAATTCTACAGACTACGAAAATGGGTTTAAAAATTATACTGTTTTTATACTTTTAATTATAATATTGCATCACTAATCTGAATTTATGAAATCAATTTTTTTGAACCAACTATTTATTGTTATTAAACGAAAAGCCTTTAAATTTTAGTATTTTTAAAAATACAAAATTAGAAGGAGCCATATCTGAACCAGATCGGGCCCCCATTTTACAAGCCCAGATCTGGGCCCGATCAGGTAGGGCGTTTCATTACTGGTCTGGCGCTAGACAGATTACCCTATCGGGGCCCGATCGGCAGCCCACCAAAATTTCTGCACGGGTCCCTAACGAACGTTAAAATAAATGTTCCTTTAAACATTTGTCATTGCCTTCCACTGATCGCTATGATGTAACTAGCGGAGCGAAGCTGAAAATAATGGCTGTAAGTAAGTTGAGAGAGGTGGGGAAAGCTATGTCAGTCAAAGGGATGTAATGGAATGTTCGGGATGTCTGACTTGTAGTTGGTGTCTGTCCCTGAAAAACTCTTTCTGTTTTATTATGTGATTTAAAATTAAAACAATTGGCGTAGGAGACATAAACCGAGTAGACTCCTCAGACCCTAATCTACAAAAAACTAAGGAAAAAATGTGGCTTTACAAGGCGAATATTTGTTTATGTGTTCCTAAGTCGCTTTTATTCTTTAGAAACTTTTGTCCTGTACAGATGAGTAAAGACATTTGAAACCGGTTGGGAATTGCTGATTGTTAAACATTTCTATAATATACAAAAAGTTCATGAAAATTAATATTTATGCATATTATGAAGAATTATATAATACATTCATATTTAATGAAAATATACACGACTAAAAAAAATTTGCATTAAATGTTATGGAATTTCAATTAGTAACCATTTGAGATGAGCGCCCGATGAGTTGGGTCACATCAGGCCATTATATTATACTATATATTAATTTCAAATTAATTAATTGAGTTTGAAAATATTTATTTATATATTTATTTTAATTAATATTATATTATATTATATATGTGTCTTTTGATAAATATTTTTCCCTTCACTTTGACTCAGTAAGCTATACTACACAGAGAAAATTTGATCGATAATCGTTACCGAAAGTTGTGGTGAAAATGCAAGAATAGTTACGATCAGGGACTTGAGAATTTACCAAGCCATACGGTACAGAGTATTGCAGTGCTCAAGAGAACGTTCTAAAAACACAATAAGTTTTACGCTCGTGGACTTGAGAATTTAACAAATAGTGCGGTAAATCCTTCGATCATTTTGTGAAAATTTCATTCCGAGAATAAAATAAAATAATCCAGTTATTAAGATATGTATAAGTCCTACAAATACATCAAACCCACCAACTAATATGCTTCATATACACAGAGAAAAATGAAAATTTCGGTATCAGAAAGAATGCCAACCTTTCATAAAAAGTGCTATTAAAGTAGGAAATAATACAGGAATATAGATTCTGTTGCTATATATTTAAGCAATCGAAGAAATTAAAATCACTTCTAAATATATAGACAAATATTTGATATGCTAACGGGATTAAGTGCCATTATGCCATAGTACTATACGTTTTGTTGAAGAAATTAATACTGAAGATATCAT
Organism: Diplolepis rosae; assembly: GCA_030998225.1. Lineage (NCBI taxonomy): Eukaryota > Metazoa > Arthropoda > Insecta > Hymenoptera > Diplolepididae > Diplolepis > Diplolepis rosae. Next base: position 4,148,289 of record JAPYXD010000608.1, on the reverse strand, counting down.
GTCCGTGAAGTTAGCACTCCGACCATGAAAAATCCAAACTTTTTTTGGTGAAATCGTTTGGTGGTTGTTAGGTGGTAGTTTTCGACGTTTGGTGGTCAAAATTACAAAAACTACAGAATTTTCAAAGTTGGAGTGCTAACTTCACGCTGCACTCCACATGTTAATATTTTTCAAAATTTCTTTTTGTAATCGTTTGGTGGTCGTTTGGTGGTCGTTAGGTGGTAGTTTTCGACGTTTGGTGGTCAAAATTGTGGGAGATATCATTGTTCCAAAAAATCTTTTGTAGTATGCGCAGAAGATCTGCGCATGTGTATACTTGGCGCGCAATTTGAAAACAAAATTATATAAAACTATTCAGATCGTTTAATAGTCTATTAAATTACATTTATTTAATGCATCTTCAAATGCTTTACATTATTTAAAGGTAAATATCATCCTTCAATAGCTATCTTAAATTTGCGTCACATTTATTATATCAAAAACTAAGTTTCTTGATATTTTAAAATAATTATTTTTGGAAGCACTTCATGATCGTTTGGTAATTGTCTGGAGGTAGTTTCTGACGTTAGGTTTTCATAATTGTGGCAGATATTAATTTTTCAGACAATTTGTCACAGTGATGCACGGAAGTTGGTGCGCATACTAAACCGGCGCGAAATTTAAAAGACGGTAATACACAAAGTACAACTAAATACCTTGGGTAGCATATTTGCCTGAAGGGTGCCGATCGAAACTTTGGTTCTATTTTGTTATTGTAAGTATTTTTTAATAACACTAGTCGATCGATCTCTGTCTATTTGAAAATGAAGGTAAATGGACTGGTTTTGTTCAAGAATATTTATTATTATGGACTCAAAGTTGGCGAAACTAAATTACTCTTATGCCCTCAACTTTTCTTCTCAAATTTTTTCGTTGGCAAAATAGACTTGGAAAATAATACAGTTTTCGTACAGAAAATGAAGTTGATAGAAGTGTTAATTGTTTATAAATAATTTTTTGAACAACTAAATATTGCTCCGTAAAAAAGTATTATGTATGACACTTATTGTACATGTCTATATAAAAGGATATTAACCTATTTCCACGTTTAATTCTGCAATTGTTCCATAAATCTTTCCCATGGCTACGTGACAACTTATCATGATTTGTTTCATGACTCATGACTCAAAATTTCTATAACCTATGGGAGTTTCTCCAAAAAAATTTCTCAGTGTAATAACTACATTTCAAACAAAGCAAATATTAGGTATTATTCTACGTCCTTAACATATTCCTCTGCATAGTATTTACTGACAAAGATAGAGTATATTTTAATATTGTAAGAAGTTTTAACTATGAAAACATTTAACATTTTAGTCATGAAAAGTTTTAAGTGTATAAAAGATTTTTATATGTTTATGTATGTATCTAAAGTAATATATGTATTACTTTTTTACTGTAAATGAATATTTTTTCCAATTACAATTTGAGATTTCCGAATTTATTGATACTATTGATAATTATTATCAACTGATTATTGTCAAATCGGGTTTTTCTTCTCAGAATTACATTTTACAAATTTTGTATATATTATTGAAAAGCTTGAACGGTTCGGAAAATAATAGCTCCAACGAAAATAGTTTGCGAAATCGTATTACATAAGAATTCTTCCAAAAGTTGCAACAGAGGCACCTATGTATGAAGCATAGCAAACATATTTGAAATATGCATTAGGAGTTTCTGGACGAAAAGATTCATACAGCACATTTAAATATAATATTATACACATTTCTACTTATACTAAATTAGTGATACAATCCTCGTTTCTTTTAAACTGGCTATCAAGAGAAACATTACACATTTACAATAAGTGTCATACATAATACTTTTTTACGGAGCAATATTTAGTTGTTCAAAAAATTATTTATAAACAATTAACACTTCTATCAACTTCATTTTCTGTACGATAACTGTATTATTTTCCAAGTCTATTTTGCCAACGAAAAAAATTTGAGAAGAAAAGTTGAGGGCATAAGAGTAATTTAGTTTCGCCAACTTTGAGTCCATAATAATAAATATTCTTGAACAAAACCAGTCCATTTACCTTCATTTTCAAATAGACAGAGATCGATCGACTAGTGTTATTAAAAAATACTTACAATAACAAAATAGAACCAAAGTTTCGATCGGCATCACTGTGACAAATTGTCTGAAAAATTAATATCTGCCACAATTATGAAAACCTAACGTCAGAAACTACCTCCAGACAATTACCAAACGATCATGAAGTGCTTCCAAAAATAATTATTTTAAAATATCAAGAAACTTAGTTTTTGATATAATAAATGTGACGCAAATTTGAGATAGCTATTGAAGGATGATATTTACCTTTAAATAATGTAAAGCATTTGAAGATGCATTAAATAAATGTAATTTAATAGATTATTAAACGATCTGAATAGTTTTATATAATTTTGTTTTCAAATTGCGCGCCAAGTATACACATGCGCAGATCTTCTGCGCATACTACAAAAGATTTTTTGGAACAATGATATCTCCCACAATTTTGACCACCAAACGTCGAAAACTACCACCTAACGACCACCAAACGATTACAAAAAGAAATTTTGAAAAATATTAACATGTGGAGTGCAGCGTGAAGTTAGCACTCCAACTTTGAAAATTCTGTAGTTTTTGTAATTTTGACCACCAAACGTCGAAAACTACCACCTAACAACCACCAAACGACCACCAAACGATTTCACCAAAAAAAGTTTGGATTTTTCATGGTCGGAGTGCTAACTTCACGGACATGAAGATATCTTATGATTGTACACACTGAGAGAAATCCTATTAGTTGTGCTGACTAAAGGGTCACAACTATTTATTTTTAGTAAGCAGTATCAAACATTTTGTAAAACTTACCAATGCTCAAAAGTCTATGGAACTAAGTATGCTACTAGTTTTTTTACATTCTCATCATGGATGAGAAGGTATTGGTTTTATGTGAAAAATGACTTTCGAAATTTTCATCAAATCTTTACGTTTTGAGACCCCCTGAGTCAGAAAAAATGGTTCTTACGAAAGTGTCTGTCTGTCTGTCTGTCTGTAGGAGCACTACTTTTGTGTTTTTGAAAATAATTTTTTGAAAAAATCAAAAATTCCAATCCTGGTTTTTGATAGTGCTCATAAATCTCTACAAATTATCCTTATAACATTTTTTGATTAAATCAAAATTAGAAATGTTACAGCATCCCGTGTGGAAATTGCCAAATTTTTGTCCTATTACAAGTTTGGCCCCAACTTGGAAAATTATTATTTGGCTACAACATGGCGAATGTCTTGGATGTGGCATGGAGCCAACCTGGATACTTGTTTAATAGTTGTTGCGGTTACAGCGCCACCTACTTTGGCTGTGCTTGTGTTTTTAGATCGCCTCCAATCTTAAACCCGGGTTCTTTAAATTATGCCAAAGATATTAATGATTATGTTCGATAGTGTATGTGTTTAATTTCTGTGCGTGCTAATTAAAATGCCCAAAATAAAGAGCACTGGATGAGTCCGGAGGCATCGCGCGATAATTAAAGCAATAAGAGTAAGCAATGAAAACGATAGTAACTAAATCAAATTTGTAGATTAGACTTTGAATCTGTCATTTTAGAGGTTGGAATAAAGTGTTAACTTTTTCCATTTATTTCAACTGCGTGTTTGACACTTTTATTTTTAATAAATGAATGGGCTGTCGTGAACTCCATTGAAAGGTTCTTAAAAAGTTCATACTTGGTTTCACAGTGTACACAGAGAAAAATGGATATTGAAAAATAGATATTCAAATAGGAAATATTCATCCATAATATCTAGATATTGACACGCAATATTAAAATTTTTTTTTTCAATATATAAGATTTTGCCGAGAAGTAACATTTGATATTCAAATTCAATAGTTTAGATATTGAAGCATGAAGTGCGCGCGCATATATATAAAGGTTATGTGATCACTTTTTCGCTCTCATCGAAATCTAAGTGAATCTAAGATTGACATGCTTGCAGTGTTCCGGAAAGATAAATTTTAAAAGTTTATTAAAGTTTACTTAAATTATAATAAGTGTTTCTAATGGAATAAAAGTGATCGGGTCATTAACTTGAGATGCAGTAAGTAAAACATATAAGCTACATATTTTCTCTATATGTGGTTTATAGCCGAAAATTAAATCTAACCTTAGTGTTAAGTTTAAGTTTCTAACAAGAACATTAAATTAATTTTAGACATGCCAGATAATGAAAATTTGGTTCAAACATCTACATTACTTTTACAGAAAAGAGCCTAATAAAATATAATTTGACTTTTTTCTAAAAACTGAATATGTAGTTATTTTATAACCTTTAAAATAATTTTTTGAGTATCTTAGATATTGAGCTGATGTAACATCTATAACTTACATTTCCAGTATACCTGATATTGATGTTAAATATCTGAGATAGTCAACTCTAGTACCTCAGGCATTCAAGTTTACTAACGAGGATATTCATAAGTTTAGTATCTCGAATATTCATTCTTAATATCTGAGATAATCAAGTTCAATATCTGAGATACTGGTGGTTAATATCCCTTTTTCAATATCTGCAGACATTGAAGTAGAATATCTAAATGTTTGTTACATAGTTGAATGCTACTGACATTGTGCCTCAATATCTAGATATTATGGGTCAATATCCATTTAAATTTATGTGGCTGAGGCACTGATTCAATTTGACTGAGACTCACAAAATGAACGGTGCCAAGTTGGGACCAAACTGGGCCATGAGGTAGGCTTTGGTCGGGTTAGGCGTTTCATTTGCGGTTTGGTCCTGCCTCGATACCCAAGTTGGGGCCCGGTTTTTCCTGGTTGGGGCCTGGCTCGCGCCAGGACAAAATTTCCACACGGGATATTCAAATTCGAAAAAAGTCAATATCAAAATTCCATTTTCCAGTTAAATTATACGAGATACGAAAAAACGTTATGATACAATATTATTGAATACATAAAGACCTACAAATTTGAATTACAACATTTTTTCATAAGATGCATATTTTTCTTTTCAATTAAAAAAAAAACTATTGAAAATCCAAAATTCAATTTTTTAACAATAATATTGGAAATACCAAAAAAACGTAAGAATACAAAGTTGTTCGTTTCAAAAAGATCTACAAATTTTGTCTGACACAGTTTCTGATAAAAGATATATTTTTCGTTTCAATTCAAAAAAATACGATAAAAATGAAAAAATTCCATTTTTTAGACAAAATATGTGAGATACAAAAAAAACATTTAGATGGAAAATTGTTTGCCTAAATGAGGTCTACAAATTCTGATAAAGAAATTTCGGGACAGGATGTATATTTTATGTTTTGATTTTTAATATTGAAAAAATTCGATTTTTTTCACCAAAATATGTGAGATACGAAATAAGCGTTGCTCTGCAAAATCGTCTCCTTAAATAAAGTCTACGATTGTTTTTCCTTTTTAGATATGTGGAAGAAAGTAAATTCTTTTAATCATGTAATTTATTAAAAAGTTATACTGAAATCTATACAGAAAATCGAGCGCGAAGCGCGAGTGTCATGATGAGAATGTGTTCCTTACACGGAAAAAATTTGTCGCTTAAAAAGTCATCGACTTTGTGTAATACTCGTGGATAGGTTAGAAAATCGACTAAATATTATGAGCCTCCTTATTGAAGAATATGATAGATAGTCGCTGAAAATGTAAAACGTAAATTCGAAAGTTTAAGTGAGAGTCGCGGAAAATTTAAAACACCGTGGGTTGGGTTCCATTGTCTCTAAACCCTCTAAACCAGACATCGAAAGTCTAAGTGACAGTCGAAGAAAATTTTGAACAGTGTAAAAAGGAAAATATTATTTTCCTGCACTTATATAGTTAATTATTTCTCACTTTTACATTACCTATATAATCCTAATATGAACTTGCCATTTAACACTGTACATTACAGAAACGCAATTTTTTATAAACACTTCGCAGCACCGAGAATCGAACGCTCGCACGCACGCACGCATCCTAACCTAATTCTAATCGCACGCCTTAACCCGCATAGCCGATACATGTCATGGAGACTTGTGTAAAATATTTGGATCACATTCAGAGTTTGAAGGCAAATCTAAAATAATAGATAAATTTCAAATTTGACGTAATACACTTTATCAAGGTAAACATATACTTACTCGGAACTAATTCTTCAATGTACGCTTCAATCCAGATTCAAACGAAACCAAACGACACGTAATCTCAAAATCTAACCAAAATTATTACAAAAACATAAAGCTGAGCTGCATTCTCTGCTGTGCGATGCTACGAATTACGTTTCTGCGCATCGCTTTTTATGACTGTCGAAGAAATTTTAGAAGACGGCATATAAAATCTGATGGACTTTAGAATACAATTTACAAAACTATTTGTTTGAATTACTTTAATTTCAGATTATTCGATAGTCTTTTAAAATCTATGACAAATGAATCCAAAGATTATGAAACTTGTCATTACTTCTTAGAAAAGATCAGTTAGTGTTTAAAATACTTTTATAATAGTAAATACGCGACTTTTTTTCTTCGACCTGGTTTTCTAAAAGTTATTCGACTTTTTTCTACTATTTCCTAAAAGTCATTGAAACCTTACAAGACTTTCTCCGATTTTACTTTCTGTCCACGACTCTTCGAATAGTCTGTTAAATTGTAAGCGACAAATTTTTTCCGTGTAAGGCCGATAGAGCCTTAAGTAAATTGAATTTCCTGTTTCACTTAAACTGAAAAAGAAATTTAGTGAATTTGAGAAAATGAGTAATTCACATCATCTTTAATATTATAAAATTGGTTTGAGCTTCAGTATCAAAATATAAGAAATAAACTAAAATGTATGCGAAGAGCACAAGACCGAGCGCGAAGCGCGAGGTCCAAAAAGAACGGAGCGCGAAGCGTGACGATCGAATCGCGCGCCCTAGGGGCGCTCAAACTTGCGAGCTGCGCGCAAAGCGCGCAATGAGAATGTGCCCGCGAAGCGGGCAGATTTTTTTTTTTGTAAAATTGATCAAATTCATTTAGTTTGAGAAAAGTAATTATTTTATTTTCATATGTAATATTTCGTGTAATTATAAATCTTTGATAATAGTAAACTTCACGAAATAATTGTACAGACGAATTAGATTTTACCTGTTTATCAACTATTTTGAATCGTTTTGAAATCGTCACATACATTGATTACTTAAAATTTTGCTTTTTTTCTTCATCAAAATGAAAAGAATTAAATCATGATAGTTTTAAAGTATAATTGTAAACTGTTGTGCAGTTTTTGATGAAAAATATGTCAACAATTATCATCCTTTGTTACATTTTGAAAAACCATAATTAAAGTTTTTCTCCTAAACAATTCTAACCTAAGAAAGTTTCCATCGACTTTAACCGAAATAAAATAGATAGAATGATGAATTTAACATTTTTTTCAAAGTTGGAATTACTATTTTAATCATGTACGGATGAAAAAATCCATCAGTTTCTAATTAAGATATTGAAATAGTTTTTAATACAACTATTCTCCGTTATGTCGAAAAAATATATATTTTGTGTAATAACTAAACTGGACAAATAGTAATAGCAATTAAGGCAATTAGTAAGTTTTACAAAAACGTATTGGTAACTTCTATTATAAGATCAATACAATGTGGGAATGCATGAAAATAGTCTAGTCTACAAAACGGACCAACTAATCGGATTTTGTAAGTTTTAATAAAAATTTTAATTATTTCCACTTAGTTAATCTAGCTGTAAGAACTAAGGTGTTTAGATGATACAGAGTAAAAAACATACTTGTGTTCGTTTCATTTTTCGCACACTTCAAAACGTTTGGTAGTCAGTCCTATACTTGACCTATCGTACCTTAAGCTCTTGTAATTTGTAGAATTTGGAAAGTAGATCATCATGCCGCCGCGCCACGCGTCTAAACTGCCCATGCAGCTTATAACGGCTATTTTCTTTCTATTACTCTAAGCGTGCGTAGCCGATAAGATTAATCGGAGGCTTAGTATGTGTTAATTATAAGTATAGAGGGTTCGAACCCGTAGCGATTGGGAATAATTTTAATACCGTTTAAGGTGGCTTAAGCGTTTTTGAAAAAAATTACAGATTGCTCTGAAACTTAGAGATTATCTTAATAAAATATGCTAGATTCATTTGGATTTGGTTGACGATGTGAATGCCGAAAAAATCGCTACCGAAAAAATGTCAGTTTAACACGTAGTCTTATGGGATTCCTCATCAAAATCGGCGAAACTCCGGAACAAAACACAAGTCCCTATAAATCAAATATATAATAGTACTTTCGATTTCGAGGAATCTATTAGTATTATAAAAACAAAGGGTTAACGACTTCAATCAAGAGAAAATTGCGAGAAATGTACAGAATATAAAAAACCGCCCTGAGGTGAAACTAATAAATTTTTACTATCACTTTTTTCAGGGGACATTTCCGTGATTTCTTACCCTTCTATTCAGATGTAACTATAATACATATGATTATTAAAAAAATAAGTAGCAATAAGCATTCATATAACACGTGCCCCCACGGTGCCCCTCACTTCATACGACACCAAACGCTCAGGCCACCTTAAACGAGTAATTATATGTGTAGTGTGAGCAATAGTGAGTTAGTGTGTACTTGAAAATAAATGAAATATTTAATGATGATGGCGATACAAAGAAACTTTTCTTCGTTTAAAAATCAATCATCATTTTAATGGACGTTTTTCTAAATTTTCGAAGCTACTCCAATAGATTATATATTGCTTTCAATTTCAGGTTTTATAGAACTATTACCATATTTGTTATTAATATAATTACTAATATTGCACCAAAATTTCATACATTAAATAATGATATCCTATAACGTACAGCTTTAATCTTTATTTGTATATTTTTAATATAAAGATTCTAGTTGATACAGAATCATTCGCAATTCAATTAATGGTAATTACTTTATTTAAAAAGTGCATACATTGCTAAAATATATAAGTATGTTTTATATTTTTCTCTGTGTACATACAATTTTAATGGTAGTAATTTACGAAGCTAAAAAATAATACGCATACATAAATAAACCTATTACTATGACAAATACACATTTAAAACTATGTCGTTATAACCGACGAATTGCACGCACGAAGCTAGTTTCTGAGACTTAAGCAATTTTTTATACCGAACATTTTTATACAATTTGAAAAGCCAATCACTAAAAATAAAATAAATAATTATTGTATAATTCACACGCAATTTCCTCAAAAAATAAACTGTGAGCCGGCAGGGCTGGAACAGGCTAGAATCGGCAAGCGTAGCCAAGCGCTTTGTGTTGATCAGAAAATCTCTATTGCGAACGAGCGGGATGGTGATGCAAGCTCCCTTTTCGGTATGCGCTTCGTACACGGAGAGAAGAACACAGCACACGCTGCCATGAAGCATAGCCGCGGTGATACGGTTCGCGTGGCATTGGTCCGCGAACGATGAAAAATGAAATTCGAAGCTAGAAACATAGCGATCGGCGCTGTGTTACATAAATATTAAGATCGTAGCGATTTCTCCAGTGGAACATTAGAACGATTCCAATGTTAGATTGCCGCTACTTCCAATATACTTTAGTCCTTTTCCGCGCATGCGCGGTTTCTCTCGCATAGAGAAACAACTGACGAACGTTGGTTGTTTATCAGGGTTGTATATACTGAGAAAATATGAATAACCTGAAAAACATAAATTCAATATATAAAAAAGCCTATATAACAACGAAAAAATTATTCTTGGATTTTGGATTATACTCGAATCAATCATTTTTGGGTAACACATACTTTTAAGGGGGTCGTCTACCTTTGCGGTTTTTAAAAATCGAATTTTTTTTTTGCTTATTTCGAATCTAGACACTATAAGGAACATGCCTTATGAAGGATTTATTCGAAAACATGCTGGTTCAAATACTACCGACCTCATCATTTATCTTTAAACGCGTTTTCTCGAAAGTAGTGTTTTTTAAAATTGTTGGCACGATTTTGACGGAACTATCGAAGATATTGGAAATCTGTAAATTGTTTCGTATTCAAAAAACGTCTCACTACGATTAGACACGAGCTTTTTAAACAAAAATTTTTTTTCAATTTTTTACAGCTTTTTTGAGCTAGAAAAACAGGGTAGAAAATAGAACTTTTTTTTCAAATCGCTGCCATTTTGTTAAATTTTTAAATCTTTCAAAAAGCTTGTGTCTTACCGTAGTCGGATTAGCAAAAAGTAAAAAAATATGATTGCTTTTATGTTTCAAGGTTCTGAAGCTGAGAAATCGTGCCACAAAGTCTACTATGTCGCGCCGGCAGAGATCGATTCAAGGACGCGTCAAGGCAAAGATAACGAAAAAAAAAAAATATCTTTTTTTTTTAATTTTAATAATGAACTAATTAAATAAAAAAAACTTTGTGTCAATATCATGTGTAGTTTTTTCGCAATCCATCGTCAAAAATACGCCCGAAATTCAGGCGCGAAGGTAGACGACCCCCTTAAAGTTGTGATTAGTTCAAAATTGAGAAATATTGTTAGTCAAGAAATTTAGAAAATTTAAAAAAACTTTTGGAATTCAAAAATAGTTGGAATTTTAAAGATTTCTAAAATCGAAAAAAGTTAAAATATAGAAACTTTTTGCAATATTTAAAATAATAAAAAAATTTACCCCCTAACCCCATAAAAAGAATCGTTTTTTCATAATGACGATATGAAATATAGACTAATTACAGTCTAGCTATAGACTAATTACACAGGTCTGCAAGGTCTTGTTGTTGAAAAGCTATGGGTCGTTTCCGGAGTAATTTGTGATGTAGAATCCGAATCCGGAATCAGAATCAGCCTATCGAGTCAGGAATTTGAGATATTTGAGGTTATGTGCTCGAAAAATGGGGTTTTTCGCAACTTTTATTATCCGAACAACCTTATGAGCATTCACATTGACTCTTTGGTACATACCATTCTGCATTCGAAAATTTATCTGGAAAATTTGTGCTTGCGGGTTTTGATGGTCTGTGAATAAGAATTTACAGTCAGAAAATTGACATTTCCATTTCTAAGATGGCGGATTCAAAATGGCGGATAGAAATTTACGAAATTAAACGATTTTGCTCTCTAAAAACTCTTATTCGGGGGTTTCGGAATTGCTGATTATGAAAATGGGGTCACAAGATTGACATTTTCATTTACAAGATGGCCGGCCGTTTTAAAATGGCGAACTGAAATTTACGGGGAAAACAATATTGGTCTCTAAAATTCTGTACTTGAGAGTTTTTTGAGTCACTGAGTACGAATGCATGTGCACAATATGCGAAGTTTTTTCTGTGTATTACGAAGGTCAACTTTCATGAGTCAATTTACTGGTCTAGCATAAACAACCTTAAATTTTGACATTGAATCTACCATCTTGAAAATGGAAATGTCAATCTTGCGACCTCATTTTCGTAATCAGCAACTCCGAAACCCCCGAGCAAGAGTTTTTAGAGAGCGAAATCGTTTAATTTCGTAAATTAGAAATCTTAGAAATGGAAATGTCAATTTTCTGACTGTAAATTCTTATTCACAGACCATCAAAACCCGCAAGCACAAATTTTCAAGATAAATTTTCGAATGCAAAATGGTATGTACCAAAGAGTTATTGTGAATGCTCATAAGGTTATTCGGATAAATTTCAAAACTTGATATGGCCGCATCTTTGTGAAAAAAAATCGCTCGTGACTGTTCAATAGCTCATTTTGAAGGGAAAGAGTAGTGCTAAATGATGATATTTGAGAGTAAAACCAAAAAAATTTCTTGCGCCCTGTACACAACCTCAAAAGTAGCGAAAAACCCCATTTTTCGAGCACATAACCGCAAATATCTAAAAATCCTGACGTGATAGGCTGATTCTGATTTTGGATTCGGATTCTACGTCAAAAATTATTGGCTAAGTCGACATAGCAACGACTCCAATGTCGCGCATTTGAACCATTTCATTGTCACAAAGTAGAGACACCTAAATCAGCGCTCTCGTACAACACAGCTATGTTTTAGAGGGCGTGCGGCCATGGATTATAGCAGCGTGAGCAATGTTCTTCTCTCCGTGTAGTCATTGCCAAACGGAGGGTCTATTTTGAAATTTTTAATTTATCATCGAAGAAGTTTCATTTTGTTGATAGTATTTTCTGTCAAATACAATCCGTAATTATTACACTGCACGACTTGAAAAATTACATTGCTACTTTGTATTTTTACATTCTCATCATATGGTATTGGTTTTATAAGAAACATCGCTTTTGGAATTTTCATCAAGTCTTTACGTTTAGAGACCCCCTAAGCCATAAAAAATGGTTTCTACGACGGCGCCTGTCTGTCTGTCCAGCGAATATGGACACAATAACTCTCGATAGAATTATCAGATTGGATAGAAATTTTGCACACCTCTTGACGGCCCAAAAAAAAGGGGCGGTTCGTTAAAAAGCCATTATTGACCAACGGTTCTGGCTTTATCCATAAAAAAAGTTTTTGTAGAAATAAAAAATTCCATTTTTCTGCCAAAATATACGAGATGCGGTAAAAAATTCGTTATTCGAGATACATCTCCAAATTTCCTGCTGACTTTTTTTTCAAAGAAGTTATATTTTTTGTTTATTAATGAAAGATGTTATTAAAAATAAGAACCTTTGGGTTCCAAACAAACTATACGTGATACGAACAAAATGTTTCCAGACAGAAATGTTCATCTCAAGAAGATATACAAATTTACATTAGAGCACTTTTTGATCGGACACGTACTTTTCGTTTCAATTGAAAAAAAAGTTATCAGCAATGAAAATTTTCTTCGTGTAATTTTATTAAAGAATGGTTCTTATTAATCGTATATAAATTTCAATAACCTACTTTAAAGACCCAATCAATTTGTAATTTTGCATCATAATGCCGTTGAATTTTATAATAACAAAAGTATTATTTATTTTATCAATGCTAATGAAGAAATAAACGTATATTTTGTATAAAAAACTTGTTTAAATTATGATTGATGTTGAGATCACCTAAAAAACTACGCGGAGATTAATATTTAAGAATAAGAACTAAAGCATACGGAGCATTCACTTTATAGATGTGGACGTTTCCACGCGACATTAGCATGAAGTACAGACAATACATGCAGGGTAAGGATCCTCTAGGGAAGGATGGGACAATGTTCCCCCACTGAGCCCTCCACTATGACAATTGGATCGGAAGTGACGTCATACGCATTCTTGATCGTCTGAAACAACAACACGTTTTGAGGTTAGCATTAGGAGCGAATACACTTTCCCGTATATAATATGCATCACAATGTATCAGTTATGATGCATATATCATAATTAGATACTTATTAAACGAATGTACTCACATTCATTATAAATTACTAAACAAAAACATAACCGCTTAAGGCGATGGATCAACCAGATCACGTGACCAAATTTCTGTAAAAGTTCGTGTAAGATAACTTTTTTCTTTTACAAAATATCTTCCTGAAAATTTGGAAAACACTACAGAACACGATAGAGAACGTCTGTCAACTTTGTATTAGTGAAAATTTTGAAAAAAATTTTACAGTTAACTGTAACTGTCGATAAGTTTTCGAATTTTTTTCAAAATTTTTACTAAAAAGAAGTTAACAGACGTGCTTTATTATCTTTTGTTACGTTTCCCAAATTATCAGAAAGATACATTGTAAATTAAAAAAGTTATCTTACATGAACGAATAAATGTATAATTTAGTGACGTGGTCCGATTGATCCATGGCCTTAACACTTAACCGGAACTCTCCAACAAACTCCGCTCGACCAATCCGTATTAGGCACGAGGTCTGTCCCATCCTTCCCTAGAGGATCCTTAATTCAGGATTACCATGCGCGCTAAGTGTGGCTAACCTTAATATTACAAAAGTAAGTCACACATGGAATCAATCTTAGAGTTTCTTAGTTCATGGATACGCCACCACATAATAAAAGAACACTGTTCAAGTGTAATATGATTGCTCGATCGCACCGTCTGAAATTGTGAGTTCCATAAAACGAGGGTTTTTGGCCGGACACATTTTGCTATTCCACCTAGCAGCTTCACAGGCTCATCTTATGGGTCTCTTAGCATGGCACTCAGAGAAGGAAATAATTTTTTCGTATGGCGCCACTACTCACAAGGACTTAAAAACAAGCTTTTGTTCCACCGAATCTGTCACTCACTGAATACTCGATTTCATCCCCGCAAAATATTTATGCACGCTATATAAATATTCAATTTTACATGTACTATAATTCTGGCAACGGTTATGCTATAATAGATTTTTCTCTCCGTGTACCAGGTTGGGTTTTTCCTACCCGGAGATGGCTAATGTATTCCAAAGAAAGGGCTCAAGGGGTTAAACCACTATAGAGCACGAAAAAATAGGCATATTTCGGGAATGTTTTTTAGCGCAATGAAGAGATCAATCGAAATTCTGTAAAATGGGATTTATAATACTAGTAATGAAGTACAGAAAATATTTTTTTCAAGTTCGTTCGTGACAAAATGGCGGCTGCGCAGCATTTCTCGGTTGGTGCCTTTTTTTAGGGGGTCCACGGCCGGAAACCTAACTCCCGCAATTTTTGACCTGGAACAAAAAACCAAAGTTTTTTCGACTCTATAGAAAAACAGCAAGAGACGTACGTAGGATTTTTTGAATATATTTATTTGTCGCGACATGGTGCACTTTTGGAAAAAAGTTGAAAATTTCGTGAAAAAAACCGTCACAAAATTGTTTGTAAAAAAAATGCATTATAAAAAAAATCCTACTTACTTCGCTAGAGAAAGCAATTTTGAATATACTTTTAAAATTTCAGATCGATCGGTGAAGATTTGTTCGAGTTATGTTTCCGGCCGGATAAAAAAAAGTGGTTTCGAGAAAAACGCGTTTAAAGTTTTAAGCACTGTCAAATTTGGACATTTAGACATTTTTTCCGTCCTCTATCTTTTGATATGTCATTTTTAAGACCCTAAAACACCTTCTAAGCAAAAAAAATCGATTTTTTGAAAACTCGACAGTGGTTTAACCCCTTAAGGCCACGGGTCAATCGGACCACGTGACTAAATTATACATTTATTCGTTCATGTAAGATAACTTTTTTAATTTAAAATGTATCTTTCTGATAATTTGGGAAACGTAACAAAAGATAATAAAGTACGTCTGTTAACTTCTTTTTAGTAAGAATTTTGAAAAAAATTCGAAAACTTATCGACAATTACAGTTAACTGTAAAATTTTTTGCAAAATTTTCACTCATACAAAGTTGACAGACGTTCTCTATCGTGTTCTGTAGTATTTTCCAAATTTTCAGGAAGATATTTTGTAAAAGAAAAAAGTTATCTTACACGAACTTTTACAGGAATTTGGTCACGTGATCTGGTTGATCCATGGCCTTAATGGAAAATGTAGAAGCAGATGATATAATGCCTGTGAAGCTGTACCCACACTATTAAAAAACCAACTTTTTTTTTAGAGTTCTGAGCTCCTTTAGAATAGTTCTAGAGTTCCTGATAGTTTTTAAAAATAGTTCCGGCGTTTACATGCCTCAAAAATCAGATTTTCAAAATGGGGGGCTAAGTTCACGCTCCCTCTCACTTTCGAAAAATTTCAATTTTTTTGAGAGTTCTGAGAAGATTTAACATAGTTCTAGAGTTCCTGACGCTTTTCGACAATAGTTCCGTGAATTTCCGGGCACAGTGAACTTTCAAAAAAAAAATTCCAGCCCCCCACTTTTTACATATTCACTTTTTATCGATATATTTCTGTAGTACTCCAAGAGTTCTAGAGTTCTATGTAACTTAAATTTTGAAAATTTTTGTTCCCAAAAAGTTGTGGGACTTCAAAGTTGACCCAAAATTTTGAAAATCAATTTTTGAAAAGTTCCAAGAGTTCTGGTCAGAGTTCTGTTCCCCCCCGGAATAGTTCTACAAAAAAGCCCTATAACATTTTTCTCTCAAATCAAAATCCAAAAAGCTATGACACTTCAAAGTTACCAAAAAATTTCAAATTAATTAGTTGAGTTTGAAATTTTTGTCACTGCCTACATTATCGGAGGATCACTAGTCGCGTATCAGATAGGATACGTTGTCGACAGGTGTCCTCGTAGACAATTTCAAACTCTTATATCGCAAATAATGCAAATAAATTTAATATTTTAAAGAATTTGAAAATCTTTCTGTGGAAAAAATGACGCTTTCGACTGCACAGAAAGATTTTCAAATTCTTTAAAATATTACCAAAAAATTTTGAAAATCAATTTTTGAAAAGTTCCAAGAGTTCTGTTCCCCCCGGAAATAGTTCTACAAAAAAGCCCTATAACATTTTTCTCTCAGATCAAAATCCAAAAAGTTGTGGGACTTCAAAGTTACCAAAAAATTTTGAAAACCAATTTTTGAAAAGTTCCAAGAGTTCTGGTCAAAGTTCTGTCCCCCCCACCCCACCCCCCGAAAAGTTCTACAAAAATCCCCATAACATTTTTCTCTCAGATCAAAATCCAAAAAGTTGTGGGACTTCAAAGTTACCAAAAAATTTTGAAAACCAAATTTTGAAAACTTCCAAGAGTTCTGGTCAGAGTTCTGTTCCCCCCGGAATAGTTCTACAAAAAGCCCTATAACATTTTTCTCTTAAGTCAAAATCCAAAAAGCTATGACACTTCAAAGTTACCCAAAAATTTTGAAAATGAAGTGTTCTGTTATGATTTAGTTTTTCCAAAGTAAACTTTATTCCTAAAAATCATCCTGTTTTATTTATCAATAACTTTTTCTTTAAAAAATTGTGATTATCACAGATATATTTTACCAGTTATACGAAATAGTAATTCAAAGTTGATCAATTGCAGAGTATTTGCTTCACTTCAATCCCCTCAGTTTCAATGAACCCCTCATGGACTGAAGGAAGCTACTTTCAAAAAATTCAAAAAATCTCAGGTATTTTTGTTTCTTGAACAAAATCAAATTTACACATTTTTTATAAAAAAAATATATGTTTGCGCCAGCTTAACGTTAAGCTGGCACTACACACCATAAAACATGTTAATAAAATTATTGAACCAATTTATTTATGTACCATAATTTAAGGCTACGGCTGAGAGTAGCGTAATGTTGTGTAAATATTACGATACAGAGGAATGTAATGTAAAAATTGAACTACGCATGCGCCTATTACGATACAGCGGAGCGTAATCTTCTTATCCTTCTTCTTCTTCGCACAGCGTTGGCACTGTACTGACAAAGCCTTGTACATTTGAACTGCACATGGGTCTATTACAATACGCTACTACTACACAAGATCGAGAAAATCAAAATGACCGGAAGTATTCTCGAAATGTCAAGTGAGATAATCACGGCAATTTCGACCTTTTCAGATTGGATTCGAGTGTACGCATAAAAACTCGTATATGCGCCGAAGTCACATAAAATAGAATATGTGCCAATGCACACAATTCTGGTAATTACGAGACTCGCTTAAAATGCTCGCAGGACTGATCGCGCCTCGGCTTCGATCTCCTGCGAGCATTGTCGCTCGTCGCGTAATAAGCCTCATTATGCGCCTAGGCACATAATATAATATTGCCGTATCAGCTAGCACCTCCATTAAATAAAAACCTTAAAGTTCAAAAAACTAACTATAGCTACCAGCCTTAAGGAACACATTCTCATCATGGCGCTCGCGCTTCGCGCTCGATTTTCTGTATACATTTCAGTAACTTTTTAATAAATTACATGATTAAAATAATTTATTTATTTTCTTCCAAATATCTCAAGAAGGAAAAAAAATCGTAGACTTTATTTAAGGAAACAATTTTGCAGAACAACGCTTATTTCGTATCTCACATATTTTGGTGAAAAAAATGGAATTTTTTCAATATTAAAAATCAAAACATAAAATATACATCCTGTCGAGAAATTTCTTGATAACGAAACGAAAAATATATGTTTTATCAGAAACTGCGTCAGAAAAAATTTGTAGATCTTTTTGAAGCGAACAACTTTGTATTCTCACGTTTTTTTCGTATTTTACATATTATTGTTAAAAAATTGAATTTTTGATTTTTAATAGTTTTTTTTTAATTAAAAAGAAAAATATGCATCTTATGAAAAAATGTTACAATTCAAATTTGTAGGTCTTTATGTAGAAAATAATATTGTATCATAACGTTTTTGCGTATCTCGTATAATTTAACTGGAAAATGGAATTTTGATATTGACTTTTTTCGAATTTGAATATGCTGTAACATTTCTAATTTTGATTTAATCAAAAAATGTTATCAGGATAATTTGTAGAGATTTATGAGCACTATCAAAAACCAGTATTGAGATTTTTGATTTTTTCAAAAAATTATTTTCAAAAACACAAAAGTAGTGCTCAATCCCTCAATTTTGATTGGATGTGGCTGGTTAACGAACTTGTCCTTACTTTTTCGGCTCCGATAAAGTGTACCAAAGCTCAATTCAATCTGATAATTCTATCGAGAGTTATGCCGCACACGACCTACTACAGACAGACAGACAGACACTTTCGTAAAAACCCTTTTTTCGGACTCAGGGGGTCTCAAAACGTAAAGATTTGATGAAATTTTCGAAAGTCATTTTTCACATAAAACCAATACCTTCTCATCCATGATGAGAATGTAAAAATGCGACCCTGCATGGCCATATGTAGAGACGACTTTGGATAAAAATCGTCTTCTTGGGAACTTCATGGTTTACGAATACACTCTGATTTTCCGGCTCATCAAAAATGTCTATCGATTTTTGGGCTGCAACCGTTAACATTAAAATTCACCCCTGCATGGTCATGTAGAGACGTCTTTGAACAAAAATCATCTTTTTGCAAACTTTATGGTCTAGGAATACTCTCTGATTTTTGGGCTCTTCGAAAAAGTCTATATCGATTTTCGGGCTCCAACGTTCAACATCAAATCGCACCTCTGCATGGCCATGCAGAGATAACTTTGAATACAAATTATCTTTTTGAAAACTTTATCGTAGTTTTCGGAAATTGGTTTTAGGTTATTGCCAGAGCCCAAAAAAGCCCAAAATTCTGATGCAGTTTACTTTTAATTTATTTAAATTTTTGTTTAGCTGAGGTGATGGCTAGATTCAAGCTAGCACCTCCACACGAAATTTGATTTTTCTGGAAAGAGTATTGGGGCCCAAAAAAAGCCTAAAATTTTAATGTCCGAAAAGTTGGCACCACCATTTTTAATTTTAAAAAAATAAAAGTTTTGTTAAATTGTGCTGAATTTGGGCTACATTGTGCCACATTGTGGCAGAAAAGATTTTTTGGAAAAATAAAAACTAGAGCTAAAATATCCAAAAAGCGATTTTTTTACTAACGCCACCATTTTGGTTTTTCGAGATAAAAAAGTTGTGCCAGGTAGCCCTTAACATGCGAAAGAACGTGCCGTAAACGAAATTTCGATATCACAAACCGTTTTTGAAAAAAATAAAATTTTGAAAAATGTTAATTTCGAAAAAATAAATGTTGTGCTGAGTTGTGATAGGCGAGCACAATAAATGTCTCGCTGAACGATTTTGTCTCGGATGTTTATTTTTCAAAATAGGTTCATTTTTCTGAACTTGGGGATTTGTTTGGACATATAATTTTCAAATATGTGAATTTCGGAAAAGTGAAAGTTGCACTTTCATGAACTTGTAAATTAGTTTAAATACTAAATTTTTGAACATTTTTAGAGATATTTGGTGATATTTATTTCCCAAATAAGTTTACAGGGTTCGCCATTGTTCAGTTTTTGTTATAAATTATTTTTGAGCTTTGTTCCCAGAATTTAAATCGAAATTGAACTTTGACGTTATTTTTTATATATTCAAACATCAGTTTTCATTTAGTATCAGTATGTACCCTTCAAACCTGTAATAAAATCGATCCGACCTAATACGATTTAATCCGAGGCAACTAACCGAATGAATCCGAAACCAAGTTTCCAATCGGATTAATCCGAGCTTGGATATAAATATCGGAATGATTCGGAATATTTCTGATTGGCTCGAAATGAATTCCTATCCGATACTTTCGCCAGGGAAAAAGACATTATGCATTTTCGCCCAAAAGGACACTTTGCTTCAAGAGCTAAGTAAAGTTGACAATAACATCAAATCATAATGTCTCTTATTTTATATAATAAATGGCTCATTTTATGGCCTATTGCCGAATTTTCGGTTTATCACTTTTTTAGAAACAAGTATGGTGTTTGTTACTTCAAGCCAGCAGTGCCACTCGAGGAAACGAACCAAAAATGTTCACTTCAATTACACCATTTACAGAATTTCAGGCTCATTTACGGTTCGAAATAATCCTTTGAAACATTGTCTTGCATTCAAAATTAAAAAAGGGTAGTAAAGTGCAAAGGGCCAGAACGTTAATTATTTTTGCTACTTCATTCATAGACGAATATACGAAATAAACGAAAGAGATAGATCAAGATACAACTTTAAAGTGTCATAGCTTTTTGGATTTTGATTTGAGAGAAAAATGTTACAGGCCTCTTTTGTAGAACTATTCCGGGGGGGGACAGAACTCTGACCAGAACTCTTGGAACTTTTCAAAATTTAGTTTTCAAAATTTTTTGGTAACTTTGAAGTCCCACAACTTTTTGGATTTTGATCTGAGGGAAAAATGTTATGGGGATTTTTTGTAGAACTATTCCGGGGGGGGGGGGGGACAGAACTCTGACCAGAACTCTTGAAACTTTTCAAAATTTGGTTTTCAAAATTTTTTGGTAACTTTGAAGTCCCACAACTTTTTGGATTTTGATCTGAGAGAAAAATGTTATGATTCTTTTTTGTAGAACTATTCCGGGGGGGGACAGAACTCTGACCAGAACTCTTGGAACTTTTCAAAATTTAGTTTTCAAAATTTTTTGGTAACTTTGAAGTCCCACAGCTATTTAGATTTTGACTTGAGAGAAAAATGTTATAGGGCTTTTTTGTAGAACTATTCCGGGGAGGAACAGAACTGTGACCAGAACTCTTGGAACTTTTCAAAATTTGGTTTTCAAAATTTTTAGGTAACTTTGAAGTGTCATTGCTTTTTGGATTTTGACTTGAGAGAAAAATGTTATGGGACTTTTTTTGTAGAACTATTCCGGGGGGGAACAGAACTCTGACCAGAACTCTTGGAACTTTTCAAAATTTGGTTTTCAAAATTTTTTGGTAACTTTGAAGTCCCACAACTTTTTGGATTTTGATCTGAGGGAAAAATGTTATAGGGCTTTTTTGTAGAACTATTTCCGGGGGGAACAGAACTCTTGGAACTTTTCAAAAATTGATTTTCAAAATTTTTTGGTAATATTTTAAAGAATTTGAAAATCTTTCTGTGCAGTCGAAAGCGTCATTTTTTCCACAGAAAGATTTTCAAATTCTTTAAAATATTAAATTTATTTGCATTATTTGCGATATAAGAGTTTGAAATTGTCTACAAGGACACCTGTCGACAACGTATCCTATCTGATACGCGACTAGTGATCCTCCGATAATGTAGGCAGATTTTGACTTGAGAGAAAAATGTTATGGGACTTTTTTTGTAGAACTATTCCGGGGGGGAACAGAACTCTGACCAGAACTCTTGGAACTTTTCAAAATTTGGTTTTCAAAATTTTTTGGTAACTTTGAAGTCCCACAACTTTTTGGATTTTGATCTGAGGGAAAAATGTTATGGGGATTTTTTGTAGAACTATTCCGGGGGTGGGGGGGACAGAACTCTGACCAGAGCTCTTGGAAATTTTCAAAAAATGATTTTCAAAATTTTGGGTCAATTTTGAAGTCCCACAACTTTTTGGAATAAAAATTTTCAAAATTTGAGTTACGCAGAACCCTAGAACTCTTGGAGTACTACAGAAATATATCGATAAAAAGTGAATATGTAAAAAGTGGAGGGCTGGAATTTTTTTTTTTGAAAGTTCACTGTGCCCGGAAATTCACGGAACTATTGTCGAAAAGCGTCAGGAACTCTAGAACTATTCTAAAGGAGTTCAGAACTCTAAAAAAAAAGTTGTTTTTTTAATAGTGTGGGTACAGCTTCACGGGCATGATGATATAGTTGGAATAAAGAGGAAATGAAATTAAATGTAACTTTCAAAATTTCCAGTTATTTGAATTCGAATTTTTATCACAGCAATTTTAGACCGTGTTGGTAGGGTTTGACATCACCAATTACATAGGAACTCTTCATTAATAATAAAATAATTCAAATAAATTTTCTGGAGAAAACATCAATGCAGAAAATTGCAACGCATTATAGTACTGCCTTCTACGAAAAAATAGTTGATATTGGTGTTTTATCAAGAAAGCGGTCGAATGCAATTAGTTACGTCAAAGCCTACCATACAACCTTAATATTATGTTCGCGCATCATTTATGTACTTATAGTTTTGAACGTTCATTGAACAATGAAAACTATTTGTTTTGAAAACTAAATGATTGGTTATATAGACTTAATAATTAATTTTGTTTTGAAAAAAAAATCTTTTCATTGTTCAAAACTGTAAGTATATGCATCATTCTGCATATAACACTACTCCTTCTGTAATATGTCGGGCAGATGGTGTCGTTGACCATATATTTTTAACAAAAACTGAATTTTTATGCAATTTACTTCTTCTTTAGGCTTCCTTGCTCTTAAATACCAACAACATCCACATTTCTGTTATATCTGAAAACAAATCCACGTATACAGAGGTAATGTATATTTTAGAATATATTGTATATTTAAACGGCCGCGAACATATACGTAATAAACAATTTCGTTTTGAAAAGAAAAGTATTGTTTATTATTCAATGGACGTTCTTAACTTTAAGTACATTTTTTCTGTGCAGTCCAGTCATATTTGAACTAAAAATATATATGGTCTCGGATATTTGTATGAAAATGATATAAGCTTATATTTAAATAAATTTCTCATTTCTGAATGGGTGCATTTACATGATAGGAGAATTTATGGAAATTTAAAAATCCGATTGAAAAAAGGCTTTTTTGCACAAGTATGGTGGACAATACGTTAATAATAAAAGGTGTTGAAATTCGGAGCGCATCGAAGAGAAGTTGGATTACGGGAAAATCCGCGTTTGTCTGTGAGCCGAGAGTGTGTCCGCCGTGGAATAATGACGTACTTATATGAATGCCAAATCGATGCTGCAATGAAAAGCTCCAGTCAGAAGCGCAAAACTCGATAGGCCGCAAACAACCGCACTCGGAACTTTCGAACTCGACCCTACGAACTCTCTCTCTTTCTCCCTCTACTGCAGTGTTCAGGGCTTTGTTTCAAGATCGCGATTAGCATGCACCAATTCAATGTCACGGGGGATTGCTCTAGCACCTCGTTCCTCTTACACACCCCCGTCAGATGGTGCATCTATTAAATGGATTTTATAGATGATAACGCATCATCATTTCCATACATTTTATACCATCCCAATTGCGCATGATAATTTTATTATATTCACCCAATATTGTTAATTCATGCATTCTTCTCTTAATTTTTTACCTCCCTCCCTTCAGTTTTAATTTTAACTCAACTGCTTATATTTACGAACTCTCTTTTATCCACTTCGAATCAAATTAATTATACACGGAGAAACTCTTCATTGCAAAATTTAGTATTGTTATATTTATTTTTACTAAAAGTCAATAGGAAACGAGGATATAACGTCACTTTTTTAGAAATTACTATTTTGAATATTAAACTATGGAGTTACTAATAATATTGGAGAAAATGGTGATATAATTGTACTTATGCCTAAAAACAAAAGCAAGTGTTATTACTTGAAATAGTAAAATCGTAATCGACACATCGAACGAATTATATTGAATTAAACCCAATAAATGTTTCATTAATTGCTGAAAAAGAATGTTAAGTTTACAAAAGACAATAGTAAAGTCACATCTTCTGTCTAACCGAATTACCATAGTCTTTTGGAGATAGTGGAACCATATTTATAACTTTTCCTATCGAAAATAGGAAATAATTGCACCTCCATGATATAAAAAAATCAGTCATTCGTAAATTTTACCATAGTTCTTATTAGATTTTGTGAGCTACATAGAGTATTTATAAACATAGTTACATATTTACATACACATACACGTACGTATATATATATCAATATAAATAATAAACATACCAATGCACGCTCAAATACTAATTCAACGCAACTTAACCTAACTGAACAACGCACACATTCATAAACGCATCGCAGTGATATGTCAATATTGTCAATTACAATGTAGCAGCTTCATTATATACTGAACTGTGGAAACTTTTACGATTTGTGAGGAAAAGCTCGGTAGTCCCTCTGCTAGAAAAAATCGTAAGTTAGAAAGGCGCCATATTCAAATGTAAAAAAATATATTACTATATCGGCTACTGACAAATAATCATAACGAGCACATGGAGCGATTCTCGAGTAATATCAGAAACGTTCGGAGTATCTGACGTCACTCGGCAGTACATTTAATATTTCCAATGGGAATTTTGACAACGTACTATTCCAATATATGATGTATTCTATTGCAAAATATTCAAGTCTTTCTCTCTTCATTCTTCATTACTATTGACAATGGTAATTTCTCTAAAATATTTTACAATTTATATTATTCAAAAGACCAATTCTTGCATAGATAGTTTTACTTTTTATTTATATAGGTATCACTTATTTCTAGTTTCAATTTGCCATCAAAGATATTAATCTTTGCTACTCTCAATGGTAATTTATAAAGTTGCACTATATTTACAATTGGTTCAGAAAATGTATTTCCTCCTACCGCTATGGTAAATAGAACTAGTTTTGTTACTATATCCTCGCTTCCTATTGACTTTTAGTAAAAATAAATATAATAATACTAGATTTTACAATGAAAAGTTTCTCCATGTAATGTACGTGCTTGGGTCGAATGAACTTGTGCAAATAGTCCCTTCAGAAATTTCTTATACTTATGCAACTAGTTTCAGTATATGCTGTAAAATGCGCTTTTATATCACTATTCTAATTAGCTTTTAGGAAATAAAATGTAAAATAGAGTTTAAAGAAGATCAAAATGATCTTATTATTTTCTCTTAAATATTTTCGATTTTATTTTTCAAATAAACGATTGGTATTAAAAAACCAAGAAATTTTAGCCGCGTAAGAAAATAGTGTTTGTTCATATTTTAGACTTGTATTGACCCTTAATTATTAATTAAAGATATATGAATGGCTGGGGTCCAAAGTTGACCATGGAGGTAACCCAAATGCTAACTCGCAACCAAAAGGGGGTAACCCTTCATTGAGTCTTATGGAAACTGGAAATTGTTCATTCTTTTCGCGATGTTTTGAGCGAAAATATTGCATTGAGTCGCCATTTGTGTTGTGTTGAAGCTTATGGTATAGTGGAGTTGTATATAGATCGATAATATCGAAACCGTGTTGCACGTGGGTCATCTGTGCGTGAACAATTATTCCGAGAGGTGAGTTCCACCCAAATTCTTGCTTCTAAAGATATTTTCACGCTAAGTAATGTTTTTTGCACGCATATTAATTGTTCAGCATGGTTTTCCAAATATTTTTGTAAAATTTTCATCTCTGCACAGTAAAAATTGGCAGAGAAAAATGCGATCGCGAGAAAAGTGCTACAAGCTGCGTCGAGTCGGTGAAGAGTACGAGACCTTGAAAGGCAAGCGCGTATTTGCCAAGGCTCAACTTGAGTCTACGTTAATTTTTATTACTCTCTAATTGTTATAATCCTTTACGAAAAAGTTGAAATAGTATGTGATTGATTTTACGAAATTTTCTCGATTTGCTTAATTGACATGTATTTTCGAAAAATGCAATTAGACATCAATCCGTAGCCCTAAAAGGTTGAGATTTTTTATAAGTTTAATATTTAGAACAGGAATTATATCGACCCCCAGTAACAATATTTGTAATGCTGGATAATTGGCTTTAGAGTCCATAAATGAAAAAACAGTAGTTTTAATCAAAAGTTTCGACTCTTATTGGAGTCCTCATTAGTGAGCTTTATTTCTAGAATATGAAAAAATAAGTAGTGAATATTGCGCATGTGAGTCCCACTTTTGAGTACAACTTTGGTATTGTGTGAAGAATAAAAATATGAGAGAATTTACATAAAATTATACATAAACATTTTTTGGGTCTATCAGTTTCTCTGATGTGGAATAGAAAAAATAAAAAATAATAGAAAAAGGCAGTTTCTTACTCTGAAGTAACGTAAGAAGCATATAAGTATGAGAGGTGAAAGTACGCGCGATCTGTGGGTTGCCCCTTTAGGCCGCGATGTACTACTGGGGTTACCCCACCGAGCTACGAAAACGCTTATAAATCAAGAAATAGTGTACAAAATCAACTGATATTTTTTTATCGTGTGTGTCCGGGGAGCCACTACAAATAACGCAAATTTTTTTTTTTATAAAAAGTACAATAAATAAAAAATACGGAAGTTCTTCTGGCTTCCTGTAAAAAACAGAAAATAAGGGTTACCCCCTTTTGGACGCCAGCCACTCATATGGTGATGTGTTGGCTTTAGGGTCCAAAGTTAATAAAAACTCAAGCTCTACAAAAGAAGCGAAATTTAACTTTTTCCGTTTCATTTTCTTTTACATTTTTTGAGGAACCACATTACTTAAAAGGTATATACACTGTTTTATTTAAGTCAACCTCTTGGTGAAAAGAGTATACTTTACAAGTAATGTGGATCCCCAGGAAACGTAGAAGGAAAAAATTAACTTTCGCTACTTTTATATACATACCTATTACACAGGTCTACAAAATATGAGGTTGTGATTGTTATAGAAATATCGATAGTCATTTCCGAAGTAATTTTGGGCGCAGAATCCGAATCCGGGTTCAGAATTGCTCTATCACGTCAGGTTTTCGAGTAATCCTAACCTAAAAGTGCGAAAAACACGGTTTTTCGCTATATTTAAGCATCGATAACTTCAAGAATTTTTATTATTTTTTAAATATGAGAAAAACATCAAAAAGAGCCACTTTTCAGCTTTCCATTTCACTATTTACATGTCTTATTTTAATTTTTCGCACTTTTAGGTTAGGATTACTCGAAAATCTGACGTGATGGAGCAATTCTGAGCCGGGATTCGGTTTCTGCGCCAAAAATTACTTCGGAAAAAGAGCCAAAAAATTTTACTACCAAAACCTTGAATTTTTATTAACTTTGTACTCTAAAGCCTGCCATCAATATCAATAATGTTCGTTATTCTGGCTGAAAATGTAATAAAGCACTATTTTCGTTATATTTAGCACATTTGGAATACAAGCAAAAACTTTGTTATTGTAAATCTAATTTGTGAATAACAAAGCAACTTTCCTTCTACAATATATAATATCTGGAAATTTCTAGTAGAGAAGCAGCAAAATTTATTTGTCTAAAAAATTAAAATAATCAGTGAAATAATTTTTAATCGTGTCATGAATATATTTAAGAGTATGTAGTCGAATATAATGGGAATTATAACTTGAAACGAGAAAAAAAGAGCTGACATAAACGTTCACTAAAAGAAAGAAGAAGCCAAGACACCTGTCACTACTCGCGAACCCACTTTTCTTTCTAACAGTTTATTTACTCGTGGGCAACAAACTACTTAAATCGAATCTATCTTATTAAAAAATATTTTTAAAAATTGTAAACCCTACTCGAACCCAGATTCACTCACAATAATCAATAAACTGAAACTCGGAATTGTATAAATCTTATTGAAGAAATAAGAAGGTTGGTTAGGTTGAAAATAAAAAAAGTGACAACGCCACTTTGTGCTTTGCCGGGTTTGTTTGAAGAAATAAATAGGAAGGATATATTGGTGACGAACCTTCAATTGGCAAATCAAGTTGTTCAAGGTTTGAAGAAGATCCTCCGACGAGAACACAATCACATAATGCACTAAGAACAACACTACACTGAAAACACACTCTAGATAAAGAGGTTTAGAGAGGTCGAAAAGAGCGAAACAGGTATTAGTTGGGTTAGGTAGGATCAGCAGGTATTAAAAGTGGAAGTGGGAGAGGATGATGTATTTGAGGCGCGCACCCTGTCAAGTCAGTGGAGGGCAGTACGCGACACTTATCAATATCAATATCGTGTGTCGGCGATAGATACAGATAAGCACCAGCAGCAATTGTGCCGGTTTTCACTGCACCTTCTTCCTCGGCATAGCCACAAATTATAACTGATGCCACTCTCGACGAACTATTATCACCAGGAGGCAGATGTTTGAGGAGCGTCGTCGTCTCCTCTGAACTTGAGCCTAATATAACAATGGCGTCGCCGCAAGCCGCAATCCGAAGCCCGCAATCGGCGATGAATATTGAATATGTACGCCACTAGGAACGAAGCGCACCGCAAGGAAAGTAACCGCCGCGCGACATACATTCGACTCTGTTCGGTCGAATAGATTCCGGCGTTACTGCGCTCTCTGCTGCCTTCGCACCTTGGCTAGTACTCTCTGTTTCACATGACTCTGCTTCTGCTGTCTCAACTCGCAACGGTATAGGTGTTCACTGACGAGACGTGCTGAGGACGAGCGACGAGGCACTCGGTGACTCGATCTGCTCTGGGTAGAGCGGGAGTAGGAGTGGCACATGCGTATCTAGGGCCCTGCGCTTCCAACTCCCAAACATCACGCCAAGCCTTTCTTTTCCTTTCGTCACAAAATCCAAATCTCTAACCTTAAACTAAAAAATCATCTTCTAACCTACCCTATTTTTTACTCAATACAACTTTTGTTCTTTCCCTTTATAGTCTTTTGTTCTTAACCTAATTCAGATAAACCTTATTCCAAAGCAAAATTTATTCTATACACTGAGAAATACCTTATTCACGGCACATAAAACTGTTATCATTGTTCATTTATTTAAAACACATTCTATCCATATTAAATACGGCATTTATTTATTTCAGAAATCGTAATTATTAATTTTCCTTACATTCATTTCTTATTTTCTGTATTATCTGCAATTTATTTTGATTATTTAAAAAACCACTTACATAGCCAATATATAATATATATTAGAATATATAGATATTCATTTGATATCAATGAAAATTGTTCTTTGTGCGTAATTTAACAAATATAAAAGACTTCAAACATTCTAGAGTATTTAAGAATTTAAAAAAAATTCCAGAGATTAATATTTCGGAATATTTTGAAAATTAACAAGACTATATATATATAAATTTCGACATCATAAGAAATTTATTATTTGAGACTCAATACAAGTCTTATTTTATGACTTCACGGAAAAAAATATGTAGCTGTTATATCAGCCATATTTGTGGTTAGGATAGTTAATAAATAGCTGGAATAGCGATATATAAAATTAGAGCCAACATTTTTTTTACCAGCTTTGCCATTTTGTTTTTTTCAAAAAAACAAAAAGTGTGCTGAGTTGTACTACGCGAACACAATAAATCTCTTCCTTAATAATTTTCTTTCAGGCGTATTCTTTTGAAAATTATTACATTTTTGTCAAACTCGAAATTTGTGTGAACGTATAATTTTCAAATATGTGAATTTCCAAAATAAAAGTTTTCCTGAGTTGTGCTAGGCGAGCACAATAAATCTCTTGTTAACAATTTTCCGTCAGTCGCATCCTTTTGAAAATAAATACATTTTTGTCATAATCTCGAAATTTGTTTAAACGTATAATTTTCGAAAATGTGAATTTCGAAAAAGTAAAAGTCGTGCTGAGTTGTGCTAAGCAAGATTTTGTTATTATAACAATTTTTTTTCAAAATTTGTCCATTTTCATAAACTTGGAAATTAGTTTAATTTTAAATTTAAAGAATTTTAAATCTTTCTGTGGACTAAATTTTTGATAATTTTCAGAAATATTAGGTGATATTCATTTCCCAACTTAGTTTACGGGGTTTTACATTGTTCAATTTTTGTTATAATGTAAGAATCACCAAAATAGTAGATCTTTCCCTTCATTCTACTCTACGTTTTAATCGACAGTTGAGTAAACTCAGGAACGAATGAAAGTAATCTGCGCCTTGGGCACACATAAAAAATTTTTAATTTGAAAAACGTGTTGAATTTTCAGCATACTGATGTTCCAAGTTATTATATTTAATAATAAAAAGCAAATAAAAGCATACAAAATACAATTACAGTTTATTTTAGTGCTTTCTAAATCCTAAATAGTGAATTCCACTTATAAACTAGTGATTTTAAAAATTCATCGTTCTGCAGTCGTGTTTGATCGTGTTTACCACTATGTGTTTTAATGATTATCCACTAGTTTATATAATTTATTTAAATGTTTCACATAATCTAGTTATATAGATTCTGTAAGTTTACTAAATTACTAATTCATAATTTTTTCATAATTTATTTATAATGACTCCTTTCTTTTTCACTTAAGTTTTTTGAACTAAATTGATTTCATGAAAATTTAAGCAACACAAGTCTTGATAAGTGTATTACATAAAATTCAAAAAATCTACAAAGGATTTAGATTTCACATAAATTTGTTAAGCACAATAATAATTTGGAATTCGCATTTGTAAAATCCATATTTTGAAAATATACAACATAAAAAAAAGAACTTTCTTTTAAATGCTTTTACACAAGATACTTTTTGATAATAATGCAATTTTTTAATGTACATTTCAAACTTTAGTTTCATTAAACTTCAAACGTAGTTATAATAAAAAGTGTATACTAAATAGTAAGTAATAATTATATTATATATATCAACAATAATAATTAATTAATTAATTATATTAATTTTAAAAATATATTTTATGAACAATTTATGAAAAAAGTTGATTTATTTTCACTTGAGTAAGGCTCAAAAACTCTAGTCACGACACTTATTCTCACAAGCTCTGAATAACTCTTGCAGTCAGAAAGTTCCAAGTTTTATGTCTCAACATTGTAAGCGAGCGTGTGCGTGATTCGACGAAAGCATATCGTACTGTATATAAGTGTAGTTATTAGGTTTATATATGTAAGGTTATATGTTTAAGTGTATTTGTGATTAAAAATATGATTGGCTACGACTGAATAGTGTGAATGTATTTGAATGCTGTTTATGTATGTATCTCCCGTGCAGAAATTTCATTTAGGATATAGTAGGGCCCTGACTACTTTTCCCTACTTCTAGTCGGGATCTAGTAGGGAAAAGTAGTCAGGCCCCATCTACTTCTGTAACGCTATTTTAGGCAGGCCCTATTTAAGACATCTAGTCGGGCCCTGATTAGAATACATATCTATTGCCTAACCGTACAATGGGGCCCCAGCTACACGGAGAAAAATAGTTGAAGTAATTTTACTCAACTCTGTCGATTAAACTTGGGACTTAAGGACATTTGAACATTTAGTAAATCCTAGTCGGGTATAATGAATTTGATAAATACCTAATTCACCCAAAGTGAATAACAATAAGCGTTACATAGGGAATAGTAAGGAGTTAAGTAAAACGTTATCGACGACAGGGCACCAACATGCCTCAGTAGGTAATGAGCATCGGGCGTATTATTTTAACTGCCAATGGTATGCTTCTCTCAAATAAAAAAAAATTCTTACCTCGAGCCTGCCAATAGTCATCCGGTATATACATAAACAACTTACAAATACATTCACACCATTACGGACGTAGCCAATCATATTTCAAATTACAAATACACTTAAACATATAACCTTACACATATAAACCTAATAACAACACTTATATATAGTACGATACGCTTTCGTCGAATCACGCACACGCTCGCTTACAATGCTGAGATATAAAATTTGGAACTTTCTTATATAGTGACTGCATGAGTTATTCAGAGCTTGTGAGAGTAAGTGCCGTCAATAAAATTTTTTAGCCTTACTCAAGTAAAAATAAATCAACTTTTTTCATAAATGATTAATAAAATATTTTTAAAAATTAATATAATTACACAATTATTATAACTATGATTATTGATATATATAATATAATTATTAAATTACATTTAGTATACATTTTTATTATAACAACGTATGAAGTTTAGTGAAACTAAATTTTCAAATGTACATTAAAAAATTGCATTATTATTAAGAAATATCTTGTATAAAAACATTTAAAAGAAGGTTCTTTTATTTTCTGTGTTTTATATTTTCAAAATATGGATTTTACATTTGCGAATTCCAAATTATTATTCTGCCTGAGTAATTTATGTGATATTTCATATTTTATGTAATACACTTATCGATTTTTTTTTGTTTAAATTTTCATAAGATCAATTTAATTTTAAGAATTTAAGTTTTTGAAATAAAAAGTTTTTAATATGTGCCCAAGGCGCAGATTACTTTCATTCGTTCCTGCGTGAATAGATGTAGCTGTTGGAATAAATCTTGCGATTCACGGTTTACTCAACTCTCGATTGAAGCGTAGAGTAGAATGAACGGAAAGCTCTACTATTTTTGTGATTTAATGAGACTGGTTTTTGAGAATTATAGTACGAGTAATAATATATATATTTAAAAAATTTTAATGCACTCTTTCATACTTCACCCTATACTTCTGAATTTTGCTCAACTTTGATTAATTTTCGAACATTTAATATATCACAAATAAATACAGTGATACTAAATAACTTCTAACTTGTCCTTATGTCCCAAATTTGATCGGAAGTTGAGTAAAATTACTTTAACTATTTTTCTCCGTGTATGTAAAGGCCTTTTGCATGAGCATGCGCAGCAAAGAATATCTAAACTTTTTATTAAAATAAGGAACTACCTAGGGCCTGACTAAAATCCAAAAATAGGGCCCGACTAGAAGGAACTAGTTTATCTAGAAACCAAACAGGGTGAACCTTATCAACGCCTCGCCGGGGCCCGCCTAGAACTTCCTAGTCTACTTTTTCTAGCGAGGGCCTAACCGTAGCCCTACCTTAAATGAGGACAAATCGGGCGATTTCTGCACGGGCTATACTTGTATATCGGATGACTAATGGCAGACTCGAGGTGTAACATTGACAGAATGTTCTGGTGTTGATTGATTTATGAATGTATGGAAAAATCAAGGCGATTGGGGATGGCCATAAGTTTTCGTGAGAACCTTCTTCATCCCTTTTATCATGTCTACCGAAAGCTACTTTATAGTTTATAACGGGCTATTGTATAGGTGCGTCGGCGTTAACAATGTCTGGAAGACGTCTGGGCAACACATGCGACCGGGAAGCCCCGGTACCCGAAAAAGGGACTCTAGATGGGCGCGAAATAGGCGTCCCCGAGCTTATGAGTAGGGGTGAGCGAGGTAGTCTCGGCAGTCTCCTGGCCAACCTGGTACTGAGAGAAACGGTTCGCGCGCTGTGTGTATATACTTCACTAAATATACTTATAGTTTTAACGCATTTTCATTATTTTCCCAAGTCCTTACCTATCCAATTAATTTCTCTTTTTAACATCTGGCGACCGTGACAGGACTCGGGAATTCTAGTGTTCTTTTTAGTGAAATTGTGATTTTTTTTAGTGAACCATGGATAAAGCTAAGAAGCAGAGGAAGGCACAGCGTGCGTCGTTTACGTTAGCGTTGAATGCTTTCAAGGAGGCTCAAAGAAGTAAAGCGGCTAATCGAGAGGTGCTTATTTTGTTCAAGATACTAGAAGAAAAGATGAATAACTTGAACGTGATTAGTGAAAGTGTTATAGATATTATGCTCGATGACCCCGCGATTACCGAGGCAATGATTGAGCAAGAGTACAGCGATGCTGACTCTTACAAATCCAAATTTTTAAGTGCGAAACTGGACATGGACGACGTCACGGCAGCGCGAGACGGTACAACCTCACAAATAACCTCTCCGCAGACTCGTAGTGAAAATAAGAGAGACATTGAGCTGCCAAAAATCGAGTTAAAAATATTTAGTGGTGAGATACGCGAGTGGTTACCGTTTTGGAGTGTGTTTCAGAAAATTCATATTAGAGCTGAGATCGCGAAGGAAGATAAGTTCCAGTATTTGTTGCAAGCGATGGCTCCAAGCTCACGCGCCGAAAAGTTAGTGTCAAGTTTTCCGCCGACGGCCGAAAACTACGACAAAGTTATTTCGTGTTTGAAGGATCGATTCGGGCGTGATGAATTACAAATTGAAGTGATCGTGAGAGAACTTTTACAGCTCGTCTTACAAAACGCTGTCACTCCCGAGAAGAAGATTGACATCCCGACGCTGTATGATAAAGTCTCGTCACATCTGAGAGCACTCGAAACCCTTGGCGTCACTACGGATAAATTTGCGGCGATGCTTTTCCCATTAGTGGAATCCTCGTTACCGGAAGAATTGCTGCGCATTTGGCAAAGAAGTACTGTAGATTATTCCGCAATGGGCAAGGAGGATAACAAAGTGGAGAGTTCTGACCACAGGCTTAAACAACTTATTAATTTCTTGGCGCACGAAGTGCGCAACGAATAGCACATATCAATGGCTAAGGAAAGTCTGAAAGTAAAATCCACTAATAATGCAGATCAAGAGAAACCTAAGAAAGAGAAAAATCGTGCATCATTTCATAGAGATGTACCAAGTGCCACCGGTCTTCTGACAACGAAGGGCAGGATAAAGACTGCTTATTGTATATTCTGTGATAGAAATGATCACGAAAGTGCGAGGTGTGAACAAGCAAAGAAGATGAGTCTGCCCCAAAGGCAAGAATGTGTGAAGAAAAAATTTGCATGTTTTAACTGCCTCAATAAAGGGCATAGTTATAAATACTGTCGTGTAAAAGTTAAATGCCCATGGTGCTCACGCCGTCATGTTATGTTAATGTGCCCTAACATGTTAAAGGAAGGAGGGGAAAATTCCGAGGAAAACGTGGAGAAAACAATAGTTCAGTTTGGCAAGTGTAACGCCACGAGTGTACAACGTGATCCGGAAGTTTTCCTACAAACCCTTCGTGTGAAATTGTTTAATGGTCCACGAGAAATAACTATACGGGCAGTGATTGACACGGGCTCGCAGAAGTCTTACATCACTAAGGAGGCTGCGGCTCGCGTCGAATATATCCCTATCAGTGAGCAGTTGATATCGCATTCACTTTTCGGCGGACAGAGATCGGGTACAGTGAAACATAAAAAATATAAAGTGTATCTTAAAAGCTTGGATAATAAATATCGATGCGAGTTTTCTGCGCTGGACCAACAAATCATTTGTGACTCTATCCCGTCAATTAAAAGTGGCTCGTGGTGCAAAGAGTTAACGGATTCGGATATTAAAATTACGGATATGAATGCCGAAGACCATTCAGTGGAAGCACTCATCGGTGCCGACATGGCAGGTAAACTACTTACAGGTAGGCGACATTCATTAAAATGCGGGCTGGTGGCCGTTGAAACATACCTAGGGTGGACGATTATGGGCGCAGCTCCAGATGACGAGGACGAGCGACATGATGTAGCTCAGACCGTAAGGTCGATGTTTGTAAACGCTCGAAAAATCGCAGACCTGTGGTCACTCGACGTTTTAGGGATTACAGATCCCGTTGAAAATAAAACTCGTGTGGTCCGAGACTTAGAAATAAAGGACAATTTTATAAAAGGCGTGTCAATGAACCACGAAGGACGTTACGAAGTGAGATTACCTTGGTTGGAAAACCATCCACCCGTCAGCGATAACAAAAATCTAGCGAGGCGACGCCTCGAGTCTACAGTGCGAAAGCTAAAAAGTGATGGGATTTATGAAGATTATGATGCAATATTCAAGGAGTGGCTAGCCGAAGGAATCATCGAACGAGTCCCCACTGAAGAACAGAACAACTGGGGCCACTACTTACCACATAGACACGTCGTAAAAGAGGGTAGTACAACAAGAATTCGTCCTGTATTCGACGCTTCAGCGAAGGAACGCCATTCTCCATCTTTAAATGAGTGCGTGGAAAAGGGGCCAAATCTCATCGAGCTGATAACGTCTAATTTGCTGCGTTTCAGAAAAGGTAAAATTGGAGTTATTTCCGATATAAAGAAGGCTTTTTTGCAAATTAGCATCGATGTTAAAGATAGAGACTTTTTAAGATTCTTATGGCACGATAATCATGGGGATGTTATTATTTTTAGACACTGCAGAGTGGTTTTTGGTTTAACTTGTAGCCCGTTTATTTTAAGTG
This sequence comes from Diplolepis rosae, assembly GCA_030998225.1. Classification (NCBI taxonomy): domain Eukaryota; kingdom Metazoa; phylum Arthropoda; class Insecta; order Hymenoptera; family Diplolepididae; genus Diplolepis; species Diplolepis rosae. The sequence continues at coordinate 4,112,105 of JAPYXD010000608.1, read as the reverse complement.
CTATAATTGAGATGCATTTAAAAAAGTGTTATGAATCTATTAGTAATAAGGCCGAAAAGGTTCACAAAAATTATATTTTGCAGCTTTTACTTAGTTTTTACGTCGATAATAGTCTAAGTAGTGTGAATTCGGTTCAAGAACTTGAAGAATTTATGTTTTTCCGCAAAAACAGTGATGGAGTCAGCTAGTTTTGACCTTAGAGGGTGGGAGTTTACGAATGATAACGCTCCCAAAAGCCAAACTGCGGTATTGGGAATATGTTGGGACAAAAAACAAGACAATTTGTTTTTAAAAGTACCAGCTGTCGACAATTTTTCTGATAAAGTCACCAAGAGAAGCATTTTATCGATTGCGCACAAAGTTTTCGATCCTCTCGGTTTCGCGAGCCCCATTGTGCTTTGCCCGCGAATTCTTTTACAAGAGTCTTGGGCGGAAAATTTATCCTGGGACGATGAAGTATCGACAAATATAAAGGTAAAGTTTTTAAAATGGTTAGACGAATTAAAGGAATTGAATCAAATGCAGGTACCGCGATGCCTATTCGGCGATATTAATGATAATGATAAAGTAAGTTTGCATACTTTCTGTGACGCGAGTAGTGTAGCATATGCGGCAGTTTCGTTTATCCGTATTGAAAGGGAAGAAGGAATCGTAGTAAAATTTGTCCAATCAAAATCACGAGTCGCGCCCGCGAATAAAGAAAACTCAAGTGGTCGTTTGAGTATCCCGCGATTAGAGTTGCTCGCAGCAACAATCGGAGTAAGATTGACTGATTCAATTTTGAAATCTCTAGCGTTGGAAAACGTTGATATTTTTTATTGGAGTGACTCGTCAACTGTTTTAGCCTGGATTAAGCGGCAAAGTAATTGGGCGACCTTTGTTTATAATAGAGTTAATGAGATTCGTACATTCTCAAGCCCTGAGCAGTGGCGACATGTACCTGGGAACTCAAACCCGGCCGACCTCCCTTCGCGCGGGTGTACGGTCGCTCAGCTGCTAATTTCCAGATGGTGGGAGGGCCCAGAATGGCTAGGTTTAAAATCTGGAAATTGGCCTTTTAGCGACTCGCAATGCAATGAAGAGGAAATTAACAAAGAAGTAAAGAAAAGCGCGCAGAAAAATACAGTTTTATTAACTTCAAAATACGCTGATGATAACAAAGCGTGGTTTTCAAATAAATTTTCCAGTTATAGTAGAATCATTCGTGTTTTTGCTTGGGTTCAAAGATTTTATTTCAATATAAGGAAATCCCTCGAGTCACGTGATAAAGGTAATTTAACCTTTGATGAAATTAAGAGTGCAGAGATTAGGCTGTTAAAAATGATTCAGGCGGAATATTTCAGTGAAGGCGAAAATGATGCGCGCATTAGGAGCCTGCAACCAGTCAAAGATAAAGATAATCTAATACGTTTAAATACAAAAATAGTTTTACGGGAGGATGCTTATAATTTCAGGTGCCCTATTATTTTACCCGGTAATCATGAAATAATACATTTGATTATTAATGAAAAACATTTAGAATTAAATCACGCTGGAGTAGAGATAACTATGAGTGCGTTGCGAGAACAATTTTGGATAATGGGGGGCCGAAAAGTTATTAGAACTGTAATAAACAAATGCGTAACCTGTCGTAGGCATGATGCGAAACCACTTGATTCACTACCCGCGCCTTTACCGCTAAATAGAATTAGAGACGCAGCCGTTTTTGAGATTGTGGGAGTTGATTTCACCGGACCACTATACCTAAAATGTGGACAGAAAGCTTGGATCTGCCTATTTACCTGTGCCGTGTTTAGGGCTGTCCACCTGGAGTTAGTGACGTCATTATCCACGGCCTCATTTTTAATGGCACTAAGGCGCCACATTGCGCGACGAGGCAGGCCTAGTGTAATATATAGTGACAACGGTACGAATTTTGTAGGTTTAAACAATATATTTAAAAGCGTTGATTTTGACAAATTAGCTAGCGTTGCTGCTACAAAACAAATTGAGTGGAAATTCAATCCACCTACTGCAGCGTGGTGGGGAGGCTTTTTGGGAGAGACTTATCGGTATTTTAAAGCGCCTGTTACGACGGACGCTCAAAAAATCATGCTTGAACTACGAAGAAATGCTGACCGTTCTACTAGATTGCGAGGCAGTGATAAATTCAAGACCGATTACCTTTATGTCTGAGAAAAATGAAATTGTCCCACTTACTCCATCCATGTTTTTGCAGGAAATTAAAGAAATTGGTGTTTTAGATTTCGACAGCATTGAGAATATTCGTTTTGAAAAGAGATTTAGATATAGACAGAAAATTAAAGATGATCTGCGCCGTCGTTTTCGCAACGAATATTTAGGAGCGCTTGTACATAAAGACAAAAAATGGAAATGTAATAATAAAATAAATGTCGGTGATATTGTTTTTGTACAAAGTGATAATGTTAAGCGTATGGATTGGCCTTTAGCGCGAGTGAAACATCTCATCACAGGCAAAGATGGTAACATCCGCGTGGTTCAGTTGATTACAGCGGGGGGAGAAATGATAAGACCCATCCAACGGATTTACCCGCTAGAACTCAAGTATGACTGTGCCGAACAAAAGGAGTTAATCATTAAAAATTACAAAAAATCTAAGTGTAAGTTTGATTCGGAAAACTCAGGCGAAGTGCCTGAAGCCAGTGAATTCAAAGACTCTCGTGCGAAGGAGAATGAATCAATTTATGTGACAAAAGCCGGACGAAAGGTTGTGAAACCCGAGCGATTGAACTACGAATAATCTATGTTTAATATATCTTTAAGGATGTTATGTAAGAAGAAAGTTTTTGATTGATTTTGTTGAGCGTTTATGCCTATAGAGCGATTACCTCTGTTACATGATTCTCTTAGTTTATTACGTGTAGATTTTATATTTGCCGTACCAAAGTTTACAAGCGAATTGAGATGATGAGTGTTCGAACATCTCAATGGTGGGAGAATGTAACATTGACAGAATGTTCTGGTGTTGATTGATTTATGAATGTATGGAAAAATCAAGGCGATTGGGGATGGCCATAAGTTTTCGTGAGAACCTTCTTCATCCCTTTTATCATGTCTACCGAAAGCTACTTTATAGTTTATAACGGGCTATTGTATAGGTGCGTCGGCGTTAACAATGTCTGGAAGACGTCTGGGCAACACATGCGACCGGGAAGCCCCGGTACCCGAAAAAGGGACTCTAGATGGGCGCGAAATAGGCGTCCCCGAGCTTATGAGTAGGGGTGAGCGAGGTAGTCTCGGCAGTCTCCTGGCCAACCTGGTACTGAGAGAAACGGTTCGCGCGCTGTGTGTATATACTTCACTAAATATACTTATAGTTTTAACGCATTTTCATTATTTTCCCAAGTCCTTACCTATCCAATTAATTTCTCCTTTTTAACACGAGGTAAGCATTTTTTTTTATTTAAGATAATAATACGCCCGATGCTCATTTTATTCAACTACAGTTTGAAACTCCTCAAGCGTCGGTGATATACTAATACATTTCATGTTAATCCACTGACGAATGTTGATGCCTTGTCGTCAATGACGATTTACTCAACTGCTTACTATTTCCTATGTAACGCCTATTGTTATTCACTTTGGGTAAATTAGGTATTTATCAAATTCATTTTACCCGACTAGGATTTAATAAATGTTCAAATGTCCTTATGTCCCATGTTTAATCGACAGAGTCGAGTAAAATTACCTCAACTATTTTTCTCCGTGTATCGTAAATTATCCTATGATGCTTTTAAAGTTCAGTATTTCGCTGGGAAAAATTTTCACTATGACACGTTTTTCCCTAAATCAACACAAAGTTTAACAAAAATTGTAAACTTGGGTTTCTCCGTGTATGACGATTGAGCATGATTTATTATATTTTTTCCTACATAAGAGAAATGTGTACAAAAAAGTGCCCATCTTTGATCGTGGAGGTTTTATCGAGAAATAAAAATAGAGATTTTCGAGAATTCAACGAAAAGCTTATGGTGTGCCTGCTGTACACGGAGAAAATTTCATACTAAATATTACAATGTTCGCACCATTACACTGGACCACACAGAAATTATCAGGAAAATTAAATTGGACATGTGTAAAATCACCATGTACGATGTTCGCTTTTCTAACGATCCATTGTAATTTTTCCTTTCTTATAGAACACAGTGAAGTATGTCAAGTTTTTTGATAGGAACCATAGTAAAATTTATAAGTCACTTTCAAAAACAAATATTTGATAGTAAAGAATATCTTATATTGAGAGACTCCATAGTAAATTTAAGAATGTACGCGTCGTACTTAGCCACTGCACAAAAATGTTCATTGCAGCTATGTACAAAATACTCTTCACCAAACTGAATTTTAGAGTACGACCATAGTAAAATTTAAAATGCGCGCGGCGTCATCGCGTATGCTCGATGCTTTGCTTGCATTTATCTCGTGTCTCTTGTTTCAATTGTGTTGAATTCTGAAATGTACCAGCAGATCACGTGGTGGGGCATGTTTATTTTTACGTGCGATTTTCGAGTGTTTTTGAAAGAAAAAGTAAGTTTACATTTTTCAAAATAAAATATAAAATTTCGGATCCTCAATTTATCATGCATAAATTTATCGCCAAATTTATTTCTAAACACGAGGTCATTAAATATTGAGGTTAGAAAATTTTTCCATCAAATAATTAATGTTTTACCTGTTTTAAAAAGTATGATTCTACTAATTTGATAGATTTTTTAATTGTTCTCTAAAAAATTGCAATTTTATCTATCACTTATTGACATATTTGTAGAATTATCGTGAGAGATTCATTGGTTAATCGTAACACTGTTTTTATCAATGAATTTATTAAAATTTTTATTGTATATTAGATAATAAGTATAAATGCATGGAAACATTATTAAATTTCAAATTTGATCTATCAAGTAGAAAATTAATTTTTTATTTCAGATCTTTTTTGAAATTCTGAAAAAAATTTAACAAAATCGCATCGATTGTATTAAAACTGTTTATAATGAAATACGGAGTATTAAGAGTAACATTTCATAAGGTGTATAGTGGAGTCAGCAATGTCTGCTTTGAAAATTTACGATAGACCACAGTAAAATATGACAATAAAGGAAAGTTGAATTTCATTATAAACCGTAGAAACTTTTTGTGGGGACAAGGCTATATTTTACTATGTTTTATAGCATTTATTTTAACGTTTCATATCATTCTCATCATCCCGTAAATTACTATGTATCCTACTGAAATTTGGTGTAACGTCAGTAGGGTCCACTGTTCAAATGGAACATAGTAAAAAATCATATTTTCTGACGGTAGGAATAAATATAAAAATCTCTCCGTGTACCCAAGTGCGAAATCATAAACGGCCCAACTTTGGCCCAGTAGTGGCAAATATGTTGCCGAGACTTGACCGACAGTGCTGCGCCATTACCGAAATGATATCTAAGGGCTGCACTTGGCCGCCTTCACTTGCCCGTCACTGACTGCCAGTATTGGCTCGAAATCGGCATATGTTAATGGCCCATTACCGAAATGATATCTAAGGACTGCACTTGTGTACTCGAATTTGAAGACTAGATTTAGTTAACTGTTCTTTACCGAACTTTGATACGAAAATTGTTAACTCTGGCTCTTCTACGTAAAACATGGTTTGTTGAAGTAATGATGACTTTTGGCCCAGTATAATAAATTAATAACATGGGTTGCCAAAGTAATGCCGACTTTCAACCCAGTAAATTGCCATTACTGGGCCAGACTCTGAGTTTTCGACTTCCAGCATAGTTTGCCGGAGTAATGCCGACTTTCGGACCTGTGATGGGCCGTTAGTGGGCCAGACACTGGCTTTTTGACTTACAACACGGTTTGCCGGAGTAATGCCGACTTTGCACCCAGTAAAGTGCCATTGCTATGCTAGACACTGGCTTTTTGACTTACAACACGGTGTGCCGGAATAATGCCGACTTACAGTCCAGTCAAGTGCCATTACTGGGCCAGACTCTGAGTTTTTGACTTCCAGCATGGTTTGCCGGAGTAATGACGACTTTCGGACCTATGATGGGCCGTTAGTGGGCCGAACTCTGTATTTTAGACATACAACACGGTTTGCCGGAGTAATGCCGACTTTGTAACCAGTAAAGTGCCATTGCTGGGCCGGACACTGGCTTTTTGACATACAACACAGTTTGCCGGAGTAATGCCGACTTTCAGCTCAGTAAAGTGCCATTGCTGGGCCAAGCTTCGGTGCAAGCATGGAAAATTTTGAAATCTTACATAGTTTACCTTATAATTTCTGATTTATGACGAACCTAAGATAACTATAAAATATTCATTATGGTTTCCAAATTATTATAAAAAAATGTGAAGACTTGCAGTAGACGGCCTTGATCTAACATACTTTGTTTTTCACTGCCAAACCTCCATATCTTTTATAAATATCATTAAATATTTTTGGGTTTAACATAGATACAGTCTTTCTTGATACACGCATAGCTGTGACAATAGTAGTATTTAGCTAATTTTGTTGTATTTTATACTCTTTGCTAGTTTCATATCGTGTACAAACTCCCGAATTGTGGCATTGCCATCTGGGAGAGACTCACTATTCAAGTGAATTTTTGAAAATGATTGATTCCTTGTTTTTACAATATGCGCTCAATTTTGGTTACACTGTTAGAAATGTTTGTAACTTTACCACACTTTCACTATACTTTTGTATTTCTTCCAAAATAGCCCTTCAATAATAATATTGCACTACAGCGCCTTGAAAGCCTTTGGAGTATCAATTGTTTGGCCCAGCGAATATACGAAGAAGAAGTGTTTCTGTCGTGTCCACCGTATCGATACAAGTTCTTATCAAATAATTGCAGAATTTTGAAACATTATTAAATTAATATACGCGAATATCAATTTTACAATACCTCAATATAAATGCTACGATACTATGGAACAGCATATTTTAATACACGTATATGCATATTTCTTCCACCCGTGTAGAAATTTCGATAGGGGTCTACTGGGGCCCTGACGAGTTTGCCCTATTTCTAGTCGGGATCTAGCGTGGAAAAATAGTCAGGGCCCCGTCGGTAACGTAACGCTTTTGTCGAGGTGGGCCCTACTAGACTTTCTAGTAGGGGTTTAGTGAGGTCAGCCCTTACACTACCCCACCTACAAAAAAGGACACCATTAGGGCCCTATTGGACCTCCGCATTGTATTTAGGGGCATATATCAGCAGAATCACGTGACCAATTTTGTTCAGGTGTCTCACTGAAAAAATAATAAATAAAAAGAATTTTCCGCACTGAGAGAAAACAGGGGAAATTCTAGTTAAGACTCTAATATTTACCGTTTTTAACGGCAACGTAGGGATATTCGCTTGGAAGATTAAGTTTACTGTTTTCACAGTAAAAAATCTGTTTCCAAGTTAGGGAATTTTTTCTGGGTAAATTAACAGTACTTTTTCCTTACACGAACACCGAAAAAAAATCTCAGTAGGTTTGACTACTTTTTAACTTACTTTCCGTAGTTTGTAAAGGCCCCAGTGTTATTTTTGAAGTTGAATGAACTGCAGGAACATAGGTAATTCAAAAAAGAGCAGTACTTGAATCGATGAATATTTTTAGTACATTTCAAAACTTTATTTACTTTCAAGTAGACACTAACTTACTATTTTCATATACACACTTACCTACAAACACATTACATAATAAAAAGATTCATATACATTTTAGAAGTATTAATTGTTATTATTGTATATTAGGGTTACTTTATATAGGTTATGATTCCTTTAATTTTTGTTTTCAAGAGTAAAACCAACGTATGTATTCCAAAAATATGATAAAACTTTTGAATCAAGAAAATTATCTAATAACGAAATTATGCACTGTAGTTCGCAATAAGTAATTCCAATTAAATAATTAAGTACTATTAAAAAAAAATAGTACACTTATTTACTCACTATCAGTTTGTTTTTCTAACTACTCTTATGTCAACTACTTCTACTGCTTATGTTTACTATGAAAGCTTCAATTGATTTTACTATTCACTCCATGTTAATTGAAATACATGTTTAGTTATTGTTACTACCTCGACACAATCAGATACACACACATACACACACGTGCTCGCATATAATTATTATGATTACATGCGAATTCTAGTCAAAATTATCAAAAAGTTTTGTTAAAAGTGCTTGATTCCTCTTAAGTATTGATCTTATCCAAGACCGTGTTCAGAAAATCTCCATTTTTCTCCGATAAGACCAAATTTTAATGGGAATAAAGAATAAAGGTTATGTTGTATCTAATGGACCTAACCTTAACTACAAATATTACAAGTGGGGATTCTCTAGTCGGGGCCCCGCCAGATACAAATAAATTCTCCATACTTAAGCGAAACAAGGAATTCCTCACTGGCACCTGACAGGGCCCCTATCAGTATTTTCTGGCATAGAAATACTAATCGGGTGCTAACAGCGCCCCTACCAGTTTTTTCTATATTAGGAAATTCTAGTCCGGGCCCCATTAGAACCCTACTTAAAATAAGGAAAGATAGAGAAATTTCTACACGGGCAATACATTTATTGTAAAGTCGCTATGCGAATTGCTAACAGTGATATCAGCACTTTTTTAAAAAAAAATATGCGTCTGAGAGAAAATTGTTTGGAAAGACATTCATTGTGCTCGCCTAGCACATTGCAGTACTTTAATTTTGTCAAAATCCACATTTTTGAAAATTATATGTTTGAAAAATTTCCAAAGTTCATAAAAATGGACTCATTTTGAAAAATACGAGGCCTGTCCGAAAAGTATCGGGCCTACCTTTATATCGCCGCGCCATAGTGTTCGAGCGACCTCTGCGGGGCATGAACGTCAACAGTAAAGCCTCACGAACCTATCGGTTTCTTGCTGACATCTGCCGGACGTATAGTTCATGCGCAGCGTGTCTTTCTTTACAAAGCTATTTTTGAGTTTGGCGGATTTTGTGATTGTTAAAAATGACTGAAAAACAAGATCAACGAATTTGCATCAAATTTTTTTTTCAACTCGAAAAAACGAATTCGGAAACTATTCAGATGATGCAGAAGGCCTTTAGGAGTGAGTGTATGAGCAAAACACGAATACAAGAGTGGTATAATTGTTTCAAAGGAGGCCGCACTTCTGTTGATATGGTAGTTCTCGTTCTGGCCGACCTTCGACGACAAAAACATTGGATAATATAGAGCGGGTGCGACTTGTGATTGAAGGTGATCGTCAATGAACTGTTCATGAACTAGAAAATGATCTCGGAACACCGAAAACTACCGTTTGGAAAATTTTGAACAAGATTTTAGGAATAACTCCCGTGTGTGCGGTGGCTGGCTTCTTCACCAGGATAATGCGCCAGCGCTTTCATCACATCTTGTGCAGCAGTTTCTGAGTAAACACAGTATCGCATTGCTTCGACAACCTCCGTACAGTCCCGACATAGCCCCCTGTGACTTTTGGCTGTTTCCAAAACTCAAAAAACCACTCAAAAGACAGCGATTCGATGACAAAAAGACGGTTGAAAATAATGCGACGAGCGTACTCAAGGCTATCCCTAAAAGTGAGTTCCAGGACTGTTTCGAGAAGTGGAAACATCGCTGCAGCCGTCTTATTCAATCAAGTGGGGGTTAATTTGAAGGATGCCACCCGCCCGATGATGAAGAATAACGCCAGCGCGGAGATATAAAGGTTAGCCCGATACTTTCCGGACAGACCTCGTATGCATCTGAGAGAAAATTGTTCCGGAAAGCATTCATTGTTTTCGCCTAGCACAACACAGTATAACTTTTATTTTTTTGAAATTCACATTTTTGAAAATTATATGTTCAAACTAATTTCAAGATTGACAAAAATGTATTTATTTTGAAAAATATATGCATCTGAGAGAGAATTGTTCGGGAAGACATTTATTGTGCTCGTTTAGCACAACTTGCCGTGTGGAAATGCTAGGCTTCTTCTTAGTTTTACACTTGGGCCAGGGTGGGGGTCGGTAGCCTGGCCCTAGGTTGTATTTCTCAATGCCAGGATCAAGAGGTAGCGAAAAAGTTCCTAAAATTTATGTCAGATGGCGTTTAATTATTCTGTTTGCATCATATCCATCATGCAGCGTTTATTTTTTTGTGAGTGTAACACTAAAAAATATGCCAAAAACAAAAAGCACACAAAAAGTCTAGAGACATCGAGCCATCAGCCCAGTATTCCATATTTGCGTATTAATGTTGAAAGTAAGTAAATCTATTATAAATAATACCTAGATATTACGCCAAGGTAACTCTAAATTCTAACCTCTAATAACCCCAACCTTGTAACTATATTTAATGTATATAGATGTAACAATGGAGGGGTGTCAATAAGGGCGTTTTTGGCTCCAAGACTGTGGCGGCCATCGCATTTGTGCATCTCGAGTGGATAGGAGTACTGCCGTGCAAATGAAAATGAGCGTATCTGCAGAAGAGCCAACTTTACACTGGAAGCGAAAAACAACTATGACACACCATACTCATATTTTAACCAGTTTTTTGAAACTTAAAGTGTCTGCTTACATAAAAAAACACTGCCTTTTTTCAACTACTTTTTTTCAACTACTTCCCGTGTAGAAATTGAAATCAGGGTACTAGCAGGTCCTGATAAGGTTGCCTTATTTTATTTATGGCCCGGATAAGGAAATCCTATCAGGCCCTGATGGTGTTTCGTCACGCTCAGCATGAAAAGGACCGTATATGACCAACCTTAGACAAAAGAAAGAAAGGGGGGTGGCGTTTTGTTGCTGTAAAGAGGGGAAAGGTTTCAGTAGAAAGACGGACACAAATATTATATAATAATACTTTGTTTATGTTAAGATATTTAAGTACACAATGATACATTATTTGTAATCGCACGCTTAAATTAAAAATTTCATATTGGCTTTTGGACTTTCGATGTTTGGCACACGATGATGATATTGATCCAGAATATAAATGCAAGGCAGTGTTATTCTGGAAACAAGGAGTAAAAAATTGTCGTAAATGGAGTACTGTGCAACACAATTTCAGACTTGTGTCATCAGAGCGTCACTTAAAACGATGGGCTATCCAAATTGAAACTGGTGGAAATAAAAGGGAAGCATTAATGCTAATTTCTGAATACGTACTTAATGAATTTAGAAGTGCAGTTAATACGGGACGTATCGTACACGACAGAGATCTTCGACGTTGGGCTCTAAAAGCATACAATGATGAAGGTAATAAGAATATACTTTTTAAAGCTTCACGTAGTTGAGTGTACAATTTTAAGAAGGCACATCACATCTTTTCACGAAAAATAACAAAATTTGTGACTCGAAAGACTTTAGAAGATGATGAGAAGTTGAAAATAATAGCCTAGAAATTTGTTCAAGGGGTAAAGCCGTTAGTAAAAGAATATGGGCCTGACAATGTGTATAATTCTGATGAAAGTGGATTTCAGTTAGAAATCCATTCTGGGTGAAGTTTAGCATGTGAAGGTAAAAAAAAGGTAGAATGTGTTGTGCAGTCTGTTTCGTCTACAACTCACAGTTATACGACACAACCAACAGTGACTGCTAACGGAAGGCTGTTGTCACCATTATTTATAGTTTTAAAATAAAAAGACGGACAGTTTGGATCAACAGTAGAAAAGACGATATTTAGGCCAACAAATGTATATGGGGCAAAATTCGTCAAATGTACCCGCCTAAAAACTTTTTGTCTTCGATTTCCTTGAAAGTCCGCGAAATTATTGTCCTAGTGAACCTCTTTTAATTCCCCTAAGAGAACGTCTCTAGTACGACGGGTTGTCAGTATACAGGGGCTAGAATTTTCAACAGGCCTCACAGTACCTTTGGGATAAAAAATAGGATGTATAGGGACCTTTTTCTCGCTCATAGGGACCTTTTTTACGCTCATAGGGTACATTTTTTCAATAAAAATTAGGTATGAAAGAAAGTTATTAAAAAGAATAAGCTCTTAATAAAAGGTAAATAAAGACATAATACCTTTTATTTTAGTAAGTAATAAATATATTCATATTTTCGTACACAACTGAACTTCACAAATTTTCGGACGTGAGTATTCTTGGTATTAAATAGAAATTACCTAGATATCACGACTATGTACGTAAATCTAATTAAATTAAATTTTAATTAACTCTCAAAAAAATTTCTTTTTTTTAGATGTTTTATACTTTAGTTAAAGAAAGGTACTTATAGGCAATTTCACTAGCTATACAATTAGTATCCTTACGATTACTTTCGACGAAATCCGCTCACACCTATATAACTCTAATGTAATTTAAAGTTATTAAGTATAAATGTTAATTTTTTTAAATTTCAGTCTTTTCATTAATAAGTATACTTCTAATAACACAATATGAGTTTTCTTGACTTAATTTTAAGTTTAAATAAATTACTAAAACAATACTACTGTAATAGTTACATCTACGGACTTCTTTTTAAATTCTTAGCTCTTTTAAATTCCGAATGATATTTATATTATTATTGCGATGGTTTTACCTATTATTATGAAGATCAGGTTTGTTGATGTATATCATTACATCGTAAAACAGATTATAATTATTTACCACAGCCTAAAACAATTTTCAGCATTTATGGTCTTACAAAAACAGAGAATCAAAATTTAAAAAAACGAAGAAGCTGTAATTTAAGACTGAGAATCAGTCCAGCGTTTTTTGTTTACCACAGATTTTATAATTTTAGATTTTCTTGACGCTATGTCTAGCCTTAATTCATCTACTTTCTTTCTTTTTCCTTTTTCTTTTTCTCGCAATTTTCCCAAGCTCTTAACGATTTCTGAAATCGCTGGACCTGTAGCACCTTTCTTTGTAGCATCTTTTAATACGTTTTGAATAGACTCGACATCACTTCTGCGTCTTTATAAGATTTTTCAGCGGACTCTAAATCTTTTTCTAACTTTCGAACAGTTTTATTTCTTTTATAGATGCTTTCTAATAGGAGTTTTTCATCAGCCTTTCTTTTTATTTCAGCAGCTGCTTGAGCAGCTTTTTCTTGCGCAATTCTTTTCTGCTCTTCTAAATAAGCTTGATATGATCTGTAAGCGCCCTGTGCCAGATTATGCAATTCAGGTACTATGGGTACTCTGTACACTATTTGTTCATATTTTTTTAAAGTATCGGTAATTGCTAAATTAGCATTCAAAGTTCTTTCTGTCATACTGGACTTATCTTCAGTTAAAAGTTGCGAGGATTTTGAAAATCCCCTCTCTACGTCAGCATTACCGTGTGACAGAGCGAGAGCATTTTGTACGACCCTTTTTAACAGATGGCACCTTGGATTTGCCTGATCCTGAAGTGTGAATATATCATTCCAATAAGAGTCGATTATCTCATCTTTATGCAGAGAAAATCTAATTGTTTCATCAAATTGTAGGAGTCGCCATTCACAAGATAAAATATCAACATCTAAATCATAGAGTGGCAATAATTTTGCAATCTTTGAGATGTAAGTTTCGCTTTCGGGGTTTCTGATATTTTTAAGCGAGAGACATTGAAAATATATAGAGTTTCGAAGGAAGGAATCTTTTTAGTTACATGTTTAATAGCGGTCACGTAAAATTGTTTAATTTCGGTCATAAGAGTCAATTTTTCTTTTTTAGGCAAAGTTTCAATTGTTTTCTTGGCTATTTGTCCAACATTTATTTCAAGCAAATCTGAAAAGTTTGTGTTATTTTCTAATAAGAAATTGATATCTGGCGGACTCTCAAATAATTTTGATTCTAGAACCGGCTGTTTTACAACATTCGATAAAAGAATGGTAAGAAGAACGTTTAATTGCACATACAATACGTGTATAAGCGGTTCTTCCTTTTGCATGATCAAAGTGAATTCAGTAGTAAAGATTTTCGCAGCATACACTACGAACTGAAGTGTACTTTTCAAACGTACATCTTTTAGATAGTTCCTTATTTCGAGATAGTTTTTCTTTTCCAATGTGGTAGGTTCGTTATTCGGAACATACTTCGAAAAGTATTCCTCCAGAGCAGGAATTTGCTGTATCATTCTTTCTGAAGCTGGTCCTACAGTGAGCCACCTAGTGCTAGCATGTTTTACAAACTTGTGAGGAGGTAATCCTAACTTCTCCTGAATCGGCTCAAAAATTTGACATCGCGCGTCCCTATTGTGAAAATAGTAGTATACTGTTACAATAAAATCAGAGGGGTCTAATGACAACTTATCACAACCTCTTAGATATGCATTATGAACGATGTGTATGTCACAAGTACCTAAATCAATTAAAGGTTTAAATTTCAATGTTTTCAGTTCCTCTTGGAATAAACTTAAAACGGTCTTGTTAACGTTGGGCCCGTCACACCCCAAAGTCAATACCTTTTTAAATGACAAACCGTTTGAATCTAATGCCTTCTTCAGAGAATCAAATAAAATTCGTCCCGTTGCTTTCCCTAAAAAATAAGTGACCAAATGCTTGCATACTATCATATTTTCAGTACCAGACGAAAATCTAATCCTGATTTGTAGTTCTTTTTTACTTTTTACGTTACTGGTGTCATCAAAAAGCAAGGAAAAAAGTACGTCACTATGTTGAACATCATCAAGCATTTGCTTATGAAAATAAGGCCCTAAAGCTTCTGTAATCAGGTATTGTGCTTTGCTAGGCTATAAAGAAAATTGCTCTGGGAAACCGTTTGGAAACATTACTTGGAAAAGTTCTTTTTTTCCGGAACACGATGCGACAGAGCTGCAACTCGCAACTGTTTCTAAACACCAAAGAAGCTCAGCTTTCACAGCAGCTGCTTTTGGATTATAAATAGTAATATTACTTTTTATCTGATTACTTGATGTTGAAGGTACTGCATTTGTCGTTGACGACTGGAGAACTGTTAACTCACATGAAGACGTTTGTGGTGGTAAATCAGCAATTGATCCGGATGGTACAGAAGAGACTGATAAAGACGTGAGTGAAAGAACCATAACCTAAAAAGTGTTTACATATTGAATTTTGCTGTAGAGCGTACATAAAACATGAAAAATACGTAATTACATGTCGATTATTAAATAAATTCAGAAACTATGAAAGTACTGCGAATAAATAATGTGATAAACTTACCTAGACTTTCCAGTGCTTCATGTAAAACCTCGTGTAATTACGAGTCGCTGGACACTTGCACGTGTCGTTTAATTTAAAGTTTTAACCGTTTACACTTCTAATGTTCTAGCCGTGGTAGTTGCCGGTATGCGATCACACTCAACACCTAACATTAACATGTCGTTCGTCGCTAATGTTATTGGCTGAGGAGGTGCGTACATCAACCAATCATAGTTTCTTGAATAAAAGCGCTCAAAATTTAAATATTATTCAATGACAATTTCAAAATACTGAGGTCATTAAAGGAATGCAACGTTAGCATATCTCGATTTTATATAAATTAAAAACAATGTACACTTATGGCTGAAAAAAGGTACTTTAAGGACCTCAACTGAATATAGAGGACAATAGGGGATATAGGGACCGGTCTGTGAGGCATGTTTCAACCTTTTACCGCGCACGCTGATACTCAATTAACCATAACATCTACAAAAGTTTTCCAAATTAATTTTTTTATGGAGGCGTTAGAAACGTTTTTTCATCAGCTTTACGCTGAAAGCAATGGTTTTAGATGAAAAAAATTATCTGAACTTCATTTTTTAATTTTAAACATATTTTTGAGTTTTTCTTCAAGTGCGGCCGTTAATTTTCTTTCCAAAATTATGTTTAAAAAAAGGTTTGACTTTTTCCCTTTGAAATGAGCCATGTTCGAAAGTGGGGCGAAAGAAATTGGTTGAGATATATATATCTCCACCAATTTCTTTCGCCCTACTTTTGACCACAAATTGGTTCGAGATTTATTCAATAGCTAATATTTACATAATAGTAATACTTACATCATTGCTATTATTTACGCTGAAATAACTTATATCAAGTATTAAATTTAATCTTACCATACTACTCACAGTAATTAATATCATTTTTTATGGAAATGTTGCTTAATAACTATTTTTCATTCTTTTTTATTGTAGATCTCTTTAATACATGGCTGCGAGAAATCTTTTATCCCAGTACTAACAAAAAGATTATGCTCCTGTTGGATTCATGGACTGGACACTGTGAGAGAAGCGTACATGAACAGAAACCTGAAGGCAAAGATATTGTACTTAAGTCAATACCAAAAGGTACAACTTCAAAAATACAACCACTAGATGTTTATGGATTTCGAGTTTGGAAAAATTATGTCAGACGCTTGTCTGATGATGTATTGCTATGCGAAGAAGACATTAACCTCCATTTACGAAATAATATTATTAAACTTGAATCCTTGATTCATAATCAGTTATCTTCTCCTCTGTACACGAATCTTTTTCAGTATTCCTGGTATAAAAGTGGGTATGTAGAAAATAGGTTAGGAGACTTCGAAAGTCCCGTTGACTTCGCTTTTGGCGAGAATACACAAATAAAATGTGCATATTGTGAACAAATACCAGTAGTCAGATGCTCATGGTGCAAAAAACATCTTTGTTTGAAACATTGTTTCCACGAATATCACTACTGCGACAAATATGAGCCTTAATATATCGTTACATTGTTATCTAAAATCATTTAAGAATTAATTGTAATGTAGTAACTAATGTAGTATGTACATTTATACAATTCACATTGTACAATTGTCCTTGTAAGACAGCAATTTGCTGAATTCATTTATGTTACCATCTACTTCTAAATTAGCAAATAAATTGATAAAAATTTAGGCAGCATTATAAGATAATGTTAACTGAGCAGTGAATAATTTGAGAATAATAAACACAGCTTTACTTTCATAAATTCCTTAATTCTTCTGTGAAGTTTCTATGAGGGTAGTGTAAATTATTATATTTAATTAGCAATTTATGAATGCGAAGGGTGATTAGCCCTTTAATAAGAATGTAATAATTTCAGTACTCTCATATAATACTACTTTTAATTAACTAAACAGATTTGTGCTTCAAAATGCGGAAATTATAGTTCAATACGTGTTAATTTAAGGATTTATTCATTTAAGGGTTGTTTACCCCCAAATAAGGGTATATTCACATAATTTGTTTCCAAAATTTCTTTCTATTGTATTATTTAACAAGAGTAAAATTATTTCATCATTAAAAATAATCTATTTTCAAATTTAAGCAAGATTTTTTATCAGGGGTATATACGGCTAAGGGTAGTTTTAGCCATTATAAGGGCGAAAAATAATAGTTGCACTATCTGTCAAATATGTTTTGACGTACACATAATTACTGCCAAGTTTCATTCAAATCGATCGTCTATAAGTGCTTAAAATAATAAAAATATCATTTTTGAGTGAAACTTCAAGGGCTCATTTTACCCCTTAAAACTTATTTTGGGCGGATAAGAAAAAACACATGTCTCTTAGTTTTTGATGCTCTATCACATATTCAAAGGAGAAAAACATTCGAGGCGGACACCTAAAAAACATTCCTTGTCAGTGTCATCAGAAAAGGCAAATAAATATCCAATTTTTTATATATGTAGATAAATCTGTTAAATCATATATAAGAATATCAAAATTTGCATTTATCGAACTGTGGAGAAATCCTAACATTATGTGACACATTCTAACTAATAGTTTGTACGAATTAAAAAAAAAAAAATTGCTTAATTTCTTCATTAGTAAATTTATTATTATTTGCATAGTTTATGATTTTGTTACATAAATGGTTGAAATTTGTCGGTTTCTAACTAATTCACTGAAAACAAATTCAAATAAACTATCTCAGGCAAATTCGGTGATGTGTTTTCTTTATCAGGTAGTGATATTGCAAAAATCCTATTAAAAAAAACATAATTGTCAAAAAAAATTCCCTCCATAACCTTCAGAACAAACACCCGTTTCCATCAAACAATTATCTAAAGTAAAAGGCCGTAGCAGGATAAGCATGGTCTGGGTGCCCATGCTCGGATTTGATCCACATTGCGAGGGTAAGTGGCTCTCATTACAAGACAAATTCACCCCAAGTATTAACTTAAAAAAAAAATTTATGTGCCTCCGGCACGTAAACTCGTGTTTTCGCTACACCTCGACCATGGCTTTCACCTGGTGAGGTCGGCCCATCGACTCCAAGGCCAAATCGCTTTGGCCGTAAGACAATGCTCTGTGTTTGGTGGGACCAGTGTGGTGTGGTGTACTTCGAGTTATTAAAACCTGGTGAAACGGTGAATACGGATCGCTACCGACAACAAATTATCAATTTGAATCATGCGTTGATCGAAAAACGGCCGGAATGGGCCCGAAGACATGGCAAAGTTATCCTACAACATGACAACGCACCGTCTCATACCGCTAAAGTGGTGAAGAACACATTAAAGGCATTGAATTGGGAAATATTATCGCACCCGCCGTACTCTCCAGACCTCGCCCCGTCCGACTATCACCTTTTCGCATCGATGGGACACTCACTCGCAGAGCAGCGCTTCGCCAATTTTGAAGAAGTCGAAAAATGGCTCGTCGAATGGTTTGCCTTGAAAGAGAAAAAGTTTTTTTGGAATGGTATCCATGATCTGCCTGAAAGATGGGCAAAACGTGTAGAATCCAATGGTCAATACTTTGAATAAAAAATTTTTGAGATTCCCTTCAGAATTAAGTGTTTTCTTTATTGAAAAAAAAACCGGCTAACTTCAACTAACACCCCTGGTAAATGTGAAAACAGTATAACGAATGTAAAGTATAAGATTAATCTTAAAAAATGATTGTACATGCAGATGATGATGCAATGTTGAATCCAAATCTCCGAAATGAAAATGGAGATTCCATTGTCGATGAGACTGAGACTACTACAGACTGTTCTGTTAGTAATTCTACAGGAGATAATACGAGGGCTGTTCAATAAGTCCGTGACTTCTCGAAAGATGGTGCTGTTATCGTAAATATGTTACTACTATACTCTAAGAGAATACCATCTAAAATCAGTGCATATATAAAGTTTCAAGTCAATACGTTGATTACAAAATTTTTTACAGCCAGTTGAATTTAGTTTTTCATAGTTAAACCAAAACCATGGAAACAAGCGAGTTTCGCCAGGCACACGGAGAAAAATAGATAGTAAACCGCAATATCTTGATATTAGCAGATAATGTATTTGCGATTTAACTATGGGACAGCCATCTAGATATTGAAACAAAGTATCTGTAAATATTAACAAAAAATATGTTATTTCGCAATATCTAAGATATTCAATTAAAGAACCCAATATGTTAATTTGAAATATCTCAGATGTTAAACTAAAATACATTAGATATCAGGTCATACTATTTGAGATATTAAACTGTAATATCTTAGATAATTAAAGTCAATATTTATGTCATTGTTGCGTCGCTTAGCCGCTTTTCCAAAAACTTCCAATTAGAAATGACTTGACTATCGTCGCAAGCAAGTCTCTATTTGTTCATCCATCATACTTCGAAACTGTATACATTTAAAATTGTTCTTATTCACTCGCGGCATATTGTGATAACCTTTACCTATTTAATTAAAATATATTGACTTATGAGAAAAACTGTCGTCTACTCATTGCATAATTTATCGTTTTTATCGTTTTTATCGTTTTCTGGGTGATAATTCTCCAATATTTTATCAACCCAGAGCCTCAGGTTAAAATAAATCTGAGGTCAAGACAGTCATTGAATGCAATTGTCTAATAATTATGTAAAAATACTGATTGAAAAATTGAAAGAAAAAATGAAATTAAGAAAATATAACATGATGTAAATAATGATTGATCAAGGAATTCAAAATTTTCTTATAATCTCCTTTTTTTCTCGAATTCCTCGATCTAAGAGTTTTCGCAAGTCCATATTTTGTTGATTATTATTCTCAAAGTCAAGGCAACCTGTTAATAAATGGAGATTATAAAAACGTTCAACATAATTGTAAAGATTTGGAAACTATTACGAATTCCAGTAAATAAACTCCGATTCGATGTTGAATTTAAAAACGGCTATACATAAAGAACGAGTTATTGAGAGGTTAGAAAATTCATTTCAAATATTGAAGGTATAAAAATTATATACTTATATAGATAGATACTTACTGATTTCAGTACTGGTAATATAAAAAATTTTCAAAAATCACACTTTAAAACTTCATATAGACACAACATTATTATTTCAGTGTCGAAACCAAAAACCATGCGACCGGCAAAACTATGGGCGAGCGCGATAGACAAATTACATGGAATTCAAAGACTCTGATCACGTGACTTTTCCTCAGGCACGTGCACGCTACTGTTTATAAAAATCTTAGATATTAAAGTTTAATATCTAATAATGTAAATTTTGAATATAAACTGTTATTGGTGATTAATATCTTGTATATTTAAAAGAATATATTAGATATTATGTAGTATAATCTAGATGATATAAGGTAATATCCAACATTCTAGTATCTCATATCATATTTTTCTCAGTGCACAGTCTACATTTTCGACTGATTTTTACATTCTCATCATAGATGAGAAGGTATTGGTTTTATGTGAAAAATGACTCGAAAATTTCATCAAATCTTTACGTTTTGAGACCCCCTGAGTCCGAAAAAAGGGTTTTTACGAAAATGTCTGTCTGTCTGTCTGTAGGTCGTGTGCGGCAAAGCTCTCGATAGAATTATCAGATTGAATTGAGCTTTGGCACACTTTATCGGAGCCGAAAAAGTAAGGACAAGTTCGTTAACCAGCCATATCCAATCAAAATTGAGGGATTGAGCACTACTTTTGTGTTTTTGAAAAAAACTTTTTGAAAAAATCAAAAATTTCAATACTGGTTTTTGATAGTGCTCATAAATCTCTACAAATTATCCTAATAAAATTTTTTGATTAAATCAAAATTAAAAATGTTACAGCATATTAAAACTTGAAAAAAGTCAATATCAAAATTCCATTTTCCAGTTAAATTATACGAGATACGAAAAAACGTTGTGATACAATATTATTTTCTACATAAAGACCTACAAATTTTAATTGTAACATTTTTTCATAAGATGCATATTTTTCTTTGTAATTTAAAAAAAAAAATATTGAAAATCCAAAATTCAATTTTTTAACAATAATATGTGAAATACGAAAAAAACGTAAGAATACAAAGTTGTTCGTTTCAAAAAAATCTACAAGTTTTGTCTTACACAGTTTATGAAAAAACATATATTTTTCGTTTCAATTCCAAAAAATACGATTAAAATTCAATAATTCCATTTTTTAGATAAAATATATGAGATACATAAAAAAAGTTTAGATGAAAAATTATTTGCCTAAATGAGGTCTAAAAATTCTTATTAAGAAATTTCTCGGCAGGATGTATATTTTATGTTTTGATTTTTAATATTAAAAAAATTCGATTTTTTTCACCAAAATATGTAATTTATTAAAAAGTGACTGAAATGTATACAGAAAATCGAGCGCGAAGCGCGAGCGTCATGATGAGAATGTGTTCCTAAAGGCTGATAGAGCCTTAAGTAAATTGAATCTCCTGTTTCATTTAAATTCAAAAAGAAATAGAGTGACTTTGAGAAAATGTGTAATTCACATCATCTGTAATATTATTATAAAATTGGTTTGAGCTTCAGTATCAAATTATAAGAAATAAACTTAAATGTATCCGAAGAGCACAAGACCGAGCGCGAAGCGCGAGGTCCAGAAAGAACGGAGCGCGAAGCGCGACGATCGAATCGCGCGCCCTAGGCGCACTCAAACTCGCGAGCGAAGCGAGCTGCGCGCGATGAGAATGTGCCCACGAAGCGGGCAGATTTTTTTATTCTGGCCTATAATAATGAATCTACTTTTCATCTACAGTTACATAACGTCGCAAAAACTCCTTTGAATTACGTTGGAACAGGCCCAAACATTGCTCAGACGCAACCACACGAGCCCGCTTTTATGATCGGCTGTAAGCAAACGCGGCACCCATCTTGCAGACAGCTTCCTCATGCCCAAGCATTCATGTAAAATGTACCATACGAGTCCCACTGAAATGTTTACAGTTTCTCTAATCTCACACACTTTCAATCAACGATCGTTGAGTATTATGTTGTGGATTTTATCGATCATTTCTTGAGAAGTCACCTCTTTTGGACGGCCAGGACGCTCAGCATCACTTGTGCTAATACGGCCGCAACGAAATTCAGTGAACTACTCATGAACCATACCATGCAATGGAACAGACCCCTTATAATATCTTGCGAGCTTTTCTTCAGATTCTTTGATTGATTTTCCTCGTAGAAAATAATGTTTAATGAGCACGCGAAACTCGCTTTTTTCCATGGTTTTGTTTTAGCAATGAAAAACTAAATTCAACTGGCTGTAAAAAATTTTCTAATCAACGTACTAACTTGAAACTTTGTATACGCACTGATATTAGATGGTATTCTCTTAGAGTAATCACATATTTACGATAACAGCACTATCTCTCGAGAAGTCTCGGACTTATTGAACAGTCCTCGTAGATTGGAGGAGAATGAGGATTCAGGTAACAATATAAATATTTTTACTGACAACATATCATTTAAAAAGTAAATATTCGTAAGGGGGTGTTAAAAAAATTGAAATTCTGAAGATGAAAGTTTTTACGAAAATCTCTAGATTTTCAATAAAAATTGTACAATGTTACAACCTAAAACATTGGTGGAAACTTAGAGTTGAATTTCTGATTGTTTTGAAGAATGACATGACTCGATTCGAAGCTATAAAAATCAGTCGACTGGATCGAGTTCCTATCTTTTTTACTAATTGAAATTAAATATAATTTCATTTCAATTTATTGATTATAAATTTAATTTTGTTTTTTTAGTTTCTGAAGAATCAAACGAATCAAGCGATTCTGACGATGGATTTGATGATGTGTGATACAAGTTCTTGACGAAGAGTCAGATGAAGTTAAGGAACTCCGAATCTGGGCAGTCACACAGGGTCAAGAACACGCAGATCTACACGGTTAAAAATTTTTGTGATTTTACAATACATTACAGTACAAATCGTAATGTAAAATTACAATGAGAGTATTGTAGAGTGAAATTACAATAATTTTAATGTTATTCTAAGTAAAATTCGAAATTAAAATACGCTTATTGTGAAGTTGAAAGTTGTGTCACGCTACTGCGGAGTGTCGGTACCGTCGGTCATTTTCGGTTGTCAGTGTGTTTCGCTAATGGTTTCTCGCTAAGAAGCAACCGTTAAAAATCTTTAACTGGGATTTGGGAGTGACGTACAAGGTAAGTTTAATTTATTTAACTGGATAGGCAGTTCCTATCAAGAAATTTTCCTAAATTTCTGTCTCATTCTGCTTGAAAACGAAAGGCAATCGATGCATGCGATAACCTCACATTGAATTAGTGGTTAACTCTCTGTCGGCTAAAGCACAATTATTTTAAATATTTGCTGATTCTTATTTAAGAAATTTCAATTTTAATCCTCGTTCAATTAGACTGAAATGTTATTCCTTTTCAAATTCCGAACTTGTAAATCATAATTCTTTTTAAATTTTTTACTAATTTAAAGTACATTGAAAAATTTGTATATTTAATTTTAAAGTCGAACAAGTGAAACTAATAAGTTTGAAAACTTATATCTTTATTGCTTTAGTAAATTGAAATTTAAATAGAAAGATTAAATATGTGTAAAACTTGGAAACATATTTACGATTGGAAAAAAATTTTACAATTAGGAGAGGACTAAAAATGATTCTAATATTGAACACACTTTGAGTCCGATTCATAAATATTGATTGTGATGTTAAGACACCATCCCTAAAAAAGCATTTATAACATCAACAATTTCATAGGCATATTTCTCGAAATTTTCATTGAGGTTATAAGCAATGCAATAGATTTTTTAAACAGGGCGCATTTTTCGGGTTCATTTAACACGAAACCATGGTGTTTTGTTAAATGTTCGGCGAAAGACAGAGGCGAATACTATACTGTAGATAAAAGAGGAAAGTATGTACAATAAATGTAATGGAAGTTTATTACCAAAACGCAATGCAATTTCACAATACATTTATATTAAAACTACAATACATATGCTGTAATGTAAATTTTTTGGATGGTGTGAAATTACAATACATTTGCAGTTATTTTATAACACTGTTCTTTAAAGATACATTTTCATGTATTGTAAAATTATATTGCGTTTTGGTAATAAACTTCCATTACATTCATTGTAAGATTACAATAGAAATTTTTAACAGTGTAATAATCGTAAGTTTTTATGCATATAAGACACGAGATTCTGTTTGAAAATTATTTTCGCCTTTATTCTACAAAAATCTTAGACCTATATCTGTAAAAAGAAAGTTGAGAAAGAAGAGTTTGTACTAAAAAATAGTTTTTCAAAAACCATTTAGCAGAAGACTTTCCAACTTGAGAATTACTAACATTGCAATCGAGATGACGCCGACATTTTTTTAAGTTCTTCTAACTCCTCGTTTCTCTGCATTTTTTAGTGGAATCGCGAAGTTATTATAGTTTATTCGAAGTATTTAATGTTCGTGCCTTGAAAACTGAGAATACGTTGGAAGTAAACAAAAATATTTGTCTATTCTATCGGCTTTTGGAGAAAGTAAGTAAACATTATACACTTTTTTATTTTTCGAATGTAACCACAATATCATTTCACACCAATCTACCCACGCTAGACATTAAAAAGTACTCGTTTTTAATATAAGTTTTCAATCTGAGTCAAGAAATTTATTTTGTCATGTATCCAAAATAATATTATTGTTTTAGGAAATAAAATTTAGAGTCAAATAAAATATTTATTATAAACTTTGCAAATTATAAATGAACAAATATTTTATGTAAGCTCAGGGTAATTAAAAAGGGGCGTCAAGGTTTACCGTAATTAGATGAACCTAGAAAAAATATTTTCAATGGGCCTAGATATTTCGTTTCCTCAGTTCATACAATACATTACAAATAAAATTAAATGCGCCAAAAATTTAAAAAAAAGATGAGTGTCCTGTGGAGAAATATTATTATTTTTATTATTTTTTTTTTAATCTAGCAGAATTGATGTTTTCATTTGATATCAATCTTATCTAATAATAGCAAAACAAGAAAAAGCCAGTGATTTTAATCGTACATTTTGTACACAAATATGTAGAAAATGGACCAAGTTGTTCACATAAACTTGCTACTTTTCTCAAGTATCATATGCCCTTAAGGAAAACTACTGCGTAACATCTTTGGAAATTTAAAAAAAATTTTAAACATCATATAGGTTCACCCTGGCGAAAGTTCCGGATTGAAATTCATTCCGAATCAATCCGCGCTATTCCGAGCCATTCCGGAATCTGATTCCGAACAAAACCGAGTTATTCCGAATGACTCCAAAGCAAATTTTCAATCCGAATCAACCCGAAGCCAATTCAAAATCAATCAGAATAAATACGAATGAATCCGGTCATTTTCGGATTCATTCAGATTAAGAGTTCGGATTGATTTTAAATCGGTCTCTGATTGATACGGATTAAAACTGGCTTCGGATTTATTCGGAATAACTCGGATTGGTTCAGAAACAGATTTCTGAATGGGTCGCATTGGTTTGGAATAAATTCCCAATCCGAGACTTTCTCCAGGGTACTTGAGTAGTGCCCGACTAGTTCCCGATCAGTTTCCGACAATGAACTTCATCCTAGGTTGATTCTGCCCGTTTTCGACTTGACCCGGTCCGGTCACGAGTCAACTCGGACAATTCCCACCCAGTTCCCGGCCATGCAATACAGCCCAAGTTTGCCCGGCAGGAATCCGGCCAGAAACCTTTTTGTAATGGGGCTAACTGGGGCAATTTTCACACGGGTACATTTCTTTAATTATTTAAATGTTCTTATTTAGTACAAGCGGTTCTGATAGAAGTCAAACTCTTGAGGGCAGAAGTTAGAGATGTGAGAGAAAATCAAGTATTGTAGTTCTAAAGAATATGATCGAAAATACCGTTGGCATGAACTATGCTGCAAATAAATCTTTCACTGAACAATACAGTTTGAATATTCCATTCAAAACGAATGAAGAATTTCAAAATTTTTCACGAATACTAAAATTGCACTTTTGTTATTTTTTAAAGATAAATGTATTATTTTTCAAAACATCTCAGAATAAATCTGAATGCAGTAATAAACAACATTCATTTTTTTTATTTCTTAACATGCTCAAATAATATCGAGTAAAACTACATGTATAGATTAGAGGTGTGCAAAAAGATTCGATTCGATTATCGATCCGATATTGGCCTCCGTCGAATGTCGAATATTCGACATCCGAAGAAGGGTGTTTCGGATGTCGAATATTCGACATTCGACGGACGGCCGATCGAATGTCGAAAATCTGACATCCGAAGAAGGGCGCTTCGGATGTCGAATATTCGACATTCGACTATGCGGCCGATCGAATCGAAAAAATCCGATCCGAAGAAGGGTGCTCCGAATGTCGAATATTCGACATTCGACTATGCGGCCGATCGAATCGAAAAGATTCGATCCGACAAATAAGGCGAATCGAATCGAATTTGCGACATTCGATCCGACAAAATGCACACGTCTAATCTAGAGTTCAATATGGCGGACTAACATTTTAAGAAATACTCATAAACCTTTAGATAATATTATATACTATTATATTATTATATCATAATAATATATAACTATTATATTATTATATCATAATAATATATAACTATTATATTATTATATCATAATAATATATAACTATTATATTATAATAATCTATGATAATAACCCAAAACCTAAAAAACTCGGCTAGTTCGAACTTTAAATTTCGTGTTTTGGACATCTTTTGTCAAATACA
This sequence comes from Diplolepis rosae, assembly GCA_030998225.1. Lineage (NCBI taxonomy): Eukaryota > Metazoa > Arthropoda > Insecta > Hymenoptera > Diplolepididae > Diplolepis > Diplolepis rosae. Next base: position 4,085,220 of record JAPYXD010000608.1, on the reverse strand, counting down.
TTTCTTTTCAAAGTGTGCATCTATTCAAGTATGTTCACACAGCATTGTTGTAATAAACTTACATAATTTTTATTGTAAAATTACTACAGAGATTTTTATCAGTGTACTTAAACGCGTTTGAAATCTTTTCATATCTTTTGGTAAAGATTGTTTGGGTAACAGGTTTCTAAACATGATCAGGTGTATTGTGAATTGTAGTTGTACTAGTAATCACCAATAAAGAGTGGATTTCTTAGTTCAAATATAAATTGAAATTATATATGTGAAGCGTTCTCGTACAAACAGACCACCTAGAAAGTGAAGCTGATAATATTCTAGCAGCTACTCTCGGCTAAATGCTATTCCCGGCATTATTATACACACCTAATATTATCTGCTTTACAATCTACGGATATAAATATGTAATGAACGTTTATGTGTCGAATATTCGACACCCGAAGTGCGTCCGTCGAATGTGGAATAATCGACATCCGGAGCATGTCCGATCGAATGACAGATTTTTAACTTTCGACCGGCGCAGTATGTAGTTTGCAATTTTTAATCAGACATTACACAATAAACATTGAATAGTTGTATTTTAATTTTATATCGTCATATTTAAAGAATAAACAAATATTAATTATTTCAATTTGACACATTAATGTTACATAATTTTAACTAATTTTTTAAAAATATATAATTATTCATTTAATTAAATGTAAAATAATTTGTGAATACATTTTTCAAGTTATTATTAATAGTTTATCATATCGGAATCGTGAGCCGAAAGAATTCGTTTTTTTCATATGTGATTTATTCATATCATTTAAAGGAATGTGCATTAAAATTTTTTGAAGAATCAGGCAACGTGATTTGTATTTGATAAAATAACTACAAAATCAAATTCTATACGCCTGAAAACTCGAGAAAAATAATTATACGCACAGGGACTATACACAGTTATATATATATATATTTAACAATTTTAATATCTTTAACCAACTCATCAAAATTTATCCTATACTATGAATCTCTACAACTGAAACAAGACATAACAATTTTAATTTTGGAAATTTGAATAAACCTTACACAATAAAACTCTGTACGATAAAAGAGTAAACCCTACTGAACATAATTTTATTACTAATTTTTTAAGTACAATGAAATTGTACACTAAATTATAGAAATTAAATTTTGTACATTTAAATAAAGTCTATTAGAATCTACGAAAAAATATTATGCACCCGATTAAATACTTTTTTATTAGTTTAATTTCAAGGCCATGACACACTTACCCGATTACTACCTTACTTTTTTAAACCAACTTCCAGCCACACGAAATAAGATATCGATTTGAAGTTTTGAGAACTTAAATGAAAGGCACTAAGAAATGTTTATGATTAAAAAATAATTTTTTTCCAAATTTTGTTATCTAAATTGTTATTAGAATTGTAAAAATTTAGAAGTAAAAAAGTCCCTTCGTGACTCTTATTCAAGAGCCTAAAATTTCAACTCGATATCTTATCTTGATTTCTGAAGATATTCGAAAAAAATGTTTTATCTATACACTGCTGCTCAGCATTATTTACAAATTCCTGCAACATCCAGAAGTTCAGACAGATTGTTCACGAGTAAACGAACAATCTCTGAAGAGAAAAGAGGTCTGCAGCCACCCTCTTATGTAAATGAATATATTTATTTGTATGAAAATCATGAGTTCTTAAAGCAATTATAATAAAGTTAAGAGTTTCTTTATAACATTACTCGTATTGATTTTATACCTATACACTTTCTCAAATAATCAGTCTCAAAGAAAGTAGAATTTAAAAACAGTATCATTAAAGAAAAATCCGACTTAAGTAGAAAGAAAACAATCTGAATTGTGCATAAGACTAAAAATAATAAATTCTTTCGACTATGGCGATATAAAATTAAAATACAATTATACAATGTATGTATATTGTGTGATGTCTGGTTAAAAGTTGCAAACTACATCTTGCGTTCATCGAATGTTCAATATCCGAATTGAGGCGCTTCGGATGTCGAATATTTGACATTCGACGGACGGCCGATCGAATCGAAAAAATCCGATCCGAAGAAGGGTGCTTCGGATGTCGAATATTCGACATTCGACTATACGGCCGATCGAATCGAAAAAATCCGATCCGAAGAAGGGTGCTTCGGATGTCGAATATTCGACATTCGATTATACGGCCGATCGAATGCCTTGCTTGCAAATTCAATGTTAAATGGATTGTCCGTGAAGCTGATATAAAAAATCGTTTCTTGAAAAATACACGCCTTCGTCCACTCGTGAAAATCACCATAAACGTCTCGAATTTCTTAACTAGGTATAGGACAATAGTCTTCTTCAAGGAGGAAAAGAACCTCTCAGGATTGCTTATATATAAAAAAAAAAAAAAAATTGTCAGTCAGCAAAGCCACATATTTCGAGTCGGTTTTTAAAACAGTTCAGATCATTCTGTGAGAGACTCCGGTAACAAAGTCTTCACGAAAAGTTTTCAAAAATGTAAACCTTGTTCGTATTTTGCCATTGATAACCAATTTGGCATCCTTCTTTAATAATAAATTTTTTTTTTAAATTCCGGTCGGTTCGTGTGCAAAAATTTTTATGTTTTTTCATTTATCCGGTTTTTTATTCACAGTGAACTCTAAATATTTTTTCAATTCGTGATGCTGCATACTGGACTACTTCATTTTGAATTGCAAGCTATGAGATAAGTTTTTGAATTCTATGATAATCCTTATTTTAATTATCTCCTATATTCTAATGTTTTACAGAAATTTTGAATTAATCTTTGAATTTATGGCTCTGAAGAGGGCCCCCGTATGTGGCCAAAACGTTTTCCTTGCTTTCTTTTTGAGTATTTTTATATCTAATAGTGATAATTTTAATCTAAGAAAATAAAAAGAATCTGACCCTATGCCAAAATAACGATAAATGATCAAAAAATTCTATGAATTTTGGGTCAATATAATAGTAGATATGTTATCAAACATGTCGCTTTAAAATTTAATGAGAAAGTTCGAAGCAATAAAGAATGCTGCAAATGATTTGTAAGTTATCCTTAACACTTTAACTTAATTTTTTAAAATTAAAATTAATTTTAACTTACTTCAGTTTTGACATAAAATACTTTGGGATATACTTATTTATTATTTTTTATGGACTTCAACAGAAAGCATCACTGGCTTTGTCTATGGACAAAGAGAATATGCGTACACGGAGAAAAAAAATTGTTGTATTAACCAACCAGATTGTTAAAATAGAACTGACAAAACTTTTTTGCTTTCCCAACAAATTTTCAGTTTTCCTAACAAACCTATTTGTTGAACCAACAAAAGAGTTTGTTATTGCTTTTTGCTTGACAAAACTTTTTGTAAGGAGAACTAGATATTTGTTGAGATGTCAAAAAAAAGTTTTTCAGTTCTATATTTTTCTCCGTGTAAGTTTGCCCTCAACATGATCACAAATAGTATATTGTGCAACTAGGGAAAAAAAAAATTTATTTCGCATGTGTGAAGTTTGATGCCCGAGCAAAGCGAGGGTAACGGTAACAACGACATGAGTAAAATAAATGTTTTTCCTGTGTCATGTTAAGACATTTAGCTATACAATTTACTGCCATGAAAAGAACACCCGGGAAGAAACTCTTGAAAGATTATGCAACGTGTACATATATCGTAGGTATACATGTATAATAAAAGACAATAATTATAAGTTATATATATATCTGCATAATATTGACTTATCGTTTAAAAAAATATCTTACCTTGCAGAACTTTTATCCTATAAGTTCAAAATATCTGAAGAATATGTGCTATACACTAATACTAACTAATTCCAAAGACTGAGGCGGAAAATACGGGTTTTATTTTTTTGAAATTGTATGTTCGGACAAATTCCCAAGTCCATAAAAATGGAGCTATATTGAAAATATATTGTCGTATTGTAAATTTACCGGTTAATTAAATTTTTGAATAGTAATTATGCACTTGACATAAAACTAAATATATCAAAACTTATACAGGTTTTTAACCTCTTAGAAGCAATCAGAGCCAATTTATCAAAAGTCAACTCCGAATACAAAAATACTAATACTAAGTATAAACTGATATAACTGACATAAACATTCGTTATATCTCAACCATCTTTCGCGACTTGATGAGAACATAGTGTCGTTGGGTTAGGTTGCCCGGGGTAACTCGAGTTACCCCGACTTTGTAAATTAATTTTGGTGTTGAATAAAATTACAAGTTTACCTGGAAATCTAGACTATTTATTCTGATTAAAACATCAGTTAAAAATTTACTGTAATAAAATATCTCATTATAAAATAAAATACACGTTCCAATATATTATATATATTTATATATATCACCGTAAAAAATATCGGTAAATTTTCCTGCTATGTATTAGGAAATTTTTCCTATATCCTTAGAAAGCATAGATTTTCCTACAGAAAGTAGAAATATTTAATAGATTTGAGAAAAATTGACCGAATTTTCGGACTTATTTCGGAACTATTAGGAAATATAACAAAAAGGTGAGAACATTTCACAAATCTTCTAATTTGTAGTAAATTTTTCCCATGAAAAGCGGAAATTATTCCACAAAAACGGAAATTTGTTTACTTTTTTTGGATCTTTTTCCACTTAACTTATGAAATATATCAATTTTTCCCAATAAACTGGATATTTCTCCAACCAAACAGTAAGAACTATTTCCAGTTCTATGTCGGAAATATTTCCGACCCGTTTGGATTATAAGCTGCCCGACTAGTTTCGGGAAAATTTCGGAAGGTATAATAGGATTTATTACCAAAAAGAAAGTGGAAAACTTTTCTACTATTTCATAGGCAAAATTTCCGAAAAAGGTAGTCGATTTTAACTCTTAAATTATGAATAACTTCCGAGCCCATATACACTGCTGAATCAGTAAAAATTCGCTGCTGGTTAGTGAATATCCCGAAATTTTCACAGATTTGTTAATGAATTTTTATTGGTTTTTGGCACAGTCTCTGTGTAGCTGTTTTAGTATTTAAATGGCCGTGCTGTATTTGAATGGGAAATATATTACCTATGAATACGAGTATCAAGATGTTGAAGTTTATTATCTATTTTTCTCAATGTGCAGAGATTTCACTGAAAAAACTAGAGGTTCTTTTCCAGAAAAAATTCATTTTTAGGCATTTTTATCTTTTTTACTCACTTTAACCCGACTCTCAAAGTTTGTCAAAAAGAAGTTTTTCGAAGTTGTCACCATATATATATATTTTTTTTTACTTGTGGTGAAAAAGTGGTACGTTGAGCCAAGAAGATTTATAGAGTATTAATGTGCCTTAGTTATTGTTCAGAAGCAAACTTATAACATGAAAATCATACATATAAAAAAGTTTTTATATCGTTCAAAACCATAATGAATTTTTATGACTATAGTTTCTTCATCAAACAATTTTTGTCATTAAATCCCTACACTTGCATCATAATTACTAGAAGTATGTAATCAACTAGTAATAACTTCAAAGTGGCAAATCATGTGAAACGGTTCTTTTCTAGATTATTAGTTCTTTTCCACTCTCTAAATCTGAATTAGTCAAATTTTCACTGATTGAATCAGTGATTTGCATTTTCACTGATACACCAGTGGAAAGGATATTTTCAACTGTTAAATCAGTTAATTTTGACTGATTCATCAGTGGAAAAAATATTTTTCACTGTTGAATCAGTTAATTTTCACTGAAGTAATCAGTGAAATTTGGCTGATTTACCGTAACCTCTTTTTAGGTATTTGAATCAGTCAAATTTCACTGATAATCAGTAGATTTTTAATGATTCATATTTAGAGAGTAATTAACACCCTGGGCTTTTACAGTATTTATATGTATTATCAATGCAGATTATATGCTAGTTTTTCCTTTTAAATATAATACTATCTATTTTAGTACTTCAAATTTTAAAACAACGTAATTTATTCCTATTTGCACAAAAGCTAAAAACTTTAACTTTATTAGAGTAATATACCCTTTGTAGATTTATTTTCAGTCAAGAAATGTTTGATTCTATAATAGTTTATTCAACTACACACTTTATTATGGCCCAAATTCAAAAAAATAAGTTCGCTAACCAGCGATATCACACAAAAAATTCGCAAATAAGAGCATTTTCGGATAGAATTTTAAAACAGTATTTTGAAACTTGAAAAAATTCACTAATTAAATTGTATTTTCCAGTCAAGTATTCGAGATACAAAAAACTTTAAAATGCGAAATTGTTTGCTTAAAAGAGGTCTATGAATTTTAATTTGTGATCCTTTTTTTTTATAAGATGCACAGTACAGTCGGAAAGTATTAGAACAAGATAAAAAAAGTTGTTTTTGTCAGTTTATCGTATCATTTATTAAAAAATTATTCACATATTTGCAGTAGTTTTGTACGTTCAACGTAGCTTTATGATTTGAAGACATTTTTAATGCATTTTACTAAAATTTCCATCACAATTTATAAGAAAACAGCCTATGGTCCAAAATCGTGAAAAATGTCCAAAACTGCCGCATTGGGTTTTTAGTTGTTTTTCACACAAAAATTGATTCGGCTGCGGTTTAAAAAGTTACATGTCAATCATTTAAACAAAAAAAGATGGTATTAGCGTGTCTGGTGCATCATTGAAGTGTCATAAAAAACTGTAAGCCCAGGCGGAAAAATCGGTGTACTGCCAATCCTTACAACCGGCGCGGTAACGTTCCGGATGTAACCCGTGAGTAATGCCAGTGCTGCCGATCAGCACCGTGCCAAGCGTTGGCACACCACTGGGGCGGCACTGGCTAAACACCGGCGTAGTACTGCTTTTCAGTGCTGGCAAACAACCAACATTTGTGTATTGCCAAGCATCGGTGCAGCACTGAATCAGCACCGGCGCAGTACCAACATTCAGTGTTGGCAAAAAACCAACTTTTGAGTAATGCCAAGCGTCGTTGCAGCACCGGTGTGGTACCGCTTTTCAGTATTGGCGATCAACAAATATCGCGTAATGTCAAGTATCGGCGCAGCACTGGATCAGCACCGGCGCAGTGCCACCGTTCAGTGTTAGCAAACAACCAACTTTTGAGTAATTCCAAGCCTCTCTATCGCCTTTCATTGCCGACAAACATGTTAGTAATGCTATGAGCAGTACTCTAAAAAAAAATCAATTACATTCTACACATTAGTTTGTGTGCCCGCATTGGTGTGATGGTAAGTAAAATTTCGCTGATCGAAAAACATTTTTATTGAAGGAAACCAAAGTTTATTGCTTGAATTAGTTAAACTTTCCATCGATTGGTTTTATGATTGTACCAAACTATGCTGCGGTTTCATTCGAATGTTTTTGTTGAATTCTCTGAATTACTTACATTTTATTGTTAAATCAATAAAAAGTTTCGATAAAACCAACAAAATAATTTTTTGATATAAAGAAACTACTATTTTTACTATTTTTTTTAATAGTACTTCATAAGTTGGGATAACTTATTGCGAACTTGAATGCATAAATTCGTTAAGAGATAATTTTTTTGATTCCAAAGTTTCAGCATTTTTTTTAAATTGAAAAAACTCAAAATTTTCAGATTCTGAACATACGTTGATTTTACTCTTGAAAACAAAAATTAAAGGAATCATAACCTGCATAAAGTATCACTAATATACAATAATAAAAGATAATAATTCTAAAATGTATATAAATCGTTTTATTATGCAATGTTCTTTAATTCAAAAATTTGATCGCTTTCTTTCAAAAATATTTTATTTTATAGAAAATCGATTTAATAATTAAAAATCTTAAAAATTTTAATCAGAATCATAAATCAGGATAAAATCTAAAAATTCCCGATTACAGGGGGCCTATACACTTCTTACATGGCCCTGCAGTAGTTGAAGGTTATAAGCGCTATTTTCTTTCTTGTATTCCAAGCGTGCGCAGCCGAGAGGCTTAGTCGTTAGGTTAGTAATGCGTTAATTGTAAGTAGAGAGGGTTCGAACCCGCAGCGTTAAGAATAATTTTTAATACTACCTATACGAGCGTTTGTGTAGTGTAGAGGGGAATGTGTGTTTGTAGGTAAGTTTGTATATATAAATAGTAAGTTAGAGTCTGCTTGAAAGTAAATAAAGTTTTGAAATGTACTAAGAATATTCATCGATTCAACTACTGCTCTTATTTGATTTACCTATGTTCCTGCAGTTCACTTAACTTCAAAAATGACACTGGGGCCTTTACGAACTACGGAAAGTAAGTTAAAAAGTAGTCAAACCTACTGAGATTTTTTTCTGTGCACGTGTAACGAAAATTTTTTGTCAATTTACTGAGAAAAAATTTTCTAGCTTGAAAACAGATTTTTTACTGTGAAAACAGTAAACTTAACTTTCCAAGCGAATATCTCTCCGTTGCCGTTTAAAATGGTAAATATTAGAGTCTTAACTCGAACTTTCCCTGTACTTTTTATCTTAATACAATACAGATTTTCTGTACATTTTCCAGTACCGCCCCAGTACTAAAAGACAACTCCCAGCCGAGTGACATTTTGTACTAGTGCCAGCACCGCGCCAGCACTGAAGGTCAGCGCCGATGGTCAGCACTATGCCGGTGTTACCTTTCGAAGTTTTGCCAGCACCGCGACAGACTTCATGAGGATCTACTGCCAGCACTATGCCAGCGCTGGAAGTCCGCTGGCAGTGCTGGCGCGGTGCTGCGCCGGTTGTAAATTTCCGCCTGGGAGTCTGTTAATTTGACAGTCGTTGCGTTTATGCATAATTGTGCCCGCTTTTTCGTTGAAACAGCCTCAGAATTGTATTTTTCCAGATTGAAAATGGTTAAGCGAAAGGAAATATCTGTCGACAAACGGGCCCAAATCATTATTTTGCAAAAAACAGACGAAAACTATCGATAAATAGCCAAAATATTGAAAATATCTTTGTGTTCAGTTCATACGGCCATAAGAAGATATCGGGAAAATGGACAAAATACTAACAGAAAACGATCTGGTCGAACAAGAAAGACAAATCAAAGAATGGACAACAAAATATATGCAATAAGTAAGGGCAATCGACGGAAATCTGCATCAGAAATTTGTGCTGAAATCAATGAAGACTTGGATTCACCAATATCGCTCACGACAGTCAAAGGCCGGCTTAAAGAGAAAGGTACGATTGGACGCATTGCTGTCAGAAAACCACTTCTGCGGCCAGTAAATAAACAAAAAAGACTGAAGTTCGCTCAAGAACATGTTGACTGGACGATTGATCAGTGGAAATCAGTTTTATGGACAGACGAATCAAAATTCGAACTTTTCGGTAGCCATCGGCGTCAATATGTTCGCAGAAAAGTCAATGAAAGATTCAAACCAGATTGTATTGTGCCAACTGTAAAACATGGCGGTGGCTCAGTAATGGTTTGGGGCTGCTTCAGCCACGCTGGCGTTGGTCAACTTAAAAAAATTAAAAGAATTATGAAAAAAGAGCAGTATCACAGTATACTCCAACGCCATGAAATACCATCTGGCATCAATTTAATTGATCGTAGATTCATTTTCCAACAAGATAACGATCCGAAACATACATCAAAACTTTGTACTTCTTATTTGGAATGAAAAAAAGTCGCAGGTGACCTTAATATAATGGAATGGCCGCCTCAATCCCCCGATTCAAATCCCATCGAGCTATTGTGGGAAGAATTGGACCGACGTGTGAGAGATCTAAAGCCAACAAGCCTTCCTAGTCTCTGGGATTGTTTGAACGAAGCGTGGAATAATAATTCCACCTCAAAAACTCATCGAAAGAATGCCAACATTGTGCGCTGCAGTCATTAAAGCAAAAGGTGGCCATTTTCAAGAAAATCACTTGAAGTAACATATTCACTGTTTCCTTATAAATATTGATGAAAATTTCAGTAAAATGCATTAAAAATGTCTTCAAATCATGAAGCTACATTGAACGTACAAAACTACCGCGAATATTTGAATAATATTTCAAGAAATGATACGATAAACTGACAAAAACAACTTTTTTTATCTTGTTCTAATACTTTCCGACTGTACTGTATATTATTCGTTTTAATTCAAAAGATGCGATTTAAACAGGAAGGCTTCCAAATTTTTATATTAATTGTATAATATTGTATATTTAAAAAATGTCACCAGTTACCAGATAAAATAATAATTTTAACAAATTTTTTAGAGATCATAGCAATGCAGAACAAAGAATTGCTTCTTTTTCGAAAAATTTCTCAAAACCAATAATTTATTTACAAAGCTGTCAACTGTAATTAGTTACGCAAGACACTATTATACGGTCTCAATTCAGTATTATTTTTCAATTTATAAGCATTAAAAATAATTAACAAAAGATCAGTTGAAAATTATGCGATTTTCCTAAAAATCTGCAAAATTGATTAGATATTTTCATTTTTAAAGAAAAAATGTCCATAGAAATGGCAGCAGAACGCACACTTAAAAAACCAGAGTGTCAACTAGAACCCATTTTTGGGGTCCAAAATAGAACTGAAACAGAAAAGAACTGCTATTTTATAATGCATGTGGAGAGATTCAATGAATAAAAAATGTTAATGAAGAAACCATAGTTGTGAAGATTCCTTGTGATTTTAAACAAAGTAAAAACTTTTTATACATATGATTTTAAGTTTACAAGTTTGTTTCCAAGCATATGAAGGCACATGAATACTTTATAAATGGGCGCACAATGGCGCCAAAGATTGAAAGTCGATGAGTCTTCTTGACACAATGTACCACTTTTTTACCACAAAAGTTTAGAAAAAAAAATTGGTGTCAACTTCGAAAGTATTTTTTTCCAACAAACTTACAGAGTCAGGTCGAAGTGGGCAAAAAAGATTAAGATACATAAAATTGATTTCAATATAGTGCTAAAAAAAATCACTTTTCAAATGATCCGCAATAGAAAAGAACCTCTAGTTTTTACAGTACTATCCCATATTATTTTAATATATTATGAATTCATATTCAAATTATAACATAAAAATTAAAAAGAATGGTTAAAAAATTTTGAAATTTGTAAAGATACTTATGTAAAGATTGAATGGAATTTCCATTCAAGATAATTTCCCAATTTTCAATGTAGAAAAAGATTTCTAGCAGAAAATAAATTATGTTATGCGATAATAATTTTGTCATTTGCTGATATGCTAAATGCGTACATAAGAAACATTAAAAGAATTAAAGTACCTTATCTACCACACAGTGAAACAAAAAATAATCACTTGTTGAAATAGTCTAAAAGTGAAAACATTACTTTTTAATATAATCAGTCATGAAATTAAGGGCTTATAATACTGGAGAAAAATAGCAATTTCATGTTTTTATATGTTCAAGTCCAAAATAGATAAAAATTTGTTATCAAAATTTGGGAAACGGTAAAGAAGATAAAGGCAGACGTTAATAGAGATCCGGTTTTATCTTCTTTATCATTACCTAAATTCTGAAAACAAAATTTTATGTATTTGGAGAAAAACCTGTAGAAACCTAGGATTAATAAAATTTTATACTTCTTGGAGTATAATCACATGCCGTTAATATAGTAAATAAAATATGATATTATATTGGAATCTTTTCTTTTATTGCGCTCTTGAGCCGATCCTGAGTATCTTCGAGAGTAGGGGAAAGTATAACCAACAGAAGTGGGTGAGAGAGGAGAAAAGAGTACTGACGGAATCATAGGGGAAGTTAAAAGAGGTGGAGATCCCCATATAGCATATATATGAAATAAGGGGAACCACGTCGCTGGCTCGCTCGATTGCTGCTGCACGATTGCTTCGGGTGTCTCCGGAAGCATTCGACCGGCGCAGGTACAAGTATTAAGCTCAGTATACAGTTTTCATATATGCATATAAACACATATAGCTATGTATGCAGAATAACCAGAAATATATAATCAAGACATTTTTCATGGTAATATTTCGACACATTTTGTAAAAGTAACATGGTTACATAATTTTATTGACAATCTTGAAGATACTATCACAGGAAAATGGAAAATCTTAGCACTTACTTAATTTTTTAGTAATTCAAAGAAATTTTTTTGAAAGATACTTTTTCAATTTTATCACATATGGGAAATAATTAGATTCGTATGAAATTTTATACCGACCTTTTTAACAGATATTCACATTTTATGTTCCCCTGAATTCAAAAACTAGGGTTCCTTCAATCTTCTCTGTTCTTCCGTCGTTGTCGTCATAAGGACCATTTTGTTAACCAGCCATATCCAACCAAAATTGTGAAAATAAGAGCGTTTTTTTATATTTTTGAAAAATCAAGAATTGCAATATTGATTTATTTTCTTCCAAATCTCTCAAAAATGAAAAACAATCGTATTAGAGATTATTTAATGAAACGATTTTGCAGAACAACGCTTATTTCGTATCGCACATATTTTGGTGAAAGAAATGGAATTTTTTCAATATTTAAAATCAAAACATAAAATGTACATCCTGTCGAGAAATGTCTTAATGAGAATTTGTAGACCTCATTTAGGCAAATAATTTTCCATATAAACGTTTTTTTGTATCTCACATATTTTGTCTAAAAAATGGAATTTTTGAATTAATCGTATTTTTGGAATTGAAACGAAATATATATGTTTTATCAGAAACTGTGTGAGACAAAAATTGTAGATCTTTTTAAAACGAACAACTTTGCATTCTTACGTTTTTTCGTATTTCACATATTATTTTTTAAAGAAATTGAATTTTGGATTTTCAATAGTATTTTTTCAAATTAAAAAGAAAAATATACATCTTATGAAAAAATGTTGCAATTAAAATTTGTAGACCTTAATGTAGAAAATAATTTGTTATGATATCTTTTTTTCATATCTCGTATAATTTAACTGGAAAATGGAATTTTGATATTGACTTTTTTCAAGTTTTAACATTCTGTAATTTTGGTTTGATTAAAGAATTTTATGAAGATAATTTGTAGAGATTTATGAGCACTATACAAAACCAGTATTAGAATTTTCGATTTTTCCAAAAATTATTTTTCAGAAACACAAAAAATGGTCTAGTTTCCTCAATTTTGGTTAGATATGGCTGGTTAACGTACTTTTCCTTAATTTTTCGGCTCCGATAAAGTGTGCCCAAGCTTAATTCAATCTGATAATTCTATCGAGAGTTATCGAGTATACGACCTACTACAGACAGACAGACAGACATACTTCTTTCCTTGGATTTCGAAGATTTGATTACAGATTTCGCCAATCAAAAAACCAGGCGAAAGTGCTTTTAAAAACTCGTATTATATAATGTATATCAATTTTCATATTCAATGCATCGCATTTGTTGACAATTCTACAAGTAGACTCTGAGCTTGATTATGCATAAATAAAAAAGATATATATCCTTCAGGCCTACAATTTATTATAAAAGAAGCGATGTTCATTTGTTGAAGTGATAGAGGGGAGGGCCGGTTATTCTAGTTTGCCCAGGGCGCCCTCGTCGGTAAATTCGGCCCTGCTTCCATGACATTTTACAGGGCGTTGGACCTATGGTGATCCAATTGGTCTTAAATAAACTTGTGTTGGCGTAGAACAAATTCGATCTTAAATTTTTTAGCGGGAGAATATCTGCATTTAATTACGGCTATGTTGAGACAAAAATAACGAGAAATGAACAAAAATTCTACAAAAAATAAACTTTCAACAAATTTTACTGAAGGTATGCTTAGAAAAAAACACTATACTATAATTCAAAAAGGTATGCAGATATGACTCTTACTGCGCATGTTTCCTTTTCTGGTTTCTGGAAAAGTTGATACTGAGGATGAGTACGTAGGGCTTGTTCTATACTTACTCAGAATAATGCAATTAGTCTTCGCTCCTAAAGTTATGGATTCACAAATACCTTATCTAAGGGCTCTCGTTAAGGATTTTTTATGGTGTTCCAAAGATTGTTTCCAGAAGTGAATCCTATGAACAAGTTTCATCATCTGGATCATTATGCTGATTGCATATTATGGTGATGTAAAATTGCACAGATGCCATGCATTATCTGGTTCTACAGATTTGGCACAAAACACACTCAGCAGAGACGACTTATGCGGTCTTGGATATGTTGACACTGATTAAATTTTCCGTTCTTCATCTGTCCAAGTGAATGGCACAGAATATAGGATAGGGCTATATGTATTCAAGTATATCATCTTGCTCACTTTAAACGTTTATGCTGCTGGAGAAGACGAAACTCAGATGATTTGTTCATTAGCCTCCACCACATTATTCTCTAATGCACGATTCCAAAAGGGTCAAACATGATTGTGATTCTCCTGAACTTTTCGGTATGTTTTTAAAACTGTTCAGTAGACGGACAACTCATAGGAAACAATATTTTGAAATAGAATCACATTTACACAATTTTTTTTATAAAACTCTCCTTTTCCAAGCTTTTGGGTTTCTGAATACGAATTTTAAAAACTAAACATTTCACCACGTACCACGTACTATTGATTGTGTTTTTTCAGAGGAGGGTATAAATGGTTGCTTTTATTATAAGTTAACTGAGGATGACTTACAAGCAATGTAAATAAAAATGAAGCCTCGAAAAATAATTTTATAACTAATAAGGAAAAAAAGGCCAAATTTTAAGTAACCCGTTCCGAAATTGCCCAACTTGTTCCTAAGTTCCGATCCGGGCCCGATTGGATTTTCCACATGTGGCCGCAGGGGGGCACATGGTGTGTCCCGGGTTCGGTACAACATCGGATTATTATAGACAAGATTATTTTCAAATTTTGTGTCATGGTCGTGATATTGTAGTGACTATATTAAAATTATAATTTATATAATTTATATATCATTTATTTATATATTATATTATATATTTATTTAATTATAGTATTTACAGGCCCAGATCTGGGCCCGATCGGGTAGGGCGTTTCATTACTGGTCTGGCGCGAGACAGATTACCCTATCGGGGCCACATTTTTCCCGATCGGCGCCCCACCAAAATTTCTGCACGGGAAGTATAGAAACACTGTTATATTCAAATTTAGATAAGTGACACGTGCTGTAGTGATATTTTTTCTTTTCATATCATAATATTGTAGAGTTCGTGGTGGAAGGGAATGGAAGCTTATATAATGATACTCAAGATAACTTGAAGAAAAAAGTACAAAACATCAGGGGAATCACGACTGCGAGTAGTAATAATACTAATAAGGCAATCCCATTAAGCAATATATTTTCTGTAAAACATGCATATTTACAAAATTTTGAGGAAGCTAAGTTTTGATGATACAATTTTAAAAGCACATATGATTTATATTTGTGCAAGCGTATGAGACTGTGAAGTCGACACTTCTGAACCATCCTCAGGGTGAAGCAGTCAGTATGGCAGCAGAAAGTTCATTTTGCAAATAGAGTAGGAGAGGGATAATTCGAATATTCGTGAGAGAACTTGTGAAACTTTATCGTGGCGTAAGAAAGCTAAAAGAGAATTCTATTTTATTCAATAAAATTTTTAGTAATTTAAAAATAGATTTTGTATCCAAGAAGCATGGAAATTTCTGAGGTTACAAAATTTATGGAACGTTACATATGTTATCACTATATACAAATCTTTCCAAATCATTTCAATCGATTATGTCGATAATTAAAAGAGTGTATCACTCACCATGATAACCGAACTCTACCATATCGACCTTATCAACCTGTGATTTAGAATTAACGTCATTTAAAACCAGATGGAATGTTCAATATATATTTGAAAAATTTTAAAAAAAAATCACAAAAAGACCCGAGTTTCTCATTTATCCAATTTTTACCAGTAAGTACCCGAGTCGAACTATTGATTCTCTTTTGCTTCTCTTGATACTCTCTTGATTCTCTTTTGCTTCTCTTGATACTCTTTTGATTCTCTTTTGCTTCTCTTGATACTCTCTTGATTTTCTTTTGCTTCTCTTGATACTCTTTTGATTCTCTTCTGCTGCTCTTTATACCCTCTTGATTTAATGAAAGTACATTTAAAGGACTACGGCGCAATTACCAAGGCGATTCAGTAGCGCTCGAATCGTCGGAGACCGCAGACGTGAGTCATAATGAGTTCTGTGTACGCGAAACGTTTTGAAGCGGTCTTCTTGTGTACCCATCCAAAGGGACCACTTATGTCCTATACAATCGCTGCTAAATACATCAAAAAGTCGAAATCGTTCGTAAAGAAGTGGGTTGAGCGTTATAAAGCCAATAAAAAACACCCCGTGAAGGTCCATGTTTGGGGATGCTTCTCATAGCGCAGTCTGCTACAAAGATGTTTGGAGCCGATACGGCCGATTGGATCTTACAAGAAAATAACGACCCGAAACATCGAAGCCGTCTCTGCACCGCCTGGAAAACAGAAAAGGGCATCACAACTTTGGACTGGCCATCACAGTCCCCCGATGCGAATCCAATCGAAAATGTCTGGAGTGTTTCAAAGAGGAAGCTTGCGGGAAAACGTGTGTTCACCCTGAAACAGCTCTCGCAAAAAATCAGGAAGATATGGCAAGAATTACCAACGGACTACGCTGAAAAATTAGTGGAAAGCATGCCGAAAAGGTGCTAGGCCATTCTGGACAACGATGGGGACTGGACTATCTATTAGATAGTAGCGCCGTAGTCCTTCGAGAGTACTTTTATTTTTAAAAAAAACGTTTTAAAATCTCTAATAGTTTTCGAAAAATCGAGGACTCGCTCTTGTTGAACCCTTTTCATTCTAGTACTTGAGGGTATTTGATGCGTAATGACGTCATAAATGTCCAACCATTTTATATTATTTATATTCATCGGGTTGATTAGGACAAAAATGTAAATATAATCATGAAATTGTAGGCAACAATAAGGAATCCATTAAAAAATCAATCTCCGGTACCATTTGGATTCTTATTTCGAAAAATAAAATTTTTCAAAATTAATGTTTTCAAAACAATATTCGACATGTACCAGACATTGTTACTTTGATACATTCCTCATTATTTTCCAAAAGTCTGCTACTATATTTTCGTTTCTCTCTTAATCAACACGATAAATATAAATAATAATAAACCGTTGCTAATTCCTGACGTCATTAGGAATTATATACTTTTAGAAATGGAGAATCATAGAGGAGGTAAGGAGAATCTTCGTTGCTACTCTTTAAGATCCTTCAAAGTGCAGAAAAGGAAATATCTGCAGGAGAAGAGCACCAACAGAGGGGTTGCCTCGTCGTATAGACCAATATGCTTATTGGATACGATGGGGAAGCTTCTGGAGGAGTTGATTCTACAACGGCTTCAGGCTCTCTTGGTCGGGGAGAACGGGCTCTCGGAAAACCAGTTCGGATTCAGGAAAGGCAGGTCCACTGTGGACGCCATCCAAGCTGTGGTTAACATCGCCACAAATGCAAGAAAAGGAACTGGTAAGCGTAAGGGATTCTGTGCGTTGATTAGCATTGACATACGCAATGCGTTCAATACCGCGAGATGGGACATCTGCATCGAGGCGATGATGCGGAAAAAGGTTCCAGACTACCTGTTGCGAATGATGGATGACTATCTGAGCGACAGGTGGGTGATATACGAGGGCGACAAATGGTCTCTCAAAGAAGAGATGACATGTGGCGCTCCTCAAGGGTCGCGGGTGGGTCCACTCGTTTGGAACATCATGTACGATGACTTTCTGCGCATGGACCTGCCTGCTGGAACGAGCATCGTCGGCTTCGCGGATGACGCACTTGTCGTGTGCGCCACTGACGACGTCAGAATCCTAGAGCTGAGGATCAGTGAAAGTCTGTGGCGAGCGAAGCGCTGGTTGGATAGCAGAGGCCTTAAAATGGCCCCTGAGAAAACCGAGGCTTTGCTCGTTACGGACAGGAGATCCTTCCAATATCCGAGGATCGTTCTCGGAGAGCATGAAGTCGAGTGGAAAACAAGCATTAAGTACCTGGGGGTGCAGCTGGATCGTAGGCTTAGCTTTGGCGAACACCTAAAGATCGCAGCTGCCAAAGCCATCCAATGTGGAGCGATCTTGGCCCGGCTTATGCCAAACATTGGTGGACCCAGGGAAGCGAAAAGAAGACTGGTGGCAAGCGTGGTCCATTCGAAGCTGCTTTATGCAGCTCCGGTCTGGGCCAATGCCTTGCAAAACCATGCTATCCAGAAGAAGCTGTTCTCGGCGCAGAGACTTGTCGCGCTGAGAATAGTTTCGGCATATAGAACTATCTCGACGAGCGCTGTGCTGGTCCTGGCGAGCGTCCCGCCAATAGATTTATTGGCGGAGGAAAGGCAGGAAACCTTTCAGCTTCGCAAGGAGCTTACCTACCGCCTGATCCCGGAGCTCGCCACCTGGCTGAACAGAAAGCACGGGGAAGTCGGCTTTTACTTGGCACAAGCGCTCTCGGGCCATGGCTGTTATAACGCGTACCTGAGGCGCTTTAAGAAGAGAGACGAGGAGACGTGTTGCTACTGCGATTCCCCGGTGGATAACGCAGAGCACGCACTCTTCGTCTGCGCAAAATGGGGTGTGGCTAAGGAGGTCCTCGGTCAGGCGGTGGGTTCCGAACTTACTCCTGACACGATGGTCCCCCTCATGCTCCAGTCTGAACGGTTCTGGACGCTCATCGAGTCATTCGTCACACTTGTGATGAATAATAGTAGGAGATATTAAATCAACTATATTCAAATCTGATTTTTTAAATTCCTGTTTTTCTCAGGAGGGTACAAATTTGCCTAACAACATACAGCAAGAAGTGACAATGGCTGATTCAAACATTCAACCTTACATTCTTTGCGTGAGAGGACAAAATCAAACAAGTTGGTTTCTCGTAGAGGGGGATTTCTGGTTTCTCCAAGCTCATAATACTGAACATCTAGTAAATGCATTTAATTTGTTGTTCAAGACTTATTTCGCATTAAACGTTTGCTATCCTCCAGGGCTCCAAAACTTTTATAATTTTATTGAGACTTACGTATACGGTTGGAACACTACGGCTCGTAGTGTTGTGACTTCATTTCACGTTAATTAAAATAATTTAAAGCTCAATGGTGACAATGTTAACCCAACAGACTTTTAAATTTTCATTTTATATTTTTATTTTAAACAGTTACTTTGTGTATACTTGGAGAATTTAAAAAAAGACTAATTTTAGAAATTAATGAAAACCTTTTATTGATGATTTTTAAAGTTTATATTTATATTCATTATTATTATTATACAATTGAATATTTTGTATAAAAATTTTAATTTAAATAAACATGGTTTTTTAAAATTCATATATACATCCGACAAATCACAGTACTCCTTATGAGAAATTATTTATTTATGAAACGTGGAAAATAACGTGTGGGCAAAATCTTTTTATTCTCATTAACTAGTTTTCTACGAGTTTTGCGATTATCATAAAGGTACCATTTGTTCCGCCATGTGTTTGCCGTTTAGCGTCCATTTATTCCAATTCCCAATGAGGAATTTATTCACCACCATATAAGGAAGATTTCTAGATTAAAAAACTCTGATTTTTTTGACTTTTCGAACACTCAGAAAAAAATATTTTCGAAGAAATTTTGAAAACTGGAGTGTCATAGTTTTTTGAATTTTGATTTTAGAGCAAAATGTATTTGGATTTATTGGTAGAACTATTTGAGTAGAATCTAGAACTCTAAACAGAACTCTTGGAACTCTCAAAAATGATATTTTGAAATTTTGTTGAAATCTTTGAAGTGCCACAGTTCCTTTAATTTTGATTTTAGAACAAAATGTGTTTGAACTCATGTGTAGAACTATTTAAGTAGAATTCAAAAGTCTGAATAAAACTCTTGGAACTCTCAAAAATTACATTTTGAAAAAAATTGTGGAAATTTTGAGTAGCTATATTTCCCGTAATTTGCCGATCTATTTCTAAAAAGTGTCAGGAACTCTAGAACTATAAGCTTCAAGCAATCTACCCGCATTACACGCTGAAAAAAGGCTATTTTCATGATTTTTTTTTGAGAAGTTTGTTATATAGATATTGGTATAAAAATTCTAAAGTTAAGTAAGTACACTCTTACAATGTATGAATAAATTTTTTGAAATTTATATTAAACACTTTTTGTAGATGGAAATGGTGGTGAATCATAGGTGCTCAAAAAGTAGGTAGGTGTACGCTGTTGATTAAATCTCGAAAATGGATTGTCTGAAGCAAAAAAATCAAACGCTTTTAGATCCAGTATGTTAATGTCTATAGTGCATATCATACGATTTTTTATTTTTTCAAAAATAACAAAGTGGCGGACAGTTTTCGACAAGAGAAAAAAAACATGTTTTTTTAACCTTTTCTTGCAAAAAAATACAGTTGAAATCAAAATTTAAAAAAGTCTTTGATATGCGCTATAGCTATAGTTGTAAAGAATATATGGTAAAAATTACATAAGGATCGGTCCATTAGTTTCAGAGATTCTATCAATAAGGCGTCGAAAAACGTTGTTTTGAGAAAAACCCGTTTAAACTTTTTTTAAATGAAAAATCGCGAAAAAAACTTCCCTTCCCTTAATCAGCGATGCCTGCTCCATACAGTATGCCTTCTGTTGCTTCATAATATTTATTTTCATCCAAAATAGCATACAGTTCTGTATGCTGAGATTATTCACAGCACAACACCTCTCTACGCTGAGAACAGTCTTCTCTGGATAGCATGGTTTTGTAGGTCATCAGCCCAGACCAGAGCTGCATAAAGCAGCTTCGAATGCACCACGCTCGCCACCACTCTTCTCTTTGCTTCTTTGGGTCACCAATGTTAGGCATAAGCCGAGCCAAGTTTACTCTACATTGGATGGACTTGGCAGTCGCGATCTGTAGGTGTTCGCTGAAGCTAAGCCTTCGAGCTAACTGCACCCCCAGGCACTTGTTGCTTTTATTCCACTAAACCTCATGTTCTCCGAGAACAATCCTCTAGTCTTGAAAAGATGTCCTGTTCGTGCCAAGCAAAGCCTCGGTTTTCTCAAGGGCCATTTATAGGCCTCTGCTGTCCAACCAACGCTTTGCGCGCCACAGACTTTCATTGATCCTTAGCTCAAGGATTCCGACGTCTTCAACGGCGTACACGACAAGTGCACCATCCGCGAAGCCCATGATGCTCGTTCCAGCTGGTAGGTCCAAGCGCAGGAAATCGTTATAAATGACATTCCAAACAAGTGGCCCGACCCGCGACTCTTGAGGAGCGCCTCATCTCTTCTTTGAGAGACCATTTTCCGCCCTCGCATATCACCCACCTGTCGCTTAGATAGTTATCCATCATCCGAAACAAGTAGTCTGGAACCTTCTTCTGCACCATCGCCTCGATGCACATCTTCCATTTTGCGGTATTGAACGCATTACGCATGTCAATGCTGATGAACGCGCAGAATACCTTACACTTATCAGTTACTCTTCTTGCTTTTGTAGCGATGTCCACCACATTTTGGATGGCGTCCACAATGGACCTGCCTTTTCTGAATCCGAACTGGTTCTCAGAAAGACCGTTTTCTCCGATCAAGAGACTCTGAATTCGTTGTAGAATCAACCCTTCCAGTAGCTATCCATCGTATCTAATAGACATATTGGACTATAGGATGATGCATCTTCCAGAGGTTTGTTTCCTTTCCTTAGCAGTACAAACCTCTGCTTTTTCCAGTCGTCGAAAAACTTCCCCTTCCGAGTTTGTTAAAAACTTCTCGAAGGATCTCCGAATATACCGCGATTACTTCTTTGAGGATCTCGTTTGGCATCCCGTCGATCCCCGGCGCCGTATTTGTCTTAAGCCTTCCACCCGCTCTCTTCAGTTCCTCAAAAGTGAAGAACGCTTCGCACAGGAGCATGCAGGAACGTCGGTCCTGTCTTTGGAATGACTCCACATGTGGAAACAAGCTTCGCACAATGTATATGACTCGATTGGAATTGTCGAGGCTCGGTGTTATGATCGGGTACCAATTAAATAAAGAAGTCGAATAACTATCAATTTTTATATTTATTTCCAGTCTTACTCCGCGGTACTGCGTACAAGCTTGTATTGTTCTAGGTGCCCCAACTGCGCAAGTGGGCCGTTTACCGATCCTGTCTAGTATTACAACATCTTCCCTTTTTTCTTCTTGCCCAACCTTTTTAAGCCTATTTATTCAATAAAAATAAGAATAGTAAAAAACAAAATTTTTCCCTGTCAATCTGATTGATGTTTTGGTACAGCATGAAACAACCTGAACATTGAAATTGACTTATACATGACGTAATCTTTGAATTTCTTTGGTATTACCACCGTTCTCGTCGGTCTTGTTGACTTTGTCGTGGGATGGTCCAAAACGTTCTTAGTTTTCGATCCTGTTGGGTGGTCGATCAGATCATTGGCATCGATTGTTGTGTTGGGTACTGATGGGTTCCGCGGCTGGATTTGTATCTCAGCGGGTTTGAGATTCGTCGTCGTTTTCCTATTGTTTTTCGTTTCCTCTACTTCGACTGTACGAGCATTTTCATCGCTATTTGTGTTGTTGTTGGCTATAGGCCAATTATTAAATGGTTTGACGTGTCCGAGTTAAGTTGTACAGCTGCTGTCTGTCCAATTTCGAGACGGGGCAGCTGTCTCGATTTTTGTTCGTAATGAAACCTCGTTCGATTTCTATTTTTTTCGATGCGTTGTTCGAGTTCTTCAACGATTTTGGGTTGAAGATTCCTTATTGTTGATGTTATGCTGTTTCTTTTTCTTCTCAAAAAAATCCGTTGAGCTGGGCTCGAGCCGATCTTATTTGGCGTGTTTCGCCAATGTAATAGCATGTACCATAGATTCTCACTAGTCAAAAACGACTTTTTGACGAGTCTTTTGGCAATTTTGACTGTCGCTTCGGCTTTTCCATTTCCACGTTGGTGTTTTGAGGCGGAAGTGACAAAATAGAAACCCCATTTCTTTCCAAGCTCGAGCATGAGTTTATTTTCGAAATTGGTTGCGTTATCACCGCGTGCTCTCAACGGTATTCCATGTCTGATAAAGTTCTTTTCGCATGCCTTTATTACGCTTTCTGCTGACATGTCAGGGAGTGCGTCTAGCTCAAAGTAATCTGAATAATGATCGACGGTGACCAGGAACTTGTTTTTTTTATTTTGATATTCTGTAAAGAAAACATCCATTGATATATATGGAAATGGAAAATTGGGTATCTCGTGCGTTTGCATTGGCTGTTGCTGCTGTGATTCTGACAGTTTGACGCACGTAACGCATCTCTGAACTGCTTGTTTAATCTGTATTGTCATCCCGGCCAAAATGTATTTTCGCATGCCAGATTTAACGTGGCTTCAATTCTGGAGTGGGCAACATGTACTTTTTTGTCATTTCCTTCCTCAAGTTTCGTGGAATTACAATTTGATCTTTTCTAAGCAGTAATCCTGCACAATTGGCTAAGATAGTCTTTGTATTGGTGGTAGATTCTGCAATCTTCGTCTAAATCTTCGACATACTTAGGCCATCCTTGTCTTACTAAATCCATTACTTTTTGTAAGGTAGTATCCCGTTGCGTAAATCGTTGTAACATCATCAACATCATTGGAAGTCTCTTTGGTGCTTTCAGTAGTGGTTTTTTGAAGATTGCAATGAGAGGTTTATGGTCCTTTTTCACAAAAACCTGCTTGTTGCCCACTATAAATTAGTCGAACTTGGTGCACCCGAAAACGATTAAAGGCAGCTCCTTCTCTGTTTGTGCATATTTTCTTACTGTTCGTGTAAGGATTCTTGAGGCATAACCGACGGCCATGTTCTTTTGAAAAATTGCTGCTCCTAGCCTTGTGGAACTGGCATCGCACTCCAACGTGACTGGTTCGTTGACATCCAAATATTTTTGCATTGTGATAGTGGCTACCATTTTCTTGATTCGCTCAAATTCTTTTTCTTCTTTGTCCGTCCACTGCCAATCTACATTTTCCCTGGTGAGTTTGCGCAGATTTTCCGCTTCGGTCGCCAAATTGGGTAAGTATCTGCTAAGGTAGGTCTTCATTCCTAGAAATCGAAGTACTTCTGTTCTGTCTTTTGGTGGATTCATTTTAATTATGGCATGTGTTTTTTCTTCGTCGGGTTTCAATCCCTCGCTTGTCAAGGCATGTCCAACGAATTTTACTTCTGACTGGCCCAATTTTACCTTTTCTGGATTAATTTTGCAGTTATTCTCACTTAGTCTCCGAAGCAGCTTATCCAAATATTCTGAGAAGTCTGGAACAAACTTTCAAGAGTCCTTTGAGTGGTTTTTTGAGTTTTGGAAACAGCCAAAAGTCACAGGGGGCTATGTCGGGACTGTACGGAGGTTGTTCAATCGCAAGTCGCACCC
Organism: Diplolepis rosae; assembly: GCA_030998225.1. NCBI lineage: Eukaryota > Metazoa > Arthropoda > Insecta > Hymenoptera > Diplolepididae > Diplolepis > Diplolepis rosae. The sequence goes on along the minus strand of JAPYXD010000608.1, from coordinate 4,060,895 downwards.
GCTCAATATAATCTGATGTTTTTGTCGTCGAAGGTTGACCAGAACCAGAATCACTACCATATCAACAGAAGTGCGGCCTCTTTTGAAACGATTATACCACTCTTTTATTCGTGTTTTGCTCATACACTCACTCCTAAAGGCCTTCTGCATCATCTGAATAGTTTCCGAATTCGTTCTTTCGAGTTGAAAACAAAATTTGATGCAAATTCGTTGATCTTGTTTTTCAGTCATTTTAATAATCACAAAATCCGCCAAACTCAAAAATAGCTTTGTAAACAAAGACACGCTTCGCATAAACTATACGTCCGGCAGATGTCAGTAAGCAACCGATAGGTTCGTGAGGCTTTACTTTTGACGTTCATGTTCCGTAGAGGTCGCTCGAACAGTATGGCGCGGAGATATAAAGGTAGGCCCGATACTTTCCGGACGGACCTCGTATATTAGTTGGGTACTGTGCAAAACAAAAACTGAGAGTAACGACACTTAAAATAGAACTTTTTTGTGTGCAGTGCTTGGTGTAAGTGACAATGGAGAACCTAAAAGCGAAAAGAAATATTAAACCTTTTGATGGTGATAGATATAGTGGGTGGAAATTTAGAATTAAAGCCTTTTCAACTGAACTTGAAACAATTTAAGTCACTGATGATAAAATCCCGAGTGCACCGACTGATGAGTGAAAGAAAGCCGAATGAATCGCTAAGAGTGTAATTGTAGAATATTTATCTGATTCTTTTCTTGAATTTGCAAAAATAGACAGTACCGCGAGAGAAATTCTACACAGTTTGGATTCCATTTATGGAAGTAAGAGTCTTGCTACACAATTAGCTCTACGTAAAAGATTGCTTAGGTTAAAGTTGCAAGGTGATATACCTTTGATTAAACACTTTACAATTTTTTATTATTTAATCATTGAATTATTATCAGCAGGAGCAAAACTGGAAAAGACTGATAAAGTGTCACATTTGTTGTTGACTCTTCCTCCAGCATATGATGAAGCCATAACAGCAATTGAAACACTATCTGAAAATAATTTAACGTTAGCTTTCATTAAAACGAAACTTTGGGATCATGAAATTAAACTTAGACATGAAAGTAGTGATACAAGTTCAAAAGTGCTTCACGCTGGCAAAACTGATGATTTTATTTACAAAATAACCATTCCTGAATTCAAGAAATCTTGGAAGAATAATAATCGTCAAGGACAAGGAAAACTAAGTCAAAATAAACAGATAAATGTCAAATTTCAGCATTGTGGTAGGAAAGGACATATGAAGAAGAATTGTTTCCATTAACAATTAGTATCAAACATCAACTCTGGATTTGCATTTATGGTTGGAGATTCGAAAATTGATGAAACAGGAAATAAAATTATATTTCTTCTAGTTTCAGGAGCATCCGACCATCTTATAAACAGAGCCTAAATGGAGCCTTCATAACTGCAACTAAAAAAATCTGCCCGCTTCGCGGGCACATTCTCATGGCGCGCTTCGCTCGCAAGTTTGAGCGCGCCTAGGGCGCGCGATTTGATCGTCGCGCTGCGCGACCGGAATTTTTGAACGTCGCGCTTCGCGCTCGGTCTTGTGCTCTTCACATACATTCAAGTTTATTTATTATAATTTGATACTGAAGCTCAAACCAATTTTATAATAATATTACAGATGATGTGAATTACACATTTTCTCAAAGTCACTCAATTTCTTTTTGAATTTAAGTGAAACAGGAAATTCAATTTACTTAAGGCTCTATCAGCCTTAAGGAACACATTCTCATCATGGCGCTCGCGCTTCGCGCTCGATTTTCTGTGTACATTTCAGTAACTTTTTAATAAATTACATGATTAAAATAATTTATTTTCTTCCAAATCTCTCAAAAAGGGTAAACAATCGTAGACTTTATTTAAGGAAACGATTTTGCAGAACAACGCTTATTTCGTATCTCACATATTTTGGTGAAAAAATCGAATTTTTTTAATATTAAAAATCAAAACATAAAATATAAATCCTGTCCCGAAATGTCTTAATGAGAATTTGTAGACCTCATTTAGACAAACAATTTTCCATCTAAACGTTTTTTTTGCATCTCACATATTTTGTCTAAAGAATGGAATTTTTGAATTTTAATCGTATTTTTTGGAATTGAAACGAAAAATATATGTTTTATCAGAAACTGTGTGAGACAAAATTTGTAGATCTTTTTGAAACGACAAACTTTGTATTCTTACGTTTTTTTCGTATTTCGAATATTGTTGTTAAAAAATTGAATTTTGGATTTTCAATATTTTTTTTTTAATTAAAAAGAAAAATATGCATCTTATGAAAAAATGTTACAGTTCAAATTTGTAGGTCTTTATTTATTTAATAATATTGTATCATAACGTTTTTTCGTATTTCGTATAATTTAACTGGAAAATGGAATTTTGATATTGACTTTTTTCGAATTTGAATATGCTGTAAAATTTCTAATTTTAATTTAATCAAAAAATGTTATCAGGATAATTTGTAGAGATTTATGAGCACTATCAAAAACCAGTATTGAAATTTTTGATTTTTTCAAAAAATGATTTTCAAAAACACAAAAGTAGTGCTCAATCCCTCAATTTTGATTGGATGTGGCTGGTTAACGAACTTGTCCTTACTTTTTCGGCTCCGATAAAGTGTACCGAAGCTCAATTCAATCTGATAATTCTATCGAGAGTTATGCCGGACACGACCTACAGACAGACAGACAGACAGATAGACAGACAGACAGACAGACAGACAGACGGACAGACAGACAGACAGACAGACACTTTCGTAAAAACCATTTTTTCTGACTCAGGGGGTCTCAAAACGTAAAGATTTAATGAAAATTTCGAAAGTCATTTTTCACATAAAACCAATACCTTCTCATCCGTAATGAGAATGTAAAAAGGTAAACTCAATGTCATCATTAGCATGGGTATAAACGGAGTCCTGAAGGATGTCTACTAGTGTTCGGAAATCCCGTATAACTTACTTTCTGTTAAGAAGTTGCAACAATCAGGATTGACAATAATACCTACTTAATCAACATGGAGTTTAAAATTAACAAAGGTGGTAAGATTATAACAGTAGGTAAGCCTTTGAACAATTTAATTAGTATTGATTTTATAGTGAATTTGAAAAAGGGTAATTCAAAGTAAGGCAAAATGTAATAATTATGAACTATGGCATCAACGATTGGGGCACACCTTAAAATTTAAATTCTTAGAATTCAAGAATAAACATATAATTTTTGATATTGCAGAAATTGATCAAGTAATTTCAAATGACAATTTGTTTGAAGCTTGTATAAAAGGTAAACAAGCACGATTGCCTTTTGAAAAATCTAAAGATAAAGATCATATTAAACATCCGTCATTTTTTGTTCATTATGATGTTTGTGACCCAGTAACTCCTCCAACAATTAACAGTAAAAATTATTTCGTCTGTTATATTGATAAGCGCACTTAATTTTGCGTTACGTATTTAATTACATATAAATCGGATCTATTTTCTGTAATGAAAGATTATATTACAAAAAGTGAGTCTCATTTGAATTATAAAATCGTTTATTTCTATATTGATAGTGGAAGGGAATGTTATTCTAACGAGATGAAAGACTTCTGTGTGCAAAAAGATATTAGCTATCATTTGACAGTTCCACGAACCTCTCAAATGTATGGTGTCTCAGAGCGCATGATAAGGATTATTACTGAAAAAGCTAGGGCGATGATTTCAGGTTTTAATTTGGAAAAAAATTTCTGGGGTGAAGCAGTTCTAACTGCAACATATTTAATTAATTTAACGCCAAATAAAGCTTTAAAAGTAGATAAAACACTATTTGAATTGTGGCATGATAAAAAGCCTCAATTAAAATATTTGAGAATTTGCAGTCCTACAGTTTATTTTCACAATAAAACTAGAAATACAAAATTTGATGATAAGACTTTAAAATGAATTCTAGTAGGGTACGAACCGAATGGATACAAAGTGTGGGATGTGGAAAGTGAAAAATTCATAGTAGTTAGAGATGTAATTGTTGACGAGGCAAATTTCTTGAGATCTAGGCCGTGATGAAAGCCTGAAGGGGTTAATTCTTAAAACTGCCATGATAAAACTGATATTCCTGATAAGGTGTCAAAATCAGTAGTAGAGTCTCATAAATCTGATAGTAATGAATCAAATACAATAAAATCAAAGATAAATGAATGTCCAAGTAAAAATGCTAAATTGGACTTTTTTTTTTTTTTTTGGTGAGGAGGAAAAATGGCGAAATCTTTTATAGACGTTGTACAGGACTCTCCTAAGATGGATCTAGGCATACTCGATAAGCATCCATATCTGTTCAGACTGGAGACTGAGAGATACCATCGTGTCAGGAGTGAGTTGTGCGCCCACTGCCCGTCCGACAGCCTCCCTTTCCCAGAACAGCTTCTTCAGGATAGCATGGTTTTTAAGGGCACTTGTCCAGATCGGAGCTGCATAAAGCAGCTTCGAAAGTACCACGCTCGCCACCAGCCTTCTCTTAGTTTCCCTGGGTCCACCAATGTTGGGCATGAGCCGAGACAGGGTGGCCCCACATTGGATGGCTTTGGCAGTCGCGATCTGCTGGTGTTCGCCGAAGCTAAGCCTTTGATCCAACTGCACACCCAGGTACTTAATGCTCTTTTTCCATTTGATTTCATGTTTCCCGAAAACGATCCTCGGGTATTTACCAGTTCCTCTTCTGGCTTTAGTGGCGATGTCCACCACTGCCTGGATGGCGTCAACAGTGGACCTGCCTTTCCGAAAGCCGAACTGGTTTTCCGAGAGACCATTTTCGCGGACCATGTGACCCTGTAGTCTTTGTAGGATCATTTCCTCCAGGAGTTTCCCCATTGTATCCAATAAACATATTGGTCTATACGATGAGGCATCCCCTAGAGGTTTGTTTCCCTTCCTCAGCAGGACCAACCTCTGCTTCTTCCAGTCTGCGAAGAACCTCCTCCCGAATACAGGTGTTAAGGACTTCTAGAAGGATCTCCGGGTATACTCCGATGACCTCTTTGAGGATCTCGTTCGGCAACCCATCGATCCCCGATGCTGTATTTGCCTTGAGCCTTCCACCTGCTCTCTTTAGTTCTTCGAGAGTGAAGAGTTCTTCTCTCCGGACCACGCAGGAGCTTCGGCCCTGTCTTTGAAACGGCTCTACATGCTGGAACAAGCTTCGCACGATGTACTTGACTCGATCGGCATTATCCAGGCCCGGGGTCTTTCTTCTAGTCACCAATTTCTTAGTGACTATTTTGAAGGCGAGACCCCATGGGTCCTTCTCGACTTCCCCGATCAAGTCGTTCCAGCACTGAAGTCGGCTTTTCTTTATGCCTTGCCTCAGAGCTGATTTTGCTTTTTTCCATGCCTCGCGCAGCAGAGGATCACCCTTTGAGCGGGTGAAACTCCGCCGCGCTGTAAGGCACTTTCGACGCAGGACGGACAACTGGTCGTTCCACCAGTACATCGAGTCACCGGTACGCCTGTGCCCGCAGGGAGGCATGGAGTGGTCACATGCTGCGACCACTTTCCGCCTCGCCGCCCGTACAGTGTCCTCCAACGACCCAGCAGACCTTGCCCAAACAAGCTCATCTATGAGCCTGGTTTCTTCAAGATGTTCACGAAGCTTGTCTTTGCTGAGTCGTTTTGTGTTCCAGGAGGGGCTCCTTACCTTGCCGCCCCTTCCCGTGTTCACTGGGTGACTCCGTTTCTGGATGCTAAACTCAATGTACTGATGGTCACTCAATGTTATTACATCGAGGACGCACCAGTCGCCTATCCTTGAGGCAAGACGGGGTGCGGCAATCGTGAGGTCGATAATCGACCCCCCCGCTCCTCGTCTGAACGTAAAATCCCTGCCCCGATTCAATACAATCAGGTCATTCCTGGCGACCATCTCACCGACCAAGATTCTCCTCCTGTCCAGACGGGCTTCTCCTCACTCAGGCGACTTACTATTAAAGTCGCCGGCAATAAGGGACCGCCCACTAGCCTCTTTGAGGCTTTCCTCAAGGAGGAGAATCTGGATCTCAAAGATCTCGAAAGAATCGTTGGGGGAGAAGTAGCAGCTGTACACACGTACCCCCGCCACCTCCACCCAAACGAACCCCGCGTCGGTCTCCAGGAAATCCGCGATGCTCAAATCAGGGCTGCAAACAAGGATCCCAGCCCTCCTTGATGCATCCTGGTACCAAGCAGAGGCCCCCCTCTCCCTGGCAGTCTGCATCAGAAGATTCTAGGCTTCCTTCCCTCTCCCGAGGTTGAGCTGTAGGAATTTCACTTTCCACCTCTCAACCTCCGGAGCTCCGCCCTGAATATTGGGCAAGAACCGCTCCCCGAAGCATCGGCGACATCTTTTTCGCCCCAATCAGTGCAAGTCAGGCACCGCGGGAGAACCTTGCACTCCTTGGCCACGTGTGACGCGCCCCCACACCTCCAGCAGGCATCCTTCCTGCCTGGAAGCGTGCAGTCACGCGAAACATGGCCATTTCCCTGGCACCTGAAACACCGGGCAACCTCGACATGCTCTCGGATGCGGCAGTTCACCCACCCTACCCTTAGCCTACCGAGCCCGAGCAAGCTCCGGGCGTCCGCCTCGGTTAAGCGGACCACCGAAGTCTGCACACCGCCAAAGCGTTTGTACAGCACCGGAAGATACCCATCTTTTTTGAGGCGGGGTGGGATTCCAGCTTCTTCTGGATTTCCACCCCGCTTTCTAGAAGGCAATCATGGGTGTTGAGCATTCCGCTCAACACCTCTGATGCCTCGTTAACACTGTCCTTTACATGGTCAGGGTTGTTTCTCAGCATACCCTGCTGGATGACACAGAGAGCCTTGGCCAACTTCTCCATTTTCGCACTTTGCTCCTTCAGGAGCTGAAGGACGTCTTTCCATCCCTCAGCCACTGGAGAAGTGTGTGAGGGCGTATCTGACGCCTTCACCTCTTCACCTCCTTTATTTTGTAATAAGTTCATATTAATACTGTCGTTTCTTAAGACGGTTCGCCCATCAGCGGAGCCCTGCCGCAGTAGAGCTACTATCCCCGCCTGTATAGATCCCTAGTTATGTGCGCCGAAACCGAGAGGCGGCTTATTGGATGGTCGATCCTATCGGCACATTAAATGTAGCTAGAAAAAGGTTACGGGTTAGGCCCGCCCCATAGTGATGCTAAAGGTTTAGCGTCACCCCTATCGACCGAGCGGTGTCGGGTCCGCCCCGACACCTGACCCAGACTTCAGGCTAGACGGTGTGCGATTTATCCTACGCAGCGGCGGATATAAGGAAATACTGACCAGGTAATCCTTCATTCCTGCGCCCGGGCGTCCATGAGTTCAACCCCGAAATTGGCTCCAGACAGTAGGAACGTGAGCGGTTTTCCTAATTTAACATGTGGTTTCACGGGATCTTTGCCCTTCGCGGCCAAACATCGGAGGGACTTACATTTACCCATCTTACTTCCACAGAGGTAAGGTACTGACATCAAAGAACCTGTTCAAGGTCCCACGATGCTTTTGCTCCACACCGCGTCCTCACGCGCCTGAAGGTTGCGGAGAAACCATTCCAACGCGTGCGCCCGGCAGGTCCACCGCTAGGGAAAAGCCCGTCTATAGGGCCCCCTTGACGGCCATCCTGACTATACGATGGATGAGGCATCACTTCCCAGCCTGACTCCAATCATTTTTTGCGAGTGACCAAAGATGTATGTGGTCTGGCGTTATCTTGATGGAAGATGACGCCTTTATGAGTTGCCAGTTCTGGCCACTCTGGCCTGATTTCTTTGTCCAACTGCATTAGCTCATAGCTGGCGACAGTAGACATTCAAATTGATAATTTGGTTCCTTGGGAGCAGCCCAAAATAAACAATACCTCTGAAATCCCACCAAACACTCAGCATAACCTTGTTTTGATGAATATCGGCCTTTGATGTCGATTGCTCCATGGTCTTTTTCGCACGACGTTATCGTAAATAACCCATTTTTGATCGCCAGTTATGATTCTCTTTCAAAATGGATCGGTTTCGTTACGTTTCAGCAGTGAATCGCAAATGGAAATTCGTTTAGTGAGCTGAATTTCGTTCAATTTGTGAGGAACCCAAATGTCGAGCTTATTAACATGACCAAGTTGTTTTAAATATCTTTCAGCGTATGTATGTGATATGTTAAGATTCTCTGCGATTTCTCGTGTCGTACTACGCCGGTTATTTTCTATCATTGCTTTTATTTTGTCGTCGTCAACTTCAGTTGGGCGTCCGGAGCGTGGTGCATCTTTGAGGTCAAAATCTTCGGAACGAAAACGAGCAACCCAATTCTGGCACTGGCGGTCTGTTAATGATTTTTCGCTATAAACATCATACAACTTTTTCCGAGCTTGTACTGCGTTTCTACCTTTTCGGCAGCAATAAAGTAAAATGTGGCGAAAATGACCGTCTGGAATCTCTATTTCAAATCAATGCAAAACAATAAATAAACAACAAAACTTGAAACTTCGTTTTTACTGAATATTCTATGAAACGTCAGCTAACAAATACTATGTAAGGTCTGAAGTTTGCAATGGAGAAGAACGACTTCGAACGACTAAAGTCATCTAGCGGAAAAAAGCGAAATGACTTTGTTGCCAACCCAATAGAATTTAAGTTTATTCTAATTTCTCAGTCTATCAATCAGATTCGCTACAATTGGCATTAGAATTAAAGTTACATACACGAAAAAAATGTATAAAAACAATTTGTTAATAGTACTTAGTTGTAAAATTAAAAACGATTGAAAAAGCTTTGATTTAAAAGATCGAAAAAGATACTTGAAAAGACATCTCTTGTGGGGAGCCTGGTACTGTTGAGTTGATGAGATACTCCTTCGCTCATATGCACTTATGGGACTTACCAATCACGCGAGTGCGTGAGCGGCTCATTTCCATAAGGAGTTTTCCAAAATATCGAATGAAAAAATTTTAAAAACTCCTGATCCAATCATGAGAAAACCATCCACCCCTCAAGGAGTTGGAAAAAACCAAGAGTAGGGAAATTAGGGAGTGGACTAGTTTTTTAAAAGCTGCGGTCCAGTTCCTAGTCAGGCAGTTCAGCCCAGTCCTGAGTCCAATTCAGGAGTACAATGGTTTTAGCTGAGTTCAGCTCGGTTTTCGGTCCTCTATTCTTTTAAACAAAAGCAAAGTTTTCCACGGTTCCGGTTAAAGTTCCATCAAAGATACAGGGCCAAGTTCCAGTCGCAGCCTCATCCAATTTGGTTTTTCTCAGCGCTTTTCTCGATCTTTTCTTCTGAATAAAACGAAGTTGTCAACCAAAATCAAGATAAAAGTAAATTAAGTAATTTAATTTGCTGTCTTTTCTGTTTCTCTTCTCCCTTTTCAAATTCAAATAATTACGATTTTTTATCGAACGATAGTTTTTTTTCCTCCAAGGAGAGTTCATGGTCCTGTACGAGGAGCGGATTGCTCCTTCTATCCTTCCACAAACCTTCCTGGTTTTTCCTTTAAATTTCAGCTTGGTTTCTAATATTATAATTATGTGGAATTCTTAGGACGTCACAAATCAATAGAGAATGAAACGCGTATCAAGAGAATCAATAAAAAATGAATAGTTCGACTCGCCTTACCATTATATTAAATGAATTGAAAAACAAGGATAATATGGATGATGAACTTTATTATTATCTTCATTGTAACACTAACATTGTACCAAATTTTTACAGTTTACCGGAAATCCATAAACAAAACTGCCCATTAAGACCCATCATGTCATTCATTGACTCTCCAATTAATGATTTATCAAAATGACTTTCAAAATGTTTACAAAAATCAATTTTTCACATTAAACGTCACATCAAAGATCGTTATTATTAGGAAAAAAATTATAACACCTACATTCCAGATAATTCTATTATCATTTCACTAGACATAATATCAATTTACACTAACATTTCTTGGAATTTAATTAGGAAATCAGTAATGGATAGATGGAATCAAGTAAAATCGCACGCCACTTTAAAATAGACACAATTTCATAATATCCTACAATTTTGTTTGGATTCATCATACTGTTCCTTTAACAATGAATTTTATAAACAAATCTGTAGACTACAAATGGATTCCCTATTATTAGTAACAACAGCTGCTAACGTTTTAATGAAAGAAATTGAAGTTAAAATTCTAAAAAAAACTTCCCTATTGAGTTATATTCTATTATAGATACGTTGATGGCACTTTAATATATCTATCAATAGATAAAGTAGACGATATCTTATGTAGATTCAATTCTATAGATCCAAAACTGAAGTATACTTTAGAAAAATCAACAAATAACAGCATTAACTTCTTAGATTTAAACATTCAAATAATCAACAATAATATAATCATAAATTAGTAAAGGAATCCAATTTAGTCAGGTCGTTACCTAAACTGTTTTTCTTGCCCAATATTTAGGGCGGAGCTTCGAAGGTTGAGAGGTGGAAAGTGAAATTTCTACGGAACAACCTCGGGAGAGGGAAGGGAGCCCAGAACCTTCTGATGCAGACTGCCAGGGAAAGGGGGGCCGATGTGCTGCTCATTAGTGAGCAACACAAATGTTCCAAAAAATCTGTTTGATAACAGGATGCAACACGGAGGGCTGGGAATCTCGAACATCTTGAAGAAACCAGGCTCATAGATGAGCTAGGTTGAGCAGGGTCTTCTTGGTCGTTGGAGGACACTGTGCGGGTGGCAAGGCGGAAAGTGGTCGCAGCATGTCACCACTCCATGCCTCGCCGCGGGCACGGGCATACTGGGGACCGAAGTTTCTACGTGGTCCGGCGCGGTCAACTCTTCACTCTCGAGGAACTAAAGAGAGCGGGTGGGAGGCTTAAGGCAAATACAGCGCCGTGGATCGACGCGGTGCCAAACGAGATCCTCAAAGAGGTGATCGGGGCTTACCCAGAGATCCTCCTGGAAGCTTTCAACTCCTGTCTTCGGGAGGGGAGGTTCTTCGTAGACTGAAAGAAGCAGAGGTGGGTCCTGCTGAGGAAGGGCAACAAACCTCTAGAAGATGCCTCATCCTATAGACTTATTTGTCTATTGGATACAATGAGGAAGCTTCTAGAGGAAATGATCCTACAAAGACTACAGGGTCACATGGTCGGCGAGAACGATCTCTCGGAAAACCAGTTCGGCTTTTGGAAAGGCAGGTACACATTGACGCCATCCACGCAGTGGTGGACATCGCCACTCAAGCAGGAAGAGGAACTGGTAAGCGTAAGGGATTCTGCGCGTAGATCAGCATTGACATACGCAATGCGTTCAATACCGCGAGATGGAACATCTGCATCGAGGCGATGGTGCGGAAAAAGGTTCCAGACTACCTTTTGCGAATGATAGATGACTATCTGAGCGACAGGTGGGTAATATACGAGGGCGACAAGTGGTCTCTCAAAGAAGAGATGACATGTGGCGCGCCTCAAGGGTCACGGGTGGGTCCACTCGTTTGGAACGTCATGTATGACCAACCTGCAATTTAGAAATAATTTTAACGTCTCGTAAGACTAGATGGAAATTTTTTAATATAATTTCAATTGAAAGAGCATTAAGTACTTGGGTGTGCAGTTAGATCGAAGGCTTAGCTTCGGCGAAAACCTGCGGATCGCGACTGCCAAAGCCATCCAATGTGGAGCCGCTCTGACTCGGCTCATGCCCAACATTGGTGGCCCCAGGAAAGCCAAGAGAAGGCTGGTGGCGAGCGTCGTAAATTCGAAGCTGCTTTACGCAGCTCCGGTCTGGACAAGTGCCCTTAACAACCATGCTATCCAGAAGAAGCTGTTCTCGGCACAGAGAGGTGTGGTGCTGAGAATTGTCTCAGCATACCGAACTGTGTCGACGAGCGCTGTGCTGGTCCTGCCGAGCGTCCCACCAATAGACTTATTGGCGGAGGAAAGGAAAGACACTTTTCAGCTCCGTAAGGAGCTCACCTGCTTAACAAACCCACAGGAAATCGCTCGCGTGAAGGAGGTCGTCCGCAAGGATGTAAGGCGCGGACTCGTCGAGAAATGGCAGACGAGATGGCATGGTGACCAATCCGGGAGATGGTCACACCGTCTGATCCCGGAGCTCGCCACCTGGCTGGATAGAAAGCACGGTCAAGTCGACTTTTACCTGGCGCAAGCGCTTTCGGGCCATGGTTGCTTTAATGCGTACCTGAAGCGCTTCAAGAAAAGAGACGATGAGTCGTGTCGCTACTGCAGGTCCCTTGTGGAAAATCCAGAGCACACACTCTTTGTCTGTGCCACGTGGGGCGCGGAAAGGGAGGCTGTCGGTCAGGCAGGGGGCGTTCAACTCACTCCTGACAGGATTGTCTCACTCATGCTCCTGCATGAATAAATATGGATGCTTATCAAGTCATTCATCACACTGGTGATAAAGACGAAGGAGCTAGATGGGCGTGGGGAGCGTGGCCACAATGAAGGCCAGTAGAAATTGCATCGGGGCCTGCACCCGCGGTCCTGCGTCTTCGGCGGACTTGGATGTCCGCGTCGACCGGGGGAGGAATCTTCTTATTCCTCCCCTGGTTTGCGCAGCTAGTCAGCCTGCCTAACGGGCGTGTGTCCGCGGATGGGAGGCCGAGCGAAGGGATGACGGAAGAGTCTTACGCGACTCTAAGCTGGAACCAACTGTCTGCGAAGTTTAAAGCCGAAAAGCGGTTCCGCGGGCGGTGTATTGGTTCGAGAGAGATATATCTACGGCTGGTAAAAAGACTCGAGTAACTTCCCTAGTGGACCCGGCTGAGAAAAAAAAAACGGTCAGAGAATACTTTGACTGTTCTCTGACCTCGCATTATTATGGCTAAGGAAGGTAAAAAAACATTTAAGTCATTGCAATTATTACTCTGCGATCAAATTTGAATAAAGAGGTGTAGAAATAAATACAATAATTTTATTTGTTAGCGATAAAAGTTATACAAACAATATACCTGTCATTAAAGGCAGTGCAGTGGTTCACCATTTGCGGAACGTCTCCACCGTCAGGCTATTGGTAGAAGTGAGACAAAAGTAGTTGCGTTTCACTCCAGCAAATGGCCAACCCTAACGGTCAGAGAACGGTCATAGAACGGACAGAGTATTCTCTGACCCTTCTCTCAACCGGATCCTTTAGGGTTGGGAGATATGAAACTTATGAAAAAAAATGTTGGTATGTATTATATCCAATACTGTTTACGCGATTGAGTATTGGAAATCCAATTTTTTTTCGCGAAAAAAAATTGGATCCAATTATTACTAATATGTTTTATTCATGAGGGGAATTGAACTTAAGTCATTCATAAATATCGTTTTCGAAAAAGTAACTCGCACAAACCGTTTTAAAAGCAAGTAACTTTATCGCATCCAAGTCTACACTCCGATTCACAAAAAAATGTCGGATAAAATGTTTAAAGAAGATTTTAAATCGTATATCGGAAATTACCCCAAGTCTTTTTAACACCCGCCGATATATTTTTTTTAAATTTAATTTGTGAAACCCCATCCAAAATCCAATATACGTGAATTAACGTTCTGAATTCGTGCCAATTTTAGGGCGACCAGGGGTCCTGTTTTTGCGGGACACGTCCTGATTTTGCCCTGCCTGTCCTGGTGTCTTAGTTTTTTCAGTAATGTCCTGTTTTTTCGTCAGAAGGATGAGGACGCGAAATTTGATTCGAGTACGACAAGAACGACTATACCTTTCGTGTTCGCGCTCTGTTCGTGTGACAAGGTGTAGTGTAAGAACGGTGGGACGCGCGAGTAACGAGGGTTTTCATTGGTGGCAAATCGTGTGGATCGCGTGTATGCGCTCGTATACAGGGTGTTTCATTTGCTTGGCGCATAATGGAGCCGAAAACAAAATCAGCATACCTTTCTGTTCTGACGGTACTTTCCTGTGATATAGGACAGAATCGTATTTGACCACAGAAAGTTATTCTTTAAACTTAAATTGATTTAAAAATATATTAATCTTAAACACTGGCGAAGAACGGGAAGATTTGATTTATTGAAAAAGGAATATCCAGATTTTAATAAAAATTGGGAACTTGTTAAGAAGCTCATCACCTTTTGGCTTACTTGACAAGTAATCTGATCAAGACCACCTCCTAATTAAAAACGAGTTCCAGTTACTCAACAGGAACAACGTATGCAAATTTTTTGCTTACTACGAGCTTTATAGGTTTGAATTTAAAATATACCATCATTTCTAAATGAGTGTCAGAAAAATAAAAAGTTTTTACGTTTAACAGCAAAACTTGTCGAAGTGCTAGTAATGTCTCTCAGAAACACAAACACCATCAGCCTCGGGAAAGCAGTTACAAAACCAATGCTGGCCCGAGGATTGGTGAAGAAATTGGACATCTTAACGAAATAGAATTTGTTGGAAGTGAGGCGCATAAGTGAAACGGATTTTGTAAATTCAATGTGTCACCATGAGGACGTCGTTCAATTAGGAGGTTGATTACAGATGGCCAATGACAACATTTTATCCAAGAGATAATTAATCGTTTGGTGGAAAATGCTCCTCTTCTCCAATCTGACAATGAGTTGATAATGCAGCTTTCATTTAACGGTGAGCAATGTTTGGAATGCGAGATATCACGTTATTGTTATGATTATGAATGACTCATAGGACTATTCATAGTAGCAGAACATGCCTTAACCTCAAAAGGGACCAGATGTAATTTTTATAAACATTATAGGAAATGTCAACCTTTGAACTTTCAATGTTTAAAATGTTACTCATCGCCTCAGTCTAATTGCGTCGCAAAACTTATAGGAGAAGCCATGTCACCTTTTACGCTATTCGCTTGAACAGACAGAATTGTGTGACGACAGCAAAGTCATTGGCTGTAAGCCTTTTGTAGGTTGTAATCCCCACCAAAAAACAATATCATAAATATAGGCGCATCTTTGAAAAACGTCAGAAAAATTGTCTTCGAATCGATTAATAAAACACTAAATCTGTGAAACTTGATATTACATGTCTTAGAATATTTCTGTTGAAGACGAACTTAGCAATTTTTATTGTACAAAGAAAACATTCTTCAATTTAGACAGGAGGCGCGATATCATGTTTTTGTTCTCGTGCCGTCCCAAGTGGGCGTAAGGGTGCAATCCTATGAAAGCGTAATGCGCCGTGTCGTAACGAGAGTGAAAAAAAAGTATACTTCTGTCTCATTGAATCTCGCTATGACCAGAGATGAGTTGGGAGATTGCTAAAGTAATGGAATAAGAGAATTTCACAAAAGTGGGCTGATAAACGCGCCCCCTGAACGCGTTGCGCAAAAGGTGTACTTTGCGCGTCGGTAAATAATGAAAGTTAGAAAATCCAGAAATGATTTACCATCAGAATTTCTATGGAGGGGCAGCGGCGCGCGCTGCCCTTGTTTCTTCCTCGTCACTCTTGCTTCCTCGCTTCCTTCATGCAATGCTATTTTTAGATTTCACGCTTCCGGTTATCGAGTCGGAATTGAGAATTGTGTATTTCTGTCGAAACCGTGCAAAAGAGGCGCGAAGCAGACGACAATTTCAAATTTACGAAATATGTTATTTAAGAGACAACACTTTTTTCCGATATTTTGGAAAAAATCTGCCTAAAATAAAAATCTGAAATATCGTGTAAACTTTTATAAGCATTTAAACACTTCAAAAATAAACTTTCAGTAAAATTTGATGCCAATAAATGTTCCAAATTTGAATCAATATATATTTTCCTATTCAAATTTCCATATTTTTTATCAATTTTGTGCATTTAAAAACTTTTTAGTTAGAGAGATATTTTCTATTAAGAAGAGATAAACATAAATTTCAAGTTTAAAATTTACATTCTCAGTTTTATGTTAGCAATATTTTCATCTCACATTTTTGTAGCCTAAGCACAGACTTTTCATTAAAAAAATGAAATGGTCTATGGAAAGGAAAAATTTTCTAACAGATGTGGATAAATTAAGAAGCTAAAATATGTGTTCATTAATATCTTCATATGAACATGTAAATATTTATCGATATTAAATTTTACGTAAAAAATTTTGTCCGAAGTGTTCAAATCTTGTTACAATATGACAAGATCATATGGACGAGTTCAATTTTTTTAATGAAATATTTTGTAATTTTTAATTTGTCTGTTCTTCTGAAATCGGAGGAAGATTTGAACAGTAAACAACAAATTTTCCAATGGAATTCAAGGTCAATAAATGCTTAAAGTTTTATATTAAAATTTTAATTACAAAATTTTGAAGCTTTGTAACTATAACATTTTTTGGAATTTACATCTTCTACATGACAATTTGTATATATATAAACTACCATCGGAAATTACAGAGGTTGACCTGGAGTTTCAACTTTCGTTAAAGTGATTTATTTTATAGAAAGATATTACAAAAGAAATTTTAATTTAGATCTCTTTGAAGGAAATTAATAAGTATGTAAAAAAACTAAAATTTTAAAACATTTTTTTAGTATGTCTTCATAGTGATTTGTTAACCTAATTAAAATATTTTTAGAAAGTCTTTTCTGGATTCTATATGCTGGGGTTGAACATGTTACAAAAAGTCGTGTAAGTTTAAAAATATGTATCCCCATACCAATGAAATCTTAAAGTGTGCTGTTCGATAAAATATTGGATATAATATATTTTACATTTGAATAATCAAACCTTTTATTTATACTTATATATTGAAATTTTCATTTATAATATGTTATGTATTCTGAAAGTTTTTTCAAAATGTTTTATTCTAAAGGATTTATTTTCAATTTTACTTCATACCAAATTAAAGTTAGTGTACGATTTCGTGTGCTAATTTTGATATAATTTATGTATTTTTCAAATATTTAAACCTTTTATACTCAAACATTCAGAATTATTTTGAATTCAAAATGTTTTAATAAATTGCATTGGCTTTAGGGTCCATAAATGAAGAAGTCTATTATAAATTAAATCAAGGGTCATTACAATTTACTATTTTAATTGTTTTAATAAAACATTGAATAATTTAAAAACATTAAACATATTAATACGTTCATAGTTACATACTTAAGTTTAAAGAATTTGAAAATCTTTCTGTGGAAAAAAGACGTTTTCGAATGCACCGGGATTCGAGCCCGGGTATTTCGATTGCCGGTCGACTGTATGTACATTCGTGTAAAAATATTAAATATTTTGAAAATGTTTTTTCAAGTATTTTAGTTTATAGTAATGATTTGTCGAATTTACTTCACACCGAATAAATCTCAAAGTGCAAGATCGCATGCGAATTCAAATACAATTTATGCTTTTTTTGTAATATTTAAAACCTTTCTTTACACAGACACTTCCATCGGAAATTAGAGGTTCATATGTTATTTAAGCTATTCTTAAAGTAACTTAATTTTTATAATAAAAGGTTAACATTTTTTCATGATGCTAAAATAAAAGTTAACACAGTATTGCTTCCAATAAGCCCAAGTTAAGAGCATAATATTAATTTTGTAAAAATATACTACAAAAAATCTGCCCGCTTCGTGGGCACATTCTCATGGCGCGCTTCGCTTGCAAGTTTGAGCGCGCCTGGGGCGCGCGATTCGATCGTCGCACTCGGTCTTATATTCTTCGGACCCTAAAGCCAACTAAGAACATGAACAATATTTGAATATTAATAATGAGGGTCGATATAAGTCCTGTTTCATTATTATTTAAATTTATTACTTGTAATTTGATACTTAAGTTCAAGTCAATTTTATAATATTTTCGATGTGAGTTACATTTTCTCAAAG
The DNA here is from genome assembly GCA_030998225.1 of Diplolepis rosae. NCBI lineage: Eukaryota > Metazoa > Arthropoda > Insecta > Hymenoptera > Diplolepididae > Diplolepis > Diplolepis rosae. Next base: position 4,043,116 of record JAPYXD010000608.1, on the reverse strand, counting down.
TTACTAAATTTGTTTTTGATTTCAAATGAAAAAAGAAATTCAATTTACTTAAAGCTCTATCAGCCTTAAAGAACACATTCTTATCATGAAACTTGCGCTTCGCGCTCGATTTTCTGTATACATTTCTGTAACTTTCTAATAATTTACAAGATTACAAAAAATCCATTTTCTTCCAAATATTTAAAAAAGGAGGAGAATTCATAGACTCTTTTAGAGAAAACGATTTTTTGTATTATCGCTTATTTTGTATCACACTATTGTAACTTTATTTTATTTTCTATTGATTATTTTTCTTACATGTGAAATGTTCGAGGCCGGGAGCAAGAATAAGAACAGTTGACCCTTTTTGTGAAGACACTAGATTTACTTTTTATTCTGCCCTTCTGACTGTTGCTTTACAATAATGATTTTAATAACGTTTTTAACACAGTTAATTCCGACTCAAGAATAGCAAACAGTCTTTCCCTCTCTATCACTCTTTCTCTTATATATTATGCCTTATTCTAAGATATAAAGGTAAATACAATGGTAAGTGAAGGTCCGATAACTTAACCTATTACATAACTCTGACATACCATTCTTATATTTAATTCAACTATCCAAATTATAACGATAATCAACCTCTCTCTCTCTCTGTCTATCTATTCCTTTCTCTTGCTAACTATATATTCTTATCTCTATCTAACTATCTTTTTCTCTTTTAATCTAACTGTCTATTTCTCTCTCTATCTAGTGGTCTATCTCTCTCTTAATCTATCGCTTTCCCTCTCTCTATCTCTTTATCTGCCTATTTACTTCCCTCTCTCTCTTTATCTATCGTGCTCTTTCTCTCTCTATCCGCTGATTTCTTTCTCTAGCTTCCTAAAGTTCGGATTTTATACCGCAAGCACCATGTGGTTGGAAGGCGAATTAAGACTCAGTCGAGGGCAGAAAACCCTCGCCCTGTCCCAAAAGCATCTTCACGGAGTCGAATTGAGACTCAGTCGAGGGCAGAAAACCCTCTTCCTGTCTCAAGAGCGTCTCCAGGAATAAATTGAGACCCAGTCAAAGGCAGAAAACCTTATCCCTGTCTCAAGAGTATTCCTCTAGATGCTTGCGGCTCGATCTCGAGCCACCGGAATGCTTCTCTGGACTCAGCATCCCATTTTTATACCCTGAGTCCAGACTCCCACCATGGACCATAGTCTCCCACTCTGGACCGCGAAATGCAGGTGGGAGATGCGGCGCTTGCGCTTACCGCCACATCCCTGTGAGTAGATTGCCTCGCTCTCCCTGTTACACGTCTGTAAACAGGGTTGTCATTCCCCAGGGAGGTCTTTGGGTGGCAGGTTACAATATTTTGGTTCAAAAATGGAATTTTTTATTTTCAATATTGTATTTTTTAAAACCAAAACATGAAATATATATCTTGTCAAAAAATGTCCTCCTGAGAATTTGTAGACCTCATTTAGGCAAATAATTTTCTATCTCAACGTTTTATTCGTATGTTACATATTTTGTTCAAATAATGGAATTTTTGAATTTTAATCGTATTTTTTTAAATTATAATGAAAAATATACGTTTTATTAGAAACTATATCTGAAAATATTTGTATATATTATTAAAACGAACAATTTTCCATTCTTACGTTTTTTTCGTATTTCACATATTTTAGTTAAAAAATTGAATTTCGGATTTTCAATGGTATTTTTTTTTAAATTAAAAAGAAAAATATACATCTTATGAAAAAATGTTGCAGTTCAAACTTGTAGATCTTTATATCATATAGGTTTGGTTTCGTCGGTCTTGCGGTCAATAAAACAACATTCTAAAAAAAACTCCTTCATTATATTTGGTCAAAAATTCTCCTATGTTTCAACCTCACTGCGGGTCTTTTTCAAGGAATATATATGTCACTAAAAATTGAACAAATCAATTTACCATCAAATTTCTTTTTCCAAAGAGAACTATTTTATATGTTGTGTTGATATAATAAATAAGTACTTACATAAATTACAAAAAAAACGAAAGCACACATGAAGGTTCAGTCTTATTCTTGAAAATGTTATTAAAATTAAATATTATGATACGGTGTGTACAATCCGATGAAGCAACGCAAACTGTAGGATAGAGAGACGAAGATACGATAAATTGAATTAAATTCACCAATGAAAAGCGTGCTAAAGCTTGAGAACACAAACTTGAAAATCATATGTTAAATAATGCCATGGCAAATTCGATTAATATTCATAATTTCAGCCTTACAATTTATTGAAATATTAATATTTTTATTGATATAAATTGATTCAATAATTTTTCTTTAATGTTGTTTTATTGACCCTAAGACCAACGAAACCAAACCTATATATGATATAATAATATAACGGTCGAAGAAATGGTCATCCGTTCTTTATAAAGGAAAAAAAACAAACAAAAATTCTAGCCTGTTGTTTACAAATTTCTAAGTTTTTCGTTCATTTTATCCGGTTTTATATATACAGTGAATTCTACATATTTTTTCCAATTCGTGTCGTTGCTTACTGGACTTCTTCATTTTGGATTGCAAGCAATGAGATAAGTTTTTGAGTTTCATTATTATCCTTATTTTAACTATCTTCTACATTTTTATCTTTTACGAAACTTTTGAATTAATCTTTTAATTTATGGCACTGAAGAGGGCCCTCATATGTGGCCGAAACGTTTGCCTTCTCTCTTTTTTTGCGTTTTTTATCGTAAGTAGCATTGATAACATTAATAGAAGAAAATAAAAAGAGGCTGACCCAATGCCAAAAAAATGAGAAATTAACAAAAATTCTGTGAATTTTGGGTCAATATAATAGCAGACATGTCATCAAACATGTCACTTTACAGTTATTACTGTTGTAGATCTTTATGTAGTAAACCATTTTTTATCATAACTTTTAATCGTATCTCGTATAATTTAACTGGAAAATGGATATTGACTTTTTTCAAGTTTTAAAATACTGTAACTTTCTTAAATTTATTTTAATTGCAAAATATTATCAGGATAATTAGTAGAGATTTACGAGAATTATCAGAAACCAGTCTTAAAAATTTTGGTTTTTTCATAAAGTTTTTTTCAAAAACACAAAAAATTCTCCTATTTTGACAATTTTTGTCGGATGTAGCTGGTTAACGAACTTGTCTTTACTTTTACAGCTGCGATAATGTATGCATAAGCTCAATTCAATCCGACAATTTTTTTCTATCCAGAGTTATCGAGTATATGACCTATTACTACTGCAGACGGACAGACAGACAGACAGACAGACAGACACTTTCGTAAAAACCGTTTTTTCTGACTCAGGGGGTCTCAAAACGTAAAGATTTGATGAAATTTTCGAGTCATTTTTCACATAAAACCAAAACCTTAATTCTCATATGATAAGAATCTAAAAGACATCAAATTTAGATCTTTCTTAATAATATTAATAACTCTAAAATTAATTAACATTGTAAAAAGTCTGTAGTCTCATTTCAAAGGTAAGTTTTCATAGTATTTTTCTAACTAATTAAGATGTTTTTGCAATTTTTCTGCTAGATTCTGCTCTAGAATCAAAGATGTTAATGAAAAATCATCAAATTTCAAATGATGATTGTACTACATTCATTTGAAGAATTCAAAAAATCCAAACTATCAATATTTTATACATCGATTTTTAAAAACTTCTTGAAGAAGCTACATATTTTAAAAATTGCATGACTTTTTTGAATTCTGTTCAACCCCAAGATAGAATCCAGAAAAGAATTTCTAAAAATATTTTGATTAGGTTAAGAAATCACTATGAAGACATACTGAAAAAACCTTTTGAAATCTATATCTAAATTAAAATTTCTTTTGTAATATCTTTCTATAAAATAAAACACTTTGACGAAAGTTGAAACTCCAGGTCAATCTGTAATTTCCGATGGTAGTTTATATATATGTATACATACAAATTGTCATGTAAAAGATGTTAAATTCCAAAAAATTGTATTCAATGTATTTTATTTTTTAGTAACCGTTTGTCGACTTAGCTTCATATCAAGAAAAGTTTGAGGTGTAAATTCACATATCGATACCCACGTTTTAATATGTCGTATCCCACAAAATTTGAGAAATTGACTTTTTTTGAAAAATGGATTAATAATAATGTTGTACAGCTTATATTAAAATCTTGTGAGTCAAATTGTTTATTTAATATTTTTAAATAAATAATTTAATATGTCGTATCCCACATGCCGATTTTCACGAATTCTAATATGTCGTATCCCACATCCATTGGTTAAGTCAGCGCCAGCGATGTGACAGTCAATTTTTATTTTGTGATTAGTCTTAAGGCCATGAATCAACCAGATCACGTGACCAAATTCCTGTAAAAGTTTGTGTAAGATAACTTTTTTCTTTTACAAAATATCTTCCTGAAAATTTGGAAAATACTACAGAACACGATAGAGAACGTCTGTCAACTTTGTATGAGTGAAAATTTTGCAAAAAATTTTACAGTTAACTGTAATTGTCGATAAGTTTTCGAATTTTTTTCAAAATTTTTACTAAAAAGAAGTTAACAGACGTGCTTTATTATCTTTTGTTACGTTTCCCAAATTATCAGAAAGATACATTGTAAATTAAAAAAGTTATCTTACATGAACGAATAAATGTATAATTTAGTCACGTGGTCCGATTGATCCATGGCCTTAAGTTTATTTTGAGAAATTATTTAATAAAATGAGTAAGAACGTAATTACAAATAATATTTTTACAACTCCAATTAAATCTAGAGCATCCGCTGAAACCTCTATTTGTAGATCGATTAAAAAGAACTAAAAGTAAATGGCAACAATTACAGGCATTAAAAAAGGTGTTGCTAAGAGATACACACTGCTTCTATGATAATATAAAATATATTGATGATACTGACTCTGCTTCTGACCAATCTCCATCAATAAAAAATTTGGAAGCCGAGAGTAAAAATATAGTTAAGGTAACTGAAAAGACTAAGAGCAAAGGAAAAGCTAATCAAGTTAATCTTGGTGTTAAAAGAAAAGTACTGCGTACTAATAATAGATTTAAAAAACCTGGAGATAATGATATCGTGAAAAAAAAAATGTTTTAAGCAATATTAAAGATAGTCATGATAAAATGTATCAATAATGTTATATTATGATAATTATGAATTAAACAATACAAAATAAGAGAGAAAAATGTTATGTATGGGATGAAACAATATTTAATTATAAAACGATTAAATCAATTTTCTTTCTAAAATACATTTTAATTTTTTCTTCTTGCGTAACCCACATAAATATCATAAAATTTATTTAAATAATTTTTTTTGCTTTAATTATTATTATTTATGCATTTTTATGAATGTATAAAACAAAAATTTGTTTACATTTATTTATTTGTGCTAGCAAGACGTTTTTATCGTTTCCTGAAAAATTTTCCAAATGTGGGATACGACATATTAGAACGTGGGTATCGATATAATTTATGTATTTTCTTAAATCAGCAAACACTTCATTTACATTCATCTATTGAAATTGCATATGTCTTAGGTAAAAAAAGATAATTTTGCTTCCAAAAATAGAAAAATTATTATTGAAGAGATCATTTCAAAGAAAAGAGATTAATTTCCAAGAAAAATATTTGAAGCATAAGAAAAAATAAATTTAAGGACGTTCTCTTGAAAATCACTTTTCATTAGATTTCTTTCAAACTTCGTAAATAAGTACTTTTTACCATGATCTACAAAGCGGTGAAAAGATTAGCATCAAGACCGGTACTTAAAGTCGAGAAATTAAGCTCCAAAGTTGAATCTCTTAACATGTGTTAGATAGGCGTAGTTGTTCAGTTTCGCGATACCTTTCTTTACGTTAAAAGCACAATTTTCTTTAGATTTTTTTGGAAAACTAGTATATTATACTAGAGATTATAAGGAATCGTATCCCATCATAAAAAATACGCGTACCGGGACTACTTTTAAAGATATACGTTGTTGAAACTTGCAGTTGCACAAATTCTTAGCCGGCATGCTGAAGCAAATATGGTGACTTGGCAACATCGCATCAACAGCGCGCGCGTATGCTTACCGCGAGCCGTACGATTCGTACGAATGCCTTATTTTCGCAGTTAGACGTTTATGTAAATTGAATGATGTTGCAATTAATCGATACAGGTGAAATAAATTTTAGAAGCTTGTGAATAAACAACACGAATGAAAAATAAACTCTTATTGTATTTACTTATAACGTTTATAATCATTTACAAAAAGTAATAAAGCTCGTTTACTTTCTTCAATTTTTTATGATGTTTGTTTTGAAAATATTTTAAACAAAATACTTAAAAATAAAAAGATGAATGTTTAATGAAGTCAACATTTATAATTACATACAAAACTAATAAAGCTCGTTTTACTATAATACTTTTCAGTTTTAGCTTAGGAATAAGCAACAATTTTTCAAAAATCATTTGTTTTTTCAGTCTTCAAGAATTCGACTAATCTAGATACAACTTTTCGGTCTTTCGTAATTTTGATTTTATTATTATTTTTCTCTGTAAACATTGCATGAATGCCCTCTGATCCTTTATTTTGATATAAATCAAATATTTTTTTATACGTAATGTTATGCTTAGCCAATTTCTTTAAAAATGTAAGAGAAATTATGCCTTGTAGTTTATTCAAAAATTGCAAATTAAAATTAACTCTATTACTCTCCAGAATCTCATTGTAACATACATAATAAGACTTTTGAAAGCTTATGAGATTTTTTTCACTCTTGGAAGCATGAACAACTTTTTCTAAAATTCTAACATCACTATTGCATCGTGAAGGTTTTGTAATTCGTCGATTTTTGTGAAATAAAAAATCCATTTTTGTTGCGAAATTTATTATACATCTTATTAGTATTTACAAACTATCAATAAACTCATAATATAACCTCTCTCACACCATATGCTTTCGACTCGATATGAGAAAGGCAGGGAAGCGGTGTTGTCAAATCGCACAAATCGACGCAGAAGACACATTTTGTTACTTTTGCGCATAAACGGTGCTCAACTCATTTGGTTAGAAAGCTTAACAGTAATCCCACTACCTATGATAGAGTAGGATGAGCACATCTACGGGCAAGAGAACGTCCTTAACAAATTTTATTTTTACCCCGACTTTTTTTCTTATTGCTTCAAACCAAATTTAAAAAAAAATGATGTGATTCAAATAAATCAAGAATCGTTCTTTCAGGAAAAAGACCTAATACAACCTAGCCGTTTCCATATTTCTAAATTGAATAAGTTTTTACCAAATTCAGTAATTTTTTTACAAGAATTTTGTTTTGGAAATTTTATTTCTAATGCTTTTAGCCATTAAAGAATTTATTATAATTTCCAAAAAATGGAAACGGTTAAGTTGTAGAAAGCCTTTTTCTTAAAAAAATTATCCGTGATTTGACAGAATCACATCATTTTTAAAATTTGGTATGAAGCGATAAGAAAACAAGTCCGGGTAAAAATAAAATTTGTTAAATGCATTATTTTTTTATGTTTTAATTTTTTGTCTTGGAAACTAATCTCTTTTCTTCCAAATGATCTCTTCAATAATAATATTGCTATTCTTGAAAAAAAATTTATCTATTTTTGCCTGAAGTCTAATTTTTGTGGATGAACTACCTGAAATCAGCAAAAACTTCATTTACATTTATTTATCGAAATTGTAATTGTGTAATTTTTTTAATGTTATATTCCGTAATTTTGAATTCTGCGTCTATTTCGCGCCTCCTTTGCATGAAGTCGAGATAAATGCAATTTCTGATTTTAACTCGACAACCGACAGCGTGAAATTGAAGCGAGTTAGTGGGGATACACTGACATGACGCGCTTCATTGTGTGTGCTCCCACAATTATTATAACAGCGCGGACCTTTAATTTTAGTTCGAAAAAGATCCGAAAAAGCTGTACGTAATTGGGGGCGCTGCAAAAGTGATAAACAGTAGCTCTGTTTTACCCTTCAAGTAGTAGCATGAACCTTTCATTTTAGTTCCTAAGAGCATTTCGCAATAGGGCGCGCTGCGGAAAATCACTCGAAATTAAATACATTACTTTAGAAATCTCCCAACTCATCTCTGCTATGACGCCCAATTAAAGGTGGCGTCCCATTTGCCTAAGTACAATTGAGTTGGGAACGTAAGGAGTGTCCTTTCTTCTTATAATAATTATACCAACAATTTATGATAATGTGTTATATAAGTATTTTTACAATGTTCATTAGTGGGTTTTAAGGTAGTTCGAGCGGAAACCCAGTCAGCACAAGAATGTTCTGTAATTTTTTATAGTGAATCTAGGCAGTATAACGGATGTCTATGCAAAAAATCAATCGTTGTTACAACACAGTTTTTGAGAAATTAAATAATGAAATTAGCTGGGCTCTTATGGGAAGTATCCTTATTTGCGACTATTTGGCGTATAACTTGAAAACGCAGCACAAGATTTAAAAGAAAATTGACATATATAATGAAGTAATCATTAATAAACTACTTTTTTCATACTTTGTGAGCTTTTACAGCACGGTTTTTTTTACAACTGTTACTTTCCCGCGAGCTTACGCGTTTGACATTTTCAATTGAAAGATATGGCAACGTTGCAGAGCACTAAAGAGCTAAAGATGATAAAGTGGCTGCAAGTGGCGGAAACCTGGAAAATTCAATAATAAACGCGCGCGCGGTGTTGCCGATCAAAAGTTGTAGAAACCTTATGAAGTTCTCTACTTTGCAGTGTTGGCAGATTAGGGGTTTTTCCACTAGATTTAGGGGATTTTTGGTCCTTCAGTGAGAAATATAGGGGGAGAAATTCTTTAGTGGGAAAATTTAATGGTTTTTTCTTCATTCAGGTTTTTTTTATGGGTTCATCTTATTTTATTTTAAAATCTCTAATATCCGCCAATCACCGTGATTGTTTAATTTGAAATAAGTCAAGTGGTTGGTTGTACTTCCTAGTTGAGTATTAACGCTCAATTTCATTGGTTTATTGTACAGATGTTCCAAAAATGACCATAGCACAAGTAAATTATAACTGTTCTTTCCTTTAAATAGTCAATAAAATTTCTCGAAAACTAATCTAGGAGGGAAAGCGACTCAGACATCTGGTTACACTGCTATTTTCTTTTGCAGACGACATTTCATTCGAGATTAACTTCAGAGTAACAGTATCCGCTCGAACTACCTTAAGACTTTCTTTTACATTTTAAAGTCTTGTCCTCTCTCTCTATGCGTCTCTAAAAGCAAGATTAAAACTCTGCAAAAACTTAACATACAAATCAGGCCGTGCCCGCGTAATGCTTTAGTGGTGGCGCAACATAGATTTCGTCAGAGCCATCTGGCGTAAGCTCAAAACCCTAAATGAAGATAATAGATGACTGTTCAGATCATGTTCAGATAATTCAGGAATTAATTAAATCGGAATAAACTTTGAGGTTAAATAAAATTATGTAAGTAATTATTATCAAGTAATTATTCGAATCGTATTGATAATCTTGATTTTTGTGATTGCAGTTTCCTGATGAGTGCATCCTCACATACAGAGTACTGACAGGCTAAAAACAACTAGAGATGATCACCCAAGCGTCCCAAAATTACAAAGATATACATTGAAATAATAATACTCCATGTATGTAAGGATGCACTAATCCGAAAACTGCAATCACAAAAAGCAAGTTTATCAATGCGATTCGAATACTTACTTAATAATAATGACTTACATAGTTTTATTAAACCTCGAAGTTTATTCCTATCCGTTAGCATCTTATCACATCTTAGTGATCATTAGTGATGTTACTATGGTGCGGTGGTCAACGGGATGAGGTTCAAGAAATTATACTTCGGCGCCATCTGGCGGAAGCTCAAAACAGGATCAAAGTCAAAAATTTAAAGTTCGGAAAGAATGAAAACACACCATTGCTCGGGTGAAATTGATGCTTTATATATTAACGTTTGTAATTAAAACTCGTTAAATCTGGACTCGTACAAACTTAGTGCCGGCCTACACGAAGGTTTACAAAATGAGCAAGTTTACAAGTCAGAAAGATCAGTTCGCGTCGGAAGTTCAGTATATTCTGCCTTTACTTTCATTCCACAAAACTCATGCATCCCCTTTCACAACTCTCCCCCACGCATCCCCTCTCTCTCAATTTCACACGCTGGCCCTCGCTAGGCCCAGCCCAACTTCCCGGAGAAGCTCGACCAGGGAAAACCGACTCCAGAGAAGCCCGATTCGGAAAACCCCAGTCGTAGCCTCTCTCTTCTCAGCTGCAAGTTTTTTATGGTGCTTGCAGTGAAAGCGCAAGAGAAGGCAGTAAAACAGTAAATCTTAAAGGATTACTTTTTACTCCCTTCTGGTGACCAGACATGCTATTTTAAATCTTTTTAGGTCTACGTGATTAAATATTTTTTATGCTTATTTGCCCTAGCAGTTTCGTTTCGTTTTTGCCTATCTAAAATAGAAATGCATATTAGCTCTATAAATCCCTAGTTCTATCCTAACTCAATTTACTTAAATCCTATCGTCCAGACTTAACCTTTCCTTATCCTTAAAACGAGTATACATAGAAGTGATATATAACTTACAGAGAAATCTTAAAACTAATTTACAATTTACAATTTACAATACTTTTTAAAGCCGAACCAAATGTTTTACGGCTGCGAAAATACAATTTTGAAGCTTATATTTAAATCTTATATCTGATTATATCTGATTATATCTGATTATAATAATTGATACTAGGACAGGATAAGGTGCAATCCTTGATGGTAAGTATAATCTGCAAAATTTTGTTTTCTCTATTTATGTTTGTTGATATTTGTAGTGTAGGTATATTTTGAGCGAGACCTAGTCGCTCAACTCTCACCCCCCTCTTATTTTGAATTTAAACTAAATATAATTAGGAAATTAAAATAATGAAAATAAGTAAATATATACATATATGTTCCAACATACTTAATTTGTTTTGTATTTACAAGATAATTTCTATCCTATTCTAAGGTTATTTCACTTTTTAGGGTCAAGTGGATTACAGTTGTATAATTGTGATGGTAAGCATTTATTGTGGATCCGGAAAAATTTTAAGTGTTTGTGGTCGCAGGCGGTTCATGTGTACGATTCTAGTTTTTTGTTTACCTAAATCCAATTCGGCATTGTTATCGTTGAAGATTTGTATTATTTTATAAGGACCGGAATATTCAGGATCGAGCTTAGAAGATTTCGTATTCTTTTGAAGATAAACCGGGTCTCCTATTTTGTAAGTTTGAGTATTTAATTTTTTATCGTAATATAGTTTGGAACGTTCTTTCGCGGCATGGAGTCGTTCTCTAGCTTCATCTTGGGTTTTTACTAGCTTTTCTGCCAGTGTTTTCAAATATAAATTATAAGTTAGTGGGAGTTGGCATTTTGAAAATTCGGATGGAATTTGCGCTGCCTTGCCGAATATTAGTTCGTGTGGGGTGAATCCAGTGCCTTCGTGTTTAGAAGTGTTATATGAAAAGAGTGCAAAACGTAGCCATCTGTCCCAATTAGTTTTTTCGCAATAATTTTTCAGGTATTGGATTAAAACGTGATGGCTTCTTTCCAGGGACCCAAGTGCTTGAGGGTGGAATGGAGTAGATCTGAGATGCTTGATTTTGAATATCCTACAAAAGGTGGCCATCACTTTACTAGTAAAATCGCTACCCTGGTCGGTGTGGATTACATGAGGACATCCGAAACGCGTGATAAAATTTTCAGCAAAGTCTGAGGCAATTACTATGGATTCAGTACTGCGTAAGGGAATTGCATCTGAGTATTTAGTAAGGTTGTCTTGGATAGTTAAGATATATTTATTACCGTTTTCTGTTCCAGGTAAGAGGCCAACTATATCTATTTCTACCTTTTCGAATGCCTCAGAAGGAGTATCGGTGATTTGCATCGGGAGTTTAGTTTTTATTGTGACCGCCTTACTTAGTTTGCAACTTTCGCATTCTCGGACGAATTTTCTAATTTGGTCGCGCATATTGGGCCAGTAAAAATGTTCGCGGATTCTATCGTAAGTTTTGGTTGACCCTTTATGGCCACCTGTGACCGAACAGTGATACTCATGAATTATTTCCTCACGATTTGTTTCAGGCGTAATCTCTATTTCGCCGTAGCAGACGGTTATTTTATAATTTCTTTGACCGAAAATCTTACCAAATTCGTTCTCTATTGTTGACCACGAAATTTGATTGAGTCCATTTCCTACTCTAGATACACTTACAGATTCTACCTTGAGTTCATCCATCGCGTACTTTAGTGCCCATAGAGAGGATACGATATCGGCAAGGTAAGGTTTGGAATCAAAATTTTGTTTTACTATTACATTAAAAATGCAGTAATGTTCGTATTTAATCACAATCACATTTCCTACTTGCAAATTATCGGGATCTTCTCTTTGTATATCGTCGTATCGTAATCTATTTTCTTTTATTAACTCCTGCCCAGTTTCGGTAGTTAACTTACAATCTGACGGGATGAATAATAAGAGATTGTTGTCGCGCATGAAGAGTTTTTCTTTGGAAAATTGAATACAGGAATATTCAGAGGTTGATGGGTTTGACTCCTCTTGAGATATTGGGATACAGGGGTAAGTCGTTTTTCTTGCAATTTTATTTACACGCAATTTACTGAAATGTTTTGGCTTACATGTGAAGACCAGCGTTTCTCCTACTGTCTCCTTTGCATATTTTCGTTTCTAATCACCAAATTCAAAGTTGACAGTAGTAAATTTATTATTTAATTCGACGTGATCGTCACCAACGAGCCTGATTTCAGGAACGAGCCTACCACTATCATCATCGTCTTCATCGTTACGACTACCACCGGACTTATCTTCCTCCTCGTAGTCAGATCGGATGATGAGTTCGTTATCCTCATCATCACTATTTCCAACGCAACTACCACCGGACTTATCGTTCTCCTCGTAGTCAGATCGGATGATGAGTTCATTTAACTCATCACCACTATTTCTATATATATTATATATATACTATATTCGTTAGCGGTTTCAAAGGCATCGTCACTGGAATCAGGTTCACTAGTTCTTTCCTTGATCACCTGACAGGAAAAATATTTCGCCTGACATTCCGTGTTACTTCCTAAGAAGGAATCCTCCATACAAATATCGTCATTGATATTTTTAGGTTGGTGTTGGGAAGACACAGGTGTTCGACTCAGGGGAATCAACACCTTGTGGCTTGAAGTGGGAAAGGGGTTGACTGGATCCAGTTTTTTACTTAATTGAGTATCGCTGATGACATTGTGGTGAGCCTACATAATTTCATCGCATGGATTTCGAGAAAGGGCATCCGCGTTTGAATTCGTGATTCCCTTTATATAAATTATTTCATAGTCATATTCATTTAAACGGTACCGCCACCGAACCAACTTTGAATTTGGGTTTTTTACATTGTGAAGCCATACAAGAGGCCTGTGATCTGTCTCTAGAGTAAACCTTCTACCATATAGATATGGGCCAAATGTTTCGACGGAAAATAAAATTCTAAGCAACTCCTTTTCTATGGTTGAATAATTTACTTCTACATCTGATAATATCCTTGAAGCATAGGCAATAGGAAGATTTTTACCATCGAAGTTTTGATTAAGAACTCCGCCTATACCATAATTAGAAGCATCACACGAAACGATAAATGGTTTGCTGAAATCTGGGTATTGCAACAAAGGGTGAGTACATAGAATATCTTTTAATTTATTAAAAGATTCATGTTGGCTATTAGTCCATTTGAATAAAACGTTCTTTTTCAACAGGAAGGATAATGGCTTTGCGATCGTAGAAAAGTCGGGAACGAATCTGCGATAATATCCAGCAAGTCCTAGAAATTACTTGATATTTTTCGCATTTTTGGGCTGAGGAAATTTTTGAATAGCTTCGACCTTTTTTGGGTCTGGTTTAACTCCCTCCTGAGTGATAACGTGGCCGAGGTAGCATACCTCTTTACGTAAGAAGAGACATTTTTCAGGTTGTAGGGTAAGATTTGCCTTATCTAGGCGTTCTAGAAGAATTCTAAACTTTCTCGTATGTTCTTCCAGGGAATCGGCGTAAATAACTATATCGTCCATGTAGACGAACAGTTCTACACCTTGAAGACTAGAAAGAACCTTATCCATCAATCGCTGGAACGTGGCGGAGGCATTTTTGAGACCAAAGGGCATCCTGTTATAATGATAGTGACCATATAATGTCGAAAATTCAGTTTTGGCCTTGGAATAAGGATGCATTTTTATTTGATGGAAGCCCATCGCAAGGTCAAGGGTAGAAAAATATTGGGCACCACCTAACTGATCAAGAATATGCGTGATATTTGGTAAGGGATAGGCGTCTTTTATAGTTTTCTCGTTTAGTTTACGGAAGTCTATGACCATTCGCCATCGTTTGTTACCGTCCTGGTCAGGTTTTTTTGGGACAATCCACACTGGTGAATTGTAAGGTGAGTCAGAGTCTTCTATAAAATTGTCAGTCAGTAATTTTTTGTTTGATTTAATATTTCTTTATTATGATGTATTTCAGCGGGCCTGTACTGATTATGAAAAATAGGAGTTTCGTCTGTCGTGTGTATCTCATGAGAAATCACATCAGTAGAGCCTAGAACATCCCCCTCGAAGTAGAAACGATGGGAAAACTCGGTTATAGGGCCTAATAGACTGCTTTTCTCTTCGTCGTTAAGACCAGAGAAATTGAAGATTTTGAGCAATCTAAAAAATCTATCAGCGTGTTTTTTTTTGCGATTCACCTTCCGATTTTTTTGCCTTCATCAGTGTTTGACCTTGGGAGGCTTGTAGAGATTCGATTTCCTGAAGTTCAACCAGAGGAATAGCTAATTCTATATCGCGAAGGGTTGTATTAATTGCGTAGAGTTTAACCATTCCATTTTCGGGAATAACAAGACTCTCACCTATGAAAACTTCTGGTCCTACATTCATTTTGTTAAGGTAACCCTCTTGTAAATTGCATTCAAATTAGGCAAATTAAGTAGTCTATCACCGTTCTCAAATTTTAAGGTAGCAGAGTTTTCTCTCAGGAATTCGGTACCTAATATTCCACACGTAGATATGGGAAAATTTGCTCGAACGAGATTAAATTTTACGGATCGTCCTAAAATTTTCAATTGTATACTCCCGCGTGTTTTATGAGAGCCTCGCCCTACGCCGGCCAAATAAAATATCGTACTTTTATCGCGTCGTAATTTCCCTCTTATACACGATTATTTTAGGATATTAAGTTCGCTTCCCGTATCGACCAATAAGGTAGCCCTATTTTTGGACAAATTTTTAATTATGAGGTCGATATTCGGACCATTTGTTAATTTCGTTTTTGAAATTGTGAGCACTTCGCGTTTGATTGGCGCGAGGGTTGGCCGCTCATCGCCGTGCTCTGGCGATGAGCATCCAAGGAGTTTAAAGACTTGGAGCTGGTATTAGTTAAAGCAGATCGATTTTGTTTTAACCGTTCCAATGCCTTTTCAGCCTCCTCAGCTCTTCGAAGTAGACATTCGGAACGCGTGTGACCTGTATTTAAACAATAATCGCACTTGACTTTCCTTTCTTCGATAGGATATGGCCTTTCCCGTTTAAAATGGTTGCTTCTCCTGTCAATGTGTCTCGAAAATTTCCGATTGAATCTGAAAGAGAGTCTTGGTAGTCCCGAAAGCTTTCTCGATAGTAAAGGGTTTCCCAATAAGGGTGATATGTTTTGAAATTGAAAAAAAACACTGAATATTCATTCGGAATTGATCGAAATCTTTTTTATTATATTGGATATTCTATGCCATTTATGATTTAAACAATATATCGGCCAAATGTCCCCCGAGACTTGAGCCAAAAATGCGCCTCATCAGAAAAGATGATTTTTTGATGAAAATTGGGATCATTTTCAATTGATTCCAGAGCCCAATCCGCGAACTCCCGACGCAAACGATGGTCATTAGGCTTCAGTTCTTGGGCCAGAATCATCTTATAGGGATGTAGGCCAAGATCCAATCGCAAAATACGCCAGGTAGTCATCCTGGACAGGCCCAATTCCTGAGATCGGCGTGGCACGGACAATTCACGGTTTTCCTCGATACTGGCCTGTACGGCGGCTATATTCTGTGTAGAACGTGCGGTACGCATACGATTTTTAGGCTTAGTATCCAATAGAGTAAATTCACTCTCCAACTTATCGATTATTCGACGAATTGAGAGCGCGGATGGAGCAGAATGACGACCATATTTTGCACGATATGCTCGTTGAACACCGACAAAACTTCTCGAATTTTGATAAAATAATTGGACAATTTCCAAACGTTGTGGAAGCGTGAAACTACTCATGATTAAATGGCAAACCTTACTGATGACAACTGACAGCAGACGTCAAAAATTTCAGTTCAAATGAGCCCGATAGGGACATTCAAAATCATATCACCCCTATTGGGAAACCCTTTATTTAGTAATTCGTCGACAGTATCAAATTGTTGATTCTTAATGTAGAGTTCTGCTTCTCCTTTAACTTTTGCTTTCAGGAATCTTATCAGCAAGGGTTGGAGGTTTGGCGGTACTCCCTTCTCAGCAAATCTACATTCACGAGAAGGCTTGGACTGATATATTGTTCCCGTCGAAGGTGGGAATGAGGTCGACGATGATCTTAAGGGTTGTGATTTCACTTCCCTTTACAATCAAGGACGATGAAGCGCGAGAAGAAACGTTGAGTGCTTCCGAAAATTGTACAGGTGAATCAGCGGCTTCCTGAAATTTTTCCGCTTCGCGCGTCTCAATCTGACGACGGATGATGTAATTAAGGTCGCCTAAGTTTCTCACGTCGATTTGTAAGGGTGTTTGGTGACCTTGGGAGCCTAATCTTTCGTTATTTGCTACTATCGTCTCTAAATTATTAATATTAAGTGGACTAGATTCATCGTTCTGAATCAAGTCTTCTACTTCGTCTATCGTTCGTAACGATTCCGCCTCATCACTTAAATCTAGGTATCGGCTACTGTATTCCCTGGTCTTCTCTGAATTTTCCATGTTATCTGGGTCAAGATTGAAAGATGACGAAAATATAATATAATAATTTAATACTTAGATAGTAGGACTGAGTTTGAATTTAGATTTCTCAATTTAAATTTAAATATTATTTCTGTCAAATTTTTAAAACGAGTACAAAATTTTTTGCTCGTGGCAAAATAATTCTAATTTAAACTTAAAGTGAACAAATTCGAAATTATCACTCTTTTGCGTATGCGATCTGATCAATGAATAAATTTGATCCTGAAGGTCATCGCAACACAAATTTTATTCACTTATTTATTGCAACTCAACTAATTAATTTAATTTATTACTATTATTATTATTTTGCCCAGATACGTGGAAAATTTTCTTTCTATGTAAATTCCTAAAACATCACTGATTTTAACTTAAACTCAATAAGGCAGAAAAAATATTCTCCTGGTTGTAAAAGTTTGTGGGATTACCCTGATAAATTTTGAACAGTATAAGAAAACAGCTATTGATTCAAAAGGTGATATGTGATACGTGAATATGAAATAATGTTTTTAAGTAATTTAAGTATAGGAATTTACAGAGATACTAAAACATTTGAGAAGACGAGTGAGTACTACATAAAAATAATATTTGAAAACTTATAGACTAAGCCAACCTTTTGAAGTCCTTAATAAATAGTCCTCGTTGTTTGTCGCTGCACTGATAAAATCCAGTTTCGATTTGCACAACACTAGGGCAACGAGAAAAAGAAATGACCTTTCCCTTTTACAAGGGTTCACTCCCGCACAGACACAAAAAGTTTGATGGAGCACGTCACAGTTAGAACTCTCTTTCGTAGATTCTCTTGCAGATTCCCTCGTAGATTCCCTTGGAGATTCCCTCGTAGATTCTCTTGATGACTCTTAATGATCTTCGATGAAATCCAGTGTTAAGTTTCAAAACCGGGAAAATTTAAATTTAAAGTTCGGAAAGAATGAAAACACACGGTTGCTCGGGTAAAATTGATGCTTTATATATTAACGTTTGTAATTAAAACTCGTTAAATCTGGACTCGTACAAACTTAGTACCAGCCTACACGAAGGTTTACAAAATGAGCAAGTTTACAAGTCCGAAAGATCAGTTCGCGTCGGAAGTTCAGTATATTCTGCCTTTACTTTTATTCCACAAAACTCATGCATCCCCTTTCACAACTTTCCCCCACGCATCCCCTCTCTCTCAATTTCACACGCTGGCCCTCGCTAGGCCCAGCCCAACTTCCCGGAGAAGCTCGACCAGGGAAAACCGACTCCGGAGAAGCCCGATTCGGAAAACCCCAGTCCCAGCCTCTCTCTTCTCAGCTGCAAGTTTTTTATAGTGCTTGCAGTGAAAGCGCAAGAGAAGGCAGTAAAATAGTAAATCTTAAAGGATTACTTTTTACTCCCTTCTGGCGACCAGACATGCTATTTTAAATCTTTTTAGGTCTATCGGACTACATAGTTTTTATGCTTATTTGCCCTAGCAGTTTTGTTTCGTTTGTGCCTATCTACAATAGAAATGCATATTAGCTCTATAAATCCCTGTTTCCATCCTAACTTAATTTATTTAAAGCCTATCGTCCAGACTTAACCTTTCCTTATCCTTAAAACTAGTATACATAGAAGTGATATATAACGTACAGAGAAATCTGAAAACTAATTTACAATTTACAATTTACAATACTTTCTAAAGCCGAACCAAATGTTTTACGGCTGCGAAAATACAATTTTGAAGCTTATATTTACATCTATTATTTATAATTAATATATATAGGTAGAAAGTTTCTACGATTCTCCCAAGGTCTTTTTTTATGATTTTCAGCTCCTTTCCGTGGGAAACTCATTTCTTTAGATAAGACATGAATTTCTTCAATTTAAATATATTTTTATTTATTACGAAATTGATAATCCCGCGAGTCTAATTCGATAAGTCGAATACATAATCGACTTTGAGCGAGACTCTCTATAGTCGCTCGTTACATATAGTGGCCGCTATCGCCTATGCTCGCGAACACGGCCTGAACCAAATTTTGAACAAAAGCTTCTGAATAAACTCTGACCAAAGACCTTTCTGTAGTAAATTCTAAAGGAACACCGTCTTTCAGCCGTTTGTGAATGAACACTACTTCCTTCCACTCAGGTATCGATATTTGGTTGTAACCATTTTTTTGCATACATATACCTCTTATTCTCTTGCAGCAATAGGATATTGCATGATATCCCGTTTGGTTCTACTTTAGACCCGGGCTAACTCCGGGATTACCCGGGACCAAGCGAGATGTCCTGCAATATCCTTGTGGCGTGAGGGATACGTCAAATCTTATTTGAGGACCTGATTTTATCACGTTCGTGGATAATATGTTCTAGTAAGTAAATAATAAGTGAAAATAATTATTTAGGAGGGACAATTTAAGGACTCTTGTATATCAAAGTCTATTAAAATTAATAACACTTTTTAACAGTGTACGTATTTTGAATTTCAAAGTTACGATAATTGCTCACGTTTATAATTTTGCTCTGTCTGAATTATGCAATTTCTGTTCAATTGGAAAAAAACCTAAAAATCAGCTAGAAAGAGTATAATAAGTAATTTGTATTTTCCAGTGTATGCGTATAAATTTAATATGCTTATACGATGCAATTATTATTGAACATACAATAAATAGCTAAAAGTAATAATGAACATAGACTTAATTTGTATTCAATAAAGAATAATTCCATAGTAAATAATAATGCACTTTGGATTTCCTGCTAATGATAACTCTACCCATACAAAATCTAGCGGTAAATTTTAATCGGACAAAATAAAATAAAAACTGACCCTATGCCAAAACAACAAAATATGAATAAAAATTCTGTGCATTTTGGGATAATATAATAGCAGACATGTTCTCAAAGATTTCACCATGGAGACTAGATATAAGGAGACCAATCTCCATATATCCGTTCCCGAAAAGAAGTTCTGCCAAGTACATAGTTACAAAACTTCCCGATGAAGGCATATGTGTTCCCAGGGTGCAAAATGGCGAAGCCCAATACGCTCTGTGCGTCACTGCAGCGCCATAGCATGAGTGAACTAAAGGAGGCTGTTCGAGAACTTTTACAATATATTATAATGGGACTTAGTTATAAAAATGTTTATTATCAATAAAAAAACAAAACAAAAAACAATTTAATTCACTTTAAAATTCAATTGTTTTTCCTTGTGAAGTATTTGTGTGAAATCAGCAGTAAAAAGGAAGTATTTTCCATAATAAAAATGATATTAGTAGTTGTCGTGCCAAAAATCAGTCTCTGGAAAAAGAAGTTTTTCTATGATTTCAAGACTGGAAATTATATCATCAGCCGTGTCATATGTAAGGAAAGATACTCTTTTTAATGAAAAAATTTAAAAATTACGAAAATAATTTTTTAGTAATATTTTTTGTAATAGGATTTTTCCTTACTATCGCTTCTTACCAATTTTTTAAAAATGATTGAAGTTTCTTAAATCATTGCTTATTTTTTCGGGGAAAATATTCTCTACAACTTGACCGTTTCCAATTTTTGAAAATAAATTCTTCAATTTTAATTTATCTTTTTACTATATCTGTAATTTTTCAAAATTATTTAATATATATTCATTTTGTATTTCCTTTTTATAGTCTTGATAAGGACCAAAAAATTGGTCAAAACGTTGACGTACTTTCTAAATAAAACAACTATACGAAAACGGAAAGGCCATTCACTTTAATGTTAAAATTATAATACCGGTAACAACATATCTACAAATAAATTCTTCAATGGCTGAAATAATTAAAAATCAATTTTCCAAAACAAAATTTTTATAAACAAATTGCTGTATTTGATAATAATTGATTTATTTTCAAAAATCGGAAACGGTTAAGTTGTAGAGAATATTTTCCCCGAAAAAATAAGCAATGATTTAAGAAACTTCAATCATTTTTCACAAATTGGTAAGAAGCGATAGTAAGGAAAAATCCTATTACAAAAAACATTATTTAAATATTATTTTTCGTAATTTTTAAATTTTTTCATTAAAAAGAGTGTCTTTCCTTACAAATGACACGGCTGATATAATTCTCAGTCTTGAAATCATAGAATACTTGTTTTTCCAGAGACTGATTTTTGGCATGACAACTACCTTAAGTTAATGACAGATCAAAACAGACTAGAAAAATAATAAAGAATTAAATTGTAATTTCATGATGACAGTTTTAGGTACTTGTTGAGTAAATAAATATTGATTGTTTATTTTCAGATTCAAATTCATCATGGATATAATTATTAAAACAGGTTTTCAATCAATTAAACATACAATTGAATTTCAACCACAAACGAAAATTAAAGGTAAAAATCTCGTTCTAGCAGAACACGTACGAGATGTCCAAGAGTTCCGTAGAAATAATAACTTTTGCCTTCATACTGCAGCTACCCACTTATTCCTTCGATTTATTTTCCATTTAGACGTTGGAAATTTATAAAATTTACACTCACTTTTCCTGCTTGTATTTTTAAAATTCACAACACAACAACTTCGGTGATTCATTTCAGCTATATTTTTTTAATTAAAACAAAATTTAGATTTGCACATGTATTTTGATTGCTCGGAAATATAAAACAGCCTCCTTTAACGCCTAAATTATCCACTGCGTGCGCTGGCGTCGATCTAACTCTCCCTACCATGACTTCGCACGGTGCCTATACAAGGTGCTTATGAACCGTCGATGCCACCATTTTGCACCCAGGGATCACACGTGCCCGGTAGGTATACATTGTACCATAGTTTTAGTTGCCCAAAGTTTCAATTGCCCATAAAATCACCAGACATCAATATATTTGAAAAGCAGTGTTAGACGAAGATTATGAAAGGAATGTGTTGGCAAAAACTGCGAGGATTGCAAGATGCAGGATTCCTGTACATTTCCGTGAAGCGCTCTCTACCGCCTATATTTGATATATACTTGCAATTTTTGCCAACGCATTCCTTTCATAATCTTCGTCAAACACTGCTTTCCAAATATAGTGACTTCTGGTGATTTTATGGGGAACTAAAACTATGGTACAATGTATACCTACCCACGTGCCCTCATCGGGAAGTTTCCTAACTAAGAGAAACTAATAAGAGATTGGTCTCCTTATATCGAGTCTCCATGGATGTCACATTACATTTCTGGAATCTCTAACTTTCATTAGTTACCAACGCGCGAGGTGTATCTTCAATGTAACTCCAGGTAACGCGTTCAGAGGGCGCGCTTACGAGCCGACTTTTGTGAAATTCCCTTATTTTATTAAGGAGGAATTACACATCTCTATACAGACATTTTACATGAAGTTTACCATGGTAACATACAAGAAAGAGACCGACAATTTTCATATTTCTCTCCCACCAATATTTTACCATGGTAACCTGCATGCAGAGGTGTAATTCCTTCATTACTTGAGCAATTTCCACACAGTTAAGGTGCCATTCCATGACAACCGAAAATGCAAAGCAGAAAACGAACAGCTAATTGCAGAACACCTTTAAGAACAAAGAAATCTTAAGATCTTTTGTAACTGGCTGTCCCTTTTCTGCTGTCATGGGATTTCACCTTTATTATATATAGAGTAGGAAAGTCTGGTCGGAAGACGTTTTCCAAATAAAAGAAGAAAGAGAATCGAATTAGTCTGTCTATCTCTCCCTTTCATGACGCGTACGCATGTGCGAAGGACTTAAAAAAAATACGCAACCTAACCTGTTACAGTTTTAGAAATGTAAACAAGAACTGCACATTCGCTATTAGACCAACGGATGTATGCCAAAATTCCGACGAGTCAATATCCTGACTAGTGTACTGTGATCACAGTCGTATAGACAGGTCTGGCATCTCCCTTGGTGGGGGATGTTCCCTTATCGTGACGAGTAGTAATTTCGAAAGTGACCGCTGGGGCAGCGCTGCAATCGAGTAGTTGAAGGAAAACCCGTGGTTTACAGGCAGCTTTCACAGCTGACTACGTTCTGGGTATATCTATATACATACATGCTACGGTGCGTTCATTCGGGCCACTACTCGATCCTAGCGCTATCTGTGGCAAAAATATGAAACATTCTGAATACAATAAGGGAACATCCCCCACCACGGGAGATGCCAGACCTGTTTATACGAACGTGGCCCTGTCCAGCCCCCGGAATCTCTGGAGTTGAAAATGTCACAGATGTTGACCGTTGGCCACCGTGGCGCTGGCTGTTCATGAGGCCGACCTTATACAGATTAGCATTATAGAACATTGAAATTTAACGTTTTTTGTGAAAAATTGATGTCTGAAGTGCTTTTGTGTGCTTTTTAGGTAAATTGGAATGGTTTTAACAGTCGCTGATATAAAAATTTGAGTGAAAAAGCGGAAATTTGTTGCTGTAGGTTGCAAAACAGGCTACACGTAATGCTCTGAAGAAGTGCATTATTTTGTGGTTTATTTATCATGAGCGCCTTTAACTTATTAAAATTTAATCTATACTAAATTTAAAATGCTTTGAATAAAAAAATCAACAAAGCTGACTGACTGAACTTAAGGTATTATAGATAGGGATGGGCGATCTTCAAAAAAAAAAAATTGATTCTGAAATTATTGATTCAATTTGATCGATTAATCGGTTAAAAAGATCGATTTTTGAATCGATCTTCAAAAATCGATACCTTATTCTGAAAATGATAAATTTCTGTAAAATAACCTTTTTTTAAAATGTTTTATAACAATTGGAGATATAATTGTCACTTGCATATTTTGTGAATTTAAATTATCAAAATAAAAAAGTGTTTATATCAATAAAAAAGGAAATTAGGCTTAAAAAACACACTATATTTGCGAATCAGGAACGTTTTTTATTTTTTTAAATTGCACAATTTCTAAAGCAATGCGTATTATTAGTGGTAAAGTTTCTGACATAAATATGAAGTATTACTATAAAGTTTATAATATTAATATACTTTGAACTTTGCATATCACTTAAAGTATTATTTATGATAAAATTTCTGGCATAAATATGAAGTATTACTATAAAGTTTATAATATTAATATACTTTGAACTTTGCATATCACATAAAGTATTATTTATGATAAAATTTCTGGCATAAATATGAAGTATTATTATAAAGTTTATAATATTAACATACTTTGTATATCACATTAAGGATATTCTCGTGGTCGACCCCTCGATCTCACTTTTAAACTAAAAAACAGTTCATAGGAACAGTTCATAGAAATAGGAAACAGGAAAAAAAGAAAGGAGAATCGTTCGTAAAGATCGAAAAAAAATATCAATCAACCGATTAATCGAGTAAAAAAGATCGATCTCCGTAGAATCGATTCGAGATCGCCCATCCCTAATTATAGATAAAATACACATAATAAATTATGTGCATATGAGATCTAAATATCCATTATATTATTATGAAATATAGTATATTATGTTGATTATTATTTATTACAAACATCTTTGTTCTTAGTGTTTTCAAATACTTATAAAGGAATTTTATAAATTCTTTATATTTGTTACTTTTTCAAATGTACGTTCATTCCTTATGTGAAAGTTTTGTTCATAAAAATGTAATTTTTTCAATTACTGAGAAGTTTTAAAATATAAAATACAAAATGTCCTATAATAAAATCTAATTTTTCTAACAAAATCAAGATCATATAATTAATACCCGTATTATAATTCAATTTGATGGAATTCCAATAGCCAATTTTTCTATTATAATATGTAAGACTGATATGATATCAGTAATATTGATAATATAAATAAATATTGTATTTTTATTTAATAATCACAATGTAAATATTAATGTTAAAACGAAGATAACAGAACTTTGATTTCAATTTCCAGTCAGAATTACAGACAATTTTCGCCCAAATTTTAAGCATATTACCCTTTATATCAGTAAAAATTGCTTTGAATAATATTTAAAACTTTCTAATTTAATGTGTTGTAAAAAAAATATGATCAAGTAGTTTTTATCCCCAAAAATTTAATTTTTATGTATTTTTCCCATGCATTAAAATGAATTCAGGCCTCATGAACAATCAGCGCCCCTAGCGGCCACGGTCAATTCTTGTGACATTTTCGTTTCGCGGATTACGTGCATTCTTGCTAAGATGCAGGGGGCTGGCCCTGTCCAACTAAAAACAAAATGGCGGTTCCTTAGTGATTATAGTTTGTACGTGCGAAGTTTTCTCATCAGAGCGCGTTGAACGCGACACCCTCTACAAAAGCATTATACTAATAGACAAATATTTTTAGAAAAATTTAATAATTAAGTTTCTGAACAATATGAAATGAAAAAATGTTCCTAAAATGATTCTAGGAACATAAAATACACATTTTCCATCAATCAATTGATACAAAATAAAAAAAAGAACACATTAAACTTCGTAAAATATATACTGTGGATACGCATTGAAAAATAAATTTTGTTTCACATGACAAGAAATATTCATTACTATAAAATTTGCTATACATATTTTTAACATGTACAGATCAGTGATGACTAGTTGAGTGTCGCAAAGCTTGGCTGCTTTTTTTTTCAAGACGCTAAATTTTTAAATTTCATTCATTTCCTGTCTTACGAATTGTCTCATCCGTATTTGAAGATAAAATTGAATTATTTATGCTAACATCTCCACAGCTTCATTGGCATGTTCTTTGGATTGAAAACTAAATTTTGTTTCAGATGAAATTAAATCGTCTAGAATTAGATCAAAAGAATTGCTAGACCGGCAATGTTTGTTAAATAGATATTCGACAACTGTGATAAGCTTGTATGACTTAACATTTGGATGTATGAAATCTTTATTTATTTTTGCAAATCTACTCAAACTTTCAGGTAACTGATCACAAGAAAAAGATATCGTATCTGCATGAATTTCAGAAGTAGTCAAAAATGCATTTAAACATGTCGAACACTGAGTGTGCTGTTTAATGTAAGCAGTTATACGACTAGTTGTGTAAAAAATCAAACAATCTCTAACAGCTGGTAAAGCATAATCGTGCGCTACTGCATCTACAAAATCACTAAAATCATTGTCTTCACAATCGATTATTGGTTTCAACTTTTCTCGAATTTCTTGAATTGCCCTTTTACTATTCGACTGATGTAATTCTTTCAATTTTGAACTTTTTATTAAGGGCTGTGGAGGGTTGCCATCGAAAGTACTACACTCAGAAAAAATATTTGATTGAATCAAAAAAATTATTTGTAAAAACACATTCTTTGATGTAAAGAAATGTTTTGTTTTGATGAAACAAAATTTTTTTGATTCAAACAAAATATCTTTGGATAAAATAAATATTGGTTCGTATCAAATAAATTTCTGCCTTGAATCAAACAAATTATATCTTTGACCATATATCAATGCATTAATTTCTTTGTTTTGAAGAAACATTCATTTGATTCAAACAAATATTTATTTGGTTCAAAGATATTTTGTTTGAATCCAACAAATTTTATTTCATTTAAACAAATCATTCCTTTAAATCAAAGAAAGTTGTTCAAACTAATCATTTTATTTGACTCAATCAAATCTTCTTTCTGAGTGTACAATTTCCAAGCTTTGGAGGTTTCAAAATGCTAAAGACAGATAATATCTTGTATATTTGCAAGAAGGTAGGTGTAAAAGGATGATCGTTTGATCCTCCAAAAGGAAAGGAACACAAAATTAGTAAAACTTTTATGCAGTATTGATAATATTCCATTCGAAATCTCATACTGAATATAATATTTTTATCCTGTTCAGTTAAATTTTCTAAAATTAAGGAAACTTAAGAAATACTAAATGGATTTTACATGCAACATCAACGACACTATATTTCTTATACAAATCTATTTTGTAAAAAAATATAAAAGTGCTTTCTTCGATATTTAATTTATATTTATATATTTATTTTTATTTATTTATTAATATATATATATTATATTATATATATTATTATATATATTACATATTTATTTAAATTGTTATTTAATTATACTTTTTCAGAAAATCACCCGTTCAACACAATGCTTTTGTAGAGCGTGACGCGTGCAACGCGTTCTGGTGAGAAAATTTTGCACATAGAAACTATAATCACTAAGGGAAGCAAGTTCTCGCCGTTGCAGGCCGACACATATGGGAGACAAGTTCGGCTACGATGGGTACCAATCAGCCTCCGGAATCTCTGAAGTTGAAAATGTCACAGATGTTGACCGTTGGCCACCGTGGCGCTGGCTGTTCATGAGACCAACCTTATACAGATTAGCATTATAGAACATTGAAATTTAACGTTTTTTTGTGAAAGATTGGTGCCTGAAGTGCTTTTGTGTGCTTTTTAGGTAAATTGGAATGGTTTTAACAGTCGGTGATAAAAAAATTTAAGTGAAAATGCGGAAATTTGTTGCTGTAGGTTGCAAAACAGGCTACACGTAATGCTCCGAAAAAGTGCATTGTTTTGTGGTTTATTTATCATGAGCGCCTTTAACTTATTAAAATTTAATCTATACTAAATTTAAAATGCTTTGAATAAAAAAATCAACAAAGCTGACTGACTGAACTTAAGGTATTATAGATAGGGATGGGCGATCTTCAAAAAAAAGAATTGATTCTGAAATTATTGATTTAATTTGATCGATTAATCGGTTAAAAAGATCGATTTTTGAATCGATCTTCAAAAATCGATACCTTTTTCTGAAAATGATAAATTTCTGTAAAATAACCTTTTCTTAAAATGTTTTATAACAATTGGAGATATAATTGTTACTTGCATATTTTGTGAATTTAAGTTATCAAAATAAAAAAGTGTTTATATCAATAAAAAAGGAAATTAGGCTTAAAAACACACTATATTTGCGAATCAGGAACGTTTTTTATTCTTTAAAATTGCACAATTTCTAAAGCAATACGTATTATTAGTGATAAAGTTTAATCGAGTAAAAAAGATCGATCTCCGTAGAATCGAATCGAGATCTTCCATCCCTAATTATAGATAAAATACACATAATAAATTATGTGCATATGAGATCTAAATATCTATTATATTATTATAAAATATAGTATATTATGTTGATTATTATTTATTACAAACATCTTTGTTCTTAGTGTTTTCAAATACTTATAAAGGAATTTTATAAATTCTTTATATTTGTTACTTTTTCAAATGTACGTTCATTCCTTATGTGAAAGTTTTGTTCATAAAAATGTAATTTTTTCAATTACTGAGAAGTTTTAAAATATAAAATACAAAATGTCCTATAATAAAATCTAATTTTTCTAACAAAATCAATATGATATAATTAATACCCGTATTATAATTCAATTTGATGGAATTCCAATAGCCAATTTTTCTATTATAATATGTAAGACTGATATAATATCAGTAATATTGATAATATAAATAAATATTGTATTTTTATTTAATAATCACAATGTAAATATTAATGTTAAAACGAAGATAACAGAACTTTGATTTCAATTTCCAGCCAGAATTACAAAGACAATTTTCGCCCAAATTTTAAGCATATTACCCTTTATATCAGTACAAATTGCTTTAAATAATATTTAAAACTTTCTAATTTAATGTGTTGTAAAAAAAAATATGATCAAGTAGTTTTTATCCCCAAAAATTTAATTTTTATGCATTTTTCCCATGCATTAAAATGAATTCAGGCCTCATGAACAATCAGCGCCCCTAGCGACCACGGTCAATTCTTGTGACATTTTCGTTTCGCGGATTACGTGCATTCTGGCTATGATGCAGGGGGCTGGTACCAATGACATGCGATAATTTCTAGGGACTTATTACTAGCTTGGTTCAGTGCTGTGGCAACAGATGCCCCTGTATTTAGTAAGACACGTGTACCGGCTTGTACATATTTTTTGTGTTTACTTTTGTGCAAAAAGGTGAGTAAAAGTTAGTTTGAAAAATAATCAGTTATTTTTGTTGATAATTTAAAAATTTCATGGATAAAGTCAGTCGATAAAAAACTATAAGGAATACTTAGTGCTTTTAGTGGAAAATGTATAGATGACTGTTGAGGTTATGTTGCACGACTGTGCATACATATTTAAGATCTTAATAAGTTGAAATATAATTGGTTATGGAAATTCTCCAATTTTTCGAAGTTAAATTGTAATTAAAATTTATAATTCAAATATAATCATTAATTAAAATATTTCATTTAAAATATTCATTGAAAAAAAAAATTACTAAGACGTTTTACAAAAATATGAGGACCTCCAAAGACGGTGCTTAAGACGGCCCTGACCATGCACATTTTTCGACCAATAATGTGAAGCGTCAGAGTGGGATGTTCGTTAGGAGAGTGTCGGCTACGATAGTTTTTACTGTAGTTTTTGTATTACATATAAATTCCTAAAGTTTCTACTCAGTATCTACGTATGTTGTTTTTCCTACACAAGGTTTGTGAAGCTTATTTTTTGTAAATATTCTCCTTCAAGTATATTCTTTCAAAAACCTATTGAAATTTTATTTAAAAATTGTACAATATAATTTAAAAAATAGTCATTATGATAAGAAAAAGGGAATTCCGTTAAAATAATCGTCTTTGGTTCAATTAATGATGATTTTCCGCACATAACCTTAAAGCTAGTGACTTTTCATAAAAACATTACCATCTGTTTGAATCAGATCGAATTCTGCCCAATTAATGATGATTTTCCGCACATAACCTTAAAACTAGTGATTTTATATGAAAATATTACCATCTGTTTGAATCAGATCGAATGTTGTCCAATTAATGATGATTATCCGCACATAACCTTAAAACTAGTGACTTTTTATAAAAAAATTACCATCTGTTTGAATCAGATAGAATGCTGCCTAATTAATGATAATTTTTGGCACATAACCTTAAAACTAGTGACTTTTTACATAAACATTACCATCTGTTTAATTAGGATCGAGTTTGGTCCAATTAATGATGATTTTTCGCACATAACCTTAAAACTAGTTATTTTATATAAATACATTACCATCTGTTTAATTAGGATCGAGTTTGGTCCAATTAATGATGATTTTCTGCACATAACCTTATAATTAGTGATTTTATATGAATACATTACCATCTGTTTAATTAGGATCGAGTTTGGTCCAATTAATGATGATTTTTCGCACATAACCTTAAAGCTCGTCACTTTTTATAAAAAAATTACCATCTGTTCAAAAAGAATGTTATTGATTTTATCATAAATGTATTTTTCTTACTACCCTAGTCGAAAGTACGTGGTTTCGGCACCAATTTCACGGCAGAAAGTCTAACTTTCATGCATTGGTCAAGCTATATGCGCGCCCTCTATAATAGCGGGAGTAAAAACGTAAATAACCTCAAGCGTCAAAATTTGTCCGCTCTCTGCTAATGTTTATTAGTGGCAATGAGTGAATATTATTTAGAATGTAATAGTAGTGACAGAAGTGTAACAAAAATAAAAATAAAAAAATGAATGACATATCATCTGATGAATCGACAGATGAAGAAGACATTAATAAAAACTTTGAAACTGAAGCTCAATTAATAGTAGAAACTGACACCTTACCTAAAAAGTCCGTTGACAGATACATGCTAGTCTATGATAATTACCAAAGATGGAAACACATGCAATTGTTTTCGTAGTACCGCCAAATTCATTGTATAATTCGTTTGTTTAATTCATCTATATATGCACGAAAGAATAATTTTCTGGCCTAGGGTCGTAATATACTATTTATATTCTACTCTTTATTATTAGGAAAAAAGATACATTATATTTTCGTTATTTATGCGTATGGGATTTATTTCATGGTCAGCACCACCTAGCGAGTAACTAGGACACCTAATCTTCCACAGTTGTCTCGACACACAGCATACGCCCATCTCTTGTTTGTTTCGGTCATGCTTTCATTTTGCATAGAAAACTCGATCATACTACACTAGTCGTGATATTGACTCGTCGGGATTTTGGCATACATCCTCCAGCCTTACCATCTCTCTATCCTAACGATCTTTCTAACACACGCCCCTATTGCATGCCTACTCTATCTATAATAACTCTATGGCAATCTCCCATATAGTGTTGTAATTTTACCGGTAAAATATGTTTTTCACCAAATTCACCAGTAAATTTACCGGTAAGTTTGGTAAAGACAGTGCTTCCAATACACTAATAATAATTAGCCGCTGTTAATTAACCGGCTAATTTACCGACTAACAACACTACTCTCATCTCTGATTGAGCATAAGCCAATTGAATTTGGCGAAATTGAATAAGACAGCAGAATACTTTTATCTCTTTTACTCTCGTTATGAAACTGCAATACACTTTCATGGGACAGTACCAAGAAGGCTAAAAACTAGGAGACTCAACTCCCGAGATGGGGATACACTTTCCGTGGGACGGTATAGTGTAACTCGCGGTGATCCCTTCTCTACCGCGATCGTTTGCGCAGTAGACCAAAGTCGGCCCCTTGCGCATCCTATGAAGTGCTCAGAGCTGTAAGAAGTAATCACGAGACGCAGAACGTGCGTAGTAGCATCAAAGTGACCCACTGCGCAAGGCTGCATAATTAAGTGGGGAGACAAAGTTACTTCACCACGAAGTAGTATAAGGAGACCCTACTCCTATGCAGCCTTTGGAAAATTTGGACGCGTAGATTCAGATTTAGTTAGTTTGCATCTTTCGTTGCGCCGATTGCGGAAAAGCGTTGCAACACAAGTTTCAAAAATGTCGGCGCTCATAATAATGTAAGCGTGATTTGTACAAACAAAAATTACCAGTCATTGCCATACATGTGCGAGAAGTTTTAAATATATTAATAAACAAGTGTGTGCAAGATAATATGGTCTATTGTTTTATTGATGGTTGCGCATCCACGCGCTATGTTGGAAAGAAGAAAAAAGAAACAGAAAACAGACTGGAGAAACGTCACTTCTTTTGCCCTAGCACGGTCAGTATGTTTAATTATTTTATAAATCTGTAATGTGAAGTACATTGATCTGTATTTGATTTTTGTGCTATTGCAACTATTTTTTCTTGATCTCCTAGCCGAAAGTACGGTCCTCCCGGCCGCATTTCACTCCAGAAACAACGACTTTTGTGGCCGCTAAATTCATCGTATAATTCGTTTGTTTAATTTAATTTAATGTGACTTCATGCAATTAAACGAAAAGTCAATATTAATACTGTTTTCTAAGAATAAATTTTCTCTGGTATTTGTTAATTTGAAAAAAAATTTTGATTTTCAATTTTTCTTTTGCAGTTATTATATGATTGCATTTCTTATTATAATATTTCCGAATATATAGCTGCAACAAAAATTACGGATACTCATCAACCTCTCTTATAAGATTTTCAAACTCTTCAATGCAAGTAACTTTAATGTAAATACTTGAAGAAACAAAAGGGTTTGCTTTTCATCTTCGCGTTGACAGGTGACATAATCTACAAAATTCAGAAAAAGGCAAAATGTAAATAACATAAACTATACTTCACTTAGTAAACACATCTATATTGTATATTATATTATATTTTATATAAAAGAACAGCAGTATACTTTTAAAATAATTTTAACTGTAACGGTGCCACTGTTTTTGTTTATCTGTTTTCGTGCAGTAGACAACATGACAGCCATATTGTGAAAATTCAAGAGTTTGACATTTCCTTGTAAGAGGCGCTACGAGCGATGCAAACTAACTAAATCCGAATCCACGCGATCAAATTTTCCGCGAGTGGGGTCTCCTTATACTACTTCGTGTACTTCACTATGACATCCCACTCACACCACGGGAGTTTAGTCTTCTAGTCTTCTTAGACAGTACCCTAAATATACCTCTGCATACAGATATGCTGCATACAGGTTACCATGATAATGATGGCATCTCAAGAGGGCAGGGCCGATCAACCTCTAATGGATGAGGTGTCCGCGTAGCTTACTTCATGTGAACAGTTGTACGCGGCGCTAGTTTTTTCAAGCGGGTGGTGTGCGGTAAGGGCAACTAGAGTTCTAAAGAGTTTATGTGACCGAGAATATGTCTGGGAGCACGAGAATATAACTGAGAATTTCTCTGATGAATGTGCTCTTCGAGAATTTATGAGAATTTAAAAATATTTTTCCGTAACGGTTCAAGCTTTCAATTGTTTTTGATAAATACTTTGTTCTGGAAGTTCGTGCAACGTGCGCAATAAAAATGAAAAAAAAAAGAATAAGGTAAATGTACCAGTCGTTGCGCGGTTAAGGAAACCCTTCGAGGATTATTGAATTTAATTATAGAAAAATAAAATTTTCCGTCATATTAATCGAATCACATTTTGAAAGACACTTTTGATTTGTATTGCAAAGCTTATTATTCTGAAAATTTTCAACACTTATTAACAAATAGTCGAAAATATGAAAAAATGCGTTTGGCCCAGTCTTTGCGCAAGAAATTTATTATTGTATTATTTATTGTTATATAAGGCTTATCACAAATATAAATCAAAAACTTTCAAAATTGATGTCGAATAAATTGATATAAATACTTAAATGCGAGAAGAGTTCTATTTGCATAAAAAATAAGCACAGTCATTTTATGAACTACGATTTGAACATTCCGGAATATTTTATTTTTTAGCATTTTTGAGTAAGCATTTACATTAAAAATTTGTTATGAGAGATGAATAATAACCTTTTGTTCAACGGTATCTTCAACTTGAACACAAAAATATAAAGTAATTTTCTTAATTTTACGTAAAATATGCTCGACAGCGCAACGACTGGTACATTTACCTTATAGTTTGGAATTTTTTTTTTAAATTATTGATAAACAAAATAAAGCTTCTTTCAAGTGCAAATACTGTGATCATATGTACAGAAAGCATGCCACTCGACAAATAGAGCACTT
Source organism: Diplolepis rosae (assembly GCA_030998225.1). NCBI lineage: Eukaryota > Metazoa > Arthropoda > Insecta > Hymenoptera > Diplolepididae > Diplolepis > Diplolepis rosae. The sequence continues at coordinate 4,009,182 of JAPYXD010000608.1, read as the reverse complement.
AAAAATGTGCATAAACTGTCCCAAAACTGTCAAACAATTATTTAAATCAAAGCGTAATGTGTGCGAGGAAAACTTGAATTACTTGTTCTTTATGTTTGAATTTAATATAATGGCTATAAAAAAATATTTTTGATATTGAAGTCAGATAAAACTTGACATTTTTCGTGGTTTATTTTTATGAAACCTTCACTATTGCAATTCATAGTGTTTGGAAATAAATTTACAATATTATAAGGTTTAATGATAAAGAAAATATTGGTGAAGGTATGGTGAAATTCCCTTAAATTCTCTGTAAATTCTCAAGTTGTCTTAAAATGACGGTCACAGTAACGAGAACGTGACCGGATTTTAAATGTCCGAGAAATTTAGAACTCTAAGGGAAACTGGCTTCGTATGACTTCCGCCATTGTTATTTACAAGTCATAACAAGTATTTAACAATTCATTGTGCGTAATTGTGCGTTATCATGGATAAAAAATACATAATTCAGTGTCCTGTCCGTGGGTATACATCACAAACAAGCGTCAAAAGAAAGTGTTCCCATTCATCGTTTTCCGAAGGAAGGAGATGCCAGACAACGATGGATAGAAGCTTGCGCGAACTCTTGCTTGTCGAGATCAAAATATCTACAAGTAGTGGAAAGGCAAAATTTTGTTTGCCATCGAAATTTCGATTGAAGGTGCCATCCCATGACCGTCGAAAATGCAAAGCAGAAAACGAACAGCCAATTGCAGAACACCTTTAAGAACAAAGAAATTTTAAGATCTTCTTTAACTGGCTGTTCCTTTTCTGCTTTGCGTTTTCTGCTGTCATGGGATTTCACCTTAAGAATATTACTAACAGAAGAGAAATGGTGCCTATCTTTTAATGCGCTTTTTTAAAAATTTTTAAATCAAAAGTAGTCCATCTAGTTCCGTTTTAATCTTCTCTACCATTTTCCAAATTTTAGAAACAAAATTTTACGTACTTTGGACACAAACACGTAGAAACCTAAAACAGTAAAAGTTGCTAATTTTCTAAGTATCACATGCTTTTAACGTTCGTAGTTCGTTGCATAGAAAAATGTTCTGTATGGCTTCTGGAAATGAAAATACAAATTAACTATATTTTTGATTTTTACTTATTACGACAAAATCAAGATTGAATTACATTTTCACAATTTTGCATTCAATCTTCAATTTCACTTTAATTATATTCTCTGCAATACATTTAAAGAACCTATATATATATATTATATAACCTATATAAATATTTTGGTCGTTTACGAACATTTTAATTTATCAAAAAATAATAAAATTGGAAAAGAAACAAACCCTAAAATATAATTAATACTGAATGCAGATATTACATGAAAATTAAGTATGTACATGCTGTGACTAGTATGTTACTAAATAATAGAATCCAATTCTATAAAGACCTAAGTAATAATATAGAAGATTATCACTAAATAGTACAAAACATCATCACAAGTGTGACGAATGACTCGATGAGCGTCCAGAACCGCTCAGACTGGAGCATGAGGGGGACCATCGTGTCAGGAGTAAGTTCGGAACCCACCGCTGACCGAGAACCCCCCTAGCCACACCCCATTTTGCGCAGACGAAGAGTGCGTGCTCTGCGTTATCCACCGGTGAATCGCAGTAACAACACGTCTCGTCGTCTCTCTTCTTAAAGCGCCTCAGGTACGCGTTAAAACAGCCATGGCCCGAGAGCGCTTGTGCCAAGTAAAAGCCTACTTCCCCGTGCTTTCTGTTCAGCCAGGTAACGAGCTCCGGGATCAGGCGGTAGGTAAGCTCCTTGCGAAGCTGAAAGGTTTCTTGCCTTTCCTCCGCCAATAAATCTATTGGCGGGACGCTCGCCAGGACCAGCACAGCGCTCGTCGAGATATTTCTATATGCCGAAACTATTCTCAGCGCGACAAGTCTCTGCGCCGAGAACAGCTTCTTCTGGATAGCATGGTTTTGCAAGGCATTGGCCCAGACCGGAGCTGCATAAAGCAGCTTCGAATGGACCACGCTCGCCACCAATCTTCTTTTCGCTTCCCTGGGTCCACCAATGTTTGGCATAAGCCGGGCCAAGTTTGCTTCACATTGGATAGCTTTGGCGGCTGCGATCTTTAGCTGTTCGCCATAGCTAAGCCTACGATCCAGCTGCACCCCCAGGTACTTAATGCTTGTTTTCCACTCGACTTCATGCTCTCCGAGAACGATCCTCGGGTATTGGAAGGATCTCCTGTCCGTAACGAGCAAAGCCTCGGTTTTCTCAGGGGCCATTTTAAGACCTCTGCCATCCAACCAGCGCTTCGCTCGCCACAGACTTTTATTGATCCTCAGCTCTAGGATTCCGACGTCGTCAGGGGCGCACACGACACGTGCGTCATCCGCGAAGCCGATGATGCTCGTTCCAGCAGGCAGGTCCATGCGCAGGAAATCGTCGTACATGACGTTCCAAACGAGTGGACCCACCCGCGACCCTTGAGGGGCGCCACATGTCATCTCCTCCTTGAGAGACCATTTGTCGCCCTCATATATCACCCACCTGTCGCTCAGATAGTCATCTATCATTCGCAACAGGTAGTCTGGAACCTTTTTCCGCATCATCGCCTCGATGCAGATGTCCCATCTCGCGGTATTGAACGCATTGCGTATGTCAATGCTAATCAACGCACAGAATCCCTTACGCTTACCAGTTCCTTTTCTTGCATTTGTGGCGATGTTAACCACAGCTTGGATGGCGTCCACAGTGGACCTGCCTTTCCTGAATCCGAACTGGTTTTCCGAGAGCCCGTTCTCCCCGACCAAGAGAGCCTGAAGCCGTTGTAGAATCAACTCCTCCAGAAGCTTCCCCATCGTATCCAATAGGCATATTGGTCTATACGACGTGGCAACCCCTAGAGGTTTGTTGCCCTTCCTCAGCAGGACCAACCTCTGCTTCTTCCAATCTGCGAAGAACTTCCCCTCCCGAAGACAGGAGTTAAAGGCTTTTAGGAGGATCTCTGTGTACGCCCCGATCACCTCTTTGAGGATCTCGTTCGGCACCCCGTCGATACCCGGCGCTGTATTTGCCTTAAGCCTTCCACCCGCTCTCTTTAGTTCTTCGAGAGTAAAGAGTTCTTCGCGCCGGACCACGCAGGAACTTCGGTCCTGTCTTTGGAACGGCTCCGCGTGTGGAAACAAGCTACACACAATGTACTGGACTCGATCGTGATTATCCAGGCCCGGGGTCTTTCTTCTAGCCACCAATCTCTTGGTGACTATTTTGAAGGCGAGACCCCATGGGTCCTTCTCGACCTCACCGATCAAGTCTTTCTAGCATTGAAGTCGGCTTTTCTTTATGCCTCGCCTCAAAGCTGTTTTTGCCCCTTTCCATGCCTCGTGCAGCGTAGCATCCCCCTTTGAACGGGTGAATTTTCGCCGCGCTGCGAGGCATTCTAGACGTAGGGCTGCCAACTGGTCGTTCCACCAGTACATCGAACCCTTGGCTTGCCTGCGCTCACGGCGAGGCATCGAGTAGTCGCAAGCCGCGACCACCTTCTGCCTCACCGAGCGCACAGCAGCTTCAAGCAACCCAGCAGGGCAGACCCAACCAAGCTCATCGATGAGCCTGGTTTCTTCGAGGTGTTCGCGAAGTCTTTCCCTGCTGAGTCGTCTCGTGTTCCAGGAGGAGCTCTTTCCTTCGCCGCCCCTACCCTTATCCACCGCCTGACACCGTTGTTCTAGAGTGAATTCGATGCACCGGTGGTCACTCAAGGTTATTACCTCGAGGACCGACCAGTCGCTTATCCTTGAAGCGAGGCGAGGTGCGGCAATTGTGAGATCAATTATTGACCCCCCCCCCCCGCTCCTCGTCTGAACGTAAATTCCCCGCCCTGATTCAAGACGATCAGTTCGTTCCTAGCGACCATCTCGCCAACCAAGATTCCCCTCCTATCCAGGCGGGCTTCACCCCACTCGGGCGACTTACTGTTGAAGTCCCCCCCTATGAGGGATCGCCCGATGGCCTCACGGAGGCTTTCCTCAAGGAGGAGGATCTGGGTCTCAAAACATCGAAGGGATCGCCGGGGGAGAAGTAGCAGCTGTACACACGCACACCCGCCACCTCCACCCAGACGAACCCCGCGTCGGTCTCCAGGAAGTCCCCGACGCCCAAATCCGGGTTACAAACAAGGATGCCGGCCCTCCTTGATGCATCCTGATACCAAGCAGAGTTTTCGGACCACTTGTACTGCTCACTAATGAGCAGCACATCAGCCCCCCTCTCCCTGGCAGTCTACATCAGGAGGTCCTGGGCATTCTTCCCCCTTCCGAGGTTGAGCTGCAGGAACTTCAATTCCTGCCTCTCAACCTCCGAAGCTCTTCCCGGAAGACCGGGCAGGAGCCGCTCCCCGACACATGGGCGACATCTTTGTCGCCCCTGTCTGCGCATGACAAGCACCTTGGTGGCGCCTTACAGGTCCCGGCCAAGTGTCCCGTGGCGCCGCATCTCCAACAGGCGTTTTTCCTGTCGGGGTTGCTGCAGCCCCGGGACCCGTGGCCGTACCCAAGGCAGTCTTCACCCCACTAAAGCGGGTGAAGAGCCTGCAGGACCCCTCAAAAGCTGGTCTGCCCAATGCCAAGCACAGGGCAGACACAACCTCTTCTTTTTCAACGGTCTCGACGAGGTCCCTAATTTCGAGGGACCTCGTCGAGACCAGGGCTGAAATTTGCGCCCTTTCCCCGACCGCCAGGTCGAGCTCCTTTCGGAAGGCCGAAACGTCTCCCCCCTTTTTGAGGACCAAAAGGACTTCTTCCTTCCTGGTCCTCCGGATAGGCAGGACCTCAAGTCCTGCCTTCTGGGGGTCGACCTTCACCTTCATTTCCCTCAAGATGTCGGCGTAGGACTGGCCGTCCTTCGCCGACACCTTGATGGCGTCGCCCGACCTCGCGGCCGGGGAGCGCCTCGGCAACTTTCCCTTTGTTTTGTGTTCCTGCGCAGAGGGCACAGGAACCTCTTTCTTCTTCTTCTCTTTTTTTTTCTTCTTTTTCTTCTTCTTCTTCTTCTCCACCATCTGCCGTTCCCCATCCTTTTTCGGGGTCTGGCCTCTGGTGGCCGCAGCATAAGACGGCGATATGCCGCCCTTCCCTTTCTTGAGAAGCCGATCTTCGGGGGGAGAAGGAGCAACCCTCTTCTCCCCCTTTGTCAGCTTCTTGGGGGTATCTCCCAGAGACGCAGAGCGCAGTCTCCGGAAGATACCCATCTTTTTTGAGGCGGGGTGGGATTCCACCTTCTTCTGGATTTCCATCCCCCTTTCTACAAGACATTTATGGGTGTTGAGCATTCCGCTCAACACCTCTGATGCCTCGTTAACACTGTCCTTTACGTGGCCAGGGTTATTTCTCAGCATACCCTGCTGGATGACACTGAGAGCCCTGGCCAACTTTTCCATTTTTGTGCTTTGCTCCTTCAGGAGCTGAAGGACGTCTTTCCATGCCTCAGCCCCTGGAGAAGTGTGTGAGGGCGTATCTGACGCCTTCACCTCTTCACCTCCTTTATTTTTAAAAACATTCATATCAAAACTGTCGTGTCTTAAGACGGTTCGCCCATCATGGGAGCCCTACCGCAGTAGGGCTACTATCCCCGCCTATATGGATCCCTAGTTATGTGCGCCGAAACCGAGAAGCGGCTTATCGGATGGTCGATCCTATCGGCACATTAGATAAAATAATCTAAACTTCATATTGTCTTTACAATAGAAAACTCTTTACAACAAAAAAAAAAAATTATTTCCAACAAAAAAAAAAAAAAAAAGTATTTTCAATTATTTCGAACAATTAAAGATATAACACAAAAAAAATTTAAATATAATGTCATTTATGAAATTATCTGTATTCAATGTAACAAAAAATATATGGGACAAACTTGCAGATTCTTACACAATAGATTACTGGAACATGCTAGATCTGTTAAAAATAAAGATAACAAAACGGGCACTTGCAGAACATGCTACTTCTTACAAACATTCCTTTGATTTTAAAAATACTAAGATTTTAGATACAGAAAATATTTTTAAAAAACGATTAATTTTAGAAATGATTTATATTCAAAAAGAAAATTTTTCTATTAATTACAAAACAGATATTGAAAATCTAAGTGCCATTTATAATAATATAATAAAATCCATAAAATAACTTTTCTACTTTCTCTTATCTTTTCTAATCTTTTTAATTGTATAATTTCATAAATTTCAAAAATTACCATTGAATGTTACCAATAGCCGATATATTACATATTAATTTTCTTGAGAACGCACCATAACATCAACAACGCTACGATAGTCAAATGAACAATTGTGGAGACATTTTACTTCGAAAGTTTTGTGTAGTAAAAATTTTTTTAAAAAAAATTTAACAATAACGTATAAATGAAGGAAACTGCTTGTAAGTAACTAATATTTCAAAAAATTTCTTTACATAATTTAATTCAAAATTTATCTCATATATATTTATTTTATATGTGTCGTTATCTATCAATATAACCTAAAAAGGTTGACACCAGTTATCCCAACAAAATTTTTTTAAAAAATCTAACGAACTCTCATAGCAACTAATATGCTATGATGATCATTTTACAATATAATTTTATGCTTTTAAACTTGGATTTTTTGAAATTTAATTTTTATAAAAATTTAACCAATTATCAAACAATATGAATGGAAGTAAAATACCAAATATGTCATCCACGGTATGTTTATTATTATTATTATTCTTTCTCTCTTTTACCTTCTCTTAATTTTATATTTTATATTGAAAAAACAAAATCTTTTTATTATATAAATATTATCTTTTTATTATATTCATAATTTTTCAAAAATTTTTATATATATTCATTTTGTATTTCCTTTTTATAGTCTTGATAAGGACCGAAAAATAGGTCGAAACGTTGACGTACTTTCAAAATAAAACAACTTTACAAAACCGGAAAGGCCATTCACTTTAATGTTCAAATTATAATACCGGTAACAACATATCTACAATTTAATATTTACACTTTTCCCTTTTTACTATATTTGAATTTACCGCAACATTCTTTGTAATCAACCTAAGTAAATATGGCGGCTCAGCCTTCAATTGGGCACACGAATTTGCGGACTTTCCCATTGGCATTGTGCATCCAGTGTATTATAGAGATCAGTGGTGCGCATATAATGATAGTTCATATGCACAGTTGTACGCGGCGCTAGTTGCAATTCGTCCACTATATATGCATTAGGTTTGCACGGCCTGCAAGAAGGAGATTAGTAAAATAGTGGTGAAATTGCTCAAACTCTAAGTGTGCAGTCCCATGTCGGCATTTTTCGGGGAGTAAAGAAAAAAATAATGAGAGGAAGAGATCGGTAAGTAGGGTTACTAGGGTAGGTATACATTGTACCATATTTTTAGTTGCCCAAAGTTTCAATTGCCCATAAAATCACCAGAAGTCACTATATTTGAAAAGCAGTGTTAGACGAAGATTATGAAAGGAATGTGTTGGCAAAAATTGCGAGGATTGCAAGATGCAGGATTGCTGTACATTTCCCTTAAGCGCTCTCTACCGCCTATATTTGATATATACTCGCAATTTTTGCCAACCCATTCCTTTCATAATCTTCGTCTAACACTGCTTTTCAAATATAGTAACTTTTGGTGATTTTATGGGCAATTGAAACTTTGGGCAACTAAAACTATGGTACAATGTATACTTGCCGGTTACTAGACGCACTGATTTATCAGCAGATGTGCTGATTTTTGACCCTTGGCACTGATGTACTGATTTTTTATGAAATGCACGGATTTTCACCCGAAACGGCGATTTTTTGCATTTTATTACATACTTTTGTTTTTTTACAAGCATTTAAAAACAAATTCCCAGTTGCGCATTCTAATTATGAGGTTGACCAGATCCGGGATACGAAAAAACAGGACAGTATTTGTTTAGTATCTTTTTTTTTAGGGAAAAATGAAAAATACTGACTGTACTGCGTATGTACATTTATAGAATGTAGGCACTCGACCAGCGTGCGTATACAGGCACATACACGCGATCCATAGCATTTGCCACCAATCGAAACCGGAGTACCTCGCGCGTCCCACCGTACTTACGCTTCACCTTTTCGCGCTACGGAAGCTTGTATTCGCCACACGCCACAGTGTCGCTAGTTGTTGTTAGTAGAGTTCTTAAATTTTCCAGAATTTAATTTCCAGTAATATTACTGAGAATATTACAGAATTTTGTAACGATGTACCCGTTTCCAGTACCAGCTATAAGGGGTTCTAGCACCCTTTCACTCACAACTAAATATGTTGGTGAAAGCGCGGTTTGAATTACCGACCGACACAGCGCGAATATTCGAATGTAAGTAGTCAGATTATCTGTTTATTATAAGTAAATCTAAATCTTCGTAAATAGATATACGAATAAGTGAAACGTAGTTCCTCTGTCTCTAATCGCGACGTTAAATATAGCTTTGCGACATTATAATCAGTAATTACGATGCAGAATTGTAAAAACACGTGCAAGAATGCTAGGAATGCGAGAGATTACGTCATGTTGTTATGGTTATGGATGACTCATGGGGCTACTTATAGTGACAGAACGTGCCTTAAGGTCCAAAACGACCGGATGTAATGTTTATAAACATTACAAGGAATTTTGATATTTTTATCTTACAGTGTTTATAATGTCAATCATCAAGTGACTCATTCTACGACTTAATTTTAATGGGCGGTCCTGCGTGACCTTTTCACCCATTCGTCAAAAGAATATAAAATTGTATTTCGTCCTCATTTTGATTGGCTAAGGGCTAGTGAGAGAGGGAAAATCCCCACAGAAGGGCGTCCTATAAGTACAGCTGCAGAGCCAAAAAACGGCAGAGATTTTTCTTGAAAGCTCCTCTTAATCAACAGATAATCTGCACATGAGACAGTACAGGATGCCTAGCATTTTTTGTGCTTTTTTACCAGGGGTGTTAGTTGAAATTTGCCGGTTTTACTCATAGATGTCGCTAGAGATATGTATACATTTCTATGATTTGGCATCTATGTCATATTTTTCTATGGACGATAACCTTCAAAAATACACAATTACATTCTGCCAAAATAATAGCAATTTGCCAACGTTTAAAAGCCATGGGAAAAATCCAAAAGTATTGAAAATGGATGTATGGAAAACACCAACTGAACGATAGACAAATGGAAAATGGAAAAACCATTTGTGAAATGCTGCTTCAACGGTTCGAAAGGAAATCTTTTCTGCATCGAATTGTCACGGGGGACGAAAAATGGATTTATTTCGAGAACCCGAAGGGGAAAAAATCATGGCTTTCACCTGGTGAGGTCGGCCCATCGACTCCAAGGCCAAATCGCTTTGGCCGTAAGACAATGCTCTGTGTTTGGTGGGACCAGTGTGGTGTGGTGTACTTCGAGTTATTAAAACCTGCTGAGGCGGTGAATACGATTCGATACCGACAACAAATTATCAATTTGAATCATGCGTTGATTGAAAAACGGCCGGAATGGGCCCGAAGACATGGAAAAGTTATCCTACAGCATAACAACGCATCGTCTCATACCGCTAAAGTGGTGAAGAACACAATAAAAGCATTGAATTGGGAGATATTATCGCACCCGCCGTACTCTCCAGACCTCGCCCCGTCCGACTATCATCTTTTCGCATCGATGGGATACTCACTCGCAGAGCAGCGCTTCGCCAATTTTGGAGAAGTCGAAAAAGGGCGCGACGAATGGTTTGCCTTGAATGAGAAAAAGTTTTTTTGGAATGGTATCCATGATTTGCCTGAAAGATGGGAAAAATGTGTAGAATCCAATGGTCAATACTTTAAATAAAAAATTTTTGAGATTCCCTTGAGAATTAAGTGTTTTCATTATTGAAAAAACCGGCAAACTTCAACTAACACCCCTGGTAAGTGCACTTGAGATGTGCTCATTGTGCGTTAGTTTGTTATGGAGTGAAACTCCAAGATAGTTGGCTACTGTTACGGGCTTAATCACGTTATTGCGAATTATTAAATCAGGGAAGACAACATTCCTTTTCCTATTTTGATGATTAAAGTTTTTCCTTGTGAAGACTACAAGCTCAGTTTTTTCAATATTCACGCTCAATTTCCATTTATCAAAAAATTCTATTGTTTCGTTGGTAGCAGACTGCAGCCTATGCAGTCAGTTTTGGGCTCCAGGATGCAGTATACAATGACGTGTCATCGGCGAATAGGGAGCGCGAGACATGTTGGGACATTGGAATGTCATTTATGTAATAAATGAAGAGTAGAGGACCAAGAATAGATCCTTGTGGGACCCCTGCTTTAATGTCTCGATATTCAGATTTAGTTCCATTAATTTCTACTCTAAATTTTCTTCCCAATAGATATTTCTGCGCTAATTCAATCAGGTAAATTGGGAATTTTAATTCATTCAGTTTATATATAAGGCCTTTGTGCCAGACAGTGTCAAATGCTTTTTCGAGGTATAGCAGGACCATTGCCGTAGTTTTATTTTTATTTAAGTTAGTACTGATGGTATTGACTAACCTGATGAGTTGTTGCACCGTGCTCCTTTTCTGCCTGAAGCCGAATTGTTCAGAGATGAGGATTTTATGTTTATTTTCAAAAACTAGGATTCTGTTAAATATGATTCTTTCAAAGATTTTAGCTAAGGTAGGCAATAGGCTGATTGGTCTATAGCTAGCCGCAAATAACTTATCCTTTCCAGTTTTATGAAATGGTAAGATATTAGCAATTTTCCACCTGTCTGGAAAATGACAAAGCTTGAGGCAGACGTTGAAGATATAATTAATTTGGACATAAGCTTTTTTTGGCAAATTTTTTAGCAGGATGTTTTATATGCCATCATGGCCAGGTGCCTTCCTCGAGCCTGTTCTCATGACAGCCAGTCTTATTTCCCTAGGTGTTACCAGTTCAATGGCAACTAAGTCAGGCAGGGAAGTCGCAATTTCTCTGTATTCAGGCCTCACAGTCCGTTTGGGATAAAAAATAGGATGTATAGGGACCTTTTTTCTCGCTTATAGGGACCTGTTTTACGTTCATAGGGTACATTTTTTAAACAAAAATTAGGTATGAAAGAAAGTTATGAAAAGAATAAACTCTTAATAAAAGGTAAATAAAGAAGTAATACTTTTTATTTAAGTGAGTAATAAATATACAGCGAAACTCCGTTTATCGCCACACCCGTCTATTGCAAAATCCCGTTTATTGCAACTTGTCTCTACCGTTTATCGCAATAAACTCTACCATTTTTCCCCCTCCTATTAATAGGAGAGGTCACGTGATTATAAAGGATAGGTGGGAATACCTCTCACTTTTAAATTTGTGATAAACAGCGAACGCGCACGAAACTACTCGTTGAGGCGCATGCGCCGACACCAGTTGGTCAGGCTGGTGGTGGAGGCGTGGGAGCCCCTCCGTATGTGCGATAAACGGAGTTTTACTGTATTCATATTTTCGTACACAACTGCACTTCACAAATTTTGGAACGTGAGTATTCTTAATATCAAATAGGAATCAACCTACATATCACGACTTTGTATGCAAGTCTAATTAAATTACATTTCAATTAACTCTCAACAAAATTTCCTTTTTTAGATGTTTTATACTTTGTTTGAAGAAAGGTACTTATAAGCAATCTCACTTGCTATACATTTAGTATCCTTACGATTATTTTCGACGAAATCCGCTTATATCTATATAACTAATATAATTTAAAGCTATTGAGTATGAGTGTTATTTCTTTAAATTTTGAGTCTTTTCATTAATAAATATATTTCTAATAACACAATATGAATTTTCTTGACTTAATTCTAAGTTTAAATAAATTACTAAAAGAATACTACTGTAACGGTTACAACTATGGACTTCTTTTTAAATTCTCAGGTCTTTTAAATCCCGAATGATATTTATATCATTATTGTGATGGTTTTACCTATTATTATGAAGATCAGGCTTGTTGATATATATCATTACATCGTAAAACAGATTATAATTATTTACCACAGCCTAAAAGAATTTTCAGCATTTATGGTATTACAAAAACTGAGAATCAAAATCGAAAAAAACGAAAAATTGTATACAAATTTTAAAAAATGTACACTAATGGCTCAAAATGTTAGAAATTTAGGGACCAAATCTTGAGAATAGGGGACTTTAGGGACCTCAACTGAATATAGAGGACAATAGGGGATATAGGGACCGGTCTGTGAGGCCTGTGTATTTTTTGTTGATAGACCCGTCAGTGTCAGGGTCACCATAGTCTTGTGTGAGATAATGGACTAACTCATAATGATCTGCGAGCACTTCTGCTTTGTCTGTGTCCGAGATGGCTAGTCCTTTTTTGCCATTTCTGCTGGTTGTTTTTTAGTGCCTTGGTCCAATTTGACACCTCCTACATTGAGTCACACGCCTGCTATTGCGGTAATTCTCCCAGTAGACTTTAACTGGGCACACGTACTTTATTTTTCTCACTTTACTGATGTCCTGGTCTGCTTGTAGGGTGACCATATAGAGTGGAAAGTCTGTTGTTATTCTTTGTTTCATGCGGATAACTTTAGCTACTTTCACTTCCTGCAATTGGAGATTATCTTGCACTTCCTGTGTCGGTAGGCACTTCCTGTGTTGTAGACATGGATTGTTATTCCCTGCCTTGAGAAGTTGAACCTGGTTTTTTTGGAGGTCGTCAGCTCATTTATCTCGGTGATGGTTTGGTTGGGATTATTAAGGTTTCAAGTTAGCACGATCGGTGGTACCTTCTGCTTGGGTTTTTTGTCGGGCACATTGCTTGTTCCTTCATCTTCGTCCTGGAAGTGATCCGTGTCTTCATCAGACAGTACGTCAAACCTGTTTTTAGTGATGATGTCATCTTCGAGTGATTTTCTAGGCCTTTTTGACTTCATCGATGCACAATTTCACTTATCACTTTCATGAGTAATTGTTCTGAATGGAATCCGTTCTGCACTTGATATATTTACACTTTATTGACTCCATTATAATAAACTCAATGAATCTAGAACATGTACTCGTTTCAACGTGTCAACGACAGTTTAAGAGATAATTTCATATTGCAGTATTGATGCATTTCCATTGTTCAACACGTTTAACAATCCAAAATAACAAAATTCTCATAAATTCTAAAAGAATTTATCCATCGGTTATATTCTTGGCAATACTGTCATTTTCGTTACCGTTCTCAAAGTAATGTAACCGATACAGAACTCTATCTATTGGTCACTTCGCCACTCGGAGGTGAACTTTGCTTATGCCACCGGCATGGTGCACGTTGTGCAGTGAAGTGTAGTGAGGTAATTCAATTTTTCCATATATTATTCTCTAGTTAAAGATTATTTTCAAAGATCCGTTTAATTAATTTTACATCAATTACTGATATCTATTAATGTGAAATGCTAAGTAATACAAAAATACTTGAACATAAAAAGCAAGAATGATACCGCATACCCTCTTTTTGAAAAATATGTTCTCTGAAACTAACTTACTTTTAAATTAAAATGTTAAGAAGATTATAATACGTATCAAAGAAATTATTTAAAATAATAATATTATGTTGTGTGCATAAAAATTTGTCCTTATATATAAAAATGTCCGGTCAATGAAATTGCAAAATATATAATTTTCAATACATCTTTTCTATTTCTTTTCCTAAAATTCTCTTTTATTTTCAATATTTCTTGAAATCTGTAAATAATAATAATTATAGTAACAGGACAAATATCGCTATTAAGTCGTAGAAATTACTTATATAAATATTAATAAAAGTAGATTTAATAGTTACCCAGGAAACAAAAAATAATTCACTTGCGTTTGAATGAGTTTTGAGGTGTTCTGAATTGCGTATCTGTCACTGGAATTCCAGATTGCCACCCATTGGTTAGAGTGACTTTTTAATGAGAAAAAAAAAAAAACAATAACAATCGTTAATTTGAAGCAGTTTAATTATCTAATTAACCAATGGAATTATCTAACTAATTTAGAAATATTTTAATATTTCGAATGAAGGAGGTGTATAGGTTTATTATTTTCTAAGAAGGTTATAAATAATTATAAAAGTAACAGTTTTAATGAAATTTCAAAATTTATTAAATAGGCAGAAGAAAAAACCTTTTCTGATATATATATATATATAATGAAAATAATTTTGCAAAAAAAGTTTCTTTACATTTTCTTTTTACTTTCATTTCAAGTCACACCTAAGCTAATTTTAGTTATTTATTATAAGAGTACGATTATATATTGTAATTGATTTAAAATTTCGTTCAGAGCTAAAATACATCATTAGTTAGTTATTACTTCATTATAAATAATTTATATTTTGTTTGTCATTATTATATTTCCTTTATTTAGTATACGTTTAAAATTTTATAAAACTAATTTATTTTTCATTCGTTTAATTATTACTTAATCTCCAATTCGAATGAATAATTTTATACTTTTCATTCCAAACAATTCATTGTTTACGATTGTAATCTGCATTTTCCATTTAGTTTAACATAACCTGAGGTAACCTCCACGTTGCGGATTCACGCTCATTGAAAGTTGCTCTCTTTTTATCGTATTTCTCTTATTCAGAGTGACCTTTGAAGACCTCCATTTCATTTGGAATTTCAACCGATTCATGCGAACATCAATGAATCGTACATTGCCATTAGAAATTATTTGAAGTTAGTCAGTCTTATTCAACTCTACTCACTCAACGATTCAACCAATGTCGAATGGCAGATTTAAAACATTGCGCACAAATGGCAGATTCCAAGTGTCACTATCCGATTGAATTTTTATATCCTGAATATGCAAATGACAGATACGCAATTCAAAGAGACGCGCGTTCTATCGGTTTTTTTTTTCATGGGTAAATACTTATCCATGGCTTTAAAAAAGTATAGTGAAATTGCAAATTCTTTTGTAATTTATATTTTAGACGTAAAATTTGAACGTTATGCCAAATATTTATGATTTTTATTGTTTATTTATTTTATTTATTAATTTATTTTTATTGTTTTTATTGCTCGAATTGACTCTGCGCGACACAGGGACTAAATCGATGCGCCATCGAACGTTCAACAACGAAATTACACTCTGTCTTCTTTTTTCACCGATAGTTTCTTTCATCTACATTCTAGTATACATTTCCCACTGAATTACTGAAATCGCTGGTATCCTTATTCCCAATGATTCTTAGGCTGCCATCCCATGTGGGCGTAAAATGCAAAGCAGAAAACGAACAGCCAATTAAAAAGTAGCTTTAAGCAAAAAGAAATCTCAAGCTTTTCTGTTCGTTTAGTGTTTTGCATTTTGCGCCCACATGGGACGGCACCCTTACTGAAGTTGTACACTTTTCTTGCGGTTATATTCCTGAAATTATGTGAAATTCCTTTAGAAATTAACAGAAATTCTTAAGAAAATCGTAAAAATGCAGTGATTTCTGAAGAGAAATGTTTACAGCAGGATGGAACGTAAATTTGCATAGAATTTTTTACAGTGTAGGTCTCATTCACGATAGGCAATTTTGTCCAGTAAGTAGGGATATTCAATTCTTGAATCAAATCTGAACCGAAAAAAGAGAATCGATTCACGTAAAAACCAAAAAAAAATCGAAATTTTTTAAACTACTGTATTTGTTTGTAAATATTTTTTAAATAATTAATTATTTCTTTTGCAATCCTTGGTTTAGTCGTCTTTCCCAAATGAAAGCACACGAATCTTTTCGTAAAAAATATTTATTTTCTTACAGTTATGAATTCACAATATCGATATCCCTGGCGAAAATATCGGATAGGAAAGTAGTCTATCTATACGTCCGTTTGTATCTTCTCTACCTTTTCCCAAATTTTGAACAGTAAATTTTATGTACTTCAGACATAAAAATGTAGAAACCTAAAATCAATCAAATTTGTTAATTTTTCAAGTATCACATGCCTTTGAAAACTTTGATTGTTTCCGGAAAAAAAGATAAATGAAGATATTAACTTTTAGGTGACATTAATGTTCAAAATTTAAAAAAAAAGTATAATTTCGTTCAATTTTTTCCTACAAACCAAATTCACCATCCATGCAACTCCTAAATAATGAAAAGATATTGATCAACAGTCTCAACATACAAAATCCATTACCAGCAAAACTCAATTTTTGTAAGCACAGAAGGTATTAAACATTAAGTAAAACGTAGGAAGACTGTGATGAAAATGAGAAAATATTTATCGTGCAGTTATATGTTCTACAAAAATGAATTTTGAACGATGAAAATGTATAACAAAATGCAAATTAAATCAAAACATTTATGTAAAATACATTTAAATAATTCTATACCTACCGATGGCAAGACTTTAATTAGGTTAATAAATATGGCTGTCTCCAGAACGTGGGAAAAATCCATCCCCACCACATGACCCACGAGCTCATGCTTTCTTTCTCTATTAATACACTGGGAAAAAAAACATGGTGAAATCAACGGGAAGGAGTCCCGTCAAGTCTCGTCGCCAATTTCACGTTGGCGTGGCGTTGCTCTCCCGGTGAATCACCGGTGCTATTCAACGTTGCACTGACGGTAGAGCCAACGTAAAATCACCCAAAAATGATCAGCTGTGGCAATACTCGCGATTGTTCTTTTCAGTTCCTTTGTTTACCTAATTATATATTGGTATTTAAAAGCAAAGTACTGCCAATTCCATTATGGATATGAAATTGCGTCATCGTGTAATATTTTCAAATCACACGGCGTTCCAGCGTTAACATTCCCGGTGAATTGACGGGGCTGACATAGCTGGATTAACGTGACTTTTCAACGCTACATTGGCGGTGGCAGCACGTTAACCTAACGTTGTAAAGGCGCCAATACTCCTTCCCGTCAATGCAACGGGATTTTCCGTATAAACTGACGGTTTTTTTTCCCAGTGTAGGGTCGTGACCAGGGTTGTAAAGTTTCATGAAACTTTGGGAAAATGAAACTTTTGAAACGTTTGAAATTTTTTAAAGTTTCAAGCATAATGGCGGGAAAATTCAAACTAATTGAATTTTCAGAATTCATGAATAAAGTGCATAATTAATCAAATAAATAACTACTTTATATAGAAAATCTGAATAAATAAATAATTTAGACTAAGTAGAAAGATTAAATCATGTGAGTCAAATGTAAATTATTTAGTATTTTATTTTTTTAAATTTATTGTTTTATAATTAATTTGTGCTTCTGGTGACCCATTTTCCAAGAACTTTTTATTATACTTTAAACAAACAAAAATTTAGTTAATAAGTACCGGTAAACCATCTTGCATCACATTAAAAAACACCAAAACAAATGAATACGATTCAAATAATATAACCTCAACCTGGCACGAGATTTGAAATGTGAATCTGCATTCTTCTTAATTTTCTTAGGATCGGCTTTTAGGCGACAGGTAAGTAAATAACAATGAAAATCTGTTTTATTTGTTTATTATCTTTTGATAATCACTGGAAAATCAATCATTTTAATAGAGAACCTAGAGAAGTTATAAATATTTACCGAACTACTGTAATATGTTATATTCAGGATAACGTAAATTTCATTTCAATAAATACTATAGTAATATAAAGACTTAATAATGTATGTTAATTTTTCTGATTTTTCTAAATCATTTCAGTCGATTATGTCGATCATTAGAAGAGTGTATCACTGTACGTGATAACGGATCAGAAAATAGTTCCCGATTTATCCGTAGCCAAATTGGCGTTAACAAGTTTCTGTGAGAAAAGTTGTGGAACCTCCGTAGCTCAGATGATAGAGCATTCGACCGGCAATCGAAAGGACCTGGGCTCGATACCCAGCGGAGTGGAAGCGTTCCTTTTTTCACAGAAAAATTTCTTCAATGTATGTTAATGTTGTGATCAAATTGTTTTATAATTATTCTAACTTATTGTTTTATTTATGTTAAGAAACGTCTGCAAAGTGGAATCGACTAAAAAATACAATTCTGGGAATGAGAATCATCCATCTCAAGAGGACCTTACGGAAATAGATAATCCTTTCAAAAAACGTAAAGTAAAGCTTATAAGCTTTTCCGTGATACTTTATTTACAGGAGAATGAAATAATATTGATAACTTTAACAATAATAATATTGTTATTCTGAATATATTAAATTAATATTTAATAATTTCATATTCAAAAATTCAAACTCAAGTTTTATTTTATTTATAAGCTTAAATTTTTAACATGCCAGTAGTTAAGTCTTGAGATTTAGAAAGATAGTTTTATAAATTCTATATCATTCGATTTCTAACTGAAGAAAAAAATTGTTCATTGAAAAAAAAGTACTGAAAAGACATAAACTAAATTTAATAGTTATATTATAATTTGTGCAAAATTAAGAATATTTTCTATTTCATTTGTGAACCATCTTTACCATGAAATAATTTTAGCCACGGTAAATTCTTTTTAAGTGAAATGATATTGAAGTTTTATTTTATATAAGAGTTAAACACAAGACTTACTTTATTGTTATTGTTTAACAGCACTATTTCTTCTGAAGAAATATTGCTTTTATTGAGCACAAGACTCATACTTGCAGTGCAAGTGCTATCTTGCCTTTTGTCAATTTGCATCTGCTCATCTGCTAGCAAATCATTTTCAATGGCAATGCATATTTTCCTGGGAAAAAATAATTTTCGTGCATTGGCCTACCACCCTTACTGATGTTTAAATTATAATTTTGACATTTATTAACGAAATGACAAGATTTGCGAACGATACTCAAAAATTAGGTTAGTTTGCGCGCCCACCAAAACTTTAATTCTAGCAAAGACGTAAATTACGTGTAGTAAACCTCTACGCAATATACGTAGTAAATTACATGTAGGAAACCATGCAAATTACGTTAGATATTTTACCTTCGCAACCCTGATTCTGGGTGTAAAGAATCGATTCTCAAGAAAATCGATATGGCTATTTGCTAGTTTCAGCAAGAAGCCAAAAACAAGAAGAAGAAGAAGAAGAAGATTCAAAAATCGAAATCATTCTACTAGTAAGCAGTAAGCCTTCTTGCAGAGCTTCTTGTTCGTTGTTGTTCAGGCCCTGTTAACTCAATTGTATAAATATGAAGAAGCACAGCGCCAACAGTTGGCCGCAACTTGAACTAAAAGTATCAATGTGTGGCGTATGTATGTTATATATGCATTGTATATGCGTTAGAAGTTTTAAAATTGACTATAATGATCAGTAAAATGGATAAACTAAGCGGAAAACACGTATAAAAATTCAGAAAGTTTAAGAAATAAAAAAAAAAAAAGTTTAAGAAATAAATTTTCTGATATTTTTATACATTTTTTCACTTAGTTTATCCATTTTACTGATCATTATAGTCAATTGTTTAAATTATCAGACAATGTAATATAAATAAAAATATTAAAGAATTTGATTCCCATCTTTTTCAGGCAACAACACTGAAGGCACTAGTTTTTTTTAAACACATTTCGCGGACCACATAAATAATCCTGATCGCGAAAATGCAAATAACACACTCGATAGCCGCTCTTGTAAATTTCTTCGTAGGTTAGGTTCTTCAACAGTGGGTTTGACACTGCCTCTAACCGCAACAAATCCTGCTTTTCGTCCTTGGGGAACTGGTGATGCTTCGCGTGACGAGACGAGGCACACCCAGGAACAGCACACCTCCGTTTATTCAAAATCACCTACCTTGAATTCATTTTTCGCTGTTTGCAGTTTGTCACGTTTGTTGACATTCGTGCAACGCAGTGCGACGAGGACCAAACGATGATTGCGACGGACGCACACTTAGGCGAGCGGGGTGGGGTGCAGCGGGGTGTTACGCGCCCAAATCGTTCACGCGGGAAAGCACTTAAAATTTAAAAGTTATAATTGATCTTCTTTCTTGTTCTTGCACAATAAAGGATTAAAATTCACCTCGACCGCGAATGAACTTAGTTTATTAGGTTTACACTAAAGGACATCGGGCGATTGAAGAGAAAAAGAGAACTGATTAAAGTGGATAAAATTTAATAAAACGTTTTATTCTCAAAAAGGATATGGAAAATTAAAATAAAAACTCAAGAGTCGTTTTTTGGTCTATGTTCCAAAATTGTCGAAGACTCTCTGTTCGTCGATCTGTCGTCAGGGTCAGATCCTGGCACGTCACAGCGCCCAGAGATCCGCCTTTATTCCCCCACTCTTTCGTGACTAGCCAATTAGTTTTTACATCTAACCCCTACTTTTAATTCTATTTCAATCCCTATCGACTCTTTAACTATTTGTTAGATGACAAACTTAAGGCATGATTTGATGGGCATCGCTCGACCCTTAACATATGGAACGTCTTGTGTCTAAGTGGTTCTGACCGTTCTTTTATGGCACAATGCAGCTTAGACCGTTCTAAGCCCATAGTTTTATAGTTTTTGAACACTTAGGGTTGTTTGAGTGATTTATTACATTTCGAGTCCTTTTCCGCTGAAAGTCTTTTATTTTCTACGTCGTAAATAAAATAGTAAAGAAATACAGTCTACGCTCTTCTAAGAAGTTCTGTTTTATATAAATTGTCATTCCTAATCCTACAGAATCTAAAACCCTAAACTAGCATGCTTCGAACTAAATAAGTCCTCTTTTCAATCCCTATATCAACATAAATTTCCTGGTAAGTAAACTTTACAAATAAACTAAACATCTGTTGAACACTCCATGTTCAATGCAAAGAATATTTTACTATTATTCTATTTATTCTATTTATTCTATTCTATCGCAAGGCTAGTCACGTTTTACTACGAACATCCTTCTTATACTTCTAACTCAGTCTCTCTTTATATTATAGTATACTTATATCGAATTGCCCATTTTAGCAGTACCAATCTCTCTATATTTTAATCAACAAACCACATTTACCTAGATTATACTTAAATCCTATGATTGATTCCCGCTTTATTCGATACCGTGAGGTGCTGCCTCTTTAGGTGCGCTGCGTAACGATCGCTCATCGTTACAGGGGCCGATACGTAGCGCCAACAGTTGGCCGCAACTTGTACTACGCCTAAAATAATAATCATAATTCTTCATATTCATCCATTAGAGTTTACAGGGTAGTGATGGGCGATACCGACCAAAAGAATCGGAATCGAAGTACTCGAGTACATTAAATACTCGATTCCGATACCGAGTACGATACTAGAAAAAAAGTATCGATTCTAAGGAATCGGTATCGGTATCGACGTAATATAATTTCCGCATTTCCCACATGATAAGACGGATACATGTGGACTCCGCTGGAAGTTTATAATGAAATTAAGCCACATATACAGAAAAAGAGGTATATTTTCCTCCGTGAACATATGGATGACGTCAGAATACGACTTTTCATATGAAAAAACTAATATATAAATATATTAAATTACAAGTATACGTTTGCAACTGGAACAAATCTTGCACAATTAATATGAAAACAGCACAAAAAGTCTAAAAATGATTTTTGTGAGTACAATAAATGTACAAACTCGTCGATTTGCTGGAACTATGACTTGATCTGAGATCTATAGATCCACGATAAACAGAAATCTTGGGAAAATACAGAGGGTCATAAAATAAACATATTTTTACTGTTCATCACACATATATTTATATTAATATCAAAATCACAGACATTTCACAGTTGCGTTGCTCATATTCGCTTTTCCTACGATTTCAGAAGAACAGTCAAATTAAGAATTACAAAATATTTCATTTAACAGATTGCATCTGCCCATAAGATCTTGTAAAATCGTGACAAGATTTAAACACGAACTTGAAAAAAAAATTTTCATGTAAAATTTGAAATCAATAAATACTTATGTGGTCAGATGCAAATATCACTGAACACATTTTTTAGCTTTTTAATTTATCTCCTTCTATTAGAAAATTTTTCCTTTCCGTAAAGCAATTCATTTTTTGAATGAAGTCTGTGATTAGGCTGCAAAAAGTGAGATGAAAATATGTCTAAAATAAAATTGAAAATATACTATTCAATCTTAAATTTTATGTTTATATCTTCTTAATGCTAAATAATTCGCTAATTGAAAATTTTTTAAATTTACAAAATTGTTAAAAAGTATGGAAATTCGAAATTTATAATTTAAGCTTTCCTTTAAAAATTTCAAATATTTTCAATTTATATATAGATTCAAATTTTAAATATTTATCAATTTCAAATTTCGACTTTAAAATAATTTTTACACTTTCAAAATAATTCCACAATTTTTTAAAATCTTATAGATGTTTATTTTAGGGGAAAATTGATTAAAATATCGAAAAAAGAAGTATTATTTCCATAACTACATATTCTGTAAATTTGAAATTGTCGTCTGCTTCGCACCTCTTTCCATAACTACATATTCTGTAAATTTGAAATTGTCGTCTGCTTCGCGCCTCTTTTTCACGGAGTCGAGAGAAACATATTTCTCAATTTCGACTCGATAAACGGCAGCCTGAAATCTAAAACTTGGAACAGTTGAAAACGCATGCATTGTAACGAAGAAGCGAGGAGAATAAGGGGAAATGGGACGAGTCGTTCTCACATGCAATAGTGACGAGGAAAGAAAAATGGCAACGTGCCCCGTCTTCGCTCCCTACTCGCTTCACACCAACAGGCAGGCTGAGAGTGTGAGACACTGCGTCGGTTTCAGATCTGGGATCACTGTTTTCAACGGCCTCAAAATTAGAATAGAATATTAAGAAATATTAAGTAAAACTTACTTGACTGATGAGCAAAGAAGAAATTTCCTATCGAGTGCTTTCGAGTCTTCACGAGTGTCCACGAGTCTCTATAGTTCACTACAGTTAGAGTGAGAGAGCAAAGTATATTTAGTTGGAATTTGGAAGTGTTCTCAAGAACGAAAGTATCGATATAGCCGATATCGGTTAAAAAAGAATCGAATCGCGAAAGTATCGACTTTCTAGGTATCGAATCGAGTACCGAGTAGTATCGAGTGCAAAAGTACCCGATACTTAAAGAATCGAATCGGTATCGCCCATCACTATTACAGGGCCTGTTGTTGTTCGTTCGCTTGCTGCTTAAGGCTATGTCACGGACGTGACTTTATTCAATATATCTCGTCTTTCTTATTTTTAAATTAATAACTCAAATGGATTTTCTATAGCAGATAAACATTCCTTGATCTTTTTTTTACGTTTATCTACTTTGGAAAATCCATTTGAGTTAATAATTCCAGAATGAGAAGGGCGAAAAGTATTGGATTGAATAACGTCTATGACATTTTCCTAATAAAAAAACTTGTTATAGTTTTATGAAGTGTTTTTTATTAATGTTTATACAAATTTAGGAATCTATACTTATGAAATTAAGCTATTAGGCAATATAGTTTGAACAACGGTTCGATTATAAAAATGAACACTTTTTAACTCAATTACTGTTTTTTTGTATATTTTTTACAGATTGTCATGCTCAGCTGTGGTTATGCTAAAAATAACCAATTTAAAATGTATATAGTACTTAACATTATTTATTCGAATGCATATCTTTTCAGACTGTATCTGAAAACGTGAAATCAAATGTTAACTCTCCTCCAGTGGATGACAATTTCGAATTATGGGATGAATCTGGTTTTATGCTAAAGCACGACATGGACAATTCTTCTAAACACTCTAAGTAAGTATGACACTTCATTTCCATTTTAAAAATTGATGGAAAAAAGAATTTCTAATTGATTAATAAAAAGTTATATTCATATTGAAAAATTTTAATTTCGTACAAATATAATTCATAATTGAAGAATTCAAACAATTGCTTTATTTTGCCAGATGGGAAGCACAAAGCTGGTGTAGGCCAAGCTGTATTCCAATTACTGTTATTCTGATATTAATTGTTTTGGTTGTGCTTTTATATCTTCTCGATGCCGCTGACAAGCACGTCTTGAATTCAAAAATCATCAAAATTGACTCCGAATTCACTTGTACCGATAATTGTAGTATATCTTTAGTAGAGTCCATTCCAATCGGTCTTAATTACTCAAATAAATCTGTAATCCATCAAAGTACTTATCAGGCTTGGAAAAAGCTGATTGAATCTGCCCAGAGTACGATTGAGATAGGCTCGTTTTACTGGACAATGAGAAGAGAAGACGTTTATCCGGACGACAGCGCGGAAGAAGTAGATTTTTCGACTAAAAATTGCTAAATAATTCTTTATATTTTAGTAATATTGAAAAAAGAATAAAATTTATAATTTCGAATTAATTTACAGGGCGAAGAAATATTTCAAGCGCTTTTGGAAGCTGGGAGGGATCGAGGGATTCAGTTGACAATTGCACAGAATGCCCCTTCTCAAACGAGTCCAAACACTGACACTGATTACTTGGCTAAGAAAGCACGTGCTCAAGTGAGAAGCTTAAACTTTACAGCAATTATTGGCGCTGGAATTTTGCATACAAAACTTTGGATCATAGACAGAATGCACGTCTACATCGGTTCTGCGAATATGGATTGGCGAGCTCTAACTCAAGTTAAAGAACTTGGTTTTCTCGCTACGAACTGTTCTTGTTTGGCTCAAGATGTTGTGAAGATTTTTGATGTGGGTATTCCATATCTTCTTAAATTATAGAGAACTTTAGAGACCATTTGATAGTTTATTTGTTTTTTTAGGTTTATTGGTTACTTGGAGAAAAAAACCAGTTGCCACAAACGTGGCCAACGTCTCTTAGTACAAAGATAAACGTCAAAAATCCTATGATTCTTACAGTGGACAACAAAAAATACCGAAGTTTCTTCGCAGTAAGTTTGCCAGTTTCTTATAAGTATCAATATTTACGATATTATTTTTTTTTTAAATGCTTCCGGAATTATTTTGAGGATGTGCATACATTTGTATCGCTTGCTACGTGCGTATACTAACAGTTTGAGCATGCCTTGAACGTGTGAATCGGTTGTTGCGCTTCACGTTCATTCTTGTGCGCACATTTAAGTTTATTTCTCATGATTTAACCCTCCGTTACTCGTATTCAAATTTTTGACGCAGTTACTTTCATCTGACAGAAACGCTTGCTCTATATCTATAAACAATTCAACAATCGCAACAGGTAAAAAAACTCAACAAATTTGAAGTGACATCTCTAAACTGCTCTATGAATTATTTTTTATCATGTTAAAAATCATTAAAAATTAAAAATATTGTTTATAAAAAGGTCTTCTGTGACAGCTGCCTCATCACGATTTATCTCCAATCTTTTTTAAGTTTATTATGCTAAAACTGCTGCAATATGAGAGTGACAAAAGGTTAATACTATTACTAAATTTAATTTTATAATATTTCAAACGTGAATTGATTGATAATGGTTAATGGTTTGATTAAAACAAAAAAATTGAAACAGAAATTTCCGTTTTTCGGGCAAACGACGTAAGTCTCGGTGAAAGGCTACGAATCAACTGGATCACGTGACCAAATTTCTCCAAAAGTTCGTGTAAGATAACTTTTTTATTTTACAAAATATCTTCCTGAAAATTTGGAGAATACTATAGAACACGATAGAGAACATCTGTCAACTTCCTTTAAGTGGAAATTATGCAACAACTTTTACAGTTAACTCTGATTGTTGATAAGTTTTCGAATTTTTTTCAAAACTTTTACTAAAAAGAAGTTAAGAAACGTGCTTTATTGACTTTTCTTACGTTTTCCAAATTTTCAGAAAGCTACTTTGTAAATTAAAAAAGTTATCTTACATGAACGAATAAATGTATAATTTAGTCACGTGGTCTGATTGATTCATGGCCTTAAAAAGTTCTACAAAAATTATGACTACCAGTTCTTTTTCGTTATCTTTGGTCTTTTCAGATAAAATAAAATTTTAAAAATTCAAGCAAAAAAAAAATTGAACAAAATTTTAATTTTAATAAAAGAATTTAAATAGTAGATTTCTGAATACCACATATGCAACATGAAATAGATATATAATGATAATATGCCCATCTTCTGTCAGCAGTTTTTTCCATTCTCTGCATTCAGAGAGTTTCAAAACGTGGAGATTTAATAAATATTAAGAAAGTTAAATTGAAATATTAATTTTCCAGAGTTCACCTCCGAAATTTTCACCACCGGGAAGGTCCAACGATATAGATGCGATTTTGCATTGTATCGAGAAAGCAGAAAAATTTATTTACATATCCGTTATGGATTATATCCCAATGATGATCTACTCACCAAAACCTAAGTAAGTTTTTAAGTTCAATATAGTAATCATTCAATAAGTAATCTCGACAGTATAGTTTATTTATTTTACTTATATAGGTATTGGCCTGTTATTGAGAAAGCTTTGAAAGAAGCAGCTATAGAGCGAAAAGTAAATGTCAGACTTTTAATATCATGGTGGAAGCATTCGAGGAAAAGTGAGGATTACTTTTTGAAATCAATCGAGGATTTGACTAACTCCTTCAACAAAGTAAAAATCGAAGTAGTAAGTATTTTCAATATTCCTTTACAGAACTTACTTTTTTCATTCGATTGGTCATTTCAGTTATTGATAACATCAATACAATTTTCACAGAAAAGATTTATTGTCCCAACAACTCCTGAATTCGATAAGATACCTTTTGCGAGGGTCAACCATAATAAATACATGGTTACTGATATGGCAGCCTATATTGGAACGAGTAATTGGTCGGGTGACTATTTTGTAAACACTGGTGGTACGTGAATTTTTATTGTATTATAAATCAAATGAATTTGCTTCAAGCAAGTAATTTTGTTTTCAAAATAAATGTTTTTCCAACAATATTATATTGTGTATCTGGGAGGTAAAGTAGGTCTTTTGGGGCGAGGACTGAATACATCGGTCGAGTCCCAAAATGACCAACCTCCGTGGTACACACGATATTTTTTGCAAAATACGTCCTAAAGAAGTATTTCGAGTGTCTGTAGAATGGTATGAAACGAATTTGATTGAATTTAATAATGTATGGAAAAGTATAAAATTTGGTTAGATTAATTAAATATTTTTCTGGAACGTAAAATGTTTTTTCTTTAAGTTTAAAATATTTCAGGTACAATTTTTGGGGTATTCAGTATTTCGAGAAACAAATTTGATTGAATTTAATAACGTATCGAAAAGTATAAACTTTGGTTAGATTAATTAAGTATTAGCACTGAGCCCGGAACGTGCGAGATGGCTCCCTGGTGAGCAATGAAGGAGTTCTTCTTCTTCTTCTTCTTGTTTGTGGCAGCTTGCAGTACTGCAAATAGCCATATCGTAGAAATGAAGGAGTTAGCTTAATCCCTGCTGTCGCCATCTTGCGGTCCGATCAAGTATTTGCTTGGGGGGAAATATAATCCATTTTTCGCAACTGTGCAGAGGGCGTAAGGAACAAAAGTAGGTCTTAAGGAAGAAAACAGATACAATATGAACATGCTGGTCGTAAATGGACAACTTTACAGCCGCTCTACAGGGGCTCGAAGTACTACTTTAGTGCCTGTTTTGCAAAAAATAATTTTGTTCACTTTCTATTTCAGGCATTGGTTCTGTTTTTGAAGATTACGATCACAAAAATAATGGCGGTATCAGACAACAATTGGAGGATGTTTTCAATCGCGATTGGAATTCTTCCTACGTACATCCTTTGAATAAATCCTGCTTGAATTTGAATTCTTTGGGTCATCTGCAGCCTACTCATTTTAATTATGTATCTGTTTAGTTGTTATAAGTCACTAACATACTTGTTTAAAAAAGAACTATGTTAGCGCCTAAAGTGCCGCTTTGCTTTGTCGAGTAACATAATTTGATGAGCTATTTGTTCATATTTTGAAAAGAACTTTGGTATGCAGTACTGTTGCGTTTACGTTCACTGTAAATTGTGTATTCCGAAACGTCAACTCGATTGTACTTTTAAGCAATACTGCATCTGAAAATAAGCTCAGTACAGATTTTTGTGCGTTGTACGATACTTATAATATATCTTTTTAAAAACTATTAAATTATTTTTTTCTTATAAGATTTTTTTCCAAAATAATTAAACAATTATAAGAAAAAGCACTAACCCTTTTTAATAGGATTCCACCACAGAATACATTTGTAACTAATTGATATCGCTTTGATGTTAAAAAGGAAAGAATGTCTGAATATGTTTATAACAAAAGTAACTTCTAATAAATAATTTTATCTTATTGTGGGTTCGAAAGAAAGCAATTATTACAATATAAATTTTGAAATTTATTTGATTTTCAAAAAAAAAAAATTTTGATACTTTCATATTCATGACGTAAAAAAATTCATAATATTTTTTTTTTTTAATGCAAATACGTGCATTTTCAAAAGTTTTCTGCGAGGCTGCTAACTAATTGCATTAGTTCTTAGTATTATTTGTATAAAAAAATAGTTCTACACAAAGGACATAATATAGGATGTAATAAATAAATTTTCTATTTTTATATTGATGAGCAACTACGAAATATTACAAACATAATTTTTTAAAAGATTGAACTAATACTTTTAGTGTATATTGCATTTATTAACTTTATTCAGTTCAAATTTATTTAAATATGGAGCTATTTTCATGTTCCAAAGTATTTATTGTAATTTAATGATGCATTTTGTAGAAACCACTTTTTCGGGACCTTCAGAATTAATATAATGCAGGAATTACTTAACCCGGAAATTCTTAAAATTAGACATGCTTCACAATCTGTCAAAGACGTTGAACTTTGTTATTACTTGGATGATGACCTGTAGAAAGTCATTTAGAAGTGCTGTTGGTAATGAACGATGTGTATATTCTATATTGATGTGTATATGTATGTAGGCATGTGTATATGCGATCATAAGTGTGAGATTCAGAGAAACCGGATTTCTCCAGAATTTTTTTCCGATTTCTCTTTCTCTATAGATCTTTAGCTGTTACACCCCTTACTTACACAATACCCTGCGAATGTTTACGTTTTATTTTAATGTTTATCATACCAAAAAAGTGGCGTTGACTACTACATTTGCTGTTTTCCATATATTCTTAATATTATTGATTGATATTATAATTTTGATATTATGTTACATTATACAATGGATTACTTGAGCCAATTAATTTGAAAGCTTTACGGAGAAAAATGGATATTAAATGTTTGTGACGTTTCACTATGTGACAAGCTTCTAGATATATTGTACTCTAATATTTTTAGATGTTAAAAAGAAGATATTCAACTTGAATATCAAGGATATTAAAGATGAATATTCAAGATACTAAACTTATGAATACTTAAGGCCATGGGCCATGCAGGTCACGTGATCAATTCAGTCACTGGCTATCGATTTTTTTCTCCATATATAAAATTTTAAATTAAAGTAAATCTGTCAAAATTTAGGAAATATGTTAAGAAGGGAAGGCATAGTGTATACTCTATAAATCTAAATCATTCGAATTTTCACTGATTGAATCTGTTAATGCTCACTGTTAAATCAGTTAATTTTCACTGATTGAACCAGTGCAAAATATATTTTACTGTTGAATCAGTTAATTTTCACTGGAGTAATCAGTGAAATTTCACTGATTCACAGTAACCTCTTTTTAGCTATTTGAATCAGTCCAATTTCACTGATAATCAGTAGGTTTTAACTGATTCAGATTTAGAGAATAGGAATGACTTTTTTTTTAAATTTTACCAATATAATACCACTCTGGTGGAAGTAAAAAGATAGAAAGAGATAGAAATAGAGGTATAGAAAAAGATACAACCTTTTCTATCTCTTTCAAGTAGCCCATTAGCATCCCCAAACCTTACGTCTTTCTATCTCCAAAATTATATCGACCATGACAAGGAATATCTATTTCTTTTTATCCCTCAGTTTATCGCTTCTTCTGATATATCCATCTCTTCTTATCTCCAGTTTAGCCCTACATTCGGTAATATCTATCATTGTAAAAACATTTAGGTCACACTTTATTCCCTTCTCGATCTTTCGTTTCAAACTTTTTAATTTTCATCCCCCTAACATACAAGTATATTTGACAATTTTATAAATACATGACTTTGTACGTAACCAATATTCTAAATTTGTCGCTAACGCGTATAATACTGAAAAATCAAAATGCACCGAGACTCGATCCCTAAGCACGCACGCATCGGTACATTTCCAAATGCTTAGTCTACTGAGCTAAGGTAGAACGTGAGATAATCGTGAAAAATCTCGATGTTACTCATGAGATACATTTCGCTATCCATGTTTATTCCTCGACTACGTATGAGGTGCCGTTACAATTTTCGTAAGCGACTGTTTTATGTGATATTGGTGCAGAAGATGATGCATTTTTGTATAAAATCAGTCGATTATAGTATGGCAGTGCTGTATCCCAAAATAGTAAATGCGTACCCTATACGAAATTCGCACGAAATTTGCGTATACTATAAACGCAACTTTAGTGTCTTACCAAGAAAGCACCCCGCTCTGCTTGCGAAAAACGCACGGAACCCGTACTCTCTGAAATTTTACTACCTGAAATTTTAGAACATAACAAAGCACGTATCAGCAGATGGCTGGAGATTTCAATGATTATTATTATTATCAGAGTTATCATTAATGTTTACAAACATCTTGAATTTAATTATATTGTGAGATCAATTTATGGAATTGACATATTGCCTTCAACTTATAGTTGTTTATCGCAGAATTTCAACTGCTTTCGTCTTATAGTCTTTTTCTAAAAAGTTTTTTTGTTATGTAAAACGATTACTCTGTAATTTCCATTTAAAAATTTAAGTTATTTTTGTAAAAAATTTGTATGTAATAAATTTATTATCAAACATTCCAACGTTTTCTTGTCATTCATTCTCCCAAATTATCTGCATAAAAATTAATAAAAACTGTAATTTTCTTATTATACAGACAATTTTATACAAACATTAGTTTATATTGCCTAATAATATTGCTATAAGCTCTAATTTAGTTTCATATTTAAATTACATTTGTTGTAAAATTTGATCACTTTTAATACAATATGTATGAAAATTTTATATAATTACAATTAAGCAGTATGTATAATTTTGCGCAGTTTATTATTGTGATCAATACTATATATGTAATACTATGTTTCGAAACGCATTTTTTATAAATGAAAACCAACAGCAACATCCCAAGCGCGAATTGACGGAACTGAAAACACGGCCCAGTACTGGACCAATCTTGGCAGCCATAAGTTGGCCAATGTTACTGGGCCATTATCAGCGTTCGAATCGGCCCAGTGTTGTCCCAGTACTGACACGGTACATTGGAAATCAAAATTTCCCATGCTTGCGCCGAAGCTTGGCCCAGCAATGGCACTTTACTGGGCTGAAAGTCGGCAGTACTTCGTCAAACTGTGTTGTATGTCAAAAAGCCAGTGTCCGGCCCAGCAGTGGCACATTACTGCTTACAAAGTCGGCATTACTCCGGCAAACCGTGTTGTATGTCAAAAAGACAGAGTTCGGCCCACTAACGGCCCATCACAGGTCCGAAAGTCGTCATTACTCCGGAAAACCAAGCTGGAAGTCAAAAACTCAGAGTCTGGCCCAGTAATGGCACTTGACTGGACTGAAAGTCGGCGTTACTCCGGCAAACCGTGTTGTAAGTCAAAAAGCCAGTGTCCGGCCCACTAACGGCCCATAACAGGTCCGAAAGTCGGCATTACTCCGGCAAACCATGCTGGAAGTCAAAAACTCAGAGTTTGG
The DNA here is from genome assembly GCA_030998225.1 of Diplolepis rosae. Taxonomy (NCBI): domain Eukaryota; kingdom Metazoa; phylum Arthropoda; class Insecta; order Hymenoptera; family Diplolepididae; genus Diplolepis; species Diplolepis rosae. The sequence goes on along the minus strand of JAPYXD010000608.1, from coordinate 3,977,482 downwards.
CCCAGGAACGGCCCATCAAGAGTCTAAAAGTCGCCATTACTCCGAAAACCTATACTTGAAGTCAAAAACTCAGAGTCTGGCCCAGTAATGGCACTTTACAGGGTTGAAAGTCGGCATTACTTTGGCAACCCATGTTATTAATTTATTATACTGGGAAAAAGTCATCATTACTTCAACAAACCATCTTTTACGTAGAAGAGCCAGAGTTAACAATTTTTTTATCAAAGTTCGGTAAAGAACAGTTAACTAAATTTAGTCTTCAAATTCGAGTACACAAACAGTTCACAAAGTTTACTTTACCCAAAAAGCATTTTTTAAAAGACAAATATGTCTAAATATTATCAATCATGCAAATCCCGAGAGCTAAATAAAAGAAAAAGAATTGATCGGAGTGACAAAAGTGAAGAGCTACCAGAGAAAATATTTAATATTTCATCCACTGGATTCACATCTGACGATACTTTTAGCGATGATGCTGTCTCCCATGAGTGAGTAAAAACTTTTCCTTTTCTTTTACAGTAATCATAAAAATAACCGAAGTCTGCCATGTACTATATCAACTCTGGTTTATAGGTTTTGTCCATCTTTAATTTTTATTAACAATCTTTTATAATTTATGCTAGTTTGATGGTAAACAAAGCGTTGATTATAGAGACTTTCTTAACAATTTGAAAAATATAAATCTAACCTAAGATTTATTTCTCGTAAATGACATCTCAAAATATTTTAATTAAAGTTAATGGGCCATTAACATATGCCGATTTTGAGCCAATACTGGCAGTTAGTGACGGGCAAGTGAAGGCGGCCAAGTGCAGCCCTTAGATATCATTTCGGTAATGGCGCAGCACTAGTGGCCAAGTCTTGGCAACATATTTGCCACTACTGGGCCAAAGTTGGGCCGTTTATGATTTCGCACTTGGAATTATAACATTTATATTACTGTTTATCACATTTAGCATCAATACTTCTCTTTTTTTCTTGAAATATTCAAAAATACACCTGATAAGCATAGATATTTTTATTATTATATTATTATATTTTTAGTATTTTCAGTACATACAGTCAAATAAGTCAATTCCATGTTGATGTTTTTTATATGCTTTTTACAATGTACATACAATTATTCACATGGTATCACTGACAGACTATATAATGCGCATAACAGCGCATAGCAACAAGTAGGATATGGAGGGGATCCCTCTCGCGCTCGATGCAGAGAGGTCTTCGATGCTCGAACTTCTCGTTATAGGGAATCTAGAGTGTATCATCAAAGTATTCCCTATTATTTAAAAAAAATTTCTTTATGAAAGATTAATATATTTAACTTTATTCATTCGGCTAATGAAAATTTTTTATTTGTTACCGCAGTGGATAAAGTGAAATATTTTTATTAATGACTTTTTGTCAAACTTATCACAATATTCGTGCAACTTTGAAACATTAGCATATACCATCTGATCAATTTTGACCCGGACTTGTCCAGTTAAACTGCGCGCGTAAACCGAAACGGTAAAAAGTTTTTTTTCTAGGTTTGTAACACCTTCTTTGACAGTCGTGTGAAGTTTGAGCGGGAGACGTCCATTAGTGTGTCTTTGGCAGCCATTGGTTTACGACGCGAAAAGTTTGTCTGGCGGTTTTTACCATGGAAAAAAATTGAACAATGAGGAGAAAACTTGCCTCATGCGAGTTGTACATCCACCTATGTTAACGACGATAACATCGAAAAAGTAAAGAAAATTGTGCTTGAAATTCCAGCCTGATTGTGACTGACTGTTTGGCTAAACACGAGAAAAAAGTCATTGCTCAGCCACCGTATCGCCAGGTTTGGCTCTCTGTGACTTTTTTTGTTTCCAAAACTCGAATATCCTCTCCAGGGAACGCGCTATGAGTCGCTTGAGGCCATAAAAAAAAATTCGCTGAATGAACTAAAGGCCATACCGGCCGAGGCCTATAAGAAGTGTATAGAACCTCCATAGCTCAGATGATAGAGCATTCGACCGGCAATCGAAAGGTCCTGGGCTCGATACCCAGCGGAGTGGAAGCGTTCCTTTTTCCACAGAAAAAGTTGTTCAAATAAAAGATTTGTATTAAAATATATAAAAATGTTTTATTTTTTAACCACTCCGGGTCAAATTTGATCAGATGGTATAATCCCTAACGGTCCCGATTGAGAGAACGGTCAGAGAATACTCTGACCGGGTCCGCTAGGGATGTCATTAATTTTATCATTTGTAACGAACCGTAAATAGCCGTAAATTTAGCAGAGTTCAAGAACAGACATTATATTGTTAAAATTTTTAGCGTTAATAAATAAAATTATTGCATATCTCCATTACCTTTCAGCGTAAATTTTAACGTTGAATAAGGATACAAATAAGTTAAATATTTATTTTGTCGATTCCATGATTTATATTGCTATTTTTTTTGTGAGGAGGAAAAATAGTGAAATCTTTTAGAGGCGTAGTACAGGATTCTCTTAGGGCGGATCCAGGCATACCTGTTAAAACCAAAAAACTCCTCTCACGAACCATATTGCCGCTTGTGTGACCGCCTTTCCGCTTTAATTTTCACTAACGGCTTGTCCCGGTTTTAAGTCATGAATGACTCCCCCGTCATCTGTTCGCCCGAGATCCGAGACACATGCACACGCATTCGCAATAAACTTACCTTTTGGTCCGTTAGATGGCGACACTTGATGGTGCAAAAAATTACGAAAAAATCACGGTGCTAACGCAAATCACGCAATTGTTCCCCCATATGCAAGAGTTGATTTAATTTTAGCATATTGTATATTAATATAATGTAGTGTGCGTTCTGAATCTCCGCAAGTTATATTCTACAAATTAGGTATCTTTAAATTTATGCATTATTTCCCATATTTTTATCCTTACAGAAATTTTGAAATAATCTTATAATTATGGCACTGAAATGGGCCCCCATTAGTGGCCGAAACGTTTGCCTTTCATTTTTACGTCCTTTTTACGTTTTTTAACAACTACCATTGATAATTAAAAATTAAAAGAGGTTCACTAGGACAATAATTTTGCGGACTTTCAAAGAAATCGGAGACAAAAAGTTGTTAGGCGGGTACACTTTACGAATTTTTCCCCATATGTATCTCTTCCTATCTCTTAGTTCATCGCTTGATCTGAACATCTATCTCTTACTATCTCCCCTTCTATTCCTGCAACCAATAATATCTATCCCTTTCTATCTCTTAAAAAAAATGTAGGTCTCTTTGTGTTCTCTTTTCGATTTTTTATTTTAAACTTATTAGTTTTAATATATTAAATATATACTTAAAATTTTTATGATTCACCATTAAAGGATTTTCTATTCAAAATTGGCATGAGAGGAAATCCTTCAACAGTTAAAGAATTTTCGTTGAAAATGCTGTCCTTTTACTGTCAAAGTATTTCCTTTGGTCTACAAATGTAATCCTTTGTCGTACAAAGGAAATATAATTTCGAGGATAAAAGAATTTTTGAAAAATGATGTGGCCTAATAAGAAATGTACACAAGCCCAATTTCGACAAATTCCAAAATTAAATTGATCATTTTTTACACTATAATAGCGATTTCAGCTTAAAGAAATTTTAAGGTAAAACATTGATAAAAACCATAATATTCACTGAAATTCAAGCACACTTTACAAAATCATTTTAAAAAAAGACGACTGATAACTCTTCGGTGGTTAAAAACATTAAAAATTAATAAATTTATAATGCTTCGATTGTCAGAAGCAATGAAAAATGAGGTTATATGCGGATAAAAATTGTTTGTTATTGTATACGTACCTTCAAAAACTTTTGCGTCACATTCTAGAATACCTAATATTTTAAAGAAATCCATTTCCTTGACGCATCCACGTTAATTAACCGCGATGATAAGAGAATATATCGCGCAACACAAAAATTAATCGCGCACATTGCACTGTTAAGCACTACACGATGCACACTCACTGATGCGCAGGTGCACTTCACCTGCTAGCCTACAAATTCAATCATTCAATAGTTAAAGGATTTCTTTTCAGAGTCAAAAGAATTTGTTTATCGGTAAAACTATTTTCGTTTTGCATTTTGCAGATGAGTTTTCTAACAGTGAAACGAATATGTTGGTAGACAAAAGAAATCTGCTTAATTTAAATGGATGCATTCTGAAAGAAACGTAATTTCACTATCAATAGACTTTTTTTAAGAGTGTGTAATCATGCACGCACAGATTTTTTGCCGAACACGCTTAGTCTGCTGTGCTAAGGTAAAACATGTGATATCTGTGAAAAAACTCGATATCACTCATGAAATACGTTTTGCTATTCATGTCAATCCCTTGACTATCGCCATCCAAATTTTTCTATCCCATCGCCAATCCAGACTCACGCCTATCTTTGAAAGCCCTTTTCTCAATTTGCGGTATCATTTTCTATCTCCTATCAATTCAATGAAAAAATGAATTATATATAATTAAAAGGAAATTGAAGATTTAAGGGCATGTGATGCTTGAGAAAAGTAGCAAGTTCATGTGAACAATCCGGTCCAGTTTGTATATGTTTATGGTCTAAATACATAAAATTTAGTTTCTAGAATTTGGGAAATGGTAGAGAAGATAAAAACGGACTTAGATAGACTACTTTTTGTTTTGACGGTGAACAAACATTTTCCGATACATTTTGCTAAAATTGAACTTTTTTTCCGTTTCGAAAACAAAAGTAGCCTATTTACGTCCGTTTTTATCTTCTCTACCATTTCCCAAATTTTGAAAAGAAAATTTTATATACTTTAGGCACAAACATGTAGAAACCTGAAATTAATAAAATGTGTTAATTTCCGATGTATCACATGCCCTTAATGAGAAATTGTGAAAATGTAAATTCAAAAGTGAGAAGTTGATATTAACTTCTGACGCCTGAATTACATTTTCACAATTTTGCATTAAATTTTGGTTTTGTCGTAATAAGTAAAAATCAAAAATATCTGTAATTTGTATTTTTATTTCCAGAAGATATACAGAATGTTTTCGAACACAACAAACTGCGAGCCTTATCGGTATGTGATACTTAAGAAATCAGTAAATTTGGTCGATTTTAGGTTTCTACATGTTTATGTCCGAAGTACATAAAATGTTGTTTCTAAAATTTGAGAAATGGTTGAGAAGATAAAAACGGACGTAGATAGAATACTTGTTTGCGACAACTACCGCCGCGTACAACTGTGCGCATGAACTAAACTACGCAAACCCCATAGACACTTTTGCAGCAATACCACGAATGGTGCAAAGACAAAATAATAACGTTGGTAAAGGAAAAGCCAGGTGCGGGAGGGAAACTATGGAGGAAAATAGTCAAGGAAAGAGTAGGGACTAAGCAAGAAATACATTATAAGTTACCCTTCTATAACGAGAAAGAATGGTTAAGGGTCATCCATAAAATTTATACAGATGGAATAAATAACAAGCTCACTATAATACGATATCACTTTGTCGTTCCCACTTTTACTCCCGTCGAGAAACTTAAACTAAAAGATATGCTGAATTTCCTATCAAATAAAAAAACAGAACAAAGATTTCATATTTGTTTAACACCTCCTACTGAATTGACACAAGAACAAAAGAGATAAATTATCCGAGAGGCATACGGTTCCCTAACGTCTCAACATTACGAAAAAAACAAAAGCGTTGAATTAGTTCTCGTTGGACATTGAAGCGATAAGTGTCCTAGTTTTCTACACTGAAAACATTTCATTTGCGCTCTTTATGAGAGGGGCACGTTATCATATGTTTGGTTTTTTGATGAAGACCCGCTACCCGCTTGAGATAGTGAGGGTACTCTAAACCTTGGCAGGAAGCGTGTATTTGCTGCAGGTTGCGTTATCTGTGTTTGCCTTAGCGATTGACTTTCTTTCAGCATTTGAGAAAGCACGAGAACTCGGAGAATGGAAAGGGATGGAACAAGAAATAGTAGATTTCGTTAAGAAATGCCCAACTTGTCAAATTCAAAAGGGACACTCTGACAAACCCTAACGATACTATAGCCATGGACACAGTTGGACCACTGCCCATTATACCTAGAGGATATGAGTATATAGTATTCAAAATCAGCTCACTAAATACCTTATTTTGATACCCCTCAGAAATACACAAACCAAACCCATAATTGAACAACACTTTGACCACTTCATCTATTTGTTTAGAGCACCGAAACATATCCTCACCGATCAAGGGTCTAATTTCATCTGCGAGTTAGTACAAAATTTTGAAAATTTATTCCAAATAAAGCACATAAAAACGACTGTCTGACATCCTCAAAGCAATGGTAGCTTAAAGAGAGCCCATTTTCAATACTAAATATAAAGACCTATTAAACGACTGGACGCGAAGACATGAAACCGTTCTCTGACCTCGCATTATTATGGCTGAGAACGATTAAAAAAACATTTAAAACATTGCAATTATGATTATGATTTTTTTATAGACGTTGTACAGGACTCTCCTAGGACGAGTCTAGGCATACCTGTTAAAACCAAAAAACCCCTCTCTCGAACCAATACGCCCGTTAGGCAAACCGACTAGCCGCGCCAGCCAGGGGAGGAATAAAAGGAATCCTCCCCCGAACGATGCGGACAGCCAAGTCCGCCCGAGACGCAGGACCGCAAATGCAGGCCCCGATACGATTTCTACTGGCTCTCCCCGTTGTTACCCTCTCGACGCCCATCGTGCTCTCTCGTCTTCATCACAAGTGTGACGAATGACTCGATGAGCGTCCAGTTCCGCTCAGACTGGAGCATGAGAGAGACCATCGTGTCAGAAGTGAACTCGGCACCCACTGCCTGCCCGAGGGCCTCCCTTGCCACACCTCATTTTGCGCAGACGAAGAGTGCTTGCTCTTCCTTATCCACAGGGAAATCGCAGTAGCAACACATCTCCTCGTCTCTCTTCTTAAAGCGCCTCAGGTACGCGTTAAAACAGCCATGGCCTGAGAGCGCTTGCACCAAATAAAAGCTGACTTCCCCGTGCTCTCTGTTCAGCCAGGTGGCAAGCTCCGGGATCAGGCGGTAGGTCCATCTCCCGGTCTGCTTACCATGCCATTTCATCTGCCAATTCTCGACGATTCTGCGCCTTCCATCCTTGCGGATGACCTCCTTTGCGCGAGCGATTTCCTGCAGGTCGATACAGGTAAGCTCCTTGCGGAGCTGAAAGGTCTCCTGCTTTTCCTCCGCCAATAAATCTATTGGTATTCTCAGCCCGACAGATCTCTGCACCGAGAACAGCTTCCTCTAGATAGCATGGTTTTGCAGGGCATTAGCCCAGACTGAAGCTGCATAAACGACAAGTGCGTCATTTGTGGAGCCGACGATGCTCGTTCCAGCAGGTAGGTCTATGCGCCACATGTCATCTCTTCTTTGAGAGACCATTTGTCGCCCTCGTATATCACCCACCTGTCGTTCAGATAGTTATCTATCATTCACAACACGTAGTATGGAACCTTTTTCCACATCATCGCCTCGATGGAGATATTCCACTTCGCGGTATTGAACGCATTGCATATGTCAATTAAATTGTTTTGTTTCATTTTGATGAATTTAGATCGTTCAATGTGGTCTAGGCATTCATGCCACAATTTATATGCCCTTTTTATCTTGACATCTCTAGATTCACGAAAAATGACGCCCATCCCAGCCTGCTAGATTCGGCGTACCGATAAGAGATTAGTCGACACTTTTGGCGCATCCAGCACGTTTTCAAGAATGCCTGTTACGCCAAGATTTGTTTTATCTTCAACCGTCCCAATTTCCGTCGCGTTAATTGCTTCTCCTTTCTTTGCTATAGTTATTTTAATAGGTTTCTCCAATGTAGATAACGTTTTGAAAATATCAATTCCTTTGACGACATTATCCGTGGCTCCTGCATCTACCAGAAAATTAATTTTCGTCAAATTACTTGATTGCTCATTTTCAGCTTGATCTGTTGTCATGAATGCAAATCTCTGCTCGTTATTTTGCATTTGGTCTGCATGCAGCGTTCGTTGACAGCTTTCAGCTTTTGTTATTTAAAAAAAATTAATAATCCTTCCGCTCGTGATTTCTTCTGCCACAATGATTGCACTGTTTTCTATAATTTTTCTTGAAACTTTTATTTTTGTAGCCACTGTTTTACATCCTTTTGAAATTTACTTTAAATCCCTTATTCTTCTTATTTTCCATTTTAATATTTGTTATTGTCTCTGTTCGCAATACTTTCGCACCGGTTTCACTTTATTCATTATGTAACATTATTTCATAATCAAGTAACTTTATTTTTACAAATGCAAGCGTCAAGTCCTTGTCCGCTTGAGTCTGGATTGCGGTGAGAAGTGCATCTTATAAATTCGGGAGCGTTAGTAAAAGTCTTGGGATTTTGCTAATTTCACTTATTTTTGCTTCTCCTGCTTATAGATAAACCATCATTTCATCGAAGCAGATTAGGTGTTTTGACAGGAATGTGGTTTCTTTAAATTTAAGCTTCAAAAGCTTTTTCTCCTTTGCCAGTTGAGTCGCTAAGATTTTTCTGTCATAAATTGCATCCAGCTTCTTCATCAAACCTTTTGCTGTGTCTGCTTTTGTTGAAAATCTAAGCATTGGATCGGATAAATATTCAATGATACTCCCTTTAACTATTCTCTCCCATTTCTTCCAATTGCTTGAATCTTTTATATCAGCGGGAGCATTTTCGTCCAAGACTTTTAGTGCGCCTTCTTCTGCTATTAATGACCGAATACGATATTTCCAAATACAGCAAAACCCCGTTTATCGCAACACCCGTCTATTGTAACTCCCGTTTATTGCAGCTTGTCTCTCCCGTTTATTGCAATAAACTCTACCATTTTTTCCCTCTCTTATTAGTAGAAGGAGAAGTCAAGTGATTCTTAAGGATAGGCGGGAATACCCCTGACTTTTAAATTTGTAATAAACAGCGAACGCGTGCGAAACTACTCGTTGAGGCGCATGCGCCGACAACCAGTTGGTAAGGCTGGTGGTGGTGGAGTGGGAACCCCTCCGTATTTGCAATAAACGGGAGGCATCCGATTGGAAGGGGTTGCGATAAACGGGGTTTTACTGTACTATACTTATCACCGTCAAAAGGCTTAATATTGTGTTTTGTCTTTTTTGAGTCTTCAATCATTTTAGGACTATAACTTGTCACATTCACTTATCACTCGCACCTTAATTTTTTTAGTATTGATTTTCACAAAAAAAAGTTAAAATGTATTTCAATGTCACCTTGCATTAATACATACACCTTAACTATGGGCCTGGACCCATAACCTATTGGTTTTGTTGGAAGCAGGTGTAATTACTAAACACAATGAAATAGGTTATGGAGTTCTTTTATTTTGTACTCTCTCCTGTGCAGCCTGATTCAAGACTAAATAACTAATAGTACAGATTTGGTCTTATGCCCCATGCTCCAGAGCTCCTACTCCCTATGGCTACTATCGCTATTTTCTTTATGGTAAGTGAGTGTATGTATGCTTGTGTCAGACTGTAAGATTCGTTCTAAAAAGTATAAACTAATAGGATTAAACTTCCTATATATATATATATTTATAGACATTTTTTTTGGGGAACGTATTTAAGATAAATACTTGAAATTTTTTTTCAGTTGTAGGTACAAGTTTATTGTACAAGTACAAAAAGTTTTTAGTAGAAACATGCAAGGGGGGGGGGGATTGAGCAATGGCGGCACGCCGAACGAATTTTTCCCACTCTCGGAAGTCCTGCCGCTATTTAAGATGACCTGAAACACAAAAATGAAATATATTCTTACTTCGTATACTTTTGTCTTTGGACGGTACTAGGATTTCGAAAAAAAAATGAAAAATGCAAAAATTATGCGATTTTGAATGAAAAACTCGATTTTTTCCCACTTTTGTCGATACAAATTGTGATGTAAAATGAAAAATTGTTGATATTTTTTGAAGATTTTAGTACGAGCCATTGCTAAGCCCTTGATACACGAGTGTTAAAAATTCCGTGGCCATTGCTCAATTCTTCTGGCTTAAATCACTTCCGCAAGGCCAAAAAATATAGATTTGAGAAAAACGCGTTCAAAGTTTTGATTATGTATAAAGTGAAAAAAAAACTTTTTGTACTTGTACAATAAACTTGCACCTACAACTGAAAAAAAATTTCAAGTGTTTATCTTAAATACGTTCCCCAAAAAAAATTTCTTATAAACGCACGTTTTTTCGGCTGAACAAAGTAGAAACCCCCCTTAAGTCTTCTCGAGAACCTCAATATTATGACAGAAAGTCGTGACAACGAAACGAAAGGGATGAACAGCATCCGTCCTTTCCTTCTCGGTATGCACTCTCTCACTCTTTTCTAACGGGAGGCTACTAGACCCAAGCACCCTTCTCCCTGCTTCTCTCTCTAACTCAATGGTTTGAGCGGCCCAGACTGGAAAAGAACAGGAAAAATAGGGAAAGCGGAAAAATGAAGACGCTCGCTTGCTCACCTACCCCTTCCTAAGCCAATTATAAGAAAGTATCCAGTAAGAGAAAAGGAGAGTTTGCCGTAGAAGTGAGGAAGAAGGACCTTATTCCTCTAGAGCACCGGGTAATCTCTAAAACCTTATCCAATTTTCAAGGAACCGAAAATATCCAATCCTTAAGCGTTCACTCCGGGGGTACCAGGGTAAACTCCCTCATATCATCTTGGGGAACCGGACGATATCCTCCCTGTATCTACTTCTTGGGAACCAAAAGGAAGCTAAATGCAGGACTATCTAAAAAATCAATCTAAAAATGCAGGACATGACTCCACGCTCACCGAAAAACAAAAAACAGCTGGAGAGGATCATTCCAGTTCGCAAGAACCCACTTACCACTTCCTGAAGTGGACAAAACCCGGTGGCGCCCAACCTTGATAACATGGATAGCCCAGACAATGCCAGTACAGCGGACACGGTCTCCACTGCATTCTGCACAGACTTACTACATTCAGCACCCAGAACAGCAACCACACAAGAAGGAAGCTCAAACAACCCAACACATAACCAGGATACACCCCAGTCAGCCATTTGAAACATTTCTATCCAGGATCTGAGACTGATAATCAGAGCCCTGATTGCACCAGCTCCGCCAATGCCCGAATTATCAGGGTTCAGTCACGAGGATCCTGAAGCAGTCAATCAGGAATGTTAAACATACTTCCAACAATCAGGAGCAGAGCCGTTATATTGGACTAGAATCGCGGATATATTTCTGCTAGAGGAAGCAGGGAAATGGTGGGGACTTTTTAAAACATTTAATCTGCCATGGGGTAAGTTAAAAGAGTTTTTCCGGAAAAAATACGCGAGTCAGACAGTAGGGAATGGGCTACGAGTCAACCTAAACTCACAAAAACAAGGACATAAAGAGCCGACAGCAATATTTTTACAAAAAAAACATTTGCTAGCCAGACGACTCTGTCCCCAAAAGACAGAGGCAGAGCTAGTGAATACTGTCCTAGAAACTCTGTGACCATCGATAAAGCGAGTAATCCGAGCCGCCGACTCGAGAACTTTCACAGAACTGATGGACAGAGCCACACAAGCTGAAGCCGACGAGGCCGAGGCACAGCTTACAAGAACAAAAGAAGAAATTCCCAGGAAGCAGCCCGTACCCCATACTTCAAATGGAAGAGAGGAACCAGGATTACCGGCATGCCATTACTGCCCGGGGCGATACCTTCATAGAGACCGCCCAACCCTTATCTGATTTTTTCTCTTTCCAAAACTCAAATTACCACTTCGAGGCACCCGTTTTCAGTCGATGGAAAACATAAAATAGAATTCGCGGCGAGAACTGAAGCCGATTCCGGAAAATGCGTTTAAAAATGTTTTGATGATTGGATTATTCCTTGGCATAAGTGTATTATTTTGGGAGGGGCCTACTTTGAAGGCGATAAAATAAATTTGGATGAATAATAAATAATTTGTGTTTTATTGACCAATTCCCGGTACTTTTTTGACATAATGTATATCACACTTTGAAATAAAAGCAGCACTCCTGGCAGATCTCCTCGGAGCCAACAAACCCTACGAATGGACTGCCGAAGCGGAAGAAACCCTCCTTGATGAAATCGTGACAGCGCAGCAGCTCGACCCTACGATCACATGTGAAATCTAAAGATGGCTAGAAATAAGTACAAAAAGACAGAAATCAGCCAAAGGAGAAGACTTTGCGCGGAGACATAAGTTGAAGGGCCAAGGTTTTTGGCGGAAGCATTCCAGCACAAGGGACATGGGCACTACGAGTCCCAGCCGAATTCGTAGATAGAGTACTTTGGGAATTTCATGACGACCCACTGGATGAACATTCTGGTTCTGATGAAAGTCAGAGAGATACAGGCAAGATCCTACTGGCCTGCAATGAGAAGTAGCATTAGAAGGCACGTAAACAGCTGCCACTTGTGTCTCTGCTGCAAAACAATCCGTACAGCCACAAGAGGCACACTACGGCCACGAGCAGCCTAAAAACCCTGGGAAATAGTAGCATTAGATTTAATGGGACCTCACCCGACTTCGGCTGCAGGAAAAAAGTTCTTGCTAGTAGTAACTGATCTCTTTTCAAGATGGGTCAAAGCTTTCCCCATTGCCTCGTTCGAAGCTCTAAAGCTGACAAATATCCTAGAAAAGGAAGTATTCTCACGATGGGGATACCCACGACAAATCCTCAGCGACAATGGGATGCAGTTCGTCAGCTAGGGCTGAGATTGCGATCTCTGAACAACGCCTAATTATCATCCTCGAGCCTACCCTACAGAGGAAAAATCAGGAAATTAAAATAAACATACGAATAAGAATAGACAACGGAAACCATCGTACCTGGGATCGAGACCTACCAAAAATATTATTTGGAATGCGGCGACGACAAAACGCTGCGACCGGCCAGACCCCTAGTCATCTCTTGCTAGGATGGACACTGCCAAAACCTGGAGATTTCAGGAACTCGAGGAACAAAGTATTGAAGTACGGCAAGAGCGAGAGGAACGAGCCCGGTACAATCAAGCAATCCGAGTATATGAACGACGATATACCGGCCAGACCCCGATGCTGCAGTTCCATCCCGGTGAACAAGTGTACGCTACCGGACATTTCCTCTCCAAAAAGAGGAACCATTTCAACGCCGGTTTCGCCCCACGACGAACCGGTCCACACACCGTCCTGGAGAGAATAGCCGGGGATGTTTACATTTTAAATCAAGATGGACAAGTTAAAAAACATGGTAACCAATTCTACCGACAGAGGATAACAGGCGTGGACTATTACCGACAGAGGACTCACGTGACGGTGGACAACCGGACGATGAACGAGATAGCAGTAACTGCAACGGAGCACCAACACGTCCAACAGCTAGCGAGGTACTGTGCAGCACACAACCCCCACCACTGCACGACAGCAGCGACTGCAACGGAGCAACGACGCGTCCAACAGCTAGCGCCGAACCAGGCCCCCCAAGCTCCAATGTATTTCGCTGTAACTAAGTTCTGGATACGTAGTTCAAATCATGAAGTTCGATGAGGATTGTGGTTTTTTACATGAATTTTGAAGCAAGTGCTTATTCGAGGAGTATACAGAAGGTGTGTTTTCCAATTTTTCTTGAAGTAAGTGCATTTTACTTGAATTAATGTGCAATGAAAATCAAATGAAACAACTTAACCTCAAAATTTTCTTTTGCGGGTAGCAATTTTTTTCTGTTGGAATTAATTTTTTCAATATAAACACATTAATTCAAGTAAAATGCACTTACTTTAAGAAAAATTGGAAAACACAGCTTCTGTATACTCCTCGAATAATCACTTGCTTCGAAATTCATATAAAAAACCACAATCCACACAAAACTACGCCGTAAACCACGAAACGTTTGCATACATTCTCATTGCGCGCAGCTCGCTTCGCTCGCAAGTTTGAGCGCGCCTAGGGCGCGCGATTCTATCGTCGCGCTCCGTAATACTCGATCGTCGCGCTGCGCGCTCCGGAATTTTTGAACGTCGCGCTTCGCGCTCGGTCTTGTGCTCTTCGCATACGTTTAAGTTTATTTCTTATAATTTAATACTGAAGCTCAAACCAATTTAATGATATTAAAGATGATGTAAATTAGTCATTTTCTCAAAGTCACTCTATTTCTTTTTGAATTTAAGTCAAACAGGAAATTCAATTTACTTAAGGCTCTATCGGCCTTAAGGAACACATTCTCATCATGACACTCGCGCTTCGCGCTCGATTTTCTGTATGCATTTTTGTAACTTTTTAATAAATTACATGATTATTGATAAATATATTTTCTTCCAAATATCTCAAAAAGGAAAAACAATCCTAGACTTTATTTAAGGAAACGATTTTGCAGAACAACGCTTATTTCGTATCTCACATATTTTGGTGAAACAAATCGAATTTTTTCAATATTAAAAATCAAAAAATTAAAATATACATCCTGTCGAGAAATTTCTCGATAAGAATGTGTAGACCCTATTTAGCCAAACAATTTTTCATTTCAAAGTTTTTTTTGTATCTCACATATTTTGTCTAAAAAATGGAATTTTTTAATTTTAATCATATTTTTTGGAATTGAAACGAAAAATATATCTTTTATCAGAAACTGTGTGAGACAAAACTTGTAGATCTTTTTGAAACTAACAACATTGTATTCTTACGTTTTTTTCTTATTTTACATATTATTGTTAAAAAATTGAATTTTGGATTTTCAATAGTTTTTTTTTTAATTAAAAAGAAAAATATGCATCTTGTGAAAAAATGTTACGATTCAAATTTGTAGGTCTTTATTTATTCAATAATATTGTATCATAACGTTTTTTCGTATCTCGTATAATTTAACTGGAAAATGGAATTTTGATATTGACTTTTTTCGAATTTGAATATGCTGTAACATTTCTAATTTTGATTTAATCAAAAAATGTTATCAGGATAATTTGTAGAGATTTATGAGCACTATCAAAAACCAGTGTTGAAATTTTTGATTTTTTCAAAAAGTTATTTTCAAAAACACAAAAGTAGTGCTCAATCCCTCAATTTTGATTGGATGTGGCTGGTTAACGAACTTGTCCTTACTTTTTCGGCTCCGATAAAGTGTACCAAAGCTCAATTCAATCTGATAATTCTATCGAGAGTTATGCCGCACACGACCTACAGACAGACAGACAGACAGACAGACAGACAGACACTTTCGTAAAAACCATTTTTTCTGACTCAGGGGGTCTCAAAACGTAAAGATTTGATGAAAATTTCGAAAGTCATTTTTCACATAAAACCAATACCTTCTCATCCATGATGAGAATGTAAAAACTATTGAAAATCCAAAATTCAATTTTTTAACAATAATATGTAAAATACGAAAAAAACGTAAGAATACAAAGTTGTTTGTTTCAAAAACATCTACAAATGTTGTCTTACACAGTTTCTGATAAAACATATATTTTTCGTTTTAATTCCAAAAAATACGATTAAAATTCAAAAATTCCATTTTTTAGACAAAATATGAGATACAAAAAAAACGTTTAAATGGAAAATTGGTTGCCTAAATATTTGTTGGCCCCTGAAATAGGTGCTTTCACAACGAATAAGGGGCCAATACTATTTTTTGCCTACTGTTTAGTAAAATCAATATAATTCGAGTAAAATTGTTTTTATTATCAGGAGTGCAACTTTTCTTCCGCCGTTTTTCGATAGACGGCTGCAGCAATAAGTGCTGATCGAAATAGGCAGATTAAAAATGTCACACAGTAAGCTTGGACATCTGTCAAAATAACGACAGCACCACATTAGTGAATTTGTGTTTACATCATAAATTTATTCTCGACCGAAGATGTCAGTTTTTGGGCCAAATTCTCGTCATTTACATGAAGTTTTGATTTCCTGCTCTCATTTGAAGAAAACTGCGGCCGAGGCTCAAGTACTCTCCAGACGTTGCTCCTTCCGACTACCATTTGTTTCGATCGATGACACACGGCCTGGCTCATCAGCATTTCCGCTGTTATGAAGAAGTCAAAAAATGGAACGATTCGTGGATCACCTCAAAAGACGTATCGTGTTTTCGAGGCGGTAACCGAAAATTGTCAAAAAGATGGAAAAAAGTAGTAGCTGTAGACGGACAGTACTTTGAATCATAAATAGGTAATCGCTTTTTAAGAATAGAGCTTCAAATGGGAAAAAACGGTGGAAGCAAAGTTGCACCCCTAATAATAAAAAACATTTTACTGGAATTATCTTAATTTTACTAAATAGTAGGCAAAAAGTAGTAATGGCCTGTTCATATGTGGAAGCACGTATTTCAGGGGCCAACAAATATTTATCACCCATGTTTCACTATAAAGTACACTTTTGATTACTGTGTAGAAAATATATGTAGTTGATCAGAGTTTGAGTATTTTACGCCAGAAAGATGATGGCGGCCTTCGTTGAAAAACATAGTAAACAATTTTTTTTTAAATTAAATTTTTTTTTCTACCCCTTATCGTATACAGAATTTATCTGGAATTTTTTGCCAAGATTGTCCAAACTATCTTCACAACATTTTTTTTTCCATTGAAATCGGATCAGTCGTTTTCCAGAAAAAGTGATGTTTCGATTTTTGCATTTTCGATAATAACTTCTAAAAAAGTAATTTTTTAGAGCTAATACTGTGCGTAAATTATTGTAAGGTTAGTCGACACTTACCACTTAAATATGGGCCGAATCCGCGCTGAGGTGCTTTTCCCATGCTTATTCGGCTAGAGCCTTTTGCAGAAATGCATCCTGTAGCTCAGCAGCGGTGAAATTTTCTCCAATGGACATTAATTTTCGTCTTTTTGTCGCTGTAGAAGCTTTTTCAAACTTCATACAAGAACTTTCCTAGCATGAAACGGCAGATTGTTATGTAGTGTCTCATATACAGTTTTAAAATCACTGATAGGTTTTTGGCGTATAATTTCTGTAAAAAACGGTTTTTTTGTATGAAAAAGTGATGAATATAAGTTTTTGGTTAAGTTAATGTTTATAACAATCATATAAATTATTTTTCAATCAATCCCGTTGGTTAATTATCATGAAAAATAACTTTCTAACAATCATTTAAAGTAAAATAATTGTTTCCTAAGAGTAAACGGCCGATTAGGTCATTTCTTTATAATAATTGTTATTAACAATCTACATTATTTATGTTTGATTAAGATTGAAGTTTAAAAATACCTATGAAGGCAATTATGAATCAGCACTGGTTCGAAAAATCAATCTATCTGTGATAAAAATTCATGAGATGATTATTCGTTTATAAAAATGTCTAGAACAATAGTAATTGTCAACTTTTGTGAATTTTTCGGTGCAAATTATGACTATTATAAAAGTCTTAGCAATTAGAATCAAACAAAAATTTTACCGACGAGAAATACACGCAAGTAAAAATTTTTTTACAAAAAATGTTTATAATAATTAACTTAAATATTAATAGAATTATTTCTGTTCCATGAGAGCAGTTTCAATAATTCTGGAATAGTGAGTTCATTTCAGCATTTTATCTTATGTTAAAAATTCACGAAGCTTCGGTACAGTGAAACAAACACGAGTCAAACGTCGACCAATTGTTAATGAAAATAATGCGGCTGCTATTTTAGCTTTTGCTGCACTAAATTCACATGCGAAAATCCATATTTTTTTGAAGGTCGTTTGAATGGGCAAGTTTACTCAAACTTTCTGCAAAACGTACTGCCTCAATTAATGGAAGACTTGCCCTTGCATGTTCGCATGAACATGTGGATGCAACACGACGGTGTACCACCCCATTATGCTCTGTGTTCAAGACAAGTGATGAATGAGATTTTTTACGAAAAGTGGGTAGGACGAGGCGACCCTGTAGCTTGGCTACATCACCAGATTATTTTTTATGGATTTTTGTCAAAGAACGCGTAATGGCGGTAGCAACTACCACGCCTGACGACATGAAAGAAAGAATACGTTGAGCATGTACCGAAATTACATCACAAATGTTGGTTGAAGTTAGATGGTATTTTCATCAGCGAATTAACAAGTGCTTACAAGTCGAGGGTCATCACTTCGAGCATCTTCTGTAGGTAGACCAAAACCAAGGTGATTTGAGTGCTATCGCTCTGTAATACTTTATATGCCTCACCCTGTATATCGGAATATCTTGAAATTTGATGCAGAACTGCAGTCTGGAAAATATTCCATTTAAGAATATAAATGTTATAGTGGGCTGACCCAAAAATGCAGTAGATGATTTCTATACCTTGATTGGTTACAATAATATTAAAGGTGTGGGGGCACTGTCCCACGTTGAGGGGAATAGGATAATAGAGGAATAGGGGAACAAGATTTAATTAATGAGGTTATCGCGCAAACTGAGGCGACTATTTCATTGGTTGAATCTTATTCCCCTATTCCTCTATTATCCAATTCTCCTCGACATGGGACTGCGTCCTGACTTATAATCTATTTACATCCAAATATCGGAATTCAACAATAACATATACTTCTTGAAATAACAATAGTTTAAAATATACACTCGAAAAACAGTCTCTGTGCTCTAAGTAAAATTGTAAAATAGCTTCATTGCTTGGGACGGAAGTACAGAGTGTCCCAAAAGTTCTCGAACTTCTAATAAATCCCAAATGTAGTTTAATACTCACAATAATTTATTCATTATTATTCGAAATACATCCCTTTTAACGAAATACAGTCTTTAGAACAATCATACGGCTTTTGAAAACAACGCTGATACTCCTCCTTTGTGATGGTCTTCAATTCCTCAGTCGGAACCTTATGGATTTCGAAAATCGTATCAAATCTCAATCCTTTTAACTGAATTTTGAGTTTGGAGAACAAAAAGTAATCAAAAACTTTTGGCTACTGAATGTTGCATCACGCCTAAATAATATTGCCCATTCACCGTGGAGCCTTCGGGAACACACTTCTTGGTGGTGAGTCTTCCTTATTTTGCATTATTTAAAAAAAGTTTCGAATGAGGTCCGGAGCAGGCTGCCTGATCAACAAATTTATGTAACGGCCTTGATAAGAGGTCCGTATACGGCCCAAATAAGCTCCGAATAAGCTCCCCTTATTATTAACTATGGCAGACTGAAGTATACCGTATTTACGGTACCCATGCGGCTCTGACAGGATACGGATAAGGTCGACTCTGTTGGTGATCAGAATCTACTGTTTGCTACTGTCGTTTGCTTGATTTTCGCTTTCCTTTGACTCTGTCATAACCTTTTCAAACCTGCCTAGATTCGTAAATATAACAAGATTTTTCTGATTACGCTTTTATAATAGTATAATATAATAATATAATGTAATAAATAAATATAATAAATAAATATAATATAATAATAGATTCTTTCGGTGCACAAAAATTTCAAATTTTGAAATTGAGGGAGCGCATGCAATAACCGCCTAAGCGCTTGGCCAGTAGGCCGAGCGGAAAGGGGACGCAACCTTTGATTAGTTGAAATTTCCTTTCGGAGAAATGTGGCTTATCAGAGGTTGAGTTTCCCCTCCATTCGGCCTACTGGCCGAGCGCCTAGGTGGTTATTGCATGCGCACCCTCAATTGCAAACATTTTTCCAACTTATTTCTTGACATTAAAATTTTAAAAATTATATACTATATAAATTATTACTAACGTTTTGTAAATATTTATACTTCTAAAGTATACAATTTTTTATTAGATAGTGTTTTTGATAAAAAAAAATTTTCCGAGTTTCGTACAAAAAGGTATAAAAAATGTACAAAAAGGTTTTATAAAAATCTAATTCAGTCAATGAAAGTGGAAAATTTTCAAACTCATAAGTGATTAAAATACCTAAAACAAAAAGATTGCTTATTAACAGGGCACAGACCCATTTTATATGGCCTTTGCAGCAATAGCTTATAAGCGAGATTTTTTTTTGGAATATGGTAAGCGAGAATAGCCAAGAGGCTTTAGGTGTTAGGAATGCGTTTAGTTATGTAGATATAACTTAGAGGGTTCGAACCCAAAAGCGATTCTGAAATTTAATTCAAGCGTGTGCGATTATAAACAGTGTATCATTGCGTACTTACTTATGTGAACATAAATAAGGTATGATATTAATATTTGTGCTGTTTTCACTGTGCAACCGGGGCTGCTCACTAAAGGACGAGAAGGAGGGGAGGCCGAGATAGGTGCACTAAATAACTACGTGTGTTCGTACTAAAACCCTTTATTTTAAACTTACAATAACCCGACGAACCGTACGAGAGGTTCAACACTATGTTCCAAAAGTAATCACAGGACGAACGTGTCCCGTCAACAGGAGATCCACACTTGAGCGGCACGAGGTACTTCCTTTCGAACCACCGGGCAAAGAAGAAGTAGTCACCGGTGACGGCACGCGATCGTGGGGCATGCCGGGCCGGGTTCCCCCCAATTCCGGTCGCAGGGCTGTGTCCCCACAGGACACTGGTGTAACTCCGTTACAACCCCCTTCCCCCCAACCGGGTTGTAGTTTATTTCCTTGTTTCGTTTCTTACTTTTTGTATCTCTTTTTCGAATTCTAGCCAGATTGGGTCCATTTCAATGTCTAGTGTAATGTATGTGTCTTCCCTATTCTGGCTGTTTTTATTTACTGAGTTTGTTTCCTTTTCCACGCTAATTTCTATGATTTTCTTGAATTTTTTACTTATTTCCGTCGATCCGCCCCTCATATATTTGGTTTTCGTGCTGGTTGGTGTTGTATGGTAGTTTCTAACCCTGTTTGGTGTTTTCTTGCAGAAGGTGTCATGGAATATATATAATTCTTTCGGTATTCTTCTTTTGCAGAACCTACACTCCCACATCTCGATGCCTTCCATTGCTGTACCCGAAACCGAATAGTCTAACTATTTCCAAACATTGACACTACTATACTACTGTTAGAAAACGATTCGTTTGATTTTATTTATATATTTTATTTATTTATACAAAAAAACTTTTATTATTTTGATAATTTTATCAATTAAATAGATATAACTTTCTTAAACATAACTTTCTTAATTTTAGTTTTTATTTCCTTTATATATTACTGCCTGAGTCGATTCGTCTGATTCTATTTTCTCTATGTTTATTAAATCTTTGTTTAACGTTTGAATTGGTTCTAATTCCCTTCCAAAGTTTAGAAATGCTGGTGTGAAACCTGTTGACGCATGTTTACTCGTATTTAACGCGAATTGTAGGTCATCTGAATTTTTATCCCATTCCTTGTGATCTGTTTCTAAGTATGTTTTTATTGCCGTTTTTATTGATCTGTTGCACCTTTCTGCGGGTTTGATATCGTGGTGTTTTCGAATGTCGTATTCCGAAATTTTGTGTTAGTTTTACCATGATTCTGTTTACGAACTCCTTACCGTTATCCGTAAACAGGATTCTTGGTGTTCTTCATTTTGCTATGATTTTTCTGTGGAATTCAGTTTCTATTGTTGTTGCTAGTTTGTTTTTTACCTGGATTACTTCCACCCATTTAGTGAACATATTTACAAAAACCAGCTAATATTGATTTCTTGACTTTGATCTCGGTAGTGGGCCTACTATATCTGCCGCCACTACTGTCCATGGTTCTTCAATTATTCTTTTTCCTAATAGTCCCACTTAGTTGTTAATTTTAGGTCTAATTCTTTGGCAGGTGTCACATTCTTTTACGTATTTCAATGTTTCTGAATACATTCCTGGCCAAAAATAGTTCTCTGCGATTCTTGCGTATGTTTTTTCCATACCCAAGTGTCCTGCCTGTTTATTATCGTGGTTTTCTCTTAACACTTGCTCTCTTAATTCCTTCGGTATTGTTAACTTCCATGGATTGCTATCTAGGTCTAGACTTGATTTTAACGGATCTGGTCTGAAAAAATATAGCTGGTTATCTCTTATTCGCCAGTTTGTGTTTTCCGCTGGTTTTTTCTTTACTTGCATTAGTTTGTGATTATACCATTCGTCGTTGATTTCTTTGCTTTTCTCTTTTTCTTTTTCCTTTGCCATTGATAACGTACTTGCTACAGAGTCTAACTTTTCGCCTGTTCTTGATAATGCGTCTGGTGCGTAATTTAAGGAGCCTTTCCTGTATATGATTTCGTAGTCGTATTCTAGTAACTCCAGTGCCCATCTTGCCAATCGTCCAGTTGGGTTTTTCAAATTATGTAACCATTTTAAGGCAATATGGTCTTTTATAACATTAAGGGTATATCCTTCTAAATACGGCCTGAATTTACGTATTGCCCATACTACTACTAGGCACTCTTTTTCTGAAGTTGAATATTTTCTCTTTGCTTCGTTGAGGCTTCTACTTGCGAATGGTTGTTGTTATAAATGTTTTGAGTTGACATGGCTCCTAGTCCCGTGTCACTTGCGTCAGTTTCGAGTTGAAATGGATGGTGAAAATTGGGACATGCCAGTATTGGTCCTGTTGTTGGTAATTTTTTAATTTTCTCCAAAGCCTGTTCTTGTTTTGCGTTCCACTTCCATTCTACTCCTTTTTTCAGTAACGTGTGTAGGGGTTCCATTATTTCTGAGAATTTGGGTATGAATCTTCTGTACCACGATGTCATTCCTATGATTCTTTGTAACTGTTTCACATTTTTCGGTGTTAGGAATTCTAGGATGGGTTTTATTTTATCTTCGTCCATCAGTAGTCTTTTTTCGTTCACTATGAATCCCAAGTATTTTACTTCCGAGCATCCAAATTCGCATTTTTCTAGATTTATCGTTAATCCTGCTTGGTTTATTTTTTCTAGAACTATTTCTAAATTTTTTAAATGTTCTTCGAAGTTTTCCGTTAGTATAATTATGTCATCGAGGTAGCAGAATACATTAGGTTTTAAGTCTGGTGTTATTATTTTATCCATTAAGCGTTGGAATGTAGCTGGAGCGTTTGTTAATCCGAATGGCATTCTTTTAAATTAATACATTCCTTTTCCTGGCACTGTGAATGCTGTTATTTTTCTTGATTCTTCTTTTAGTGGTATTTGGTGGTATGCTGAGCGAAGATCAATTTTTGATATGTATTTTGCTGACCTCAATGCGTCTAAAATTTCTGCCATGATTGGTATTGGGTACAAGTCTTTTTTCGTTATTTTATTTACCTTTCTGAAGTCTAAGCAGAATCTATATTTTCCGTTTGGTTTCTTGATCATAACTACCGGGTTTGACCAGTCGCTATTCGAGGGTTCGATTACGTCCTCTTCCAACATTTTATCAATTTCCTCGTACATATACTCTCTTACTTTGGGCGAGACGTGGTAATATCTTTGTTTGATTGGTTCGTGGCCTTGTAAATCTATTTTATGTTTTGTCATATGTGTGGGTTCGAGTTTTATTCCTGTTTTGTTAACCTTTCTTTCGATTAACTTTCTTAATTGCTGTCCTTGATTTTCGTTTAGTTCTATTATTCCCTCGCATTTTTCATTTTCTGTTTGTTTTCTTTCCCTCGATACTTTTTCATTCTTGCTTCCTTCGTTTCGTTCTCTTTTCAGTTTAAATTTATTCTGTTTTTCCTTTTCGGGTTCTTCCTCTATTTCATTTACCATTCGTTTGTCCCCACGCTTGGCTTTTGCTTTGATAGCTGTTTGTACTGCATTTTCTTTTTCTAAGGGACTAGAACTAGGGACTTCCTGCCTCTGTTCTTTATTTTCTCGTGAAATCAGACTTCTCTGTCTCATTGGTATTTTGGACCATCTTGTGGCCATTATCTGGCCGACTTCTGGTAGGGTATGGTTGGTTAGGGTACTAGTGGGTATTTCTCCCCATTGTAGGTTGTTCGCTGGTCTTATTTCTTGATTTCGCAACTTTATTTTATTTCTTACTCTCGTTCTTTCTTCTAGACTATCCTTTCTTGGTTCTCTTTCCTTTTCATCCTCGTTCCATATCACTCTGTTTTCCGGTGGGTTTGCTTCTATTTTATATCTAATTTGTGGCTTTTCTGGTAGCCACCAAATTTTCTTTTCGAAGTCTAATTTTAATCCTAGCCTTTCCATCATGTCTGTTCCTAGGATTCCTATAGATCTTAGTTCTGGTACCAGTCTAAATAGCAAATATTTTTTAATATGACCCACTTCGATAGGAATCAATACTTGTCCTGTTATTTGTAATTTCTGGCCGTTTGCTACTATTAACTTGTCGTTATTTGGTTTCTTGATTTCGTAATCAAGTTTCTTTATTTGTTCAAAAAATTGTTTACTAATATAGGAATGAGTTGCCACTGTGTCTACCAACATTTTATATTTTGTGTCTTTCCATTTCATTATTAAGTGACATCTGGTTTCGTTCGGGGTGTTTGGCTAAATAAGGTCTACACATTCTTATCGAGAAATTTCTCGACAGGATGTATATTTTAATTTTTTGATTTTTAATATTGAAAAAATTCGATTTTTTTCACCAAAATATGTGAGATACGAAATAAGCGTTGTCCTGCAAAATCGTTTCTTTAAATAAAGTCTACGATTGTTTTTCCTTTTTGAGATATTTGGAAGAAAATAAATTTATCAATAATCATGTAATTTATTAAAAAGTTACAAAAATGCATACAGAAAATCGAGCGCGAAGCGCGAGTGTCATGATGAGAATGTGTTCCTTAAGGCCGATAGAGCCTTAAGTAAATTGAATTTCCTGTTTCACTTAAACTGAAAAAGAAACTTAGTGAATTTGAGAAAATGACTAATTTACATCATCTTTAATATCATTAAATTGGTTTGAGCTTCAGTATTAAATTATAAGAAATAAACTTAAACGTATGCGAAGAGCATAAGACCGAGCGCGAAGCGTGAGGTCCAGGAAGAACGGAGCGCGAAGCGCGACATTCAAAAATTCCGGAGCGCGCCCTAGGCGCGCTCAAACTTGCGCGCCAGGCGCGCAATGAGAATGTGCCCGCGAAGCGGGCAGATTTTTTTGGTTGTTGTACTGTGCTATTTTCGTTCTCTTCGTTTTGTTCCCTTGACATGATGTACTCTGGCGCACTTGGATTTAGTTCAAACTTTTTATTATTCCTTTCTTTTTGATTATCGTCTTCCGCGTTATACGTCAGTTCTGGCCATTTGGGGATGCCTTCTATTTGTTGTCTGTTGATGTCTTCAGATGTTTGGTTTTCCTTTCTTCCGAACCATTTGTTTGGATTTGGGTATCTGAAATTACGGTTATAGTTAAACTTTGTTCTGTTTAGGAATTCGTTATTATCTCGAGTCCATGGGTATGTGTTTTGACTTTTTTGGTTGTTATAAAAATATCTTGTGCCATTGTTAGCGTACCTTGGTTGGAATTGTGGTCTATACTGTGTGTTTTGTAATTCACGCTTAAAATTATTCTGTCTTTCATAATTATTTTCATAGTCTTGACTATGCTGTTGTTCCCGGTTTCCATCTTGTTCTTTTCTTTCTTTTGTATAATATCTGTCGTTCCCGTCATTTTCCATTATTTTAATTTGTTGTCCTTTTATTCTTGATTTTTCCATTTCAGCTTCCCACTCTCTTCCTACTATTTCTAATTCTGTAAAGTTTTTAAATGAATTTTTTGTAATGTAAATTTTATATTCGAGTCTTAAATTCTCGTAAACTTTTTTTAATTGCCATTCCAAGCTGGGAAGTGGTCCTAATTTCTCGAATAACTGCCTCATTTCTATTATGAAACTGTGAATTTGTTTGTTTTTCTTTTGATTGCAAAATTTTATTTCGTTGTGGATTACTTCTTGGTATTTTTCATTTGAATAGACTTGTTTGAATTCTTGTATGAAATTTTTCAAGTAATGCCAATTTCTTTTATTTATATGGTACCAACTTTGAGTCTCTCCTATCAACACGGCGTCTAAATTTTCTAAGGTATCTTGTTCGTTGATTTTGTATCCCCTTTTAAACCTTAATAAGTTATTTAAGAAAATTGTTGGGCTGTCATCTGTATTGTTTCCAAATTTAACTGGCCAATTTAACATGATTTGGAAAGGTGTTTGGACCATTCCGAATGAGAAGAGCGATGCCCGCATTGCTTGTAGTTCGTTGTCCTGTATGTTTTCATCGCTTAAATTGTTATTCTCTCTACTTTGGTTATCGTATAGTTCGACTTGCGCCTCGTTTCGTTTATTTTCCGGAATAGTCAATATCTCGCCCCTTATTAATTTTCTGGGAACCGGTGTTGGTAATTTAAACTTATTTTGGTCTTGTTAGTTTTTTTCTGTATTTACGTTTTCTGACCTTCCTTCAGGTTTCGTTTTCCTACTACTATTGACTTTTATTTGGCTTTCTGCTTTAAGGTTAACTATGTTTTAAGCTTCAGGCGTTTCTACAATTTTATTTTGTGTACTTTTTAAGATTTGTTCCATTTTAATCGAGAGTTGAGTAAACCGTGGATCGCAAGATTTATTCCAATAGCTATATCTATTCACGCAGGAACGAATGGAAGTAATCTGCGTCGTGAACACACATAAAAAAAATTTAATTTGAAAAACGTGTTGAATTTTCAGCATACTGATGTTCCGAGTTATTATATTTAATAATCAAAATCAATTAAAAACATAAAAAATACAATAACAGTTTATTTTAGTACTCTCTAAATCCAAAATAGTGGATTCCACTTATAAACTAGTGATTTTAAAAATTTATCGAACTGCACTTGTGTTTGATCGTGTTTTGTCTGTTCGTCACGAAGCTTTCGTACATGCTCCGTAGTGTTAACCACTATTTATTTTAATGATTATTCACTAGTTTATACAATTTATTTTAAAGTTTCACATAATCTAGTTATATAGATTCTGCAAGTTTAATAAATTCTTGATTCATAATTTTTTTATAATTACAGTAAAACCTATCGTAGCCGACACATATGGGAGACAAGTTCGGCTACGATGGGTACCAATGACATGCGATAATTGCTAGGGACTTATTACTAGCTTGGTTCAGTGCTGTGGCAACAGGTGCCCCTGTGTTTAGTAACACACGTATCGGCTTGTACATATTTTTTGTGATTACTTTTGTGCAAAAAGGTGAGTAAAAGTTAGTTTGAAAAATAATCAGTTATTTTTGTTGATAATTTAAAAATTTCATGGATAAATTCAGTCGATAAAAAACTATAAGGAATACTTAGTGCTTTTAGTGGAAAATGTATAGATGACAGTTGAGGTTATGTTGCACGACTGTACATACATATTTAGGATCTTAATAAGTTGAAATATAATTGGTTATAATAATTCTCCAATTTTTCGAAGTTAAATTGTAATTAAAATTTATAATTCAAATATAATCATTAATTAAATTAATATTTCATTTTAAATATTCATTGAAAAAAAAATTACTAAGATTTTTTACAAAAATATGAGGACCCTCCAAAGACGGTATTTAAGACGGCCCTGACCATGCACATTTCTCGACCAATAATGTGAAGCGTCAGAGTGGGATGTTCGTTAGGAGAGTGTCGGCTACGATAGGTTTTACTGCACTTCTTTCTTTTTCACTTGAGTTTTTTAAATTAAATTGATTTAATGAAAATTTAAACAACAAAAGTATTGATAAGTGTATTACATAAGATTTGAAAAATCTACACAGGATTTAGATTTCACATAAATTTCTTAGGCACAATAATAATTTGGAATTCGCAATTGTAAAATCCATATTTTAAAAATATACAATACAGAAAATAAAAAAACCTTCTTTTAAATGTTTTTACACAAGATACTTTTTGATAATAATGCAATTTTTTAATGTACATTTCAAACCTTAGTTTCAGTAAACTCCATACGTAGTTATAATAAAAATGTATACTAAATAGTAATTAATAATTATATTATATATATCAGCAATCATAATTATAATAATTAATTAATTAATTATATCTCTACATAATACAAAAAAGTTTTCGTAAAGGGGGACTGCTTTTATTCTCGCCGCAATTGGCTAGTGATCCGTGGTGAGGGCTGCCAGCTCCCACCTTCTGGGATCACTGGAAAAGGCGCCCGCTGGTGGCAGTCTTAATCATCGATTCGATAACAGATGGCGCTGCCGGGGAGGGTTGGTAAGCGAAGCCCTCTAGTCAATTTAAAAAAATATTTTGTGTACAATTTATGAAAAAAGTTGATTTATTTTTACTTGAGTAAGGCTCAAAAACTCTAGTCACGACACTTTCTCTCACAAGCTCTGAATAACTCTTGCAGTCACTATATAAGAAAGTTCCAATTTTTATGTCTCAGAATTGTAAGCGAGCGTGTGCGTGATTCGACGAAAGCGTATCATACTATATATACGTGTAGTTATTAGGTTTATTTATGTAAGGTTATATGTTTAAGTGTATTTGTGATTAAAAATATGATTGGCTACGGCTGAATGGTGTGAATGTATTTGAATGCTGTTTAGGTATGTATATATGTATCGGATGACTAATGGCAGACTCGAGGTAAGAATTTTTTTTTTATTTAAGATAATAATACGCCCGATGCTCATGTTACTCAACTACAGTTTGAAACTCCTCAAGCGTCGGTGATATACTAATACATTTCATGTTAATCCACTGACGAATGTTGATGCTCTGTCGTTGACGACGTTTTACTCATCTGCATACTATTTCCTATGTAACGCCTATTGTTATTCACTTTGGGTAAATTAGGTATTTATCAAATACATTTTACCCGACTAGGATTTAATAAATGCTCAAATCTCCTTATGTCCCAAGTTTAATCGACAGAGTCGAGTAAAATTACCTCAACTATTTTTCTCCGTGCATGTATATTAAAATTCGTATACCCGTGAAGTTTAATTATCATATGCGTGAAGCTTATATACAAAATCGTTTTCTTGAAAAATAAACGCCTTCGTCCACTCGTGAAAATCATCATAAACGTCTCGAATTTCTTAAATAGGTACAGGACAATAGTCTTCTTCAAGGAGGAAAAGAACCTCTCAGGATTAATTATAGAAAAAAATTTTCGGTCAGCAAAGCCACATGTCCCGAGTCGGTTTTTAAAACAGTTCAGATCATTCTGTGACAGACGCCGGTAATAAAGTCTTCACGAGAAGTTTTCATAAATGTAAAACTTGTTCGCGTTTTACCATTGTGAACCAATTGGGCATCCTTCTTTAATAATAAACATTTTTTGAAAAAAAATTCCGGTCGGTTCGTGTGCAAAATCTTTTATATTTTTTCATTTTATCCGGTTTTTTATTCATAGTGAACTTCAAATAATTTTTCAATTCGTGATGCTGCATACTGGACTACTTCATTTTGAATTGCAAGCTATGAGATAAGTTTTTAATTTCTATGATAATTCTTTTTTTAATTATCTTCTATATTCTAATCCTTTACAGAAATTTTGAATTAATCTTTGAATTTATGGCACTGAAGAGGGCCCCCATATGTGGCCGAAACGTTTGCCTTTCTTTCTTTTTGCGCATTCTTAAATCTAATAATAATTTTAATCAAAGAAAATAAGAAGAAATTGACCCTATGCCAAAGAAATGAACAAACATTATATGAATTTGGGTCAATACAATAACCCGGCAGGAAATTCAATAGGGCAAATCCCGAGTATGCGTTGACCCTGACCAGAATTTCCCCAAAAATAATTTTCCCTGCAAGGACCTAGACAGGGCCATGTTTTTCAAACCTACACTGGAATAAATTTTAGATGTCCTGGCTAGATTTTCCCTGAAATAGAATTTCCTCCATGGGTCCTGGACAGAGCCATGATTATCATACCCAGCTTGGTATTGGTCTCAATGGCTCTGGCTGGATTTTCCCGAATTAAGAATATCCTCGACGGGGCCTGAATAGGTTTGTACACATTAGACCCAGACTGGCACAGGTCTTAATAGTTCTGGCTGGATTTTCCCCAGGTATGAATTTTCCCAACAAAGCCTAGACAGGCTGATACACTTTGAATCTAGACTGGCATAGGTCATAAGGGTCTGGCTGGATTTTCCTTGAATTGAAAATTCTTCGACCATTACTGGACAGGTTCATATACATGGAATCAAGAATGGTAAAATTCCTAATGTCCCTTGCTGGATTGTCCTTGGCAGGGAATTTTTAGACAAAACCTTGACAGGTTCAAACACATGGAATAAGTGGCACAAGTCTCAATGGTTCTAGCTGGATAATTCCTGAAACATGAATATCCCGCCTGAGACCTAGAAAGATTTCTACCCATCACACCAGTGCCATAGAAAAATGCAATGGCCTTCACAGGTATTTTCCCGATTTTTACCTTAATGAAATAACATAACCACAAAACAGAATGCATTTTGGCTATACGTATATATTGAGTGTAAATGTGATGTCTCATCATATGTGATTGAAAAACGTAAGAAGATACGGTACTTGCATTGTCTTCATTGCAAATTTCAAGCAAAATTATTGATTTTCAGACGTTTTTCACATATATTATTGATGCAAACCAATTGCACATGAATGTACTCACTTACATATGCCTGTCAGTCGCCTTTCATCTGGTCCTTGACCTTTCTGGAACGCTACGCACTTTTCGGAAATTGCTTATATAAAAACGATCTTAAGTAAATATTGTAAATATAATTACGGATATATCATTTAATTGAGCGTCACTTTACAGAACCTCAGCTAAAAAGCAGATAAGAAGTGATAGAAAGTATTATTTTTCAATTTTGATAAATCCCTGTGAAAACTGTCGCCCCTCGTGTTGCACGTGAAAAAAATATTTATTATAGCCTAAAAATTTCTCACTTGATGTGCCATAATGAACTTGTTTCTCATACAAATCATTTCTTTCAATATATAAAAATTTCATACTCAACTAATTAATAATAAATATATACTCATCCATCTTTCATTTTACATGAACAAACTTTTATAAACAAATATACGAGTAAAATGTTTTCGATGATATAAAATACTAATAATAATGAAATCAAAATAAATCCAAATTTGAAAAAATTTTAATAATATGTAACCAAAATATATACATGGTTTTTAGGATAATGTCTAAGAAACAAAGAGGGAGCACTGGTGAGAGTAGCTCCGATGAAGAAGATCCGTATATTTAATACCTTATCAAATTCCTGGTTGATAATGAAAACAATGATGAAAATGAAGATATTGATGTGTGCTTGAAGACGTGGACGACTTTTGACAAGGAAGAGGGGAAACATTTCGTGCTCTTTCCTGCACCTCCTTATGGGCCGAAAAAAAGAGAAGATTTACATGACATCTACAACCGCCAAGAAACGATGATCAGAGGAATTTTCAAGTGTAATTTTACTTATTGGTCCACTGTATTTCTGCTACATAACTAAATCAATAAACGACATAATTCGAAATAGCATTATTCTTCTTGTTAGTATAAAAAAAAATCATAACAACGGGTCTGAGTAGAAAATCATTCAATGAATCTGGATAGGAAATACACAGAAGGGGCTGAATAGAAAATACCAACCAGGACCTGAGTAGAAAATATTGACAAGTGCCTGATAGGAATTTCCAGTCATAGGAATAAATAGGTAATCCATTCAAGGCCCTGACCAGGCAATCCAATCATGAATTTGAGTAGGTAATCCATTCGTGGGCCTGGTCAGAATTTCTGACTGCAGACTTTCTAGACAGAGCATTACCCTTCTGTATAGAGCCCAACTAGATTTCCCAAACAGGTTCCATTCAGAACAAAGGAAAATCCAGCCAGGGCCGTTTCGACGCCCCATTTCATTTTCCAGCCGGGAATAGACATGTTATCAAACATGTCACTTTGAAATTTATTGACACTATTAAGAATTTAGAGTCGTTCCTCTTTTCTTTAGATATCCAAGAGAATCTCAAAGTATAATAAGCAACTCGCCTTAACGAATACTGTATTAGCGAAATCTTATGGTTTACCCAAAATTCACAAAATAGATTTGCCATTCCGCCCTATCATCTCGTTGATTAACAGTCCCACACATTTTTTAGCAAATATCATATATCATGAACTAAAAGAGATTATAAAAGTCCCTAATTCTCATATAAATAATAGTTTCGAACTAAAAAGTAAATTAACAAATGTTAACCTTCTCGATGATCATATTTTAATCTCACTCGATGTTAGTTCATTGTTTACAAATATATCCTGTAATTTGGTTCTGGAGAGTTTAGAGCGTAGATGTCATTATAGACATAACAATTGTAATATTCTGTTTAATGAAATTATTAATTGTACTAAATTTCTTTTTAATAACACGTATTTCACTTTCTACGACAAGATTTATAAACAAATTTTTGGCACCCCGATGGGTTCTCCAATTTCACCACTTTTCGCAGACATGGTAATGGATGACTTGGAAAGTGATTGCTTACGAATTATAAAAGATAACCATAATTGCTCTTTCCTTTTTTATTACAGATACGGCGATGACACCATTTTGTGTGTACAAAAAAACGTATTGATTTAATCATCAACACTTTCAACTCTTATAAACAAAATTTACAATTTTTACTCACGAATTACAAAAAAATAATTCTATCAATTTCTTAGATATGACTCTCATCTCTAGCAATAACCATATTATTACTGACTGGTTTCAGAAGCCAACTGCATCTGGTAGATTTATCAATTACTTTTCAAATCATCCATTACAACAGAAAAAAAACATTGTATACAACTTGATAGACAGAGCGATTTTGTTGTCCCATGAATCCTTTCATCGTACCAATTTAAAAAAAGTTGAACAACTTCTAATTAACAATGATTATCCAAGTAGTTTCATTGATAAGAACATAAAAATACGTATGAAAAAAATTAAATATCACTCTTCTAACAATTCCAATATTAGAAATAACTCTTTCTGCCCACAAAAATACCAACAAAAAGTTTGTCTTCCCTTTTCAAATAATAATTTTATAACATTATTCAAAATTTTAAAAAATATATAACATTTCTACGATTCCTTTAGTGGAAAAAATTTTAAAGTCAATTATCAAATTAGGAAAGGATTTTACAGAAAAATGGCAACAAACTAAGATTGTTTATAGCTTCAAGTGTAATAACTGTCCTGTCATATATATAGGTGAAACGAAGAGATCTCTAAGAATTCTTATTAATGAACATAAGAACAACAAAAATAGCGAATCTGTTGTATTTAAGCATCGGGCTAAATTTAATCACGAGTTTGATTGGGAGCATGTAAAAATGATTGATCACGAATCTGATTATAAAATAAGATTAACATCTGAGATGATTCATATAAAATGCAACCAATCCAGTATCAACAAAAAGGAGGACATATT
This sequence comes from Diplolepis rosae, assembly GCA_030998225.1. Lineage (NCBI taxonomy): Eukaryota > Metazoa > Arthropoda > Insecta > Hymenoptera > Diplolepididae > Diplolepis > Diplolepis rosae. The sequence continues at coordinate 3,944,271 of JAPYXD010000608.1, read as the reverse complement.
TACTTTAAATAGAATTTACTTTCCATTATTAAAAATATTAGATTCGTGATTAAATTTCAATTTGAACTTCTCACGCATTAGTGCTTATTTGTATTGGTTTCTTCGTTAGAACTTATACTACAAACTCCCATCGATATATTCCTTTAGTATACAAACTCAGTTTGCTCGTTGTACACTGTCAGTAATGACGGATGCAGCTTTTAATAATTAACCATATTTTTGACATGTATAAATTATTTTAACTAATTTTATTATGGGAACTATTGTTTGTTTTCTTATTATTTTTGTTATTGGTTTCATAAGATGTGTTTTTTCAAGTGTTTTCTGTGTTTTTAATAAAGTTTAAGCCTCGTGAGGTTGGCGTACTCATGCCAACGAAACGTCGCACTTGACAACGTAACATCATGTCTTTCGTTTCTTCTTTTTATACCTTGACTGAACGATACAAATCTTTCTAAGAATTAATTGAAAATGTTTGTAAAAGATGAAAATGTAGGAGATAATTAAAATAAGGATAACCATAAAATTCAAAAACTCATCCCGTCGCTTACAATTCAAAATGAAGAAGTCCAGTATGCAACAACACGGATTGAAAAAATATGTAGAATTCACTGTACATGGAAAAACGGATAAAATGAACAAAAAAAACTTAGAAATTTGCAAACAAACCGGCCAGAAAACTTTTTTAAAAGAAGGATGACCAATTGGTTATTAATGATAAAACGCGAACAGTTTTCAATAAACTGTAAAATACCAGTGTTTGTACAAAGTTGATTCGACACTGGTACACTCTAAAAAAGTCTATTGATAGTGAAGTCAGGTTCCTTTCAGAATGCATCCATTGAAATTAAGCAGATTTCTTTTGTCTATAAACAGAATCGTTTTACTGTTATTGTAGTATTGATGATAATCGATTTAATATTGGCATTTGTCAAAGTTGAGCTTATGCACATTCCTAATATTTATATTAGATAGGTTATATCATACTATTTGCTTTCTTTTATCCTCGAAATTATTTTTTTCCTGTACGAGAAAGAATTTCATTTCAAGAACAAAGGAAATACTTTGACAGTAAAAGGTTAGCATTTGAAACGATAATTGTTCAATTGCTAAAGGCTTTCCTCTCATACCAATTTTGAATAGAAAATACTTTAATAGTGGAGGGAATCGTTTGAGAGTTAATAGTCTGTTTTTAGTGTTTAGTCTCCTTTAAAAAATGCCTTTAACCGTAAAATATGGATTTAATAATAAAAGTATATAACCAGTATTTTAGAAATGTTGACAGCCAGCGTTGAAAATACGTTGGTTACCAGTATTGATACAACGTTGGAAACTGGTGTTGTACCAACGCAGTACCTACATCGTTATCATTTCGACTGTCCGCCGACAGTCGAAAGTTGGTATCCAACGTTGGATCGACGTTGGTCCGATTGTTAATTTCTGCTTGGGAGCGTATATTTTTGAAGAAAAAGATTTTGTATATCAATTTTACGGACAATCCATTTTAGATTGAATTTGATCAGAAATGAAGAAAAAATGGAAAATTGTTTATTTCTGAATTTATTTTTTATCTGAGATCTTTTGAAAAATTATAATAAACTTATTAATTTGTTGAGTTTGAAATTTCTGTCACTACCTACATTATCGGAGAATCACTAGTCGCGTATCAGATAGGATACGTTGCCGACAGATGTCTTCGTACACAATTTCAAACTCTTATATCGAACCGTATCCTATCTGATACGCGACTAATGATCCTTCAATAATGTAGGCAGTGGCAAAAATTTCGAACTCAACCATCTAATTTGAAATTATTTATTATATACGCATATATTATTATTGAATAAATTAAAGGTAGTATTTAATAAACGCATTTAATTGCTTTAAAATTTGAATTTTTACAGATTTTATTCATCTTTTCTGCTTAGACCATTGAAAAGAAATTTTTTTTTCTTTAAATTATAAAATATGGATTGAAGATTATTTTACTGATTCATTTTTCTTTTAAATGCACTTTCCACCTCGGTCTGGAATCCTTCCTTCAATCTCAGTTTAGTTAGTGTTAATGTTATTGAAAAAGATTCAATCTCATGTTCCTCTAACCAGTTGGCAACTAATCTAGGGAAGCTATTGTTTTTTTTCGGAGAAATAAAATTGGGTAAATGAAATCCTACCACAATAGAAGAAAATAGATTTTATGATTAAAACTTTATGATGATAATAATTTATTTACCTTTCTACGCAATTTCTGAAATATTTGTATACTATTTTAACACCAAAGACCAAACTATGTAATGCACTGGCTCCTTCTAAAAAAGTAATTACATCGGTCAATATGAAGACTACAATAAATTTATTTTTTCAAAATTTATAATATGTATTTAGTGAATAAACCAGAATAATTGTGGTACATCGAATTCCATTGCATTGAATTTTAGGTGAATCTTCAGCTTTCACATTATGAAATATTTAAATGTCTACACTTCAGAATTCTCAAGATATGTATTTCGAAAAATGTTCATCATTACGGTCTCGACACATATTTTAGGTACATCTCTTAAAATTTAATTTTTTTTTCTAGTAGAAACGTACCATTTTCTATTACGGCTAGAAATGTGATCAGAAAATATTTACTATACTTTGAAATTTTTTCCAGATTTTTATCGATTTGTGGCTAAAGTTTTAATATTAATTTTTTGTTTTTCAAAGAGATTTAAATCTAACATATTAACGCACTAGTAATTGTTGAAATTATTTATTTTACGATACAATAAGCGCAAAATGCCCATATTTTCTTTCAATCGCTTGCATATAATTAAAAAATTTGATTAATATTAATGTGAAAGACAATTATGTTAAAAGTTACAGAGATTATTTGGCCATATGAGAAAATAAACTTTCTTATTTATTATAAAATTAATATAATATAATGATTATGATTGTGCGATCTTAGTTGGCCGATCATACACGGAAAAAATAAGTTCATCAAAATTTCTTTAACTAGTCAACCACTTTTGGATAGGGCACTAGATTTTTTAAATTTCCAGCACTTTTAAGTAAAAAGTCATAAACTTTGTCGAAAAATCGAAAAAAGTTATAGAATTTTTTCAAAAACTAGAACAATAATAGCAGTTTTCCAATTTTTATTGAATAGTTCTTGATAAAATTATGAAAAAGTATCTAACTTTCAGAAAATGTTCTCCAAATTTTAAAAGTTCTGGAATGAAATAACCTTCTCATACAGAAATGAATAAGTATGATACGAATTTTCTATGATAATTCTTTTTATAATTATCTTCTATATTGTAATCCTTTACAGAAATTTTGAATTAATCTTTGAATTTATGGCACTGAAGAGGGCCCCCATATGTGGCCGAAACGTTTGCCTTTCTTTCTTTTTGCGCATTTTTATATTTAATAATAATTTTAACCAAAGAAAATAAGAAGAAACTGACCCTATGCCAAAGAAATGAACAAACATTATATGAAATTGGGTCAATACAATAATAGACATGTTATCAAACATGTCACTTTGAAATAACGAAAGAGTCTTTGACTGTTCGCTAAAGTTTGTCGAACTTCCTGACGTACCACGTTGCGCAGTTGTTAATGTGTGATAGAGTTCAGGTCTTATTTTGATGGAAATCATAATTTTCGATAGCGGCGCTGGTTATTTGCTTAGGAATAAAATGCGTTATATGTTAAATTAGGCGTTTGAATCCCGCAGCGGCGGATTTAATTTTTAAGAAGCGTTATAAATGCGTATAATGACATGTATATATATATAGTGAATATGAGTTTGGTTGTAAATGATTGTCCATAAATAAAATAAAATTAAGTTTATATAATAAGTAAAACGGTTAGGAAATAATCCACGTAAATTTTCCTTTTAGGAAACGCAAGTTCGCTAAATTTTCATAAACAGTTGAACTGGCTTCGAAACTTTAGTTTGCGAGTTTTATAAAAACTCTAGAACTCTGCCGTCAAATTTCCTTCGAGAGTCAACGAAAGTTTCTTGAACTATCTTCGATACTTTCATACAAGATTATTATACAAATTCTAGTACTACGTTCTCAGAAATTTAATGAACACTTCAGGATTATTTTTTGAATGTTTTATACTTTTTAAAGAATTGTATATCCAATTTTCAAACGTTGACAATTCTAAATTTTTGAAAGACTTTCTGGCCTGTCCTAAAGTGGTTGACGAGTTAATGAAAATTTCATGAACTTTTTTTTTCCGTGTAAGAATTAATGAAAAGTGTAAAAAAGGAACAGGGTTTAAGAATAGAGATTGTTAAATAAAGAAAATAAACAATAAAACATGAGGATTGACAAGAGATACTCGCGCCGTGACACACAACACCAGTGTGTGAATCCCCACTACGAGCTACGAGGACCATCTCCTTTCTATTCGTTTGGGTAGAGGTAGAGCTCTTCCGCTTCCATCGGATTGGTTTTGAACACATTCTGCTTGTTCTCTTCTTTGCGAAGACCCCTCTTTGGGCCTTACATAAATCCGTGGACCCGAACTGTGAACACTGTAGTCGTTTGAGGCGCGTTTCTCACGTGAAGCGCCTTAAGTGTTATACCTAGAACAAGTGCACTCACTTTGGAAAATCGGTCCACTCGGTTAGTTCTAATCCATTTTAAAAAAATTGAACCACGAGAAATAGAGAGAGAGAGAGAGAGAGAGAGAGAGAGAGAGAGAGGGTGAGAGAAAGAAAGAGAGGCCTGTGTGAAAGTACTATTTGTTTGCAGACTTCGCAGGGCTTTGAATAAGGTGAGTGAAACTAAAGCATACAACATCAAAACATGCAAGACACACTCTTTCTTCCGAAGAAAGTCTTTCTCGATACATCAACATTTTATTCAAGTCAAAACGTTTATTTTCAATCTATTTAATTACTATTTAGACCGTTCAGAAAAGCTTTTTTTAATCTATTAATAATGTATTCATTGATTAATAAAAAAAAAGCTCCAAATATTCATTTACTTTCGGTCCTTTCAATATTTAACAGTCACTATCCCTAGAAGTTATTGAAGATCAGTCTTTCAAGGCATAACAATTTTACTAGTATATTCTGGTGCAAAAAAATTATCTGCAAATACCAGTCATCAATCACATCAATAGTTTCTCATGCGAGGAAAATGTTAAGCATTTGTTAATTGAAGAGATAAAAATACATTTTAGACAAGTAATTCTCTGAACGCTTGGAAGTTGATTATGAGAGAATTTTAATTTGTTTTTCACATATATAATGCAATTCAAATATTTGGTTCGAATTTTACATCCCAGGCAGAACATTGAGGAGAAACCTTCCGCGTTGTGAAGTACATTAAAGTGGTGTGGAATGTTAGTCTTTTTGGGCTTGTACTGACGTTTTACTTTGTGATATTGAGATGCAAATCTTAACACTTGACTGTGAAAAAAAAATAAATCCTAGCAATATTTTATGTTCTGATCAAAGTTTGTTGTCCTACCTAAATATAAACATATATTTCACATCCAGTTCCAGGTATTTTATTCAGGCGTGAATAAGACTTGTCAAACAAATTAATATTTATAGTCTCTTGAGGAATAAGAAGTTAGTACATGATCTTTGAATGACATTTACTTTTTTGTAATAATTTTTATCCAGATATGTAAGTTTAGAAAGAAAAAGTCGAGTAGTGTTAAGAAAACTAATAATTCAAGATCCTATATGGCTCTGTTAATAAAATTCCGTTTAATAAAACCAGTTTATAGTATTCAATTCATAAAATAAATGATATTAATTTATTAATTTAGGCAAAGTTCTGAAATTTGCTTTTATTCATCCTTCGATATTTGATTTATGCATGTATTAAGAATTAAATGATATTCATTATTTTTGAGAGAAGCTGATTTAATACATAAATTATTTTAATTTATGTGTGTTATTCTATTTTATTATTGTTTATCAAAGTGGAGTGTTGTTTCGAAAAATAATGAAAACTAAAATGAACTATTTGAAAGAGATAAATATTTTTAAAATGTTTAATTCTTTAGATGTTAAAATGTTCTTTTGGATTGTATAATTTATTATTGAGAGGTAGAATTAGAAACTTTATGCATACATTTTTATCCTTGAACTTAAAGAAAATTCATAATTCCCCGACGATATTATCATTTATGATTGAATAAAGCAATTCCTTTGTAGAAAAAGTGACTTAAGTACGATCGATAATAATTAAAACAATTAGAGAAGATTGAATCTGAATATATAAAAGGTTTGATAATATTTCTTAATCGTAATCTATTGTACTAGCCATTCATAATCGTGCTCAATCTATTTTTGCTTATATTAAATGTAATGCATTCGTGCTTGCTAGTATAAATAAATATTCCCAAAACTTTTGTGATTTCTGTAAATGTTTTTAAAAACGTTTTAATGACGCTGAATATTTTAGTATCATCACGTACTCACCTGAATCATTCTTGTAATAAAACCCTAAAACATAAATAAAAACAACTTCCAATTACATACAAACAAATAACATAAACATACAAAACTTTCAATTTAACTCTTGAAATATTTTAATTTTATAATTATGTATGGAATAATAAAACAATTAGAGGCTGAAGATGACATTACAGTTTTGTTAATTAAGAGTTATTAATAAAAATAATGTGTGATACAAACCATATCTGTTGAAGTTTCGTCATTCAAAACAATAGCAAATGTATTTTCGTATTGAAAATAAAAATGTAGAAAATCCTGAACTCATGCTTCTCATTCTACAAAAACAGATATTATGGCTTTTAAATTCAAGTTTTCACGTCAGAATAAAGTTTTTATTCCTTTGAAAAAGAATACGCATTTTATTTATTTTTTGAGTGCTTAGATAACACTTGTAATACATATTTGCAATTTATTGCTCACAAAGTCACGGATATTTTGAATAATCGTATTTAACAAATTTAATTTAAATCATCATAATAATTTATTTTATTAAGCGTTCGTGAACTGCAACGTACGTAGTAATAATGAATTTCATAATTATTATTTCCTTAATTTTAAACACATAATTATTACTATAAATTTAAGGAATCAAAAGTTTAGAAAATATGTCATTCGAAATGTTGCTGTTTAAATTTACAGCATTAATTTTTTCAGTGGATAAAAAATGTAATTTAAAATTTTTGAAAGATAAATGGTAATTCGTAAAAAACATATTTAGAGATAAATACTTGAACAAAATATAGGTACTAAGTCAAAGATAAGCAAAATTTCTAAGGTTTTAAATAGTAAACATTGATTTATTATAATACATTCAAATAAAAATCATTCTTATGTATTCATGTCTATCTTATGCTTCCTGGTAGTTCCTGAATTTCTAATTGTAATTGTAATTGTATATTTTTATGCTTTCTAGAGTATCTTTATTGTAATTAAACTCAAATGTGTCAATTAAATTTTTTATCTTGAGTATAACGTTGCAAAACGTATTATTCACCGTTTATTGAATTTTACATGACTGGATTAGGATTTTCTGAGTAGAATTCTTTGTTTGCAGATGCATACCTATGCAGATGCTTAGATTGCTTTGAGTGCATACTAATGTCACTTTATCATCATAAAAATAGTAAATTTGTTTCTACGCACTGTTAAAATATGACGATGTAAACGGTCTGAATTTTTACAAGATCTAGATAGTGGAGATAATTTTTGATTACTTGTGTTCAAAAAAATATTTGGTTGAATCAACAAAATTTTTTTAGTTTAACACTAGAATATTTTATTATATAGACAAAAGAACATTTCTATTGACCCAACAAAATTTTATGTTAAATATGCTTGCTTGAATTTATTAAATATTTTTCATGATCCTATACTAAGCACATGTGTTAGATGCGTCAAATAATTTTGTTGATCCAACTAAAAATAAAAATATTCGACAAATTCAACCAAAAAATGTTATAACATTAACAAAATATTTTGTAAAGTTAATAAAAATATTATACCAAAAGATTTAATTCACTCGAGAAGTCGAGTTTGATCAGATAAACAAAAATTTAATTCTGAAAATTTGTTCTGAGTATGGAGTAAATATAAGTCAATCTAGAATGAAAAATCGTTTTTAGATCTAAAAGTAGATTTTGATAGAACTCTATATGGAAATTTTTGTTGAAAACCCTGAGAAGTAGGACCTTTATCAAGTTTATTCCGAGTAGCGCGAACTGCATTTTTGAGCAGTGTGTATTTAAAAGCAATTAAAATAAATAAAATTATTTTAAAAAGTGTGAAAAATTTGTAATTAGGTTCAGAAATGTTATTGAGATGCTTGTATGAAGAAAAAATGTTCATTCGTCAGAAGCAGTTTTATTCAAAGAACGAATAGATTTTGATAATATTTTTGAATATTACAATTCATTATTAGAAAATAATTATATTCAAATATTGTTGATGTTCTTAGTTGGCTTTAAGGTCCAGAAAAAATGTAACTTAAAGTTTCATATTTCCAAACGTTTCACTGAGAAAAATGGATTATAAAATTTAATATCCAGGTCCAGTGACTATGGGACAGCTATTCAGATTATAAATATTATAATCTAGATTATAAGAAGTATAATCCAGATTATAAGTGACATAACCTACAATTTTTCCTATATTCTAAAATCATACCGCTTATAATCGAGATTATAGCTTTTATAATTCAAATGGCTGTCCTATAGTCACTGCACTTGAATATTAAATTTTATAATCCATTTTTCTCCGTGTTCGACTCAGATTGGAGTCCTCATCGGTGAGAATTTATTTCTATAAAAAATACAAAGGAAGAAACTTAAAAATTGCCAGTGTGACGGATAAACATTATGGTAAAAAATGATATACAAGAATTGCAAGTGTGAAACTATAAATAATTATAATTTTAATGTTTTTATTCATAAACTAAAATACTCTTCTATTCTATTTTTTTCATTCAGTCGATAATTGCTGATTTTCATAATATTTTGCTTTTCTCTGTGTTATAAGGAATGTAAAAGAAAACTGATTCAGTTTGCTTACGCGGACAGTTTATAGACTGAGAAAAAAATGTTATTGAATCTATAGCATTTCTGTCAAAAGTATGTATATCATTGATTCAAATCATTACACTATAAAATTTGTAAACTATTTATTGCTTCTTATAGTATATTTTATTAAATCATTAATATGCGTGCTTTTGGCAGATACTATAGATTCAATAGTATTTTTTTCTCAGTGTTTTATATCAAAATTATTAGGATAAAAAATCTAAAGTTTAGTGCAATAGTGCAAAATATTGCTGTTAACAAAAAAGTTGAACGAAAATTTTTTATTTTTTATTTTAAACCTGGATCTGGAGTTAAATTAACCCGCAAAATACTTTATCCAAGGCTTGTCCCTACCTATATTTTATGTAATTTGAGTGATTAAATGTATGAATTATAACACTTTGTTTGCTTGTAGTGATTTTTTTTTAATTAGATAAAATATAGGTAGGGAGAATATATTTCGTTTTTTTTTTGTTGCTAAAAATATTTTGTTTCCACAACATTTCGATCGATTAGTACTCGAAAAATAGACTCAAGTGGAACAATTTGGAGTAATGTTAAACAGTACACGGAGACGCGTCCATCGCTATTAGAAATAATTAATAAAAAAATCCACTTCCAATAACTCAATTGATTTGAGGTTTTCCAGAAAACATCAGTTTACTATACTAAACAACGTCCTTGAATTCATTTTTTCGAAGCTGAAACTTCCACACACAACTTTTGAAATTGAACGTAATATAATCCAATCACTGACACGGATGTATAAAAGATTAATTATTTCTTACTAGATTTAATTTTTAAGAAATGTTTTTATACTGTAAGCATTTGTAAACAATGACGAATAAAATTACACAATATTCATTAAAATCCATCGAAATTTACCGAAAATATCGCGAGTTAAGTTTGAAAATAGATTGAATTTTGTAATTTAAAAAAAAAGAGATTTTAATTTTTTCATTCGAAAACCGTAGGTCCAGTAAGAAAATGTTATTTGGATATTTCGTGCGTGTTTTGATTTTATATTGACCAATATTTTTATTTATTATTTTTTTTAATTTCTAATTTCGACTGAATTTGACCTCTATCCCCTCCCTTTATTCTACACTCTAAAAACGGAATATTGACTGTCGAACAATTCCGTTCACTATGAATGGATTTTCTACTCAAAATTGGCATAAGAGGAAATCTAATAGTTGAAGTATTTTCGTTTCAAGTGCTATCATTTTACTGCCAAAGTTTTTCCTTTGGTCTGGAAATAAAATCCTTTGTCGTACGAAGGAAGTATAATTTCGATGTTAAAAGAAAACAAATTCTATGATATAACCTATAAGAAATGTACACAAGCCAAACTTTGACAAATCCCAATATTCAATCGATCATTTTCAATAATATAATAACGACCCGTCTTAGATTTCAGCTTAAAGAAATTTTAAGATATAACTTTGCTTACATTACAAATTTTCCAATACGTGTAAAATTGAAAGTCCATGATCTATTAAATATATAATGTTGAAAAAGTGTCACAAAATTATTTTTAAACTTTGTTGCATTTTAAATTTCACAATAAATTCTATAGTAAACATTTTACTGATAATTTCGAATCAAAATATTTTTTTACAAATAAAAAACAACTGTATATTTCATAAAATGAATAAATTGTATAAAAAATTATACATATACGAAACTGTTTTACGGAAAAAATGTGTAGCTGTCATAAGGATATTTTAGGTTATAGTAGCCACATTTATGCTTTTATTGGCATTCTTGGGAATATCTTTGAATTGTCATCAGAAGCAATGAAAAATAAGGTTATGTGGATCAAAATTGTTTGTTTTGGTATACGTACCTTTCAAAATTTCTACGTCGCACTCTGGGATTCCTAATAATTTGTAGAAATCCATTATTTGATTTCGTTAATTGATTTTGATCATAAATAAATATATTCTTCGTAGTTGGCATCGTACTGACAAAATATCTGTGAACAGATTAGCATCAGATGATGTACACTCACTAATGCGCAGGCGCACTTCGTCTCCTAGTCTAGAAATGCAATCCTTACATAATTAGAGGATTTCTTTTCAGAATAAAAAAAAATCGTTCATTGCTAAAAATATTTGCTTTTTGCATCTCACAGATGAGTTTTGTAACAGGAAAAAGATTCTGTTGGTAGACAAAAGGAATATGCTTAATTTCAATGGATGCATTCTAAAAAGAACGTAATTTCACTATGGATAGACTTTTTTTTAGAGTGTACTATTCGAGCACCTAACCGATTATTCTACGGGGACTCTCAATTGGTCAAGCAACACCTCAGCTACATGTAAAAATTTCTACAACCTGAAGTTGGATAACACCTAAGAAAACTACAACTTCTTTCTAAGACCTTCCAAAAATCACGCACATATTTCTTCAAGTGCTTTTATAGGTCGAAGGAATATTTAGTAAGCGATAAGCTACCGCCAGAATGAATTGGAAAAAGGTATAATGACGTTTTTTGGAAAGTTTCTTACGTCAAATTTTCGAGTGATGATTGATTGACTTAACAGGCGCCGTGAGCAGTTTCTCATGCGTACATTATGGTACGTTAGCATTCCAATTAATTCCGATAGGCGAGTAGACTGCTAGAGAAATTTGAGAAACGTAAACATGAGAAATATTTTATGTGTGTGTTTAGAAAGTCAAATTATAATAAGAAGTTCATTTTACTGCACTAAAAAATGTAAATGGCACTTGAAATATTTCGCAAGATTTATTTCATTCCGTAGTTTTATAGATTGTCAAGAATAACGTGTGTTTTTCACTAAAAAGCATGTGTTATTTTACTTGAATCACTAAAGTATGCATAGAAATATTTAAAGTATCAGTTCTTATAAAAGTTATTACTTCTAAAATATCCTATAAGCAACCTGAGTATTGTTTAACGACTATTGTTAAAAAGTATTGATATTTAAAATTATTACTAGGTAATTTTTTATTCAAATTGCAAACAGATTTTATAAAATGATTTCGTGTTTGATTTTTTCATTTTTTTAATGTAACCAATTTACTTAAGTGTTGAAGTGCATTACAGAAACATTTTTTATTTTTAATGAACTTGTGCACCAAGGAAAACTTATTTCAATCGAATATACTTTAATTGTTATCTTCTAGAAAACCATGGTTTTGTCATGTATCAAAGGATACAGTGATTTTTATTATGTATAAATACATAAGATTTTTCGTAATTATAGATTAAATTCACAATAAAATACACTGAAAATAAAATTTTTTTATAGAGGAAATTTCCTTTATAAGAATATCCTTTATTCATTGATTTATTTACATTTTATAGTCTTGATTGAAATTAGGATTTATATACTTGAATTGACACTTAGGATTTGACAATACGTTTTGCAATACAGTACGTTTCTCGATAGAAATTCTGACAAAAATGTGTCCCGACTAGACCCCGACTAGCAATTTTGTGAAAAATGTCTCCCGAATAGCCCCTGACTAGCGCTATATTTATAATGGGGTAAATTGGGCTATTTCCAACTATCAACATCAACATATATCTTCAATTATAAAATCAACATTCGAGTAGTTTTATTTTTCGTCACTCAACAAATATTGGGAACAAAGATTAAGTAAAAATTAACGAGTAAAACATTGATACAAATGTATCTTCATTTATTTATACACTTGTTATGAATAGCATATTTAAAAGTATTGAATGAATGATTTTTATAAGTAGAATGTATGGTATTTCAAAATTTAACAAATTATCTAAATTATCTATACCTTAATATTCTGTTCTTCTGCATTGTGCTCTACATATTCGGAAATAAATAACAACCTATTTCTAAAAATTATATTTTGCAATAAATATAATAAAAATTATTCTACCTTACCACCATCATTCGAGTCAGAATGGTTTTCTAATAAAGTCTCTTTAAGCTTCGAAATCACACGATGCTTTCGTACCCGTGAACGTAATGTGTCATTAACAAGTCGTTTTCTATTCATTTTAATTATTTAATAATGAACTTCACAAAAGTTGGGCACGTTTTTGTCGGAAGTACATGGAAAAGGTACAAGAACTTCCCGATTGATGGTGCGAATGCAAGTGGCGTAAAACAAAATTTTAGTATTTGTAAATGTTTGTAAACATTATTCTTTATTTGAAACTATTATTTGAAGTATAAAATTGAAAGCGTTGGTGCATTTTTGACATAAGTAGTATGTTTGAGGTTGTTTAAAAAAAGTGTATAATGAGAGTGTAAAATAATGTGTCGATTACGTGAATCCACTATTGTGTTTTTTATAGACATGGAGAAAATCCTACACTACTGGTTACTTATTTCTACACGACTCAGTCATGTAAGATTTTCTCCGCTCTCTAAATTTGAATCAGTCAAAATCTACTGATTATCAGTGAAATTTGACTGATTCAAATAGCTAAAAAGAGGTTACTGTAAATCAGTCAAATTTCATAGATTATTTCAGTGAAAATTAACTGATTTTACAGTGAAAAATATGTTTTCACTGATAAATCAGTGAAAAGGTAAATTACTGATTCAATCAGTGAAAATTTGACTGATTCAGATTTAGAGAGCGTGCATTTATATAATTAAAGAACAACAAGCAGAAGTTGATGGCGCGAATGCAAGTGGCGTAAAAAAATGGCCGCTTCCTTCTGTTCACTCAAAATATTCTAACATAACCGCAAATTGAGGTTAATATTTGTAAATTTTTGTAAACATTCTTATAATAAATATATGTTACCATGACAACCTACATGCATGCAAAGGTACACGAAGAGTTCTTTTTTTTACGCTACTTGCAGGAGCGCCATCTCTTGGGAAGTTCCCGCACTCAATCAATGTACTTCCGACAAAAAGATGCCCATTTTCAGTTACATTAGTTTGGTCTCCTTATGTCTATTCTCCATGTACTTAGTTATGAAACTTCACGAAAGGGGCACGTGTGCCATTTCGGCAATGGATATATATGGAGATTGGTCTCCTTATATCTAATCTCCATGATAATTTTAGTGCTTTTGATGATATACAGATATACGCTAAATAGCTTTTCCGTTTGGTTGTTCTTTGTATATGAATCTGTTTCGAACTTTATCATAAAAAATCAAAAGATCGCCAGTTTTGGTACTGCTATCAAGAGATAAATGCTAGGATTGCAAAAAGTCACCAGTTTCGTCACTGTCGTAGAAGAAAAAAGCTAGGATCAGGACGTATCGCTGAGTTTAAAAAAAAGTCTCAGTCTATCTTTAAAAAACGCTATATCTAAGGACAACGTCGCTAAAAATCGACGACACTGGTTATTTCTAAACTGTTATATATCATTAATGCCTGGAAACATAAAGTTTGAAAATAGCTTTACGGAATAAAATTGATTTTAAAAACTGGATCATAAAAGTGTGGATAATATCACTGACTTGTAAACTCTTATAATATATTTAGTAGTAGCAAGTTATAATTCTATATTATAAAGTTTGCAATCGAATTCGAAATTGAAAGTTTTAGCTTGTATTTCAAAGTAGTGTTTGCATTGTATCTGATGAAGTGCCAATAATATTGTTGAGTTTCAAAACTAACAATAAGACGAATTTATAATCGAGTGTGAGTGATCAGAATTATTATGTTTTAACTAAGTCTTAAAGTTTAATTGATTGAAGTTAATATTAGTTCTAACAAAAAAATGTAAAAATTTAAATAGAAATTTTAATAATTAAAAATTATAATTCCTCCAATTTCTACTAATTAATGATCAAAAATTGAAACAATGTAGCGTGAGTCTTTTAACTTCCTTGCAAATGAGTAGAATTTACAATAAAATTATTTGATTTTTTACGAATTAAATGTTTTTTTATGATTGCAATAATTTTTTTCGTCAATAAAAATCAAGTACTCAATAGAAATTGTGGAGAAAAAAATTATGCAATGCCAAAAGTGCGAAAAATAAACTTATCATGAAATTTCCATGAAGTTATTTTCTGTTAAATGTTCCAAAGCTTTCTGTGTACTCAAATTTATGCGATTCGAATCTTAGAGATTCGATGCGAGTCCGCTCGAATCTTATGGAGAGTCGACGTGAGTCCCACTCTTTGCATTCCGATCTACTCAAGTACAATACATTACCGGTCAGAATTGTGGAACCACCTGTTTTTCGATAATTGCTTAAATTATCCTAATTTGAATTATGTGAGTGAAAAAATTTGTTCTCTTAATTAAATTCAAAGCTATCAAAATTATTCATAAAATGAGCCCAGTATGAATTCGTTTTGTTAATTTTTGAAGATGTTATTACAGAAAAAGTCAAAATTTCAATGTTTTCTTAAATTTTAAATAACTTTCGAAATAATCAACATTTTTCAATGTACTTGGACTGATTTTAAAGCTAAATTAATACAAAATCGAACAAAATTCTTGGAATTGATGTGTAACTTTTTTCTTACATACTGCTCAAGGTTAAAGTTCAAATAAAAAGGTTTGAAAAATTCCAATATTGCTTTTGCTGAGAAAAACATTTTTGTAAGATATATAAAACATATAATCAAGAATTTTCTATGGAATTCCCTTAAAATATATATTCTTATGATCATTATTATGATTTACCTACAGATGAAACATTTTCGAAAATACCCTACTTTTTTGTTACAATTTCAACTCTTTGCATTATACAAGGAAAAAATTATAGATTTATAATGACAATTTAATGCTATTCTATAGAATCTTAGGTTTAAAATGAGCCTAAGAACATTAAAAAATGTTGATTTTTTCAAAATTTATTTAAAATTTAAGAAAACATTGAAATTTGAACTTTTTTGCAATAACTTCTTCAAAATTTAACGAAACCACTTCATTCCAGACTAATTTTAAAGATAGTTTTGATGGCTTTCACATTATTAAGAGTACAAATTTCATCATTCACAGAATTGAAATTAAGATAATTTAAGCAATCATCGAAAAACAGGTGGTCCCACAATTCTAACCTGTAGTGTATATCAGAGTCGATAGAATTAATTGTGATTTAATCGAATATTCGAGTTACTCAAAATTAAAAATGTATCAGTAAATAAATGCGTCTTAATGGAAAATAGTTTTATGGGAAATTTTATATAATTAAATGGAAATACAAAAAAATATTATAAGACGTTGTTCTTCATAAAAAATTAAAATAATATTGTGAAGTTCAAAGTCTTGTAGAAGCGATGATTTCTTTGCTATGATCAATTAGATCTTACCAATTAGTAAGATGCTTTTAAAAAGAGAGGAAGTAGGTTCTCTTGAATGTTTCAGCTGAATTCAAATACCACCTGTTGCCGCTTACTGATTGGTTAGAACTAATTGATTATAGCAAAGTTGTCATTGCTCCTGAACATTTTAAACTTCACAATATCATTTTGCTTTTTTATGAAGAACAATGTTGTATAGTTTTTATCCTTGAATTAGGATACACCCTGTATAGTTAGTAATAATATATGAAATACATTAAAATCTTACATTTCAAGTTTTCTAAATCTTGATTAACGTTAAAAACTATTTCGAACAGGAAAAAATACTTTCTAAATGTCAAAGAACCATACATTTCTGTCGGTATATGTTTTACAGCGTGTTAACACATTAATGGGTCAAGATTATAGGAACAGAACGGTACCTGCTACTCCAAAATCGAAATTCTACGCAGCATCCGTACCGTTAGACCAGTTTATTCTAGTCTTTAGTGACGTAAAAGGAAGCTGTAAAGTGAAATACGTTATATGACCTCAAATAATGTCCAAAATATTTCTAAAAATTCTTTTCGGCTTTTATATAATATGTGCCTTAATGACTCTTATAAGTCGTTAACATTTCACATTGATTCATAGATAGGCGAAAAAATTTAATTTGTGATATATCATAACAATATTTAAATATTAATCATTATTATACAAAAAATTTTCCGTAAAAAATATATATTTATTAGTATATTTGACTACTTTTTAACTACTTTTTGTACTTTGTACTCTCTAAACCTGAATCAGTGAAATAGTCACTGATTATATCAGTGAAAATATATCAACTGATGAATCAGTGCCCTGCTTTGATTTCACTGAGGAATCAGTGAACGCGTCACATGAAGATAACTTTTGAATTCGCGAATTCAAAACTTTGATCTACACTTTACTGATTTATCGTCCCTTGAAAATAATAATAATTACGTAATTTCGTTTTAGTGCTGTTTAGCCTAAAATAAATGAATTCATCGATCGTTAAAATATATTGCTGCTTTTATTATTCACACCTGAAGCTTCCACTGATTTAATAAGTGAGTTCAATCTATACCACTGATTCATCATTCGAATTTCACTGATTCTCAGGGAAAGACTTATAGCTGCTGCCATCAGTGAATAGTCACTGCGAATCAGTGGCCGTTCACTGATTCAGGTTTAGAGAGTAAAGGCCCCATAGTTACTTTTTCATTCGAATCAATTGTAGAAGATGCAATAAAATTAACTAAACATAGTTGATGTTTTAACTAAGTCTTTGAATTTAATTGATTGAAGTAGATAATAGTTCTAACAAGTGGAATGCAGGTAATTGTTTTAACTAAAAGAATAAGTAATCCTAATTAATACAGTACCATTAAAAAAAATAGTACATTTTACTGATCATCAGTTTCTTTTCTAACTATTCGTATATGTAGTAACTTCTACTGCTTCAGCATCCTTATTTTCATTTTCCACATCCAGTTTTTTCATTATACTTTTTTTTATAAGCAAAAGTTTTCATTTATTTGTATAATATATAGGTTTAGAAATACGCAAAAACATGTTTATGTATTTCATTTTATTTATTATGTATGTATGTATTTATTTACGTACACGGAGAAACTTTTCATTGTAAAATCTAGTATTATTATATTTATTTTTACTAAAAGTCAATAGGAAGCGAGGATATAGTAACAAAACTAGTTTTATTTACCATAGCGGTAGGAGGAAATACATTTTCTGAACCAATTGTAAATATGGTGCAACTTTATAAATTACCATTGAGAGTTGCAAAGATTAATATCTTTGATGGCGAATTGAAACTAGAAGTAAGTGATACCTATATAAATAGAAAGTAAAACTATCAATGCAAGAATTGGTCTTTTGAATAATATAAATTGCAAAATAGTTTAGAGAAATTACCATTGTCAATAGTAATGATACATCATATATTGGAATAGTACGTTGTCAAAATTCCCATTGGAAATATTAAATGTACACTGAGAAAACAGTTTTGTCAAATCAACAAAAATATTTGGTTAGTATTTAGCTAACAAAAATCTTTTGTTGTGCCAACAAAACATTTTGCTATATCAAACAAATTTTGTTGGTTAAACAAAATGTTTTGTTGGGACAACAAAATATTTTGTCAGGATAACAAAAAAAGTTTTGTTGGCTAAATTTTTTTCTCAGTTTACTGCCAAGTGACGTCAGATACGCCGAACGCTTCTGATATTACCCGAGAATCGCTCCATGTGCTCGTTATGATTATTTGTCTGTAGCCGATATAGTAATATATTTTTTTACATTTGAAAATGGCGCCATTCTAACGTACGATTTTTTCTCGCAGAGGGACTACCGAACTTTTCCTCACAAATCGTAAAAGTTTCCACAGTTCAGTATATAATGAAGTTGCTACATTGTAATTGACAATATTGACATATCACTGCGATGCGTTTATGAATGTGTGCGTTGTGCAGTTAGGTTAAGTTACGTTGGATTAGTATTTTAGCGTGCATTGGTATGTTTATTATTTATATTGATATATATACGTGTATGTGTATGCAAATATGTAAGTATGTTTATAAAATACTCTCTCTATGTAGCTCACAAAATCTAATAAGATTTAAATGTAATAAGATTTAAACTATCACCAAAAGACTATGGTAATTCGGTTAGACTTTATATTGCCGGTCGACTGCTCTAACCACTGAGCTACACAGGCGTCCGACATCTCTTTCTTCGAAAGCGTCATTTTTTCCACAGAAAGATTTTCAAATTCTTTAAATATTGAATTTATTTGCATTATTTGCGATATAAGAGTTTGAAATTGTCTACGAGGACACCTGTCGACAACGTATCCTATCTGATACGCGACTAGTGATCCTCCGATAATGTAGGCAGTGACAAAAATTTCAAACTCAACTAATTAATTTGAAATATAATAATACTAAATTTTGCAACGAAGAGTTTCTCCGTGTATGTCGCTTTTGTTGTAATTTTAATTATTAATAACGTAGTAACTCATAATTTTTTCGACGATTAAAAGAACTATAAAGTAAAAAATCTGCCCGCTTCGCGGGCACATTCTCATCGCGCGCAGCTCGCTTCGCTCGCGAGTTTGAGCGCGCCTAGGGCGCGCGATTCGATCGTCGCGCTTCGCGCTCCGGAATTTTTGAACGTCGCGCTTCGCGCTCGGTCTTGTGCTCTTCGCATACATTTAAGTTAATTTCTTGGAATTTGATACTGAAGCTCAAACCAATTTTATAATAATATTATAGATGATGTGAATTACACATTTTCTCAAAGTCACTGAATTTCTTTTTGAACTTAAGTGAAACAGGAAATTCAATTTACTTAAGGCTCTATCGGCCTTAAGGAACACATTCTCATCATGGCGCTCGCGCTCGATTTTCTGTATACATTTCAGTAACTTTTTAATAAATTACATGATTAAAATAATTTATTTATTTTCTTCCAAATATCTCAAAAAGGAAAAACAATCGTAGACTTTATTTAAGGAACGCTTATTTCGTATCTCACATATATTGGTGAAAAAAATCGAATTTTCTTAATATTAAAAATCAAAACATAAAATATACCTCCTGTCCCGAAATGTCTTGAAGAGAATATGTAGACCTCATTTGGGCAAACAATTTTCCATCTAAACGTTTTTTTTGTATCTCACATATTTTGTCTAAAAAATGGAATTTTTGAATTTTAAACGTATTTTTTGGAATTGAAACGAAAAATATATGTTTTACCAGGAACTGCGTATTCTTACGTTATTTCGTATTTTACATATTATTGTTAAAAAATTGAATTTTGGATTTTTAATAGTTTTTTTTTTAATTAAAAAGAAAAATATTCATCTTATGAAAAAATGTTACAATTCAAATTTGTAGGTCTTTATTTATTCAATAATATTGTATTATAACGTTTTTTCGTATCTCGTATAATTGAACTGGAAAATGGAATTTTGATATTGACTTTTTTCGAATTTCAATATGCTGTAACATTTCTAATTTTGATTTAATCAAAAAATGTTATCAGGATAATTTTTAGAGATTAATGAGCACTATCAAAATCCAGTATTGAAATTTTTGATTTTTGCAAAAAATGATTTTCAAAAACACAAAAGTAGTGCTCAATCCCTCAATTTTGATTGGATGTGGCTGGTTAACGAAATTGTCCTTACTTTTTCGGCTCCGATAAAGTGTACCAAAGCTCAATTCAATCTGATAATTCTATCGAGAGTTATGCCGCACACGACCTACAGACAGACAGACAGATAGACACTTTCGTATAAACCATTTTTTCTGACTCAGGGGGTCTCAAAACGTAAAGATTTGATGAAAATTTCGAAAGTCATTTTTCACACAAAACCAATACCTTCTCATCCATTATGAGAATGTAAAAAAATTCAATTCGTCTCAATGTTCGAAAAAGTTATTTCAAAAAAATATAAAAAATCTGCCCGCTTCGCGGGCACATTCTCATCGCGCGCTTGGCGCGCAGCTCGCTTCGCTCGCAAGTTTGAGCGCGCCTAGGGCGCGCGATTTGATCCTCGCGCTTCGCGCTCCGTTCTTTCTGGATCTCGCGCTTCGCGCTCGGTCTTCTGCTCATCGCATACATTTAAGTTTATTTATTATAATTTGATACTAAAGCTCAAACCAATTTTATAATAATATTACAGATGATGTGAATTACACATTTTCTCAAAGTCACTCAATTTCTTTTTGAATTTAAGTGAAACAGGAAATTCAATTTACTTAAGGCTCTATCAGCCTTAAGGAACACATTCTCATCATGGCGCTCGCGCTTCGCGCTCCATTTTCTGTATACATTTCAGTAACTTTTTATTGAATTACATGATTAAAATAATTTATTTTCTTCCAAATCTCTCAAAAAGAAAAAACAATCGTAGACTTTATTTAAGGAAACGATTTTGCAGGACAACGCTTATTTCGTATCTCACATATTTTGATGAAAAAAATCGAATTTTCTTAATATTAAAAATCAAAACATAAAATATACCTCCTGTCCCGAAATGTCTTGAAGAGAATATGTAGACCTCATTTGGGCAAACAATTTTCCATCTAAACGTTTTTTTTGTATCTCACATATTTTGTCTAAAAAATGGAATTTTTGAATTTTAAACGTATTTTTTGGAATTGAAACGAAAAATATATGTTTTACCAGGAACTGCGTCAGACAAAATTTGTAGATCTTTTTGAAACGAACAACTTTGTATTCTTACGTTTTTTTCGTATTTTACATATTATTGTTAAAAAATTGAATTTTGGATTTTTAATAGTTTTTTTTTTAATTAAAAAGAAAAATATTCATCTTATGAAAAAATGTTACAATTCAAATTTGTAGGTCTTTATTTATTCAATAATATTGTATTATAACGTTTTTTCGTATCTCGTATAATTGAACTGGAAAATGGAATTTTGATATTGACTTTTTTCGAATTTCAATATGCTGTAACATTTCTAATTTTGATTTAATCAAAAAATGTTATCAGGATAATTTTTAGAGATTAATGAGCACTATCAAAATCCAGTATTGAAATTTTTGATTTTTGCAAAAAATGATTTTCAAAAACACAAAAGTAGTGCTCAATCCCTCAATTTTGATTGGATGTGGCTGGTTAACGAAATTGTCCTTACTTTTTCGGCTCCGATAAAGTGTACCAAAGCTCAATTCAATCTGATAATTCTATCGAGAGTTATGCCGCACACGACCTACAGACAGACAGACAGACAGACACTTTTGTAAAAACCATTTTTTCTGACTCAGGGGGTCTCAAAACGTAAAGATTTGATGAAAATTTCGAAAGTCATTTTTCACACAAAACCAATACCTTCTCATCCATTATGAGAATGTAAAAAAATTCAATTCGTCTCAATGTTCGAAAAAGTTATTTCAAAAAAATATAAAAAATCTGCCCGCTTCGCGGGCACATTCTCATCGCGCGCTTCGCGCGCAGCTCGCTGCGCTCGCAAGTTTGAGCGCGCCTAGGGCGCGCGATTCGATCGTCGCGCTTCGCGCTCCGTAATACTCGATCGTCGCGCTGCGCACTCCGGAATTTTTGAACGTCGCGCTTCGCGCTTTGTTCCTTCTGGACCTCGCGCTTCGCGCTCGGTCTTGTGCTCTTGGCATACGTTTAAGTTTATTTCTTATAATTTAATACTGAAGATCAAACCAATTTAATGATATTAAAGATGATGTAAATTAGTCATTTTCTCAAAGTCACTCTATTTCTTTTTGAATTTAAGTGAAACAGGAAATTCAATTTACTTAAGGCTCTATCGGCCTTAAGGAACACATTCTCATCATGACACTCGCGCTTCGCGCTCGATTTTCTGTATACATTTCAGTATAACTTTTTAATAAATTACATGGTTAAAAGAATTTACTTTCTTCCACATATCTAAAAAGGAAAAACAATCGTAGACTTTATTTAAAGAAACGATTTTGCAGAACAACGCTTATTTCGTATCTCACATATTTTGGTGAAAAAAAATCGAATTTTTTCAATATTAAAAATCAAAACATAAAATATACATCCTGTTCCGAAATTTCTTTATCAGAATTTGTAGACCTCATTTAGGCAAACAATTTTCCATCTAAACGTTTTTTTTTATCTCACATATTTTGTCTAAAAAATGGAAATTTTGAATTTTAATCGTATTTTTTAGAATTGAAACGAAAAATATATGTTTTTTCAGAAACTGTGTCAGACAAAATTTGTAGATCTTTTTGAAACGAACAACTTTGCATTCTTACGCTTTTTTCGTATTTCACATATTTTGTCTAAAAACTGGAATTTTTTCATTTTTATCGTATTTTTTGGAATTGAAACGAAAAATATATGTTTTTTCAGAAACTGCGCCAGACAAAATTTGTAGATCTTTTTGAAACGAACAACTTTGTATTCTTACGTTTTTTTGGTATTTCCAATATTATTGTTAAAAAATTGAATTTTGGATTTTCAAAAGTATTTTTTTTAATTAAAAAGAAAAATATGCATCTTATGAAAAAATGTTAAAATTCAAATTTGTAGGCCTTTGTGTATTCAATAATATTGTATCATAACGTTTTTTCGTATCTCGTATAATTTAACTGGAAAATGGAATTTTGATATTGACTTTTTTCGAATTTGAATATGCTGCAACATTTATAATTTTGATTTAATCAAAAAATGTTATGAGAATAATTTGTAGAGATTTATGAGCACTATCAAAAACCAGGATTGGAATTTTTGATTTTTTCAAAAAATTATTTTCAAAAACACAAAAGTAGTGCTCCATCCCTCAATTTTGATTGGATGTGGCTGGTTAACGAACTTGTCCTTACTTTTTCGGCTCCGATAAAGTGTACCAAAGCTCAATTCAATCTGATAATTCTATCGAGAGTTATGCCGCACACGACCTACTACAGACAGACAGACAGACAGACAGACACTTTCGTAAAAACCATTTTTTCTGACTCAGGGGGTCTCAAAACGTAAAGATTTGATGAAAATTTCGAAAGTCATTTTTCACATAAAACCAATACCTTCTCATCCATTATGAGAATGTAAAAAGAATTATTTTTAATAATTGTTCAAACAATAAAATGATAATACTTTCAAGAAAGTTCCAAATATACTCATAATCAGAAGATATTCCTTGAAAATTTTCAACAAGTTTACCACCTCGACCCTTCAGTACTTTCTGGTCTGCGTGCACTGAGAGAAATCGGCATAGTAATTGTAACTAATACGTCCCAACTAATTAATTTTAATAAAAAAAATCTGCCCGCTTCGCGGGCACATTCTCATCGCGCGCTTTGCGCGCAGCTCGCTTCGCTCGCAAGTTTGAGCGCGCCTAGGGCGCGCGATTTGTTCGTCGCGCTTCGCGCTCCGTTCTTTCTGGACCTCGCGCTTCGCGCTCGGTCTTGTGCTCTTCGCATACATTTAAGTTTATATCTTATAATTTGATACTAAAGCTCAAACCAATTTTATAATAATATTACAGATGATGTGAATTACACATTTTCTCAAAGTCACTCAATTTCTTTTTGAACTTAAGTGAAACAGGAAATTCAATTTACTTAAGGCTCTATCAGCCTTAAGGAACACATTCTCATCATGACGCTCGCGCTTCGCGCTCGATTTTCTATATACATTTCAGTAACTTTTTAATAAATTACATGGTTAAAATAATTTATTTTCTTCCAAATCTCTCAAAAAGAAAAAACAATCGTAGACTTTATTTAAGAAAACGATTTTGCAGAACAACGCTTATTTCGTATCTCACATATTTTGATGAAAAAAATTGAATTTTTTTGATATTAAAAATCAAAACATAAAATATACATCCTGTCCCGAAATGTCTTAATGAGTCTTAATAATGATTCTCATCCATGATGAGAATGTAAAAATTTCTCTGAAAAAAGAAACGCTTTCACTCCGCTGAGTATCGAGCCTATAGAACCTTTCAATTGCCGGTCGAATGGCAATCGAAAGGTCCTAGGCTCGATACCCACCGGAGTGAAAGCGTTCCTTTTTAAACAGAAATTTTTTTTAAATATATTGAAAATCCATCTAGTCTTAAATGACGTTAAGTTAATTCTAAAATCACAGGTTGACAAGGTCGATATAGTAGAGTTCCGTTATCACGGTGAGTGATACACTCTTCTAATGATCAACATAATCAACATAATCAACATAATCAACTGAAATGATTTGGAAAAATTAGTAAATAGTTTATAATTTTAATAAAAGTTATTAAAAATTTGATTGGTTTTACTAAGATAGTGTGGTTAAAATAGCCAATTTGTTATATATATAAATTAACCACGACATCTTAATTAAAATAATAAAATTTATAGTAGCTTTTACTAAAAGCAATTAGTTGGGACGTATTAGTTACAATTGCCCTAGAAATTTCTTTCAGTATGACTATAGTTTAATTCATGGGGCCGTTCACTCGAGAATCACTGATTTTTTTCGATCTGAATCGCTTCAGAATCATGCACTCATAAGCAAACTTAGAGACGTTTAGACGTTTAGACGTATTTATCAGAATGGAAAAAAAAGTCCCAAAGATTTTGTTTGAGTTATAAAACGCATTGTCGCAATGATTCTGGAAACTTAAATATATTTCGTTAGTCACATCACCTATGTATGCAATTACTTTGATAATTATCGTGAGCAAGGTATTCATAAACTAAAAGCTTGAATTGATTCTCCATACCAAACAAAAACTTTTTAATCCTTTTATAACTTCATGAATAATATCTTATTTAAAGCAATTGATTATGTTACCTCCTTGGTTACGGCTCCTAACACAAAGTTCATCTACACTGAAAAAATTTACCCCGAATTCTGCTTTTAGTTTTAGTCCATTAATAATCATTATAAAATTATTTAAACAAATTAATTTATTTTTATTTAATAAAGAGAAATAGTTTTGAGTATATACATTAAAATTACAATATTATCAGAATGATTGCCAAAATTAAGAAGATTCAGCACTAAAGTATTAGCCTATTAAAATATTAATTTAATGGTCTAGAGCTAAACACTCTTTTTAAAAATTACCCTCTCACTGTACACTAGTCCGAATTCACACCAGCAAAATTTTTAAGTTGCTCGTAACAATTTTTTTATAACATAATGTATTTTTTCGGCAATTTCAGCAATGCATTCTACGGGAAATTTTGCCGTAACATCATATATCTATCCATGTTTTTAACACTTTTTTCATCTATAAATCAGCTGCTGAAATCGTAAAATCCCAATTCGCACCTGTGTACAGTTTATGGGTACTGGAATTTAGATATAGTTAATTTAGATATTGCATCATGACATAATTTTGAAAAATAATAAAGTAAATGTTTTTTACTATTTACAAATTTTATTTTCAAAAATTATAAAGATAATGAAAATTTAATAAACGTATTGAATTAGTATATTTATTGACTTTAATTAAAATTTAATGACGTCATTATTGGTCATGATCATGATAAGAAAAAGTATAATAGACCCAAATTTTTTAAAATGGCAAATATTTGAGGAAATGTGAGAACAGGTTCGAAATCCAGTTTTTTCGCTTCCTGATGTAGCTTCAAGTTGCGTAAAAGATCATTCACATCATTCGTACGGCATAACAGGAATTCCATTTGAAAAATAAAATGATCTTTGGTAGGTCATGAAAAATTATTGCTTTATCATATATGAACATAATTATTTAACGATGAGGTTCAAAACACATACAGTTATAAATGTTTCATACATCACTACCTAAAACATAAATCACTTAAAATTAAAAGCAAATATATAATTCGAAACAAACTTTTAAATTATAGAGTAATTTTGCACAGAACCTTCTTTGGTACATTATAGCAGAATATTTTGTGACCATTTTATTTTCTTTTTCATTTTTTTTCTCTCTCTTTTTTTGGTAGAATAGATAATTTTTTTCCCCATTGAAAACCTAAAGAAATTTTCTATTTTATATAAAATTGCATGATCATAGAAGTAGAATCCTATTTAATTTAATGTCAAATCAATTGAAAAATAATCGAGCATGACATATGAGAATAAATGTCTGTCGCATGTGAGATGCAAACGGCAGAACATGCAATTATTGTGCAAGACCTTTTCTTATTCTGACTTTGCGTAATAAACGAGACTTGTGCTTCCGCATTGGATTATGTGTAATCAAAGGTGTAAGTATTTTAACTGCAACAGTAATTCTAAAATGTAAGTACCAGCTAAGAACACAAACAATAACATTTCGTCGAATAAAATTCATTCCTATATTACAATGAAGAATGTCTAGTTAAAACCGAGGTTAAAACATTAAGAATTCTGGTTATTGCACACTTAAAGTTCTTCATTTAGTTTTCAGAATTTTTGAAAATAAGTAAAGTATTATAAATGAATTGTAATTTATTCAACACGGAAAAAAATTTGACTAGGCGCCTAAGCGAGTCAAGAATTTGATGAACTTGAAGAATAGATTATGTGAAACTTTTAGTTACATTGTATAAACTGTTAGACTGAAACAGGATTTGTCATGAAATTTCTAAATAAGAGAAATAACTGTTTTCGCTAACTTGAGTATAATTTTTATACCTTAAAATTAACGAAAGATTCAGATGGAATGGGAATAAAAATTCTTATCGCTGTTTTGACTAAATTAAATTTAGAAGCCAGATTTGTTGCTTATCTACTATTTCTCATTGTTTGGACTAAGATATATTTTATTTCCATTTCATTATTAGATAAACACAGTATTACATTGAATGTTGACATCAACGCGCATACACTGAAAAAAATGGTTAGTAAAACCAACTACTTCGGTTTGTAAAATATGCCTCAACTATTTTATTAGTTAGCACAACAATTTTTTTTGTTGGTGTTACTATCTTAATTGTTATCACAAGAACTTGGGTAGTGACACCAACAAAAAGAATTGTTGTGCTAACTAATAAAATAGCTGAGCCATATTTTACAAACCGAAGTAGTTGGTTTTACTAACCATTTTTTTCAGTGTATTATTTAATACAATACTTTTAAAGTGTTTAAAAGTCTAAATTAACTTCAAACTTTCATTTCACGCCACTTTCGCCATATTTGTTATCAGGTAGCAGTTATTTCTTAAATCTCTGTTCCAGTTATACTATATAATGTCTGGATCGAATAAATGATATTGCTAAAACCGTTAAATTGGTCAAAGATATTTACTTCAGCTGATTCAAAGATCTTCTTAGATTCACTTTGTTGTTTTCAGCTAAATGTTTAGCTGTAATAAGAATCATATTTCCTACACTCTAAATAATCGATATAAAGAGATAACAATAATTTAATATATTATATATTTATAACGTTAAATCGTACGTACAAATGTATACGGTAGAAAAATTTTATACACATTTCAAAAACACTGTATACATAATTCCGGTATAACTGATTTTCTTAAAATAACAGTGTTAAAAATATTGTTATTTTATACAATCATTTTGATAGTTTTATTATTTATACACCTAACTTCATTAGCAGAAATTTCGTATATAGTGGTGAAAACCAGGCCACGAGCTGACAAGTCCCGTCTTGGCATAAAACGCCCAGCCGAGCCTGGTCCAAGCTTAAACAGGTCTGGTTCATGGTTTCATTCTAGGTCAGGGCCTGTCAGGAAATTACTTCTCGAATTTGATGAATATAATTTCCACAATTTAGCGACGTATTTTTTATGATAACCGCTGAGAATCATTTATTTCCCTGCCGAAAATTAATAATAAGGATTTAAAAACACTATTAAGAGATATCAATGATTGAGATTGGCCTTTGCCCAATAATTTAGTCTAAAATGAATATAAAATATTTCAACAATGTCGTCTTTTTCGATTTAGTCAGCGCTTTGAAACGTGAATTAAATATAAACTGGTTTTGAAAACCTCATTTGAAAACTTGGTGGACCGTGAGGTCCAAAGAACAAAATTTTATCGTAAATTCCTGTCAGTTTTATGATTTAAAGCTATGAATTTGGTTTATTTTTTATATTGGAAGACGTCTTAAAATTATTATAAGATAGTAATGGGGGAATGACCATATGTTAATAGTTATTTGTGACATAAGGACCGTAAGCGGCACTTTTTCGGACGAGTGTGAGGTTATACAGTAGAAGCCGAAGGCATGGCGAATGCGAGTCGAAACATGGCGCTACTTTACCGCTCCAAGTAGAAATTTTACCTCTGCTTTGTAACTCCTTGTTATAATATCTATTATTAGCTCCTACTTTACGGCTCTTGAAAATATTTCCCTTTTATTTTGATTCTACAAAGTCATAGCCCCTACATAAAGCTCTCGGCACTACATACTATACGTTTGTGATTACCATCTCCTTTGAACCTCTGTAAGAAAGCCATCCAACGCAAGTTGCTCCTCCCCGTGTAGAAAGTCCGATAGGGGTCTAGTGGGGCCCTGACGAGTTTGCCCTATTTCTAGTCGGGTTCTAGCGTGGAAAAAAAACCGAAAAAAAATCTCAGTAGGTTTGACTACATTTTAACTTACTTTCCGTAGTTTATAAAGGCCCCAGTGTTATTTTTGAAGTTGAATGAACTGCAGGAACATAGGTAAATCAAAAAAGAGCAGTACTTGAATCGATGAATATTCTTAGTACATTTCAAAACTTTATTTACTTTCAAGTCGACACTTAACTTACTATTTTTACATACACACTTACTTACAAACATATTACATAATAAAAAGATTTATATACATTTTAGAAGTATTAATTTTTATTATTGTATATTAGTGATACTTTATACAGGTTATGATTCCTTTAATTTTTGTTTTCAAGAGTAAAATCAACGTATGTATTCCAAAAATATGATGAAACCTTTGAATCAAGAAAATTATCTCATAACGAAATTATGCACTGTAGTGCGCAATAAGTAATTCCAACTAACGAAGTACCATTAAAGAAATAGTACACATATTTACTTATCATCAGTTTGTTTTTCTAACTAACTCATATGTAGTAACTTCTACTGCTTATGTTTACTATGAAAGCTTCAATTGATTTTACTATTCACTCCATGTTAATTGAAATACATGTTTAGTTATTGTTACTACCTCGACACAATCAGATACACACACATACACACACGTGCTCGCATATAATTATTATGATTACATGCGAATTCTATTCAAAATTATCAAAAAGTTTTGTTAAAAGTGCTTGATTCCTCTTAAGTATTGATGTTATCCAAGACTGTGTTCAGAAAATCTTAATTTTTCTTGGATAAGATCAAATTTTAATGGGAATAAAGAATAAAGGTTATGTTGTATCTAATGGACCTAACCTTAACCACAAATATTACAAGTAGGGATTCTCTAGTCGGGGCCCCGACAGATACAAAAAGATTTTATAAACTTAAACGAAACAAGGAGTTCCTCACTGGCACCTGACAGGGCCCCTATCAATTTTTTCTGGCCTAGAAATACTAATCTGGTGCTAACAGCGCCCCTACCAGTTTTTTCTATATTAGGAAATTCTATTAGTCCGGGCCCCACTAGGACCCTACTTAAAATAAGGAAAGATAGGGAAATTTCTACACGGGTCGCCCGCTTTTACTATAAATTAAATTTATTTATTTACTATTTTACTTCTTCGAAATATCACTTCATAGTTTATCATCAAAAGCAATATTGTAAAGTGCACAGAGAAACAAAAATTAACATTTTGTTAAATCCAGATTGCTTTGACTTACATAAATAAATTCTCTGCAAAAGATCGAATAATTAAATTACTATTCTGTAAATGAAATTAACCTTTGTAATTTTAATTATTTATTTACCGAATGGGTAAACCTCTTCTATTGCTTGAAATTTCTTAGTTCAGATGTAATGGTTATTTACACAAGTTAAGATACTATTATTCATAATTAACCAAAAACACATTTT
The DNA here is from genome assembly GCA_030998225.1 of Diplolepis rosae. NCBI lineage: Eukaryota > Metazoa > Arthropoda > Insecta > Hymenoptera > Diplolepididae > Diplolepis > Diplolepis rosae. The sequence continues at coordinate 3,913,513 of JAPYXD010000608.1, read as the reverse complement.
ATTTCAAGATTTTTAAATAACGCACCAAATGCAACTAATCAGGCGCCTTGCACGACGTCTACGTAGTAACGTGCGGGGTTCATACATAGACATAAGAATATATGGACGGAGCTGAAAGTCCCAACTTAGGCAAGGGGGACAAACCAACTGAGCCGAAATGGGTAGGCTTAATAAGGTAGAGCGGTCATATTACATGAGGACCATTTCCACTGATTCCCCCTTACTTATTTCGGCACAGACCTGGCAGCCTTGGGCTCCGTCCATATATTCTTACGCTCAGGGCCGTGCGTCACAAACTTTTGCGAAAAAAAATAAAAACCGCGAAATTTCGTTACTTATAAATCTATGTATAATGTAATATAAATAAATCCGAATAATAAACCATTCCCGAATATTCAGACGTGCCGCGCGCTCGTGTTCATCTCGATATATTTTTCATAATAGAGACGTTATGGAGCTCATATTTTTCAAAAAGTTCGATACTAAACTAACGGTCATGGAGATCCAAGAAATTTTCTTGCTTTTTCCAGCAAAAAATCTAAGAAAATTCAAAAATATAGTTTCAACGATCCAAAAAAACATATCAAAATTTCTAAGTGTGTCCATTTTTTGTTTAAAAAATATGATCATTGAAACTCAGCTCTGAATATCGCGTCTTTGCGAACACGAAGTGAGCGCGCTTCCGCGTGATCTGTCCTGAACGCTCATAAACAAGCTTTTTCCTTCAATTATCCAAGTTGTATCTTCTTGCCTGTCGTCGTTTTATCTGATTTTCGTGATATTGCCATATCCAAATACTTGTTGCAATCCTCATAGTAGGGATTTGCATAATAACGTTTATTAAAGTATTAAACTTGTGACGGAACAATGGGAAAATCTCTTTCGTCATTTAATCGGAAAATACATTTCTACAGAATGTCGTTTGATGTTTTATAAAGATCCGAAAAGTCAAGTATTGCCAGTAGAATCATCTTTTGATTCTCGATCAGATGATTCATCAAATGATGAAATGAGTGGTGATGAAGATTTTAACACTGATTGTGATTCATTCATTGATCCCCCATTCGAAGGTTAGTTTAGTTTATTAGTTGTTAGTTTTTTATCATTCACATTCATAGTTATCTAAGCCATTTAAAAACAATTTGTTATGTAAATTAGAAAACTAATAAATAATGTCCAGCATACGGAGAGATTTTTATATTAATTCCTACCGTCGGAAAATACGATTTTTTACTATGTTCCATTTGAACAGTGAACCATACTGACACTGCATCAAATTTCAGTAGGGTACATAGTAATATATGGGATGATGGGAATAATATGAAACGTTAAAATAAATGCTATAAAACGTAATAAAATATAGCCTTGTCCCTGCAAAAAGTTTCTACGGTTTATAATGAAATTCAACGTTTCTTTATTGTCATATTTTACTATGGCCATTGTAAATTTTCAAAGAAAACATTGCTGACTTCACTATACATCTAATGAAATTTCACTCTTAATAATTTTGTGACATGTTTGTATTCATGTCTTTCGTCTTTATGTTGACTCAACTTTAAATCGTTATATTTTTTTTGTATTGGCATTGGGTCAGCTGTATTCCATTAGGAATTAATGATTAAAAAAGCATATTAGAGATATAAATGACCGGAAAAATCTTAGAGAGTTTAAAAGGTATAAAAAGGCAATGCAATAGGTTGTAGCTCTTGCGTTTGTAAGTGTTTGGGAAAAACCTCGAGTTTCCTACAACGTAGAAGGAATCCCGAGTCGAACTATTTATTCTCTTTTGCTTCTCTTGATACTCTCTTGATTCTCTTTTGTTTCTCTCTCTGCTCTTTCTGTCATATACAGTCTGTTCAACATGAGCGACTCGGTTTTTCGAAAACTATTAGAGATTTTTGAACTTTTTTTTTTTTTTAATGAAAGTACATTTAAAGGACTACGGCGCAATTACCAAGGCGATTCAGTAGCGCTCGAATCGTCGAAGAGAGCAGACGTGAGTCATAATGAGTTCTGTGTACGCGAAACATTTTGAAGCGGTCTTCTTGTGTACCCATCCAGAGGGACCACTTATGTCCTATACAGCTGCTGCTAAATACATCAAAAAGTCGAAATCGTTCGGGAAGAAGTGGGTTGAGCGTTATAAAGTCAATAAAAAACACCCCGTGAAGGTCCATGTTTGGGGATGCTTCTCACAGCGCGGTTTTGGGTGTTTAGAGCTCTTCACCGAGAACTTGAATGCTCAGAAAATGCTCCAAATATATGAACGTGGTCTTGTAAGGTCTGCTACAAAGATGTTTGGAGCTGATACGGCCGATTGGCTTTTACAAGAAAATAACGACCCGAAACATCGAAGCCGTCTCTGCACCGCCTGGAAAACAGAAAATGGCATCACAAATTTGGACTGGCCACCACAGTCCCCCGATGCGAATCCAATCGAAAATGTCTGGAGTGTTTTAAAGAGGAAGCTTGCGGGAAAACGTGTGTTCACCCTGAAACAGCTCCCGCAAAAAATCAGGAAAATATGGCAAGAATTACCAACGGACTACGCTGAAAAATTAGTGGAAAGCATGCCGAAAAGGTGCCAGGCCATTCTGGACAACGATGTGGACTGGACTATCTATTAGATAGTAGCGCCGTAGTCCTTCGAGAGTACTTTTATTTAAAAAAAAAAACGTTTTAAAATATCTAATAGTTTTCGAAAAATCGAGGACTCGCTCTTGTTGAACCCTTTTCATTCTGGTACTTGAGGGTATGTGATGCGTAATGACGTCACAAATGACCAACCATTTTATATTATTTATATTCATCGGGTTGATTAGGACAGGAATGTAAATATAATCATGGAATTGTAGGCAACAATGAGGAATCCATCAAAAAATCAATCTCCGGTACCATTTGGATTTTTATTTCGAAAAATAAAATTTTTCAAAATTAATGTTTTCAAAACAAAATTCAACATGTACCATACATTGATACTTTGATACATTCCTCATTATTTTCCAAAAGTCTGGTACTATATTTTCGTTTCTCTCTTAATCAACACGATAAATATAAATAATAATAAACCGTAGCTAATTCCTGTCATTAGGAATTAACAAAGGATCAAAATTGCATTGACTTAAACAGCTAATACGTCTCTTTTGATTCTCTCAAGTCCTCGAAAATGGAGCATCTTAGAGAATCAATAGTTCGACTCGGGAAGACTTTTTGGTTAAACTGTTTAGCATAATCCATTTGCGAATGGGACCATTCAATATAAATTCTATATAAAGACGAAAGACATGAATACAAACATGTATGGCAACAAACACCGCGGAAAAGGGGGGAATGGGTTTTATCACCAAATACAAAATGCATATGGTTTCAGCGGTGTTAGACTGCTTAAACAGTTTAAAAATATATTCTTCTTTATACTTTGTAGGAAACTCGAGGTTTTTCCCAAACACTTACAAACGCAAGGGCTACAACCTACTGCGTTGCCTTTTTATACCTTTTAAATTCTTTAAGATTTTTCCGGTTTTTTACATCTATAATATGCTTTTTCATGATTAACTACTGAATCTCTCACGATAATTCTACAAATATCTAAATAAATGATAGATAGAATTGCAATTTTTTAGAGAACAGGCCAAAAATCTATCAAATTAGCAGAATCATACTTTTTAAAACGGGTAAAATATTAATGATTTTATGGAAAAATTTTCTAACCTCGATATTCAATGACTTCGTGTTTAGAAATAAATGTACACGACAAATTTATACATGATAAATTGAGAATCGTAAATTTTATATTTTCATTTAAAAAAATCAAAAATCAGAATTCAACACAATTGAAACAAAAGATACGAGATAAATGCATGTGAAGCATCGAGCATGCACGATAACGTCGTGCGCATTTTAAATTTTACTATGGTTGCACTCTAAAATTCAGTTTAGTGAAGAGTATTTTGTACATAGCTGCAATCTAGATTTTGTGCAGTGGCTAAGTATGACGCGTACATTCTTAAATTTACTATGGAGTCTTTCAATATACTATTTCTTTTTGAAAGTTATGGTGCGAGCATTGTAATATTTAGTATAAAATTTTCTCCGTACAGCAGGCGTAGAGATGGAATATATAAAGGAAAAATTGTTCTTGAAAAGTTCTCACAATAGACGTGAAACAGATGCAGAATTGTCAGAGGAAATAAATATTGCTTTATCGAGAGAAACCGAACGAAAGCGAAAAATTCAATTATTGACTAACGTGCCATCTCATTGGAATGCTCGGCGTATACAGAAAAATTTGGGCGTTTTTTACCGATTAGCATTTGGCGCCAAAAAAATGCGCCTTTCTTACGGTTATGGTTCATATTTTATGCAAAGAAAACTGATTGCAACCTATCCCAAGATCTTGTTTAAAAAATAAAACAATTTTACGTTCCTAATGAAATCAGTCGTATGATGCCGGGGAAAAAAGACTGCGTCAAAGTTGTGGATGAAGAGGGGGGACGTGATCTAGTTCAAAAACGTTTGCTGCTGTCGGATCTTAAGGAAATTGACAAAGCGTCTTGTTTAAAATATCCTGACATGAAAATAGGTGTCTCGAAATTTTCGAAACTTCGCTTGCGTAATTGTATTTTTGTTGAATTTACCGGGACCCATAATGTATGTGTCTGTAAAATTCATCAAAAAATCAATCCAAAATTCGTCTCTTTAAATGATTCTCTGCGAGAAAGTGTGAATTCACAAAAATATTTGATTGCATTGTGAAAATCAACTACAGACAATGGACAAACATTGACAGATACACAGCGAAAAATAGCATCTGGTCATAATGACTACACTGAGAGAAATCCTATTAGTTGTGCTGACTAAAAGGTCACAACTATATATTTTTAGTAAGCGGTACCAAAAATTTTGTAAATGCTACTAATTTTTTTTGTAAAATTGATCAAATTCATTTATTTTGAGGAATGTAAATATTTTATTTCCATATGCAATATTTCGTGTGTAAACATGACTTGCAATTCTTTGGTAATAGTAAACTTTAAGAAATAATTTTACAGACGAATTAGATTTCACCTGCTTATCAACTGTTTTGAATCGTTTTAAAATCGTTACATATATTGATTTCTTAAAATTTTGTTTTTTTTCTTCATCAAAATGAAAAGAATTAAATCATGATAGTTTTAAAGTATAATTGTAAACTGTTGTGCAGTTTTTGATGAAAAATATGTCAACAATTATCATCCTTTGTTACATTTTGAAAAACCATAATTAAAGTTTTTCTCCTAAACAATTCTAACCTAAGAAAGTTTCCATCGACTTTAACCGAAATAAAATAGATAGAATGATGAATTTAACATTTTTTTCTAATTAAGATATTGAAATAGTTTTTAATACAACTATTCTCCGTTATGTCGAAAAAATATATATTTTGTGTAATAACTAAACTGGACAAATAGTAATAGCAATTAAGGCAATTAGTAAGTTTTACAAAAACGTATTGGTAACTTCTATTATAAGATCAATACAATGTGGGAATGCATGAAAATAGTCTAGTCTACAAAACGGACCAACTAATCGGATTTTGTAAGTTTTACTAAAAATTTTAATCATTGCTACTCAGTTAATATTGCTGTAAAAATTAAAGTGGTTAGATGATACAGACTAAAAAACATACTTGTGACCCTTTTTTACAAAAAAAATAGGTAACCACGACTAATACTTTCTCTCAGTGTAGGAATAATGTAGTTGGAAATAAAAAAGTGACTGTAACGAGGGAGACTTGTTGTCGCTACTTGACCCATGGCTACAGTAACATGATTTGTAGCCATGGTAGCCATATTCTGAATACCTGGTCGTGGCAACTAGTTAACATCGTTGAAATTGTCCTTAACTCTTAAACCTAGCTATGAGAACTTGAAACTTGAAACATTCATAGCAACTGATAGCAACTCTTTTGAGGATTTGATTTGATGTGTCGAGAGGCTCGAAACTGTTTTTTTAAATCCTACTACTTTTAAAGGTTCAACCCGCTCTACAGATGCCGACAAACAGATTTTCAAAAGAGGTGCTATGAAAAATACAATGTTCAACGTAGTGATTTCATACATTTGATTTTAGGAATTTGATTTAACATAACTTTATAGTTGACACTTACATATAGTGACTGTGACAACATTACATAGTCGCTGTGACTACATTACTTAGTCACGGCGACCACTTTCAACATTTTCAACTACATTTATCACGTCACTATGCCCAGGATTTTTCTCAGTTTAATAAGCATTTTAAAAATCAATGTCACCATTCTTTCAGTTCCTTGAGTGACTTGATTTCAGGTGCAATCTGGAATTTCTGATATTTGACGTTGACGAATTCTTTACCGATTTGAAAGCTAGCTTGAGAGGCTACGCAAAACATGATTTCATCGCAAAAAGTCAAGCTAGCTACTTTGCAACCGTGAAAGAGAACATAAAGGAAGGTAAATTTTTAGTAGCTCTGGATGTTTCGGAAAACTATTTGTTCTTAATCCAAAATGCGGTGCAAACATATTACTGAAACAGTGATCAAGCCACTTTGCATCCATATGTAATTTATTACAAAGAAGGAAGTGACATTAAACACCATTGCTTCGTAGTCATTAGTGATTGCCTCAAACATGATAATTAAACGAAAAAACTTGTTTCTAAGCGCTCGGAACAGATCATATCTTTTAAACAAGAAATGGACAAACTTTGGAATTTTTATATGTTTCTTTGAATAGTTGGAACCACATTTTTTAATTTTCTCAGATTATTTGGTGCTCCAGAACAATTTGTAGAAGTAAATTTTTATAAATAAACATTTATATTATAAATAAAAAAATATTATATGATGGATGATCCAGAAAATTTTGTTGTAAATGATGACTACAGAAGCAATAGCTTTAGAAATTTCATAAAATTTGATTCGACAGGTTTCGAGATAAATTTAATTTTTTTAAAAATGACGAAAACATGTTTCTTAATAAGTGGAAAAAAATTATTCCTATCAAGTACGATTTTGGGAATTAATTTTTCTTTCAAGAAGCTACCAATTACACATACTGACATCAAGAAATAAGACCACGCGATTTTGGGTGATACGTTTCACGAATTTACTTACCAATCATCCCGTTGGATGGTGTTAGTTGTACAGTATTTGATATTCTCGTCTCTTTAAAACGCAAAAATAAAAGAGAGATAATAAAAGTGTAGCAAAGTAGTGTTACAATATTTTTGCACCACTAAGTGTCAAAATGATTCACTTCATCCATTATTTGCATGTGGAGAAAGTGCTGCTTTCAAAGCATGTCTTATAAAATAGTATATTTAATTTTTGAAAATCCGATTTTCGGTACCTGTAGACAGGGTTCAAACTGCGATTTCCAACTCTACTTTTAAAGTTTCAACCCAAGGGTTCGAAATCGCATACGGAGAAAAATAGTTGAAGTAATTTTACTCAACTTTCAATCAAAGTTGGGACGTATGGACAAGTTAGAAGCTATTTAGTATCACTGTAATTATTTGTGATGTATTGAATATTTAAGAATGAATCAAAGTTATAAGTAAAATTCAGAAGTACAGGGTGAAGTATAAAAGCGTACATTAAAGATTTCTAAAAATATAATTTGAAAAACGTGTTGAATTTTCAGCATATTGATGTTTCACGTTATTATATTTAATAGTCGACACCAATTATAAACATACAAAATACAATTACAGTTTATTTCAGTAGGAAGTTATTAATTTGATCCTAATAGATTGCAGTTAACGCTCCTGCACCGAAAATATTAGTTGTCGATACTTTTTTCGATTGTCATCGACTTTTGGATATGATTAGTCAATGAGAATTTCGACAGCTTTTTTAGAAGCTTTCATTGTAAGATGTACGGAATTATTAAAATCATCAATGAATTTGTATAAAATTTCAGTCCTATCCAAAAGTTGATGACAAGTGACTACAATAAGAATTTTTATTTCCACTTTATCTAAATCTTTCGTTACTTTTAAGGTATAAAAACTATAGTCAATTTAGTATTAAAAAGTTTCACATAATCTAGTTATATAGATTCTTTAAGTTTAATAAATTCTTGATTCATAATTTTTTCTCAATTCATTTATAATTACTTCTTTATTTTTCACTTGAGTTTTTTAAATTAAATTGATTTCATGAAAATTTATTGTAAACACCAAGTCTTGATAAGTGTATTAGATAAAATTTGAAAAATCTACACTCTTTGATAATAATGCAATTTTTAAATGTACATTTCAAAATTTAGTTTCATTAAAATTCATACGTAGTTATAATAGAAATGTATACTAAATATAATTTAATAATTATATTATGTATATCAATAGTCATAATTATAATAATTAATTAATTATATTGATTTTTATTAATATTTTATGAAAAGAGTTGATTTATTTTTACTTGAGTGAGGCTCAAAAACTCTAGTGACGACAGAGGTCCACAAGCTTTGAATAATTCTTGCAGTCACTATTTAAGAAAGTTTCAAATCTTATGTCTCACCATTGTAAGCGAGCGTGTGCGTGATTCGATGAAAGAGTATTGTCCTTATATAAGTGTTGTTATTAGGTTTATATACCTAATGTTATATTTTAAGTGTATTTGTGATTAAAAATATGATTGCTGCGACTGAATAGTGTGAATGTATTTGTATGCTGTTTATATATATGTATATGCATGTATGTATCGGGTGACTAATACTAATACGCCCGCCCGAAACTCATTTTACCCAACTATCGTTTGAAGCACCTCCAGTGTCGGTGATATACTTATGCATTTTACATTAACTCACTGACGCATACTGATGCCTTGTCATAGACCACGTTTTACTCAGCTCCTCACTGTTCCCTATGTAACGCTTATTATTATACACGTTGAGTGAATTAATATTTATCAAATTCATTTTACTCGACTAGGATTTAACAGATGTTCAAATGTCGACTTATGTCCCAAGACTGACTGACAGAGTCGAAACTATTTTTCTCTGTGCACGACAACTATCTTTAGCCGAAATCGAATTTTATTGTGATTGTGCTGTAGATCTAGAAGTATTTTTTTTCTGTGGGACAAAGAAGACAAGTTATAAATTTATAAAACTAGTTTTATGGTATTGACTTTGAAAATTTAAATATATTGCAAATTATTAATGTATGTTTTTTTAAACAGCTTATTTAAAAAAATGTTAAATTATCTTTCGATTGGCAATGAAAATATACTTAAAATAAAAAGGTCTGTGAGTTTTTATGTAAAAATACGAGAATTTATAAATATGCTACCTGATTTAAAATAGCCTGATCAGTTGCACGTGTTATCGAGCACATTACGACCTGGCAGCCTCTTGTATTTAAAACGCAGTAGCCAGTAGTAACAATTCTTGAAGTTCATGATCAACTTTCACTTTGCGATGTCTCATACGTGGTATGTACGACGTACACACTTTTATGCTACAGGCGATAATAATTATTAGTTTTTCATGCGATTAAATCAACCGAAAATCTAATTGATTTCACCAGTTTCTTGGTTAATTTTACTAGAATTTAACTAGTAATCCCAGTTTTTTCAGTGTATCAACAAGATTATGATATCATGAATGATTAGTAAGTGATTGATGGAAATTATAACTTCTCTTAAATTAATAAAAATTATTTTTCTTCATGTATCTACTTTTCAATTTTTCCAGCATATAAGAAGCATAGTAATATTCTGTACCTATTATGTCTCTGGAAAATAATTCTTAGAAGTTAAGAATTTATATTTGCTTTATTTACGCAGAGAAAAAGAGTTGGAGTAATTTTACTTAACTCTGTCGGTTAAACTTGGGATATAAGGACAATTCAACATCTTTTAAATCCTAGTCGAGTAAAATGAATTCGAAAATTTGAATTTACCCAACGTGTATAATAATAAGCGTTACATGGCGAATAGTGAGAAGTTAAGTAAAACGTTAACGTGGAATGTATAAGTACGAGTATATCATCGACGCTCGAGGAGCTTTAAACGATAGTTGAGTAAAATGAGCATCGGGCATATTACTTCAACCAGTAGTAGTATGGTTTTCTTCAATAAAAAAAAAATTCTTACCTCAAGCCTGCCATTATTGAACACTTGAATATACAATCTCACATTTATAAACCTAATAACTACACTTATATATAGGACGATAACGTTCTTATTGTATCACGCACACGCTCGCTTACAATGCTGAGATATTAAATTTGGAACATTCTTATATAGTGAATGCAAGAATTATTCAGAGCTTGTGAGAGACCAGTGTCGTTACTAGAGTTTTTGAGCCTCACTCAAGTAGAAATGAATCAATTTTTTTCATAAATTATTCACAAAATATTAATAAAAATTAATATAAATAATTGATTATTGATATATATATATTCGAGCCCAGGTCTTTCGATTGCCGGTCAACTGCTCTAACCACTCAGCTGCGAAGGCGTCCGACATCTAATTCTCCACAGGAAGATCTCCTTATATCGCCAAGTGGCTCTGCCTTGCGGCTGTAAATTGATTTCAAATTAATCAGGTGAGTTTGAAATTTTTGTCACTGCCTACATTATCGGAGGTTCACTAGTCGCGTATCAGATAGCATACACAGTGTGTCCCAAAAATAACCGAACTTTTTGGATATAGAATAAGATACACATTATATTATCTTTGAAAGTTATTATTTATTCAAAATAGGTTTTATTAGACTCAATACAACGTTTGGAACGATCAACCAGCGCATGCATAGATTCTTTTATGTCATTTATAGGAATGTTCTTCAGCACCTCGGTTACGGCTGCTTGAATGGCTGGGATATCATCATAAAATGCTCCTATCATATTGGTTTTCAGTTTTGGAAATAGAAAATAGTCACATGGTGATAGATCAGGCGAATACGGAGGGTGGTTGATGAGAGAAATCCGTTTTTTCATCAAAAATTCGTTCACCTTTTTGGTCTTCTGACGTGGTGCATTTAACTGATGTGGAACAAAACGTGCACAGACCTTTCTTTTACCCAAATCTTCAGTTAAAATTCTCCAAATAGTGTTTTTACTCGTATTTAATTCCTCAGCCAACATTCTGGTAGTAAAATTTGCATCGATACCAATGATTTCACGGACTTTTTCCACCAATTCAGTACGATTACTAACTTCTGTACGACCTGGCCTTAGGTCGTCATTTAAATCCTCTCGACCATTTTTAAATCGTGTAAACCACGCATAAACTTGAGTACGACTCATACAATCATCACCATAAACCTTTTTCATCAATTCGTATGTCTCAGCGAATTTTTTTTAAAGTTTAATACACAACTTTATATTTTCTCTTTGTTCCATTTTTGTTTTGTAACATTAGCACACTTTTTCTATTATTGAAATGGCTGTAACTTTCACATCTGTCATCCGATTTACATGAATTTAGGTGCGTTTCAAAGAGGATGAATGTATCTTTTTAATGCTGCAAATTTTCAATAAATGGCACTGCATTTTGCATTATTTAAATATAAAGTTCGGTTATTTTTGGGACACACTGTGTACGTTGCAGATAATGTAGGCAATGATAAAAATTTCAAACTCACCTAATTATTTTGAATAATTTAAAAATATTATTAATGTTCAATTTTTTAAAAATATTTCAATAATAATATTTAATGCTCAATATACTGAAATAATAATCAATAATAGTATACAATTATACATTTTCTACTTTATTTGATTTCATTTTGATTTGAGTAGAAAAAAGGATTATTATAAATAAGTGTCACGGGTATTTTGTCTATTTTTGTTGCTTACGTCTGCTAAATCATTCAATTCTTTCAGTTCCGACTAGGTTTGGCCATTAAGTTGTTGAATATCATGTGATGTTGAGTTTAAGATATTTTTAATGATTATGGTTTGATTGGCTATACTTGATGCCATTTTTGAGTAATCACGAAATAGGTTATCCATATTAGAGTTGATAACTTTTAGATCATCATCATCTAAAGTTCCAAATAGTGTTTCTGAAATAGTGCCTATTGCGTGATAATTCCTCTTTTATTCCTTGAAATTCCTAACATGTTATTTAAGCTGTTGTATAAAGCATACAACCAATCCGATCTGCCATTTAATAGTATATTATGTGCCTAGGCGCATAATGAGGGTTATTACGCGACGAGCGACAATGCTCGCAGGAGATCGAAGCCGAGGCGCGATAGGTCTTGCGCGCATTTTAAGCGAGTCTCGTAATTATCCGAATTGTGTGCATTGGCACATATTCTACTTTATGTGACTTCGGTGCGTATACGAGTTTTTATGCGTACACTCGAATCTAATCTAGTATTCATCATGATTCTCGTCCATTGCACTTGATATTTCGCGACTAGTTCCGTCCATTTTGATTTTCTCGATCTTGTGTAGTAGTAGCGTATTGTAATAGAGCATGCGCAGTTCAAATGTACAAGGCTTTGTCAGTACAGTGCCAACGCTATACGAAGAATAATAAGGAGAAGATTACGCTCTGTTGTATGGTTATAGGCACATGCGCAGTTCAATTTTTACATTACATTCCTCTGTATCGTAATACGCAACATTACGCTACTCTCAATTGTAGAGTAAAAGCGAGTTTACGCGCCGGAGGCACATAAAATAAATAGTATTAGATATTATATTTCAATATGTACGAGAATCGTAAAATCCGAAACATTTTTAAATCGCAAGGTAAAATAAAATGCTTCTATAGCAAAATAACGTTTCTTAACAAACCTCCTTTAACTTGGTCAGTGCTAATCAAGTTATCAAGTCTATTTTAGTAAATAATTATAACTCCAAGTAATCATTTTTAGCGACGTAATATTTTTATTGAAAACAGTACTTGCTAGCTTACGCTTCAGTTACCTCATTCATTTGTTTATTTATCTATCTAAGAGTGCGTTTGCATACTTTTTCTCCATATTCGTTAGCTAATTTAAGATTCTTAGTTCGATTGAATCACATATTTTCAGATTTAGTTGATGATCATTAATTATTTTGTAACATAAAAGTACAGTTCATTCTGCTAAAAACTACATTTGCGAGTTTAGTGAAATTAGTGAAATTAGTGTGCATAAAATTTGTGTAAAATATAGATTTCAATTTTTAATTGCGTTTTTAATCCAAAGACACCAATTACCAAGGGGCAACTAATTGCCGAGTAAGCAGTAAAGTTGTTTTCTTTTAACTTAAAACTTAAATATGTATTTTTTCCATAATAGTCATTAAATAAGTCTTGCTTCAGCCTCCGAAACATAAAAATTGAGTATATATGCAAAACTAGTGTCAATACCACAAAGTTTGACCTTGAAATTAACATTAGATTCCTCCTCAGTAAATAGTGTTCTTGATACCTTACAATAAAATTTTTTAGGAATTTCCTTTAACATGGTAGATTTTAATATCATGATTATAATTATGACAATACAATTTTTCGTTCTAGAAAGTTCAAATGGAATTATTATTCATTGTAGCTATTTATCTGTCGTCACAAGCTTACTGCCAGCTTTATTTATTTCATAAGAAAATATGTTTTTCATATTTTCTTTTCGTAAATTCAATATGTTTTTGTTCTTCTGTGTCCAATAGTTAATTAATCACTGAGAGCATTATTATTATTACGTTTTTAGCCTCTTTTGAATAAAAAAAATAATTTTTTTAACATTATTCATTTGATTTAAAGAAAATTTTTTTATTCAAATACACTACTAGCAAAAACTTATGAAATAATTTACAATATTTAATTTTATTACCTATAATGAAGAAAATTTTTTCTTTAAATAAAAGAAAATATTTCTGTAAACCACATTACGTATACGGAGAAAAATAGTTGGAGTAATTTTACTGGACTCTGTCGGTTAAACTTGGGACATAAGAACATTCCCACATCTTTTAAATGCTAGTCGAGTAAAATGAATTATTGTAGTCACTTGTTATTGATTTTGGATAGCACTCAAATTGTAAAAAAATGTATTGACGATTTCAATAACTCCTTACACCTTTCAATGAAAGCTTCTAAAAAAGTTGTCGAAATTCTCATTGACTACACCGAAAAAATCTCTTCCGAATTTCATACAAATCTGAATTTACAAAAATAGCAACACATTCGTTTTACTTTTGTTGCACAAATTCAAGCGAATTTCGTATGGACATCAGCATGCCAAAATAGCAAAGCCGATATACCAAATTCGTTCCAAATTCATACTAAGAAAGCACACTACTCTGTTTCCGTAAAACGTACGGAACCCGTAAACCCGTAATCTCTTGGCATGGCCAAGTCATGTCAAGTCAAACCAACTTGGCCATACCGAGAGAGTACGGGTTCCGTGCGTTTTTCGCAAGCAGAGTAGGGTGCTTTCTTGGTAAGACACTGAAGTTACGTTCATAGTATACGCAATTTTGTGCGAATTTCGTATACGTATTTACTATTTTGGGATACAACACTGCCATATCATAATCGTATGATTTTATTCAAAAATAGTAAATCTCTTATACCAATATCACATAAAAATTCGTGTACGAAAATTGTACATTGTAAAACAAGTTGTGGAGCGGGAGATTTACCGGGAGCATGAAGTTGGCGGCACGAGGCCGTGTGAGTCGGACTTTAGAATATTCTCACAAGTCCGATTCACGCGGCCTTGCGCAGTCAACTTGATATTCGTGGTGAATCTGCCGATCCGCTTGCTTATTATTTTTCACAATGAGTGCATGGAAAATTCGATTTTGGGCGTACACGGAGAAAAATAGTTGAAGTAATTTTACTCAATTCTGTCGATTAAACTTGGGACATAAGGACATTTGAACATCTATTAAATCCTAGTAGGGTAAAATGAATTTGATATATACCTAATTCACCCAAAGTGAATAACAATAAGCGTTGCATAGGGAATAGTAAGGAGTTGAGTAAAACGTTATTTTGGTGGAAGTTTATGGTGAACATGCTCTAGCTAAGCAAACGTGCCAAAAGTGGTTTGCATGATTTAAATTGTTTTGTAACCAATTCAAAAACACATTTTTATATTGTCGAAATTGATGGAAATGGAGAACGAATGTCTCAATCAGCGAATGTTTACATTTGGATTTCTATGTATCAATACTTACACACATACATTACGCTCGTAGAGTTTTCCGAACGCCACCTGACGAAAAGTTTTAAGAACACTCGTAAAATATTCCGTTTTTTTTTCTGTCCAATTCATTATTTTTTGCGAACTGAATTATTTCTTTTAATTAAACACAATGAGTTGTAAAATTGGTAATTAATTAAACGCTTATGCATAATTGAATAACTTTTTATTTAGTGGCATAAACGAATAAATCAAAACATATTTATTTATTCCGGGCCCGCCTTTTGATTCAAATTTGAGTAATAAGAACGAATGAAAGTTCATTTAATACAATATTTTCTGTTTTGAGACCATAGACAGCGATAATTCGGTTCTGCCACTTAGCCACAAATATACATATATATATGGATCATTCCATATTAGATTGACAGTCGATGTCGGAGATTTGAACGAGATAATTTTTTTTCGGTTCTTTATCAACAATAAATAGACACATATTTTTTTGTTTGGTCAAAAAAATTTTTTTTACAAGTATACGATTTTTCGAATTTTCTAAGAAATGATATTTTCGACATAGCAAGTAAAAAAATTTTTTTTGGCTAAACAAAAAAATATGTGTCTATTTATTGTTGATAAAAAACCGAATACAGGATGTACAAGAAAGATTGGGACACCTGAATATTTTGAAAACCGTTAAGTTTGAAAAAAAATGATTCTAAGAAAAGTTGTAGAGTTCTTTGAGAAGTATGTGACGGTGACATTGATTTTACCATAAATAAATTATTTGAAGGTAATTTTTTTCAAACTTAACGGTTTCCAATATATTCAGGTGTCCCAATCTTTCTGGTACACCCTGTGTATATTATTATAAAGGGGAGACTATTTTTCGTGGACTAACATCTCCCCCACAATTGTGGGAAAGCTGATGCCCCACACGAGGAAATGCTGTTTCTCCGAATAGATAATGCTGCGGCGAGTCATTAAACTGAAAATTGACTGTATTTTTCAATGGATAATTCGATTGCTTTGATATTTCTCAAATCCTCGTTAATTATTATATATCTTTTGAAAAATTTGTTTAATTTCTTAAAATGATGTAAAATTATTTAAAATCTCAACATTGACGTTACGTGTATGCGCTGTATTCCTTCGACGTAAGTCAACTGCTTACTGCTCTCTAAAAAAGGGGCAGTTACTCACCCAGAGGGAACGCAGCATACCCAAATGTATAGTCGCACAACTCTTTTCCAGTAAACGCAATCAACAGCTCTACCGCTAGGGGCAGCACTGTACCAAATTTTTTTCCGTGTAGTGTGATATTATAGGACCAATATTTTAACAAATATAGACGTATTAAAAAACTATTAAAAGTTTGAGCCCCTGTATCTAGGCAACACATCCTACTTTTTTGGGCGATACACTTAGCGAATTTTGCCCCATAACTGCAATTAAATAATTGTAATTATGACATTTTTTATTTTAGTTCTGTTACTAATTTCCAATAGTGGGAGTTATAAACAATAATAGTTTCAAACTAGTAAACTGATTATAGTGATTAAAACTCTCATACTCAACCTAATAAAAATCATATCGATACGCTGAGAATAATTTTTCATTCAACTTTAGTTACTTTTATATTTTTTTACACTGCCTGTACTATTTAGTAAAGTTTAGAAAATTACTTCTTCCCAGGAAAATAAAATTTACCTTTATTTTAATTGTTATACGAAGAACAAAACAATATCAGAGTTTTTTAATAGGAAAATATTCCCAAGATGGAGAAAAAATGTTCTTCATTGAAATTTAATTTTTGGAAATTAATAAAAAACAATGTTTTTCTAGTAACACTTTTCAGACTTTGTTCCTATCTTGAATAGCCTCTAGACGAAAAGTGCAATAATTTGTGTCTATGGTATAAATAAAAATGAATAGTATATTATTAATAAGTATATCACACAGAAAATTAATTTAGATTAAACTTGTTTTAGATTCTAGCGAAATGGTGGAAATCTTGCAAGAGTCAGGCGGGCAAGAAGTAGCGGTTGCGGAGAGTGGTTCAAGGTCAGGAACACCAACAGAATCGCCCAAATTGACGCATATATCATCTGAAAATTTAGACTTAACACCAATTCAAGAATTTTATGCTGGTCAAAATATTTTTATTACCGGAGGCACTGGCTTTGTGGGAAAACTTTTAATTGAAAAATTATTGAGAAGTTGTCCGGGAATCGGCTTCATTTACCTTCTAGTTCGACCTAAAAAAGGGAAGGACAGTCACCAGAGAATAGACGAGCTGTTTGATGATGTGGTGATTAACAGTAATTTATTATATTCTCCAAATTGTAATCTTTACGTAATGTTAATCTAAAATCTTAACCTACTGCTTCTGTAACTGTAATTATTAGTTTTTATCTAATGCCATTTTTACTTACTTTTCATCAAAGTACATTATTTTAAGCAAGTAAATTTCTCTTAACCCTATTGAAAAACTTGACGTAAAAAACGACGTCAAAAATGACATAAAAAACGACGTCAAAAATTACGTCAAAAATGACGTAAAAAACGACGTCAAAAATCACGTAAAAAACGAAGTTGAAAATTGGGACAGTTTTTTACGTCGTTTTTTATGTCATTTTTGACGTCGTTTTTGACGTCGTTTTTTATGTACTTTTTTGTCTTTAAGAAGCCTTACATTTCCTATTACATTTTTGTGACTCCTTTACGAAATGCCCATTCCACTTTGAAATAAATTATTTTATTATACAATAGTTCTTTTACTGATAAGCATTTCTCAATTACGATATCCAATGAACGACCGAATATAAATTGTTAAGGCTTCTTAAAGTCGAAAAATTACGTAAAAAACGTCGTCAAAAATAACGTAAAAAATGACGTAAAAAACTAACCCAATTTTTGACATCGTTTTTTACTTAATTTTTGACGTCGTTTTTTATGTCGTTTTTGACGTACTTTTTTGTCTTTAAGAAGCCTTAACAATTTATATTCGGTCGTTCATTGGGTATCGTAATTGAGAAATGCTTATCAGTAAAAGAACTATTGTATAATAAAATAATTTATTTCAAAGTGGAATGGGCATTTCGTAAAGGAGTCACAAAAATGTAATAGGAAATGTAAGGCTTCTTAAAGACAAAAAAGTACGTCAAAAACGACGTCAAAAATGACGTAAAAAACTGTCCCAATTTTTGACCTCGTTTTTTACGTAATTTTTGACGTCGTTTTTTATGTCATTTTTGACGTCGTTTTTTACGCCATTTTTGACGTCCTTTTTTACGTCATTTTTTACGTTATTTTTTACGTCAAGTTTTTCAATAGGGAAGTCCATGGGCCAAGCAGGTCATGTGAAAAAAATGATATGTTAATCCAACCATGTGAGATAACTTTTTTTGTTTATAAAATATCTTGCTCAGAGTTTAGTAAATGTATCAGAATAAGGAACGCCTGTTAACTTCGTTCTAATAAAAGTTCTGCTACTTTTTTCATTTTAAAATATAACACCGAAGTGTTATCGTTAATTACAGTTCTGTAACTACATTTCCACAGATAATGAAATTTCGTCTTGAAATTTTGGGAAATAAAGCTGGGACAGGTCTGTTATCTCTTGAATATTTATATTGATATAAACAAATTTTGATAAAAATAAGTAATTTTAGCAGAGTATATCACCGGCAGTGTTAGACCAGTGCAGCAGAACTCAAGACACTCAGTTGGTACTATTAATAAAATTGAAAAAAAAAAAAATTATTTTAATGTACTATATGCTATTATTTATCATTTCCTAAATTTTTGACCCATTTATTTTGATTTATAATTTTATATACGGAGAAAAAAATCGATAGCCACAGACTGAATTGGTCACGTAACCTGCATGCCTTAATAAAGCTCAATTTTTACAAAGTGTTACAAATAAAATATTTGCTATGGTAAACATTTTATAATTATATCAACACTTAAATAGAGAATATCAAAATTCTTTGAGTTGAATATCTAAAGATTTAAACTGAAAACTTTCGTGCAAGGAAAATTTAAAACATTATCTGAATGGGAAATTTACAATTTTCTAGTTGAAAATTCAAATTTTTACATTAATTTCAATATTTATATATCTATTAATGATTTTTGAATTTTTTAATCTTTTCAGTTATTCTCCAGACTGAAAGAGAAGCACCCAAAGTTTCGTCACCAGATTGTTGCAGTCTCGGGTGATTGCTGTTTACCAGGACTTGGATTATCCTCAGCAGATAGAACGACGTTAATTCAGGAAGTCTCAATTGTTTTTCACGTAGCAGCCACTGTTAGATTTGATGAAAAAATTAAGCTTGCAGTTGCTATCAATGTTCAGGCTTCTAAAGACATTTTGGCCCTTAGCAAGGAAATGCCCAAACTGAAGGTTTGTTTTTTGTTGTTCCCTTTTAAAAATTCTGATGTCAAAGACGACGTAGGAAACTGCATAAGAAACGACGTCCGAAACTACATAGGAAACTGCATTGGAAATTGGGATACCAAACGAAATAGTTTCTTGCGTACTTTCCCACGTATTTTCCTACGTTGTTCCCTACGTCGTTACCAAAATCGTTTTTTAAAGGGCATAGCCGGGATCATTATCTGCCATTTTAAATGAGTAATGGCGGATTTTACCATTTTCGTTTTTTTCTTTTTTTAGCTAAACTAATCATAGGAAAATTTTGAAAAAAATCAGGGTTGTTTTTTCTAATAGAAGACACATTTGTAAATTTTTGCAGATTTTTTGATGCATAATTCGCGATGCAAAAAATTGTGAAAATTTTTGCACGCAATTTTGTTCATGTTTGAATTGCGCGACCACTCTTTTGAATTATTCTATTCATTAGGTACCAATCGATGATTAAATCAGAATTTTTGCAGATTTTTGCAAGGTGTGGACGGGGGTAAAAAAAAAAAACCATCAAAATACGCATTCTTCCAACATCTTACTATCAAAGCACATATTATAATAACAGTAGACAAATGAAAGATACAATTTTATTTGGTAATCAATCTCTAACACGGTTTACTGCTGAAATTTTTGCAAAAATTTTGCAAAATATTTTGCAAAATATTTTGCAAATTTTTTTTGTTGCAAAAAATCGAAATTTTTTTCATGCATTGTGAACAAATGGTTGATTGTCGTTATTCGCAAGTCGAAAGAGTGTTGCGAAAATTCAGTCCGTTCAAAAAGTTTCCGTTTTATATATAAGTGGTATACAAAAAGTAAAATTGGCTTTCCTACAAACTTACAGTTTTAAACGAAGACAGCGATGATGACCTATTTATAATTGAAAAAAAATTTTATGCTTGGCTAATGTTCAGCCACTTATGGAGTATATAGTATGCTATAAAAGTACAATCAACCGTCTATATTTGTAAAAACTCGATGGTAGAAAAATATATTTTTCTAGGAAAACCAATTTTACATTTTGTATACCTCTTTTATTTAAAACGGACAGTTTTTGAACGGACTAAATTTTTTAACGGGCAAAACTTTATAAAAAAATGTAACGAAAATGTAAGTATTGTAATGCAAAATAACTGCTAAAAATTTTTTGTTATCCAGAAATTAAAGTTAATTATTTATTTAATTTACGAGCTTTTCTTATTATTTGTGCTCATTAAAATTTCAAAAAGTAAAGTATATGGAGGACGATTTGAGGGTATTTTCGATCTCATGTATGGTAAAATGAGTATATGTTATTTTTAACAAACAGAAATTAATTTAACCTGTATATTCGAAAATTATTCAAGATTACGAGAAGATATTTTTAGCAGCACTATTTCGACTTGCGAATAACGACAGCCAGCCATTTGTTCACAATGCATGTAAAAATTTCGATTTTTCGGAACAAAAAAATTTTTCAAAATTTTCCTATGATTAGTTTAGCTAAAAAAAAGAAAAAAACGAAAATGTCAAAATCCACCATTACTCATTTAAAATGGCAGATAATGATCTGAAAATTTGATAAAATAATCTCTTGCCCAACCCCTTCCATATGGTTGATGCGAAATTTGATTTGGTTTTAAGGCTGATTTCACATGGAAACCCGGCTATGCCCTTTATAAATCTAATTAATATGGAAAATAGTTCTTATTATTTGAAATTGTATACGTATTAATAATAATGTGTTCTTTGTGTTTAAATGAATAATTTAAAAAGAATATAATATTCTTTCATTTTAGTTAATAACAAGAACTATTTTCCATAAATATTATATTTATTAACTTAAAAAAAAGGTTCGGAAAACTACATAAGAAAAGACTTATGAAACTACCTTAGAAATTACGTCGTGTCCTGTCCCAATTTCCGACGTAGCTTCCTATGTCGGTTCCTACGTAGTTTACTACATGGTTTCTTATGTCGCTTCTTATGTAGTTTTCTACATAGTTTCTTACAGCAGAATTTTCAATAGAGTTTTAAATTACAATTCTTTTTCTATGATGAAGCAAAAATAATTGATAAAAATTATAAAATTTACCGGCAATAAATATAATAAAAACTTTCAGTCGGTCATCCACGTATCGACTGCGTATGCGAATTGCCCACATGCCTTGATTGAAGAAAAATTTTATGAGCCACCAATGGATGGAAATAAACTTATTACAATGACGGAATGCGTTGACGAGAAATTGATTGACACTTTTACACCACAGTAAGTGCTGACTTTTATTTTTACGTTTTCCAATAATAAATTACATTGTGAAGTTCAATAAAAAAGGTTGTTATAATACGGTCTTAAACTTAAGTATATGGTATCAAAAAATTAATTTGCAAGTAAAATGAATATATATCATGATAGCAATCATTATTATTGTATAATTGTTGTTATCAATATTCATTTGAAAGAATCAAGCGCATGAAATTATAATTTCGCAATCATAATTCATAAATTTGATTAAACTAAAAAACATTTTTCTCTTCGATTACAGATTATTAAAAGGATGGCCTAACACTTATACGTACACAAAGGCAGTTGCTGAAGAAATTGTAAAGAAAGAAGCCGGCGACATGCCTGTTGGAATATTTCGTCCTGCAATTGGTTAGTCTTAATTTGATAGATCAAGTAATGAATGATAGAAAAGAAATTATTACAAAAATGAGAAAAATAATTTTAAACGATCAAGAAGCTGAATTAAGTCATCTGCATTAGGAGTCATTTCTGTCTAAGTAAATAAATAAATAATGAGTAATTTTTTAAAGAAATTTTGGAAGTGGTGCGCACGAGGTATTGACGTATTCTACTTTTTTTTTTCTACCAGCTATATTTTCAAATGTTTGAAAAATTTTAAGTAGATGTTTATTTCAACTTTTAGATATCTCAAAAGTCTTATCTTTTGAATTCCTTTCAAATTCAAAGTATTTTTAAAAAAAATATCATGAATAACAATTTTATTTTGTGCGTAGTTGTTTCTACATATAAAGAGCCCCTTCCGGGTTGGATAGACAATATGTATGGACCAACTGGAGTAGCTGCTGGTGCAGGAGCAGGTCTCCTTCGATCTATACATTGTGATGGATCGCTAAAAGCCAATATAGTACCTGGTGATTTAACTGTAAATGCCTTAATTGCCTCAGCCTGGGATACCTATAGTAAAAAATAGTAAATAAAAACCTTATTTTCAACACTTTTCTTTCCTCAGCTCTTATTGGATTTTGTCAATTAATTTTTGTAGAGCTTTATCATTAATCTAATTATTATTTAATTTTCCTTACTTTTCACTTAATCAACTTCATTCTAATCTTTGTTTTATTGACACCTATGTACATTGTATTTTTAAAAGTTTTTTTTACTCACAGTGTCAACAAAGATTCCGAAGAAATGCCTATTTACAATTACGTCTCTAAAGATAATCCTGTAACGTGGGACGAATTGAAGGAGATGTCAGAAAAATATGGCATTGAAGTTCCATCTATTAGGTCAATTTGGTACTACAGTTTCAGAAATAACAAGTACAGATTAATCCATTTGTTCTACGTATATTTTTTTCACTTGTTACCTGCCTTACTGGTTGACGCAGTTAGTACCTGTATGGGCAAAGAATTAAGGTACGACATTCAGCTGAATACCAATTATTTATAATTTTAATTTTTCAAAATTATTTTTATTACAATTATTCACATTTGGGGTTGTTGAAACTGAAATTTCTCAGTTTGTATTAGAAATCCAAATGAAAACTACCTTAACTAGGTTGACAAAATATTTTTAATTTTAAAAAGTGAAAAAAATTATTAGGAGTATGCTAATTGTTAAATTATGAAATAAAATTTGAATAAAACTTAATTGCATTTGTGAATTTAACGATTTTGTGAAATTAATCTATGTTATTTATAGATTAATGAAGATCTACAAAAAGATTCATAGGTTTATGGATGTACTTAACTATTTTACTACAAAAGAGTGGCAGTTTTCGAATGAAAGGGTAAACGCTTTGATTGACAAAATGTCAAAAAGAGATCGTGAGATCTTCCTCTGCGATATGAAGGAAATTAATTGGGACAAATTCTTTCAAACGTATATCAAAGGAATCAGAATTTATCTAATCAAAGATCCCATGGACACGCTACCAAAAGCACTAGTGAGGTGGCAAAGGTAATATTTATCATTATTGATATACGCAAATTAATTGCTGTTATGATCAATTAAAGACCATATGAGTTAATTAATGGTAATTTTAAATACTATATTATCAAAAATTCAATTAAAATGAGCATTAATTTGACTTAAAAAAAAAAATAAAACTGTAAATTCAATTTCATAGAGCATTTATTTTCTCGGATGCATTAATGTTGTTTGAGTTATCTTGAAATACCCTTCAATCCATGAATAATAAAAGAGGTAAACGTTTTATCTCGTATGCAAAGCTTTTGACACTTCGTTGTTAGTAGAGAAGTGCCTTTCTTACATGCTATTTCAGCTCGAAGAGAAACATGATAGATTTTTAGAGCTGTTATTCGCCAATTGCGACTATTGCTTCGAGATAAAATGTTCGTCAGCTTTAACCATAAAAGCAGCTGCACAGTTATATCTACAATGAAATATAATTTTGAAACATTTTATATTATTTCATGAGTCCTACACAATAATTTTTCAATATTAATAATTGTACAGTTTTTAATTATGATTCTCCGTTTTGTAGGATTCCTATAAAATATAAATTTTAAGTTAAATCGTGTTTGATAAATGAATAATATGTAACTACTAAACAAAGATTTAAATAGTGAAATTAATTTTTTCCAGAATGTATTGGCTTCATCAAGCAGTTAAATTATTGCTTGCCTATGTTGCCATGAGAATTGCTTGGATGGTTATTTCAACGATTCTATCGATCGCTCTTTAACACTAAAGTGGATGGTCGTTGTATAGTTTATAGAAACTAGCAGTAAAAGAATTTGCAACCAAAACAAGGAGGAACCATCTTTATAAGTCTTTTTTTTTGCTACGTGCAGTTTTGATTTACCAGTTTGCTTCGTTGTCTCATTAATCTGCACGTAGTTGATAGTTAGTGGAATTAATCAATGAGGCGCATTCCGTAATTTTTGTACATTATATGTCATTTACTAGATTAAATAACTGTGGGTATCTATAAGTTTTAAATTAGTTAAGAAACTGTTTTTATATTTGAATTATTTATATTAAACAAGTTATTTTTTAAAATGCTGTTTTGAATATATAAATACCCTGCCTAAAATCTGCTGCCATTTTAGTTTCCGTAAAATGGCATCTTATTTTTAAAGAATTAAATGGATATGATGATATGAGATTGAAAACAAAATTTGAATCTGAGAGAGCAATGTAACACATGAACGTTTAGTAAGCTTACCACAACAGAGTTTTACATATGTATGGTATTGCATCGCGACTGGGTTCTGGAACTTTTCCTTAATAAAAGTTAATATCCAGGCAAGTGCCAGCAATCTTCTGACGTTAAAGCTGCAAAATATGATTTTTAGTCACAATAAAAATGCAAGAAAGTATGAAAATATTACACAAAGTATTTTCCAATGTTCAAATAAAATATGAAAGAAGGTTTAATATTTGATGAAAAGTTGGTTTTTAATTTTTAACCCATCCTCTTAATTCACAAAATTTTAAATGAAATTGAAAAGTGAAGCAAGGTATCTATTTATTGCAAAATTCAATGCCCGGATCGAATAAGGGGACGCGACGCTTGAACTGGACAGTTCTTTCCCGACAATCAATAAAAAGTCGAAATGCATAAAAATTCGCAATAAAAAATATGTGATTTCTCTTCGCGTCGAGGTGCATCTTTTTCATATTTGAAATTTTTTTATTCGATAAATAGTTTTCGAGATAAAAATTAAAAAATGTCGTTTTTGCATTCATCAAAAATCAATGTTTTTTAAAACATAACTCGCGATTAATCGTTCAATTCACGATGAAATGATTCGCAACATTCACCATTTTATTTCGCTGACTCTAGCGGAGCCTTCGAGTCTTAAAAAACAATAAAAATCAATATTGTTTATACAATATTTAATAACAAAGCCAGAGCCTCCGAAACTTGTGCGCTGCGACGTTCTCGTAAAGAAAGAGTCGAGGAAATTTCAGGACTTAGAAAACTCCCAGCGTAGCGATTGTTTCTTAGGGTTCAAGGAAGTTTTTTTATAAAAAAAATTTTAATTTTCAAAAGAATTTTTTACCATGTTTTTGTCCGGGTACAATCACCATTTTTTTCTATAAAATACACAAACTCTGCTCATTGTCAGTAATATATATTTTTGCCATAGTGATCACAAGGGTACTTCATGGTTAAAAAAATTATAGTTTTTATTTTTTCAGGTAGCTTCTTTACTTAGGAGCAGAAAAGGGGCGGGGGGTGGGGGGTAGTAGTGTTTGGGTATGTACGTAGTTTTGTCAAGTTATAAAAAAATAAACATAGGTTATTCAAAATGATGAAGGACAATGATCTTTGCGCATTTTGTAACAAAAGATAGAAAAACGCCTTGTTGCACCGAATAGTGCAACGTTTGTACACTGGGAAAAAAAACATAGTGAAATCAACGGGAAGGAGTCGCGTCGCCAATTTCACGTTGGAGTAGCGTTGCTCTTCCGGTGAATCACCGGTGCTATTCAACGTTGCATTGACGGTAATGTAAATGTACTAGTCCTCGGACATGTGCCAGAGTCCGGACAAAGTCAATCGTTTGCGACTTTTGTTAAATGAATAATTAATAAATTTGACTGAATTTTTTTTTTTAAGTAAGCTGTAGCTAAGAAGTAAAGATGACACGAAACATTTTGTTTTCTTGAGCAATAGTTTAAAAAAAAGTTAATATTGTGTAAGTCGATGTCAATTCTTTCTCAACAAATATTACGCGCTTACTGTTTTCGTTAGAAACACATTGAATTTCATAAGGAAATATACACCTCAATTTTCACGATATGAAAGAAGTAATGCATGTATACTTTGTAAAAATGAATTTCGCATACAATGCATTTATTTGTTTTAAGATTTTATTATTCTTATTTTAATAAATAAACAATCCGGACACTGGATCACGTAACCTGCCAATGTGCTAGTCCTCAGACACAATCACCAAGACTAGCGCCGCAACCTTTTAGTGTTGTGCCAGTCGCCGTCAGTCGAAAAGTTATTGACTTTTTACGCTGTAATAGTATATTATGTGCCTAGGTGCATAATGAGGGTTATTACGCGATGAGCGACAATCCTCGCAGGAGATCAAAGCCGAGGCGCGATCAGTCCTGCGAGCATTTTAAGCGAGTCTCGTAATTACCCGAATTGTGTGCATTGGCACATATTCTATTTTATGTGACTTCGGCGCATATACGAGTTTTTATGCGTACACTCGAATCCGATCTGAAAATGTCGAAATTGCCGTGATTATCGCCCATCTCACTTGACATTCCGCGATCACTTCCGGCCATTTTGAATTTCTCGATTTTGTGTAGTAGTAGCGTATTGTAATAGACGCATGCGCAGTTCAAATGTACAAGGCTTTGTCAGTACGGTGCCAACGGTGTACGAAGAAGAAGAAGAATAAGAAGAAGATTACGCTCCGCTGTATCGCAATAGGCGCATGCGTAGTTCAATTTTACATTACATTCCTCTGTATCGTAATACACAACATTGCGCTACTCTCAACTGTAGCGTAAAAACTCGTATACGCACCGAAGTCACATAAAATAGAATACGTGCCAATGCACACAATTCGGGAAATTACGAGACTCGCGACAATGCTCGCAGGACGGATCGCGCCTCGGATTCGTCTCGGCTACGCCTTGGCTTCGATCTCGTGCGAGCATTGTCGCTCGTCGTGCAATAACCCCCATTGTGCGCCTACGCACGCGATATACTATTGTTTGCCCTTCACTATCGCAAGCAACAAATAAGAAGAAAAAAGTTGACAAACATTCTCAACCGTACGCTGCAACGGGAGACGGTTGGATGGAATGGTATAGAGATCATGAGGAAAAGAAACTCGCAATTCATCTTGAAAAAGAAGAAAGGGTAAAGCTGAGAAAACAGCAACAAGAAGGAAACCAGTGTTGGCAAAAATTAAGAAGGAGAAAGCAATAGAATAAGCGAAGAAAAAGACGGAGGAGCGTGCTGAGTTTGAGAGGATTAAGAAAGAGAAGCAGATTGAAAAAGCGAAACGAAAGCAAGGATCAAAAGAGAGGAAAAAGCTGAAAAGGACAAACGAAGACAAGAAAATCGAAAAGCAGAAGCAGTTGAGAATCAAACACTGACCAAGAGGAAGAAGACAGAAAAGGCCAAAGCAATCGGCGAAGATATTAACGATGACTAGCGCTCGTATGCGTTAAAATTCAATAATGAAATAATTTTTGTTTAACACAAATATTGATCAATTGTATTAAAAAGTTCGTTAAAAACAAAAATAAACGTGTTATATATTGTTTCAATTAATGTACTTTTAATAATTATCTTGTCCGGAGACTCGAGTATGCATTTTCGGCCACTCACGCAATCACATTTGACTTGTCCGGGGACTGGCACACGTGTATCAATCATCATAATTCTTTTATATTATCAAAATTGATGACTCACAACCATTATCAAGTATATTTTTGTGAAGAAAATGATATCCCTAATATTTCTACTATGATAAATGAACAATAGATTGCAATTTCATAGAAAGGTTTATTATTTTTTCCGCTCTGATGTCTTAACTGTCCGAGGACTGGTGCATTTACCTTAGAGCCAACGTAAAATCACCCAAAAATGATCAGCTGTGGCAATACTCGCAATTATTCTTTTCAGTTCTTTTGTTTTCCTAACAAATGTTTTCCTAATTATATATTGGTATTTAAAACCAAAGCACTGCCAATTTCATGATGGATATGAAATTGCGTCATCGAGTAATATTTTCAAATCACACGGCGTTCCAGAGTTAACATTCCCGGTGAATTGACGGGGCTGACATAGCTGGATTAACGTGAGTTTTCAACGCTAATACATTGGCGGTGGCATCACGTTAACCTAACGTTGTAAAGGCGCCGATGCTCCTTCCCGTCAATGCAACGGGATTTTCCCTATAAACTGACGGTTTTTTTTCCCAGTGAACTATTATTTTCTATTTGCTTTCTTATTATATGTCAACTGTTTTTGGGTTTTAACTACAACCTTCTGGACTTCCACATAATTTAGAATACTGTTGACAAAACCCCGCATGTATCGTTTCTCTATATTATCGTTGAATTTCATATATATTCTAGTTGTACAGAGATTTAGAGACAATTACTTGCTTTTCGTTCAGAATAAAAAAATCAAATGTTACATAGTTGTTGTGCTTATGTTTGATTAAAAAAAATTAAAACCGACTCAATTCCAACGATTGCCGTGTCAAGTGAATGTATGGATATAGTTTTAAAATCGTAACTCTAAGTACATAGTTATTTGTAGCAGAACTTTTAAGCTAAAAAGTGCAAACCGATATAATGTCATCTGATACGGCTGAGTTTTTAAATAAGTCGCAATGCACTGTTTACCGCCGATTTATTAAGAAAGTACGCAGTTATCGGAAAGTCGTGCACACTGTAGACGAAGCAAATCATTTTGCTCTGACTTTGGGAAAACGAATCGCTGTCAATGATGTAATATGTGGTAATTGTCGCGTTGTTTCCTATAAACGTAAAAATTGAAAGAGGGAAATGTTCGAATCCTAGTTTCAGAACACTCCGACGAAAACCCAACATTTCAATCTAACAGCGACACATTTTCGGATTCTACTGCAGAAGATCCGATGTTTACAGCGAGTTTGACACAAAACGTAGACAAGACACATAATGACTACATCCATATGCAAATTCAGAGCTACAATACACTTCTTACACGGTCCTACAGTAGTTGAAGGTTATAAGCGCAATTTTCTTCCTTGTATTCCAAGCGTGCGCAGCCGAGAGGCTTAGTCGTTAGGTTAGTAATGCGTTAATTATAAGTAGAGAGGGTTCGAACCCGCAGCGTTAAGAATAATTTTTAATACTACCTAAACGAGCGTTTGTGTATTGTAGAGGGGAATGTGTGTTTGTAGGTAAGTTTGTATATAAAAATAGTAAGTTAGAGTCTGCTTGAAAGTAAATAAAGTTTTGAAATGTACTAAGAATATTCATCGATTCAACTACTGCTCTTATTTGATTTACCTATGTTCCTGCAGTTCACTTAACTTCAAAAATGACACTGGGGCCTTTACGAACTACGAAAAGTAAGTTAAAAAGTAGTCAAACCTACTGAGATTTTTTTCTCGGTGTACGTGTAACAAAAAAGTATTGTCAATTTACTCAGAAAAAATTTTCTAGCTTGAAAATAGATATTTTACTCTGAAAACAGTAAACTTAACCTACCAAGCGAATATCCTTCGGTTGCCGTTAAAAACGGTAAATATTAGAATCTTAACTCGAACTTTCCCTGCACTTTTTATCTTAGTACAATACAGATTTTCAGTACATTTCCCAGTACCGCCCCAGTACTGACAGACAACTTCCAGCCGAGTTACCTTTTGGAATAATGCCAGTACCGCGCCAGCACAGACTTTCAGTACAGGCATAATACTATTTGAAGTACCGCCCCAGTACAGACAGACAACTCCCAGCCGAGTTACCTTTTGGAATAATGCCAGTACCGAGCCGTTTGGAATCCGGTATTACGCCTGCACCGCGCCAGTACCAGAAATCCTTCGGCGGTACTGGCGCAGTACCGAGCCAATTGTAAATTTCTACCTGGGCTATTAACACTATCGGTCTTAAAAATTCTATCCGTCTGTATGTTTATATCTCTTCCGCTGGTTCTCTCATTCATGAATTGCAATGGAGATCGGGAATTTTTTTTCGGGTTTTTTTTACGACATTACATCGATAAGTATGTGGATACGCGGACTTTCACATCGGATACTAATTTGATCTTTGCGAATTTTTTTCTTGAAAGAAATAGACTTATGGCAAAAATTATCAAGAGTAAAAAGTTCTTGAAATTGGTCAAAAAATACATAACAATTTTTTCGGGGTGTTTTGAGCAATTTTTTTATTTTGCAAAAATTATGCTATTTGCAAAATTGAAAAGTTACTCGAAACGTTTTGAAAAAATTCAGACGTATTCTTTGAGTGATTCTAAGAACTTTACTTTCTTAGTAATTTCCTCGGTTTGTTTATATTTTCGGACAAAAAAAATCCTGAATGTATTCGTGAAAATTTTGTAATTCGGGCGCCATTTTGTAAAGACCAAAGTGAAAAATTAATCTCTGAACCACACCTTCTTGAAGTTCAGACATTTATTCCACCGGTTAAAAATGTTCCAGGTCGTTGACAAACCGGGAAACCTTTTAAAACTCGCTTTCAAAAAAAAAAAAAGATCGAAAATATCGTGCTTTTTTTTTAAACTAAATTTTTTCATAATTAATAATTTTCTAGATCAATTTCGTATTTGCCATCGGAAAGGGCACGTCTTGAACTTCAAAAATATGTCCCTCTCAATTTTTTCAGTCGCGAATAGCATAAGTTACACAGTCTCAAAGACCGGTGTATCGTTTATACCATTTTGGCCCTTAAAGGGTTAAGATGTGATCTTATTGCTCATCACACCACAGAAATAGCGAAGAAGTTGTTTGTTCGGATAGCGATTCTTCTGAAAAACTGTTGCTCATTGCTGACGGCACTTATGCGCGTCATCAGAAAAGTGCGAATAATGAATATCAGAGAAAATCTTTTTCAGTACAAAAAAGGTTCCATTGTGTAAACCCTTTACCATTTGCACAACTAATGGATATATTATTAATATAGAAGGACCGTTCTACGCTACACAAAATGACGCTGAAATACTACAGAATATTCTTGAAAATGGTGACAGTTTGAGCAGATTATTAGAAAAAGGCGATAAACTCTTTCTAGATCGCGGTTTTCGCGATTTGAAAGATTTCTTGGAAGCTGAGGGTTATCATGTGCTAATGCCAGTTTTCAAAGGAAAACGTCCTCAATTAACAACTCTTGAAGCAAATGAGTCCCGATTTGTGACAAAGATTCGTTGGACTGTGGAGGCAGTTCATGGTGTACTCAAGCAAAAGTATCTTTTTTTGGACCACGTAATCGATAATAAGCTTCTTCCCAAGGTGGGGTCGTATTTCAAAATTGCAGCATTTATTTATAATCAATTCGGACAAAAGTGTGAATCAGACAGAGAACTATCCTATGAAATTATCCAGAGAATGAGAAATCAAAAATATGTAGAAAAACACTTTGGCTAACGAAGCTGAGGAGAATGACTGGTTTCGCAAGAAACTTATCTTTGAAACTGTTTCATCTAATGACGTTCTTGATTTTCCGGAAATGACAGAAAAATATCTACAAATTCTGTTCACCGGTTCGTATCAGCTTTCACAAGCAATATCATATTTAGCTGAAATACTGGGGAATGATGGATCTATCAATCTGAATTTTGTTAAAGACAAAACTAATATTTTGAAAGTTCAGATACAATCTCGACATATATCTCGAAAGGCATACCGATGTTTCATTGAATACAGTCCGAATGTTGTCGGTGTTTCTGGTATCAAAAGGTATGCTTGTGAGTGTGCTAATGGTCGGCGAACTCTGGGCTGTTGTTCACATGTAGCATCTATTATTTATTATTTATCACACGCTAGGTACACGGCCAAAATTATAAGACCAGCAGAAATCCTCAGTCACTTATTTACGAAAACAAATATACAACCAGTGATTGAATATAATAGTGATGAAGATTAAGTAAAGAACATCTTTGTAAATAAAATTTAAGCGTTCTGACATATCTATATATAGTACATACTGTAAATAGTGTATATAATGTACATAGTATATCTACGTAGGTAAGTGAGGTACAAATCAGACTGGCAACCTCCTCGCGGTGTATCTTGGGCAAACGGAAAATTCCTTTGGCTAATGTCAGCAGAACACTGCTCTGTTATATACCTTAAGTATTTCTCTCATTGTCTACTCCCCATCCCCCTTTTCTACTTCTAAGTAAAGAAGCTACTTGAAAAAATAAAAACTTTTATTTTTTTAACCATGAAGTACCATTGTGATCAGTATGGCAAAAATATATATTACTGAGCAGAGTTTGTGTATTTTATAGAAAAAATGGTGATTGTACCCGGACAAAAACATGGTAAAATTTTTTTTTGAAAATTAAAATTTTTTTTTCCTCCCTTACCCCTTGATGAAATTCATCCTTAATTTTCTTACACAACTGTCCTCACGATCCCCACAACATATATTTAAAACGAAAACATCGGTTAAGCCGTTTTCGAGAAAAGTCGATTTTTCGAATTTTGCCCCTAACTTCTAAAAAAACGATTTTTCACATACAATACTTTGCATAAACTTTTGTTATCATAGTACCAACCTACCCCTAATATGTGGGACAAATACGCCCGGGGGCATGCCTACTTTCTTGGAGATTGTTTTAAATTTTATTGTTCAAATATAAAAATGAATTTATTGACACAAATCTGACTTGTATTTCGTATAATAATCTATACATAATTTACATGAATGCAGGATAGTATTAGCCATGATTTTGTATTTTAATACTCAGTAATGAAACTTCTGTTTTATTATTTTCAGTAATTAAACAATTGTTTAATTTAACTATGTGTCTTCGTTATGCCAAAAGTTTGTGAGTTTAGGATTAAGAAAGATATCGATGCTACGAAATTCGTGTTCAATATAATGTGAAGAGAATAAAACTCATATGAATAATATAAATGTTATTACTGGAAATATTAAAACAGGAGTATCATTACTGAGTATTAAAATACAAAAACATGGCTAATACTATGCTGCATTCATGTAAATTATGTATAAATTATTATACGGAATACAAGTCAGATTTGTGTGAATAAATTCATTTTTGTATTTAAACAATAAAATTTAAAACAATATCCGAAAAGGTAGGTGAAAACAGAAAAAAACCTACGTGAATACTCAATCGGTTGAAACTTGCTAGCGCTCGTGCTCAAAGCGTTCCACGTGATCGCGCGACGTTGCGCGCTAGTTTTTTTTTAACTCGGCACTGTTTCATTGTTTATGAATATAATTGCGTGAAATTTTACACAGACAAAAATAGTATCTGGTCATAATGACTAGGAATAATGTAGTTGAAAATAAAAAAGTGACTGTAACGAGGGAGACTTGTTGTCGCTACTTGACCCATGGCTACAGTAACATGATTTGTAGCCATGGTAGCCATATTCTTGATACCTGGTCGTGGCGACTAGTTAACATCGTTGGAATTGTCCTTAACTCTTAAACCTAGCTATGTGAACTTGAAACATTGAGTTGTCATAGCTAGAATAACGTAGTCGCTATAACCAGTGGAGCAAACTTGACACTCGTTGAATTCGCTGTGTATTGTTTCGAGTAATGCATATTATTTTTCATAGCAACTGATAGCAACTATTTTGAGAATTTGATTTGAAGTGTCGAGTACACTGAGAGAAATCGGCTTTGGTTCCTATGCACATAGCACATAAATTTTTTGTACAGTAGTTGCCTTGACCAAAAAAGTTTAGAGAAGCTACTACTTTTATAGTTATCATGACAGTAGTTTGGACTTTTTTGTGTATTCGGTTGTTGTGACCAAAGTTGATGATTAGAATGAGCTTTATACGTACCCCATCGGTTAGTACACGTACATTTTCTTTATGTGTACTGCCAAGCTCCTTTGGTTACTACAACCGCAGCGTTCGCTGTTGCGCTAGACAAATCAAGTATAACTCTCATTTTTTACAACGAGGTAAGCCTGTCGTGACAATTATTAAATCTTGTAATAGTCACACAATTTAACTTGCACTGCACTGGAGATGAGTAGTTACTTCCAAAAAGATATGCAGCCTAAGTTGAATCCTGCCAATTCTCGTTCTCGATTCCTGGACTATATTTCACCGTGCCAAGCATTATCAGGTAAATAATTCTATTATAAATATAGTTTGACAATTCTTTCTAAATGATAAACGATTTTATTCGGGGACAATGCAATGCGTTCCAATTTTGCTGTCTCGTCGTATTTTGTCAAAACTATAGTCAGTCAAAAAAAGGTTATGGTGGTGAAAAAAGTGACAATTTTTTAACTTAATCGACGAAAGCTATTATAAATATCATTATACCGGATTATTTTCCATAGATCTTTTCGATGAAACTTTATTTTTTCAAATCAAATTGAATTTGTATTTTGATAACTAAGAAAACCATACCTATAACCTCAAAAATAATTTTGTCTGGGTATTTACTGTCCGTAGACTTAGTCATTTTAACTAAACTCTATGCGCGGCTTTACGATGGACTTTGGTTCCTATAACCGCAGCGCTATGGTATTTCAAGTACCAGAATCGTGGTCTCAGTAACGTTCCTTGCAGTTGAAGTAAACACTTTTCCAATGTATGACAGCCACTACCATGATTGTCATGAGAACTTTAACTTTTTTGTAAAGACGATTTTAACAAAAAAACTTTGGTCAGTGAAACCTAAAATTTCTCTCTGTGTAGCTCGAAGCTGTGATTTTAAATCCTACTACTTTTAAAGTTTCAACCCGCTCTACAGATACCGACAAACAGATTTTCAAAAGAGGTGCTTTGAAAAATACAATGTTCCACGTAGTGATTTTATGCATTTGATTTTAGGAATTTGATTTAACATAACTTTATAGTTGACACTTACATATAGTGACTGTGACAACATTACATAGTCGCTGTGACTACATTACTTAGTCACTGCGACCACTTTTAGTACCTACATTGACGGGTCAACCATTGCTTGAATTCAGCCACAAAAAGTAGTTAAGGACATTTTCAACTACATATATCACGTCACTATGCCCAGGATTTTTTCTCAGTGTACAAAAAACTTCCTTGAACCCTAAGGAACAATCGGCTTGCTGAAAGTTTTCTGAGTCCTGAAATTACCTCGACTCTTTCTTCACGAGAACGTCGCAGCGCACAAGTTTTGGAGGCCCTGACTTTGTTATCAAATATTTTATAAAAAATAGTGATTTTTATTATTTTTTAAGACTCGACAGCTCCACTAGAGTGAGCGAAAGAAAATGGTGAATGTTTCGAATCATTTCATTGTGAATTGAGCGAGTAATCGCGAGTTATATTTTAAAAAACATTGATTTTCAATCTATGCAAAAACGACGTTTTTTAATTTTTATCTCGAAAACTAATTGTCGAATAAAAAAATTTCAACTAAGAAAAAGATGAACCTCGACGTGAAGAGCAATCACACATTTTTCATTTCGAAATTTTATGCATTTCGACTTTTTATCGATTATCGGGAAAGTACTGTCCAGTTTAAGCGTCGCGTCCCCTTATTCGATCCGGGCATTGAATTTAGAAAAATCAAAAATTGCCAGATTAAACTAAAAATGTTAATAAATTTGATACCTTTTTTTTTACACTAAAATAGAATAAATTACAATAAACCTTAATAATTCCACAGTTGTAATTTCACAGGAATAATTTTACGTTTTCGGTAACTGAAGTTTGATGCAGTCACATGTAACTGAAAATTTGGTTACAGTTTCATAATCTTATGATAAATTTTATAAAAATTCTGTTACAGTTTGGTAATTTTAAGATACATTTGAGGAGAATTCAGTTGAGTTTTATAATAGTAAGAAAATTCAGTACATTTTTCGCCATTTCATTATACCTTTACTCCAAAACATCATAAATGTCGTCAAATTTTACGTTACCTTTGCAACATACAATTTTTTTAAATTTTTGAACACTTCCAACAGTGTAGTGTTCAAATACCAATGTATTCTTCTCCCGAAGATACGAACCAGGAGTAAGAAGAAGTAGGGAGGAGTAAAGGGGCCCTTTTCTTCTAGAGAAATATGACAACGTCACGTAAAACACTGACTGTCAATTTGTAAACAAGAGCGGGCAGTTAATTTTCGTCCAGTTCATCTGTTGAATTTTCCTTCAAAATGATCACCGGTCTCGCGAAATATTTGGAGTAGACCAATAGAACTTTGGGATTATATTTTTGAATAGTTTTTCAATTGGTTGAAAACTTTTTGTGTGATCCTGCACGCCAGTTTGAAAAATGTGGTTTTGAGAAAACGCGCTTCAAAGTTTTTGTAAGATACAATTAGATCATAACAAAACTTACAGAGGTCAATTCCTAATCTGCTACTCCCGATCAATACAACAAGCCCTCCGCTTCCTCGAAAAACCCGTTTTGTTTTTGTTTTTCTATCGATTAAAAATAGAAAAAAAAAATGCGATTTTTTTCAGGTTTTCATGAGGCGACCCCCTTAACGCGGATATTCCTCGTGAAATTACGGGGTTATACGCACTCAGTACTCAAAAAATCGATTTTTTTTATTCCAATTTCGTAATATACATATAGTCAAGTTAAAATACATAAAATTTTATGTTGATCCGAAAAACATTCTGGAATTTACACGCAAATTTGAAAAGACGCCTTAGAAGGTTTGAATGTAGGCGTAGCAGAGGTCCGAGCGGTAGCATCCTATCTTAAGCGTTGCACCTTTCATTTACCTTTCTATTGTATTGAAATACATTATGTAACAGTGTAGGAGTGTTCTTTCTATACCTGCCAGATAAATTCAACGGTTCCTATCCGTATAAACAGCTAAGCCAAACAGTAAAGTCGTGCGCCCGTTTATACTTTCTGTTTAATTTCTCTTTGATTTTTCTTGTGATTTTGTAGTGAAAATGAAGTGTTCTAGGGGAAAAAGAGTATCTTCTCGAATGCAAAAGTCAAGGAATAAAAAGAAAAAACAATTTTTTAATTCGAAAACGGCCGAGACAAACGAAAGCAGGTTTAGTGCCTCTCCGAAAAAATTAAAAATGCAAGAGATCTTTATTCCACGTGATTCGTCCCGCGACTCTATAGACTCAAGCTACAAACGGATCAAGAAACCAATGGAGGGATGAAGATAGCATTACCGCGTGTGTGATTTTATCGGCGTAAGTTACAGCCAGATCTATATATCAATAAAATAATCAATATGGTATTACCATGTGTCGTTGTAATACCCACACAATATAAGAAATTGATTTATCAAAAGAGAAGGTGAATGGAGCCCTACCATACCAATGCACTACCAGATGCACTTATTACACATATGAGAATTACTACATGTACGTTGTAATAACATGTAACTCGTCATAGTTGACCTTCAAAAATCGTATAAAAATCGAAAGTTCCAACAGACGTCAGTCCAGTTTAGTTTAGTAAAATCGACGCCACAACATCAGTCCAGCCTTATCAGATTTTTTACCGCAAGTTCAGTTCAGTCTAGTCCAGTTTTTAAATCAGTAAAATCAACGCCAAGATACAAAGTCTACGAGTTCAAAGACAGTAGATAATGAAGGGGAATAATCTTAGAGAATCCTCTAGAATAACCGGGATCAGAAATCAATCATCCCAACCGATTGGACCACAACGTTTACAGTCTAATTAAGACTCATCTCAACACCCACGAAGGAAGGACTCGAATCACCATATTCAACCAATTGGACTCAATTATAACTAAACTTACTTTCAATGAAGGGTAATTACAACTAACTTTGAATCATCTATGTTATTACCATTTCCATTATGCTTACTTACCGTCTATTTTATGTTAATAAATATATTTCATATAATTAATCCCTTCCTGTTCACTGACTTATTCCTCATCCCTTAGAGAGGATCCTTCCGATCCTGACATAAAGGAGGAAGTCTTTTAAGAAGAGAAATGTTATGTTTCTGACGTAACAGCAGCAATTTCTAAATATAATCGTTTTGAAGTGAACGGAATAAATGATAATCGGATGGTGTAAGGTCAGGACTGTACGGTGGATGAGACATCACTTCCCAGCCTAACTCCAATAATTTTTTGCGAGTGACCAAAGATGTATGTGGTTCGGCGTTATCTTGATGGAAGATGACGCCTTTACGAGTTGCCAGTTCTGGTTCAATACATTTGTTGCATCTATAGGTTCACCAGGTATATGGAAATTATCAGAATGTTTTCTGATTAGATTTTCAACGTGTTCTCTTCCATCATTGTTGAAGTAATCTAATCGTGATAATTATTTTATTAATCCTTATCGATTTTTATTACAGATATTAAAAGGTCTACCATATTTATTTATGTGTGATGTGTAATTGAAAGAACTACTAAAAATGTGATCTGTTAGACTACATTCACTTTGTAATGTTAAAGCATAATTGAAGGGCCACCAGCAATCCAGCAAACACGTTATGTAACCGCTCCGTAACAAAAGGGTAGCATAGTTATTTCTGGTTATGTAACGATTGTTATTGTTCAGTGACGTAATTGCTATATAACGGGAAGGTAACAATTTTATGTAAGATTGTTACCGCGTGAAGATGTAAAAGATCAATAAAAGAGTGAATGTAACAATTCTGTAGCAGTGGGATGTATATGCTATAGAAAAACAATATAAAATTCGTTCTCTAATTGTGTTACACACATGATCTGTAACAGTTTTGTCACAATTGTTATGTAAGTGAACTGTCACGGCATTACTGTATAATTATGTAAGTCGTGTATAAAGTATATTAATAAAAGCTATGTAACAATGTGACATAATTATTATCTAAGAATCATGTAAAATTTTTTCTGTAACTTGGTTACCCGAATGATTTATAACAATATCGTTCTTTTGTTACGTGAGGGTAATGTAACAGTGTTACGGAATAGTTATGTGAGTTGTATGTAATGCACCGACATCAATAATAGTTGGAAAAATTAAAAATTGTGGGTAATAACTTGTGTAAACTAAATTGCTCCTATGGTAAAATTTCACATGCCCTAAGTATAATATTCAGTAATCGACAAATAACACAAAGGTGTATAATTTGACTCACAGAAATGAGTTGTGTATTATCAATATTTTATCATCGTATATCTGTTTAACATATCTCCGTTACATACTATTTACATATCGCTTTTACAAAACTTCTATATAACATAATTGCATAACACATATAGAACATATTTACATTGATGCTGCGTAACAATATAGCACATATGTTACATAAGTCTGTTACAGACCCATTACATTACAGCGTTACAGAGCTGTTATAGAACTAATTCATCACACAGTGTGTGACATTTTGCGTCACAGATGACTCACCTGTAAGTCACGAGCTATGTAACGTGTTACAATCTGTTATGTAACAGTTAAATACATGTTATATATAACAGTGTTTGCTGGGAATAACTCACCACGCACGAAAATCGTGATAAAAATTTTTTTTCGGTCATTCACAAAAACAAAAATACCGTTTTGTAGAATTTTTCATGACGCATTTTTGATCGTAATACAATTTTTATGCAACCTTAATAGTTTTGTAGATAAGAATTAATAACACTCAATTTTTCGTCATCAAAAATGATCGAAAATCAGTGTTTTTCAAAACATAATTTACCATCTTTAAACAATATTTTAATGTAAATAAAAAAACCATGTTTTTGTGGTTAACCCGGTAGAGTATCTAATAAATTTTCGATTTCGAAAAACTTCCAGTGACAAAGTTGTTTTTTACCGTTAGACTAATTTTCGATCATTTTTTTAACAAAAAATTAAGTGTTTTTAATTTTTGCCTAA
This sequence comes from Diplolepis rosae, assembly GCA_030998225.1. NCBI lineage: Eukaryota > Metazoa > Arthropoda > Insecta > Hymenoptera > Diplolepididae > Diplolepis > Diplolepis rosae. Next base: position 3,873,251 of record JAPYXD010000608.1, on the reverse strand, counting down.
AAAACTATTAAGGTTTGCATAAAAATTTTATTGACATAAAAAAAATGCGTCATGACAACTCCTACAAAACGGTATTTTTGTTTTTGTGAATGATCAAAAAAAAATTCTTAATGCGATTTTCGTGCGCGGACAATAGTTTTCCGCGATTTTGAGCGCTCGGCCCATTATTATTTGTTTCTATCGCATTTCCTAGAGAATTTCCTGAATTAGGGTATACGTCACGTCCTGTGACCATCGATATTTGTGACGTGCCACGAGAAAAGGGAACTAACGCCGAAAATATCGCAAATCTGTTTTTGGTCTCAATCGATAGTTTCGGAGTTGCTCTATCTAGCAAAAAAACCAGAAAAAATTTTTAAGCATTATTTATACCTATAAAATAGCTTATTAGAGGGCCGTAAATGCAGCATTTCTGAGCTAGACTACGGACCAACGAAAACACCTCCCACCACTCACTACTACTACATACAGTAGAGTCTGTCTGATTTCAGAATCGCGTGGTTTTCTTGCGTGAACAGAAACGAGAAACACGGATACTGGGACACGACTAGTGAGAGTGTAGTTGTAAGTAGAGGGGCAGGTTTTTAGGAGTCGCCTTTCATTGAGAAAAGGGCTCCATTTCTATCGCTCGCCCTGTAAAATTTTAGTTTTCCGCATTAGTCCCCCTTTCTCGTGGCACGTCACATTTATTTAAAATAATAATCTATGAAAAATACATAAAAAGCCATTAGGGAACCCCATCGGAATGTGTTATAATGTGTTATGTAAACAAACCATTAATCTTCATGGAAACAATGATGGTTGGAGAAATGTCAGGCCAAAGTGGGACAAGTATTAAACTAAAACTGTCTCATCTGGCTGTAGGATAATTTATTAGGTAGTATCTTGAAGTGTCATGTCAATATTGACCGGAGAATGGCGAAAATCATGTCAGTATCGACACGGAAAAGGTCTATAAAAGCACCTGCAATTTCGCAAATCGTCAGTGAGCTGCTAGCTTTCATCCCCACCATTATTCTGCCGAAGAGTGACTTGCCAACTTCTATTTGCGCCGTTACTCTGTTCAGCAGTAATTGTCAAACCATCATCTGCGCAGTTACTCTGCCCAAAAAATGTGACTCCCAGAGCTTTACCCGTTACTCATTCCATCGTTCGTCAATACGTTCCTCATTTGCAGAAAATATATCTATACGTGCAAGAATTGAAATTGGATTATCAGTGGTACCAGTAGAACTTCATTTATCCACTATTAAATTAAAGGATTGGATTCCCCTGAATCAACACCCCCATTTAATGTACGTGTCGTTAAGGATTTTCATTAACTCCCTGATTTTGACTTCAATAACTTGATAAATTCTTCCCCTTTTGATTTTCCAGCTGGTTGCCAGGAGGAATTCCCAAACGAGCCCCTTTTCTCATTGTATTTGATTATTTAATAAAGGTTAATAATTGTGAGAATTTGAGTGTTTTTATTGTTGATGATCCTTGTCCCTTGTTTCAGTTAAGAAATCTTTTCAGGTCTCTTTCCCGATTAAAAAACGAGGAGAGAAAATTATAATAATAAAGGGTAAGTAACCAGGACGTAACATATAGTTGTAGTATATGTTCCCAAAGTATCAATGCCCAATTCCCAGTAGTTCAAAAGGTACAGCTCCTGGAACCGGCGCGTGTCAAGCGGTAGCTACTAGGCCGCGCGGGCCGTATGGTTCCGAGAAGTATCTCACCCCTCTCGGGACCTCTAGGCGATTTTTATGCTATGTTATTCTTTTTTGGGTTATTATGATGTTTTCTCAAGTGAAAGTCTGTGTGGATTGATGTGTGAAACAAGTGCAGCAAAGTAACATTCCATCGCTGTAAGTTGCGCATTCATTGATTTTTTCTTCCTCGACAACTAAAATGCGCGATTTTTGGAAACCACACAAGTGCGAAATTAGATACGGCCCAACACTGGCCCAGCATCGCCAAAAATTTGCCGAAGATCGGCTGCCAATATCGTGCCGTTGCTGGAATGATAACTCCGGTATGCACTTGGCAGCCAATGCTGGCCCAAACTCTGGCCACCAGCACTTGTTTTCGGCACATCAACGGGCCAATGCTGTGCCGAACTCTGGTTTTCTCACTTCCAGGATAGTTTGCCGTGATAAAAGTGACACATGGCCCAGTAATGTGCCGTCCATGAGCCCGACTCTGGCTCTTCTACTTTCAGAACTGGATGCCATAGTAAAAATGACAATCGGCTTGGTATAGGTCCGATACTGGGCCAAGTTTCGGCTGAAGGTCGGTAAATTTAAACAGTCGAAAAAGGCTGCCGTCGTCGGCCCAGCATTTGACCGATGCAAACAGTGACACTGGCCCAATAACAATGGCCGACTCTTGGCTGCCGAGATTGGGCCAATATTGTGCCGTATTATCACCTTCGGCAATTGGCACTTGGGCATATTTTTGAAGTTGGCGAGCGGGATTGAGAAAAAATCATCTAACCTATTAACCTGAACTAAATTGTTTTTTGTGGAATATTAAAAACTATTATATATGAACATCGAAAACTAATAAAAAAAAATATTTTTTATTCAAATAAAGGCATGAGAAACAACAAAATTCTTTTAAAACTTGAACTTTCTACCTTAAAACACGACAAAATTGGTAAATTTTCGTTCTATTTTAAGTTTTTTAGGTTCATCGACAGTAGAAAAACTCCACATAACGTCGCAATTTTGTAACATTTCCATTAAAAAAATTGTCAGACAATTCAGAAAATATATGTAAAAATCAGTAAAAACTACCTTTTTTTATTTCTCAACCATAAGGTCCCCTTAAGCCTGTTAATTTTAGTCATTGAAATTTATTTACTTTCATAGTTGTTTTGAATGCTTGTTGTTTAATTAAGTTTGATCAAGTTCTTTTATCTATCACCATACACGGAAAAAAATTTGGCATAGATGCTGCCCTTAGCAGTAGAGTAGTTGCGTTTACCGGAGGAGAGTTGTGCGACTATGCATTTGGGTAAGCTGCGTTCCCTCTGTGGGTGAGCAGCTCCCCCTTTTTTGGGGAGCAGTTGGCTTATGTCGAAGGAACACAGCGCTCCTTTCGGTAAGGAGTGTAGTTGCACCGCATCGTCAGGCAAATGCGAAAGATGGCGAAAGTACAACTTTAAAGTTTTTTTATGATTTAGATGAAAGTGCCCATTGAAATGGTGTTTTCTATGTATATAGATATATAGAAGTACTTTTTAGTTCATTACGATCTGTTTACAAATAACCTAACCTCAATGTTGAGATTTCAAATAATTCCACATAATTTTAAGAAATTAAACAAATTCTTCAAAAGATATATAATAATTAACCACGATTTCAGAAATATCAAAACAATCGAATTATCAATTGAAAAGTATAATCAGATCTCAGTTTATATGACTCGCCGCTGCATTCCCTCTTGTGGAGCAGCAGCTAGGGGTGTTCGATTCTTCAAAAATAATCGATTCTTGAATCGAATCTGAACCGAATAAAAGAGAATCGATTCACGTAAAAACCGAAACAAAAGAATCGATTCTGCCAGAATCGATCGTAAAAAATCCAAATTTTTTAAACTACTGTATTTCTCTTCTAAATATTTTTGTTGATACTCAATTATTTCTTTTGCAATCCTTGGTTTAGTCGTCTTTCCCAAAGGAGAGCCCAAGAATCTATTCGTAAAAAATATTTATTTTCTCATAGTTATAAATTCATAATAGCGATATCTCTATCAAAAATATCGGATAGAAATTCATTCCGAGCCAATCAGAACTATTCTGATTCACCCCGATATCTGTATCCGAGCGAATGCGAATCATTCCGAACCAATCTGAAAAACGATTTGTATCTCGTTTGATTAAAAACGGTCAATAATCGACCCGACCTAATCCGATTCAATCTGAAGCAACAATCCGACAATTTCGATTCGGATTGATTCTAATTCAAAATTTCGTTTCGAATTGGTTTGGATTGTTGCTTTGGATTAAAGCGGATTAGGCCGGATCGATCTTTCACCGTTTTTCATCAAACGAGATACAAAACGTTTTTCAGATTGGTTGGGAATGATTCGCATTGGCTCGGATACAGACATCGGAATGCTTAGGAATAGTTTTTATTGGGTCGGAATGAATTGCTATCCGATACTTTCGCCAGGGATACGCTTAACAAATCATTTGTTACACAAGCATGTTTCATTCTTTGAGATCAGAAATTTGTTTTTTCTACACTACTGGCAATAATACTGATTAGGCAATACTAATATCTTCTGCATTTACACCTGAAAAAAAGAAAATTTTATATCAGATCAGAATTCGGAAAATAAACAAAATCAGTTTTAAGAATTTTAAAATTTTTAGATTCATTACCTATAGTTGGCATTCTAATTTTAACAAAGAGTGTAAGAATAGTAACTGCTGAAAATGCGCAGGTGAAAGTCGGCTTCGATATTCAGCATTGTTAGGATTTTACACTTTTTGCGGATTCGAAATACTTTTTACATTTTACATTGTCTCGTTTCACGCTTGTGCTTTGTGCGTAGCTTACAACAGCTTACAATGCCGGATGCTCACATAAGGGTGCCGTTCTATGTGAGCGCAAAGTGCAAAACAGAAAATGAAAAGCCAATTACATAACACCTTTAAGAAGAAAGAAATCTTAAGCTTTTCTGTAATTGGTAGTTCGTTTTCTGCTTTGCACTTTGTGCTCACATGGAACGACACCTCAACACGTGGTTTAATTAGGTCAATGAATATGGCTGCCTTGGGTGCTTTAATATCTTCTTTCTATGTAGATGGAAAATACCACATGACCCACGAGATCATGCTTTCTTCCTCTATCAATAGGGTCGTAACTGCTGATAAAGGATAAAATCCAGAAGGAAGAAAGAGAATCGATCTTCCGATTCTGGGGGTAAAGAATCGATTCTCAAGAAAATCGAACAGCAAATAATCGATTCAAAAATCGAAATCGTTCTACCAAAAAATCGATTTTTTTGAGAATCGAATCGGAATATTGAGAGCAGTTCTGCAGTTAGTTCAAAAAAATTTAAAGCTGCTAACCTATGAAGAGCGCTGCAGTTGCTCTCCAGTATAGGCACCGTGCGAAGTCATGGTAGGGAGAGTTAAATCGACGCCAGCGCACGAAGTGGATAATTTAGGCGTTAAAGGAGGCTGTTTTATATTTCCGAGCAATCAAAATACATGTGCAAATCTAAATTTTGTTTTAATTAAAAAAATATAGCTGAAATGAGCCACCGAAATTGTTGTGTTGTGAATTGTAAAAATACAAGCAGGAAAAGTGAGTGTAAATTTTATAAATTTCCAACGTCTAAATGGAAAATAAATCAAAGGAATAAGTGGGTAGCTGCAGTGAGAAGGCTTGTGGTTGAAATTCTATTGTATGTTTAATTGATTGAAAACCTGTTTTAATAATTATATCCATGATGAATTTGAATCTGAAAATAAACAATTAATATTTATTTACTCAACAAGTACCTAAAAGTGTCATCATGAAATTACAATTTAATTCTTTATTATTTTTCTAGTCTGTTTTGATCTGTCATTAACTTAAGGTAGTCGTCATGCCAAAAAACAGTCTCTGGAAATAGAAGTTTTTCTATGATTTCAAGATTGAGAATTATATTATCAGCCATGTCATATGTAAGAAAAGACACTCTTTTTAATGAAAAAATTTAAAAATTACGAAAAATAATATTTTAATAATGTTTTTTATAATAGGATATTTCTTTACTATCGCTTCTTACCAATTTTTTGAAAATGATTGAAGTTTCTTAAATCATAGCTTATTTTTTCGGGGGAAATATTCTCTACAACTTAACCGTTTCCAATTTTTGAAAATAAATCAATTATTATCAAATACAGCAATTTGTTTATAAAAATTTTGTTTTGGAAAATTGATTTTTAATTATTTCAGCCATTAAAGAATTTATTTTCAAAAATTGGAAACGGTGAAGTTGTAGAGAATATTTTCCCCGAAAAAATAAGCAATGATTTAAGAAACTTCAATCATTTTTAAAAAATTGGTAAGAAGCGATAGTAAGGAAAAATCCTATTACAAAAAACATTATTAAAAAATTATTTTTCGTAATTTTTAAATTTTTTCATTAAAAAGAGTGTCTTTCCTTACATATGACACGGCTGATAATATAATTTCCAGTCTTGAAATCATAGAAAAACTTCTTTTTCCAGAGACTGATTTTTGGCACGACAACTACCTTAACCTTATATTTACAGGTTTCTATATCATTTTTATTATGGAAGATACTTGCTTTTTACTGCTGATTTCACACAAATACTTCACAAGGAAAAACAATCGAATTTTAAAGTCAATCAAATTGTTTTTTTGTTTGTTTTTTTATTGATAATAAACATTTTTATAACGAAGTCCCATTATAATACATTGTAAAAGTTCTCTAACAGCCTCCTTTAGTTCACTCATGCTATGGCGCTGCAGTCACGCACGGTGCCTATAGTGACGCAGGAGCACCAAAGGTAGTACAGCGTCTCTACCAAATTTTTTTCCGTGTATAAGTGGGATTTTTTAATTCTACTCATGACGACTAAGACCCAAACTTGTGACGAATTGTTAGACTAAATATTACGTAGAGAATTCTTTTGAGAGGCGAAATTGATCTCTAGACCAGGTAACGTGGAAAGACAATAGAAGCAATAAAAAATACCCCTATAAACCGAGGGACTCTTGTTCCTCAGTTTGAAATAAAATTTAGCTGTATAAAACCTTTAAAACTGATCACGAATCATCCTCACAGCAGGTAATCGACTACAGTAATAAACGCAATAAATGCAGCCTCCATCAACCGCTTACGCGGAGCACCCCTGTTTTCTGAAATAGTTACCTGTAATGAAACTTTTGCAAATAAGAAAGCACGTCATGTCACTAAGCGACATATGTAATTTCAACAAAATAGCACTACTGGTGATTTTTATTCGAAATGAGGTTACGCCGCTCGAGCAGCTTATAGAGGTTAAATTCATTGCCTTCATTGTTGTAGTCGGCTATCTGTTTTGGGAATAAATTTCGAGGTGGCAAATATCTATCTTGTAACGATTCGTCTCAAGTTTGCTCTTTGAAATGTCGACTTCTGGAAAGTGAAACGAATTCGCGTACCCGCAAGAATAGTGATTTCTCAACTTCCATTTATTTCTAGCGGTTCATTAATCCCGCAATCTGAAGATAAAATACCTCTTTATTATCCCTGTTCATTTCCAATCAATTTAAAACGCATTGAGCGGTTTATAAAGGTTGCATTCATTGCGTTTTTTTGATGTAGTCGATTAAAAAAGTCCCTTGATTCATAAGGCTATTATTTGTTTCCATTGTCTTCCTTCGTTACCTTGTTTAAGGATGGGTTTCTTCTTTATTTACCGTCCAATAATTCATCACAAGTTTGGGTCTTAGACATCTCAAACTTCAATATCATTTTTTTTATGTTCAAGAAACCAACTTCCTATTCAAAGCGAGCTTCCTTATATGATTTTTTCTCTTCGTAAAGGTTTTCTCTATCGATTGGAGGTTTTGAAGTTGAAAAATAGGAGGACGTTATGGATTTCGACCGTCTACTGAGTTAATTCATTGCTTATGATTGGGAAATTTCGTGTCCATCGTAACATATTGGAATGCATGGGGTTTTATGTATGCCATGACGAATTGATGCACTTATTAAGAATAATGGCCCAAAAAAAAGCACAATTACAACATACTCAATTTTATTAATTTGGCACTCATTTTCTTCTCCAAGATGCTGTACGGTTTGTCGACTCTATTATTTGGATCTACTGCCTGCTTTGGGGTTCGATTTCGAGCTGGGCGACGAAAATCATAAGACGATTTGTCTCATAGCTTGCGCTCAAAAAGTTCAATTACTGGCAAGTTAGACGAATTTATGCAACTACGAAAACAGCGAAATCTCAACTTCTATGCATTCCTAGTGGTAATTTTTTAAATGCAATATAAAGCTAAAACATCGCTTTATTATCCCTGATAATAATTTACGAATGAGAAATTAAGTTTAATTTGGACATGGAGAAAAATAGTTGAGGTAATTTTACTCAACTCTGGCGATTAAACTTGGGACATAAGGAAATTTGAACATTTATTAAATCCTAGTCGTGTAAAATGAATTTGATAAATACCTAATTCACCCAAAGTGAATAACAGTAGGCGTTACATAGGAGATAGTCAGTGGATCAACATGAAATGTATTAGCATATCACCGACGCTTGAGGAGCTGCAAACTGCACTGAGAAAACTGGAGTGTCAACCTAAACATTTGGAGGGTGAAGCAGACTATATTTGAGGTTAAACTATAGGACAGCCTTCTAGATAGTGTAACTTATTACCTGTGAATTGTCAAAATAAGATGGTCAACTTGAATACTTTAGAGGGAAAAGTTGATCATCGCAGAGAGAAAAATAGATTATCGAAGAGGGAAAAATAGACTATAATCTACTTCTATGGCTAACCTCAAAACTATTACGTTTAAGCTTTCACAATTATTATGTTATTATAGCAAGTGAAATAGGTACTCGCCAATTAGTTGGCAAAAATAACCCTCGTGACACTTTAACATGTAAAGGACGCGAAACCGGCAATGAGGTTAGAGTCCACGCTGGTGATATTGGAGGAAAAATAGGCGAACCCACGTGACATTACAATTTTCGCGCGTATTTCACCAATCGACACTCTTTATAGTGATTCTGACACTCTGGTAACAGTTAAGCAGAATATCAAATGAGTGTCTCCCTGAACAAAAAGAAAAAATTTCGGAAAGAGTGTTCTACTATCTAGAAGTTCAGACTGACTATCTACATTTTGACACTCAAAGTTTGACACTCCAGTTTTCTCAGTGTGTAGTTCAGTAAAATGAACATCGGGCGTATTATTTTAACTCGCAATGGTATGGTTCTCTTAAATAAAAAAAAATTCTTACCTCGAGCCTACCATTAGTCATCCGATACATACATATGTACATAAACAGCGTTCAAATACATTCACACCATTCAGTCGTATTATGTGAAACTTTTAAATAAATAAAAATAAATAGTGGTTAACACTGTGAAGCATTTATACGAAAGCTTCGAACAAACAAAACACAATCAAACACGACTGCAGTACGATAATTTTTAAAATCACTAGTTTATAAGTGGAATCCACTATTTTGGATTTATTTAGAGAGTACTAAAATAAACTGTAATTGTATTTTGTATGTTTTTAATTGCTTTTGATTATTAAATATAATAACTTGGAATATCAGTGTGCTGAAAATTTAAGACGTTTTTCAAATTAAAAATTTTTTATGTGTGCCCAAGGCGCAGATTATTTTCATTCGTTTCTGCGTGAATAGATATAGCTATTGGAATAAATCTTGCGATTCACGGTTTACTCAACTCTCGATTAAAACGTAGAGTAGAATGAAGGGAAAGCTCTACTATTTTTGTGATTTAAGAAAAGACTGGTTTTTTATAATTATTCTACGCGTAATAATATATATATTTAAAAACTTTTAATGCACGCTTTTAAACTTCACCCTACACTTCTGAATTTAACTCAACTTTGATTCATTCTTAAACATTTAATACATCACAGATAAATACAGTGATACTAAATAACTTCTAACTTGTCCTTACGTCCCAAATTTGATCGGAAGTTGAGTAACATTACATCAACTATTTTTCTCCATGGAGTAATTGAGCATTTAAGTAGAAACTTATTTTTAGAAAATTTGATTTTTTTATGCTTAAAAAACCAACTTCCCATTCAATGCGAGCTTTCTTATACGATTTTTACTCTTCGTAAATCTATCCTATCTATCCAATCTATCGACTGGAGGTTTAATAATTCGAAAAATAGGAGGACGTGACGGTTTTTTTGACCGTCTACTGAGTTAATTCATTGCTAAAGATTCAGAAATTTTGTATCTGTCATATCGCCGACATCTGATTCGATCCGCAGTCTGTTTCACTAGCTATTCTTTTTGTTAAACATTAAGTTCTAATCAGGCCGTTTTGCAATAGAAATATTTTGCTTTTTCTAGTAGTATCAAGTGCTATTATCCTTCTAGTGTAATGTAATGTCAATTTTGTATTATTATAACTATTTTGTATTATTTAAACAAATTTTATAAACATATGCAACATATAGACATTTTTTGTGGATAAGTTTCGTTTTTCTATAATAATCAACAGGAAATCTTACACTTATGGTCATTTACTATAAATATTGTACTTTTTGATAAAAATCATCCATTATTCAAACAAATTTAGTGAACAAGTGCAAAATTCCGCTATTTTTCAGTATAAAGGTTCGTTTCTTCAGCAGAATCAGTCATGAATCTCTCCCTAACCGTCTTCTGCCATGAATACGGTGGTTTCCAATAACGATTGTTCGTCATGTAAATAAATTTAATAAACGAATTCATCATTTTACCATTTTTCCGTATATATGTTACGATTTTGTTGGCAATATCATCCATACATCTTACACGCAGAAAAAGATCAGTAAAATTTACAGGAAGTTCGGTACTTATTTGGACAACATGACTTTTTAGTAAATTTTACAAGAAGTCCAGTTCAGTGAACAGATTTTCCGTACAATTCACTTAGCGTACAGTACCATCAACTTAACTCGAATTTTTTCGTATTCAGTAGATTTTACTGGACGCTGAGTGAAACGTACAGAAAATCTGTTAATTAAACTCAACTTCTAGTAAAATTTACTGAAAAGTCATGTTGTCCAAATAAGTACCGAACTTCCTGTAAATTTTACTGATGTTTTCTCTGCGTGTACATTGATGGCCACTCACTGTATAAATACTGCTCTTCAATAAAAATCATTCATTATTTAAGCAAGGTAAACAAATAAATACATCACTTGAACATTTTTGAGTATGTGTTCGATTTTTTAAGCAGAATAAACTATAAATCTCTCATTGCTGACAATAAAGTTTCAGTTTATAATACCAAAAAAATTAAATTTATTATCTGTAAAAAGGTAAAATGAATGATTTGTTCATACTGAAATCTGGTCAAATCATGTTGAATGATTTTATTTTTACTCATATTGCTAACATCTCATTCATTCTAAAGTTTTTTAGCATTCATTCTTTTCACAAAACATATTTCTGACATATTACGTTTTGTAGTGGACCAATGTAAGATAGTTTCCTGTTTTTTTATCTGCAGATTATGCTTCTTATAACTATTGAAGGCTTCAGTTAAGTATTTTTTCAAGTGTTAAAACTTCGTTGCCATTTCATTGATCATGTTCGAATATCTTGCTCTCCTGTTTCTTCCGAACGTTTTTATACGATTCTTTCTCTTCTCGTAGAGGTTTGCCCTATCGATTGAAGCATAAAAAATTCAAAGAAAAGGAGGCCGTAATCGTTTTTTAAACCATCAATTGAGTTAATTCATCGCGGAAGATTGGGAAACTTCGTTTCACTTACATCCCCAATATCTAATTAATTCGAAAGTTTATTTCATCATCTATTTTTTTCGTAAAATATCTCGGGGACATAACACATTTTTCAGTTCAGGAGAAAAGAGTTGCATCATCTTTACTCCATCCGTCTACTGGAATATTGATATACAAACGGTGGAAATTTCTGTTTTCACGGCTGCAATGACATGTTTTCAGTTCCGTGTTTGAGGCTATGGATCAATTGGACCACGTGACTAAATTATACATTCTTTCATGTAAAATAAATTTTTTAATTTACAAAGTATCTTTCTAAAAAATTGGAAAACGTAACAAAAGACAATAAAGCACGTCTGTTAACTTCTTTTTTTCTAATTTTTTTAACATTTTAACAATTTTTCTAATTTTCTAAATATTTTTTAACATACAAAAGTAAAGAAGTAAACGCAAAATCGTTTTTTTCCAAATTTGGCCCCTTTCGAATTTTTTTTTTTCGTGGATTTAGATTCTTTGAAGTCTGTTATAAAATATGACTATTGAATCAAAATGGCTGGATCATTGATTCGGAAGTTATGGAATTTTGAAGAGCCCTAAAAGTAAAGGTAAACGCTCACCGCGTGTGGAAGCGCCCGGATTGCGCGAGGCTCTTCAAAATCCCATAACTTCCGAATCAATGATCCAGCCATTTTGATTCAATCGTCATATTTTATATCAGACTACAAAGAATCTACACGAAGGAATAATAAGGAGACCAAACTGCCATGGGAAACTTTTCCGAATCTGGCAGGAGCAACGGCACGGTAAGTGCCCGGCTTGTAAGTTGGAAGTAATGGAAAGGAGTGCGCAAGTGCGCAGTGATCCTCTTCTTGCTCACGGGAAAATGTGCGAGTGAGACGAACTTGTCAAATTGATCTAAGCCAGAGAGGTAATGCAACCCGGTACGCGAAACGACATTGCTAAGAAAAAAATTTATTATATTAAATGCATTATATTATATTATATGCAATCTTCAGAATCTTGAAAATTTCTCGGATTAAATCCCCTCACCTTTAAAGGAAAAAACTATTCAACATTATTTAACACACGATTTACGAAGTAATAACAAATACCATTAATTGAAATTGAAAAAATATCTGCCGCTTGCAAATGATCAAAAAATTTAAGTTTATTTCTTATAATTTAATACTGAAGCTCAAACCAATTTTATAATATTAAAGATGATGTAAATTACTCATTTTCTCAAATGCTCTAAATTTCTTTTTCAGTTTAAGTGAAACAGGAAATTCAATTTACTTAAGGCTCTATTGGCCTTAAGGAACACATTCTCATCATGACACTCATGCTTCGCGCTCGATTTTCTATACATTTCAGTAAATTTTTAATAAATTACATGATTACCTTACCGAAAAAAAGTACGTCCGGAAAGAAGAAGAAATAATGCGCTTCTATGTTTCTTGGGTTGCTAAATCCAGATTCAACCTCAGAATTGCTCCATCACCTTAGGTTTCTTAAATTTCCTGACCTAAAAGTTCAAAATACAGCATTTTTCACTATATTAGGGGTCATTCTATGCACAATTAGGAAATTTAAAAAACCTGAGGTGATGGAGCAATTCTGAGGTTGGATCTGGATTTAGCAACCCAAGAATCATAGAAACGCATTATTTCTTCTGCTTTCCGGACGAAATTTTTTCGGTAAGGTTGTATTCACGAAAACGTTGATTATGCCCTGAAGTTTTAGACATATATGTGTTGTTGTTATAAAGATACACGCGATTAAGTTATTTCCGATGATAAGTCCACAGGTATTGGCAGTTCAAAACTTGATATCTCCAAGCGGCAATAATTGATTATTTCGCTGCTACACGGAAAAAAGATTGGACTAGGCGACCGAACAAATCAAGAATTGAATATGTAACTAGATTATGTGTAACTTTCAGTTACATTGTATAAAGTGTTAGACTAAAATAGCATTTGTCAAAAAATTACTTTTTTCGCTAAATTGAGTATAGTTTTTATACCTTAAAATTAACGAAAGATTCAGATGGAATGGCAATACAAATTCTCATTGTAGCAATTTGTTCGTCTGGGATCATGAAAGTTAATATCGCTGTTGTAACTAAATCAAATTCAGAAGCGAGATTTGTTGCTTTTCTACTATTTCTCATTATTTGAACTAAGATATATTTTTGCACGAACTATTTTCAATCCATTATTAGATAAACACACCCTAGCGAACTAGCTGAACCATAGCTTTACGATGTAGCGTAAAGCTATCGTAAAGCTATCGTAAAGTAGCATTATAACTCATGAATGAGGCAAAATAAACATTCGAAATGTTTTTATCCTTATTCTACGTTAAAAATAACGTTAACTGGTAATTGAAATATGCAATAATTTTATTTATTTAGGCTAAAAATTAAAAAAACATAATACCTGTCATTGAAGGCAGTGCAGTGGTTCACCTTTTGTGGGACGTCTCCGTTAAAGTTGACCATTGGTTGGAGTGAGACACAACTATACTTTCATCTCACTCTAACAAATAGTCAATCCGGTCAATCCTGACGGTGAAGTATGGAAAGTGATGAACCACTGCACTGCCTTCAATGACAGGTATTATGTTTGTTTAATTTTTAGCGTAAATAAATAAAATTATTGCATATTTCAATTACCAGTTAACGTTATTTTCAACGTAGATTAAGGATAAAAACATTTTGAATGTTTATTTTGCAGTTCGGTTTTGTACGCTTGACTGAGCACGATGAATTTTCTGGTATAATGGATTTGTGTTTTATCAAATGAAATTAATGGTAACTATTCAGTTTTTATTAACCCTCACTCCCACAATTTTTGGAGGCTCGTCCGGGATGAGGGTCAAAACAATAATAAATTGAGTAGAGACGATGTTCTTTTAAAACAATAGCAAGAAGACTCAGATGACGCGACGCTACTTGAAAGGACGCGATGAAGTGAAGTTGCATCAGACAGAACAAAAGTGTTGTAATGTGCTTGATGTCAGTGGAAAATCATATGCAACGGTGTTTATGAATTGCATTAAGTGGAAAAGAAGTGATTTTTGGGTTTCCATAAGACGGGATGTTGAATTAGTGAAAACAACGCTTACCACCACAACGATGTACGAAGCAAAGACGAAGGACGACGCTACGCCGGACACGAAGCAACGAAGAAGTAACGAAGTGATAAAGAAGAATATAAAGTGGTATGGTGGATACGCGTTCTACAACAGCCAATCCTAAGAAGGAAAATCAAGAAAACAAACTCAGAGAACGAGAACAGAAGCAAACGACGCCGAAAGGAAGCACACAGAAGCTTGTGAGGAAAGCAGCCGAAAGAGAGGGGGAAAAGAGCTACCTGCGTGTAGAAGAAAGGTGTCCACCTAGCCCAGGTACTTCCCCTCTTACCAAGGAGAAAGCAAGCTACGTTTTAAGAAGCTTCCGAATAACGAGAAGAATATTTTTTATTGCGTGCAGGTAGTAAATTCGCCACGGTAGACGGTTCAGAAGAGAGAGGGGTACTGAGGGATCAGACCCCCAGCAGTCCAGAGGGTCAGGGCAGTTCGGTTTTGTACACTTGACTGAGCACGACGAATTTTCTGGTGTAATGGAATTGTGTTTTATTAAATGAAATTAATTATAACTATTCAGTTTTTATTAACCCTCACTCCCACATTATTTAATACAATACTTTTAAAGTTTTTAAAGGTCTAAATTAACCTCAAACTTTTGTTCCACGTTACTTTCGCTATATTTGTTATCATATAGCAGTTATTTCTTATATGTCTGTTCCAGCTATACTATAATGTCTGGATCGAACAAATGATATCGTTGAGACCGTTAAATTGGTCAAAGATAATCACTTTAGCTGATTCAAAGATCTTCTTACATCCACTTGTTCGATTCTATCTCAATGTTTAGCTGTAACAAGGATTAACTTATCTGTCACAGTTGCACTTTTTTTCCGTATATGTGTTCGATCATAACTCCCAGTTTGTGGTTAATTATTGCTTCATGGGATTTTCGATTCATCAGATTCCGGAATAATCGATTCGTTAGAAATCCGATTTATCAGAAACCTGATTAATTGATACTTCAATCAGGAATCTGATTAATCGATAATTCCATTGTTATAAGGATTAGAAAATAAGTGAAATGGGCTACAAGTAGAGTAATAATCCGCCAACAATACTTACATTGCATTTTTTTGATTTTTTTACTTTTGCACTACTTTTTTTAACGCAAAATGGAGCGCGCGAAAAAAAATTAGATGTAAACAACAGTCTTGATACGAATGGAGTTATCAAAAGTGCGAAATGAACCATTATTTTTTATACATTAGAACGCGATAATAATCGGCAATAATTATCCTATCTTGGTATTTGATTGTGGATTACAAAAACGAAAAAAAAAATCAATTTTGAAAAAAATGTCGCTTATCAACTTTTGAACTTCCATGCTTTATATATAAACTTGATAACTATACTTATTCATAGGACGATACGCTCTCGTCGAAGCACGCATACGCTCGTTCATAACGCTGAGACATGAAATTTGAAACCTTCTTATATAGTGACATATATATATATATACGATTATTAAAAAGCTGCATTGTTATAGAAAAATATCTTGTGTAAAAACATTCAAAAAGATTCTTTTATTTTCAGTATTGTACATTGCCAAAACATGTCTTTTACAATTGTAAATTCCAAATTATTATTATGCCTAATAAATTTATTTGAAATCTAAATTCTGTGTAGATTTTTTTATATATTTTATGAAATACACTTATCAAGACTTTTGCTGTTCAAATTTTCATGAAATCAATTTAATTTTGAAAACTTGAGTGGAAAATAAGGAAGTAATTATAAATGAATTAAGAAAAAATTATGATCATTAAGTGATAAGTTTTTGAGAATATAAATGGAAGTGTATTTTGCTCATCAATCATTTTTATCAATTTAAAATAATTATTCTGCAATAACTCCATCACATTCATCTCCTTTAAAAATGCAGAAATCCGTTTAGTAACCATTCGTGAACTTTCTAACAAATATACATAATTATTAAAAAATTTTCATGAAATGAAATTAACTAAAAATCTTTCGTACAACACGGAAAATAATTTGATTAAGCGAGCGAGCGAATCAAGAATTTATTTAACTTAAAGAATCTATATAACTAGATTATGTGAAACTATCAATTAAATTATATGAACTGTTAGACTAAAATAGGATTGGCCATGAAAGTGTTAAATAAGAAAAATTACTTTTTTCCACTAAATTGACTATAGCTTTTAAATCTTAAAATTAACAAAAGATTCAGATGGAATGGGAATACAAATTCTTATTGTAGTCATAGTATTTACTGAAACTGTACAAAAATTTATTGCACTGTCGGAATTCTCATTGACTAGTCATATCTCTACTAAAATAAACTGTAATTGAATTTTGTATTTATGTAATTGGTTTCGATTATTGAATATAATAACGTATGTTGAAAATTCGACACTTTTCTGAAATTCGAAAATTTGTATATGTGTCCAAGGCGCAGATTACTTTCATTTGTTCCTGCGTGAATAGGTATGAGTCTTGCGACTCACGGTTTACCAAACTCTCGAATGAAGCCTAGGGTAGAATAAACGAAGGGCTCTAGCATTTTCGCGATTGTATAAAAGATCGGTTTTTTATAATTGTCCTACGAGTAATAATTCATTATTGAACACTTGGTACGTCGCAAATAATTACAACAATACTAAATAATTTTTAACTTGTCCATATGTCTTAACTTTTATCAGAAGTTGAGTAAAATTACTCAAAGTATTTTTCTTCGTGTACAATCTTAGATGTTTGGCGTTTAATTTATAATTTATAAATATAGTTTTTGTTGGCCCGATATGTCACGGTCCTGGTGTTATTGAAGAAAGAGATCTTTAAACTTTCACGTTACGGAATGATGATCAAACATCTACGAGTGTGTCTGCACGTAAGAAGCCCATCCTTCTTTATTTGTTGTATTAGCGTCGAAATCTATCTTTCTCTTAGCAATTGTATAACTCCTGGTCGAAGTAACGATTATTATGCAAGTGAAAAGTTTTTAAAATTTAGGCCAAACGTCTGCCAACTAGCGTCTTTCAGAAAATGTGAATGTTAAATTAACCACTTCTTTAAAATGTTCATTTTATTTTCTCCAATTTCTGTCATTTCTACGAAACTTTATTTCAATTAGAAAGTTAAAATCACGTTTCTAGCGCATCCCATCGATAACTAAAATGTTTCTAGCAATTAAAAATGTGTTTTTTTTCCACTTTCCACACATTTTTCTGTGACTGGAAATGGAATTTTAAATGTTTCAAAAAGTTTGATATTTTTAATTGCATACTGAGTGTTGTTTTTCATTAATTTCACGTTTTAAGTTTTTTCTAAAATAACTTGAATACTTGCTGTGTTAGTTTTAATTTCTGCATTTTAAGCATTGCCTCTGACAGGAAAATACGTTCTCTTCGAGTAAGAATAATTTCATGACATTTTACAACCCATATGCTCTTTGATAGAAAAATATACTTCCTAAGCTACATACTGTCGTGTTCTAAAATCATGAACTTTGGCCAGAGATACAAATTACATTTAAATCGACAAAAAATTCTACCAGTTTCTAATACCTTTATCTCGAAACTGAAAATATAGGTATTTAAGTTTACTCTCGAATATCTTTATTGATAAATCATATTGAGCAGTTGAACAACTTTCTTTTTCACTTGTTTTTCTTTATCCTCAATGCAGTTATCTAATACTTATAATATTATAAGATTATACATATCAAATAATATTTGATTACTTACATTGATTTCAAATTATCTATAAAATTCTATTTGTATAAATAATTTTCAGATATATGGCAATTAATGTAATTTTTTTCACCTAATGCTAATTTATTTTGAATTTAGAAAAATTAAATATGTAATAATAAATATTCTTCAACCAAGAATGATATTGACTGTAGATGTTTCTTTTTGAGATAATCTCTGTCTCCTAAAATTATTCAATTGTTTCTTTGTACCCTTGTAAGATATCACTATTGATTTGCATTTAAAATTGTAATTAATTAATCAATTTCTCCATTTATATTAGTATTCAATATACCTGCGATAGATGGGGAAATTCAAGGTTGTCGACGTAAGACATCCACGTGTTGAATATTAATTAGATATAATAACTGAAGACTACTTATTGTTGAAAATCTCCTTGGTTAGAAGGAAATTGATCTGCTTATATAAATATCTCAAAATATCTTATTTTTGTGTTATAGTTATGAAAATCTGAGAAAATTATTGAAATTATTAAAATTAAACTTTCTGAAAAATACGTTAAATTTTGATCTTATGAAAAATTTATAATAATTATACTTATTGAACAATTTCCATGTGATTCATTTGCAAAGATTGCACGTTTACAACTAATAAATAATATTTTTTATAAAAAAAAACTTGATATTCCCCATTGAAAACCATGAATAGGTGCAGTAGCCTTTCTTTGTGTTTGCATTGAGCAGGTCAAGATACCATAATACTACATACAAAGAGCTTCGGTACGTATTTCATTATTGATGTATTAATTCATGTATAGTATTATCAACAACATATCAGAAAATGTAGAGCTCAATAAAATCGATTTGGTGATATTAAAATTTTTAAAAAGGCGAATATTTATGATTCAATTTTTCAATTCATCTCATTATTTAATAGTAATTTTTATGCTTCGTACCAACATATATAGTAAAATTTTTATTTATTCACGCAATTACTTTATACTTAAATTAATTTCGTTTATAATTATTCTTATTTTATAAAGTTATGGTTACTAGAGTTTAGCGCGGACAGTTATTAAAATGTACAATTTTTTAAATGTAAACATTTGTGTAGATAATAATGCGCGTTAATTATCATAAGAACTAATATAATTATTATGGTGTCCCTCGGAACTGCTATGTCATGCTAGGAATTCCAAATTAATCAAGTGTTAAAATTCCCAGCATATTTGACATGAATGAAGATTTATAGTACACATAAATCATCAAGATAATTTGTATTTGACAATTATGAATGAAAATTTTAATAATTGTTTCACTGCCAAAGCAATAAAATCAAAAAGAAATTCAAATTCAAATAAGAACTCATGCAGAAATAACCTCACTTGGACACAGTCAAAGATAGGCGCTAGAGTCGGGGGCTAGTTGGGTTACTTTTTTTGACGAATTCCCTGGTCGGAGATTGTTTAGGGGCTAGTCAGATTATTTTACTGACAAATTTCCTAGTCGGGAACTGGTTGGGGACTTGTCGAGTTATTTTTGTTGACGAAGTTTTACTCGGTATTGGTCAGGAGCTAGTTAGCGTTTTGTTTTGTCAAAATTAATAGTCGGGAAATAGTTGGGCGCTGATCAGGCTATTTTTCTGTTAAAGTTTCTGAACTAAATGTGTTAATGAAGGTGATTCGTTGTAAAACGCGCACACTGATTGAGTTTTTTTGGAATAATAAGAAAATATTTAACAATAAATAAATATAAGAATTTTTTTGCAAAGTTGATCTTACAATTGTTTTGTAATTCAATTGTTTAAGCAAAATATGGTTTAAGCAACTTCTTAACCATTCAATATTCTTAATATTAATTTTGGACTTAGAAAATGTTCTACTATTTATATGTTTTTTCATCTTAGTGAATCGGCTGAACGCTAGGTTTACGCTCCAGTAAACATAGCGTAAACCTAGCGTGAATCTAGCGTAAAGTACACTGAGAAAAAAGAATATTTGAATCAAAGAATATTTCTTTGATTCAAATAAATGGCTGAGCTGGATGCGGTGACGAATACATATTTTTTAGATCAAAGAAATATTTTTATTTTCTTTAAAAAATTAATAATTAAAGCAAAAAAATGGTTTTTTTAGTAATATTAAATTTTTATTAGATGATATAAATATGTTATTAACATTATGTAGCAACACAATTATTTGATAAGAGAAATAAATTCTTTAATGTAAAATAATGTGATGCATGATCAAAGAAACAATGGATTAATTTAAAAAAATTTGCATTGGTTCGAGTAAATTTGTTTTCCATTCTAATATATGATTCCTTGTTTGCAATGAGAGTATTGTAAATTGAGAGAAATATTTCTTTGAAATGAGGAGATCATTTTTGGTAGGATTAAATAATTATTTGCTCCAAAGATGTGATTTACTGTTTGAAATGGACAAGTAGTAAAGTGTTTTGAGTAATAATGGATGCAAAAGAACGATAATATTTCTTATGGCAAGTTAGAGATTTGTGCCAAAAAGATGTTATTGATATGGATAAACGTGTTTTGAAATTTAAGAAATATTTCTTAAATTCAAATTAATATGAATTTGACTTCATAAATTGTTTTAATTCGGAGATTCGTCACACTAGTTTGTGTAGACATACATAACACATAAGCATCATACAAATAAATTCACACCATTCACAGTCATCGTCTTTTTTATCTGAAACATGATTTCTTCGTTGAGCGCCAGTCACTCCGGTTAGCGACAAAATTTATTCCAACAGTAATGAGACTCGAAATTAACCAACACAAGGCGGGGTCAAAAGGTCACAACACATTACCGGGTAAATAATGAAAGCCAAAATTTGATCAAATAAGGTGAAATCGTTTAACAGGTTTTATTGCAAGTAAATAAGACTCGATATAAAATAAAACTGGATGTGAATAATAAAAATCAAAAATCAAAATCAGTAAACAAAATGATACAAATCTCGGAACTTTCCGAGTCGCGCGACAATATGGCGGGTTTAACCTACTGGCGCGCGTCACCACCCGGGAAAACCAGAATCTACTACTACTTTATTTTATATAATCAATTTTCTTTCCGGTCTGAACATCAAATAAAATCACTGGTACGGACGGAAGAGCACTCGCGAACAAGAGAGAGAAGAGAGGCGAAGTGGCTGCGGTGCAGGTGACCGACGCCATAAAATGTTCAAGTCAATTTCTACATGTGCTCGGAGTCCCGAGCCACTTGCCAAGAGGAAAAGTTTAATAAAACCACTCACGCTACCTGCACAATGTCGTTTAGAACTGGATCGAATCTCAACACGAATTCTCCTTCCATTTTCGTAGTAGCAGAAAAACCCCGGACTCAAAATTTCCTTTGGGAGAGAAATGGCGTCACTTGTCACTTAGAGTCGCAGGACGAGAGTGACGATGGCCGACGCGACGCTGACAGAATTCCCGACCTGCCCCACGAATTACACGCGTGACCCAATCATGGACCCGGAAACAGGTCACATGTCCAACATCCATTAGATGAAGAGGCAACTCGTGCCTAGTATAAAAATTGCCCTGGGCAAATAACTTTCTTCAACACGCGGTTCTATTATTTACAATAGACGGCGCGTGTAACACGATGACACCATTATAATCAGTGTTCATCTCCGTCAAACCTCACAAATTTAGCATCACCAAATGTCCAAGATGCTAAATATCAAATATGTTTCATATCAAGCCCCAGGGTCTATGCGCCCTAGGGTACATTTTCCGGGTCACGTGGTGGCATCTGGTCGTCTGGTGTGTCGCTCTCGAACGATCGATGATGGTGATAATCGAAGCGTCGATCCATCGTGGCTCGAAACTCGGCATGGCGGCCAGTGTTTACGTTGACTCGGTAGCCGGTAGTGTCTCGTCTCCAACGGTGCTGTCCTCCGGTGCTGTTGTCTTCGTAATGCTCATGAAACAGACAGGACAGGAAGCGTGAGTGCGTGTGGTGCGCGAAAGTGTGTTTCGAGTGCTCTCGGGTGACGACGATGTGCGGGCTCTCGTCTCACGACTTTTTCCCCGGAGACATAACCCCACCTGTCACCGGTGAGTTTATTAAATTAAACATTTTTCCTTGTGACGGTTAAAATTTACCACGTCACAACTCCCCCCACCTTAACCGGGGACTACAGGTTGCGTGAGCTTCCCCTGGCAAGTTCAAAACAACATGAAGGACCCGAAAACAAAAAAAAACAAACCCCGGGGCGCACTTCGCCTCTCCCGTGAGCACTCGGAAGCAAAAACAAAGGCAATAAGCTCCAAATCAAAATAGACATAAAGCACAAAACAAGCAAAAGAAAAATAATCAAAGCATGGGTCAGGAGCCACACTGGTTCCGATCCCACCAAAATCATAGGCCTAAGAAATCAACAATAACACATGCCAAAAATTATAATAAAAGGCAAAATCATAAAAGCAAAAATCATAACAAAACTGCCTAAGCAAAATCATTATAAAACTGCATGGGCAAAATCATAAAAGGCAAAATCAAAAAAAAGCACAGCAGTTAAGTAATCGGGTATACGTTACCTAGAAACCGGTGATTCTGCTCGGAAGATTCCTTAGGTTAGGGTCAACTTCCGGGTCATCTCTCTTATTACTTCATTTTTCCAGTCTTAATAAGTCTTAAGTATAGACCCTAAAACTCCTATCACTACTCAAAACTTTGGGCTCAGATCTTAACCTGTACCATCACTACCAGCTTACGTAATTCAAACATCCCTTAGATTAAGCTAAAATCACCCTAATCTTAGCCTTCCTGGACTATGAGACAGCATTAGGCAAGACACACCCCCGGACCCCGCCAAGAACAACAGCAATGAGTCCGAAAAATACATTCTTTATTAAGTCTCTTCCCCTTCACCCGTACTGGGCTTAGAAGCCGTCACCGAAACAACAAAAAAAAGGGGGGGAACTTTCCCGGCTCCTACTCTTCGGTCCTACGGCGGGTGGTGCCATGGCGCCAGCCGGCGTCGTGGATCGCCTTCTGGTGAGCAGCCACTATCTCTGGGCGCCGGACGAGGTACTGGCCAGGCTTGGCCCTTCTTCTGCTCGCCAGGACCTCATCGGACTCCCAGAGCTTCGAGCACGTGGGGCAAGTGGCCTTCGTCTTCCTCGGCTCGCCGCAGCCGAAACAGACCACCACATTCGGCTGGCGGCAATCCGGGGAACCCCGTTTGTGGCCCCTGGCCCCGCATGCCCAGCATGCCTTGCGGGGCAGTGCGTAGTTGGGCCTTGGCTTAGGGGCCCCCTGGCGCAGCCACTCCTCCCTGGTCAGGTCCCTTGATAGAATTCCCTGCCATCGCGCCTCGTCCAAGATCTGTCGGTCCAACTTTGGAGTCGGCTCACGGATCTGCTGCGTCGGGGTCGGCCGCCCTGGAAAAGGGTCGAAGGGGCCAGCCATAGCCGCTTCCTCCAGTGTGGGAGCTGGGCGCCCAGCAGGGTGACTCGGAAGCTGAAAGAAAAAGGGGCAGGGGAACCTACATTACTCGTGCTACCTTTGGGCAAAATCATGAGGGTTAGTTGAGGGCTTAGTTGAGGGTTCGCCCTCCTTCTGATCATCGCTGGCGACTTAGGGTTTCAGGTGCCTGATGTGCTCCTTACCCGCGTATTTTCCTCTGGAGTCCACCAGACGGAAGACCACCGGGGATAATCGTCGCACCACCTTATATGGCCCGGAAAATTTGTCCGACAATTTCGCCGCGATGTCCTTTTCCTTACTCGACAAAACTCGCTCGCGTTTAAGGACCAAATCACCAACCTTAAAATGTCTTTCACGTCGGTGCTTGTTGTAGTATTTGGCCTGGGTCTCATAAGCGCGATCTAGATTCTTCGTGATCAAGTCTCGGAGATGGCTCAATTTTTTCACTCTTTCTAGCCACTCCGAGGGTTCCGGGGCACACCGCTGTTGCTTCATCTCTACTTCGTTACGCAACAAACGATATGGCAAAGGCTCCCTACCGAAATTCAAAAATGCCGGCGTTACCCTAAGGGATCCGTGAACCGCGGTATTGTAAGCGAACCGGAACTCGTGCAAGTGTAGGTCCCACTCCTTATGATCATCCATGAGAAAGGCCACAATCATAGTTTTCAATACCCGATTGACCCTCTCAGTGGGATTTGCCTGGGCATGATACACCGGACTAGTAGTATGAACAATACCCAGGCCCTTGCACGTCTGCTCAATCAGGCGGTTAGAGAACTCGGTGCCATTGTCCGTATGGACAACTTCCGGGGCACCCCAACGCGACACGACCAGGTCCTCAAACTGTCATTTGATCGTGGGTCCGTTGGCAGTCCTGATTGGCATCACTTCCACCCATTTCGTGAATAGGTCTTGGAAGACCAAGACGTATTTATGGCCACTCTTGCTGCGTGGGAAAGGGCCCATCACGTCGCTCGCCACCACCGTCCAGGGTTGCTCGACAATGCGCTGCCCCATCAAGCCAGCCGGTCGGTCCTGTTCGACCTTCGACCTCTGGCAGGGGTCGCATTGTCTCACAAATCTCGCTACATCCGCGTAGATCCCTGGCCAGTAGTAGCGAAGCGACAGCCGATGGTAGGTCTTTTCGACCCCCAAATGGCCCGCTTGTGGTTCCGAGTGAGCCTCTTTTAAAACCGCTATCCTCTGCTCCTCGGGCACCACAAGCTTCCACGCGTCCAGGTCCGGGATGAGTGGATCGGTCATCCCGCTTGGCCTATGCCTGTAGAGCCTCTGGTCTTCCACCTTCCAATCTGGGAAGATCCAAGGCCTCTCCAGGACAGCTGCGACGCGACGCTTATACCAGGAGTCGCTTGTATCACAGGCGGATGAGATCGGTATCTCTTCATCCTCTGTGATCCTCGACAGGGCATCTGGGACGTGATGGAGCGCTCCTTGGCGGTGAATAATCTCAAAATCGTACTCGAGAAGCTCTAGGGACCACCTGGCTAGTCTCCCCGTGGGATTCCGCAAGTTGTTCAGCCATTTGAGGCTGCTATGGTCGGTTATAACCTTGAAGGAGAAGCCTGCAAGGTACTCCCGAAACTTGCGGATTCCCCACACGACAGCCAGGCACTCCCTTTCGGTTACCGAGTAATTTCTCTCGGCCGCTAGCAGAGTACGACTCGCAAAGGAGATCACGCGCTCCTCCCCATCTTGCACCTGGGTCAAGACAACTCCTAGACCGGTGTTACTCGCGTCGGTCTGTAGGTGGAAAGGGTTCGCTACAATGTCTTTAAAACTCGGAAATACCAAGATTGGCGCGCTCGTCAAGGCTCCTTTTAGCGAGTTGAGCGCTTGCTGTTGCTCCTCGCCCCAATGCCACTTGACATTCGACCTAAATAACCGCCTCAACGGCTCGGCAACAACAGCAAATTCCGGAATAAATCGCCGGTACCACGAAGCTAAGCCTATAAAACGTCTTAACTGCTTAATATTCTTCGGGGCCGGGTAGGATAAAATCGGTTCAGTCTTTTCCGAATTCACGCTTAAGCCATCTCTGTTCACGACATAACCTAGATACTTTACCTCGGAACGACAAAATTCACACTTTTCCGGGTTTACAGTCAAATTGGCTTGCGTAATCTTCTCTAAAACGGCCTCAAGCCACTTCAAATGCTCCTCAAATGTCTCGGTAACGACAATGATATCGTCTAAATAACAGAATGCGTGCGGTCTAAGTTCCGGGCCTATCACACGGTCGATTAATCTTTGGAACGTGGCCGGCGCGTTCGAGAGTCCGAAAGGCATCCTCACAAACTGAAATAATCCCCTGCCCGGTACGGTGAACGCGGTGTACTCCTGACACGCTTCGTCTAGAGGGATTTGGTTAAACGCGGAACTTAAATCTATCGTCGAAATGTATTTTAACGCTTTCAGCTGTTTCAGGATGTCCGACATATACGGTATCGGATAGGCATCCTTCTTCGAAACCGCATTAAGTTTTCTGAAATCCAGGCAAAGGCGATAGCCACCATTTGCCTTCCTTGCCATGACGATCGGTGTTGACCACTCGCTAAAGGACTCCTTAATAACGCCTTCGGCCAACACCCGATCTACCTCTTTGTACATGGCCTCTTGGACATTTGGAGACACTACTCGGTAACGTTGTTTAATGGGAGGGTGCCCCTGAACGTCAATGTGGTACGTTGCCAGGTGAGTAGCTTTTAGCTGACCCTCA
This sequence comes from Diplolepis rosae, assembly GCA_030998225.1. NCBI lineage: Eukaryota > Metazoa > Arthropoda > Insecta > Hymenoptera > Diplolepididae > Diplolepis > Diplolepis rosae. The sequence continues at coordinate 3,846,764 of JAPYXD010000608.1, read as the reverse complement.
ACCCTAGGCGGAAGCTTCCTGTCTACTACTTCTTTTAGCCTCGCCTGTTCCTCATCTGACAAGTCCGCGATCGCACCGCAACCCTCCTCTTCAACCAACCACGTCTTTAAAGGGTTGTGTCTTCCGGATGCGTCAGGCATGAAGACCTTCTTCAACCTAGATCCGAAATACATTTCAAATTCGGCCTGAGCGTCCAACCCCAAGATCATCTCGGTATCGAGGTGCTCTGCAAATCTAACCTCACAAAGCCGAGTTACCTCTTCAATGGTCAGTGGTAGCTCGACTTTTCCCTCGATAACCTGCATAGATCCGTTAGCCACTATCATCATGGATCTATGCGACCTGTCCAGCTGTTTCCCGGTATTGTCCAAAATCTCCCGACCCACTTTACTTCTTACGAAGGTCCTAGTGGATCCCGGGTCGTACAAAGCATCTAGGGTGACCGATCCTACCTCCACGGCTAGATGTATTCTACCGCGAACTTCGTCGGTAGGGACGATGCCACTATTAAATTCAGTCTCCAGACCCTCACTCTGACGGAACTCAATCTCAACAAAATCTAATGAGTCCGAGTGAGGTGGCTCCCCCGCAATAACTTCATCCCGGTTATTCGGAGTTGAAAGAGCCGTGTCTGGCCTAGTCTTCTCTACCAAGGTCTTAAGACTGGGAGGTCTTTCGGCATCGTCCGCTCTATGTACGAGAGCTTGGACAGTGATCTGGGTATTCTCTTCGGCTACGAATTCCTGACCCTGTCTCCAAAGTTCCTTATTCTCATGGGTATTCGTGGGCTCCCCGCTATCGTCTTCAAAATCTACAGGCCTATGCGGGAGTTCACGAGGTTTTTCCCGATCTATAATTCCTAAATTTCCGAGATCCTTTACATCGTCTTTAAAACCTATCTCATCGACGATCCGATCGCTAACTAAGGAGTCAAACTCATCGATGCCAGACATGTTCACGCCTCTAAATTCCGGCATGTCAATCGTTGCGAGAACTGTCGTGGTTGTTGTCGGGCCCGGGACTCTCGAAGCGCATCCGATACTAATCTTGATGTCTAAATCGGATTTTCCTTCGGTCACGGAAGGTTGAGAGGCAGTGCAGACCGGTCTCACTGCTTCTTTTCCCCGTTTCCCGAGCACTTAGGGCAATTTTTTGTTGTATAGCCCTCCGTTTTGCATCGGTAGCACGCTAGCTTCCTCGGTAGGGGGCAGCCTGCTTGGTAATGGCCGAGCTTTTGACACCTAAAACAAATCACTTCTTTCTCGGTATTTGTGTCCTTTGAGGCTTTTTCAGCAGAGGTGCTCGGACTCTGCTGACCTCCCCCCACCTTAAAATCTGACCCGGTGCCTCTAGAATTTTTAGGACTTCTGGATCCTCCTCTCTTTTTTGATTTATCCCTAGGGAATCCCATAGGGTGGCCCTTGTTCCTAGAGTCGTGCCCATCCATGCTTCCCTGGCCCTTGGTATCCTGACTTCCGAGGTGTGGTCCTCCCGAATTCCTCGGAAGTGTGGCTGTCTCGTAAATCGCCGAAGTCGAAGTTCGTTTGTGCGCAGCTGGCGCGTTTTCCGACCGATACGCGAATTCGGGCAGGAAGGAACTTTCGGGTGGTGGTGGAAGTCTATATTCCTTGATTGCTGCCCACGCCATTTCCCAACTCCTACCTATCTGGGCCAATTCATTAAATTCTCGGAACTCAAATTTCCGGATCTCCTTCTTAAACTCCGGCCTCAGTCCGCGATAAGCCCAATCCATTTGCTCATTCAACGGCACCCTAACCGTCAGCTTCGCGATTAATCCTCGCAAGAAGTCTTCGACGCTGGCTCCTGGTTTGCCGCTGAAAGAGATCTTCCAATTATATATAAATCGGCTGAGATCCTGTATCTCGCTCCGGGGCTCAACTCGAGAGCTGGTGAGCCCTAATCCGCGGTTTTCCGGGTAGCCACTCATATGTCCTCGTTCATGCAACCCGGTGTCTTCGTGGAACATGTCGTCGTTCCTCGGTCCTCCAGTAACCGGTAGTCGGCTACGCTGGCCCTGATCCTCGCGTGTTCTTTGCCCATGGTGTCCATCCAAGTTTAGGGACCTAAAATCTGCCTCATACCGAGAAAAACGGTTCGGTCCCCCTTCCGAGTCATCCCCAACTCTGCTTGGCCCACGCGTAGGCTCGTCCGGTGCCCCAGTCTGGTTGATGGTCTCCAGGTTGGTGTCCAAATTGAGGTGCAGATCCAATCGTCCGTCCCTAATGGGCCCACCCCGGTTACCGAATCCCTCCGATACGCGGTCCAATCGATCTGCGCTCGAGGAATCTAAGGTACCGTACTGGGCGGCTGATGGCACTAGAGGGCTAAAATTCCTCTTTCCCGACGGCTTACCCGGCCCTCCTCGCACTGTATCTTGATAACCGGTCTCTCGGCGTTGCTCGGAAGATGGTACACCACTAACGCTCGGTCGCACATCTTCTTCGGTTATCTCTACCGACGTCCGTGAGGGTCTCGTCAACGGGAATATTTGATTCGGTAAATGGAGTGAATCACGCGGTCCGGTATAGGTGATGTTTGCATAACCGTATGCCAATGCTAAGCCAGCTGGCAACGCGAGAGCAGATGGCGTTATTCTGGACGTAGTGACGCCATGGGCCAATTCCGAGACCGTCACTTACCCTTCTGCGCCTCTACTCTTAGTACCCGCCATTGTCGTTATTGGGAAACTAGGTATGAACTCGCTGGCCGTGACTGTAACCGGAGCTGTAGCTCGTCCTGGGATTTCATCTAAAATGTCCTCCAGGTCATGTGCCGATAATCTTCTTATGTCACCCAATTCAACCGAATTATCCCGCGTCGCGTTCGAAGAAGTGTCCGAGAAACCTTCGCCCGAGAATCCTTTTATCCGGAACACGTAATTCCTAAGTCGCCTAATCTTCGACCGTCTATCTCCCGCATTGACCAGTTCGACCTCGTCTAGGGCCTCTCCTAATTCTTGTTCCGACATTTCCGACAGGTAGATCGAGACCTGCTCTGACGGCGAGCACGCGAGAATATCCACTATCAGAGACATGACGGTTATTTCTAATCTTCTGGTCGATAGCGACACTTTCTAGCGCTTTATAAGTCGGGATTCGAAATCGCTCGGATAATTTTTGGAGATAGACCCTCCGTCGTAATTTTCCAAGATCCAAAAAAAATATTTTTCCCGCCGTTCCGAGTATACCTACTTATGAAAGTGGCGAGAAGCGCTGTTGTGTTATAGCAGTGGCAAGTAAAACCTACAATAGCCCGGAAATAACCAAAAGCAATAAATAATCACCGCCAGCAATGATCAGATAAAAAAAATGGCGATAGTAATAGGGCAATTTAAATTAAATGGCCAAATCAGAAATAAGTCAAATAAATCAGCGACAAAAGTAAAAGGTAAATACACACAATCAAATATAACCAGGTAAGGCCAAAAGTATGTAAAGCACAGCAAAAAAAGGCAATAGCCTAGCAAAGCAATGCTAGCAAAGTATATACACATATATATATAAATATCAATACACTCGTAAAATATAAAACAATAAATGTAGATAATTTCAAATATCTAATTACTAAAGAAATCCAGCGCACTTTAGGCAGCCAGTGATTTCTTTTAAATCAACCAGTAGAATTTTTCGAAAGATGCTAATTGAAACCACCGAGAAATCCTATTTTTCAATTATTCCCGAAAATTCTAATATCCGCGAAAATCACTTTATTTCCCGTATTTCGGAAATCTCAGAGGTCTATAAGATCAATAACCGCAAATTTCGCATAAAGTCCAATAAAATTCACGATTTAATACTCTGAGTTCCGAATTCCGTCTTTGAATAAGCTGATAATCGCGGGACAACCTTCAAAATCCGTCTTTACTCCCCATATAACGAATTCAAAAAAAAAATTTATCTTATTTACAAAATTCTACCGAACCTGTTTAATTCTAGATGTATTCGAATTTTGGCGAATTTGATTTATCTCACCCGTAAGAAAGTCATTTGACATGAATATAAAATCTACCTATAAATCCATTACAATCCCGAACTTTCAAAATGTCCAAACTATTCCCCAAAATTTTGGTTCCGAAATTTATCTTCAAAATTTCCTTCCGACCAATACCTACGACCAGAATAACAGGAAAAATTTTCCAATAAGTCTTAAATAATCTTCCCGAGTTAAATCCGAAAAATCTCCTAGGCCGATGATGATAGTGGTCGGTGACTCTCGACCTTGCTCCGCGACTAGGAAGTTTACTTCCAGAAGAGAAAAAAAATTCTATTTTTCTCTTGTTCAAAATTTCCAATAAAATTTGAAAATTTCTAATAAAATTTTCAAATCTTCAAATTTCCAATTTGACGTTTTCTATCCTTATTCTAATAGGAGGCAGGTTTTCTCTACTAATTCCAATTACTACCACTGGTTAGGTCTAAGCAAGAGCTCGTGGTCTGCGGGTACTTGACAGGTTATCTCATTTCCAAAAAAAATTCCTGACGTCTTTAAGTCAGTGAATTTTACCCATAAGCGGTCAAATACTGCACTTCCGAGCTCCAGCTACTCTCAGGTTTCAAGTACCAGCTCAATTAGCCTTGATGCCCCTAATCTCTAAATCCAAAAAGAAAGGAAGAAAATATCAAATTATAAACCATGAATTCAAATATACTTTAAAATTTCAATATATAATATATTCAAAACCACAAGTGTCATCTAAAATCAAAAATTCCAAATATCGAGTGCTCTCTCTCTCTCCCTCTCGCGTGGGCTCTGTCCATTTCGGAAACTTGAAAGAGACACTTCAAATCTTTCAAATTTCCCAAAAGATATTTTCGAGAGAAATTCTGAAGTCGTGGTGTCCCCAAATCTTAAAATTTCCAACTTCCCGGGATCCACTTCTATTTTCAAAATTTCTCAATTCAGAAAAATGTCAAAATTTTCCATTTAAGAAAATCTGGATTTCTAACAATTGCTCCAATTTAAAAAAAAAATAATTTCCAAAATTAATAATATCAGGGTCTTCTACTCAAGGAAATTCTGATTTCCAACAATTTCTTAAGTTCTTCGAGGTCTACAGAAAATATTCCGACCTTTCAAATTCCAACTCAAAAAAAAATCTTCCAATCTTTTTAAATTACCATTTTCGAAATTTTATAAGTTCGAACAAGTTCTCTTGGTTTCGGAAATTTGAAAGAGAATCCTCAAATCCTTCAAATTGCCGAATTAATGTTTCCAACAATAAATCCTATTATAACCTGAAATATAATTGCAAAACAAAGAAAAAATTAAAATTCAACAATTCTAACCTATAAATATTTTCATAAAATTACAAAACTCCAAATTTCTTTTAAAAAACCTCTATTTAAAATTGTTAATTTATAAAAATTTTAAATGTTCCAATTAATTTCCAAAATTTTTTTATTTGTTTTTGGTTAATATTTTTAATCAAATTCTGGCCTGTTGTCCGGGCAAAATTACTCGTATCGATTATGCCCGGCCCCACGTTGGGCGCCAGTTGAAATGCAGGTCTTACCCGTGACCTGGCACTCTTATTTTTGGCCACCCAACGGATTTTATTTCGGCTCGGAACGGCCCGAAATAAAATATTTTCTTTAATTTCTTCGTTGAGCGCCAGTCACTCCGGTTAGCGACAAAATTTATTCCAACAGTAATGAGACTCGAAATTAACCAACACAAGGCGGGGTCAAAAGGTCACAACACATTATCGGGTAAATAATGAAAGCCAAAATTTGATCAAATAAGGTGAAATCGTTTAACAGGTTTTATTGCAAGTAAATAAGACTCGATATAAAATAAAACTGGATGTGAATAATAAAAATCAAAAATCAAAATCAGTAAACAAAATGATACAAATCTCGGAACTTTCCGAGTCGCGCGACAATATGGCGGGTTTAACCTACTGGCGCGCGTCACCACCCGGGAAAACCAGAATCTACTAATACTTTATTTTATATAATCAATTTTCTTTCCGGTCTGAACATCAAATAAAATCACAATGCTTGAGTTTTCAAGTTATTTTTAGATTTCACGCTTTCGTTTATCGAGTCGAAATTAAGAATTGTATTTTTCTCGAGTACGTGCAAAAGAGGCGCGAAGCAGACGACGAATTTGAATTTACGAAGTATATAGTTCAAGATAAAACACTTTTCATCAATTTCTTGAAGAAAGTCTGCATGAAATAAACATCAGTATGATCTTGGAAAATTTCATGAGGATTTCAACACTTCAAAAATAAACTTTCAGTGAAATTTAGTGACAATAAATGTATAAAATTTGAATCAATATATAATTTTCCATTCAAATTTATATACTTCTTACTAATTTTGTACATTTAACAATTTTTCAATTAGAACAATATTTTCTATCAAGATAAAATGAGCATAAAATTCAAGTTCATAATTTATATTTTCAGTTATATGTTAGAAATATTTTCATCTCACATTTTTGTAGCCTAAGCACAAACTATTCATTCCAAAACTTAAAATCTCTACGGAAATGGAAAATTGTCTAATAGCAGTAGATAAATTAAAAAGCTAAAATATGTGTTTATTGGTATTTCCATATTAACATATAAATATCAATCAACTTTAAATTTTACATAAAAATGTTTGTTCGAAGTGTTCAAATCTTGTTACAATTTGACAAGATTTTATGGAGGAGTGCAATCTTTTGGATGAAATATTTTGTAGTTCTTAATTTGTCTGTCCGTCTGAAATCGTAGTAAGATTTGAACAGTAAACAACAAGTTTTCCAATAGAATTCAGGATCAATAATAATTGATTCAGGAAATACTTCAACTCTGTAGAGCATTTTTGTATTTCGAATTCAAAATGTGTGCTTAAGCCACAAAAAAGTAAGCTGAAAATGTAGATATAAAACTAATTATGTCATGTTTATGTCTTCTTAATGGAAAATACTTTGCATATAATTTTCTAATTCGATATTTTTTTAATGTATGAACATTCAAGAAATTGATAAATATTCCATCTTTTTATAGGAACTAAAAATTTCCGGATAATGCTTTGATTGAGAAAGCTAAAAATTTGTCAAATATTGATATAAATTGCAATTTTACAATTTCATTATTTTTCAAATATTTTAACATCTCTTCAATCTTGATAATTCGTACAGAAGTTTATTTCATGTGAGTGACTTTTTCTTTTTCTAATGAAAGATTTCGTAATTCTAAATTCGGCCCAATTCGTAACATTGTAAAAAGATTTTAAAACTTCATAAAAATTTTTTTTTCTGTTTTATTCAAAGTCAATAAATATTCAATGTTTGGAATCGAAATATTAAGTAAATTATTTTTAATTTCTGGGAATAAACTGCTTTAATAAGACAATCTTTCTTCTTTGTGAGAAATCTCAATTTTAAAATTAAAATTCTACGCATAGGATACAAAAACATAATATGAAAATACTTTTATTACAGAATTTTGAAATATACAAGTTGACCAATTTTTAATCGAGTAAATCGGCTACTTTAAGCAAAAAATTATGTTAAAAATATTTTATCAAAAAAAAAATAAGACACATTAAATTACGGTTTAAAATCCACATTCATAGATTGATGGTAAAAGCAGTTTAAAGTTTTTTAATCTTACATTTTAGTGACGTATGCACAGACTTTTAATCAGATAAATGAAATGCTTTATAGAAAGTCAAAATTTTCTTATTACTGCACTTAATCAAATTTATAAAGTAAAAATATTTTTTAATTGATGCTTTCACTCAATTCTTTAAACATTCATTAATTGAAAATTGTACTCAAAATTTAATCTTGCAGCGTTCCAATATTCCCACAATGTTACAAAATCTTATTAATCATTATTTTAGTCGAATTATTTTCAAAATATTTAAAAAATAAATGTAAATATTTTGATTAAATACTCTGTCAAATTTTGCATTTGACTGATCTTGCAAAATTGTTGAAAGTTTTGAATACCGATAGAAGAAACTTTAAATGAAATTTTATGTCCATAAATGCTTAAAGTTCTATATAGAAATATCAACTACAACATTCTCAAATTTTATAAATAAACTACTAAATTCAAAAAGTTTCGGATTTTTTTAAAAACTGTACAAATTTCAAATATGAATCAGTCAAAATTTACTGATTATCAGTGAAATTTGACTGATTTAAATAACTAAAAACAGGTTACTGTGAATCAGTCAAATTTCACTGATTACTTCAGTGAAAAGTAACTGATTTAACAGTGAAAAATATTGTTTCCACTGATGATTCAGTGAAAAGGCAAATCACTGATTCAATCAGTGAAAATTTGACTGATTCAGATTTAGAGTGTATACAAATTTCAAATATAAAGTGTACTCTGTACATTAATCAAACAAATTTAGAAGATGAATATTTTAATAAATATTCCTAAATATTATTGGAATATGATACATATCGATTTAGAAAAACTTCTTCAAAGTACTCAGACATTTTTCTTATTTTACGACATTTTTGCACCATGTTTGACCTTTGGGTAGGATTCAAGAAAACAATTGTAGACATACTTTCATTACTTAGTAAAATACTATGAAGACTTGCTTTTTAAATTAAAGCGAAAACTTTTAAAACCTTTAACAATCGGTTGCATAGATTCTGCTCTAATCTTGGACGCAATTAGAGAAATAGGTTTTTTTGCTTTTTTTAGATCTAGTTTTTGCCTTAAACATAAAAGAAAGAAAACACATTTGAAATATTAAAATAAAAAAGCTGGTTCATTCTTAGAGAATCCCAAATATTCTTAAATGAAACTCCTTTCCACACCACCACGGAGGCAGAGTTTACTAGTAATAGTTCAATAAATTTTATGTACTCTAAATAAATTTTTTCGTAATTGCAGAAAACTTATTCCAAATACAAAAATTGTATCTTTAAATGTACAGGATAATTAATTATAAAAATCGTTCGAATTTGAATTTCAAGGACTTGTACACACTTTCAAGGCACATCGGTTTTCCTTTTGCAAAAATTTTTAAAACTTCTAATTTTTCAAGTAATTGGGAGAAGTACATTTAAAAAAAAAAATTGTTTTCTCTACTTCCACTCGCGCTAGCTTAACAAATTTTCAGAATTTTACGATTTTATTAATATTGTATTAAGTGTCTACATTTTCTGAAACTATCTACAGGAGAAAAATTTTAATACTTTAGTAAAGAAAGTTTTCTGAAAAGTTGTAGCTCAATCAGATTAATAGCCAAAAAGTTACCAATGTTTTAAATCGCAAACGAACGGTATAGAGGTCAAATTGGAGACGAAAACAAATAATAATAGCAACCTTCTTTTGTTTTCTTCTAAGATATACTTGATTCTCGCTTTATGCGTTATTTGAGAAGGCAAGAGTGTGGATTCTTCATATTTTTATCGTAATTCCTTATTGAAAACGGCAAAAGTAAGAATATTATATTATTATTTGGTGATACGTGAGTGATCTTACGTACGTTATTGTTTGATGCTTGTGGGTAAGTTTATTTTGTGAAACTTAATTTGTGTGTAGATTACAAATTATTCACATTCGCCCAATTTTATCGACTTTTCATCTTATTAATTCTTTTCAAATAATTCTGTTTTCCTTCGTCGTATAATTTATTGTTCACAATGAGTAATCCGGTTGACCCAAATTCGAGTGTTTTGAAGGACAGCCAGGTTCAAAAGAAGGTTGACCACTGTTTGAACTCTGGTTCAAACGAATGTCAACCCACTAGAAAAGTCATGAAAAATGCAAAAAACTTTCAGTTGGGATGGTTTGAGGAATTTCCGTCGTGGAGAGAGTGGGTGGTTACATTAGCAGATGAAACAAGATTTCATTGCAAAATTTGCAATAAAAAGTTGCTATGTGGCAAATCGAAAATTGAAAAGCATGAAGCATCTTTATCACACAGAAAGAAGCAAGAGTTTTCAAATAAATTAGAATGTTATGGAGTAGTAAGTGAAAATTCTTCTAATGTAACTGCCAATTCTTACATTGTTGAACCTTGTGTAGCAAGTTCTTCTGCTTCAGAATTCACAAATTCCACGATTCCGGAAAGTGTTACATTCAAACAGAAAGTACAAGAAGCAGAGATTAGGATTAGTGCATTTTTCGTAGAGCATAATTTACCATTCGCGATTTCATCAGAATTGATAGGACTTTTCCAAGATATGGAACCTTCGGTTTTAAAAGACGTTATATTGAGCCACACTAAAATGGTCCTAGTTGTAAATAACGTCGTATGTGCTGCTGAAACTGATCGTATGGCAAATATTTTGGGTAAACAATCATTTTCAGTGTACGAAGACGAAACGACCGACAGGACTCTAGAAAAGTGGCTGTCATTAATGGTTCGATATGTGGAGCCAACGACATTTTCTGTCAGGGTGGAATTGCTCCAGCTTATTAATGTAAATGCTTCGGATTGTTCTGCCTCTAAAATTTTTGATGCGTTCTAAAAAGCATTGTCCGGGCAGAAAATCCCTTTATCTAATATCTGTGCCTTAGCTTGTGATAATGCACAGGTGATGGTCGGCAATAGGTCCTCATTTAAAACAAAATTAAAGGAAAAAAGTCCCCGTTTAATTGTTTTCCCGTGTGTCTCGCATTCGTCAGCAATTGTAGCAAAATATGCTTGTGCCACAATCCCAGATGTAGAGGATTTAATCAAAGATTTGCCAGCTTTTCTTAATGCTAGCTCCAAGCGAACGGCTATTTTTCGATCGATTGTTTTGGAATTAGGAAATGACTATCAAAAAATTCCTAGTCATTCTGAAACTCGCTGGCTTGTCCGCTATCGATGCATAGATATTATAATAAAGAATTGGGAAGTTATTCTGCAGTATCTTATGGTCCTCGTATCTGAGAAGGTAGAAAAGGCCAAAGACTTGTTAGGAAAAATGCAGAATCCTTTGACACTCGCATATTTCCTATTCTTGAAATTTACTTTGAATAGGTTCAACGTATACAATGTGAAATTTCAAAGTCGCGAAACAATGGTTCAGGAACTCCAGCCAAACTCGGCTAAATTCTTCGTATGGATTCTTAGCAGTTATTTGAAAGAGGGTCTTCTTCAACCGAATTTATTCTTTCAAATCATTAGAAATGTTAACTTTGCAGATCCTAGTAATCAAAAGCCGCTTCAAGACATTGACGTTGGTAAGGAAACGCGAGAATATTTCCAGCAGCAACTTACAAACAAGAAATTGCAAATAGTAGAAGTTGATCTATTTCTTCGTAATTGCTTGAAATTTTATGTCACAGCAAGCGAAGAAATTCGCAATCGACTTCCTTTTGATGACATCTTTTTGTCTTGCGTTGCTGTTTTCCGGCCTCAAGTAGCTTTCTATGCTGATCGAAGCGAAACTTTTCCTAGGGTCTGGAAAGTTTGTCAAGATTTAGGGTCGTTTGATAGAATAGGTGTACAAAAAGAGTGGGATTCTTTACTCAAAATCAGACAGGAACTCAAAGAAAAGTGGTCGAATTTATCTTTTGACGAAATGTGGTCTAGTATCGGTGTATCTTCGACGAGTACAGGAGAAAAACTTTTTCCAAATTTGACCTCAGTATTGAATCATGTTCGGAGTCTTCCTCATTCAAATGCTGAGGCGGAGCGAGGTTTCTCCATGCTCACGGACGCGAAAACTCCCAAAAGAAATCGCTTAGGAAACAGGACGGTCAACTCAATTTGTGTTACTCGATCAGCCCTAAAGGCGAGAGCTGAAGCAGCCAGAACAACGAGCATCACTTCGAAGCATTTGCAATTAATGACCGAAAATCTATATGAGATGGCAGAAAGTGATAGGGAAAGTGGTTTGTCGCTCTTCGCTCACGAAGGAGAGGATTAATTCTAATGGCCAAGGCATGGCGTTAATCAATTTCAAACCCCTTTCTTACTCACAAAATAATGACATTTTATTTCTTATATCAGAGATACGTTCTTTATTCCTTTCTTCGCGTGCCTCGGGTATGGAAACTGTTTAGTTTTAATTATTATTTTGTGAGTAAGCAAACATACTGAAATTGAGTAATATCACGCTTTGGGCATAAGTGAGAGGCAAGGGGACTCACAATAATCAAGCACCCCAAATCATCCCGAATTAATCAAACTTCTTCATTATTTGATTTAAAACAAAACATTTTTGTTCGACGTATACTGGCATTTGATAGAGGCAAACCTGAAGTACGGGCTACATTTGTAGCGTTTTTTACCACTTTGCTTCATTTTTTTACTTTTTTCTTTTTGCTTGAAAGCAAAAACCCTTTTCGTTTCGTAGGACGTGGACTAGGCCTACAGGGGATACCACGTAAAAAAACGAGCCTTCAACTCTACCTCCGTGGTGGTGTGGAAAGGAGTTTTATTTCAGAATATTTAGGATTCTCTAAGAATGAACTAGCTTTTTTATTTTAATATTTCAAATGTGTTTTCTTTCTTTTATGTTTAAGGCAAAAACTAGATCTAAAAAAAGCAAAAAAACCTATTTCTCTAATTGCGTCCAAGATTAGAGCAGAATCTATGCAACCGATTGTTAAAGGTTTTAAAAGTTTTCGCTTTAATTTAAAAAGCAAGTCTTCATAGTATTTTACTAAGTAATGAAAGTATGTCTACAATTGTTTTCTTGAATCCTACCCAAAGGTCAAACATGGTGCAGAAATGTCGTAAAATAAGAAAAATGTCTGAGTACTTTGAAGAAGTTTTTCTAAATCGATATGTATCATATTCCAATAATATTTAGGAATATTTATTAAAATATTCATCTTCTAAATTTGTTTGATTAATGTACAGAGTACACTTTATATTTGAAATTTGTATACACTCTAAATCTGAATCAGTCAAATTTTCACTGATTGAATCAGTGATTTTCCTTTTCACTGAATCATCAGTGGAAACAATATTTTTCACTGTTAAATCAGTTACTTTTCACTGAAGTAATAAATGAAATTTGACTGATTCACAGTAACCTGTTTTTAGTTATTTAAATCAGTCAAATTTCACTGATAATCAGTAGATTTTGACTGATTCATATTTGAAATTTGTACAGTTTTTAAAAAAATCCGAAACTTTTTGAATTTAGTAGTCTATTTATAAAATTTGAGAATGTTGTAGTTGATATTTCTATATAGAACTTTAAGCATTTATGGACATAAAATTTCATTTAAAGTTTCTCCTATCGGTATTCAAAACTTTCAACAATTTTGCAAGATCAGTCAAATGCAGAATTTGACAGAGTATTTAATCAAAATATTTACATTTATTTTTTAAATATTTTGAAAATAATTCGACTAAAATAATGATTAATAAGATTTTGTAACATTGTGGGAATATTGGAACGCTGCAAGATTAAATTTTGAGTACAATTTTCAATTAATGAATGTTTAAAGAATTGAGTGAAAGCATCAATTAAAAAATATTTTTACTTTATAAATTTGATTAAGTGCAGTAATAAGAAAATTTTGACTTTCTATAAAGCATTTCATTTATCTGATTAAAAGTCTGTGCATACGTCACTAGAACGTAAGATTAAAAAACTTTAAACTGCTTTTACCATCAATCTATGAATGTGGATTTTAAACCGTAATTTAATGTGTCTTATTTTTTTTTGATAAAATATTTTTAACATAATTTTTTGCTTAAAGTAGCCGATTTACTCGATTAAGAATTGGTCAACTTGTATATTTCAAAATTCTGTAATAAAAGTATTTTCATATTATGTTTTTGTATCCTATGCGTAGAATTTTAATTTTAAAATTGAGATTTCTCACAAAGAAGAAAGATTGTCTTATTAAAGCAGTTTATTCCCAGAAATTAAAAATCATTTACTTAATATTTCGATTCCAAACATTGAATATTTATTGACTTTGAATAAAACAGAAAAAAAATTTTTATGAAGTTTTAAAATCTTTTTACAATGTTACGAATTGGGCCGAATTTAGAATTACGAAATCTTTCATTAGAAAAAGAAAAAGTCACTCACATGAAATAAACTTCTGTACGAATTATCAAGACTGAAGAGATGTTAAAATATTTGAAAAATAATGCAATTGTAAAATTGCAATTTATATCAATATTTGACAAATTTTTAGCTTTCTCAATCAAAGCATTATCCGGAAATTTTTAGTTCCTATAAAAAGATGGAATATTTATCAATTTCTTGAATGTTCATACATTAAAAAAATATCGAATTAGAGAATTATATGCAAAGTATTTTCCATTAAGAAGACATAAACATGACATAATTAGTTTTATATCTACATTTTCAGCTTACTTTTTTGTGGCTTAAGCACACATTTTGAATTCGAAATACAAAAATGCTCTACAGAGTTGAAGTATTTCCTGAATCAATTATTATTGATCCTGAATTCTATTGGAAAATTTGTTGTTTACTGTTCAAATCTTACTACGATTTCAGACGGACAGACTAATTAAGAACTACAAAATATTTCATCCAAAAGATTGCACTCCTCCATAAAATCTTGTCAAATTGTAACAAGATTTGAACACTTCGAACAAACATTTTTATGTAAAATTTAAAGTTGATTGATATTTATATGTTAATATGGAAATACCAATAAACACATATTTTAGCTTTTTAATTTATCTACTGCTATTAGACAATTTTCCATTTCCGTAGAGATTTTAAGTTTTGGAATGAAAAGTTTGTGCTTAGGCTACAAAAATGTGAGATGAAAATATTTCTAACATATAACTGAAAATATAAATTATGAACTTGAATTTTATGCTCATTTTATCTTGATAGAAAATATTGTTCTAATTGAAAAATTGTTAAATGTACAAAATTAGTAAGAAGTATATAAATTTGAATGGAAAATTATATATTGATTCAAATTTTATACATTTATTGTCACTAAATTTCACTGAAAGTTTATTTTTGAAGTGTTGAAATCCTCATGAAATTTTCCAAGATCATACTGATGTTTATTTCATGCAGACTTTCTTCAAGAAATTGAAGAAAAGTGTTATTTCTTGAACTATATACTTCGTAAATTCAAATTCGTCGTCTGCTTCGCGCCTCTTTTGCACGTACTCGAGAAAAATACAATTCTTAATTTCGACTCGATAAACGAAAGCGTGAAATCTAAAAATAACTTGAAAACTCAAGCATTGTAACGAAGTCCGTCTTCGTGCACCTTCGGCTTTACACGAAGTTGGTGACCGCAGCGTGTAGCAGAGCCGACACACTGACACGCCACGTTTGCATGTGTTTCTCCCAGATGGGAACGTGGTGGGGGCCGAAAAATCCCACGTTCTGGAGACACTGATGGCCGACGCGACGCTGACAGAATTCCCGACCTGCCCCACGAATTACACGCGTGACCCAATCGCGGACCCGGAAACAGGTCACATGTCCAACATCCAATAGATGAAGAGGCAACTCGTGCCTAGTATAAAAATTGCCCTTGGCAAATAACTTTCTTCAAGACGCGGTTCTATTATTTACAATGGACGGCGCGTGTAACACGATGACACCATTATAATCAGTATTCATCTCCGTCAAACTTCACAAATTTAGCATCACCAAATGTCCAAGATCTTAAATATCAAATATGTTTCATATCAAGCCCCAGGGTCTATGCGTCCTAGGGTACATTTTCCGGGTCACTTGGTGGCATCTGGTCGTCTGGTGTGTCGCTCTCGAACGATCGATGATGGTGATATTCGAAGCGTCGATCCATCGTGGCTCAAAACTCGGCATGGCGGCCAGTGTTTACGTTGACTCGGTAGCCGGTAGTGTCTCATCTCCAACGCTGCTGTCCTCCGGTGCTGTTGTCTTCGTAATGCTCATGAAACAGACAGGACAGGAAGCGTGAGTGCGTGTGGTGCGCGAAAGTGTGTTTCGAGTGCTCTCGGGTGACGACGAAGTGCGGACTCTCGTCTCACGACTTTTTCCCCGGGGACATAACCCCACCTGTCACCGGTGAGTTTATTAAATTAAACATTTTTCCTTGTGACGGGTAAAATTTACCACGTCACAAACATTAAAACCAGAATTTTTTTTGCACTTTAGGAGTTTATCTTCTATTTAAACCTAAGAAATTTATTGAAATGTTAAAAATTGCAAATTTCATGAGTGTTTAAAAAAAAATTCGGGTTTTACTGACGAAATTTTGAGATAATTAACAAAAAATAGTTATTAAAAAAAGATTTTTTATGTGATTTTTTAGGTTCTCATAGAAGCTTACACTTTCAGCTCTAAAAAGAGCTATCACTTATAAAAATACGGCAATTACAACATTCTTAATCGTGTACGCAGTCCAGGAAAACGCTGTTTCGAGAAAATCGCTTTCAAAGTTTTTTCCAAAAGTTAATTGTATATATTTCAAACTCACCAACACCAAATGCTAGTCTGCTATTCCTGCTCCATACATTAGTCCTTCAACTTCTTCGTAAAACTCATTTTGAGCCAAAAGTGAGATGACTCAAAAAATTGATTTTTTTACCCTCTAAACCAGGTTCCCCCCTTAAATATGTACAAACTCACATATATAAACCTAATATAATTAACACTTATGTATAGGACGATACGCTTTCGTCGAATCACGCACACGCTCGCTTACAATCCTGAGAAATAAAACTTAGAACTTTGTTATATAGTGGCTACAAGAGTTATTCAGAGCTTGTGAGAGTATCAGTGTTGTGACTAGAGTTTTTGAGTCTGACTCAAGTAAAAATAAATCAACTTTTAATACAAATTATTTATGAAATGTAAGAAAATTCAATATGATTAATTAATTATTATAATTATGATTATTGATAAATATTTAATATGATTATTAATTAATATTTAGTATACATTATTATTATAACTATGCGTATGATTTTTAATTAAACTAAATTTTGAAATATATATTCAAAAATTGCATTGATATACAATAAAAAAGAATCTTGTGTAAAAACATTTAAAAGAAGGTTCTTTTATTTTCTGTGTTGTATATTTTCAAAACATGGATTTTACAATTGTGAATTCCAAATTATTATTATGCCTAATAAATTTATTTGAAATCCAAATTCTGTGTAGATTTTTTTATATATTTTATGAAATACATTTATCAAGACTTTTGCTGTTTAAATTTTTGTAAAATCAATTTAATTTTAAAAAACCTGAGTGAAAAATAAAGAAGTAATTATAAATGAATTAAGTTTTAAATTATATACGTGATATTGTGAATAAAAACGAATATTTCCTTAGAAGAGACTGATAAATCTTTAACCCTATGAAATACATATATTCCACATTTGAAAGTATTTTTTTCCTCGTTCCATAGACGATAAAAAAGGACACGAATTTTTTTTTTCAATATGATATTTATATTTTTCAAGATATCGATTTTTGAATTTTTCGGTCTCAAAAAAAACAGTTTTTCTTTAAATGCTTCGCAAATTGACCATTTTTGGCACAACGGTTTGGCATTTTAGGGCGAAATGTGTAATAGGGTCCACTTTAAAGTGCACGTTTGAACCGTCAAAAATTTATTTGTTGAATAATTTTCATAAAGCAATTTTTTAAACAATTTGAAATATTTCGAAAAAGCTCTCTCCGATTTGAATAATGTTTTCTGTAATTTGTTATTATAGTATGTAGAATATTGTCTCAAATTTTAAAAGTGAACGGTTGAATACTTTATTAAGTATGATTTTTAATATTCTATCCCCGCGCAGGTGGGCTGGGTGGCGCGTGAGCCGGGCGGCGCGTGTGAATAACGGAGCCGAGCATGTTTTGTTTTGAACATGTTACAATCTGTCTATAATACTTTGATAGGTTTTTTACGCAGTTTATATGAATCAAGATCGAGGGAATAATAATGGATTCCAAGGAAACTTTGTTTAACCCATTAACGCCCAAAATCACAGACTTTTTAACGCATTTTTGGCCCTTGTTGACAAAGCGAAAAAGGGAATAAATCATGACCAAACATTGTATACATAATGTATTTGGGTCTCCTCTTTCGATTTATGAAGTCAGAATTACATTACCGTGCACTGGAAAACCAATATGGCGGATTTTATTCAAAAAAGTACCGAAAATTTGAAATTTTTTTTCATATATTTTTTTTTTCAAATGGATAAAGCATATTGCATTGAGTTTAGCATCCAGGAACGGAGTCACCCAGTGAATGTGGAAAGAGGCGGCAAATAGAGGAGCTGCTCCTGGAACACACGACAACTCAGTAAAAACAAGCTACAGAAA
This sequence comes from Diplolepis rosae, assembly GCA_030998225.1. Classification (NCBI taxonomy): domain Eukaryota; kingdom Metazoa; phylum Arthropoda; class Insecta; order Hymenoptera; family Diplolepididae; genus Diplolepis; species Diplolepis rosae. The sequence continues at coordinate 3,828,554 of JAPYXD010000608.1, read as the reverse complement.
CATCTTGAGGAAACCAGGCTCATAGATGAGTTTGGTTGGGCAAAGTCTGCTGGGTCGTTGGAGGACACTGTGCAGGTGACTAGAGGAAAGACCCCGGGCCTGGATAATCCTCATCGAGTCAAGTACATTGTGCGGAGCTTGTTTCGACATGTAGAGCCGTTCCAAAGACAGAACTGAAGTTCCTGCGTGGTCCGACGCGAAGAACTTTTCACTCTCGAAGAACTAAAGAGAGCGGGTGGAACGCTCAAGGCAAATACAGCGCCGGAGATCGACGGAGTGCCAAACAAGATCCTCAAAGAGGTGATCGGGGAATACCCGGAGATCCTCCTGGAAGCCTTCAACTCCTGTCTTCGGGAGGAGAGGTTCTTCGTAGACTGGAAGAAAAAGAGGTTGGTCCTGCTGAGGAAGGGCAACAAACCTCTAGGAGATGCCTCATCCTATAGACCTATTTGTCTATTCGATACAATAGGGAGGCTTCTGGAGGAAATGATTCTACAAAGACTACAGGGCCACATGGTCGGCGAGAACAGTCTCTCGGAAAACCAGTTTGGCTTCCGGAAAGGCCGGTCCACAGTTGACGCCATCCAGGCAGTGGTGGACATCGCCACTAAAGCAAGAAGAGGAACTGGCAAGCGTAAGGGATTCTGCGCGTTGATCAGCATTGACATATACAATGCGTTCAATACCGCGAGGTGGACTATCTGCATCGAGGCGAAGGTGCGGAAAAAGGTTCCAGACTACCTGTTGCGAACGATAGATGACTATCTGAGCGACATGTGGGTGATATACGAGGGCGACAAATGGTCTCTCAAAGAAGAGATGACATGTGGCGCCCCTCAAGGGACGCGGGTGGGTACACTCGTTTGGAACGTCATGTATGTCGATGTCCTGCGCATGGACCTGCCTTCTGGAACGAGCATCATCGGCTTCGTGGATGACGCACTTTTCGTGTGCGCCACGGATGACGTCAGAATCCTGGAGCTGAGGGTCAATGAAAGTCTATGGCGGGCAAAGCGTTGGTTGGTTAGCAGATGCCTGAAGATGCCCCTGAAAAACAGAGGCTTTACTGGTCACGGACAGGAGATCCTTCCAATACCCGAAGATGGTTCTCAGGGAATATGAGATTAAGTGGAAAGAGATCATTAAGTACCTGGGTGTGCAGTTGGATCGAAGGCTTAGCTTCTGCGAACACCTGCAGATCGCGAATGCCAAAGCCATCCAATGTGGAGCCGCTCTGACTTGGCTCATGCCCAACATTGGTGGTCCCAGGGAAGCTAAGAGAAGGCTGGTGGCGAGCGTGGTAAATCCGATACTGCTTTATGCAGCTCCGGTCTGGACAAGTGCCCTTAAAAACCATGCTATCCAGAAGAAGCTGTTCTCGGCACAGAGAGGTGTTTTTATATTTAAAAGAATCATTGTTTGACCCAATTGACGAAAAGTTTAATATTATTGATTATTTAATTAATTTCAAATATTCTCTTACAATGATTAAAGGAAAACAACACTTGATTTAAAAATAAATGATAGATTCATTCTTAAATAGTTTATAACATTTTTGTATAGAGTTATAGATTTAATTTATCTGATTTGATTATTATTTAGTAAAATTTAAAGAATTTGAAAATTTTTTTTTTAAAAAAGGACGCTTTCGAAAGTAGACATTGGCATTGACATTATTATAACACTGATAAAAAGTTATAATTTAAGTCTAAAAACGGGGAATTTTTCAAGATGTAACAAAAACTAGATCATTAGAAAAGTACAGACTTATGTGTTTATACACTGATCGGTTAAAATTCAAGCCTGATTCATCCGGTTAGGTGTAAGAAATTTAAATTTTTTCTGTGAACCTATGATCACTTATGCACATCATGAATTTTTATATTTGACACAATTTACAAAAAAAACTAGTTATGTTGATTACTACACTGAGAGACTTTTCGTTAGAATAAATCGTAAAAGTGAATCACATTTTAGTATAATATCGTTTCAAAGTGAGGCAAGCAGGGTTTACGTATCAGAAATTAATATAGTGGTTTTCAAGGGGCAAAGTTGATATTTTCGTTTGTATAAATGGAATATATGTTTTACTATCTGTTATAAAATCGACGAGAATTTGAAATTCACTATATTAAAGTTGCGAAGCGAATTTAAAGTGGTGTTAATACATTTTATTCGAAAGACTGAAAGAATCTTTTCAAATTTTCAAACAATGAATATGGGATTCTGAAAACCACTATATGAAAAATCACTCACTCCACCAAAAGGTTTGACCTTTAGAAGTGACGGCTTCAGAAAAGGAATTCTTGTGTCTTTTTCTGATGCAACATTCTGAAACACATACACAAATATTATTTATCATACCTTATTAATGTTCACATATTGAAGTACGCAATAATACACTATTTTATAATAACCTACTTAAATTAAATTTCGGAATCGCTTTTTAGGTTCGAACCCTCTAACCCTCCCTATATCTACATAACTAAACGCATGTCTAACGCATAAAGCCTCTCGGCTATTCTCGCTTGTCATATTCCGAAAAAAATTTCGCTTATAAGTTACTGCTATCAAGGCCGTATAAAATGGGCTCATACCCCATTAAAAAGAAATTTTTTAGTTTTCGGTATTTTAATCAGATATGAGTTCAAATTTTTTTTAAATTTTGTCACTTCCAATGATTGAATTAAATTTCTATGTGATACGATATTTTCGTACGAAACGTAAAAACATTTTAATATAAAGAAACAAGTTGGAAAAATGTTTCCAATTTCGAAATTTAACATTTTTTTGCATCGAAAGAATCCGACTGAATCAGTATAATAAACTATTTTAAAAAAATAATCAGAAAAAGCTTTTTTTAGACAAATCTAGGCAGGTTTTGAAAAGGAAATACAAAATAAGATTGTAAATTACTTTTTTCCACTCGTGAATTTTTTGTTTGAAATAATTACTTTATACAAAAAATGATTGCACTTTTCAATATTCACATTTTCGAAAATATTAAAGTCAAAAGTTGGTGTTAAATTACGTGTAACATTAATACAATATGACAATTAAGCTGAAACTATTAGGGAATTAAATGCTTTAAATTGAATACACTGGAAATTAAAAGTTTATTCAACATATAAGTTCAAAAGATTTCAAATTTTTTTTTCCAAAATTAAACATATCAAGCCACAAAGTTTTAAAATCTTTAAATGCATAATTTAACTTACTTTGAAAGCGATTTTCATCCCAAGTTTTCTAATCAGATCACAATTTATAAAAGGAATAAATATTCGCAATCAGTGAATGTGGAATTTGAATTTTAAAAAGTTTTATTCAAAATAATAAGTTATAATTTTATCTTAAAGGTAGTTTACATTGTAATAGAAGCAAGTGAGTCAGTTTAAAAGCCAATAATACATTTTTATCAAGTTTTTACAACTGTCGAACTTATCAATATACATATGCTTATATCTGAAAAATTAATATTATTTCTCTACATCCAAGTTTTTGGTATATAAAACAGGCCATCACTAAGCTTGTTTGTGTAGGAGACGACCGCATTCTCTATATCAGTCTTTTTTAAAATATGCCAATTCAAATTTTCAGTGCTGTGCACTTTGTAAGCTCTGATGCGTTCATTTAAATAAACATCGTTCATGTATTTAGACACTATCAAAAAATCATGTTCACCGATCAAAATGATTAAGTAGGCTAAATACAAATCAGGACCCAGTTCTGAAAAAGTTACGATCACGCTGCCTTCTTTTATAGTTCTCCCCATATGCTGAAGCCAATTTGTCGAAGAAATGTTACTGCTCGACAAACTATCTGGCAATAATTGAAGGAAGAAGGAAATATTTGGTAATTTGTGAATCGGATGGAATTTAATCGAGCCACAAATGTATGTAGGTTATGTCGAATTTTTCGACATAAGTCGGTAATTAAAAATAAGTTGATGTCTAAGAGCTATGGTCCTACATATATTTACTCGGCAAATTGCAGAACGAGAAATTTGTTTGCCCTCTCTATGTTTGCTCTCGAAGCGCATACAACAAATATTCCAAAGAGGGCCAACTTGTCTCATTACTGACGCGTAGTGTAACGCAAAATGGTGTTTAGGTTTCATTGAATTTGGAAATATTTCATTCAAGAGCATCAAATAGTCACTAATTTTCTGTTCAAGAATATCAGGAGTATCGAGCGTGATTTTCGTACTACAAATAGTTTGCAAAATCTCTTGCAAATCTAATAGCAATTTCCAACACTTATCGTTTTCGTCTACTGATAATCCAATTATCAAGTTCAGATGTTTAACAAGGTTTAACATTTCTGAAGATGACAATAAAATGCATTTCTTTTTTAAGTGTTGTTCTAAAATTTCAGGCGGTTTGTTAGTACTGTTTTTCGCTCCATAATGAAAAGCACGGATTTTTAAATTGAGATGTTGCAGTCTAAAGTATTGTGACGGACATAAATAAAATAATGCAACACAAGAGCAACATCGGATCGACAGATTCCTTCCAAAAAATCATGCATTACATCCACTGCGGGATTGTTTGTCACATGAAATCCCGGTATTTTGTTAAATATACAGATTTCTTTGATTCCAGAAATAGCTTTATCTTTTGATGACAATTCATTATAGTTCAAAACATCACGAAGTATGCAGTCACTTTCCTTGAAAACATTATTGATGTTATTGAAGTCAATTAAACAAAACCGACAGAATTTATTGGCTCGAAAGCTCTCGTTAAATCCAAAAATGGAATGCAAACCAAGGTTATCGCCTATGATTATGGCTAAATCAAAATATATTTTTACTTCAACGGTGGTAAGATTTATTGTTATCCCTTCATCTTGCAGAAATGTTAACTCTTGAATTACTTTTTCGAAAATTACTGAGTTTTTAAAAGCTGTGCGATCCAGTGTGTTGAAAAGAATAAATAAGAAAATGTTTTCGATTTTTGCTTGAAATTCTGGTGGCAAACAGGGTATACTCAAATATACCGCTCCACATTTTGAAACACCCTTATGACTGCCTAATGGATTATTATTTTCATAATCATCAAAATACATAAAAAGAGGGAAAACAATTTTGTTACCGAAACGAACCATTTTTCGTTTCCAAAATGAAGTTTGAATTACATTAGATATAATTTGGTTGCAAGAATTGAGAGAATTAATATATTCCATTGTTTTACTATAAACTTCAGGCAGCTCGAAAAACTTTTTTAAAACATATCTCACAGGTATATACTGTGCTACAACCGGAATATTTTCACGTCTGGTTTCGGTAGACCCTGACTTGAATTCAGTTCGTTGACCGATTTTGTAATTTTCAGGAATGATAAAAGTATTGTAATTCTTAAATTGTGAAAAACGCTGTTTTTCGGTTTTCATTTTTCGAAAAGGTGTAGCAAATTTTTGAAAAATAGCTTGAATATCCGGTAGGTGCTCTTCATTAAACCCAAATTGTTTTAAGTGACTACAGACTTCGTTTTGAATTAAACTTAAAGTGGACTCAAACATGCCAGAAGCATTAGTGATGATATCGTTTACTCTTTTTCTTGCTAAATCGGGATGTTTGTATAATTCTCCAGCAAATTGTACAGCTGGTTCGTTAGCAAGATTTTGAGAATAAAATTCTTGTGGATTTGAAAGAATTGAAGAAGTTACATCGTGCCAAAGCAAATCCTCTTCAGAAAGAGAAGAATCATCATCACTGTAATCAGAATAATCTTCTGTAAAAGCAGGGAAGGAGGACTCTTCATCGCTTTCAGAAAAAGAATCGATAACTAGCGAACTTGAAGGATTATCAATAAGCGACGTTTCATCTTGGTGTTTTCTACGCCTATGGCGGATGAATGTACCTAATACATGAAACGATCGTTCACAGTTGGACCCTGAACATTTGAAGATATTTAACCCAAAATGGGTTAATCTTACGTGACGCATGAATTGGGCATTACTGTAAAAACTTGAATAACAAGCTTCACACATAATCATCTTTATTAAACAAAATTAACCTGTATTGCTGGTATAAGCCCGGCTGTACGAAGAGCATGTGTTGTTAAACCTAAAAGTTCTTTAATTGGTTTAATCAATGCTTCGCCAGGAATTGCAATATCATATAGGCCATGCTGAATATACTGCCAAAGTCTTAAGGAAGCTTTGGGGTATTCGCAATCAAGTAAGTAAAAAAGCTTGAATGTCAAATCCAAAGCATCGAGGCACGAGGGGACTTTATATTTATAGTCGTCGACAATCGCGAAGGATTCCGTGATTCCAGTAAGAGATCCGGTAACTAATATTAAAGGTTGCAATGTTTCATTCCTTTTACGCAACCTCGCTTTCAGTTTGTCCACTTTGTTGTCTATGTCCTCTGTTTTCTGAAAATCCAATTATGATAAGAAATATCTGCGTTCAATCAAATTAGATCGCAAGACAAACAAGTTAACTCACTTGAACTTGATATAGAAAACATTCTCTGATATCCGATGGTTCATATTTTCTAGCTGCTGGTTCGACTTTTTTTCGTTTGCCACCTGACTGACCACTTCCGATTAATAGCTGTAGGAGGTGTAAAACAACTGCATCTTGTGAATCTGAAAATTAATTTGTTATAAATATTCTGATGCTGTTTATTAAAGTTATTTTATTATATTTAATTATAAAATATTTTTGGCCACAGAAGCTTATTTATAAAGGTAATTTTCAAATAAACAAGGGATGTAAAAATCCAGGAAATCCAGGAAACAAAAAATCAATATTTTAGTAAAAGTACACAGTGCTCACATATTAGTATTAATATTAGGTAACGAAAAGCATGAATGATTGAATTAAAATTATTGTACTATTGAATTTTCTTATTACCAGGTCCTAAAGTTTTCAAATTCTTTATCAACGCCAAGTCATCCACAATATCTGCTATATTTCTCTTCCTCGTTGTAGCAATTTTTTTTGCAATTGCTTCCAGTTGCTCAATTAGTACGCTTTTGATTATTTGCCATCTTTCGCGCAACAGAGTACTTTTGCCTGGTTGCTCTAAATCAAAGTCCAGTTCGAACTGTTAAAGAAACATTAAAAAGAAAATTTAGAAAATATATAATAAACTTTTTATTATGTTTAGTAATAGTATATTTTTAAAACTATTTTTTTTATATTATCATACAGATAGATTCAATTAAAACTTTTCTGAAAAATAATCTTACCAATGGTATTGCATCCTGCGTTTGGAGGCAAGGAAACTTTGCAATGTACTCATTCACCGATAACTTATTGATTGTGAGAAACGTCTTTCTTTTGTTGTGCGTGACTTTCCAGTCGTCCAAAAGAGAAGCAGTATCAATAGAATTCTGTAAATTGTTTAAAGATTTGGCAACGGTTTCATCAACATCTAAAGGTGAAGAAATATCGACTGGATTTTGTTTCTTAGATTTTGGATTCTCCAGGATACCCTTCTTTCTTAAAACATCTTTCAAATAATTATAATGAGCCCAAAGAGTTCCAGTCTTTTGAACAATATGACCATTCTCTGATCGGAATGGAGAAAAATACGTAGTAGCTATCTCTCCTGGAAATATTTGCTGTATAGATTCCGAGATCGCAATAAAAATCTTGTCCGAAACATGAAATTTCTGTAGTTTTTGTCCAACAGTCAGTGTTCTTAAAGCATCATCTTTGAACTTCCGGACGATAGTGCGAGTTAGAAGTCCACGAATCTCCTTATTAAGGCAATGATGAATTCTGAAGTGGGCTAAAGCTATTTTCCCGTCTGGGTCATTGTTTAAGAACATAAAGAAATCATCATGAAACGAATTCTTGCTTCCTTCAATTTGAGGGCTATAATTTTTCTTTTCACTTTCTAATGAAAATTTTTTCTCCAAATGTATTGGATCAGTAGTTATTTGCGAGTCCTAAAAAATATAATTATACAATAAAGCATAGATAAGGGGCTATGAATAATGCATAGATAAGAGATTGAACCATGAAAATAAATGTTTATGGATCAAGACGAACCGATCAATCTGTCATGTAATTGCACTTTATTAATTATTAAGGAAACCAATAATTTACTTATAATATTTTTATATTTTATTGAAGAACAAGAAAGTTATGATCAATGATAATATTCCTCATAGTGGAAACAAATAGATTTTCTAAATTAATAATAATGAGAAAGCAAAGTGCTGATCAAATGAGCACTTAAAAGTGTAGATACAAACGAATGACAAAATTGTTTTCCAATAAACTATCATCCCGTAGACTCCACTTTGCCCAAGTTTGAGTCCATTTTCTTTTTTGTGTAGATATACACTTGAGGAATAATCTCCCGTAAACATAGTAGACAGAAATTGGTCACATTAAATATTAAAATACTTCTCATTAATTTATGGATTTCACTTACTTCAGGCAATTCAGGAATATTGTCAGAGTTATCGCCAATAGATATATTCAAACTTTCGTAAGAATCCAAATATTGAAGTGCCCTATCCTGTAATAAATGCAAATAATGACCAATTTTATTTCATATCCAATATGATTTGTATCGTTGTAGATTTCTAGAGTCAAAATATATCATTTTATTCAGGACTAGTGAAGGTATATAATAATGTAAGACGAAACATGTTCGTTTTAAAAATCTTTAAAATAGCTACGAATATAATTTGAAGTTCTAGATTTTAAATTATCTTGCATTTTAAATTGCTGAATATTGTAAGCCCTTAAATAAAAAGTTATTCAATTTTGAAGCCCTGAAATTCAATACTTTGATTTTTAATTAAATCTCTCAACTATTGATTGTTTGATTTAGAATAAACGATTTTTTTTATCCATCAATTCATTATTTTATTATTAATTTTATTTTATTAAAAATTTATATTTTCACCTATATTTTTTAGGCAAAAAAGTTACTTTAAACTTTTTCTAAATTTCGAGTGACATTTTGGCTTCTTTTTTTTCTTTGAGTTTGTTTTTGACATTTAATGGAGCGGAAAATAATTAAAAAATTTACAAAAAAATTAGGTGCTTGAGTTCGAAACAGAAGTCTTGCAAATTCTTTAAATTTATAAAATGGTTGGAATTTGCAAAGAAAACAAATAGAAATAAATTATTTTAGTTTTAAAAAATCTACGAAATTTTACTTTCGCAATATTCAAAAGTAACTAATTACAAACATATACAACCTTGAACAATTTCAAATGGAATTAAATTTACATGCAACCATATGATCTTCATCTTCTACGACGCTCACCTCGTTTTCGTAAAATATGATTTTATCTCCTTCACCATGAAGCGACATTTTCTAAATACTGCTGTAGTGAAAAATGCATATTTATTTCAAGTACTATTTACAACTTTGCATTGAGATGAAAGCATTATTGATACGAAATTTTGTTGATCTTATCCTAACCACAAAAGAACTGTACGTTTATTATACTTACAATTCTATGAAAAATGATTTTAAATGTTTTTCTAGTACTTACGTATGAAGAAATTAGCAATCATCCAGTTGTCCAGGCAATCTTCTTATGATGCTGTCGAACTTTTCACGTAATTCAAAATAATAAGAAATTTATAACGCCGAAAATCGGAAAAATGCTTATATGTAACCATACACAACCACGAAACGGTGTTGGTGGCAGTTAGACCGATTTGGATGCGGTCTTCGGAGCCATTCGGCAAACGCATTCGCATTCTGAAACGAATTATACCAAAAACCGAGAATAAACATTTTAATTTTTGCTGCGCGTCGCCAGGTTTCTAGCAAGTTCATATTCATAATATGAATTTCTTAAACATGCTTTCCAAAATGTGATATTCATTATTTATCTTATTCAAATTATTTTTAGACAACTTAGTAATCATAATATCATTTTCTCGTACTTTCAATTTCTCGAATAGAGATTCATAATATTTAGTATTTAAAATACTACTTTATCTTCTTCATATATTAAAGAGCGTTATGACTATATCAAACTTCGATGTCATAATATGAATAAGTATAATAAAGCCTCGGCTTTCCCCATTTTGAAACGATATTATACTAAACTTTGATTCATCTTTATCATTTACTCTAACGAAAAGTCTCTCAGTGTATATCACTATTTGTCACTATATATTTGATGAAACTGTAAATAAACTTTCACACATTCAGATATACTTTAAAAACACTATATTCACTTTGAAAAAACTTACTTTTGCTTTCCTGCACTGTTCACTAAGTCTTTTATATTAATAAATCAGTGAACCTCGGTGTACTCTATCAAGATGATGAATTTAGTAGTGAGACCTCTGAAGAATCAACCTCCTTATATATTTTTTTATCTACTAGCGGGTCATAAAGTGGATTTTATTGCCCCATGCGGGGCAAGCAAATCTATTTTCTGACCCCCTAGTAAAAAAAACGTGTGCCACACGGGAAAAACATTTACTTTACTCGTGTGGTTGTTACCTACACTTTGCTCTGGCATCAAACTTCACACTCGCAAAATAAATTTTTTTTTTTCCCTAGTTGCACAATACCAGGGGTGTTAGTTGAAGTTTGCCGGTTTTTTCAATAAAGAAAACACTTAGTTTTCAAGGGAATCTCAAAAAAAATTTATTCAAAGTATTGACCATTGGATTCTACACATTTTGCTCATGTTTCACGCAAATCATGGATACCATTCCAAAAAAACTTTTTCTCTTTCAAGGCAAACCATTCGACGAGCCATTTTTCGACTTCTTCAAAATTGGCGAAGCGCTGCTCTGCGAGTGAGTGTCCCATCGATGCGAAAAGGTGATAGTCGGACGGGACGAGGTCTGGAGAGTACGGCGGGTGCGATAATATTTTCCAATTCAATGCTTTTAATGTGTTCTTCACCACTTTAGCGGTATGAGACGGTGCGTTGTCATGTTGTAGGATAACTTTGCCATGTCTTCGGGCCCATTCCGGCCGTTTTTCGATCAACGCATGATTCAAATTGATAATTTGTTGTCGGTAGCGATCCGTATTCACCGTCTCACACGGTTTTAATAACTCGAAGTACACCACACCACACTGGTCCTACCAAACACAGAGCATTGTCTTACGGCCAAAGCGATTTGGCCTTGGAGTCGATGGGCCGACCTTACTAGGTGAAAGCCATGATTTTTTCGTCCCCCGTGACAATTCGATGCAGAAAAGATTTCCTTTCGAACCGTTGAAGCAGCATTTCACAAATGGTTTTTCGATTTTCCATTTGTCTATCGTTCAGTTGGTGTGGTACCCATTTTCCATACTTTTGGATTTTCCCGTGGCTTTTAAACGTTGGCAAATTGCTCCTCAGGTCACATTTAGTGTTTGTGCCAATTGTTGTTGCGATTAGGTTGGGTCTTCATCCAATAACGCCTGCAATTCCTCGTCTTCAAAATTTTTCGCTGCACCAGGATGTTCATTGTCTCTTAAATCGAAATCTCCACTTTTAAATTGACGAAACCATGTCTCACATGTTCTAATCACTGGAGCATGTTCACCATATGTTTTTACCAGCAATCGATGAGCTTCAACTGCTTTTTTCTTTTGATGAAATAAAAAAAGCAACGAATGCCGCAAATACGATTTACTTGGAACGAAACTCGACATATTCACTGAGGTAAACAACTATGATGCTATTATTTTGGCAGAATGTAATTGTGTATTTTTGAAGGTTATTGTCCATAGAAAAATATGACATAGATGCCAAGTCATAGAAATGTATAAATATCTTTAGCGACATCTATGAGTAAAACCGGCAAATTTCAACTAACACCCCTGGTATACTATTGGAGCTTGTTGATAGAAATATGATCCGCTTTGATAAGTCCAGCTTCAAAAGAAGAACTTTCAGGAGCATATGCTCTAGTGACATCGAAAATAAGTTTTTTTTTGGTCATTTATTTCATTATTTCATTATGTATCCCCATGGAAATGTGATTGTTTTGTGAGGAAGAAGCACTCTTTTGTCATCACACCAACTTAAGGCAATTTTATTTTGTTTAACCCGCCATTACCAAACTTAAAAAGCGTTACACGGTTACCAAACCCTAGAGGATTTCCCTCTGCGTGTTAGAACATCTGCAGTGTTGCCAAATGTGGCGATTACTTGGCTGAACGTGCAGCATCAAAATATGGCAACACCGCACTCTAGAACTCAAGCTATTTCCATTGCACGAAAGCCAAACTATGGAGGGATTCCCTCAGAATTCACGTCACCTTTGGTTTTGAAAAGTGATTATTAAATGAGTATTCTACTTGAACATTTTTTATTGCTACAAAAAGCTTCAGGAATAATTCGTGGAAAGGTATTCAAACGGACCAGACTGTATGAAGCGTAAATTAGAAGTTATTTCGAAAAAACTGACCCCACTGAGGGAATCCCTCATATGTTTGGTAACGGAGGGTTAATCGTATGCACTTTGTGCTTTTTACTTTAAATCGGAAATTGAGTCTTGACGAAGTTTTTAAAAAAGAGAATAGAGACTGCTTTAATCTTTAAATGTTATTTCTTTCAAAGTTGTCCCCTTAACACCTTTAGCCTTTCGTTTTTCGTCTCGATCACACTTTACTTTAAGTGCATATAATTTGATCGCAATCCAATGAATTCTAACATCACATTCCCATTGTTCTCATCTTTCATTAAACCTAAAATTTTTCTATTTGCAAGAGGAATATCATAAACATTGTTTGGAGCATAATGAGACACATCGGATTTATGAATATCTCTTCGAATGTAAGCAAAAAAATCAGGGGGTTGTGATATTATATATTAGTCTGTCTGTATCTGTATAAAGTAATTTTGCATTATTTCCAAAATTATGTTTAATGTAATTATAATAAAAATCATAAATCTTTATTTTTGATATATCGAGAATGATGAAACTTGTAAAAATTGGTTTTTTTTAAAATGTACTTTTAATCGTTTAAATATGGTGCAGCTGTTAAAATTTGGTTTCCCCTTTCACTTTGCAACTGATTTTACAGCTTTATGCTTCCTAACATTCTCCATAGTTTTCACAATTATAGAATTATTCATTAATTTATAAAAAAAATTCAAAATCATTGTCTGATTTTTTTCTTAATTATGTATTCAGAGCAATGTAGCTTTTTTAACAAAGGTTTTTGATCAAATTTCAAAACTATGAATTTTTGTTAATTTACACTCAAACTTAAATATAATTTAAATTTTCTATAGTGAACAATGTAATTTTTCTTGGGTGATAAAGTTGACATCAGTTTTGAAATTTTGCATTTTGAATTGGGGGCTATGAAATGCTCTCGACATAGAGGTAAAGCTTTATGTGAATCATGAAGCTGTTCGGGATATTTAAAATCCCCTTCAAGTATAAAACCTGCAGATGAATTATCAGGAATATTCAAAAAACCTTCCACCCATTCAAAATCCATGTAAGGTAAAAGCTCACTCATAGCTGCACAGTACTGATTATTAATATCAAAGTAAATAGTATATGATTCAGGTCAATTTGGATCAAAATTGGACTCCATATATCGATTATTTGCTTTGCATATCTATCAGAGAATTAAGAGATATCACCTCTAAAAGCACTTTCGATGAACAATAACATTTCAGGATGTGTCAACAATTCAAGTTCTATTTTAGTAAATTTTCACATTGCATCAAAAGCAAGTCCACGTGCCGTGTAATAATGCAATGGATCTAAATTATATGTTTTTAAACAAAGGCGTTTAAAATTTTCAAAAATATCAGATAAAAGGAGGGCATCAGTTTTGAGGTAAAGATCTGAATATTCTCCCAAAGTTTTCAAGATAAAAGTTTTCCCGAACTCTACGAGCATGCTGATAATCTTCATTAAAAATACTTGAATTATTTAATTTAGAGAAAAATACCTCTTTTGCAGGTACTGGATTTTCTTCTAATTTTTACAAATTTTCAATATAACTGTATGGAAAGACTCCTTTTTTAATCAATAAATTAAATTCATTATTATTTACACAGTGTCTTTTTGTCATTATTATTTTTTCATCATTATTGACAAATAATGCTAATTTTTCAAGACTACTCGGCATATATCGAAAAGAGTCAATAAATCGTAGCTTTACATTAGTTCTCTCAACATTTTGATTTTGATATCATCAATTCTGGAAAGATTTTCACAAATGTAAAAGGTTACAGATACAATGCAGTTTTGCACACGGAGAAAAATAGTTGAAGTAATTTTACTCAACTCTGTCGATTAAACTTCGGACATAAGGAAATTTGAACATCTATTAAATCCTAGTGGAGTAAAATGAATTTGATAAATACCTAGTTCACCCAAAGTGAATAACAATAAGCATTACATAGGAGGTTTTAGGCGTTAGGAATGCGTTTAGTTATGTAGATATAGGTAGGATAGAGATTTCAAACCCAAAAGCGATTCTGAAATTTAATTTAAGCGTGTACGATTATAAATAGTGTATCATTGCGTACTTAAATATGTGAACATATGAATAAAGTATACGATATTTTTATACTGATTTTCCCTTGCTAAAGCAAAATTAAGCATCTCAGTTGCTGCTGAGTAGCACGAAAATGCTGATTATGAGTATTTACTTTTTTGCGTGCTAAGCTTTACAGCTACTTGGGAATACTTAACCAAAACATAGCTAAGCTCTATAACTAATATATAATAATTTTACTAGAGTCTCGATTTAAGACGGGTCCCAGGAATTACGACACTTAAAGTGAAACTGTCCTTAAACAACTTTGAACTCCCAGTTGGAATAATATGAATTAACTGAATAATCATGTATGTATTTAAACATTTTTACTATAAAGGATGAAAGTTTAAATGATGATGGAAAATAAATGAAAAACAATTTTAAACGTGTTTTTAAATATGAATGTGAAATATGCACGGAAGTGTTTCAACGTAGTTTTGAAAGTGATACTAGTAAATTTGTGTTAGTAATAAAAAGTAGATATAAACATTAAAAATTTTCGATAAACAATTTTTTCTGTGAAAAAAGGAACGCTTCCACTCCGCTGGGTATCGAGCCCAGGACCTTTCGATTGCCGGTCGAATGCTCTATTATCTGAGCTACGGAGGTCCACAAAACTTTACTCACAGAATCTATTTACACCAATTTGGCTACGGATATATCATGAACTATATACAAATTTTTCTAAATCATTTCAGTCGATTATGTCGATAATTAGAAGAGTGCATCATTCACCATGATAACCGAGCTCTACCATATCGACCCTATCAACCTGAGATTTAGAATTAACGGCATTTAAGACCAGATGGAATTTTCAATATATATTAGAACAATTTTTTCTGTAGCTCAGATGATAGAGCATTCGACCGGCAATCGAAAGGTCCTGGGCTCGATACCCAGTGGATTGGAAGCGTTCCTTTTTGCACATAAAAAATTGTTTAAATATATATTGAAAATTCCATCTGGTCATAAATGCCGTTAATTCTAAATCTCAGGTTGATAGGGTCGATATGGTAGAGTTCGGTTATCATGGTGAATGATGCACTCTTCTAATTATCGACATAATTGACTGAAATGATTTAGAAAAATTTGTATAAATTTTCGATAGTTGTTGGTGTTGACCAATGGGCTTTAGCGTCAAGAAATGATTTAACAGTTAGTTAGTTAACATTCTCAAACGTTTCGACTCAGATTGGAGTCCTCATCAGTAAATTTATTTCTATAAAAAATACAAAGGAAGAAACTTAAAAATGCCCGTGAGACCGATAAACATGGTGGTACAAAATGATATAAAAAATTGCACGTATGAGACTATAGAATTGCTCTAAAATAGCTAATTTTACAGAAAATTAAAAGTGTACAACAAATTTTCCATTGTAAAAATACAAAGAGGAGAAACTTAAAAAATAGCACATGTGACGGATAAACATTGTGGTAAAACGATATAAATGAATTGTACATATAAAGCTATAAAATTGGTCTGAATAACCAAATTTCCAACAAAAATACAAGTAAAAACTGTACAAAAAATTTTTTTCTGTAAAAATACCAGGGGGAGAAAATTAAAAAAATAGCACGTGTGACGGATAAAGATTGTGGTAAAACGATATAAATGAATTGTATACGTATGAAGCTATAAAATTGGTTTAAATAACCAACTTTCCAAGAAAAATACAAATAAAAACTGTACAAAAAAGTTTTTTCTGTAATAATACTAAGGGGAGAAACTTAAAAAATAGCACGTGTGACGTATAAAGATTGTGGTAAAACGATATAAATGAGTTGTACGTATGAAGCTATAAAATTGGTTTAAATAAGCAACTTTCCAAGGAAAAAAGAAAAGTAAAAGAAAGAAAGAAAAAGAAAACAAACTGTAAAAAAAAGTTTTGTTTGTAAAAATACCATGGGGAGAAACAAATATAGCACGTGTGACAGATAAAGGTTGTGGTAAAAACGATATGAATGAATTGTACATGTGGACTAGGGTATAAGCTATAAACTATAAAACGAAGACGAAACTTAAATTTTATCAGTCGGGTATCTGAATTTTCGCGTCTCAAAAAATAGGAATGTGTGGAAATGAGTTGCTTATTTATAAACTTACTGACCTTTATGTGGCTTGAAAGTGCATTGGTGATATGTTGCACTGTAAAACGGTAAAAATTAACTACAAAATTGCTGCTTTTTTTCTTTCCTTTCTCCTCTTGGTCACAAATTTTTCCATAACACTATTCTCACTGAGATTTTAAAAAGGACTGGAGTTATGTAGGAAGTATACTTATACAGACATGTTGAAAAAAAGGGGGTGGAGGGTAGGGGGTATGGTATCTATGCAGAGTTTTGGTTTTCTGGAAGGAAACCGAGAGAAAAGAGCAGAGAACAAAATTTGTGAAGATGTGTGCAAGATGGACGCACTTTTATGACCATAAGGAGTAGAGAATGTGTAAAGGGTATTCTTGATGATGCTCTGTGGAGGTTTTTAATATTGTGGGAATTTGTCTGAAAATTTATGAGAATAAATTTTTGGAGATGAATGAAAATAGCAGAATTTTGGAATTTTTAAGAATTGTTTTTCAAAAGAGGGAGATAAAAAACAGATAGATTATCTGTGTCGGTTTTCTGATTGACTGCATGTGGAATGCTAGCAATGTGGGTCATTTCCAAGATCATACGTTTTTTGTAGTGGTCAGATCTATCGACTATTTTTACATTGTTGAAGTTGAATGTGTGATCTTGGTACCATGCATGTCTCCCCCTAGTATTTTTACAGAAAAAACTTTTTTGTACAGTTTTTATTTGTATTTTTGTTGGAAATTTGGTTATTTAGATCAATTTTATAGCTTCATACGTACACGGAAAAAATAAGTTCATCAAAATTTCTTTAACTAGTCAACCACTTTAGGATAGGGCACTACATTTTTTAAATTTCCAGCACTTTTAAGTAAAAAATCATAAACTTTGTCGAAAAATCGAAAAAAGTTATAGAAATTGTCAAGAACTAGTACAATAATAGCAGTTTTCCAGTTTTTATTGAATAGTTCTTGATAAAATTATGAAAAAGTATCTAACTTTCAGAAAATGTTCTCCAAATTTTAAAAGTTCTGGAATTAAATAACCTTCTCACACAGAAATGAATAAGTATGATACGAGTTAACGAAAAAATCTTTGACTGTTCGCTAAAGTTTCTCGAACTGCCTGACGCACCACGTTGCGCAGTTGTTAATGTGTGATAGAGTTAGGGTTTTGTTTTGATGGAAATCATAATTTTCGATAGCGGCGCTGGTTAGTTGCTTAGGAATAAAATGCGTTATATGTTAGGTTAGGCGTTCGAATCCCGCAGCGGCGGATATAATTTTTAAGAAGCGTTTATAAATGCGTACGATGACATGTATATATAGTGAATATAAGTTTGGTTGTAAATGATTGTCCATAAATAAAATAAAATTAAATTTGAGTAATAAATAAAACGGTTAGGAAATAATCGACGTAAACTTTTTCTTTTAGGAAACGCAAATTCGCTAAATTTTCATGAACAGTTAATGAAAGTTTCTTGAACTGGCTTCGAAATTTTAGTTTGCGAGTTTTATAAAAACTCTAGAACTCTGCCGTCAAATTTCCTTCGAGAGTCAACGAAAGATTCTTGAATGTTTTATACTTTTTAAAGAATTGTATATCCAATTTTCAAACGTTGACAATTCTAAATTTTAAAAGACTTTCTGGCCTGTCAAAAGTGGTTGAAGAGTTAATGAAAATTTCATGAACTTTTTTTTTCCGTGTACAATTCATTTATATCGTTTTACCACAATGTTTATCCGCCACATGTGCTATTTTTTAAGTTTCTCCTCTTTGTATTTTTACAATGGAAAATTTGTTGTACACTTTTAATTTTCTGTAAAATTAGCTATTTTAGAGCAATTCTATAGTCTCATACGTGCAATTTTTTATATCATTTTGTACCATCATGTTTATCGGTCTTACGGGCAATTTTTAAGTTTCTTCCTTTGTATTTTTTATAGAAATAAATTCACTCCAATCTCCAATCTGAGTCGAAAACCGTTTGAGAATGTTAACTAACTAACTGTTAAATCATTTCTTGACCCTAAAGCCAATTGGTCAACACCAACAACTATCGAAAATTAAAAATTTATTTTTTCTAAAATGATAATTTTTATTACAATAAAAGCTTTTGCAAAACCTTAAAGCATTAATATGAATTATTTTAGGTTTAATGTTTTTTATTTCTCTTTGGATAAAAATTATAATTTTATTAATAAATTTATTTTTGACTCAATTTTTTTCTTATTGCTTCTTACCAAATTTTAAAAAATTATGCGATTCTAATAAATCATGAATCATTTGTTCAAGAAAAAAATTCCCTACAACTTAACCATTTTCAATTTTCAAAAATGAATAAATTTTTATCAAATTCAGCAATTTGTTTATAAAAATTTCGTTTTGGAAAATGTTTTTTAATGGTTTCAGCTATTAAAGAATTTATTTTTAATAATCAGAAACTATGAGGTTGTGGGAAATCTTTTCTCTGAAGAAATGATTCATGATTTATTAGAATCGCATAATTTTTTAAAATTTGGTAAGAAGCAATAAGAAAAAAAGTTGGGTCAAAAATAAATTTATTAATAAAATTATTTTTCTGTTTCAAATTTTCTATTGCAAAATAATCTTTTCTCTTTAAAAATAGCCATTCAATAATAATATTGCTATTCTTGAAAGAAAAATTATTTATTTTTGCCTGAGGTCTAATTTTTGTGGATGAAAACTACCTTAAATCGAGACACCAGTGTACATTGGAGGAATTTCCTATATTACATTAGATACTTATATTTTATGTTGAAAGTTTAATTTTACTTCGGTAATTTTATTAATTAATCAACTAAAATTGACTTTATACATAGTTTCTATGAATACGATATGCAAATATGGTAACATGATTTTAGAGTTGGTATAATTGTTATTTAATGATAATTTATAAGAGCCAACGAATTTTTTGTTGACTTCGGTCACATTTAAATTATCTATAGTAATTTGTTAGATCATGAGAAAATTATTACAATACTTTTCAAAAAATTTCTCTTGCTTTTTATTTATACAAATATCTTTTAAGTTGTATTAAAAATTCTCTCAAGTCAACAAAAACAATAAAAATCTTCAGCTACAATTAAAAAGAATATATGAAATCTACTGTATAAGTCGTAAATTAGATTCTTGATAATTGAATTCTTTAACTTTTGTATTTTCTAGGGAAATAGTATTTAAATTCATTGATGTCTCCTAACAAAATTCCATCAAAACCTGTTTTTTTTCGGAAAAATATATGAAAGAAAGGAGTTTAATTCGAGAATATTTCTAATATTTTAATACGGATTAGAAATTTTTATTTTCTCAAGATGATAAATTTTTTCTTGGTTGTGTAAAGTGACGTCAAATGATTATGATGTGTTATAGCGATAATCGAAGAGTATACGCGTATTCTTGTATTTACATATGAAAGATGGTAAAAGTAGTGCCACTAACGATAGGTAACGATTCTGGTTAAGGTTAGACAATTGTGTTAAGGTGGTGAAAACTTGTTAAGAGGTAGGTACGAATCGGGGACAGGCCGGGTCCGCTTGCCGAGGAAACATTTCTTCAGTATTCTTCAATCTCGTGTCGAGTCAACGTCCAACGGCAAGGACGATCGTGGGTTTATCTACTTCCTTCAAAGAATCAATTCAGTCTCTAAATTCCTGTTTTTCTCCTAAAAAGACGTAAATCTATTGACACCGGAGAGTTCCATTCAAGTTCGATAGATTCAACTCCTTGAAGTATTGGATAAAATAGTAAAGAAAATTTTTAAAAGAAAGCGATTTCGTCGTTGAATTATCATCAAATTGTCCATCGGAGCCCTTGAGTCAATACTGAAAACGTACCAAATATCAAACAAAATGCTGCCGGAAACTGATATCTCACAAGTTAGTACTACGAATTTTTATTTCGCTTTGATTTATCAATTATTTTAGATAAAAGAAAAACTTGAAAGTATATATGTGGCGCGCTTCGAAAAAAAGGCTCTGAAAGGCAAAGCGGAGATTTTACGGACGGAACGAAAGAAGCGAGCGCTCTAAGTCAGGTAGAAGTGCTCATTCATTTGTTTAAAAGTTTATTACAAGAAAAATAAAATAAATAGAATAATTTCGTTCGCGCTATTCGAAATATCAGCTCAAAAAATTACATAAACAATCATAACCTGAAAATTAAAAAGAATTTGCGATTTGTTTTTGTTATTATATAAGTTTAGAAACACTGTTAGAAATTTCTACCGTAATATACCAAAACTCGTAACTGGAGTTTCATTCACCTTATGTTTCGTAAAATCAAGATAGAGTTTCAGAAAATTTAAGAAACAATTTCTTAATTTTCGGTTAAAAAGTGTTCAATTTTCCAATATTTATATATGGAAATTCTGAAACTTGCAACAGGAAAAATTTTACGTTTTGGGTAACAGAAGTTTTATGCAGTTATATGTGACTAAAATTTTTGTTACAATTTCGTAATTTTAAGATGAATTTTATAAAAATTCTGTTACAGTTTGGTAGTTTCAAGATAAATTTTATGAAAATTTAATTGAGTTTCATAATATCAAGACATTGTTTAGAAAATTCAGTGCAATTTTAAGATACCTTTACTCAAAAACATCATAAATATCGTCAAATTTTATGTTATCTTGGTAAAATAGAAATTTTGTAAATTTTCAAACATTTCTAACAGTGTATGGTTACCAATTTTCAGTTCGAATATTTCGTAAATAGTAATTGAACATCTATTGAACTTTATAGGTAACAATAATAAGTGGTGTGTCTTTTGCTTAAAAAAAGCAACAATTTGCTGTTGTTGAATTTCTAATTGAAAAGTAGACCTCTCATTATTTGCGCAATATATCACAGGTTAACGAAATAAATATATTACATCCGCTTCTGATATTCATAACAATATTGTCATATAAGCTGTTGAATAATAATAAGTATATTTGAAAAATTATCAAGCACTTTCTCATTTCATAAATAAATTTCTAATATAGAATTGTTTTGAAGTATTTGAAAAGATTACATGCATATCATGATATACGAATTCAAGTGTTTGTTTTTCTTTGCATTTGAACAGTCCTTTTTGAAATATATTTGAATTCAGGTACAAATTACATAGCCTGAGGAAAATAAAATTTTTAAAAGTGGATTACACAAAAGATGCATTTATTCGGAGGAAATCAATCTAAGCTTATTTTAATTCTTATCTAATACTTAAACAATTGAAAAGATTCGGTATAAAAGTTTGAAAGTACAGATTCAAAAACTTGGAGAATTTATAACTCATGTGTATGAGAATGAAAATGCTCACATAATTTAGATTTAAAATAAACTCAAAATATTTTAATATAAATTGAAGATGAGATTTTTACAACTTTCTTGAGCTACTTAATGTTTATACGCCTGAGTTTTGATTAGCGTTTATCTTTCAACGTAGCTCATCAATCTTCATCCAAACATACCTTCCTTATTAATCTTTTCATTACCTCTGATCTTGTCAACCACTATTTATTTTATTTCTTTCTATATTTTAAAATATTTTCAGCATCGTAAATTGGAATTATTGCACTTTAGTTATGATTGTTAAGAAAATTATCATCCATGCATGTTATAAAAATAATTTCCTTTAAAAGATTTTAATTTACAAGTTACAGTATTCTGGAAAATTCAAACTTATTTATGTAAATGCATATTAATAAAATAATATTCATTATAAATAATGTCCTAGGCCCGAGTGTTGATAAATTGAAAAATAATATTGATTGAAATAATAATAATAATAAAAGTATGTAAATTTAAGTGCACTAAGAAAACTGTTTTGTCAGCATTAAACCCTTTTTTAAATGAACTAATATATTGGAAATATCTTGATGGATAATATGCCGGCTCAACATCAGCCGAGTGAATGGCAGATTCATTTTAAAAAATTTTTACGAGCTGTGACCCAGAATGCTGCCATTGTATATGCAGTCAGCATTTTCGAAACACGTGGTGTTACGGAACGAAGACAAGTTGTCCGATCAAAACTGTTACATAATGTGGAAGTATCTAAGGAGCCACTTTTGCTGATGTAACGAAAAGTGGTTTCGTGCGAGAGAAGCGGCTATTACAAATATATCGTATGTACTTTAAGATGAGAAAGTCTATGCCGTGTTTATGCAGCACACCTGGAACGAATTATGTGCTTCAGCCCAGAATCCATTTTTTTACCAGACCTTTGTTTACTATTCAGAATTTTTATTGTTAAAAATTACATTTCATTACACTTTCAAAAATTGCATAATATATTGATTGGATCAATAATATTCCAGTAGAAAATACTTTTTTTACAAATAAATGCAACTTTCTCTACAAGAAAACGCAGAAAATTATAGTTCATTATTTAATCTTTGGTATTCAATGAAATCGTTATCATGGCTTATGTCATAGGCAGTTTTGGTGCAAACTTTCGTTTATA
The DNA here is from genome assembly GCA_030998225.1 of Diplolepis rosae. Lineage (NCBI taxonomy): Eukaryota > Metazoa > Arthropoda > Insecta > Hymenoptera > Diplolepididae > Diplolepis > Diplolepis rosae. The sequence goes on along the minus strand of JAPYXD010000608.1, from coordinate 3,805,564 downwards.
TAATTCAGATTAAAATTACCAAGAAGATACAAAAATCTAACTGTCCTATATGAAAATTCAGTCTCAGCGTTATGCGAAAATTTGTGACTGAATAGGCATAAGAGACCAAAGTAGTGCACAGAGAAAATTTCGATTTTGAAAAGACTCCCAAACTTTTTTAAAAAGAGCTATTAAAGTAGAAAATAATGTACGAATATAGATTCTGTTCCTAGATATTTTAGCAACCATAGGAAATCAAAATGACTCCTAAATATAAAGAATTTGAAATCTTTCTGTGGAAAAAAAGACGCTTTCGACTGCGCTGGGATTCGAGCCCAGGTCTTTCGATTGCCGGTCGACTGCTGCAACGTATCCTATCTGATACGCGACTAGTGATTCTTCGATAATGTAGGCAGTGGCAGAAATTTCAAATTCAACTAATTAATTTGAACTCCTAAATATATTGACAAATATTTGATATGCAGTAACCTATTTTTAGCTATTTGAATCAGTCAAATTTCACTGATAATGAGTAGATTTTGACGGATTCAAATTTAGAGCGTCGATTATAAGAGGTATATAAGTACATGAGTAATGTGATTCGCAGAAATATTTTGTTTAATTTAAAGAAAAAATTGTCTTTATTTAAAGTAATAAAATTAAATAAAGTATTTCTTAAGTTTATGCCAGTATTGTACAATATTTAAATTTAAAAAATATTTTTCTAAATCAAAGAAATAATTAAAAAAAAATAATTTCTTTCATTTAAAAAAGTCTAAAAAAGTGATTTCTTAAAATTAAATAAATTCATATTTTGTTCTAAAAGTGTTTTTACTTTGAATTGAATTTGAATTTGAATTACTTTTTTCTGGGTATATGTTTTGTTCAAAAAAGCAATACTAAATATATCTTATGATTGTATTTAGTTGCAAAACGTAATTCAATTCAAAGTTGTGTGTATTAAAGAAAATACATATATCGGTTCTTTAAATGAAAGTAAAACTAACTATTTTTAAATTGAGTTTAAGGTCATGGATCAACCAGATCACGTGACCAAATTTCTGTAAAAGTTCGTGTAAGATAACTTTTTTATTTTACAAAATGTCTTCCTGAAAATTTGGAAAATACAACAGAAAACGATAAAGAACGTCTGTCAACTTCGTTTGAGTGAAAATTTTGCAAAAAATTTAATAGCTAACTGTAATCGTCGATAAGTTTTCGAATTTTTTCCTAAATTTTTACTAAAAAGAAGTTAACAGACGTGCTTTTACTATCTTTTGTTACCTTTCCCAAATTTTGAGGAAGATACTTTGTAAATTAAAAAATTTATTATACATGAACAAATAAATGTATAATTTAGTCACGTGATCCGATTGATCCATGGTCTTAAAGGTAGAAATATTTTTTCTGGATTAATCATTGCAACTGTAATTATAAAATGAAAGCTCTCGTGATTCGTACACGGAAAAAAATTTGAGTAGGTGACCAAGCGAATCAAAAATTAATGAACTTAAAGAATATATATAACTATAGATAATGTGAAACGTGTAGTTAGATTATATAAACTGTTATAGTAAAATAGGATTTGTGACAAAATTTCTAAATAAGAAAAATTACATTTTTCGCTAAATTGAGTATAATTTTCATACCTTAAAATTAACGAAAGAGTCAGATGAAATGGGAATATAAATTCTTATTGTAGTCACTTGTTAGTCTGGTATTATGAAAGTGAATATCGCTGTTCTAGCTAGATTAAATTTAGAAGCCAGATTTGTTGCTTTTCTACTATTTCTCATTATTTGAACTAAGACATATTTTTGCACGAACTATTTCCAATTTATTGTTAGATAAATACAGTATTACATTGAATGTTGACATCAACGCGCATATTATTTAATACAATACTTTTAAAGTTTTTAAAGGTCTAAATTAACCTCAAACTGTCATATTTGTTTTCAGCTGGCAGTTATTTCTTATATCTCTGTTCCAGCTATACTATAATGTCTGGATTGAGCAAATGATATCGCTGAAACCGTTAAATTGGTCAAAGATATTTACTTTAGCTGATTCAAAGATCTTCTTGCATTCACTTGTTCGTTTCCAGCTAAATGTTTAGTTGTGACAAAGATTAACTTCCCTAGTCACAGCTGCACTTTTTTTCCGTGTAGACTTTAGAAAGTCATGAGCTTCCAATCTTACTATAGAGTTTTTTGAGCTTTACTAAAGTTTCCTAATACACTTACTTTGCCAAGTGAATATAGTAAAATATAGGCAAATTTTTTACAAATACTATACAATGAAAGGTTTCTACGTGTATTAGCTTACGAAGAAAATTCGTTCATTTTCGGATACATTATTTTGGTCTCCTTATGTCTATTCTCCATGGCTACTTAATTACTCCTAGAGGAATTAATGAATAAGTACTGTGCATGCGTGGGCAACTTCACATGTGCACTCATCATTGGTTAGGAATAGGCGATTTAGCTCCCACTTTATACGCAGAGATTGTAGCTATTTTAGTCCAGTCGGGAAAAAAAATTTTTTTCCATGCATAAATCTGAATCTAAACTATCCTTCACGAATTATAATTAAGATTAAAAATTGCACTGAAAATCATTCGGAAATTCATCAAATTTTTCAACAGAAGCCTACAAAATTTCACCTTCGAAGAGAGAAGAGAAACGTTGAGTGCTCGTAAGTGTTTATAATATAGCTTAGGATTTATTTATAAACGATTTCAAGCAAAATTTAATCGTCAATAAAAATCATTTTATGTAAAATATTATTCTAAATTTGATAAATTTTTTTTTTACAACACATTTACATATAGAATCACTTACACATAATGGCTTGTTTAAACGCCGTTAAAAATATTCAAACGCATCTAGTTTCGAACCCCTATTTAAAAGTAAATTTGAACCCGTATCACTACAAACTCTAATTCATCTTAACGTCCAAACAAAAGTATAATTCAAAGTTTCAAGAATTCGAAACTGTTTAAACCCTCAAATTACAACAACAAAAAAACGACCAAATTTGGACCAAAAAGATTTCTTAAAATAAACGATTATGAGAAACCAACAAAAAAGGAGGAAAGGAAAAAGACGGCAACCTTCCAAAACCCCTTCCTTCTTTTTATTTCTTTCGTCCTCTTTCATTTTTATTACCCACAGCCATCTACATAAAAAATAACACTGACGTTTCGGTGCTCTTCCAGCACCCTCTTTAAAAATAAAAGAAATTTCTTATTAAAACACTAATATTCCTGACCAATTGAGGCACCGGATTCCATAACCGACGGAGCGTGTGGCCTAATAGGCAAAAGAAGGGATACCGCAATGCGCGAACGTTTTTTTTCATTTAAATAAAAAATTTGAACAAATGGAAATGATCAAAAAACATTTCAGTACAAATATGAACTTTCAGTGACCTTGTGCAGTTCAAGCATAGCTCACACGAACCCATACTTGTAAGAATGTTCCTTAAGAATTCCTATAAAATATAACCTTTTAAGATAATTTTTGCGAGCTTTTTTTCAGCTTATCTGAAAGTTATATATTCGAGAAATTTTCACAAACATATTTGTATAGTTATTAGTCTCCTGCATTGTCTACGTTCACACTTTACCGCGTTCTTGGCAGGTCATTAACATTTTTACCGTATTTATATCGTGTTACCTACTTGCTGACGAATCGTTTTTCTTTCTTGAATATTTCTTAGAAAGTCTTAGTCATATTTCTGAATCTTTGGTATCAGAACACGAAAACACTTCACTGGAACGGTTAAAAGCTTCTACAAGGTGCGAATCTTTAACATAACCTCAAATTATGTATGCGTACTGATACATAAGGGACATTCAACGATATTAAAATCTGTATATTATTTCCGTTTTATTATACATATAAACATGAACGCTGTCACTGAAATATAATACTTTGTTGACCTAACTAAAAATATTACTGCATCAGTAATTTATAAGGTTTAAATGACAGAAAAGTGTCAGGTGGTACAACTAGAAATGGGCTTTTTGTGAATCTCCTATATACCTAATGTAGTTTAAGAAAACAGAATTCTGGTTGTACACGGACAGAAATTTGATGGTTGAAAATACCATTTTTGACGGAATTAGGAATTTCTGCCAATTAGTCCCAAAAATATGCTACTTAAAGTAGTTCGTTCACGAAAATTAGACCTCAGACAAAAATAGATAATTTTGCTTTCAAGAATAGCAATATTATTATTGAAGGGCTAATTTGAAAACTACTAATTATTATATTAAATAGAGATGATTGATCCAATTGGTAGTTCGAAAATTAAAAACTCATTTGAAGTTCGTCATGAGCAATGTTTTACTATAATACTAATTATTATTTCAAATTAATTAGTTGAGTTTGGAATTTCTGCCACTGCCTACATTATCGGAGAATCACTAGTCGCGTATCAGATAGGATACGTTGCCGACAGGTGTCCTTGTAGAAAATTTCACTCTTATATCGCAAATAAATGCAAATTAAATTCAAATTTAAAGAATTTGAAATCTTTCTGTGGAAAAAAAGACGCTTTCGACTGAGCTGGGATTCGAGCCCAGGTCTTTCGATGCGAGTAGTGATTCTCTGATAATGTAGGCAGTGGCAGAGATTTCAAACTCAACTAATTAATTTGGACTCATTTATAGCCGCAAGGCTGAGCCACTAGGCGATATAAGGAGATCTTCCTGTGGAGAAGAAGTTGTCGGACGCCAGAGCAGTCGACCGGCAATCGAAAGACTTGGGCTCGAATCCCAGCGCAGTCGAAAGCGTCTTTTTTTCCATAGAAAGATTTTCAAATTCTTTAAAACTAATTTTTATATTGATCAAAAAATTTGATTCAAAAAATACTATTGAAAATAAAAAATCCTATTTTTAAACATTGTTAGTCGAGATACGAAAAATCTTACAATATAAAATTATTTTATAATACTTGGTACGTTTGCATTGGCTTTAGGGTCCATAAATGAAAAAGTCTATTTAATCAGACGTTTCGGCTTTGATCCGAGCCCTCATCAGTAATATTTATTAAAATCTAGAAAATACAAAAAAGATGCTGTCGCTAATTTCACATATTTTCTCGGAATAACTAGAATACTTAAAATATCATACAAAAAGGAGTAATTTACATATTAATTGAAAAAGGAAAGTTTGGATATATTCTTTAGTGCGAAGCTGAATGTGAATAGCTTGGTCTAGACCAATAAGGCTATCTTTTGACTATTTTTTCTGAAACTCTTTTAAAAGTATTTATAAACTATGTATAAAAATATTCACATTTTTGCATGTCTTGTCCATACCGGTGTCTACAATTAAATTCTTGGGTGACAAGTTGAATGGAAAGAGCTTAATGTTGAGCATTGATGCTATTTTGAACTATTTTGACCGGACAACCCATTTTTAAACTATTTCTAAAGAATTATTTATAACATTTAAGGGTTTATCCATTACTGTATCCACAATAAGTTTTTTGGTGCAAAGCTGAATTGGTGTCTATAAGTTTATAAATTTTCATGTATGCATTTTTTATGAGAAGTATATTTTTGTCTTAATTCAAATAATGTCATTGAAAATCATAAATTCTATTTTTTTCCCCTTAAATCGCGAATCGCAGTTCCTTCTTTTTGTTTGTATGAATATTGAGCGCGAAGCGTAAGTTACGTGATGATAATGTATTCCGCAAAGTCAAAGTAACTCTGAAAAAATTAAATTCACATCAACATTATAAAATGTAATTGAGATATAATATTAAATCATAAAGAATAAACTTGAGTGACGCGAAGAACACGAAACCGAGCGCAAAGAAAACTGCGTGCGCAGCGCGCAATAAGAAATTCGCCCACGCTCCAGAAAGGGAGCCGGGTAGATTTTTAAAATACATTTGCATATTATCTTTTCAAAACTCTTTTAACGGTTTTCCTAACCCTTTTAACTAAAGTATTTTACAATTTAGGGTAAAACGTATCACTCTGAGAATTTTTGTCAGTGAATTTACTAAACTTTGAAAGAATGATTTGAAACATCATTACAAATTGATTTTCAGTCACCATTTCTTTCAATTTAGAGATGTTAACTTTAGTTGAAGACGTTGATGGCCGACCAGAGCGAGGCTAATCTCCTTCCACATCTCGACCGCTTTTGAATGCACTGTACCACTCATAAGCACGTGTTTCTGATAAAGTCGATTCACCGTAAGCCATCTGTAATATTTTCAGCGATTCCGCACACAAAATTCCATTTGCAATGCAAAATTTAAGACAAATTCTTTGTTCGATATTCTTATCCATTGGAAAAATCGCGAAACACACTTGAGATAAACTGACAACGTTCAGCACTGTGAACAAACTAAATGACAGATCGCGCTTGAACTCCACGTCAGTATAGAGGACAGTGGTGCCAACTTAGCATCAAAAACGTTTCTGACAATCTCTCTAAGCGGGCTTTTTGAATGACCAATTCCCGGTACTTTTTTGACAGAGTGTACTTTAGAATGAACCGCAAAATCATAATGTGGATTGTAATTTCTGTAGTACCATACTCATAAAGGGCTTTAATGAAAAGAATGAGCAACAGATTGTTAATGCTGATGTCCCATACGTGGCCAAGCCTGTTTTTATACATGTGACTAAAGCAGAGAATAGCTTGGGTGTAATCGAAAATAAGCGGCTTAATTCTGAAGGGGATGAACCAGAACCGAAACGTTCAAAGATAAACCCGATTTTATTAGATCAAGCTTAATTGAACCTGTCACAGGAGATCTCAATTTATCAAACGATAAAGCAACTATTTAGAAGAGATATCAGGGTAAATGGAGTACCAGTAGTCTTACTCATTATTGTTGAAGTCTCATCCGTGACGATCCGATCAAAAAACATGTTCGCTCAAGCAAACGTCGAACATTTTAATATGGATGAATGAAAATCTGATGCCCAGTACAGCATTTAGTACAAGTTTTCAGAAATTGAAAAGAAGGTTACGCATTTTTCAAGATATTTCAGAAACGGATAATCCGAATTTAATTTTTTCCCAGATAATTATTTTTCATGAAAATATAAACAAATCGACCTATTGTTTATTTAAAAAAAGTAAATATTCCTTAATCACAGAGCAATGAAATTTCAGTACATTTTTAGCACTTTTTTCCAGTTTTTTAAGAATATCTCAAAAATTGTTATAGATATCGCTAAAGTAAGACGATATTTGCAAACTGCGTTAAAAACGCATTGAAATGACCTGCGTTGATAGCGGAAAAATTATTTTTATGTGCCTCCGGCGCGTAAACTAGTTTTTACGCTACAGTTGAGAGTAGCGTAATGTTGCGTAATACGATACAGAGGAATGTAATCTAAAAATTGAACTGCGCATGAGCCTATAAGCATACAGCGGAGCGTAATCTCCTTCTTATTCTTCTTCGTACAGCGTTGGCAGTGTACTGACATTTGAACTGCGCATGCTCTATTACAATACGCTACTAGTAAACAAGATCGAGAAAATCAAAATGGTCGGAACTAGTCGCGAAATATCAAGTGCAATGGACGAGAATCATGATGAATACTAGATTAGATTCGAGTGTACGCATAAAAACTCGTATACGCACCGAAGTCACATAAAATAGAATATGTGCCAGTGCACACAATTCGGATGATTACGAGACTCGCTTAAAATGCTCGCAGGACTGATCGCGCCTCGGCTTCGTCTCGGCTTCGATCTCCTGCGAGCATTGTCGCTCGTCGCGTAATAACCCTCATTATGCGCCTAGGCACATAATATACTATTACTGTTGAGAAAAATGGTTGAAAATTTTTTTACTAACAATTTTAATTGCAAATATCTATCGAACTAGACGTGATAACAACAAGCAGAAGCCAGATTCGTGTTCAGCGTTGAAAATCACTTTGGAAATAATGTCGCATTCAGCCAGGACATAAGTCATTTTTGTTGATCAGTGTATTCAATGTCATGTATTTTCAAATCATAAATATGAGTTACCACAATTGGTAAAAAATAACTATAAGGAATGTATTTAACGTTAGTGAAAGAATGAAGTATTCTCCATTGAAATAATGATCAATTATTATATTTTCATTTCACCTACGGTCATTAAAAATTTCAAAGAAACAAGTAAGATTTTATTGTCAGAAAATGTAAGCATAACTGTTCGTTAAGAGAGAAAATAAATTCCTTTCTGTACGATTACCAACAATTGAACTAGGCACTTTATGATGGGATATAACTGTAAGTTGATTCAACTAGTAACTGATGGTTCCACAGTAATAAATGACCTTGACAGAGAATTAGAGATCTGGTGCTTTAAAATGCCGCTGAATTTTGATGATAAGAGTTGAAATAAATTTCATTTTTTTCTTTATCATTAACTATGTTATGAATATACCTACTTCTTAGGTTTATTTATTTAATTATATCTAAGAGCTCTTTATCTGAAGCACGTAGAACTACCCTAATTATCAATTCAATTCGATTTTGTATAAGACTGTTAAATTCCAAATAGTACACTGAGAAAAAAATGCTATTGAATCAAAAGCATTTCTTTCCAAAAGCATGTATACTATCAATTCATAAAAATGTACTATAAGAACCAATAAATATGTTACTAATTCTATAACATATTGATTTGAATCTATGATATACATGCTTACGGAAAGAAATTCTTTTGATTCAAAAGCATTTTGTTCTCAGTGTACTTGTATGTACATCAAAATGCTGCACCCTATATATATATATGTGTAGTTTATATATATATAAACTACACGATTTTACATAATTTTGAATAATTTTTTACGCATTTAACATGTTTTGGAGGAATTAATTTACATAAATCTAATAGGCATACTAATAATTTGAAATTCAGTTGTAAATTACATCTTTTGAAAATATACCAAACAGAAAATAAAAGAATCATTTTATAAATCATAATCCAATTTTTGAATATACTAGGTTGTTCAAAAAGTTTTGAAAGCGACATCTACAGAGCAGTAGAAGAACCAAAATTTCTACGCTATTTTAAGATTTCATCTTTCATATGAACATACCCAAAGTGTCATTCCACTCTGTCAATTCATTGTTTGTTTACAAGCCATTTGAAGTTGACGTGTCAGTGTATTTTTGTACAATGGAAAAAACCGAATATCGTGCAGTGATAAAATTCTTTGTTTTGGAAGGTTTATCAGCAACGGAAATTTATACAAAAATGGTGAAAGTGTTAAAGGAAGCTGCTCCTTCATTTCCAACTGTGCATCGATGGGTTTTAGAGTTTAGACGTAGTCGAAAAGGCGTTGAAGACGATCCACGCTCAGGACGTCCAAAAAGTGCATCAACACCAGCATTCATAGCAAAAGTACAGGATATGGTTTTGGAAGATCGTCGATTGACCGAAAGAGATTTAGCAGAGGCCCTAGACATCTCATTAGACAGTGTGAGTCATATTTTACGTGAAATTTTGGGTTTCAGAAAGCTCTGTGCACAATGGGTGCCGCATTCGCTCACAATGGAACAAAAACACGTTCGAATGCGACTTTCTGAGCAACATTTGGAGCGTTTTCGAAAGGATAAAAGGGATTTTTTGCGTCGATTCATCACTATGGGTGAGACTTGGGTCTTCCATCATGATCCTGAATCAAAACAAGAGGCTAAGGAGTGGTGTGAACCAGGCACTTCGGCACCGAAGCGAGTTCGTGTCCAGAAATCGGCGAAGAAGGTGTTAGCATCAGTTTTTTGGGATGCAAAAGGGATTTTGTTGGTGGATTATCTCCAAACTGGCAAAACAATAAATTCTGAATATTATTGTAACCTTTTGAATCAATTGGATGCAAAAATTCGTGAAAAAAGACCCGGTTTGCAGAAGAAAAAAATCCTTTTTCATCAAGACAATGCACCCGCTCACACAGCTCAAAAAACCATCACTAAAATAACCGAATTAAAGTACGAATTGTTGCAGCATCCACCTTATTCACCTGATTTAGCTCCCTCTCACTTCTGGCTGTTCTCACACCTCAAGAAATTCCTTCGTGGGAAGCATTTTTCATCAAACGTAGAGGTTATAGCCGTCGTAGAGGAGTATTTTGCAGGCCTTGCAGAAAGTCACTTCCATGATGGGATAAACAAGTTGGAAGACCGTTGGACCAAATGTATTGATCTTATGGGAGATTATACTGAGCAATAAAAGTGATTTCACCAAAAAAAAAACGTATTTTCATTTCCGCTTTCAAAACTTTTTGAACAACCTAGTACATCTTAAAATTTAGTTTCATTAAACTTCATACGTATTTATCAGGTGTACAAATAAGTTTCCGCCGTTTGACAAAAGTTGGCGTCACCAGTAAGTTTTAGTTGAAATTGACAGATGTAAAATGTCACTGTCGTAAGGTTGGACATCTGTCAACAACATAATCTTGAAATATTATTTAATTTTTATTAGTATAATATATTCTTTTATGTGCGAAAATGTCGAGTTATGAGTCCAATAAGCGTCATTTGCGGGAACTTTTGATTTACTTCTTCAATTTGAAAAAATCTGCAGGTGAGGCGTATCGATTGCTTGTAAAAACATATGGTGAGGCTGTCTTAAGGGAGAGAAATTATCGTAAGTGATTTCAAAAGCTTAAAAACAGTGAATTTGACATCGAAGACAAAGAACATAGCGGAAGGCCGAAAGTGTATGAAGACGCGGAATTGTAAGCATTATTGGATCAAGATTCGTGCCAAACGTAAGAAGAACAATACCATGGAGAACACTTCGAATAAAACATAAGGTTCCGTTCTTTCACAATAAATGACCAATTTTTGATAAAAAACGGCGGAACCTTATTTTTACACCTTATATAATAAAAATGTGTACTAAATATTAATTAATAATTATATTATAATATATTGTATGATATATATTAATAATTTCATTAATTAGTTAATTATATTGAATTTTTTTATATTTTCTGAAAAATTTACACAAGAAGTTGATTTCTCTTTACTTGAGTGAGGCCCAAAAACTCTGGTCACGACACTAGTAGTCTGAGAAGCTCTGAATAATTCTTGCAGGCACTACGAGGCCTGTCCGGAAAGTATCGGGCCTACCTTTATATCTCCGCACTGGCGTTATTCTTCATCATCGGGCGGGTGGCATCCTTCAAAGCAATCCCCACTTGATTGAATAACACGGTTCCTGCGATGTTTCCACTTCTCGAAACAGTCCTGGAACTCACTTTTAGGGATGGCCTTGAGTACGCTCGTCGCATTATTTTCAACCGTCGTTTTATCATCGAATCGCTGTCCTTTGAGTGATTTTTTGAGTTATACAAACTGCCATAAGTCACAGGGGGCTATGTCGGGACTGTACGGAGGTTGTCGAAGCAATGCGATACTGTGTTTACTCAGAAACTGCTGCACAAGATTCGATAAATGCGCTGGCACGTTATTGTGGTGAAGAAGCCAGTCACCGCACACACGCGAGTTATTCCTAAAATCTTGTTCAAAATTTCCCAAACAGTAGTTTTCGGTATTCCGAGATCATTTTCTAGTTCACGAAGAGTTAATCGACGATCACCTTCAATCGCAAGTCGCACTCGCTCAATATTATCCAATGTTTTTGTCGTCGAAGGTCGGCCAGAACGAGAATCACTATGAACAGAAGTGCGGCCTCCTTTGAAACGATTATACGTGTTTTGCTCATACATTCATTTCCAACGGCCTTCGGCATCATCTGCATAGTTTTTGAACTCGTTTTTCCGAGTTGAAAACAAAATTTAATGCAAATTCGTTGATCTTGTTTTTCAGTCATTTTTAACAATCACAAAATTCGCCGAACTCAAAAATAGCTTTGTAAACAAAGACACTCTGCGCATAAACTATACGTCCGGCAGATGTCAGCAAGCAACCGATAGGTTCGTGAGGCTTTACTGATGACGTTCATGTCCCACAGAAGTCGCTCGAACACTATGGCGCGGAGATATAAAGGTAGGCCCGATACTTTTCGGACAGACCTCGTATGATTGGCTGCGCCTGAATGCTGTATATGTATTTGCATGTATCAGATGACTAGTGGCAGACTCGAGGTAAGAGTTCTTTTACAGAATTTTACTGAACTATCGTTTAAAGCTCCTCGAGCTTCAGTGATGTCATTATACATTTTACGTTAACCCACTGACGCATACTGATGCCTTGTCATCGACCACGTTTTACTGAACTCCTCACTATTCTCTATGTAACGCTTATTATTATTCACGTTGGGTACATTAAGTATTTATCAAATTTATTTTACTCGACTAGGATTTATAAGATGTTGAAATGTCCTCATGTCCCAAGTTTAACCGACAGAGTTGAGTAAAATTACTCGAACTACTTTTCTCCGTGCACCAGTCAGTCGCAGCCAATCATATTTTTCATCACAAATACACTTAAGCATAGAACCTTACATACATAAAGCTAATACTACACTTATGTATAGAACGATAAGCTCTGATCGGAATCACCCACATGCATGCGTACAACTCTGAGGCATAAAATTTGGAACTTTCTTATATAGTGACTGCAAGAATTATTCAGAGCTTGTGGGAATCTACCAATGTCGCAACTAAAGTTTTTGGGCCTCAGTCAAGCAAAAACAAAGCAACATTCATTATAAATTATTTATAGAATATACAAAAAATTCCAGGCATCATATTTTATTCATTTATTACTAAATTTGTGGCGTGGTACGAAGAAACCAACCTAACGACCCCCAAAATTGATTATGGGGTTTTGAATATTTCTGATACTTGAGGACATGATTTGTCGAATAAGTCACGACTCGAGTCTCAAAAATATTTATTTTTGGCGGAATTGAGGTTTTAAAGTAAGTCTATTTCGTTTTTCCCAATATTTTGCGAGGGGCTGTTAGGTTGGTTTCTCCGTACTACGCTACATTTACTTAAATAATATTTGATATAAATTTTTATTAAAACTATGTATGAAGTTTAATGAAAATAAATTTTGAATTGTACAATAAGAAATTGAATAATTATCATAAAGTATCGCGTGCAAAAAGATTTATAAAAAGATTCTTTTATTTTCTGTTTTGCACATTTTCGAAATATTTATTTTAGAATTGTGGATTCCTAATTTTCATTATGCCTCATAAATGCACATAAATTTATTAGGCATAAAAATAATTTTAAAATAATATCCTGTATAGATATTTAATGTAATACGGTTATGAAAACTTTTTCTGATTAAGTTTTCATAAAATCAATTTAATTTAAAAAACTTAAGTAAAAAATAGGAAGTTATTATGAATGCATTAAAATTATGGTCATTAGGATATAAGTTTTTGAGAACATAAATGAAAGTGTATTTTTCTCATCAATGATTTTTATTAATTTTAAATAATTTTTCTGCAATAACTCTACATCCATCTCTTTTTAATATACAGAAACCTGTCTCGTAACTAGCAAAGAACTTTCTAACACACATAATACTAATATACATAATTATTATAAATTTTCCATTGAATTAATTAAACTAAAAAATTTTCGTACTACATGGAAAAAAATTTGACTAGACGACTGACGGAATTAAGAATTTATTGAACTTAAGGAATCTATATAAGTAGATTATGTGAAACGTGTAGTTAGATTATATAAACTGTTATAGTAAAATAGGATTTGTGACAAAATTTCTAAATAAGAAAAATTACATTTTTCGCTAAATTGAGTATAATTTTCATACCTTAAAATTAACGAAAGAGTCAGATGAAATGGGAATATAAATTCTTATTGTAGTCACTTGTTAGTCTGGTATTATGAAAGTGAATATCGCTGTTCTAGCTAGATTAAATTTAGAAGCCAGATTTGTTGCTTTTCTACTATTTCTCATTATTTGAACTAACAGTATTACATTGAATATTGTTATTAACATGCATATTATTTAGTACAATACTTTTAAAGTCTCTAGAAGTCTAAATTAACCACGAACTGTCATTTGACGTCACTTTCGCCATATTTGTCATCAAGTAGCAGTTATTTCTTATATTTTAGTTTCAGCTATACTATAATGCCTGGATTGAGCAAATGATATCGCTGAAACCGTTAAATAGGTCAGAGATATTTACTTTAGCTGATTCAAAGATCTTCTTGTATTCACTTGTTCGTTTCCAGCTAAATGTTTAGCTGTAACAAGGATCAACTTCCCTGTCACAGCTGTACTTTTTACATTCTCATCATGGATGAGAAGGTATTGGTTTTATGTGAAAAATGATTTTCGAAATTTTCATCAAATCTTTACGTTTTGAGACCCCCTGAGTCAGAAAAAACGGTTTTTACGAAAGTGTATGTCTGTTAGTAGTAGGTCGTGTGCGGCACAACTCTCGATAGAATCATCAGATTGAATTGAGCTTTGATACACTTTATCGGAGCCGAAAAAGTAAGGACAAGTTCGTTAACCAGCCACATCCAATCAAAATTGAGGGATTGAGCACTACTTTTGTGTTTTTGAAAATAATTTTTTGATAAAATCAAAAATTTCAATAATGGTTTTTGATAGTGCTCATAAATCTCTACAAATTATCCTGATAACATTTTTTGATTAAATCAAAATTAAAAATGTTACAGCATATTAAAACTTAAAAAAAGTCAATATCAAAATTCCATTTTCCAGTTAAATTATACGAGATACGAAAAAACGTTATAATACAATATTATTTTAGGGTAGAATAAACGAAAGGCTATCGCATTTTCATGATTGTATAAAAGATTGGTTTTTTATAATTATACTACGAGTAATAATATATATTTTAAAAAATCTTTAATGCATGCTTTCATACTTTACTCTACATTTCTGAATTTTACTGCATTGTGATTCATTCTTAAACATTTAATGCCATCTTATCAAATTTGACCCGGACTGGTAAAAAAAAACCACATTTTCACATTTATCACTGAATGCTTTATGCCACTCAAATACTTGCATTCTCGATAGAGTAGACTCCCCAAAATACTTCTGCAATATTTTCAATGATTTCGTAGCCGTACTTTCATTGGAAACACAAAATTTCAAGCAAACTCGTTGTTCAATTTTTTTTCCATAGTAAAAATGTCCAGACAAACTTTTTGCGTCGTAAACCAATGGCTGCCAAACACAACCTATGCACGTCTCCCGCTCAAACTTCACACGACTGTCAAAGAAAAGTGTTACCAACCCAGAAAAAAAACTTTTTACCATTTCGGTTTACGCGCGCGGTTCAACTGGACCAATCCGGGTCAAATTTGATCAGATGGTGCATCACAAATAATTAGTGATACTACATAATTTCTAACTTGTCCATATGTCCCAACATTTATCGAAAGTTAAGTAAAATTACTTGAACTATTTTTCTTCGTGCATCGTTTCAATTTTGGATTAATTGTTTTATCTCATTTATACATACTGTAGAGAACAAAGAGGAGTTTAATATAACTGGAAATAAGCTCAAATAGTATATTGTGTGACAAGGGCGACAAGTTGGTTAATCCTGACTGTTCTAACCACTGAGCTACACAGGCGCCCGACATCTAATTCTCCACAGGAAGATCTCCTTATATCCCCAAGTGGCTCTGCCTTGCGGCTGTAAATTGATTTCAAATTAATTAGGTGAGTTTGTGAACCTCCGATAATGTAGGCAGTGACCAAAATTTCAAAATCACCTAATTAATTTGAAATCAATTTACAGCCGCAAGGCAGAGCCACTTGGCGATATAAGATCTTCCTGTCGAGAATTAGCTGTCGGACGCCTGTGTAGCTCAGTGGTTAGAGCAGTCGACCGGCAATCGGAAGACCCGGGCTTGAATCCCAGCGCACTCGAAAGCGTCTTTTTTTCCACAGAAAGATTTTCAAATTATAAATACTATAATGTAGATTATAAGTGACATAACCTACAATTTTTTCTATATTCTAACATCATACCCCTTATAATCGAGATTATAGCTTTTATAATTCAAATGGCTGTCCAATAGTCACTGTACCTGGATATTAAATTTTAAAATCCATTTTTCTCCGTGTATTACAATGTAAATTAGGTATTTTTATTACTATTAAGTTGTAAGTAAATAGAATTTTGAAAATGCAAAATTTCATCTATTGATAAGCTAAAAGAAATGTGTTTAAATGATTGTTGCAAAACCCATATAAAAACAAAATATTTTTTTATCAATACATATACTGATTGAGAATAAAGTATCATAGTCAATCCATAACTCACCTAAATAATATTTTTAACTGCTTTCAGTCGCCGAATCCATATTTGGACATGACTGTAAGCGAAACTAACAACAACGAGATTAGCGATGCAGACGTTGGAAGTGGATTAAGAATTAGGCAAGAAACGCCTATTCAAGAATTTTACGCAGGGCAGAAAGTTTTCATTACAGGTATGATTTAGGCTAACTAGTGTGGAAATTGACTAAGCTCTGGCTGAGTTTGAAATTCAAACCACTGAAACCATACAATGTAAAAAAATAATTTTGCAATTTCAACTTTTTTCAGGAATTTTACACAGACGGAAAAAATTTGATCAGTAATTGTTACCGAAAGTTGTGGTAAAATTTGGATATAGTGGTGTTTTGGTATAATTTTGTCTAGTTTCAGTATTATTTAATAGTTTTCTATGGGCATATAATGTAATGTACTAGAGTGTTTGATATTGACGTGATAAAATAAACAAGAATTTGCTTTTTTGGCAAAATCCACTATAGCACGCAAAGCCTGTCGGGAGGGACGATTATTACGGTCGAAAATTGGAGTAAGCGTTCTTAAAGTTGCGACCACCGACTCTAAATTTCGGTAGTAATTTTTAATAATTTCCAAACGTTGCTGGTTCGTAAACTTTACCATCATGAAAATGTTGATTTTTACTAACGTTTTGACATTGACAGTTCATTAAAAAAGTTTAAGGGTGCGTTCATATAAAGATACGAAATTGTTATGTCCCTATTGGAAAACCCTTTATAATGTTCGATGTGTAAGATGTTGAATTGGCATCACAAAAAAGGATTTTTTCTTCTTCAAATGAGGCCGTTTCTTCCTGATTTCGTCAACCAATCAATCCAATAATGCAGCATAATATGCTCCATCAATCGTGCTTCCTTTATCAAGGCAGTCGATGAAGATTACACCATGTGCATCCCAAAAAACACTAGCCATAACTTTTCCATCCGATTGCTGCGTTTTCGGAAGTTTTGGTGCACTTTTACCAGATTTAACCCACTGTTTTTCGAATTGCGGTTAAAATAGGCCAAATTTTTCTCCGCAGTGGTCACATCAATGCATTTTTGGTCGATTGTCAGCAATCGCGGCACCCATCTTGCACAGAACTTTCTCATGCAAAAATGTTTATGCAAACTATTGACCACACTCTTAGTTGAGATGGATACGATCTCAGCTATCTCGCGCACTTTCATGTTCGGGTCATTCAAAACAATATCATGGATTTTATTGACCATTTCTGGTATAGTGATCTTATTTGGACGACTTATTTGGTATGTTTTTTGTGCTTGTACGACGACAACGAAATCCAGTAAACCACTTCTGAACCATTTCATACGACGAAGCAGTCTGAATAATATTTATCAAGCTTGGCCTTGGTTTCTGATAAGGTTTTTCGACGCAAAAAGTGGTGTTTATTCAACACACGAAATTCACTTTTTTCCATCTTTGCAGAAAATTCGTAGGTTGATTGCATTCGGACACTGTAATTTGTAAACTAATAAATGGATTTGGCTCAAGTTTTGAGAAAGAGGTTTGAAGGATGGAATTTGTCAGCAATGATAGCCGTTTGTTATTATTGGCGATCTTTCATAAAAATATCACGTTAATACCAAACATCCTAGTACATTGAAAAATACAAAGTAGCACTGTAATTTTTCAAGTCGTGCAATCTACTAGGTGGACGGTAATAATTAAAGATTGTATTTGACAGAAAATACTAACAACAAAATAAAATTTCTGCTAAGATGAATTTCAAATTTTGAAAATAGACGCATTACATTTTTGTATCTACTTTCGAGAGGCTTCACTTTTATTTAGCGAATATTTTCAGAGCTGAAGTGGACAAATGACCGATCGTTCAATAAAGACTACAAGCAGTGTTGCCAGATTAGGGGTTTTTCCACTAGATTTAGGGGATTTTTGGTCCTTCAGTGGGAAATTCTTTACTGGGGAAATTTAGTCGTTTTTTTTTATTCAGGGTTTTTTAGGGGTTTATCTTATTTTATTTAAAAATCTCTAATATCCTCCAATCACCGTAATTGTTTAATTTTAAATAAGCCAAGTGATTGGTTGTACTTCCTACGCGGGTATTAACGCTCAATTTCATTGGTTTATTTCACACATGTTCCAAAAATGACCAAAGCACAAGTAAATTATAACTGTTCTTTCCTTTAAATAGTCAATAAAATTTCTTGAAAAAAGAACCATATTTATAATATTCTTTGATTTTATTAACACTTTTAAAGACATTAGCAGCGATTAAATATTAATCAATATAATTTCTCATTATTTACTGTTTCGAAATAAATTCCTAATTTTAAAAACGCGCGTCATTAAATGTTAGGTCGGCACAGCTACCAAAAGCGAGCTTTCTCGAATTTCTTCAGAAATTCCTTTGAAATTCTTTCTTTTTCTTAAAAAACAATATATACAAAGCGTTTAAATGTTGAAAAAAGAAAAATTTATCATGTAGATATAAGAATTTTACTACTAATAAAAAAAATTTCAGGATCTAGTGAAATTGTTTTTTTAGTGGAAAATAGGGACTAATCTAGGGGGAAAGCGAATCAGACATCTGGAAACACTGACTACAAGGCGCATACCTAAAAGGGACCTTGCATTAAAATCCCGGTCATGCGCAGTAGAGATTTTCTGAGCAACACAAAGCGCTTGGCCGTGCTTGCCGGTTCTAGCCTGTTGCAGCCCCGCTGGTTCGCAGTTTATCTTTTGTAGAAATTGTGTCTCGCAGTAATTGCGTGTTGTAAAAACTGCGTGTGAAACAAAATGAAATTCTTTTCGAACTTTCTTAATACAAATTTCTATTTAAACGAATACGGTCGAAGAAAATTCTTACACAATGTAAGTCCATACGCCGAATTGTTAACGTTGATTCACAATCAGGAACAACATTTCAATTCTATCAGATTTATCGAAAATAGAAATCACGGACCATTTTATAGGTAAAAAATTCATTTATTCAGTTTTTATGAATCATTAAATCTTTCGATTAAATTGTTCTAATCATTCAGAAGTTCTCTTAATATTTTTCACCTCTTCCTATAATTATAATTTAATTATAGACTATAATTATTTATTTTTTTATTTTATTCTTAGTGATTGGCTTCTCAAATTGTACGAAAATGTTTGGTAAAAGAAATTTGCTCAAGTCTCAGACACGAAGATATTTTCATTCGCCCCTGTTACATCTTTTTCACAAGTGATGATACATTCTACTGGTTAGTAGTATATAAGGACGATTCAAATCTATACTCGAAGCTTCGTGCGTGCAATTCGTTGGTTACAGTGATATAGTTTTATATGCGTATTAGTCGCAGTAATAGGTTTATTTACACAGTAAATCCTAGTTGATCAATTTCATCCCAAAATTGGATCAAAGTCATCTGCAACACTTTGATACAAATTTCAGTTTTTTTTTTTTTTAATTCGAAATTGCGAATCAAAATTATCCGATTATCGGAATCAATCGCCTGTTACCAAACTTAAAAAATGACATAAATGATCGTTGTGTAGGTATAAGGTTAGTCATGACCATCTTCATGAACCGTGAAACCTGAACTCAGGAAAAAATGCTATTGAATCAAAAGCATTTCTTTCCAAAAGCATGTGGGTCATTCCATATTATATTGACAGTCGATGTCGCAGATTTGAACGAGATAATTTTTTTTCGGTTCTTTATTAACAATAAATAGACACGTATTTTTTTACAAGTATACGATTTTTCGAATTTTCTAAGAAATGATATTTTCGACATAGCAAGCGCACTTTCAAGCCTGTTTATCTTGAAAACAATTGTTCGCAGGAAAATTTTTCCAAATTACGAAAATTAGGGTCTTGACTCTTCTTTACAGAAATTGTTGCGAAAAAATGGTTTAAATATTTTTTAACATACAAAAGTAAAGAAATAAACGCAAAATCGTTTTTTTACAAATTTGGCCCCTTTCGAAATTTTTTTTTTCGTAGATTTAGATTTCTTGAAGTCTGTTATAAAATATGACGATTGAATCAAAATGGCTGGATCATTGACTTGGAAGTTATGGAATTTTGAAGAGCCTCGCGCGCAATCTGGGCGCATCTACACGCGGCGAGCGTTTTACCGGACGTAAGTTATTAGTGCTAAAACTAAAGGTAAGCTCTCGCCGCGTGTGGAAGCGCCCGGATTGCACGCGAGGCCGCGCGAGGCTCTTAAAAATTCCATAACTTCCAAATCAATGATCCAGCCATTTTGATTCAATCGCCATATTTTATAAGAAAATTCAAGGAATCTAAATCCACGAAAAAAAAAATTTCGAAAGGGGCCAAATTTGGAAAAAAACGATTTTGCGTTTATTTCTCTACTTTTGTATGTTAAAAAATATTTAAACAATTTTTTCGCAACAATTTCTGTAAAGAAGAGTCAAAACCCTAATTTTCATATTTGGAAAAATTTTCCTGCGAACAATTGTTTTCAAGATAAATAGGCTTGAAAGTGCGCTTGCTATGACGAAAATATCATTTCTTAGAAAATTCGAAAAATCGTATACTTGTAAAAAAAATTTGTTTGGCCAAACAAAAAAATACGTGTCTATTTATTGTTGATAAAGAACCGAAAAAAATTTACTCGTTCAAATCTGCGACATCAACTGTCAATCTAATATGGAATGACCCATGTATACTATTAATTCATAAAAATATACTACAAGAACCAATAAATATGTTACTAATTCTATAGCATATTAATTTGAATCCATGATATATATGCTTTTGGAAAGAAATGCTTTTGATTCAATAGCATTTTTTTCTCAGTGTGCCTTAAAAAAATGCATTTCATTGCAAAGCTTACTTAAAAGTTCTAATAGAAATTTAAGATTTCTGGATGGGTTTTTCAAAGATTTCGTCGTCTCGTCGTTTTAATAATTCAACATACAGTAAACCTTAGCAGATCAAACTGTTGCAGATCAAACCGACTACCAATTTGGGATAAAAATGATCCACTTTTGAAAATCAAAAAATAAATACGTGTACAAGTACACTCGTATCTGTCGAGCGGCAATTGTTACTTGTTTATTTATTTCTGAATTTTTTATTATGTTAAATAGCATCAAGTCGGTAAAGAAATTTGTTTTTTGACTTTTTATATATAGAATAAAGCAACAGAGATGTCGTTAAGTGTATACATTTTGTTGAGGCGATCAAATTATACATCAAAAGATTTTAAATATTGGATCTATAACTTAATTCGTGCGGAATTTTCTCAAAATTTGAACGTTTATTTAAGAAAAACATGTACAATAGTATTATTCAAAGTACTGCCCATCTGAAGCTATGACTTTTTCCCATCTTTCTCGCAATGTGTGGATTCCATCCCAAAAGAACTGCGCCGGCTTGGCGGCCAAGAATGAATCAAGCCAATTTTTGATACCCTGTTCTAATGTGAACCGTATTCCAGTGAGGGCGTTCTGCGTCGACCGGAACAAATGGTAGTCAGAAGGGGCAAGGTCTGGGCTATAAGGCGGGTGGGGTAAAACTTCCCATCCACTGTTTTCCAAATAGTTCTTAACCGGAATAGCAACATGGCTCGAGCGTTGTCATGATGAAAAATTATTGCCTCGTGTCTGGTTGCATATTCCGGGCGTTTTTCGGCTATTGCTCTCTTCAAACGGATTAATTGTGTTCGGTAGCGTTCTCCATTGATAGTTTCACCTGGTTTTAGTAGCTCATAATACAGCACACCCTTCTGATCCCACCAAGTACAGAGCATTACCTTCGCGCCATGGATATTCGGTGTTGCCGTTGATTTGGCTGGTTGGCTGGTTGGCTGGGTTTCGTATATGATTTTTTGTGCTTGGGGTTGTTGTAATAGATCCATTTTTCATCAAGAGTAACAATCCGATGCAAAAATGACTTCTTTTTGTGGCGTTCCAGCAGCATTTCGGGCATGCAAAACCGCCTTTCAACGTCTCTCAGCTTGAGTTCATGTGGATCCTATTTTCCTTGCTTTTGAATGTATCCGGCTGCTTTTAAGCGCTTTGAAATGTCTGCTTGAGTGACTCCCAAGGATTCTGCGAGCTCTTCTTGTGTTTGGCAACAATCTTCATCGAGTAATGCTTCCAGTTCTTCATCTTCAAACTTTTTTGACTGCCCAGGACGTTCTTCGTCTTCCAAGCCAAAATCACCACTTTTAAATCGTGAAAACCACTTTTGGCACGTCCGCTCAGCTAGAGCTGTTCACCATAGACTTCCATCAAAATACGATGACTTTCGGCAGCAGTTTTCTTCATATTAAAATAATGAAGAATAACTCCCCGCAAAAACACTTTTTCAGGCACAAAGTTCGACATATTTAAGTGAAAACAAATTATTGTTATTCACGCTTCAAATAAATGAGATATACTCAAAAAGACGCAGAATGACAGTAGCTTTCCAACGCATGTTCGGAATATTGGAACGATGGAATAATAATCACGTTACGCCATCTCTCAGCAAACCGCACGAATTAAGTTATAGATCCAATATATTTATTAAATACTGAGAATTATTTATTACACCTTCCACGAAGTAGGTGTATTATTAACACCTGGACTGTCAGGATTACTTAATCGAATGACGGGACCTTTTAAAAACCATCCAGTTATTTTAAATTTCATTTATCAACTTAACTTTCCTGAAGAAGATATTTTCTTCACACCAGGATTACTTATTCCAGAGACGAGACCTTTGAAAAGCGATCCAGGTATATTAAATTTCAGGCCTTAACCTAACTTCTCCGACGAAGATGTATTTTTAGCACCTGAACTATCAGGAACTATTAGGATTAGAACGACGAGACTTTCCAAAAACCATCCAGATATCTTAATAATTAAATTTAATTTCATAAAAAAATTTAATCATAATTTTTCAATCATTTTTTGGTGTACTTAGTTGGCTTTAGCGTAGCCAACTAAGTACACCAAAAATATTCAAATTATAATATTTAATTTTAATTACTAAATAATTCTCAGTATTCAATAAATATATTTAAAGTCTTTGACGGTATAATTTGATCACCTCAACAAAAATTATACACGAAGCGTCATCCCTGTTTCTTTATTGTATTTATATATGAAAAAATAAAAAAACAAAGGCCGTAGCAGGATAAGCATGGTCCTGGTGCCCCAGCTCGGATTTGGTCCATATTGCGATGGTAAGTGGCTCCCATTACAAGATAAATTCACCCGAAGTATCAACTCGAAATATTTTTTTACAAAAGTTATAAACGAATTTTGAAAAATCAAAAAATCTAATTTTCTCGAATACGGCTCAACCGATCTTGATGACTAAAATATATGTTATAGAGGGTACTAAAGAGGTTCTGAAAAAATTCAAGAACCCATTCCGTTTATCAAAAGGGGGTAAAAATTTTTTTTTTAATTTTTGAATAATTTTCTTAATGTGAATTACTTCTTGAATACCCACCATTTTTTTCTATATCACTCTCAAATTCAAAGTGACAATATATATTTTTTCGAAAATTTTTGGAGAGGTACTTCATAGTTAAAAAAAATAAAAACTTCTTTGGCCCCTACAATGTATGGAACGACCGACTTGATGCTATTTCACATAGTATAGAAGAACAGAAATAAATAAACTAGTAACAATTGCCGCTCGACAGATACGAGTGAACTTGTACACATATTTATTTTTTGACTCTCAAAAGTGGATTATTTTGACCCAAATTGGTAGTCAGTTTGATCTGTTAAAGTTTACTGTGTATATATGTGTACTATAGTTTAACTTTATAAGTTACTACCATTAAAATTGTATGTACATGAAGCATATTAGTTGGTGGGTTTGATGTATTTTAGAGCTTATATATGCGTTAATAATTAAACTTTTTAAAATTCTTAACATGAAATTTTTACGAGACAATCGAAGGATTGACCGCATAATTTGGTGAATTCTCAAATCCACGAGCATACTTTCTTGTGTTTTTAGGACGCTCTCTTGAGCAGTGCGGGACTATGTACCGCACGGCTTGGTAAATTCTCAAGTCCGTGATCGTATAATAACTCTTCTTGCAATTTTGAAGCATTCTCTTGAGCTGCACTTTACATTGTACCGAGAGGTTTGGTGATGAATGCAGTCCATGTAAAATAATTTCTCCTGTGAATTTAGACAAATATACATATCATTTGTTATAAATCCCTTCGCAGATCGTTGGATTTTCGTGTAATTCCTTCTACAGAGCTGCACGTGAAAATTTACCGAAATGCCACTACTAGGTTGTTCAAAAAGTTTTGAAAGCGGAAATGAAAATACGTTTTTTTTGGTGAAATCACTTTTATTGCTCAGTATAATCTCCCATAAGATCAATACATTTGGTCCAACGGTCTTCCAACTTGTTTATCCCATCATGAAAGTGACTTTCTGCAAGGCCTGCAAAATACTCCTCTACGACGGCTATAACCTCTTCGTTTGATGAAAAATGCTTCCCACGAAGGAATTTCTTGAGGTGTGGGAACAGCCAGAAGTCAGAAGGAGCTAAATCAGGCGAATAAGGTGGATGCTGCAACAATTCGTACTTTAATTCGGTTATTTTAGTGATGGTTTTTTGAGCTGTGTGAGCGGGTGCATTGTCTTGATGAAAAAGGATTTTGTTCTTCTGCAAACCGGGTCTTTTTTCACGAATTTTTGCATCCAATTGATCCAAAAGGTTACAATAATATTCACAATTTATTGTTTTGCCAGTTTGGAGATAATACACCAACAAAATCCCTTTTGCATCCCAAAAAACTGATGCTAACACCTTCTTCGCCGATTTCTGGACACGAACTCGCTTCGGTGCCGAAGTGCCTGGTTCACACCACTCCTTAGCCTCTTGTTTTGATTCAAGATCATTATGGAAGACCCAAGTCTCATCCATAGTGATGAATCGACCCAAAAAATCCTTTTTATCCTTTCGAAAACGCTCCAAATGTTGCTCAGGAAGTCGCATTCGAACGTGTTTTTGTTCCATTGTGAGCGAATGCGGCACCCATTGTGCACAGAGCTTTCTGAAACCCAAAACTTCACGTAAAATATGACTCACACTGCCTAATGAGATGTCTAGGGCCTCTGCTAAATCTCTCTCGGTCATTCGACGATCTTCCAAAACCATATCCTGTACTTTTGCTATGAATGCTGGTGTTGATGCACTTTTTGGACGTCCTGAGCGTGGATCGTCTTCAACGCCTTTTCGACCACGTCTAAACTCTAAAACCCATCGATGCACAGTTGGAAATGAAGGAGCAGCTTCCTTTAACACTTTCACCATTTTAATAAATTTCCATTGCTGATAAACCTTCCAAAACAAAGAATTTTATCACTGCACGATATTCGGTTTTTTCCATTGTACAAAAATACACTGACACGTCAACTTCAAATGGCTTGTAAACAAACAATGAATTGACAGAGTGGAATGACACTTTGGGTATGTTCATATGAAAGATGAAATCTTAAAATGGCGTAGAAATTTTGGTTCTTCTACTGCTCTATAGATGTCGCTTTCAAAACTTTCTGAACAACCTAGTACATCCAAATTTTACCACAACTTTCGGTAACAATTACCGATAAAATTTTCTCCATGTAGTCATGTAATGCCTCTATAATTACCATGATACGTTTACCAAATGTTTAAAAAATTACTAGCATAAATGCATTAAATTTACAGAATTTTGTTAAATCGATACAGTACATTATGTTGATCGTAGAAATTTTTTCTTTATTTGGTAAATGTACTATAGTAAGGGTAGGGAGTTTACATGATTATTTTTAATAGCTGAAAAAAAATAAAAATGCAAAATTCTTTTTTTACAGTGTATCATACGAGCTAAAACACGACGTAACTATGGTAACATTCAGTTTTAGTTGATACGGTATGGCTTTAGTTAGATTTAAAACAAATCAATTATTTTATATACATTAGCTTTTATGGAAATTTTATACTCTGAAAGAAGAAGAAAATTTTAACATATATTAAACATTTGAAACAATGGGCTTTATAATCAAATTACTTGAAAATATTATCATACAACTAATATTCTATTTATGTTTGATTAGGAGGAACAGGTTTCCTGGGAAAAATTCTCATTGAAAAGCTCCTAAGAAGTTGCCCGAGTTTGTCGACGATTTATCTCTTGGTGAGGCCAAAAAAAGAAAAAAATGTCGAAAGTAGAATGCAAGAATTATTCGAAGATCAGGTAAATCAAGAATTATTTACGTTTTAATTTTAATGACATTTAATTATGCAACAAAATGTTGATTGTTTCAAAACAATGTTGCAGTTAAATCTACTTAATTATTCAATTAAAAAAAAATTTGGTTGATACAAATATCTTAAGGGATATAATACTCTGTTCAAACATACTTTGGAATTGTAATGTTGGTATTTTGTATTCTGTTCGAACCTTTTTGACTGCCATCTGTGTTCAACATACATATATGGAAAAAAAATTTCCAAATATATATCTGCTTAAGAGCCTGTTTACCGCCAGTCTTTTCAAAACTTGTAGAGAATATAACGAAAATAGGATGGCATTTGCTTCCATTTTTTTGTATCGAAGAATTTTTCACATAAATCAACTAAATATTTCTGCTAGACAAAAGAATTATGCAGATTGCTTATTTTATAACAAATTTTCTTTTAACTTTTAATTTTGAATGTGGACAAAAAAAATATCGATACAAGGTCTTACTTGTTCACATGGCCCGCCAAGGACATGGCCTTAAGGGCATGTGATATTTGAGATAAGTAGCAAGTTTATGTGAACAATTCGGTCATGTTTCAACATTTTTGTGTCCAAAATACATTAAATTTTGTTTTCAAAATTTAAGAAATGGTAGAGAAGATGAAAACGGACGTAGATAGTCTACTTTTGGTTTTGATAATAGAAAAAAACTTTCCAAAATATTTTGTGAAATTGAACTTTTTTTGATTTTCGAAACCAAATATAGGCTACATAAGTCCGTTTGTATCTTCTTTACAGTTTCCATAATTTTGAAAACAAAACTTCATGTACTTTGGACATAAACATGAAGAAGCCTAAGATCAATAAAATTTGTTCATTTTGGAAATATCACATGCCCTTAATTTATTTATTTAAAAAATGGAAAAATTAATTTTTTGAATATCTTACGTTACATATGTAGAGTAATATTTGGGCTATTATAGAACCACTTGGTTTTATGGGAAGATTTTCGGCTTCTAATATTTTGTGAACTTGTGCTTCTTTAAAAATTCCGTCCTTCAGTTTTGCATTGGAATTACCTGGAAATTACTGCTCTAAATGTTTAAAACAATTTCCATCCTTATTTAAAGCTTCGACAAACTGTATCATTAGTCCAAGTTTAATATGAGAGCATCAGGGCGCAGTCCCATGTTGAGGAGAATAGGATAATAGAGGAATAGGGGGGTTCACTCATCCCAGAAAACAAAGTTTCTGCGTAATGCGGGGCATGACGCATGCACGCGTGAGGATTAATCCGCACCGGTGAACTCAGGAGGTCACACAGGTGCGCGTGAAATTGCTACGCATGTGTCTCGCACGTCGTGGTTCGCACGCGTGCTTCCAAAATGCATGATTCCAAAAAATATATATATTTATTTTAATATTATCAATTTTATCAGGGAAAATGATGGGAAAATAAATAATTCGAACAATTTTTTTATTTCGCAAAACATTTTGAAGAGCAATAACAATCGTTAGACACACATTGAATGAACATCAATTAAACCATAACATTATATCAATGACCAACATCTTTTAAATTTAATAAAACTTTCGAAATTAATTTATTCATATTTTACATGAAAAATGTAATTATGTATGTAATATTTATCGTACTCAAATCATATTTTGATACGACTGCCTTATTTCATGGAACTTTCAACACGATCATCATCAATTATAACTTAATTATAGAGTCCATTTCTTGTCTTAAATTGTTACATGTTCCAAAATTAATTCTCATGAAAAAGTCAGTCAGAAGTGAAATGAGTATTAAAAAGTTTCAATCCTTATGAATTCCATTTCTTTCAAATCTATGAAGTATAGAAACCTTGAATGAGCAGAATTCAATCCCTTTAAATTATTATATTTGTATTTGTGTATCTCTTACCGTTTTATAAATATCTCAAAATTTATGGCATCAAAAATTTTTTAATTTCCAAAATCTTATTAGTGTATAAGTAAAATTAATCACTTTAATCGAATTTTGCAAAAGATTGATTATTTTTTGATGTTAGGAAAATTCTTATGAACAAATAATACAGATATGTAGGTTTTTGCGCAAGCAAGAAGGCAAATTGCATCCTTTTCGAGGTATGTCTGCGTCTTAACGCGTGGCCAGTATAAGTAACGAATCACAGACATTGTATGGAGTCGAATAGATATGGATGCTTGCTTCACGCACTTAATTAAGGCCATGGATTAATCGGACCTCGTGACTAAATTATACATTTATTCGCTCATGTAAGATAACTTTTTTAATTTACAAAACATCTTTCTGAAAAGTTGGAAAACATAACAAAAGACAATACACGGAGAAGAATGGAGGGTCAGCCTGAATACCTAGAGGGTCAGGTCGACCAAATATGATGATCGACTATAGGACAGCCTTCTAGATAATCAAACTGGTCATCTGTAGAGGGTCAGAAAAAAATAATCGATGTGATTATTGCAGAAGGTCGATTTGATCACCCTTGAGGGTCGAAATGAAAATTTAAAACAAAATAATCAACTTGATCATCCCAGAGAATCGATTTAATTATCTTGACTGTTTCTCTGTGGTAATCAAGCTGATCATAAATCGAGAGTCTCCCTGATTATGTCCATAAAATTATGGAAGGACTATTTGATAATCTAGAAGGTCAGTCTGACTCTCAAAATTTTGAACCTCTAACTTCGACCCTCCGTTTTTCTCCGTGTAAAGCATGTCTGTTAACTTCTTTTTAGTAAAAATTTAGAAAAAAGTTCGAAAACTTATCGACAATTACAGTTAACTGTTAAATTTTTTGCAAAAGCTTCACTCAAACAAAGTTGACAGACGTTCTTTATCGTTTTCTGTTGTATTTTCCAAATTCGCAGGAAGAAGTTTTGTAAAATAAAAAAGTTATCTTACACGTACTTTTACAGGAATATGGTCACGTGATCTGGTTGAGCCATGGTCTTAAGAACCTGAAAATATTATTATTTGGAAGATTGGCGACAGCAAGAGCTAGCACACGGGTATACTTGGAAAATATTGCCTCATATGTACATCTCATGAATATACTGTGAAACTGATATGAATGGAATTTATTTTAAGATTATTTAAACCCCGCACGGATTCCTTTGGTCTCTATCCCGAGCAGATGCGTCAGCTTATTAACACAATCGAGTGTCACAAAAATGAATACATCATGCGATGTTGAAAATCAATAATGAATCGCACGTTCCAAGGACGAGCGTTAAAAGTAATACATTTATCTCTACTGTAATGCTCACTTGCGTAGGTAAATAACGTAGTTTGTGGCATGGTTGCATCCTTTCTTGTGAGTGTTGTAAAAACTTCTTTGAATTTCGTGAAAATGAAACTCTTTTATTTTGAACTCTCATAATAATAACTCAAAGGTAATAAACTTATAACCTACCCAATCAAGCGCGCCGTGTCGGTGAGTCCCTACGGTAGGGTGTACTTTGGACCGTATATCGATTCTCCAAAGCATTAATTCTCCCAGGCGCAGGGAACTTCACTCTGGAAATTCTAAGAATTTTCAGGCGCGCATTATAATTGACAAGAAAGGCGCCTAAAAGTTCTTAGGATTTCCAGCGTGAAGTTCACTGCGCCTGGGAGAATTAATGCTTTGGAGAATCGATATACGGTCCAAAGTACACCCTACCCCCGCTTCAATTTCACGCTGTCGATTTTGATTTGAATTATTAAAATAATTACATTTTATTTTTAGATATTTTTAAAAACATTCACCTGAAATGAATATCTGATAGATTTTGTAAAATTTTTGGATTATTTCAACACTTGAAAAATTATTTTCTAGTATAATTGAAATTCAATTTAAAGTTTAAAGTTTAAAGTTTCGAAACAAAATATTAATTTCAGTATTTTTTATCTTTATGAATTAAGTAGGTACTTTAATTAGAAAATTATGTGAAGAATATTTTATAATAAGATATGATTTAACATGAGATTCAAGTTTAAAAAATTAAGGGCTTGAATATTTTTTATAATATGTAACACTTTTTACATGACAATTTAGATAAATAAATGTAAATAAAGGGTTTGATAATTTTAAAAAATAAATAAATTACATCCGAATTTTCATACGAATAGAAACCATAAATTTTTCTGATATGGTGCTAATTATACAAAACTTTACTTTTTAAACTTTTATGGAGTAAAATACTTTGAATACACTTTTTAAATATTTTTTACAGTTTTTTTTTCACTTCACGGAAGGTAAAATAATTATTTTTCAAAAAGTGGTGCAAATGTATCTCCTAACCGCACCTCTATTTTTGCTCTGCCCCTTCTAACCGCATACTTATTGTGCCTCCTAAGGGCAAGTGACTCAAATTCTTGTTATAGTATCTTACCGTTTTGTGAGAGTTCAATTAAATTCATAAATGTGAAAAAATAGTGAACATTTTTTGATTCTGTTGTTTTAATTTTATGTCAATTATTTCATTGTTATTGCTTTTATTTTTATCAACCTAGTTGTTAGAACTTCTTGAATGTTTTCATTAAATTTTCGTAAATTCATGCAAAATAACAGTGCAGAATTACGTAAAATTACTTATAAAAAGTTCCTTTCGAGTAAAATTCGCCAACGAATGGTTTTAAAGCCATTTTATTGTTGCCGAAGTGACTATAACTTTCGCGTGTCAAACATTGAATTGTACCTATTCAGAAATAATATTAATAGTTGAAGAAAAAGTCGAAATCTTTGAGAAAACGTTAAAGAATTACTAAAAAAGAGATAACTTCCGGAAAAACTCAAAAATTACCACAAAATTTATATTTTTGACAAAGTTGCTGATACTGGAAACAATGACATATTCTGTTTTCCTTAACCGCAGTTTAATAGATTTCGTGAATCTTATAACGCAACGAATTTCTTGAACGATATATTATTTCTATGTCATAAGCGTTATTTTCGCATTTCGCTATTTGTTAATACTTACATTTCGATGAGTTTACGTTGAACATCTGTCAGTGATTTTTAACTAACTTCTTTGAAGATGCGCCAACTTCACACTGAATCACATGACACAAATTTTTAAACGCGACTTTAAATTAATAATGCGCGGAAAAACCTGCTGAAAAAACGCATGTAATTATAGTTTACTGATCTTTTAATGTAAGAATACTTACGTGACTCATTTATTTAACATATTCATTATTTATTCGAATGTAAAAATTTGATCTGCTGTTAGGCGAATCACTGCGGGTAGGGGGCATACTCCCGTGTAGAAATTGCCCTATCTTTCCTTATTTCAAGTTGGGTTCTAGTAGGGCCCGGACTAGAATTTCCTCATCTAGAAAAAACTGGTAGGGGCCCTGTTAGCACCCGATTAGTATTTCTAGTCCAGAAAAAACTGATAGGGGCCCTGTCAGGTTCTAGTGAGGAATTCCTTGTTTCGCTTAAGTATGGAAAATCTATTTGTATCTGGCGGGGCCCCGACTAGAGAATCCCTATTTGTAATATTTGTGGTTAAGGTTAGGTCCATTAGATACAACATAACCTTTATTCTTTATTCTCATTAAAATTTGATCTTATCTGATAAAAATGGAGATTTTCTGAACACGGTCTTGGATAAAATCAATACTTAAGAGGAAGCAACAACATTTAAGAAAACTTTTTCATAATTTTAACTCGAATTCGCATGTAATTATAATAATCATATGCGAGCACGTATGTGTATGTGTGTGTATCTTATTGTGTTGAGATAATAACAATGACGAAACATGTAGTTCAATTAACATGGGGTGAATAGTAAAATCAATTGAAGCTTTCATAATAAACATAAGCGGTAGAAGTTACTACATAAGTGTAGTTAGAAAAACAAACTATTGATAAGTAAATAAGTGTACTATTTTTTTAATAGTTTTTCGTTATTTTTTCGTTATGCGATAATTTTCTTGATTCAAAAGTTTCATCATATTTTTGGAATTGAAAAAACTCAAATTTTTTAGATTCTGAACATACGTTGATTTTACTCTTAAAAACAAAAATTAAAGGAATCATAACGTGTATAAAGTATCACTAATATACAATAATAAAAATTAATACTTCTAAAATGTATATGAAGCTTTTTATTATGTAATGTTCTTTAATTCAAAAATTTGATCTGTTTATTTCAAAAATATTTCATTTTGTAGAAAATCGATTCAATAATTAAAAATTTTAATCAGAATCATAAATTGGCATAAAATTTAAAAATTCCCGGTTACACGGGGCCCATACACTTCTTACACGGCCCTGCAGTAGTTGCAGGTTATAAGCGCTATTTTCTTTCTTGTATTCCAAGCGTGCGCAGCCGAGAGGCTTAGTCGTTAGGTTAGTAATGCTTTAATCATAAGTAGAGAGGGTTCGAACCCGCAGCGTTAAGAGTAATTTTTAATACCACCTGAACGAGCGTTTGTGTAGTGTAGAGGGAGGGTGTGTGTTTGTAGGTGTGTATATAAAAATAGTAAGTTAGAGTCTACTTGAAAGTAAATACAGTTATGAAATGTACTAATAAGAATATTCATCGATTCAACTACTGCTCTTACTTGATTTACCCCTATGTTCCTGCGGTTCACTTAACTTAAAAAATTACACTGGGGCCTTTGTAAACTATGGAAAGTAAGTTAAAAAGTAGTCAAACTTACTGAGATTTTTTTTAGTGTACGTGTAATGAAAAAGTATTGTCAATTTACTCAGAAAAAAATTTCCTAGCTTGAAAACAGATTTTTTACTGTGAAAACAGTAAACTTAACCTTCCAAGCGAATATCCCTCCGTTGCCGTTAAAAACGGTAAATATTAGAGTCTTAACTCGAATTTCCCCTGTACTTTTTCTTTCAGTGTGGAAAATCGTTTTTATTTATTATTTTCTCAGTGAGATACCTGAACAAAATTGGTCACGCGACTCTGCTAATATATGCCCTTAAATTCAATGCGGAAGTCCAATAGGGCCCTAATGGTGTCCTTTTTTGTAGGTGGGGAAGTGTAAGGGCTGACCTCACTAAACCCCTACTAGAAAGTCTAGTTGGGCCCACCTCGACAAAAGCGTTACGTTACCGACGGGGCCCTGACTAGTTTTCCACGCTAGATCCCGACTAGAGATGGAGCAAACTCGTCGGTGCCCCACTAGACCCCTATCAAAATTTCTACACGGGCTTACCTTAAAAGGCAATTTCAATTAATGAATGTGAATGAAGTGTTTGCTGATTTAAGAAAGTACATAAATTATATCTGAATTCGCATATTCAACTTTATCGATCGCTAAAATCGACCCTGACACTTATTTGTTGACAAGGTCTCGGTGTCTTGTGACATTTTGTTAATAAACAATCGAGTTTTCGAGTGCGAAATCGGAAAATATGCATTGTAAGTATTGAAGCATACTCGATACCCTACAATTTGATCTAATAAGATCCTCTATTACTTCTCTAACAGTGGAGCAAATCGAAAAGAATGCGTTTTGAAGAGAAAGCGCACTGACGCAAGTGGCGCTTGTTATGTTTTGAACTTCGCTTACCCCTGAAGTTGTCATGATCCAATTTTCAATCGCGCATAACTTCTTAACGGCAATTGATAGACTATTGCAATTTTGATACATAACGTGAATGATTATAAACTATTTACTCCTTACTTGGTTTAAATATACTGTGCTTCAGATAGAAATACAAACGTTTTTCTGCCCTCCTGCAAAATGGTTGAAATGGCGCTTGTCATGTTTTGAATTTCCATGCTACAATTATTGTTTGGAATCTGAGGACTTTTTGGTACCGTGTTTTTAAAATGTTAATTATTTCTAGAGTTTTTAATAAATGTAAATAAGGGGTTTTATAATTTTAAAAATGTATTTGAATTCGCATACGAATTTACATCTTGATATTTTCTTGGTATGAAGCCATTTCTACAAACTTTTACTATACTTTGAATACAATTTTTTGAAATACGTAAAATTTTTTATATAACAATTTGAATACATAAACGACCATCGGAAATTATAGGTTCACTTGTAGTTACAGTTATTGTTGAAATGTGTTAATTTTTATAATAAAAAGTCATGTAAAAGATGTTACGAATTTTCAAAGTTATTTAAATGTGTTTTATTCCCAGATAACAATCGTGCGTGGCACGACGCCTGTACGCCATGCGGGTCACGTGTGCGAACGAGAATGCAGCAATCTCGCGCGCACTCGTCTAAAGGCGTGAGGGGCATATCAATGCGACGCATATGCGTTGCAGTACGCGATCACTCATGCAGGCACGCAAGCTGATCAAATAAGACGCACAGAATGTTGATTAATTTTACTTATCTTTTATCTACTTATCTTTTACTTATCTTAATTTTGTAAATTGAAAAATTTTTGATAACATAAATTTTGAGATATTTATAAAACGGTAAGATATGTGTATACACAAAAACGAATATATGGTAATTCTGAGGTTGTACTAAAAGCAGAGGTCCACAGACTGCTTAAAAAATGTTTCGTTTAAAAAGTTTTGAGATTCTTAAAAGGTCATTCAAAGGGATTAAATTCTGCTTATTCAAGGTTGCTATACTTTATAGATTTGAAAGAAATGGAATTCATAAGGATTGAAACTTTTTAATACTCATATCATGTCTGACTGACTTTTTTCATGAGAATTAATTTTGGAATATGTAAAAATGTAAGTCAAGAAATGGACTCTACAATTAAGTTATAATTGAGCCCACGGGAAGAAGAACTCGCCGAGCGCTTGAAAAAGGGGAAAAGTATTGTCCACTTTCTAAAATTGTAGTAAAAAAAAAAGTTGTAAAAACACAAAATAAAAAAATATAAGCTGATAGAGCTTTTCAAAATATAACTTTTATTCCTGAAGTATTTTTTAGTCCAAGATGATTATTACGAAAAAATAAACATAAATGATAGTTGTTGAATAACCTAAAATCAATGTTTCAAAAAACATAAATTGAGATTTCTCGGTAAGTACTGCACGCAATGGATTAAATTTTGCGTATTTTTATTCAGTATTCATTGTTGATGCCGAATAGTCATTTAAAAACAATAAATACCATCAAAATTTGATAATATTCAATAACAAATCAATGCCTGTCAATTCTTTGTTTTTCGCGATTCGGAGTGAAAAAGTGACGAATAAATTTTATGTTTCGAAAAATATGAAGTGACAAAGTTATTTATTTGTACGTAAGGGAAAATGATTCAGATCAACCATCATAACGACCCTCCGATTAGCAAGAATTCAAAACTTTTGAACTTCTGATTGCTCCAAATTGTTCTAAATTGTGTCCAATCGATTATTCTAGAAGGGATTCTGAGAGAACAGTGCATTCACATTTTGTATAATGTTAAGATCGGTAGCAAATTAACACTAAAAATTGGTACTGCGCTTGTACCAAGCTGGTGCGGTGGAGTGTCTACAGTTGGCGTGGTACAGCTGGTATATCACTGCATCCGTTATAAGCACCGGCACATTATAATTACTTTTCTACTTGGGTTTATGGACTCAGTAAATTTAACACGTTTGTTTTCTTTCTGCAGAAGGTTTTAACTATTCTTTTTCAAGTATGTTTATTCTGAATGATACTTTTTAAAATGACTTTGAACCTTATTTCAAATCAATTACTGAATAAAAAGACACAAGTCCCTTTTTTCTGATTAGTCCAGTCGAATTAGAATTGAAGATGGATGTGAGAGCAAGATCCGAGATTTTTATTGGAATCGCTCAAAAATATCATAGTAATTGACGTACCATGTTTTGCGCCTCGAATTTCCTTGTGCGTTTTGTAAAACAAATGTTGAAAGCCAAAAAGTGCGAAAATAGGCCAATTTTTAAATACATTTTCTCATTTTACTCTTAAAATATCAATTTTATGATGAAATTGTATTGGAGTAAAGTTGTAGAGCACAATATTTGCTACAAAATGCTGTAGTTTGAAGTTGAAAGATTTAATTTTCCTCCGCCTCAGCGGCCGAACAATAAATAAAAAATAGTCGAAAAACAGATATTTTTTGCACGGGCATTTAAAATTGTAAATATTAATACATCTAAATGATTGTTATGGCTTTAAAATATTCAATTCTTTACCTTTCGAATGCCGAAAACTGGAGTTCAATATCTCTTTTAGTTACCGAGTAATGTAATTGTTTATTAAGAACTTCCAAAATAACATAACTTTTAAGAATTAACACATACACCAGGAAAATTTTTGTACACATAGCATGATTTTTTCACACATACTGCAAGTATAACACTATCATATGCAATGATTAGATGAGTGGTTTTTATTTTTTAAGACATCCAAACGATTATTTAAAAGGGGGTTGTAATTTTTACATTAATTGACAAATGAATAACAAACCGGAGATAATGAATTTTAAGCACAAGAGAATTTAGCATTTTGTCCAATTTTATCAAAAGTTTAAATTAATATATCTCTCAAAAAAAAATTTAAGACTTTTTAAAATGTGAACAATTTTTTTTTTTTTAAATCCGTACGTTTTGCAAAAGAATGTCCCACATACGCAAATACTTATACAATTTCAAGGTGGAATTTAATTTCAGTTATATAAACATTTAATCAAACTAATTCTAGTGGCTATTAATTTCAACTTTTATAAAGTTTACCCGACAAGTTACAGCTAGTGAGGTACAATGAATTTTTTTTGCAAGTAGACGGTACCTTTTTTATTCATAATGATAGTCATATAATTGTTAAAAAATCAATCCTTTTTGTTGAAAATGGAATGCATTTATTTTTGCAAAATGAAGAGTACACATTCTGTATAGATTATGAAACATAAATTTATTATACATAACTGCAGATCGATATTATTTGCAGTGTATACAATTTCTACTTAGATATTACTAGAAGCATGTGCACCATTAGATTCCTCTTGATTTGCTATATCGATTTAACTAAATAAACGTCAAATTTAGTCGATTAGAAGCCGAGATAAGTGGCAGTGAAGAGCGCGCGACGATTTTGAAGGCGCCGAATCAAGTTTTTGCGCCATGCTGACCGATTCCCTCCACTCCGATTTTCGCCATTCCCGCGCGCGTTTGCCTAGCTGTTAGAATTAATTGCACATAGATCGTCAAAGTAATCGGTTTTCTTCAACAATATATCGAAAGTAAATTAATAAAGCTATACGCCGGAATTTTTTGTTTCGTTTAATTGTTGCTCAAATCTCACTCACATGCAGCCGACTTTGGGATTCAATAACTTCAGATTGGAAGGTCGAATTGAAGCGTTCAAAGCGCTAAAAGATTCGTTTTTGCAAGCACTTTCACAGGGTCTTTTCAGATTTAAAATATGTCAAAAAACCGCGGAGTTATTCATTTGTCAATTAATGTAAAAATTACAACCCCCTTTTAAATAATCGTTTGGATGTCTTAAAAAATAAAAACCACTCATCTAATCATTGCATATGATAGTATTATACTTGCAGTATGTGTGAAAAAATCATGCTATGTGTAAAAAAATTTTCCTGGTGTATGTGTTAATTCTTAAAAGTTATGTTATTTTGGAAATTCTTAATAAACAATTACATTACTCGGTAACTAAAAGAGATATTGAACTCCAGTTTTCGGCATTCGAAAGGTAAAGAATTGAATATTTTAAAGCCATAACAATCATTTAGATGTATTAATATTTACAATTTTAAATGCCCGTGCAAAAAATATCTGTTTTTCGACTATTTTTTATTTATTGTTCGGCCGCTGAGGCGGAGGAAAATTAAATCTTTCAACTTCAAACTACAGCATTTTGTAGCAAATATTGTGCTCTACAACTTTACTCCAATACAATTTCATCATAAAATTGATATTTTAAGAGTAAAATGAGAAAATGTATTTAAAAAATGGCCTATTTTCGCACTTTTTGGCTTTCAACATTTGTTTTACAAAACGCACAAGGAAATTCGAGGCGCAAAACATGGTACGTCAATTACTATGATATTTTTGAGCGATTCCAATAAAAATCTCGGATCATGCTCTCACATCCACGTTTCCCAACTTTTCATACTAATTCGACTGGACTAGATGTGAAGGTGCAGTTTTGTAGAAAAAACTTAGTGGAATAAGCTTCCAAATGAGTCGTGATTATATACATAAGAAATGTGGAACGCGCACATGAGTCTTATGTATTCTGAAGATTATTTCATGCGCTATTAATTGCATCTTTTTAATGTGTTCTTTTTCCTTTGCAGATATTTCAAGTCCTGAAAGAGGAACTTCCGAAATTTCGTCACAAAGTCATTGCTATTGCAGGCGATTGTACTATTCAAGGCCTAGGCCTTTCTTCATCTGACAGAGAACTTTTGATACGCGAAGTTAGTACCGAATATCTGTCTTTTACCTGTTGCCCATAGTTCGACAACAGTTTATGTCAATACGGAATTTTTTAATAGCGGCGCTACATAATGATTTAAATGCATCTCTTCATGCAAATTAAAACTAACTCTATTCAAAAATTTTCAGAGATGATATTTTTTGAATCTAATATTTATTTTCATAGGTGTCGATAATTTTTCACGTGGCTGCGACAGTTCGATTTGACGAAAAATTGAAAACTGCAGTTGCCATCAACGTTCAAAGCACTGCTGATATTTTGGACTTGGGAAAGGACATGCAAAAGTTGAAGGTAAAAGGAAAGCAATTTATGTATGCATTTAAGAGCAAATTAACACATACCATTTCTTTGAAACCATACTCATATTTTCTTGAGCAAAATCAACATAAAAAAGACGCACGTAATTTTCTTGACTCACATACATTACCACTGAATGCTTTTGCACGCAATCTACCGCCTTATTGAAATGTCATTTCATAACTTGCCCTTCGCTTTTGAACAGGTCTAACAATTTTTCTTTTGTATGAGGTAATACAAGGTTTGTCAAAAAAGTTCCCAGAAAAGCTAAAAATCAAGAAAATTAAAAATGTTTTTGGCAAAGTTGATTGTTTTTATTCAAAATAGTCCCCTTCGGACTCAATACACCGCTTTTCACGGTCCAGAAGCGAATTGAAAGACATTTTTATTCAATCAGTAGAAATTATGTTCAGGATGGCAGTCATCGACCTTTGAATGTCTTCAATGTCTGCATAACGCTTTCCTCTCATGGCCAAATATAACATTCCGATCAAATAAAAATAGCATGAAGCCAAATCAAGTGAATACAGAACTCGGTCAAAATGCGATCGATTGAATCTTCGGACATATTCAAATCCATTTCCATGTAACACAACGAAGATTTCGACCCTTTTTTATTCATAGATTCACGCACAAGTTTAACGTTTTCTTCGTTTACAGCTGATCTTGGTCGATCCGAACGTTCGTCATCATTTTGGGGGTGGGGGGAGGGGGGGAGGGGGGTAATTCGGTGAAAAAAAGGCATGTTTTTAAGAATTTTGTTTGGTGATATAGATAGAGTTAGTTCATTCAGTCAATTTCCATATAATAATGCAACATTTGAACAATATTTGCCTAAATTTTCATTGCAAAATATTGAAAATTGAGTGAGTGACAGTAAATCTCCGGAGGCGCCTCATACAAAAGTTGTTTTGCGGTGTACATCATAACTCGCAACAGAATCATTTGAAACAAAAA
The DNA here is from genome assembly GCA_030998225.1 of Diplolepis rosae. NCBI lineage: Eukaryota > Metazoa > Arthropoda > Insecta > Hymenoptera > Diplolepididae > Diplolepis > Diplolepis rosae. The sequence goes on along the minus strand of JAPYXD010000608.1, from coordinate 3,765,497 downwards.
AATCAAAGCGCATTTGTCAAAGGAGATGTTTCTCAAGGTAACCCTGGGAGGATTTTTTATTTCGATTTTTCAATTTTTCGTAGCATTTGGAAGCCAAAAAACTGATTTTCGCTAAAAAAAAATCGGCTAATTTGTTATTGTAAAATTGATAATTATTAAAATAAACAAAATAGCTCCCAGGGATACCTGGTGAATTATGTAAAGAAGTAATGTGCAAAATTTCAAAACGATTGGTCCAGTAGATTTTAAGTTATGATGTACACAGACTTCAAAAATAACAAGTTTCACAAAAACGCTTTAAAGTTTTGCTCTACTAATTCGCAACTCGTAAAATTGTATAGAAACCCGGCATGGAGCAACGGACGCTCAAATACTCATAACTTCGTCAATTTTTCTCCGATCGACATGAAGTATTTTGCATACACATTTGCGCATGAGAAAGCTCTGTGAAAGAAGGGTGCCGTAATTGCTCACAATCGCCTAAAAACGTATTCGTGTGACCAGTTCGGAGCAAAATTTGGCCTATTTTAACCGCAATCCGAAAGAGTTTTTCCGTCGATTTGTGACGATGGATGAAACATGGATCCACCACTATACTTCGGAATCACGTGAAGGGTCAAAACAGTGGGTTAAACCTGGTTAAAGTGCACCAAAGCGTCCGAAAACGCAACAATCGGATGGAAAAGTTATGGCTAGTGTTTTTTGGGATGCACATGGAGCAATCTTCATCGACTACCTTGATAAAGGAAGTACGATTACTGGAGCATATTATGCTGCATTATTGGATTGATTGGTTGACGAAATCAGGAAGAAACGGCCTCATTTGAAGAAGAAAAAAATCTTTTTTCATGATGCCAATTCACCATCTCACACATCGAACATTGCACATGCAAAAAATCATGAATTGGGTTTCGAATCGCTTCTGCATCCATCGTATTCTCCAAACCTGGCCCCCAGCTACTATTATCTGTTCCCAAACCTCAAGAGATGGCTGTGTGGTAGGCGTTTTGAGTCGAACGAAGAAGTTGAATGGCAAACGGAAGGATATTTTGGAAGGTTTGAAAAATCGTATTATTTGGAAGGCACAGAAAAGTTGAAAAGTCGTTAGACTCATTGTAATGGGCTTGAAGGAGAGTACATTGAAAAATAAAACTGATTTTTGCTAAGAAATAAATTCTTGTCCATTTTATCACGTCAATATCAATCACCGAATGTCATGAAATTTTGACACAACATCCATGCTGTGTGTAGGATTAAATGCCCAAAAGATCTGACAGATGTCGCCACTAGTATTGGCTATTTTTGGCTTGTCTGGAAACTTTTGCGACAGACCTTGTAAGCAGAAATATCTTTCGGAATTTTCACAAAAATTACTTTATTTAACATAACTTTCTTCCATTGACTTTATTATTTTTAAAACTATACTATGTGAGAAAGATATGTTTCATTTTCAGTACACGTTTATAATAAAAGGTTTCTATACTTGCACTGACAAATTTTACTATGAATTAATAAAACTCACTTACTAATTACTTAAATGTTACTGAGAATGGATACATTTTTTTTTTTTCATTTAAGGTTTAGCGAATTTTATCTAATTCAAATTTCAAAAAGCACCCTAAGATTCTAAAAATTAAAACCAGTGAATGTAGGAATGTCTTGGAATCAGCCAAAGTGAATATCCGTAATCACTTTAGCTATTTTAGCGATATTTCATAGTCGAGAAAGGCACTGTTTATAGCTAGAACTGAGATTTTACAATTATAGAGGAGAAGGGTAGTCAGAAAGTATAACTAGTACAATTTTAACTGTATGAACATGACAAAAACATAAAATAATTTTGAGTCATTTGTAGCTTATGCTACACGATACATATTTACGAAGTACAATCAAATAAAAATATGACTTAATTTTTCCATGCTTGAAATCTTTATAACCAATATAAAGTTGCTGTGAGTTAATTACGAATTTGCATTTTCTCAAAACGAAAAAGCCTTTTGTTTTTATTCGCAAATAGTAGCAAAATGTAGAAAAACTTTTTGTATTCGTTTATTAATTTAAATTAAGTAAATAGGAATGCTTTTGAAGTTGAGTTTTATTTCTAAAATCATAAGTTTACTTACCTTTATTACTTTAAAATTACAATAATTCACACTTCAGAGACTGCACTTGTGATTGTGAATACATCGCCACATAAATTTGTAGGGATTTACAATATAGCTACAATAGTGATATTGAAATTGCCAATAGCTGATAAACAAGTTGCTGCTATGGGAATATATATACCCCTTCAAGATTTAAAAAAATATTTAACTTATATTAAGAGTTTATTTAGAGTGCATATCAGAGAGATAAGTTATTTAATCAAAATTTGTTTATAAAAATTATATGATTTCAAGTGAAAACTAATAAACAATATTTTTTTAACCATAAAAAAAACATTTCCAACTTTATCCAAAATGTAAAGTATGATTTTGATGCATGTATTTGTAAAACATTTTAACACTATAGTTTCATTATAACAATTCATTGAGAAGCATTATCTTTCAAAAGTCTTTATGCTTACGTCAATTTGCAGAATACAAACGAGAAATGTCATGTTAGTGACACATCTCTTTAGTCAATGAGGATTTTGACTTTCAAGTGGGTTGTCAGTATTTTCTGTTTTTCGCATATTTGAGGAAGATTTTACTTTGAAATTCGCGTTATAAAGTCCTAACTGTTTGCTAGAGCTCTGCTGTTTACACTTCATAAGAAATCTGTACATCTAACGATAGCGAAGTATTATGACGGAGTATTATGACTTCCTGTCATATGTAATTAGCGAGTTTACGTTCTAAAAACATATTCATATTTATATTACAAAATGCATCGCAATATTCCCTGCAGATTGGGTTACTATTGAACAAATTATTTATGTATATTTAAATTATTTTTTAATTTGAATAGAATATTCTACTAATGCAAACAATTGTTTTAGTCAATGATTCATGTATCGACAGCTTATGCAAACTGCCATCGTGAGATGATAGAAGAAAAATTGTATACCTACCCCATTAAGTCTGAAGACCTTTTAAAGCTCGTAGACTGCCTACCTGAAGAGACACTTGATCAATTTACACCAAAGTAAGACATTTTCAAAATGTTAATCCATTCACTATAATAATGTTTTTATAACTATTAAAATATCTTTGTGACTCAAGTATATGGGATAAAACTATATGCATCTGATGTTTATGCTAAGAATTAATATATAGATATTAGTGCTCAATATACAACTTTGAATATTTACTGATATTTACTGGCTATAATATCTAAAATTTTATAATTATATTTTACACCTTGTTAGAAGAATTTCCAACTAGAAAATTATGTCAATATTGAGAAAAAATCCAGAATTTACATTCCCATTTACTTTTATCATTTTGCATTACCCTACAAATATGGCATAAACTATTCTAAATACTTTTTTCATGTTCAATGGTATCCACCCTTTACAGACATAAAAAATAACCTCATTAGCAAAAACATGAAGTCAATATAACAATCGTTTAAGACGTTATGTGTCCACTACACCAGTGGCCAAAATACTTTGCTAACCAGTGTAAGCATTTTGCACACCAATGACGGAGATTTTTTTCACGGTGCAGAATCTGCCATTTTCGACGTCTGTAAACGGTGGCCGAACGAAGATTTTTCATGCGTGTGCAATGAAAAAAACATATTAGAAGCAATATTAGGTTGAATTTATTTATTAAATTTAAAGTTTCTTTTGACTCGCCCTTCATTTTTCTAAATTATGTGATTCGATAAATTAATTTTGTTTATTTATTAATGAGATTTACTAATATATAATAGAATAATATTTTTACAGACTAATATTTGATTGGCCAAATACTTATGCCTTCACAAAAGCACTGGCAGAAGATTATGTGAGAAAAAAAAATAAAGGTTTACCAATAGGAATATTTAGACCAGCAGTAGGTAAGGCTATCATTTTAAAATTCAATTTATAATAAAACTTTACCTATTTCAAAATTCTTAACGATCCGGAGTTAGTTTTAGATTAATTAATACGAGTGTTCATCCCATAAGAAAAAAAATCAGATTGTAAAGCGACCATTCGAAAGCATGTATCCCGAGTATTAAAGTTGAACCAATATTTCGAAATTTTTTTATTTTCACAGTACTGATAAAACGTAAAAAATTGGACAGTATGGTTGCTCGTGATTGAGCGTGATCTAGAAGAGTTATACTTCAATTTATTTTTGGAAAACCACAAGTTTTTAATTAGGAGCGCTCTTGTATGCTATTGTTTATAAAGCGCCTAATTAACATTTAAATCCGATCGAAATCTAATATAATCCACTGTAAAACCGCGATTTTTATCTAAATTAAATTTTCTAAATTTTATCTAAATGCGAAGAAACTGTAAAAAAAACAGCGAATAGATTAGGTGTATTATTGTATATTAATTAGATCTTTAAATAATTTGCAACATTAAATGACGACAAACTACTGACGCTGCGATTAATACAGATTTAAAACTTAATTGAATTTGATACAGACATTTATGTGAGAAATGAATAATAAATGATACAGTAGTTGTTTTTAATTTTCCATTAACTTTTAATTAATTGAAACTTTCGGCGATATTTACATGGTAGAGCGCACGTATATACTTGGTCCCTGAAAGTTAAGCACCCTTGTTGCAATTAGGAGCTGAATTAATTTTTGCTTGATACACAAGGAGTTAATTGAATTTTACTTAAAACTTTTTCTTACTTTTTACAGTTGTTTCAACTGCTCACGAACCTATACCTGGTTGGATAGACAATCTTTACGGTCCAACTGGAGTTGTTGCAGGAGTCTCAACTGGAATTCTGAGAACCTTGCATTGTGACCCAAAAGTGAATGCAAACATTGTTCCGGTAGATTTGACTGTTAATGCTTTAATTGCAAGTGCATGGGATGTGGCCACACAGAAAACCAGGTAAAATATATGAATAAAACAACTTATTACGATTAATTAGCGTGAAATTTTAGGTAATAGATATTAATAAAAAATCTAAATTAAACATCTTGCTCTTTAGCTTTGGTACAAAAAATTTGATAATCAGCATGTTCAATTTTTAAAATTCTTGTATTTGGAGAACTATGAATAATGATTTTGTTTTTCAAAAATATCCTTTATTATTTACCGTGCTATCATTATGTGTATGATTAATTATGAAATTTAATTTTTTCTTTAGACGAGAGGAAGATATGTTAATTTACAATTTCGTATCTTCTGCGGATTCTCCCTTGACATGGGGTGAATATTGTAACATTAATATGGTCTACACAAACGACTATCCACCCAATAATTCATTTTGGTACTTATCATTCCAAATGAATAAACAGAAATTGGTTCACTCGGTATATACAGTTCTTTTGCACTTATTACCTGCACTTTTGGTAGATACAGGTAGTGTGTGCGTCGGCCAAAAACCAAGGTATGCATAATAGTATTTAATTTGAATAATTTATAAATATTCTTTTATAATAATTTGTGAAAGGCTCCTATTATTCCATAAATTTTTTCTACAATTTAAATTTGATTTAATTCTGAATCATTAAGCACTACGTCATCAAACTTATAAATCAGTTTTAATGATGCGATAGTAACTATTGCTCAAGAACCAGTACTCTTTTTAAACTGTACATGAATAATTGCTATATCAGATTAAAGGGACCTTATTTAGTAAATCTTAGGTAAAATCTATTAGGTCTGATTTTGTGCCAAATAATCGTCATTTGCGGGAAGTGTTGATTTTCTTCTTTTATTCGAAACAAACGGCGGCAAAAGCGCATCGAGGGCTCTAAAAAGTTTACGGAGATGCTGCTCTAAGTGAAACAATGTGCTTTTATTGGTTCCATCAATGAGGATCCATGCCAAACGCAAGAAGAGTTTGCTTCAGCATTAGGAGTTACCCGCCAAGCCATTTCCAAGCGATTGCATGCGCTGGGAATGATTAAAAAACAATACAATACAAGCAGAATCACGAAAAAGTGATTCTACAGCATGACAACGCTCGTCCTGACGTTGCCAAACCCGTTAAAACCTACCTGGAAACGCTCAAATGGGAAATCCTACCCCACCCGCCGTATTCCCCAGATATTGCGCCTTCCGATTATTACTTGTTCCGGTCGATGGCACATGGTCTGGCTGATCAGCAGTTCCGCTCATATGAAGACATCGAAAACTGGCTTGATTCGTGGATAGTCTCAAAATATGAACACTTTTATCGTAACGGTATTCGAGCTCTACCAAAAGATGGGCAATACTTTGAATGATTCATCTGTAACCATTTTTTCACAATAAAGTTGCATTTTCATAAAAAAAAGCAGTGAGAACTTAGTTGCGCACCTAATATTACTGTACGGAGAAAAATGGGTAGTCAACTTGAATTTCTGGAATGTCAACCTCATTATATTTGAGTTTTAACTATGGGACAACATTCTACATAGTGTAACGTACTATCTGTGAAGTGTCAAAACTAGATGTTCACACTGATAGAAATGGTTCGGGAGTTTTAGCCATTCGGTTGTAGGTTGGGGATTTATAATTCTATTTATAAAATAATATGTCTCTCTGAACAACGCAGGATGTTGAATATAGAAATCAAAATATTGTAAGTGAAACTGGTCGAATCAGAAATATAATATGGGAAGGCGAACAATACATTTTTCCATAGCAACCAATAATATGGTTGATTCGTTCATATTTATTCAGTTATAATCGAATTGTTAAAATACAAATCTCATATTGCTGTATCTATGCCAGCAATAAGGTAAGTTTAAATTATCATAAATATCGTTGTAACAGCCATTCCTTTCTATCAGTACGAAGCGATGAGAAAATAAGTTTGGGCAAATAATTAAATTTATGAATAAAATTATTTTTTTTTGTGTTTCAAATTTTTTTCATGAGAAATAATCTTTTCTCTTTCAAATTAGCTCTTCAATAATAATATTGCTATTCTTGAAAGCGAAATTATCTATTTTTGCCTAAGGCCTAATTTTCGTGAACGAACTACCTTAAAGATCTCTAAAAATATATATTATTACTCGAAGTATAATTATAAAAAACGAAATTATAAATAACGAAATCACGAAATTTAGTTTCATTAAAATTCATACGTAGTTACAATAAAAATTTATATTAAATATTAATTATGAATCATATTGTAATATATTGTACATATTAATATTTTTAATTATGATAATAAATTAATTATATTGAATTTTTTTTATATTTTATGAATAATTTACAAAAAAAGTTGATTCATTTTTACTCGAGTGAGGCCCAAAAACTGTAGTCACGACACTGGTATTTTCACAAGCTCTGAATAATTCTGTCAGTCACTATGTAGAAAAGTTCAAAATTTTATGCTTCAGTGTTGTGTTGTAACTGAGCGTGTGCGTGATTCGACGAGAGCGTATCGTCCTATAAATGAGTGTAGTTATTAGGTTTATGCTTGTGAGGTCGTATGTTAAGTATATTTGTGATGAAAAATATGAATGACTGCGACTGAATCGTATGTATGCATTTGGATGATGTTTATGTATGTACACTGCTATGCACTAAAAATATATAACGCCTGAACAATAAAATTATTGTATTAAATTTAATCCATTTATACTCATAATGTACCGCACAATCACAATTGAAACAATACAAATATTTGTTATGCTCTTCTTATTCATATTATTACGAGATCAGCGAATTGTCAGTGAACGGTCAGTGAACGACGTGTGAATTCGCTAACCGTTCACTGGACTGGGTTCGCTGGGGTGGATACCGCGGTTGCTGAGTATCGATAAAGAAGGAGAAGACTGTTTTGTCGGTTAGGAACGTGATCGACGCTTCTTTTGAGACTCCGAAGGAATTGTCCTGATTGACTATTCTAAGAAGGGTAAAAATATAGGTGGAGTGCACTATGCCGCATTATTGGATCGATTGAAATCAAATTTTATGAAAACAGTCCATAAATCAACCGTTGCAATAGGAAATCCTAGTCGCGCAAAATGAATGTGATAAATACTTAATTCACCTAATGTCAATGATAATGAGGGTTACATAGGAAATAGAAGGGTTTCCGTAAAACGTGATCCAGGAAAAGGCATCAATATGCGTCAGTGTGTTAACGTGAAATTTATAAGTACAGGGTTCTTTCACTAGAGGTTTCATTTTGAATTCTTTGTCAGATGACAACTAAAAACTATGTCATTAATAAAAATGGAACGATACACGCTTCAACAACGCATTGAAATTGTTAAAATCCACTATAAAAATGCATGAAAATGAACCTGAATTTCACCGAAAAATCATTATAAGTGATGAGGGCCATTTTCAGCTTGGAAGCTGCGTTAATAAGCAGAATTGTCGCATTTGGGGCTCAACAAACCCAAAAATGATTATTGAAAAGCCTCTCTATCCGCAACGTGTAACTGTTTAGTGCGGTTTATGGGCAGGAGGGATCATTAGGCCTTATTTTTTTGTAAATGAAGCTGGAGCGGCTGTTACGGTGAATGGATTGCGCTATCGAACCATGATTAATGAATTTTTATGGCCAGAAATGGAAGATATGGATGTGGATGATGTTTATTTCCAACATGATGGCACTACGTGCCACACAACTGGCGAAACCATTGGTCTTTTGCGTGAGAAGTCTCCAGGTCGAGTGATTTCTCGAAACGGCGATTACAATTATCCGCCGAGATCATGCGATTTAACATCCCTAGACTTTTTTCTTTCGGGTTACGTGGAAGATAAGGTTGACGCTGATGTTCCTCAGTCAGAATTTCTGAAACGGATCACCCGAATTGGATGAAAATTCAAATCTACTTCAAAATAATTTTTTACGATAGTGTTTACCATTCCTGACATAAATCTAAAGTGATTTCGTTCAAAAAATTTTTTTGTTTATAATATTAACAATTAAAGATTTTTGTCACTTTTTTTTTGTAAAATTAATTCTGGCTGATCTAATCATCCGATTTTTATGTTTTTTGTGACAATGGAATCGTCATTTAACACAGATTTACTATGATTTTCTCCGATTTGAAAACTTGAAATTTTATGTGAAATTTCAATAATTGTTTATAAGAAATTGATAAACAAATGTCTTCTTCATCGGATTTCGACTTGAAAAAAAACTACATGTACTTCATTCAATTATCTTTCATATTCCGTTGAGAAAAAAAATCGCCCGCATTTTGGAATGATCCAATACGGTCGAAAACATAGTCGCGCGAGGTGCCAAAACTGTGCCGTTCGCTCGCGCGCATTTATTCTTCAACGCGCAAATGCTTCGTGCGATGTAAAAACGATTTCTCGGGTGAATAAATAAACGTAACAAAATACTTAGTTGGAACATTTAATGATGAATAACTAGAAGAAGAATGATATATAGTACAACATACTGAATTAAATGATTGATTTTACACATAATTCTGGTTAATGTAAGTATTTGGAATATTTTACAAATAATGTGTTGATTCTTCGGCTGATCGAAAACTAACAAATTAAGGTAAAAGCACCAATAGCCGGACGTCTAAAGAAATTTCATTCAATTTTTTGTATTAATCGTTCTAAATGTGATGCGGAATCAAGAATTGCCGCGATTATTTTGATGTATGTGTCCTCCCTACTATAACAAAAAGTCCAGAGTTGTGTTAAATCTGAATAATCCATTTTAATAATTCTCTTTATTAAATAATGCTCTGGAGCCAATTGCCGGACGGGAAAAGTGAATTGATCCAATAGCCGGACAGCGCTGCACCAATACTCGGAGAAGAGAATATTATAATTTTATTGATATGGATTTGATATTTTTTAAGCATAATAAATACTGGGAAATATTTAGGAAACATTTTTTAGGTCTACGCTTGTAAAAAAAAATATTGAAAAGATTTTACAAATAGAATATATTATATTTAGAGCTTGCAGCACTAATTGTCAATCGTTTTTGCCTTATATCCCCAATGGCATTTATAATATCCGTTTTAGTATAAAGCTTTTTAATCTTTTTTTCTGATACTTTTTCCATGATCTATAATGAAGACACCAAATACATAAAACCCAAAAAATACATATGTTAAAATGAAAATACTTTCTCAAAATATCAGATTTTCAGCAAATCCATAGTTCAAACATTATTTCTTTAAAAAATTATTCATTATTAATCATAATTTATCATTATTATTGGAAATTATCATTCAAAAAGATCAAAAAGTGTGGAAATTTCACTCTGAAATCCATATTTTCATTGTTCTCAATGTAAAATCAACAAGAAAATAAACGTCAAATGTCAATTGAGGTTGGATTTTATATTTGACTAATTAAAATATGTTTAAAGTAATTTGCCTAATATTTTATTAGATAGATATCTTCTATGAATTTAAAACAATGAAATACTTACCACATTTCTTGAAAATATTAACAGCACGGACACGCGCGTTCGGTTATTAGGCAAAACGAATATTCATTGACCTAATAACTGGATTTTAAATATTTAATTAAAGGAAAATGTTTTTTAATTTTGAAAAATATTATGGTTTATATAAAGCATTTGACTTTAGTGTAACACGTATTAAAATGACAAATTAAGGTAAATGTAAATGTTATTTGCTTAACAAAGACAACGCGTCAGTTAGTTTATAGAGCAGATTTCGCTACATTTCGACCAGCCTTGTATTTCAGTAGAGAAATTTTTTTTTCTTGGCGAAGTTTTAATTTCTAATTCAACAAATTTTTCACTTTTTTAAAGTGTACGTTTCGAGGTTTATATACGGTACATCAAAATAGCGATAAGTGATTCATAAATCTCTAATTCTAAGGAAAAATTCATGGCTCTGTCTGGCTATTGGGTACTGTCCAGCTATTGGTGCTTTTACCTTGACTCATCATATTATTAAGCCTCCAAGTAATACATAATAATAAACGTTCGATCCTGCACAGAGTACCAATATCTGAATTCGATACTATTTTGCACAAAACGTGCTTTGGTTCTGTGGCTGTCTCGAATGAATAATAATAATGATAATAATAATAATAATGACAGATATAGCATAAACCACTTTGCCAAAAAAACACTCGAAATTCTAGAACACCCCTACAAAAATGACGCGTTAATTTTTTATAGAGGTCTATGCTCAGTTTCGACTGTAAAAAGACTGATCTACAAAAGCAAAAATGATAATGATGTGGAAAAAAACAAATGACGATCGCTAGCAACTATCGTGTTCAAAGGCGTCGAACGCTCCGTGTCAAAGCGCGCTCCAAACGTTCGATCATATTTAAATTAACATTACATTAATCAACAATAAAAATGAGAAAAAAATCTTTTTGCAAAATTAATCTGGATTTTACTTCACATTGTCAATGCATGTCGAAAAAATACTATAACGAGTAGAAGTAATTTTTGACCAAATTTGAGTGATCTGTTTAAGGAGTATATCATCCTTGAAAATACTACCTATTTTGTGCTAAATTTAAATAAACTGATGTCAAGATTGTATACTACTTATATACGTTTCAAAAATCTATTATTTATTCACCCAAGAAATCCTTTTTACATAGCACGAAGCATTTGTGCGGCGAAGAATAAATGCGCGCGAGCGAACGACACAGTTTTGCCACCTCACGTGACTATGTTTTCGACCGAACTGGATCGTTCCAAAATGCGGGCGATTTTTTTTCTCAACGGAATATGAAAGATAATTGAATGAAGTACATGTGGTTTTTTTTTCTAGTCGAAATCCGATAAAGAAGACATTTGTTCATCAATTTGTTAAAAACAATTATTAAAATTTCACATAAAATTTCAAGTTTCCCAAATCGGGAAAAATCATAGTCAATCTATGTTAAATGAAGATTCCATTGTCACAAAAAACATAAAAATCGGATAATTAGATCAGCCAGAATTAATTTTACAAAAAAACGTGACAAAAATCTTTAATTGTTAATATTATAAACAAAAAAATGTTTTCAACGAAATCACTTTAGATTTATGTCAGGAATGGTAAACACTATCGTAAAAAATTATTTTGAAGTAGATTTGAATTTTCATCCAATTCGGGTGATCCGTTTCAGAAATTCTGACTTTCCTGCAAACGTAGCCGTGGAGGCCATATGAATAATGTTATTTTTCATTATTAATGGCAAACCTTCCACTATTTTCCGTGTAAGATGTTGTGCACTCGTCTAGTTTGTTGCATATCTAATGAAATTTTTGTGATCTACGATTGTGTAATTTAATCTGCAACTAAAATCCAAATGGTTGAACGTTTGATTTTATATTTTTTCTTTAGTTTAGTATCTTTGATACAGATTTTTTCTATTGCAGACTCTTGAAGGTTTACCAGAAAGTCCACAAATTCACTGACGTAATTTCGCATTTCTGTACACGAGAATGGACTTTCACAAACGGAAACGTCCAATTATTGTGGAACCGACTGGATACGAAGGATCAACAAATTTTCAGATTTAACATGAAAAATTTTGATTGGCAAAGTTATTTCCAAACTTACTTAAAAGGCATAAGAGTTTACTTGTTCAAAGACGATCTCAGCACCTTGGAACAAAGTAAAATAAGGTGGAGAAGGTGAGGAAATAAGAAAATACTCATGTTCAATTTTAATAGAATAATCATTATAACAATTTTTTCTATGTAGATATAATGAAAAAATTTATGAAATCATTCTTTTTTGTCTTTAGACTCTACTGGATGCACCAGTTTATAAAACTGCTCTCATACTCCGTGGGTTTCTGGCTTTTGTGGAGATTGTTATCTAAAATTTTCAGTTTCACGTAAAAGCTGTACTATAATCATCAATTTGCCATTGCATTTTCTGTTTATACTTCGAAGTCACGAAAAAATCAACGTCACATTGTGAATATTTTTAAATCTTGAAACATGCCTTTACAAAAACACATATTGTGTGAACATATATATGGAATATAAAGTATGAAATATATGGAAGCATATGTATACTATTTTTGGAACATCGAAAAGGAAGAGAAAGATATGTATAGAGAAGTTATTTTTTGGTTCTTTGTTATGTCAATGTAATTTGAACCCAAAATGAGAAAAAAAATATGCATTTCAAGTTTTGCGTAAAATATTTGTAACAGCTATTTGTTAATTATGCTGTAATACTTAATAGTATTTTAAACAAATTCATTTCTTCTTTCTTCTTAGAATGTATTTCACATTACATACAAAATGTAACTCTTAATATCTCCAGAGTTAAAGTGTCATAATTTACAGTGCGAGATTTCCAAGAACACTTATTTTTGTAAGATTTTTTGTAATAAACTTTTTTATATGAAATTTAAAATATTTTTATTATTAATGTATAACTAGACGTTTCCATACAAAGTATAACTTTTCGGTTATTCAAAATCTACTATTATATTTCATGATGTAAGACAAGTAATGAAGAAAACACTACTCGTTCTAATTCAGTGAATTGAACCTCTTATGAAGAATATACTTAGTATCCAGAAGAAAAAAGTGGACTCTGAAAAAAGTCCAAAAGAATCTGAAACTTGCCCGAACATGAAAAAAGCCATAAAATTAAGGTACAAGATAGATCTTTTACTCCAAAAAGAGTCCGAAATAATCCAAAACTCGCCCATAATTGAAAAACTGTAAGCCGAAATTGAATGATAGAAGGAAATTTTTCAAGTTAAATCCGGAATTTGTTGAGACGAAATCATCGACTCCGAAAAAAATCTATTTGCCCTTACTAAAACCCCTAAAGTAGAGAATATTCAGGAATTAAAACAGCCATTAAAGAGTAATATATTTTATCTGCCACCGGCGCGCAAACTCGTTTTTTCGCTACAGTTAACAGTAGCGCAATGTAGTACATTGCGCTACAGAGGAATGAAATGTAAAAATTGAACTGCGCATGCGCCTACAGCCATGCAACGGAGCACAATCTTCTTCTTCTTCGTACAGCGTTAGCTCCCTATTGATAAAGCCTTGTATATTTGAACTGCGCATGCGTCTATTAAACTCCATTACTACTACACAAGATCGATAAAATCAAAATGGCAATAACCTTCATTGTGCGCCTAGGCACGTAATATACTATTTCTTTGATACCCGCGCGGGAAATGCGATTTTGGAGTCCAGGCGCGAAACAGTGAAAATGATCGATTCTACGATCGATGATGAATCCGTTCGATAAAACTTCCTTTTCCACACTAGAATCAAAACACTTTTTTAGTATAATGTAGAAGTTTGAAACCTCTTAGTCAAACTTGTGACGAATTGTTAGACAAAAAATCAGGAAGAGTAGTATAATGTGTTGCTAGGAGCAGGGGCACGCTTTTTGGATCGAGGACTGAATACATCGGCCGAGGCCCAAAAAGGCCAAGCTCCGTAGCACACTTGATATTTTTTGCAAAATATTTTCTTATGAAAGTACTTCGAGTATCTGTAGAGTGGTATTGAGGGTGTCCATTTACCATTTGGTGGACTACGAGCATGTTATATCAATAATATGTATAAATATAGTACTTACTCGGTGACAAATTGTAAATTGCATACGAATGGAAAAAATGTAATCCATATTGTTACAGCTGTTCAGCGTACTTAAGAAACAAATGTAGGACCTGAGGAACGAAAGTAGGACCTAAGGAACGAAAACAGATACAATATGAAAACACCGGCTGTAAATGGACGTCTTTAAGATCGCTCTACAGGGGCCACAAGCACTTTTTTAGTGCGTGTTTTGAAAAAATTCTTTTAAGAGACGAAATTTATTGCTAGACTAAGTAAAAAAGGAAGACAATTGAAGAAATAAACAATATCTCTATAAACCGCGATACTCTTATACCGCAGTTTGGAATTTAATTTACCTGTAGAGAACCCTTAAGACCGATCAACATTTTATGACTTTTAGGTTTACAATAAATTATCATAGAAAGCTCAGCTCATATGCGCCACTTATCTTAACGTCACTGATGTAATGCCTTAAAAAAATATTGACAGTCGGTATAAATAATACATATAATCCTAATATTGTATTCAGTAAAAACCGTTATAAAAAACCAAATGTTGGACATAAAATTTAGTCATTTGGAGTTATCAAGACATACATATATCTCAGTAAACTTTTACATGAAACATCATGTAAGTCTGTTTTTACTATTGGAATTATAGCTTAATTCGTGCGGTTTTCTAAGAGATGGCGTAACTTGATTATTATTCCATCGTTCCAATATTCCGAACATGCGTTGGAAAGCTACTGTCATTGTGCGTCTTTTTCAGTATATGTCATTCATTTGAAGCGTAAACAACAATAATTTTTTTTCACTTAAATATGTCGAACTTTGTGCCGGAAAAAGTGTTTTTGCGGGGAGTTCTTTTTCATCACTTTAATATGAAGAAAACTGCTGCCGAAAGTCATCGTATTCTGGTGGAAGTTTATGGTGAACATGCTCTAGCTGAGTAAACGTGCCAAAAGTGATTTGCACGATTTAAAAGTGGTGATTTTGGCCTGGAAGCCGAAGAACGTCCAGGGCAGCCAAACAAGTTTGAAGATGAAGAACTGGAAGCATTACTCGATGAAGATTGTTGCCAAACACAAGAAGAGCTCGCAGAATCTTTGAGAGACACTCAAGCACTCATTTCAAAACTTTTAAAAGCAGCGGGATACATTCCAAAGCAAGGAAATTAGGTTCCACATGAACTCAAGCCGAGAGACGTTGAAATGGATCCATTACGACAACCCCAAGCGCAAAAAATTATATGTGAAACCTGGGCAATCAGCCAAATCAACGGCAAAGCCGAATATCCATGGCGCGAAGGTAATGCTCTGTATTTGGTGAGATCAGAAGGGTGTGCTGTATTATGAGCTGCTAAAACCGGGTGAAACCTTCAATGGAGAACGCTACCGAACACAATTAATCCGTTTGAAGAGTACAATAGCCGAAAAACGCCCGGAATATGCAACCAGACACGAGGCACTAATTTTCCATCATGACAACGCTCGGCCCCATGCTGCTATTCCGGTTAAGAACTATTTGGAAAACAGTGGATGGGAAGTTTTACCCCGCCCGCCTTATATCCCAGACCTTGCCCCTTCTGACTACCATTTGTTCCGGTCGATGCAGAACGCCCTCACTGAAATACGGTTCACATCAGAACAGGGTATTAAAAATTGGCTTGATTCATTCTTGGCCGCCAAGCCGGCGTACTTTTTTTGGGATGGAATTCACAAATTGCCAGAAAGATGGGAAAAAGTCATAGCTTCAGATGGGCAATACCTTGAATAATACTATTGTACATGTTTTGCCTGTGTGGCTCAGTGGTTAGAGCAATCGACCAGCAATCGAAAGACCTGGGCTCGAATCCCAGCGCAGTCGAAAGCGTCTTTTTTTCTACAGAAAGATTTTCAAATTCTTTAATTGTTTTCAAACATGGAAAAGGAAACATGGCCTTGTTATAGGGGAAACATAAATTTCCAACTATTGTATATGTATATCTGGGTAGACGGATAAAGAAAAGATGATGTAAGCCTTTTTCCTAACATAAAAAACATGCTATGTTATTATAGAGGTTGCATTTATTGCCTTATTGTCTTGATCCACTACCTGCTTCAGGGATCGATTTTGAGTCGGCAAAGAAATATTGTGTGATGATTCGTCTCAAATTTTAGCTCAGAGTAGTATAGCAAGGGGGTTTCTGGACGTTAATTTTTACCTTACTGACGCGGCAAACTTCTAGAGCCTTTATTTGATTTTATGTGCCTCCGGCGCGTAAACTCGTTTTTACGCTACAGTTGAGAGTAGTGTAATGTAGTAGTCTCGTAACTGTCGATACAGCTGCTTAAATTTTTAAACAGAAACATTTAGCAATTTGTAATAATAATAAAAATAACTCAATAATATAACTTGTTTCGTGTCGTTAAAGTTTGTGCGCGAGAATTGAGGCACGAGATTCCATAATCGATGGAGCGCGTGGCGTAGTAGGCAAAAGAGAGCATACCGCAATGCGCGAACGTTTTTTTTTCATTTAAATAAAAAATTTTGAAAAATGATCAAAAAAACATGTTTGAAGGTACGAAATCAATCAACTCTCTGTTTTTCGTACAAATTTGTCCGGAATAGTCTGAAACTTTATCAACAGGCTGAAAAAACCCTAGAGCTTCAGATGGTTATGTTCAACATAACAAATTTCTTAATTTGTTAATATTTTTCATCATAACAGTTCCGGCTGACAGAATTCTCATGTTTCAACTTCAAAGAAAAAAAGTATTTCAAGGAAGTTTGGAGTTGAGAAAACTTTCAGCGAGAAAGTTGTTCAGCAGGCTTTCAGGCAGTTTTTTAATATATTTTGAGATTTTTTCATCCAAAACTGCGGTCAGGATGGGAATTTACTTAACTGCGCTCGAGCGCACCAATACCATCGCGAGGTATATCGATCGAACACAGCAAAAAGAAAGATGCACCCATGCTGAGAGCACGCGATTCGACAGAGTTGCAACATCATTTTTGCCAATTTGTTTTCTTTATTTATATCTATTCTGTAAAAATTATTTATAACACACTTCCAAAAAACTGTGTCGTTCAATCAATGTTTGTTTATGTGTATCTCCTGCAAGATAATTTGAAAAGAGTACATTTTAGATGACATTATTTCTGAATAGGTTTCCATTTTCACAGCTCTTACTGATAATATCTTGTTTCGTGTAGATATTTCATTTAGTACAGATTGATGATTTATTCAGTAAAACTAGACTGAAAAGCGAAATTAATCATCTGCATGATTCACGATGCGTTTTGAACGAATATATGATGCTATCTATTTATGTATATTTTTTTATTCACTGAATTGAAATCAGTGACCCAATTATGACTGGACAATCAGTGGTTTTTTATTGGTTTTCAGTGCAATTGACTGATTACCCAGCTAAAGGAGGGCCACTGATTTTAATTCAGTGAGAATTGCACTGATTCAGATTTAAAGATCAGGGTGAAGAAACTTTGCCTCTGGTGTGCCAAAAGTCTAATGTAATTCTACACGGAGGAAAAAATCTAACTATTATAGTAAGCTGAGCTCTTCCTATTAAATCACCGAACTTAATGTGAGAAATTGGTACGAGGTCCTATCAATATTTGCATCAACTTATGCATTTTTAGCATATGGAATGTCTTATACTATAAAAGAATCAAGGGCATACCATTATTGTTAGTGTCATATGTTGTCAGAGCAATGTTCCTTGCGAAAATAGCTCGACCTTCGCCTTGCCATGATTGCAAGAAAACTCATCCTATTTCAGCAAGAGTTCTCTTACAACCGATAATTTTCTTGCAATCATAGCAAGGCTAATTTCGAGCTATTTTTGCAAAGCACAACTGCTCTAAAAGCATGAAACTTGGTCATTTTTTAGCATGAAGGAATTCTTGCTGCAAAAGAATGACCAGTGTTCTTGCCATTATAGCCAGATCTTTTACACCTATCTTGCACACCCTAGCGGACCCGGTTGAGAGAACGGTCATAGAATACCCTGACCGTTCTCTGACCTCGCATTATTATGGCTAAGAACGATAAAAAAACATTTAAAACATCGCAATTATGATTCTGCGATTAAATTTGAATTTGCAGGTGTAGAAATAAATACAATCATTTTATTATTCAGAGATAAAAACTAGAAAAACATCGTATACCTGTCATTGAAGGCAGTGCAGTGGTTCACAATTGGCGGAACGTCTCCACCGTGAAGGTTTACTATTGGTGGAGACGTTCCGCAAATGGTGAACCACTGCACTGCCTTCAATGACAGGTATACGATGTTTTTCTAGTTTTTATCTCTGAATAATAAAATGATTGTATTTATTCCTACACCTGCAAATTCAAATTTGATCGCAGAATCATAATTGCGATGTTTTAAATGTTTTTTTATCGTTCTTAGCCATAATAATGCGAGGGCAGAGAACGGTCAGAGTATTCTATGACCGTTCTCTCAACCGGGTCCGCTAGGGCATAGCTTTCTCATGGCCAAATTTTCAGTCAATATTTAATGTACAGCACTTTTTTAAATGCCTACCATGTCTGCTAGCTCGCGAACTTTTTTTTTCGTCGCTTTCAGGGGCGTTTCCTGCCCATGATCGGTAGACAGATATTTGGATAAGTACAACGCGCTACAGAAGGGACGATCTTTCGCAAAGGAGAGGATAACTGTTGTAACTTTATTATTTTTCTTACCCTATGGGTAATTGATCAATTTATCAAATTAGATCAAAAGCACGAAATAGGAGATAGCTCAAATTGTGGGTTCTGCTACATGAGAAGAAATAAAAACTTTATCTACCTATTGACTCTTTATTTTTAACACGGGGATTTATCCTTTTACATTAACTGTGTCCTACCTACATCTAGCTTATGCTTCCATAAAATACGATTCTTAGAATAAAATACAATGAAAGAAGGTAGCATAATTACTCCTCCTGACTATTCTTTCTTTCTAATATATAATCGAAATAACCTAAGGTCTAATGTAAAATCTATTAAAATCAAAATATAAATTCTGAGTCTCACGCCTAAGTCTAATATAAAGTTTATTAAAATCTGTTTATAAATCAAGATATAAACTCTGACTCACACGCCTATGTCTAACATAAAATCTATTAAAATTTGTTTATAAATTAAAATATAAACTCAGACTCTCACGCCTATGTCTAACATAAAATCTGTTAAAATCTTGTTCTAAAATTAATCCAATCTCTCTCTCGCAAATTTTTTTTATTTCAGCTATCTCATCGGAGATCGCAGGCTACCGTAAGCGTCCGGTTTTGTGCACCAAACTCGGATAAGGCGTAAAACCCCTTATCCTGCCCAGTGCTCCACACGTATTGGGATGAATTCAAACTCAGACGAGACGTAAAGCCCATCGTCCTGCCTAAAAAACGTCCCAGGAGGTGAATCGAGACTCGGTCTAAGACGTGAAACCTCTTAGCCTGCCTCGAGAGCACCTCTTGATGGCTTACGGGTCGCTTGTGAGCCACCGTCGCCACCGACTCCCTTTTCCCAGTCCAGCATCCCCTTTTCACTTCATCCAGCTCATCTCCCACCATGCACCATGTATCCTAAGTGGGGATGCTGAGCCTGCGCGTTCTCGTTACGACAGATGCTGGACTTCCTATCTCGCGGCTGTAGAGTGGTGAGCACGGTTGCCGCTCTACAGGAGCTACAATTGATCGCTTACAACTGTCACCCTAGATTTTGATAGCGGTTTACAATGAATGTATCGGTGTATGTTTAAGCTTACCGTTATCAAAATTTCAAGTACAGATACGTTTCCCTGTTGCTTTGTTGTGTCCTATTGTCTCCTTCGTTTTCGTCCTCCTTCCGTTTCCAATCTTCCGTTATTGGCTAGCTTTGACTCGGTGACCATTGTTGAAACTTCTCATTCAGCTCGTCTTTATTTCTTAGCTCCTTTCTACGTTGTCTCTCCATCTCTCTCTTGTTTCTCCACATATGGATCCCCACTTGATTTTTTTTGTTCTCTGTCTTTGGCGTTTGTCTGCTCCTCTTGTTTTGTGGTATTGAGCTGCCCTTCAAGATATCCTCATATAATTTTTCCTGACGAGTGAGCTTTCTTTTCAATGTCCCAGATTTTCTCCTTTGTACTGCCACGTTTTCTTTTTCCTTCTTTTCAGATTTCTCCTCTTCTGTTTTTCTCGTGCTGATCGTTACACTGATATGATTCACCTTGATCTCCTTTAATATTGTGATCTCGGGCTCTTCATTTTGCTTTTCCTCGTTTTCAGTTCCCACGCACTTTTTCATCACTAGTTGCTGTCTCTTTTCTGTAGATGCTTCTGAGACGCTCAGACCGGGCTTCCTATGGGCCTTCTTCTTTGGATTCGTCAGTATCCTCGGCCTTGTATCTAATTCCTTTAATTTTTTGGTTTCCACCATCACTGAGATCATCAGTTGTTTTTCTTCTCCACACTGCGTGTATACGTTGCGACGCGTGTCCAGCGCTTCAGTTTGGGTCGCTGCTTCAGGCATTGTAACAGTTTCTTTTAGCTTGGCTGATTGAAAAGTACTGACGCATACCTATTTTCCCTTTTCTTTCCCTTGTTGTCATGACTGATCGTTTTTTTAGGCGTCGATCTTTACCTACTTTCCTTTACTTTTTCTTTTCCCAATTCCCTTATGATCTTACCCCCTACTCCTTTATTCCAGCGTTGCTTTTCTCACTCTCCTCTTTATGCTCACTTTCGCTCCGTTCGTCCAGCCTTACCCTCACTCTCGTTCTTCCGTGTCTCCCACTCCTACTTCTGGTCATTGTTTGTGTAATAGTGCTTGAGATCGGTCGCATGGAACTGGCCCCTTTCTCTCTGTGTGTTTGTGTTGGTCAGTATGTACGTGTTTTGTGCTATTCTTTTTTTGACTGTGTACGGTCCTTCGTACAAGGCTAGAAACTTGGCAACTCGTCCTGCTGCCGTGTTTGCCACATTACATGCTTTCACAAGTACCTGCTCTCCTACTTCAAAGGTAAGTCCTCTTTTATCCTTATTTAGCCGTGCTGTTCGTTTTTCTCCTTTCGATCTAATTTTTTCCCTTACCATTTGTATGATGTCTGCTTGTTTATATTTCGTGGGTTGTTGTATCAGTGGTACTAATTTTTCCCAGAATCTGGTTGGTTTTTCTCCCTTCAGTGCCTCATGAGGTGTCATTTCGATCGTATCGTGGTGTGATTCGTTTAGTATTATTTCTATTTTTTCTACGTAGTTATACCACGACTTGTGTGCATCAATGGGTAGGAAGGTTCTGAAGAACCTCGCTAATTCTCTATTTACTCTTTCCACCATGTTTGCCTGCGGATGTCTCACTGACGTTAAAACTAATCTGATATTCTTTTCTTTCAGAGCTGCTGTCCATTTCTTACTAGTGAATTGAGTGCCTCTATCTGCCAGTATTCTTTCAGGTTTGCCTATTGAGGCTGTAAAACTTTCAAGACTCCTTATTGCTGCTTCGGTTGTTGCTCGCTTCAGTGGATAGAGCTTTGTCTACTTAGTGAAAGTGTCCATCATTACTAGGATATATTCGTATCCATCGATACCCATGTTGGAATCTTGTTGCGCTGGCAGGAGTCACATTTTCTCAGTACTTGTCTGGCAATTTTAGCTACTCGAGGGAAGTAGAAATGTTCTGCAATTAGTTTATGTGTTTTTTCTGCACCAATGTGTCCGTACGCCTCATGACATTCTCTTATAAGAGTGTCGACCATGTTCCTAGGTAAGTAAATTTTATCTCCATCTTTTCCTTTTTTATATACTATGCCTCTCCGTAATTTAAACCTTGCTGTTTCTCCTTCTTGTTTTTCCAGCTCCTGCCTTCGTCTTATTATCTGTTTGTCCTCTCGTTGGGCCTGTGGTATGTTTTTAAGGCTTACCTTTAGTTGTGAAGAACATGTATATTTTAATTAATTAATCAGAATCTCAATAGTGTCTTTTTCCTTTTCCCATTCTTTATTTGGATGCTGTTTGCTTAAGAGGTCTGCCTCTATATTTTCTGTTCCAGGACAGTGTTCTATGGCAATGCTGTAATCCTGTATTGCCAATATCCAGCGTGTTAATCTAGCATTGACAAGTTTACAAGTTTTAAGGAATGTCAATGCCATGTGATCTGTTCGGTTTATTATTTAGCTCAATAGAGGCAACACCACAGTGTCATGCATTGGAGTGCGTGAACTCGTATAGGATGTTTCAATCATTACAGAGTTAACAGTGATTCGAGATTTACTTTCATATTTATGCATTATTGAGACTTGTATTGTATTGTGTGACAGCAAGTTTCTCCGAAATTTGCCTAATAACTGTGAATAGAAAATTTTATCGCTGCGCATCACATTAAAAATACAGAATTCGAAATTCGTAAAAAAAATGTTTAGGGTTTACGTAATATTTATACGCATGAACTCTTCGAAAATATTATCGATGGCTGAAAATTGCAGAATACATTTTTGGGATTACAGAAAGAATACCTCTATTTCGTTGAATGTTATGTTTTATTGTGTCACGTGCCAAGTGGTATTCGGATAAATTGCTTTTATTTTGTAATATTATTCTACTTCTCTTGGTTTTTACAACATTTTTCTGTGTTCCAATCATTTTCATCAGAAAATCGTTAACCCGAGAATTTTTGTTTGTTTGGTTCGTGATGTCAGTGAGGCACTTGAGGTTCGTTTCCTTATTACTAAAAAAAATGAAGGTTAGGATTTTGGATTAATGTTAATGATTTTTGTGTAAGCAGTACTCAATGTTAATTTTCAACTTCGCTAAGTAGCCTGAAAATAAATTTGCATTGGTGTGATCAACTTGTTGGTCAAATATATTCTATACCATCCCAACAAATATTCCCACATGTTATTTTAAAGTCATGAGTAGTGACACATTTATTTGAGCACCATATGCTGTGTCGCCTTATAATGTCGTGGTGCGAAAAAGCAGCCTAAATGCATCTTTCAGAATGCTACATTTGATGCATACACTATGATGCTGTAATGGAGAGGTAGTAAGGGAATGGAAGGTCTCAATACGAATGATCTGTTATGCTGCAGATTTTGCTTTGTCAGTAGGCTCATTTTGAATGCATGGAAAATCTTAGCGTTTTGCGGTCGCATCTGAGGTCAATCATGTATAAATTTCGGTAAATCCGATGGATGTGTTATTGACAAATGTTGCTTACGACATTGCTATCGGGGAAATCAGGGCGAAACGGCCTCATTTAAAGAAAAAAATCCTTTTTCATGATGCCAATTCACCATATCACACATCGAACATTGCACATGCAAAAAATCACGAATTGGGTTTCGCATCGCTGCTGCATCCATCTTATTCTCCAAACCTGGCCCCCAGATACTATTATTTCTTCCCAAACTTCAGGAGATGGCTGTGTGGTAGGCGTTTTATTTCTAACGAAGTAGTTAAATGGGGATGGGATCGTTGTGCATTGAACCGACACTTGAAAAATACGTACACGGAAAAAAATTTGGTAGAAATGCTGCTCTACCTCTGGTGCTCCTGCGCCACTACACTGGAGGGCAACTGCAGCGCTCTACATAGTTTAGCAGGTTTACTTTTTTGTGGACTAACTGCTCTCCCACAATTGCGGGAGAGCTGCTGCCCCACAGGAGGGAATGCTGCGGCGAGTCATATAAACTGATATTTGACTATACTTTTCAATGGACAATTCAATTGTTTCGATATTTCTGAAATCGTCGTTAATTATTATATCTTTTGAAGAATTTGTTTAATTTCTTAAAATGATGTGAAATTATTTAAAATCTCAATATTGAGGTTAGGTTATTTGTAAACAGATCGTAATGAACCAAAAAGTACTTCTATATATATATATATAGGAAACATCATTTGAATGGGCACTTTCATGTAAATCATAAAAAACTTAAAATTTGTACTTTCGCCTGCTTTTGCATTTGCCTGCCGATGCGGTGCAACTACACTCCCTACCGAAAGGAGCGCTGTGTTCCTTCGACGTAAGTCAACTGCTCCCCCAAAAAGGGGCAGCTGCTTACCCACAGAGGGAACGCAGCATACCCAAATGCATAGTCGCACAACTCTCCTCCGCTAAACGCAACAGCTCCACCGCTAGGGGCAGCATCTGCGCCAAATTTTTTTCCGTGTACTTGATGCTAAAAAATATTTTAAATGAAATTAGTAAAACACTCAAAATTTTATTTGTTTTAAAAAGATTTTTATTTTATTTGAATATGATAAACAAAAAAAATATATATACACAGTACGATAAATAAGTTCCGAAACTTGTATCATATTTTGAACTACTAGTAGCTAGTAAGTTACTATTACTATTAACAGTTACTAGTTACTAGTAACTAGTAGCGCCATCTATGTATTCAGACCAGCGTTTGAAAGTTGTGATATTCTTCTTTCCGCTAATCCTAGTTTTGCTTCAATCGGTTGATAAATAGCAAAGTTATGACAGCTCTCCGAAAACAACTTTTTTGTCGATGTTGAAATACTAATATGGAACAAAGAACAGTTATTAAATTTCACTCAAAACTTGGTAAAAATGCATCAGAAACATTCTGGTTGATGCAGCAAGTATACGCGGCGATGATCGAAAAAGTATGTGAATATTATTATTGCCAAACAATAACTGGCGCATATTATCTCGAACTTTTGAAGTGTTTGATGGCCAGAATTCATCGTATTCGATCCAATTATCGTGATCCAGAGACCTGGTCTCTGTTACACGATAATGACTAGATATACAGGGAGAGTTCTATTCATAGATTTCTGTTATAAACATTTACCGACACACGAGATCCTTCGATGCTGAAAGATTCTCGAAGTTGATGACGTCACGACGGTATATTCTAGAAGTTTATGACGTAACTCAATGAAGAATGGATATTTTTCTAGAAGGTTATGACGTCAAGCATATATATTCTAAAAGTTTATGACGTAAGTCAATGAAAAAAATGGTTCTGTTCCGTGTTAAGTGTCGAAGCTTATATCATAAAAAAGTGCTCCAAGACAAGAAGGTTCTCGAAGGTAAGCTATATACACAGTGCGATAAATAAGTTTCGAGACTGGCCATGGAAAACATCACTGAAACAAGATATATGGATATTTTTCGATTTTTGTATTCAAAATATTCATCTTCCAGTTTTATTAGACTTGTTACAGCGATTCAACAGTGATTTAAATGCGTGTTCTAGATCATTTTGTGGAATTGCGTCTATTTCTCGTGTTGTAGCTGTTTCGATGGTTGAAATTTCATTAAAAAGCATCCTCTCAGCTTTAATTTCAATTTCGGGAATAGAGAGAAATCGCACGGGGCCAAATCAGATGAATATGGCGGATGATTCAACACACAGATTTGATTTCGAGTCAAAAATTGACGAACAATGAGTGAGATGTGACTCGGTGCATTATCGTGCAGCAGAGACCAGGTCTCTGGATCACGATATTCGGGTCGAATACGATGGATTCTGGCCATCAGACTCTTCAAAACTACGAAATAATATGCGCCAGTAATTGTTTGACCAGTTGGAACGAATTCCTTGTGGACAATTCTTTTACTATCGAAAAATGTATAACAAAATACTGTGACGACATACTTAAAAAACACCGTTTAAAAAGTTAATTTTTCACAGACTTATTAATATCCTTCATAGAGATCAAAATTTGACATTTTTACATTCTCATCATGGATGAGAAGGTATTGGTTTTATGTGAAAAATGACTTTCGAAAATTTCATCAAATCTTTACGTTTTGAGACCCCCTGAGTCCGAAAAAAGGGTTTTTACGAAAGTGTCTGTCTGTCTGTCTGTCTGTCTGTCTGTCTGTCTGTCTGTAGGTCGTGTGCGGCATAACTCTCGATAGAATTATCAGATTGAATTGAGCTTTGGTACACTTTATCGGAGCCGAAAAAGTAAGGTCAAGTTCGTTAACCAGCCACATCCAATCAAAATTGAGGGATGGAGCACTACTTTTGTGTTTTTGAAAATAATTTTTTGAAAAAATCAAAAATTTTAATACTGGTTTTAGATAGTGCTCATAAATCTCTAAAAATTATCTTGATAACGTTTTTTGATTAAATCAAAATTAGAAATGTTACAGCATATTCAAATTCGAAAAAAGTCAATATCAAAATTCCATTTTCCAGTTAAATTATACGAGATACGAAAAAACGTTATGATACAATATTATTGAATAAATAAAGACCTACAAATTTGAATTGTAACATTTTTTCATAAGATGCATATTTTTTTTTAATTCAAAAATAATCTATTGAAAATCCAAAATTCAATTTTTTAACAATAATATGTGAAATACGAAAAAAACGTAAGAATACAAAGTTGTTCGTTTCAAAAAGATCTACAAGTTTTGTCTTACACAGTTTATGAAGAAACATATATTTTTCGTTTCAATTCCAAAAAATACGATTAAAATTCAATAATTCCATTTCTTAGACAAAATATATGAGATACATAAAAAAAGTTCAAATGAAAAATTATTTCCCTAAATGAGGTCTACAAATTCTTATTAAGAAATTTCTCGACAGGATGTATATTTTATTTTTTGATTTTTAATATTAAAAAAATTCGATTTTTTTCACCAAAATATGTGAGATACGAAATAAGCGTTGTTCTGCAGAATCGTTTCCTTAAGGTAGTACGATCACGAAAATTAGACCTCAGACAAAAATAGATAATTTTGCTTTCAAGAATAGCAACATTGTTATTGAAGGGCCAATTTGAATGAGAAAAGATTATTTTTCATGAAAAAAATTTGAAATACAAAAAAATAATGTTATTAATAAATTTTATTTTTGCCCAAATTTATTTTCTTATCGCTTCGAGTCAAATTTTTGAAAATGATGCGATTTTAATAAATTATGGTTCATTTTTTTAGAAAAAAGATTCTCTACAACTTGACCGTTTCCTATTTTTGAAATTGAATTAATTATTATCAAATACGGCAATTTGTTTATAAAAATTTTATTTGAAAAATTGTTTTTTTATAATTTCAGCCATTAAAGAATTCATTTTCAAAAATCGGAAACGGTCAAGATGTAGAGAATCTTTTTCCTAAAAAAATGAACCGTGATGTATTAGAATCGCATCATTTTTAAAAATTTGGCTCGAAGCGATAAGAAAATAAGTTTGGGCAAAAATGAAATTTATTAATAACATTATTTTTTTGTGTTTCAAATTTTTTTCATGAAAAATAATCTTTTCTCTTTCAAATTAGCCCTTCAAAAATAATATTGCTATTCTTGAAAGCAAAATTATCTATTTTTGTCTGAGGTCTAATTTTCGTGATCGCACTACCTTAAATAAACTCTACGATTATTTTTTCTTTTTGAGAGATTTGGAAGAAAATAAATTATTTTAATCATGTAATTTATTAAAAAGTTATTGAAATTTATACAGAAAATCGAGCGCGAGTGTCATGATGAGAATGTGTTCCTTAAGGCCGATAGAGCCTTAAGTAAATTAAACTGAAAAAGAAATTTTAGTGAATTTGAGAAAATGAGTAATTCACATCATCTTTAATATTATAAAATTGGTTTGAGCTTCAGTATTAAATTATAAGAAATAAACTTAAATGTATGCGAAGAGCACAAGACCGAGCGCGAAACGCGAGGTCCAGAAAGATCGGAGCGCGAAGCGCGACGATCAAATCGCGCGCCCTATTCGCGCTCAAGCTTGCGAGCGAAGCGAGCTGCGCGCGATGAGAATGTGCCCGCGAAGCGGGCAGATTTTTAATAATATCTTTCTATAAAATTGATATTTTGCTTTCAACCTGATCATTAGATGCAACATTTTATTGACTTTCATGCTATCATTTTGAAAAAGTTTTAACTTTTTATTACAAAAAATAAGACAGTTCAATACCAAGACAATTTTAAGGTATGAATTTAAAATGTAAACTTCGACATAACTTATGTACCTTCTTAAATCAACAAATACTTCATTTACATTCATTTATTGAAATTGCCATGTATAAGATGTTATGTACTTCAAAAAATTTTATTCAAAGTACTTTACTGTATAAAAATTCAAAAATTAAAGTTTTGTAAATTTAGCATCATACCAACAAAAAAATTTAAAGTTTTGTAAATTTAGCATCATACCAACAAAAAAATTTAAAGTTTGAATTCTTATGTAATTTCAGATGTAATTCATCCGTTTTTTAAAATTATGAAATCCCTAATTACACTTGTTTATCGAGAGTTTCATATGAAAACTGTTACATATGCTATAAAAAATATTCAAACCCATCATTTCCTAAACATGTTTCTTATGTTGAATCATATCTGTTTATGAAATATTTTCCTCATAATTTTCTTATTAAAGTACTTAATTCATGAAGATAAAAAATACTGAAATTAATATTTTGTTTTGAAACTAAAAATTAATTGACGTTAAATTACACTAGAATATAGTTTTGTATGTGTTCAAATAATCCTAAAATTAAAAAAAATCTTTTAGATATTCATTTTTTGTGAATGTTTTTCAAAATATCCAAAAGAGGAGGATAATATCTTGAATTATTTAGTTTGTCATTATGAATTTGTCGTCTACTTCGCGTGTCTTTTACACGAAGTCGAGAGAAACATAATTCTCGATCTTGGCTCAACAGCCGAGAGCGTGAAATTGATGTGGGAAAGTGCAAAGTCGCGACATAGATAATTGAAGTATATGCTCTGCCTTACCGATTAAGAAGCAAAATAAAACCGCGTCCACCTTCATTGTAGTTCTAAAAACGCTTAGGTGGATAGGAAGCGCTACGGAAAATCAGTTGAAATTTAATAAATGGGACTGGCAATCTCCCACCTCATCTCTGATTCTAATATACATGGAGAATAGACATCAGGAGACCAAACTAATGTAACTGAAAATCAGCATCTTTTTGTCGGAAGTACATTGATTGAGTACGGAAACGACCCAAGAGATGGCGCTCCTGCAAGTAGCATAAAAAAAAAGAAATCTTCGTGTACCTTTGCATGCATGCAGGTTGTCATGGTAACATATATTTATTATAAGAATGTTTACAAAAATTTACAAATATTAACCTTAATGGTGCATTTATACCTTTGTCTGCTTGACCGGTGCGGACAGAAAATACATAAGAGTAAAGGAGACAGATAGTGTAAAATTGGACAAAAAGAAAACGTCTGTCTTTTTTGCTCTTATGTATTTTCTGTCCGCACCGGTCAGTCAGACAGAGGTATAAATGCACCATAATTTGCGGTTATGTTAGAATATTTTGAGCGAACAGATGGAAGCGGCCATTTTTTTACGCCAGTTGCATTCGCGCCATCAATCGGGAAGTTCTTGTACCTTTTCCATGAACTTCCGACAAAACCGTGCTCAACTTTTGTGAAGTTCATGCATAAGAGATTGGTCTCCTTATGTCTATTCTTCATGGTAATATATCTCGGCTATGTTCGCTTATGCCGCCCTCTCGCGGCCATAGACCTACGGAAGAATACGGGGCGGTAGGTATACATTGTACCATAGTTTTAGTTGCCCAAAGTTTCAATCATGGAGACTAGATATAAGGAGACCAATCTCCATATATCCATTCCCGAAATGAAGTTCTGCCAAGTACATAGTTACAAAACTTCCCGATGAGGGCATGTGTGTTCCCTGGGTGCAAAATGGCGACGTCTAATATACGATGCTTATAAACCGCGGATGCCGCCATTTTGCACTCAGGGAACACACGTGCCCTCATCGGGAAGTTTCCTAACTAAGTACTTGGCAGAACATCATTTCGTGTTTTGTGAAGTACGGCCATAAGAGATTGGTCTCCTTATATGTAGTCTCCATGGTTCCAATTGCCCATAAAATCACCAGAAGTCACTATATTTGAAAAGCAGTGTTTGACGAAGATTTTGAAAGGAATGCGTTGGCAAAAATTGCAAGTATATATCAAATATAGGCGGTAGAGAGCGCCTCAGGGAAATGTACCGGAATCATGCATCTTGCAATCCTCGCAGTTTTTGCCAACACATTCCTTTCATAATCTTCGTCTAACACTGCTTTTCAAATATAGTGACATCTGGTGATTTTATGGGCAACTAAAACTATGGTACAATGTATACCTACCATACGGGGCGTGTCTGAATTGGCGAAGTACATTACAAAGTAAATACTTCCAGTATAGGATGGAAAGAGTCAGTTGTTACGTCAGCAAACGTCGGCCTCTTTTCATCCTATGGTGGGAGTATTTGCTTCGTAATGCACTTCGCCAATTCGGACACGGTTCTGACTTTTGGCCTACTACCCCTATTTATCTTTGTATTGTCTATTGGGATCGGACATTGGAAACACGACTCCTGGCGGTGAGAATCGGAAGTTTTCTCAAGTGTCGTTTTACATTATAAGGAGGGACGAATAATTGAAAAAAACATTTAATAAATATATCCAAAAGATGGAAAGCCCGAAACTGACATCTAATTCGAAAAAGAAATGCGGCTTCGTATGTGCAGTGAACAGTTGTAAGTCTAAGAGACTGGAAAATGCAGATTTGAGCTACCATTTCTTCCCTCCTACGTTCGGAATTTTGTCCAAATTTCCAATGATTTTAGCATTCCCGAAAAAACCGACGTGTTGATTGCATGGAATAAAGCAACAAAAAGAAAAGACGTGAAATCCCATTTAAGGGTGTGTTCACGTCATTTTGCCACAGAAGATTTTCTATTTCCTGGCAAGTAATATTCTATATTAACCTAAACAATTTTTTATTCTTATACACATTCTCTTCCCCGATAAAATTTATTTTTCCCTGATTGATTTCGGCCTATTGGCAAATTTCTTGAATCGTTAAAATCATTGTTAAATATAAAAATAAACAGACCCACATATGTAAACAATGCATCTCGACACTTAGTTTTGGCCATATTGGATCATGTGACCCACGTGACTTTGGAGAGCCACGCCTCCATGTCCGATCCCAATATATTTCATCTGGCTTTCTATTTTTATAATTTCAAAACACTGGTTCTCACATGTTTCGCAACTTTCGCATGAAAGAAATACAAGAATAGAGGATATGTTGAATAAAATTTCTGCGCAGTCGCAATCTTGCTAACGTATAAACGTAAAAAAGTCCGTACGTAAATACCTACGTAAAATGTGTAAAACCCGTATGTGATTGACCTAAGGTCTTTTACGTCCGCAACCCTGGTCAAGATAGTACATTAGAAACGGTCGGGTTTTTTTTGCAAAACGGCTTTTTCTGGAAATCAAAGGGTTTTCTAGATATAAATTTCCGAGAATGTGTACAGGAGTTTCGGATAGGAAAAATAGGAAAAATTTTCTTTAAAGAATTACCACTTCGGAAATTGGTTTCAAGGGCTTCCAGGATTTGGAAATAAATAGTTTCGAAGTTCCGCAATTATTGTCAGTCATTACTGAATCATTACGAAAATCGTGTGATGAGGGGTCCTTTGTTGAGTGAGGATAGGCGGTAAATATTTGAGTATTGGGTTTGACTAAGAATGCCGGTTAAAGTAGATGTTGTGCCACCACCGCCCGCGAATTCGAAACAACCCGGTGTCACAAAATCTCTTTTATACAATGGCTCAAGATTTCAAGGATCGCAAAAATCCAAAGGCAACAGCTACGAAGTGGAAGTCGTTCTACAGGTTAGTTTCTCTCTTTTTAAAAATTACGAATCATATATCCTAATCTCATTCATATTCCGTACCACACTGAAAGTCCTAGACATTTTTTTCAAATTTACGTTTTTTTATATTTTTAACCGGGAGAGTGCCACTATTTTATTTGAGTGCAAACGTAACCTGTAAAATTCATGTCTGATGCTTGACGTTTGTCAAACGTTCTGAGTGCCTGGAAAACATTACAGAAATACATTTTTATTTCAACAGTTTAGAGTAAATTTCTAAATTCATAGGCTTACTAGAACCCGTTCTGAACTTTCTATGGAATAGCATATTCCGGAATATTTGTTTACATTTACTAAATTTTGAGAGAAGAAAATTTGCGCATTTAACATGAATTTCAATAATCAGACAGTGATTTCAACTTTTGATCCAATACAAATTTGAGATTTGACAAATATTATAATTTGTTTTCTGCAGTGATTTAATCTGCTTTTTGGATTATGTTTTGAAATTCTAAAAATGATTTTAAAAATCTGTTGGAAAAATATTCTAGCATGTGGATGAGGAGAACAGCTATTTATGCGGATATCTTAAGATAAAAGGTTTAACAGAAGAATTTCCAACACTGACAACGTTTTTTGACGGGGAAATTATTTCCAAAAAGTATCCATTTTTGACGCGAAAGTGGGACGCTGACGAAGATGTTGATAAGAAACATTGGGTAAGAATCTAGAATTTATACAATAAAATTTAGAAGAAATTGTTGGAATATCATTACCATTATTATCGCTCTTAACTATTTCAGCTTAAATTTGAGTCCTTTAGTCAGTATGGTAAGACTTTTAATTCTGATACCTTCGACTACGAGGCGTTGAAAGGAACGGATTTTGTATTCATGAGATGGAAGGAACACTTTCTTGTCCCGGATCACAAAATCACCGATATAAATGGAGCTTCTTTTGCAGGATTCTATTACATTTGTTTTCAAAAATCTGCAGCTTCTATTGAAGGTTATTATTATCATCGCAATTCGGAATGGTAAGTTGCGATTTTCTTGCAATCATGTTTTTGTTCATTTTATCGGAATCCTATTTGCTTTCCTCACCCACTAGCGTTTTATCATTTGCCTACGGCAAGAACAATAAATCGCAGTCATCAAAGGTCGTTACCTATTCACCTCTTTTCACCTATTTTGAGCGTTCGACGATTTCAGTCATCACTGTACCTATTGATGTTGAAATAGGTGAACTTTTTTTTTGAAAAATAAGTGACAAAAAATTTTCTATGTAATGAATAAATATGCAATTCAAGAGACACTAAAAAATGTCATTAAAATTGAAGAATTTCAATTGAAATTATATACTTTTCTACAAAATTATGTTATTTTCTATCAAATTAATGAATTTTTAATAAAAATAAAGAACTTCCGACACAAGAATAGAATTTTCAACAAAAATCATGAATTTACAACAAATTTATCGAGCTTTAATCCTAGTGACTGGATTTTCAAAACAATTGAAGAATTTTTATCAAAAGCAATGAATTTTCCATGAAATTTTGTAATTTTGCAAAAAATAAGGAATTTCAATCAAAAGTATTGAATCTTTGTCAAAATTAATAAATGTTCAACTTAATTAATGAATGACTTATAAATTTTGTTGAAATTTCGTTAAAGTTGATAAGTTTCTTTTCTGTAAAAACTCTGTTATGTAAATATTTTGTCTTTTTCAGCAACAATAAAGCTCTGTTATTATTATTATCATTATTATTTATTGAAAGTTCGATAATTTTGTTGAAAATTAATTAATTATGTTAGAAATTTTTTTTTTCAATTCATCATTCTTTTTGGAAAATTATAAAGTTTTGTGGACAAATAATTAATTTTTATGAAACTTCTATAATTGTTTTGAAGTCATTGAATGATTGAAAGTTCTACTATTTTGTTGGAAAATATATAATTTTGTTAGATATACAATTATTTTTTTAGAATTATATAATTTCAATTATAATTCTAGAATTTCAATAAAACTAGTGAGTGATTTGAAACGATTCCAGAAAAATTCGACATTTCTTCGAAACACGGTAAGATGAGTTCAAAATCAAATGGCGATCAAGAACGTTAAATAAAAAGTTTTTTATTTTAGATTCTTGATCTCCATTTAATTTTTAACTCATCAGGCCATGTTACGAGAAAATGTCTAATTTTTCTTAAATGGTCACAAATCAATCACCCAATTAATTTTGTTCAATTATGTGTTCAAAATTTATCAGTTATGTTTGAAATGTATCACTTTCGTTGAAAATTCATTAATTTTGATGAAGATTCTATACTTGTGATGGAAGTTATTTATTTTTTTGAAAATTTATTAATTTTATAGAAAATATAATTTTGTAGAAAAGTATATAATTTCAATTGAAATTCTTCAATTTTAATGATATTTTTTTGTGTCTTTTGAATTGCATATTTATTCATTTTATAGAAAAAATTTGTCACTTATTTTTCAAAAAAAGTTCACCTATTCACCTATTTTAACATCAATAGGTACAGTGATGACTGAAATCGTCAAACGCTCAAAAATTGGTAAAAGTATTGTCTAATTTGTAAAATCTAACTTACAAACAAACTTCATAAAAATCAGAAATAAAAAATGCGAACATTCCCAAAGTCGACTATTGGTCATTTAAAAAATCAATAAATTTGTTTCTTTCGTAAAATTTTATAACAAATCAATACTGTCTGAATCCTGTGTTTCTTGCGATTCGTCAAGAAAAAGCATTATGGTTATTATTCGATTTTCAGATTGCAAATTGATAATAACATAAATACGTGC
Source organism: Diplolepis rosae (assembly GCA_030998225.1). Taxonomy (NCBI): domain Eukaryota; kingdom Metazoa; phylum Arthropoda; class Insecta; order Hymenoptera; family Diplolepididae; genus Diplolepis; species Diplolepis rosae. The sequence continues at coordinate 3,730,464 of JAPYXD010000608.1, read as the reverse complement.
GAAGGATACTTGCAATATTACACGCTTAGAATTATGTTCGACGCGACATCATCGACGTTTTGATACGAGCAACTTTGATGGCGCACTAAATGTTATTATACGGGTATCTTTTTTTTTTTTTTTTTTGATGCTCCATTCAGATTTGCTTGATGGAGTAACAAACATACATTGGTGATTTTGTTGATTGAGCATCAACTTCTATTGTGGCTCCATCAACTTTTAATGTCATTGAAAGGATATTGTTTTTGGTTTGAGTGTCAAATATTAGCAGACCAATATTTGCAGTGTTCTGAGATCACGCATTCATTACAATAACGATCGTTTATTGGCTCAACGAAATTGTATGATCGCGCACCAAACTCGTGTTTATCATGCATGTTTTGTTGACGCATTCGCCAGTTTTTGATATGTTTTTCCATAAGCCATTGTTTGTTGACACAAGAAATTTTGTTAGTGTGGCATCAAACTATTTCTAAGCGTGTATGTGATCTATAATCTACACATTCTATTTATTAGTATATTATTACATACCAATCTATTATTTTGCATCATATCGCAGTGCTCCCAGGTCGTGGATGGAATTTACCCCCTCCATTTTGACATTTAATTGAAAAAAAGCAATTTTTCAAGTATAATTTGGGCAAAATTTCAATTATAATTAAAGAACAACTTGAAAAATGAATATTCTTCAAAAATTTTCCCAAATTATATTTGAAAAATGGTTTTTTTTTGCAATAAACTGGTAGAGTGGAGGGGGTAAATTCCATCCGCGATCTGGGAGCACTGTCATATCGTGACCCTTAAAATTGTGTTATACTTTCGCCTTAATGGATTTTATTATAATTATTTATTTATTATTTTAATTATTATTTATTTTAATGTTAAACGAATGAGATACTTTTGCTTCATGATTTTTAGAGTAGAATATTTGGACATGAATTCTCGCGAGAACACTCAAAACTGTCCAATTCGACTGCTTTGCACGTTTCTAGCGTTTTTCTACAAGCATCTACATCCATTTTTAATTTGTTTTATTTCAAATTTCGGGAATAATTTCTATCAGTATGGCATGAGAAGCGTTCACTTTATATAGGTATGGACTTTTTCACGCGATATTAGCATGAAGTACAGATGACACATGCAGGTGTGACGATAGTCGATTTTGCCACTAAAGGCGCTTTGATTTCTGCGCGAAAGTTTAAATGGTCTGAAATTAAATATTCAATAAAGTAAAGAATAGTTTTAGGATGACAAAAATTTCAAACTCAACTAATTAATTCAGGATTATTCATGAAAAAGATCATTGGAAATAAAGTAGTGAGATTGGCATAGAATAAGAGCGATTCGACATAGAGAAATATATTGAATCTGAATGCTGCATGATATCAGTACAGATAATATGTGTTTATTCCACAGTTAATAATTATGAGCGAAATACGACTAGCCTTCATAATATATACAATAGAATACGTGCTTTGCACGAGGAATTTATTATTTAATGACTTTTAGTTTACTTCTAAAGACGGTAGTAATTTTTATGACGTAGATTTCATAAGAATTTTGGGTATGTCATACGTGACTCAAAGCTCGAGCAGCAGCCCTTGATGCTGTGGCCCACGTGCATTTAAAAAGAATAGTAGGGATATAGAGATCTAGAACTTGTGTTAATGAGTAGGGATTTATGATCAATACTATTGGCTAGCCGCACTAGTTCTAATTAGAGGGAAGACGCAGGAAGGGTGCGCAACTGCATATATGACGGTGCAGCTTGCAAGACTTCGTCGCTGAAGATCAGATTTTTTCTGACCTTTGAAACGATCGATCCGCGCGCGAAATTTTGACCGATCATTTTTTGTACTTTAACTTTCAGTTAATTGTAAACTTTAACGTTCTTAATGTGTATAATAATCGAAGATTTAAATATACGTTTGTTTTGCCTTTGTTATTTAAATAACGTTAAATTATTTAATAAACCACCTTACTTAATTGAAGTTGGATTTAATAGTTTTTTATTTTTTTTACAAGAAGTGTTTCCACTCAAGGCGAGGTGAGTTTCCACTCTTAAACGTGGAGAGCTTACGTCCAGTCATCCGAGCTCAAAGGATTCAATTTTAAATAATTTAAATTTACCGACAATTCCCGCTCGAACTGACTCGGCGCGTCACACAGGGTTACCACGCGCGCCAAGCGTGGCTAACCTCAATACTACAAGAGTAATCCTAGAGTTTTGTTGTTCATAGATAGTTCGATACGTCACTACATGGCAAAAACATGCTGCTCAGGCGTACCGTACTATGGTTCCTTGAGCCCACCGTCTGAAACTATGAGTCCCCTGGAACGAGGGTTTTCGGCCGGACATATTTTGCTATTCCATTTAGAAGCTTCACAGGCTCATCCTATGGGCCTCTTAATATAGCATTCTGGAGAGGGAGATAATTTTGTCGTCTGGTGTCGCTACTCACAAGGGCTTAAAAACATGGTTTTGTTCCAACGAATCTGTCGCACTCTGGATGTTCGAGTTCATCCCCGGAGAATAGTTATGTACGCTGGCAATTCAAACTTGCAATGCGAGACCTGGTGGTCGACAAGCGAACTAATCAATATGGCTACCGTTGGGCTTCGCGCAGCATTGTGTATACTATACTAAAGCCAGATGCTCACAGTGTAACGCAGTAATTAATCAATTGTTTCACAAATAAATATATAGTTAACCTAAAAAGTAAGTGACAAGTGCATAAATAAATATAAGCGTGAAAATGGAATTCTCACCGAAGCACAGGAAAGGAAAGGACTTGACTCATAAATGCAGTGCTTGTACGTACTCGCATAACGTATTTAACGATAACAAAAGCAATTTTAGCACTTACAGATAAACGTAATTTGAAAAGTCCTATTCAGATCAACAGTAAATACGTGAACGCCGAAGCCCTGCGGCAGCCATGATTGTTTTCATGCAGCAGCGCCCCTAAGCCCGCGGTGGACGTTTGTTTTGCTTTGTTTATACAATTCTACATGTACTATAACTCTGAAAACGGTCATGGTATAATAGTCAGATTTTTCGCTCCGTGTAGGTGAACACTTTGTCGCTTGAAGTTTTTACTAAATTGGAATTTCTTAGGTACTTTTTCATGCCGACTCGCGAGAAACATAGGATTCAGCCAGTTTTTATTTACTATTAAATATTATTCAACAGACACATTTATTAATTTAAAAAAGCCATGGATAAACTAGACCACGTGACCAAATTCTTGTATAAGTTCATGTTCACTTTTTTATTTCATAAAATATCGGCCTGAAAATTTGGAAAATACAATAGAAGACGATAAAGAATTTCTCTCAAGTACATTTGAGTGAAAATTTTGCAAAAATTTTTACAGTTAACTGTAATTATTGATATCTTTCAATTTTTTATAAAAATTTTTACTCAAAAGAAGTTAACGGACGTGCATTATTGTCTATTGTTACGTTTCCCGAATTTTGAAAAAGATGTTTTGTGAGTTAAAAAAGTGATCTCACATAAATGATTTAATGTATAATTTAGTCATGTGGTCCGATTGATCCATGGCCTTAAAATGACTAGTCGGCTTCGGCAATATATTCTGGATTTTATATACAAAATTCGAGACATTTCTAGGTCATAAGGTCTATATTTTTCGTATCAATTTAAAAAAATACTATTAAAAGTAAAAAATTTAAATCTTTAACTAAAATATTCGAAATAGGGAAAAAACGTCAGAATTCAAAATTGTTTACTATAAAGTCTACGAATTTTAACATCCAAGATACGAAAAAACCGTCAGAATTTAAAATTGTTCAAAAGAGGTTCCTTAAATTAACATACATGCATTTTTTTTATAAGATGCATATTTTTCGATTCAATTAATAAAATAACATTGAAAATAAAAAATGATTTTTTTAGCTAAACTATGCGAATAGTGAAGAATAAATCTGAGTTCCCGCAAAGGACACAAAACCGAGCGCGAAGCGCGACTACCGTGTCGTACGCCCTAAACGCGCTCAAAGTCACGAGCGATTAGAATCCGCTCGCGTCCACAAAAGCAGCTAGGCTGATTTTTTGTCTATTTTGGAGTATTTCTTTCAAATAAAAAAAATTCAAATGAAAAAAAGATGATTTTTGATAAGCTCGTATTTTTAATTTCCCATTTTTATAAATTAGATTTTACAAATTGGATAATACTTTTACCTCTTTTCGAGCGTTCGGTGACTTCTTGCCGTGGACTCAATTCTGCTTCGTACTCTTTGGAAATGCTGACCTTGTGAATTACATATACTTGTATAAGGTGAATGTCCCAATTAGTGACCATGTCCCAAATAGTGAATAATAATAATAATAATTGATGTTTGTACTAAAATATCAATTTTAACAATCAGTAAATAGTATTGTAGCTACGCTTGATAGCGTTCAGTAATTGGGTCAAGCAATGGTCACTAATACGGCCCACGAAAACATTACTGGTCACTAATTGGGTCAAAAGCATGTCAATAATAATTTATAATGCATTTTAATTTCGAAAGGATTGATGCGCTTGTCAAATTGTCAGATTTACATTGCATGCTTTTGCTATGCTCAAAATAAAATGTCATATAAGCTACAGGTTTACTCCTGTGTCAAAATCCGTCAATTTTGAACACTCGTTTTTTCTCGACATGCCCTCACTTCTCGCACAATAACTTCACAAAAAAACAATATAGAATTGGTTTTGAAATGACATTGGAAGTATTAATAAATTTTGCGTCAAACAAGCTCTACTTTTTAATTTTATAAATAAGAGTCTGATCCAACACATGAGAAAAACAAAATAGTATATTAAGCCATATGGGAAGAAACGGAGTTACTGTGTCGAAAGTGAAGTTTGATGCCCGAGGGAAAACTTTTATTTATATTATTTCTTCCACACTCGTAAATAATGGCCAATTTTATATAGCCTGTAAAATAAATCGCAAACAAATCCTTAATTGAATTAAATTAAATCTTAATGAATCTCCCTGACTCAATAGGGATAACTTTTGAATGACGTTTGTCAAAGTGGTACACACAATCGACGTTCTGAGAAGACTATTTGTTCTGTGATTGATAAATTTCCTACCATTTATTCATTGCATGATGTAAGATAATAAGTACACCCCAACGCCAACGGGATTATTGGTCCATATTTTTTTCGACATGGGGAAGGAGCTGTCGTTACAGTGAATGATGTGCGATATCGATATTACACCCCGGTAACTTTTAATTTTCCTCATTGCTTCTATGTAGAGAGAGTAAAAGGAGAGTGTGTCCACCATTCGGAAGTCGGCCATAATATTTATTACACTTTTTAATTTCAGTATACATAGGTATACTAAATTTCTTTTGTGAGGTTATATGTATACTAAATTTTATTAGTGTACACTAAGTGTCTTACGTATATGAATTTCGTAGTCTCAGTATACTAAAATTCATATATGCGTATACGAAATTAGTCTGCGCAAGCGCGTTTCGATTTACGCGGATCGTGCAACATATGCAAACTCGCATGCCGATGCATTTGTGGTTAATTAAGTTGTTACATCGACATTTGATACCGTTCATATTTGAAATTAACGCTCTGTCTCCAAGCGACAAAAGAGCGAAGGGCGTTAAAATAAGGTTAAAAACATTTGATGTCCAAGTAAAAAATCTAATGTCCGCTCTCGGATAAATTATTGAACCGCTTTAAAATTATTAATATAATTATTAATAATTCTTGATAAAGTAATACTTTGTACTTCAACTGTATTTAATTTACACTATACCCTATTAAATTTTAAATATTTGTAAAACAAAACATTACAAATTGCTATATACTTTATTTTTAATAGTCCTTTCGAAAACTTTAGAGAAAGAAAAAATGATATTATGATTACTAAGGTTTTGAAAAATAATTCTAATAAGTCGAACAATGAATATTATAACCTGGAAAGCATATTTGAGAAATTCATATTATGAATATGAACTTACCAGAAACATAGCGATGCGCAGCAAAAATCAAAACATTCATTCTCAGTTTTTCGTATAAATCGTTTCAGAATGTCGTCCGAGTGCTTCCGAGGTTTTCCGATTGGCTTCGTAGACTATCCAAGTCTGTCCAACTGAATAGTGGCTTATAAGCGAGATTTCTTTCGGAATATGGCAAGCGAGAATAGCCGAGGCTTTAGGTGTTAGGAATGCGTTTAGTTATGTAGATATAGGTAGGGTTAGAGGGTTCGAACCCAAAAGCAATTCTAAAATTTAATTCAAGCGTGTGCGATTATAAATAGTCTATCATTGCGTACTTAAATATGTGAACATAAATAAGGTATGATAATAATATTTGTGTATGTGTTTACACTAAAATCTCCCCTCTTCTCTGTGCCAAAGCCCCCCTCTATTTTCCTTTTGTTTTGCACGTCTTATAAAAAGACACAAGAATTCATAATCCGGAGCCGTCACTTCTAAAGGTCAAACCTTTGGTGGAGTGAGTCATTTTTCATATAGTTTTCATATAGATTTTATAACAGTTAGTAGAACATATATTCCATTTATTCAAACGAAAATATTAGCTTCGCCGCTTGAAAACAACTATATTAATTTCTGATACGTAAACCCTGATGGTCTCATTTTTAAACGATATCATACTAAAATACAATTCATTTTTGTGATTTACTCTAACGAAATGTCTCTCAATGTAGCATTAGTACATGTATAATAAAATTAGTATACCCGTAAAGTAAAATTACCATATGCGTGTACTAAATTCCATGTACACGTATACTGAATTTAGTGTACGCGTATACTGAATTTCATATAGATATATACTGAGTTCAGTATACATAATACTAAATATAGTACAGATTTTTCTCACAGTGTAAATGTAAAAAGTTAAAAATACAATATATGATCAAAAATAATACAGCATAAAAAAAATTTGAAAATATTTCTGTAAATCGAATAAATGATACAAAGTAAAAAAAAGAAATAAATTTGAGAAAATATATATAAAATATACTGAGATCAAATCTATTTCAAGCAAGAATGTATTAGGTGCGCAACTAACTTCCCGATGTTTTTTTATGAAAATGCAACTTTATTGTGAAAAAATGGTTACAACTGAATCATTCAAAGTATTGCCTATCGTTAGCTACAACTTTTGCCCATCTTTCTGGTAGAGCTCGAATACTTTTACGGTAAAAATATTCATCTTTTGAGGCTATCTACGTATCAAGCCATTTTTCGATGTCTACATATGAGCGGAACTGCTGATCAGCCAGACCATGTGTCATCGACCGGAACAAGTAATAATCGGACGGTGCAATATCTGGGGAATACGGCGGGTGGTATAGGACTTCCCATTTGAGCGTTTCCAAGTAGGTTTTAAAGGGTTTGGCAACGTGAGGCCGAGCGTTGTCATGCTGTAGAATCACTTTTTCGTGCCTCTGCTCGTATTGTGGCCGTTTTTCGCCCAGTGCTCGGCTCAACCGCATCAATTGCGTTCGATACCGTTCCCCAGTGATGGTTTAGTTCGATTTTAACAGCTCATAATAAATAACATCAGCGTCTTCGGAGGTTTTTGGCCTTCCTTCACGCGGACGGTCGTCACCATTGAAATCACTGTCTTTGAAGCGACGGAACCAATCACGGCACGTTGTTTCACTTACAGCAGCATCTCCGTAAACTTTTTGGAGCTCTAGATGCGCTTCAGCCACCGTTTTCTTCGAATGACAGAAGAAAATCAACATTTTCCGCAAATGACGATTATTTGGCACAAAATCAGACATTTTTACACAACCAAAAGTATATGACGCCAAAACAAAATCACTAATGTGTCAAAACGGTTTGTTTACCGTATGTCTAAGCTTGGTTCATGATGTTTTGGATATGTCAAAATCGACCAGCACTTACTGCTGGAGCCATCTATTGACAAACAGCGAGAACTTAGATGCGCACCTAATATATAAAAAAAAATTGATAATAAAAAAATTTATAGAATTTGAAATCTTTCAGTATTTATTTGCATTAATGTGACATAAGAGTTTGAAATTGTCTACGAGGGTACCTGTCGGCAACGTATTCTATCTGATACCTGTTTACCGCTTTTAATGTTTACCTTGAGAATTGTTGAGTATTATTAAAAAGTTAAATAAAAGAATACATGTTTGATAACTACGCAACTGGCAAATGCTGGTGAACATGTCAAAGTACACTTGAGTGTATCTATATCTACATGGAAAACCGGAAGATGTACCGGTAATGGCGGAGTTAATCAGCACTGATTACATGGATTGGCCACACTCTCCTTTTGCCCTTTCTATCCCTGCATGAGGTAAACTGCCACATGTTAATGTGAATAAGTTAAGTGTTTTATGTTATTATAGGATTATCGCGACAATTACCGTATGAGCTAAATAATTATTTACGTAAGGTAAACACAAAGCATTACCTTACAGTAACAGATCGGTTGAATACTCAGTCCTGAGTGATAAAGAAGAGCGTCTTTTCGTTTGCATGTTAATTATCTATGCAGTAAGAAGTAATGGAGTAGCAGTGTAGCAGATAGCACTAATGCTATGCAGACGGCCACATGCAATGGTAAGAGCTTATCGGCATAGCATCATTGTCATTAATCCATCATTGATAATAAACACTATAATCGTTGTTTATTTATTGTTTTGCATTGATTTGAAATGGAGATTCCAGACGTCATTTACGTCACATTTTACTTTATTACTTCCGAAAAGGTAAAAACACAGAGCAAGCTCGGAAAAAGTTGTATGGTGTTTATGGTAAAAAATCATTAACAGAACGCTAGTGCCAGAATTGGTTTGCTCGTTTTCGTTCCGGAGATTTTGAGCTCAAAGATGCACCACGCTCTGGACGCCCAACTAAAGTTTACGACGACAAAATAAAAGCAATGATAGAAAATAACCGGTATAGTACGACACGAGAGATCGCAGAGAAGCGTAACATATCACATGCGCGCGTTGAAAGACATTTAAAACAGCTTGGTTACGTTAATAAGCTTGATATTTGGGTTCATCACAAATTGAACGAAATTCAACTCACCAAACGAATTTCCATTTGCGATTCACTGCTGAAACGTAACGAAACCTATCCATTTTTAAAGCGAATCATAACGGGCGATGAAAAATAACTTGTTTACGATAACGTCGTGTAAAAAAGATCATGGAGCAAGCGAGATGAGCCTGCACAGTCGACATCAAAAGCCGATATTTATCAAAAGAAGGTTATGCTGAGTGTTTGGTGGGATTTCAAAGATGTTTATTCTGAGCTTCTCCCAAGGAACCAAACTATCAATTCGAATGTCTACTGTCGCCAGCTAATGAAATTGGACCTAGAAATCGGCCAGAACTGGCAACTCGTAAAGACGCCGTCTTCCATCAAGATAACGCCAAACCACATACATCTTTGGTCACTCGTAAAAATTATTGGATATAGGCTGGGAAGTGATGCCTCATTCACCGTATATTCCTGACCTTGTACCATCCGATTATCATTTATTTCGTTCACTTCAAAACCATTTTTTGCCTCTTAGAACCAAACTTTCTACGAAAGCGGAATTATAAAGCTGACTGAAAGATGGCAAATCTTAAATCTTAATGTTTGTTATTCGTATTAATAAACTTGCTTTGAAAATCATGACAAAAAACAAAATGATTTTCTTGCCAACCCAATTCATTAACTTTGTGAATCAAATCAGCGATAGTAATTACGCACCATCTAACTCAACCTTTTTTTTCGAACTGATATTGAAGAGAGAAAAGTCGCTCGCGTAGAGTGAGAAAATGATTCATTCACTTTCGTTCTTTCACGTTCTAGGATTTCTTCGGTTCTATCAACGCGCTCGACGAATATTGCATATCGAAAGCCGGCGATTTTCGGGGTCCAATAACTTTAATCCCAGACTTGAATTTAAATGTAATTGATGATAAAATTGAAAATTAATATTATCTGCAAGATTTGAATAGTTTTTGATTTTAAAATATCTAATGTCAAAAATTCTAGGAGTTTTAAAACTTATCCTACAGTCTGTTCAACATGAGCGAGTCCTCGATTTTTCGAAAACTATTAGAGATTTTAAAACGTTTTTTTTAAATTAAAAGTACTCTCGAAGGACTACGACGCTACTACCTAATAGATAGTTCAGTCCCCATCGTTGTCCAGAATGGCCTGGCACCTTTTCGGCATGCTTTCCACTAATTTTTCAGCGTAGTCCGTTGGTAATTCTTGCCATATCTTCCTGATTTTCTGCGAGAGCTGTTTCAGGGTGAACACACGTTTTCCCGCAAGCTTCCTCTTTAAAACACTCCAGACATTTTCGATTGGATTCGCATCGGGGGACTGTGATGGCCAGTCCAAAGTTGTGATGCCATTTTCTGTTTTTCAGGCGGTGCAGAGACGGCTTCGATGTTTCGGGTCGTTATCTTCTTGTAAGATCCAATCGGCCGTATCGGCTCCAAACTTCTTTGTAGCAGACCTTAGAAGACCACGTTCATATATTTGGAGCATTTTCTGAGCATTCAAGTTCTCGGTGAAGAGCTCTAAACACCCAAAACCGCGCTGTGAGAAGCATCCCCAAACATGGACCTTCACGGGGTGTTTAACGGTTCGCTGAAGTAATCTACTGCCAACGGTAGACGAGGCATACTTTATGGGAACCCATACCCAGAACGACGCTTCATCAGAAAAAATGACATTCGACCAGTCACGGTCGAGATTTGCAGCAGCCCATGCCTTTCGTTTTTCCATATGGGTTTCTGAAAGCAGGAGTTTTTGCCTCGTGCTACGGTATTTTATATTCGATTCAGCCAGACGCTGTCGAATGGTGTTTATACTGATGTTGACTCTCTTTTCGGCTAGAATAGCCTTGGCCTCTCGTAACCGTAGAGTGGGGAAACGCTCGAACAGCTTTATGATCGCTTTATCCTGCTTGCTCGTTGTTGCTCGCGATTTGCCTCTTTCAGGCAGATCGTCGACTGTTTTATTGGCTTTATAACGCTCAACCCACTTTTTCCCGAACGATTTCGAATTTTTTATGTATTTAGCAGCGGCTGTATAGGACATAAGTGGTACCTTTGGATGGGTACACAAGAAGACCGCTTCAAAACGCTTCGCGTACACAGAACTCATTATGACTCACGTCTGGTTTCTCGGACGATTCGAGCGCTACTGAATCGCCTTGGTAATTGCGCCGTAGTCCTTTGAATGTACTTTCATTGAAAAAAAAAAGTTCAAAAATCTCTAATAGTTTTCGAAAAATCGAGAACTCGCTCTTGTTGAACAGATTGTATCTGATACGCGACTAGTGATCCTCTGATAATGTAGGCAGTGACAAAAATTTCAAACTCGACTAATCAATTTTAAAATTTTGTTGATTTTGAAAATTTTGTGAAATTTGAAGATATAATAAATTTTGAAAATTTTATGACGCGCCTTTCCGCCACTTAGGGTAATGGCGGCCAAGCGACGCCACAAATTGACGACCACGTGAATTTCAATAATTTTCCAAGTGCGATATAAATAAAAGGGCGCCAACCACCCAAAAAGGGGTGATGACGAAATCCCTTGCCCGTCTAGCTCCGTGGAGAGGGATTTCGTGGGGGCGAACTGGTGCAGCAGTCACCGCTGGCAGGCTTTTGAAATTAACATCAGAGACAGGAATAGAAACAAATTCAATTCAAATAAAATGACTCACCCTCATTCACTACTATTACACAAAATACTGTCCTTTATTTCCTTTTTTTTTACTTCCCCCCCTTTTGGTACAACTTTATTAATTTTCCCCATACACTCGCACTCGCTCAGACACACCATCCAACACACACCAAAATATAATTTTGTCCGTCACCTTTTTAATTCACAAAGAAGGTGAGAGAAATCTTTGTCGTCCCCTTTTTCTCGGGATATCACGGCAGCGACAACTTTCTAACAATTTGCTTATTTTTAAGAGCGACTTTTTCTCCTCACACTTGACGTGACGAACACACAAGACAGAATGGCGTCTCTCCTCACGGTGCAGCTCCACGTTCCGCGTTCCACGTTCCATGACCGGGAGGTGCTGCCATCTCGATCTTTACCAAACCCTTTAATTATGGAACTGGCCGCCCCGCACGCCTCACCTCGCTTCTGAACGAGTTATTATTATTAGATATGGATTAAGACCTCCTCCCGGCCAGAAAACTGGCAATATGGAGGAGTCTTGTTTCCTTGGTTGTTTTCTTATAGACTTCCAATCGATCTTAAGCGTGATAGGCAGAAGTCGAGCGGCGAACGGCCATTCACTTCATTGGCTGGCTGCTATTGGCCCACCTTCCCGGTCCAGAACCCTGCGTCCTCGCTCTCCGTTTAGAGAGCCGCCATTACTGCCCACTATTCACTGTCCTCTTTTCTCCTTCTTCATTTTATCTCTCTCTCTCTCTCTCTCTCCTCCAGAAAGGCTTCGGAGCATTACAGTGCTGGAATACAAAGATATTATTACAATAAAAATCCATGATTCGGAACGTAGACATTATAAACGAAACTTGTAACTTAGTAACTAAGTAAAAGATAATACAATTCTTCCACCCAGATCAAGTTCTTCTGTCTTCTTGGGTTATTCATCAAGATTTAACCCTTCCTACTCGATCTGGCGTGGTCCTACTTACGTAAAGTTACTTACTAGTTACGTCGTGGATCCTGCCTTGTGTGTCTTTGCCTCTACCCGTGCCAGGTGAGAGAGTGCGTTTAAGTGGCAACATGCCACGTTACAATTTATATCAGCAATTATTAAAAATTTAAGTAACTGGATATTTTGTCGTAATTTTAAGAAGTTAAGAATTTGAAAATTTTTTAATGTATCTTCTTTAAATTTTGTTCGTTCAGTCGCAAGCACTTTTCATTTTACCCCCTATATAGCTTCGTTAATGAAGTGTTCCACTCTACAAAAGGTATTGCAGCTTTTAATAATTATATATATGATATACTTTCGAAATAACAACATGGAATTTCGCGAAAAAAAACATTAAATAGTGACAATAGATTATTCACTGACATTTTTATATTCCAAAAATATGGTTTCTTGTCCAATAAACAATTTTCAAGAAAAATTCGAGTCAGATAAACTACTTTTTCCGGCAGTTTCGAATTGATCAGACCTTGAAGTTTTCTCCAAGGGAATATCGTCTGATTGAAAACTGATATTTGTTTTATCCTTACTAGAAATATTTTCAAAATTATCTTTAGTTACCTTTTCCTTCACAGTAACTGTTCTTTTCGGTTTAAGGGGACCCGTTTGATTTTGTGTCGCAAATTTTGCAAGTTCAGTATTTTTCTTAGCTTGATTACGCGTAGTAGGATTTTTTTGATTTTGGGATTTCCCTAATTCATTGGGATTGGAGCCCGACATAGGTCATTATAAAATAGAATTTACTGATACGTATATGGAGACACTATTGAAATTGTATTATGATATACACAAATATTCACTTGGATTAACCCAAAAGACTTCAAAATATCTTTCGTTTTTTTAAATATATTTTTTTATAATCAATGAATGTGATTGACAATTTGTTTTTAAAAAATAAGAATTTGTTTTAATGTTCCGTTTCAGGTAAATTTATAGTTATCAAACAAAATTCTTAAAATTATATGCGTTAATTCTACGAATTTCCATGTGCTTACAGAAAAATATTTATTTAGAATTCTTGTTTCAAATTTACCCTTATTGGAACTATTTTTTGGTCTTTTGCCTTATTTGTGATATATATATATATATATGTATAATTCATAAATTAGAGAGGAAAATAGGTGGCCTTTCCGGTCTTGTACAGTTGTTTATTCATAAAGCGTCAACGTTTCTACAAAAGTTTTGATCCTTATCAAGACTGTAAAGGAAATATACAACATAAGTATTTGTAATATAAAATTGAAAATACAGATATCAGTATAAATAATATGGTAATAATATAGATATTAAATGATAAGTTTAAAAAATAAGAAAAGAGAGAGAGACATACCGTAGATAAATTTCCAAGATAAATTCCTTACATCATACAAATTTGACGATTAGATGTAGTCATAACGTACGGACACTTCCTTGTCAATATCATTATGTAATCACAATGGAATGACAGGTGCATATTTGTGATACATCGTTGATTAGAAGTAAAATAGAATTTAAGGTTCTATTTTTTCCAACGTTTCATAAAAAAATGTATTTTCGTCAGTGGTTCATTGACTAAAAAGATTCTACATTTTAAAGTTTTCTAATGGTTTCAAGCCTTGTGCAGACTGAATGTTTCCTTGACGAACATTGTATTAACTGTAAGACCTAAAGCAGGATTTGTCTCAAAATTTCTAAATAAGAAAAATTACTTTTTTCGCCAAATTGAGTATAGCTTTTATACCTTAAAATTAACGAAAGATTCAGATGTAATGGGAATAAAAATTCTTATTGTAGTCACTTGTTCGTCTGGTATCATGAAAGTGAATATCGCTGTTCTAGTTAAATTAAATTTAGAAGCCAGATTTGTTGCTTTTCTACTATTTCTCATTATTTGAACTAAGATATATTTTTGCACGAGTTATTCCCAATTTATTGTTATATAAACACAGTATTGAAGTGAATGCTGACATCAACGCGCATATTATTTAGTACAATATTTTTAAAGTGTTTAAAAGTCTAAATTAACCATGAACTGTCATTTGACGTTAACATACTTTCGCCATTTTTGTTATCAGGTAGCCTTTATTTCTTATATCTCTGATCCAGCTATACTATAATGTCTGGGTCGAACGAATGATATCGCTAAAACCGCTTTGGTCAAAGATCTATGTTCGAAATTTCCAAAAAATGGTGTGATCAGAAAATTTTATGCTTATTTGTTTAAAAAAAAGCGCATTTTTTCGCTTGAATATTTTTTCAGTCGAACTTTTCTTATCGAAATTCTGTGGGAATTCCTCCAGCATGCCAAGATTTTGCATTCATGGGCCCTGATATTCAAAATCCATAAGTAATCATTATAAAATTCAAGATAGCGACATACAATATGTTGGCTCGAAGTCTACAACTTTTTAATATTTGTCACTCATCCGGACCCAATATTCTTGTTCGATGAAAATCGCATAGCAAGCTGTATAAGGGTTTTTTTGGAGTCACCTATTACGAATCCGTCATCACATTTTCCGAATTGAAAATGGTGGATCTAATATGGCGGACGAAAATACCCGGATTCTCATTTTTTACGTGAAAATTGGTGTTTAGGGATTTCCGGAGGCGCTGCCGGAGAATCCATCATCACATTTACCGAATTCAAAATAGTAGATGCAATATGGCAGGCGGAAATTCCGATTTTTAGTGACAATTCACATATGTCCTTGTTAAATGAAAATCCGCATTTAGGGGTGCATATGCAAGAGTTTTCGAGTAAATATGCAATTCCCTTGCGGACCTGGTTGAGAGAACGGTTAGAGAATACTCTGAGCGTTCTCTGACTGTTCTCTGACCTGGCATTATTATAGCTAAGAATGGTAAAAAAAACACATTTAAAGCATTGCAATTATGATTCTGTGGCGAAATTTGAATTAGAAGGTGTAGAAATAAATACAATAATTTTATTTTTCGGCGATAAAAACTAGAAAAACATCATACATTGGTTGAACTGAGACACAACTAGTTTTATCTCACTTCTACCAATGGCTAATCCTGACAGTGGAAACGTTCCGCCAATAGTGAACCACTGCACTGCCTTCAATGACAGGTATATACGATGTTTTTCTAGTTAATATCACTGAAAAATAAAATTATTGTATTTATTCCTACACCTGCTAATTCAAATTTGATCGCAGAATCATAATTACAATTTTTTACGGCGAGTTGAGTATTGTAAAATATACACTTTAATTTATTAAAGGTAAAAAACACATAAATTTCGACAAGAAACAAATTTTTGGAATGTATTTTTGATATGGCTGGCTAACGTACTCGTGCTTCTTTTGGGGTCTGACAAAATGCAACAAAGTGTGTTTTAATCGAATATTTTTTTCAAAAGATATTGTGTCCACATAATCCAATGACAGGACAACAACAGACACGGGCGTAAAGATAGTTTTTTCTCAGGAAATTTGAAAACATGGAGAGTTGATGTAAATTTGAAAAGTCAAATTTTATATAAAACGTTTTTATTGATGATGAAAATGTTATTTAAAAATGTATTTTGATTACAGGTATCAGTCTCTAAATTTAACACATGTACCAGAGCACAGCATACAGATCTACGAATTCAGGTGAAACCGAAATTTGCTGCTCAATTTGATCGAGTCTCCAATATTTCTAAACTTATCGTCCTGTAAGACACAGATCTCATAAAACTTCCCGGTTATAGATCCCTGTAGGCCTATCTTGATTTATAAAAATGCACGAGTGTTCACGAATTTTAAATGGATTGGGTGCACGAATTTTAAGACTCCATATTAGAAACGAGGACGGTATGTTATAACGATAGTGATGAAGAAAAGAGTGCCTCGATAAGTGATATGATAGTTAATTAACAATTATACAAATATTTCCTGTAAAGAGTTTTATCTGAATACATTAATTGATATCTTTTTATCAATTGAAATTATAGCTGTTAATTCTCTCTTAATGCTGCGCTTGCAGTTCAGTTGAAGATATATATGTGAATATTGTGCTAAAGACAAATTTAATATCAAAGATCAACTCACAACATATTAAAATATTTTTATGAATTTATTATTTCATTAATAAACTTTTAAGTCATTTTTGTTTTCTGACTATCTGCCGTGTGGGAAATAATTGTTGCGATACCATTTTTCTCGTACTCAAAAAGTAAATATTCATAAACAATTTTTCATTTACATTACAGGTTTTGTTAAATATTCTCTGAAAAGAAAAAAAAAATCGCAATGGCGGAAGAGAACTTCGCTAGAAATATTTTTGTAAATAATCGTTTTGCAAACTCTGCATATTAGTAAGATATTTCGTTAACACAAATAGTAATATAAGCTTAACTTGTGCAATATCTGACTTCTGATTAAATAAAATTCTTTGATTATTTGTTTTTTCCTCATCTCTGAAATTTTGTTTAATGAAAAAATTTTTGGTCTTAGTTTTTTTTTAATTCTCTCACAAGTTACGAAAATATCCGAAATGTTTTTTAGAAATGAGGAAATATAGTTTAAAAAAATAAAAGAATTGAAAATATGTCGATTTTTGTACATACTATTTCATATCATAGAAGTAATTCTAATCCTATATCATTAGATAATTATTTTTTGAAAATTTAACGCATTCATCGGGAGTTAAAACATAGATAATTTGAGCCCCCTCTAATTTTAATGGTAAGATTGAACCGAAGCATCATTTCAAGACATTAATTTTAGAGGGACTAAATCTATCAATAGTTTTGTATTTAATGCCTTAATTGAGAGAAATTTAGATATTTGACTTTCTTGAATTATTTTTTAATTTAATATAATTTTAAAAATAAACAAATATTAGTAATTAAAAACTATACTCGGGTGGTTATGAGATCTGTTCATTCAATTGTAAATTTTTAAAATGAAGAGTAAATGGTATTGTATAAAAATTAAAGGAGATAAAGGATAAATGCTAAATCATACGTGATTTTCAGGAGAAACTATGTAAACAGTGTACGTAATGTTAAATTTACTCAACGAAAGAATTCAAATGCGAAAGTAAAATCTGAAATAATTATAATCTTGAATTTAAAATGATGATTGACATTCGTTACCATTAAAATTAAGTGGCTAACAGGACATTTCCTTGAAAGTTTTTTCAATATTTATTTTTTAAGTAAATTTAACATTACTATATTGATAATTAATGTAAAAAGCATGAATTTAAGAACTTATTTATCATTTTAAACATAAAAGTTTTCGAATCTTTTTTTTATGCGTGAAACATATTTTTTTCTGTTTATTATATTTAAAGTACTGTTTCCTTTCAACAAAAATATATTTGTGAACATTTACAAACAATGATAAACATTTTAAATGTATCCAGTTTGAAGTGAGCCAATGGAAATTTAACTGATATATTTGAGGGCATGCGATACTTGGGAAATTTACAAATTTTATTGATTTTAGGTTTCTACATGGTTGTGTCTAAAGTATATAAAATATTGTTTTCAAAATTTGGGAAATGGCAGAGAAAACAAGAACGGGCGTAGTTAGACTATTTTTAGTTTCGAAGTTGAAAATAAGTTCAATTTTACCAAAACATATTAGAAAATTTATTTCCATCGTCAAAACCATAAGTAGTCTATCTACATCAGTTTTTGTCTTCTCTACCATTTCCCAAATTTTGAAGACAAAATTTTATATATTTTGGATAAAAACGTGTAGAAACTGGACCAAATTGTTCTCATGAACGTGCTACTTTTCTCAAGTTTAACATGCCCTTAAGAATTTACAAATAATAGTGTACTTAGTTTCTTTACTATTCACAGGATAATGCATAATCCATTATACAATAATGAATTCAAAATTTAATTTTGAAGCGACTTTGTCGTGCGCTAAAATAATCAGGCAAAATTTGTTGATTTTATTATTAAGAATAATGACGATTGACTGATTTGAATTCATTATTAAACCCCGAACATGCATAAAGTATGTTTTAGTCTATTTTAATAATATCATAATCTTCCATGATTTTTAGAGATTTTTCGAGCTGTCGTATTGGAACAAAGTTAATTAAATGAATGTTCTTTTTAATTTTAAGACTCTTTTTATCATATAACCAAAACTTCGATTTGCAGTTATTGCGTAACTGACAGAAATACTTTTTTCCACTTTTTGATAAAAGAGTCTAAAAATTTAGTTATAGTTAAAAATAATTTTTTTAAACTTTAAGATAAATCTAGTAAAAAAGGACTAATGTAAAAAAAAACGTTTTTTCATGCGAAAAATTAATTTATGTTCCGGCAGTGTGGTGTTTAAAATAATATCTTTATTTTTTTAATAAAATTTCGATTCTTGGTAAGTTTTTTGAGTTTTTCAAGGCTTGAAAACAGACATGAATTTTTTTTTTCAGTAGCTGATGCATTCTTGTTGTAAACAAAAATAACGTGTTCATTATACTTATCCACGTCTTATGGAGTAAAAAATGTACAATTAGTTTGTAAAGCATGTTGAATAGAATGGAGCAAAAATAGTTTTCATATTTTTGTGCTTGAATTATTTTTTGCCTTTTTGCAATCATGTTTGTTGTAAATTTTTAATTACTTTCTATTTGATTGAAAATGAAATACTAACACTCAAATTAACGAAAACTGAATTAATATGATGAAAATGATCTTTTTGCTCTATTTTGAAACTTTTTTCAACTATTGCTTTTTTAATTAATAAAGTATATTTTAACATAAAATAGTGCATGTAAAAGTTAAGTGTTTAAGTTATACTTCTGTCTGTGATTCTTTGGTTTAAAGAATAAAAAAGAATGAACTATATGGTTTGATAAGTTGCATTTAATAATAGATTGTAATTACTCAGACCATTTGTCAAATAATGCTTATAAAACAGTTGATGGTAATAAATAGGTTTTATATTACATAATTGTTGATATCTGGTCCTTTATAAATATTAGGAATGCCTGGTATAAATTATCATTTATGTACATTAGACTAACTGAAATAACATTTAATAAAAAACAAAATTCGTGAAAGATCATTTTTCTTTTTCCCTAATCTATAAGAAATTCAAATTTATAAATAAAAATGTGATTTACTAAACTCACGAATATTTACTTTTTTAAGGGTATGTGATACTTGAGAAAAGTAGCAAGTTCATGTGAACAATTGCGTCCAGTTTCAACATGTTTGTGTTAAAAATACATAGAATTTTCTTTTCAAAATTTGAGGAATGGTAGAGAAGATAAAAACGGACATAGATAGACTACATTTGGTTTCGAAAATAAAAAAAGTTCAATTTCACAAAATATTTTGTAATTTTTTTTTTTTCATTATTAAAACTAAAAATAGTTTATTTACGTCCGATTTCATCTTCTCTACCATTACCCAAAGCTTGAAAACAAAATTTTATGTATTTTGGACACAAATGTAAAAACTGGACCAAATTGTTTACACGAACTTGCTACTTTTCTCAAGTATCACATCCTCTTATTTTTTAAAAGCAAGCTATGCGGACGTTTCTGACTGGCTTCTGTTTTTAATAATTTGTTGATCAACTTCATTTAGGAAGTGCGATTTTTGTCCTCTCTTCAATGCGTTTTTGTTTGTTTTTGTTGACTCGCTTATTTCTTTTCAGCGCTGTTAATAAATTCATAATTTTCTCTTTATTCACAATTCCTTGATAAAAGATAATTGTTCTTAATATTATGAGATCAATTTATTTTATTGTTTTCAATCTACCAAAACCTTAGAACAGATTTGACAGAGGCACGTCATGGAATTCACTGATACTCAATTCTATCCGTAGAATATAGCGTTGAAGCAAATAAATAATAAAAACTTGTTAGAATAAGATTTAATTTTAGAGGAAACATTTCTCACCTAAGGAATCGGAAAGTTGCTCGATGAAAATTTTTGTTTAAAGTGAGTAGCGTTTGAAATGCTTTATTCTAGCACTAATTTTAGTACGCAACGTGTCTGATTCTTGCATCTTTGGAACGATGTAAGAATTTTCGATTCCCGTATTATTCCATCCAGATGCAGACCAGATGCAGAACGTACGTAGGGCCATTGAGAGCAACACCAATACCTAAAGTCCCGATCCAGTGCAGAATAGAGGTCAGCCAAAGGAACCCCATAATGCAGTGAAAGGCAGCCGAGAGGCCATCCTAGCGACACAGTCAGCCTGCTCATTTCCGCTGATCCCAGAGTACGCAGGAATCCACACGAAACCAACCGCGCATCCTCGTTCCCGAATAAGAGAGAGGAGATGGAGGATCTTAAACACATAAGGGGACACACGAGAAGAGAAAGGACCGTCCCGAAGATGATAGAGGGCATGCAAAGAGTCGGAGAACACCACGGCGGAGGGAAGAGCTATCCTAAAGATGTACTTCGACGCACAGAAAATCGAGTACAACTCCGCAGAGAGAACCGAGGTAAAACCCACAAGACGAATGCCAAACCTATAACCGATTGAGGGGACGCAGAAGCCAACACCCACCACCTCCAAAGAATCGTCACGTGACTCATCAGCAAAAACACGGACAGAGTCCGGATACCTGGCAGCAACCAAACCCTCAAACTCCAGATCAGGGTCCACAGCGCCCCTCACCTCTCGGCCGGTCTCGAAATCCAGAGTGACGGGGCTGGTCACCTCAGTCCACGAGTAATCAAAGTATAGAGGACGTATCGTGCGGAAGCACATATCCAGTAGGCCTCGGACTCCCTCATAAGCTAGCAGCAGACCACACTTCGCAGGTCTGATCCTAGATCACCCAGATCGGGTCCTCTCAAATAGCAAGGAAAGCTTAGGAATCAAGGGGCTACCCCGGCGGGAAGCTTTCCTAAGAATAAAACGTCCACCCAGAAGAGAACGCCTCAGCCCAAGCGGCGGCTCACTCGCCTCAGAGAGAAGTTCAGCGATGGGGGTTGAACGCATACACCCCAGAGCCACGCGTAAGGCCTCATACTGGGCTCTATCCAGAATCCTCAAAGCCGTCCCGGAAGCCCCGGCAAACAGCGGGGAGCCCCACTCGAGATATGCCCTAACCAGCCCTCGATATACAGTAAGAAGTAGGGAGGGGGAGACACCCCAGGACACCCTAGACAAAGCTTTAAGTACGCCAACCGCACGCATAGCCTTGCCAGCGATGTATTTGATGTGAGGCATCCAAGTTAGGCGCGCATCCAGAACCACTCCCAGATATTTAAGTGAATCCTGGCATCGAATCTCGCATCCGTCAACCCTCATGACAATTTTATGCAAGTCAGATCGAGCCCGAGTAAAGAAACAAAGCTGACACTTAGGAATTGAAATGGATAAGCCGAGTTCTCGTAGCCATGTGGTCAATAAGCCCACCGCCTCCTCAAGGCGCACCAGCGCCAAGTGAGGGTCCGCTTGTCTCGTGTATAACAAGAGATCGTCCGCGTACATCGATGCCTTAACATCCACCGGTAGGATCCCGTTGATCCCCCTGAGGTGAAGACTGAACAAGAGGGGAGAGAGCACGCCTCCCTGGGGGACACCCACACCACAGATTCTGGGAGAATCATCGGTAGCCGAAAAATAAAGAATTCTTTTTGTGGTGAGGAAATTCACAAAATTCACAATCCTCCCAGGCACCCTCAGACCGGCCAATCGCTTCACGAGAACGCCCGGGAGGACTGCATTGAAAGCTCCCTTGAGGTCCAAAGCCAAGGCCAGAGTGCCCTCCGCCCGACCAAACCCCTAAAGAACATCAGTGACCACACAAGAAACGCAATCCAGAGAGGATCGCCCCGTCTAAAGCTAAATTGGTTAGCTGGAATGCAAGAACTGTTCTCCGCAAGAAATTCAAGACGTTTTTGGACTAGTCTTTCAAAAATCTTGCAGACAGTTGAGGTCAGCGAAATAGGACGAAACTTGTCGATGCCGGCCTTCGGAACAAAAGAGACCAAAGTATCGCGCCAAGATGGGGGAACCTGGAGGTAGAGAACATACGATTAAATAAAGACAACAAAAGCTCCCTAGCGCGCTCCGAAAGGCCCAACAGGATTCCGTAGCCAACGCCATCCAAGCTGGGGGCAGAGCGAGAGTTACAGGAGCTCAAAGCTGCAGAGAGCTCACGTCCAGTGAACGGATGATTCATAGGGTCTGCTGAGTCGTCAATATCCACCAACAAGGAGACCTCAACCGGCGGAACACCCGGCAGACCAGCTCCTTCCTAAGAGCCCCAAGGCCGGCGAATCCGGATCCGTCCCAGGGCCCGTCCGGTAGCCGGCAACTTGGGAAGACATAGACTTGACCGTTCTCCATATCCTAGTCAATCCTAGCGAGGGGTCGATGGACTCACAGAAGGAAACAAAAGAGAGATGCTTCTGCTTCCTAAGAAACCTCTTGACCTCCCCATCAATCCTCCTGCAAGCGGCCCTCTCATCCCTGGTCTGACAGGCGATGTACTCCCTGAGAGCGTCACGCCTTCTGGCAATAGCCGCGTTGCACTCCGAGTTCCACCAAAGCGGCTGGGATCTCCTCTTGCCAGGCAGGGAGGAGGGACGATATGCCCCACAGCGCTCCAAAGCTCCTGTTATCAGCGCGAAAAAATCAGAGTACAGCGCTGCCGGATCCGAGCAGCTGTCGAGAGCCAAGCTGAGACTCAGCAGCCCCTCGTCAACCACCTCACGAAAACGAACCCAGTCAACATTCTTGATGTTAAAGCGATTAGACGTGGAACGAGCATATCGAGGAGTCACCCCCTCAACAGCCGAGCCCGAGACAGATGGCTGGGAGGCCGAAACCGAGAAGCCCAAATCGATCTCATGAAGAACAGAAGGGGGATCCTCGAGAAAAATCCTATCCGTGCCTAATTCAAGACGTCGGCCCGGCCTCAGAACGCCGCGCTCCCGCAAACCCAACTCCGCCTCCCCAAATCCACAGGAGTTCCAGTAACAGTACTTGTTGATCTCAAACTCATAACGATAGACAGGGAATTCGCGCGAGGAAGCAACATGGTCACCACAGCAATTAGAGCAGAAGGCCGATCGCAGCTTATTGGGGCAGGAGTCCGTACGATGGTGCTCGGAACAAAACTCGCAGATGGGACGCGAGCTGCGGTACTGATTGGAAATGTGCCGGAACCTCTGACAAGTGAAACATCGCCTAGGTGGAGGAATGACAGGAGTGAGAGGGTAGGAATAGCCATGCAGGCGAATGCTGCGAGGCACTCGGGCAACCGCCAACGTAAACTCAACCCTGGTAGAGACAGAGCCTTCATCATTTATCCTCCTCCTAACAGACATCATCACGTCGCGAATTTCCGGATCGAGCTTATAAACAATATTAGAGGCCGAATATCTAAAATCGATCGGACCCGTGAAGGCCTTTTTCCGAATCAGTGATGAAGGTATAAACAACTTGACGCCGCCTCTCATGAGGTCCTGCGAGCGAACCAGGGTGTTAGCATCCTCCCTGGACTCACACTGTATCTTGACCTGATTTAAACCATTGTAGAAAATGGTTCTGCCGCCGTCAAAAAACTCGTCAATCCTCCTCAACAAGCTCTGGCTCAAATCGCTGCAAGACAGTTCTGAGCACCGACCGGAATCGACCGGAGGCATGATATTCTTAATTTGTGAGGGAAACCGTAGAGGCGGAGATGAAATCGGTCTCTTACGACCATCCGCAGGGGCCAGGCCAGCCCGGCCATCGCCCAAAGAACCAGTCGTTAAAGCAAGAGTGCCGGAGCCCACATCCTGTCCAGGCCTAGCTGGAACAAAGCCACGTCCACGACCCACGCCCTGAGTATTCCCACGGGGAACCGGAGTAGGGACCCTATCAGTCCCAGTCGAAGCCATGGCACAAAGCTGGGCAGTAGACATAAGCAGAGCACAGACAATAGCTACAAAAGGATTGATTAATTATATAAATTATGAGCGGTTGCCAGGCAGAGCTAACCCCAATTAAATTTATATGCACATGCGTAAAATAAAGATTGTAAACACTAATTATCAAAACAATTCGAGTCTATTCAGTTCGGAATGTAAATTCTGTTAAATTTAAGTAGATGCACTTAAATATCCCATTGCCCAATCTGAGAGGCTAAGCTAAAACTAAGTATGCAAATATATAAAACTTAAAAATTAAGACTAAGGATAAATAAACACCTCGAGCCTGTAATAAGTTATAACCAGATAGGGCAATACAAGAGATTTAAGATAAAAAAAAATTTGGGACTGGCATGGCACATGATAGCCGCTTTTAAGCACCTGTGCCATCTCTCCATCATACCGTTGGAGGACGAGTGATAAGGGGTAGTACGAACCCTATGAGAGCCCGTTAAGCTCAGCAGGGAGGCAAAAAGGCGGGATTCAAATTGACTCCCCTGGTCGGTGGTCACGGTTTCAGCTGCTCCGAAGCGCGCGATCCATCCATCGACGGAAACCCGGCAGATGGTTGCGGCTTCGATATCTTTCAAAGGAAGGGCCTCGGGCCATCTTGAGAACCTATCAATCATCGTGAGGCATAAATGTTGCCGTCGGAGACGGGCATGGGTCCGACGATATCCATGTGGATGTGTTGAAAACGTGAGTGAGGAGCGACGAAGGCTGCTGGATTTAGATGTGCGTGACGAGAAATCTTAGATTTTTGGCAGGGAATACAGTTTTTGCACCATTTCCTCACGTCCTTGCCGAGGTTGGGCCAAATATATTTTTTCTTCTAATTAGCCTGTCCGTGACTTTGGCTCCGGGGTGGGCCTGAAAGTGGTACAATTTGAAAATCCGTTCACGCAGTGGTGCTGGAATGAACGGCCGAAGACTTTCCCCGGTGATATTGCAAAATATAGCGTGATGATCTTCGCCGAAAACCATCTTCTGAAACTTTAAAGAGCAATTTGGGGACTTCAGGAGGTTCTTTAGTTCTTCATCGTCCTTTTGAGCCTGAGCCAGCTCAATCAAACTGATATCAGTGGCCCACATTTTTTGTGGGTTTGTGGATTCCACACGTGAAAGTAAGTCGGCGACAATGTTGTTCCGACCCGGAAGGTAGTCGATCTGCGAGGTGATTGGGATATGAATGAGAGTTGATTCAGTTGCCGCGGTGACGCTTTGTGGGAGCGTTGTTTAAAAACCTAGGAGAGGGGCTTATGATTGGTGAGAATCTTGAAGTCACGCCCCTCGAGGAAGTGACGGAAGTGCTTTAACGCTTCATAAATGGCGGTTAACTCCCGATCATGAGCGCTGTAATTTCTCTGAGCGGCGGTGAATTTTCGAGAGAAGAAACCAAGAGGTTTCCACGAACCAGATAACCGCTGCTCTAAGGTGGCGCCCATGCCTGTATCTGAGGCGTCGGTTACGAGTCTCGTTTCCGAGTCAGAGCACGGGTGACTCAAGAGAGTCGCATTTTCGAGATCACATTTTGTTCTCTTGAAAGCTTCCTCGGCTTCAGGACACCAGGAGATTTTGCGTTTATCGTTCTTTTTCGAGTTGTGGATGTACTTCAGCAACGGTTCCTGGGTTTGTGCTGCGTGAGGCAGACTGCGGCGGTAAAAGTTAACGAGACCCAAGAATCTGCGAAGTTCAACAACGGTAGATGGTTTTGGGAAATTAGAAATGGCTTGGACCTTTCCGGGGGTAGGCTTGAGGCCTTAGCTGTTGAATAGATAGCCAAGGAATTCGAGTTCGGGCTGGCCAAACTGGCACTTACTTGGGTTGAGTCTCAAGGAAAACTCCTTGAGCCGTTGGAAAACCACGCGAAGGTGCGTCTCGTGTTCTTCCGGATTGGAGGACGCCACGAGTATGTCGTCTATATAGACGAAGACGAAATCGAGGTCGCCTAGCGGTTGATTTATGTAGCGCTGAAAGGTTTGTCCAGCGATTCGAAGATCGCAAGTCATGACCTTATATTCAAAAAGGCCGAATGGAGTTATTACTGCCGGTTTTGGCATATCTTCGGGCGCAATTGGAATTTGGTGACAGGCCATTTGGTGATCTAATTTTGTAAAAATTGATTTTCCGCGAAGGCTTGTTGTGAAGTCATGTAAGTGAGGAATGGGGTATTTGTCTGGGGTGGTCACCGAATTCAGTCTTCTGTACTCACCACAAATTCTCCACTGCCCGTCCTTTTTTGGGGTCATGTGGATTGGAGTGGCCCAAGGGCTACTAGAGGGACGACACACTCCTTTTTCGAGTAAACTATAGAAAAGCTGCTTAGCAGCCTTGAGTTTCTCGGGCGATAAACGACTTGCGCGCTCGGCCATGGGTAAGCCAGTCGTTTCTATGTGGTGGTACACGCCACGAAGTTTTGAATTGGAGACTTTCGCGGTTCCAATTACCTCTGGGAAATCGGAGAAGAGTTTAGGGTACTTTGACGAGTGTCCCAACATGCTAACACCGACAATGGACGCGTCCTGAAGCTAGGCGCAGGAAGAACTACCTGTAATGGGGTCAAGCAGTTTTCGACGACGGAGGTCGGGGATGAGCCCGTAATGGGCGAGAAGGTCAGCTCCGATAATAGGATATGGAACTGAAGCTTGCAGGAAGTTCCAGGACTAAATCCTTTTAAGATTGAAGTCGAGCGAAAGATGCTTTTTACCGTAGGTAAACACGCATGAGTTTTTATCCAGATTTTTTATCCTTGATGTGGAGACGTGTTGAAACAGTACCGCCAGATCCGACCGTCTCTGAGCGAAGTGGCGAATTTAGTTTCCCTGCTGGGGTTATTCTTGCCATGTGCATGATTGAACACAATTACGGGTCGCTTTTCCGTATTTTTTATGTATAAAGCAGTAACCCGAAGCGGCGGAACTTTTTGACCGACCACCGAATTGTTTGGGTCTTGAGCGTGATATTAAGCGTACCCTGCTAAAATTACGCGACATTTGGTTGAAATGCATGTTTAACTGCTCTAAGCTTTTTGCTAATTTGTCGACCTTGGCTACGAAATTCGAAGGATACGTAGGAGGAATCTCTTTGACAGGAACGGCAGAGACATGATGTTCGGGAACGTTATAGTTTTCTGCTAGCTCGTCAGCTATTTGCGCTAATCGGCTCAAATCCGTCAAGCCGGTAGCAATAAGAATTCCCCGATGTTGACTGGGTATGTGTTCGAAGAAGATAGTCCTGATGACGTTATCATTGCACTGGCCCTCGCTGAGATTTCGAAGACAGTTTAGGAAAAGAGAGGGTTTTCCATCATCGACTACCTGGCCTTTTAGCAACCTCCTTAACTTGGTTTCAGCAGAGGTGCCTGAGAATGGCGACGGTATCGGGATCGAGAGCAGAAATGACGATGTCCGCCTTCGTGTCGTCTGCGGTGACTCGAGAGGCACGGAATGTCCGTTCTACCTGTAGAAACCACAATGCGGGATCAGTACGTATAAAGATGGGAATTTTAGAGATGCAGTAATGATCCACAAGAGGATCAGCCAGGAAATTTCCCACCGAGCTACGGAGTCCAGACCCTCCAGGTGCCTGACCCCCGCTGCTCCCGCAAGAGCGTTCATTTGAATTATCATCTGCCATTGCTCGAATCGAACGATCGTTTGATTTTCGATAAAGATTGAACTTGTCTTACTATTTGGCAAGTGCGCGATATGTTGGCCTTGACTCGTGGAGATATTATGCAATATGACAAAAAAAAATATCACAATTCGCAGTAGAGATAGTTATTTTTCAGACTTGAGAAAATGGCGTATTTGTTAAATTCGTTGGACCGCGTTCGTTTCTCGGAATTACCACTGCGAGAAGTGCGCACAAGTAAACAAGAAAAATGGCGTTCGTTTTATGAGCCGCGCATGCGCACGCGAGAAGTGAAAAATTTCAAGAAGTTTACATGAATGGCAAGACCTATACTAATTACAATATGTTTTTTTAGAAGAAACAAAAACGGTGCGTAATATCGAGAGGAGGAAAAATAAGAAAACGGTTTAGTTAACAGCTGATACTTATAGAACGAATGGCTGCTGCAAAGTCGACGTGCTGGCTGCGTTGAACTTCGAAGAACTGGTGCTTCGACGGCCCTCAATTAATTCCTCGGGCGGTCAGAGGTCAAAAATTTACGATTTTCAGGTTCCAGGACGCTGAATCTAGCTGTGAACTGCAACTGAAGGAAGTGGACGACTCTGGTTTCTTGAAACGCCTCTTTCTGGGTAGAGGTTGCGATTCTTGGCAAAGATGGCGAAATTCCGAACTAGGATCGGTGCAAAAGCGTTACACGAAGTGCCAGTGTAGCAAGGCGTTCTTATTTTAGTGACTTTCGTCAGACTCTGACTGATGTGTGAGAATCGTAAAAAAACAATAGTTCGGGAACAGTTCTTTTTTAAAAAGTTAGATGATTCACTGGTGTAGCACTACTTGGGACTGTTCCGATTACGCCGGGGTCACCACTTATAGGTATCATTGAATAACATTCTACCTATTAACTAAAACACAAGTTTATTCTCGATATATAAACGTATTACACCCGGTTTTTACACACAGCCAGGTTGGAAGATAAGCACGCGGTATGTCGCGGTAGCGAGTTCAAATTCTTACGTCGCACGCTTCTCTTTTCAGTCTGTCTGTTCGTCACTATCTAAAAGCTGACAATATGGCGCCTCAGTGCCGTCTCACAAACTTCACACGAAGGGGGAATTTATCCCCCCCCCCCCCCCCCGAAGTAACAACGAATTTCCTTAACCTTAGTTACTATAGTTCTTACAATTAGTTGTACAATCTTACAATTTGTTGCGCGGTAAAAGTAATCACGCTTGGTAAAATCTCGCGAACACGCTCTCATATGCGATTTTACAACTTTTATTTTTGTATCTTTTTTTTCAGCCGCTCACAATATCAACATTCTCCGGATTTCCGAAATAATTGTCAACTTCGATAGTTCTTTGGTTAGGTCGTGGAAAGAAATGAAAGCTTAAATCCAACTTTTCATTGGAATTAGCGCGGCAATTTTCAACGGCACAATAATATGCACATTTCTTTCCAATCGGGGAGTAAAACTAATTCCTTCCATGTTAAAGAAATTATTGAATTACAGATTTCATGGATTTCCCCGTTTGTTCATGTACTTTGGTTAATTTTTAGAACATCCACCAGGTGTCATCGCACCCAATCTCATGTTACGAGACAGATGATTCGCTCCTTCGGGTCGAACGATGATTTGTCGGGTCTGTCGGTCAATTAACTACTACGTAGAGTCGGGAAATTTGAATTGCGGATTTTTAAATAAACAACACTTAGTTCACACAACTTGAAAGTATATTTAGAATTTGATGATTAAATTCTGAGTAAGACAGATTTACAAAATTAATCGCGATCGCGTCGTGAAAAGACAAATTTTAAGTACCACCGATATCTTGGAGTCACTTCGACGATTAAGCACTTTAAGTTATATGTTCATGGTAAAAATTGTTCTGAGCTCCAGAGAAGAGAAGTTCAAGTCCGCAGCTTCTGAACCCCCGCTCCGTTGCTGTGATTTCATCTCAAGCGATTAGAAAAACGCCTCACACTTCACATCATCCAATTATCGCATTACAATTTCTTACATATTCACACATCAAGTAGCCACGCAAGCCAATCATACTCGAATTCGATCCCACCTATTCTGCCCTTTGATGCACACCGTGCATATCACATCGGGATCAATGGTTCTTTTTTATCACGACCGATGTTCCAAGAAAAGTAATTAACTCTCACCCTAGTTTTTAAACCAAGTTATATCAATCAATCGTATAAAAGGTCCTTATTCTAACGTGCACGTGTGAGGTTCTCTGAGGCCCCAACTCACAGCACAAACTCCAAAAGATAAAAATATTTACTAAATATTTCACGCAAGGAATTTATCCTTTGCTACGCAATATTTTCGAAGCTGTAAATTTATGAATATAGGTTCCCTTTCGAAGTGCAAACTAAAACGTAGTTAAAACGATGATGCATTCCGATTACCATCCACATTTCCTAAATAACCATTTATATGAAATTTTACTTTATTTCATCATCATTAATTTTTATTTTGTTAATCGATTTAAAATTTAGTGCGCAAAGTTTGTCTCTGAGAGCTTCCGCTCTCTAGTGGAGAACGAGCAATGTATAGTCGCTCGTCACACTCATGTAACGATGAGCGATCGTTACGCAACGCACCTAAAGAGGAAGTACCTCACGGTATTGAATAAAGCGGGGAGGAATCATAGGATTTAAGCATAATCGAGGTAAATGTGGTTTGCTGATTAAAATATAGAGAGATTGGTACTGCTAAAATGGGCAATTCGATATAAGTATTTTATAATATAAAGAGAGACTGAGTTGGAAGTATGGGAAGGATGTTCGTAGTAAAACGTGACTAGCCCAATTTTTCATATCCTCTTCGAGAATAAAACATCTCATTAAATTCTATTCACTTTAAGGGGGTCTCCTTATCCAGAACTTTCTAAAAATCGATTTTTTTTTGTTTCAATCGATGGAATTATTATCAGAGAATATTGTCGCAAAATTTTACAGTCCATATCGGAATAGTTTTGATGGTAGATTTCCGAGCAGTGGCTTGCGCGTAAGTTGATTTTTCACCGTCTGAAAACTTTAAAGCCCGTTTTCTCAAAACCACATTTTTCAAAATTGCGTGCGCAATTAAAAAAGAACCATTGAAGCTATTATTATAAACTTTTTTTTTACTTTTAGATAATTAAAATGCGCTTATAGTGAACCTTTAATTTACATGATACAGTCTTTATTTTCATTGTATATAACGCATTTTCAACAA
The DNA here is from genome assembly GCA_030998225.1 of Diplolepis rosae. Taxonomy (NCBI): domain Eukaryota; kingdom Metazoa; phylum Arthropoda; class Insecta; order Hymenoptera; family Diplolepididae; genus Diplolepis; species Diplolepis rosae. Next base: position 3,699,056 of record JAPYXD010000608.1, on the reverse strand, counting down.
AAAAAAAGAGCAAAAAATTTGATTTTTTTGAAAAGTAACTTAAAAGATCAATTAAAAAAAATTTGTTTACAATTTTTTAGGTTCACTATAAGCGGAAGACTCTTCTGATTAAAAAAAAAAAATATATGTATGTTTCAGATGAAAACTTCGGACGATATCATGCACGCGATTTCAATTGTCCGTGGCGAGACGCTGCGCGGGATCTTCGATTAGTCCGAGATTTTTTGTCGTTTTCAAATAAAAAAACTTCTTTTACAAGTTCAGATATGTACCTAAATATATGCGGAAAATCGTTGACCTGTGTTTTTATTTTCTGCTTAAAAAAAAAGTTAGAAAAAATTACCTTTTTTTGGTTCTGGATAAGGAGACCCCCTTAATCAGTTTTCTTTTCATTTTGATTCCCCGATGTCCTTTAGTCTAAACCTAATAAAGTAAGTTCATTTGCGGTCGAGGTGAATTTTAACCCTCATCGGTTCTATGTATACGACCGTATACATTTTTTGCGACTTTCCGTTACTTCCCAAAAAATTGATGTTATGAACAGTATTTTTTTTTCATCTATTTCCACATGAATGTTCACAAATTTGATTTATAATGAAAATAAAAATTCAAAATTAATTGTATAAACAAAAAAAAATAATTTTTTTCATTTTGAAACATTTAAAACAAATCTCAAACTTTTTGTGTATATGCTCGTATACAAAAGAAACGATTAGACGTAGTTTTGACGGTCCCGCTGAGGGTTAATTCATTATTGTGGAAGAACAAAAGGATCAACTTTAACTTTTAAATTTCAAGTGCTTTCCCGCGTTAACGATTTGGGCGCGTAACACTCATATCTCAATTATCCACTGTATTTGAGAAATCCATACTTAATTTGAAACTTCTTTTAATTGTCGTGGCACTTTTCTGGGAGTTTCGTCACCTAAGGAATTCTGTCATTCTTTCACCTCCCTCATTTGAAAACACTCGATCGGTACAAGACATTCTCCAGATATTAAAGTAGATATAGCTACTTATATACAAATATAAACTTAAAAATATCAAATGAAGAAGAAATTGGAAACTTTGAAAACTGATATAAAGTTCTCTTTTGCCTTATAAATAAGAGAGCGGCGAATTAAATAAATACAAGAATTTTTCTTTTGAGAAATATATTATTTATTACTATTATTGTAAATAAATATTACAATTATATTTTGATGCTAAAATACAGATATTTCGGTTTAAACTCTTAGATCTGTACGAAAAGTATGTAATGTAACGCGTGCACGGTTTAACGTCAGCCTTTGGTGCACTTCCTTTTTTAAAAAATCAAGTGTTTTTTATTATTTCTTTTTAATTTTTCTCATCGCCAAATCACGATTTACTGCCCATATCAGGTTTATTCAGGGAATTAAATTAATGAAATTCCAAATATTGAATTTCCGCCTCTATTCCTCTCTACTCAATTCCTGAAAGCTCGAATGAGCTCTAATAATAGTTAGAATCTTATATACTTGCAGTTCTTGTAGTCGTAGAATTGAAAGTCTAGCAACATAGACTCGTATTTTACACGAAGATTACTTTAAGGTGACCAAGTTTAGAACTGAAACTTTAATGCTGTAACCCTAATCCCTCGATAATTTAATATTCCACTGAAGGGCACACTGATAATAACTTCTTACATACCTCACAATCCAAGACATTTTACTTATGTTTCACATAAAACTTTATTTATTATTTTTTCATTAACTGTGATACATTTATCATGAATAGATGAAATTTTCTGAATATTTGACATCAATGATTATCAAAATCTATTAAAAATTATAGGACATGTACATTTAATTTATTTGTTAATGCATAATTAATATTAATATTCGGAAATTTAATAAATTAATATCTATATGATAAAGAAAGATATTTTATGGAATAGAACGTGAGTGAAAATCATTTTTAACCTAGGGAGGTACTTTGAAGCGACCGAGTTTACAATTAAGTTTAAAAAAATAATACTTTCTTATATGATAAGAATTTAGAAATTAAATTTTAAACTCTTTTACTCCAGAGTACTTTTCTAGAGGCGCTTTAGAAACACACGATTCTTGAATCTACGTTAGGAGAGCGCTTAACACAAACTATCAACATAGCTCTCAAGTGCTTAGCAGAGAGCAATGGAGGTGGCAAACTTACTTGGTAGGCCTGATCCACACAAAACAATTAGTTTTTTTATAGCAATTTATGACCTAAACTAGCAGAAGGCTGAATCGTGATCTGCGACTAAACAACTAAGATACTTTTTACAAGATATACAAAAATAGGTTTCGTTCGAGTTTCTCATATGCTGATTACGTCCTAAGATTAAACACCAATATTAAATTCTTCCAAAACTTGAACGTTCATCAGCGTCATTATAATAAATTTCCTCTATAAAAACAAATAAATAGAAAACGAAACGACATCTCTATATTCACCAGTCTGAATTTTTCGATCTAAATATTCGAAGTGTTTTTTCTATGAATCTCTGAAAAATTGGAGTTTAAGTTGCAATGTTCTCGAACTTCTATTTTTAACACAATTAGGACGGTTTAGTAAAAAGATTGCACTTTTTTTCATCGTAGAGTAAGTTTCCTTCAAACGGATAACGTTGATTTCATACTCAAGGTGTTTATGTTGTAAATAATCCGTTGAAATAAACTCGCTCTTCGTATTTAACATTTTACTTATCATTATATAACAATTTTGGTGATGGATAATAAATAAAGATCTACAAATACTCGTCCTAAGATTGGAAAAATAATACTACATTACAAGAACATGACATTTTTTAAATGACGAATACCAGGTTTACTGAAAAATTTTCACATGCAATTCATCTTCATGTTTCTAAAAATAAATTGAAAGCAATCACGGAGAAAATTAAACCTTAATGTTTAATGTTTAATGTTTAAGCGTGAGCGGTTTCGAAGGGCGCAAACTGTTACGGTGCGAGACCAGAACGGGAATCGCAGTAACTATTACGGTCCTGGCAGTAACTATTACTGCAGTCGATGCGCAAACGTTTCCGCCAGCGCAGCTTTCTGTTCAAATATCTTTTTAATGTAGGTTTTCGGTATATCAAAAACACGGCACGCATATCTGAAAAAACTCGGCACAATGCAGTCAGCTGTTATATTCAGTGGCGCCCCTGCTGATATTATATGCAACGAGAACTGCACCGGGAAAAACGCTTTCGGTATAGAGTAACTTTTACTGCCAACGCAATAATGATTCCTGCAGAATACGTTATTTTTTCGCGGAATAATGGTTACGGTCTAAGAAGGAACTGTTCGGGCTAAGACAGTAGCAAACGCAGAATAGCTACAACACAAAATTTCTGCCCAACAATTGCAGTCAGCGCAGTAACCATTATGGTTTCGATGGTAACTATTCAGGTTTACTTTTCTCCGTGTATTTTTCCAAGTGAGTAAATTGAATTGAATTTTAATATTAAGACAAATTGTTTTCACAAATTAATGTTTGAGAAAATGAAATATTTTAAAGAAATATTTCAAATCGGGATTGGACGAAATTGAAATAGGTGTTCTTTGAGTGCAAGTTATAGATTGCATTACAAGTATTACTGACAGTGGGGCAACGCAGTAAAAATGTGCATTTGATTAAAGATTATTTTTGTAATTTGAGAAATAATAGATTGCATTATGTCCGTTTGGATGTCTCATGCAGTCTACTTAGCACTAACGATTTAAATAATAACTTATTATCTTTTAACATGTCAAGTATCTTGCTGACAATTTATTGAAATTACCAATTGAGAATGTTTATTTTTATTCAAATCTTAAGATTACTTCAGCTCATTCTCAACTTCTTTGGCTAGTTACAGTTCTTTATGCTTACAGACTTTTAATTCCGAATTTTACAGATCTAAGAATAAGATAATAAAATTTGACTAATGTCATATTCTCGTAATATTTAAAGAAGATAGACGCTGTAGAGAGAAAATTGTTCGACCACCTGATTTTGTATGGAAGATTAGTTTGATTTTACCTTCAGGATATCGCGCATGAGTTACGCCCTACGCAGCTGGTACGCGAGTCGGTTATGCTGCCTGGCGAACTGCTTGAAGTAGATAAACCATTATGATTTGTTTTGATAAATCGGAGTTTACGATGATGTGAACTCAAACTCGCGCGAGGACACATAGGCCGGTTTCCATTATACCGAAGTTGAGATGTCGTAGTCATGGCGTAAGACTTTAAATGAGACTTAATCGATATGGGTAAAGGAAGTTGATCAATTCCATATACCGTTGTTCTAGCTACGATAGCTCGGCAAGCAAGTTCTTGAAGACTAAGAACTGAAAATAGACATTTTTTTCGAATAAAGTAAACAATTTGATTTTAAAAAAAGGCAGAAAAATAAAATTAGAAAATAAAAATAGTAAATTTAACAGAATTACCTTTATTAGATCTCCATAATCTCTCCATACCATTGCGATGGAGTGCCATTCTAGACAATTCTGAAAAACTCTCCCTTATATTAAAGTCACAGAGAGGTGAAACTTCGAAGAAGGCCATGCGATTTTTAGCTGCGTAAGTTTCTGCATCTCTTTCACACACTTGTCTCTTAAAAGCCAAATGAAGACGATTTCCGACCAATACCTTCGGTACACCTGGTGCGTGCTAAGCAAAATAAATAGATACGGTAATTCCTAATATCGATTAAAGGTAATAACTAAGTATTGTAAAAAAAGTTTTAATTAATTTACCTCTTCTACTTCTTTGAGCCATCTGTCGATTCCATCGAAGGACCATTTATTAGTGATGTCATAGACTAAGAGTATTCCTTGAGCCCCACGAGAATACGACCTAATAATTGTACAAAATCTCCCCTGACCTGAAGTATCCCATAATTGCAATTTCACCCTCTTTCCGTCCAGCAAAATTGTGGTGGTTTTGTAAGCTATAAAGTCAGGATTCAGTACATTTATAAAGCAATTCATTCAAAATGAAGTTTGAAAAACTATGATGAGTACACTTTAAGTAATAAATTCGTGTATAACTTAGTTGAAATTAAACTAGGAGGTCATATAATATCCATACATTAGATGAAGTAAATGGAAATTACCACTGCCACTGCAGAATGGAGATTCGGCTGCACCGTCCTCGAGACCACTAAGAATTTCCTGTTTCCCGACGTCACTGTCCCCGACGAGGAGAAATTTCAACAGATAATCATACTGCTTCTCCTGACGAGGTTTTGTGACGATGGCCTCTCCTGCAGACATAATATTCTCAATTCGCATACCCTGGGCATACTGCACTCGACCCCCTGAGCGAAAATCGCCCCAGGTTTTATTCAAGCCCTTATATCGTTCAAGAATCGACCTTGTCGATTTGTAAATTCAAAACTATTTTCACGACCGATTTCATCAGCTTTCTCGTTTTTTCACTAACCACAACACCAACAAATAAAATTAATTCACGAATTCTCTCATGTGCGATTCACCTTACAGGGAATCATAACAAAACAATCACTAGTGTACAAAGAAATTATTTTTTGTCTGGACTTAACTGTCCAGAATCATTAAATTTTTCAAGACTATCTCCTTCGAATCACTATTTACAATTTCTGATATCTAAGTGAACGAAAAAGAACAATGAAAGTACGATAACTACAGAGGAAGTTTTGACGAAACAGGATAGTGACCACCATCACTTTGAATAACTATACGAACTACGAATCTATCATAAACATCCGTGTGGAAAATGCGTACACGGATGTTCACAACTTACTCGAGGTGGGCAAACTTTCCATGACGAGGAGAATAGGATAATAGAGGAATAGGGGAACGGGATTCAACCAATGAAATAGTGGCCTGAGAGTCTGTGCGATAATCTCATTAGTTGAATCCTGTTCCTCTATTATCCTATTCTCCTCGTCATAGGATTGCGCCCTCAGTAAAGTAAAGCGGCCATATTACTTGAGGACATTTTTAGGCTTCTGATTGGCTGATTTGTCGAGAGCTAAAGAATGTCTTTAAGTACTATGGACTGCTCCCCGCCATTTCCACTGCTTCCTACTCTTTTCTAGAAAGAGATAGGCTGCCTACCTGTAGGCACTTTCTACCTTAAAGTCGTATGGTAGGCACTGACGTCACCAATTATATACGGCCGCTTTATAATTAAAATAATAATTTTAACAAATTTTCTGGAGAAGACAGTAATGCCTTACATATTTTTGCATTACTGTCTTCTCAAGAAAATTTGTAGAAATTATTATTTTACTAACAAAGTGGTCGTATGTGATTAGTGACGTCAGACCCTATACCACACGGCCTTAAAGCCTTGAGATAATTTTTATAATTTACAAAGAATCTTTCTGAAAATTTGAGAAACGTAACAAAAAATAATAAAGCACGTCTGTTAACTTCTTTTTAGTAAAAATGTTGACAAAAATCGAAAACTTTTCGACAATAGGCCTTTTCATCTTGAATAGGAAGTTGATGTGCGCAAACGCGGCTGCCATGGCACTTACCACGAAATCAGTGTTGCCAATTGCATGGAAATTTCCCGGAATCCGGGAAATTTTGACGGACTTGGGAAAATTTACGGGATATCAAGAAATTCCGGGAATTTCCGGGATATTTTCTAATAATTGCCTTTTTATGTATTAAATTTGCATAAAAGATTTAATAAGAGATCTTTCGTTATACACAACCAATCATAATGAGTTTCGATTAAAAAAAGAAGCATTTTATTGGTTGCAGGCCCTTAGGGCGCTTTCATATGTCATAGTGCTCTCATGCCACCAAGTGGAAAAGGCCTATTGCTATTCATTTCACTCTAACTCCTTCTGACGTCATATGCTAAAGTGAGATGAACAGATTTCTCAGGTTTTCAAATGAATGAGTCACATCTCTTGCTAGTCGCTTATGTGTAAAATTAGCCTAAAGGTTCTCACCGTATCTATGTTGATTGGATAAAAATATTATGTCCCAAGAAAGAATCCAGTGGAGAGAATTTGAAATACATTTTCAAAATATTGAATCCGGAAATGGATATATTTTTGATTAGAAAAAAGAATCCCAAATTACCTTGTTTGGCTGTAAGTATAAATTATATAATTATTTTGATTCTCTTTGATTATAGAAGTGAAAAGATAGAAAATTAAGGTTATGTTTATATTGTTTATACGTTTATTAGTAAAATATTGTCTTTAGTAGGGCATGTGATACTTTACCATAAGAGTAATTTAGTTCCTACAGGTTTTTATCCACAATTTTTAACTTTTCAAAATAATATTTGTTCATCAACGTAAAGAACATAAAGACTGACGTCGATGGACAATTATTTTTTTAAAAAAATTAAAAATTATGAATAAAAACTTGTAGGAACTAATTTGCTTATATGGTAAAGTATCGCATGGACATTAATCTCCATAATAAGAGCTAAATTTAAATGTGGAGAAAGATAATAAAACTTTTTTTTTATAGACAAAATTATTATATGTATCTTTTATCTTTTAGACTGTGAATTTAATATATTTATTCATTATTTACTGGTAGCTGTTCATCAAGATTTGGAAATTAATCTTCATAGCAAAATGTTTTTCTAAATATTAATTTTTAAATATGTATTATTTTAATTACACTAAAAGTTTAAGGATTCCAAATTTTTTAATTTTTACTAGCTATTTCACTATTTTCTTGCAAAATATAAAAAAATTCTTGTCTGAATATAGTATTGACTAGAAGAATATGTTATTTTCGTATGGAGAATTTTATTATAATTAATTTACTAATCCCATAATTTTTGCAGTTTTTCTAGAAATATTTTTATTTTATATTCAGGAAAATCAAGAATCCGAAGAAGAGAAAGAGCATAAAAGCAAAGTTCAGAATCCCGTTTCTGAAGGTAAACTTATTGAGGATGAAACTGTATCTCGGAATGATCAAGATTCAATTCCTGAAAAAAAAAAAATTGGGCGAATCTAATGTGAAAACTAACCAGGATAGTTCTTCTGAAGGAGCGACTTATAAGGAAGTTTCTATTCAGGATGTGAGCTCTAAAAACAAGGATTTGCATTCACGTAAAAGATCTGCAAGATGTTCAACTAGGAAAGACGACGCTGAAAATGAGGATACCCCGCTAAGAATCAAATCTAAAAAGAAATCTCCAAGCCAAAATCGTTCTTCAGCTAAAAAAGCTAAAAAAAATGCAAGCAAGAAACAGGAAAAAAAACATTATATGCAATTATTCTGCAATACTTGGCGAGAGGAATTCGGAGGCTGGTTAAAAAAATGTGAATCGAAAAGCAAGTCTGGAGGCGATTTAGCTTACTGTATCCCCTGCGAAAAGTGCATTGCAGCACATAAAACTGCTATTCTCCGCCACTCGGAATCAGAAAAGCACGTCCAAAATGTAGCTAAATCATCCACTAATAAGAAAATAGATGATGTACCAGGTTTGAGATTGGACAAGTTGATTAGAAGAGCAGAATTGAAACTAACAGATCTTCTGGCAATAAATCATTTACCTTTTGTTTTGATGGATGTTTTATCTCCTTTATGCGGAGATATTTTTCCAGATTCGGAAATTGCAAAAAAATTAGCGGTTAGAAGAACAAAAGCAACAGCACTGATGACGAAATCTCTAGGAAAAAACTTTAGAGAAGGACTATTCAATATACTTCGAGTGCTTGGAGCTTTTTTTTCTATAATTATTGATGAACAGACAGATCAAAGTTCCGCCAAGCAATGCGCGTTTACGGTAACTTTCTACGACTTTTCACAATACAAAGTAAAGACCAGATTTCTCGACATGATAGAAATGTCTTGTGGAACAGCAGCTCATTTATACAGCTGCTTGAAAAGAGTTTTAGAAGAGAAGAATATACCACTTCAGAACTTAGTAGGCTACTCTTCGGATACAACGAATGTTATGTTCGGATCAAATCATTCAGTTGTTGCACTTTTAAAAAGACTTTTACCAGATGTTATATTTATTAAATGCTCATGCCACAACGCAAGCTTAGCCATATGTCAAGCTTGTTTAAAACTTCCACGATCTGTTGAAGATTTGGTCCGGAACATTGGAGCACATTTCAGTAGAAGCGCTCTAAGACGTGATTCCTTTAAAGAGTTTCAAGAATTTTTTAAAACTGGAATATATGCGATTCTTACTGTATGTAGCACTCGTTGGTTGTCTTTGAAAGAGTGTGTGGACAGAACTTTGGAACAGTATCCCGCATTGGAAGGTTATTTCATCGAAGTAGCTTTTAGAGATCCATCGAAGACGAATGACGAAATTGTGAGCACGATGTCGAATAAATTTACGATCATCTATTTAGAGTTCCTATCCTACGCATTGGGCTTAATGACTGATTTCAACCTGCTCTTTCAGTCGGATACTCCTCTGCTACACAGACTACAGCCAGAAGTCGAGAAATTGTTGAAAACGATTTGTATCAACTATCTCGAAGTAGAGTATGTCAAGAATACTTCGGATATCTTCGATCTTGATCACCAATATTTACTAATGTTTGTTGAAAACAAGAACATTTATCTGGGCGTTCTTGCAGCTGAAAGCATTTATAACTTGAGAACTAGCGACAATGTTCATCAGAGAGATCTAGATGTTTTTTATAACGGCATTCGTCAGTTCTACATAACGTTAGTTTCCAAACTCAAGGAACGTTATCAGTTCACAGATCCAGTTTTCAAGGTGATAAAAATAGTCGATCCTCCATTTGCTCAATCACTCAAGATTAACTCTTTACAGTGCGTTATAGCAAGATTTCCGATCTTAAAGCAATTTGTGGATCAGCAAAAACTGGACCAGGAATGGCAACAACATGGCCTTAATCACGAAGAGTATCAGTTGGAATCAACGCTCTCTCCTGAAGATTACTGGCGCAAAGCTTTTCAACTAAGGAATGCAGCAGGTGTATCCCTTTTTAGCAATTTAGAAAAGGTTATGGGCCTTCTGCTAGTCCTACCATTTTCTAACGTGGCTGTTGAGCGATTCTTTAGCCAAGTAAAGCTGACTAAAACCCTCCATCGAAATCATCTGACAAATGAAAGTCTGAATTCGGTTTTGGCTACGAGAGAAGGAATTGCAGATGTCGGAGGATTGCTGCAGTTTAATCCAACCAAAGAGATGATAGATGTAAAAATCTGGGAGTAACTTTATTTCTATTAGTATTATAATTTTAAGATAATAATATTTTAATGAATGTTTTTTATGCTAAGCAGTATCTTATTGTAGTAAATTATATAACTAAAATAATGGTAACTTTATAAAGAAGAGACTGATGCTTAAATACAATATGGAGCAATGTTCATACTTTATATCTTTTTTTTCTGGTCTTCAGATCTCTACATTCACCTATAATTATAAGCATTACTTTATAACAATTATTTTAAATAATTACATATTTTTGTGGATCCATAAAATTATTTGATTTAGTAATATCATTATTTTTCGAAATTAACAAATATATATCTTTTAAAAACTATGAAAACCTAGGATAAGACATATTTTTAACAGAGTTTAAAATATTTAAACAATTTTAAGAAGTTTTAGATGATTTGAATTTACGGGAAAAATCCGGGAATTTTTTAAATTTGTCCGGGAAAAGTTGGGAATTTTCTATCAAGCTGCCGGGAAGTTGAGAGCGCTCACTCCGGCAACACTGCACGAAATTCATAAATTAGGTCATATTTTGGATATCGACATGTGTGCTGCAAGTGTACCTTATTCAAAAATAAATTTAAAGAAGAAAGATGTACCGGGTGCAATATTGCCACATAGAAAAGTGGAAAGCAACAGTAGTGAACAACTGCGAAGGTGGCTGAGTTGTCGAAAACAACCGACTACAGGAAGAAAACACGATTTAATTGCAAGGTGCAATGCAAATGCAAAAGATGCATGATGTATGTTTTCTCATGTAAATATTCTATGAAAAAGAATCTAATATTATAAAAAGTTTAAAAATCAGATTGGCACTTGTAGTTTTAATGATAAAAAGAAGTATATTTGAACTAATATCTACTTTTTTTCATGAAAATGGCGAAGTATTTAATTGTTAATTAGAAGGCGTTAGGTGATGTGGAAATTTATATTTAATGACCCTATTGAAAAATCCTATGTAGGATACCACATAAGAACTCACATAAGATCTTACATAAGATCCTATATAAGATCCTATGTATTTTAAAGTAATAATTTTCAACTTTACATTCTAATTCAAAATTTTCTAAATAATCTGATCTATATTATTTTCTTTTTATAATAAAAACTATCATTAAAATGTATTTGGTAACTCATTAATGAAATTCTGCTGCTAGAATCCTGATAGATCAGATTATTCAGAAAAATTTTAATTAAAATGTAGGGTTGAAAATTATTACTTTAAAATACATAGGATCTTATATAAGATCTTAGACAGGATCCTATGTAGGATCTTATGAAGGATCCTATGTAAGATCCTATATGAGATCCTATGTAAGATCCTATATGAGATCCTATGTGGTATCCTACATAGGATTTTTCAATAGGGGAGTTATAATAAAGAAAAAGTATTTGTTATAAAATTTTCTGAAGAAATATACTCAGTATATATATGTAACGCTGCCTTTTCTCGAAGATAAATGTTCAAATAAAAAAATAATTATTTCCAAACAAATAATATTTGTACGTATTATTTCGTATTACTGCCTGGTGGTTTCGTTTTATTGTGCAAATTAATCGTTTAAAGAGAAAGAAGTTGATATATTTTTAATTTAATAAAGATATTTTTACGAATGTAAGAAATAAGATAAAATGACAATAACATAAAGAAATTGATGACGAGACTTCGATTTTGGTTCGAGAATATGGCAACCTTAAATTATATTTTCACACAATTTGAAGCTAAGATATCAAGTTTGTAAATACATTTTTTTTTTTACTCACTTTCTACTCAAACTTTATCAAATTATTTTTTAAATAATGTTATTGCCAATTCGTAATGTACTTTGCACTGAAATGACCTAATCTTCACCGGAACTTGAATTACTCGAGACGCATGCGCACCAAAAAATATTCAAGATGAAAAGGTCTATTACAGTTAAGGCTATGGGTCATGGGACCTTTTCATCTTGAATATTTTTTGGTGCGCATGCGTCTCGAATAATTCAAGTTCCGGTGAAGATTAGGTCATTTCAGTGCAAAGTACATTACAAATTGGCAATAATATTATTTTAAAAATAATTTGATAAAGTATAAGTAGAAAAGTGAGTAAAAAAAGAAATTTATTTACAAACTTGATATCTTAACTTCAAATTGTGTGAAAATATAATTTAAGTTTTTATATTAAGTTAATAATATAATTTAATATTCTCGAACCAAAATCGAAGTCTCGTCATCAACTTCTTTATGTTATTGTCATTTTATCTTATTTCTTACATTCGTAAAAATATCTGTATTAAATTAAAAATATATCAACTTTTCTCTCTTTAAACGATTAATTTGCACAATAAAACGAAACCACCAGGCAGTAATACGAAATAATACGTACAAATATTATTTGTTTGGAAATAATTATTTTTTTATTTGAACATTTATCTTCGAGAAAAGGCAGCGTTACATATATATACAGAGTATATTTCTTCAGAAAATTTTATAACAAATACTTTTTCTTTATTATAACTCCCCTATTGAAAAATCCTATGTAGGATACCATATAGGATCTCATATAGGATCTTACATAGGATCCTATATAAGATCCTGTGTAAGATCTTATATAAGATCCTATGTATTTTAAAGAAATAATTTTCAACTTTACATTCTAATTCCAAATTTTCTGAATAATCTGATCTATCAGGATGCTAGCAGCAGAATTTCATTAATGAGTTACTAAATACATTTTAGCGATATTTTTTATTATAAAAAGAAAATAATATAGATCAGATTATTTAGAAAATTTTGAATTAGAATGTAAAGTTGAAAATTATTACTTTAAAATACATAGGATCTTATGTAAGATCTTATGTGAGTTCTTATGTGGTATCCTACATAGGATTTTTAAATACGGTCATTAAATATAAATTTCCACGTCACCTAACGCCTTCTAATTAACAATTAAATACATCACCATTTTCATAAAAAAAAGTAGATATTAGTTCAAATATGCTACTTTTTATCATTAAAACTACAAGTGCCAATCTGATCATAGTCATCAACCTAGAAAGCAGCCGTATGCATCAGAAAAGTAAATTGCGCCCCGTCAATGTCCCAAGATGAATTCCTAAGTTAGTTTGGCGAATCGTCACACGCAACGCTAACTGCACCATTACTCCCAGAAAATTCACAGAAATATACGGAGAATTTGATATAAAAATGTTTAAAATTATATTATTCAATCCCATAAACAAATAAAAAAGATCAAACTTTAAATATTAATATAACTTGAATATTTTTAATTAAATTTTTCCCTTTTTATTCTTATTGATCTCGTACAAAAACTATTTTGGAACATTTAGCTAATATTAATATTTAAATATTAATATCTCTACTATTCCTTAATACCATTGAAAAATTTTTATATTTAATTGTCTCTATATCACTGCATTTATATTATTTTTTTGAGACAAAATTAAATTGAAAAATGAAAAATACTGAACAAGAAAACAAGTCGATGAGAGTTGTAATTAGTTGGAAATCATTATGAATAATTAAAGAATATCGAATATAAAATTAGGTGATGATTAATCTATATTTTTAAAATAGTTAACCAACATTAATAAAAACAGTATAATAAGAACAATAAAAAGAATAATGGTTATGTTGGAATTAATTAGTTGAGTTTGAAATTTTTGTCACTGTCTACATTATCGGAGGATCACTAGTCGCGTATGAGATAAGATACGTTGTCGACAGGTGTCCTCGTAGACAATTTCAAACTTTTATGTCGCAAATAATGCAAATAAATTCAAATATTAAAGAATTTGAAATCTTTCTGCGGAAAACAAGACGCTTCCCAACGCAGTCGAAAGCGTTTTTTTTTTCCACAGAATAATTTCAAATTCTTTAATGGTTATGTTGTTCTAAGGGAGAAATAAACTTACAAATAAATTGATTTAGAAAATATAGGGGTCATTTCATGGGAGATTTACAGTCAAAATTTTTTTTTCGACGAAATATTTTTTTTGCCTTCGAAAATAATCGACACATTTTTTTTTTCAATGTGATACTTGAAAATTTCGAGAAATAATTTTTTTAAGTTTGGAACTCAAGAAAATTTGTTTTTTCTAACAGCTCACTGTAAAAGCAGTTTTGAATATAAAATGTAACCCTTACATTTGAAATGCGCGGCAGAGTACAAGCTTTCAAAAAAGTTATAGCACACATTTCGTTGTTTTTTTTGTAATAACAATATAGTACATTTTTATAAATAATTGAATTTTTTTTAATTTGGAACTAATTTTTTCCGATTTTTTTCTTTCTAAATTTTTGTTGAAGTTTTTTCAATATGCAGATTTTATAAATTAATTACACCTACAGTTATCATTTTTCCATTCCAAAATTTTGCCTGCATATTGAAAAAACTTCAACAAAAATTTCTATAAGAATAAGATTTCAGGGTATGTGATACTTTACAATTTAATATTGTCAGAGTAAAGTTGAGGTAATTAAATTGCTCTTGTAGTAAAGTATCATATGCCTTTAATTATAAATTATCTTTGACTGAGTATTTCGTGATATATCATTTAAAATGAATAGTAATAAGATCACCATTTTTAGCAGTTCATAGATTAAACGATAAATTTTATACATGAATTTTGGAAAGCTACTTAACCTTGTTTGAAATTTTTTTTCCAGATTTTAAGAATATCTGTAAGGATAAAGTTTTTTTCTTTGAATATTTTGTGATTTATAGTAAATAGTTTCACATATAAGATTACAATTTATAACAGTACTTAATTTGATAGATTATACGAAAAAGTTTATATTGGAGTGTTATAATGTTCGTGCTATTAAAATATGAATGATATGTAATGCAATTTACCTATGACCAATTTTCATTTATATCCTATTTCTTTAACATCTTTTTACATTTTTTTTGTAAATAAACAAAGTAAAATTATTTATTCTGTTTTATAATAATTACTACTAATTTTTCGCACATCAAATTAAAATTAAATGTGATTAGAGTTCTAAATTTCTCGGACATTTAAAATCCGGTCACGTTCTCGTGACTGTGACCGTCATTTTAAGACAACTTGAGAATTTACAGAGAATTTAAGAGAATTTTACCTTCACCAATATTTTCTTCATCATTAAACCTTATAATATTATAAATTTATTTCCAAACACTATGAATTGCAATAGTGAAGGTTTCATAAAAATAAAACTACGAAAAATGTCAAGTTTTATCGGAATTCAATATCAAAATTTTTTTATAGCCATTATATTAAATTCAAACATAAAGAACAAGTAATTCAAGTTTTCTTCGCATAAGTTACGCTTTGATTTAAATAATTGTTTGGCGGTTTCGGGACAGTTTATACACTTTTTTAAGTGCTCTACTTGTCGAGTGGCATGCTTTCTGTACACCTTATCACAGTATTTGCACTTGAAAGAAGCTTTATTTTGTTTATCAATAACTTTTATAAAATAATTCCTAACTATATTCTTTTTCTTCCCCATTTTTATTGCGCACGTTACACGAACTTCCAGAACAAAGCATTTATCAAAAACAATCTAAAGCTTGAACCGTTACGGAAAAATACTTTTAAATTCTCATAAATTCTCGAAGAGAACATTCATCAGAGAAATTTTCAGTCATATTCCCGTGCTCCCAGACATATTGTCGGTCACATAAACTCTTTAGAACTCTACACTGGGAAAAAAAAACCGTCAGGTTATCCGGAAATTCCCGTAGCATTGACGGGAATGAGCATCGGCGCCTTTACAAGGTTAGGTTAACGTGCTGCCACCGTCAATGTAGCGTTGAAAACTCACGTTAATCCAGCTATGTCAGCCCCGTCAATTCACCGGGAATATTAACGCTGGAACGCCGTGTTATTTGAAAATATCACACGATGACGCAATTTCATATCCATAATGAAATTGGCAGTGCTTTGCTTTTAAATACAAATATATAATTAGGAAAACTTTTATTAGGAAAACAAAAGAACTGACAAGAACAATCACGAATATTGCCACAGCTGATCATTTTTGGGTGATTTAACATTGGCTCTACCGTCAGTGCAACGTTGAATAGCACCGGCGATTCAACGGGAGAGCAACGCTACGCCAACGTGAATGTAGCGATGGGACTCCTTCCCGTTGATTTCACCATGTTTTTTTTCCCAGTGTAAATGTGATTTAACTGAAGAATAATAACAAACAAATGCTTTCAAAGAATCTTCTTATATTTTCTCGATAAATTTTCGCCCTAACGGTAATATACCGTAATTTTCATTGTTATCTTCTCCAATTTTATTTTACCAAGAATTTTCGAACTCTAACATGCATTGCATGTACAGTTCTCACACGTATATTTAACTCAATGGACGGCCAACTGTTGGCGCTCTCATTAACTATCATTCTTCATATTTCTACCCATGGAGACTAGATATAAGGAGACCAATCTCCATATATCCATTCCCGAAAAGAAGTTCTGCCAAGTACATAGTTACAAAACTTCCCGATGAGGGCATGTGTGTTCCCTGGGTGCAAAATGGCGACGTCTAATATACGATGCTTATAAACCGCGGATGCCGCCATTTTGCACTCAGGGAACACAGGTGCCCTCGTCGGGAAGTTTCCTAACTAAGTACGTGGCAGAACATCATTTCGTGTTTTGTGAAGTACGGCCATAAGAGATTGGTCTCCTTATATCTAGTCTCCATGTTTCTACCATTGAGTTGACAAGGCCTGTGCAAATTGGTGCAAATTCAAATGACAGTTTTTTCTGGTTTGTTAAAAAAAGTATCCCGGTTCCTGAAATATCAAATCTCAAAATGTTGAGACCAAAGGCTCTTACTCAAGTTTTAAGTCAGGCGAACACTGGAGGTGTCGAAAACACCTTGTGAGCTAACTTTATTAATATTTGTTGTCATGTAGATTTGTAGCAGTTTATATAGGTTCAGTAGGAAGAATTTAACTGACATTTTCACAAAATTTTCTTTGGACTTTGTAGTTTTTATTCAGGTATTTTCTAAACATTGCAACTTTGAATGCCGAAGAGTTTTACAAAATGCATTTAGTGACTAAATTTGGTAACTATTGTTCTAAGTTTTAAAATATTCACAAAAGCGATTTCCATATTCTGTGATTATAGATTACTTAACAGAGATGGTGGTCTTCTGGCATACAGTGGATACGGCGATAAAGATGCAAGAGTTACAGCTGCTATAACTAGTAGTATTTGGTCTGCTTATGAAAAAAATGGGCGTAATGCTTTCAAGGAAGATGAGCTTCAATTCGTGCTAATGGATTGTGTAGTATGGTTATTTCCACACAGTTTTAATGTTTAATTGACTTCCATTTTTACTAACGGCATAACAATACGGTTTTTAAAAATAATTTATCAATAAATCCAATTAATAAGAGAAAACTACCTTTCAGAATGGAAAAGTCGTTATTACCGAAGTTGCTAATTTGCTTCTGTGTCTTTATGCGAGGGAAAACGTTGGATTTGGGCTTCTACGAGAAAAGGCCCAAGCATTAGCCAAGTATCTCGATCAGCCATTAAAAATGATAGCCAACATGCCATAAAAATCTTTATTTTAATTTCGAACCGTTCATTCTACATAAGATTTTCCTGATTGTACTTCTCTTTGATTTTTTTACAAATATTGTAATTTATATTACATTTGTATATAAATGTATTTTCATTTTGTCAAATAAAACAAGCTTTTTTGTATTTAATCATATTTTTATTGATAACAATTGAATTTTTCGTTGTGGTTACACATCGAAAAGAATTCCGAGATTACTCTATCAGGTCAAGAAGAAAGAAGGAAGAGAGACCAGACCGCCTTCACTATCTCGACAATCTAATGGGCTTTTTCGGCTTTTTAAACGTTAGTAAACCGCAAGACTAGATGTCTATTTGGATCTTGCGTCAAAGATGTTTTATTAATTGATTCACCAAAATACACATATTAGCCACACCCATCATTCATCAAAAAAGGACTTCAACAATAATAGAATAATAAGTAGTCCAAAAGATACAATAAAGCACAAAATAAAATCTGAGCAAAGGAAACAGAAATTATCCAATAGTCTTTATTAACTTCAAATTTCACAACTTATACAAATGATCAAGTTTTTTCATAATTTTTTTTCTGCACGCAATATTACAATGTGTGTTAATGTGTTGAAATGTTACAATTTATTATGAAATGTGTTTCGATGAGCTATGTCGGGTGAAGTTATATATATATATATATATATATATATATATATATGTATATAAATTTGCATAACTATACTCTGTGATGTTATAATTTAAATATAAATTTTTACATACCATCACATTTTTGTCGAAATTTACCATTTTATTCGTATTCTAATTTTTATTCCCAATTCAAAAAAATTTTATTTAGGTCGCGTTTCGTATAATTAGATTAATTGTACAAAGTACAATAAAACAGTTATAACATTATTTTCTCTAATTCTACTACTTAAATTTTTGCTCAATCATTTAAGTAAACATGTCGAAGAAAGTAAATTTGCATAATGCCTACCTAGTATCTGATTATTCGGTCTTAAATCCCTGTAATCTAAAACACCTAGATGCTACATTTGAATAAAGAATTGCAGACTCGTTAGTGTTTCAAAAATTTCCAAATTATTTGATATGATAGAATTTTAATTTATCACTGCTGATAAAAATATTCGTCATTAATAAATATGAAAAATTCTATAAAAGTATAAATTCACAGAGACGGATTAAAGGTATGGCTCAAACGTAGTGGATATTAATTGTTGTTCTTCGCGGCATCAAAGTAGCAATGAAAAGTTTATATATAAGAGCTTATATTAGAAAATAAGGAAAAAATGATATCGTGACAAGTAAAAATGTATTGCTGAATTGAAGTTCGCATGAAAAACTTTTAGAGATTCACTGTGAGCTATGTTAAGTTAACCATTTGAGTTTCGAGTGTTAATTTCTTACAGGTACAGGCTATATTAATATTAAAAATTAGCTTGTATTTTATACATATCGTTATTAGGAGTCCAATATTCTCTCAATTCTTATTATTTTAAATTCCTCAAATTTTAGCTCTTAAATTATCAACTTTTTAAGTTAATTTTTTAATTTTAGGATTTAGCAATACTTCTTTTCAATGAGAAACATACACTTAAGTTTGCTTTCCACAAGCTCACAGATATACCTTGTAGTTGAATCTTATTGTATTTATCATTTTCTAATAGAACATTTATCTCTGCGTATAGTACATTTGATCATTTATTATATTCTATCGTACATTGCGTGTGTCCATGGAACACGTGAAGTATGTCAAAGGAAATAATTTTTTTTTTTAAACTATAAAAATTGATTCAAATTTGAGCTCTTGAATTTTAAGGAGTTTTAGATTTGAACTTATAAAATCTGAATTTTTAATTAAAGAATGACTTAAATGAAAATTAAATAATAATTAAAAAAATGATAGATATCAAACAATAAGTGAGACTTTAATCACGGGCTCGACCAAAATATTTTTATCGTCAAAACTATCAGACCTGTCTAAGTCTGGAACTTTTATAAAAAATTTAATCAGCACATTATACAATATTGTACTGATGTTCTTTTTCTGTGAAATTATTAACGTTTACACTCTATGTGTACTTTAGGGCCGGTTGATCCAACGTTCTGATAAGTTTCAGATAAATTTATCGCATATTAAATCTTACGGGATAAATTTATCTGGAACTCTTCAGAAGGTGGATGAACCGGCCCCTAGTACTGCTAATATTATTAATATAAAAGGTCGCATTAACTTGTAGGAACAGAAAATAGAAGTCGAGTAAAGAGTGAAAAATTGTGAATATTTTTCCGAATAACCTGCAGTTTATCAGAGAATTTCTTTTATTTTTGCGGATAGACTTCTGCGTCTGTTAGATTTGGCATAAGCCAGGAATACGAGCAGAGCTGGGTAACTATTTCAAATGAATCCATTTCAAATACCTATTTGAAATGCAAAATGCCATTTTCCATTTTGTATTTTAAATAGGAAGAAGGAAACCATTTTGCATTTTCCACTTTAAATAGGTTTTCAACTTAAAATACTATTTTTTAGTTTTTTTTTGGTTCTGCCCTGGACAAGTAAAAGCACTTGTTGGCTTCCCACCGGAGAAATTCTGTCATTGGTCAAAATTTGGCGCGCGATTTAAAATCGAATTAATTTAATCCGATATTGAATCGCGCGCCAGTTTACAGCCGATGGCAGAATTTCTCCAGCGGGAAGCCAACACGCGCTGCTCGCGCAGGCAGCCATTTTTCGAAACACTGATTTTATTTTACTATTTAGTTACGCAGGCATGATTTTGCGCCCAAAAAGAAGATCCATTGGAGACGCAATATTCGAGAAGCAATTGCTACTTAAAGCAAATGAACACATCCGCAAAGAATAATAAATATTCTCGATGTAATTTTTTGTATTATTAAAAATCCATTTTGCATTTTGTACTAACCTATTTCAAATATACATTTTGCATTTTTCATTTTAAATAGAAAATAGGAAACCATTTTCTATTTTGCATTTTAAATGGATTTTGCGAAACTATTTTGCATTTTACATTTTAAATACATTTTGAGAACCATTTTACCCAGCTCTGAATACGAGCCTATTATTTATCATTGCTGTAGAAAATATTATATTGGTTGTATTTTTTCAACTTAATCAGGCTCGCACTCCTGAAACTAATAATACGAATTTTCAGAAGGACATTTTTTCAACGCTAGTCTTCTTTTTGAAAAAAATATAAAGGAATTTTTTTAAAGTTTCAAGATTATAAAACAAATACATTTTTTACTTGAATTTAAATTAATCACAATGTAGAAATCTTGAAAAACCAATTGATTACTGAGTATTTTCAAAGATAAGTAAAAAATACCGACAATAAGTATCACAAAATTAAGCAGAGCTACTTAAATTATAAAATAGATTAAAATGTATAATTAAACAATCTGAACCACAATTATTATTTGTAATTATTACTTATAAGTGTTTTTGAATAAAACTCATAAGTCGATAGCAGCACTCGAGACATCACCCAAGATATTTCAAAATTATGAATTGTAAAAACTTTAACAATTTTATATTTTAACACCAATTTCAAGTTGACTGTACGATTCAATATTTTTTTTGATCCTCGTGTATTCAAATATTATATTATGTTTTCTGGCGGCAGTGTTAAAGGCGAAGGTTGAATTTAAAGATTCCTATGCGGATGTAGAAAAAGACTAATTTCATACACTTGAGTATGAAAATATCTTCGAATTTATCTAATAGCCAAACTATTAAATTATTGCACATTAATAAATCAATTAATGCCATAGATTAACCAGACTACATAATCATATTCATATCTTACCGGCATTTATACAAAGGGTATCGTGTTCAAAATTTGCAAAATTAAAGAAAAAGCACTGAAGATAATCTGTTAATATTTAAAGTTAAAGTTAAAAATATTTCAAAATAGTATATTGTGTTGCTAGAAGCCGAGGCACGCGTTTTGGAGCGAAGACTGAATACATCGCTTGAGTCCTAAAATGGCCGAACTCCGTAGCAAACAAGACACTTTTTCCAAAATACTTTCTAAAGAAATATTTCGAGTGCCTATAGAGCAGTATTGAGGGTGTCCATTTACGATTCGGTGTGGAATTTCAAATTGCGTACATGAATACTAGCCATGTCAAAAACATAGGCTGCGTGTCAACGATATTGGGAAAATGTAACTCATATTGCCACCGCTATTCAGCGGATCTAAGGAACAAAAGATGGGGGTAAGGAACGAAAATAGATACAATATGAAAACCCTGAGCGTAAATGGACGTCCTTACTACCACTCTACAGGGATTCGAAGTAGGTACTCCTTTAGTACGTGTTTTACAAAAAAAAGCTTTTTTTCTATTTATAAAAATCTAAGAGTTGACAGACCTTCCTTAATGCCTTCTCTTCAATTCCGAAAATTTCAAATTCGACATCTCATTTTGCACGGACATGAGTTAATAGAAAGAAATTCCAGTAAGGTAGGAATCTGGTCACGTGGTCCAGTTGATTCATGACCTTAATGATTTTATTATTTTCTTCAATCAAGTGAAATATTTTTCATTAGAGCAAAATTAATTAAATTTACTTCTCTTAATCTGGCTGCTACATATAATAGAAACAAAACATGTCACGTGTAACATCGTAAAAATTAGTACGAAAGGTATTTTCTTAAATACTGTTGCTTATTAAATTCATATTTTCAAGAACTGCCGTGGAAACTGTTCCCATTTAAGAATAGATATATTATTTTCACCAGGTTTTGTTTACACCACCAACTTTTATCTACTGTGTTTAAATTAGTATTTTGGATCAGTCGAGATTTTAATAGCATTGGAAGAAAGAAATTTCCATTCTGACATCTCTAGGATTTTACTGACGATTTGATGGAACCAGGGCGATTATTCTGAATTTTGTAAAGTTTATGCTGTACACTTTAATTCACTTTACATCGAGTGTTTGTTTTGATTAAGTCTCCTATCTCACACATTGTTCCAAGAGTAACTTCCGAAAATAGTCAAGAATCCGAAGAAATTATTGCGCGAATATCACGAGATTAATTGTAAAATTAATCAATATAAACTAGTCTTCGTTTTGAAGATGCACATGTGTTCTAAGAGAGGAGTAACAAAAGGGAAATGGACTAGACATTACATACGTGAACCCTTCTGCTGCAAAACCTAAAATAGAACCCAACGACTCCAGCTTATTAAAATATAATACACAAACCTAATTAGGGTTCTAAGATTGAATAAAAATTTACATCGTTTAGAAAGTTAAATATTTGAGTGCTCGTTGTTTCAGATAGAATATTAAATAAAAACTTCACTACATTTTTTATTTTAATACACATTTAACTGAAATATTATTATTAAAATAAATAGTTAATTGCTGAAACAAAAAACTCAATCTCAAAACCCTAATCATGACTATAATCTATTTTACTAGAAATATATTAAAGTTTTTCACACACCGACGCAATTAAAGAACTATCTTTCAAAAAGTACAGAAAACAATACTACTTGACTTTCAGAAGAATTAAAAAGCTAAAAATTTGAAACCATTCCTTTTGTTGAATGTTAACAAAGCTCCTGTATAGTTTGAGCACAATATTTTCTGTAAAACCTTTGTACGCAATGCCCAACTTCGAAGCACCCAAACAATATTTAGATGCAAGCATTTTTCGGAATTGGGTCGACTTTACTCCTAATCCAGCCTTTAACCAACACAGCTTTTAAAATAAATGTTTACATTCCAGGAAAATTCTCTAAACGTTTTTCTCAAATACAATTTTTTTAAATAAACTTTAAAATTTTAATTTACATTGTCTAATCCTTTTTTTAAATCGAGAATAATCAGAAAAATTATCTTTCCGAAGACTCTTTCAGGAAAATAGAAAGAAATGTGTGTAACGCGCAACAAAATAATATTAACATGCAAAACATGCAGACATGAGGACAGGAATTAACCAAACCGGTGGACGAAAAAATTCTTTATTTAACCAACGGCATGCTTTACAATAATAATACTTACTTTAGGTAAAATTAAAATGAGTAAAACATGCTCATGCAGCTTCTGAATTAGCGCAAAATAACACAAGATTGTTTTAATTTTCATAATTCCATTTAAATCTAAAATAAAAATTAATAACATTTGCCAAGAAACTGTATAAATTGATTTCTAAATTTCAATTTGCAACTTTTTTAATTTCATGAGCCATTTGTTTGACCACCTTGTAAGTAAAAGTAGAGATATTTTTACATTATCACACCATAAGCCGGGCTTTATCATTGCTAACTTGGACTATAGAATACGGACGAAGCACAATATATTTACAAAAGATACAACGGAAAACAAAATCAGAAATAATATGTCTGAAAATCGGTTCACTTGCAATCACTCTCTATTCAAATAAATATTTCCATATTTTAATACTATAAGTTTCATTTCATAATGAAAAATGATGAAATAGATTATTTATTGAACGTATATTAACTAATTGTCAGTTTAAAACAAACAAAAAAAGATATACGTGTGGCTTGTTGGTTAAATTACAAAAAGGCCCTTCTCAAAATGAATTGATAGCTAAAATGATATTAAACGGCCATTTAAATGTTTAGTACCCGAATGACCAGTTGAATAAATGCGACAAAATAACTGCAATACATAGGGATTTCTTGTAATATAGATTAGATGAATTAAAACTAGTGTGCGATGAAGAGGACACTGTTACGTCGGTTATAATAATTCAACGAAAGAAATTCAATTTTATTCGTAGCTATTTTAGAAGAGTTACCTTAACGCGATCTGTTGACTCCTGTTCTTTACTGGCTAATTGACTCGGGCCATATTCCCGACTCACAATACACAGGAATTCTGCTTGATCATCATTTCCATAGTTATACTGGGACCCTATGTTTATTAACTGAAAAAATTTAAATAAAATGAAGGTAAATAAAATTAATAAAGAAACACAAACAACACGTCAATACAGAACTTTTCAAATATACTCAAGACTCATAATAGGGGAACTGGGTTTAGGAACTTCTTAGAATTAGTTTGGTGATTGTGCGGTGCGAAAGGTCGAAAGAGTGGCAGTGTAAACAACTCGAAGTCGTTAAGTGTCGTAAGATGAAAGGGGTCAGTGCCACTTCGTCATGTACACTTTAACTTTATCCCGTGTCTGAAATAGTTCTTACGATCCTAATTATTGTGATCTGAGGATTACCTGAGTTTGAGGAGGCAACACCCGAAATTTCCCCTATTATGAGTCTTAAGTGTACATCAAATTCATTTTTACGAAGTACCAATGCTTAAAAAATATTTTACCAACTGCATTTTGGAACTACTTTGAGACCATGAATCAGACCACGTCATGTTGATAATTGCAAATACATTCTGTGAGCTTATTCAAAAATTGATAACTAAATTGTACATTGTGATATAAGTGCTAAAAGGCGGACCTTCGTCTATGTCCACTTTTTCGCACGAGTATCACACACTACTTTTTATAAAAAATGCAGAAAAAGTCCAATTGGAATGAAGTACGCAGATTGAGGCTGTTGAAGGGGGCCTGGGGTCCAGGGGACGAAGCCCCCCGAATCAAACTAAAAAATACTTTCGAAATTTTGCATATCTATAAGCTAAAAAAGAAATAATTTAATTAAAAATATTCAAAAAGTATGCACAAATGTGACTAGCGTTTTAAAAAAGAATGGGAAAAAGTAACTAGTTCGTCAAAAGGAAACTATAGTTGATTTACGCATGCGCAGTACTTTTTCCTTCATACCTTACTAAAAAGTGTCACTTTTGGTATACTTTTTAGTACAAAAAGGACCTTTTGTGCAAATGTTATAAAAATAGATTTTGAGTACCAAAAGGACGTAAGAAAAGCGAAAATGAGATCTACCTGATACAGAAAATTCATTCTAGTTATTAGTGTTTATATAACCTTAGGATATAATTAAAATTATCGACGTTACGTGGTCCGGTTAATCCATGGCCACAATTTTTTTCCTGCAAAAATACAATAATATTAAATTTTTATAAAACTACAGTGAACAATTCAAACACTAAATTATTTTGATAAAAAATACATACTAGTCGATCACGGTTACTGGAACACTGAAACTTTTTTAACTTTAAAGTTATCTATGATTCATAAATTAATAGTGACAATAAATATATATTGGGTTGTCCCAGAAGTAATTGCTGATTTTGCTTTTTTATTTCAGTAAAGGAAATAACGCAGCACAGGCTGCTAAATAGTTACGTGATGTATATGGTAAGGAAGCCTTGAAAGATAGACAGTGTCGAAATTGGTTTGATAAATTCCGTTCTGGGGATTTTTCACTCAAAGATAAGAAACGTTCAGTTCGGCCAAATGAAGTTGATGATGACCTAATCAAAGCCATGATCGAATCGGATCGTCATGCAACTGTGCGAGAGATTGAAGAAATGTTAAAAATACCAAAATCAACAATCGACCGTCATATACAACGCCTTGGACTAGATAAAAAAACTTGATATTTGGATTCTACATGAATTGAAAGAAATCCATTTAACAAATCGCATCAACGCTTGTAATTTGCATCTTAAATGCAATGAATTCGATCCTTTTTAGAAACGAATTATCACTGGTGAAGAAAAATGGATTGTTTACAATAACGTACACTATCGTCGGAAATTGTGCGCACGGTGCTCGTGATCGCTATTGAAAATCAGTGCTGACTTTGAACCACGATATCTCGGTGAAAAAAAGAGATAGTGCATTTTTAAAAATACAGTTGAAAAGCTTATGAAATTTCACGTCTAGTGATGCTCAACAAATATTTTTTTGACTTTCTGAAAATAATACAGTACGTGAGAAGTTAAAAAAAAAAAATTCAAGATTTTCTCAAATTCTCTACCTCAACTTCAACTTTTTGCATGACCTAGGAAAAATTTTTCCAGCATCTGAAAATTATACGACATAAAGTCTAAAATCTTATCTTTAATTTAAGCCAAGAAAACTTAAAAAATATTCATGGATGCCCGAGATACGATTAAAAATGTTCAATCGTATCTGAGTTGAATTTTAATCGACGATCACGATTTTCGGACGGTTTGTTGCTCGCCTACTTCGTTGAGGCAGGACCGAAATGGCCACGCACAAAGGTGGCGCTTAAGTGGAGCCCTCTTATATGTTCTTTGATCCAAGAACGTGTTTCCTTTATTTTCTTTCCTTTCATTCTTAGTTAATATTTACAATGACTATTAACATTTTTATTAATGTTCTAGTTTATAAGAATTTTAAGAAATAAAAAATGTTTACATATCATTGTTCTATTCGTTAATATGGGGATAATATTGGATTTAAATAATTTTTAATAATCACAAATAACAATAAATATTTTTTGAAATTTAGAATAATTAGAAATAAAAATTACTAATGAACAGAATCAAAAATAGATATAAGAGGGCTCCACTTAAGCGCCACCTTTGTGCGTGGCCATTTCGATCCTGCCTCAACGAAGTAGGCGAGCAACAAACCGTCCCAAAATCGTGATCGTCGATTAAAATTCAACTCAGATACGATTGAACATTTTTAATCGTATCTCGGGCATCCATGAATATTTTTTAAGTTTTCTTGGCTTAAATTGAAGATAAGATTTTAGACTTTATGTCGTATAATTTTCTGATTCTGGAAAAATTTTTCCTAGGTCATGCAAAAAGTTGAAGTTGAGGTAGAGAATTTGAGAAAATCTTGAATTTTTTTTTTAACTTCTCACGTACTGTATTATTTTCAGAAAGTCAAAAAAATATTTGTTGAGCATCACTAGACGTGAAATTTCATAAGCTTTTCAACTGTATTTTTAAAAATGCACTATCTCTTTTTTTCACCGAGATATCGTGGTTCAAAGTCAGCAGTGATTTTCAATAGCGATCACGAGCACCGTGCGCACAATTTCCGACGATAGTGTAGTTCGAAAACGACCATGGTCCAAGCGTGATGAACCACCCCAAACAACATCGAAAGCTGAATTGCATAAAAAAAAGATTATGCTGACTATTTGGTAGGATTGCAAAGTTGTGGTTTTTTTTAGCAGCTTCCAAGGAACTAAACGATTCATTTGGATGTCTACTGTCGTCAGCTGAAAAAATTGTACGCAGCGGTCAAAGAAAAACGGCCAGAATAGTTCAATCGTAAAGGTGTATTTTTTCACGATGACAACGCTACAGCACACACATTTTTAGCCACTCACCAAAAATTACGAAGGCTTGGTTGGGAAGTGATGTTACACCCACCATATAGCCCTGACCTTGCACCATCAAATTACTATTTATTTCGATTGTTTTTTGCAGATAAAGACCAGAAGTTCTATGAGCGTGGAATCATGAAGTTACCAGAAAGATGGCAAAAAGCCATTACATTAGTACTAAAAATTTTTCAAGTAATAATTTTTCAGATAATTTTATAAATGTTTAAAATGACAAATTATTTTCAACGCACGATTAATGGGACATTTACCTTACAGGATTTTAAAATCTGACAGAATAAATTGCTGAATATTTGTTTTTCACCTGCTCGAATTTCCATCCATCGGACATCGTGGAAATCATTTGAGTCAGCTCGTCTTCGTGGCACTGGATGACCCTATAGACAAGTTTGTGTGAATCACGCATTGGTCGAGTGTCTCTGAAAAGGATTCTTTCCTTGACTAGCCTAATAAGGTCGGTAATGTTGTAGAACTCAGCTTCCTCTAAAACACCCTCTTCTGCCAAGTCTTTATTAATTACCAGTTTACCATGGCGTAAGTAATTTAAAATTGGACTGAAGTAAGTTGGATCACGGTCTATAAGATAAGCTCCAGTTTCATCCTGCAAACCGAACAATCATGGAGTATACAAAAAGAGAGAAAATCAGAATCAGAACAAAACTATTCGTTTGGACTTAAAGCCATGCGATACTTACGAAATTAGCAAATTTGATTGATCTTAGTTTTCTACATGTTTGGGTCCAAAATACATAAAATTTTGCTTTTCTAAAATTAGGCAATGGTAGAGAAGATAAACACGTCCGTATGCATAGACAACTTTTTTTTTGTTAAATGAAAATAAGTTCAATTTTAACAAAATCCATCGGGAATTTTTTTTTCATTAACAAAACCAAAAATAATCTATCTACGTCGATTTTCATCTTCTCAACACTGTAAAAAAGAACTTGAGTAGAGGACGCATAAAATATGAGAACTTACTTGCGAATGTAAAATGACTAATACATAACTTGTAATTTTAAACAGAAATAACTTATTTGAGTGATGGTACCATTACAGAAATTGGAACTTTGAAAATTATTTTCGTATGAAATCACAAGCTATGCATCAGTCATTTCACATTCGCAAGTAATCCTAGCATCTTATAAAAAATACTTTTACTATTTCAGTGTAAGTGCTCATATTTCATGAGTCCTCCACATAAGTTATTTTTTACAGTGTATCATTTCCCAAATTTTGAAAACAAATTTTTATGTATTTTGTACGTAGACGTGTACAAACTTAACCAAGTTGTTCACATGAACTTGTTATTTTTCTGTAGTATCACATGCATTTGAAACCAAACTAAGAATTTGAATCTAAATAATAAATTAAAAAAAGAACGATCTTTTCTTCGTATAAATTAGACAGCATCAGAGGAGTCAAGTATCTAGTTCTCTTAAAATGAGAATGATGAAAAAAATGAATGGACTTTGTATACGATGAGACCAAATTTGGCGGATAGAGTCCTTTTCGATAATTTAATTACCAGGAAATCAACTTAAGGACTCAAAAATAATGTTATTTGTTGATTGTTATAAAGAATAATTGATTAATTTATTGTATATATTTAAATATCGCGGGAAGTTTAGAATGTCAACTAACCCTGTCGGAAATAAGATCAGAGTCCTCTTGGCATAGCCGATATAAAAACGAATTTGGATCCCTCGTTAAGGTCGTTTTCGCGGTTAGAAAATATGTCCCACCAACATTGAGTCGTACCCATTGAGTTTTACACCTCTGTGGGATATGATTCTTTGTGTTTTCATGTGAATTCGTATCACTGAAGTCCTCCGCCATCTTCGGTTAGATAAAACCAGACAAAACTTGAGAAAATTAAACAACAGTGTGACCGATGAATAAGAGTAGAAAGTCGCCATGCTCTCTTTAGAAAGTCACTAGATGTCGCTAGCTGACTAAAAAAGGAACCAGATTTGTCGCTTAATTTTGAAATGAGAAAACACTAGTTTATTGCCAAATTCTAGTTTACAAAAAAAGAGAAGTCCCTGTTTGTGACTTTAAGAAGAAAACGAATTGGTAAATTGAATGAAATTCCATTTTTCTTAGGAACGTGGTTTATATTTGAAACCTTCAAAACACAGCAAGTTTCTGATAATTTATGTAACAGCCATCATTCACTTCTTAAGGGCATGTGATACTTGAGAAAAGAAGTAAGTTCATGTGGAAAATTTGATCCAGGTTCTACATGTTCGTGTCCAATATACATAAAATTTTGTTTTTAAAATTTGGGAAATGGTAGAAAAGATAAAACAATGAAAAAAAAATTCCGATATATTTTGCTAAAATTGAGCTTTTTTCAATTTCGAAACCAAAAGTAGTCTATCTACGTCCGTTTTAATATTCCCTACCATTTCCCAAATTAAAAAATGAAAATTTTATGTACTTTAGAAGCAAACATAAAAAAACCTAAAATCAATAATGTTTGATAATTTCCTAAGTATCACATGACCTTAAAATACTGATTAAATATGATACTTTGAAAAAACCTATCGATATTAATACATCTTGGACCTATTTTAAGGCCATGCCCCCATAGCACAATACCTTCCCTGAACGTTCCCATGGAATGTTCGGAAGGTTCCATCGGAACGTTCCTAGAACTAAGAAAATGTCCGGGTTTTTTGAACGTTCCAAAGCAATGCTCTCTGAATGTTCCTGTGGGACGTTCCAGGAACGTTCAAAAGGAATATTGAGAGAACGTTCCGCAGCAATATTCAGAGAATATTCAAAGAGAACGTTCCTGTAACCTTCCATAGGAACGTTCAGAGAGCATTTGTATCGAACCTTCGTAGAACTTTTCATGGAAACATTCAGGGAACATTCGCAGAGAACGTTTTGGAACATTCCGCGGGAACATTTAGGGAACATTTTTTGAGAATGTTCCTGGAATTATTTTCTACAGCATTCAAGAAACTTTCTTTATAGATAATCCTGCAGCTTCAAACATACTAATGCAGGGAATGTTTTTTATAAATAATTTTGGGCATTAATTTATAGGTAAAATGAAAAGAATTAATTACAGATATTAATATTTGGTTTATATATTTTAAAATACTTTAAGTACAAAAAGGAAGATTCTATAATGTTTACTGAAACATGCTTTTAATAAAATATTTAAATAAATTACATTTTTTCATAAAGGTAACATTTGATTATCTATAAAGAAAGTTTCCTGAATGCCGCAGAAAATAATTCCAGGAACACTCTCAAAAAATGTTCCCGCGGAATGTTCAAAAACGTTCTCTGCGAATGTTCCTACGAAAAGTTCTACGAACGTTCGATACAAATGCTCTCTGAACGTTCCTATGGAAGGTTCCAGGAACGTTCTCTTTGAATATTCTCTGAACATTGCTTTGGAACGTTCAAAAATCCCGGACATTTTCTTAGTTCTAGGAACGTCCATTGAACGTTCCGATGGAACCTTCCGAACATTCTACGGGAACGATCATAGAACGTTCAGGGAAGGTATTGTGCTATGGGCGTGTCCTAGATGGGCCACGTGACCAAGTCAGTCCTCGGATCGATATTTTTTTGTCAACATTTAAAATTAAAAATTAAAAGAAAGTGGAAAAAAGTTGAGAAAACGTTGATAAAGTAGAATTGAAAGTGTGAGTGAAAGCGCACATTTACGGGAACAAAAAAAATTTGTTATAAAATAACCAATGAAGCAATCTGCATTACCATAGCAAAATCTGTCATGGTAATGCAGATTGCTTGATTGATTATTTTATAAGAATCTTTTTTTGTTCCCCTAAATGTGCGCTTTTAGAATCTATTTACACCCTCTGTTGTTCGGTCGTCTGCCAGCAGATGCAAGAAAGGACATATAGTTCAAAATTATCAAGAGTGAGATAGACGAAAATTCACAAGAATAGGTTATTTTGTTTATCTCTGTTTTATCCATTTTACTGTTATGGCCCTCTTTTTTGCGCCTGTCTGTAGACGACCGACCAACAGGAGTTATAAATGCACCATCACTCACACTTTTAATTCTACTTTATTAACATTTTCTCAACTTCTTTCCACTTTCTTTTAACTTTTAATTTTGAATGTGGACAAAAAGAATATCGATCGGAGGACTAACTTGGTCACATGGCCCACCTAGGACATGGCCTTAAAAAGTTTTATATTTTATTACCACCTTTTGACATTTCCTTATTGCTCCCATCGGGAGCCAAAATGTCAAGATGTGAAGTCCAATATAATAATGGAGGTAAGAAATACAATCAATATTCGTCGAGTGCAAGGCTCCGAAACAAGCGAGACTCGATTACTGCAAGACGAGAGGGACATCACTTATTGGCTTCTTGTTCAAGGAACAAATGGCCAGAACATCCACGCGGAGCCTTAATGATGCATTTATACCTCTGTCTGCCTGACCAGTGCGGACAGAAAATACATAAGAGCAAAAAAGACAGACGTTTTCTTTTTGTCCAATTTTTCAGCGTCTGTCTCCTTTACTCTTATTTCTTTACTCTCTTTCTGTCCGCACCGGTCAGGTAGAGCGGTGAGGTGAGGGGGAAACTGAGAATCGAACTGGCTTACTCACGGCGCCATCTAACGACTCCGAAAAAGAGGACCAGCTTGTTTCTTCAAGGTCATCTATACTAGTGTCCAGAGCCCAGGTTTGCAAATTTATGCGTAACTTGAGGTTTTCTATGTAAATTATATAAATTACGTAAAATACGTAGAAAACTGTAATTAATTACATATTCAAGATGGCGAACCTTAAAAGAGTATATACAACCTCTCTTGTTGTGTTTGTTTATGCGATTAATTATATTTGAAATTTGAATCTGCATTATTTTTAATTTGGCAACTGCTGAAATTCAAATAAAAATATAAAATGAGCAAGTCTGAAGGTGGAAAAAGAATGAAACGCACAATTAAAATACCATGGTCAGAATTGAATTTCAAGCGTTTAAAAAAAACGGATAAAATTGTGGCAAAATGTTTACTGTGCAAAAATTTTTTAAAAAACAGTGTATATCAGCCCTGTGCATCTCTCCACATTTATGATTTCTAACGTAACCCCCTTAGTGTCCCAAGTTGTGTTAGTTCCTATTTTATCCACCGGCGCTAGTTGCCACATCACTTCCAGTTTTTCCATTGCTGGCAATGGGGCGGGATTAGTTTTTTAAAATTTTTTATGGTGTATTTAATCAACAAAATGGTTTTTATGCGAAAAAAATTGAAATGAAAAGGATATTGTTAGTGTAATATTTAAAAACAATTTTGCAAAAGATTATACGATTACTAAAGGTAAAATATGAATTTAAAGGTCATGACATAATTCTTGGCGAAAACAAATATATTTTTTAGATTTTAATTTTAATAATAAATTTATATGATTTGATATTTAAAATTAATTTCTAAAAACTCAAATAACAATATAATAAGAAAATGTAAAATGAATTTCCTTAAAAAAGATATTAATTATACACATATTCATTTCAAACTTACCATATTTATAATTGGAATATTTGACAAATTTTAATTTAACAATAAGTAAAAATAATGTACCCAATTACTAATACTTTTGAAATGCGTATATTTTGTAGAACAAAACAAATATATTTGCAACGAGCTTACCTTTCTGAGAGTGAAAGCCTAGTAAGAAATATTGCTTTATTTGGATACAAATAAGCCTCAGATTTTGTGTTTTTGTATAAATATTATAAATATTATATCTTCTATTTTTTCAACACTTAAAACGCTTAAAACCTGCAATATATATTATACATATATATATACATAGAATATATGAATATCTTAAAAGCTCTGATACATGTTAAAGATTTAAAAAAATAATTCAACATTAAGATATTAAAGAATTAATTCTTCGTGAGATTTGCTAGTTTTTTATTGCTTCTATTATCGTTCTTCTCTTCAGCCATATTATGTTTAGTATACTGCCGCATTCGTGTTTCTAAGTACTTTTGGATTATATGGGCTAAGACCTCTCTGCTGTGTTCATCGGAAGGAAATTTAAAAATTCTTTTCTTCGATAACTCATACAAAATGAGATCGAAGACGTTGGTAGATCGACAGTGTTTAGAAAACATTTTCTCCACAATTTATATATCACTGAAAATAGATGAATTGGGATGAATAAGGCCCTCAGCGTTGATAAATCTAGCCTCAGGCCGATTCATGGAAATTGATGATTCAATATCATTCACCCCTTCAGCTGAACTTAAAAAAGCGTGCCTACAAGTTGAGCAGTTTGAATGCTTTAGGCATTTTGCACACACTGTTCCAGCGGTATAATACATTATACATTTAATAGGAGGTGGTGAACTATAGTTGTGATCTACTGAATTGATAACGTCGCTAAAGTCTGAATCTTCGTCTGAAATTGCGATGTTTAATCTCGCCTTAATTTCTTCAAGAGCACTTGATTTTTTGGAGGAATTCATTTCTTTCAGCATGGATATTGATATCAAGGATTTAGGAGGTTCGTCATAAAGAGGTGTACAATTTCCAAATTTCGGAGGTTTCAGGAGACTATATGCTGCTAGGATTTTATATATTTGCAAAAAGGTAGGAGTTGCTGGATCATTGTTAGTGCCGCCGACTAAACGTACAGTCCCAAAAAATCGCTGCCAGTGAAAAGAAAAGAAGTTGTAAAAAGTAATTTTGAGTAAATACATTAAAAATTGATTTCAATTTCATTCAGAAACACATTTTGCTAAATTATTGTAACGAAAACAGATAAAACAGCATTGTTGTAAAATAACAGAAAATGATTCATCAATTTAATTGACAGCGTAATAATTCAACGAAACTTTCTGGATGTTTAATTGATCTGAAAAGTAGGGATATGTGCGAACGACTGGGATTGGTATGATTTTAAATTGAGCATTACTCTGTAATGAAAAAACCTTAATTCAAATGTAGAAAATAAAGATTTATTAGTTTTTTTTACACAAGACTTATCTAATCTTTTTTGGATACTACATATTTTCCGGAAAAAAAAATTTAATATAAATTATAGTATATTTAATATAAATAAAAATACTGAAATTTAATATAAATTTAATATCAAACCAATTTAATTGCAATTTGACAAGCTTTTATTCTTTCTTTATCTTTCGGAACACTAAATTTAGGTACTTTTTTGTCGTTGTTGCTGTCATAACCTTGTGTACAGTTTGGGGCAATACAACGTGATCCTCCCATGTTTGGTCAAATTTTACATTTTCAGATAAACAGAAAAAGGTAAAATTACTTAAAATTTAAAAATTAAATAATTCTTTCACGATAAACAAAGAACATTTAAAAAAAAACTAATTCCGTCCCATTGACAGCAATGGAAAAACTGTGTGATGTTACAACTAGCGCCGGTGGAGAAAATAGGAACTAACACAACTCGTGACACTAAGGAATCGCCATTTTTGTTTGAAATGCACAGGGCTGGTGCATATACGTTTGGCTTTTAGGTCACAGGTAAGTAAATAACAATTAAAATTTATTAATTTATTTGTTTATTATCTTTTGCTAATCACTGGAGTATCAATAATTTTAATAGAGAACCTAGAGAAGTTATTAATATTTACGGAACTACTGTAATATGTTATATTCACGATAACGTAAATTTCTTTTCAATAAATACTATAGTAATGTACAAAATTATATGTAAACAAAAACTGCGTTTGGGCTAGTAGAGTGACAGAGCCTGACCAACCTCACTTATCTCTCTTTCTAACAATAGGACGCTTCCACTTTACGCTGCAGCGTAAACCTAACGTTCAGCAAGTTCGCTAGTGTCATGGCCTTAAGGGCATGTGATTTGTGATACTTAGGGTACCAATTACAGAACACCTTTAAGAAGAAATAAATATAAAGCTTTTCTGTAATTGGCTGTTCGTTTTCTGCTTTGCATTTTGCGCTCACATTGGACGGCACCCTTAGGAGACTAGATAATTTTATTGATTTTGGGTTTCTACATGTTTGTGTCCCAAGTACATTAAATTTTGTTTTCAAACTCTGGAAAATAGTAGAGAAGATGAAAACGGATGTAGATATTAGACTACTTTTGGTTTCGAAAAAAAAAGTTTAATTTTAGAAAAATATATCGGAATTTTTTTTTTATTATCAAAACCAAAAGTAGTTTATCTACGTCAGTTTTTATCTTCTCTACCATTTCACAAATTTGGAAAACGAAATGTAATGTATTTTGGACACAAACTTGTAGAAACTGTACCAAATTGTTGACATGAACTTGCTACTTTTCTCAAACATCACATGCCCTTAAATAATACGAAAATTTCTCAAGAACTTGATAAACTTGAAATGTATATTGCTTAGTAGATAATCCCCATATATATAAATTTAGACACCTGATTCGTATTCTCTCATGGTACTTAGTGCATTTATTATTATTTAACAATTTTTACAGCAGATACGGTTTCTCCTTTCAAGTAATTGAATTTGTTAATAAGCGTAACTGCAAATGTGCACTTCAAATTATGAAAAATATTTTTTTCTTGCTGAAAAATAAAAAGGTTTTTTATTTTTTACGTAGATACCCGCAGATATGCTCATTTTCATCTACACGGCCAGAGATGAGGTGGGAGATTGCCAATTTGCCAGTCCTTATGAAAAAAAGATTTCAAAAAAACTAGTGTGACGGTGTGGTCAAATTTTGGCGCGGAATATTTAAAAATATCAAGTATTCAAAATTGGTTTAAAAAGTTTTGTGGAGTCCAGATTTTCACTTTAAAGAATAACGACTCTCCTCGCTGAGATGAGATCTCGACGAAACCCACGATGTTAAATTAATCGTAAAATTGATAAACTTGATTATAATTACATAAAAGTAAAATTATTGTAAAAGTAAGGGATTTGCGAAAAAAATTCTTGAATAGTTATAGCAAATTAAATTTAAAAGCTCTAAATTTATTTTGAACACAACTTGTAAAAATTACAAAGTCCTACAAAAAAGGAGCAAAAATCGAAGTTCACACGTCGCGAGATGATCAAAATCTAATCGAACAAAAAAAAGATTCGATGCTGCTTGCAGGGTCCACAGCTCACGCAGCGGTTAGTAGATCTCTTGCGCATTCGTACTCCTAAGTTAAATGCCTACTCTTAGATTTCTATGTACATACTTTAAAGAACAGCTAAATCTATGACTCAAGTGGCCCATGTGTATAATGTAACATTTCTTAGAAAAGTCCTTAAAATCTATCTGCTAGACATCTTACCCTAGAAAGCCGATATGAGTGAAAACTTTTATAAAAATTTATTTCCTATAAAGATTAACTGTCGCCAATGTAGAACATTTTAAATGTCTCTATAGCACGTTTTCTAAACAATCGTCCGCCTTACTGGCACCTTACGTCTAATCAATTAAATGATAAAAAGCGTAAGATTACATTTTTTAAACTGCCTCTCTCTAGCGCTGAAAAGTAATGAACAAAATTATCTATTCCATGAACAATAAAATTATAAAAGTAAAATATATATTTCAATCACTTAATTCTAAGAGTCGGTTCGCATTCCCAAAAATACCAAGCCTCTCTCTTCATTTTGATTTCAAAACCCAAATCTTAGTTGCTAAACAATGGATCTTTGTTTGATTTTCTTATGCAAAAAATCAATGTTTAAACTCTTCGCGTAGAATTCGTCTCTGGGAGGTACTGCCTCTAACGGTAAACAAATAAATTAAAGCAAATGACTATACTGGCTGTACTGTCACACTAGTGTCACGAGCAGGTCTGCAACAAGGCGCGAAAAACAATTCAATTTGAATTTGTTTTGGCTCCAGCGTAAGTTCACCACAATTAAAGAGTTGAAACTCCAACCGAAGTTTGAGTAAAACCTTCACAAGATCGAATTAATCAGTTTAATTAAAACAAATGAGGAAATTGCAATAAAATAATAGTACAAAATTTAAAGAAAGAAAATTAATGAATAAATTTTATTTTTAAAATTTAAAACAGTTTTCTCTTTTTTTAGTTACAATAAAGATCGAGCGAAATATAAACTTCTCGTTTGAGCCGGAAAATCGATCTGATCTGTCACTTGCATATCGAACAGCATCCAAGGGTCCAGATCAGGATTCTTCACACTCCTACTCATTCCTCCATACTCTCTGGCGTCACCCTTAACCAATCAGGTCATTTTTCTCTCCCTACTAGTTAACTTGACCTTTTCCTCTCCAAGTTAACCCGAAATGTCTATAGCCCTAACTTCAAATGTCTTTACCGCTAGCTCTTAAGTCACGTTTTATAAACTAAAATTCTAAGAGTTTTAAGCTTATGACTGAGTTTATACAGAATTCAATCTACGCTTCTAGTTTCGTTTTCTAGTTCGTAATCTTTGAATTTATGCATCCTGTCTATTCTGACATTTGTTGATTTCTTCAGTCGACTTTCAGTCGCCTATTCTTCATTTTATAAACAAATTTAATTATTTCATATGACTTTTTGGCGCCTGGTTCCGATTCAGAATATAATTTATATGATTCCAAACTACTCTCAATCTAAACTTAAGTCTAGCTTGAGTTCAGCTTTGTAATTCATGTTTTTTATCTCAGTTCCATATAATTCACTTAATCAAATCATACCCTTTTTAATCATACTCATTACACAATAATTCATAATTCACTAATGTCATTTGAAGTAAATCTTTTATCGTCGGTCCACGTTTTAGCAATCTCTCTCTTAACCCAATTGAGTTTAATATTGTACTTTATGCTATCTGATATTAATTTTGATTACAGATTTATATTTTTTTATATAATTTATATTGAAATCTATATTTTTAACTTCAAATCTTTACCGCTCATTCAACTACCGACATGTACTAGAACTCTACCTTGCCCACAGCGTGTTACACTAGGCTGATAAAAGCGCCCTCTTGGCGGATCCACTTGAGAGTTACGTCGTCGTGCTTAGGAGGTGTACATGATGCGTCGGTAAACGATGGAAGTTAGAATCAATTTACCACCTGAGCATTTCTACTATTTGAGTGACGATAAGCACAAAAGCTCAATGAAGTCAATGAAGCCAGATCGAGCATAATTTATAAATTGTAAAACCTGGCTCAACTATTTACGTCATAAATATATTTACATTATATATGTTTAGCATATTATTATTTTTTATAATACTTTTATTATTTATTATAATACCATTATTATAATATATTATATTTACTTTATACAGAGTGGGCACGAGTGCGTTGCAGAATAGGAATATAGTGTTAAGACTTTAGTATACTGTACATAATCTGTTTTACCGACTGAGAAAAATGCATTGTATGCTAAACTACTTTATACTATACAATTCCTATTTTGCAACCCACTCGTGCCCACCCTGTATATTGTATTCTTTTAAGTTATCATTAAATCTCAATCAGAACTGACTAATTTAAAATATATTAGATTTTGAACAAAAATAGCATAATTTTTTACCAAAAAAAGTAAAAGTAGGATTGAAAGTAATAAATAGACAAAAAATTGTATATTTCCATTTTATAAGTGAATAAACAGTTTAAGAAATGAAAACAGTTATTCTTTTTTAATGATACTTTTCAAATGTTAATATCTTTTTATTAAATTGAAGAAACTCAAATCTTCTTAGAAACAATATGTCTCGCAAAGAGAAGCCCCTCTCATAAATATTAAAAGAATTTAGGAAAATATTTGAAACTGAAAAATTTAGGATAATATGAATTAATGAAAAAATGTGTAAATTATATAAATGAAATGGCTTTTTATTCTAAATAGATCTAAAATATAGACCCGTAAAACTCAATACTACGTTAAAATGTGTCAACTTAACTTTATTCAGCGCCATTGGAGTAGGCGAGTCTGAAAGTTACAAATAATCAAATAAGTCTTATAGGTTTTATTCTTTCTTTTCCTAAATAATCGACTGCTTTAAATTATATATTTTTGATCTATCAAATTCTCTTCAATCATTATTTACGTTCAGAAATTACACTTCATATTTAGAAAAAATGTTTGTTTATAGAAAAATTTATTCGAATCATACAAATATTTGTTTTGATATGTTTGTTTATAGAAAAATTTATTCGAATTATACAAATATTTGTTTTGATATGTGGGAAAAATTCGAAGAAATTTGTCTGTGAACCTTAAAAAAGTATATATGTTATCAAAATTAATTCAATATAGTCTCTTGATCTGAATAGGTAGAAAACTAAAGTAATTATGAATGTTCGGAAGCGCTCACCGATTACTTTAGTAAGTATTTAGATCAATAACTTGTAATTTTCTACTGATTCATATTTGAATACTACTAATTTAATTAGCTATAATTTTGTCTGGCCAAATTTTTTTTTTAATTTTAAAATTATTAATTATTAATATTATTATTACACAACATGATACTTCTGACTGATTTGTGGAATGATAAACTTCCGATTGTCTAATTACATTTGTCAAATAAATTCATCTGGATTATATATTACTACTGTGTTTTATTTTTTATTATTTGTATGAAAAAATTGAAGAACATTTTCTATCCCATGATTCAACACATAATTTTTAATTAAAAAGATCTCGGTTAATACTATTATAAGCCTGCAAATGAAATATTAATAATTTTTCCTACTAGCAGGTCATAAAGTAAATTTGAATCTGAATTAAATTTATCCAAAAATATATTTGCGTTCATTAAAAGTTAACCTAGCGTTCAGCCAGTTCGCTAGGGACCCAGTAAGAAGGCTTGAATTGAATAGGATTGAAAAAATTAATTCCATTTAATACCTGATTTTTCCTTTGTGTCTTATTCTGTTAGTGGTAAAAGAAAAAAAGCATAATCCAATTCATGTTAATTAACATAGGAAAAGAAAAGGAAGTGAATTAAAGGGAATCAAAAAATACGAGAATGCGAAGAAAATAATAGCAATTTTATTCTACTTTGTGGAATTAAAATAAATTTTTTGGTACGCAACCAAATATTTGAATAATAATTTCAATTTTTTGATGACTGAAAATTAAGGGCGAGGGAGTGAAAGATAAAAATACTATGAACACGTTTCTTTATTAAACCTCTGTAATAAGTTATATTTTCACTGTTATTTAACCAACACTTTCTTATCAAGTTGACGTTTAAAAGATATTCAATTGTTTATATATTTATTTACAACTTTCTAAAATGTATAAGGTTCATTTCATTTGTACCTAGAATTCATAAGAATAAAATACCTACGAAACAAATTTCAAATATTGGAATTAAAAGTACACAATCTCTTCTTAATATAAAGTAGAATTCGTTCAAATTAAATGTTTCAAATTTATATTTCAGAAAAAAGAATCAAAAGCAGTTTCATACACTAATTGATTTCAAGAACTGGAATGAATTAAATAAACCTATAACGTATTCCTCTTAACGGAATACAAAACAATATAGTATAGATAATCTTTGTTGGAACTAGAACGAATTAAACAAAATAAAAATATATTCTACTTTATGGAATTTAACAAAAATGATAGTACGTTTTGTGAATAGAACAGAATTAAGATTTACAAAAAACCTATTCCCGCTATGTGAATTAGACTTCAGGGAAAAATCAGGTATTAAGTAAAATAAAAAAATCACTACTTTCACGTTAAACTGTGAAATTTTAAATTCTATTCAATTCAAGCCTTCTTACTGGGGAATGTGCTAGGGAAAATCCACTTGCGCTATGAATTTAAGAATGAGGAGGACGAAAAGTATTGGATGAAGTCAAGTTTGTGCCATGGCCCTAAAAGAGTTATAAAACCGAATTTACAAATTATTTGTTTCTAATCAAACTCGATATTTATGATAGTGAAATGAAAAATGAATATTTTCTACGAGTCATATGATCAATTCTATATTGAAGATTATATTAACAATTTTACATTTTTATCATGAATGAGAATGTATTGGTTTTACGAGAAAAATAACTTTCGAAATTTTTATCATATCTCTACATTTTGATCTCCCACGAGTAAGAACAAAAAACGGTTTTTACAAAAGTGTCTATCTGTAGTAGTAGCAGGTCGGATACTCCATAACTCTCGATAGACTTATCCGATTGAATTGAGCTTTGGCATACTTTATCAGAGCCCAAAAAGTAAGAAAAAATTCATTAACCAGCTTCATCCAATCAAAATTGTGAAAATAAGAGCATTTTTTTTTGTTTTTGAGAAAAATTCTTTTTTGTTTATATTTTATCATGTCTTGTTTGAAAAATCGCACTTTTGATTGAAATTCTATAATTTATTGTAAGAAATCTGCGTTCACTAAACGTATCAGATGTGGCGTAAATTACACGGAGAAAAATAGTTGAAGTAATTTTACTCAACTCTGTCAATTAAACTTGGGACATAATAGGACATTTGAACATTTATTAAATCCTAGTCGGGTAAAATGAATTTGATTAATACCTAATTCACTCAAAGTGAATAACAATAAGCGTTGCATAGGGAATAGTAAGGAGTTGAGTAAAACGTTATCGACGACAGGGTATCAACATGCGTCAGTGGGTTAACAAGAAATGTATAAGTATATCACCGACGCTTGAGGTGCTTCAAACCGTAGTTGGGTAAAATGAGCATCGAGCGTATTATTTCAACTGGCAATGGTATGGTTCTCTTGAGTAAAAAGAAATTCTTACCTCGAGCCTGCCATTAGTCATCCGATAGGGTAAGTGTGGGTATTACTGTGGATGCCCCAGTTACTGCGGTTGCAAATAAAACTAATGATATACAATGTTTTCAAGATATATAACGTTACAGAACAATTAAAAACGATTAATTTCTAATCCAAGCATAATAAGTATCAACGAATTATCAATAGTTATTTAATAATGAACTTTACGTAATAAAAGTTGCTGATATTAATTAAAGTTGCATGAATAATGTAAAGTCTCTGACGCCATTCAATTGTCAGTTTTTACTTTTGTACATGATGCGACTTTACCGACCGCCGTAACAAATCAATCAATTCATTTGGATTAAGAAATGCAAATGTGTAAAATAAATTAATTTAATAATGACATTTACTTAATAAAAGTTGCTGATATTAATTAAAGTTGCATGAATAATGTAAAGTCTCTGATGTCATTCAATTGTTATTTTTTACATTTATGCATGATGCGAATTCATGGACCACAGTCACAAATCCTAAAAAGAATTTTCTAAAAAGTATTGATAAATGATTTGGGATAATTCAAAATACGCAAAATAAGAGAAACAATATTTATAATTTGACAGTATTTGTATTTGCATTATTTTGGGTGATATTATCTCTAATATACAGATGTACGTCCAATTAGAAGAACTTAAGATCATGTATCAACCAGTACAGCT
This sequence comes from Diplolepis rosae, assembly GCA_030998225.1. Classification (NCBI taxonomy): domain Eukaryota; kingdom Metazoa; phylum Arthropoda; class Insecta; order Hymenoptera; family Diplolepididae; genus Diplolepis; species Diplolepis rosae. Next base: position 3,655,669 of record JAPYXD010000608.1, on the reverse strand, counting down.
GACTAAATCAATAATATCAGTTTCCCCCCAGGATTTTCACATAAAAATAAATTTTGATATTTGAAAATTTAGGACAATGTACAAAAAAAAATTACAATTGAATGACATCAGAGGCTTTAAAAAATACTGTTTACATTATTCATGCAACTTTAATTAATACCAGCAACTTTTATTACGTAAAGTTCATTATTAAATTTGTTGGAATCATCGACAACCTCAATCTGTACACTACATTCTACCTGCGAAATGGCGGAACTCGAATTACTAAAAGCGCAGCGCAAACCAATTAAAGCTGCAATCACTCGATTTACGAACGCATTCGAAGATTACGATCAATCTTCAGGATTAGGTACTTGGCGAACTAGATTAGAAAAATTCGAACCGTATTTCGACAAATATGACGCGATACAGACACAAATTGAAATTTAGTTTGTAATAATCCAAATGCAGTTCAGTCAGAAGAAATAGAAAGAGAAACGTTTGAATTCAATTATTTCGACATTGTTAGCAAGGTTAGGGACATTGTATCTCAATTTAAATCTAATTTATCATCAGAACCTCATGATTATCAAAATTTATCGTCATCCCATACCAATTCTCCTGTCAATGTTACAAATTTCCCATCTGTAAATCAAGTTGGAGTCAATCTTCCCACAATCACGTTACCCAAGTTAGACGGTGCACTAAAGGATTGGTTGCAATTTCGTGACACTTTTAAATCTTTAATACATGAAAATGCAAGAATTTCAAGTATACAAAAATTCCATTATTTGAACTCGACATTGAGAGGAGATGCGGCTCGTGTTATCCAATCACTAGGCGTATCAGATTTAAATTATGAGTTAGCGTGGAAGGCGTTATTGGATCGATACGAAGATTCGCGCTCGTTACTCCATCATCACACAAAATCTTTATTCGAATTGCCAACTCTAACTAAATCCTCATATGTATTGTTGAGACAACTTATTGATGATGCGAGTAACCATTTATTAGCACTAAGATCGTTAGGCGAGAATACAGACGCATGGGATACGATTATTATTTATTTGATTATAACAAAACTCGATCTGTCGACTAAATTTGAAAGGGAAAAACAGTTATTATCTATGTCAGAAAAACCTAAATTCATGGATATGTTACCATTTTTAGAACTTCGTTGTAAATACTTACAAAGAACTACTGTCGATAAGCAAGAATCTGCAAGTGCGAATTCGAATCAGAAAAAACCGTTTTTTAAGAATAACCATAGTAAACCTTCAGAACGACTCGTTTCACATGCAACTGCCAAAAGGGTATGTCCTCTGTGCAGCGAATCTCATCCATTGTGTAAATGTGAAAAATTATTAGAACTCTCTGTACCATCTAGGATTCAGGAAGCCAGTCGATTGCGAGTCTGTTTTAATTGTTTATCACCCGGTCACCGCAATAAACAATGTACCTTCGGTCCGTGTACCAAATGTTCCGCGAAACATAATACACTATTGCATCTAGAACGCAATCATGTAGAAACTACGGAAAACTCAATTAAAGAGTCTGAAAAGGATTTGAATTCAGAACAACAAAATAATGTACCCTCAAGAAGCGCGTTAATTGCTAATGTAATGGATAATGATCACGTCATGCTAGGCACAGCCATTGTCTGGGTCAAGAATAGATATGGAAACCGTCATGAATGTCGAGCGTTATTGGACTCATGCTCACAGGTGCATCTCATCACACGCGATTTCTGTCAGCGGCTTAAACTTCCGATTTCAGACTCAGAAACTATGGTCTCAGGCGTAGGTAAAACGTCGCTCGAACCAAGTCATCGCGTCTCAGTGACTCTTCAGTCTCGATATACTGCCTATTCATCAGTAATCACTTGCTTAGTTACTGCTGCGATAACTGATGACATGCCAAATATTCCTCTGAGACGGAAAGACTTTGATATTCCAGATGGATTGATACTGGCGGACCCCCTGTTTACGGACACTCGGCCCGTTGATCTTTTAATCAGTGGAGCGCTATTCTGGAAATTATTATGCGTCGGTCAGATCCAACTTCGAAATGATCAGCCGATCATTCAGAAAACTAAGCTTGGATGGATTGTGGCTGGGCCGATGGAACTTCCATCCACACAATTTAAACAAAAACTTGCATGTAATCTGATTACCAATCAGCAACTGCATGACGAACTAAAGCGGTTCTGGGAAATCGAGCACTTTCCTAGTAAGCAAGACTATCCAGCATTGGACTCACGGGACATTTGTGAGCAAAATTTTTGAACCACGACAAAACGTGACTCTGAAGGGAGATTTGTTGTCGCTCTTCTCTTTAATGAACTGATCACCGATCTCGGCGAATCTTTCCAAATCGCACAAAAAAGATTGATATCAATGGAACGAAAACTGGCTCGTCAACCAGAAATCAAAAATAAATATAATGAATTCATGCTTGAATATGAGGGTCAGGGTCATATGGTTCGTATTAATTCAGAAGACTTGCACCATAATAACAAACCGACCTGCTATTTGCCTCATCATGCAGTATTCAAAGAGAACAGCACTACTACGAAACTTCGAGTCGTATTCGATGGCTCTGCTAAGACTTCATCAGGAATATTTTTCAATGAAGTTCAACGCGTTGGGTCTGTCGTTCAGAATGACTTATTTTCGATCATAATACGATTTCGACAACATCGCATTGTGCTATCTGCCGATATCACAAAAATGTATCGTCAGATTGCAGTCACCAGAGAACATCAGGATTTACAGCGAATTTTATGGAGAAAGGACCCATCTGAGCCTATCCAGCATTTCAGACTGGCGACGGTAACGTACGGCACAGCTTCAGCCCCCTTTTTGGCCACTCGAGCTTTGAGGCAGGTAGGAGAAATAAATAAAGAAGACTTTCCGACAGCGAGCCATATCATCATCAGAGATTTCTACGTCGATGACCTTTTAAATGGAGCAGAGACTGTCGAGGAGGCACGGCAGCTCAAATCGGAAATCACACAGCTTCTTGCATCTGCAAAGTTCGAATTACGCAAATGGGCCTCTAATGATATCCAAGTACTGGAAAACTCAGGTCACTCCTCTACAGAGAAGATCATTCAGAGTGATAAGGACTCAAAAACACTGGGACTTTTGTGGAATCCTACCCTCGATCAATTAAAGTACTCAGTACAGGAACCTTCACAGCAAAGAACGACAAAGAGAAAGATTTTATCTTCGATTGCCCAAATTTTTGACCCCCTTGGCCTAGTCGGACCGGTTGTCATTAAAGCCAAGATAATCTTGCAAAGGTTATGGCAGTTGCAAGTTGATTGGGATGAAAGTCTTCCTCAGGATTTACATACAATCTGGGAAGATTTGAGTAATAAGTTACCGACCATAAATGAAATATCAATAGATAGAAGAGTGATCTGTGACAATCCAGTCACGATTCAATTACATGGATTCGCTGACGCTTCAGAAAGTGCATACGGTGCATGCATATATTTAAGATCGACGGACTCAGAAAAGAATCACACAGTTCAATTACTGTGCGCTAAGTCTCGAGTAGCGCCACTGAAGAAGATTTCATTACCACGACTTGAACTTCAGGCTGCACTTTTACTTGCTCAGCTAACAGACTCGATAAGTGCGGCGCTAAGCTTGAAAATTGACGAGAAATATTTTTGGTCGGATTCAACCGTGACTTTCTGCTGGATCAAATCAACGCCAAGTCAATGGAAGACATTTGTTGCAAATAGGAGTAGCGAGATTCAAGAACTAACAAATGACAACTGGCATCACGTATCATCACAGGACAATCCAGCGGACCTAATATCACGACGAGTTAACCCGGAAGATTTACATCATTGTAAGATGTGGTGGAAGGGTCCTGCTTGGTTATCTCAAGACTCAAACACTTGGCCAGCTGAAATTACCGCGAACCTTCAAGATGCACCAGAAGAAAGAAAATGCGCAATCAGTATTATTACCCTGTCTAATATGAATTTTGCGATTCTAAAACGTTATTCCTCACTGAATCGACTTGTTAGGGTTACAGCATATTGTCTACACTTTTTGAATAATAGTAGGATAGAGAAAGAACGTCGAAAATGCGATAATCTAGAAGCTCATGAATTAGCTAGAGCTCTACAATGTCTTTTGAAGCTTGCTCAGTGTCAAGACTTTTCATCAGAGATTCAAGATATCAGAGAGTCTAAGCAAGTGTCTAGAAAAAGCAAATTGTATTCTTTGAATCCATTTCTTGATGCACACGGACTTCTCAGGGTGGGCGGCCGCCTTGTTAACGCCCCCGTACCCTTCGACCAGAAACATCCGATTATTTTAAATCCAAATAATCCGTTGACTGCACTCATAATTTTCAACGAACATCAGAAACTGTTACACGCAGGATGTCAAACCGTGATAGCTTCCTTGAGGACTCATTACTGGCCGTTAGCTTGTAGGAATGCAGTCAAAGGAATTTTACGAAAATGTATTAAATGTGTCAGAGCTAAACCGAAGTTACTTGAACCTATAATGGGGAATCTGCCAACGTTACGTGTCACCCCGCAGAGAGCTTTCAACTCTTGCGGTGTCGACTATGCAGGACCATTCAAACTAATAGAAAAACTACGTAGTCGTACCACCGTCAAGGCATATATTTGTATTTTTGTTTGTTTTGTAACAAAGGCTGTACATATTGAATTAGCACGCGACTGTTCGACTGAAGCCTTTTTGAACTATTTACGGAGGTTCGTCTCTCGTCGTGGCAAAGGCCAGCACATTTTCTCCGATAATGGCACAAACTTTGTTGGCGTGCGGAACGAATTAAATGAGCTTAACACATTACTATGTAACAGCGATTTTCAAAAAAATGTACAAAATTTTCTTGCGAGCGAACAAATTTCTTGGCATATGATCCCTCCCCATGCACCTCACTTCGGAGGTTTATGGGAAAGCGCGGTAAAATCCGCAAAACGACATTTGTTGAGAGTAATAGGAGATACGCGGCTCACATATGAAGAACTTTATACTGTACTAACGCAGGTAGAAGCATGTCTAAATTCACGACCCCTTTCACCCCAATCCAATGACCCAAATGATCTTACTCCTTTGACTCCCGGGCATTTCTTAATTGGAGACTCACTTGCTGCTATCCCAGAACCCAATTTACGGGCCATTCCACAAAATCGACTCAATCGATATCAGCACCTCCAGTACATGCTTCAACATTTATGGCAGCGCTGGCAAAATGAGTATTTAAGTAATTTGCAGCAACGTCATAAATGGGCTCAGTCAAAAACCAATCTTCAGTTGGTACCAGGAACTATGGTCATCGTTCGGGAAGATAACTTGCCACCTCTTAAGTGGCGTCTGGGACGTATCACGGAACTTCATCAGGGACAAGATCAAGTAACCCGGGTAGTCTCAATTCGCTTATCCGACTCAACAATAAAGCGGCCCATAACAAAAATATGTATTCTACCTGTTGAGCAGGAATTAGTTTAGTCTCCTGAGTAAACTCAAAGTAGATATAAAAACTATACGATAACTTATGGAACTTCCGATTTTAGTAATAAATTAATTTGTACAGTTTAAGACTTACGTTTATCGGTCATCATCTATATTGTTTTTATAGCAAAGGGTTAAACCATACATGTAGTCTATATTTTTAAATTAACCTAGGTTGAAAGATTATCTTTCAAAGTGGGCGGTATGTTGGAATCATCGACAACCTCAATCTACACCTTGTGGAATTTCCCTCACCGCTGTAGCTTAGTAAATTTGCTGAGAGTGTATTTTCTTCTTGTTATAATTTTATGAATACTCGTTGTATGCCTATTCTATAAGTAGGGAACCCAAATCTTGATCACGTCTGGCCCATAGAAGGTAGTAAGAGACCCAAGAGACAATAAAGTAATCGGCCGCCTCCAAGTTGCAATGGTCGGTCATTGTTACCTGATGTACCATCGCCGAATGAGACCCTTTTGGTCATTTTCCGATGTTGCCAAAATCTTTCATGTTCTTATTACTGTAAATATTTTTGATGGCAACATAGCAATGTACTCGATGTACTTTAAGAACTAAGGGACGAACGACAGTATGTTGGAAGGCACTCGGACTACTCAGATCAAGGGTCTCGCTATACCTTTGATCTCGCGACACATCTCTGTATTAAATTCTTCATGTCAAATTAGTAAATATATTAAGTATGTGTATTTAAATAAACAGTGAACAATTATTTCAACCCTAAACATAAACATAAAATACAAAATCCTGTCGTATTAAAAAGGCAATTATTTTTAATTCATTTATTTTACACATTTGCATTTCTCAATCCAAATGATCTGTTTGATTAGTCACGGCGGTCGGTAAAGTCGTATCATGCACAAATGAAAAAAATTACAATTGAATTATTATTAAATTCATTTATCTTACACATTTGCATTTCTCAATCTTTAATTCTGTTTTTAAATTTAGCGCGCAAAATGCTACTGAGAGCAGTTGAAGCCACCTTCAGTGACAGGTATTATGTTTTTCTAGTTTTTATCGCTGAGAAATAAGATAATTGTATTTATTGCTTCACCTTCTGATCCAAATTTCGCCACAGAATCATAATTGCAATGCTTTTAATGTCTTTTTTACCGTTCTTAGCCGTAATAATGCGAGGTCATAAAACGGTCATAGAACGGTCATAGAACGGTCAGAGAACGGTCAGAGTATTCTATGACCGTTCTTTCATACGGGTCCGCTAGGGCCTACATAGGCACAACAAAATGCCCCCTAAAAACCAGAATTCAGGGATAGAAAAAAGACGTGAATAACTCCCGGGAAAAACGGACCGCTCTCACCAAACAAGCATGGCACCAAGATCACACATTCAACTTCAACAATATAAAAATAGTCAATAGATCTGACCACTACAAAAAACGTATGATCTTGGAAATGAACCACATTGCTAGCAATCCACATGCAGTCAATCAGAGAACCGACACAGATAATCTATCTGTTTTTTATCTCCCTTTTGAACAACAATTCTTAAAAATTCCAAAATTTTGCTATTTTCATTCATCCCCCAAAAATTTATTCTCATAAATTTTCAGACAAATCCCCACAATATTAAAAACCTCCAGAGCATCATCAAGAATACCTTTTACACAGTCTCTAATCCTTATGGACATAACACTCTGTCCATCTTGCACACATCTTTACAAATTTTTTTCTCTGCTCTTTTCTCTCGGTTTCCTTCCAGAAAACTAAAACTCTGCATAGATACCATACCCCCTACCCTCCACCCTTTTTTTTCAACATGTCTCTATAAGTATACTTCCTACATAACTTCAGTCCTTCTTAAAATCTCAGTGAGAATAGTGTCATGGGAAAATTTGTGACCAAGAGGAGAAAGGAAAGGGAAAAAAGCAGCAATATAGTATTTCATTTTCACCTTTTTTCAGTGCAACATACCACCAATGCACTTTCAAGTCACATAAAGGTCAGTAAGTTTACAAATACGGAACTCATTTCCACACATTCCTATTTTTTGAGACGCGAAAATTCAGATACCTGACTGATAAAATTTAAGTTTCGTTTTCGTTTTATAGTTTATAGTCAGAAAAACCTTTTTGTACAGTTTTTATTTGTATTTTTGTTAGAAATTTGGTTACTTAGACCAATTTTATAGTTTCACATGTATAATTCATTTATATCGTTTTTACCACAGTGTTTATCCGTCACACGTGCAATTCTTTAATGCTCTCCCCCTAGTATTTTTACAGAAATATTTGGTTTGTACAGTTTTCATTTTTTTTGCAAATTTATTTATTCAGACCAATTTTATACTTTCACATGTAAAATTCATTTATATCGTTTTTTATCGCAATGTTCATCGGTCACACGTGCAAACTTTTCATGTTTTTCCCTTTGTATTTTTATAGAAAAACATTTTTTGTACACTTTTTAATTTTTTTGCAAATCTAGTTATTTAGACCAATTTTGTAGTTTCACATGTATGATTCATTTATATATTTTTTCACCGCAATGTTTATCCGTCACACGTGCAATTCTTTAATGTTCTCCCCCTAGTATTTTTATAGAAATATTTGGTTTGTACAGTTTCACTTTTTTTGTTGTTGCAAATTTTGTTATTTAAACCAATTTTACAGTTTCACACTCGCATTTCTTTTATATCATTTTTTACCACAATGTTCATCAGTCACACGTGCAAATTTTTTAAATTTCTTCCTTTGTATTTTTTATAGAAATAAATTTTCACTGATGAGGACTCCAATCTGAGTCGAAACGTTTGAAAACATGAAACTTTGAGTTACATTTTTTCTGGACCCTAAAGCCAACCAAGAACATCAACAATATTTGAATATTATTTAATCTTGATTTGTTAAAAATGCTTCATGTTCATTTTTTATAATTTAGTTTAAATAAAATGTTCAACACTCCTTAATCGTAGCCAAAGATGCAAGAGGAACTCAAGTGATATAATTTTAAGTTAAATTAAATACAATTAATAAAATTATTAATCTTAATTTTTTACGAATGCTTCGTCATGTTTACTTTTTATAATTGAGATTAAATAAAATGTTCAACACTCCTAAATTAATTGTAAGTTCACTCAAAATAATATGGCAGTATTACGCGCGCAGAAATTGGGGTTTCCGCAGTAGTTGGAGCGCAGTAATTGGTATCACTTGAAACATCAGTATGCTGAAAATTCAACACGTTTTGCAAATTAAAAATTTTTTATGTGTGCCCAAGGCGCATATTACTTTCATTCGATCCTGCGTGAATAGATATAGCTGGTAGAATAAGTCTTGCGATTAACGGTTTACTCAACTCTCGGTTAAAGCGTAGGGTAGAATGAAGGAAGAGCCCTACTATTTTGGTGATTTAATAAAAGAATGTTTTTTTAGAATAATACTACGAGTAGTAATATATATATTTAGAAACTTTTAATGCATGCTTTCAAACTTCACCCTACACTTCTGAATTTTACTCAACTTAGATTCATTTTTGAACATTTAATGTATTGCAAATAATTACAGTGATACTAAATAACTTCTAACTTGTCCATATGGCCCACATTTGATCGGAAGTTGAGTAAAATTACTTCGACTACATATTTTTCTCCGTGTAGATTATACCATGCACATTCTATATGAATAAATTGAACATAATTGCTCATTATTCCTGAGCTTCGCTTTTTGAAGTTTGAAAAAAACATTTTTTTCGTATTTAACACTGAATTTTTCTTAAATACTTCGTTCTTGCTTTGATTTAAACATATAAATACTAAAGAGTAAAGAATTGCAATAAAAAGTACGATTTTCCAAATGAGACATGATTGAAATTTAAAGAAAAGAATTTTTATTGAAAAATAATTATCAAATATTGATTAGATGGCATAATTTAAATAATTTTTATCAAGAAATTAGATAAAAAAGCCTTCTTATGAATAAAAAATATTGACGGCAGCAAGCATTGAATTGAACCCTCAGTCCCCTGCCTCCAAGGGAAGAGATCGACTGTCTAGATGAGCCAGTGATCTCAGTCTACACTCTAAAAACAAGTGTGTTACTTCTACACCTGAATTTCGATAGTAACTTTTTAGGCATTTGAAGTGTGTATTTTTAATACACATTTTGGGTACAAAACGTTAAAGTGTTTGAAAATTAAACGTTATGTTTGTAATGTGTATTAAAAATACACACTTCAAATGCCTAAAAAGTTACTATCGTGATTCACGTGTAGAAGTAACACACTTGTTTTTACTATAGAATAAAACAAAGTAAACTTTAACAGATCAAACTGTTGCAGATCAAACTGACTACCAATTTGGGTCAAAATGATCCACTTTTGAATGTAAAAAATAAATATGTGTACAGAGATGACGCTAAGTGTATAATTTTTATGATCAAATTATATCGCCATAGATTTTAAATATATTTACTAAATGATTTCAAATTAATTAGAAATTTATATACCTATATCAGTATTATTTCAAATGAATCCAAATCGATCCGATGTCCATTAATATTCAATGCGAACTTTTCATTCGAATGAAACCGAACCCGTATTTGACCCGTATAATTTGATCACCTCAACAAAAAGTATACACTTAGCCTTATCTCTGTTGCTTTATTCTATATATAAAAAAACAAATTTCTTTACCTACTTGATGCTATTTCACATAGTAAAAAATTCCGAAATTAATAAACAAGTAACAAATGCCGCTCCACAGATACGAGTGCACTTGTACACATATTTATTTTTGACTTTCAAAAGTGGATCATTTTGATCCCAAATTGGTAGTCAGTTTGATCTGCAACAGTTTAATCTGTTAAGGCAATGTTAAGGTTTACTGTATGTTGAATTATTATTAAAACGACGAGACGACGAGATCTTTGAAAAACCCATCCGGAAATCTTAAATGTCTATTAAAACTGTCAAGTAAGCTTTGAAATGAAATACAATGCATTTTTTAAAGGCAGGCTTTAGCATGAAGATGGTCATGACTAACCTTATACCTGCACTACGATAATTTATGTCATTTTTGAAGTTTGGTAACAGGCGATTGATTCTAATAATCGGATTATTTTGATTCGCAATTTTGAATTAAAAAAAAAACCTGAAATTTTTATCAACGTCTTGCAGATCATTTTGATCCAATGTTGAGATCAAATTGATCAACTAGGATTTACTGTGAATACATTAAATAAATTTTTTTGAAATTTATCATCTATTACATGACAATTTGTATACATAAACTACTATCAGAAATTACAGGTTTACCTGGAGTTTCAACTTTTGTTGAAGTGTCTTATTTTCTGTAATAAAAAGTTGAAACTTTTTCAAAATGATAGCATGAAAGTTACCCGTGTAGAAATTTCCCTATCTTTCCTTATTTCAAGTTGGGTTCTAGTGGGGCCCAGACTAGAATTTCCTAATATAGATAAAACTGATAGGTGCGCTGTTAGCACCCGATTACTATTTCTAGGCCAGAAAAAACTGATAGGGGCTCTCTTAGGTGCCAGTGAGGAATTCCTTGTTTCGCTTAAGTATGAAAAATCTATTTGTATCTGGCGAGGCCCCGGCTAGAGAATCCCTACTTGTAATATCTGTGGTTAAGGTTAGGCCCATTACATACAACATAACCTTTATTCTTTATTCCAATTAAAATGTGGTCTTATCTGAGAAAAATGGAGATTTTCTAAACACGGTCTTGGATAAGATCAATACTTAAGAGGAATCAAGCACTTTTAAGAAAACTTATTTATAATCTTGACTCGAATTCGCATGTAATCATAATAATCATATGCGAGCACGTGTGTGTATCTGATTGTGTCGAGGTAGTAAATTTTTAAATATCCGGAATCACTTGAAAGTATTTATTTTCATAATTTTTGTAATCATCAAAAATATGTACACAGTCATCATTTTCAGGATATCTTCAATTTTATTAACTTTCAAAATTTTTAAAAATACCAAAATGTGAAGAATTTTCACAATTTACGGAAATTTCGGAATATTTAAATTTTCTGCAAAAAATTTGTAACTTTCAAAATTTTATAATCCATGTAATATGAAAACATTTCTATATTTCCAACAATTTTAAAGTTTTCCTAATGAGAGAACATTTTGAAAAATTTCTAAAATTTTAAGGATGCAATGCAATGTTTAAAATGAGGTTTAGATAAACATTTGAAATTTCTGAAGAATAATTAAATCTTGTTCATCATTGGAATTTTATCAATTTTGAAAATTTTGAAAATATCAGAAATTACGCAATGTTCTGAAATTCAAAACCTTTTCCAATATTGTAAAATTCAAAAAGTTTCCAAGTAAATTCATTTACATTTTTCATAGCGCCTCTTTTTCAACTTTTTCAACCTTACACGGAAAAAAATTTGGCGCAGATGCTGCCCCTAGCGGTGGAGCTGTTGCGTTTAGCGGAGGAGAGTTGTGCGACTATGCATTTGGGTATGCTGCGTTCCCTCTGTGGGTGAGCAGCTGCCCCTTTTTGGGGGAGCAGTTGACTTACGTCGAAGGAACACAGCGCTCCTTTCGGTAGGGAGTGTAGTTGCACCGCATCGGCAGGCAAATGCAAAAGCAGGCGAAAGTACAAATTTTAAGTTTTTTATGATTTACATGAAAGTGCCCATTCAAATGATGTTTCCTGTATATATATATATATATAGAAGTACTTTTTGGTTCATTACGATCTGTTTATAAATAACCTAACCTCAATGTTGAGATTTTAAATAATTTCACATCATTTTAAGAAATTAAGCAAATTCTTCAAAAGATATAATAATTAACGACGATTTCAGAAATATCGAAACAATTGAATTGTCCAGTGAAAAGTATAGTCAAATATCAGTTTATATGACTCGCCGCAGCATTCCCTTCTGTGGGACAGCAGCTCTCCCGCAATTGTGGGAGAGCAGTTAGTCCACAAAAAAGTAAACCTGCTAACCTATGTAGAGCGCTGCAGTTGCCCTCCAGTGTAGTGGCGCAGGAGCACCAGAGGTAGAGCAGCATTTCTACCAAATTTTTTTCCGTGTAGGGTAAAAACTACCAAACATTCAACGGTTTCAACTGTGGGGTTGGAAATCGCAGTTTCAACCCGCTTTGCAGATACCGAAAATCGGATTTTCAAAAGAAGCGTTATGAAATAGTATATTACGTGCCCAGGCGCACAATGAGGGTTATTGCGTGACGAGCGACAATGCTCGCAGGAGATCGAAGCCAAGGCGTAATCGAGACGTAGCTGAGGCAAAGCCGAGACGAAGCCGAGGCGCGATCAGTCCTGCGAGCATTGTCGCGAGTCTCGTAATTTCCCGAATGTGTGCATTGGCACGTATTCTATTTTATGTGACTTCGGTGCGTATACGAGTTTTTATACATACACTCGAATCTAATCTAGTATTGTAGTTGTTTGCGGCGCTAGTCATTACACTTGATATGTCACGACTACTCCCGGCCATTTTGATTTTATCGATCTTGTATAGTAGTAATGGATTTCAATAGACGCATGCGCAGTTCAAATGTACAAGGCTTTGCCAGTACGAAGCCAACCCTGTACGAAGAAGAAGAATAAGAAGAAGATTGTGCTTTGTTGCATGGCTATAGACGCATGCGCAGTTCAATTTTTACATTTTATTCCTCTGTAGCGCAATGTAGTATATTGCGCTGTAGAGGAATGAAATGTAAAAATTGAACTGTAGCGAAAAAACGAGAAAAATTAATTTAAAATTTTTACTCTTTTTACACATTAAAGAAGAGGTTTAACACTTGTACAACAGATTTTTTTTTTATTTTGTGTGAAAAATCTGGCTGACCCAGCTGCCTGAAGTTGACCCTGCTGAGAACTGGTTGACACGATATCTCCACTTTCAAGAGCCTGAGAGCAAAAATTCCGCCATATTATTAAAAAGTAACCCTTCCGCTATATCCGTTACCTGAATAAAAAAAATTCGATGAAAAATAACAAAATGACTGATACTTAAAGTTTTTATCTCTTTTTTGCAACTTAAATTGATTAAAAAAACATAGTTAATATGATTAAATATTTCTAAGCTTGAGCGGTCAAATAGTTTTTTCTAAATCATGTCAACCAGGTCGAAAAACATTGTTTCGAGAAAAATGCGATTTACTTCTTTTTACCAAAAATACACGGAGAAACTCTTCATTGCAAAATTTAGTATTATTATATTTATTTTTACTAAAAGTCAATAGGAAACGAGGATATAACGTCACTTTTTTAGAAATTACTATTTTGAATATTAAACTTTGGAGTAACTAATAATATTGGAGAAAATGGTGATATAATTGTACTTATGCCTAAAAACAAAAGCAAATTTTATTACTTGTAATAGTAAAATCGTAATCGAGGCATCGAACGAATTATATTGAAGTAAACCCAATAAATGTTTCATTAATTCCTAAAAAAGAATGTTAAGTTTACAAAAGACAATAGTAAAGTCACATCTTCTGTCTAACCGAATTACCATATAGTCTTTTGGAGATAGTGGAACCATATTTATAACTTTTCCTATCGAAAATAGGAAATAATTGCACCTCCATGATATAAAAAAGTCATTCGTAAATTTTACCATAGTTCTTATTAGATTTTGTGAGCTACATAGAGAGAGTATTTATAAACATAGTTACATATTTACATACACATACACGTATATACATATAAATATAAATAATAAACATACCAATGCACGCTCAAATACTAATTCAACGCAACTTAACCTAACTGCACAACGCAAACAATCATAAACGCATCGCAGTGATATTTCAATTACAATTTAGCAACTTCATTATATACTGAACTGTGGAAACTTTTACGATTTGTGAGGAAAAGCTCGGCAGTCCCTCTGCTAGAAAAAATCGTAAGTTAGAAAGGCGCCATATTCAAATGTAAAAAAATATATTACTATATCGGCTACCGACAAATAATTATAACGAGCACATGGAGCGATTCTCGAGTAATATCAGAAACGTTCGGCGAATCTGACGTCACTCGGCAGTACATTTAATATTTCCAATGGGAATTTTCACAACGTACTATTCCAATATATGATGTATTCGATTGCAAAATATTCAAGTCTTTCTCTCTTCATTGTTTATTACTATTGACAATGGTAATTTCTCTAAACTATTTTGCAATTTATGTTATTCAAAAGACCAATTCTTGCATAGATAGTTTTACTTTTTATTTATATATGTATCACTTATTTCTAGTTTAAATTTGCCATCAAAGATATTAATCTTTGCAACTCTCAATGGTAATTTATAAAGTTGCACTATATTTACAATTGGTTCAGAAAATGTATTTCCTCCTACCGCTATGGTAAATAAAACTAGTTTTGTCACTATATCCTCGCTTCCTATTGACTTTTAGTAAAAATAAATATAATAATACTAGATTTTACAATGAAAAGTTTCTCCGTGTACTCTCCGCTTACTCCACCTTTTTACACCTGTTCTCGAAATTTCTGACCAAAATAGTGTTTTCTATAGCATTTCTACACATATCTACTAGAAGAATCTGTGATTTTTAAAAAATCGATTTTTTCAAAAAAAAGATAGCAGAGTAACCCCTTAATCACAATTAATTAATCTCACATTTGAGAATTTTATCCCAAATATCAAACGTAACTTGACAAAAATAAGTAGGACGTGGATAAGATTATATTTATTTAAACTCTGAAGCGACTCGTGGTTAACGCACGGCATTTTCAAATAATTTTTGACAAGACATAATATTTCTGTCTGTCTGTCTGTAGGTCGTATACTCGATAACTCTCGATAGAATTATCGGATTAGATTGAGCTTTGACATAATCTTTTGGAGCCGAAAAAGTAAAGACAAGTTCGTTAACCAGCCACATCCGGCAAAAATTGTCAAAATGGCAGCATTTTTAAAAAAACTGTAAGGTTTAGAAATTTTGCAGATGTGTTAAACCTGTTAAAATTATGGAAATTTTAACAATTAAGTTTAAACATTTTCTAGTTTTTAATCATTATTAAGTCTTGAAAAATATCGAAAATTTGTTAACGTTCAAAAATTCAAAAAAACTTTTTATACATGCCAAGTGACACGTACCACAACTGACAAATTGTCATAATATTTTAATTTCTCAAACACTCCTCATAATTACTTTGCAACACCTAATTGATCATTTAATTTTGTATAATAAATATAATACAATAAAATCAAAGCTGTCAATGCTGTCATTCCAAAATTATCACAAATCAGGTTATAACTATGCCGAGATAAAAATAGCATATCGAAAAGTACATACATATGTAGATAAAAGATAAATTATTTCATGAGTACTTACCTTATTCTTGGGATCAGCGGAAGAATCCATAATATCTCAAGTAAAAAAAGTTAACAAAACGAATGAAAAAATGTTCTCGGGCCCGAACTTGTCGTATAAGGGAACGCGGATTGTACACCGCTTTTTAAAGAATTTAATGTAGTTTCATTTTATATAAGAATTAAAAATACCCAATATTGAAGGAGCGAAAAGCAATTTTCATTTATAAAATAATTTTGGAGATTAACTGTTTCCGTCCGTGATTAAGATATTTACGAAGCTACACAATTTTTCAAGAGACCTATTTATAACGAATTAAAGTGCAGTTAAAAAATATCTGTATATATAGTGATTAATATTACCATAATGATTAGGATTTCCGCAATTAAAATTTTTATTATACAATTTGTAATCTTTATAATGATAATTAAGGGGTAACACCACTCTCTCTAAACCTGAATCAGTGAACGGCCACTGATATCGCAGTGATTATTCACTGAACCCAGAAGCTACAAGTCTTTCACTGAGAATCAGTGAAATTCGACTGACGAATCAGTGAAATAGATTGAACTCACTTATTGAATTAGTGAAATCTTCAGGTGGGAATAATAAAAGCAGCAATATATTTTAATGATCGATGAACAAGTTTATTTTAGGTTAAACAACACTGAAAATAAATTACGTAATTATTAATATATATTGTAATTATTGTGTATAATTAAAAATGACAGATCCGTCGTTATACTTTAAGCATTCGCAGGGACTATTTCACTGATGCAGGTTTAGAGAGCTGTAAGGGCCTAAAAAAAGTGTTTTTTTGGCAATTTTTTTTGGGTGGAGGGAAATGTGATACAGAAATAATGCTTGGGGTTGTTGTTGACCATATATTTAAGTATATTACAAAAAATATTTGCAGGAAAATATTACAAAATGGCGACACTAGAAATTCTCCCGAGGCATGTTGAATTTAAGGCGATCTACGGCACGCACTATAACTGGTGCGAATTTGAAGTAGGAAAAGAGAAAAAAATTCATGTAATCTACACGAGTGTAGCTAGTGAAGCACGTAGGGGATTTTAGAAATATTGATTTTTGTATAATTAGCGAGTGTTTGAATAAAGTCATTCAATTTTCACCAAAAAAACAGACAGTTACTTGTTAATAAATATTGTTTAAAGTAACTATTCGAAAATCCCCTAGGTGGTTCACTTTGAAATGTTATTTCAAAGTTGAGGTTAAGTTTTCAAATAAAATGATTGATAATTGTTAGAGTTATGCTGTGTGCCGTTTTGAAAAATCATATTTCGAGAAAAACGCGTTTGAAGTTTTGAAATGTGTTATAGACATAAATAAATGAAAAAATTTTACTCTTAGAAAACTCTTATAAATTTTTTTTTCCAGGGATTGGACTTTTTGCCTCATATTTCAGAAGGTTCAAAGCATCTTTCAAGCCACTAAAATAAAAAATGATTTTTTGAAAATTCTACAGTGGTGTTACCCCTTAATACGATTTAAAATATAATAATTATTATTATAAATTCTTAAAGCGGCAATAACTAATTAGCTTTTTTCCTATTTTTGAAATACTTGGTATTAAATAGAAGCGCGAATTCTCAGTAATAACTAGACGACACCGAAAAAAGGCTAATGCGAATATATGTAGAATTTATCAGTATGTGTTATGAATAAACCGTTTTGATCGTTTTGACATAAAATCTATCATTTCCAATTTCTTCGAAAGCCCATACCATTTTCAAGAAGTATCAAGGCGACAAATTAGCGACGAGTGTGAAAGTCGACCTCGACATACACCAAATTTGAAAATCGACGAGACGACTTCAATAAGCCTGAAAAGTACGAGACATTTCGATTTATTTCTAACCTGTCTTCTCTTCGACGGTTAAACAGCCATGGGTGCGACACAATTCGCCCAATTTATGAAGTTACACACCGAGGGAATTCATTAATGTTTCAGTAACTATAAACAAAGTTTCGTGAATTACACTTTTTTAAAAGGGTTTACTGAGAACAAAGAGTACTACGTAAAGTTACTTCTCAACTCGATTGGCGCCAAAAATTTCAATATGATAACTGCTCTAGCGACTCCGACGTCATCCGGAGAACTTGAATACGGAATATTGATGAAATTTTTGGAAGATCATCTGGCGCCAAAAAAGAATATCCTTGTCGCGCAGCAAAAATTCCTTCTTAAATACCAGACCGGTCAACAATCAATGCTGAATTTGACAGATAACATCGGAGACTGTGAATTCAAGTAATCAGAATATCTTATCTTATATAAAATCTTGAAAAGGAAGGCATTATAACAAAGTCACAGACGAGCGACTGGGGATCGCCACTGGCCGTCATTCCAAAAGCAGAAGAAGGCGTACTATTGTGCGTCGATTACAAGATTGGGATGAATGAAGGTTTGGTGAACGCGCATTATTCTATTCGCAAGATCGATGAGATCATTTATAATCTGCGTAATTCACGATACTTTTGTAAACTGGATTTGTACGAAGCATACCTTCACATTACAGTGGACGATTAAACAGATGAAATTCAAACAATGACAACTCATCGGGTAACCTTCAAAGTCAACTACCTGTCATTCGAAATCAAGGCAGCCCCTGCAGAGTTGAATCGAATCATGGATTAGATCCTCAAAGATATTCCCAAGACGGAATCCTACTTCGACGACATCAGTACCCATGGCTTGACGAAAGAAGAGTGCAAGAAAATTCTAATTTCTTGCACTGCAAAAATTCGACTTGCACGTCAATAAGTGCGAGTGCAAATTCTTCTCGACCATAATCGAATTTTTCGGACATGTTGTTCAACACAACGAAGTCCATGAATCGCTGAATAAAATGAAATCGATCGTTAAAATGCCAAGAACTGAGGCAGTCCATTGACTCAAAATATTTTTGGGAATTATAAAATTTTATTTAAGGTTCATCTCTAAACATTCGACCAAAACAGCACCATTGCACCAGCTGTTAAAAAAAGGCAAAACATTTTCATGAAAGACCCGATGCGAACAAGCATTTTCATCTTTCAATCTTATTGACAGTTGCTCGATTTCAACTATACACGGCATTTTTCTCAGGCTTCAACTACAAGATCGAATACAAAAGAGGCGTCGATAAAGCAAACGTAGATTGTCTCTTACAAGCCCCCGTTGAAACACACCCATATATCCACGTATATCAACAACTAGGTATAAAGTTCGTGACAGGTACCATTAATTGCACACCTATGAGCCAGTGATCCCAGAACGTGGGAGCTGGCGACCCCCACCATAGACCCCACCAGCTCATGGCTTCTTCCTCGCTCGACTGCCATAGGTTGGTTGAATGAGGAAGACACAATGAGCTCGAGGCATCTATGGTGGGGGCTGCCAGCTCCCACGTTCTGCAATCACTGCGTACGAGCTGAGATACGATTCGTCGATAAATGCGAAATAACATTTTTCTGTGTTCCGATCATTTTCATCAGGAAATCGTTAACCCGATAATTTTTGTTTGATTGGTTCGTGATGTCAGTGAGGCACTTGAAGTTCGTTTCCTTATTACTAAAAAAAAACGAAGGTTAGGATTTTGCATTAATGTTAATAATTTTTGCGTAAACAGTACTCAATGTTAATTTTCAACTTCGTTAAGTAACCTGAAAATAAATTTGCATTGGTGTGATCAACTTGTTGGCCAAATATATTCTATACCAACCCAACAAATATTCCCGCATGTTATTTTAAAGTCATGAGTAGTGACACATTTATTTGAGCATCATATGCGGTGTCGCCTTATAATGGCGTGGTGCAAAAAAGCAGCCTAAATGCGTCTTTCAGAATGCTACATTTGATGAATACACTATGCTGCTGTAATGGAGAGGAAGTAAGGGAATCAAAGGCCTCAATACGAATGATCCGTTGTGCTGCAGATTTTGCTCTGTAAGTAGGCTCATTTTGAATGCATGGAAAATCTTAGCGTTTTGCGGTCGCATCTTAGGTCAATTATGTATAAATTTCGGTAAATTCGATGGATCTGCTATTGACAAATGTTGCCTACGACATTGCTATCAGGGACCTGTTGTTTTATCTTTATTGAAAGTGACTTGATTTCGATAATAGCAACTCGAAAAAAATTCCTAATAATATCATAAAAGTTAATAAAATTCTGCATCTAATTTGCTCAAGCTCAATATTTTGATAAATGTTCCTAAATTTCATTAAAGTATGGAATACATTACTTTATAAAAAATTCTTGTAAAAAGCTATTGGATCTAACAGGTCTAGAAGTATGAAACCGGAATTTTTTTGCAAAAGTTACACGTCTGTTGCATGAAAATGATCAAAAATATTTTATTCAAAGTAATCTCCATTGCTATTTACACATTTTTCCCACCTCTCCGGAAGGTGATGAATGCCACGCCAATAAAACTGTTCGTCTTTTAAATCAAACTAGTTATCCAGCCATTCTCGTACATTTTCGTCTGAAATGAAGCGTTGTTCAGCGAGAGCGTGGCCCAGTGATGCGCACAGATGGTAATCCGACGCAGCCAAGTCTGGAGAATAAGCGGCATGCGCCAGTATTTCCCAGCTGAACGTCTCGATCGTTTCCTTGACTCTTTTCGCTGTGTGTGATGGGGCATTATCGTGAAGAAAAATGACTTTGTGTTGCCTTCTTCGATAATCCGGTCGTTTTTCTTGTAATGCTCGATTTAAATCGATCATTTGCTGTTAGTAGCGATTCGTGTTGACAGTTTCACCAGGTTTTAGTAACTCATAATAGATAACACCCTTCTGATCCCACCAAACGCATTTTTTCGGTGGTTTTCCACGATCTTCGTTTCTCACATCAAAATTACCACTTTTGAATTTTTTAAATTAGTCGAAACACTGTGTTTTGCCAAGAGCATGTTCACCGTAAGCTTTGACAAGCATTCGATGCGATTCTGCAGCAGTTTTCTTCAAGTGATAAGAAAAACCCAGTGCTGTCCGCAAATCGTAGTTCGTAGGCACAAAACTCGACATGTTGATGCTTGTAGTAAATACACTGGTATATCGAACTTGGGTTGTTGTCTACTGAAAATCTATCTCAGCTGCTAGAGGGAGAAGGTGGCGCTGCAGAAGCGGTCGTACGGTCCCTAAACTGATGGCAAGCACCATCAATAGGGAAATTCCGGTTTCATGTACAATAGTATTATTCAAAGTATTTTCCATCTGCAGCTATGACTTTTTCCCATCTTTCTGGCAATTTGTAGATCCCATCCCAAAAGAACTGCGCCGGCTTGGCGGCCAAGAATGAATCAAGCCAATTTTTGATACCCTGTTCTGATGTGGACCGTATTCCAGTGAGGGCGTTCTGCATCGACCGGAATAAATGGTAGTCAGAAGGGGCAAGGTCTGGGCTATAAGGCGGGTGGGATAAAACTTCCCATCCACAGTTTTCCAAATAGTTCTTAACCGGAATAGCAACATGGGGCTGAGCATTGTCATGATGAAAAATTATTGCCTCGTGTTTCGTCGCATATCCCGGGCGTTTTTCGGCTATTGCTCTCTTCAAACGGATTAATTGTGTTCGGTAGCGTTCTCCATTGATGGTTTCACCCGGTTTTAGCAGCTCATAATACAGCACACCCTTCTGATCCCATCAAATACAGAGCATTACCTTCGCGCCATGGATATTCGGCTTTGCCGTTGATTTGGCTGGTTGGCCGGGTTTCACATATGATTTTTTGCGCTTGGGGTTGTCATAATGGATCCATTTTTCATCACCAGTAACAATCCGATGCAAAAATGACTTCTTTTTGTGGCGTCCCAGCAGCATTTCGGACATGTAAAACAGCCTTTCAACGTCTCTCGACTTGAGTTCACGTGGAACCCAATTTCCTTGCTTTTGAATGTATCCGGCTGCTTTGAAACGTTTTGAAATGGCTGCTTGAGTGACTCCCAAAGATTCTGCGAGCTCTTCTTGTGTTTGGCAACAATCTTCGTCGAGTAATGCTTCCAGTTCTTCATCTTCAAACTTTTTTGGCTGCCCAGGACGGTCTTCGTCTTCCAAGCCAAAATCACCACTTTTAAATCGTGCAAACCACTTTTGGCACGTTTGCTCAGCTAGAGCATGTTCACCATAAACTTCCACCAGAATACGATGACTTTCGGCAGCAGTTTTCTTCATATTAAAGTGATGAAAAAGAACTCTCCGCAAATCACTTTTTCAGGCACAAAGGTCGACATATTTGAGTGAAAAAAATTATTGTTGTTTACGCTTCAAATGAATGATTATATTATTAGGAATTTTTCTTTAGTTGTTATTACCAAAATGAAGTTACTTTCAATATATATAAAACAACAGGTGAGGTAAAAAATTTAAAATTTCTTTATAAAAATTAAGTCACTTAAACAAAAGCTGAAACAACAGACGGTGAACACTTAATTACCGATGTGTAATTATAAAATAATTTAATAAAAGAAATTATATCATGAGATTTCCCTGACAAATTAGAAATTTCAAGTCAATAAATACTTACATGGTCATCTGAAGATATCAATGAACACATTTTTTATTTCTCTGATTTATGAACTTCTATTAGAAATTTTTTCTTTTGCGTAGAGTATTTCATTTATCGTTAAAAAAACGTAAGATGAAAATATTTCTGACATGAAATTGAGAATATAAATTTTAAACTTAAATAGAAATTTTCTATTAAGTCATTCTTCTTAATAGAAAATAATTCTCTGATTAAAAATGTTTTAGATATACGGATAAGATGTATGGAAATTCGAAATTTATGATTTATGATTTAATTTGAAAGCCTAAAATTCTTTTCAATTTTACTGAATGTTTATTTTTTAAGTGTTAAAATCCTTGCACCATTTCGTAGGGGCTTTCAGATATTTAAATCAAGCAGATTTTTTCAAAAATATTGAAAAAAGAAGTATTATTTCTTCAACTACATATTTCGTAAATTCGAAATTGTTGTCTGCTTCCCGCCTCTTTTGCACGGAGTCGAGAAAAATACAATTCTCAATTTTGACTCTATAACAGACAGCGTAAAAATCTAAAAATAGCATTGCAAGGAGGAAGCGAGGAGAATAAGGAGAAGTTGGAGGTGTCGTTCTGGTACGCAAGAACAACAAGGAAGAAACAAAAGCAGCGCGCTCCGTCGTCACTCCCTACTCGCTTCACACGGATACGGCGTGCAATCGCGTCTGTAGGTACCCCGGTTTGCAATCTGAGCACACTGGTCACTGGTGGGGGCCGTTTACATCCACGTTCTGCGAACACTGGTCGCAACTTCTATTTTATAAATAATCATATCGCTTAAATTGCTATTCTACGACCCTCTCATGATACACGAGACGCTAAAATCAAATTGATCAGTTAATGCTTTTTCAAATAATTAATTAATATGTATTATGGAATCCTCATATCGCAAAACCTAATATTCTTATTTAAAATCGTCTATGAAAATTCGCAAGAGAATTAGGGCCATCTATGGATAGTCGAGCAAATTATAGTCACTCGTCACAGTGGTATAACGAGGGACTAATATCTAGCTCGTTGTACACCAGATGTCAGGGATTGGCATTCATGATTTCGCGCAATCATTCGAAATAAAATATGTGCAAAATTGTCAAAATTCACGCTGAAATTATAAAATATATAAATTCATAAACTATATAGCTTTCTTAACATGTAACTGATCGGAAAATATCCCTGAATAATAATTATAAAATTCTCTCTCGCATTTAACCTAAAATGTATAAATCATTTACAATAAATTACTTAGCATTAATCAAATGAAATTAGGACTTAAGGCGACACCTATTAGGTTTTAATTTCAAACACTTTCGTGAATCGACAATCTTAGATGGTAAATTACCTAAAAGTTTCTGAATTATTTTGTCACATCCTAATTTCTTTTTCCATCATCACTAGATGTTAAAGGATAAATGTTTTTTTAAATTTTAAGTCGTGAAATATATAAAATGGCTAATATTTAGATGGTAATATGTATAGGCCGAAAAAAATTTGAAAGCATGCATCCTGCATGTGTCAGGAGGAACATCTTAAAATTATCCATTTCTATATATTTCACGAAACCTAACACTAACATTTATCGGTTATTCATCTAGTGGTGCTGTAAAAAGTAATTAGGTTGTGACAAAATAATTTAGAAACTTCTAGGTAATTTACCATCTAAGATTGTCGATTCACGAAAGTGTTTGCAATTAAAACCTAATAGATATCACCTCAAGTCCTAATTCCATTGGATTAATACTACAGCTAAACTAATAAGTGAAATATACCGAAAATTGTTTGAGAATGCTGTAAGCGATGCTGGATGGTGCGTTTATTGCATTAAGTCCTCGGATAGGTTTGTATATACGGAGGTACTACTGTGGGCAAAAACTAAGGTGAATTTTTAATTTAAACTTCGCGGGCTAACCGATTCGGGCAATCTCTTTTATTTTTATGTTGGTCCTACTGTTACTGACATCTGTGCCAAATTTCATGTCACTGTCATCATTCGTTACACAGTTACACTTGTGTTTTCTAAACGACTAAAAGTGATTTTTTCGATTTTTACAATGTGCAAATTTTACAATGCAAAGAAATGCCATTAAGTTTTGTTTGCGGGATGAAATTTCAGTTGCGGAAACGTTCAGAATGTTGCAGAAGGCCTTCGGTGATTTTACCATGTCACAGAAAAATGTTTATAAGTGGTACAAAAATTTCAAAGAAGGCAGAGAACGTGTTGATGACTTGGAACGCCCCGGACGACCATCAACATCAACTGACGAGCAACACGTCAATCATATCAAAGAATTAGTGCACAGAAATTGTCGATTGACAATTAGAGACCTTGATGACACTTTTGGCATTTCACGAGGATCACTCAACATCGTTTCAAAAAATATTTTGGGCAGACAACTCGTGGTTTTTGCATCACGATAATGCGCGGTCTCACACTGCACTCGAACTTCGTGACCATTTCGCCAAAAATTCAACGCATATCGTTCCACAACCACCATATTCGCCTAATTTAGCTCCGTGTGACTTCTGGCTATTCCCCAAACTCAAAAGACCACTCCGAGGACACCATTTTTGACACGATTGAAGAGGTACAAGCCGAATCGAAGAAGGCTTTGAAGGCAATTCTGGAAATCGAATTTAACAAGTGTTTCGACGATTGGAAAAAACGTTGGCATAAGTGCATTATATCGAAAGGGGATTACTTTGAAGGGGATTACATTGATTTTGTTGAGTAACAGAGTTGCGACGACAAGGAGTTGATGAATTAATCTTTATTAAAACATATATATATATATATATATATATATAGCAACCGTGCTCTGGAGTGTCCAGCCAACTACCGACTTCACCAGCGACTTACACGAACATAAACCATAAGAACATATATGGATGACTTAGGAACATGTAATAGAAAACAGGCGCGTTTACATTGCTTATTCCATCACTCCGCCTCAATGTAAAAAACGCTACATCAGCATAAGTCAAAGATACCTCAAACCTTGTAAACGCCGATGCAGAAACGAAGTTTAAAAAATTGATCTCCTACGAGATTTTTAGTTAGTATGTCGGCGATTTGCTCTTTAGTATTTATGTAATACACATCAATTTCTTTGTTTTTATGCATCTCTCTAACAAAATTATATTTGACATCGATATGCTTAAGTCTTCGATGTTCCCATAGACTAAGCAAGTGAATTAAAGACTGATTGTCCTCATAAACCACAATGGGAACAACACTCATAACATTAAAGTCCTCTAAAAGTCCTTTCAATTATATCCCTTCAGTTAAAGCTGTTGCCAAGGCAATATACTCAGCTTCAGTGGATGAGAGACTGATTCCGGTTTGTTTTTTCGTTGACCAGATTACCGTAGACCCGAATACTTGATGTAGAAAACCAGTAGTTGCCTTACGGTCGTTATCTGTAGCCCAGTTTGCATCTACGTAGATTCAAAGTGGAACCTTCAGATTTGAACCTCGTTTGAAGAACAGTCCATAATCAAGAGTACCTCTAATGTATCGCAGAAGTCGTTTAAGCCCTTTCCAATGAATTAATTTAGCATTGCTTTGATAACGACTGTAAAAGTTTACAGCTAAACTTATATCAGGCCGTATATAAAGCATGAGAAACATCAAACAACCGACTAGTTTTTTGTACAGTTTTACGTCGATTATAACTTCTCCGTTGTCATTGACGTATTTTTTTGGATCTGCTTCCATAGGCGATTTTGAAGGATTACAATCTTCCATTCCGAAGCGGACAAGCATTTTCTCCAAATATGCTTTCTGGCTTAAGAAAGTTTCTTTAGGTGTTTCCTCAATCTTCATTCCAAGGAAGTTTCTGAGTTGACCGATATCCGTCATGGGAAATTCAGATTTGAGGGTATTGACGATCTCTTGTATCAGCATTTCATCTTCTCATGCAATGATGATATCATCGACGTAGAGTAAAAGATAGAGACAAGTTCGAGACATTCCTGTATAAAGACAGTTATCTCGTTCTGAGCGTTTTAGTCCTAGGCGAAGAATGAACTCGTTAAACCTGGCATTCCAAGCTCGTGGAGCTTGTTTAAGTCCATATAGAGATCGATTCAGCTTGCACATAAGACCTTTTTTCGCGGTGAATCCTTGAGGTAATTTCATGTATATTTCTTCACTGATGGTACCGTGAAGAATCGCATTTTTAACGTGTAGTTGTCTAGTCTTTAACTTTAATTCGTTGACAAGTGATAGAAGTGTTCGCACAGTAGTGAATCGCGCAACTGGTGCATAGGTTTCTTCATAGTCTAGACCTTTTCTTTGCGAACACCCTTTTATTACTAGACGACCTTTATGTTTATCAATATTCCCGTCCTCATGTCTTTTTATTACTGTCACAGTTATTGTCAAGTGCTGCATTTGCCGACTCCAAATTTTTATTTTCGTATTTTAGTTTGCGACACTCCGACCGTTTATGTCCACGTATGCCACAGTGATGACATTTATAATTAAAGCTAGTATGTTGCCTTCCACTTTCCACATGTTTTCCCTTCGAATTCGTATTCCGGTTAGAGTCCGCGTTTCGATTTTCGTGAAAATTACCGTCTTGATCCCGGTTCGTGCAGCGTTTACCGTAGCATGTATTAGAAATGGCCGAGAAAACTGCAGACGAACTTCCTGCCGATGCCCTGACACTACCCCCACTTCGCTTAGCCTCTTCGTCCAGTAACCTCGTTTTGACAAAACTAAGAGTTAATTGTTCACTTGATATTGTTTCCAGGGCTGTTAATGCCATGTCATACTCTTCATCCCAAACAAGCCTATCAAACTTCAAAAAGTGGGATGCCATGGATTCGGATGGTATATATCGCATGGTCAGGAGCGATTTTTGAAGACGCAGTTGACTTGATATGCCGGTACGCTCGAAACTGTCCGAGAGTGCTTTCCACATGTCAAATGCAGTTTCTTTTTCCTTAATATATTCTAGATGACTATCAGGGTAAAAAGATCATGTTCCTCAAGTAAAATCTGCATTTGAAATTTCCAGTTGCTATAGTTACTTCCGTCGAAAAGTGGCACTTTGTATTTCTCGTCGTCCGCCATTTTTGTCACGTTGAATCTCACGTACGCGTCGTTTCACTAACTTTTAGAAACGCAAATTACAATTTATTCCACGACAAATTTCCTCCTTGCTTCCACACTCGCGGCTCTGGGCCCATAACCTGTTGAGTAACAGAGTTGCGACGACAAGGAGTTGATAAATTAATTTTTATTAAAACATATATATATATAGCAACCGTGCTCTGGAGTGTCCAGCCAACCACCGACTACACCGGCGACTTACACGAACATAAACCATATAAACATATATAGATGAATTAGGAACATGGAATAGAAAACAGGCGCGTTTACATTGCTTATTCCAACAGATTTGGATAAATAAATAAAGATTTTTCATTTTATAACAAAATTCACCTTAGTTTTTTCCCACAGTAGTATATCCATTTTTCCTTGAAAATCAAAAAGAAAACGTTGCAAGCTTTACATCTTTATTTTTTTAAATGATAAACTATGAGGATATTTGTTGTTCTATTATTTTGCTGTTATTCATATCTGTGAGAAGCAAATAAGAAATATATAATAGAAGAATAGTCATGGATACATGACACAAATAAGGATTGGCGTTACCTTAATACATAGGTTTAAATTCAGAAACAAAATTGTTCTTCCTTGGCCAAGTTAACCCATCAGCGACGAAGAAGTCCGATTTCGTTGTTCATTTTCAAGCCACATTATTATAATTAATGAGTGGAAACTTTTGAACGAAAACCCTGTTCCCTACTATTTCCAGGTATGCTCTTTCAGAATCTGAGCTCAAAATTAGAATATCTCTTCTATAAAATTAAATATGGCGACTTTTATGTCAAAAAACATGGAAATTCTGTGAAAAAATGTTTGTCATGACTTTTTTTCACATTGAAATCGCGAGAAAGCTTCACACTTTCTTCAACCATCAGTGCACAAAAATCGTGTAGTTTGACGGTATACTTTTGGTTTTCATCATAAATGTTGTTATCATTTCCAAAATGGTGATTTTTCACTTGAAAATTTTGAAAAAATATAGATGTGTGGACGCTTCACTCAGATTCCTACGAATATTAGTGAAAGTGGCTGTAGATAAGTTTTTGGAGTCGCTGAATCCGAATCTAATGTCAGATTTTCTAAATTCAAAACGGCGGATCGAATATGGCGGTCAAAAGTTTGAAAATTATTCAGAACTCGATGAAATTATCCGTACACGGGTTTTTGGGGACACTGAACCCAAATCTGTCGTCAGATTTTCAATATCCAAGATTGAAAATGCAATATGGCGTCTAGAATGGTTAAAAGGTCCACAAATTGATAGAATTGGTCATGTCATGTTTTTGAGGACGCTGAATCCGGAATTTTCCAAAGAGGTAAATATTTTCTTATTCTGCTCTCAGTATGATGCAGAGAAAACGATATGGAGGTGGTAGATTTCTTTCTCCTTCGAAGGTGCTTGTTTTGAGTGAGTCCCCTTGCCTCTCACTATTCGGGGTTCTTGTTCTGAGTAAGTCCCCTTGCCTCTTACTATTCGGGGTGTCTGATTTCAGCGAATTCCCTTGCCTGTCACGGAATCCTATGTCGGTTCATGTTTATTCTTTATACACGCACTGCACAAGTATAGTTTTAATGTATCACAAAATTTGTATGTTCTTATTGAATAGTCTGAACACCGAGCTTGCTTGCTTTGCCGAGAAATCTTGTGTAGTCCATTGCATTTTAAGCTATCCTTCTGCGTGTAAATTCTAGCAATCGATATTGTGAAATCTTTATTCGGGACTTTCTCGAGAACCTAATGCATATTTGGCCAATTTATCCATGATTGAGGATTTCTTGCCGCAATACAAGTCGAGATTCAACACGTATCCACCTGCAGTGCAAAGACCCCAGAATGTCAGACCAAATCTTATGGGTTTTCTCGGATGAACTGCTTTAGTTCTAGTAGGATTATGAACTTTCGAGTACTAAACAGTTATTCTATCATAAAATTTTTCGAATTATGCACTTATAACATCTTTTGCACGCTGAAACTTCTGATTGAAGATGGTACTACAGTCGTCGCGCCAGAGAAACGTGAGGCGTCTATTCTGAATATAAAAATTCATAAATGAACGTTAAAAAATCATTGAATTATTCCCGGATATACGCAGGTGAGTGATAGTTATAAGTGTGTTTGTGGTTTCCGATTCAAATTCTTCCTACTTAATTATAAGAATGAGGCTTAAAAACGAGTTTAAGAATCGGAACTCTAATGATTTCAGTTAATTCAGTACTCAGTTAATGAGTACACATTTGATGGCAGATTTTGATTGAACGACCCCAAAAACCTGTCTATGGACAATTTCATCGAGTTCTAAATATTTTTCAAAATTTTGACCACCATATTCGATCCGCCATTGTAAGTTTCAAAAATCTGACATCAGATTCGGATTCAGCGACTCCAAAAACCTATGTAGAGTTCCTTTCATCAATATTCGTAGGAATCTGAGTGAAGCGTCCACACACCTATATCTCTCGAAGGGTTGCCTCCCGAAAAGCCGCGCGACGTATTGTCCCCAGAATATGGTCGTCCCGGGGCTTATATTCTCTAGCGGAGCAACGGTAGCACTGGGGTTTCCTTGTGCAAGACCCCGCAGCGTGCCCCTCTTTGCCACACCTCCAGTAACTACTGCTTCGGTTGGGCCCCCGGCAGTTCACGGCCATATATCCAAAGCCAAGCCAGCGGTAACACTGATTTACCTCCATCTTTCGGCAGATCCTGCAGGATAACCACCAGATTTTGATATGGATCGCCTTGAGTAAATTTTTGGGCCACGCCTCCTTCAGAACTGTGATGCTTCTGAGCGAGAACGCCTTGGCTACTCCGGTTTCTTAGTCTCTGATCTAGGCTTTTTCTTTCAAAGGTTCTTCCTGGTTGGAACATCCACCCATTCCTCTTCCTTTATTTTTTTTATTGGCTTTCAGCCTCTTCACCTCCGGCTTTTTGGCTCACGGTTAGCTCTCCCGGCCGTTTCCGCAGTCCAAAGTACTGCCCACTACAGTTTGTAAGGCTGTCTGGCAGCTATCATTCCTGACGCTCTTAACACTTTGGGCCCGTGCCAGTTTCACCTCCAACCTTAAAACTATTGCAACTAATTATAAGATAATAAAACTAATGGAAAAATTAAAAGAAGCAAAATATCCAATTCGTGTAGATACTATCACAAAAATTTAAAAATTGACAACCATATAATCATCACACTTAGCTGGAAAAGCGAATAAATTATTCTATTTAAGAAATATCATTTTGTGTACCCAATTCATAAAGTTTTTTTATAGACAAAACTTAGACAAAAAACCTTTCTGTTCATATATTGCAACTACATCAAACCTATTTCTAAAAAATTAATGTCGATAAT
Source organism: Diplolepis rosae (assembly GCA_030998225.1). Lineage (NCBI taxonomy): Eukaryota > Metazoa > Arthropoda > Insecta > Hymenoptera > Diplolepididae > Diplolepis > Diplolepis rosae. The sequence goes on along the minus strand of JAPYXD010000608.1, from coordinate 3,624,842 downwards.
ATCTCAACCGTATGAATGTAGAATATCTATAAGTTTCAATTGATATGCTTTTTTAACACAATCGCTGTCCCACTGGCTTTATTCGACTATATTTTCTAACAAATTTTCTTATCTTGGTCCAAAAAATTCCAAGATCTTGATTGCTCTCTAAGGGATAGGTGTCTCACAAATAAATTAAAATTCAGTACTCCACACTACAATTTTGAAACTTGTTTCAAACCAATGGATACTTTTATCCCAGTCCGCACATCAACCATTTTCCTCGCTATAATTTCTCCTTTTATATACAGTTTTTGAATAAAAGAACCTCGATCACTAGAATATTATACTACTTCTTCACATAAAAATATCATTCTGCTATCAATAATGGAAAAGCATTACATGTTTGACCCCTAAAACACATTTAGGGGTCAATTTGACTCCTAAGGTAAGTAAGTACGTTTTCAGACGTAAAATTTTTGCTCTTTTAGTTCCCATGGTAAAAAATAATGGTTTTTATTTAAAATTCGCAAGTTGATCTTGAAATAACCTCTAAACTTAATCCTTGGTTCAACGTCAAGGTCAACCCAAAATACCTGACTTTGCTCTCTAAAACTTTTTTCTGTAACTTTTCTCCCGGAAATGCTTCCTTGAGAAGTTATTTAACTGCCCTGATACTTTTCGAACACTCTGTATGAATGTATAACTTTTACGCATATAAATAAAAAGTTCATCTAATTTATAGTAGTAATAATTCACACTACATTTTGAAAAAATAAAAAATTAGCATCAAAAAATTTGAAAATAAAAATAATATAATTATCTAGCTGTATGCGCGTCGCGACATCTTGACTACTTTATGGGCCTCCTTCTCGTTGGCTGGATAGATAATTCTCCACCTCTCTTCAAAATCCACAGCAATGGGGTCCGCAAAGTCCAAGTCAGGATAGAGGCCATAAGGCCCGCTCATCATTTGTACTGGTCTTGTCCTCCTCGGGCATAAACTGAGAAAAAAAACAGGACAATTAAACATCATTCAGACCTTTATTTTAACTACCCGCGAAAAAAAGTTGATCTGAAATAGATCTGGTCCGATCTCGACAAAATCAAGATCTGGTTAGATCGGGGAATTTGATCTGACCAGATCTAACGAGATCAACTTTTTTTTCGCGGGTACTTAATGCCAATAAATATTATTAGGTGTACAACTTTGCTTCCGCCGTTTTTCGATAGATAGCTGCAGCGGTAAGGGCTGGTCGAAATAGGCAGATAAAAAATGTCGCACAGTAAGCTCGGACATCTATCAACATAACGACAGCACCACATTAGCGAATTTGTGTTTGCATGATAAATTTATTCTTGATCGAAAATGTCAGTTTCCGAGCCAAATTCTAGTCATTTGAGGGGAGTTTTGATTTTCTGCTTTTATTTGAAGAAAACTGCGACTAAGGCTCATCGAATATTCTCAAGTACTTACGGTGAAGCTGCAGTTAGGGAAAGAACGTGTTGTGAGTAGTTTCAACGCTTCAAGAGCGGTAATTTTGATGTCGAGGATTGGCATGACGGTGGAAAAGAGAAAATTTTCGAAGATTCTGAATTGGAGGCATCAATTGTTGAAGACTCGTAACAAACGCAAGAAGAATTGGCAGAAATATTGGGACTGACTGAAAAAGCCATTTCGAAACGCCTCAAAGCCATGGGAATGATTCAAAAGCAAGGGAATTGGGTTCTATACGAGTTGAAGCCGAGAGATGTCGAACGACTGGCGACGAAAAATGGGTTCACTACGATAATCCCAAGCGCAGAAAATCATCCGGAATGACCGCACATGCCTTCACGTCGACGGCCAAACCGAATATCCACGGTGAAAAGGTTATAATATTCATTTGGTGGGACCAGCTCAGTGTGGTGTACTAAGAGTTATTAAAACTGAGTGAAATCATCACAGGGGATCGGTATCAAGCGCAATTAATGCGTTTGAGCTGAGCATTGAAGAATAAACGGCCACAGTACCAAAAGAGACACGACAAAGTTATACTCCAGCACGAGAATGCTTGGCTACATGTCGCAAGACCGGTCAAGACATACTTGGAAACGCTGAAATCGGAGGTCTTACCCCACCCGCCGTACTCTCCAGACGTTGCTCCTACCGAGTATCATTTGGTTGAATGAATGGCACGCGGCCTCGCACATCGGCATTTCTGCTCTTATGAAGAAGTCAAAAAATGGATCGATTCGTGGATCACCTCAAAAGACGTATCGTTTTTTTCGAGACGGTATCCGGCAATTGTCAGGAATATGGAAAAAAGTAGTGGCTAGCGATGGACGGTACTTTGAATCATAAATAGGCAATCACTTTTTCAGAATGAAGCCTCAAATTTTGGGAAAAACGTCGGAAACAAAGTTGTACACCTAATAAGAACAGTACTTATCTCTGCGCCTAGAATACTTTGCTTTTATTACAGCAGGCGTTTTCGATTTGTTTCTCAGTCATCTATCATTTCTATGGCCCAACACATGTGGCTATAAGGTGCTTTGACAACAATATCCTCTCGTATTCCTCATTCTCTTCATCTTTTGACCCTATGGGTCTTTGAAAGCGCCACTACTTCGGCGATAGCTTATTTAATGATATCAATCTTCACTGAATTTCATGGCCTTTTTACAAGAGGCCTGCATAATCCAGACGTTCCAGGACAGTTGTGCTTCATGATGAACTTTGAAAAAGAACTGAAGCAAACCGTCGAAAAACATCTCATATCCCTAAAATTCAATATACTTTACAACTGCAACTTGCACCAAATAAAATAATATTTTTAAAAAACCGAGCATTTCGAGAAAAACAATAATCAAGGAAAAAATATGTAATTAAGAAAACACAATAATTTTTTTAAAATATAAAGAAAATATCCTACTCTATATTTGCATAAAATATCGACCCTATATACATACACAGAATTTCAACATAAAAATATAAAATAACTTCCATACAAAATATATAATAAAAATTACGCATAATTTAAAAATAAACGTACAAATTTTGAACATATTTATTATACATTTGTACATCATATCACAATAATCACACAAACTATTATTACACATTTATACATGTGTACAAAAAGAAACAAATACACAATATAAAACATAACATATAAGATATATATGGAAGATTGTTTCTAAAGTTGACCCACTCAGACAAACGAAGTTCTCCGATCGGACTCAAACTTGGGCAGAATTGTCCTATTGGATAGTAGTTTGTGGAAAAAATATTTTTCCGATAGGGCAAATATTAATAGGAGGAGAGTGGGTAAATGTTTTGGATTTTGGGCAAATCATGTTCAGACTCAAATTCATTGTAAAATTCATTAAGAATGCACAGCATCATTTCTTTTATAAATGAGAACTTTTTTGTTTCAAATTGACTTTAATATTTTGCAGCAAGTGTGACAAGTTAAATGTGTTCAGCTCTAAGTTTTGATAATCTGTACTTCTCTTTAATTTTATCCAGAACTTCAACTGCAGCCGTATACATGTCATTGTATGTCATACTACCCTGGGATTCTAAGTAGTCTTGATCATTGCCATCATTCAAAATAATTTCATAATTTTCGAAACCATCAATCATTTTATCTAGAATGGTATCGTTAGGAAGCTGTTGGGTGTCGTTTAAATTTAGAGCTGGTATTCCTTTCACTTTACTGAGATCTTTCCTAAATAGAGCACAAATTTCCATGTTCTGAGACTCGCACCAAATGAATGGCGATTTGACTACAATTCGTCAAAGAGCGTGTAACTCATCATGAATATTCCTGGCTGATAAGTATATAGTGAGTACTCGATGCGCTTACAGGACTCCTCAGACTGGAGCATGAAAGGGACCATCGTGTCGGGGGTGAATACAGCACTCACCGCTCGGCAAACAGAAAATTACATCTCATGTCAAACGTCAAAAAAATACGCTTTATCGAAGCAGACCCGAGAATTCGGGATTACCCTCGATGTCACCAGCGTTACTAAAAAGCTTGCACGCGTGCAGAAAAAAAGAGCGAAGCGAGCAACAAGGGTTCCGACTAGGGTAGGTTGGATTTGGGAGGTTCGGACCAGGTGTTTTGGAGGTTAGGAAAAAAAACATAACCTAAACCACAGTAGCTCTCGCATTGAGAATAAAATAAAATAAATTAAGCAGCGTTAAAATTAAATAAGGCTACAATTTATTTAATAATGGCGGGCAAAGCCCTGGCTCGATATAATCCAAGGAAAGGTTTTAAAGAAAAGTGGCATGCAACACCTAAGCATAATACACTGGCTCTAAGAGAGCCTGAGAGCCGCGCTTTTCATACAAGACAATAAAAAAAATTAGCAGACACTTTTCAGTGGCTTCGAATACGGTCTCACAGACATACCAGGCTTCTGACCGCAATCTCGCGCCTCACCGCGTCCAAATTTAAGTCCATGGCGTCCATTTGAGTCGCTTACAAAAAAGTAGATTTTTGGCTACAAGGTGGCCACTCGATGAACAGCGACAGAATAGAGCTACGCGCCGCAGGTGTCGCGCAATTTTATAAAATCAGCTGGAACGGCTGACGCGCGCAGAAGCGGAGGTTTGCGTGGGCGACTCGTCTTGTCAGGATGACGGCGCCAGGCAACCAATAAGCTGAAGCGTCCCTAGATCAGCTTGCTCCATTGGCTTAAAACGTCGAGGGGTGAATTTGAATTACGAAGAGTTCGTAATGTGAATCGCAGCGGTTACGAAGCAGACAATGCGAATATAATAATATAATAATACTGACTCATTATATTGGGTGATGCCCTCTGCGACTTGCCTGTGAACCCCTCTGACGTGCGATGGTAACAAAGCGATCCTCTTTGGTGGCCAGAAAATAAAATAAAAGAATTTTCGAAGCAGCTCTCAGACTATTCTTAACAATTTCGAGTTTTATAATAAAAGGTGGTTTAGGCTCGATCCTGTCGTTGTCGGTCGAGGTATGAAATAATATATCTACCACGTTACAATTTGTAAATCGACATGGCTTCCTATCTAGAAGAGCGAATTTATTAAAATGATGAAATCTAATTTTGTTCAGGAAACGATACGAGAATGTACTAATTAAAACTCTAACATACATAAATATTACATTAATACCCAGTGCGACAAATAAGTTTCGAGACTGGGCGTGAAAAACATAATTGAAACAAGATATTTGAATATTTTTCGACTTTTTATTCAAAATATCCCCCTCCAGTTTCAATACACTTGTTACAGCGATTCAACGATGATTCAAATGCGTGTTCTAGCTCATTTTGTAGAATGCTTCTACAAGCCTCCAGTGCTCGTGTTGTAGCTGTTTTGATGGTCAAAATGCCATAAAAAAAACAAACTTTCAACTTCAATTTCAATCTTGGGAATAGAAAAAAAACGCACGGGGTCAAACCAGGTGAACACAGCAGATGATTCAACACATAGATTTGATTTCGCACCAAAAATTGACGAACAGTGAGTGAGGCGTGACTCAGTCCATTATCGTATAAAAGAGACCAGGTCCTTTGCTATCGATGAATGTAATGAGCATTTAACAAATCTCAAAGTTCTTAGGTTTACTGTGTAAGATCGATGCCACTTGTCAACACCAAAGGAGAAAAAATAGTCTATTAAGAGTAGTATTGTAACGAACCGTACCAGGGCAGGTCGACCTCTAATGTATTGGGTGTCCCCGTAGGATAGTTCATGTGCGGTGGTGTACGCGGCGCTAGTTGTCGGAAGCGGGCGGAGTGCGGCAAAGGGAACGGCTTCGTATGAGTTCCGCCATTGTTGTATATATGTATCAACAATTCGTACGCGATCGCGCTTTATAATCATTTAAAATGAATTCGAAGTACGAAATTCAGTGTGCTGTGAGTGGGTGTACCTCCAAAAGGGGTCGGAAGAACAATGTGTCAATTCATCGGTTTCCGAAGAAAGAAAATGCCGGACAACGATAGATAGAAGCAAGCTCAAATCCCTACTTGTCGAGGTTAGGATACCTCGAAGTACTAGAAAGACAATTTTTTATTTGTCATCGACATTTTTCCGACGTTAAATTTACCGTCGTGTAGTGATGTGTCGAGTGGAAGTGATGTGAACATTAAACCGGCGAGTGTTTCTTCCCCATCAGACTTCGAAATTTTTATTCCCGAAGTAGAAAAACCTGCAGAAGGCACACGAGACTTTGAAGAAAGTAGCGTGCAGTTTGCCCACGTAAGTAACAATATTTTTAATTTCATACGATATTGTATATAATTTCAAACTTTTCGACTCTGATCAGAGTCCTCATTAGTAATCTTTATTTCTAAAATTTTAAGTGCAATAAATAAAATATTACATATATGAGCCCTGTTTCGAAGTAAACTTTGAAAATGTGAAAAAATGTAAAAATCGTAAGAAAATTTACATAAAATAGTACAAGAAACTTCGATGAAGTATCTAAAACTTCCTTAGGAATGACAATAAAATTCTAGCACGTAATTTTGAGATACCAAACTAAAAAGTAGTATATACACTACTGGTCAAAATTATTTATTCACCTGCTGTGTTAGCTATTCTTAAAGTGTCTTAATTTTTATAATTATTTAAATTTTGCATCTAGTGAGCCCAAGTTAGTTAACTTATCAAGATATTTTTAGAATTTTTCTTTTGGATTCTACCCTGGGGTCAAACATGGTACAAACATGTCGAAAATTTTCAAATGAAGACAGTAATCTATAAATTTTATTAAAATATGATACACATTGGTTTTTAAAAATTTCTTATAAGTAGCTACACATTTTTAAAATTTTATGACCTTTTTGTATCATTTTTGACGCCGGGTAGAATCCAGGAAAAAAAATCTGAAAATATCTTGATTAGTTAGCAAAATACTATGAAAACCTACCATTTAAATGAGACAAAAAACTTTTAAAAATCTTAATTAATTTCAGAGTTGTTAATATTTTTCAGAATGATTGAAATTTCAAGTTTTTTGAAATATTTTTTTATAAAATTAACATTTTGTGATTTTTTCTGATTTTTCTAAATCATTTCAGTCGATTATGTCGATCATTAGAAGAGTGTATCACTGTAAGTGACAACGGAACTCTACTATATCGACCTTATCAACCTATGATTCAAAATTAATCCAACGTTATTTAAAACTAGATGGTATTTTCCAATATAAATTGAAGAAATTTTTCTGTGAAAAAAAAAATTTCTTCAATTTTGTTATTTAGTTTATTTTATTATTTTTTATTTTGTTTTATTTGTTATTTGCAAAATTTTATTAACTTTTATTTTATGATAGGAAAAAAATTTCAACTTATTATCATAAAAATTAAGACACTTTAGGAATAGCTGAAACAACAAGTGAACAAATAATTTCGACCGGCAGTGTACTTCTGTCTAAATGTTACTGAAGATATAGATGCAAGTACATATATAGTATAAAATTACAAAGGATTATTTATGTAAAAATAGCTGAGAATTGCCAATACAAATTCCACAATGTCAGAAATTCCCACCACAATTTCGCGAAACATGTGACTGGAGTTTTATTTTATAAAATTTATTTTCATTTATTTTATAAAATACCTACGAAATAAATTTCAAATATTTATGTAAATTAAATGCTTTTAATCTATATTCCAGAAAAAAGAATCAGAAGATATCCCAGAAGCAGGAAGCAGCAAGGATGTACTTGGAGAAGACTTTCACACAACACCGAAGAGAGCTATCTCGACCCCACAAAGTGTTCGATTATCTTTTAATACAAAAATCAACGCAAAATGTGCTAAGCAACTATATTTTCTGAAAATAAAAATACAAATTACAGATATTTTTGATTTTTATTTATGACGAGAAAACCATGATTTAAGGCAAAATTGTGTAAATGTAATTAAAGAGTGAGTTGATATCAACATAACTTCTCACTCTTGAATTAAATTTTCACAATTTTGCGCTAAATCTTCAATTTCCTTTTAATTTTATTTGAATATATTCTTTGTAACACATTTAAAGAACATGTGAGTGGAGTTTTATTCAGCTACAGCCTCCCAAAATTTAGACAGAATTTCAGGATATTCTGTTACTTTTTAGAAAATTTATGAAAAAAATTTTTTTTAATAAACTTCAGTTCCAAAGTATTGAATATTCTGTATATGTTTCTCTGGAAATACTGATACTTGTAATAGGAATAATTGTACGTTTTGGTAACTGAAATTCAATGCACTTACATGCATCTGAAAATTCATCTACATGCAACTGAGTGCAATTACGCAATTTTGTGATAATTTTATAAAAGTTCTGTTACAGTTTGGTAGTTTTTAAGATACATTTTTTGAAAATTCAGTTGAGCTCCATAATATTAACTTTTTGATGTTGAAAAGAAATGCTTTACACAAAGGCAAAATTTTTTTATTGATGCAGTTTATCAAATTTTTAAACCCGAAACATGTTTTAATTAATATATTGATTTAAAACATCAAACATTTATTAACTTTAAATTTTACTGAGAATTTTCCAACAATTCCACATCATCTCACCAATGTTTATATTAGGCGAATGTTTTTTACAAATATCAATAAAATTCCATAGTCAATAAATGTTTAAAATTTCAGGTTAAGGTATTGATTGGAAATTCAGTAGCTTTGTTAGTTAACTATTTTAATCAGGAAATTCTACATTCTCGTAGATTTTTCAATTTTTTAATTAAGAATCTATGCATAGGCCATAAAAGCGTGAGATGGAAATTTTGAATCATCAGCTACAATTTCTAGGTAACAGAAATTTTAATTGGATTGTGAAAGAACTAGTGAGAGCCTTAATTAATACAAATTTCTATTAAACTCCTTTCCACACCACCGAGGAGGTAGAGTTTCAGGCGCGTTTTTTAAAGTGGTTTCCCTTGTAGGCCTAACCCACTATTTCAAAAATTTGCAATAAGACGAAAGTGAAAAAAAAGAGGAAAATATATTTGGGGTGCTTAATTCACGTGAGTCCCCTTGCCTCTCATATAACTCGACATACACACTTAATATTTTTAAAATTAAACAACAACGACTTTATCCCATAATTTATTTTTGAGATAACCAAAGATATTTTTTTAATTAAGGAAGCCACAAAATTATTTAAAAAGTATCCGTGCCATCCCAAGCAAAGAGCGTCAATTTGTTTTCACTATGTTCTTTTACTGCCGGCTTGTAAAGATTGGCAGAGTCCATCAGGTTGAAATGTTTCCAAGTGATGCGCTTTGTTCTCGCTGTCTCATTTCTAGCTCTTAAAGCCGATTGAGTGACACAAATGGAATTGACAGTCCTAATCCCTAATCGATTCCTTTTGCTAGTTTTGGAGTCTGTGAGCATTGAGAATGCTCGTTCAGCCTCAGCATTAGAATGAGGAAGTGTACGCACCCGACTCAATAAAGATGATAAGTTCGGAAACATTTTTCCTCCCTTGTTTGTGGTGAAGACTCCAATAGCTATACACATTTCATCAAAAGAAAGTTTTGACCATTGCTTTTTAATTTCAGGACTGAGTTCATTCAAAGATCTCCATTCATTTCCTATTGCAATTTGGTCAAATGACCCCAATTTTTGACATATTTTCCACACCCTTACAAATATTTCATGACTATTGACTTTAAAAACAACTTCAGGCCGGAGAACAGCAACACAACCTAGGAAGTAATCATCAAATAGAAGGCGATTTCGAATTTCTTTCCTTGCAGGTATGTAGAAGTCCAAGCAGTTGCGAAGAGATGCATCAACTTGATCTCTACGCAAGTTGTTATTAGAAGCTGCTGTTCCAAGTATTTTCGAGTTTCAGCGCCTACGTCAATGTCTCCAAGCGCCTTTTGATTATTGGCATCTTCAAAATTGACATTCCTAATAACTTGGAAAAACAAATTAACATCTAAAAGGGTTTTTTTTTATATTTATGGAGAATCCACAAAAAAAACTTTGTCGATTGCGGCTGAAGTTCTTGAACCATCGTTTCACGTTTTTGAAAGGTTGCATTAAAAACATTAAAAGCGTTCAACGTGAACTTCAGGAAAAGAAAAGATGCGAATATCAAAGGATCTTGCATTTTTTTCAGCAAATCTTGTGCCTTTTCTAATTTTTCAGATTCGAGCACCATGAGAAACTTAATGATGACATTCCAATTTTTCAAAATGAAAACAATGCATTGAATACATACCTTAATTCTAAGACAATATTTCGATAAATGGCAGTTCATTTGGGACTAGCATTGAGAAAACTTGGTAATAATTTTATTACATATTCGACATCTGGGAATGTTGAACAAGAATTTTTTGCTGCGATTGCCGAAGAATGCGAGACGCAGGGCATCGTTGTCGAACGTGGAGTCTTTTCCAATAATTTGATTTTGAAAGAAGATTTACTACCAGTCATGACATTTGCGTTATCACCTACAAGGCCAATAATATTGGATAAGGGAATTTTTTTCTGTTCTCAAGCTGTTTCAAACGCGCCAAAGATTTTAGTTGCGGAACAGTCGGAAGCATCTAAATTAACAAGTTGGAGCAACTCCACCCTTAACTGTAATGAAACTGGCTCGATGTACCGAACCACTAAAGACAGCCATTTCTCCTCAGTTCTGTCATTCGTTTCGTCTTCATAGACCGAAAATGATCTTTTTTGTAAAATCTCTGTAATTCGGTTAGTTTCAGCAGCACAAACCACATTATTTGAAATGCTGGAAATTTTAGTGGATGCTAATTTTACTGATTTTAGAACCAAAGGATCCATGTCCTGAAAAAGACCTATCAATTCTGAAGAAATTCAGATTCAGGATCGATCAAATCCCGATTCTGTTCGGAAGATTCGTTATGACTCATGTTGCTGAATAGCTAACAATTTTGAGGAAAATGGTATCAACTATGAAGATAAAGAAGACAATACACAAAAAGGGAAGAAAAAACGAAAGAGCGAATTATATTCGAACCGAAAATGCAACCAACACTTATATAAATGTGATGCCGAGAAACCTGAAAAATTTGTTTTACACAATTGATTATAAAATGTTTAAATCAAAGTGTATTATCACTTACCACAACGGCGAACAAGAAAAAACTATCTATAGCAAACACTAAACACTTTAATTAAAATATATTGATGGTGAATGAATTTTTATTCACCTGTTACCACTTTGGAATTTTGTCGTTTCACAATAATAAGAATTCAGTTCACTATCTATAGCAAACACTAAGCACTTTAATTATAATATATTGATGGTAAATAAATTTTTATTTCTTTCACAATCCAATTAAAATTTCTGTTACCTAGAAATTGTAGCTGATGATTCAAAATTTTCATCTCACGCTTTTATGGCCTATGCATAGATTCTTAATTAAAAAATTGAAAAATCTACGAGAATGTAGAATTTCCTGATTAAAATAGTTAACTAACAAAGCTACTGAATTTCCAATCAATACCTTAACCTGAAATTTTAAACATTTATTGACTATGGAATTTTATTGATATTTGTAAAAAACATTCGCCTAATATAAACATTGGTGAGATGATGTGGAATTGTTGGAAAATTCTCAGTAAAATTTAAAGTTAATAAATGTTTGATGTTTTAAATCAATATATTAATTAAAACATGTTTCGGGTTTAAAAATTTGATAAACTGCATCAATAAAAAAATTTTGCCTTTGTGTAAAGCATTTCTTTTTAACATCAAAAAGTCTATGAATATAAGCCATTAAAACGTAAAATGATAACTCGAAATTGGAAAAGATGGTCGGAGCTGACACCCAGCGTCAGGTTCCGCTGACTGGGTGTTGCTCCAGGCGAAGCGAGATGGTGACCGTCATACGACGCCAGGAACTCACTGACACGAGTCCTCCTGGTCCAGTCACACCGAGCATCAACCGATGGGTTCCGTCATCGTCGACTCTCGGTGAGAGCTGGCACCCAGCGTCAGTTTCCCGTGACTGGGTGTTGCTCAGGCTGGCCAGGTCGACACCCACCGAACACCTGGAGATGCCGCGGCGAGCACCAACCGATGTGTTCCCCCATAGCCGGTTTTCGACATGTGTGAAGGCTCAGCGTCATGTTCCCCTGACTGGCGCTCACGCAGATATCTCCGAGTGAGACCATACGACACCAGGTGGGGCGCCAATACTCAAATACCACTGAGGGCGCCCCTCCCTAAAACGACCGAGACTAGACCGTGACCGACTAAACGAGCGACCGGAGGAGAGATTTGCGTGAACGCGCCCCCCGAGGGGAATCGGGCTTCGACAATACATTGTAAACCGCCGATCTTTTAACCCCTACGATTTTGTTGTGTTTTGTTTTACAGAAGTTCATAAATGACGTTGATAACCGGTCCATAGTCCGAACCGCTAGGCCTGTGCTCGCGCACCCGCGCATCCAATTCAATTACACACACACACACACATACACCTACACCGTAAATTCGCTTCCCGACAACGGCGCACCATCGTTTATTTTATATTCATTTACACACATACACACCGACTAAATCTTTATATTGTGATTATTTCTTCTTTTGTAAACTCCCCCACTCCTACCCAACCCTGGCTGACTGAGGCGTTCGGCAACCAGGGGAAAAGTAGGGATATTACAATATCCTAGGAATAAAAATGTCAGAAACTAAGATTTTAAAAAGTCTCAAAGTAAACTTTTTGAATCTTAAGACCTTTCTTTCACATTTGGCCAATGAGTTTCCTAAAGTCTGGACAGAGATTTTGGGGTAAAAAATGCAGTAAATTGTTGTCTTTTTATCTAGTAATACATCTCCAAACAGTTTTTTTTCGTAGAAAATACCGTGTGGCTTATCAAAAGTCGCTAAAATATCATAGAATCTTGAGTTTGTCGCAAGGAATTGCAGCCTCCAGATAATTAACATTCTATTGACTATATGACTATCCCACACTCACCACATGGAGGTGGGCGTCAGTTATAATACATAGTTCGTAGTGTGCTTTTTGCAAATTTTTAGGTAGGCCTGTGTGCAGTAGGCGGTCATAATGCTCCAGATGGCTTCATTAGGGATCAGTTACTATCTAGGGCTAATATGTCTTCGTCCAAGCACAAGGCTCAATTCAAAGCTTGAAATACTTAGAACCTATTGATGGGTGGGTACAGGTGACACTTGATTTGCAGCTGCCTCTACGTGGTGAGTATTGGATGGTCAATAGAATGCTGACTAACTGCGAACTGCAAACTGCAATTTCTGGCAGCGAACTACAAATTGTACTATATTTTAGCGATTTTTGATAATCTACACGAATTCTTTTACACATCAAAAATATTATTAGTCAAAAAGACATTGATTTACTGCATTTTTTAACCAAGAATTCTTTCCCAGACTTCAGGAAACTCATTGGAAAAATGTTACATTTTACATTTTACATTTTCTATTCATTACCTATATGTGGGTGGTCATGACCTTATGTTTTCGTACGAAAGGTTATGAGATGAATCAGAGTTCGTACTGATTCATCGATTTCGTGAAAGATTAGGAGGCTTGTATAAAATTATTATCACTAATAATACTAAATGACTGACATACTAATAGTCCAGTCAAAGTGTCATTTTACGCCGCATTAACTCACGAGCGCATTTTGTTGGCTTAATCTCTTCATTTTGGGTCACTTATATACCATCTGGTTTTGTGACAAAAATTTCAAACCGGAACCGGGGCAAATTTTTTGGGAAAGGTGCCAAAAATCCCATATGCGTGGATTGTTGCTTCCCTGTGGATTTAAGCGAGAAAAACGTAGAGAGAGGAAAGAAAGTAGACAAAATTCTGAGAAACTACAAAAAAATGTCCTAGTACCAATACATTCCGAGATACTGCATTTAGAAGAAACCTGTTTTTTTTCGATTTTTGTCTAAAAATCGTTACTTTTCAAAAACCAATCTAGAATTTGTATAATTGATGGACCTACCAGGGGTGTTAGTTGAAATTTGCTGATTTTACTCATAGATGTCGCTAGAGATATGTATACATTTCTATGATTTGGCATCTATGTCATATTTTTCTATGGACAATAACCTTCAAAAATACACAATTATATTCTGCCAAAATAATAGCATCATAGTTGTTTACCTCAGTGAATATGTCAAGTTTCGTTCCAAGTAAATCGTATTTGCGGCATTCGTTGCTTTTCTTATTTCATCAAGGGAAAAAAGCAGTTGAAGTTCATCAATTGCTGGTAGAAACTTATGGTGAACATGCTCCAGTGATTAGAACATGTGAGACATGGTTTCGTCAATTTATAAGTGGAGATTTCGATTTAACAGACAATGAACATCTTGGTGCAGCGAAAAAGTTCGAAGACGAGGAATTGCAGGCGTTATTGGATGAAGAACCAACCCAATCGCAACAACAATTGGCACAAACACTAAATGTGACCCGAGGAACAATTTACCATCGTTTAAAAGTCATGGGAAAAATCCAAAAGTATGAAAAATGGGTACCACACCAACTGAACGATAGACAAATGGGAAATTGAAAAACCATTTGTGAAATGCTGCTTCAACGGTTCGAAAGGAAATATTTTCTGCATCGAATTGTCACGGGGGACGAAAAATGGATTTATTTCGAGAACCCGAAGCGGAAAAAATCATGGCTTTCACCTGGTGAGGTCGGCCCATCGACTCCAAGGCCAAATCGCTTTGGCCGTAAGACAATGCTCTGTGTTTGGTGGGACCAGTGTGGTGTGGTGTACTTCGAGTTATTAAAACCTGGTGAGACGGTGAATACGGATCGCTACCGACAACAAATTATCAATTTGAATCATGCGTTGATCGAAAAACGGCCGGAATGGGCCCGAAGACATGGCAAAATTATCCTACAACATGACAATGCACCGTCTCATACCGCTAAAGTGGTGAAGAACACATTAGAAGCATTGAATTGCGAAGCTCCGTCCGACTATCACCTTTTCGCATCGATGAGACACTCACTCGCAGAGCAGCGCTTCGCCAATTTTGAAGAAGTCGAAAAATGGCTCGTCGAATAGTTTGCCTTGAAAGAGAAAAAGGTTTTTGGAATGGTATCCATGATTTGCCTGAAAGATGGGCAAAATGTGTAGAATCCAATAGTCAATACTTTGAATAAAATTTTTTTGAGATTCCCTTGAGAATTAAGTGTTTTATTTATTGAAGAAACCGGCAAACTGCAACTAACACTCCTGGTATGCCATAATTGTCTACAATTGACTTAAAATAGACGTTATTATCTTCAATTTAAGCCAAGGAACAACCCTCCAAAAATGAAATTAATTTTTTTCTTTAAAACGCTTCTGCGGATATTGATACCAAAAATATATGTTATATTTCTCCATAGGAGGATTCTGAAAAAAAGGTTTTTACAATTGTTTACATTCTGTAAAATCTGCGACTCTTTATTTATAACATATATTTTTCATAGGCCACTAAACAGGGTGGAACATAGTGCAAAAGACTAATTTGTACACCGGGAGACTTCACGATAAACAGTTACTTGAAATGTAACAATTACATAGTATATTTATTTATATTTAGAAGGTAAATGAGAGAAAATAGAACATTCATTTCTGGGTAGTAAAATCAGAAATATATTTACCATCACTGTCTGCGTTTATAACAGGTTGACCATTTTGCGTAACGAAAAGTCGACTTCATATTTCAGTTGGATTCACAATTTTAAATTGATATCGCGCATTTGATAAGTAGTAAATTATTGCTCATACGTGAGAACAACATCCAACTGTAACTTTTCCAATTGCACACTCACAGGTGTACTGCAAAATTCCGCAGTAACTAATAGAATTAGGTTTGTAAAGGGTTTCCCAATAGGGGTGATATGATTTTGAATGTCCCTATCGGGCTCATTTGAACTGAAATTTTTGACGTCTGCTGTCAGTTGTCTTCAGTAAGGTTTGCCATTTAATCATGAGTAGTTTCACGCTTCCACAACGTTTGGAAATTGTCCAATTATTTTATCAAAATTCGAGAAGTTTTGTCGGTGTTCAAAGAGCATATCGTGCAAAATATGGTCGTCATTCTGCTCCATCCGCGCTCTCAATTCGTCGAATAATCGATAAGTTGGAGAGTGAATTTACTCTATTGGATACTAAGCCTAAAAATCGTATGCGTACCGCACGTTCTACACAGAATATAGCCGCCGTACAGGCCAGTATCGAGGAAAACCGTGAATTGTCCGTGCCACGCCGATCTCAGGAATTGGGCCTGTCCAGGATGACTACCTGGCGTATTTTGCGATTGGATCTTGGCCTGCATCCCTATAAGATGATTCTGGCCCAAGAACTGCAGCCTAATGACCATCGTTTGCGTCGGGAGTTCGCGGATTGGGCTCTGGAATCAATTGAAAATGATCCCAATTTTCATCAAAAAATCATCTTTTCTGATGAGGCGCATTTTTGGCTCAAGTCTCGGGGGACATTTGGCCGATATATTGTTTAAATCATAAATGGCATAGAATATCCAATATAATAAAAAAGATTTCGATCAATTCCGAATGAATATTCAGTGTTTTTTTTCAATTTCAAAACATATCACCCTTATTGGGAAACCCTTTATTTAATGAAGCAGGGATAGATTTTCTTTTTTCCGTGCCGTGATAGAACTGCAAGTTTTAAAATTTTCGGAGTATCTTTCAGTACTGTATGTTTATTTCATTGTCTTCATCAATTATTTCAGCTAAGTAGGAATCGGCTTGCGAAAGTTAGTGTGAACCATTAAAAAATATTTTAAGATCTTTTTCAGTCGTTTTCGTGAAATCAAGCAAATCAATTGAAATGGCAAATTTCTTCGCATCCATCTCTCTTTTCCCACTTAAATACTGAGATTGTCTTCCAAATCACGTCGTGACTTCGTGTAGTTCACAACGTACTTCGAAATCTCATTATCGCTGGGTAAATGTTTGCCAAAATGATTATGCAGAAACGCAGCAACTTTGTACAATGAAGCAGTTTTGGGAAGAATTTTTTTATCCAATTTTGAACTTAACAGCTTGAATTGTTGTTGAAGATGGCCGTGTACAACTTCTACTACAAACCTAGTTTTTGTAACAAATCGGGAGTAATTAGCTTCTACAGAAGTTAACTGTAAGCGTTTCCCTTTAAATTCAGGCATCTGCACTATAAACCCGTTTTCTTCCAAAAATTCTACTACATCGCGACATAACCTCAAAAAACCGCACTTTTGAGTATATGATGGAAAAACATGTTTTTTTACGGGATTCAAGCTGCTAATTACAAAAAGAAAGCATATAACTGACAATTCTGTGACATGACCTCAAAAAAATTCTTTCAGCAGCAGCTTGTAAGCCAGTATTGCATTTTTACAGCTTTTGAACTTCAGAACCCAGTTTTTAAGTCAAATCTGCATAGTAACGAACAAATCTGATACATTATTCCAATAACATACTGTATTAAAACAATCTCTTCGTAGAGAAGTCTTTCTTATCATATTGTATTTATCGTAAGTAAGCTTACTGCGTTTCTTCTGAACTATGAGTTCTGAGCCTCTTGTGTTATGATTCAATCATCATTTTTTTCAAAAAAAATTTTGATTTCGTTTATATTTCTGAAAATTACGATCATATTGGGCCATTTAAACAGTAGCCATTTCAATAATTTCCAATATTCAATAAATATATCTTTTATAGACTTTGTACAGCACTCTCCTAGGACGGGTCTAGGCATACCTGTTAAAACAAAAAAAACCCTCTCTCGAACCAATGCACCCCCCGCAGAACCGCCTTTCGGCTTTAAACTTCACGGGTGGTTGGTTCCAGCTTAAAGTCGCGCACGAGTCTTCCGTCATCCGTTCGCCTGGGACTCCCATCCGCGGCCACACGCCCGTTTGGCAGACCGACCTAGCCGCGCCAGCCAGGGGAGGAATAAAGCGATTTCACTAGTTGAAGATAGTAATAATAATAATAATATTATAATAATAATAATATTATAATAATAAGAATATTATTATAATAATAATATTATTATAATAATAATATTTAATAATAAATAGGATAATAATAAATCGCATCGAACGTGCGTCAACGAAAATCCTCGGTGGACTATCTTAAATTTCTGAGGATATCATCTCTGTTAACAGCATTATAGCCAAATCGAAATGGTAGTATATTTTTTTCAAAAGATTTAAGAACCGAAGAAAAATGATCGACCTTACCGACCGACACACTCGAACCCCGGCCCCCTGGACATCGCCATGTTCAGGACCCGAGGGTGAGGCGCTGCTCAGATACCGCTGAGAGCGTTCTCCCCTACGACGACATCGACCTGATCGACCGATACATTCGAACCCCGTCCCCCTGGATACCGCCATGACCGGGAGCCCGAGGGTGAGGTGCTGCTCAGATATCTCTAAGAGCGTCCTCCCCTACGACAACAGCGACTTGACCTCGATTAAACGGGCCGTACAGACCCGCAAGGGAGGGGTAACAGAAGTGGTTACGCGCACTACCCGGAAGCCTGTGCTCCGGACGATTTGTACATCGCCGCGCAAAATAACTACGGTAACCATTGTTCTGTATTTTTATTTCAGAGACACAAAATGAACCAATGGGCCTGTGCCTACTCTCACGGTTCCACTCTCACGCATTCCTGCATTAACGCACTCACGCGCATGCGCACACACAAACACACTCATACACACACACACACGTAAACTCACACTGACACAGGTTCACACCAAGCCTCTTTTTGTTTATGTTTATTCACACACATTCACATTATTATATTAAAACTGGTTCACCGAATTATTTCATCACCTACTCCCCCACTCCTACCGAACCCCCGCTGACTGAAGCGTCTGGCAACCAGGGGGACACTAGGAATGTTACAAATGTTTAGAAAAAAACCAAATGTACTTCTAGTATACGCGATTCGTTACTGTATACATTGAAAAGGTATCTAGGCCGGTCACTAAGGACGCAATCCATCATACACAATCATTGGGGTGTATTCTTAATATTAGTGTATTGGGTTGCATACTTCATAACGGGCCGAAAATAATTCTGCCTGTATAATATAAGGAGAAGGTAACTTTTTTCCATAATTATTTGCCATGACAGTACAACAGTTAAAAAATAATATTTTTTTCTGTTACCTTTTTCAATATATTCTTCAGACGGTGATTATGAACATTCCTCTTTTTGTAGTTTGAATGCATTCAAGTAGCATGATTGACATAATAAGTCTCCAACAGACACTGTAGAAGCATATCTATTTTCTATTTCGTTATCTTGACGTTCCGTTTGAATTTTTTATTTCTGACCATGAATTTTTCTAAAAAACCTTGTACATAAGACGTACTGTTAAAGAATAAAGAATATAAGTTAAATAAAAAAGAAATAATAATAAATAAAAATATAAATGTAAAATAAAATAGGAGTCTAAATAAAAAGTGGTAGAGGCAAAAGAAAGTATGCATATTCGAAGAACCTGGAGGTACAAATTGGTCTTTTGCACTATATTCCACCCTATTTAACGCCCGATGAAAATTATATGTTATAAATCAATAGTACAAAAAAAAATTTCAAAAAATAAAGATATTTTTTTCTGTACTTTATATTTGTTAAATAATCGTGAAAACAGTTTTTTTAAGATCCTCGCATCAATAACTATGACGTATATTTTTTGTAACAATATCCGCTAAAACGTTTTACAGAAAAAAATGAATTTCACTTTTTGCAATATCTTCTAAAATAATAATTTTCGGGGGCTATTATTTGACTGAAATAAGTTTTATGTCGAGATAAAATATGTAATTGAATTTTAACCGGAAATCGAATGGGGGCCATTTTACCATGTTTATCCGGACATACCTTTTTTAATTGTGATGAAACTGCATTTTTCCTTGGTCCAAAAGAGAACCATGATTTGATTAAAAAAAGGTGTAAAAGCGGTTTACGATTATATTAACAGCAATAAAAAGGAGTGCATTATGACTTTAATGATAGGTGACGCTGCAAGCGAATTGGCTCCACCGATGAGAATAATAAGTTGTAAACGAATACCAGCACCAATGGTAGCTGCTATGCCAAAATCTTGAGGACTGGGAACCTTCTCAAAACTGATACACAACGTTTGTCTGCTGAAAGAGTTAACGATGCAGAGTTAAATCAAGTTGAAGAGCATTTGCGATTCTTAGAGAGTCGACAATCCTCGGATAAGATTGGAACTTTCTAGATATCCAGCGATGCGTGGAACGGACTTTCCGAAGATCTTAACCACATTAATTCCTGAATCTTGTTGAAGAAAAAAGCAGAAGAAGGAACAGCGTCCCGTCACATGCCGAAGGAACTGGAATGATAGTGAACAACGTTACTGAAACGATGCACACTCCAACCCACAATGCAACACTACAATTGCATCAGAATCAATTATGAATGGTAATAGGGCGAATGTGTCAAATAACGTCTCTAATTTTGGTAAAGACATTTCACATCTGTTCTTGACAGAGTACAAAATCCGGAGCAGTTAAATCCTGAACGAATCAAAGTTATCGAGATTTCATCTCTAAAAAACACCATATTTTGAAAATAATAACATTTGTCGATGTCTCGATGTTGACAAAAGTCGGGCGATCGGCTATGTCCATGACGAGAATGATTGTTCGTCTTCAATCGCAGCCGAAAAGACCTTTATGGCCACAATAGTTAATATTAGGTGCGTAACTAAGTGTCAAAAACAAGAAACTTGGGTTCCTTACGATTTGAAGCCAAGAGACATTGAGCGTCGTTTTTTCGCCTGTGAACAACTGCTTCAGTGGCAAAAAAGGAAGGGTTTTCATCATCTCATCGTGACGGGAAATGAAATTTTTTCACAATAAAGTTGCATTTTCATAAAAAAAACAGCGGGAACTTAGTTGCGCACCTAACAGTAGAGAGATTCTCAAAGAAGTCACTCAAGAAGCAACTTCTCACACAAACCCCCAAGGCTCTGCGAAGGAAGTGAATGAAAGAGCAGTTTATCCAGTAAGCTTTCCATGTATAGAACGCGTTGCTAAAAAAATCGGAGATGGATAAAAAGATTTGATGGATGCTAACAACACTGTCATTACGCAAAGAAGACTAACAGGAGGCATTCAAGATAAAGAAATCAAGGCCTTGGTATCATCTATATCTTCAGTACATAAGGAAACTTAATTTTGACCAACTCTTACTTGTTCTTACTTATTTACTCATTTCTTTATTTCACGAAAAATACCTGACACAATGTCTTCAAAACCTTATAGGCGTTGTCCAGAGGCTTTTTATCAGTCGTGTATGCGACAATTAAATGTGTATGACGATCATTGATTCGTGCCGATGGCGATAACTAGGCTAACTGTCACATCGGTATGGCGATAATACGTATATTTGAGCATTCTAACCTTCAGGAAGGATTTTCTAGAGAACAGTAGCATGTACAAGAATTTCATACCGATGTTCTTATTCGTAGAAAACTGATCAACATAACCTAACATAACAGTGATTCGCTTCCTACTCTGAATGATGTAAATTTTCATAGCTGAGCACACACTATTGCAAATTACTTTGATAGATAATCTTATCGATCTTAGGCAGCATCCCTAAAAATGTAAGATTATCTATAAATTTGCAGAATGTAATTTAGTAAATACCTCTATGTATGTTAGATTTTGAAGTAGTATAGTTTCGTTTTGTTTCCCGAACAGAATTTTTCAAATTGAAAATATTTAAGGTGACAAGTTCCATTGGGTTAATAAATTATTTAATCATTATATCACACGTAGAAAAATAGTTCAAGAAACTTTGCTCGACTGAGTTGGATAAACTTGGGGCATAAGGACATTCCAAAATATTTTCATTTCTAGTTTGGTAATTTGAAATTCATGAATACCTTATTCACTCAACGTGAAAATGCGACAATTTTATATGGATACCTTCCGAAAAGGACCATCATAAATTTTAATATCATATCGAGAGGATAATGAATCACAAAACAATAAATTTTTCTTTGCAATTTACTTAAAGCTTTACCAACTTTTGAGAAAATAAAACATTTTTTAACAAGGATAACCCAACAACATTTGTCATTCCATAACCAGTTTTATGGGAATTATTAAAATTGTACAATCTTAAACTTTTTTCACTTTTTATTTGCAAACTTCACCGGACTGAAAATTAATTTTATTGAATTTGTTGTCATTATATGACAGATTGGTTTTTGATGAGATTGAATTTGTAATAAAGAGTCGGGAACTGGCAAAAATCAGGTTATGTATATTTTGAGTCAAGAAATGTTAGACACAGAGTGAATCCGGCGTTGCGTCATTATATAAGAGAACGGTAGGCGAACGCTGAGGCGGCAATTTCAAATTTGAGTTTACAATTCTTAACACGTAAGCCTGCTGTCGAAGCCAGGTCAACAGCTCCTTTGTTGTCACAGTAGATGGTCGTTGGTCCGGGAATCTTTTCAGGGCATATCTCTGCGGCTAAACTACGCAGCCAGAGCACTTCCTGGACACCGGATGACAACGCCATGTATTTTGCCTCCGTGGTTTATAATGCCACTGTGCGCTGTTGCTTGCTCGACCAAAAAATTGGTCCTCCCTATAACATGACAACGTACCCCGTAACTGATTGACGGTTGTCGATGTCATCTGCCTAGTCAGCGTTGCTGTAACTGGTAAATTTCGACTCCCTATCTCGCTCGTACAGACTGCTCATGCTCGACCTGCCCTTAAGGTAACGGAGGACGCGTTTAGCTGCTGTCCAATGGGGCTGGCCAGAATTGTTGCTAAATTTACTGAGGACTAAGATGGCGAATGCGATGTCTGGTCTCGAGATTTGTGCTGCGTATAAAAGTCTTCCCACGATCTCTCGGTATGGCACTACATACATTTTCAGACGTTCCTCTTCGAATTCTGGTAACATCTCGGCAGCAAGTTTCTGGTTCGGGTCCAGTGGCGTGAACACCGGCTTGGACTGAGACATATTGAACCTATGAACAATATTGGTGATGTACTCCGATTGGTCAATCCAGACTTTCCCTGCATTTCGATCTCTCTTAATTCTCATCCCAAGAAAATAAAGAATGTCTTCCAGGTCCTTCATTCTAAAGTTTCTCATTAGTGCTTTCTTCGTCTGCAGCATACATTGCTTATCGTTTGACAGATAAAGTAGGTCGGTGATGTAAACGGCGATAAACTGGGTCGATTTTAATGCTGTATCTATTTTTCGATTTCATTCTTTGCTATCCTGCTTCAAACCATACATGGCTTTATTCAGTCTGCAAACTTTCGACTCGTGTCCAACGGTTACGAATCCTTCGAGTTGCCTGATATAAATTTCTTCTTTCAAGTCGCCATGGAGAAAAGCGTTTTTGACGTCAAGGTGATGAAATTCAAGGTCGTGTTTCACTGCGAGTGCACACAACATGCGAATTGCGTTCATCCTCACGACAAGCGTATAAGTTTCATCGTAATCGATTCCCTGTTGTTGGTACTATCCTTTCGCTACCAGACGTGCTTTATAATTCTGGTTTCCGAAACCGTCGTCTAATTTAACCTTGATTACCCATCGAGTGTCAATCGTTTATTCATTTGGTGGAAGATTCACTAAAGACCAAGTTCCTTTGTCGATCATAGCATCGTATTCCTCTTTTATTTCAGCTTTCTCTCTGCTCAGGCACTCTGGTCGTATGGCGGATAGTTTTCTCCGGGTTTTCTTCGTTAGCTGGTGGCTGTGAGCTTTCGGATTTTCTGGTATCTTGGAGATCGTCTCCTTCTGCATCGTCATCTTGAAAGTCGTTTCCATCGTCTACATCCTTTTGACGTTTGTTTTCTATTTCTTTCCTCCCTTCTGCGGAGAACAGGATCGGGCAAGATACTTGAGTCAGAGTTTCTTCCGAACAAGGGGTTTTCTGGATGGTCTTCTTTTCGAAGAATACGATGTCTCGGCTTTTCACAACTTTGTATGTTTCTGGATGGATTGACCTGTAGCCTTTTCTATCCTCATAGTATCCAGTGAAAATCATCGCTTCGGATTTGGGGTCCTATTTCAGTATCTGTTGCTTCGGAATGTGAACCATCTCTTGGCATCCGAATACTTGAAGGTAACTTACGTCAGGTTTCTTTTCTGTCCAAAGTTCTTCTGGAGTTTTAGATCGTGCATCGCTGTTCGGAGTTCTGTTGAGCAAGCAGAAAGCTTCGGAAAAATCGTCGCCGGAAAGCATTGAGCGTGTTATCTCGTCGATTGTCCTGTTCATCCTCTCCGTGAACCCATTCTGTTGCGGTAAGTATGGTACTGTTAGCTAGAAACTCGTGCCATTTTCTGCGAGAAATTTTTTGATTTTAGTATTGTCATACTCTTTTCTATCGCCACCTCGGATGATTTTGATTTTTCGGTTTTGCTGGTTTTCTGAAAGTGCTTTGAACTCTTTCAGCACTTTGAAAGCTTGACTTTTGTTTTGCAAAAAATATACAAAAACTTTTTTAGAGTAATCATCGATTAATAAAAGAGAATACTTTGGAGCCTCCGAATAAAATTTTCTCCATTGGTCCGCAAATGTCAGTGTGGACCAAATCGAGTACATTTTTGGCTCTTTTTCCAGATATTTTGAACGGTTCTCGGTGCTCTTTGCCTTTCAGACAATGTTCGCAGGGGTCATGGCTGAACTGCCTGAGGTGGTATCCGGTGACGAGATCCTTTCGTGGCAATGCCATCTTCTTCTTAATCATGTGGCCGAGGCGGCAGTGCCAAACGTTTCCGTCGTTCCCATGATGGGCAACGCGTGTGGTCTCTCTTGACTGTGCTAACGGATAATAAGTTGCTGAAATATTGGCAGAATAAATGACGTCTTTTACTCTGATTTCGTCTTTCTGACCGTTGACTTGCAGCGAGGTTTCTCCAATTAATTCGGATTGCGGTCTTCGTCTTTAATTCCTTGCGGTCTCACCGGTGGGCCTGGAGAGAGTTGCTGACTCTGCTATTGATTTCGCTGTTTTTGCTGACGAGAATGTCTAAAATTGTGTGATTTCGTTAGTATCGCCGCTTTTTCATCAGCGCGTTTAGCCAATTTCTGTGACGCAAGCGTCATTTTTGATTTCGCATTCGTGACCTTTTCAGCGTCACTCTCAGTCCCGAGCAAGCATCCCTAAAGGTCCTAGTGCTCGTGATATGCGCTTGCATAGCAAACTTCCAATTGAAGAAGTTATCTTGGACGACAAGTTTCTCGATGTGGGGTAGGTTGTTGCTCAAAGTCATCGTTGTTACGGTGGCTTCTATTTCTCTCAAAGTATTCGCTGCGGACACGGAAGCACCGTAGCGCCTCTGTCGGTTTTATGCGGCGGTTTTCGTTAGATGGGCATTTAATGTTTACATGTAATTTTTAACCAAAGTTATAATTATCATAATAAATATATTATTGTTTTTGTGCTGTGCTATCTGCGACTGAAAAGAATATAACAAGTTATCAGGTAAATATATATGCATTTTATAATTTGAAAATTTATAAGTAGAATCATTGACAAATAAAAATGATATAGATTACGTATAAATGTTTAAAAATCATTGTATTTCATCTATTTAAACAATTAATTAACTTGAATTATAAATGAAATACAATTAAAACATATATATGAGTCATTCCACGGGAGATTTACCCCCTACATTTTTATTTGCTTGAAATATATTTTTTTTCGTTCTTTGTTAAAAAATATTTGATACGTATTTTTTTATTTCAATTTGATATGCAAAATTTCCGAGGAATAAATTTTTGAAAATTATCGTGTTAAAAAAAGTAATTGTCTTAACTTTTTTATAACTATAAAAGGATTTTTCAAAAAAATATTGAACATTTGATCTAATATGCAGTTGATCCCGAACTTCAAAATGACATATACTGAAAAATTGTTCCAATGAATTTTCATAAATAAATTAGCCATTTTTATAAAGAAATAGAGATTGCTAAAAAAGGACCTAATTTTTTTGACTTTTTTTTGTCGATTAATTTTCCTAACTCATTCCAGGATATACTGTAAAAATTTGAAAGTGGAGAAATGAATAGTTGTTGAGTAATAAATTTGTTTATACGACACATCGAAAAATGATATGTTTGTTTCCATGTTATTTTCTTTAATGAAACAAAATACATGCTTATACGCTAAGTAACAAACTTCATCTACAATTTTTTCGGATGGCTTTTTTTTCTGATGTAGACTTTAGAATAAAATTTAGTTAAAAGTAATCGCACTGGACATCGTAACTTGCCAGAGTAAAACTTTAATTTTCAACGTGCTTCGTAACGAAAATGTCGTTTAAAAGCAGAAAAGATCGTTGTTGCAATCCATTTAACATGTCAAAACATTCTGGAAAGAAGCAAAAAAAGAGTTTGCGTCGTGTTTCTTTTTCGATTCTCGAAAACTTTCAAATTGTGAACTTCACGAAATCAGAAAAAAAGGCCATCCGAAAAAATTGAAGATGAAGTTTGTTACATAACGTATAAGTATGTATTTTGTTTCATTAAAGAAAATAATATGGGAACAAACATATCATTTTTTGGTGTGTCGTATTTACGTATATCCAAATTTGAATCACACTGAGAGAGTCGTACGTCACGCGCATGGTAGCACGCGTGCTTGAAAAGTGAAACGGCATTAGTTGAAAATTTGTTACTCAACAACTATTTATTTCTCCACTTTCAAATTTTTACAGTATATCCTGGAATGTGTTAGGAAAATTAATCGACAAAAAAAAGTCAAAAAAATTAGGTCCTTTTTCAGCCATCTCTATTTGTTTATGAAAATGGCATATTAGATGAAATATTTAACATTTTTTTGATAAGTACTTTTTTAGTTATAAAAAAGTTATGACAATTACTTTTTTTAACACGATAATTTTCAAAAATTTATTTCTTGGAAATTTTGCATATCAAATTGAAATAAAAAAATACGTATCAAATATTTTTTAACAAAGAACGAAAAAAAATATATTTCAAGCAAATAAAAATGTAGGGGGTAAATCTCCCGTGGAATGACCCATATATAAAGTATTGAAATTTTATTTCTCTTTTTTAAGGATTCGGTGACAGTCAAAATAATGGCAGAGAAAGTTGAAAATAAGCAGCGTAAAGGAAATGTGAATTGCTGTGTAGTGAATTGTTTTCACTCGTTTAGAAATTCACCTCTTGGTACGCATTTTTATACTTTTCCGACCGCTGTGCATAAGAGAGAACGTCGAAATAAGTGGATTACTTTAATTAATAGGAAAAAGTAAGCATGTAATCCTTTACATTTTATTCATAATTTATAATAAAAAAAATTGTTTCTTACACATTGGAAAAAGAATTCCAGAAATTTGTATCATTTTATTGAAATAGGTACTTAGATTTTAAAAAATATGAATGTGATAAAAACTATACGTTAAAAGATTTTTAATTTAATTAAAAATTTTTCTTGTCCTGATGGCACTCTTTGGCAACCTTCGATTTATTCAAGAATTTGCAGTGCACACTTTGTAGGGAACTAAAAATCTGAAAATCCTTTGAGTCCAAGTTATAACCCTACCATTTTCCCAGAAGTTTACAAGAAGCGACCTGTCAATCTGAAAACTGTCGAAAAAAGGTAAAATAATTTTTCATATTCTTCGGAAATTCTGCTTATATAGCATGCCTTTCACTAATTTTTCGAAATAAGGTTTTGAGGATTTTTTGATTTTTTCAAACTGAAATTTCTGTATTTTCGTTTTTTCTTTTCGAACTAAACAGGGTTTTTAAGCTGTTAGAATTAAACCTATTAAAATTAAAAAGTTTTTATTTTATAAATTGTTCTTAAACACTGAATTAAAAGTTATAAAATAAAACTTTTTTTAAGCTTTAATTTGGAAAGCTGAAAATCCAGATGAGTTCAATTTTATCTGCTTCAATTTGCATTTTAGTTTTGATTACTTTAAATGAAAAAAATCTTCAGCTTTAACAATTTGAAAATTTTAATTTTAATAAGTGGGAAATATTTTTTCGACCTGGAAACCAGGAATTCTTTCGGTGATAAAATTGACCACGCTGTTCTAGTGTTATTTTAGTATTATAATTATAAATTATATTAGTATGATATAATATATAATTATAGTTATAATATAGTATAGTATTATAATTATAAACTCAGAAATCCTCATAATTAATATAATTCTTGGATTTACACAATAATTGAATTTAAGTTAGTATTAATTATTTTTAGGCATCAAAGGTACAACAATTTGGAATTAAAAAGACAGAAAAGTTTTGTTGAAGATAAAGCATCTGAGGCCTCATCAACAATGTTGGGGGATCCAGAAAATATGCAGCCGATTTCTGAACATCAGACAGAGCAAGGAAATCATTTTTTGTGTGAAAAAACAGCGGATAAAGGAGTTGAGGCAAACTTTCTAGAAGAAAAAGATCAGATTCATGATCCGCAAATTTTCATTTATAATCGCTACATTTACAGTTGTCACGGTGAAGCAGTAACTCAAGCATTTTTTCCAGAAGCTCCTAAAAAACTTATAAGCACGAGAAAAGTCAAAAGGAATGATAAAAATGTAGGAACGGACAAAGTTTATGTCGACAGAAGTATTGGACCTGATTCAGTTGATTTGAATGAAAAAAATTTCTTAAAATGTTCAACGGGATTTCATGGAGTGTCTTCGATTAAATCTGACCAAGAAATGCTAGCCTTAGCTGGAGTGACAATGTCCACTTATAATTTATTAAGAGATATTTACGAAGGAACTGATGGTAAAAAAATATCTAAAAACAATCGATTACTAATTTTTTTATGCAAAATGAAATTGGGACTATCCTACTCAGCATTAGGGGTACTCTTTTCGGTCGACAGAAAAACTATTTCCAGAATATTTATTTCCACTTTAGAGTATTTGGTTATCAGATGTCAAAAGTTTGTCACCTGGCCAAGTAAAGAAATTGTACAATCTACCATGCCTGAGGAATTTAGAAATATGTATGAAAACTGTCGTGTCATAATTGACTGCACCGAAATAAAAATTGATCAAGCATCTAGTGTTGAGTCAAAAGTGCAGACGTATTCTCACTACAAAAAAGGATTCACAATAAAAGTCCTAATAGGGTGTACACCAGCCGGATTAGTGTCTTTCGTCTCCAAGTGCTATGGTGGTCGAATCAGTGACGCTCAAATTCAACAACCAGTGGACTTTTAGATTTATTAGAACCAGATGATCTCGTTTTGGCAGATAAAGGATTTCCTGGGATTCAAAGCACCATTGATGAAAAGGGTGCAGGCGTTGTTCTTGTCATGCCACCTTTTCTACGAGGTGGAATGTTTTCCGAAGAAGAAGTAGAAGAAACATATCAGGTGGCAAAATTTCGCATTCATATTGAGCGAATTATGCAGCGCTTAAGAATTTATAATATACTTGTAAAACTGCCAATGAATTTATTGCCACATGCAGATAATATTGTATTTATGTGTTGCGTTTTAGTCAATTTGCAACCACCAATATTAAAAGAAGTAAGCGACACTGAAGATGCTGAAGAAACTTAAATTGATTGAACTTTGCATATCGTCCTTCTTATTTATAAAAAGTGAATCAATAAAAAAGGTATTTTGTACGATCTTTTTTATTATGTTAATAAATTATATAGAAACAAGTAATGAATAAAGTTTATTCATTATTATGTAAAATAACTTTTTATAAATTGTTTTTTCTATTAAACAAGAGAAATAGAAACACACGAATTTTGTAACAATTTTTACCCTGAATATGCATATTATAGGCATAAGTTTCTTTAACAAAGTTAAAATCAAAATGTTTACTTCTTTTTCTGGTAGAGTTTTTTAAAGAAATATTGAAAATAAAAAGTTTCCAAAATTGGAATTATGTTCTCCAAAAATTGTTCATTTCTCTCAACAATAATAGAAAAACTTCCACGTGGTGACCAAACATAGAAGTCGCAAGATGATATTCCTGTCACATACATTTGAATTTGACACTGCGTGTAATATTTATGTGTAGGATTAAGTTGGTCTACATCGTTTATTTTTTACATTCTCATCATGGATGAGAGGGTATTGGTTTTATGTGAAAAATGACTTTCGAAAATTTCATCAAATCTTTACGTTTTGAGACCCCCTGAGTCCGAAAAAGGGTTTTTACGAAAGTGTCTGTCTGTAGGTCGTGTGCGGCATAACTCTCGACAGAATTATCAGATTGAATTGAGCTTTGGTACACTTTATCAGAGCCGAAAAAGTAAGGACAAGTTCGTTAACCAGCCACATCCAATCGAAATTGAGGGGTTGAGCACTACTTTTGTGTTTTTGAAAATAATTTTTTGAAAAAATCAAAAATTTCAATACTGGTTTTTGATATTGCTCATAAATCTCTACAAATTATCCTAATAACATTTCTTGATTAAATCAAAATTAGAAATGTTACAGCATAATAAAACTTGAAAAAAGTCAATATCAAAATTCCATTTTCCAGTTAAATTATACGAGATACGAAAAAACGTTATGATACAATATTATTTTCTACATAAAGACCTACAAATTTGAATTGTAACATTTTTTCATAAGATGCATATTTTTCTTTGTAATTAAAAAAAAAATATCGAAAATCGAAAATTCAATTTTTAACAATAATATGTGAAATACGAAAAAAACGTAAGAATACAAAGTTGTTCGTTTCAAAAAGATCTACAAGTTTTGTATTACACAGTTTATGAAAAAACATATATTTTTCGTTTCAATTCCAAAAAATTCGATTAAAATTCAATAATTCCATTTTTTAGACAAAATATATGAGATACATAAAAAAAGTTTAGATGAAAAATTATTTGCCTAAATGAGGTCTACACATTCTTATTAAGAAATTTCTCGACAGGATGTATATTTTATGTTTTGATTTTTAATATTAAAAAAATTCGACTTTTTTCACCAAAATATGTGAGATACGAAATAAGCGTTGTTCTGCAAAATCGTTTCCTTAAATAAAGTCTACGATTATTTTTTCTTTTTGAGAGATTTGAAAGAAAATAAATTATTTTAATTATGTAATTTATTAAAAAGTTACTGAAATGTATACAGAAAATCGAGCGCGAAGCGCGAGTGTCATGATGAGAATGTGTTCCTTAAGGCCGATAGAGCCTTAAGTAAATTGAATTTCCTGTTTCACTTAAACTGAAAAAGAAATTTAGTGAATTTGAGAAAATGAGAAATTCACATCATCTTTAATATTATAAAATTGGTTTGAGCTTCAGTATTAAATTATAAGAAATAAATTTAAATGTATGCGAAGAGCACAAAACCGAGCGCGAAACGCGAGGTCCAGAAAGAACGGAGCGCGCAATGAGAATGTGCCCGCGAAGCGGGCAGATTTTTTTAAGTATGGAACGTTAAACTTGTTTGCAGTCTTATCGAAAATAGGCTCTTTTTTACAGGAGATGGGACATTTAATTTCTAATATTTTAGTAATTGCACCATTTTCTAAAACAAAACCGTCTGGAGTTGCAGACAACCATGGTTGACATTGCAAGACAACCAGTCCAACTTGGATTACTTTAACATGAAAGGTTTTCTCATATTCTGCAATAGCAACTGATTCATTTTTTTTTGCCATATGTGACATTTTTTTTGCCGCTCTAATCAATTTTACAGGATTAAGAAATTCTTCTAAAAGTTTATCAATGCTCTTCGTTTTTCTACATTTAATAGAATGTGCTTTATCACTCGCAGATATTCTCATCAACCCTTCTTCAGCCCATTCTGTTGAATTAGACTGATTTTTCGTTCTCAAACACAAACTTTTTATGGCAATTTCACTGAGTACGACTCGTTGACGATAAAAATCAAGCAAATTCGACTCTAATTCATCTAAGCTGTTACTAAAATATACTTTCATTTTTCTAGACTCATTAATTGCACGCTGAATGCAGATATCACAATTCCTCTCATTAATTAATATAATCGCTAAGGCAATACAATCCATTAAAATAGATTTAGCTGCTCTTTCACCTTCAGTTTTCAATTCTTCTCGAAGAACAGCACGTAAGGCACGCGTATGATTAGCAAGATCTGCATAAGTTAAGTTGTAGGGGGAAATATTTAATTCTTTTACAGGTTCTTTCTTTTTAAAAAAATCAGCAACTGCTAAACCCTTCGCATACAAATCTTTTGCGATTTGACTATCGGAGGGCTTACCCCACTCTTGCTCTATAGACTCGTTTTACTGATACTTCTGTCTGCATTAACAAAATGAATTAATGCAAACACATGTTTGCATTTGCCTCCTGCTTGGGATACGCATGTGCATGAAACTGAAGTTACATTCCGCTCTGGGTCAAGCTGTAAACAAATTTTTTTTTTTAAATTACCATTTGCCCTATCATTATTTTGAGAAATGATATACTCTCGAATCTTTCTATTAAAACAATATTATAGTTATTTATACAATCAGGGATTTTATGAATTTTCTAATTTCTAACAATATAAACCTCTAATTTAACTAAATAAGGTGGAGAATTCACAGAAGTCTGACGAATGACACTGGCTTGTATTCTTTCACTAATACCGTTGATCCGGATTTCCTCTACTCTAATAACGTGAATTATAGATAAAGCCTTTCCTTTTTTAATAGTCTCATTATGAAACTCAATCCTGTGCTTTATTGAATCAAATCCAGTTCTTATTATAATATTCATAATGAGCTGTCAATGTAAATAATCATATAAAGGTTATGTTTACACCGGTTCAAGGAATTTATATTTATATGCATTTTAAAACTTATAATTACCCTATGGCTTTTTCAACATTTATGTCGAAAAACGAACTTTTAAATAGTAAGTATACGCTTCTTTTATTTACATATGTAAATTTATAAAAATATTTTTTATTAATATGACCCTGCATTCCCTGTATTATTTACTTTCCTGTCTAACGAAAAATACCGATTTTTGCCGCTCCGAGCGCTAGCAGTCATATCCGCTATCGGTTCAAGGACATGTCCGCAGCGAATATATATATGAATGCAGCAGTACGTCACAATATTTTTTTCAAAACAAAATTTTTATAAACAAATTGTTGTATTTGATAATAATTCATTCAATTTCAAAAATAGGAAACAGTTATGTTGTAGATAATCTTTTTCCTAAAAAAATGAATCGTGATTTATTAGAATCGCATCATTTTTGAAAATTTGTCTCGAAGCGATTAGAAAATAAGTTTGGGCAAAAATAAAATTTATTAATAAAGTTATTTTTTTGTGTTTCAAATGTTTTTCATGAAAAATAATTTTTTCTCTTTCAAATTAGCCCTTCAATAATAATATTGCTATTCTTGAAAGCAAAATTATCTATTTTTGCCTGAGGTCTAATTTTCGTGAACGAACTACCTTAAGTTGTGCGTAGAGAGAAAGAAAGCAATAATGACTCGGCGCGCTCCGGCATTAGTTCTGGCGCTCGCTTCTTTCGCTCCTACTGTGAAATATCTATTTTACCGCTTGGGTCCCTTTCTTCGGAGCACGTCACATATGTTTCAACTTCGCCTGAAAGTTGAATAAAGTTTCTCCTATTAATTTTCTCCGAGTTAAAACCACAAACTTTACGGTCATTATTAGAATGTAAATGCATTAGGACATCGAGGATTATCAGTTTATTAAATTCCACGCAAATGATAATACTCTCTTTTTGCTTACTTTATCACTGTTAAACAAAGGCAATTAATAAATACAGAGTATAAAAAAGAGTCCAGGAAAAATTTCTCAAGATTCCAAAAAATCACTGTGAAACATATAAAATTTTTAGTTGTTAAGTTTTAGTTCAATTATATAAAATTAAAAAGTAAAAGTAAGTTTTGGTTGAAATCGACAGATGTAAAATGTCACTGACGTAAGGTTGGACATCTGTCAACAACATACCCTAACGAACTGGCTGAACGCTAGCTTTACGCTGTAGCGTAAAGCTATCTTAAAGTAGCATTATAACTCATGAATGAGGCAAAATAAATATTCAAAATGTTTTTATCCTTATTCTACTTTAAAAATAACGTTAAAAGGTAATGGTCATATATGCAATAATTTTATCTATTAACGCTAAAGATTAAAAAAACATAATACCTGTCATTGAAGGCAGTGCAGTGGTCCACCTTTTGTGGAACGTCTCCACGGTTAAAGTTGACATTGGTTGGAGTGAGACACAACTGTACTTTTATCTCACTCTAACAAATAGTCAATCTTGACGGTGAAGATATGGAAAGTGATGAACCACTGCACTGCCTTTAATGACAGGTATTATGTTTTTTTTAATTTTTAGCGTTAATAAATAAAATTTTTGCATATTTTAATTACCAGTTAACGTTATTTATAACGTAGAATAAGGATAAAAACATTTTGAATATTTATTTTGCCTCATTCATGAGTTACAATGCTACTTTACGATAGCTTTACGATAGCTTTACGATACAGCGTAAAGCTAGCGTTCAGCCAGTTCGCTAGGGTAACCTTTAAATAGTAGTCAATTTTTATCAATATAACATATTCTTTTGTGTGCGAAAATGTCGGATTTTCAGCCGAATAAGCGTCATTTGCGAGAACTTTTGATTTACTTTTTCAATTTGAAAAAATCTGCAGCTGAGGCGCATCGATTGCTTGTAGAAACATATAGTGAGGCAGCCTTAAGTGAGAGAAGTTGTCGTGAGTGGTTTCAAAAGTTTAAGAATGGTGAATTCTACATTGAAGACAAAGAACGTAACGGATGGCCGGAAGTGTACGAAGACGCGGAATTGGAAGCACTATTTGATCAAGATTCGTGCCAAACGCAAGAAGAACAATACGATGGACAATACTTTAAATAATAAATAAGGTTTCGTTCTTTCACAATAAATGCCCAATTTTTTATAAAAAACGTCGGAAACTTATTTGCACACCTGATATGATACTGAACTCTGTCTTTTGTCATTGATGAACGGACCTGTATTTTTTGAAACTGAATTGTGATAATCATGTCTTATGCAATAAAAACGACCAAATTGAATTTTAATTTTGATGTTTGATCTATTTAGCTTTCTGATCATTACTTATGTAATATAAAATACTTATAATATTAAATTCTTTGTTATACTATATATTTAAACTTTCTTAGGATATCTGAGTGCGTTAAAACACTTTCTTGGCCACTGAATAGGCTGTGAAATTATTCGACTTTACAAAAAAAATCCAAATAAAATGAAGGGTAATTTTTGAGTTTGTGGGAAGTTTTCTATAAATCCGTTAGCGAGTTATGAAGCACTAATTGTAAACACTTAATGCTGTATATTTCCAACTTAAGCCAAAAATATGTTAAATAGCCTAAATACCAATAATATCTTTTAACCTTTGAATTTGAAAAATAATTATTTACTTTGAAATACAAACTTACAATCTAATATCTACTCATATGTAATGTTATATTTGGTCATTCTTGGATCTTCTGGTGTCCACACTTTTGCAAACATAGTGCCATTGGATGAGGCTTCTAACTTCCGAGACCAGGAAAGTGAATGGGCAATAAACGGATTTCCTCCGCTACCTGAAAGCAATTTAGGAATTTATTGCATGGAACAGAAATGCTAAAAATTTACACATTTTAAATTTCACATCAGCGAAATTGAATTTATATGTAACAATATTAATCTAGGACAGAGAAAATGACTCTCTTTTCACTGTCATGGAAAAAAGTATCAAATACCGCTGCAAGTATGAGAGCTATAAATTTATTCAATACTTAATTTAACATATAATTTCTGCAGAAAATATTTGAAAACATAAAATTTTTTAGAAATTTTGAAAATTTCAAAAGATTTTGGAAATTACCATTGTTTCTGAAATTATGATGACCTTATAAAAACATCAGTAATGTATGGTAATTTATGGTAACGTCAAATAATTTACGTAGCCCACTTTGTCTGAAGTCGGATTTCCATCAAGGACGTCATGAAAAAGTATATGTGACAAGGAGAGAACGCAGTTTCAACTTCATATTGCAAGCAAAAACAAACTCCAGAAATTAATAATGTCGAGATTTTACTGCTTCCATAGGTAGCCGGACAAAAAAACCATGATGTACTACCTTCTTTACAACTTTTCAAATCCGATAGGATCAAGAAATGCTTCAGGAAGGAAAAAAATACTCTCAGAAACATCGTCCTCAATGAGAAATTTATCTTTTATTGTAAATAAAAAGGCATATTTTTTCAGAAATAATCTTTCATTTGAAATTAAATTTCGACTTCTGAATTGTCTTACATAGACAAAAAATGAACAAGGATGACAAAGAGGTGTCTCTTCTTTACATTGAAAGATTAATTAACATCTAGAAACTAACAGAAGTCGAAATATCGCTGTTTTTTTGGGTGCGTCAATTCATCTCACTTTCCAGAAATCGAACTTTCTGAGTGCAAACTTGAGACTTTTTTCTCAAGAAACTGTTGGTAAGAAAGAGGCGCATCATATAAATAGGTGACCCATAAAATATCAAAGAAATAGCAATACTTCCAACAAAATAATTATCTGAAGTATTCATTAATTATAAAAACATCAGCTGCAGATAAAAAGATGATATTATTTTTTCTTGGTCCATTACAAAACTGAATATATCTCAAAGATGCTGCGTGAAAAAATGGATGTTGAATTAAGCTTTAGAATGAAACAAAATTTCCCAATCGTTAGCAGGGGTAAACAGGGATGATAATTGGGTTTTCTTGTTCAGATCAACGTCTAGAAACTAAGAGAAGACGAGATATGTTGGAAGTCTTTATTCACGTTTGGTTGATCTTGGATCGAGGTGTTCTGCCCGTGTAGAGGTTTTCCTCGCCACTTCATAGCAAGTTGCTAGACAGTGGGATGCCTGGTGTTTGGGCAAGTTGGATCAACCAGATGTAGATAATTACTGTCCTCTCTAGAGATGTTATTGTGAAAAGGAGCATGCCTTTTGTTATAAAAGTATTCACGCAACTGTACAGTCTGTGAGGCACACAGTTGGTGAACTTCTAAACCACCTCTACTCTTTTTTGAACGTGCTAAAACCATCCTCTCAATTGCCGAACTCTTGTGGTGCATTCAGTGTACAGTCATTTCGGTGCAAATGGTTCTGTTAATGCTCTCGAGGCCGGTGTTAGACCATATGATAAGCCTGAAGAATTATGTAAAAAGTGAGATCGCATAGGTCTTAATAGCCTTGATCTTATTGACTGAATTGAGACTAGTTTTTAAAATTGAGGACAAGCGTTTAGAAAAGGACTCCAAAAGAATCTCTTGTATTGCAGTTTGTAGGAGACACCTTAACTGCAAGATGCCTAAGTACTTACAGGAGTCTTCTTCTATCATCCTTTTGATGAAAGCCTGATACTTATGTCTCGATTGCATGTCAACCTCACTCCTCACTACGTGTACTTTTCAAGAACACCGCAGCTTCGTCCGTGAGCTGACATACAACTTCAGGTCATTCAGAGAGGGAAGGTAAGTGAGTTGGTATTCACCCTCATCCCTACCCACACTTTACCCATAGGACGCGTAGTCGATTGTTTCATAGAAGTGCTCCAGAGGAAGCTCGCATGTCCAAAAAATCGGAACATACGAGGGAAAATCTTGTATGCCACAAAGATTTTAATAAAATATTCTCAAGGAATCGAGGGGAAAGGTTATTTATAATCAATATACGCCATGTGCAAGTTACGTTGATGTTCTTTGACTTGTAACACAGCGATACTGTAAATAATAGCATAGATGGCCTTTGCCTTAAGGAATCTGTCACTTCGTCCAGTTCTGCAGATGTTGCATGAACAATTCGAGGACGAAGAATATCCGACAGTTTACGAGTCAGCTAACGGGCCATGTTACCTCCTATATTAAGTTAAATGGCTTAGTTTGCATCTTGATTTTCTGACTTTATTGTGAAGACCAGTCTTTCATAGTGGATCATTCTCTGTGTGCGAGCGGATAGTGTTGTTGCAAGGCATTGTTTTTCTGCCAAGCATCATGACTGCTGCCACGGCCGCACAATAGGTGAGGGTTTGCACCTGGAGCACGGATAATTCCGTATCTGGGTATGATAGTAAAATCAATTAGTGGTAGCAAGTCCTCTGAAAACTTGATTTGTAGGTAAGAATGTCTCAAGCAGGGTTCTACCCCTCCGAATTCAGGTAGAGGATGATTGAACTTTGTAGAACTTTCTCTTAAGACGTTGTAGATTTTCTGGAACTGCGATGTTTTCTTCGGGAAGAACGTCGACACGTCGTCGAAGTCACAATGGATGTGGATAAACCACCTCCCCGGAAGCTTCGTAGCCACGCCCACACTGTTCGCCAGCTCCAACGTCTTCTATTACCGTCTCCACTATTTCCTCATTAGTGGTATTTTCAAGAGCTACAACTGATTCCGTTGGTGGATGGCTAATCGGCATTCTGATTGTTTCTATTTCAACATCAGACAGTAAATGGCGTAACAGAATTGTGCGTTTTCAGTCTGCAATTTTTTACGGTCTAATAACTGCTTAGGTAAAGATTATATTAGCTCAAATAAATTTTTGGGGACTCACAGAATACAAATAATTTGTTTATTATTCTATTTAATTGTTATAAACAAATTTTATGAACAAATTGGCAAATACTAATATTATCGTAAAAAAATTTCCTTTTGGTAAAAGTGCTTCGTATTAACATTTTAGCTGCGGGGAAATTTCAGTACAAACCGACCTCTTATAAAATGCAAAATTTATACATAAAATCACTGTATATCTCAGTTAGAGTCCCTGAACTGACTGCTGGTCGATATATCGACCAGCCTAGCAGGATACGTAAAGTGCAATGTAAGAAATTGGTCTCATTTGTCATGAAGGTTTGGGAGGGTATTTCTGTGTAATTTCAGGCGCTGAATATGAAAAAAATAGTAAAAAAAATTCCCGAAGACACCATTGACCTTGAAAATCGCCAATTCAAGGTCAAATTTTATTTCTAATATAAGCCAAGTTTTTAGGAGAGATGCTTGAAGAAGGATCAAGTTTCAATAATGTCTAACAACCTGTAATCGAAATGAAGGAAATGGTGTAGCTCCTACGTTTCTCATTTAGACTGCCATCAGAAGAGAGGTTGGTCATAGAGTAATTGTGTCCTGTTTTGGACAGCGAAATATGACTTATAAATTTGTTAATAACATTTAAGACCAAAAAATCGCACTTTTTTTAGTTTTTTGTTTATAACATTAAAGGTAATTATCCAATCTTGATGACATTAATTGAAAAATTGTAGAAAACTTAATTTCGAACAATATGAGTCGTCACTTGATCTGATTGGATAATTGGGAGCGGAGAAAATTCGGAAAAATCGGGAAATTGAGCTTTTGTTAAACAAATTAATATCTCAGTTAATTTTTAACTTTTCAGGTTGAGGTTTGGTGGAAAAGTAACCGACTTTATGCTCTTCAAATGTATAAAAAAAAGAACACTTTAAGATGATACGTTTCCGCGCTATTGACACTTGAATTTATTTCATGCGTTAATTGTAAAATGTCTGCTTGCCGCAGAGGTGGTCCGATTTTTATTTTGAAAACGGCTTTTAAAAATAAAAATCAAGCACAACAGAACGTCAATCTTGGTTTTTCGCTAAAATGTTGCAAAGTTTATTAAAAAAAGGTCCAAACATGGCTCTAAACGCTTGAACGCAGCAAAGTGACACAGTGAGCCTACTCGTCTTGTCCCCCCACCACTGTCACTTTGCTGCGTTCAAGCGTTTAAAGCCACGTTTGGACCTTTTTTTAATAAACTTTGCAACATTTTAGCGAAAAACCAAGATTGACGTTCTGCTGTGCTTGATTTTTATTTTTAAAAGCCGTTTTCAAAATAAAAATCGGACCACCTCTGCGGCAAGCAGACATTTTACAATTAACGCATGAAATAAATTCAAGTGTCAATAGCGCGGAAACGTATCATCTTAAAGTGTTCTTTTTTTTATACATTTGAAGAGCATAAAGTCGGTTACTTTTCCACCAAACCTCAACCTGAAAAGTTAAAAATTAACTGAGATATTAATTTGTTTAACAAAAGCTCAATTTCCCGATTTTTCCGAATTTTCTCCGCTCCCAATTATCCAATCAGATCAAGTGACGACTCATATTGTTCGAAATTAAGTTTTCTACAATTTTTCACTTAATGTCATCAAGATTGGATAATTAACTTTAATGTTATAAACAAAAAACTAAAAAAAGTGCGATTTTTTGGTCTTAAATGTTAATAACAAATTTATAAATCATATTTCGTTGTCCAAAACATGACACAATTACTCTATGACCAACCTCTCTTCTGATGGCGCAGTCCGTTTTCTGAAATAAATAATGTCATGAATCATTCATAACAAATTCCCTGTTGCTTGGTCTAATTTTATATAATACATGGGCATTAGATAGACAAAGATCAATAAGATGAAAAAAAATCTTTCGATACCATTTCATTGTTTTTCGCTCTGTTTCTGTAAAAGATTATTGTCTATCATTATTATCGATAACACCCATATTTTGATTGTATTCGTGAACACACCTTGACTTCATGATGTCTTTATTTGTTAGATAACTGTTTTTTCCAGTTGCACAGAGTTCAAGTTCGTGCACACTTGTAAGCATGCGAACGCTACGTTTATCTTCTCACCTCACTGCCATCCACACATCACTGTGAGAGTCTTGTACTTCACCTCGGACTAACTTGCTTTCAAGCTTTGGCATTCCCTTTCTATTTGCTTTCAGCGTGCCACACATACCTGTATCACGATCATGTAAAAATTCTGCCAAAGTGGGAGATGTATACCAATTGTCTATATATACAACATGACCCTTATAAAAATGAGGTTGTAAAAAGTGAGCTGCAATATCGCCAGTAACACCCAAATCAAACTTCTGATGATCAGTGTCTGTACCGGTGTAAACAACAAAACCCAATACGAATCCCGTCTCGCAGTCTATAATTATGTAGAGCTTGATGCCAAAGCGATTTTTCTTCAAAGAAATATATTGCTTGGATCAAAGCCTACCTTTCCATAATAATAGACTTTCATCTATGCACAGATTTTTCCCTGGAGTAAGAACTCCCGAAAATTTACTTTGTACGTGTCCTATTAATGAATTTATTTTCACTAAAGGATGATTTACGATTTCTTCATTATCCTGAAAATGTAAACATCGCAGGATGTGAATATATCTATCGCCAGACATTATTTGAGCAAAAATTGGAGTGTGTAGCAAAAGATCTGTGGACCAATAAGTTTGCAGATCGCCTTTCTGGACATGGCCCATCAGAATCGAAAGGCCAAGAAAATTTCCCAATTCTGTTTTTGTGACAGGGGACCAAGCTTTCATGTGGGAAGATAGAGTGACAGGATTTTGAGTTGCATATCGATTCGTCTCCTCTACAATTTTTTGGAGCAAAGAAGAATCACAAAAATAATTGAAATGATCGATTGGCCT
Organism: Diplolepis rosae; assembly: GCA_030998225.1. NCBI lineage: Eukaryota > Metazoa > Arthropoda > Insecta > Hymenoptera > Diplolepididae > Diplolepis > Diplolepis rosae. Next base: position 3,583,369 of record JAPYXD010000608.1, on the reverse strand, counting down.
ATTTCCCGAAAAAGAGATATTCGGATTTATTTTAGAGTTACCCTCAAAATCTTTGATTGATGGATAAAAATGCGTGTCCTCAAACAATTGAGTTTCGTTATAATAAAAGTCTTCCGAATCGATTTCACCGATGTCTTCATTTTCTAATACTTCATTTTCTGGTTCAGACTCACCACTACTCCAAGCTTCATTTTCAGCCATTTTATGGAAGATAAGAGTATGATACACTGTTCGATCAATAGTGAAGAGAAATGACAATAGTAAAAATTATATACATAATATGAAAATCCTGAAGAATAATAAATTATGAATGTAAAGTAGCAATCTGCAACATATTATAAATTTAATTTATAGACGTGAATGAGTAAAAAATTAATTTCTCTACAGAAAAAAAAACCGAGTGCTAATCCTCTTGCAGATACTAACAATAAATAAATTTTTGGACATTCAAATATTTTTGAAGATGAGATGGGTCTCTGCGATATGTGATGATATTTGTTTCGTACTCAGTGCACCAACAACAAAGATGTACCAACTCCCAGACCGAAATAACAAAAAAAAATATTTCACGTTCGCGTCGTTGATCTTAGATCATGCTGAGAATGAATAGCGCAGTATTTTATGTAACCTTCAGATATGAGGTTGAAGCTCACTGCGTTTGTGCTGGAAACTAAAATTTCAATTCGATATAGACATTTTCAAGGTCAAAGATGCTTTGAGGATTCTTTTTTCACTGTTTTTCCCATTTTTAGCGCATCAATGACGCTGGAAAGCCATCTCCAACTTTCGCTTGTGCAAAAAATGAAATTGACTGTAGATTTTCAAGATCAAGGATACCTCAGTGATTTTTTTCAGTATTTTTTTCGAATCCAGTCCATCAAATTACGTAGGAAAACACTCTGAAATTCTCACTTCTACTAGAAATGAAATTTGACCTTGAAATACCAATTTTCAAGGTCAACAATGTTTCGAGGAATTTCAAAACCATTTTTTACGTATTCAAAACATCAAATTTGGCCTAAAAACATTAAATATTTTGTGCCTCTTAAGTGGTTGATATATCAACCACCCCCGCAGCTAAAAGGTTAATTTAAAAATGAAATTCAATTACAAAAATAATTGAAGAGATAATAATAACCATTGTTATAAACAATTCTTGTAGCAGAATATTTGAATTTGAGGTTTTTTACAGTTGTAATTTTCTTTCAATCGCCAGAACGACTTCAGGTATTCCTTAAAATATTGAATCTTTAATAATATTTGGTAAAATATAACAATTTGAATTTTCATAAAGAAATCAGATAAACAAATTCAAAATTTTGGCCCTTCCACATAGAAAAAAAATTTTGTTGCACTGGAAATTTTTTAAACTATTGGACGAATAACTACTAGTCACAAAAATATCTAAAAAGCTAACAGTAAACATTGTTATGAACAATCCTTGTGACAACATATTTAAATTAAAGCTAAATGTTTTTACAAACAAATTTTGTGAAAAATTTGTTTATTATAATTGTTTATAAACATTCAGATCTGTCCCCGCACGTATAAAGCTGAAATTAATTTCGAAAGTTCCTATCGATATGGTATTAAAATCCACCAATTTTCAACCCTAAAATCCCATTTTTGTAAGAGATATAGAAGGGGAAAATAAAATTAAAAAATCGATTTTTCTCGAAAATGGCTTGATCGATTGTAATGAACAAAATATATTACTTTCAAGTTTTGAATTTTGTTAAGGTTATGTTTTACGAGTACACCTCCAATTTAAAAAATAAATAAACCTTGAAATTTCTGCTTAAACATACTCGTATACTTTTGTCAAGTTTTTCGTGGTGGCGCGTCATGGGGAAAAATGATGAAAATCATGCATGTCACACAGCACACAGCACACTCTCGCTCCAGTCGAGCACATCGAACTCCACTGTTTGGTTGACACTTTATTAGTCTCATTAAGCGGTCTGCTGGACCAACCACCCGTGAAGTTTAAAGCCGAAAGGCGGTTCCGCGGGTGGTGTATTGGTTCGAGAGAGGGGGTTTTTTGGTTTTAACAGGTATGCCTAGACCCGTCCTAGGAGAGTCCTGTACAACGTCTATAAAAGATTTTGCCATTTTTCCTCCTCACAAAAAAAAAAGAAAAAAAACATAAAGCGGTCTGCTGGAATAATGGTGCACTTGCCTTTTAAAGAATCACTTATTTTTCATTTCTTTTGTACATAACATTTGTAACATGGATGTTACCACGAAGTAAGAACAAAGGGCACGATATTGGAAAGGACCGCCCTGGGCCCGAGCAGAGCCGAGATACCTCGAGGGGACGAGTCTTGACTGTTCGCTGTCATCCGTCGAGTAAAGAGTGCTCTATTACCATAGATTGTCGCCGGCTGTGGAGAGAATCTCCGATTGCTACTTCGCTTGGACCGAAGTTTCCGTGACTCTACCAAGTCCAATAGTTTACCATGTACGCTTTTTTGGTTTCATTATTTGAGTACGGCATTATCCATTGTAAGTGAAAATAATGTGTTTTTGCTGTTTTGAAGTGCCTGTGTCAAGTGATTCCTCCTAGTTCTCGGCATCTTTTCTTTATTTCCCACCCTCTGGATAACAACCTCGTTATACATGGCGCCCAACAAAAAGAACCCATAAAACATTTTCCTGAATAGTGGAAAACCGCCAGGAATAGTACAAAAATAAAGGGATTTATCACCAAGATACTATCAGACTGAAACTGATGCTTGTGTTGGTCGTAAGTTGTACTTTTGAAAAAACGATTTGTCTATTGCTTACCTAAGTTAGAGAAATGTTCCATATTAAGATTGCAAAAGATTTTAAAAATGTGTATAATAGTAAAACGAATAAATTTAGGTAATGAACCAAAAACGGAAGTGAATCCCGAAAAATAAAAATTGGAAAATGTCGACTAAGTGGTTGTTAGAATAGAAGAATCGAATTTCGACAGGTAAATGAAATGAATTTCGAAAATAGTCAGATTTAGTTGAGAAAAAAGGAATATTAAATCGGGAAATAAAAGCGTTAAATTAGGAAAAGTTTAAATCATTTAAGGAATCCACGAAACATTCAATAATCAAAGACAAACCCACGTGGTCAAGCAGTACGCGTTCGCCCATCAACGAATACAAGGTCGAGCGGTTTCTTGTAAACAAACGATCTCTCGGCGAAAATAAGACTTTTGACGAGTGTAAACACAAGGAATTTATAGATAATATAAATTGAAACATTATTTCACGTACAAGAAATTTTATTACAGGTACAGTCGACTCGGGAAAAAGCTTTAAGTACAGTAGAACCTGACCAGGAAATAGAACCCGATCAGGAACATTTTAATTTTGAGGAAGCAAGAGGGCTTCCAAACCTCCAAATAAATTTTAGTAGCGTATCTATGGGACATTCGGTAACTCAGAACAATAGGGGAGCAATTCCTACAATAATAGACCTCTCTGCAGGACGCGGCAGAGGTTTCGTTCGAATAAATTCAGAAACCATACAAAACAGATACAAAGCAACAAACGAAAATAGGACAGCAGTCCCAAATAACCCCAACCAATCCCTTCTCTGTGACGGTATAGATTTTCCTATTCTAGACATTTCAAAATCAACCAATCCCCAGCCAGATAAGGAAATAACAGGTAATAAAACTGCGGTAACTGGTGCATAATATATAGTGAGTCCGAAATCAGCAAATCACACCGATACACATAAACGCGCGCCCTGCTATACTATGTATCTACTGCGACGATCGAGACAGCCGCAATAGGCGCTTCAGTGTCTCCAGAACGTGGGATTTTTCGGCCCCCACCACGTTCCCATCTGGGAGAAACACATGCAAACGTGGCGTGTCAGTGTGTCGGCTCTGCTACACGCTGCGGTCACCAGCTTCGTGTAAAGCCGAAGGTGCACGAAGACGGACTTCGTTACAATGCTTGAGTTTTCAAGTTATTTTTATATTTCACGCTTTCGTTTATCGAGTCGAAATTAAGAATTGTATTTTTCTCGAGTACGTGCAAAAGAGGCGCGAAGCAGACGACGAATTTGAATTTACGAAGTATATAGTTCAAGAAATAACACTTTTCTTCAATTTCTTGAAGAAAGTCTGCATGAAATAAACATCAGTATGATCTTGGAAAATTTCATGAGGATTTCAACACTTCAAAAATAAACTTTCAGTGAAATTTAGTGACAATAAATGTATAAAATTTGAATCAATATATAATTTTCCATTCAAATTTATATACTTCTTACTAATTTTGTACATTTAACAATTTTTCAATTAGAACAATATTTTCTATCAAGATAAAATGAACATAAAATTCAAGTTCATAATCTATATTTTCAGTTCTATGTTAGAAATATTTTCATCTTACATTTTTGTAGCCTAAGCACAAACTTTTCATTCCAAAACTTAAAATCTCTACGGAAATGGAAAATTGTCTAATAGCAGTAGATAAATTAAAAAGCTAAAATATGTGTTTATTGGTATTTCCATATTAACATATAAATATCAATCAACTTTAAATTTTACATAAAAATGTTCGTTCGAAGTGTTCAAATTTTGTTACAATTTGACAAGATTTTATGGAGGAGTGCAATCTTTTGGATGAAATATTTTGTAGTTCTTAATTTGTCTGTCCGTCTGAAATCGTAGTAAGATTTGAACAGTAAACAACAAATTTTCCAATAGAATTCCGGATCAATAATAATTGATTCAGGAAATACTTCAACTCTGTAGAGCATTTTTGTATTTCGAATTCAAAATGTGTGCTTAAGCCACAAAAAAGTAAGCTGAAAATGTAGATATAAAACTAATTATGTCATGATTATGTCCTCTTAATAGAAAATACTTTTTATAGGAACTAAAAATTTCCGGATAATGCTTTGATTGAGAAAGCTAAAAATTTGTCAAATATTGATATAAATTGCAATTTTACAATTGCATTATTTTTCAAATATTTTAACATCTCTTCAATCTTGATAATTCTTACAGAAGTTTATTTCATGTGAGTGACTTTTTCTTTTTCTAATGAAAGATTTCGTAATTCTAAATTCGGCCCAATTCGTAACATTGTAAAAAGATTTTAAAACTTCATAAAAATTTTTTTTCTGTTTTATTCAAAGTCAATAAATATTCAATGTTTGGAATCGAAATATTAAGTAAATGATTTTTAATTTCTGGGAATAAACTGCTTTAATAAGACAATCTTTCTTCTTTGTGAGAAATCTCAATTTTAAAATTAAAATTCTACGCATAGGATACAAAAACATAATATGAAAATACTTTTATTACAGAATTTTGAAATATACAAGTTGACCAATTTTTAATCGAGTAAATCGGCTACTTTAAGCAAAAAATTATGTTAAAAATATTTTATCAGAAAAAAATAAGACACATTAAATTACGGTTTAAAATCCACATTCATAGATTGATGGTAAAAGCAGTTTAAAGATTTTTAATCTTACGTTTTAGTGACGTATGCACAGACTTTTAATCAGATAAATGAAATGCTTTATAGAAAGTCAAAATTTTCTTATTACTGCACTTAATCAAATTTATAAAGTAAAAATATTTTTTAATTGATGCTTTCACTCAATTCTTTAAACATTCATTAATTGAAAATTGTACTCAAAATTTAATCTTGCAGCGTTCCAATATTCCCACAATGTTACAAAATCTTATTAATCATTATTTTAGTCGAATTATTTTCAAAATATTTAAAAAATAAATGTAAATATTTTGATTAAATACTCTGTCAAATTTTGCATTTGACTGATCTTGCAAAATTGTTGAAAGTTTTGAATACCGATAGAAGAAACTTTAAATGAAATTTTATGTCCATAAATGCTTAAAGTTCTATATAGAAATATCAACTACAACATTCTCAAATTTTATAAATAAACTACTAAATTCAAAAAGTTTCGGATTTTAAAAACTGTACAAATTTCAAATATGAATCAGTCAAAATCTACTGATTATCAGTGAAATTTGACTGATTTAAATAACTAAAAACAGGTTACTGTGAATCAGTCAAATTTCACTGATTACTTCAGTGAAAAGTAACTGATTTAACAGTGAAAAATGTTGTTTCCACTGATGATTCAGTGAATCAATCAAATTTAGAAGATGAATATTTTAATAAATATTCCTAAATATTATTGGAATATGATACATATCGATTTAGAAAAACTTCTTCAAAGTACTCAGACATTTTTCTTATTTTACGACATTTTTGCACCATGTTTGACCTTTGGGTAGGATTCAAGAAAACAATTGTAGACATACTTTCATTACTTAGTAAAATACTATGAAGACTTGCTTTTTAAATTAAAGCGAAAACTTTTAAAACCTTTAACAATCGATTGCATAGATTCTGCTCTAATCTTGGACGCAATTAGAGAAATAGGTTTTTTTGCTTTTTTTAGATCTAGTTTTTGCCTTAAACATAAAAGAAAGAAAACACATTTGAAATATTAAAATAAAAAAGCTGGTTCATTCTTAGAGAATCCCAAATATTCTGAAATAAAACTCCTTTCCACAGCACCACGGAGGTAGAGTTTAAGGCTCGTTTTTTTTACGTGGTATCCCCTGTAGGCCTAGTCCACATCCTACGAAACGAAAAGGGTTTTTGCTTTCAAGCAAAAAAGAAAAAAGGAAAAAAATGAAGCAAAGTGGTAAAAAACGCTACAAATGTAGCCCGTACTTCAGGCTTGCCTCTATCAAATGCCAGTATACGTCGAACAAAAATGTTTTGTTTTAAATCAAATAATGAAGAAGTTTGATTAATTCGGGATGATTTGGGGAGCTTAATTATTGTGAGTCCCCTTGCCTCTCACTTATGCCCAAAGCGTGACATTACTCAATTTCAGTATGTTTTCTTACTCACAAAATAATAATTAAAACTAAACAATTTCCATACCCGAGGCACGCAAAGAAAGGAATAAAGAACGTATCTCTGATATAAGAAATAAAATGTCATTATTTTGTGAGTAAGAAAGGGGTTTGAAATTGATTAACGCCATGCCTTGGCCATTAGAATTAATCCTCTCCTTCGCGAGCGAAGAGCGACAAACCACTTTCTCTATCACTTTCTGCCATCTCATATAGATTTTCGGTCATTAATTGCAAATGCTTCGAAGTGATGCTCGTTGTTCTGGTTGTTTCAGGTCTCGCCTTTAGGGCTGATCGAGTAACACAAATTGAGTTGACCGTCCTGTTTCCTAAGCGATTTCTTTTGGGAGTTTTCGCGTCCGTGAGCATGGAGAAACCTCGTTCCGCCTCAGCATTTGAATGAGGAAGACTCCGAAAATGATTCAATACTGAGGTCAAATTTGGAAAAAGTTTTTCTCCTGTACTCGTCGAAGATACACCGATACTAGACCACATTTCGTCAAAAGATAAATTCGACCACTTTTCTTTGAGTTCCTGTCTGATTTTGAGTAAAGAATCCCACTCTTTTTGTACACCTATTCTGTCAAACAACCCTAAATCTTGACAAACTTTCCAGACCCTAGGAAAAGCTTCGCTTCGATCAGCATAGAAAGCTACTTGAGTCCGGAAAACAGCAACGCAGGACAAAAAGATGTCATCAAAAGGAAGTCGATTGCGAATTTCTTCGCTTGCTGTGACATAAAATTTCAAGCAATTACGAAGAAATAGATCAACTTCTACTATTTGCAATTTCTTGTTTGTAAGTTGCTGCTGGAAATATTCTCGCGTTTCCTTACCAACGTCAATGTCTTGAAGCGGCTTTTGATTACTAGGATCTGCAAAGTTAACATTTCTAATGATTTGAAAGAATAAATTCGGTTGAAGAAGACCCTCTTTCAAATAACTGCTAAGAATCCATACGAAGAATTTAGCCGAGTTTGGCTGGAGTTCCTGAACCATTGTTTCGCGACTTTGAAATTTCGCATTGTATACGTTGAACCTATTCAAAGTAAATTTCAAGAATAGGAAATATGCGAGTGTCCAAGGATTCTGCATTTTTCCTAACAAGTCTTTGGCCTTCTCTACCTTCTCAGATACGAGGACCATAAGATACTGAAGAATAACTTCCCAATTCTTTATTATAATATCTATGCATCGATAGCGGACAAGCCAGCGAGTTTCAGAATGACTAGGAATTTTTTGATAGTCATTTCCTAATTCCAAAACAATCGATCGAAAAATAGCCGTTCGCTTGGAGCTAGCATTAAGAAAAGCTGGCAAATCTTTGATTAAATCCTCTACATCTGGGATTGTGGCACAAGCATATTTTGCTACAATTGCTGACGAATGCAAGACACACGGGAAAACAATTAAACGGGGACTTTTTTCCTTTAATTTTGTTTTAAATGAGGACCTATTGCCGACCATCACCTGTGCATTATCACAAGCTAAGGCACAGATATTAGATAAAGGGATTTTCTGCCCGGACAATGCTTTTTCGAACGCATCAAAAATTTTAGAGGCAGAACGATCCGAAGCATTTACGTTAATAAGCTGGAGCAATTCCACCCTGACAGAAAATGTCGTTGGCTCCACATATCGAACCATTAATGACAGCCGTTTTTCTAGAGTCCTGTCGGTCGTTTCGTCTTCGTACACTGAAAATGATTGCTTACGCAAAATATTTGCCATGCGATCAGTTTCAGCAGCACATACGACGTTATTTACATCTAGGACCATTTTAGTGTGGCTCAATATAACGTCTTTTAAAACCGAAGGTTCCATATCTTGGAAAAGTCCTATCAATTCTGATGAAATCGCGAATGGTAAATTATGCTCTACGAAAAATGTACTAATCCTAATCTCTGCTTCTTGTACTTTCTGTTTGAAAGTAACACTTTCCGGAATCGTGGAATTTGTGAATTCTGAAGCAGAAGAACATGCTACACAAGGTTCAACACTGTAAGAATTGGCAGTTACATTAGAAGAATTTTCACTTACTACTCCATAACACTCTAATTTATTTGAAAACTCTTGCTTCTTTCTGTGTGATAAAGATGCTTCATGCTTTTCAATTTCCGATTTGCTACATAGCAACGTTTTATTGCAAATTTTGCAATGAAATCTTGTTTCATCTGCTAATGTAACCACCCACTCACTCCACGACGGAAATTCCTCAAACCATCCCAACAGAAATTTTTTTGCATTTTTCAAGTCTTTTCTAGCGGGTTGACAGTCGTTTGAACCAAAGTTCAAATGGTGGTCAACCTTCGTTTGAACCTGGCTGTCCTTCAAAACACTCGAATTTGGGTCAACCGGATTACTCATTGTGAACAATAAATTATACGACGAAGGAAAACAGAATTATTTGAAAAGAATTAATAAGATGAAAAGTCGATAAAATTGAGCGAATGTGAATAATTTGTAATCTGCACACAAATTAAGTTTCACAAAATAAACTTACCCACAAGTATCAAACAATAACGTACGTAAGAGCACTCACGTATCACCAAATAATAATATAATATTCTTACTTTTGCCGTTTTCAATAAGAAATTACGATGAAAATATGAAGAATCCACACTCTTGCCTTCTCGAATAACGCATAAAGCGAGAATCAAGTATATCTTAAAAGAAAACAAAAGAAGGTTGCTATTATTATTTGTTTTCGTCTCCAATTTGACCTCTATACCGTTCGTTTGCGATTTAAAACATTGGTAACTTTTTGGCTATTAATCTGATTGAGCTACAACTTTTCAGAAAACTTTCTTTACTAAAGTATTAAAATTTTTCTCCTGTAGATAGTTTCAGAAAATGTAGATACTTAATACAATGTTAATAAAATCGTAAAATTCTGAAAATTTGTTAAGCTAGCGCGAGTGGAAGTAGAGAAAACAATTTTTTTTAAAATGTACTTCTCCCAATTACTTGAAAAATTAGAAGTTTTAAAAATTTTTGCAAAAGGAAAAACGATGTGCCTTGAAAGTGTGTACAAGTCCTTGAAATTCAAATTCGAACGATTTTTATAATTAATTATCCTGTACATTTAAAGATACAATTTTTGTATTTGGAATAAGTTTTCTGCAATTACGAAAAAATTTATTTAGAGTACATAAAATTTATTGAACTATTACTAGTAAACTCTACCTCCGTGGTGGTGTGGAAAGGAGTTTTATTTCAGAATATTTGGGATTCTCTAAGAATGAACCAGCTTTTTTATTTTAATATTTCAAATGTGTTTTCTTTCTTTTATGTTTAAGGCAAAAACTAGATCTAAAAAAAGCAAAAAAACCTATTTCTCTAATTGCGTCCAAGATTAGAGCAGAATCTATGCAACCGATTGTTAAAGGTTTTAAAAGTTTTCGCTTTAATTTAAAAAGCAAGTCTTCATAGTATTTTACTAAGTAATGAAAGTATGTCTACAATTGTTTTCTTGAATCCTACCCAAAGGTCAAACATGGTGCAAAAATGTCGTAAAATGAGAAAAATGTCTGAGTACTTTGAAGAAGTTTTTCTAAATCGATATGTATCATATTCCAATAATATTTAGGAATATTTATTAAAATATTCATCTTCTAAATTTGATTGATTAACTGAATCATCAGTGGAAACAACATTTTTCACTGTTAAATCAGTTACTTTTCACTGAAGTAATCAGTGAAATTTGACTGATTCACAGTAACCTGTTTTTAGTTATTTAAATCAGTCAAATTTCACTGATAATCAGTAGATTTTGACTGATTCATATTTGAAATTTGTACAGTTTTTAAAAAAATCCGAAACTTTTTGAATTTAGTAGTTTATTTATAAAATTTGAGAATGTTGTAGTTGATATTTCTATATAGAACTTTAAGCATTTATGGACATAAAATTTCATTTAAAGTTTCTTCTATCGGTATTCAAAACTTTCAACAATTTTGCAAGATCAGTCAAATGCAAAATTTGACAGAGTATTTAATCAAAATATTTACATTTATTTTTTAAATATTTTGAAAATAATTCGACTAAAATAATGATTAATAAGATTTTGTGACATTGTGGGAATATTGGAACGCTGCAAGATTAGATTTTGAGTACAATTTTCAATTAATGAATGTTTAAAGAATTGAGTGAAAGCATCAATTAAAAAATATTTTTACTTTATAAATTTGATTAAGTGCAGTAATAAGAAAATTTTGACTTTCTATAAAGCATTTCATTTATCTGATTAAAAGTCTGTGCATACGTCACTAAAACGTAAGATTAAAAATCTTTAAACTGCTTTTACCATCAATCTATGAATGTGGATTTTAAACCGTAATTTAATGTGTCTTATTTTTTTGATAAAATATTTTTAACATAATTTTTTGCTTAAAGTAGCCGATTTACTCGATTAAAAATTGGTCAACTTGTATATTTCAAAATTCTGTAATAAAAGTATTTTCATATTATGTTTTTGTATCCTATGCGTAGAATTTTAATTTTAAAAATTGAGATTTCTCACAAAGAAGAAAGATTGTCTTATTAAAGCAGTTTATTCCCAGAAATTAAAAATTATTTACTTAATATTTCGATTCCAAACATTGAATATTTATTGACTTTGAATAAAACAGAAAAAAAATTTTTATGAAGTTTTAAAATCTTTTTACAATGTTACGAATTGGGCCGAATTTAGAATTACGAAATCTTTCATTAGAAAAAGAAAAAGTCACTCACATGAAATAAACTTCTGTAAGAATTATCAAGATTGAAGAGATGTTAAAATATTTGAAAAATAATGCAATTGTAAAATTGCAATTTATATCAATATTTGACAAATTTTTAGCTTTCTCAATCAAAGCATTATCCGGAAATTTTTAGTTCCTATAAAAAGATGGAATATTTATCAATTTCTTGAATGTTCATACATTAAAAAAATATCGAATTAGAGAATTATATGCAAAGTATTTTCCATTAAGAAGACATAAACATGACATAATTAGTTTTATATCTACATTTTCAGCTTACTTTTTTGTGGCTTAAGCACACATTTTGAATTCGAAATACAAAAATGCTCTACAGAGTTGAAGTATTTCCTGAATCAATTATTATTGATCCTGAATTCTATTGGAAAATTTGTTGTTTACTGTTCAAATCTTACTACGATTTCAGACGGACAGACAAATTAAGAACTACAAAATATTTCATCCAAAAGATTGCACTCCTCCATAAAATCTTGTCAAATTGTAACAAGATTTGAACACTTCGAACGAACATTTTTATGTAAAATTTAAAATTGATTGATATTTATATGTTAATATGGAAATATCAATAAACACATATTTTAGCTTCTTTTTTTTCCATTGATTAAGAAGGAGAAAAATTAATATATACTAGTGTTTGTAGATCTCTTCACTAAATGGTTCGAGATTATTCCTATCAAAAATGCTAACGGAAAAAAGAACGAATCTGAATTTCACAAACGAATTATATCGCGTTGGGGAACTCCGCGGGTTCTTCACACGGAAAACGGTACAGAATTGGTAAATAAAACCATACAAGAATTAACACAAAAATTCAGAATCAGACACGCCAAGACGCCTAAATATTACCCCCAAACAAATCCTACCGAACAATATAACAGGACTATAAAACAAATAACCAAAGCATACCTTGAAAATGGTCATGCAACATGGGATGACAATTTTGATGATCTTCAGTTCGCAATTAACACTAGTAAAAATGCATTAACTCAATTTACCCCTGCATTTTTAAATTTAGGCCGCGAACTACTACCATTTCATTCTTTCAGGAAAAGCATCGAAAAGGATGACGATATTGAATTTCAGGATGTAAATAGGTGGACGGATAGATTAAGAAAGTTACCGATGATAAAAAAAAAGGTCCAAAAGAATTTGGATAAAGCAAATGAAAAACAGGCTACTCCTTATAATTTTCGTAGAAGACCAATAGAATTTAAGGTGGGTGATAGGCTTTTAAAAATAGCAACCAAATTATGTGATAAAGTGGATAGTAAGGCAGGGAAACTTTATAATTATATTTATATATAATTAAGAGAAAAATAGAATGTAAATGATTTGAAGTTAAAAAGTATAAGTAGCAATAGAGATATATAAGAAATAGATAAATGGTTTGATCATGACTAGACAACTCAAGACAAGACTGACTTCAATCAAACAAACAGAGCACATCAATATGTATATTAATTACAGCAGGATGAATACGACCCTAAAATGCTGGTGGTGTCAGACGAAGAATGTGGAAGATTATTTTACCGACCACGCCAGAAACTCTTGGTATCACCTTTTGTTTGATTTTGTTTTGTTTTTCTCTCTTTTATATGTATGTTACAGATTTAAAGAAACCATAGCAGAGAGCTGGAGGCAATCCATTGCCAAGTCACCTGAGACCTGGAGGAGGCTAGTAGAAGAAAACCCCGAAGGGTTAAGATGTCAATTTTGCAACGAACTAATATCCACCTTACTATACCACCTTGATCAAAAAGTTTTAGGACTTTATTTTTAAAATCAAAAAGACAAGTTTATTCATCATAATCGATATTGTCCCCTTCAAAGTACTCCCCATCGACTGCAACGCACTTATGCTAGCGCTTGATCCAATCCTCGAAACATTTTTTATAATCGGTTTGCGGAATAGCCATCAGAGCCATCTTCGATTTTTCCATGACCTCATCCCGGATGCTGTAACGCGTTCCTCGGAGCGGTTTCTTGAGTTACCCGAATAGGAAAAAGTCGCAGAGAGCCAAATCAGGTGAATTCGGTGGTTGTTGGATGGTATTCGTTTCGTTTTTAGCCAAATGCTCACGGATAACGATGGCATTGTGCGACGGTGCGTTACCGTGGTGCAAAATCCACGAGTTGTTTGCCCACAAATCCGGTCTTTTTTGGGGAATTGCTTCACGAAAGCGTTTCATAACGCCCAAATAATACTCCTTGTTAACGGTCTGGCCTTCTGGAAGGAATTCATGATGCACAACACCTCTGTAATCCATGAAAAGCGTAAGCATCACCTTCTTTTTCGACTGAAAACGACGTTGTTTTTTCGGTCACGGCTCATTGGGTGAACGCCATTTACTCGCTTGATGTCTGGAGTGCTCATGAATCCACGTCTCGTCACCAGTAATGATCCGTTTGAGGAATGATAGGTCGGAGTCGACCTTGGAAAGCATGTCTTTTGCGACATCAACGCGTTCCCTTTTTTGCTTGAAATTCAGGTCTTTCGGCACCAGCTTTGCAGCAATGTTCAACTCCTCTGCAATCTCTCTAATGGTCAATTTGCGACACGGGGCGCGATATTGAGAAGAACCGCCCTGGGCCCGAGCGGAGCCGAGATTTCCCGACAAGCCTCGAGGGGACGGGTCTTGACCGTTCGCTGTCGTCCGTCGAGTAAAGAGTGCTCTATTAGATTGTCGCCGGCTGTGGAGAGAATCTCTGATTGCTACCTCGCTTGAACCGAAGTTCCCATGACCCTACCAAGTCCAAAAGTTTACCGCGACCGTTTTTTTGGTTTCATTATTTGAGTGCGGCATTATCCATTGTAAGTGACAATAAACTGTTTTTCTGTTTTGAAGTGTCTGTGTCAAGTGATTCCCCCTAGTTCTTGGCATCCTTTCCTTATTTCCAACCCTCTGGATAACAACCTCGTTATATATTATGAAAAACAAAAATATCTTCAAAAAATTTAAGTACACCAAAATGCATCTAACCGTTCAATATTCGTTTCTGATTATTTTGGAAACCTCTCTAATCTTTTCATAAGAATCTTTTCGTCAGTTTATAATTCTTCTTATAAACTGATTGATTTGTATTTACGATGGATATAATGACTACGGAAATAACGCTAAATGTATGCCTGAAGTGTTAATAACCTTTCTTATAACACCTTTTTTTTGGCAGTCATTTGTTTCTCTGATTAGTACTGCGTAAGCACGGTTTTTTCAAATCCGTTGTTCATTTGATTTCAACTCTCTAAAGTTGACGACGTAGAGCCGAGCATTTCATACTAAAAGCTGAAAATTATTTATTTCTGTAGTTGTATTTATTTATTCCCGTAAATATTCGCACTGCTTGTCTTTTAAAGCTCTGTTCTTTTTCTATATTTTTTACTTGACAATGACTAAGACGGGAGCGATAGATTTAAAGTGTACTTTTTTTTTAATTTTATTGGCTTAAAATATGCTTTGAACCTTCTAAAATATGAGGTAAAAAGTCCAATCCCTGAAAAAAAATTTGTAAAAGTTTTCTAAGAGTAGAATTTTTCCATTTATTTATATCTATAACGCATTTCAAAACTTCAAACGCGTTTTTCTCGAAATATGATTTTCAAAACAGCACGCAGCATGACTAACAATTTTGAATCTTTTTATTTGAAAATTTAACCTCAACTTCGAAATAACATTTCAAAGTGAACCACATAGGAGCTTTTCGATTAGTTAATTTAAACAATATTTATTAACAAGTGACTGTCTTTTTTTTGGTGAAAATTGAACGACTTTATTCAAACACTCGCCAATTACACAAAAAACAATATTTCTAAAATCCCCTTCGTGGCCCATCAGCTACACTCATGTAGATTACATAGAATTTTTTTTTTCCAGCTTCAAATTCGCACCAGTTATAGTGCGTGCCGCAGATCACCTCAAATTCAATATGCCTCGGGAGAATTGCTGCAGTGTCACCATTTTGTAATATTTTCCAGCAAAATTTTTTCATAGTATACTTAAATATATGCTCAATAACTATCCCAAGTATCATTTCTCTATCACCTTTCCTTCCACCCAAAAAATTTTCCAAAAAAACACTTTTTTTAGGCCCTTACAGTGCTCTTACCCCTTTAAGCGAATAATATTCGTTTATGATATCTTATGTAATAAATGTCGACTTTGCGTTCATAAAAACATGAATCTACATGACCCAGTCGTCATATAAACCGATGCTAGCTCCCGTCAATGTCTCGATCGCAAATATCACAAAGATAATTCATATACAAATGTTTTTAAATCATTTGGGTCGATTATGTCGATAATTAGAAGAGTGTATCACTCACCATGATAAACGAACTCTACCATATCGACCTTATCAACATGTGATTTAGAATTAACGTCATTTAAGACGAGATGGAATTTTCAATATATAATTGAAAAATTTTTCATGCGAAAAAAGGAACGCTTCCACTCCGCTGGGTATCGAGCCTAGGACCTTTCGATTGCCTGTCGAATGCTCTATCATCTGAGCTACGAAGGTTACACAAACTTTTATCACAGAATCTATTTACGCCTGTTTGGCTACGGATACATATATCATGAACTATTTACTAATTTTTCCAAAATCATTTCAGTCGATTATGTCGATAATTAGAATTCTATAATTTCTAGAACTAGAAATCTGGTCTTAAATGACGTTAATTTTAAATCACAGGTTGATAGGGTCGATATAGTAGAGTTCCGTTATCACGTACAGTGATACACTCTTCTAATTATCGACATAATCGACTGAAATGATTTAGAAAAATTTGTACAGGGTTTCCCAATAGGGGTGATATGATTTTGAATGTCCCTATCGGGCTCATTTGAACTGAAATTTTTGACGTCTGCTGTCAGTTGTCATCAGTAAGGTTTGCCATTTAATCATGAGTAGTTTCACGCTTCCACAACGTTTGGAAATTGTCCAATTATTTTATCAAAATTCGAGAAGTTTTGTCGGTGTTCAAAGAGCATATCGTGCAAAATATGGTCGTCATTCTGCTCCATCCGCGCTCTCAATTCGTCGAATAATCGATAAGTTGGAGAGTGAATTTACTCTATTGGATACTAAGCCTAAAAATCGTATGCGTACCGCACGTTCTACACAGAATATAGCCGCCGTACAGGCCAGTATCGAGGAAAACCGTGAATTGTCCGTGCCACGCCGATCTCAGGAATTGGGCCTGTCCAGGATGACTACCTAGCGTATTTTGCGATTGGATCTTGGCCTGCATCCCTATAAGATGATTCTGGCCCAAGAACTGAAGCCTAATGACCATCGTTTGCGTCGGGAGTTCGCGGATTGGGCTCTGGAATCAATTTGATATATTGTTTAAATCATAAATGGCATAGAATATCCAATATAATAAAAAAGATTTCGATCAATTCCGAATGAATATTCAGTGTTTTTTTTTCAATTTCAAAACATATCACCCTTATTGGGAAACCCTTTATATAGTTCATGATATATCCGTGGCCAAATTGGCGTAAATAGATTTTGTGAGAAAAGTTTTGTGGAACCTCCGTAGCTCAAATGATAGAGCATTCGACCGGCAATCGAAAGGTCCTGGGCTCGATACCCAGCAGAGTGGAAGCGTTCTTTTTTTCACAGAAAAAATTGTTCAAAGATAATTCAATTTTATAAAAAATTAAAAACCTGGATATTATACGAGACGTTGTGTTAGATCCAATGCACCTAATTATTTTGAGTGTTTGGACATTAGTGATGCGTTTGATCGTAACAAGGAACATTTAAAAGAAGTAAAAATTACCGATAGGAAGTTTAAAAAAGATTTCAAGAGTTATTCTATTAAGAGTAAAATGTAATACTCCTCGAGAATTCGCCAGGAAAACACGCTCGTTGAAAGATATAAAAATGTGAAAAGTAACGGAAGCTCGAATCTTATCGAGTGAACTGAAGAACGATTTAAATATTTCATGATACATCCGTAGCCGAATAGGCGTTAAAAAGATTCTCTGAGAAAAGTTGTGGAACCTCCGTAGCTCAGATGACAGAGCATTCGACCGGCAGTCGAAAAGACCTGGGCTCGATACCCAGCGGAGTGGAAGCGTTCCTTTTTTCACAGAAAATTTCTTCAAAAAATATGCTGTAGTTCTTATGAATTGTAGAAATATGTAAAAATTAAAAAATAATATCGCAACAATTGTGAGTTTATTATGAAGTTATTAATAATAGTTATTATTTCAAACTTTTTCTCATTTATAGATGGCTTTTTCAATTTCAGAAGGAAGTTCAGCAACGAAAAATGATGTTTAAGTAAAATTTCGATTTTAAAAAATTTATATTTTAAGATTCTCGGCATATCCTAATTATTATAAATTATTATATAATTTTTTTTTACTATGCTTACTTGATGCACGAGGCTGTGTGTTATTTTCAGTTCTATTTTTGTGCAATTTGAATTTTTGCGTTACATTATAAGTCGATTACGAGTAAATGAATCACTAAAATATTACAGATATCTGAATATATAATTGATGTATATTTATACACATATGTAATACATAGAAAGTATATCGCGGGAATTAAAAAAAACGTGTCTGAAGTAAAACGATGTTTTTTTCACCTCAATAATTCTCTTGATATTCAAGACAGCCCAGTTAATAAACACCCCCCATAAAGAACTGTTGAAGAAATCAATGAAACGATAGAATAATAAATTTTGCACTTAATTCGATTTCCAGTGAAACAAATCATTCCGATTCCCTTGATTTGATTGAAATAAAATAAAATAACTCTGAGCCAGCTCTTTTGACGTGGATAAGTAGATAATCTTTTAAAATCAAGATAACCTTCAGATAATGTTTAGATAATACGAATTATTTTCATATGACCAGTCGTTCAGTATTCTCGGAAACTTCGAGATAACCTTCTCAGCAAACACGTTATGTAACCGCTCCGTAACAAAAAGGTAACATAGTTATTTCTGGTTATTTAACGATTATTATTGTTCAGTGATGTAATTGCTATATAGCGGGAAGGCACAAAGGTTATGTAAGATTGTTACCGCGTGAAGATGTAAAAGATCAATAAAAGAGTGAATGTAACAATTCTGTAGCAGTGGGATGTATATGCTATAGAAAAAAAATGTAAACTTCGTTCTCTAATTGTGTTACACACATGATCTGTAACAGTTTTGTCATAATGTTATGTAACTTAACTGTCACGGCATTACTGTATAATTATGTAAGTCGTGTATAATGTACATTAATAAAAGCTATGTAACAATGTGACATAATTATTATGTAAGAATCATGTAACATTTGTTCTGTAATTTGGTTGCCGGAATGATCTATAACAATATCGTTTCTTTCTTACGTAAGGGTAATGTAACAGTGTTACGGAATAGTTATGTGAGTTGTATGTAATGCACATTAGTAACAGCTACGTAACAATGTTACGTAATTTTTATGTAAGTATCACGTAACATCTTTTCTATAACTTGGTTACCTAAATGATATATTACAATTTCGTTGCTTTGTTACGTAAGGGTAATGCAACAATGTTACGGAATAGTTATGTTAGTTGTATATAATGTACATTAGTAACAGCTACGTAACAGTGTGACATAATTTTTATGTGACAATACTGTAACTTTGATTCTGTAACTTGGTTACGCGAATGATCTATAACACTTTCTTTGCAGTGTTACGTAAGTGTACTATGACGGCATTACTGTACAGTGCTTCTCTGTAAGTTGTGTATAATGCACGTTATTATCAGATATGTAACAATCATGTAATATTATATATAGATATTTTAATTTCCCGAACACCGACATCAATAATAGTTGGAAAAATTTAAATTGTGGGTAATAACTTGTGTAAAATAAATTGCTCTTATGGTAAAATTTCACATGCCCTAAGTATAATATTCAGTAATCGACAAATAACACAAAGGTGCAAAATTTGACTCACAGAAATGAGTTGCGTATTATCAATATTTTATCATCGTATATCTGTTTAACATATCTCCGTAACATACTATTTACATATCGCTTTTACAAAACTTCTATATAACATAATTGCATAACACATATAGAACATATTTACATTGATGCTGCGTAACAATATAGCACATATGTTACATTAGTCTGTTACAGACCAATTACATCACAGCGTTACAGAGCTGTTATAGAACTAATTCATCACACAGTGTGTGACATTTTGCGTCACAGGTGATTCACCTGAAAGTCACCAGCTATGTAACGTGTTACAATCTGTTATGTAATAGTTACATACATGTTATATAACAGTGTTTGCTGGGTTTGGATGATTGTAAGATTACTGTTATCATTAAAATTATCTGATTATATGAAAATCATTTTTATCATCTAGTTATCTGAAAATTATCTAAAGGTTATCTGCAGGTTACCAAGAATTGTCATAGATAGTCTCTACGCAAATTATTCAGATTATTTAGTAACATAAAGATTATCTGAAACATTTTTGAGTTATCTTGTTTTTCGATAGTTATATAATCATTCATTAATTTTTTCACTTATGATGATAAAATATCGATAATTAAGCTTTTTTCACTACTGAAAAGAAAATTGAAAACATTTCCTAAGCTCTCAGAGTGCTCCCAGGGAATCAACGATTTCCGGAATTAGGAGTGTTGTGAGAGCTCCCTGTGACATCATTTAGAAGTTTTGCAACGTCCGGGTACGATCACATTCGTCACCGGCTGTATTTATTATGATACAGCAGCGTCGCTTTGCGTGCTGTGGTATTTTTTTCTATTGTTTCCATTCCCTACTGACTTGTTATAAATATTTTTGTATAAAAAATTCTGTTTACAGCCTTGAAAAGGATCCTACTTAAGGATCGGAAGGCGTTGGCTATTATAAAATAAAAAATGTCTTTAAACACCTAATCCCTAATCCCCACTTGTGTGCCAGTCGGTAATGGGGGGTAGAAAATAAAAAATTAAAAAGAAAACTCTAATGCAACAATGTTGTGCTGTGCTTTGTTTAGAAACTACAGAGCAATTATTTTTAACAGAATAATTTGGCCTTGATAACGAATTTTTCAGTATCATGTTAAAATCTTGTTCTAAAATTCTAGTAGGTGTATTATTAGTTGAAATAACTGCTCTCAAAGGATAGTTTTTTTTATAAATTTTACCTAATCCGTAACATCTAGCCAAAAGTTATTGTTTTTTTCAAACGTGATGTTGATTTTGAGTTTGTAGTGATACAGATTTGAATTTAGTTTTGAAATGTTAACGTTATGAGTAAAACCAAATTTTTTGATATCATTTGCCCATTTTTGGGAATGTGTGTTTAGTTTTTGTTAGCAGAATAAACTATACATTTGTCTCAGATGGTCATTTAACATAGATGCTTTAGTTTTATATAATAATCATTTATTATTTAAACAAGTTTCATGAACAAATTATTCATTTGACTTGTTTACAGATCATAAATTGTGCTTTTTCGGTACTATCACCTGAAACTCTTTTGTTAGCAGTGACAAATTTATTGATGATTCTATTGAGAAAACTAAACACACATATTGGAAACTGGTTAAATTATGTGAAATGATTTAGTTTTACTTATTGCACTGATATCTCCTTTATTCCAAAGTTTATTTGAGCATTTATTCTTTTCTTTTATGCATTGAATGTTTGAGATAAGTATTTTATTTAAAATATTAAAACTTTATTGACATTTCATAAATCGCGTTTGAATCTGATGCCCTTTTTTCCACGAAAAATTTTACGAGAAGAAAGTGATAAAATCTCAAACAAATGCAAAGCTTTATTACAAGTAAAATTAATTTCGAAATTAAAGAATGCCTCACGTACACATTGCTAGTGGTTATTTCTGCATTCAATATAAAGCTGAAACTTTGCTGTTTTATCTGTCAAAATGACACTTTTTTCAGATAATTTGTTTTTTTTTCATTTTGAACAAAAACTTCCCATTCCTTTCGAGCGCTCTTATATGATTTTTTCTCTTCGTAAAGGTTTACTCTATCGACTGGAGCTTCGAATGTTAAAAAAATAGAATGCTGCTATGGTTTTTTCGGCCACCTATTGAGTCAATTCATTGCTGGAGATTGTAAAATTCGGTTCCACATATTTCGCCAGCATCATCCGGTTCCACCGGAAAATTATAATATAATCGTGGAATGCTATCCGGATGTAAGCGAGTTCTACATGGGTAATTGGTACTCAAATTATATTATTTTAATTGGAAAACGGGACCTAACAGGGTATACCTGGCTACGGTCCGGGATTAGTATATGAAAATTATTCTTCCAAAGTGCACTTTCAGTGTTTAAACGGGTCTAGCGTGGTTGCATCAGGTATCTAAGGAATCATAGGTGTGGGCGTCTATCAGGGTCTGAACGTGTCATAGCGGAGACATAGATTGACAAATTTAATCAAGTGCGCTCTGGGTGTCTAAACGGGTCTACTATGATTCTATCAGGGATCTCTCGAATTGAAAGTATGGACGTCTAACAGGGTCTGAACGGGTTATAGCGAGGACATAGATTAATAAATTTGGTCAAAGTGTACTCTGGGTGTCTAAGCGGGTTTAACGTGGTTCTATCACTTGAATCGAAAGTATGAGCATCTAACAGGGTTTAAACGGGTCATAGCGGGGAAATAGGTTGACCAATTGAGCTGTGCGCTCTGGGTGTCTAAAAGAGCCTAGCGTAACAATGTTTGGTTCCGTATAAAACCCTGTTATGGACATATAGAACCCTTCTTAGGGCCGGATACGACCTGATTAACACCCGTTTAAGACCTTCTTAGAACTTGCTTGACACCCATATAAAACCTTATTGGCGCACAATTTTTTGAACCATTTAGAACCGTTATTAGGGTCGAATACAACCTGGTTCCAACCCGTGTAGAACCCGATAGTCGCAAAACTTTTGTATCCATTTAGAACCCGTTAGAATCCTTCTTAGGACAGGATAAAACCCGGGCCAGGACTCATTCGCAAAAGCCATGTACAACTCCGTTTACACCTAGGTAGAAACCCATGTTCTAACAGGGTTCCATCGGGTTCTAAAGGTTTTTAAAAGCGAGATAGGGTCCAATACTGAACCAATGAGGTCCTCTGAAGAAGAAGATAATATCACAGTCTTTTCCAAGAACAGAATTTAATCTCGGATTGGTAAAAGAAATATAACAAATGGCTTTTTAAATCGATCAGAAAAACGAACCATATGGATACCAGATGCCGCAGGAAAACTTTGGGCCAAAATGATCAAAAATCTATGCAGAAAAACTAAAAATTCGATTTAATTGCGAGAGTATAATGAAAAAATATGGTTGACGAAATTAAATGAAGCATTTCAGCGAAGTAAAAAACGAAGGTTGACGATAACAACTTCACTTTTCGGACCCAACTATTACAAGTCTAGAGAAAATTAAGATAAAAGAACAAATCACATTTTTGGAAAATTAAAATAAACAATTAAAATTTTATGTCTGCACAACACCAAATGAAGAATTGATTAAAGAGGAAAAATAAGAAATTATTAAAGAAAGTCATGGCAATGTTGCAAGACCTAATTGAAATAAATGAAGGACTGAAAACGCCCATTCTCAATTATTGAGGAAGTAAATAATAGCGACTATTTTGTTCTCGTAGAAGGAGAACGTTACCTTACACACGCAAATCGTCTAAAAGCATTTTACTCCTTATTGCCTGCAGCGTAAAAATGAATAATCTCTTCTTACTGATGAGGTGCATCCCCACCATCTTAGGGATTATCATTACGAAATCCCCATAGCACACAACAGTCTTTGCAGAAGATATTGGTCCGGCTCAGCTCTACCACGAGACTTGGAATCTAATCGTCGCCGTCAAAACGGAAAACATCAACGGAAGATTTGTAAAACTTTGTGAAATCTACACTATCACTTCAATGATGCACACAAACTTAGGGTTCAGGCTATCACTATTCGAATATACATGGCAGATAAGTTGTCTCTTTTTATAGAGCTGCCAGTTTGATGGGTTACACGTACTTGAAGCAAATCATTGTACTATGTCTTCGAAATATCCATTCTTTATCATTGGTTGTTAGCTTTTGTTAGAAAATGAAGTCAAATTGCTGATTGCAATCAGAAAGTTTTTCTCTTGCATGCTTGACCATGATGAGCATTTGCTTCATTAGTCATTAGATTCCATCAGTAGTACGCTAAAACGTTTTCACTTCACTTACACTTAAACCTCTTCTTGACTGTAGCGATGCCTTGATGGAATCTTTCACCACGCACATCACTGACTATTCCCATATTTTATGGGAAGAAATCCATGTGAGAATGCATCATGTGAATTTTCAGTAACATGTTCACTTTCGTTTCCTGGAAGTTTTGCAACATGTTATCGATCAGGTATTTGTGTTTTCTGGGTGTTGTATTTCCTAAGAAATTATTTATGTCAGCTTTCACAGACAACCATGTTTATCTCTCAAGTTCAGTCAAGCTCTTCGAAATCACAGTCTAGCATAAGTTATCGGATTTGTGGTGCATTCAAAACTCCCTCCCAAATTTTAGCTTTGCTAGGCTTGGCAAATTTGTTTTTCAAGAAAAAAAATCAGCTTCTCCGTTTTTATTCAACGTTTTGATGGGATTTTTCACAATGCCGAGCTTCATATGCAATCCTGGTAGAAAGATCTTTTGAGGATGAAGCAGTGATTTTTGACTGACGTTCATCTCTCCAGGTTCTAACGTCTCACGCGCTGGTTAAACTTTAACATTATAATGTTGTTATCGTGCTCTGCTGTCCCAGGTGCATAGAAAGCAGCAGTATTTCGTATAGCCAGATTGCAATCCGAGAAGAATTCCTATCACTTTAAAATCACCACAGAGCAAATTTATTTTCTTGAGTCTAGAGCCCAAAATTTCAGCCCCATTTTTAGATAAATTCAGATCCTTAATCAAATCATTCGATCCTTTTTGATCGAATAAATATGGCAAGTTTCTGGTCGGCTCATGTTCCATGCTTTGATTTTCATCAGAATAATGGGTTTCTTTGCTTTGCATTTTGTGGAATTTCATGAGATAGAATCTTTACAGTTGTATGCAGCTTTTGTCACGGAAGAAACATTAGGGTAGATTATGAAGTCCTTCGTTTTCGATATCATCGAAATTAAGATCTGTTTAACAGAAATAACAGTAATCGATGTAGTTCTATGGTTCAAGTCACAAGTCGAGCAGCAACTGTTGGGTATTCAATATTTTTCTCCATTTTCGCTGTCATGGCCTCCAAAATAGCCACCGCTTTCCCATTAGACCTCTTCATTTGATAAAAATCTCTATCCTCGGAGCTATCTCTTCAAGTTTGGGAACAGATGAAACTCGCTAGGAGACTGACCTGGAGAATAAAATGGGTGGGGAAGCAATTCGCAGCGTAATTCATTGATTTTTGCCATCGTTTTTATCGATTTGTAAGCTGGTTCATTGTCTCGCAAAGGGATACATTTTTTCTTCAACAAATGAGGCCGTTTTCTTGTAATTTCTTCTTTCAATGGGTTCAATAATGCACAGCAATAGTCACTGTTGGTTATTTTTCCTTTCTACAAATAGTCAATAAACAATATGCCACTGGAATCCCGGAAAACAGAAGCCACAACCATTCCAGTCGATTGTTGTGTTATTGTTCGCTTTGGTGCATTCATTTTGCGGTTGGCTTCCTCATGCCTAAATTCACATGCAAAATTTTGACCACTGACCGATTACGTTTAAATTCACATATCCACTTTTCAAAAATTTGCCTGGATGAAGAAGATTGCCATAAGATTTATCAAACCACTGTTTCGTCTGAACGGCGTTTTCCCTTATTAGGAAACAGTATTTAATCAGCACAAAAAATTCACCTTTTCCACTTAAAAAAAAAAATTAAAACCTGTTTGCTTCTATCGTCTGTAACTTTGAAATTAAATCACGAAAATGGCTCTAATTTTGGCAGCTGCCCTCTGAAAGATTTTCTTCATGGGAAAAATGTAAATGGATAAAAATGTAATTTTTTGTGCCATCTCTGTGTCATCCTACGGCCTTATTAAACTCCCTAGTAACAATGTCAAAATAATATTATCCATAAAGGTCATGCAATGCTTGGGAAATAAGATTTATTGACTTTTGGGTGCTCATATAAACGAGATATAAATATTTTTTTAATATGATGTGATGTAGCAGTTTCTCTGCCATCACAAATTTTAATATTGACTAATAAATACCACTTGGCTCCAGCTAAGGGCGCCTTCGTCACTTCTCGACCAATGTATTATTTGTTAATTTCAAGAATTAGTTGTATATATTTTCTTTCTTTTGTTCCTTGATTCTACGAAACATGGCATTGGGCATTGCATGAGTCCGAAGTTGGATGTTTACAATCGACGAGGTCACCAACACGTGTTTTACTTCATCACCGCTCAGGAAAATTTCTACAGGTTGTCGTTCTCTCTCTTTCATCGAAGATAAGGGCTGCTCTTTCTTTATATTCCTCGTTTGGATGCTCGAACAGGGCCGGAAGTAGCAGTTCGCGGCGGAGGTAAACTAGGCAGTTATCATCCCACTAGTGACATAATAATGCTAGTGTGGATGGGTAAGCGCCAAAATTATCATCTCGACGTGGTCCCTACAAGATCTTAGGCCAGTTCCGGTTTATTATCAAGTTTCGTAAAGGTATTACAGAAATGTATTGTATATAAATTGACCGATCCCGGAGTGCCGAAGCCTGGAAGGTCCTTACCACGACCCTCATAGTTTATATCGCGCTATTATCGACCTTGGTGTTGCTGAGTATTGTTTATCGACTCTTGAGAGAGGATGCCGTTCCTTTTAGACACTTTGGCATTACTATTATCTAATAAATGCCTCAAACGACAAAGCCCGCCCCTATTGTAATATTAACACCGAATTATTGTCCCTATTGTAATATTATCGCCGAGGTATTGTCCTGTTCTCCTGAATATCGCCTAATTGATGTCCCAGATTACAAAATCTCTCCCCATCGATACAAAGCTGAATGATTAGCGTCCAAACCCATAGAATCTGTCCCTATAGCAACAAAACTAGATAGTTAATGTCCCAAACGATAGAAGCCGACCCTATCGCAACAAAACCAGATAGTTATGTCGCAAACAATAGAATTTGTCCCATTCTCTTAAATATCGCATAGTTCGTGCCCCGAATTATGGAGGCTGTCCCATTCTCTCAAATATCGCATATTTATTGAACCAAATTATAGGATTTGTCCCATTCTCTCAAATATAGCATTGTTGATGTCCCAAATTATCGAATTCACCCCATTCTCCTAAATATCGCCTAGTTGATACCCCGGATTGAAAAATTTGTCCCATTCTCTTAAATGGCGCCCGTCCCATTGTTTCTCATACGGGGTTGTCGTATAAAAATTGTGTCTCGCCTATCATTACAATTTGTGTCCCTCATACCTAAACTGATCTCTTCGGCAGTGTTGTCCATTTTCCTCGTTTATAACGTAATTAACGGCGTCCCCACGGTACCAGTGGTTTTGATGTACTTTTCTTTATTTTGTCTCTGTACCGGCGGCTCTGTATCCCCCCCCCCCCTCTCTTTCTTTTTTCGTTGTTTTGTAAAGAATGTATAGACTAAGATTTTCATCAGAACTGTATTTATAATAATAAATGTCCTAAGTTATTTTAATTCACTGAGTTTTTGCCAATTTTCTTTCGAACCACCCCTCTCTACCGTTAAGGCTGAGCATGCCGAATTGGAGGAATTAACTCTAGGGTGACTTCATTGTTATCTTTATCCGTATCTTTTCGTTTATCGTCTGGTATAGCTATCTACTGTATCGTAAGTTTGTTCTAACTGTCCTGTAATGGACTAGTGCCCAGGCATTAGGTTAAGGAGTCTCCCTTTGTTAATTCCTGACCTTAATTTCATAGTGCGCGGTCTAGGGACCCATTTGATAAATCGATTTATATTACCATTATGATAATTTCCTTTTTTTAAAAATGGACGCGTCGCAATGAATATTTCCTATTCTCAAATTTCTTTATCTGAATAAATTTCGATTCTAAGCTCCTATTTCAGACCGGGTCGGAATGGTCAGTTCCCTATAAATGAAAAAACACGTCTTTTAAACATTAGGTGAGTAAAACAGAGTGTAGAACACGAACTCAGAGACATACAGAGCAATTTTTAAACAGTTTCATTCTCTCACTTTCTAATAAATGTCTGAAATATCTAATGTACCCAAAAACTTTCCTCACCACGAACTATGATCTTTTTAGCGTTATCTCTGCTTGGACATCTTCCAGGAAGAACACTGTTTCCATTCATTGGCTCATCTGCCTTGTCTGTCCTCACAAGCTCATTAAGAAAATTAATATAACCAATAGCGAGCTTCAAAGTATCTACTTTCGATAGTCTTTTCTCATAAGGTAGTGTAGGTATATGAGCTCTTAAACCTTCAAACGCATCATTTATGCTCTGCATACGTCTTCTTTCTCTCATATTAGCAGCCTGACGTTGTTGAACAATTCTCCGAGGACATTTTGAAATACTAGTGTTTCGACGAATAACCTGAGTTTGTCTGTAAAAATAAAGTATACTTTCTTGTATTCATCAAAATTATACTGTTTACATTATGCAATAGTATAATACAATATAATAGAATTCAGGGTTTCCTAGTATAAAGTGGACATATTTGAAGTTTACATTCTACGGTAAGAAGTAAGACAAAATTCTCTATAGGATTTCATATTTTTGGAAATAGTTTTTGAGTTATCAAAAATCAAAGCTGCATGAAAGAGAAGGCCGCGTTGACCGGCCAAGAGTACCTGGGGTACCGTTCTCTAGTTCATTCAATCAATTTTCGTATGCAAAAGAAGAGTACTGTCCGTTTCAATAGGAATAGTCAGGAAAAGATTACTTTTACATGATAACTTTAGTCGAACGAGTTCGGGAACAGCATCTCAGAGGGTATTATTCTTGAATTCGCTCGACTAGTTTTAATAGGCGAAAGTATATTCTAATTTTTTTTGACCGCTATAATTTAAGGACACCACTATATATTTGTATACGAAAATTAGCCGAAAGAAGTTAGACATTAGCACCCCAGGTCAAAGTTTACTAACGTTACCTGTGGCTCAACCCTTTGTCTGGATAATGGCAAAGGTAAAGAAGGATTAGAATTTGATTGAGGTTTGCAATTTTAAGATCAATCCTAGCTTCCATTGATTCGGATTTAACCGGAATCGTTTTTCAAAACTTTAAAAATTTTATTATTACTCTCTCACAATAGAATGTCAACAACTACTGAAATAGTACACACGATACTTCTTGTCCTACCCTTTTTGAAAACAAGCACGTATAGCTCGAAACACACGTGAGAACGCCAGTGGCATCAAATGGCGCGTTTTCAAGGGGTGGGGGCGGAAAAAAACTTCTGTGCCGTAATTATTTATACTATGTGGAGTGAAAGAAAACATTATATAATGTGATATTGTAATAGCAAATTGGAGACGCATATTTTTAAGGGTTTAACGTATTTTTTCCTTGGTTTTGCAATAAAATCTTTAATGAAATGGATATACTTGACTTCTGCAACACAGAAACCTACTCTTTTCGTCCACAGTTTTCCACGGAATCTACAAAAATGGAGAAAAAACAGAAGAATTAATTTTTGAAGTCGAAAAACTGATTTTTTTCATAAAATTTGATATTTTTGCACAAATTGCCAAGAAATCGTGACATATGATTTCTCTTCGAAATTAAAATGAAGATGATACATATTCTACATTTTCTCAACTTTTTTCAATACGATTTGAACCTCCGTTCATTCGCAATCACTGCAAAACCAAAAAAAAAAGTTAAACTTCGATAATATGCGTCACCATTTTGTTATATAAATATTACTTTCTATGATGTCTTTTTAGTATATTTTATATCAATTAACACGCCACAAAAGAGCTTCTCAATACTTGCTTGTATTCTTTAGTGAGAGAGTGAATACAAAATGTAAAAACTCTCGAAAAACGATTGCCTGGTCTCCTTAAATAATTTTAGCTAATAGTTCAGTCAATTATCTATTGTTGTATATTTGATGATCTTCCAGCAATGACGAGGACGAGGATAATTGAAATAGTATTAAGGACTTATATGAATTAATGAACAATATTTATCAATAAAAATTATAAAAATAAATGTTGTCTTAAATGACTTCATCTGCAAATAGATTATTGGCTGCAGTTGTTCTTTCTTGCGGTCAGTATTATTTGGTTGCCTAATCTTGAAAGGATACACGACTTCTAAACTGGAGAGAGAAAAGGCCATGAAATCTAAAGAAGTTGAAATAAATCAGATTTATCGACTGATTTTTGTGGAATTGACCTTGGTTAGAAATATTCGTGATGAGCACCGGCACAGAGTAGATTGCGTAATTCTTGTATATCTAGGTCGTACTGACTAAACAATGAATCAAAATGTTCTCTTATGTTTTAGTGTGTTTAATTAGAATTATGGACCAGTGTTCCCAGATCGTGGAGCTTTTTGGCTCCCATCACTGACCCGTGTGGATCCTCACACAACCAAACACGATGTATCGGTCTGTCTCCACTTTCTTGATTCGATTTCATGCTGTCAGCCATGGAGAATAAACATATGTTAAGGAGACCGAAAAAGTGCAACCGAAAATGAGCGAATTTTACTCGTAAGCTAATAGTTACGAAACTTCCGGAGTATGGTGCTAGTGCTACAGTGGCAGGAAAACTTGAATAACTTGTCTTGGATATCGTGAGTCTTTACAACGGCGGCCATTTCCTGCCACTTAGAAAGGGTAAAAGGAGAATGTAGATAATCCATGTAAACAGTGCTGATTGGCTCCACCGTTGCCGGTAAATATGCCCAAGTGTGCTTTGACATCTTCAGCAAAATTTACCAGTTACGTAGCTATCAAACGTGTATTCTTTTATTTAACTTTTTAACAATACTCAACACTTCTCAAGGTATTAGGTGTACAACCTTTCTTCCGCGATTTCTCGAAAGATGGCTGCAGTGGTACGTGCTGGTCGAAATAGGCAGATCAAAAGTGCCACACAGTAAGCTTGGACATCTGTCAACATAGCGACAGCACCACATTAGTGAATTTGTGTTTGCACCATAGATTTATTCTTGATCAAAGATGTCAGTTCAAATTGGTTGCTCACGAACTCTATTCGCCAGATTAAGCCCCCTTGGATTATCTTCTCTTTCCAAAAGTGTATCGAGCTATAAAGAGGCTAAGTGGGGGAATAAAGACAATTTTTTCGAAATTGTTTGGGTTTTCGTTGTTAGATCGGGTACCTTCGAGACTATCTTCGTATTACGTAACATTGAACAACATTTCAATCAAGTAAAATACTTTTAGATGTCTTTGAAATACGTGATATTTTTCACATGTCAATTTCGATATATTGGGATGGCAACAAAGTCATTTCGTTTTGTTTTCATGATTTTCAAAGCAAGTTTACTAATACAAATAACAAACATTGAACAATTATGCATTGACCATTTTGTTCGATGACCTATTGCCATCTTTCATTTAGCTTCATAATTCCGCTTCCGTAGAAATTTTGGTTCTTAGAGGCAAAACACTGAATCAACTCATTTTTGACAGCCTCATTTGAATCGAATGTTTTTCCATTCAAATGGTTTTGAAGTGAACGGAATAAATGATAATCGGATGGTACAAGGTCAGTACTATACGATGGATGAGGCATCACTTCCCAGCCTAACTCCAATAATTTTTTGCGAGTGACCAAAGATGTATGTGGTCTGGCGTTATCCTGATGGAAAATGACCCATTTACGAGTTACCTCGGCCCGTTCAAATGAATCTCACCGTTATCAGGTCAGAATTCAAACGCGCCGACTGCACGGAAAACAAGTTCGTTATTCTTCTGGTGTGCAAGGTCTAGTCGAACAAACCTAAATCATGTTCAGGGCCAATTCGACTCGGTTGACGAATTTGACGAATATTTGTTTCAAGACGATTTAAAGTCAAGCGATGAGAACTCTGAAAGCGGACAAGTCACAGACTTTAATGCTTTTCAGCCAAAACATACCGTGAACTCAAAAAAAGAGGTTAAGGTTGAAAATTAAAAATCCAGGGTGTAGTTCCGAATAGCTGAATTCTCCGATTTTCTTCAAACTTCGTATACTTATGTATTTCGACGCGCTGATTACGAATATGATAGCGAAAGTGAGCGATAAGACGATTTTCATGGTGAAACCATGAAAAAACCATAAATATTATGGTTTTTTTCGTTTATCTAAGCCAATACGCAAAATTTTACAAAATCATTCAAACAAAAGTTATAGATCTCATCGAGATACACATTTTTTGTTTGAAATATTTTTTTCTACGAGTGATACTCTTCGAGAAAATTAGTGATACATCTGATGAAATCTAACAGATTTCAGTGCAATAAGCGACAAGTCTGTCTCCACCTTCCGTGCCAGATGAACCGTAAAACTTGTTTGTTTAATTTGCATAATATCTATATTATAGAACCTGTAAGGTTATCCCAATCGTTGGCGTAGCCAACAACCAGGGGGTTAGGGGGGGGGCAATAGGGGGGTTCGGGGGCTAGCCCCCGACAGACGGAATTGATTCATTTATTTTTCGTACTAGGAGAACATATTTTGATTGCAGGTGATTCATCGAAGTCCAATAACCTGTTTTCCATTGAGGAGATAGAACAGGGAAGGGATGACACGGGCATATATGTTGATATGCGTGGCATGGACCATCACGCGCAAAAGAGAAAGGTAGGCCGCGGCGGTCAAGAACACCTTACCGCCGCCCGGAGTTTAGTGAGAAGGAGTTCGTCGAAGATATCAGATGTATCACTAATTTTATCGAAAAGTATCACTCGTAGAAAAAAATGTTTCAAGCAAAAAATGTGTATCTCGATGAGATCTATAACTTTTGTTTGAATGATTT
This sequence comes from Diplolepis rosae, assembly GCA_030998225.1. Classification (NCBI taxonomy): domain Eukaryota; kingdom Metazoa; phylum Arthropoda; class Insecta; order Hymenoptera; family Diplolepididae; genus Diplolepis; species Diplolepis rosae. The sequence continues at coordinate 3,550,726 of JAPYXD010000608.1, read as the reverse complement.
TGTAAAATTTTGCGTATTGGTTTAGATAAACGAAAAAAACCATAATTTTTATGGTTTTTTCATGGTTTTACGATGAAAATCGTCTTGTCGCTGATTTTGACTATCATATTCGTAATCAGCGCGTCAAAATACATAAGTATACGAAGTTTGAAGAAAATCGGAAAATTCAGCTATTCGGAACTTTATCCAAAATCCATGACTCTTCAAAGACTTGACCAAAACTTGGACAAGTTTCAGGGGAAATTAAATCAAGCGGCCATAACAAATAAAGTCGCTGCTAAAACCCCTTTCATCGAACACCCAAAGTCGAAAGTAACAAATTCCCTTTTAACCAATTTAAACTGTTCTGTTTGAATTGCGTAAAATTAGGGCACATGATACGATACTGTACGTTAGAGCCACAAATGGGATGTTACCTCAGCCGAAAAACAGGACATTTCAACACTATTTGTCCATATTATCAGGGAAACGCCAAAAGTCCTCAGTGATTTCGCCTCAGATTACGCCAAGGCCATAAGTTAACATTGATCAAACTAAAAAGTTGGACGAGGTTGATAATGCTGTGAAGTGGGGTTCAGTGGTCCCGGCCCAATGGAGTTACACTTATTAGACGAGGTTCCTGGAAATCCACAAGACTCCGATGACGAAGTAGAGCATGTTTTACATGCGGAGTGGGACAGACAGATTGAGGAATGTATCGCCCCACTCTCTTTTTCGGATGAGAGTTCCGAAGAAAACGTGTTTGACTTTGTCGACCTTAAAGAAAAACCAACGTCTTTTAGAACTTGGTTTCCGACTCGACTTTCTCCTTGCGTCAGCCATTGGGCAACACAAAGGAAAATATATCGTCCGAGTAACGCGACTTATTAACCTAAGAAGTTGATTAGGTTACCTGTCGAAATTAACATTTTTGGTGAGAAAATTCGTGGAATAATAGACATAGCTGATGTCTATGGACTTCAGTGGTTTAGAATCATGCCAAAATTGTCAAGGAACTTAATTCTCGGAATGAACTTCTGGCTAAACTTTAAGGTGTTGGTGAATCCGTTCTCGCAAAGTCGAACCTTACGTGGTAGCAAACGCCAATACCCGCTATTACATAGTTCCAGGACGTTAAACGAACTTCTAACGCTCTCGGTCGACAAAATTAGGCGTCAAAAAAATGTTTAGACACAGTTTGATAAATTCAACAAAGAATCTACTGGTAAAACTCACTTAATCAAACACGTAATTGGGTTGAATGATGCAACTCCTCACCGTCAAAAACCGCATTGTCGAAGCGAGATTATACGTAAGTTTATCAGTGAAGAGGTCGATCGTTTGTTAGAAAGGGGTTATGTTACGTAGAGTAATAGCGAATGGGCATGTCCACCAGTCGTTGCTTCTAAAGCAAGTGGATGGCTCAGGTTTTACATAAACTACCGACCCCTTAACTAAAAAACGATATCCTCTTCACAATATGTGGTCTATCTTGTCTCAACTCCACTAGGCCAAGATAATTTCGATTCTTGACATGAGTGAAGCTTCTTATCAAATACCCATGGATAAGAAGAGTCGAAAATATACAGCATTGCCAGTAGAGGGAAAGGGATTGCCGGAGTGGAATAGGATGCCCTATGGTCTAGCCGCAGCACCTTTGACCTTCCGGAAATTGATGGATCTTCTGAAAAGGTGATACCAGGAGTTGATATCCGAGAGAAAATTACCAAATGAGTGGCGTAACCAGGTTTTCACGTACCTGGATAACTGGATCATTGTTAGTCAGAACTTAGATAAACACATTGACATTTTGTCGTAATTGTTTGAAGTATTTAAAGAATTTGAAAATCTTTCTGTGGAAAAAATGACGCTTTCGACTGCGCTGGGATTCGAGCCCAGGTCTTTCGATTGCCGGTCGACTGCTCTAACCACTGAGCTACACAGGCGTCCGACATCTCCTTCTCCACAGGAAGATCTCCTTATATCGCCTAGTGGCTCAGCCATGCGGCTGTAAAATGATTTCAAATTAATTAGTTGAGTTTGAAATTTTTGTCACTGCCTACATTATCGGAGGATCACTAGTCGCGTATCAGATAGGATACGTTGTCGACAGGTGTCCTCGTAGACAATTTCAAACTCTTATATCGCAAATAATGCAAATAAATTCAATATTTAAAGAATTTGAAAATCTTTCTGTGGAAAAAATGACGCTTTCGACTGCGCTGGGATTCGAGCCCAGGTCTTTCGATTGCCGGTCGACTGCTCTAACCACTGAGCTACACAGGCGTCCGACATCTCCTTCTCCACAGGAAGATCTCCTTATATCGCCTAGTGGCTCAGCCTTGCGGCTGTAAAATGATTTCAAATTAATTAGTTGAGTTTGAAATTTTTGTCACTGCCTACATTATCGGAGGATCACTAGTCGCGTATCAGATAGGATACGTTGTCGACAGGTGTCCTCGTAGACAATTTCAAACTCTTATATCGCAAATAATGCAAATAAATTCAATATTTAAAGAATTTGAAAATCTTTCTGTGGAGGAGATCTTCCTGTGGAGAAGGAGATGTCGGACGCCTGTGTAGCTCAGTGGTTAGAGCAGTCGACCGGCAATCGAAAGACCTGGGCTCGAATCCCAGCGCAGTCGAAAGCGTCATTTTTTCCACAGAAAGATTTTCAAATTCTTTAAATATTGAATTTATTTGCATTATTTGCGATATAAGAGTTTGAAATTGTCTACGAGGACACCTGTCGACAACGTATCCTATCAGAAAAGAGAAGACGGATCATCCGAGAATGTAGGCAGTGACAAAAATTTCAAACTCAACTAATTAATTTGAAATTGTTTGAAGTATTTAGGGAAGCTACCCTGATGTTGAACTGCGAGTAGAGTAGCTTCACCTGCAAAGAAGTCAAATTTTTCGGGTACCTCGTCGACGAATTCGGCATGAGACCAAATCCCGAGACAATTCATTTGATAAATGACTTTCCAATCTCAAAGGATCGGACTCGAATGTGACAGTTTAATGGTTGTGTAAATTGGTACCATAGGCATTTGAAAAATGAAGCTTTGTCAAGGCTCCTCGACTACACGGAGAAAAGTTTGGTGAATCCGCTCGCCCAACACGTAGAACTGATGCGCTAAGCACACGGAGAGCTGCGCGACCTCTGTTTGGTTGAACAGCTCTGCCAATTTGGGGGAACCATTACCCCAAACTAGGCGAGCCGTTACGAGAAATACTTGGGCCAGCCGTTCTCTCGCAAGCTTTTCGTCAGTTTGGGGTAACCAGTGCCCCAATTTTAGAGTAGAAGTTACACTAAACCAAAGACGAGCGGCTTTCCCACCGCTAGCGCTACGGTTCTACTAAACTTCTCTCCGTGTATACGTTTCAATCTCTGGGCAACCCTTTATCCGTCCGTCGAAAAACTGAAATGCTATTTGTAAGGTATGCTATTTAAGGTCCTTACCGATCGCCAAACATTAAAATTGCTTCATGATTTGAAAAATACCATTAGTCGCCTTGCTAGTAGGGCAATTTACCTTTGCCAGCATAAAATTACAGTTGAGCATCGACGAGGAATCATAAATGAGGCTCCTGACGCACTGTCCCATATGTTCAATGTCAACATAGACCTGAATGACTGGAAAAAGGTAATTGAAGAAACGATCCAAGAGTGAATTCAATCAAATACAATTTTCGTTCAGGATTGGTATCAGACCAAATTTAACCTTGTCAAAAGTAAGCCTGAAAGATTTTCTGAATGGAAAATCGATTCCATAGGGAATGGGATAAAAATCTGTCAAATATCCAGTTAAGCTATAAGACTGTTCCCAATTCGGGCAGCAGGGTATCGCCATTCCTCCTGAATAACGGGAGTTATTAAGCACATAACAGAGTTCCCCGATAATGCTGACAACTCTAGCATTGGAAACCTTCATAAAGGTTTTCCCTATCGATTAGGGCTTTGAAAGTTTGCTTTGTCATTTATTTTCTTCGTATGGTTCTTTCTTTGTATTTATGACAAATTTGTGCATTAATTGAGAATAATTGCTCATAAAAGTACAATTACAATATAAAAAATTTTATTAACTTTCTACTGAATCACTTTCCCAGAATGGTGTGTTTTATTTCTATTGAATACTTAAGATTATTTTTTTATTAAAAATATTGTCACTTTACGGGCATTCCATAATTCGCGTTCTCATATCATGCATTACACTCATACGATGTGTTTTGCGAAGAAAAATACATGGCATTCAATCTCATGGGTTTATGAAGGATAATATCAATTCCGAATCAGGAGTAAGACGCACAAACGGTTTATTGCCTCTATTGTGTTGATCTACTACCTGCTTTGGGGCCCGATTTCGAGCTGGCCGACAAGAATTTGGGACGATTCGTCTTATAGCATATATGTATATATGCAGTCTTCGCGGACTTCCCACATGTAGGGTTGAAATATGAGAGCATTTTTTTTTTAACCTCGAAATTATAAAATTTTGTTCTGTCCCGAGGGTTTTCTGCATGTAAATTTCATCCCGAACTGAGGTACAAAAGTCCTTCGGTATATAGAGGTATTGTTTATTGATTCTACTGCCTTCTTTCGTTACCTAATCTAGTGATGAATTTCCGAATCGTTAAAGAATTTTCTTCCTAATATTTCGTCTCACAAATCGTCACAAGTTTAGGTTTGAGACGTCTCAAACTTCTCTATCATAGATAAAGTTACCTTATCCCAAGACTAATAATTCTGAAAACTATATCGACTAGGTGTCTAACATGATGTTACCAATGAGCTCCCGAAGATTCGTCGAGAAACAATTAATGTAAGTCTGATAAATGTATATATTTTTTAAATCTTGCTAAGATAACTTGTTTCACTTGGGTGGCACCAAGTTAACCCTTTGAAGCATAGTGGTAACCCACGTTACCACCTCAATTTTTTTTATTTTTGCTATTCGAATACTTTTTAATGTTTTTAGATCTGGTTTTTTGCTTTTTTCAGATACTTAAGTGATGAAATAACATAAATATACAGTCAAATTAGCAGAATTGATAATAATATTAGATTTATATTTTTTATTTTCTTGAAAATTTACTTTCGGCATCCGCCATATTGGATCCGCCATCTTTAATTTTGACAACCTGACATCAGATTCGTAATAAGCGACCTCGAAAACCCCCGAGTACACATTTTCACGATCATTGGATAATTACAAAAATGTATGTTTCAAAGGGTTAAAAGAATTTCTCAATTGTGGGTTGAAAGAAATAATGACTGATAAATTGGTATGTCACTTTATTTGGGATAAGGGCACAAACACCGAACAACTCGGTGACACTAGAGTCTTAAATACTCTATATTGTAAGTATTTTGTCATTGGTTTTAATATCATTGCTAGTATTCTATAACTTGTACATATATGAAACAAGAGATTTCGCAATTCGCGAAGGAAATCTCTTTCGAAAATAATTGATGAAACGGAGGAAGGTGAAAAGATAGAAGAAAATATACAAAGTATAATATCTGCGTTGGAAGAAATGGTGTCTGGTTCTGATGCTGACCGTAGGGACGAAGAATTTGAAAATAATAATTCGGAGAGGCAAGAGGAATTTAATTAATATTTATAGATCAAATCTGTGGTGAAAAGGCAGGACTACTTAATCCTTGTTTCTTTGTTAAAATCCAGGTAGAATCAGATTTTAACTAGAAATTTACCTATTAATTTACATTCTAACTATTCAGCTATTTAAATTCACTATTGAATTTCATTTCTCTTTTTGTAAACTTGGTTAACTTCTATTAAAAGTTCATTTAGCTCTATGCCTGAATGTATGATTGATAATCATCTCTTTAATTTCTCAAAAGTAAAAGAATATAAGAATGCAATTATTTCGAAATCATGAACGATCGAGATAAGCGGTTCTGATTTTCTACCACAGTAATAAAGTGTGATCCAGGAGAAAGTATTCAACTGAGAAAGAGAGTATATTTTTATCGCAGTGTTTATACTCTTATAATTTCTTATTCAGATATATAGTTATAGACGTTTAAAAAACGGCAATTGTTTATAAATTTAAAGTATTACTTTGAATTCAATTTAGAGATTTGCATTCGTTGTTCTCGATTGAACTTTTAGACTTATAAACTTCTTAACGCGCCCTGCTTGAAAAAACCGTTAGAAGAATAATTTTCATATACGAATCACGGACCGTAGCCAGGTATACCCTGTTAGGTCCGGCTTTCCAATGAAAATTATATAATTTGAGTACCAATTACCCATGCAGAACTTGCTTAGACCCGGATAGGATTCCAAAATTATGTTATAATTTCCCGATAGAACCCAGGTAGGTCCGTATAAAGTGCCAGAGCTTATGATGGGAACCTACCCAGGTTCTAAATGGCGTTTTACCCGATCCAAACCATGATTCTAAATGGCGTTTTACCCGGTCCCAACCATGATTCTAACGGTTTTTCAAAGCAGGGCCTTTATATTTTCAAAGAAAATGAATATATCTTGAAAATTTGTTGCATAATTAAATTATTTTTGTGATGAATCCAGAATATGAAAAGTATAAACACCGTCTTAAGGCGATATTCTTGTCTAGAATTTTGAAAAAATCGATTTTTCCCCATATTTTTAAAGAATAGACCTTTAAGAATATTTCCTCCAAAGGAATTTAAAAAATTTAAATTATTTACGGAGTTATAACTATTTTAGTGATGCAGCGCAGTGATCCCAGATCGTGGGAGCTGGCGGCCCCCACCACGCTCCCATGCGAGAGCACACACAATCAAGCGCGCCGTGTCGGTGTGTCCCCACTTCCTCGCTTCGATTTCACGCTTTCGTCTGTTGAGCCAAGATCGAAAATTATGTTTCTGTCGACTTCGTGTCAAAGTGACGCGAAGCAGACGACAAATTTAAAATCTACAAATATATCATTTAAGATATTACCCTCCTTTCCTGGATATTTTTGAAAACTTTCACTTTGAATGAATATCTAAACATTTTATTTTGAATTTTAGGATAATTTAAAGACGTAAAAAATGATTTTCTATTGAAATTTAAACTCAATAAATTTTCAAAGTTTCAAAACGAAAATCAATTTCTATATTTGTTAGCAATGCAAATCAAATAATTCAATTACAAAATTATGTAAAGAATATTATATATTGAGGAATAATAAAATGTGATATTGGAGTTTGAAAAATAAAATATTAATATAATTAAGTAATACATCAATTATATCTAATTATACAATCGAAATTATACAGTAGAGTTTCTTCTCTGGTATAAGGCAACATTGAAGAAAATTTCATTCAAATAAAATACTCAGAAAACTAATACGTAATATTATTCACATATGAATTTCATTATAAAACTGTGAATAAAAGGTTTCAGTATTCAAAAAAACCAAAATTACATTTAAATTTGCATACGAAATTAAATTTCACGATTTCTCTTATAAAAAATACAAATATAAAATATTTATTTCGAATAAAATAGTTTTTAAAAATTTTTATAGCACGTGAATCAACTATATCAATTAAAAAATTAAGTGGAAAATATTTTATTTAAAAAAAATAAGAAATAAGAAATTAAGGTTGAAAATCTACATTCCTAATTACATGGTGATAGTATGTAAAAATTCTAGACGATGTTGTTGTTATTAATTGTTTTTTTTTAAAACTTCAGTTCCAAAGTGTTGAATATTCTGTATATCTTTCCCTGGAAATACTGATACTTGTAATAGAAATAATTCTACGTTTTGGTAACTGAAGTTCAATGCACTTACATGCAGCTGAAAATTCATCCACATGCAACTGAAACTCAGTTACAGTGACGCAATTTTATGATAATTGTATAAAAGTTCTGTTACAGTTTGGTAGTTTTTAATATACATTTTTTGAAAATTCAGTTGAGCTCCATATAATATTAAGAAAACTTTATATATATATATATATATATATATATATATATAATTCAGTACATTTCCAAGAATTTCACATAATCTGAAAAATGTTTATATTAGGCGAATGTTTTTCAGATATCAATAAAATTCCATAGTCAATAAATGTTTAAAATTTCAAGTTAAGGTATTGATTGGAAATTTAGTAGCTTCCCCCATAGCACAATACCTTCCCTGAACGTGTTATGAACGTTCCCATGGAATGTTCGGAAGGTTCCATTGGAACGTTCCTAGAACTAAGAAAATGTCCGGATTTTTTTAACGTTCCAAAGCAATGCTCTCTGAATGTTCCTGTGGAACGTTCCAGGAACGTTCAAAAGGAATATTGAGAGAGCGTTCCGCAGCAATATTTAGAGAATATTCAAAAGGAACGTTCCTGGAACCTTCCATAGGAACGTTCAGAGAGCATTTGTATCGAACGTTCATAGAAATTTTCGCAGGAACATTCAAGGAACATTCGCAGAGAACGTTTTGGAACATTCCGCGGGAACATTTAGGGAACATTTTTTGAGAATGTTATAGCGTCTTCTTCTTTGTACTTAAAGTATTTAAAAAAATATAATTCAAATACTAATATCTGTAATTAATTGTTTTCATTTTACCTATAAATTAATGTCCAAAATTATTTATAAAAAACATTCCCTACATTAGTATGTTTGGAGCTGCAGGATTATCTATAAGGAAAGTTTCCTGAATGCTGTAGCAAATAGTTCCAGGAACATTCTCAAAAAATGTTCCCTAAATGTTCCCGCGGAATGTTCCAAAACGTTCTCTGCGAATGTTCCTTGAATGTTCCCGCGAAAATTTCTATGAACGTTCGATACAAATGCTCTCTTAACATTCCTATGGAATGTTCCAGGAACGTTCCACAGGAACATTCAGAGAGCATTGCTTTGGAACGTTCAAAAAACCCGGACATTTTCTTAGTTCCAGGAACGTTCCTTGAACGTTCCAATGGAACCTTCCGGACATTCCATGGGAACGTTCATAGAACGTTCAGGGAAGGTATTGTGCTATGGGGGATTTGTTAGTTGACTATTTTAATCAGAACATTCTTCATTTTCGAAGATTTTTCAATTTCTAGGCAACAGAAATTTTAATTCGATTGTGGTAGGGCCCTAGCTATTTTGCCCTGTCAGTAATCAGGTGCTGATAGGAAAAACTAGTGAGAGCCTTAATTAATATGAATTTCTATTAAACTCCTTTTCACGCCACCGAGGAGATAGAGTTGCAGGCGCGTTTTTTAAAAGTGGTTTCCCCTGTAGGCCTAATCCACTTTTTCAAAAATTTGCAATAAGACAAAAGCGAAAAAATAGAAGAAAATATATTTGGTATGCCTAATTAAAGTGAGTCCCCTTGCCTATCACATAACTCAAGGCACATAAAAAGAAATACACCTTTGGTCACTTGTAAATGGATGCTAATATGTCCTTTACCAGGATATTAAACATGATAGATAAATTCAATTAAAATAATTTTTGGAAGTGCAGAGGTTTGAATTCGCATATGCTGCGTATCAGCCAATTACCTTCACCATTCTAATAAGATCGTTAATAAATACTATTAATTTACGGACATTATATAATTAGAATGACATGTTTGCCCAAATTTCTGAAAAGTGATTATTTATACATTGCATTCAGAGAAATATTTTTCAGAATTGGCTACAATCTTGCATACAATGTTATACATTATATAATTAGAACTATTATTTTTCGCTTTTGTCTTATTGCGAATTTTTGAAAAAGTGGATCAGCACCTGATTACTGACAGGGCAAAACAACTTGGGCCCTACCACAATAGAATTAAAATTTCTGTTTTATTGTAGCTGATGATTCAAAATTTTCACCTCACGTTTCTGTGGCCTATGCATAGATTTTTAATTAAAAAATTGAAAAATCTACAAAAATAAAGAATTTTATGATTAAAATAGTGAACTAACAAAGCGACTAAATTTCCAATCAATACCTACCTTAACTTGAAATTTTAAACATTTATTGACTATGGAATTTTATTGATATCTGAAAAACATTCGCCTAATATTTATAAACATTTTTGAAATTATGTGAAATTCTTGGAAAATTCTCAGTAAAATTTTAAGTCAATAAATATTTGCAAATTTGAATCAATATATTAATTAAAACATGTTTCGGTTTTATAAAGTTGATCAACTGCATCAATTAGAAAATTTTGCCTATGTGTAAAGCATTGCTTTTTTTCATTAAAAAGTCTAGGCATATAAGCCACTAAAACGTAAAATAAGACCATTAATACCTACTATCACCATGTAATTAGGGATGTAGATTTTTAACCTTAATTTCTTATTTCTTATTTTTTAAATAAAATATTTTCCACTTAATTTTTTAATTGATATAGTTGATTCACGTACTATAAAATTTTTTAAAAACTATTTTATTCGAAATAAATATTTTATATTTGTATTTTTTATAAGAGAAATCGTGAAATGTAATTTCGTATGCAAATTTAGATGTAATTTTGGTTTTTTTGAATACTGAAACCTTTTATTCACAGTTTTATAATGAAATTCATATGTGAATAATATTACGTATTAGTTTTCTGAGTATTTTATTTGAATGAAATTTTCTTCAATGTTGCCTTATACCAGAGAAGAAACTCTACTGTATAATTTCGATTGTATAATTAGATATAATTGATGTATTACTTAATTATATTAATATTTTATTTTTCAAACTCCAATATCACATTTTATTATTCCTCAATATATAATATTCTTTACATAATTTTGTAATTGAATTATTTGATTTGCATAGCTAACAAATATAGAAATTGATTTTCGTTTTGAAACTTTGAAAATTTATTGAGTTTAAATTTCAATAGAAAATCATTTTTTACGTCTTTAAATTATCCTAAAATTCAAAATAAAATGTTTAGATATTCATTCAAAGTGAATGTTGTCAAAAATATCCAGGAAAGAAAGATAATATCTTAAATGATATATTTGTAGATTTTAAATTAGTCGTCTGCTTCGCGCCACTTTGACACGAAGTCGACAGAAACATAATTTTCGATCTTGGCTCAACAGACGAAAGCGTGAAATTGAAACGAGGAAGTGGGGACACACCGACACAGCGAGCTTGATTGTGTTCTTATCAACCGATTAACTTGAAATTTGGCGTGGACCTTCTTTATATATCCCTCTATCGTTCGAAGTAGGATTATGTGAAAATTTTGATTTTTACTATTTTTAAAAAATTTTAAACTTTATAAAAAACAGGGCAAAAACAAACTTTTTTTTCAAACAGTCGCCATTTTGTAAAATTTTTTTTTTGTTTTTATCCCTAGTTCAGGCGATTGCGATATTCTTACTCATTAAGAATCTACTTTATTTTTTTTTTCAGATCACCAGAAGGGTTGGAATCGTGTCAATATGGACGCACCCTTTTTTTCACCCCCGCCACTTCACTAGCCTGTAACTTTGTCAATTTTCAAATTTTTTTAATTTTTAATTTTTTTTGTATTGTTAAAATATTAATAAATATCTCATAAAAAAATGGTTGGTAAAAATATTTTTAGTTTTTTTTTTATAGAATTAAAAAAACACCCAAAATTTGTAACTCTAGACTCGAATACCCCCTTAATAGTACATGATTTTTTTCTGGAACTATTATATTAGATTAGCAACAAAGTCATTTCGCTTTTTTCCGTTAGATGACTTTAGTTGTTCGAAGTCGTTCTTCTCCATTGCAAACTTCAGACCGTATATGGTATTTGACAGGTGACGTTTCATAGATTATTCAGAAAAAAAATGTTTCATGTTTTGTTGTTTATTTATTGTTATGAATTGATTTGAAATAGAGATTTCAGACGGTCATTTTCGTCACATTTTACTCTATTGCTTCCAAATAGGTAAAAACGCAGTGCAAGCTCGGAAAAAGTTGTATGATGTTTATGGTAAAAAATCATTCATAGAACGCCAGTGCCAGAATTGGTTTGCTAGTTTTCGTTCCAAAGATTTTGACCTCAAAGATGCACCACGCTTTGGACGCCCAACTAAAGTTGTCGGTGACAAAATAAAGGCAATGATAGAAAATAACCGGCGCAGTACGACACGAGAGATATTGAACAAAATTCAACTCACCAAATGAATTTCCATTTCCGATTCACTGCTGAAATGTAACGAAACCGATCCATTTTCAAAGCGGATCATAACGGACGATGAAAAATGGGTTGTTTATGAAAACATCGTGCGAAAAAGATCATGGAGAAAGCGAGATGATTCTGCACAATATACATCAAAAGCCGGTATTCATCAAAAGAAGGTTATTCTGAGTGTTTGGTGGGATTTCAAAGGTATTGTTTATTTTAAGCTGCTCATCTTCCATCACAATAACGGCAGACCACATACAGTCTGTTCCACAAAAAAAGGTACGCGTTTATTCGGAAAGTTTTGAAGAAAACCTCATTTTTATTTTTTGGCACAACAGTGCGCATAAAGCACTAGGGTGCACTCACCTAATAAACCGTCTAATCGCCGTTATTCTGGACAATGGCCCGGCACCTTCTGGGCATGCTGCCGACTAGTTTTCGGCATATTTCGTAGGTAGAGAGCGCCATACCTCCTTAATTCGTCGAGAGCTGCTTCAGGGTGAATGCACGCCTTTCTGCAAGTTTCCTCTTCATGACACTCCACACATTTTCTATTGGATTTGCATCAGGAGATTGTGAAGGCCAGTCCAAGGTCGTGATGCCATTTTCCGCTTTCCAGGACGTGCAGAGATGACTGCGATGTTTGAGGTCGTTGTCCTCTTGAAGGATCCAATCCTTATTGTTGGATCCAAACATCTTCTCTGTAGATCTCAGAAGGCCATGTTCGTAGATTTGAAGCATTTTTTGAGCGTTGAGGTTCTCAGTAAAAAGCCCTAAACAGCCAAAACCGCGCTGTGAGAAGCATCCCCAAACATGGATCTTTATAGGGTGTTTAACAGTTCGCTGAAGGAAACGCTCACCAGCGGCTGACCAGGCAAATTTTATGGGAACCCATGCTCAAAAAGACGTTTCGTCCGTAAAAAGTACATTGAACCAATAGCGATCAACATTTTTCGTAGCCCATGCCAAGCGTTTTTCCATGTGGACCTCTGAGAGCAGGGGTTTTTGCCTCATGGGACATTACTACACTTTCGCCTCAGCTAATCTGCGTCTTATGAGCTCATACTAACGTGTAGTCCCTTCTCCGCTAGCTTAGCTTTGGCTTCACACAGCCGTAGAGTTGAGTTGCGCTTGAGCGAATCGGTGGTTGCGTCGTAGCCCTTCGAACGTATAGTCAGGACATAAAAGAAGGGAAATTAAAATCTTTGAAACTTTCTGAGAAAACGCGTACCTCATCTTGTGGAAGAGACATCTTTGGTGACTCGAAAAAATTATTGGAGTAGGGCTGGGAAGTGATGCCTTATCCACCTTATAGTCCTGACCTTACGCCATTCAATTATCATTTATTCCATTCACTTCCAAACTATTTAAATAGAAAAACATTCGATTCAAATGAAGCTGTCAAAAATGAGTTGATTCGGTTTTTTGCCTCAAAGAACCAAACTTTCTACGAAAGCGGAATTATGAAGCTGACTGAAAAATGGCAAAAGGTCATCGAATAAAATGGTCAATACATAATTGATTAATCTTCGTAATTTGTGTCAATAAACTTGCTTTGAAAATCATGAAAAAAAAACGAAATGACTTTGTTGCCAACCCAATAGTATAAATTTTTATATATTTTAGGCTTTCGTAGCCTCGGGCAGAAACCGCCATATTTTCGATCTGTTGTCCATCCATCGAACGATTTTGACAGTATAATACTATCCGATCAAATTTGAACCGGTCTGGTCCAGTTAAACCACGCACGTGACCCGAAACGGTAAAAAGTTTTTTTCCCAGATTAGTAACACCTTCTTCAACAGTCGTGTGAAGTCTGAGTGGGAGACCTCCATTAGTGTGTGCTTGGCAGCTATTGGTTTACGACGCGAAAAGTTTGTCTGGCGATTTTTACTATGGAGTTTGCTTGAAATTCTTTGTTTCCAATGGAATTACGGCTACGGAATCATTGAAAATGTTGCAGAAATGTTTTGGGGTGTCTACTCTATGGAGAACGTGAGTATTTGAGTGGCATAAAGCATTCAGTGAGGGTCGTGAGGTCGTAGAAAACTTGCCTCATGGGAGTCGTCCATCCACCTCTGTTATCGACAATAACATCGAAAAAGTGAAGCAAAGCTGAAGCAAAGTTTTACACCTAATATAATAATTAATTTTAAAATTTATACCTTGTTAAAAATTGACGTTTTTGAGGATGAGCTTGATAAATGCGAGTAAGACTTACTAATTACCGTTGCGAAATACCCAGAATTATAATAGCAAAAATTACTTATTAAATTTCGCGTCTAGAAACTCGTGGCTGAATGGACATTTAGTGTCTATTTTCAGCTTGTACAAAATTACATTAGCCTTCCGAAGAGTATGAGTTCCCAAATAAAAAATTATATATGTTCATTATGTGTATACTGTTTCAAATTTTTCTACCTAATCTTTCACCATAATTTATCTGACATCTCCTATAAAATCCGTTTATTGGCGCATAATGTTTTTATTTTCCAAATTATTATTCTGCTCAGGAAAAATGTATAGAAATATTATTAAATTTGTTGTTACGTCAGAAACGCACCATTTCTATTCTTTAAAGATCACCTCCTTTTATGTTAGGATCAGAAGGATCCTCTCTAAGGGATGAGGAATAGTCAGTGGACAGGAAGGGTTGATTATATGAAATATATTTATTAACATGAAATTAACATTAAGTAAGCACCATGGAAATGGAAAAACATAAATGTTTCGAAGCTGATAGTATTCACCCTTAGTTTGAAAGTAACTTGGTTATGATTGGGTTCAGTGGGTTGAATATTGTAACTCGAGTCCTCACTTCGTAGGCGTTGGGATGAATCTTAATCAGACTGTAAATTTCTGGTCTAGCCGCTTGGGATGGTTGAGTCTCTGATTCCGGTTTGTCAAAAAGACTCTCTAAGACGATTAACTTTCACTTTTTACTGTCGTTGAACTCGGCGTCGATTTTACTGAATTAGAACTGGACCAACTTGCAGTGGCAAATCTAATGAGACTGGACTGGACTGACTTCTATTGGAACTTTCGCTTCTTATAGGACTTTGAAAGGTCATCTATGCCATCATATTTCTGCCATTCACATTTCCGGCAAAGGAATAAGGGCTGGTCAAATAGCCATTCCTAATTCCACACCAAATATGCAAACTCCAGCAATGCTGGATATCTACCTGTCTGTGCCAATAAGGGTTGAAATTCGACAAATAGAGACAATTACGTTTGTAGACCTGTCCATTATTCTTGAAAGATAATTTGACAGAAAACATGATGTTATAAAAAAAAATTGGGTCAACTGTAATCATCTGTGGTACCCATTGACAAAACTGGATACACAGCTGCATATTTGCTTCATTTAGATCTTGTGTCAATTTGATGTGGTAGGGACCGTACTTTGCATTCTTTGTGACGAACCGTACGTGCACACTACGCATTCGGAGGGGTACTCCCACCACTGCTACTCACGTGAGTACCCCCACCGAGAACACCGAGACGGGGCAGTTCGGCTGGGGCAACGATCCAGGTCACACCGGAGCGGCGCTCTAGACGGACGGCATGGAGATGCCTCTCCTGATGGGTTCCCCCATAGGAGGGTATCTCCGACCCTGACCGCGACACCTGGTGAAGCCAGACCGAGCGTCAATCGATGGGTTCCCCCATGGTTGACACTCGGTGGGAGCTGGCACCCAGCGTCAGGTTCCCCTGACTGACCCTCGCACAGACATCTCCGGGTGAAACCCCACGACATCAGTTGTTCTGGTTCAGCCGCATCGACCGTTGACCGGTGGGTTCCCCCATGGTCGGTCCTCGGTGGGAGTTGGCACCCAACGTCAGGTTCCCCTGACTGGGTGCTGCTTAGGCTGCATCAGGACAACACAGATAAGACTGCTACCATACCTAACCGAACCCAAACGCACCAAACCGAACCTAACCGTTTCCTACCGTACCAATCCGTACCTATCGGAATCGCATACACCAAACCAGCGAACCAGCTCGTCCTCTGACGAATGGCAAATGCCATTGCCTATGGGACGAGGGGGCGGTGCGTGACATCAGGCACGCCTGATTCACGCCTCACCCGGTTCTAACCGGGGCAACGTGAACCTAACCTTCTCACCGGACAAACATACCGACCGACCGACGCACCAGTACCCTCGGCCCCCTGGATCCTGCCATGGCCGAGGCTGCGCCCAGGACTGGGTCCCGTCAAATTACCGGTGACCGGGCCCGACCTGGGGAATTACCGACCGACCGACCCACCAGTACCCTCGGCCCTCTGGATACCGCCATGGCCGAGGCACCGAGGGTGGGGCGCCAACGCTCAGATACCGCTGGGGGCGCCCCTCCCTAAACGACCAAGACTTGACCGTGACCGACGAAACGAGCGACCGGAGGAGAAATCAAGGTGAACGCGCCCCCCGAGGGGAATCGGGCTACGACAACATATTATAAACCGCCGCTTTTCTTAACCCCTACGACCTAGTATGTTTTGTTTACAGAAAATTAAGATTGTACACGAATAACCGGTTCACCAGCAGCGAACCGATAGGCCCGTGCTCACGCAACCTCGTAACCACGTAAATTACACACACACACACACAGTAAACTCACACACTTACACCGGCACACCATTTATTATTTTGTATTAACACTCACACATACACACCGTCTTATTTAATTTATTTTATTATGTAACCTCATTAGATTTAAGTTCTTTTTTAAATAAATTTTATACAGGGTGTCCCGGTACTCAAGGTACATATTTATATTTTTGAATTCCAAAAAAAATGGAGTAAAAAATTCTAATACAAAAAATTTATGAAGTGTATAATTACCGAGTAATTAACAATTAAAGATTAACCAATCAAAAAAATGCTTTGGATAGACGAAAGTTCATATGCTATCGCTGAGAGAGTGTGAGAATGCAAGTTCAGATCATATAGAGGAGAAGAAGTCCTGAGTGACTCTTATTTTTGAAATATATACGCCTCCTCGCTCATAAATGCATAGCCTGGCAGCCAGTTATCAATCTAATAGCATGCAAAGGCATTTAGAAAAAATCATATATTTGGACAAAATCATTCCCGCCAAACTTTGTTCTTTATATTATTTGCATAATAGACATCGATCACTGTTGTTTATTATATTTAAATAATAGAAGCCTACTAGGAAAAGCGAATGAAATTGGAAAATGCCTTATGTCGCTGCTTCCCAGACCAGAACGATGTCGATCAATTGTAAGTGTGGAAAGGACAAGTATGACCTGAGAAATTGAGAAGGACTAGCAACACTGTTAATTAAAAAAAAAAGATGGAAAGTGGATATAGAAGTATAAAGAAATTACCCTCTTGTATCAGGGACAAGTGAATAAACATTGATATTTTCCAGCGCCCGCAAAAGAAATGTGACATCTCTGGCTTGTTGAGAGACGAGGAAGTTAATCACACCACGTTCATTGTCATGGCGGTAGGTGGTGAGTAAGTGGACCACCTGGCGTAGTCAGCTAACGACCGCAGAAGCTGTATAGTAGACCCCATAACTACACTGTCCACAAAGACTACAGGGAGGAAAAGGAGCTGTGCAGAGGAGCTTCAAGCCAGCAGTGCGTCACTGAGAGAGGAAACCCTGGAGCAGAAGCTTATTGAAATTGGCGAAAAAGAAGAAAAACGCTTCGAATGCTTGAAGTCAATTATACATGGAATGAGCAGGTTCAGTAAAGGAAGGAGGAACCTGGACAATCACATCAAAATGGAGATGAAGAGAGCCGTGTTGACGCTGCAACTGCTATGCCGAAACCGGAGGGCAAGAAAAAGTAACAGCGATATGCTCCCTACGCTTCAAAATTGGAATGACTTTCAACAACTGCGTGCATTCACAATTAATGAAGGAATGTCACAGACACCCATATGTGAATGTTGCAAAGTTAGACACGTGACCCTGCAAGCATGAGAGAAATCGTGGAAGCTCTCGTTCTACAACATTGAGGAAGAGAACATGTGGATACACCTGCATGCACTGAAATTCCACTCTTCAGCTTTGAAGAACTAGTAGCGGTGACCCAAAAAGTCGGTAATCGCAAGGCACTAGGCCCGGATGGAATTCGCATAGGTGTTATAAAGATTATCGCTAGGGAGTGCCCATTTCTCCTGCTGAACATATAAAACGCTTGCCTTACCGAAGGAATCTTCGGGCCTAGGTGGAAGTGCGATTTAGGAAGTCATAGAGTGGGCTCCTTTGGCGTGGGAGGGTATCCACAGGACAGGGGATTCCTGTGTACTGGTCACCCTGGACGTGAGAAAGGCCTTCAACTCGGCGAGGTGGGTTGATATCCTTGATGCCCTTGAACATCAGTTTAAGCTACCGGCATACTTGCGTAGAGTGGTCAATGATTACACTGCCCTACATGAGTTTTGCGAATAAGATAGAACCTAGTGTTTCCGAATGGATTTTTCGTGATAAACACGAAAATGCGTTTAAAAACTTCCCATCATGTCACGTTTTTGAAAAAATAGGGGTGCAACCCTTAAAAACGGCGTTTTTAGCCATTTTTGAAAAATTATAGAGCTAAACCAAGACGTGCAACAAACTTCGCTAATATCAGAAATTAAAGGCTGAAACAAGCTCTTTCAAATGAGACGTATTTCAAATTTATCGCATGCACCCTTAGAGGGGGGGGGGCGCGCTAAGGGTGGATGATAAAAATGAAAGTAGGAAGGATTTTAACATACTTCCACTCACGCCCAGGCATAATAAAAAGTGGAGTGCTTTCAAAGGTTTTAAGGGTTACTGATTACGAATATGCAGTTAGGTTTGAGGTGTTATACGTGAGGAGTGCAAATAAATCGAAATGTTATAACTTGGGTGTTCTCCAAGGGGGGGGGGGGGATAAGGAAAGTGACACCGAGAATAGGGATAATGATGTGACACGATCACTTAAAAAACAAGTCACATACTTTATTATTACTCACAATGTACAACGACTGCAAAGAACTAGAGAAACCAGAACGGACTGAGCTTCTTTTCTGATCCAATTAATAAGGATTACCCAATGACTACTAGACCCGGTATCGCGAGGAAAAGGGGCGACTGGAGACAATTCGATTCTTTCCCGAGTGACAGACCAATATCCACAGGAAGCGCGACTGCTAGAGACGACTCCTCACTTCGAAGATTCTCGGGGATTCTCGGCACCTCTCGGCCTACGGCGTTCCTTCACGCTATCGCACCCCGCATCCCCATCCTAACGTAACACCTATGTTACAATGTTTGTATAAAATATAACAAAATATTTATTTGTTCGATGTCGTGTTCAACTTTTCGGTGGTAAGTACTGACTGACTTGCCCCTACATTTCGAAAATGGGTCTTCCTAGCTAAAAATCACAAAGGTAGGAGAGATGGTAATTTGATATGAGTGGAAAGCAAGGATGGCTACATAAAAAGGTAGTTTGTGAAAAACTATACTCTGGGAAAAAGTATCGCCAAAAGGGCGAGCCTAATAATGATTAGCATAAAGTGAGGATCTTAACAAACGTCGGCCTAGGTACGCTCGGTACGCCCGCAATATACTGCTTAAGCTGTAAAAGGACAAACTAGTAGAAATTTGTCGAACCTCTACTTAAGTGTGCAATAAATACGGTGATTATTAACAAGAGTAAAGAATAATATTCTGGATTGTACATTTGTCACGTAGGCCAAATATTTATCTGAAAATACTTTTTTGTGCTCAGAAAATACATTTTGTAAAAATCACGAATATGTCGAAACTTGCTTGTGCCATAGGTTTTAAAAATTAAAAATGGCGGATCCAATATGGCGGAACATTTTTCCAAAATTTGATCGTATTTGCTTGAAACTTGTTACTCGGGGGATTTTGGAAAACCTGATTACGAAGTAATCAAATGCCTGCCAAAGTGAATGTTATAAAGAAATAAAAAACTATGCAACTTCGTTCAATGGATGGAGTAGTCGTTTGTTCTTCTTCGGCTACTTGGCTTTTTCTTTTCTTTTCGACACATTCATTTGTTACTAAAGATGTTTAATTTAGTCACCATCTTGTTGTGAATTATGTATCGAAGTTTTGTATATATTAATGATCCCGATCGCTTCTGTTATGTTTGTGGTAAGTATTTTACAAGTAAAGGAAAATATGAAATATCTAAATTCGTCAAAAATGTTTATGAAGAATATTTTTCTATTGAAATTGCACACCAAGATAAATCATGGGTTGCACATAGTATTTGCGAAAATTGCTACGCTGCATTAAGTCATTGGAGAAATGGAAGTTGAAAACATTTGCCTTTTGATATTCCCATGATATGGCGGGAACCTCGAGTACATGAGGATTGCTACTTTTGTGTGACGAAAATTGACGGATTTAATAGTGGAAATAAGAATAAAATAAATTATCCAGAAGTTTCATCAGTAACAAAATCATAATTCAAATCAAATCAGAAATTTCTTTATGCCTTGAAAATGAAAATATTGATGAAGTAGATTGTGAAAGTCATGCTTCTGATAATAATGAATGTTGCGGCCAAGATAATGTCGTCGAGATTTATAAATTAAATGTTATATTATTTTTATAGTTGCCGAATTTACCACACTTAAAGGAAATTAAATTATATTCCGAAATATGTCAGGTATAATTTAAGAAACACTAATTCAGTTGAAAGACTACCATTAGTTCTATCATCTGCATCTGAGAAATGACATTGTCTTTTGTATTAGACTAGAGAATAGAAGCTTAAAAGTGTTCAAGCAAGCAGCTATTTACATTTAGTCCTAATTTAAGTTTATAGAAATAAATGAAAATTCCCCAATCTTATTACGGTCAGGGTTTCCCTGTCATAAAATCTAATAGGTGCACTTTAATTGTCCGAACGCACATTGTCTAATTGTAAGTAGGTAGACAACACTCCTTATACCTTTAGTAACGCCTCATTCCACCCTCAATGTAAGCTTGACCAATAGTGTATGTCCAAATTTCGATCAATCAGAATTATGTAAATCTCCACCAATCATGAATTATTCTAAAAACGAACAACTCCTCTGTACAAAACAGTTCTAAGTTAACGATCATTATCTCGTCATCCTTCGTGCTAGTAAGCAGTTCTAGCAAAAGTCAGAAAATAAACTATCATTGTCAACTTTCAACATCTGAAACCAATTTGTAATCATTCCGCGGGAATTCGTATCTTATTCCCTATCCACGTTGAACTAAACGTGGGTCTCAACAATGAATATACTCCGTTAGGTGATGTAAAGCAGGGCAAATTAAACCATCTTGTTAGGGATTTAGGTTTACAGAAAGAAGCAGCAGAATTGTTAGGTTAGAGACTTCAGGAAGATCATTTATTGGCTCCTGATACTACATTCTCTTGGTACAGGAATCTTGAAGAAGAGTTTCTTTCATTTTTTTAACAAACCGAAACCTTAGCCTATTGCACTGATGTCCCTAAGTTAATGAAAACTCTGGGGTCAAAGATGATGATGCAGAAGAATTTTGATATTTATCAACTCTTCTAAACGTAGCTTAAAAGAAGTTTTGTTAAGCAATGGAAACAAAGTTTTTTCAGTGCCCATAGCACATTCTGTCCACTTAAAGGAGACACATGAAAATTTAAGAATATTGTTTCACTCTATACAATAGGATAAACATCAATGGTCGATTTGTGGTGACATAAAAGTTATAGGACTGCTTCTGGGTGAGCAATCTGGTTTCACTAAGTACCCTTGCGTCTTATGCGAGTAGAATATCAGGGCAAGAAATGAACATTGGATAAAGAAGAATTGGGAACCGGAAGAGAATTTAGAACCTGGTTCAAAAAATGGTTGAAGGCCCTGCGCCACCTAAAACAATGTCAACGAACAGGATTAAATGCAAGCGGCATGAAGAAATCCTTATCAGGCCGACGGAGAGAAAAAGATATGCCGAGGTCCTTCGCAGCATCAAAGGAAAGGTGAAACCGGACAAGCTGAATGTCGCTATAAGCTCGATCAGGGAAACCCGGCAGGGTGACGTCCTTGTTGAACTTGGAAAAGCGGTTGAGAATAAGGAGATCTTTGAGGAAGCCTTAAGAAGGGCTATTGGCGATGCATGCAACGTACGAGGGTTGGCACTCAGACCTAAAATAGAGTTTCAAGACCTTGACTCGACTGCAATACGGATTCAGAGAGGGGCATTCCACAATAAATGTCATTAGAGAGGTCATCTAGGCGATACAGGAGGCCTGAAAAGGAGACAACAGAATACACGACTCCTGCGTCTTGGCCAACCAGGACGTCAGGAACGCCTTCAATTCGGCCAGATGGGTTGACATCTTGGATGCTCTTGAACATAGCTTCAGGGTGCCGACTTACTTGCTAAGGGTGATCGGCGACTACTTGCGGGTCAGTACTTGGTCTGTAACTCTGGATCGTGATGTATGACGGGGTTGTCAAGATCGATTTCCTGGAGTGGGCTAAATTGATAGGTTATGCGGGCTATGTCACAGTGCCTATACGTGCCAGGGACCCAGCTGAGGCATAGTGAAAGGTGGCCTGGGTGTGCAGACGAGTTGAGCTATGGCTTGAGAACCATGGGCTCGAACTGTCAGACAGAATGACCAAGTTCGTGGTACTGACGAGGTAGAAAGGTTTCCCACAAGCCCTAGAATTCGACATTGCGGGAGTAATGGTAGTGAACTCAGCAAAGATAAGCTTCGGGAATACCTCGAGGAAACCAGGTTTGCTGACGGGATTGTTTGGGTCAAGCCTGCTAGGTCGTTGGAAAACTTAGTGTGGGTGACGAGGCGGAAAGTAATCACAACATGAGATCACTCGATGCCTCGTCGGGGGCACAGGTGCAACAAGAGCTCTATGTACTGGTGAAATGACTAGTTTAATGTCCTGCGCCGTGAATGCCTAACAACGCGGCGAAAATATACCCGTTCATAGGGCGATGCCGAGCTGCAAGTGGCATGGAAAATAACAATATCGGCTCTGAGGCGAGGAATAAAGAAAAGCCATCTCCAGTGATGGAAGAACCTGATCAGTGAAGTCGATAAGGACCTATGGAGTCTATCCCTTCAAAATAGTCTCCGAGAGATTGGTGACTAGATGAAGGACCCCCGGCCTGAACAATCTTGATCGGGTCAGGCACATCGTGCGAAGCCTGTTTTTACAGGTAGAATCATTCCCGCGAGAGGACCGAAGTTCCTGCACAGTTCAAGATGGGAAGCTTTTTACACTCGAGGGACTAAAGAGACCAGGTAGAACGTTAAAAGACAATACGGCATCGAGAATCGACTGTGTGCCAAATCATATCCTCATAGAGGTGATCATGGTGTACCCGGAAATCCTCCTAGAAACCTTTAATGCAAAGACTTCATAGTCATATTGAAGTCAAGAACAATCTGTAAGAGAACCAGTTCGGCCTCAAAAAATGCAGGTCCACATTGGACGCCATTCTGGCAGTGGTAGACATCGCCACAAAAACAAGAAGATGAACTGGTAAGCGAAATGGATTCTGCGCGTTGGTCAGCATTGACATACGCAATGCGTTCAATACCGCGAGATAGAAGAACTGCATCGAGGCGATGATGCGTAAGAAGATTTCATACTACCATTTGCGGATGATGGACGACTATCTAAGCAACAGGTGGGTGATATACAAGAGCGACAAATAGTCCCTATAAGACGAGTTGACATGTAGCACCCCTCAGGGATCGCAGGTAGGGCCATTCGTGTGGAACGTCATGTATGATGAATACTTACGCATGAACCTGCCTGCTAGAATGAGCATTATCTGCTTCGCGCATGACGCGCTTGTCATGTGTGCTGCTGAAGACATCAGGATCCTGGAGCTAAGGATCAATGAGAGTTTGTGTCAGGCAAAGCGTTGGTTGGACAGCAGAAGCCTTGAAATGGCTCCTGGAAAGACCGAAGCTTTGCTATTTACGGACAGGAGATCCTTTAGGCATCCGAAGATTGTATTCGGTGGAGTAAAGAATAGCAGCAATGGAGTGGACTAGCAAAAAAATCACCCTTGAGGCCTGTACTCTCGATCGCGCACCAGGGGGTGGTTGGCTGGTTGCTGTGACGGGGGGAAGAGCATGCTCTCTTCCGCTTGACATGGTGCATCGGTTTACTGGCCGTGGGCATGTGGTCGGGAAGGTGGGCCTTGGTGAACGGATGATAGAAGAGTCGCAGAACTACTTAAAGCCGGGACCTGCGGCTCGTCAAGTTCAAAGCAAGAGGGGTTCTGGTTTTAACAGGTAAGCCTAGACCTGTCCTAGGAGAGTTCTTTACTACGTCTATAAAATATTTTGCCATCGGTTTCTCCTCAAAAAAAGTCGACTCCAGTAGAAGATTTCAAAGTACTTGATTCAGCTTCGAATTACAAGGAGACGACAAACTAGTTTAAACTTGGTTGGTGAAGTCGAATTACAGTTCCGAGTTGACTATATTAGTGTTTCAATATACTTGGCTCAGCTTAGAATTACAAGTAGAAGAGCTGGTTTTTACTTGGCTGATAAAGTCAAATTGGAATCCGAGCAGACTCCAATAGAGAGTTTCAATCTACTTGACTCAGCTTGGAATTACAAGTATTCGAAGGACTGGTTTTTACCTGGCTGATAGATTCTAATTGGAATTCAGAGTTGACTCTACAAGACAGTTTTGATATATTTGGCTCAACAAGTAGACGAATAACTGGTTTCAACTTGGCAGATGAAGTCAAATTGGAGTTCCAAATTGATACCTGTAGACAATTTTGTTGTACTCGGCTCAGCATGGAATTACAAGTGGACAACAAACTGGTTTCAACTTGGCTGATAAATTCAAAAATGAATTCTCTACTTGTCCTGTCTTGGAGTTACAAGTAGTCGAATTTCAACTTGAATGATAAAGTCGGATTGGAATTCCAATTTGACTCCAGTAGACGGTAACGACGTAACTGACTTAACTTGGAATTACAAGTAGACAGCAAACTGGTTTTAACTTTCTTGTTAAAAAGGAATTACAAGTAAACTGAGAACTGTTTCGAACTTGGCTGATAAAGTCTAATTGGAATTTAAAGTTGACTCCAGTAGAAAGTTTCAACTTACTTGACCTAGCTTGGAATTATCAGGTGTGCAATTAAGTTATACGAAGACGCGAAATTGGAAGCATTATTGGATCAAGATTCGTGCCAAACGCAAGAAGAACAGTACAATGGACAATACTTCGAATAACAAGTAGACGACAAAGTGGTTTTAACTTGGCTGATAAAGTCAAATTGCAATTTCATGTTGCCTCCAGTGCAGTAGGGTGTTTCACCCTACTTGTCCTAGCTTGAAGTTACAAGTAGACGAATAATAAATTTCAACTTGGCTGATAAAGTCGGATTGGGATTCTAATTTGAATCCAGTAGACGATAAAGACGTAGCTCACTTAAATTGGAATTGAAAGTAGACATCAAACTAGTTTCAACTTTGTTGGTAAAGGCAAATTGCAATTTCAATTTGATTCCAGTAGACGGTTCTAAATCTACATGTCTCAGTTTGAAATTGCAAGTACACGTTGAACTGGTTTTGACTTGGCTGATAAAGTCGAATTGCAATTCCAAGTCGACTCCAGTAGACGGTTGTAGTCCAGTTGGCTCATCTTGTCATTACAAGTAGACTTCAAAGTCGTTTTAACTTTGTTGATAAAGGCGAATTGTTTGAATATTTACACGGAGAAAAGTAGGTCGTGAAACTTCACTCAAGTTTTGAACAAAGTTGGGACTTATGGAAATATTCAAAATAATTCAAATTATCTATGATGTACCAAATCACAATTTCGAAGTAGACATTTCAAAAATATGCAATACAGAAAATGGAAAAATATTTTTATAAATTTTATATATAAGTGTAGTATTAGGTTTATGCATGTAACTCTATTTTTGAGAGTATTTATGATAAAATAATACTAGTCACTGTGACTGACTAGTGTGTAAGGCTGTGTATGCAACGGATAACTAATGATAAGCTCGATATAAGAATTTTTTCTCACTCAACAGGACGACTCTACTGCCGGTTAAAGTTTACCGTTGACTTGCTTATCAATGATGAATGCATACTTGAGATGTTGCTATTGTAAAATGATATTAACAGAAATACTGTTGGATGCAGATATTTGCCATTCCATTTTAAAAAGTGCATAACAAGATAAGCATGTATGTGCTGCGCTGCTTGGATCTGGTCGAGATGTTTACAATAAGTTGGCATTGATGTAAGAATAACGATTGAAAGGGGCAGAACATTTAAAAAAATCTAAAAAATTGAGTGTACTTCGTGCGCTGTGCACCGCACACTGCAAACTGGGTACGTGTAATTAGCAGCCAGCACCGTTTAGTGGCCACCTCCTTAGAAACTAGCTGGTTTCCAATAACGAGTTCAATATTCAGAATGAAAAATAAAAAAGTAAGAGTTTTTTCATGATCTTAACGTCTGCAGTTAGCCTGCAATAATTATAGCTCCCAGGGCCCACCACGCAGAAGTTACGGTACGATTTTAGACCCCTTGTTACGGGGTGCTTGATTATCATGAGTCACCTCGTCTCTCACAAACAGGGGTGCACGATTATAGTGATTCCCACGCCTCTCACGAACCAGGGTGCTTGATTATCGTGAGTTCCCACTTCTGTCACGAACCGTAGTGCTTGATTATCATGAGTCGCTTCGCTACTTAGGAACCGAGATATTTTATCCGAGCAGGGCAGCACATACATGCTTATCGTGTTATGCCCTTTCTTCATTGACGAAGCATCTCATGCTGGAACCACATGTGTAGTTAGTAACTGAGTATATAATTTGAGTGATTTTTACTATCATTTATAGCATTCAAACTTATTTGAATTTTCCTTAAATAAATCCTCTTTTTCACATATATAGGAAATTACATATTTGTACAATTTGCTACAGTTTAGAATCGCTAAACATTCTTAAATTAATATTCTTTTCTAGGCTTACAGTCCTTTCGAAAACTAAGTGACAAAAATTGATTGTAAATGTGTAATATGTCTTATTTTGATACTAAAAAATGTATTCTTCATATACAAACAATGTTATACCCTTTTTCTGTATTTTATACTCTAGCGCAATTATTATTATCAGTTGACGTTGTATAAATGGGAAATCATATGCTACTATCAATTTATTACAGTCATCAAAATCAAGGCTAATAACACCTATGCAATTTGACCCCTTACATACTTCTTTGGGCTCATCAAATGGTCTAAAACCGACTTCGAATAAACCACCGAATGAACCACATAAGCTCGGCGTTTGAGATGATGCTCTCCTCACGTTTAAAAGAGGATAGGAGTGTTTTTGACGTACGCTAACTGTTTACCTTACAGCTATCACAGTTGTATGAATACTTTTGCAACAAAAAGCATGTTTCTCTCTATAATAACATCTATAGAAAGGACAATAAATATACACTCCTGCATCCGACTGATCTAAATTACCTAAACATCAGGCATCGCGCTCCAGAGCAACTTGGTATGAAGCAGCAAGGAAAATTTCTACACGGACAGCATTCCTTGCTTCAAGATCAATCAAACGTGGATAATCGGCACTAATAACTACCAAAAGCACATACTTCGTCACAACGTTGACGACAAGTGCCGATTATGTGGAAATCCCAATGAAACCATCAAACGCATCATTGATGCGTGCAGAATGTTGGATCAAAGAAAGTACACACGCAGAAACAATAATGTATGTTGGATAATCCATCAACATTGTAACGCTGCAATTTTTTCAAGAGAAAATACTAACTTTGGTACCGCGTCTTAGGTATAAATGTAAAGACAAATACGTTCCAACGTAAGCTCGGTCTCATAAAAAATTAATTCAATTACTGGCGCCAGGTATTTCTTGGGTCAAACTTGAAAACTCCAATGCTCAAAACGAATGCTACAATAAAAAAGGAAGGTTATGGTATTCATAGAGAATTGTTGGTAGTTGAAGCAATCCCCTTGTTCCTAGGGCAAACGCAATGTCAGGCCGCAGGCCTAGATAAATGTCAACGACCGTTGTACCTCCCAGGAAAAACACATCGCAAGACCACAAGATATAGAAATTACTAACTCCACAATTTAAGGTAGTACCGTCGTTAATTAAATACCGTAAAGATATTAATGAAATTGGATATATCGATTCATATACGTCTAAAAGTGACTCGAAAAGTTTTTTGTAAGGCCAGGGTCCGTATGAGAAAACTTATAAGCATTTTAGTTATTACTTATTTAGCACGTAGTCTTATGGGAAATCGAGTTTCCAGCACAGTTATTCTGAAACTGTAAAAAAACTACCGTACAGATTAAAACAAAAACAGAGAAAATATAATTTGGATATCCGCAGAGCATTTTGAGGCCTTGGGCGTAATGATGAAATACATGTGATAATAGGAAATGAGCGATGAAATATTAAAAATGATGTTCAGCAACGGAATATGGCCATGACTCAGTAGATGTGACAACGTCGCAAAATAGGTTAGGCGCGCGCTCTATTTGAAATTCCACGTGCTGCGTATATACGCAAATGAAGATTTTGTAGATTTAGAAATATTGAGAAAATAGTTCATGATAAATGGTGTTAGTTGTTTCTCTATATAATAACAACTTCAAAGATTAAATATAATGCATTTATTAACATATATACAGATCGAACAATGTAATATAAATAAAAGTATTTTAGTTTACAAACTCACATTTCCACGCAGCCCAAATAAGCCTACATACAAGTTCGGCGTTCGTTTGCTATAAGAGAGCGAGTCTCCCAATACCCATTCCCTAGAGTCGCGACGCTGCTACATCTACCTACTCACCGAACCAACGAGAGAGTGTATATGCTTGACTAGCGTAGTGGCGACGGTACTTTCTTAATTCCACATCCCAGTAATTTTCCTAAACTTTCCCGGCATTTAAGACCCGAGATCATGATAAACCGCTGCTATATCGGTCAAGCTCAGCCTCTGATTCTGGTTATTAGTAGAGCGTGGGGATCATCATGCTTGATGTCTTGAAAATAATTTCGCTGCATGAAAACTGTAGAAGAAAAAAAATAAGACAAAAGCACAGAATGTTAATATATATATATATATATATATATATATAATTTATCAAATGTATTAGAGTTAGTCATACAATAATTGCCACAACACTACTTTAATAGAAAATCTACATCTATACTAGATATACGAAAATTGAAGAGGTTATTCGAAAATTCACAATAATATACGCGACACATACGTGGCGTTAGTATACAAATAATAATAATAATAACACTCCGTCATAGATGCGTGTAGAACTTCGAAACCAAAGTTAATCATGTCCCGTCACAGTCAAACGTCCACAACCTACAGATTTATCCTGCTACTTAAACGCCAATGTAATTAATTTAATTTATACCCCACGAGTGAACCCCACTCATTACACATAATTCTTTCATACAATAAGCTCAAAACCCTAAAAGAGGATAATCGATGACTGTTCAGATCATGTTCAGATACTTCAGGGAATAATGAGATCGGAATAAACTTTGAGGTTAAATAAAGTTATGTAAGTAATTACTATTAAGTAGTTATTCGAATCGTTTTGATAATCTTGCTTTTTGTGATTGCAGTTTCCTGATGAGTGCATCCTCACATACATGGAGTTTCAACTGGATATCGCAAAGTACTGTCAGGCTCAACACAAATAGAGATGATCACCCGAGCGTCCCAAAATTATAAATATATACATTGAAATAATAATACTCCGTGTATGTAGGGATGCACTCATCAGAAAACTGCAATCACAACAAGCAATATTATCAATACGATTCGAATAACTACTTAATAATAATTACTTGCATATTTTTATTTAACCTCAAACTTTATTCCGATCCATTCGCATCTTGGTGATGCAACTATCGTGCGGTAGTTAGCGGGGTGAGGTTTAAGGAATTATACTGCGGCGCCATCTAGCGTAAGCTCAAAACTGGATCAAAGTTTATATTGACACCATTGCCTATACTCGCGACCATAGCCTGCTCACAAAATCACAGTTCTCACACTGTCCACGCACTACAGTCTTCTCTCGGCAACCTTAAGGGGCTCGTCTACTTTGTAGGCCTCATTTTTACCCTTACTTTACCAATGGATTAAAAGAAAACTACTCAAGATTTTTTAATGCGGATTTTTCTCAATAGTAGGTTTATTCTTCAACATTTTACATTGTTTTTCATAATTCATTATGTCCATCCCCGTAGCTAAAACACGCGGTTGCCCGGGCTTCCATCGAAAGTGTATAGAAAGATGGGGTTACCAACTTTGCGAGTTCAGAGTGTCTGAAAAGTGAGCAACCAAACAAATTTTTATTTGTTATTACTTCTATCAAAAGTTGACACGAGCTTTTTGAATTATTTTGTTTTTTTTCAAAATGGCGAACCTACAAAGTAAAGGTGACGTTTTTTTAATGGATTTAGATCCACAATTATTTATTTAAATACTTGACTAAATAAAATTTTGCAAAAAGCTCGTGTCAACTTTTGGCGACATGTTAGCTGAAAAGAACAAAAAAAAGTTTAACTGGATATGTACAGTCCTTCTTGGTGAAACTGGTTACCCCATCTTCAAAAATACAACTTTTGGGAAATCGACTTTAAAGATTTACGATGTTGCACAGATTGACCGCGCGCGGGTGTATTTTACGACCTGTAGCACTCAAACTATGACGAATTTGACAAAATTGATTTAACAGCGTATTTCTCATATCTTTTAGATAAGAAATATGTGGAAAAAAAATCGATTTTTTGAAAGGAAAAAAGTAGACGACCCCCTTAAGCTACCTTCCCTTAGTTACTGTGAGAGATTTGTGGTCTGCGACCTTCATCGCTTTTCCCCTAGTCCTTTCTTTCCCTATTAGTCTCTAAAATCTTCTAGGATAAGTAGACATTATCCTCATCAATGATTGTCCATGAATCTTGAATAATTTCACCATTGAGTATTAGCAACCGTTACGTATACCCATAACGATATTGCTTTTTCTCTTTAATATAACTCTGTCCCTTCGTATGGGAGCAGTAATATGAAAAGAATCTTGAAGAAAATCTAATACGAACAACTTAAATGTTAAATTTGTGGAGATTACAAAGTTCTTTCAATACTCTTGGGATAGCAATCAGGAAATACGAAGTATACTTGTTTACTAGGCTTATGGGACATTTGAAATCGTGGTTATCATAACAAAAAAAGTTTGTTCAAAAATAATGTCGCGGGAAAGAGGATCTTCACACGCGTCGTGCAATTTACGGGTAATATTGACGTCCTTACTCTCTAACAATATTTTTTTAACAAATTGACCCCCAAGCTCATCTTTAATAATTAATCAAGTCTTGCACGGAGTGGAAACGTAGAGACTAAAAAAAGACATTTCGCGTCCTCTCTACAGGGCTATCTCGCAAATAGCGGATATCGACGACGAAATCTTCTTGACCACGTGCTCGCAAAGTTCCACACCTGGTGAACAAGTCTGTGGAATTCTGAACCTTGTCCTGACCAATCCAGACTTCAGGCATTTCCAGAATAATCGATTTGGCGAGGTCTAGATGTTATATTAGACAGTGTTGAATGATAAACGACGATTCAGGATAGTGAAATTTGGCGCGCGTGTATAAAATCTCCAATGATGCTTTTAAGTGGTGGTGACGGCTAATTTCGGACTTTCCCTGTCCAAGAAACTCATGACGTTCCTCGTTGTCTCACTCTGACGTTGAAATCTGAGGAAGATTACAAAAAAATTACAGAAAACCAAGTGGATCAATCTTAATTTAATTAAATCTAAAATTTTCAACAGCAAATTGTCGAATGTCAATTCCAGTATTGAACAGAATTTGATTATATGTAATCTCGGATTGTGTTCCAGTTTCTAAATATTGTGTGCTGTTGGTTAATCGAGTCTTGGATTGAGAAGAGGGTGGATTCTGGTGGAGTGGCCATATGGGTGTGGAAGGGATTCAATATGTCTTTAAGATGGTCAGTTATTTCGCTTTCATTGTCTGTTGTTACGCAAACAGTTTAATTCCTATAATCACTATACGCCAGAGTGGTTAATATTCTATAATACAGTTTCTCGTGCTACAACAATTAACTGATTATAGAATAGTGTAATTTATTCATTGAGGAAAAATACCACTGTATTTTACCCGGAATTCCAAACCTCGCTCTGCTAAACGAGAAACTAACTGTGGTTTATCGTTTGCCTTCTTCCTCAGACAGTAAGAGACTTATTTTCTTGTAAATTTCCCCTTTTCCCTTCACAAAAATTTCTGATCTTATCTTTTACTACCCTACAGTGGACTTTGTCGTTCAACAATGATGGGTCGATGATCATAGACTTCACTCCTCTTTGTCTAGATCCTAATTCTGGCGTGGTGAGGTGTCAACTTGCTGTTAATGATGTTTCCTTCTTCCTCAAGTGGGTTTCGGATGTTGCTGGCTCGTTCCAATCGTTACGCATATGCGTGTTCCAATTGATTATAGGCCTTATTGGGTATTTTTATCGTTATTTTGTATAACGTACACTTTCACTTTTATTTTACAAGATTTTCACTTAAATATTTGCTTACGTAGATTAGCGCCTACTTGATTCAGAGACTAGTTGTGCAAAGATTGTTACTTTTCTTTGTACTTGCGGATTTTCCGTGCGCAAATCCGGAGTTCTTTCCTCCTTCGCGGTTATGAACTGCTACAATCCATGCAGGCTTTAATACCTTTGGTTTCTGTGAAGTTACAGTTCGACTTTGATAGGGTTGTAAAAAATAATGTGATTTTCGCAAAAAATCTTTTAAATGCTTTTGAGGGCAATTATGAATCACTTCAGGTCCGAAAAATCAATCTATCTGTTATAAAACCTCATGAGATGAGAATTCGTTTATAAAAATCTTAATTGTTAACTTATGTGAATTTGCCGATTTTTCGATGAAAAAAAACACGAAAGTAAGGGTTTTTTCATAAAAATTGTTTATAATAATTAACTGTAACATAAATAGAATTATTTATATTCTGCGAGAGCACTTGCAATAATTCTCGCCAATAGGGAGCTTATTTCAGCATTTTTTCTCAAGTTAAAAATTCACAAAGCTGAAATGGCCAATTACATTTAACTTTTTTTGTTTATGTATTGTTGCTCTGTGAGAAAAATTAAAAAATCGCAATCGATAATTCTCTTGAGAATTTAATGCTGAGAATTTCTAGAAAAAAATTCAAAATCAGTTAATAAATACGACCTGTAGCCGATTATGAACAGTAAATTTCTATTTCGGACTACTGTGGGTTGAAGTGTTCAACTGTTTGAAAGGCAATACTGGCATACATTCCCGGAATGACATTGAAATCATTTCAGCTGAAGGACCAAAATTTTGTATAGCGCAAGAAATCATAAAATCCAATGATGATTTCTATTTTGTTTTGACTCTAACTTTTAATGAACATATTTAGACATATGAACTTCATATTAAATGTAATTATGCTATTGTCAAGACCCGCGACTATATCGACTTGCAAACCTTAAAAGGGACTCAGCTTGAAGCATCAACAAGGGTGATAAATTCAACTTACCAACTTAACTATCTCGACTCGGTCGGAACCCGGTAATAATTTGGGCAGGGATAAATACGAAAAATAATTCCAGTTCTATCACTTCCATTATCAATATTTTATGGTGCTTATATAGATGTCAAAATTATTTCTATTTTAATGAGGGTGTTTCAGACCATCCATTCTGTTTATTTACTGACTTCTGACATAAAATGAGAAAATCTTTTGTGAACGAATTCTTACGTTTCTGACGTAACACTATAATATTATTTAAAAATGTTAAAGATACTACATTTATGGCACGTTTTCGAAGCGGCAAATACTATATGTGATGCGCTCCGAAGAAAGAGACCAAAGCGACAAAAAAATCGATTTTTACATTTTGATAGTTTCTAATGCTTCTTAATATGATCTTTCGCATGGCATAAACAAAAACTATCTATTTTAATTTTTTTTGTTATAAATGCTGAAAGTAGAGACATTTAAATATACATTGTGTCAAAAAATTACTGGGAATTTGAAATTTAAAAGGCCATCCCTAATGATTTTTGAAAAATCTTTTTTTCCGTAAGATGGTAGTACTGTACTTAATTACTATGCCAACAATGAGCGCGATTTGTAAACTATCTTGTTTACAGCAGCTGGTTGAATCAGTCCACTTCAGTAATACATCACGAATTTCACAATAAACGAAATTATTGAGCAAAAAGTTTGCCTTAAGGACGTTCTCTTGCCCGTAGATGTGCTCATCCTACTCTATTATAGGTAGTGGGATTACTGTTAAGCTTTCTAACCGAATGAGTTGAGCACCGTTTATGCGCAAAAGTAACAAAATGTGTCTTCTGCGTCGATTTGTGGATTTAGCAACACCGCTTTCCTGTCTTTCTCATATCGAGTCGAAAGCATATGGTGTGAGAGAGGTTATATTATGAGTTTATTGACAGTTTGTAAATACTAATAAGATGTCTAATAAATTTCGCAACAAAAATGGATTTTTTATTTCACAAAAATCAGCTGCTCGTAAAAACAAAGCTCTGGAAGCAATGTCAAATGTAAGCGTACGCGCGCGCTGTTGATGCGGTGTTGCCAAGTCACCATATTTGCTCCAGCAAGTCGGCTTAGAATTTGTGCAACTGCGAGTTTCAACAACGTATATCCTTAAAAGTAGTGCCTGTACAAGTATTTTTTATGATGGCATACGATTCCTTACAATCTCTAGTATAATATACTGGTTTTCCAAAAAAATCTAAAGAAAATTGTGCTTTTAATGTAAAGAAAGGTATAGCGAAACTGAACTACGCCTATCTAACACGTGTTAAGAGATTCAACTTTAGAGCTTAATTTCTCGATTTTAAGTACCGGTCTTGATGCTAATCTTTTTACCGCTTTGTAGATCATGGTAAAAAGTACTTATTTACGAAGTTTGAAAGAAATCTAAAGAAAAGTGATTTTCAAGAGAACGTCCTTAAGTTTTGTGTTGCAAATGGGATTTCATGTGCCAACTCACTAAAAATTTTAGAAAAAGCTTATGGTAAATCAGTTCAATCAAAAACACATTCAAGGAGGGCCAAGAGTAAGAAAATCGTGCTCGATAATCGTCATTATAGCTCAAGAGAGATGATAGCTTCCCTAGCGAACTGGCTGAACGGTAGCTTTACGCTGTACCGTAAAGCTATCGTAAAGCTATCGTAAAGTAGCATTATAACTCATGAATGAGGCAAAATAAACATTCAAAATGTTTTCATCCTTATTTTACGTTGAAAATAACGTTAACTGGTAATTGAAATATGCAATAATTTTATTTATTTACGCTAAAAATTGAAAAAAACATAATACCTGTCATTGAAGGCAGTGCAGTGGTTCACCTTTTGTGGAACTTCTCCGTTGAAGTTGACCATTGGTTGGAGTGAGACACAACTATACTTTCATCTCACTCTAACAAATATTGAATCCTGACGGTGAAGACATGGAAAGTGATGAACCACTGCACTGCCTTGAATGACAGGTATTATGTTTTTTACCATTTTTAGCGTAAATAAATAAAATTATTGCGTACAGCGTAAAGCTACCGTTCAGCCAGTTCGCTAGGGTTGTGACCTTAGCATCTTTCACGAGTCTGTTTTTTCGATTTTGGTGGATATTTTGGGCATGAAACGCATCGCCGCACGGCTTATTCAAAAAGAGCTTTATTTTCTTCAAAAATAGTACTGTGAGCAAGTCTCTTTAGACATGCTGGAGCGCGCTAATTCTGATCCCTCATTTATGGAACGCATCATAATCGGTGACTCGACATGAGTCTACGAGTTGGACATGTAACCAGCCGAATTTTTGAAAGAGCAATTCGTGGATTTTACACGATGATAATGCGCCATCGCATAGAGGGACAGTTTTTACCAAATTCAATGCTAAAAAAACGCAACAAATATCACCGATCAACCACCGTACATACCAGATCTGGCCCCGTGTGACTTCTTTCTATTTCGGAAACTAAAATTGTCGCTCTGGGGTACTCGTTTTAACTCGATTGAAGCCATAAAAGAAAATTCGTAGAGGGAGCAGAAGGCCATACCGGAGAGTGCTTGGAAGTCTGGAAAAAACGCAGGCATATGTGTGTTGCGTCAAATGGGGCCCACTTTGAAGGTGACAGAATAAATATTGATGGACGAATAAAAAGTGTGCGTTTTGTTTCACAATTTCTAGTACTTTTTTGACACAATGTACACAGTGTGTCCCAAAAATAACCGAACTTTATATTTAAATCATACAAAATGCAACTCCATCTATTGAAATTTTGC
This sequence comes from Diplolepis rosae, assembly GCA_030998225.1. NCBI lineage: Eukaryota > Metazoa > Arthropoda > Insecta > Hymenoptera > Diplolepididae > Diplolepis > Diplolepis rosae. The sequence continues at coordinate 3,514,252 of JAPYXD010000608.1, read as the reverse complement.
AGCATTAAAAAGATACATTCATCCTCTTTCAAACGCACCTCAATTCATGTAAATCAGATGACAGATGTGAAAGTTACAGCCATTTCAATAAAAGAAAAAGTGTGCTAATGTTACAAAACAAAAATGGAACAAAGAGCAAATATAAAATTTTGTGTTAAACTTGAAAAAAAATCTCTGAGACATACGAATTGATGAAAAAAGTTTATGGTGATGATTGTATGAGTTGTACTTAAGTTTATACGTAGTTTAAACGATTTAAAAATGGCCGTGACGATTTAAATGATGATCCAAGACCTGGGCGACCAGAAGCATCAAATCGTGCTGAGTTAGTGGAAAAAGTACGTGAAATAATCGCTATCGATGCAAATTTCACTGTGAGAATGCTGGCAGAAGAATTAAATTTATCTTACTGTTCAATCTACACAATATTAACTAAAGATTTGGGTAAAAGAAAGGTCTTTGCACGTTTTGTTCCACATCTGTTAAATGCACCACCTCACAAGACCAAAAAAGTCAAAGAATTTTTGATGAAAAAACAGATTTGTGTCATGGACTACCCTCCATATTCGCCTGATCTATCACCGTGTGACTATTTTCTGTTCCGAAAACTAAAAACTGCAATGAAAGGAGCTTTTTACGATGACGTTCCAACCATTCAATCAGCTGTGACACAGGTGCTAAAGAACATCCCAAAAACCGAGTTTAAAAAGTCTATGGATAAATTGGTTGATCGTTCCAAACGTTGTATTGTGTCTAATTGAATCTATTTTGAATAAATAATAACTTTCAAAGATAATATAATGTGTATCTTATTCTATATCCAAAAAGTTCGGTTATTTTTGGGACACAGTGTGTATGTCTTCACCTTATGATAATTATTTAAATTTTAATTATTAAACCTGATATAATAGAAACAATTTATTTATGTATCAACACTAAAAAAGTGTACAGGGGAATATATGGCCGATATACAATATAGCAATTTCGCATGTATAGATTAAAAATAACACATATAGTTCATATAGTGTGTTTTTTAGCTGCGTAAGATCTTCCAATATGGATATATATATATTTTTAAATAGTAACTAACTTTAGAAGCAGTTGCAGCTACTAAAGCTGAGGAAGGAAGATTATATGGTCCTGAAATAGACGATTCAATGTAAATTCCAAAATAATTTTTTTATCTGCATGCAAATCGTACTCAAAACTTTAAACGAGTTTTTCTCGAAACCATGTTTTCGAAGTCGGTGATCACTGTAACTTGAGAACGGCTTGAACGATCAGTTTGGAATTTTTCTCATTTATTTGATATGTAATTGTCCTCCGGATAGATGAAGGATTTTTTTTTGGACGATTATTTTTTTTATTGTCGAAAATGTGAGTGAAATTTTGGTCGAATAAACAACTTTGAATTTCAACAACTGCCATTTTTCGGAAAATCAAAATTTTTCAAATCCCTTCATCCATCTGGAGCATTATGTCATTAACTAATGATCTCTTTTTTTTGGTTTCAGATGATCCAGTGACGAGCTACAGTGATCACGGAAAAACCCTTTTTACATTCTCATCATGGATGAGAAGGTATTGGTTTTATGTGAAAAATGACTTTCGAAATTTTCATCAAATCTTTACGTTTTGAGACCCCCTGAGTCCGAAAAAAGGGTTTTTACGAAAGTGTCTGTCTGTCTGTCTGTCTGTCTGTAGGTCGTGTGCGGCATAACTCTCGATAGAATTATCAGATTGAATTGAGCTTTGGTACACTTTATCGGAGCCGAAAAAGTAAGGACAAGTTCGTTAACCAGCCACATCCAATCAAAATTGAGGGATTGAGCACTACTTTTGTGTTTTTGAAAATAATTTTTTGAAAAAATCAAAAATTTTAATACTGGTTTTAGATAGTACTCATAAATCTCTAAAAATTATCCTGATAACATTTTTTGATTAAATCAAAATTAGAAATGTTACAGCATATTCAAATTCGAAAAAAGTCAATATCAAAATTCCATTTTCCAGTTAAATTATACGAGATACGAAAAAACGTTATGATACAATATTATTTTCTACATAAAGACCTACAAATTTGAATTGTAACATTTTTTCATAAGATGCATATTTTTTTTTTAATTCAAAAATAATCTATTGAAAATCCAAAATTCAATTTTTTAACAATAATATGTGAAATACGAAAAAAACGTTAAAATACAAAGTTGTTCGTTTCAAAAAGATCTACAAGTTTTGTCTTACACAGTTTATGAAAAAACATATATTTTTCGTTTCAATTCCAAAAAATACGATTAAAATTCAATAATTCCATTTTTTAGACAAAATATATGAGATACATAAAAAAAGTTTAGATGAAAAATTATTTGCCTAAATGAGATCTACACATTCTTAGTAAGCAATTTCTCGACAGGATGTATATTTTATGTTTTGATTTTTAATATTAAAAAAATTCGATTTTTTTCACCAAAATATGTGAGATACAAAATAAGCGTTGTTCTGCAAAATCGTTTCCTCAAGGTAGTACGATCACGAAAATTAGACCTCAGACAAAAATAGATAATTTTGCTTTCAAGAATAGCAACATTATTATTGAAGGGCCAATTTGAATGAGAAAAGATTATTTTTCATGAAAAAAATTTGAAACACAAAAAAATAATGTTATTAATAAATTTTATTTTTGCCCAAACTTATTTTCTTATCGCTTCGAGTCAAATTTTTGAAAATGATGCGATTCTAATAAATTATATTTCATTTTTTTAGAAAAAAGATTCTCTACAACTTGACCGTTTCCTATTTTTGAAATTGAATTAATTATTATCAAATACAGCAATTTGTTTATAAAAATTTTGTTTTGAAAAATTGTTTTTTTATAATTTCAGCCATTAAAGAATTCATTTTCAAAAATCGGAAACGGTCAAGTTGTAGAGAATCTTTTTCCTAAAAAAATGAACCGTGATTTATTATAATCGCATCATTTTTAAAAATTTGGCTCGAAGCGATAAGAAAATAAGTTTGGGCAGAAAAGAAATTTATTAATAACATTATTTTTTTGTGTTTCAAATTTCTTTCATGAAAAATATTCTTTTCTTTTTCAAATTAGCCCTTCAATAATAATATTGCTATTCTTGAAAGCAAAATTATCTATTTTAGCCTGAGGTCTAATTTTCGTGATCGTACTACCTTAAATAAAGTCTACGATTATTTTTTCTTTTTGAGAGATTTGGAAGAAAATAAATTATTCTAATCATGTCATTTATTAAAAAGTTACTGAAATGTATACAGAAAATCGAGCGCGAAGCGCGAGTGTCATGATGAGAATGTGTTCCTTAAGGCCGATAGAGCCTTAAGTAAATTGAATTTCCTGTTTCACTTAAACTGAAAAAGAAATTTAGTGAATTTGAGAAAATGAGTAATTCAAATCATCTTTAATATTATAAAATTGGTTTGAGCTTCAGTATTAAATTATAAGAAATAAACTTAAATGTATGCGAAGAGCACAAGACCGAGCGCGAAGCACGTATTTCTCAATATTAAGTACTGGCTAGACCCCTAATCATAATTTAGCTGGAAGTTGGCACTTGGTACTGGGCTAGTACTTAAAATTAGTACTGGTTCAGTACTATCAGCTGCACGGAGAAAAATAGTTGGAGTAATTTTACTCGACTCTGTGGTTAAGAGTTTTGTTCATTTCTTTGGCATAGGGTCAGTTTCTTCTTTTTTTCTTTGATTAAAATTATTATTAGATTTAAAAATGCGAAAAATAAAGAAAGGCAAACGTTTCGGCCACATATGGGGGCCCTCTTCAGTGCCATAAATTCAAAGATTAATTCAAAATTTCTGTAAAGGATTAGAATATAGAAGATACTTAAAAAAGAATTATCATAGAAGTTAAAAACTTATCTCATAGCTTGCAATTCAAAATGAAGTAGTCCAGTATGCAGCATCACGAATTGAAAAAATATTTGAAGTTCACTATGAATAAAAAACCGGATAAAATGAAAAAGTATAAAAGATTTTGCACACGAACCGACCGGAATTTTTTTCAAAAAATGTTTATTATTAAAGAAGGATGCCAAATTGGTTCTCAATGGCAAAACGCGAATAAGTTTGACATTTATGAAAACTTTTCGTGAAGACTTTATTACCGGCGTCTCTCACAGAATGATCTGAACTGTTTTAAAAACCGACTCGGGACATGTGGCTTTGCTGACCGAAAATTTTTTTCTATAAGCAATCCTGAGAGGTTCTTTTCCTCCTTGAAGAAGACTACACTGAGAGAAATCGGCTTTGGTTCCTGTGCACATAGCACATAAATTTTTTGTACAGTAGTTGCCTTGACCAAAAAAGTTGAGAGAAGCTACTACTTTTATAGTTATCATGACAGTAATTTGGACTTTTTTGTGTATTCGGTTGTCATGACAAAAGTTGATGATTAGAATCAGCTTTATACGTACCCCAACGGTTAGTACAAGTACATTTTCTTTATGTGTACTGCCAAGCTCCTTTGGTTATTACAACCGCAGCGTTCGCTGTTGCGCTAGACTAATCAAGTATAACTTTCATTTTTTACAACGAGGTAAGCCTGTCGTGACAACTATTAAATCTTGTAATAGTCACACAATTTAACTTGCACTGCACTGGAGATAAGTAGTTACTTCCAAAAAGATAGGCAGCCTAAGTTGAATCCTGCCAATTCTCGTTCTCGATTACTGGACTATATTTCACCGTGCCAAGCATTATCAGGTAAATAATTCTATTATAAATATAGTTTGACAATTCTTTCTAAATGATAAACGGTTTTGTTCGAGGACAATGCAATGCGTTCCAATGTTGCTGTCTCGTCGTATTTTGTCAAAACTATAGTCAGTCAAAAAAAGTTTATGGTGATGAAAAAAGTGACAATTTTTTAACTTAATCGACGAAAGTTATCATAAATATCATTATACCGGATTATTTTTCTTAGATCTTCTCAGTGAAACTTTATTTTTTCTAATCAAATTGAATTCGTATTTTGATAACTAAGAGAACCATACCTATAACCTCAAAAATAATTTTGGCTGGGTATTTACTGTCCGTAGACTTAGTCATTTTAACTAAACTCTATGCGCGGCTTTACGATGGACTTTGGTTCCTATAACCGCAGCGCTATGGTATTTCAAGTACCAGAATCATGGTCTCAGTAACGTTCCTTGCAGTTGGAGTAAACACTTTTCCAATGTATGACAGCCACTACCATGATTGTCATGAGAACTTTAAAATTTTTGTAAAGACGATTTTAACAAAAAAACTTTGGTCAGTGAAACCTAAAATTTCTCTCTGTGTAGGGTGGCCCTTATTCATAGCATAATTTTGATTTTCATAATTCATTTGTTCCCACTGGCGGAATTTGTTCGTATGCCCAAAAAAAGAAAGTACGCTCAATTTTAGCCTAATCGGTTAATATTTACCCACCAAACATGGGCCTTGGAATTTCCCATGGGATTTACATAGGAGAAATCACACGAAAACAAAAAATCTGGATCACTTTTTCAATTTTTATTCCAGTCATTCTATTTCCGTAAACAAAAATTTGCATGGTATGCTTAAAATATCTTCATAGTCAAAAACTTAAAATTTTGGAAAATTAAAAAATTGCGACCTCTTTGTAACTGTAAGAAATAGCATTTTTGGCCCATTTAAATGGCCTCCATTTTGTGATTTTTCTAAATTTTGAGTTTTTGACTGAAGATATTTTAAACACACCATGCAAATTTTTGTTCACGGAAATAGAATAACTGGAATAAAAATTGAAAAAGTGCTGCAGATTTTTCGCTTTCCTGTGATTTCTCTTATGTGAATCCCATGAGAAATTCCAAGGCCCATGTTTGGTGGGTAAATATTAACCGATTTGGCTAAAATTTGATGTACTTCCTTTTTTTGAGCATACGAACGAATTCCGGTTGTAGCTGTAACCACAATAAAATTTCGGAAATTTCGCCTTAAAATTTTACGAGCATACTTTTTAAAGTATCCCGTATGGAAATTACCTCAGTTAGCCCCATTACATTGAGAAAAAAGATTTGATTGAATCAAAGAAAATAATTTGTTTGAACGACTTTCTTTGATTTAAAGAAATGATTTGTTTAAATGAAACAAAATTTGTTTGATTCAAACAAAATATCTTTGGACCAAATAAATTTCTGCCTTAAATCAAACAAATTATATCATTGACCACATATCAATGCATTAATTTCTTTGTTTAAAAGAAAAATTAATTTGATTCAAACAAATATTTATTTCGTTCAAAGATATTTTGTTTGAATCAAACAAATTTTATTTCATTTAAACAAATCATTTCTTTAAATCAAAGAAAGTCGTTCAAACAAATTATTTTCTTTGATTCAATCAAATCTTTTTTCTCAGTGCACAAAAAGGTTTCTGGCCGGATTCCGGAATGGCTCGGAATAGTGCGGATTGATTCGGAATGAATTCCAATCCGGAACTTTCGCCACGGTGAACCTATATGATGTTTAAAAATTTTTTTTAAATTGTCAAAGATGTTACTCAATAGTTTTCCTTAAGGACATGTGATACTTGAGAAAAGTAGCAAGTTTATGTGAACAACTTGGTCCACTTTCTACATGTTTGTGTCCAAAATATATTAAATTTTTTTTTTTCAAAATTTGAGAAGTGGTAGAGAAGATGAAAACGGACGTAGATAGACTACTTTTTGTTTTGATAATAAAAAAATTGTCTCCATAGATTTTGCTTACATTAAATTTTTTTCTATTTATTAAACCAAAAGTTATCTATCTATCTCTGTTTTTATCCTTTCTACCATTTCCCAAATTTTAAAATCAGAATTCTATGTGTTTTGGACACAAACATGCAGAAACTTAAAATTAATCAAATTTGCTAATTTACCAAGTATCACATGCCGTTAACTCTCAGAGTGCCCAAATTCATGTATACTATAAAAGGTTATTTATATAACTTACGTCATTTTCTACAGGGTAATCCTATAGGTAGGACATATAGTATAGGTTTCTGTATACGGACCTATACAGGAATTTTTAGTAAGGATCTGTCAAAATATTCGAATATATATTATTATTATTATATATATATGTTATTATTCAAATTTCGCGCAAATAGCCTATGCACTATCTGCGCAAGTACAAAAATATATCTATAATAGCATAACATATAATTCCTATAACATGAATTCTTTTGTTTTAATAATTTTTCATTCTTGTGGGTTGATCTGATACCTGTTTTAAAAATTAAAATGGATGAAGAAGAACGTATGCGTGAGCGAAATCGTATCCGCGCTAAAAAACACAGAAGAGTTCGAAAAATTGAGAAAGAATACAGTGGTGATGAGTCCAATTGAAAATTATGTGAAATTTTAACGCCACTAAAAACCCCCCGAAAAAACAGCCAGAAAAGGGCTGGGTAGCCCGGCCGGTTCCCGACCAGCCTTCATGTCGGGAACATAACCAAACCAGCGTGACGTTTTTGGCGGGTTCCTAGTCGGATAGCCCGACCGGTTCTCGGTTACAACTAGGGCTATCCGTCCGGATCTCCATCAGTTTCCGGGGTCGATTTTCACACGGTATATAGGATCGATTTATGCAATAAAAAATCGATTTTTTGAATTAATTTTCCCTTAAACGGAGAAGTTAAGTATAGATTCAACTGTAAATTAATAAAATTGTCTAATTTTAATTATTTTTGTACATTATAGACTTGTTAAGCACATAAATTAGACAAAAGGTGAAATACAAAATAAATTCCTAAAATTTAACTATGAATTAGTCATTTTTGCACAAATTCGAGTTTTAAATGTCAGTTTTTCCGGGTTGAATATGTCAGTTAATGTTCCGGCCCGACTCATACCGATTATGTATACACCTAAATTTTGTAAAATTTCAATCCTACGTTTGTAGAGAAACGTTATAGAGTAAATAATTCGAGTTTGAAATTTAAAGTCCGTCATGGAAACTCAATTCTTACAAAATATTTGTTCATTACATTTTTTTAAAGGTATTATAATCTCCAATTTCCGACAAATCCAAAAATGTTTTAAAATTTCAAAACGAATCATAGTAAATATTAGATTAAAAATTGCAAAATCTATAATATATCTGCATATCAAACTTCTAATAAATAAAAAGGATTCGATTTCAGATCTTATCATCTACCGACTCTGTCAGTTAAACTTGAGACATAAGAGCATTTCAACATCTTTTACATCCTAGTCGAGTAAAATGAATGGAACCTGTCTGGGAAACCTAGTCAGGCTCTATACAGAAGGGTAATGCTCTGTCTAGAAAGTCTGCAGTCAGAAATTCTGACCAGGCCCACGAATGGATTACCTACTTAAATTCATGATTGGATTGCCTGGTCAGGGCCTTGAATGGATTACCTATTTATTCCTATGACTGGAAATTCCTATCAGGCACTTGTCAATATTTTCTACTCAGGTCCTGGTTGGTATTGTTTATTCAGCCCCTTCTGTGTATTTCCTATCCAGGTTCATTGAATGATCTTCTATTCAGACCCGTTGTTATGATTTTTTTTTATACTAACAAGAAGAATAATGTTATTTCGAATTATGTCGTTTATTGATTTAGTTATGTAGCAGAAATACAGTGGACCAATAAGTAAAATTACACTTGAAGATTCCTCTGATCATCGTTTCTTGACGGTTGTAGATGTCATGTAAATCTTCTCTTTTTTTCGGTCCATAAGGAGGTGCAGGAAAGAGCACGAAATGTTTCCCCTCTTCCTTGTCAAAAGTCGTCCACGTCTTCAAGCACATATCAATAACTTCATTTTCATCATTGTTTTCATTATCAACCAGGAATTTGATAAGGTAATAAATATACGGATCTTCTTCATCGGAGCTACTTTCACCAGTGCTCCCTCTTTGTTTCTTAGACATTATCCTAAAAAGCATGTATATATTTTGGTTACATATTATTAAAATTTTTTCAAATTTGGATTTATTTTGATTTCATTATTATTAGTATTTTAAATCATCGAAAACGAAAATATACGAAAATCGTATATTTGTTTATAAAAGTTTGTTCATGTAAAATGAAAGATGGATGAGTATATATTTATTATTAATTAGTTGAGTATGAAATTTTTATATATTGAAAGAAATGATTTGTATGAGAAACAAGTTCATTATGGCACATCAAGTGAGAAATTTTTAGGATATAATAAATATTTTTTTCACGTGCAATACGAGGGGCGACAGTTTTCACAAGGATTTATCAAAATTGAAAAATAATACTTTCTATCACTTCTTACCTGCTTTTTAGCTGAGGTTCTGCAAAGTGACGCTCGATTAAATGATATATCCGTAATTATATTTAAAATATTTACTTAAGATCGTTTTAATATAAGCAATTTCCGAAAAGTGCGTAGCGTTCCAGAAAGGTCAAGGAACAGATGAAAGGCGACTGACAGGCATATGTAAGTGAGTACATTCATGTGCAATTGGTTTGCATCAATGATATATGTGAAAAACGTCTGAAAATCAATAATTTTGCTTGAAATTTGCAATGAAGACAATGCAAGTACCGTATCTTCTTACGTTTTTCAATCACATATGATGAGACATCACATTTACACTCAATATATACGTATAGCCAAAATGCATTCTGTTTTGTGGTTATGTTATTTCATTAAGGTAAAAATCGGGAAAATACCTGTGAAGGCCATTGCATTTTTCTATGGCACTGGTGTGATGGGTAGAAATCTTTCTAGGTCTCAGGCGGGATATTCATGTTTCAGGAATTATCCAGCTAAAACCATTGAGACTTGTGCCACTTATCCCATGTGTTTGAACCTGTCAAGGTTTTGTCTAAAAATTCCCTGCTAAGAACAATCCAGCAAGGGACATTAGGAATTTTACCATTCTGGATTCCATGTATATGAACCTGTCCAGTAATTGTCGAGGAAATTTCAATTCAAGCAAAATCCAGCCAGACCCTTATGACCTATGCCAGTCTAGATTCAAAGTGTATCAGCCTGTCTAGGCTTTGTTGGGAAAATTCATACCTGGGGAAAATCCAGCCAGAGCTATTAAGACCTGTGCCAGTCTGGGTCTAATGTGTACAAACCTATTCAGGCCCCGTCGAGGATATTCTTAATTCGGGAAAATCCAGCCAGAGTCATTGAGACCAATACCAAGCTGGGTATGATAATCATGGCTCTGTCCAGGACCCATGAAGGAAATTCTATTTCAGGGAAAATCTAGCCAGGACATCTAAAATTTATTCCAGTGTAGGTTTGAAAAACATGGCCCTGTCTAGGCCCTTGCAGGGAAAATTATTTTTGGGGAAATTCTGGTCAGGGTCAATGCATACTCGGGATTTGCCCTATTGAATTTCCAGCCGGGTAATTCACCCCACGTGAATAATAATAAGCGTTACATAGGAAACAGTGAGGAGTTCAGTAAAACGTGGTCGACGACAAGGCATCAATATGCGTCAGTGGGTTAACGTGAAATATATAAGTATATCACCGACGCCTGAGGAGCTTCAAACCGTAGTTGAGTAAAATGAGCATCGGGCATATTATTTCAACTGGCAATAGTATGGTTCTCTTAAATAAATAAAAATTCTTACCTCGAGGTTGCCATTAGTCATCCGACATATACATACATAAACAGCATATAAATATGTACACACCATGCAGTAGCAGCCAATAATATTTTTCATCACAAATACACTAAACACACAACCTCACATATTTTAACCTACACTGAAAGAAATGCTTGGGATTTATCAGCCATATGAATATAGCCGAATGTTTTTAAGTAATTCAACAAAATATATTTGACAGTTAATCAAAAATATTGCTGCAATAGTAATTCATATGTTTGGAATACACATACAGGCTGAACTAACACAAGCAAACCTTGGTTTTCGGTAAATCTCCAATATAATATAGGTCAAGGAACCACAATTATGTCTGTATCGTCGAATTTTTTTTTTCAGTGTATTAACTACACTTATATATAGGACGATAGGCTTTCGTCGAATCACGCACACACTCGCTTACAATGCTGAACATTTTTTTATAAATTATTCATAAAGTATAAAGGAATCGATATAATTAATTAATATTTAGTATACATTTTAATTATAACTACGTATGAAGTTTAATGAAGCTAAATTTTAAAATGTACATTGAAAAATTGCATTATTATCAAAAAGTATCTTGTGTAAGGACATTTATAAAAGATTCTTTTATTTTCTGTGTTTTATATTTTCAAAGGAAGTTTTTTATAATTGTGAATTCCAAATTATCATTATGCCTAATAAATTTATATGAATGTAAAAATTATGAATCAAGAATTTCTTAAACTTAAAGAACCTATATATAACTACACTGAAAAAGCAGTATAGCTGAGAGAACTATATTTTGGTCCTCAGAATCAGAAAATATTGCTAACAGACCAATGTTACGGTATGGTCCACAGAACTATAAGAGTATAAGTGAGACAGCTATACTGGTATTCATAAACGTCATTGAGCTCCACGAAGGATACAAGTTCGTTGATATAACAATACGATGTATAGCGATCGTAACCAAAATATTATGCCTGTTATAACAATGCATGCGATAGAGTTGTCGCGTGTTCAGTAATCCAGAGCTTTAATTGAAAATGATAGGAAATGAAAAAATTATGGTCAAATTATTGAAAATATGTTAGTACTTACCTTCGAAAGCTTCGATATATTTTCTTAATCCCCAAGCAGTCAATTTTTTCTTCATTCACTCGTCCATCGCTGTTGTAAATTTTCTCGTGTGATAAAACAATACGCGATATGCAAAAATGATCTTTCAAGCAAAGAAAAACTGCTCCAAACAAATCGACAAACGCTTCGAAAAAACGCCTCGAACAAATGACACTTCTTTCTCATTTCGAGGTTAGAGTCGCGTGCATGCGAACCAATGTATATGTCGCGTGGCAAACCAGTATAGTTGTCTCATCTATACCGCTTGGGTCGAGACATTATATAACGATATAGGTCGAGCAGGTATACTTCTATCGTTGCACGAATGAAATTATAATGGTACGATGGCAAAATACGCATTCAGTTTAGCTATAATACCAATATCGTATAGTCACGACAGGTATTTTGCTGAACTAAAATTCTGTGTAGTTTTCAGAGCTATACTGTTTTTTCCGTGTAGATTATGTGGAACTTTTGAATGAATTATATAAACTGTTAGACTAAAACAGGATTTATCATAAAAGTGTTTCACTGAGAAAAAACTGCTATTGAATTTATAGCATTTCTGCTAAAAGCATGTATATTATTGATTCAAATCAATATGTTATAGAATTGGTAGCATGTGCACTGAAATAAATGGTATTGTGCTTCCACCTAACCAAGTTTGTTAGAGAATTACTATACAAATTAGAAAAAAAATCTTCTTACTTCAGTTATATTATGTTGTGTGTTAATAAGTATGAATAAGAAAATAACAAATACTAGTTGAGCTAATGACATGTCTTTAAATTAGCTTTCAGCTCATGAAAATTTTATAAATGCCCTTCTAATTATATTATCTATCGACTGTTATGCTGATTTAGCAAAACAAAATGGTTTATTTCAAAGATGTATATTTGGTGTGTGCATTCAAACGTTCGCAGAGTGATCGTATGTGATCATGCAAACAAAACACGTGTTGCCGGCATCGATTTAATTTATTTTTTTTAGATTTATAAATTTTATATAAGGTGTACAACTTTGCCGCTTACTGCACTGAAAAAAGTGGTTTTGGTGTTGTAGCTATAAATATATTGCTCAGGAAATATAGCTGAATTAGCAATACTTTTTGGGTTGAACAGTGAACTATATATCTGAGATACATAAACCATCTATCTCTTTCAGACAGAAATTTATGAGACAAATCTGGCATCATTTGCTATATCGTCTAGCTGTAATGTCTAAATAACATAGCGAGAAAATTTGTACCCCACAGCTATACGGTTATAGCTACCGTGCGCAATCGCGCATGACGCTCGTCGCTCACGTCCCCCAAGGCCCTAACAAGTATCAAAAGAGCAACGCCGGCCAATATTTTCCACGTGGTGAAAGTATTAAAAGTGTAATCTATGGAAAAGTCAAGCCCACTTTTTAAAATTGAGGATCTATTAGAGGCCAGTAATCTCCAACAATATGTTGAAAATTTTCAAGATAAGTAGTCAAGTATTTTGAATGTTTGAAAAAAATTCGCTCTAAAATTTCTTAGGTGCATGTTGTAAAGTGTGATCAAATTGGAGGTAATTTTTCCAATAGGGTTTTATTGACATGTCACGCGTGACTACTGTCAAACTAAATACACAATTTTATTCAGTTTTTATTGACATTTCATCATGGAAAGACTTACGCCTCAACAATGTTTACAAATCGTACAATTATATTACGAAAATGGACGCTCTGTGAAAAGTGTTTATCGCGCGCACAGGCCAATTTATGGTGTACATAATCGTCCTACTGAACGCACTATTCGGCATACCATCGGTAAACTCGAGAATAATTTAACATTATTGGATGATACTCGACCGATTAGACCACGTACAGCCCGAACTGTAGAGAATATTGCGGCTGTAAATGAGAGTTTTGCCGAAGACCCGGAAGAATCGATTCGGCGCCGATCTCAACAACTTGGCCTATCTTATAAACACCTTTTTGATGCCGGAAATTGAAGCCCGTAATCTACACGACATTTGGTTCCAACAAGACGGCGCTACATGTCATACAGCCCGCGAAACACTGGATTTACTGCGTTGTCGTTTCGGTGAGCAATTTATCTCTCGTCTCGGACCGGTGGATTGGCCTCCAAGATCGTGTGATATCACACCTTTGGACTTTTATTTGTGGGGGTATGTAAAGTCTAAATGTTTTGTGGATAAACCAGCTACTATTGAGGCATTGGAAGCCAACATTACTGAAGTTATTAGCGAGATACCGACCGAAGTCCTCGAGCGAGTCATTCAAAATTGGTGTTTACGGATGGACGAATTAAAGCGCAGTTGCGGCCAACATTTGAAAGGGGTTATCTTTAAAAAATAAATGTCGTGAATGGTTCTACACAAAAATAAAAAAGATTGCCCTATCAATTTGAATTTTCGTTGTTTTATTTCAATTTAAAACCCTTGGAGCTAGATTAAATAAAAGGTACTAAGGTACGTCTGTCTACATCTAAATGTTTTTAATTAAAAACAAATTTTTCGAAAACATTTTTTTGAAATTATAAACATTTGGATGTAGACAGACGTTCTTTAGTACTTTTTATTTAATCTAGCTTTCACAGTTTTAACTTGATATTTTATTTCGTGTAGATGTAAAAATGGTGAAAAAAAAGCAAAAAAAGAAATTTTGAGGTTAATAGAGCATGCCCTTGGCGTAGAAAGAAAATTTCAAGAAACGCCTTTAATTTTTAACCTCTAAACCTGAATTCTGATTTTTAAAAATATTTCAGCTGAAGACATTGCTTTATATACACTCAGTGAATGAGTGTTATCCAAATGGTCAAATTTTTTGGAGGGACTAGTACCAGTGACTGGCTACAGAATACGTTTCACTAAGAAATTCACTTTTTTATGAACATAAAAAATGTTATTGAAATAAAATGAGGTTTCTAACCACACTTTTTAGGAACCACTGCTTTTAACCTGATTAGGTGTGACCCCTAGGCAACTCCATTCTTATTTAGGAATAGAAATATAGATATGAGAGCTAAATTTTTCAGTTACCCCAGCTATATTTTTCCAGATTGAAAATTTATGTACCACAGCTAAATATTTAGGAGTTACGAAATCCAGCGATACCTTTTAGCTGCGTCAGCTAAAATTCTTTGAGATACACCTCAAAAATTTTTTCAGTGTGTGTGACAGTTTTAATCTGTCGATTTCGACTAGCAATTACCGCTGCAGCCATCTATCGAAAAACGGCGAAAGTAAACTTGTACACTTAATAATAATTCATGTATAGATCTATGAAATTAGTTATTTAATACAGTTTTAAAATCTTAAAATCAACCACTGATATAATAGTTTACTTATCCCTAACCTCTGAAACTACTACGCATCACAAGCAGACAAGCGTCTGTTTGAAGTTGCGCTGATTTTCCAAAACAGAGTTTGGCTAAAGGAACCATAACCATGTTTCATCTGTTGCAGTCATATCAGTTTGGATGTGTTTATTGAAAATATATTACTGGTGCAGTAATATACCTTCAACTATAACTGTTTTTATGAAACACCTATACAGTTTAGCAGTATCTGAGTCAGCCAAACTCTTTTGTTAATATACCCAGAAAATTGTCTGTATTCACGATAAATTTCTTTCAGTGTGTATCAGATTTATTGGCATATTTTTTGAATCAATAATATAGATGCTTTTGGTAGAAATGCTATAGATTCAATAACATTTTTTTCTCAGTGTAGAAGAGAAAAATTACTTTTTTTCACTAAAATGACTATAGTTTTTAGACCTTATAAAATTAACGAAAGATCCGGATAGAATGGGAATAAAAATTTTTATTGTAGTCACTTGTCATCGACTTTTGGATAGGACTAAAATTGTAAGAAAATTCATTGACGATTTCAATAATTCCGTACACCTTTCAATGGAACCTTCTAAAAAACTTGTCGGGATTATCATTGACTAGTCATATTCAAAAGTCGATGACAATTAAAGGAAGTTTTGACAACTAATATTTTCCGTGCAGTAGCGTTAAAACTTCAATCTATTGCGGGATAGAATTAATAACTCCCTACACGGAAAAAAATAGTGTAAAACTTTGAGTGTCAAAATTTAGGTATGTCAGTTTTATATTGCAGATAGTACCACGCACTATCTATAATTTTTTCTTTATAGTCAGGGTGACCATAACTTTTATAGTCTGTTTGAATATCGACAGAATGTCAGGTTTACATTCTGAAACAGTTAACCTGTCAACACTTACACTGCGAGATAATCGAGCTAACGCTCCTGAGATATTCAGGTTTACATTCCAGGATTGCCATACACTCGGGGAAAGTCAAGCTGAACATCCACTTTTGACACTTCACAGATAGTACGTTACATTATGTGGAATTTTAAAGTGACATGTTTGATAACATGTCTGCAATTATATTGACCCATAATTCATAGAATTTTTTGTTCATTTCTCGTTATTTTGGCATAGGGTCAGATTCTTTTTATTTCCTTCGAATAAAATTTTCACTATTACATATAAAAATACTCAAAAAGAAAGCAAGGCAAACGTTTCGGCCACATATGGGGGCCCTCTTCAGTGCCATAAATTCAAAGATTAATTCAAAATTTCTGTAAAACATTAGAATATAGGAGATAATGAAATTAAGGATTATCATAGAATTAAAAAACTTATCTCAAAGCTTGCAATTCAAAATGAAGTAGTCCAGTATGCAGCATCACGATTCGAAAAAATATTTAGAGTTCACTGTGAATAAAAAAACCGGATAACAATTAAACCGGGAAACATAAAAAAATGTCCACACGAACCGACCGCAATTTAAAAAAATTTCTTATTAAAAAAGGATGCCAAATTGCTTATCAATGGCAGAACGCGAACAAAACCGGATAACAAATAAACCGGGAAACATAAAAAAAATTTCCACACGAACCGACCGCAATTTAAAAAAATTTTTATTAAAAGAGGATGCCAAATTGCTCATCAATGGCAGAACGCGAACAAGGTTTACATTTTTAAACTTTTCGTGAAGACTTTGTTACCGGAGTCTCTCACAGAATGATCTGAACTGTTTTAAAAACCGACTCAAGACATGTGGCTTTGCTGACCGAAAATTTTTTTATATAAGAAATCCTGAGAGGTTCTTTTGCTCCTTGAGAAGACTATTGTCCTATACCTAGTAAAGAAATTCGAAACGTTTATGGTGATTTTCACGAGTGGAGGAAGGCGTGTATTTTTCAAGAAACGATTTTTTACATCAGCTTCACGGACAATCCATTTAACATTGAATTGGCAAGCAAGGCATTACAGAAACATAAATTATTATAATATCTAGACATGTAATTTTACTCAATATTATTTGAGTATGTTAAGCAATAAATAAAAAAAAAATTGAATGTTGTTTATTACTGCATTCAGATTTATTCTGAGATTTTTTGAAAAATACTACATTTATCTTTAAAAAATAACAAAAATGCAATTTTAGTATTCGTGACATCAAGTATCACATTTTAGGAAGTATTAATAGATTTAGTTTGTTCTGAAAATGGTCAGAACTATGAGATATTCAACCTTTAGACTAAATGTGCCATTTTAAAATTTTAAAGTGACATGTTTGATAAGTCACTTTAAAATTTTAAAATCGTTTCTTGAAAAATACACGCCTTCCTCCACTCGTGAAAATCACCGTAAACGTTTCGAATTTCTTTACTAGGTATAGGACAATAGTCTTCGCAAGGAGCAAAAGAACCTCTCAGGATTTCTTATATAAAAAAATTTTCGGTCAGCGAAGCCACATGTCTTGAGTCGGTTTTTAAAACAGTTCAGATCATTCTGTGAGAGACTCCGGTAACAAAGTCTTCACGAAAAGTTTAAAAATGTAAACCTTGTTCGCGTTCTGCCATTGATGAGCAATTTGGCATCCTCTATTAATAAAAATTTTTTTAAATTGCGGTCGGTTCGTGTGGAAAATTTTTTTATGTTTCCCGGTTTATTTGTTATCCGGTTTTGTTAGCGTTCTGCCATTGATAAGCAATTTGGCATCCTTTTTTAATAAGAAATTTTTTTAAATTGCGGTCGGTTCGTGTGGACATTTTTTTATGTTTCCCGGTTTAATTGTTATCCGGTTTTTTTATTCACAGTGAACTCTAAATATTTTTTCGAATCGTGATGCTGCATACTGGACTACTTCATTTTGAATTGCAAGCTTTGAGATAAGTTTTTTAATTCTATGATAATCCTTAATTTCATTATCTCCTATATTCTAATGTTTTACAGAAATTTTGAATTAATCTTTGAATTTATGGCACTGAAGAGGGCCCCCATATGTGGCCGAAACGTTTGCCTTGCTTTCTTTTTGAGTATTTTTATATGTAATAGTGAAAATTTTATTCGAAGGAAATAAAAAGAATCTGACCCTATGCCAAAATAACGAGAAATGAACAAAAAATTCTATGAATTATGTCCCATAGTTAAAACTCAAATATAATGAGGTTAACATTACAGATATTCAAGTTGACTACCCATTTTTCTCCGTGTACTAAAATAAACCCCAACTGTATTTATTATTTTTATAGATTCGTTTTTTATAATTATGCTACGAGTAATAATATATATTTTTAGAAATCTTTAATCTCCGTGTGATACTAGCTAGACACCTAATGACAACTCGACTGGAAGTTGTCAGTCAGTACTGGGTTGTTACTTTAAAATAGTACAGGTCGAGTACTAGCAGCCGATATTGACTGGATTTTATCTGGTGAAATTTTGTAATTTCAAAAATATTATAACCTTTAGTATAACTATATTAAAATCTAGATTTATCGTTAAGTTTCATATTCTGTACTGAAAAATATAGTTCTTTCGCAAAAAAACTGAATAATGTATGGAACACTCAACGAAAAATAATTGTGAAATTATTTATAAAAATACATTTGGAATGGATATGTCAAAAATAGATAAGTCAAAGGTTGTAAAAATAGTACGTCGGCAATTTGCCAGTATTAATTATTAGTACTACGGCATTAGTAAACCAGTAGAATGCCAACCGTCGGTTTATACCCAGTATTTTGATTTTGTATACATCTAGCACTAAACCAGTACTATTCTGAAGGTTGACACACCTCCTTTTTTCGGTATTTTGTCAGTAATAGTAATCAGTACTGCGCCCGTAGTAAACCAGTAGAGTGCCAACTATCAATGATATCCCTACTTCAAAGTTTCACCAGTACTGCCAAAGAATACCGAGCCAGTACTGCGCCAGTAGTAAGCCTGTAATATGCCAATGCCCAAGCAGAAATCATGACACTCTGCCGACTGTGACGATCAGTAAAATGTTGATCCGATGTAGGAGATCGACTGTTGATTACCAACGTTAGTACAATGTTGAGAAACAATTGGCCCAACCTTATTCCGACTGTGGAAAAAGTAATTTACCGACAGTGGATGTACAAGGTCTATCCAGTGTCTATTCAACCCCGGTAGTCAACTGTAAAATACCAGCGTTTGTACAATGTTGGATGTACAACAGGCCCAAGCTTCTTCCGACTGTGGAAAAAGTTATTTTCCGACAGTAAATGTGCAAGGTCCACCCAGTGTCTAATAGACTCTGATAATTAATTCTGTAAAATACCAGTGTTTGTACAAAGTTGATTCGAAACTGGTACACTCTAAAAAAAGTGTATTGATAGTGAATTTAGGTTTTTTTCAGAATGCATCCATTGAAATTAAGCAGATTTCTTTTGTCTATCAACAGAATCGTTTTACTGTTATTGTAGTATTGATGATAACCGATTTAATATTGGCATTTGTCAAAGTTGGGCTTGTGTAAATTTATAATATTTTTATTAGATAAATTATATCATACAATTTGTTTTCTTTTGTCCTCTAAATTTTTTTTTGTACGAAAAAGGATTCCATTTCAAGAACAAAGGTAATACTTTGACAGTGAAAGGTTAGCATTTGAAACGATAATCATTCAACTTCTAAAGGATTTCCTCTCATGCCAATTTTGAATAGAAAATCCTTTAATAGCGAAGGGAATCGTTTGAGAGTCAATAGTCTGTTTTTAGAATCTAGTCTTCTTTAAAAAATGTCTTTAACCATAAAACATGGATTTAATAATAAAAGTATATAACCAATATTTTAGAAATATTGACAGCCAGCGTAGAAAATATGTTGGTTACCAGTATTGATACAACGTTGGAAACTGGTGTTGTACCAACGCAGTACATCGTTATCATTTCGACTTTCCGCCGACAGTCGGATTTCGAAAGTCGGAAGTTGGTATCCAACGTTGGATCGACGTTGGTCCGATTGTTAATTTCTGCTTGGGTGTTTGATCACATTTGATGACATTTACGTTAATAATGTTTCCACTAATAACTTGGACAACGAGCAAGGTGAGATGACATGAGACGATCAAAACAAACAAAGATAATCAAATTCTCTGTTTTCGAAAATAATTCTCGGAAGACGAAAATGATCTCGTATCGTTATGCAACAATGATTCCTTCGATTAGGTAGATAGTGACAGATTTTAAACACTACCACTAGTATAGGTAAATTAGGATTTTTTTTGCCGAATCGTTAGATAAGCATGAGAGAAGCTCAAAACCGAAAATTCGGGACTCCCCCCCTCTGGCATGTTTTGCAATCCGAAATTTACTTTCAAATTTTTTTTTCTGCGAAAAAGGTTAGTCATTTAGAAAAATTTGTTGAATAAAAGTTATGGGAAACTATATTTTCTACAACTAGTATTATTGGGCCACTGCGTTACTACAAAAAATGCAAAAAGTAGTGGGCGCCAAAGTTACCAAAAACTCGTTTTTCTGCTTTTACTACCAAAAAATATTTTGTTACGCTAATATTGTAAATGGAAAAGTTGTTCATCTTCCAAAAACCTACAAAATTGATATCAAAGTATTTTCTCTCTGCTCGGAAAAAACAGAATATACTCAGAAAAAAGATTTGATTGAAACAAAAAAATTATTTGTTTGAAACACTTTCTTTGATGTAAAGAAATGGTTTGTTAAAATGAAACAAAATTTGTTTGATTCAAACAAAATATTTTTGGATCAAACAAATATTTGTTCGAATCAAATAAATTTCTGCCTTAAATCAAACAAATTATATCTTTGACCATATATCAATTCATTAATTTCTTTGTTTTGAAGAAAAATTAATTTGATTCAAACAAATATTCAGTTGATCAATTTTTCCAAATCATTTCAGTCGATTATGTCGATCATTAGAAGAGTGTATCACTCTACGTGATAAGGGAACTCTACTATATCGACCTTATCAACCTATGATTTAGACTTAATTTTTAACGTTATTTAAAACTAGATGGAATTTTTCAATATAAATTGAAGAAATTTTCTGCGAAAGCGTTCCTTTTTTCATAGAAAATTTCTTCAAATATTCATTTGGTTCAAAGATATTTTGTCTGAACCAAAGAAATTTTATTTCATTTAAACAAATCATTTCTTCAAATCAAAGAAAGTCGTTCAAACAAATCATTTTGCTTGATTCAATCAAATATTTTTTCTGTGTGTATAGCTGAGAAAACTATACAGAATTTAAGTTCAGCAAAATACCTGTCGTGACTATACGATATTGGTATTGTAGCTAAAGTGAATGCGCGACGCACCGAAATGCGTATTTTGCCACCGTACCATTATAATTTCGTTCGTGCCACGATAGAAGTATAGCTGCTCGACCTGTACCTGTATATAGTTTCTGGACCCTTGCGGCATAGGTGAGACAAAGGTCCGTTAAGGTGGCACCTCCACATCGGAAATCCACTATCTATTACAGCTCAGAATTTTGGGCTTTTTTTGGGCACCGATAAAAAATTTTGGGCTCCTTTACTTTTTACAGAAAATCAAATTTCTTGTGGAGGTGCTAGCTTACATAAAGCTAGCACCTCTACTATACAAAAATTTGAAAAAATTAAAAATAAACTGCACCAGAATTTTGGGATTTTTTTGGGCTCTAGAAATCACCTAAAAACAATTATCAAAAACCACCCCTATGTCCAAAAAAACAACCCTCTTTTTAAAAAATAGGCCCTTCAGGAAATAAAGCGCACCAGAATCTTGGGCTTTTTTTGGGCTCTTCAAATATGTCCATATCGATTTTTGGGCTCCAACCCTTAACATCAAAATGCACCCCTACATGGCCATGTAGAGACGACTTTCACTAAAATTGATCTTTTTGCAAACTTTATGGTCTAGGAAGATTCTATGATTTTTGGGCTCTTCAAATATGTCCATATCGATTTTTGGGCACCAACCCTTAACACCGAAATGCACCCCTACATGGCCATGTAACCTGGTGAAGTAAGTGTAGTATTAGCTACTCCATCGCAATCGAATATGCGACAACGAGCTGGTGTAAATTGTACTTCCTACTCAAAGATTTGAGAAAAGTCAGTTCTTTTCAAAACGTCTATATAAATAGAGAGAACATGTAGCTTTCTATCTTGACTATGAGCACATTTCACATTTTTCTCATATGTAGCGCTGTCTTAAACTATATGTTTCTCTCATTAACTGTGCACACAATTTATCTACACAGAGAGGAATTCCTGGTTACAGTAACCTAATGAATACTGTTAAATTTGTCTTTGACCACATTTTCAGGTCAGAACTGAGTTTGGAAGAGTTGTAAGGTAAATGCACCAGTCTTCGGACAGTTAAGACATCAGAGCGGAAAAAATAATAAACCTTTCCATGAAATTGCAATCTATTGTTCATTTATCATAGTAGAAATATTATGGATATCATTTTCTTCACAAAAATATACTTGTTAATGGTTTTGAGTCATCCATTTTGATAATATAAAAGAATTATGATGATTAATACACGTGTGCCAGTCTCCGGACAAGTCGAATGTGATTGCGTGAGTGGCCGAAAATGCATGCTCGAGTCTCCGGACCAGATAATTATTAAAAGTAAATTAATTGAAACAATATATAACACGTTTATTTTTGTTTTTAACGAACTTTTTAATACAAACAATCAATATTTGTGTTAAACAAAAATTATTTCGTTATTGAATTACAACGCATACGAGCGCTAGTCATCGTTAATATCTTCGTCGATTGCTTTGGCCTTTTCTGTCTTCTTCCTCTTGGTCAGTGTTTGATTCTCAACTGCTTCTGCTTTCCGATTTTCTTGTCTTAGTTTGTCCTTTTCAGCTTTTTCCTCTCTTTTGATCCTTATTTTCGTTTCGCTTTTTCAATCTGCTTCTCTTTCTTAATCCTCTCAAACTCAGCACGCTCCTCCGTCTGTTTCTTCGCTTATTCTATTGCTTTCTCCTTCTTAATTTTTGCCAACACTGGTTTTCCTTCTTGTTGCTGTTTTCTCAGCTTTACCCTTTCTTCTTTTTCTAGCTGAATTGCGAGTTTCTTTTCCTCATGATCTCTATACCATTCCATCCAACCGTCTCCCGGTGCAGCGTACGGTTGAGAATGTTTGTCAACTTTTTTCTTCTTATTTGTTGCTTGCGATAGTGAAGGGCAAACAATAATATATTGCGTGCGTAGGCGCACAATGGGGGTTATTGCGCGACGAGAGACAATGCTCGCAGGAGATTGAAGCCAAGGCGTAGCCGAGACGAATCCGAGACGAATCCGAGGCGCGATCTGTCCTGCGAGCATTGTCGCGAGTCTCGTAATTTCCGGAATTGTGTGCATTGGTACGTATTCTATTTTATGTGACTTCGGTGCGTATACGAGTTTTTACGCTACATTTGAGAGTAGCGTAATGTTGTGTATTGCGATACAGAGGAATGTAATGTAAGATTGAACTACGCATGCGCCTATTACGATACAGCGGAGCGTAATCTTCTTCTTATTCTTATTCTTCTTCGTACAGCGTTGGCACCGTACTGACAAAGCTTTGTACATTTGAACTGCGCATGCGTCTATTACAATACGCTACTACTGGACAAAATCGAGAAATTCAAAATGGCCGGAAGTATTCGCGGAATGTCAAGTGAGATGGGCGATAATCACGGCAATTTGGACCTTTTCAGATTGGATTGGAGTGTACGCATAAAAACTCGTATATGCGCTGAAGTCATATAAAATAGAATATGTGCCAATGCACACAATTCGGGTAATTACGAGACTCGCTTAAAATGCTCGCAGGACTGATCGCGCATCGGCTTTGATCTCCTGCGAGGATTGTCGCTCGTCGCGTAATAACTCTCATTATGCACCTAGGCACATAATATACTATTACAGCATAAAAAATTAATAACTTTTCAATTGACGGCGACTGGCACAACACTAAAAGGTTGCGGCGCTAGTCTTAGTGATTGTGTCTGAAGACTGGCACATTGGCATGTTACGTGATCCAGTGTCCGGATTGTTTATTTATTAACATAAGAATAATAAAATCTTTAAAAAAATAAATGCATTGTATGCGAAATTCATTTTTACAAAGTATACATGCATTACTTCTTTCATATCGTAAAAATTGAGGTGTATATTTCCTTATGAAATTCAATCTGTTTCTAACGAAAACAGTAAGCGCGTAATATTTGTTGAGAAATAATTGACATCGACTTACACAATATTGATTTTTTTTAAACTATTGCCCAAGAAAACAAAATGTTTCGTGTCATCTTTACTTCTTAGCTACAGCTTAATTAAAAAAAAAAATTCAGTAAAATTGATTAATTATTCATTTACACGGAGAAAAATGGATGTTCAACTATGGGACAGCCATCTTATATGTTTAATTGTATTATCTAGATGTTCAACTGTAATATCCAAGATATTAATCTCTGCATATTTTAACATCTTAGATATTACTCCTGAATATCTAGATATTACAACTAAACATATAAGATGGCTGTCCCATAGTTAAACATCTAGATGTTAATTCTAAACATCCATTTTTCTCTGTGTAATAAAAGTCGGAAACGATTGACTTTGTCCGGACTCTAGCACATGTCCGAGGACTAGTACATTTACCTTACTGGTGTCCAATTTTTCTGGTTACAGGAACCAGAATTATTAATCACAGTGACCTGTGAGTTAGTCAAAGCGTTGAATGATTCTTTTTTTTCTGGTTCCAATAACCACATTTTCTATTTACGAAAACCATATTTTCTGGTTTCAATAACCTTAAATTAGCTTGTTCGTGAATTTTAGTGAAAGACGTCTCTACATGGCCATGTAGGGGTGCATTTCGTGATTAAGGGTTGGAGCCCAAAAATCATAGAGTCTTCCTAGACCATAAAGTTTTAAAAAAGATGAATTTTAGTGAAAGTCGTCTCTACATGGCCATGTAGGGGTGCATTTCGGTGTTAAGGGTTGGAGACCAAAAATCGATATGGACATGTTTGAAGAGCCCAAAAATCATAGAGCCTTCCTAGACCATACAGTTTGCAAAAAGATCAATTTTAGTGAAAGTCGTCTCTACATGGCCATGTAGGGGTGCATTTTGATGTTAAGGGTTGGAGCCCAAAAATCGATATGGACATATTTGAAGAACCCAAAAAAAGCCCAAGATTCTGGTACGCTTTAATTCCTGAAGGGCCTATTTTTTAAAAAGAGGGTTGTTTTTTTGGACATAGGGGTGGTTTTTGATAATTGGTTTTAGGTGATTTCTAAAGTCCAAAAAAAGCCCAAAATTCTGAGCTATAATAGATAGTGGATTTCCTTTGTGGAGGTGCCACCTTAACGGACCTGTGAGACAACTATACTGGTTTGCCGCGCGACCTGTACATTGCTTCGCATGCACGCGACTCCAACCTCGAAATGAGAAAGAGGTGTCATTTGTTTGAGGCGTTTTTTCGAAGTGTTTGTTGATTTGTTTGGAGTAGTTTTTCTCTGTTTGAAAGATCATTTTTGCGTATCGCGTATTGTTTTATTACACGCTAAAATTCATAACAGCGATGGACGAGTGGGTGAAGAAAAAATTGACTTATTGGGGATTAGGAAAATATATCGAAGCTTTCGAAGGTAAGTACTAACATGGTTACAATAATTTGACCATCATTTTTTCATTTCCTATTATTTATAATTGAAGCTCTGGATTACAGAACATGCGACAATTCTATCGCATGCATTGTTACAACAGGCATAATATTTTGGTTACGACCGCTGTACATTGTATTGTCATATCAACGAACTTGTATCCTTCGCGTAGCAATATGTTGTTTAGAAATAACAGTATAGCTGTCTCACCTATACTCGTATAATACTGAGGACTATACCATAGTATTTGTCTGATGGCAATATTTTCTGGTTCTGAGGACCAAAATATAGTTCTCTCAGCTATACTGTTTTTTCAGTGTGACTCAGCATCAGCTCATTGGGATAAATTTTTCAGGGAATATTGAAAAACGGTACTTCCTAGCAAATTATTTATGAATCGAATATATTAAACTCAATTTGAACTTAATTTTTTGATAGGTTATTAAATAGGAATTGTGTCATCTTATACATGGTGTTCATCTTAAATGATTACGATGCCATTATTCACTTGGATATAACTTACGCTTCTGAATAATAAAAAACTTACTTCGATTATATGCTTGAAAAGTAGTATATTCGTAATTCGTATCATGAGCGATTCGATCATCGCGCTTCGCGCTCGGTCTTATATTCTTCGCATCCGTTAAATTTTTTTTTCCAAATGTCTCAGAAAGGAAAAATAATTGTAGACTTTATCTAATCAATAATTTTGCATTTCAACACTTGTTTCGTAGCTCACATATTTTGGTTAAAAAATGGAATTTTTTATTTTCAATATTTAAAATCGGAACATAAAATATACATCTTGTCCAAAAATGTCCTACTTATAATTTGTAAACCTTATTGAGGCAAATAAATTTTCATCTCACCGTCTTTTTCGTATGTCACATATTATAATTAAATAATGGAATTTTTAAATTTCAATCGTATTTTTTTAAATGAAAATGAAAAATATACGTTTTATCAGAAACTATGTTAGACAAAATTTGTAGACCTTTTCAAAGTTAACTACTTCGCATGATTATGTTTTTTTCGTATTTCACATATTACGGTTAAAAAATTGAATTTTCGATTTTCAATAGTATTTTCTTAAATTAAAAGAAAAATGCACATCTTATAATGAACTGTTGCAATTCAAATTTGTGGATCTCTTTATAGTAAACAATTTTGTACCTCAACGTTTTTTTCGTATCTCGTATAATTTAACTAGAAAATGGAATTTAGATATTGACTTTTTTCAATTCTTAACAAACTGTAACTTTTCTAATTTTAGTTTAATCAAACAATGCTATGAGGATAATTATTAGAGATTTATGAGCACTGTCAGAAACCAATATTGCAACTTTTTATTACTTCAAAAACACAAAAAATGCTCATATTTTCACAATTTTGGCCAGATGTGGCTGATTAACAATGTCTTTCTTTCTTTTTGGGCCCTTAATAGATGTGCCGAATTCCAATCCAATTCGATAACTCTATCGAGAGTTATAGTGTCCGCAGACGCCGGATAGGCGACAGACAGACACTTTCACATAAAACCAATACCTTCTTATATGATGAGAATATAAAAAATAGAAAGGCAGGGGAAAAAATAATAGAACTTCCACAGTAAATTCACTGAAAAAGTCTTTAAAAGTATAACGTTTTAACAATTCCGATTATTGTCCAAGTGGAATACTGCACGCACGGAGAAAAATGGAGTGTCAAACTTTGAGTGTCAAAATTTAGGTATGTCAGTTTTATATTGTAGATAGTACCACGTATTATCTATCATTTTTTCTTGATAGCCAGGGAGACCATAATTTTATAGTCTGTTTGAATATCGACAGAATGTCAGGTTTACATTCTGAAATAGTTAACCTGTCAACACTTACACTCCGAGATAATCGAGCTAACGCTCCTGAGATACTCAGGTTTACATTCCAGGATTCTCATACACTCTGGGAAAGTCAAGCTGAACATCTAGTTTTTACACTTCACAGATAGTACTTTACACCATGTAGAATGTTATTTCATAGTTAAAACTCCAACATAATCAGTTTGACACTCCAGATGTTCAAGTTGACAGTTCATTTTTTTCCGGGCGGAGAAAAAAAAATTGTTGTATTATAACCAACCAGATTTTTGATATAGAACTGACAAAACTTTTTTGCTTTCTCAACAAATTTTCAGTTTTCCCAACAAACCTATTTGTTGAACCAACAAAAGATTTTGTTTTTACTTTTGGCTTGGCAAAAATTTTTTGTAAGGGGAACTAAAATTTTGTTGAGACGGCAAAAAATAGTTTGTCAGTTCTATATTTTTCTATAATTTTCATGATTGTTTAATAATACCTCCATTTTACAATGATTTAATTAGCAATAATATTTGATTGGTAATGTCGTCGTAATCATTTGAGATGAATACCATGTATAAAATGACGAAATTTGCATTTAATAACCTATTAGAAAGTTAACTTCATATTGAGTTTAATATATTCGATTCATAAATAATTTGCAAAGAAGTACCGCTTTTCAATATTACCCTGAAAATTTTTCCCAATGAGCTGACGCTGAGTCAGAGAAAAAAAACTTCGATATCAATTTTGTAGGTTTTTGGAAGATGAACAACTTTTCTATTTACAATATTAACGTAAAAAAATATTTTTTGGTAGAAAAAGCAGAAAAACGAGTTTTTGGTATTTTGATGCCCACTACACTCTAAAAAAAGTGTGTTACTTCTACACGTGAATCACGATAGTAACTTTTTAGGCGTTTGAAGTGTGTATTTTCAATACGAATTACAAACATAACGTTTAATTTTCAAACACTTTAACGTTTTGTACCCGAAAAATTGAGTTGACAACGTGTGTAGTGTGTAAAAATTACACATTTCACTACACACTTGTTTTTACAGTGTACTTTTTGCATTCTTTGTAGTAACGCAGTGGGCCAATAATACTAGTTGTAGAAAATATAGTTTTCTATAACTTTTATTCAACAAATTTTTCTGCATGACTAACCCTTTTCGCAGAAAAACAATTTGAAAATGTTAAGCATAACGACTTGGGAAAAAACTCGACTACGACTTATTTCCAAAAAATCTTTTTTCCCCTAATTTTCCTTAACTACATCTGACTTTCTAAACAATATTCTTCCCATTATGTAATTTATTCTGGAAATAGTTTTTTACGTTATTTTTTAAATAATTCTTTCCCTTTGTAATTTATTCTATAAAAAATTTGTTCTATAATTTTTTGAATAATCCTTCCCATCATGTATTTTATTCTTTGAATAATGTGTTATAATTTTTGAAATGCCTAATAGTCTACTTTAAAGTCCCATCGGTAAACTGCAGTTTTTCCCAACCTTTGACTAACGTTAAAGTGGATAAAATTTCCTCCCTAAATACGTTAATTATCTTTTACCCTCGAACTCAGCAGCAAAGAAATAACTAACGGCATTATTTTTTCATTTATTTTTCGAAATTTACAAAAATGGACATACTACTATATGATCTTGCATTACGGTATTTATAGAAAAAATAGAAGAGTTATTATGTAACAAATATAATTACTCTATAGAATGATTTTCTTGATCGCTATTGTATGCGCTTTCATTGTCACTACTAATTTCATCATAGAAATAAAGATCGCTCCCACTTGTGCTTCCAGTACTCCTGGATGGATAAGGTGATGTTTGCGACGGAATCCCTGTCACAGACGTCATACTTGTGGAACTATAATGAGACGGTAGAGATGTAATTCCGGCATTCCCAAGATAACTATGTGCCTCGTATACATACTGTCTGTTTAACATGTCCAAATCCAAATTATCCATTGAATACATATTTAAACACAAGAGCCACTGCAGTTTTTGGTGTCCTTAAAGGAAAAAGAATTTCCTTCAACACTTTTGCGAATAATTACAAAAATAAATTTATTTTAATTATAAAAATAATAAGTATCAATTCAATATAAGGGACAAATAATGTTAAACATCATTTTGCAATAATAACATTTTCATGCAAGAGTTTTAAAACTGAGAAACATCATTTCGAATATTTTTGAAAATTTATATTCTAGTTTTAAATTAAATATTAATATTTGGAGTCTTGTTTTTTAACAGGCTCGTAAATCTGCACACATTGTCACTGAAGCACGACGTAGGTAATTGTGGGCGCGTGGCGCACGTGTCCGAAAAACACTTTTAAACACTTACGCGTATGCAGCACGTGCAGCTTTAATTTGTGTCAACAATGGTCAGATTCCTTAAATTTTAGTAGATACAAGTCGTTCTTTCGTCTTTCATTATGTATTACAATAATTTAATTAATTAATTAATTTATAATTATTTGTACTTGCGATTTTCCACCTTGAGGCCGTAAAACTATTATCCATAGATGTTGGTAATATTCACAAAAATATTTCACAGCTTGAATTTAAGTATTCATAAACTTATTTGATTGTTGATTTCATTTGTAAAGTTTTTTTTCTGCTACAGGCAGACACAACTATTATAAAGCTAAAAATGCACTTCTTTTAAAAATAAAAACAATTTTTTGAATTGCGAAAAAATCGCGGTGCAGTCAAGGATAATTATATTATATTCTATTCCATAAGATATCATTACAAAAAATGATGATACTTCAGGTGGTTCAACTATACTGAACCTGTATTAAGAGTGAGGGGAATACCATACTGGAGAGGTTGGGCATGAACTTGTACTCGATTCGTCCAATCAAGAATCAGTAAAGCCAGGCGGTCATTGTTGCCTGGGTAACGGTTCCGCCTCTTCATTGATTTGATAAGAAAGTGTACTGTTGAACTATATAGATAGAAGCATAATACCGAATAAGATCGTTTATGCATTCAGGTGAAAATTATACATTAAATACTTGCTACTATAATTTCATCGCCAAAAAAGGTTTCTTTAATCCTGTCTGTCTGTCTGTCTGTCTGGCGTCCTTGTCTGTGGACACTAGACACAATGTCTTTCGGAAGAAGAAAAGAGTTGCCATATTCTACAGAAATCCCGAAAATTAAAACATTTTTGGTGTTTTTGAAAAATCAAAAATTTTAATAATGGTTTCTGATAGTACTCAAGAACATCTACAAATCGTTTTAGTAACACTCTTTAATTTGAGCAAAATTAAAAAAGTTGCAGTATTTAAGAACTTGGAAAAAATCAACAATCACATAGTAAATCAAATCTTTATTTTATGGCCAAATTCAGTATTAAAATAGTTCGCAAACATAACAGTTTCAGGTCACACGCAAGACTGATTGTCAAATTAGGTATAGTATTCAAATGTCCATTGCGTGTCGAACAAATTGCATTCATATGGTTTTGTGTCAAAACATATGGGTCGGTAATATTATTTTGGTATTTTAGAAACTAAATAAATAAAAAGGATTGTTACCTCGATATTGGATTATGATAAAATATGAAGGAAGATTTTCATAAACTAGATCTGTTTGATATTTAAAATTAACCAGTTAACTGTGGCGACTATGGCAAAAGTTCCATGTATTTATGACGAGTATACTCGTCAATCACAGTTAACTGGTTAAACCATGGTATTTGGATCGGAAATAAATATTTCGTAATTAAATAATTACCGGATATGAAATTGACAAATCTTTTACATTGAGGAAAATTCTTAGCATATGTAATTTTAGGTTGTTTTGGAATTTTCGCAGTAAATAGGCATTTTTTTAAGGGGTTAGAGTATGTTAGAAGGACATAGAAAGGCTTTTTTACAAATGTTCTTTGAAGACTGGTTTTTTATTTTTTAACCAATCTTTATGTAAATCAAATAATACATGTTTCAAGAAGTTACAATAATTTTTTCATTACACAATATTAATTTATATTCGAGTTATGCGCAATTTTTCCAAGGGCAAAATTAAAAATGGAAGATGTGTAAAGTCAAAGTTTGCTTTAAAAAAGCGCTCATTCTTTGGATATTAAAGAAAATATTTATCAGAATAAAAATTCCTTCTTCCAGGCCCTAATATTGGTATTTTATTAATCCAAAATATCGTCCTAGGTGAAAAAATCCAGATGGAAGTGATGTGGAAATTCTCGTGAAAATCCCTGGATTAATTTGAAACCGACTCACATAGAATTCCACATGAATTTCCACGTAGATATTTTCTACATGCAAATCTGCGTGGATATTTCCGTGAACTTTAACTGTAGCATGTGATTGAGATTTTGCACGTAGATTTTAATTGCATGCTACAGTTGAAGTTCACGGGAATATCCACGTAGAAATTCACGTGAAATGGTTCCAGATTAATACGTATTTCCACGTGAATTTTAACATGACTCCTACGTGGATATTTTCAACTGAGGTGGAAACCGACTGCAAAAACGTGGTTATGAAAAAAACGCGTGTAAAGTTTTAAGTATTTTGTTTACATGTATACAAAAATTGTTTTTTTAACTGACATATAGTCATAGATTTACACGGAGAAAAATAGTTGAAGTAATTTTACTCAACTCTGTCGATTAAACTTGGGACATAAGGACATTTGAACATCTATTAAATCCTAGTCGGGTAAAATCAATTTGATATATACCTAATTCACCCAAATTGAATAACAATATGCGTTACATAGGGAATAGTAAGGAGTTGAGTGAAACGTTATCGACGACAGGGCACCAACATGCGTCAGTGGGTTAACATGAAATGTATAATTATATCACCGACGCTTGAGGTGCTTCAAACCGTAGTTGGGTAAAATGAGCATCGGGCGTATTATTTCAACTGACAATGGTATGGTTCTCTCAAATAAAAAAAAATTCTTACCTCGAGCCTACCAATAGTCATCCGGTACATACATAATCAACTTACAAATACATTCACACCATTCAGACGTAGCCAATCACATTTCAAATTACAAATGAACTTAAACATATAACCTTACATATATAAACCTGATAACAACACTTATATATAGTACGATACGCTTTCGTCGAAGCACGCACACGCTCGCTTACAATGCTGAGATATAAAATTTGAAACTTTCTTATATAGTGACTGCATGAGTTATTCAAAGCTTGTGAGAGTAAGTGCCGCCAATAAAATTTTTTAGCCTTACTCAAGTAAAAATAAATCGACTTTTTTCATAAATGATTAATAAAATATTTTTAAAAATTAATATAATTAATCAATTATTATAACTATGATTATTGATATATATATAATATAGTTATTAAATTACATTTAGTATACATTTTTATTATAACGACGTATGAAGTTTAGTGAAACTAAATTTTCAAATTTAGGTTATAAAATTGCATTATTATTAAGAAGTATCTTGTATAAAAACATTTAAAAGAAGGTTCTTTTATTTCCTGTGTTTCATATTTTCAAAATATGGATTTTACATTTGCGAATTTCAAATTATTATTCTGCCTGAGTAATTTATGTGATATTTCATATTTTATGTAATAGACTTATCGACATTTTTTTGTTTAAATTTTCATAATATCAATTTAATTTTAAGAATTTAAGTTTTTGAAATTAAAAATTTGTTATGTGTGCCCAAGGCGCAGATTACTTTCATTCGTTCCTGCGTGAATAGATGAAGCTGTTGGAATAAATCTTGCGATTCACGGTTTACTCAAACCTCGATTGAAGCGTATAGAGTAGAATGAACGGAAAGCTCTACTATTTTTGTGATTTAATAAAAGATTGGTTTTTTATAATTATACTACGAGTAATAATATATATATTTAAAAATTTTTAATGCACGCTTTCATACTTCATTCTACACTCCTGAATTATACTCTACTTTGATTCATTTTTGAACATTTAATACATCACAAAGAAATACAATGATACTAAATAACTTCTAACTTGTCCTTATGTCCCAAATTTGATCGGAAGTTGAGTAAAATTACTTCAACTATTTTTCTCCGTGCAGATATTAAAAATGAATATTCAAGATACTAAACTTCTGAATATCCTAGTTAGTAAACTTGAATGTCTAAGGTACTGAAGTTGAATATCTCAAATATTTAGCATCAATATCAGGTATACTGAAAAGGTAAGTTATAGATATTACAGCTCAATGTCTAAGATACTCAAAACATTATTTTGAAGGTTATGAAATAACTACATATTCAGTTTTTAGAAAAAAGTCAAATTATATTTTATCATGTACATAAGTATATAGCAGATTTATACATCGCTCTCATTTTCATTATTTGGCATGTCTAAAATTAATTTAATGTTCTTGTTAGAAAATTAACCTTAACACTAAGGTTAGATTTCATTCTCGGCTATAAACCATATATATAGAGAAAATATATAACTTATATCTTTTACTTACTGCATCTCAAGTTAAACACCCGATCTTTATTCCATTAAAAACACTTATTAGAATTTTTACGAAACTTTCAAAAATTTTCTTTACGGCACGCTGCAAGCATGCAAGCAGATTTCAATGAGCGCGAAAAAGTGATCACATGACCTATATATATATGCGCGCGCACTTCATGGTTCAATATCTAAACTATTGAACTTGAATATCAAATGTTACGTCTCGGAAAAATCTTATATATTGAAAAAAAAATGTTTAATATTGCTTGTCAATATCTAGATATTATGGATGAATATCTCTTATTATATATCTACTTTTCAATATCCATTTTTCTCCGTGTATGTATGTATCGGATGACTAATGGCACGTTCGAAGTAAGAACTTTTTTTTTATTTAAGAGAACCATACCATTGACAGTTGAAATAATACTCCCGATGTTCATTTTACTCAACTACGGTTTGAAGCCCCTCAGGTGTCGTTGATATACTTATACATTTCACGTTAACCCACTGACGCATATATTGATGCCTTGTCGTCGACCACGTATTACTTAACTCCTAACCATTCCCTATTCAACGCTTATTGTTATTTACTTTGGGTGACTTAGGTATTTATCAAATTCATTTTACTTGACTAGGATTTAAAAGATGTTGAAATGTTCTTATGTCTCAAGTTTAATCGACAGATTCGAGTAAAATTACTTCAACTATTATCCTCCATGTAAGAAAGTTCCAAGTTTTATATATCAGCATTGTAAGCGCTTAGGGGGAAATTGACAACCGGTGCAGCATCGCGCCAGCACTGCCGGCGGACTTCCAGCGCTGGCATGATGCTGGCAGAATTTCGAAAGGTAACACCGGCTTAGTGCTGACTACCAGCGCTGAACACCAGTGCTGCGCTAGCGCTGGCCGATCAGTCAACACTGAACGGCCACCCCAGTGGTATTCCAACGCTTGCCACAGTGCTGATCGGCAGCACTGGCATTATTCTCGGGTTACAACCGGAACGGTACCGCGCTGGTTGTAAGGATTGACATTACACCGATTTTTCCTCCTGGGCGAACGTGTACGTGATTCGACGAAAGCGTATCGTCCAATATAAAAGTTTTAGTTAAGATTATATTTGTGAAGTTGTATATTTAAGTGTATTTGCGATAGAAAATATGATTGGCTGCAACTGCATTATGTGAATGTATTTGCATGCTGTTTACGTATGTATGTACCGGATGACTATTGGCAGGCTCGAGGTAAGAATTTTTTTTTATTTGAGAGAACCATACCATTGCCAGTTCAAATAATACGCCCGATGCTCATTTTACACAACTACGGTTTGAAGCTCCTCAAGCGTCGGTGATCCATGTTAACCCACTGACGCATGTTGATGCATGCATGAATGCATACACGGAGAAAAATAGTTGAAGTAATTTTACTCAATTTCCGATCAAATTTGGGACATAAGGACAAGTTAGAAGTTATTTAGTATCACTGTATTTATTTGTGATATATTAAATGTTCGAAAATGAATCAAAGTTGAGTAAAATTCAGAAGTGTAGGGTGAAGTATGAAAGCGTGCATTAAAAATTTTTAAATACATATATTATTACTCGTAGTATAATTATAAAAAACCAATCTTTTATTAAATCACAAAAATAGTAGAGCTTTCCGTTCATTCTACTCTATACGCTTCAATCGAGGTTTGAGTAAACCGTGAATCGCAAGATTTATTCCAACAGCTTCATCTATTCACGCAGGAACGAATGAAAGTAATCTGCGCCTTGGACACACATAACAAATTTTTAATTTCAAAAACTTAAATTCTTAAAATTAAATTGATATTATGAAAATTTAAACAAAAAAATGTTGATAAGTGTATTACATAAAATATGAAATATCACATAAATCACTCAGACAGAATAATAATTTGGAAATCGCAAATGTAACATCCATATTTTGAAAATATAAAACACAGAAAATTAGAGAACCTTCTTTTAAATGTTTTTATACAAGATACTTCTTAATAATAATGCGCAATTTTTTAATGTACATTTGAAAATTTAGTTTCACTAAACTTCATACGTCGTTATAATAAAAATGTATACTAAATGTAATTTAATAATTATATTATATATATCAATAATCATAGTTATAATAATTGATTAATTATATTAATTTTAAAAAATATTTTATTAATCATTTATGAAAAAAGTCGATTTATTTTTACTTGAGTAAGGCTAAAAAATTTTATTGACGGCACTTACTCTCACAAGCTTTGAATAACTCATGCAGTCTCTATATAAGAAAGTTTCAAATTTTATATCTTAGCATTGTAAGCGAGCGTGTGCGTGATTCGACG
Organism: Diplolepis rosae; assembly: GCA_030998225.1. Lineage (NCBI taxonomy): Eukaryota > Metazoa > Arthropoda > Insecta > Hymenoptera > Diplolepididae > Diplolepis > Diplolepis rosae. The sequence continues at coordinate 3,477,857 of JAPYXD010000608.1, read as the reverse complement.
AAAGCGTATCGTACTATATATAAGTGTAGTTATTAGGTTTATATATGTAAGGTTATATGTTTAAGTTCATTTGTAATTTGAAATGTGATTGGCTACGTCTGAATGGTGTGAATGTATTTGTAAGTTGATTATGTATGTACCGGATGACTATTGGTAGGCTCGAGGTAAGAATTTTTTTTTATTTGAGAGAACCATACCACTACCAGTTCGAATAATACGCCCGATGCTCATTTTACCCAACTACGGTTTGAAGCACCTCAAGCGTCGGTGATATACTTATACATTTCATGTTAACCCACTGACGCATGTTAGTGCCCTGTCGTCGATAACGTTTTACTCAACTCCTTACTATTCCCTATGTAACGCTTATTATTATTCACTTTGGGTGAATTAGGTATATATCAAATTGATTTTAGCCGACTAGGATTTAATAGATGTTCAAATGTCCTTATGTCCCAAGTTTAATCGACAGAGTTGAGTAAAATTACTTCAACTATTTTTCTCCGTGCGTGTAGATTTTTCAAATGTTATGTAATACACTTATCAAGACTTTTGTTGTTTAAATTTTCATGAAATCAATTTAATTTTAACAATTTATGTGAAAAAGAAGGAAGTATTTATGGATGAATTAAGAGAAAATTATGAATCAAGAATTTATTAAACTTACAGAATCTATATAACTAGATTATGCGAAACTTTTAAATAAATTATATAAACTAGTGAATAATCATAAAAACAAATAGTGGTTAGCACTGTGGAGCATATGTATGAAAGCTTCGTGGCGAACAGACAAAACACGATCAAACACGACTGCAGTACGATGAATTTTTAAAATCACTAGTTTATAAGTGGAATCCACTATTTTGGATTTAGAGAGTACTAAAATAAACTGTAATTGTATTTTCTATGTTTTTAATTGCTTTTGCTCATTAAATATAATAACTTGGAACATCTGTATGCTAAAAATTCATCACGTTTATCAAATTAAAAATTTGTTATGTGTGCCCAAGGCGCAGATTTTACTTTCATTCGTTCCTGCGTGAATACACTGGAGAAAAATAGATACTAAAAATGAGATACTAGAAAGTTGGATATTACCCCATATAATCTAGATTATACTACATAATATCTAGTATATTTTCTTAAATATACGAGATATTAATGACCAATAACAGATTTTATATTCGAAATTTACAGTATTAGATATTAAACTTTAATATCTAAGATGTTACAAACAGTAGCGTGCACGTACCTGAGGAAAAGTCACGTGATCAGAGTCTTTGAATTTCATATAATTTGTCTTTCTCGCTCGCCCATAGCTTTTCTGGTCGCGTGGTTTATGGTTTCGACGCTGAATTAATAATGTTGTGTCTATATGAAGTTTTGAAGTGTCATTTTTGAAATCGTAATTTGCTTACTGGAATTCGTAATAGATTCCAAATGTTTACAATTATGTTGAACGTTTTTATAATCTCCATTTATCAACAGGTTGCCTTGCCTTTGACTTTCAACATATGTACATACAGAGAAAGAGCACTAGTGATTGGCATTAAAACCTACCCTAGCGGACCCGTGTGAGAGAACGGTCATAGAATACTCTGACCGTTCTATGACCGTTCTATGACCTCGCATTATTACGGCTAAGAACGGTAAGAAAGACATTAAAAGCATTGGAATTATGATTCTGTGGCGAAATTTGGATTAGAAGGTGTAGCAATAAATACAATTATCTTATTTTTCAGTGATAAAAACTAGAAAAACATAATACCTGTCACTGAAGGCGGCTTCACCTGCTCTCAGTAGCATTTTGCGCGCTAAATTTAAAACCGGAATTAAAGATTGAGAAATGCAAATGTGTAAGGTAAATGAATTTACTAATGAACTTTACGTAATAAAAGTTGCTGAAATCAATTAAAGTTGCATGAATAATGTAAACAGTATTTTTTAAAGCCTCTGATGTCATTCAATTGTAATTTTTTTTTTTTGTGCATGATGCGACTTTACCGACTGCCGTAACTAATCAAACAAATCATTTGGATTGAGAAATGCAAATGTGTAAAATGAATGAATTTAATAGTGAACTTTAAGTAATAAAAGTTTCTGATATTAATTAGAGTTGCACGAATAATGTATAGTCTCTTATGTCATTCAAATGTCATTTTTTACTTTTGTACATGTTGCGACTTTACCGACCGCCGTAACAAATCAAACAAATCATTTGGATTAAGAAATGCAACTGTCTAAAATAAATTAATTTAATAATGACATTTTGCGTAATAAAAATTGCTGATATTAATTAAATTTGTATGAATAAAGTAAAGTCTCTGATGTCATTCAATTGCCATTTTTTACTTTTATGCATGATGCGAATTCATGGACCACATTCACAAATCCTAACAAGTATTTTCTAAAAAGTATTGATAAATGATTTGGGGTAATTCAAAATACGCAAAATATAGAAAATTTTTTTTATAATTTGACAGTATTTGTATGTACATTTTATTCAAAATTAAATTTCACATCGATTTAATAAAATTAAGTTTTCACATCAAATTGATTCAGAATCTAATTCCAAATAAGATCTATATTACAAATAAATTATATAAATCCACAATAAACTTCTAAAAAATATAACATAATATTACGCTTATAGCTAACAGAAAAATGAATTCCATGACTAATTCAGAAAAACTTTTTACAACAATTGCAAGAAATTTTATGATATAAGTACGGACGTGTATTAATTTTAATTATATACCGTGCTCTTTTATAAATTCGACATAATTCTGTACAGAAAAACTTTTTTTTTGCTATTGACTCAATAATATCAATTCCCCAAGATTTTTCAACAATAATGAATTTTGTTATCTGAAAATTTAGATCATAATAAAGGTCACATTAGCGGATGGTTGTAGACTTTAATTAGTTTTGAACAATTAAATAGGTTTTATTGTCGGTAAAACAGGAATTTTTATTTTTTATTGTTTAAAACTAAATAAAGTCTACAGCCATCCGCTAATGTGACCTTTATTATGTTCTAAATTTTCAGATAAGAAAATTCATTATTGTTGAAAAATCTTGGGGAATTGATATTATTGAATTAATATCAAAAAAAAGTTTTTCTATACAAAATCATGTCGAATTTACAAAAGAGCACGGCATACAATTAAAATTAATACAAGTGCGTACTTATATCATAAAATTTCTTGGAATTGTTGTGAAAAGTTTTTCTGAATTAGTCATGGAATTCATTTTTGTGTTAACTATACGCGTAATATTATGTTATATTTTTTAGAATTTTATTGTGGATTTATATAATTTATTTGTAATATAGATCTTATTTGGAATTAGATTCTGAATCAATTTGATGTGAAAACTTAATTTTATTAAATCAATGAGAAATTTAATTTTGAATAAAATGTACATAGCAAATAAAATATATAAATTCACAATTATCTCCTAAAAAAAACATAAAAATAACATAACTCTACTCGTATTGAATGATATTGTATGTATAATCGCATATTTATATGATTTTAGTTTTAGGAGACGCACTTGTATTAATTTTAATTGTATACGGTGCTCTTTTGTAAATTCGACATGATTTTGTATATAAAAACTTTCTTTTGCTATTAATTCAATAATATCAATTCCCCAAGATTTTTCAACAATAATGAATTTTGTTATCTGAAAATTTAGAACATAATAAAGGTCACATTAGCGGATGGCTTTAGACTTCATTTAGTTTTAAACAATAAAAAATAATAATTCCTGTTTTACCGACACTGAAACCCATTTAATTGTTAAAAACTAATTAAAGTCTACAACCATCCGCTAATGTGACCTTTATTATGATCTAAATTTTCAGATAACAAAATTCATTATTGTTGAAAAATCTTCGGGAATTGATATTATTGAGTCAATAGCAAAAAAAAAGTTTTTCTATACAGAATTATGTCGAATTTATAAAAGAGCACGGTATACAATTAAAATTAATACACGTCCGTACTTATATCATAAAATTTCTTGCAATTGTTGTAAAAAGTTTTTCTGAATTAGTCATGGAATTCATTTTTGTGTTAGTTATAAGCGTAATATTATGTTATATTTTTTAGAAGTTTATTGTGGATTTATATAATTTATTTGTAATATAGATCTTATTTGGAATTAGATTCTGAATCAATTTGATGTGAAAACTTAATTTTATTAAATCGATGTGAAATTTAATTTTGAATAAAATGTACATACAAATACTGTCAAATTATAAAAAAAATTTTCTATATTTTGCGTATTTTGAATTACCCCAAATCATTTATCAATACTTTTTAGAAAATACTTGTTAGGATTTGTGAATGTGGTCCATGAATTCGCATCATGCATAAAAGTAAAAAATGGCAATTGAATGACATCAGAGACTTTACTTTATTCATGCAAATTTAATTAATATCAGCAACTTTTATTACGTAAATGTCATTATTAAATTAATTTATTTTACACAGTTGCATTTCTTAATCCAAATGATTTGTTTGATTTGTTACGGCGGTCGGTAAAGTCGCGTCATGTACAATAGTAAAAAATGACAATTGAATGACATAAGAGACTATACATTATTCGTGCAACTCTAATTAATATCAGAAACTTTTATTACTTAAAGTTCACTATTAAATTCATTCATTTTACACATTTGCATTTCTCAATCCAAATGATTTGTTTGATTAGTTACGGCAGTCAGTAAAGTCGCATCATGCACAAAAAAAAAATTACAATTGAATGACATCAGAGGCTTTAAAAAATACTGTTTACATTATTCATGCAACTTTAATTAATTTCAGCAACTTTTATTACGTAAAGTTCATTAGTAAATTCATTTACCTTACACATTTGCATTTCTCAATCTTTAATTCTGTTTTTAAATTTAGCGCGCAAAATGCTACCGAGAGCAGGTGAAGCCGCCTTCAGTGACAGGTATTATGTTTTTCTAGTTTTTATCACTGAAAAATAAGATAATTGTATTTATTGCTACACCTTCTAATCCAAATATCGCCACAGAATCATAATTCCGATGCTTTTAATGTCTTTTTTACCGTTCTTAGCCGTAATAATGCGAGGTCATAGAACGGTCATAGAACGGTCATAGAACGGTCAGAGTATTCTATGACCGTTCTCTCACACGGGTCCGCTAGGGTATTTAAGATATTACAGTTTATTATCTCAAATACTATGTCCCGATATCTAGTTTATTTGAGTTTAACATCTGAGATATTTCAAATTAACATATTGGGTTGCTTAGTTTAATATCTTAGATATTGCGAATAAACATCTTTTTTTTAATATCTGCAGATGCTCTGTTTCAATATCTAGATGGTTTAAGGGAGTTACTCAGGATGAAAAATTAACGAACAGAAAAATTTTAAACTTTGCAGAGCGTTAGAATATAATTTTAAAATTATCCGTACGTAATTTCAAGGTTTGAGGTAGGATTTTTAGTGAGATATTCATATTTCTATTTTGCGCCTCTCTCGTTGATTCAACATGGGCTCTTATGAGAAATCGCAGAGGTTATCGTGTATTATCATTGATATCTTTTCAACTGACGAACAGATGATAACGGGATTTGAAGAGTAGAAAAATAAGATGTTCAGGAATAGTTATTAACTTTAATAACATTCAAAGGTGAGTTCTAAAAGTAATGACAAATACGATGAAGATTGGAAATTGCTGTGATTTTGGTCTTTGGTTAGGTATGTGGCAACGTCGCATTCGTAGGTTATGTGCGCGAAATTTGAAATTTATGCGTTATATGTATGCAGCAGCTCGTACCAACTGGTGATTAAAACTTGTTATGAAAATCATGTTTTTAATAAATTAAATATAACATTAATTATTCGTATGATAAATAAACGAATTAAGTACATACAAACAACTTTATTTACATAAATTGTTACACCTGTACTTGGTTCATTGTTCACTCTGGGGTTACGGCGGTGCTAAGTTGGCTTCCGAATTAGATTACGCGGCCGAGGAGGGCCAGGATTGAGAGGGATTAACGAGTGATGCGTTTATTAATCACGGTCGCGAAGATAACTAGGCCGATGAGAATTATACTCGCTCACGGAAACAAGGAAATCACTTCGGCGCGTAGCGCGGGATCCAAGCGTTGAATCGACGGTCGTGGCCTCGCAGAGTCCGACGCCCGTCGACTCGCAAGGAATTCGCAGCGCGTTGGGGAAAGGAGCGCGGCGAACGAGCGCTAGATCAATGGTCGTGGCCCAGCAGGGCCCACGCCTAATCGACCGTGAGGGCAACGCAAATCGACGGTTATGGCCCTAAAAGGTCCGACACCCGTCGACTTACCCGTCGCCCTCTTGACACCCGTTGAGCACGGATCACAAACCCGACCGGAAGTCTACGCACCACACCACGCGACGCGACACGACACACCACTAGTCGGAAGCAGCACAATCCTGGAGGCAGCCACTGGATCTGGCTCAGGAATCGGGAAGAATCCTGATGAGAGGCTGGAGGTGTTCGGGTTCCGCAGGGATGCTGTCCTCGTCACTAGTGTTCATAGGAGGAAGGAAGTCGAAAGAAAAACCACTGGGCTTAAGAAGAACTCAAAGTTTTAATTTTTAGCACAAGTCGCAAAATAAATTTATCCGCACAAGGTCTCGATCAAGGATCGACTAACTCCTTCTTCGACGATTTTCACGTCGGCTCAGTTTGCACCTCCTCACGTTTCGAGTCGAGGCCTCCGATTGGCCGGACGTGTCAACGTCGTCATAGCAACGACCAATGCTCGTTGCTCGAAACCCAAGGCGGGGAATATTTACTGGTTAAATCCGGTTCGATGAAATTCTCCGAATTTTATTTAAAATGTTTGCAATTGAAATTAAATTAATTAAGTAAAATATATATAATAAATTAATTAAGTAAAATATATATGTATAAAAAGTGAACTATAATACATATTAATGCATTTTTTTCAAAGGAATCCCCAAGCTAAAACAGATTTTTATTTTAGTTTCAAAAATAAAAATATTAGAATTTAATTTTGTAAAATTAATTACCCTTAAATTAAAAATCCAAGCCTAAGTATTGTTGGATATCAATCTTTAATTTCCACGCTTTTAAATAATTTGCAACTTATTTAAAAACGATGTAATTTAAAGAATGACTGTCTTGAAGCGCTTTCAATCAAAAGAAAAGGGGAAAAACGAAAGGGGGAGATAAGTAAAGAAGGAGAGTGCGCTCGAGCGAACGAAGGAAACAAGGAGAAGGAAGAAGGCGCGCAAGGAGAAAGCGCTAGCTGGCTACCAACAATACCGTCTGGCTATGTTAGCCGTCGACGGAGTTCCTAGAATTAAAAGGAGCAAGCGACGGTCGTATTAAATGCCAAAATGTTTTATATCAATTTCAACCCCCTCCGAATAGACCGTTGCTTACTCATTACCTTGCTTCGCCAGGGAGTCCCTTTACAAAAGCTAATAGAGAGATGATGTAACAATTTGCTTAAAACTAAATACAGCTACTTTCGCCTTTTCCGGGGCGTGTAATTTCGAGTGTCCCGGTAATCCACCGTGGGTCGTGCTCGCAAGCCGTGACGCCTCCTTGCATTACGGGTATGGTAATCTTCTTCTACCAGCTTCTCCTGGTCAGGATCAACAGCAGTCTGAGTGATGTCGGAATCCACTGTATGCATTGGTGCTCGGCCGCTGGAGCATGCTTGGTCCAACTTGAATGTGGCCAGTGCGTGGTTACGCGCTTGTTCAGCGGCGTCTGCAGGTGGGCGAGGTTCATTATTCTTGTTGAAGACCTCTTCAGGGTGATGTGACTGCTCGTCAGCATCGTGCTCTGGTGGGGTGATGGTTTGATCGGCCTGGTGGTGCCGATCACGTTCTTGCCGTTCTTGCGGTTGTTCACCGGCGAGCTCTGCTGGAATCGTGCGTGGTGGAGCAGGAATCATCGCCGACCCATGGATTTCCTGACGCACCCCATCCTTGAGGACCCAGTATACGTCTCCAGAGATGTTTTCCAAAATTTGGTAGGGTCCAACCTTTGATTCAGTCAACTTTGCGTTGAAACCCTGGGATTTGTTAGACAGTCGATGACTGTCGGTATAAATCCAATCACCTACGTTGAATCGTGGCTTTGAAGGGGTGGTCCCATAGCGAGCTTGGTACGTTGCCTGATGCTGTCGGGCATCCTCCTCTCGTTAACTGCGTTCCTCCGATTCTTCAGGTGGAAACAGGTGTGTGAAGCGCCATTCCCCTGGTCGAGCGATAGTTTTTCCAAAGAGAAGGTGACTCGGGATGACGTTTGTTGCAGCATTTCGTCTTCTTCGTAGACCGAATAGGAGCTCGGGAATGAATATATCCCATGTCCGTTGGTTCCCTTGGTGCAAACGAAATTTAAGGCCCTTCTTGACCTCCTGGTTGCGGCGTTCTGTCGGGCTTGCCTCAGCCCAAATACGGCCGGTAAACTGGGGCCCGTTGTCACTCAGTATCCGTCTAGGGTATCCATATCGGGAGAAGACCTGGTCCTCGAGGAGTCTCGTGGCTCGTGGTGCATCACAGACCCGAAGGGGGAAAGCTTCCACCCAGCGGGTAAACAAATCGGTGACTACCATGATATGGGTGTTACCTTGGCTCGTTCGGGGATAAGGTCCCATAAAATCCACCGCGACCGTCTCCCATGCAGTCCGGGAAGGTCTCGGTCGCTGTCCAGGTGGCCGTTGGCCGTGCACTGGCTTGCAGCAAATACACAGATGGCAGCCAGTCACATAACGGCGAATCTCACGGGCCATTCCAGGCCAGAAGAAAAATTCACGGATGGAACGAATAGTCTCGTCCGCTCCGGGGTGTCCCGATAGTGGTGTGTCGTGGTATTCCCTAATCACGTGCTCGCGAAGGGTGGCCGGTACCTGGATCCGCCAGGTGTTATCGGTTGAGTCACGTCGCCAGAAACCGCGTCCGTCGATTCGGTGGTTTTGAAGGAATGTTTCCTCCTCGCGGGTCGCCGGGCCGCGATACTGTTACGTTTATCTGTTTGAAAGTGACTGAAATTTAAATGTTCTAAATTAGATTATCTATAAATCTGCACGGTGGAGAGATTTGATGTTTTTTTTTAAATTTATATTTTCAAGCAGCACAAATACCGACATTTTTTAAATTTCTCTACCAGAGCGTTTAATTACTACAAATTAAAATGTGGAGAATGCCTATGCATTACCCATGAATTACGTGTTAAAATAGTCAACTTTGACATTAATTATCTCTGCATCGGAACGGTTGAAAAATTTGAAATTAATTTAGCATATAAATAATTATTCTATTTAAATATTAGCTCCTTTTTTAAAAAATTCTACCAGAGATCGATTTTTTTACATACAACCTTAAGTGAAATGTTCACACGTATATGCATTGAGCTCTTGGCGGCTTGTTTTTGCGATATAATATTCGATGCGGATAAATTCAGCAGAATATTATACTTTTGCCAGACCGAAAATGTAAATAAAATTTGTATTAAATGTGTATTTTGAACATCCTGTTAACGCGTTAAAGATGAACGCTTACTAGCATCTTTATGTGATAAAATTAATTAGATTCACAAGTGTATGTCTTGTTTCATTAACTTGTATAAGAATGTAAACATGCCGGTGTATGATAAATTTTCGATTACGAAAAATGTTTGTATGTATATTAAATGTCGAACTCGCTTGTATCAAATGTTCTATGTACACGGAGAAAAATGGAGTGTTAAACTTTAAGTGTCAAAATTAATATAATCAGTAAGCATGTATTGCACTTGATGTAGGAATTATAATTTCAATTTGAGTCGAGACTGTTAAGGGTCATCCTGACAGATTTCACGTTAGACAATTAATGTTATACATATACTTGTATAATTGTGATTATCTTGTTGCTCGAATTCAAATATTTAAAATATGCAAATATTCTCAAGTGAAATAAGAAAATGTTCATTTTTTGAAAATTTTTTATTATATGCACTATAAATTAAGTCAAAAATTTTTATTTAATGGAAGGTCGGAATTGAAAGTTTGATTTTGATGAAGCGACGACCTTCATCTCTGAATTCTATTCAATTTCAGAGAATGAAATCGACGACGAATCTTTCCTTTTTTTGAACAATAAAGACATTCGCGATTTGATCAAACTTGCAGGGGGCAAGAAGTAAATTTATGAAGAATTTTACAGATTATCTTCAACCGGTATGCTTGATTTCCTTTCACGATAATAAACTGAAAACTCCTGTATAAACACTCAAAGAAAATTTATATTGTCACGAAGAGTGCAGTATAATAAATTTTAAAATTGTAAAAAGATAGCTTGATCGAGTTAGATTTTTTATTTTCTAAGCTTTATTGAGTAAGAATATATTATTTATCAGGCCTTGTGATATACGAGTATGTATATGGGTAAGAATAAGAAATCGTGTTTCTCTTTACATTTGTTGAGTCTAATTCAACCCCCATTTATTATTGATCTGTAAGATTTTAAAAATCGAAATAATTTAGTCACATGCTAGAAAATTAATGTAATGTCGTTATTCCTAATTATATATGTATACATATTTTCCATGAGTTATTAAAAAACTATAATGAATTTTCTTCGCCCAGACAATGTGTCAAAATATTGTACTTAAATGTTAGTTTTTGATAATGCACAGATTATATGGATGCATAATTAGAAACACCGACATTACTTTGATTTTCTACGATACGTGATGAAATTAATTTTTTATATGTTAAAAAATATTTGCGAGCCGAAAGAATCATTTTAGCTATTAGAGATGGTTCATCTGATTATATAAACATGGTAGTTCTAACAATCTTATACATTCGACCTAAATATTCTTGGTTCTTCAAGTAGACACTATATGATGATCGAACTTACACCCTGAAATGATCAAGCTAATGTTGCTGGGATTCTCAGGTTTACACTCCAGGATTGTTATACTTATACGCTGGGAGAATCAAGCTGAACATCAAGTTTTGACACTCCAGGTATAGTACAGTACACCATGTAGAATGTTATCCCATAGTTAAAACTCCAATGTAGCGCTGAGTAGAGGGTATACAAAAACCAAACATTTGTTTTCTTACAGAACCACCGGTCAGTGTATTTATTAGACAAGTTATATTGTAACTTTTTTCTACAACATTAGAGACCATATCCATTTCAACTTCAGATAACGCAATAGCTGCTGCTCATGATGAAATTATGTCTACCTTAATACAGAATTTCAATTCTAACAATACATGCCGGTAATTATAAATTGATTCATTTCAGTAGATGAAGTTCAGTATTCTGATATTTAAGTGTTTTTCATACAAAAAAATGTTTTTTTAATTTATTTTTCATGAGAATTGATCGAAGAATATTTATTCACTTTATGATAACTTCGATATCCCAAAAAATACATTTTGATTATTATCAAGTCACTATCATTACACAGATGACAAATTCCGTATTTTGAATTTACTGCCATCAACTTTGAGCATTGCAAAAATCACGCAAAAATTCAATTCCTCTAAACATATGGTTCAGATAGCTACAGAAAATTGTATTAAGAGAGAAGAATTTTAACAGTACCTATGGTAGCACCAAAATCGGTCAAAATCTCCCCGATGAAATAACAGATCTCATAACACAATTTTACCGGAATGACAAAAATTCAAGGCTATTGCTGGGAATAAAAGACTAAGTGTCCATTAAAAACGACGATGGGGTGAAAGTAAGAGTTAAGAAAAGAATTGTTTAATGTAATTTGAAAGAACGAAGAATCTTTTAAACTCGAATACCCGGATTGCCAAGTTGGATTTTCTAAATTTGTCGAGCTTCATCCCAACGAATTTGTTTTAGCAGGAGCGAGTATCAAAACGCAATATTCATGATCCGAATCGGTCTTACATTTCGACAGTAATCCGACACCGATCCAGTGTCGGAAACCGATGTCGTTCCGACACTGGAATATCGGCTGCCGACATCGGAACGACATTGTTCCAATACTGGACCTTCACTTGGGAACAAAAAAAAAACTGGAAGAAAAACTGATTAATGCGTTTAATGATAACTCAGTTGAGAGTATTAATTACAAACAATGGATATCAACAGATAGGTAATTCTTTTGATACCATTAGGTTAGTGTACATTTTGAAGAAAACTCCTCATGGTTGGCATTCGTTTCAATGTACTCTTTTCTCGAATTAGGTGCTCTTTAAAAAGTTTGTTTGTAAGCACATGAGAATTCATTCAATCCTTAATCGATAAATTGATGAAGCTACTTCATCACGATTTCATCGCCACTCAGCAGTCAAAGTACTTTAGAAGTGTGGAAGATAATTTGAAAATTGTCGATTTCGTTGTTAGTCTGGATTTTTCCGAAATTTTTGCATTAATTGTTCAGGAAATAACAATTAGGCAATGGTTCACCCGTTTGCTATTTATTACAAAAATGACAAAACTAATAAAATACAACATGTATCTTATGTTGGCATATCAGATTGCCTTAACCATGACACGATTGCAGTACACATATTTGCAATTTATGATTGCGCACCTTAATTTTATACTCAAAATTTGCGCAATACTTGAGGCTAACATTATAAATTTTTCCGAATTTTCATAAAATGGCATCTTTTCAAAAAGTCAATTAATTTAACAGAAAAAATATTTTGATATCAAGTCCCGGGTCAAAATCGTTTTGAGTTTGAAATTCAAACGGATTTGCTTGAATATTGGCAGTTGGTATAGTACAAGGTTAATTAAAAAATTGATAAAGGAGTCAATTAGATATCCCTACCTAACACAGATTTTTTTAGATCATTCAGCTGCAGTATTTTGTTTCTAATATTAGCGAAACTTGTAGCACGTCATGGTTCAGCTCTACAATTTTTCAAAAATGGCTAAAAACGCCGTTTTTAGGGGTTGCAACCCCTATTTTCTCAAAAACGTGACGTGATGGGAAGTTTTTGCACCCAGATTCGTGTTCAGCATGACAACTCCATTCGGAAACACCAGGTGCCATCTTATTCGCAAAACTCATGTAGGGCAGTGAAATCAGCGTAAGTCAAAATAAATATTTACGAAACATTCTTCTCAAGGTCGCGGATATTCTAGATGATTTTCGATGAAAAAAATTTGATTTAGACGACATAAGTAACTGGAAAGCGGCGCGATTCAGGCTTTTTCTGCATGACTCTAGTGTTGTATGCGTTTGCAAAATTCTGCCAAAGATACGTTTGACCACTTTATGCGCCTGTTTGTTGCTTGCTTGATACTCTGCAGTATTGCTTACAGTATCAGCTTTCATTTTTGAAAATCGTTTGGGTCAATGATAATCTCAACAAGTTTTTTAGAAGCTTGCATTGAAAGGTGTACGGAATTATTGAAATCGTTAATGAATTTTTATAAATTTCAGTCCTATCCAAAAGTCGATGACATGTGACTACAATAGGAATTTTTATTCCCCTTCCATCTGAATCTTTCGTTATTTTTAAGGTATAATCTACACAGGATTTAGATTTCACATAAATTTTTTTTTTTTGCGTGAGGCGGAAAAATGGCGAAATCTTTTATAGACGTAGTACAGGACTCTCCTAGGACGAGGCTAGGCATACCTGTTAAAGCCAAAAACCCCCTCCCACTATCCAATACTCCGCCCGCGGAACAACCTTTCTGCTTTAAACTTCACGCGCCATTGGTTCCGGCTTATCGTCGCGTGCGACTCTTTCGTCATCCGAACGCCCGGAACCACCCCCCCCCCCATTCGCTGCTCGCCCGTTAGGCTTAACCGATCAGCCGCGCCAGCCAGGGGAGGAAAAAGATCCCTCCCCTAACCGACGCGGCAACCCAGTCCGCCTGGGACTTGCGGTAGAGGGTGCAGGCCCTTCCCGTTGTTTCGCTTACGACGCCCATCCAACTCTCGCCTTCATCACTAGTGTGACGAATGACTCGATGAGCGTCCACCTCCGCTCAGACTGGAGCATTAGAGAGACCATCGTGTCAGTAGTAACACGTCTCCTCGTCTCTCTTCGTGAAGCGCTTCAGGTACGCGTTAAAACAGCCATGGTCTGAGAGTGCTTGCGCCAAGTAAAAACCGACTTCCCCGTGCTTTCTATTCAACCAGGTGGCAAGCTCCAGGATCAGGCGGTAGGTCCATCTCTTGGTCTGCGCACCATGCCATCTCGTCTGCTATCTCTCGACGATATTGTGCCTTCTATCCTTTCGGATGGCCTCCTTCGCGCGAGCAATGTCCTTTAGGTCGGTTATACAGGTAAGCCCCTTGCGGAGCTGAAAGGTCTCCTGCCTTTCTAGGAACGCTCGCCAGGGCCAACACAGCACTCGTCAAGACAGTTCTATATGCTGAAACTATTCTCAGCGCAACACCTCTCTGCACTGAGAACAGTTTCCTCTGGATATCACGGTTCTGTAGGACATTAGATAAGACCGGAGCTGCGTAAAGCAGCTTTGAGGAGCACCACATGTCATCTCTTCCTTGAGAGACCATTTGTCGCTCTCATATATCACCCACCTGTCACACAGATAGTCATCTATCATTCGCAACAGGTAGTCTGGAACCTTTTTCCGCATCATCGCCTCGATGCAGTTCTTCTATCTCACGGTATTGAACGCATTGCGTATGTCAATGCTGATCAACTTGCAGAATCCCTTACGCTTAGCAGTTCCTCTTCATGCTTTTGTGGCCGTGTCTACCACAGCTTAGATGGCTGATGACCGTTCTCCCCGACCAAGAGAGTCTGAAGTCGTTGTAGGATCAACTCCTGCAGAAGCTTCCCCATCGTATCCGATAGACATATTGGTCTATAGGATGAGGCCCCCTCCAGAGGTTTGTTGCCCTTCCTCAGCAGGACCAACGTCTGCTTCTTCCAGTCGTCGAATAACCTCCCTTCCCGAAGACAGGAGTTGAATGCTTCTAGGGAGATCTCCGGGTATGTCGCGATCACCTCTTTGAGGATCTCGTTTGGCACCCCGTCCATCCCCGGCGGTGTGTTTGCCTTAAGACTCCCACTCGCTCTCTTCAATTCCTCGAGAGTGAAGAGTTCTTCGCGCTGGACCATGCAGGAACTTCGGTCCTGTCTTTGGAACGGCTTTTGATATGGAAACAAGCTTCGAAAAATGTACTTAACTCGATCGGGATTGTCCAGGCCTGGAGTCTTTCTTCTAGTAACCAATCTCTTGGTAACTATTTTGAAGGCGAGGCCCCATGGGTCCATTTCGACTTCACCAATCAAGTCTTTCCAGCATTGAAGTCGGCTTTTCTTTATACCTCACCTCAAAGCTGCTTTTACCCTTTTCAATGCCTCGTGCAGCAGAGCATCCCCCTTGGAACGGGTGAATTTCCGCCGCGCTGCGAGGCATTCTCGATGTAGGGCAGCCAACTGGTCATTCCACCAGTACATCGAACCCTTGGCTTTCCTGCGCTTGCAGCGGGGCATCGAGTAGTTGCAGGCTGCAAATACCTTTTGCCTCACCCAGCGCAGAGTGTCTTCCAACGACCCAGCAGGCCCGACCCAAACAAGCTCCTCAATAAGCCTGGTTTCTTCGAGATATACTCTTAGTCTTTCCCTGCTGAGTCGTCTTGCGTTCCAGGAGAAGCTCCTTTCTTCTCCGACGCTCAAATCAGGGCCACAAATAAGAATGAATCTTTCCCCCTTTCGAGGTTGAGTTGCAGGAACTTCACTTCCTGCCTCTCAACCTCCGAAGCTCTTCCCGGAAGTTCGGGCAGGAGCCGCTACCAAAGACATGGGCGACATATTTGCCGCCCCTGTCTGAACACGTCAAGCACCTCGGTGGCGCCCTACAGTCCCTGGCCAAATATCCCGTGGTGCCGCATCTCCAACAGGCATCTTTCCTGTCTGGGTTGCCACGGCCACGAGATCCGTGGCCGTACCCAAGGCACCTGAAGCACCTGGCCACCTCGGAATGCTTCCGGATACGGCTCTCTACCCACCCAATACTCACCTCGCTAAGCTAAAGTAGTCGCGCTGCGTCCGCCTCAGCCAGCTGGATCACTGCGGTCTTTATCCCACAAAAGCGGGTAAAGAGCCTGCAGGACCCATCGAAGGCCGGTCTGCCCAGTGTCAAGCACAGGGCAGCCACGACCTCTTCTTTCTCAACGGTCTCGTCAAGGTCCCTATTATATCCCTATCATATATTATGTACATGGGTTTGTGAAAATGAAGAAAAATTCTTTATTTGTACAAGAAACTACCTTATTTGTCGTATTTATTTTATATAAATAGTGATGCGAACAACGGGAGAGAATTGAAAATTATACTCCAAGACGCTTGTTTCCCAATGAATATTATATTCACTTTGGCAAAATGCTGGGTGCCGAGCGGCCTCGGCAACGTACGCGGCCGCGTTTTTTTAAAATCGCTACCTTTTAAATTTTTTATCGGATGGATGTCAAATTTGGTTTAAAACTGGTTCAAACATCAATGACCACTGGCGTATGTTTTATTTCAGTGAGACTTCCATAGTGAAAAACTTCCTCCCTTTGTGAATTTGGAAAAACACAGATTCCCGGGTCTATCGATCAATCGATCGATACTATCTAAACTTAGATCGATACAATACTTTGATTTATATCATAGGTTTTGCTATCAATTCATGAACTTCCATTTAAAATTTGAAGTCATTTTGACGATTATTTACCGAGATTTCGCAGTATCAGTTTTGAAAAATATTGATTTTAATGCGATTTTTAAGGTGAACAAAAAAATAGTATATATTTTTTATTTGGTAAACTAATTATATGATTAAAATAATTAATTTTCTTCCAAATCTCTCAAAAAAAAAAAACAGTCGTAGACTTTATTTAAGGAAACGATTTTGCAGAACAACGCTTATTTCGTATCTCAGATATTTTGGTGAAAAAAATCGAATTTTTACATTCTCATCATGGATGAGAAAGTATTGGTTTTATGTGAAAAATGACTTTCGAAATTTTCATCAAATCTTTACGTTTTGAGACTCCCTGAGTCAGAAAAAATGGTTTTTACGAAAGTGTCTGTCTGTCTGTCTGTCTGTCTGTCTGTCTGTCTGTCTGTCTGTCTGTCTGTCTGTAGGTCGTGTGCGGCATAACTCTCGATAGAATTATCAGATTGAATTGAGCTTTGGTACACTTTATCGGAGCCGAAAAAGTAAGGACAAGTTCGTTAACCAGCCACATCCAATCAAAATTGAGGGGTTGAGCACTACTTTTGTGTTTTTGAAAATAATTTTTTCAAAAAATCAAAAATTTCAATACTGGTTTTAGATAGTGCTCATAAATCTCTAAAAATTATCCTGATAACATTTTTTGATTAAATCAAAATTAGAAATGTTACAGCATATTCAAATTCGAAAAAAGTCAATATCAAAATTCCATTTTCCAGTTAAATTATACGAGATACGAAAAAACGTTATGATACAATATTATTGAATAAATAAAGACCTACAAATTTGAATTGTAACATTTTTTCATAAGATGCATATTTTTCTTTTTAATTAAAAAAAAACTATTGAAAATCCAAAATTCAATTTTTTAACAATAATATGTAAAATAAGAAAAAAACGTAAGAATACAATGTTGTTAGTTTCAAAAAGATCTACAAATTTTGTCTCACACAGTTTCTGATAACACATATATTTTTCGTTTCAATTCCAAAAAATACGATTAAAATTCAAAAATTCCATTTTTTAGACAAAATATGTGAGATACAAACAAACGTATAGATGGAAAATTGTTTGCCTAAATGAGGTCACTTAAATTCAAAAAGAAATAGAGTGACTTTGAGAAAATGTGTAATTCACATCATCTGTAATATTATTATAAAATTGGTTTGAGCTTCAGTATCAAATTATAAGAAATAAACTTAAATGTATGCGAAGAGCACAAAACCGAGCGCGAAGCGCGACGTTCAAAAATTCCGGAGCGCGCAGCGCGACGATCGAATCGCGCGCCCCAGGCGCGCTCAAACTTGCGATCGAAGCGAGCTGCGCGCGAAGCGCGCGATGAGAATGTGCCCGCGAAGCGGGCAGATTTTTTTTAATTCATTTATAATTACTTCAATATTTTCACCTAAGATTTTGAAATTTTATTGATTTTATAAAAAAAAAAATAACGAAAGTCTTGATGATGCCTGCAATTATTTTCATATTTAATACATAATTTACCTTATAAATTATATAATAAGTTAAGGGTATGTGATACATGTGAAAAGCTTATAAAAGCAGACTATTGACTGTCAAACGATTTCCTCCACTATTAAAGGATTTTCTATTCAAAATTGGCATGAGAGGAAATTCTTTAACAGTTATAGGATTGTCTTTTCAAATGCTGGCCTTTTACTGTTAAAATATGAAATATACACAAGCCCAACTTTGACAAATGCCAATATGAAATCGATCATTATTAATACTATAATAAAGATCCGTCTTAGATTTCAGCTTAAAGAAATTTTAAGATACAACTTTGCTTGCATTAAAAATTTGTTAATACGTGTAAAAATTGAAAGTCCACAGTCTATAAAATATAATATTGAAACAATCTTATCAAAATAAATTTTAAACTTTGTTGCATTTTAAATTTCATAATGAATTCTATAGTATAAATTTTACTAATAATTTTGAATCCATATATTTTTTTGCAAATAAAAAACAACTGTTTATTTCATAAAATTAATAATTGTATATAAAATTATATATACAAAACTGTGAGCATGTGTAATTATAGTTCTAATAAACATTTCAAATAAAATTATAAAATTATATTAAAAAATTTGATTATACACAGAAAAAATAAGTACTGGGAAATTTACTTGACAGTTCTCGACTTGTGGACAGAGCAAATTTTTCCAAAGATCCTATATATTTTTTATGAAGAAGCTGAGAACTCAATAAAAAAAAGAAAGGATGTCCTAGATTAATTCAAGCACAGTCAAAGAACGAAATTTTTTCAAATTTTATTGTATAGTTTTTGAAAAAAGTTTAGAAAGGCAAATAGTTTTTTTAAAGAGTGCTTCAGATTTTAAAATAGTTTGGATAGAATAATTTGATTAGAAAGAGATGAATACCTGATATATAAGCCAAAAAAATTCTTGGACTGCGCTTAATACTCTTGTAAATTGAAATAAACTTCAGAAATTATACAATGCTTATATTCAATAATTTAGAATTCAGTAATTAATTTATTAAAAATCTCATCATTTAAAAACTTTTGTTAGCCTTATATAAAATTTTTGGCGAAACAAGGCGCAGCTATTTCTTACACGCTTCTGCATTTTCTAAGGATAAACTGTACCAAAATTTTTTTTGGAAATATCGCAAGTGCTTCGGTAGCCGTGCGGTTTAATTTATAATGTTAGGCTGCGTTATACACGTAGGTTAGGTAAGAGTTAAGGTTCGAATCCTGTCAGCGTAAGATTAATTTCAACAGCGGCAATATATTATGTTCAGAGATGTGTAGTGATAGTGTATAATAGTATAATTTGTAATAAAATCCAATAAAAAAGTATATAAAAAAAGACAGCTTCCCAGGTAGAAATGTCTTAAGTTTCACGTGACAGTTGATTAGTTAATAGTAAGTCAAAACTAGTAAGAAAACATTAGTAAGGAACTTGCTAGTTTTTTCTAAGTTTAACTGTTACAAGCTAAACTGGAGTAAAACTTGTTCAGTTTCCCCCGTGATTAACTTTTGAATATTTCTTGTAAATAATTGTTGAGGCATTTGTAAGGGAGAACTTGGAATCATTTCATTTCATGTGTACGTACTAAAAATACAATTTAAATGTCAACCTAAAATTTAGTGCGTTTGTGATGTGTTGGAAAAAAACTTTTGCATATCGAAGAATGAACCGAAAAATGGAAGGAAACAGATATCGAGTGAAGAGTTTCGTAAAAGGAGAAAAATCAGCCAAAAATATCAGTATGAGTCCGATAAATATTCATCGCAATACGTCTATATTTTATTGGTTATTAAAGCTTTCAACAAGTTTCAGTGGCTAATGGGGAACTTACAAGTTCCTCGCGAGTATCTTGTAATGTTCTAAGGATGAGATTTCAATTCCTAACAAAGAACTGTCTATTTCTTCAAAAATAACTAGAGAGTGCCTCAACAATACTTCAAAAGTTTAGATTTACTAATAACTTAAATGGCGTAGCGTTACATTTCTTTTGAATAACTTTCAAATTTTCCTGAAGAGGGTCTCACTAGTTGAAAAGGTAAACTTACGAGTATCTCAAATAAAACTTTTGAAAATTTCTATTTGGGTTGCGAAAATAATTGTTTTTTCTTATTACCTTTGATAGTCCATAATAATTTCATTGACATGGCTTTGAAGTTTTCATGCACGAGTGCTGTGCGAGCTCTATCTGTCTATATTCAGAATTTCATATTAAATCTTAGAAATATACAGTCATTAAACTTCCCAAGTAGAAATTTTCAAAAGTTCTATTTGAGATACTCGTAAGTTTTCCTTTTCAACTAGTGAGGACCTCTTGAGGAAAACTTGTAAGGTATTCAGAAGAAATGTAATGCTACTCCATTTAAGTTATTAGTGAATCTAAACTTTTG
This sequence comes from Diplolepis rosae, assembly GCA_030998225.1. NCBI lineage: Eukaryota > Metazoa > Arthropoda > Insecta > Hymenoptera > Diplolepididae > Diplolepis > Diplolepis rosae. The sequence goes on along the minus strand of JAPYXD010000608.1, from coordinate 3,457,256 downwards.
AAGTATTGTTGAGGCTCTCTCTAGTTATTTTTGAGGCAATAGACAGTTCTTTGTTAGGAATTGAAATCTCACATATGTACAGAAATCTGAGTGAAGGTTTTCAGCAATAAAATCTAATGTTGATGAGCTTTGAACGTCGATTCCAAAAAATTTGTTGGCATCAGTTGATTCGCCTGTCACAAAAACCGTTATATAAAAACCTAATATCAAAAATGAGAATACGAAAAGGTTTTTGAAAATCAGGTAACGAAAACTTATGCGGAATTCCGAAGAATTTATAGATTAGGTAAGAAAGTAATCAAAGTAACTTTATAGATTAAAAAATAAATTGTACGTGACATGCTTTTGCAAAATTTTGGCCAGGAAACAAAACAAGGTAAATTGCGAATTTTATTGAAAAAATAATGTTATAACCTATAAAATATAGACGCATTGCGATGAATACTTACCAGACTCATACTCATACTTTTGGCTAATTTTTCTCTTTTTGTGGAGAAACCATTCACTCGGTTTCCGTTTCCTTCCCTTTTTCGGTCCATTCTTCGATATGCAAAAGTTTTTTCCCAACGCCTCATAAACGCACTAAATTTTAGGTTGACATTTAACTTGTATTTTTAGTACGCACACATTAAATGAAATGACTCCAAGTTTTCGCTTACAAATGTCTCAACAATTACTTACAAGCAATATTCAAAAGTTAATCACGGGGGAAACTAGACAAGTTTTACTCCAGTTTAGCTTGTAATACTTAAGCTCACAAATAACTAGCAAGTTCCTTACGAATATTTTCTTACTAGGTTTGACTTACTATTAACTAATCAACAGTCAAGTGAAACTTAAGAAATTCCTACCTGGGTTTATTTTCTCTAATGATACATAGAAATTATACATTTTGCGTACTCAGAATTTTCACGGACTTCCTACTGAATTCTTTTGGAAGGTTCTATACCTTTTCACGATTATTGATCTAATTGTACGAGAACGGTACATCTACTTTTAAGTAACTTTTGAACGTATCTGAAAGTCTAGCATTCTGCCATGTAAACTTCCCAGAACTTATTTTTTCCGTGTACGATATAAATATAACTACAGTAATTACTTATAATGATATTATGCAAAAAAAATATAATATAATATGCAAAAAATATGAACATCTTGGTTTGTATAATGTAATGTTAAGTAAGAGTTTTCAAATTTATTTAAAATATGTTTTTATCCAATTTTATTAATCATATTAGTATGAATTTCCATATATAAACTTAAAATGTCGACATTTATTTTGAATAAAATAAATTATTCCTTTTATTAAATGTAAATTTTTAAAAATTGAGATTTTTAAGTCTAATTAGACTTTTGAAGAAAACTATAATATTCAATAAATTCAAGGACACTTTACAGAATCATTTTAAAAAACGCACAGAGAAAAATGGATGTTTAGAATTAATATCTAGATGTTTAACTATGGGACAGCCATCTTATATGCTTAGTTGTAATATCTAGATATTTAGGTGTAATGTCTAAGATGTTAAAATATGCAGAGATTAATGTCTTGGATATTACAGTTAAACATCTAGATATTATGATTGAACATATAAGATTATAATTTACTATAATTTCTTAATATTATAATATAATTTCTTAAGCTGGATTAAAGTTAGATCCGCATGGCGGTGAGTTCGAGGTACTACGAAGGATCCCCACAGGTGCAGCTGCGATGAAATGATTGCTCCTTATTTATTGCACAGTCCAAAGATCTTCACAAAGATCTAGGGTAAGTGTGCCAATTACTGCGGATAGAAGATCAAAACGGCTTTTAAAGTTATAAAAAAGATTTTGAGATGAAAAAGTCGTCGTATTACTATGGGTTTGCATGAATTACTGCGCACCAATTACTGCGGAAGCCCCAATTACTGCGCTCCAACTACTGCGGAAACCCCAATTACTGCGCGCGTAATACTGCGATATTATTTTGAGTGAGCTTACAATTAATTTAGGAGTGTTTAACATTTTATTTAATCTCAATTAGGTATAAAAAGTAAATATGACGAAGCATTCGTAACAAATTAAGATTAATAATTTTATTCAATTTAACTTAAAATTATATTACTTGAGTTCCTCTTGCATCTTTGGCAACGATTAAGGAGTGTTGAAAATTTTATTTAAATTAAATTATGAAAGTGAACATAAAGCATTTTTAACAAATTAAGATTAAATAATACTATAACTCTTATTTAATTTACCTTAAAATTATATTTCTTGACTTACTCTTGCCTCATTAGCAACGATTTTGGAGTTTTCAACATTTTGTTTAATCTCAATTATAAAAAGTAAGCATAACGAAGAATTTGTAATAGATGGAGAGGTTATGCTGTGCCGCCTGACAGATCGCAGTAATTCATACACCTATGGAAATCATGTATCAAATGCTACTTTGGTAAAAAATGATTTAAAAACGTATTTTTGGTTATTTTGCATAAATATTTAGAAAAATAAGATATTTACCTCGCAGAAAATAATATCACAATAAATATTTTATTTTCAGAAACGGAATTATAAACAAATATCGTAACTATTAATAATTCGTTGATACTTATTATGCTTGAATTAGAAATTAATTGTTTTCAATTGTTCTGTAACGTTCTACATCTTTAAAACATTGTATATCATTAGTTTTATTTGAAACCGCAGTAACTGGGGCATCCACAGTAATACCCACACTTACCCTATAACAGGTCCACGATGACTTTTCCGACTCCCGCTCTTGGATTTTAAATTGTCCCGGTCGATTTAACGATCTAAAACCAAGAGATTTCCGGACTTCAAATTAAAGAAACCTGCTCTGTACTATTGTCGCGAGACCGGTATTTCACTATCAATAGACTTTTTTTTAGAGTGTACTTCAAGATGAATTTGTTTACTAGGACAAAGAAAATTTGTTCAAAATATAGACAGTACAAATTTTATAAATTTGAATTTATTTTGAACAATTTTCTTTGTCCCAGTAAACAAATTTTCCTTGAAGTATAGACAATAAAAGTTTCATTAAAACAATAAATTTTTTGTTTGTTAACATAGAATAATTTAATTCCAACGTAATTATTTTTTTCCATGCAAGGTAATATGAAATGTAATAAGAGTATTGTAATAAGTGTTGCAAAGTAATGAAATGGTGTACTTTACTGTCTACATTTTTGGAAAATCTGAATAAATTAGATAATATGATTTTTTAGAAGACCTATTTTTCGCTGGCAAAATCGGCTTCGATCAATGATTTTCATTTATGAAGAAATTCCATGCAGAAGTTTTTGCTATCTTATTCAACACGAATTGCGGGTAGAAAGGTTTGCGAAATAATGAGCTCAGATATCTATATTTAAATCGGAGTTCAATCTTCCACATTTTTCCAATTACCAGTTCCACTAAAAAATGCGAAAAACAGAATTTGCATAATCAGCGAATACTGACTCAATATAGCGATAATAGAATTAAAAAATTATCCAGAAAATTATTATGAATACGAGTATATTACAGATTAAACGAATAACGTCTACAAAAACAACTGGCAATTATACATTTTCAACAACGAGTACCATAGAAACCGCCGATTTTGGACATTATCGATTTTTTAAGTGTCGACCACATATTTTAAAAATCTGTAAAATGTATGACATACGCGTCTTTAGTAGACATATTATTCACGAATAACTCAACTTTGTTCTTGAATTTTTTCATCAAAAAAATTGCAAGGAAAAATTTTTGTAGTTGAGCTAAAAAATTCAAAAAACGAAATTTGCATAATCAGCGATAACTCATCCAATATGACGGCTATCGGGGTGAAAATTTGCACAAAGCAATCCTAGGGCAAATGCCTTCGAATACTTGATACTAGATCTCATTTGGGTTTAAGGCCGTTTTTGCATGGAACAGGGTATAAACACGGCCCTGAAGGGGCCTTTTTCATTTGTAAGGAACAAGAAAGGTTTCCTGATACGGACCGTCTAAGGTTGGTAATATACGGCCCTTTTCACGCCGAGCATCACGTAATACCATCAGGGCCTGATAGCATTTCCTTATCCGGGCCGTAAATAAAATACGGCAACCTTATCAGAACCTGCTAGTGCCCTGATTTCAATTTCTACACGGGCACTATTTCGTCTGATATCGCATGAAGGTGAATATCACTGTTTTAACTAAATTAAATTTAGAAGCCAAATTTTTTGCTTATCTACTATTTCTCATTTTTTGAACTAAGATATATTTTTGCACGAACAATTTCCAATTCATTGTTAGATAAACACAGTATTACATTGAATGTTAACATCAACGCACATATTTTAAACTTTCATTTCACGTCACTTTCGCCATATTTGTTATCAGGTAGCAGTTATTACTTATATGTATCTCTATTCCAGCTATACTATAATTTCTGGATCGAACAAATGATATCGTTGAAACCGTTAAATTGGTCAATGATATTTACTTTAGCTGCGATTCAAAGATCTTCTTACATTCACTTGTTCGTTTCCAGTTAAATGTTTAGCTGTAACAAAGATTAGCTTCCCTGTCACAGCTGCACGTTTTTTCGTGTATTGAATTGCAGCCTATATATTATAATTAAATTCTGCATCAGCTGCTGCAACAAACCGCAGTTTTAGCACGTGTGCGAAGAGAAAATAGTTCAAGAAACTTTACTCGACTCAGTTGGGTAAACTTGGGACATAAGGACATTCCGACATATTTTCACTTCTAGTTTGTCAAAGTAAAATTCATGAATACTTAATTCAGCCAATGTCTAAATAAACTACACTTATGTATAAAACGACACGCACTCATCGGAATTATGCACGGAAAGGCTTATAACACTAAGACATGAAATTTGGAACTTTTATACACGGAGAAAAATAGTTGAAGTAATTTGACTCAACTTCCGATCAACAGAGATGTTAGCCAATATAATTTAATTATCTTCGACAGCTTTATTGTACATTCTCGGCGTAGCGCAACTCTACCATATTTGCATGTTCTAATAATGTCTATGTTATGCACTCGGAATGTAATTATTCTATGTTTGGTTGAACTCACACCGTTCAAGGTGTCCGGCATGTTACTCCGCAAGAACGTTTTTTATATATTTTAAATTGTTTCAGTAATTTTCGGAAATTCCCAAGGAGTAAAATTGTAAACTAAAGGTGTTTATTGTTAGCATAAAATCAAAATGCGTTTGCCTCAAGCTTCGGTACGTTTTACTAAGTCTAATCCCCAAAAAAAAACATTTTCAATGTAAAACTAGACAGGTGAGGGCTCTCGTGTGAACAACGTACCAAAAAAAACCAAATCTTCGCAAGCGCTCAGTGAGGGCTGAACTTCATTCGAGTGATTTATGTGATAAGGTTATATGCATGGTAATGTTTTTTTTGGGTTTCTTAGATTGAGATTACGACAGGTCATACGCAACACTCTTCTTTTGCTTGATTTGGACTCAAGCATTTCCAGTCACTCACCTGCCCACTTTTACGACTTGCCATAGTAATGTAATGTAATATCAATTACAGCATTTACATAAATCTTTATTGATTCAGAAGCGCCATCTCATTCCTCCTCTTACTTCTGTTTAATAGTAATTACGAATACAATATTATAGTCAACTATAAATTGTAAATAAATGATCCAGAAGCGCCTCTTCATTCCTCCCCTTGCTTCTGGTCAACAATAATTTATAATATATAATGATATGATTACTATAAATTTTGAATAATTCAGAAACGCCTCCACATTTCTTCCTTTGCTTCTAGTCAACAATAATTTCTCCAAAATACAATAATATTGTCATTATTATGGATCAATGTCTCTGATTACTCTTTCGAAGAATTCGAGAATTTTGAACTAAACTCTGTCGTGTCGATGCCAACCGAACCAACTACTAAAAGTCCACTATTATATTTAACTTGTACACTGTAAAAAATTTTCCGGCAACTTCACACCAATGGTGTATAGTTGCAAGCGCTTGGTGTGAGATTCTGGTGTGACTTTGGATTGGAATATTGTTTCAAACCGAACTGGTGCTGATTTCTTTGAAGAACAACACCAGTCGGTGTTGAAATAAAATAGAAAAAAGAAAGTTACTCCAAGTAGTGTTATTATATGTTTCTTCACACCAAGTGGTGTGATATTAAAACCGGGCGGTGTGAGATCAACACCGAACCGTTGTTGAGAATCGTGAATACGCGCATTGCACATGTATCGACTGGTCTTGACAAAAACAACTAGTATTTTCGGTCGCAAAGTTCCAATGCTTTTCTCGGATCCAGTTATTGTTCATATCCACAATGAATCGAGAGCTACGAAAACTGATTTGGGATGGAAAAACTATTTGGATAAATATTCCATTTACCGGGGATTCTGCGTCATACGAAGAATTTATTATTGCAGGTAATTTCTTCTACTTACCTCTGGCATCATATTTTGCCGTCCACGGACGATAAAATTGGCCAGAACGATCCAGTTACAGTACAATTCTTCATTTATTCTAGCTCTCAATTAAATAAAAAAGTTGTCATGTTTTTGGGCCCTCATTAGCTAAGGAACGTTTTAAAAAATCAAAAATTGAAGTTACGGATTCTGACGGTGCCGCCATCGAAGAAGACACGTTTTATTTGTTTAAAAAAGATATTTTTTGCATTAAATTAGTCCCGGAGAAAATTCAAATCCCAGTTCAGTTGATGATAAAATCAGTTTTGCTTGAAATATGAGTAGCTGCCCTACTAAACTGGTTGAACGGTAGCCTAACATTCAAAATGTTTTTATCCTTATTCTACGTTGAAAATAACGTTAACTGGTAATTGAAATATGCAATAATTTTATTTATTTACGCTAAAAATTGAAAAAAACATAATACCTGTCATTCAAGGCAGTGCAGTGGTTCACCTTTTGTGGAACTCCTCCGTTAAAGTTGACCATTGGTTGGGGTGAGACACAACTATACTTTCATCTCACTCTAACAAATATTCAATCCTGACGATTGCTTTACGATAGCTTTACGGTACAGCGTAAAGCTACCGTTCAGCCAGTTCGCTAGGGTAAAAATTCTACACTTCATGCAAACACATATATTTTTTTCCTCGTAGGTATTCTTAACCTTTATGACGTCGACCTCATGAAACCATTACAACCTAATGATCATGATGTTGTCATGACGATTAGTAACATTGATTCCGCAGAATGTGCACTTTCAAGTGTTCTAATTCAAATAAATGCTGCAGTGAAAAACTTCCCAGAGTCGGAGCCATTTGTAAGAGAGCTTTTTTAAAATTTTAAATGAATGTTTGCACTGATAAAAACTTTACAACACTGTAAACGCAAGTACTACCTTAAACATTTTCATTGCTTCCTTTTGGACTGTTGTAGTATTGAGTATCTTGTTCGCCGTATTCAAACAAAAATGTTAGCTCTCGCAACTATAATATTAGTCTTCGCCTTGCATTGCAATTTACTCTTTTTCAAAGATTTTTTAAATTACAACTGTCTACAATATGGAATTTTTCTTTGTGAAAAAATTTGATACAGAACTATTTTAATATTGTGCTAGGATCTCCGCGAAGAAATCAAAGGAATATCTGGGGGCCTCGAGTTAATTGAAAAGTATGAGAAACAAGGTTTTATTTTAAACCATGGGACCGAAACCGAACGCGATCATGAGCTATTTTATCGCTCTTAACAAAGAATTTTTGCCAATTGAAGCTACCAACATAATCGAGGCTTTATATCAGTTGTTCAAATGTCACTACGTCTTCGAAACGGCCTATGATTGAGACTTGGCGAACTTCTTCAAATTCATCGCGGTCACTTTCTATGGCTTGTACGACAATAAAATTTTAATCCCCCACATGCAAGAGATATCTCGATTGATCTTATAAGACTTATCGGCTCCACGGTTTGATATATAGATTGCTTGCTCTAAAGAAAATCATCTTTGAATCTCTTTCATAAATAATGCAATTAGTTTAATTTGCGAATTACTTATTTGCTCATGTGATAATTTCCAAAAAGGGTAGTATTTACAATAAGTCTATTTCCGTACTCTATTTTTGTACTTAAATCGCAAAGATGGATCTCAAATGTTTTATTTGTGGAATAGATTTAGATAGCATTGATAGTACCCATTCTCACTTTCGCCTGAAGCATGGCTTATTCAATGGCAAGCTTTTGGATTTAGAATGTTGTTTGCCGAAGTGCACAGAAAAACTGAATTCGTATAAGAGCTTCAGGGAACATTTGAGATCTAGCCACGACAGCCTACATTATGTACCAGGTCTAGAAGTATGAAACCGGAATTTCCCTATAGATGGTGCTTGCCATCAGTTTAGAGACCGTACGACCGATTCTGCAGCGCCATCTTCTCCCTCTAGCAGCTGAGAAAGATTTTCAGTAGACAGCAACCCAAGATCGATATACCAGTGTATTTACTACAAGCATCAACATGTCGAGTTTTGTGCCTACGAACTACAATTTGCGGACAGCACTGGTTTTTTGTTATCACTTGGAGAAAACTGCTGCAGAATCGCATCGAATGCTTGTCGAAGCTTGCGGTGAACATGCTCTTGGCAAAACACAGTGTTTCGAGTGGTTTAAAAAATTCAAAAGTGGTAATTTTGATGTGAGAAACGCAGATCGTCGAAAACCACAGAAAAAATTTGAAGACAACGAATTATCTGTTATGAGCTGCTAAAACCTGGTGGAACTGTCTACACGAATCGCTACCAACAGCAAATGATCGATTTAAATCGAGCATTACAAGAAAAATGACCGAATTATCGAAGAAGGCAACACAAAGTCATTTTTCTTCACGATAATGCCCCATCACACACAGAGAAACGGGTCAAGGAAACGATCGAGACGTTCAGTTGGGAAATACTGGCGCATGCCGCTTATTCTCCAGACTTGGCTCCGTCGGATTACCATCTGTTCGCATCACTGGGCCACGCTCTCGCTGAACAACGCTTCACTTCGTACGAAAATGTACGAGAATGGCTGGATAATTGGTTTGATTTAAAAGACGAACAGTTTTATTGGCGTGGCATTCATCACCTTCCGGATGCGTCAAGTTTCACCAAAACAGATATCGACAAAATTGTCGAGGGAAGTTCTAAATTGTTACATCAGGTATTGAAAAATATTACTGAAATTTGTTCTGACGCACCACCACTTATTGTAAAGAAAATTGACGATTACGACAATGAATAAAAAAAGAATGGAAAATTTGGCAACTAACATAAATACAAAAGAAATAAGCTAGTATCGACTCAAGCTGGAATAGTTATGCCAAAATTCGTTCCAGTTGGTAAAAGATCTGACCAGATACGTGATAGGAAAACAGGTATTTACAAACTATCCCACTAACTTGTAAAATGGCTTATATTCCGATATTAGAGACAATCGAGTCCGTTTTGTTGGACAAATCTGTATGGCAGGAAATTTCGAAGACCCATATTAATCAAAATGGCCAAATAAGAGGATTCAGAGACGGTACATATTATCAAAGACATGTCTTATTCAAAGAAAACAACTCCAATGTCGCTTTAATTTTGTACTTTGACGAGTTTGAAACCGTAAATCCATTAGGGAGCGAAACCGGTGGCCATAAGATAGGAGCAATATATTGTGCTTTGAGGAATTTGCCTAATGAATTCAATGCAATTCTCGAAAACATTCATTTAGTTGGTCTTTTTTATTCCATTAATGCCAAAATTAATGGAATGGAGAAAATATTGCGTCCTTTAATTTAAAAGAAAATTTGGGGGGAAACATGCTCTACAATTTACCACAGTCTTTCAATAAAACGAATTTCTGTAGAATTCGTACTTTTTCTCACGAGTCGGCAAAGACCATGATTTTAGAGAAAGAAGAAAGCCTCAGATCCGAATTATCAAATCCCTGTTGCGAGGATGACAATTTTTGCAGAACTGCAGGACAAAAAGCAGAAACAATTTTCAACGAGCTGGAATTTTTCAGTGAATTTGACTGCTTATCTGTTGACATTGCCCACGTTATATTAGAGGAGATTGCTCAGGCTGAAATAAAATTATTCCTAAAAGAAGTCGTTGGAAAAAAAAATTGATAAGAATCGAAGATTTAAATGAACGAATTATGAGATTCAATTACGGACTAATTGAGTCTGCAAATAAGCCAAGTCCTATCGTTTTAACACAGAAAAGCAATCTGATTGGTCAACGAGCTGTGCAAACCCGATGTTTGATAACTTTTTTGCCACTTATAATCAGTGATATCGTTACGGAAGCTAATGAACAGTCAGAATCAGATTCGGTTTCACAGAAATGGAAAGTTCTTTTGTTGCTGCAGCAAATCATGGAGATCGTTTTCTCGCCTGTGGTTACCTCTGCGATGCTTGCAGAATTAAAAGAATTGATAACCGCTCATCACCCTTTCTATCTAGAATGTTTTAGAGGTCACTTGCTTCCTAAACATCACATGATGCTTCATTACCCACTATTATTAAAACTAATGGGACCACTTATATTTTTGTAGACTTTAAGATTTGAAGTGAAGCATAACTATTTTAAGGATTTAATAAAAAAGATTAAAAATTTTAAAAATGCGGTAAAACCTTTGTCTGAACAGCAAGCATCAGAAGTATATGTACGATAAATGGTTTGTACAAGCAAAAAATGTACAACAAGCGATTGAGGCATCAGGAGGAACAGAAATGGACGTTGAAAAAATGTTGGGAAAATACGATATTCACGCAAAAAGTTGGAAAAATTTTTTGCCACAAAAAGTACAGCTGTATCGAAAATTTAACTACAGAGTGGAATATAGACAGGGTTTTTTCATAGCAACAAAAGAAAATTATTCAGAATTTCCTATTTTCCAAGAAATTGTTACCTTACTTGTTGCATCTGATACACCTTTTGCTGTATGTAAAATTTACAAAACTGTCGAATACAATGAGTTATATTTAGGGTATAAAATCCAAGAAAAAATTCCTTACAAAAATCGCATAATTAATTTGAAAGAATTGTCACATATTTTAGTTTATGAACGACATCAACCATATCACTCTTCTGGGTATTATATAATTTCAAGATATAAAATAATATGAAATGTTACCATTAGAAAATAAGATTGTTTTGAACAATAAAAATATAACACGAAAAATGATATATTTAATATTTTTTGCATTTTGACCTGTACACTCAAATGGAAGCTACTTCTAAGATATTTCACATGATTTATATTTAGACGTCTTCGTCATAATATTCTCATTGGACAAAAAATTAAAAATTATTGTTACTACATCAAGCCGTATAGTATTAATATATAATTTATATTTTCCAAATAAAGTATAAAATCCCACAATACTAAAAAAAATTTCATCTATCGATTCATTAAAAAAACGAAAAATAAACATTATGATAAGTATTACCATTTCTCCAAGTTCATACAGAACATTTTTATTTTATTTGAACAAAGTTTAATGTCTTAATAAACCACTTAAAATAATTGGTTTTCTTTAAAAAATGATTTCTTAAAATTCAAACATCAAAAAACCAGTGATTGGCTTGATATCCAGAAAAATGCATTACGTATAGAACAATCAAACATATAAATCGTTTATTAACACCAAAGTGGTGTTCATGATACTTTCTTTAACACTAATGTGGTGTGAAACTTGAATAAAGTTGAATATAGACACCGAGCATCGAATTCACACCGCAGTAGTGTGACTTTCACATTTGACTGGTGTGAGGCTCAAAAATCAACACCTATTCGGTGTTAGGAGCCGCACCGATTTTTAACAGTGTAACCTTGTATGTCAAATATATTTATCCTGTTAATCGAGTCATCCATAGTCTTATTTCACTTCAGTATTGTATCGAGATTCCTACTCACGTTAAACTCAACGTGAGTCAAAAAGGATGTTAAGTTTACAAAATACAATAGTAAAGTCACATCTCCTGCCTAACCGAATTACCATAATCTTTTGGAGATAGTGGAACCATATTTATAACTTTTCCTATCGAAAATAACTGCACCTCCATGATATAAAAAAATCAGTCATTCGTAAATTTTACCATAGTTCTTATTAGATTTTGTGAGCTACATAGTAAGAGATTTATAAACATATTTATATATTTACATACACATACACGTATATGGGTTATTTCATGGGAGAGTTACAGTCAAAAATTTTTTTTCGACGAAACATTTTTTTTTTGCCTTTTTACTTCGAAAATAATCGACACGTATTTTTTTTTCAATGTGATACTTGAAAATTTCGAGATATAATTTTTTTAAGTTTGGCTCTCGGGAAAATTTTTTTTTTTCCAACAGCTCACTGTAAAAACAGTTTTGGATATAAAATGTAACCCTTGCACATGAAATGCGCAAAAGAGTACAAGCTTTCAAAAAAGTTATAGCACACATTTCGTTGTTTTTTTTTGTAATAACAATATAGTACATTTTTATAAACAATTGAATTTTTTTTTAATTTGGAACTAATTTGTTTCCGATTTTTTTGTTTCTGAATCTTTGTTGAAGTTTTTTCAATATACAGGCAAAATTTTGGAATGGAAAAATGAAAACTGTAGGTGTAATTAATTTATCAAATCTGTCCCGCGCGTTGCAACGAGCGAGCTCGCACGCTGCAACTACGCTTAAGCTTGATTAGGCATGCTCGGACTCGAAGCACGTGTGGCAGGGAATGCAGTGACCGCTGTTTTAGTTTTCTGTGAATGTTCCTCAAGTGTTCACCTATTTCAAATTAATACAGAAATGCCAAGCTCTCGATTTAAACATGTTTGCTGCAATCCGTTTAATAAAAAAAATCATAGTGGAAAAAAGCGAAAAAAAAATTTGCGTCGCGTTTCGTCTTCGATACTTGAAAAAGTGAAAATTTTCAAACCGGATGATGTTTCTTGTACACAAAGCAGAATAGAAGCAAATGAAATGGAGATGGAAGATTTTTGTTGTAAGTACATTCAAACTTTTGCCTAGACTATTTCAAAACGAATCATTAGTTATAATGATGAATTGATGAGTGAAGTTTTACGATAAAAATACTCTAAATGATACACTTAAGACGCAAATTTTTTTTTTTGCTTCTTTCCACTACGATTTTTTTTATTAAACGGATTGCAGCAGACATGTTTAAATAGAGAGCTTGGCATTTCTGTATTAATTTGAAATAGGTGAACACTTAAGGAACGTTCACAGAAAACTAAAACAGCGGTCACTGCATTCGCTGCCACACGTACTTCGAGTCCGAGCATGCCTAATCAAGCTTAAGCGTAGTTGCAGTGTGCGAGCTCGCTCGTTACAACGCGCGGGACAGATTTGATAAATTAATTACACCTACAGTTTTCATTTTTTCATTCCAAAATTTTGCCTGTATATTGAAAAAACTTCAACAAAGATTCAGAAACAAAAAAATCGGAAAAAAATTAGTTCCAAATTTAAAAAAAATTCAATTGTTTATAAAAATGTACTATATTGTTATTACAAAAAAAACAACGAAATGTGTGCTATAACTTTTTTGAAAGCTTGTACTCTTTTGCGCATTTCAAGTGCAAGGGTTACATTTTATATCCAAAACTGTTTTTACAGTGAGCTGTTGGAAAAAAAAAATTTTTCCCGAGTGCTAAACTTAAAAAAATTATATCTCGAAATTTTCAAGTATCACATTGAAAAAAAAATACGTGTCGATTATTTTCGAAGTAAAAAGGCAACAAAAAATGTTTCGTCGAAAAAAAAATTTTTGACTGTAAATCTCCCATGAAATGACCCATATACATATCAATATAAATAATAAACATGCCAATGTACGCTCAAATACTAATTCAACGCAACCTAACCTAACTGCGCAACGCACACATTCATAAACGCATCGCAGTGATATGTCAATTACAATCTAGCAACTTCATTATATACTGAAATGTGGAAACTTTCACGATTTGTGAGGAAAAGCTCCGTAGTCCCTCTGCTATAAAAAATCGTAAGTTAGAAAGGCGCCATATTCAAATGTAAAAAAATATATTACTCTATCGGCTACCGACAAATAATCATAACGAGCACATGGAGCGATTCTCGGGTACACGGAGAAAAATAGTTGAAGTAATTTTACTCAACTTCCGATCAAATTTGGGACATAAGGACAAGTTAGAAGTTATTTAGTATCACTGTATTTATCTGTGATATATTAAATGTTCAAGAATGAATCAAAGTTGAGTTAAATTCAGAAGTGCAGGGTGAAGTATGAAAGCGTGCATTAAAAATTTTAAATATATATATTATTACTCGTAGTATAACTATAAAAAACCAATCTTTTATTAAATCACAAAAATAGAATAGCTTTCCGTTCATTCTACTCTACGCTTCAATCGAGAGTTGAGTAAACCGTGAATCGCAAGATTTATTCCAACAGCTACATCTATTCACGCAGGAACGAATGAAAGTAATCTGCGCCTTGGGCACACATAAAAAATTTTTAATTTCAAAAACTTAAGTTCTTAAAATTAAATTGATATTATGAAAATTTAAACAAAAAAAAGTCGATAAGTGTATTACATAAAATATGAAATATCACATAAATTACTCAGTCAGAATAATAATTTGGAATTCGCAAATGCAAAACCCATATTTTGAAAATATAAAACACAGAAAATAAAAGAACCTTCTTGTAAATGTTTTTATACAAGATACTTCTTAATATTAATACAATTTTTTAATGTACATTTGAAAATTTAGTTTCACTAAATTTCATACGTCGTTATAATAAAAATCTATACTAAATGTAATTTAATAATTATATTATATATATCAATAATCATAGTTATAATAATTGATTAATTATATTAAGGGGCCGTTCACATAATACGTCACACAGTTTATGGGAGGGGGGGGGGGGTCGGCAAATTGTGACGTGGTGTGACATGCAGTAGCCTATCGGTCGTGTTATCTTCCTGTTCTAACAGCGTTTGAAGTACTAGTTAATTTTATTAGCAATTGCTGCAAATAGAGGTAGCACTCAAAATCATTGATTTTGAACTTCCAAACCTACATTTAAATACAGTTACAAAAGTTATATCAAAACAACTAATTTCTTGCGACATATCGTAACCTGCAAAATTAAAAACGAAAAAAACTGATTCAGTTCTAACCTTAATCACAGAATAATTTTTCAAGAATAAGAATAAAACGTGAGCTCCTTTGATAACCAAACTTATAGCTACAAGTAGAAACATTATCGGGAACAGTAGCGACTTACTTGCCAGTTCAATATAATGTTTTCAAAAATTGTACAAGTATACAACACTTAGAATTAAGATAACCTCAGTAAGACGATAATAAATAGCACAATAAAGAACCTATTACAAAACCTACAATACAATCTTCAGAGATCAGTTACAAATCAGTCATTTGCATTATAAATTAACGCGAATCGTCGAATTATTTATAAATTAAATTTAAAACAACGCGACAGGTGTACAACTTACCATTTACAGCAGAATATCTGACTAGTCGCGCTTTGTGCGCATAAGTAGCACAGAAAACGCGGGATGTCTAAGCAGCCGTTTGCAACCGCTGCTAACTTCTTACATATCAGCGTAAAATTTTAAAAGCTACGAGTACGAATTTTGAGATTTTCTAGGAGAGTAAACTGTTTTAGCAGCAACAAACAAATGATTAGCAACAACTCTTAATACGCTAAGGAGTCCAATGCAAATTTTCAACTTCGATTGCAGCTAACATTTTTTAACTATCCCAGCAAACTGTTAACTCTCTCAGCAAACTTTTTATCAATCACAATTAACTAGTCGACAGCTAACTGCAGTTAGCAGTAGCAGACATTTCATTTTTTTCCGTGTAAGAAAGTTCCAAATTTTATATCTCAGCATTGTAAGCGAGAGTATGCGTGATTCGACGAAAGCGTATCGTACTATATAGAAGTGTAGTTATTAGGTTTATATATGTAAGGTTATATGTTTAAGTGTATTTGTAATTTGAAATGTGATTGGCTACGTCTGAATGGTGTGAATGTATTTGTAAGTTGTTTATGTATGTACCGGATGACTATTGGTAGGCTCGAGGTAAGAATTTTTTTTTTATTTGAGAGAAGCATACTATTGCCAGTTCAAATAATACGCCCGATGCTCATTTTACTCCACTACGGTTTGAAGCACCTCAAGCGTCGGTGATATACTTATACATTTCATGTTAACCCACTGGCGCATGTTGATGCCCTGTCGTCGACAACGTTTTACTCAACTCCTTACTATTCCCTATGTAACGCTTATTGTTATTCAATTTGGGTGAATTAGGTATATGTCAGCCCCGTCAATTCACCGGGAATATTAACGCTGGAACGCCGTGTTACTTGAAAATATCACACGATGACGCAATTTCATATCCATAATGAAATTGGCAGTGCTTTGCTTTCAAATACCAATATATAATTAGGAAAACTTTTATTAGGAAAACAAAAGAACTGACAAGAACAATCGCGAGTATTGTCACAGCTGATCATTTTTGGGTGATTTAACGTTGGCTCTACCGTCAGTGCAACGTTGAATAGCACCGGCGATTCAACGGGAGAGCAACGCTACGCCAACGTGAAATTGGCGACGGGACTCCTTCCCGTTGATTTTACCATGTTTTTTTCCCAGTGTACATGCTCCGCAGTGTTAACCACTATTTGTTTTTATGATTATTCACTAGCTAATATAATCTATTTTAAAGTTTCACATAATATAGATATATAGATTCTGTAAGTTTAATTAATTCGTGATACAAGATTTGTTCTTAATTAATTTATAATTTCTTCTTTCTTTTTCACTAAAGTGTTTCAAATTAAATTCATTTCATGAAAATTTAAACAACAATAGTCATGATAAGTGTATTAGATAAAATTTAAAAAATCTACACAGGATTTAAATTGCACATAAATTTATCAGGGACAATAATAATTTGGAAATCGCAATTGTAAAATCCATATTTTGAAAATATACAACACAGAAAATAAAAAAACCTTCTTTTAAATGCTTTTATAAAAAATGCTTATTGATAGTAATGCAATTTTTTGATTTACATTTCAAACTTTAGTTTCATTAAACTTCATACGTAGTTATAATACAAATTTATACCAAATATTAATTAATAATTAGATTATATATATCAACAATCATAATTATAATAATTTTCTGATTTTTCCAAATTATTTCAGTCGATTATGTCGATCATTAGAAGAGTGTATCACTATCAGTGACAACGGAACTCTACTATATCGACCTTATGAACCTATGATTTTAAATTAATTTAACGTTATTTAAAGCAAGATGGAATTTTTCAATATAAATTGAAGAAATTTTCTGTGAAAAAAGGAACGCTTCCACTCCGCTGGGTATCGAGCCCAGGACCTTTCGATTACCGGTCGAATGCTCTATCATCTGAGCTACGGAGGTCAGAAAATAGTTCCCGGTTTATCCGTAGCCACCTGAGGCCGAAATAGATTCTGTGAGAAAAGTTGTGTGGAACCTCTGTCACTCAGATGATAGAGCATTCGACCGGCAATCGAAAGGTCCTGGGCTCGACACCCAGCGGAGTGGAAGCGTTCCTTTTTTCACAGAAAATTTCTTCAATTTATATTGAAAAATTCGATCTTGTTTTAAATAACGTTAAATTAATTCTAAATCATAGGTTCATAAGGTCGATATAGTAGAGTTCCGTTATCACTGATAGTGATACACTCTTCTAATGATCGACATAATCGACTGAAATGATTTGGAAAAATCAGAAAATAGTTCCCGGTTTATCCGCAGTCACGTGAGGCATAAATAGATTCTGTGAGAAAAGTTGTGTGGAACCTCCGTAGCTCAGATGATAGAGCATTCGACCGGCAATCGAAAGGTCCTGGGCTCGATACCCAGCGGAGTGGAAGCGTTCCTTTTTTCACAGAAAATTTCTTCATAATTATAATAAATTATTAATTAATTACATTAAACTATAAAAATATGTTATGAATAATTTATGGAAAAAGTTGATTTATTTTTACATGAGTAAGGCTCAAGAATTTTATTGACGACACTTACTCTCACAAGCTCTGAATAACTCTTGCAGTCACTATATAAGAAAGTTCCATGTTTTATTTCTGAGGATTGTAAGCGAGCGTGTGCGTGAATCGACGAAAGCGTATCGTACAATATATAAGTGTAGTTATTAGGTTTATATATATAAGGTTGTATGTTTAAGTGTATTTGTGATTTGAAATGTGATTGGCTACGTCTGAATGGTGTGAATGTAAGAATGTAAGGTAAGAATTTTTTTTTATTTGAGAGAAGCATACTATTGCCAGTTGAAATAATACGCCCGATGCTCATTTTACCCAACTACGGTTTGAAGCACCTCAAGCGTCGGTGATATACTTATACATTTCATGTTAACCCACTGGCGCATGTTGATGCCCTGTCGTCGACAACGTTTTACTTAACTCCTTACTATTCCTTATGTAACGCTTATTGCTATTCACTTTGGATGAATTAAATATTCATTAAATTCATTTTACTTGACTAGGATTCAATAAATGTTCAAATGTCCTTATGTCACAAGTTTAATCGACAGAGTTGAGTAAAATTTCGTCAACTATTTTTCTCCGTGTACATAGTAACTACATGAATCATGGTATTTAGCACTTATAAGAAACTACCAAAGTCGTGATTAAAAATTTTGGGCCCCCTCAAGTAGATGCAAATTAAGCGCATGTGATACTTAGGGAGTTTGCACATTTTTAAGATTTAATAGGTTTCTACATATTCGTTTTTAAATTACTTAAAATTTTGTTTTTAAAATTTGGGAAATAGTAGAGAAAATAATAATGGACGTAGATAGACTACTTTTGGTTTAAAAAATGGAACAAAGATTAATTTTAGCAGAATTTATCGACAATTTTTTTATTATTATCAAAATAAAAAGGAGTCCATCTACGTCCATTTTCATCTTTTCTACTATTCCCTGAATTTTAAGAACAAAATCTTATCTTTTCTAGACGTAATCATGTAGAAGCTGAACTACAGAGTGTATGGGCAATAAAATTTTCATTAAAGCCATGCATTTTTTGTGTGATAACATAAAATAATTTAATCCCAACGTAATTATACTATTTTCTATGCAAGGCAATATGCTCTCTAAATCTGAATCAGTCAAATTTTCACTGATTCAATCAGTGATTTGCCTGTTCACTGAATAATTAGTGGAAACAATATTTTCCACTGCTCGTAAAAACAAAGCTCTGGAAGCAATGTCAAATGTAAGCGTACGCGCGCGCTGTTGATACTGTGTTGCCAAGTCACCATATTTGCTTCAGCAAGCCGGCTAAGAATTTGTGCAACTGCGAGTTTCAACAACGTATATCTTTAAAAGTAGTGCCGGTACACGTATTTTTTATGATGGCATACGATTCCTTATAATCTCTAGTATAATATACTAGCTTTCCAAAAAAATCTAAAGAAAATTGTGCTTTTAATGTAAAGAAAGGTATCGCGAAACTGAACTACGCCTATCTAACACATGTTAAGAGATTCAACATTAGAGCTTAATTTCTCGATTTTAAGTACCGGTCTTGATGCTAATCTTTTTACCGCTTTGTAGATCATGGTAAAAAGTATTTATTTACGAAGTTTGAAAGAAATCTAAAGAAAAGTGATTTTCAAGAGAACGTCCTTAAGGACGTTCTCTTGCCCGTAGATGTGCTCATGCTACTCTATCATAGATAGTGGGATTACTGTTAAGCTTTCTAACCGAATGAGTTGAGCACCGTTTATGCGCGAAAGCAACAAAATGTGTCTTCTGCGTCGATTTGTGCGATTTGGCAACACCGCTTTCCTGTCTTTCTCATATCGAGTCGAAAGCATATGGTGTGAGAGAGGTTATATTATGAGTTTATTGACAGTTTGTAAATACTAATAAGATGTCTAATAAATTTCGCAACAAAAATGGATTTTTTATTTCACAAAAATCAGCTGCTCGTAAAAACAAAGCTCTGGAAGCAATGTCAAATGTAAGCGTACGCGCGCGCTGTTGATGCGGTGTTGCCAAGTCACCATATTTGCTTCAGCAAGCCGGCTAAGAATTTGTGCAACTGCGAGTTTCAACAACGTATATCTTTAAAAGTAGTGCCGGTACACGTATTTTTTATGATGGCATACGATTCCTTATAATCTCTAGTATAATATACTAGCTTTCCAAAAAAATCTAAAGAAAATTGTGCTTTTAATGTAAAGAAAGGTATCGCGAAACTGAACTACGCCTATCTAACACATGTTAAGAGATTCAACATTAGAGCTTAATTTCTCGATTTTAAGTACCGGTCTTGATGCTAATCTTTTTACCGCTTTGTAGATCATGGTAAAAAGTAGTTATTTACGAAGTTTGAAAGAAATCTAAAGAAAAGTGATTTTTAAGAGAACTTTCTTAAGTTGAAACTTTTAGAAAATGTAAGGCATTTTTAAAATTTTGTTAATTGCATATTTTTCAGAATAAAGTGTATTATGTCAAATTTGAAATTTATCTATTATTTTAGTTTTGCTTTCAAACTCTGAATGTGATCCAAATATTTTACACAAGTCTCCACGACATGTATCGGCTATGCGGGTTAAGGCATGCGATTAGAATTGAGTTAGGATGCGTGCGTGCGTGCGAGTGTTCGATTCTCGGTGCTGCGAAGTGTTTATGAAAACTTGCGTTTCTATAATGTACAGTGTTAAATGTAATAGTAAGTTCATGTTAGGATTATATAGGTAATGTAAAAGTGAAAAATAATTAACTATAAGTGCAGGATCATATAACAGAAAATAATATTTTCCTTTTTACATTGTTCAACATTTTCTTCGACTGCCACTTAGACTTTCGATGCCTGGTTTAGAGAAAATAAAACCCGCGGTGTTTTAAATTTTCCGCGACTCCCGTGTGGAAATTTTGTCCTGGCGCTAGCCAGGCCCCAACCAGGAAAAACCGGGCCCCAACTTGGGTATCGAGGCAGGACCAAACCGCAAATGAAACGCTTAACCCGACCAAAGCCTACCTCATGACCCAGTTTGGTCCCAACTTGGCACCGTTCATTTTGTGAGTCTCAGTCAAATTGAATCAGTGCCTCAGCCACATAAATTTTTTTTTTAATGTCTTCATCTAATCCTTCTAGAATAATTTTCGAGATTTAAAATGTAGTCCAAGTCATATATTTTAATATTATTAACAAATATTTTGAATTGAATTTGATTTTGAGATTATCACGGAGAAAAATGGATATTGACCCATAATATCTAGATATTGAGGCACAATGTCAGTAGCATTCAACTATGTGACAAACATTTAGATATTCTACTTCAATGCCTGCAGATATTGAAAAAAAGATATTAACCACCAGTATCTCAGATATTGAACTTGATTATCTCAGATATTAAGAATGAATATTCGAGATACTAAACTTCTGAATATCCTCGTTAGTAAACTTGAATGCCTGAGGTACTAGAGTTGACTATCTCAGATATTTAACATTAATATCAGGTATGCTGGAAATGCAAGTTATAGATGTTACATTAGCTCAATATCTAAGATACTCAAAAAATTATTTTAAAGGTTATAAAATAACTACATATTCAGTTTTTAGAAAAAAGTCAAATTATATTTTATTCTGTTCTTTTCTGTAAAAGTAATGTAGATGTTTGAACCAAATTTTCATTATCTGGCATGTCTAAAATTAATTTAATGTTCTTGTTAGAAACTTAAACTTAACACTAAGGTTAGATTTAATTTTCGGCTATAAACCACATATAGAGAAAATATATAACTTATATGTTTTACTTACCGCATCTCAAGTTAATGACCCGATCACTTTTATTCCATTAGAAACACTTATTAGAATTTAAGTAAACTTTAATAAACTTTTAAAATTTATCTTTCCGGAACGCTGCAAGCATGTCAATCTTAGATTCACTTAGATTTCGATGAGAGCGAAAAAGTGATCACATAACCTTTATATATATACGCGCGCGCTTCATGCTTCAATATCTAAACTGTTGAATCTGAATATCAAATGTTACTTCTCGGCAAAATCTTATATATTGAAAAAAAAATTTTAATATTGCGTGTCAATATCTAGATATTATGGATGAATATTTCCTATTTGAATATCTACTTTTCAATATCCATTTTTCTCCGTGTACACTGTGAAACCAAGTATGAACTTTTTAAGAACC
This sequence comes from Diplolepis rosae, assembly GCA_030998225.1. NCBI lineage: Eukaryota > Metazoa > Arthropoda > Insecta > Hymenoptera > Diplolepididae > Diplolepis > Diplolepis rosae. Next base: position 3,434,994 of record JAPYXD010000608.1, on the reverse strand, counting down.
TTTCAATGGAGTTCACGACAGCCCATTCATTTATTAAAAATGAAAGTGTCAAACACACAGTTGAAATAAATGAAAAAATTTAACACTTTATTCCAACCTCTAAAATGACAGATTTAAAGTCTAATCTACAAATTTGATTTAGTCACTATCGTTTTCATTGCTTACTCTTATTGCTTTAATTATCGCGCGATTTCTCCGGACTCGTCCAGTGCTCTTTATTTTGGGCATTTTAATTAGCACGCACAAAAATTAAACACATACACTATCGAACATAATCATTAATATCTTTGGCATAATTTAAAGAACCCGGGTTTAAGATTGGAGGCGATCTAAAAACACAAGCACAGCCAAAGTAGGTGGCGCTGTAACCGCAACAACTATTAATCAAGTATCCAGGTTGGCTCCATGCCACATCCAAGACATTCGCCATGTTGTAGCCAAATAATAATTTTCCAAGTTGGGGCCAAACTTGTAATAGGGCAAAAATTTGGCAATTTCCACACGGGCTGTCACTTAAACTTTCGAATTTACGTTTTACATTTTCATTGGTTATCTATCATATTCTTCAATAAGGAGGTTCATAATATTTAGTCGACTTTCTAACCTGTCCACGAGTATTACACAAAGTCGATGACTTTTTAAGCGACAAATTTTTTCCGTGTATATTTGGAAAATAATCTCGCTTATAAGCTACTGCTGCAAAGGCCATATAAAATGGGCCTGTGCCCTGTTAATAAGCAACCTTTTTCAAATAAGGCAAAATAAGGCAATTTCCGCACGGATGATTACAATAAGAATTTATATTCCCATTCCATCTGAATCTTTCGTTAATTTTAAGGTATAAAAACTATACTTAATTCAGCGACAAAAGTAATTTTTCTTATTTAGAAATTTTGTGACAAAGCCTGTTTTAGCCTAACAGTGTATACAATGTAACTAAAAGTTTCAAATAATCTAGTTATATTGATTCTTTAAGTTCATTAAATTCTTGATTCGTTCGTTCGCCTAGTCAAATTTTTTTCCGTGTAGAACTCAATTCTGATCCGATGAACTTTCCAACCCGCGGTGTTATGGGATTGGAAAATTTAGTTGTACTTTTTACAAAGTTTTTACTGTATGAACTTCTGCTATTCCTATGTTTAGCAAAGTCCTTTTTGATTTCGAAAATTAAAATTAGGTCATTTCTGTGAATGTGTTTAATTCTACCAACAATGAACGGATGTGTTTTGAGTTATTCATCTAGATTTAAATTTTCTCTATTAAGCTTCACGCCCAATAAATTTTCTGCAAAATTTATATTGTGCAGGGCAAATGAACGCTTATCTGTAATGAATTTAATAATTTGCTATTGTAACTGAGTCGATGTTGCATCCATTTCCGTCAAGGATCGTAATCCACTTCAGTATAGGAGTTAACAATTCTTACAGAAATTAAGATTTTTTGATGCCAATTTTTTCGCACATTAATGATGGTCGCAATCGTGCATGGCTTTTTTCATAAATACAAGACAGCATTTTTAGATTTCTCAATGTAATATCTGGACCCCCAATGAACACTGAAATTGTTCCTAATTTTCTACAAATCGACCATCACCCTCATTTACTGTTACGGTAGGTACGCCCACTTCTCACACTGGTGCCTCACCCCTAACTCTAAAGGTTCAAGCTTGAAGCCTGCATGTCATGCAGAACGTGGATTCAATTACACTTCATTGTTCGACTATGTCTATAAACAACTCTGTTTTCACAGCTGATAGTGGCCTGCGCTGCCCTAAGCACATAGCGTGACGATATAGATCACTCACATGTATAATACACTTTTCGTTCTGCTTTTGTATCATTCATCACTCTCTAGAGTACAATATCATCTTGAAACTCTAATATTTCATATTAAAATTCCAAATGAAATTCCATATTTTTGAGAGATTCTACCATTTTCATTTACTAATGTCGTTCTTCTATGCAGTGATAGAAATGTTTTGAAATCTACAACATTTTTACGTTACAAAGGAATCATGAAATTATATGTGATATTAGTGGCAACAGTAATATGAACACGGAGAAAAATATTTAAAGTAATTTTACTCAACTTCCGATCAAATTTGGGACACATGGACAAGTTAGAAGTTATTTAGTATCAGTGTAATTATTTGTGATATGTTAAATGTTCAAAAATGAATCAAAGTTGAGTAAAATTTAGTAGTGTAGGGTGAAGCATGAAAGCGTGCATTAAAAATTTCTAAATATATATATAGCATAATTATGAAAAACCAATCTTTTATTCAATCACAAAAATACTAGAGCTTTCCCTTCATTCTACTCTACGTTTTAATCGAGAGTTGAGTAAACCGTTAATCGCAAGATTGATTCCAATAGCTATATCTATTCACGCAGGAACGAATGAAAGTAAAATCTGCGCCTTGGGCACACATAACAAATTTTTAATATGAAAAACGTGATGAATCTTCAGCATACAGATGTTCCAAGCTATTATATTTAATATTCAAATATTGTTGATGTTCTTAGTTGGCTTTAGGGTCCAGGAAAAAATGTAACTCATAATAAGCAAAAGCAATTAAAAACATACGAAATACAATTACAGTTTATTTTAGTACTCTCTAAATCCAAAATGGTGGATTCCACTTATAAACTAGTGATTTTAAAAATTCACCGAACTGCAGTCGTGTTTATATAATTTATTTAAAAGCTTCACATAATCTAGTTATATAGATTCTGTAAGTTTAATAAGTTCTTGATTCATAATATTTTCTTAATTCATTTATAAATACTTCTTTCTTTTTCACGAAAGTTTCTTAAATTAAATTGATTTTATGAAAATTTAAAAAACAAAAGTCTCAATAAGTGTAATAATGCAAATTTTTAATGTACATTTGAAACTTTAGTTTTATTAAACTTCATACGTAGTTATAATAAAAATCTATACTAAATGTAATTTAATAATTATATTATATATATCAATAATCATAGTTATAATAATTAATTAATTAATTATATTAACTTGAAAAAATATTTTATGAATAATTTATGAAAAAAATTGATTTATTTTTATATGAGTAAGGCTTAAAAACTCTAGTCACGACACTTATTCTCACAAGCTCTGAATAACTCATGCAGTCACTATATAAGAAAATTCTAAGTTTTATATCTCAGAATTGTGTGCAAACGTGTGCGTGATTCAACGAAAGCGTATCATCCTATATATAAGTGTAGTTATTACACGGAGAAAAATAGTTGAAGTAATATTACTCAACTTCCGATCAATTTGGGACATAAGGACAAGTTAGAAGTTATTTAGTATCACTGTATTTATTTGTGATATATTAAATGTTCGAAAATGAATCAAAGTTGAGTAAAATTCAGAAGTGTAGGGTGAAGTATGAAAGCGTGCATTAAAAATTTTTAAATATATATATTATTACTCGTAGTATAACTATAAAAAACCAATCTTTTATTAAATCACAAAAATAGTAGAGCTTTCCGTTCATTCTACTCTACGCTTCAATCGAGAGTTGAGTAAACCGTGAATCGCAAGATTTATTCCAACAGCTACATTTATTCACGCAGGAACGAATGAAAGCAATCTGCGCCTTGGGCACACATAACAAATTTTTAATTTCAAAAACTTAAATTCTTAAAATTAAATTGATATTATGAAAATTTAAACAAAAAAAAGTCGATAAGTGTATTACATAAAATATGAAATATCACATAAATTACTCACCCAGAATAATAATTTGGAATTCGCAAATGTAAAATCCATATTTTGAAAATATAAAACACAGAAAATAAAAGAACCTTCTTTTAAATGTTTTTATACAAGATACTTCTTAATAATAATGCAATTTTTTAATGTACATTTGAAAATTTAGTTTCACTAAACTTCATACGTCGTTATAATAAAAATGTATACTAAATGTAATTTAATAATTATATCATATATATGAATAATCATAGTTATAATAATTGATTAATTATATTAATTTTTAAAAATATTTTATTAATCATTTATGAAAAAAGACGATTTATTTTTACTTGAGTAAGGCTAAAAAATTTTATTGACGGCACTTACTCTCACAAGCTCTGAATAACTCCTGCAGTCACTATATAAGAAAGTTCCAAATTTTATATCTTAGCATTGTAAGCGAGCGTGTGCGTGATTCGACGAAAGTGTATCGTACTATATATGTGTTGTTATTAGGTTTATATATGTAAGGTTATAAGTTTAAGTGTATTTGTAATTTGAAATGTGATTGGCTACGTCTGAATGGTGTGAATGCATTTGTAAGTTGTTTATGAATGTACCGAATGACTATTGGTAGGCTCGAGGTAAGAATTTTTTTTTATTTGAGAGAAGCATACCATTGCCAGTTCAAATAATACGCCCGATGCTCATTTTACACAACTACGGTTTGAAGCACCTTAAGCGTCGGTGATATACTTATACATTTGATGTTAACCCACTTTCGCATGTTGGTGCCTTGTCGTCGATAACGTTTTACTCAACTCTTTACTATTCCCTATGTAACTCTTATTGTTATTCAATTTGGGTGAATTAGGTATATATCAAATTTATTTTACCCGACTAGGATTTAATAGATGTTCAAATGTCCTTATGTCCCATGTTTAATCGACAGAGTTGAGTAAAATTACTTCAACTATTTTTCTCCGTGTAGGTTTATGTATGTAAGGTTATATGTTTAAGTGTATTTGTGATTGAAAATATGATTGGCTACGACTGAATGGTGTGAATGTTTTTGTATGCTGTTTATACATGTATATATGTATGTCTGTATCGGATGACTATTGGCAGGCTCGAGGTAAGAATTTTTTTTTTATTCAAGAGAACCATACCATTGCCAGTTGAAATAATACGCCCGATGCTCATTTTACTCAACTACGGTTTGATAACGTTTTACTCAACTGCTTACTATTCCCTATGTGACGCTTATTGTTATTCACTTGGGGTGAATTAGGTATTTATCATATCAATTTTACAAGAACAGGATTTAATAGATGTTCAAATGTCCTTATGTCCCAAGTTTAATCAACAGAGATGAGTAAAATTACTTCAACTATTTTTCTCCGTGAAGAATTGCTTTTCCTGCATCAATTGATAATGTATTATAAAGGTTTTAATTACCATTGAAAGCTATAAAGATTTGTGACGTCATCGAATGACTTCGTATCAACGCTTCCGATACTACCCAAGCACACGGAAAAAATAAGTACTGAGAAATTTACTTGACAGTCCTCGACTTTTGGACAGGGCAAATTTTTCCGAAGATCCTATATACTTTTTATGAAGAAGCTTAGAACTCCATCGAAAAAAGGAAGAATGACCTAGATTAATTCAAGCACAGTCAAAGAACGAAATTATTTCAAATTTTATTGTATACACTGTAAAAAATATCAGTATATTTTCCTACTATGTATTAGGAAATTTTTCCTAAATCCTTAGGGAGCATAGATTTTCCTACAGAAAGTGGTAATATTTCATAGATTTGAGGAAAATTGACCAAATTTCTGGACTTCTTTCCGAACTATTAGGAAATATATCAAAAAGGTGAGAACATTTCACAAATCTCCTAAGTTGTAGGACATTTTTCCCATGAAAAGCGAAAATTATTCCGCAAAAACGGAAATTTGTTTACTTTTTTTGGATTTTTTTCCTCTTAAATTATGAAATATATCAATTTTTCCTAATAAACTGGATATTTATCCGACCAAACAGTAGGAACTATTTCCATTTCTATGTCGGAAATATTTCCGACTATATTTTTGGAAAATTTTACGACCCATTTGTATTTTAAGCTGTCCGACTATTTTCGGAAAAATTTCTGAAAAAGTTTTTGCATTGTTGATCTAATTGTACAAAAACGGTACTTCTAGTTTTAAGTAACTTTTGAACGTATCTGAAAGTCGAGCACTCTGTCATATAAATTTTCCAGTACTTATTTTTTCCGCGCACCAGTGTGCTAGCATTTTCTTCATACGAACGATTTGTGATTTGACACTACCAGGTTTTTTGATTAGGGGTATACGTTAAATCCATGGTTTATGCCGACAAACCAACAACTCTCTTTATTAAAATTATGTGAATTATATTTGTTTGTTACTTTTTCTCTTGTTTCATTTTTGAGATCATTATTGATGTCTAACGATATCAAGGACGATTCTACATTTTTAATTGTAATAATAACGTCTTGCTTGGAAATTTTTTGTAAAGGCATTGCAATTTGGTCCTAGGGAGCATAATCTCCTTCTTATTCTTCTTGTTCTTCGTACAGCGTCGGCACCGTACTGACAAAGCCTTGTACATTTGAACTGCGCATGCGTCTATTACAATACGCTACTACTACACAAGATCGAGAAAATCAAAATGGCCAGTATTCGCGAAATGTCAAGTGAGATGGGCGATAATCACGGCAATTTCGAACTTTTCAGATTGGATTCGAGTGTACGCATAAAAACTCGTAAATGCGCCGAAGTCACATAAAATAGAATATGTGTCAATGCACACAATTCGGGTAATTACGAGACTCGCTTAAAATGCTCGCAGGACTGATCGCGCCTCGGCTTCGTCTCGGCTTTGCCTCAGCTACGCCTCGACTACACGGAGAAAAATAGTTGAAGTAATTTTACTCAACTCTGTCGATTAAACTTGGGACATAAGGACATTTGAACATCTATTAAATCCTAGTCGGGTAAAATCAATTTGATATATGCCTAATTCACCCAAAGTGAATAACAATAAGCGTTACATAGGGAATAGTAAGGAGTTAAGTAAAACGTTATCGACGACAAGGCATCAATATATGCGTCAGTGGGTTAACATGAAATGTATAAGTATATCACCGACGCTTGAGGTGCTCCAAACCGTAGTTGGGTAAAATGAGCATCGGGCGTATTATTTGAACTGGCAATGGTATGGTTCTCTTAAATAAAAAAAAAATCCTTACCTCGAGCCTGCTAATAGTCATCCGGTACATACATAAACAACATACAGATTCATTCACACCATCCAGACGTAGCCGCAATCACATTTCAAATCACAAATACACTTAAACATATAACCTTACATATATAAACCTAATAACTACACACTTATATATAGTACGATACGCTTTCGTCGAATCACGCACACGCTCGCTTACAATGCTGAGATTTAAAACTTGGAACTTTCTTATATAGTGACTGCCTGAGTTATTCAGAGCTTGTGAGAGTAAGTGCCGTCAATAACATTTTTGAGCCTTAGTGAAGTAAAAATAAATCAACTTTTTTCATAAATGATTAATAAAATATTTTTAAAAATTAATATAATTAAGCAATTATTATAACTATGATTATTAATATATATAATTATTACATGACATTTAGTATACATTTTTATTATAACGACGTATGAAGTTGAGTGAAACTAAATTTTCAAATGTAGATTAAAAAATTGCATTATTACTAAGAAGTATCTTGTACCTATAAAAACATTTAAAAGAAGGTTCTTTTATTTTCTGTGTTTTATATTTTCAAAATACCTATGGATTTTACATTTGCGAATTCCAAATTATTATTCTGCCTGAGTAATTTATGTGATATTTCATATTTTATGTAATAGGGTAAGTGTGGGTATTACTGTGGATGCCCCAGTTACTGCGGTTTCAAATAAAACTAATGATATACAATGTTTTAAAGATATATAACGCTACAGAACAATTAAAAACAATTAATTTCTAATCCAAGCATAATAAGTATCAACGAATTATCAATAGTTACGATATTTGTAGCTAATTGATTGCAATTTGAAACTCTCATGTTCCCGATTCCCATAGTTTTAATGCTTAGATTTGTTGACAGGCCATGAACACGTTCTGAAAAACTTGTTATAATTCCGTTTCTGAAAATAAAATATTTATTGTGATATTATTTTTTGCAAAGTAAATATCTTATTTTTCTAAATATTTATGCAAAATAACAAAAAATACGTTTTTTAATCATTTTTTTACCAAAACAGTATTTGGTACATGATTTTCATAGGTGTATGAATTACTGCGATCTGTCAGGCAGCACTGCATAACCTTTCAATTTATTACAAATGCTTCGTTATGCTTACTTTTTATAATTGAGATTAAACAAAATGTTGAAAACTCCAAAATCGTTGCTAATGAGGCAAGAGGAAGTCAAGTAATATAATTTTAAGGTAAATTAAATAAGAGTTATAATATTATTTAATCTTAATTTGTTAAAAATGCTTCATGTTCACTTTTTATAATTTAGTTTAAATAAAATGTTCAACACTCCTTAATCGTTGCTAAAGATGCAAGAGGAACTCAAGTGATATAATTTTAAGTTAAATTAAATAAAATTAATAAAATTATTAATCTTAATTTGTTACAAATGGTTCGTCGTGTTTACTTTTTATAATTGAGATTAAATAAAATGTTCAACACTCCTAAATTAATTGTAAGTTCACTCAAAATAATATCGCAGTATTACGCGCGCAGAAATTTGGGTTTCCGCAGTAGTTGGAGCGCAGTAATTGGGGATTCCGCAGTAATTGGTGGGCAGTAATTCATGCAAACCCGCAGTAATACCTACATGGAACATTTTTTTTATATTTGCATTTTTTAAGTAAATCTGGTTTCTTTTCAGGGTTTAAGGACTGCATGCTACTTACTTAATACCAAATACTGCTTTAAAAATTAATTCGCGACGACTTTTTCATCGCAAAATCATTTTTTTTAACTTTAAAAGCCGTCTTGATTTTTGACCCGCAGTAATTGGCACATTTACCCTATACTTATCAATTTTTTTTTGTTTAAATTTTCATAATATCAATTTAATTTTAAGAATTTAAGTTTTTGAAATTAAAAATTTTTAATGTGTGCCCAAGGCGCAGATTACTTTCATTCGTTCCTGCGTGAATAGATGTAGCTGTTGAAATAACCAAGTTGATGTCACAGGCCATGTGGTAGGGAAAGACTGTAAGTTAGGTATATCTTGGACGAAAGAAATATATGGGAATCATCGGGAAATTGATGAAACAATATTTTCTAGCGTAAAAGTAAGTCATGAATTTATTAATAATTATATTTTTCAAGTGCAAAATTAATTTCCGCCTATTTTGAGTACCTACTTGTCGCTTTTCATTCTTTTAATTTTTTAATATAAAATAAAATGTCATAAATTTGTAGGTTATGATGACCGTTTGTTTTGAAGGATTTGAAGAATGTGTTGAAAACGAGAACATGCTTATCGATACATTCTTCAAATCCTTCAAAACAAACGGTCATCATAACCTACAAATTTATGACATTTTATTTTATATTAAAAAATTAAAAGAATGACAAGCGACAAGTAGGTACTCAAAATAGGCGGAAATTAATTTTGCACTTGAAAAATATAATTATTAATAAATTTATGACTTACTTTTACGCTAGAAAATTTTGTTTCATCAATTTCCCGATGATTCCCATATATTTCTTTCGGCCAAGACCAACCTAACTTACAGTCTATCCTACCACATGGCCTGTGACGTCAACTTGGTTATCTCAGTTGGAATAAATCTTGCGATTCACGGTTTACTCAACTCTCGATCAGGACGTGCAAACCTAATGGAAAGGTGGTGGACCGTTAGCAACTAGCGCCGCGTACAGCACTGCGCATGAACTACCATTATGTGTGCACGTGTTAGTGCATATACATGCATACGTAGGTTCTTTAAATGTGTTACAAAGAATATATTCAAATAAAATTAAAAGGAAATTGAAGATTTAGCGCAAAATTGTGAAAATTTAATTCAAGAGTGAGAAGTTATGTTGATATCAACTCACTCTTTAATTACATTTACACAATTTTGCCTTAAATCATGGTTTTCTCGTCATAAATAAAAATCAAAAATATCTGTAATTTGTATTTTTATTTTCAGAAAATATAATTGCTTAGCACATTTTGCGTTGATTTTTGTACTACAAGATAATCGAACACTTTGTGGGGTCGAGATAGCTCTCTTCGGTGTTGTGTGAAAGTCTTCTCCAAGTACATCCTTGCTGCTTCCTGCTTCTGGGATATCTTCTGATTCTTTTTTCTGGAATATAGATTAAAAGCATTTAATTTATATGAATATTTGAAATTTATTTCGTAGGTATTTTATAAAATAAATAAAAATAAATTTTATAAAATAAAACTCCAGTCACATGTTTCGCGAAATTGTGGTGGGAATTTCTGACATTGTGGAATTTGTATGGGCAATTCTCAGCTATTTTTTCATAAATAATCCTTTGTAATTTTATACTATATATGTACTTGCATCTATATCTTCAGTAACATTTAGACAGAAGTACACTGCCGGTCGAAATTATTTGTTCACTTGTTGTTTCAGCTATTCCTAAAGTGTCTTAATTTTTATAATAACAAGTTGAAATTTTTTTCCCTATCATAAAATAAAAGTTAATAAAATTTTGCAAATAACAAATAAAACAAAATAAAAAATAATAAAATAAACTAAATAACAAAATTGGAGAAATTTTTTTTTTCACAGAAAAATTTCTTCAATTTATATTGGAAAATACCATCTAGTTTTAAATAACGTTGGATTAATTCTGGATCATAGGTTGATAAGGTCGATATAGTAGAGTTCCGTTGTCACGTACAGTGATACACTCTTCTAATGATCGACATAATCGACTGAAATGATTTAGAAAAATCAGAAAAAATAACAAAATGTTAACTTTATAAAAAAATATTTCAAAAAACTTGAAATTTCAATCATTCTGAAAAATATTAACAACTCTGAAATTAATTAAGATTTTTAAAAGTTTTTTGTCTCATTTAAATGGTAGGTTTTCATAGTATTTTGCTAACTAATCAAGATATTTTCAGATTTTATTTCCTGGATTCTACCCGGCGTCAAAAATGATACAAAAAGGTCATAAAATTTTAAAAATGTGTAGCCACTTACAAGAAATTTTTAAAAACCAATGTGTATCATATTTTAATAAAATTTATAGATTACTGTCTTCATTTGAAAATTTTCGACATGTTTGTACCATGTTTGACCCCAGGGTAGAATCCAAAAGAAAAATTCTAAAAATATCTTGATAAGTTAACAAACTTGGGCTCACTAGATGCAAAATTTAAATAATTATAAAAATTAAGACACTTTAAGAATAGCTAACACAGCAGGTGAATAAATAATTTTGACCGGTAGTGTATATACTACTTTTTTAGTTTGGTATCTCAAAATTACGTGCTAGAATTTTATTGTCATTCCTAAGGAAGTTTTAGATACTTCATCGAAGTTTCTTGTACTGTTTTATGTAAATTTTCTTACGATTTTTACATTTTTTCACATTTTCAAAGTTTACTTCGAAATAGGGCTCATATATGTAATATTTTATTTATTGCACTTAAAATTTTAGAAATAAAGATCACTAATGAGGACTCTGATCAGAGTCGAAAAGTTTGAAATTATATACAATATCGTATGAAATTAAAAATATTGTTACTTACGTGTGCAAACTGCACGCTACTTTCTTCAAAGTCTCGTGTGCCTTCTGCAGGTTTTTCTACTTCGGGAATAAAAATTTTGAAGTCTGATGGGGAAGAAACACTCACCGGTTTAATGTTCACATCACTTCCACTCTACACATCACTACACGACGGTAAATTTAACGTCGGAAAAATGTCGATGACAAATAAAAAATTGTCTTTCTAGTACTTCGAGATATCCTAACCTCGACAAGTAGGGATTTGACCATGCTTCTATCCATCGTTGTCCGGCATTTTCTTTCTTCGGAAACCGATGAATTGATACATTGTTCTTCCGACCCCTTTTGGAGGTATACCCACTCACAGCACATTGAATTCCGTACTTCGAATTCATTTTAAATGATTATAAAGCGCGATCGCGTACGAATTGTGGATACTTGTATACAACAATGGGGGAACTCATACGAAGCCGTTCCCGTTGCTGCACTCCGCCCGCTTCCGACAACTAGCGCCGCGTACACCACCGCACATGAACTATCCTACGGAGACACCCAATACATTAGAGGTCGACCTGCCCTGACTCTCGATTGAAGCGTAGAGTAGAGTGAACGGAAAGCTCTAATATTTTTGTAATTTAATAAAAGATTGGTTTTTTATAGTTATACTACGAGTAATAATATATATATTTAAAAAATTTTAATGCATACTTTCATACTTCACCCTACACTTCTGAATTTTACTCAACTTTGATTCATTTTTGAACATTTAATACATCACAAATAAATACAATTATACTAAATATAAGAATATTAATATTAATACATTAATATTAATATAAGAAATAAAAGTAGATACCATGGTTTCAGTTATAATACATTAAAATGACATGGTGTTAGAGTCGACGAAGCTTTGTCTACAATATTATGAAATAGTTTGATTTTGATAGTCAGAAACGTAATTATAATAACTTCTATCAATATTTAAAGTTCACCGTTACTATTTAATAATTTAGTCCACAAAGTTTCGTCGACTCTGACATCATGTCATTTTAATGTATTAACTAAAAACATGGTTTTTACAATTGTTTCCTATCTATTTGACATTCACTATTATGACATTACCTGCTTTTATAAAGGTAAATTTCGACATTTTTATGTATTTTTTGAGAAAAAGTACTCTTTTTTGACAACTTTATAAGTTTATTATTTGATGTTTTTTTTAAATTTAATAAAGCCTGATGAGGTTGTCAAACCCATGGCTAATGAAACGTCGCTACAATTTCGACATAATGAATAATTTTCTTCTTTATATTTTACCCTCATTGATCGCAAACCAACTTCTTTTATAATAATAAATTAAATTTGTTTGTGTATAAAATATCACTCTCGCGTGTATAGAATGTATTGTAGGTCCAAATACGTGGACACACGGAAAAATCAGTATAGCTGTTCGACCTATACCGGAATATAGTGTCTCGACCCATGCGGTATAGGTGAGACAACTATACTGGTTTGCCGCGCGACCTATACATTGCTTCGCATGCACGCGACTCTAACCTCGAAATGAGAAAAAAGCGTCATTTTTTTGAGGCGTTTTTTCGAAGCGTTTGTCGATTTGTTTGGAGCATTTTTTCTTTCTTTGAAAGATCATTTTTGCGAATCGCGTATTGTTTTATCACACGCGAAAATTCACAAAAGCGATAACGATGGCATAATATTTTGTTTACGATCGCTATACATGGTATTGTCATATCAACGAACTTGTATAGCTGTCTCACCTATACTCTATAGTTCTGAGGACCATACCGCAGCATTGGTCTGATAGCAATATTTTCTGATTCTGAGCACCAAAATATAGTTCTCTTAGCTATACTATTTTTTCAGTGCAATGTATGCATTATCATGCCAGGTACGAGAAAAAATAATCTTTAAAGGCTTATTAAGCATCAAATTTGAGCATCAAAGTTTGAATAAAAGCGGGTATATATATTAATAAAATTATATAAAATAAAAGTCCCATTCTCGTATAATACTTGCTTTCCAAGATATGTTTGTTAATAAAGTAGTGCATTTTCACGTTCTACTTAACTAACACTGGTCAACAAAATATGACCTATGTGTTCATGGAATAAGATATATCATTTCCAGAGTAGTTTTCTGTGCTGAATCCGAATCTGGTATCTGTTTTCTTCCTGGAACGTCAGGTTTTTGAAAAAATCACAAATCGTATGATAAAAGGTTGTAAACAATTTTTTAAGCGAAAAGCAATACGTGATTTCGATGCCTTTTTAAACTCAGAATTCATTGATTGTTTCCATTTTTCAATATTTTATACTGAGATAATTCAAAAAAAAAAAACTAAAAAAAAAAAAAAACAGGAAAAAAATGCTTTTACAAAAAACCTTCTATTTAACAGAAAACAAGTAGTTGAGGCGAATCATTGTACTTTTCTTGTTTCTCATTGCATTAGAGTCCATAATATTTGCAATATTTATAATATTCACAAAGTTTACAGTATTCAGAGTATTCACAGCTCTAACCGTAGAGCCGGACTTTCAGACAGGTTTCAAATAAACAGGCGCCGCGACGTTGCTGCACACGTGATACAGAGCATTGTTTGAGGGAAACACTATGCTGCAGAACTTCCAGGAAATGAAAGTGAGTAAGGTAATGGAACCAATACTCGATCAGTAACCAATACTCGATCACTTCGGTAGGAATTCATGTTTATTATGAATTCAAAAGAGCAAAATACTGCAAAAAAATTGTAACATTTAAAAAAAATACTTAACAATATTATAGTGCCCAATTATTATTCAAAAATATAACATAGTGTATGAGAAAAATATTTCCCCTACGCGCTCGTTGAATTTCGTGCGCTACAGTCGCCTGCGCCGTCGATCAGTGGTGCCGCCAACTCTCATGTGTCCGTGCTTAGTTGGACGATAATCAGGGAAAAGTTGGAAAAATCGCGTGAGAGAAGGTATTACCAGGCCTATGAAGGCTTTTTCTATTATTACAGACAGGTAATTATAATCAAAAATTTGATTAAATATGTAATAAACGCTGATCGTCTTTTGGTATACAAAAAGCGAAGGGGAACCAAAAGTCGATCAGCCTACCGCGATGCTGTGTTCGTTTTTTTTAATTCTTAAAAATGAGTTTTTTAACTTCTGGTCGAAATTTTATAGTGCTCAATTAGTGAAAACTATAAAAGAAGTGATATTTTTCAAAAATTTTCACATAAATGCTTTAATTTTTGTATGTATGTTTTTGAGGTTATGTGATTGTTTTGATGTACATATATACTTTCACAGTGACCTATATTTTAAATTTAACTATGAGTTACGGTACATACTACATTAATAAAATAATCATTTTCAGATGGTGAAGATCAGAAAAGAATTACTTTACTCTCCGTAAAACATCTGATCACAAATGACATGATCGACTATTGGTCCCTTGCTGATCGACTACTGGTTTCGCGGGGTTTTCGGTGATCGAGTATTGGTACCCAAAAGTAATGTTTTAAAAACGCCTAATTCATTTACAAAACGACACAAAAAAATTTTCTGCGTCTGGAATTCGATAAAAAAACCTTTTTCTACAATATATACACAAAAGTTTAATTAATTACTCTAATGCTATACACTTTGAAAGGTCTTTTTCCGTAACCTACATGGATGCTGATCGAGTATTGGTTCCATTACTTTATGTCGCTAAAGATTCCCATTCTTCATTCTCACCAAATGCTCATCATCGTCGAACGTGCAAGAAAATTTTTTTCTAGTCAGTAGTCGCAGCTTATAACCATTTTCGGACAGGAGCTAACAACCAATAATATCTAAGGAGGAGGGTCCTCAAAGTCTTCAAAAACTGACCGCATAAGCACATTTCTGTACTCAGACAGCAGGGCAGGTCGACCTCTAATGTATTGGGTGTCTCCGTAGGATAGTTCATGTGCGGTGGTGTACGCGGCGCTAGTTGTCGGAAGCGGGCGGAGTGCGGCAAAGGGAACGGCTTCGTATGAGTTCCCCCATTGTTGTATACAAGTATCCACAATTCGTACGCGATCGCGCTTTATAATCATTTAAAATGAATTCGAAGTACGGAATTCAATGTGCTGTGAGTGGGTATACCTCCAAAAGGGGTCGGAAGAACAATGTATCAATTCATCGGTTTCCGAAGAAAGAAAATGCCGGACAACGATGGATAGAAGCATGGTCAAATCCCTACTTGTCGAGGTTAGGATATCTCGAAGTACTAGAAAGACAATTTTTTATTTGTCATCGACATTTTTCCGACGTTAAATTTACCGTCGTGTAGTGATGTGTAGAGTGGAAGTGATGTGAACATTAAACCGGTGAGTGTTTCTTCCCCATCAGACTTCAAAATTTTTATTCCCGAAGTAGAAAAACCTGCAGAAGGCACACGAGACTTTGAAGAAAGTAGCGTGCAGTTTGCACACGTAAGTAACAATATTTTTAATTTCATACGATATTGTATATAATTTCAAACTTTTCGACTCTGATCAGAGTCCTCATTAGTGATCTTTATTTCTAAAATTTTAAGTGCAATAAATAAAATATTACATATATGAGCCCTATTTCGAAGTAAACTTTGAAAATGTGAAAAAATGTAAAAATCGTAAGAAAATTTACATAAAACAGTACAAGAAACTTCGATGAAGTATCTAAAACTTCCTTAGGAATGACAATAAAATTCTAGCACGTAATTTTGAGATACCAAACTAAAAAAGTAGTATATACACTACCGGTCAAAATTATTTATTCACCTGCTGTGTTAGCTATTCTTAAAGTGTCTTAATTTTTATAATTATTTAAATTTTGCATCTAGTGAGCCCAAGTTTGTTAACTTATCAAGATATTTTTAGAATTTTTCTTTTGGATTCTACCCTGGGGTCAAACATGGTACAAACATGTCGAAAATTTTCAAATGAAGACAGTAATCTATAAATTTTATTAAAATATGATACACATTGGTTTTTAAAAATTTCTTGTAAGTGGCTACACATTTTTAAAATTTTATGACCTTTTTGTATCATTTTTGACGCCGGGTAGAATCCAGGAAAAAAAATCTGAAAATATCTTGATTAGTTAGCAAAATACTATGAAAACCTACCATTTAAATGAGACAAAAAACTTTTAAAAATCTTAATTAATTTCAGAGTTGTTAATATTTTTCAGAATGATTGAAATTTCAAGTTTTTTGAAATATTTTTTTATAAAGTTAACATTTTGTTATTTTTTCTGATTTTTCTAAATCATTTCAGTCGATTATGTCGATCATTAGAAGAGTGTATCACTGTACGTGACAACGGAACTCTACTATATCGACCTTATCAACCTATGATCCAGAATTAATCCAACGTTATTTAAAACTAGATGGTATTTTCCAATATAAATTGAAGAAATTTTTCTGTGAAAAAAAAAATTTCTCCAATTTTGTTATTTAGTTTATTTTTATTATTTTTTATTTTGTTTTATTTGTTATTTGCAAAATTTTATTAACTTTTATTTTATGATAGGGAAAAAAATTTCAACTTGTTATTATAAAAATTAAGACACTTTATGAATAGCTGAAACAACAAGTGAACAAATAATTTCGACCGGCAGTGTACTTCTGTCTAAATGTTACTGAAGATATAGATGCAAGTACATATATAGTATAAAATTACAAAGGATTATTTATGAAAAAATAGCTGAGAATTGCCCATACAAATTCCACAATGTCAGAAATTCCCACCACAATTTCGCGAAACATGTGACTGGAGTTTTATTTTATAAAATTTATTTTTATTTATTTTATAAAATACCTACGAAATAAATTTCAAATATTCATAGAAATTAAATTCTTTTAATCTATATTCCAGAAAAAAGAATCAGAAGATATCCCAGAAGCAGGAAGCAGCAAGGATGTACTTGCAGAAGACTTTCACACAACACCGAAGAGAGCTATCTCGACCCCACAAAGTGTTCGATTATCTTATAGTACAAAAATCAACGCAAAATGTGCACTAACACGTGCACACATAATGGTAGTTCATGCGCAGTGCTGTACGCGGCGCTAGTTGCTAACGGTCCACCACCTTTCCATTAGGTTTGCACGTCCTGTCAGACAGCAAATAATCTTGCAAGTGTATTAATTTCACCCACCTATAATTACGATATATAAAAACACACTGATGCAGTCTATTCAAATGAAAATTAAAATTAAAAAATGTTAATGGCAAAGGGCCCTCGAATTATTATAAATCCAACCGTTTACGCAAATTTTTGTACTCAGACGGCAAAAATCTGGTCTTCAAACGTAAAGTAATTTCTAAATTAACCAATTCGAGTTGTTTAAATACATTTCCATTAAACTTTTAAAGTTTGAGTAAAACTTTTAAAACCAAGAATACATCGTCCTTTTGTTTCCCAGGTGCATCAATATTTCGTTATTTAGATTAATTTTTAACGAGAGTGCACAAGCACTCGATCGCTAGGGACTATAAAAGTATGAAATAAGAAAAGGAGAGAAACGCGAGAAATGAGTGCAAAACGAGAGCGATAATATAAGAATTAGGATGAGCAGATAAATTATTGAATAGGAAAGAGAATGAGTGATAGCAGGCTCGCAACTATATTATTACAATAGAATGGACGAATAAAAGGGAAAAGAGAAAACGATAGAGAGAGAAAGAGGGAGAGATGTCCAGCGCACGTACACCCATGCACTGAAAGCCACTACACTGCCGTGCAAATGAAAATGAGCGCATCTGCAGAAGAGCCAACTTTACACTGAAAGCGAAAAACCACTATGACATACTACACTCATATTTAACCAGTTTTTTGAAACTAAAACTGCCTGCTTAAATAAAAACACTGCCTTTTTAGATTTTGCAAAAAAGAAAAACGTATGTTTATAATTTTCAGTGAGAATTTGCAGTTACGCTAAGATAAAATTTCAACTACTTGGACTGGAAATACCGTATCTGCTACAAAAACTTTTAAACAATAGTAAATCACTCAGTATCATCAGAAAAGGCAAATAAAATATCCAATTTTCCATATATGTAGATAAATCTGTTGAATAATATATAAGAATACCAAAATTTGCATTTATCGAACTGTAGAGAAATTCTAATATTATATCACACATTCTTACAAATAGTTTATACTAATTTTTTTCAAAAAAACATTCCTTCATTTCTCAATTAGTAAATTTATTATTATTTGCATAGTTTATGAATTTGTTACATAAATGATTGACATTTTATAACTTTATTACGTAAATTAATGTTAGTTAATGGGACTAAAAAAGGGAACACTATTTTCTGGTGAAGTTTGTACTTTCTAATTCGCATAAGGCAATCACATTTTTTGTTACATTTGGTATTTTCTTCATTTGAATAACACTTAAGGTGGCTTGAGCGTTTTTGAAACAAATTACAGATTGCTCTGAAACTTAGAGATTATCTTAATAAAATATGCTAGATTCATTTGGAAAAAAGAAATACCGTGGATGACGATGTCAATGCCGTAAAAATCGCTACCGAAAAAATGTCAGTTTAACACGTAGTCTTATGGGATTCCTCATCAAAATCGGCGAAACTCCGGAACAAAACACAAGTCCCCATAAATCAAATATATAATAGTACTTTTGATTTCGAGGGATCTATTAGTATTATAAAAACAAAGGGTTAACGACTTCAATCAAGAGAAAATTTCGAGAAAAATACAGAATATAAAAAACCGCCTCGAGGTGAAACTAATAAATTTTTACTATCACTTTTTTCAGGGGACATTTCCGTGATTTTTTAAAGCCTTATTCACTTATAATAGTATTTAATATTTAAGAAAATATTCAAGATAATGAGTCGAAACGAAAGAAAGTCAAACGAAATTTTAAGGAATTCACTTAAAACAAATACATAATGCCCACTAACCATACAAGTAATTTTGTAATTTAAAACATAAATATTTAAAATTTATAGCGATCTTATAATCTTGCATTTGTCGTTTTCTAACTGATTCACTGAAAACAAATTCAAGTAAACTTGCTCAGGCAAATTTGGTGATGTGTCTTCTTTATTAGGCAGTGCTATTGCAAAAATCCTATTAAAAAAAAAATTATTGGCAAAAAAAATTTCCCTCCATAACCTTCAAAACAAACACCCGTTTCCATCAAACAATTATCTAAAGTTAAATCTATCTACACATATATAATTATGTTTGAAATATAAATTTTCATAAACAGTAATTGACAGTACACAATTTTTTACTTACCGTATTTACAAAACTCCCATCTTCAACTTACGCTTTTTGCCATTTGCAAATTTTCATAAACAGTAATTGACATTACACAATTTTTTACTTACCGTATTTACAAAACTCCCATCTTCAACTTACGCTTTTTGTCATTTGCATAGTCATTCTTCTCGCAGATACGGTAAACTATTTTTTAAAAATGCAGTACTTTGCGCTATCAATTTTTATTTTTGTCATACATATTTAAGTAAAGGGAAGTATAATAAACATACTGACGACTTTATCTCAGTTTTGACAAAAGTTGCAGATACGCACATTTTCATTTGCACGGCAGTACATCTTTCTGCCGTTTGTCGATTCATCCTTTCGTTCGCCCATGCACATGCCCAATATACCGGCCCCTTTTAGAAATATCTTGATGTGCTCTGCTGTGCATCGCGTAGCTAGTTTTTAGATTCATTCGATGACTAGTCGCAAAATTGCCTATCGAAATATTTTACAAAGACGTGTCGGGCGGACGTAAGACACACAAGCCGTTATCTAGACAGAAGCAAAAATATAACGTGTATTAAAATATATTTATAATATATTTGGCTAATTGAAAGTGGCTAAAGACGGTGTTTGTGTTTAACAATGTTTATTAATAAGAGCCGTATTTACAAAGTTCGGGGTATAACCCTGCACTCCGGGTAATCTAACCCGGCCACAAGACCATTCTTGAACCTAACCTTAGACTCGGCTGGTGTAAAGAGTTGATCGCCAGGTTATTTTCGCTAAAATAACCAAAATTTCTATTTAAGTAATACTAGTTGACCGGCCCACTCGTGACGCTACAGGGGCCACCAAAAACCGCGGAGAGCGTTGGGTAAGGAGTAGCGTCACTGCTTGCGACCACGGACACTGAGAGTTCGATATTGAATATTTAATGTTAGTGGGCTCAAGAACCCGTGCCCTTAGAACGGCCCTGCGATTTCCAACCAACTCCACTAGCGGACACTGATTTTACTTTAACATTAGTTAACGAGGCTGACCCAGAGTCTGGCGCCTCGGAATCTTCGCGGCGAGGTGCTATACCCGCACCCTACTCCATTTAAACGAATTAGCCTCAACTCTAAATAAAACCAAAAGAGATGTACTCGAAAGCTACCTGAGATTCTCTTGCGTACCCTCCAGCTTCCTCGACTCGTCATCCTCTTTATTTTGCTTAAATAAAATAGACTTTAAAATCTTTATTCCGGACACTTCAGACGCCGAACAGAGAATGAGAATGGATGGCGAGTTCCGCTGGCGTGTTCGCTAAACCGAAAGACGGTGGCGCTTACAAGGCTCACCGACGTTACCGATATTTTCGTCGAGTTCTTAGTCGCGAGCCACAGATAGCGAAGGTACGCCTCTTTGTGGTGTGCTGTAGTATCGTGCTGCGGTGTCGTAACCCCTCTTCCATCGTCCTGAGGCCTCGGCCGTGGCGCGAGCATTGATCGCCATTGACCAGACTGTGATCTCGTGCGGGTGGACCTCGAGGTGTTTGCGTGTATAAAAATAAAATCAAAATAAGGATTAATTCACTATTAACATGACAGTGATCGGAATCCTTGGTCTGGTAGTTGGGAATAGGTTGCCGGGGAGTCTAACCTCTCCCCTTAGGTAAACAGTTATTTAAAATACTTTATATAAAATAAAAACATGAATACAAGTCAAAGTCAGGAGCCTACCGAGCACATTACGCTTGACCCCTGACTTTTGACTGCCACAGACAGCCTCGGACATGATTCTCTGCTCGAGGTCGAAATTCTAAATTCATGTGTAGTATTTATTGTGCGTGGGTAAATACCACGTCACAATATAAAGGGTATCCCAATAAGGGTGATATGTTTTGAAATTGAAAAAAAACACTGAATATTCATTCGGAATTGATCGAAATCTTTTTTATTATATTGGATATTCTATGCCATTTATGATTTAAACAATATATCGGCCAAATGTCCCCCGAGACTTGAGCCAAAAATGCCCCTCATCATAAAAGATGATTTTTTGATGAAAATTGGGATCATTTTCAATTGATTCCAGAGCCCAATCCGCGAACTCCCGACGCAAACGATGGTCATTAGGCTTCAGTTCTTGGGCCAGAATCATCTTATAGGGATGCAGGCCAAGATCCAATCGCAAAATACGCCAGGTAGTCATCCTGGACAGGCCCAATTCCTGAGATCGGCGTGGCACGGACAATTCACGGTTTTCCTCGATACTGGCCTGTACGGCGGCTATATTCTGTGTAGAACGTGCGGTACGCATACGATTTTTAGGCTTAGTATCCAATAGAGTAAATTCACTCTCCAACTTATCGATTATTCGACGAATTGAGAGCGCGGATGGAGCAGAATGACGACCATATTTTGCACGATATGCTCTTTGAACACCGACAAAACTTCTCGAATTTTGATAAAATAATTGGACAATTTCCAAACGTTGTGGAAGCGTGAAACTACTCATGATTAAATGGCAAACCTTACTGATGACAACTGACAGCAGACGTCAAAAATTTCAGTTCAAATGAGCCCGATAGGGACATTCAAAATCATATCACCCCTATTGGGAAACCCTTTATATATATATATAACTCCCGCATAAAATGTGTGCGCCTACGAGTTAATATAACAGGTTTTCAGATACCTGTGTATACAACCCACGCATTAAGTGTGTGTGTCTTGCGTTAATATACTAGGTTCTGAGATGCTTATGTATGTAACTTACGCTATTTCTCTTCTTGAGAAGGCAAGGGAAAAAGTTTTGCCGTATAGTTCTCCTTCCTGGTGGGTGGATAACGGCATAGTCCTGGCTGGAGTTAAGAAGTGCTAGTCAAGTAGTACAGGAAGCGTATCAGACAATCTAACTTGCTTTTTAAACACTGGTTAAGTTCTTTTTCTGTGGATTTTACTCTCAGAACTCGACTTAATACGACGATACACGCATTTAACGGCACTTAATGATTCACAGCTACTGAACTTTCACCACTTAAGGACCAGGAGTTATGTTTACCAAGTACCGAGGTAATTCTTGTATGAGATACCGCTAAAGTTTCGAATACTGAAGGATCATATCTTGACATCAACAGTACCAGGTGTACAAGTATGAAACCGGTAATTTTTTTGAGAAAATACACGTTTATTTAATAAAAATGTTTATACATTCAATCTTCAAAGTAATGGCCATTGCTAGCCACACATTTTTCCCATCTTTCTGGCAATTTGTGTATGCCTCGCCAAAAAAATTGTTCGTTTTTTGAGTCAAACCAGTCATCGAGCCATTTTTTCACATTTTCGTACGAATCGAAGCGCTGTTCAGCAAGTGCGTGCCTCATTGATGAAAATAAGTGGTAGTCAGATGGAGCCTAGTCTGGTGAATAAGCCGCATGGGGGAGGGCTTCCCAGCTGTACGAATTTACCAATTCCCGAGTCTTGTTTGTTCGATGTGTTGGTGCATTGTCTTACAGTCAATTCATGCGGCACCCATCTTCCCACCTTCAGAATCAATTCCATGGCTTTTAAACGTTGAGAAATGCATTGTTGGGTCACATTTAATTGTTCTGCAAGTTGTTGTTGCGTTTGACCATCATCTTCATCCAGTAATGCTTGCAATTCGGCATCTTCAAACTTTTTCCGTGGTATTCCACGTTCTCCGTTTCTCACATCGAAATCGCCACTTTTAAACTTATTGAACCACTCGTTGCACTGTGTTTTACTTAGAGCATTCTAGCCGTAAGCTTCCACAAGCATTCGATGTGCTTCCAAAGCAGATTTTTCAATTGGTAACAGACAATCAATTATGTCCGCGAATCGTAGTTTGAAGGCACAAAAATCGACATTTTTACTAGCGTAAAAAAATTAGTTGTTGTATGAAACTTGATTGTTTATGAACTGAGTATTGTTGACAGAACTCAATGCGAAGCAATGGCGTCAATGATTTGGTTTGACAGAGCGTATAGTTTTACCTAGCGACACATATATGTCATTACCGGTTTCATACTTGTACACCTGGTGTCCTGGTATGACGTGTAGACTGAACGGCTACCGACGAAAAGACAACCTACAGAGGTAAATCTAGGGTTTATATAATTGATCTCTTCTGATTGAATGCTATTAATTGATTATCTATTATTAGTTATTGCTAATCATTATTTGCTAGTGTTAATTATTATTACTAACAATTTAACGATTGTTGTTAACAATAATAAATGTTATTGTTATTTATTTTCGTTATATAATTATTAATTTTCTACATTACCGACGCGAGACAGTTCTCTTATTTTATGCAACTTAAGTGCCTTATCGATTTCAAGTAAATCCTTACAAGTAATTATCCTATCGACAATTAGCGACCATTGTAGTCATATGATTTACATTTGTCAATTGCCTAGTAGTATGCCGGTTTGCCTTGTTGCAGACGCAGATTAAAATTTGTATTAAATTTTGCCAGATGTAACAAGCAGTGTAAAAATAAATTTAATGAAATCAAAGATCACTTTTCACGTAGTACTGACTTCCTAATAAGCACAAATGGCATATTAGGATGAGAATACCTTCGAGAAGAAAAGGAGGAATATCTTTCTCGCAGACCACGATTGTCAATCATTCCAACGCTACGAAGCCTATACCTTTTATAGATAACGAATCTAGAGTGGTTTTGGAATATTTTCCAAATTTTTTATTAACAAAGGATCAATGCTAGAACCATTCAGGTAAGAACCAGGAAGGGTACCTACCCTTGTAGAAAAAAATAATTGGACCAGATTGGGACCGATTGATCCGATTGACCCCATTTCAAAAACTTCATTGAAATCGATCTATAAATCGGATTCAATCAGGCGATACCATTTTGAATCCGATTAATAAATCGGTTTCAATGATGTTTTTGAAATGGGGTCAATCGGATCAATCAGTCCCAATCGGGTACAATTATTTTTTTCTACAAGGGTACCCTTCATAAAAACCATAGAAGGTGTGTCGATGGGAGAAGCAGCCGTAACTGACAAAAATGAAATCTGTCATGTATTTGCTATCATCACCACAGATGACAAAATCGAGTTTGAAATACCCTCACAAGAAATCCTCTCCTTCGAATATTACAAATTGCCATGAGACGATTTTAACGAGAATTTTACAGACAAAGATGAGGATGAGGTGCCTATCAATACTGTAACTTTATAAAATATGCCTACCATTTATTTGGTATGACTTTTAGATAATTTATATTATCGATTAGATTTTACGTACCGTGCCCGGGAGAAAAAATAAGAACGAATTTTATATCTTAAAAAAGTCAATTTTAAGCAATAGAAAATATGCGATTTCCCTTTTTCAACATTTTTTTGAATCTCTCTTTAAACGTGTAGCAAAAAATAAAAAAGATACATCGCCCTGTTAATACTATTCTATGAAACTATCTCACAGGTGACCAGCCTCGATTCCCGAACAACTACTTAAAATGTTAATATTAAAAAATAAAACAGAAAAGTGAAACTGCTTGATTATATAATCTCCTACAATTGATTTATTGTACGAAGTCTTTGGCCATAAATAAAAGAAAAACAATTATTTGTTTATTTAGAATCTTCGACTCAATACAATGCAACCGCGAAATCCTCTCAGTTCGACAACTGACACAAGCATGTAAGAGTTTCAAGCTCTTTATTCATGAATCGTATTCATGAATGAAGTCTCTTTAGAATCATCTTCAATAGTTGAGAGCACCAAACTCAGATAAAGACAGAAATCTCTCGTTCTAACAGGCGATCTTCAGTTAAAATGCATTTTCCATGGGTTTTGATCCTCGCTTTTTCAGTGTTCACCTCCGATGTCCTCATTCCTGGTTTCCTTGGCTGTTTCTTCTTCTTTTGGTTCGATAACACCCGCGAGCGTGCGTTTATTTCCTTTAATGTCCTGTATTCTACTATTACTGATGCGACGATTTCTCCTTGTCAACCACATTGTGAATACACATTACGGTGTGCAGGGTTGGGTAACGACACATCGAAAACCCATGTATTTTACGTAGTTTTGTACACACAAGACACAACATACGCCGAATACGTGTCGCGGACTTGCTTTTATGTAAATAAAGAACCTAATTGGCTATTTCTAACATATTCAAATAATTTGAAGCTTCTGGTCTCAAAACTGATAAAACTTGATACGCATAAAAAATTGTATATTAGTTAAAAAATGTGTTTATTTTTAAAATACAAACAGAGCTGGAGTATTCGATACTCAATATATTAAGATAGTCTTATTATATATTAGAGATACACTATAACTCATACGTTACTGAAAGCGAGTTTATATTCTTTATAATGGTTAAAAAATGTGTTTTTTTATAAAGATACAGGTAGAGCTTGATTATTTCATACGAAAATTCTGGTACAAAGTGTTTTTTCTTCTGTCACGCATCGCGAAAAAAAGAAAAAAAAACTCATTTTTTACCAGAATAGCTCCGGTTAACAATAAATACCACCTTGATCAAAAAGTTTTAGGACTTTATTTTTAAAATCAAAAATACAAGTTTATTCATCATAATCGATATTGTCCCCTTCAAAGTACTCCCCATCGACTGCAACGCACTTATGCCAGCGCTTGATCAAATCCTCGAAACATTTTTCATAATCCTTTTGCGGTATAGCCATCAGAGACATCTTCGATTTTTCCATGACCTCATCTCGGGTGCTGTAACGCGTTCCGCGGAGCGGTTTCTTGAGTCGACCGAATAGGAAAAAGTCGCAGGGAGCCAAATCAGGTGAATTCGGTGGTTGTTGGATGGTATTCGTTTCGTTTTTAGCCAAATGCTCATGGATAACGATGGCATTGTGCGACGGTGCGTTATCGTGGTGCAAAATCCACGAGTTGTTTGCCCACAAATCCGGTCTTTTTGGCGAGCTTCTTCACGCGAACGTCTCATAACGCCCAAATAATACTCCTTGTTGACGGTCTGGCCTTCTGGAAGGAATTCATGATGCACAACACCTCTGTAATCCATGTAAACCGTAAGCATCACCTTCTTTTTCGACTGAAAACGACGTGGTTTGTTCGGTCGCGGCTCATTGGGTGAACGCCATTCACTCGCTTGATGTCTGGAGTGCGTGTCATACTGATAAATCCACGTCTCGTCACCAGTAATGATCTGTTTGGTGAATGATGGGTCGGAGTCGGCCTTGGATAGCATCTCTTTTGCGACATCAGCGCGATCCCTTTTTTGCATGAAATTTAGGTCTTTCGGCACCAGTTTTGCAGCGACACGTCTGAGGCCCAAATCATTAACCAAAATATCTTGAGCGGATCTGTAAGCAATGTTCAGCTCCTCTGCAATCTCTCTAATGGTCAATTTGCGGCTTACAGTCATTCACCCTTTGATTTTGATGATGTTTTCATCAGTTTTCGCCGTCGACGGCCTGTCACTGCGTTCGTCATCCTCGACCGACTTACGACCACTTCTGAAGCGTTCGTGCTAGCGGAAAACGTTCGATCTCGTTAGAGTATCGTTGCCGAAACACTTCTCCAACATTTCCAAAGTCTGCACACCCTTAAATCCATTTTCAACGCAAAATTTAATGAAAACTCGTTGCTGCAAAGTCGATGACATTTTTTTTTTTGTGAAAAATCGGAACCACACACAAAGATAGATGTACACAATACAGCGTCACTTCAACAAATGTCAAGCTATCAAGCTGAAAATCTGACAGAACGTTAATGACACTTCTACCAAGACAACAAAAAAAGAAGAATTAAACACCAATTTGATAATAAAACATTTACAGAATTTGAAAAGAAATGATAATGTTCACAAAAAAAGCTTCTAGTTTTCGATTGGAGAACAATTTTGAATGCATTTGATTATGAATTATTTTAACTTCTCAAATCAAATTTATTCAAATGGCGCTCTCATTCCATATAGTTTTCGACATGTAGAATACGTGACGTCAAAAACTCAAGACGTAAAATACATAGTTATCGACGTGTCGAAAACCATGTAAGTTCTGTGACGTATGTTGCGGACCCAACCCTGACGGTGTGGATCCTTTACCTCCACTTGCGTTGCGACTTCTGGCATTTTTTGCTTCATGTTTCGCTCGATGCCTTTCAAAGACAACTGACGCTTTTCTGTTTTGCTCATTTTCCTAATGCTTGTGTTCATGACTCACCAATATAGTTCTCCTCTCCTTGGCTCACTGCCCCTACTCCCGCGTGGCAGTCGGTGCGATGTGCTTTTAGGTCTGCTGCATGGAACTGCCCCCTCTCGCGCTCAGTTCGGTGTTCTGAGTATTTACGTGTTTCGTGCGATCTCTTTCTTTACCTTGTAGGGTCCTTCGTAGAGGGCAAGGAACTTCCCTACCTTATCAGCAGCTGAGTTTGCTATGTTGCACACTTTTATCAACACTAACATAGGTCTCCAGGTTGAAAGGTAAGACCGATTTTTTCTCTGTTAATTCTCTCATTTCTTCATTTCCTCTTGGTTCTGATTTCTATTCTGTCGTGATAATACTCACTGAATATCGTTTCAATTTACGCCATCCGGCTATACCATGATTTATGTCTGTCAAACGGTAAAAATGTCCTAAAAAATCTATTCATAACCATATTTTGCTTTTACCAGGGGTTCAATAAAATCGACCGATAAAAGTTCCAGTGGCTTCTCTGGCTGAACTGATTCTAGGATGACGGATGATGCTGTCGTGGGGATCTTGTTTCGTTGGCATGAATCACATGTGCTCAAAGCCTGTCTGATTGTTTTTTCCCAGCCGTGGATGATATAAATGTTCCTTGATGATTCTGTGGTTTTTATCAGCTCCAGTGTGTCCATAGGTTGTATGAAATTCCCAGATTAGTGTCTTCAACATTTTAATCGGTAAGTATATTCGCTTTCCTTCTGTTGTTTTCTGACATAGTATTCCTTTGTCGATTGTGAAGCCAGAGGTGTGCTCTTTGTCCTTTTTTAGTGTTTGAATGATCTTGATGATTTGCATGTCTTCTTGTTGATGCTATTGTATGTTTTTTGAATCATTTATTAACTCCATTGAGCATTCATACTTGAGTCTCTGGGTGCTGCCTACTGAGTGGATCAGCAGCGATGTTTTCTTTTCCTGAACAGTATTCGATTGTGATGTTATAATCCTGCATGTTCAGTATCCATCGTATCAACCGTGCATTCGTAAATTTACATGTCCGTAGAAAAGTTAGTACCATGTGGTCTGTCCTATTTATTACGTGAGCTCCCTGTAGGTATGTTCGGGATTTTCGTAGTGCTCACACAATTGCCAGAAGCTAGTGTAATGATTTCTTTTTCCTGTTTGTCATTCTTCTGGTAACGTATTGCACCTAATGCGTAATTATTTGCATCCGTCTCGAAGTAGTATTCTTTGCTTTGATCAGGGAAATACAATGTGATAGTTTTACAGAAAAGCTGCTTGTTTCTATTGAAGCTTTTCTGCGTGCTTTCATCCAATTTCCAGGGAACTCCCTTTTTCATTAGATGTAGCAGAGACACTGTTTCTACTGCATGTCTACTGCTGAACTTCGAATAAAAATTTACTAACCCTAAGAATCCAATGAGTTGTTTAACATTTTTAGGTTCTGGAACGTAAATTATTCCTTGAACCTTTTCTTGATCTGGCTTGATTTCTAGGTATTCTAAATGTTGTTCGGTTGATTCTGATGTCATAAGCGTATCATCTACGAACGAGATAATGTGATCACCAATTCCCTGCAAGATCTGGTCTAGTTCTCTTACTACATTGAATTCATAGATTTTTCCTCGATGTTAAAAAGCCGTATATATTTTTGATTCTGCCTGCAGTGGTACTTGCCAGAAGCTGCTTGTCATATCGAGACTTGACATGATTTTGATTCCCTTGCACCTTTGAAAGAGAATCTCGGCCGGTTCTGGGCTGGGTTCCATCGTTCCTTATTACCGGCACGATTCGATTAATGTATGGGCTGCTAGATCGCTGGATTATTCCCATATATAACATTTTTTTATCTTTTCTTCGACTTTATCCCGATAAGCTATAGGTATGGGATAGCTTCGCCCAATGAAGGGTTGATTCCCCTTCACTCGTAGGGTGTTTTGAAAAGGAAGGAGTATTAAGTAAAAGTGCTTCAAATGAGTCGTCAAAGCTTACGTTCGGCCAAAATAGGTGAACTTGCCTCAAGAGCGAACGAAGGTATCGAACGAAGCCATGAAGACTTGGACAGAACTTTAACAGAGGTACAGGAAGGCAGCGAATCATTGAGCACCATGGATATAGGGGGGCACACGACTCACGGGAGTCATAGAAACGAGGAAGTCTCAGAAACCCTTGTTGGACGAGAAAAGAAAAAGGAGAGAGAAGCAGGAGGCTGAAAATAACAAGACTTTACAGAAGAAGCTATCAACAATGGAGGCAGGAATCAGTCGGTCATTGGAAATTACCACAGGAGTCACGCAAGCCCTAAAGAAGAGAAACAACAGAATTAAGACACAATTTGACAATCTGGAAATACATCAGACAATAATTATAGAAAGGATAAATGCAGATGAGAGAAGGAGAGAAGAAGTCAGAGGGCAAGAGGAGAACTCCAGTATAAAATACATACTCCCGGAGTTTTG
Source organism: Diplolepis rosae (assembly GCA_030998225.1). NCBI lineage: Eukaryota > Metazoa > Arthropoda > Insecta > Hymenoptera > Diplolepididae > Diplolepis > Diplolepis rosae. The sequence continues at coordinate 3,404,586 of JAPYXD010000608.1, read as the reverse complement.
AGGGAATACAAGTTCGATTCGTTATATGAATCAACTGAAGCAGTACTGGGAAGCAGTGAAGCCTAGGGATAATGATACACATTACCTGATAGAGAGATTACTCTCCAACCATGTCCCCTCGTGAAATAACGAAGTGATCAAATACGCAATTATTGGTCGAGGAGTAACAAATATCGACACTCTAGTGGGATTAATAGAAAATTTTGACAGAATAGGTCCTGTCAATGTAAACAAGGAGGAAGAAAGATGACGGAGGGTACAAGATGAAGCGTACCACGATTATCAAACGAGTCTATCTCAGGAACCATCATCATGGAGAGCGCAACCAGGAGGAAATTATCAAGATAGAATGAAGCGTCCTCAATCACTCAACTCATAATCGTGGCAGATAAATACACAAGTACAGTATGGAGTCCGAGTGGAGAGGAATCAAGTACAAAATACAAATGGAGGCATGAATCGGAACAGTAAACCAGCTGAAAATAGATTGTGGAGAAACAATCCACAACCAACGTATCAGATCCGCAATATAAAAGTTGAAACAGAGACACCTCAAGAAGAGAGTGAAGGAGAAAGAATTTGTTAGGAAAAATAGAGAAAGGCTGCAAGAGTGTCCCACAGTGCCAATCAATGGAGTCACTCTAGAAGCCCCACTTGGAGGAAAGGCGATTAGATTAAACAAGCAAATCTACGCAGACGTTCAGCTGCCGAATCATATTATCTAAGTCATCTTTCTGGTATTTCCTAAACTAACAAGACCTTCCATCATAAATATTGACCTGTTGGACGAATTCAGAAGTCACATAGATCTGCATAGCAAAACCATATCCTTTCCTGATCTTGAAGGGAAGCCGTCCATCTAGATCGTAAATGAAGAGACTTCAGCAGCACCTTAGAATGAAACACGGATAATAAGCTCCATACAGAAAATAGGAGACAATATAGAAGTTGGAAGAGAGGAAATTAGATTGAAAGTAGAAGAAACAAGGTTTGCCAACATAGAAACGAGGAAACGACTCGAAAATATCCTGTGAAAACACAAAGCACCGTTCAGAAAAGAACCTGACCGACTAAAATCATATCATATCTTCTGTAAAGTCTTGTCATTTTAAGCCTCCTGCTTCTCTTTCCTTTTTCTTGTCTCGTCCAACAAGGGTTTCTGAGACTTTCTCGTTTCTATGACTCCCGTGAGTCGTGTGCCCCCCCATATCCATGGTGCTCAATGATTCGCTGCCTTCCTGTACCTCTGTTAAAGTTCTGTCCAAGTCTTCTTGGCTTCGTTCAATACCTTCGTTCGCTCTTGAGGCAAGTTCACCTATTTTGGCCAAACGTAAGCCTTGACGACTCATTTTAAGCACTTTTACTTAATACTCCTTCCTTTTCACTAACACTTTCACTATGTTTCTTTTTTTTATCTCTATTGTCTCCTGAGACTCTTTGTCCACTCAAATATTTGTCAAGATCCTTCATCCCCTTCGGCATAATTTTTCTACTCGTTGGGGGTTGCAAATATGTCCTTCGGAAGGGTATTTGTACACGGAAAAAGAAATGGAGGATAGTAATTGACTTTCGGCTACTAAATAACGAAACGATTGATGATGCATATCCGTTACCTAACATTCCAGATATTTTAGACCATTTAGGCACTGCACTTGGAGGATTAGGGAAAGAGAGTAAGACGTCTTCTTAAACAACTAGAAGAAGCCACCCTTTCGCCACATTCTAAAAAATGAAAAATTCCCTTCAAAGAAATTGCATATTTAAAGAATATGACTAGCATTAAGGAAGTAAAACCAGATCCTAAAAAGATTAAACTCGATTTGGTCAAAGATCCAGGCCAAATACTGTTCTGTTTTAGACTAAAATTAAGGGACTATGAATACGAATTTAAATATAAACCAGGAAAAATAAATACTAACGCCGATGCCCTATCAAGAAATCCAATTATAGAAAATTCTGCCGATGAAGTCAGAGAAGAAAAACAGCCTGCTAGGTTACTGCCCATGCTAGCTAGACAAGCTAACAAAAGAAAGGGAAATACCTCACAACCCACTTCTAAAACTTCAGAGTCTGAATCAAGAAGCAAACCTGTAATTCAAACTAAAAAAGGATTCACTTCTAGGATTGCAACCTGTAAACCATCCACTTTAAAATCTCAAAAATCATCCCTTTCTAGGTCTAAATCTAGCGCATCCACGTCAGCAGAGCTAGACAAAATCACTATTCGTAAACGCTTGATTTGTCGATGAGTAGAAACTCAACGAGCCCAGAATCAACTAGATTATAAGGAGGACGGCAGTTCGGAAAAAACAGAAAGGGATTAAGAACCACCCCCAATTCTCCGAAAAAGAAAAAGCGTGCTGCCAAGTTGCATCTACTACTCGCAGCATGCCCCTCATGAACCGTACCAAATAGTGCCTGAAAGGCGTACGATGACTGGTTAGAAAGGACAGAAATAGAAAAAGAAGCCCAGCTTCATGAAGTCACAGCAGTCTGAAGGAGAAAATAACCAATAACTCCTTTACGACCAGAAAAAGCTCCACTTTCGACCCTGGAATAGTGTCAACCCCTGTTGCACTAGGAAAATATACCCCTTTTCAGAAAAACTAGACGATGATCTAATCATTATATAATAGTCTAATGACTATAACTCGTGCAGAATGGACATGAATCTACCCAAATTCAGTAGTAGAACCATACACGTCAGAGTACTTAGCAGTAGAGAGAATCTCACATATTTTAAAAGTAATTATGTACATTTTCTTAGCGGACTGCGAGTTTATCACCCCTGTGAGCCGCCTGCTTGTCGGTTTAGGAAAAATAGACCCCCGGAGCCTAAAAAATAAGAAGTTAAAAATAGGATAAGTACTAATCACTCTTCCCAGACATTTCAACATAAACCATCTGATAATTATGCAGCATCATTTTGATGACATAAATGAATAGTATGGAATCAGAATTTCCCAAATCAGCACGGAAAAAATTGTCCGTCTTATCATTTTATGACTTATTGCTCAATTGATAGCTTTTGATATTAAAACATTGAAACCTTATGAATTGAATTCCATAGAGAAAAATATGGAGACACTCTTTGTTCAACTAAAAGTATAAAATTTATAGCTGAGGCTTTAGGCGTTATTTTAGCAAAGTTTCAAATTTTCCCTATCACTTCCCTACAGTATGCAGGCAGCTGAAGTTTAAAAGTGAAAATTTGTCAAAATCGAAAATTACGTCATCCTTTTTCACACGCTATCTCGGCTTTTATAAATACATGGTGCGGTTTCATAACGTCTGGTATCGTTTGTAGATTTTTGTAGATTTCTGGCATCACTCGGTAACATTTGGGTACTGTCGGGTACGATCGGGTACGTTCGGATACGTTCGGGTACGGTCGGTGGACTTACATTTCACCTGAGCCACGCCCAGTCAGGGACACCTGACGCTCAGCACGTGCTCCTGCCTAATACTGGCACCCAGAGCTCCCAAACTTGAAACGCCGCTGGCGGGAAACCGTCCCCACGCATCGGCCGTCCGTCGTTGCCCCTCAGCTACCTTCCCATTCAAATAGAAAGACGAGGCTGGCGGGGTATCGAGTTTATGGGGAAGGTAGCTGAGGGGCAACGGCGGGCGGCCGATGCGTGGGGACGGTTCCCCGCCAGCGGCGTTTCAAGTTTGGGAGCTCTGCTGGCACCCATCCATTGGTACTCGACGTGGGGGACCACTCGGTAGCGGTGTTCTGGTGTACGGTATCGATTGGTGTTGTTCTGGCTCACGCATCTGTCGTCGCTCGGTCCGGTTCCACCAGGTGACGGTTAGAAAGGTAAAACACAAAGATAAAAGAGACTGACCGAGAGGGTTTGAGATAAAGACATATATTAGAAATTGCCAAAAGCATGTGTCCAACCTGTCAATCTCTCAAACACAAATATAATTTGTTTTTGATTAATATACGTAAAAGTTATAATACATTAAAACTAAGAATAAAAAGTTTTTTAGCAAATCCGTTGCAAACGGCTTACACTTCTACAGAGCCAACGATGCAAGGTTAAAAAATTGCGAATCAACTCCGAACTAAAATATTTTATGCAATATCCACAACAAGTGAGTGTCATTTCTTAATTGGATTTAATAAAATACGAGATTTCTAAGTTATATTGGATTCAAAGAATTAAGACTGAGAATTGAAAAATTCAATATTTTGTACATTTAAAACGAGTTTGTCTTCATAAATTTTATGGTGACAATTATAATCTTTTGATTATACGTCAATTATAATTATTATATACATCGTTTGATTTACTTTTTATAGATTTTTTTAGTAATCTTCATAAATATTATTATAAAAATTATCATCTTTTGATTATACATCAATTTTAATTATTATATACATCTTTTGATTTCCTTTTTATAGATTGTTTTAGTCTGTATATCCAAAAATAATACATTGCTGCTAAGTAAATAATGTAATCAGCATAATATAATATTATTACTATAATCTATAAGAAATTATTATACTAGAAAACTACGAGATTTATATAAAAAAATAATTTACTGAACAAATTTAGGATCAACTGAGGATCGAAGAAACAAATTTCTTTATTTGAATTCTCAGTTTTAATTTTTTCCAAATTCATTCCTTTATTTATCTAATATATGTAATTAATTTAATAATATTAAAAAGTCTCTTTTGGATTGTGTAATATATTACATTACAGGTCAAATATGTGAGAAATTAAAAAAAAAGAACTGAGTGGAAGCAAATCCGCATTTATTTATTCTACAAATGAAAGTTGAATAGAAAACTCGTTTTTTCTGTATTGCAAGCAAAGTAATGTTTTTGACTTAGTCTTGAACGACTTGTCTAAATTAAAAGTTTACTTTGATTGTGCAGAAAATGCCACAGGAGTTTTGGTCTACACCATTTATTTATATTTGCAAAATAGAATGCAATAATTTGCTAAAATTTCTTTAGCTGATTAAGAAAAACACCATGAGGGCCTGATAGGATTTCCTTATCCGTGCCGTAAATAAAATAAGACAACCTAATCAGGACCTGCTTCAAGGTCTATTTGACATTAAAAATATTACATTTAAGTGTTTGTTGTGTATAATATAAATATGCTATGATATATAATATCAGTTGTTTGCAATATATGGATATATAAGATATATAATAATCATTTCTATTTGCATAGTCGCATTATCTTGTAAAACAACAATATAAAAGACACAAATTCGCATAAATACTTCATTTCCTGAAATTTAAATTCCCAAAAGTAGTTAATAATTTGTGAGTAATTTATTTATGGTCTTATTTATAATTAATTAGTTGAATTTGAAATTTCTGCACCTGCCTACATTATCGGGGAATCACTAGTCGCTTATCAGATAGGATACGTTGCCGACAGGTGTCTTCGTAGACAATTTCAAACTCTTATATCGCTTTCGACTGCGCTGGGATTCGAGCCCAGGTCTTTCGATTGCCAGTCGACTGCTCTAACCTTGCGGCTATGAATTATTTCAAATGAATTAGTTGAGTTTGAAATTTCTGCCACTGCCTACATTATCGGAGGATCGATAATCGCGTATCAGATAGGATACAATGTCGACAGGTGTCCTCGTAGACAATTTTAAACTCTTATATCGCAAATAATGCAAATTAAATTTCAATTGAAAGAATTTGAAATCTTTCTGTGGAAAAAAAGACGCTTTCAGCTGCACTGAGATTCGAGCCTAGGTCTTTCGATTGCCGGTCGATTGCATAAACAGCTAACAAATTAATAATTAATTAAATATGTTCAGCAGTTTTAAATTTCGGGAATTTAAATATTTGTGAGAATTTAACAATTAGTTCATTTTATGTTTTAACAATTTTTTTCATTAATTTATGTTTTTGAAGTAAGTACATAATTCTTATTCACTACCTGACTACACTATGTGGAAAAAATGATTTTAAAAGGTTTTTCATATTTAATTTGTAATTTTTATGCATTTTTCCTATAGTTTTGCATGGTTTTGTAGGATCAAGTTACTACTAGCGCCACCGCACGCTCGTTTTGAACTCTCGTAACACATTTTCAACATTGAGCAGTATAATGGATGCACACCCTTGCTAAAGACTATTGTCTTTGCTGCATTTCGCAAAAGACATCATATCAGTTACGCCTTTGTGAATCAGTCAAGAATATTAGATACCAAATAACTATACAAGTATGAATAAGTTCTAATGGGTAAAGGTAAAAAATTTCACACTGTGTCTTTTACAAGGTTGAATTGAATTTTTCATATGTTTTGTATTAAATACTGACATTCCTATCTTGTGCTATATTCTTAAACAGTTAATTTATTAATGACAATATCAATTTTACATGGAGATTAGATTAGCATGCATCAAATAAATTATTGAACTAACATTCTAGATTTCCAAACTCTTGACCGCTATCGACCGCATTTTGACCTTTGTTTAAAAAGAAAGTTTCTCTGCATGGAATTGATATGAATCGCTATTGATGTAGAATGATGACATAGGCATTCGAGGTACTCGTGGCGCTCGAAAGTATCACAACACCAGGTGCGCGATTCGATGACCACACTAGGGGAATCACTATGGTAAATCACTTATCCATAGGGTGCCTGACGAGATGGGGTGTCTAATGCGTTAGGGCGAGACTCTATACGCAAAGCTCTTATCCTCCCTTTTTCATACTACAAAAACCGCTTATACGTATTAACACAATCATTCTAGGCGTGAAACTTCAATCGTATATTAAAAGGGTACTAATAAGTGATAAAGTAATTTTAAATGTTGATAAATAAACGGTCCAATATACATATTTTAACAGTCGAAACACATTTTTGAGACTGAGAGATTGCACAGTTTTGAATTTTGAAAACCTTAATAAGTATTCTAATGATTCTGAAAAATTCCTTCAATTTTTCGTGCCCTTATGTTTTACAAATTTCCTTAGTTTCAAACCTTCAATTTGAAAGTTTAAAAATATGAACGAAGTCAGCTCAAATTTAACAGTAACTGAAACCAGATATATTTACAATATTTAGTTGAAGTTTGTCGGTATTAGCAATTGCAAATATTTTTGAAAAGTATTAGTCTTATGTTGCTGATTAAGAGACTAGAGAAACAGGTTTTGACTAATGAGGTGTTTGCTCGACAATTGCGTTTACAATGTTCACGAAGTCATCCGTTTGCACTCAATAGGAACTAACACGTCTTCGGAATATTTTAGATATTGCGCACACTCATACAAAATTTTTCGAATTTTGAGAAAAATTCTTTTTTTTTAAATCACAGGATTTTTTAAAATTAAAAATAGGCAAGAAGTATAGTTCGACGTATTTTGTGTAGGTACTGTTTAAAAAATAGTGTGTCAGTATTACATTAAAACTTCGATTGAAAGTATATTTCACTAACATCAAAAGCTACTTGGAGTAGCGAGCTTTTTTGCTTTAAAAACTTCTTTTTATCGGCGCCCTTGTTCTTTCTTGTTTATTTGATGGCATGCCTCTTTTGATTGTCCAAGAATAGCTGGTCATCATATTGATATCCCACCTTCCTTGGTATCTACACTCCATTTCTTTTATGTCCTGATGAAACCTTCCACCTTGCTCTTCACTGCGATCGCCCAGATTCTCAGGAAAATAATCAAGATAAGCATCCAACAAATGCAATTTAAAATTCATCAAGCAACCTTATTTTTCATAATTCTTAACTAATGTAGCTACCAATTGCTTGTATTTTTTACTTTTTTGATTCCCTTAAAAATTTTCTACAACATTTTTGATTTGATTTGATTTTTGATTCTTGATTCATAATTTTTTCTTAATTCATTTATAATTACTTCTTTCTTTTCCACTCAAGTATTTTAAATTAAATTGATTTCATGAAAATTTAAACAACAAAAGTCTTGATAACTGTATTACATAATATTTGAAAAATATACACAGGATTTAGATTTTACATAAATTTCTTAGGCACAATAATAATTTGGAATTCGCAATTATAAAATTCATATTTTGAAAATATAGAACACAGAAAATAAAAGAATCTTCTTTTAAACTTTTATTCATTATGTTATCTTGGCATTGGGTCAGATTCTTTTTATTTTCACATTTAAATTATCAATGGCAGATATATAAAAAAACCGTAAAAAGTAAAGAAAACGTTTCGGCCACATATACATGTCAAATTACATAGAGAAAATGGCACACTTTCAATACTTTCAGTATAAACGCAGGTTTTTTCATAGTTCTGAACTTTTTTAGAACTTATGAAGTTTAAACATCTAAGAATAAAACTAAAGTTAAAAAAAATTATAAATAACCTTCGATCGTATTTCATCACTAAACGTACTCAAATAATTTAAATTTAAAGAATCTTGAAACCTTTCTATTGAGTAAAATAAAATATTTAGATATAATAATAATTTATATTTCTGTAAAGCCTTGCTTGCAAATTCATTCTAAAATGGATTGTCCGAAAAGCCGATATACCAAAAATTTGTTCATTCAAAAAATACACGCTTCCCTCCACTCATTAAAATCACCACAACCGTCTCGAATTTGTTAACTAGGTATAGAACAATTGTCTTCTTTAAGGAGGAGAAGAACCTCTCAGGATAGTGTTTAAAAAAAAAAATTTCAGTCACTAGTCACATGTCCTGAGTCGGTTTTTAAAGCAGTTTAACTCGATCCTTGAGAGACTCCGGGAACAAAGTCCTCAAGAAAATTCTTAAAATTGACTAGTGTTCGGTTGACACGATTTATCTATTCACATTCATAAAATAAATAAGGAAAATAAATAAATTTTCCGGCCGGTTCGTTCTGCAAAATTCTAAGTTTCGCTCGTTGTATCCGATTTTCTGTATACAGTGATTTAACATATTTCTTCAATACGTGTTGTGCATACCGGACCGCTTCATTTTGATTTGCAAGCTATGAGATAAGTTTTTGATTTTTATACATTTCCTTATTTAATAATCTCCTGTATTTTAATCTTTAAATGAAATTTTGAATTAATCTTTTAATTTGTGGCACTGACGAGGGCCCCCATATGTGGTCGAAACGTTTGCCTTACTTTTTACGGTTTTTTTTATATATCTGCCATTGATAATTTAATTGTGAAAATAAAAAGAATCTGACCCAATGCCAAAATAACATGATGAATAAAAATTCTATGAATTTTGGGTCAATATAATAGCATACATGTTTTCAAACATGTCAAATTACATCGATAAAATGGCACTTCTTTTAGATGTTTTCACACAAGATACTTTTTGATAATAATCCTATTTTTTAATGTACATTTCAAAATTTAGATTCATTCAATTTCATACCTGCACTGCAAAAAAATCGTAATTTTCCAATATATAGGTAATGACATTTTTCAATAATAATGAAAAAATAATCTTCTATCGAATTATTTAAATCATTTAGAAGAAATATTCGAATCCCTATTGGACTTTTTTTTCAGTATTGACATTTTTCAAGTGTAGTCTTAGAATTTTTCAAAGTCAGACATGCAATATTCGGTACTTCATTGAATATTTCTTACATGATTTTATATAAAAATTTCAAAACATATATTGGTTAATTACTTCCAATACTTTATTGGAAGTTCCCAAACAAAGGTTTTAGAGTGTAGTTATAACAAAAATATATACTAAATATTAATTAATAATTATAATACCATATATATATATATATATCAACAATCATAATTATAATAATTTAAAAAAATATTTCATGAATAATTTATGAAAAAAGTTGATTTTTTTACATTCTCATCATGGATGAGAAGGTATTGGTTTTATGTGAAAAATGACTTTCGAAATTTTCATCAAATCTTTACGTTTTGAGAACCCCTGAGTCAGAAAAAATGGTTTTTACGAAAGTGTCTGTCTGTCTGTCTGTCTGTCTGTCTGTCTGTCTGTAGGTCGTGTGCGGCATAACTCTCGATAGAATTATCAGATTGAATTGAGCTTTGGTACACTTTATCGGAGCCGAAAAAGTAAGGACAAGTTCGTTAACCAGCCACATCCAATCAAAATTGAGGGATGGAGCACTACTTTTGTGTTTTTGAAAATAATTTTTTGAAAAAATCAAAAATTCCAATCCTGGTTTTTGATAGTGCTCATAAATCTCTACAAATTATCCTAATAACATTTTTTGATTAAATCAAAATTAGAAATGTTACAGCATATTCAAATTCGAAAAAAGTCAATATCAAAATTCCATTTTCCAGTTAAATTATACGAGATACGAAAAAACGTTATGATACAATATTATTGAATACATAAAGACCTACAAATTTGAATTATAACATTTTTTCATAAGATGCATATTTTTCTTTTTAATTAAAAAAAAAACAATTGAAAATCCAAAATTCAATTTTTTAACAATAATATTGGAAATACCAAAAACACGTAAGAATACAAAGTTGTTCGTTTCAAAAAGATCTACAAATTTTGTCTGACACAGTTTCTGATAAAAGATATATTTTTCGTTTCAATTCCAAAAATACGATAAAAATGAAAAAATTCCATTTTTTAGACAAAATATGTGAGATACAAAAAAAACATTTAGATGGAAAATTGTTTGCCTAAATGAGGTCTACAAATTCTGATAAAGAAATTTCGGGACAGGATGTATATTTTATGTTTTGATTTTTAATATTGAAAAAATTCGATTTTTTTCACCAAAATATGTGAGATACGAAATAAGCGTTGTTCTGCAAAATCGTTTCCTTAAATAAAGTCTACGATTGTTTTTCCTTTTTAGATATGTGGAAGAAAGTAAATTCTTTTAATCATGTAATTTATTAAAAAGTTATACTGAAATGTATACAGAAAATCGAGCGCGAAGCGCGAGTGTCATGATGAGAATGTGTTCCTTAAGGCCGATAGAGCCTTAAGTAAATTGAATTTCCTGTTTCACTTAAATTCAAAAAGAAATTCAGTGACTTTGAGAAAATGTGTAATTCACATCATCTGTAATATTATTATAAAATTGGTTTGAGCTTCAGTATCAAAATATAAGAAATAAACTTAAATGTATGCGAAGAGCACAAGACCGAGCGCGAAGCGCGAGGTCCAGAAAGAACGGAGCGCGAAGCGCGCGATGAGAATGTGCCCGCGAAGCGGGCAGATTTTTTTACTTGAGTAAGGCTCAAAAACTCTAGTAACGACACTTACTCTCACAAGCTCTGAATAACTCTTGCAGTCACTATGCTCGTATAGGAAAGTTCCAAGTTTTGTCTCAGGATTGTAAGCGAGCGTGTGCGTGATTCGGCGAAAGCGTATCGTCCTACAAGTATATATAAGTTTTAGTTATTAGGTTTATATTTGTGAAGTTGTATATTTAAATGTATTTGTGATAGAAAATATGATTGGCTGCGACTGAATAGTGTGAAGGTATTTGTATGCTGTTTATGTAGGTATGTATCGGTTGACTAATCGCAGGTTCGAGATAAGAATTTTGTTGTTATTTCAGAGAATCATTTCAACGTTTTACTCGACTCCTTACTATTTCCCATGTAGCACTTATTGTTATTCACTTTGGATGAATTAGGTATTCATTAAATTAATTTTACTCGACTAGTATTTAATAGATGTTCAAATGTCTTTATGTCCCAAGTTTAATTGACAGAGTTGAGTAAAATTACTTCAACTATTTTTATCCGTGTAGCTTTCGAATGTGTGGCCCATCAAGAATGCCGGCTTTTAGTTTTGCAGGTGAAATGTGGTTAAATTTTTGCGTAATATGGTTAAAACAATCTCCTTCTTTGTCTAAAGCTTTTATGTCATATTATGTCATTAACTAATGATCTCTTTTTTTTTTATTTCAGATGATCTAGTGACGAGCTGCAGTGATCACGGCAAAACCCTTTTTTTTACCACTCGCAAATCTGCTATATCCCACGTATTTCTCAATAGTTAGTTATAAAAAATTTATAATATCTTCTTGAAATACATATCTTTCATGTGGAAAAACATTTGCTATTATTTATTTTAATGTATGGCCAAAAAAATCCTAAATAATTGCTTTTTTTGGACGTCCCAACTAGGTCTGCCCCCTTAATCAATCGCGTCGCTTACAAAAATGTTGTTTCGAGAAAAATGCGTTTAATGTTTTAATTTCAAATTCCTTTTAAAAAAAATTATACTCACACTATAACCAGCCATACATGGTGCATAGAGCAAACTTTCCGTTTATTCATAGGCATCGTTTTCAGCTGTGAAAAATGTAAATAAAAATCGATTTTTCGAAGCCCGAAAACGAGACTACATCCTTAAGGGCACTAGAACCTATATCATAACTTGACACTAAATAATGGTTTATTGAAGCACTAGAGTTAAAAAAAAATTAATTTAATGCATTTTGGAAAAGGAAGCAGTATATTTTTAAAGAAAAAATTGTTTCAAATTAGAACGATTTGTCTACTAATAGTTACTTGAGATTTTATATTTTTTCTTCAATCTTACTGAACAATTGTAATTTTTCATCTCCAGTTTCAATAAACGGTAGTACACATTGATCAGTAGGATATTCTTTACAATTATAATACATTAGTTGAATTTAATTGAAAATCAATTTTTTCCGGAATTATGAAATGAACATTTTTTTACAGTCTACAATTTCTAAACATATGATTTTTATTAAAACTGAAAGAACATGATTTTAGCCAAAGTTACAGTTGACAAAATCAGTTATTATTTATTAAGGGGGTTCACCTGTGTGATATTTAAAAAAAATCGATTTTTTTTACATTTCTCGCATCTTTAGGATGTGAAAAATGTTGCCGTGAAATGACTTTCGCGGATTCGTGTTACTTAATATGTGACAGGGCGCTAAAAGTGCTCGCGCATGGATTATACCCGAACTTTTCAAACTTTGAAGGCGTTTTTCTCGAAACTATGTTTTTGAAATTTGTGGGCAGGATTTAAAAAAATCTACTGAACAGATCAAGTGGAAACTCAAACTGATTAATCTACAAAGATTATTCAAAGTACCCACGCAGCGTTTTTTTGAAATTTTGATGTTTGCATTTTTACAGTTTATAACATCACAAAAAAATGCATTAAAAACAATCGATTTTCGGGAAAAACCCGCCATTTTATTCATTTTCGAAATTTTGACAAAATCATACGTGCTTACTTCGAACATTTAACAGCAAATAACAACATTTTTTTCTTCTGTGTTTCAGACAACTATTTCGAGCGGAATCTTGCCCACAATTTCGCCATCACTTTTTGAGCAGGCCACTTACAACGCCCTGAGTAAATATTAGGCATCAAATTACACTTTTGAAAAAACTACTCGGTAATGTATCCAAATAAACCTTCAGAATAACATATAATTCGTTAAAAACATTTAAATAACTCTTCAGAACAAAAAATCCTGAGAAAGCGCTCGAAGTACCTTCGACATACAGGTGGATCCCCTTAAGATGATATAAAAATTACGATTGTTCAGTAAGATTGAAGAAACACCACAAAATGTCAAATGACTATTATTACCAACATTTTTTTCGCCCTTTGCATTTCTACATCAATTGAAATACTGAGTTGGAAGTTTAACAAATAAAATAAAAAGCACTGAGATGATTATCTGATCTTTAACGTTTATAATTACAAAAAAATGCATTAGCATTGGCGTTTTATTACTTCGTGGCACTTTACCATTGAAATATGCCAATGAAGAGCAAATCGGAGTCAGCAAGACTGTTATTTTTGACTTTACGAAAACTATGGATTTAGAATATATGTCAATGACTCGTGTTTTTAACGTTGTAATTATTGCGTTCGATCGGTGTCAACCTTGGTTGCCTCAGACCTCCTTTTTGGCCCACGGACATCTTGACCCGTCCCAATGTGCACTCCTGCGTTGTCCTTAGTTCTGAAGGAATAGTGAGAGTCTTAATACGCTTGGGGTCTATAGCCCAGTAGTGTTTTAAATCTTTTATATGTGCCTTTTCGACTCATCCTGAATTTGATATACTACGTGGAACAGGACTCTAATAACTTTAAATACTTAGGAGCCAACTTACGAGTTATATAGTCAGTCGCCAAACTATATCTCCCGCATTAAATATCATGTCTAGTCGTCGATGATTCTAATATTTCGCTTGGCAATTGAAAGATATATCTGAATACTGTATTGCTAAGTCGCGTAATACCGGTAATCTCGGGACTCTATTTTCCTAATCAACTACAGCTAAGGAGATTATTAAAAAAGTTCCTTCTCTTTCAACGAATTAGCCACTTTAAGCTCTCTAACAAATTTAGGAGCACTGGCGATACATAAGTTAAGCTGTGAACCGCTGTATTGTACACAAAATGGAAATCGGGAAGGTTCTTATCCTAACTCCTGTGGTTATTTCCTACAAATGAAGCGATCATTGTTCGTCCATTCTACTCGATCCGCCTGGGGGTAATAGGGCGAAGTAGTTGTATGACGTATTCCCAATTCCGCAGCGGCTTTTGAGATAAGATTTTCACAAACTCCTTGACGTTCTCAGTGAATAAGATATCGGGTGCTCCCCATTTAAATATTACGGTATCTTAAAATGCTTTCTGGAAAGATTTCCCATTAGCTTTCCTGAACGGAATAATTTCTATCTATTCGCTAAACATATCTTGAATAATTAAGAATAACTACAACCAGCGTGAGTAGTTGGGAATGGACCAATTATTTTCGGAACTACTACGACCCACGGTTGTTCGATGACTCTTTTACCCATAAGTCCGGCAGGCCTGGCCTGTTTAACTTTCATGTGTTGACAGATGAGGCATGTTCTGACATAGGTGGTAAAATCGCGGAACATACCTGGTCAATAATACAGAAGTGAATAGTACAGAAGTTTCTTCAATACCTAAATGACCAAAGATAGGTATTGCGCGAGCCTCTTTGATCCCTTTATTTCTTAATTCTAACAAAAAGACTGACTTTCAGACTTCTAAATCTAGAGTTACACTTCAGCTGGGTAAGCTATCACGCAATCTTTCTCGTCTAAAACTTGTGTCAACACGGCCGTCAGATCATTGCTACTCGCATCTATCTGTAAACGAAATGGCAAACTAAATTCTGGACGTGCTAAAATGGGAGCTGGTGTCAACGCCTGTTTTAAAACTTCGAACGCTTTCTGCTGCTCTTACTTTTCTCAATTTCTTCTCTCCCTATTCTGGAATTTTCTTTTCTAATTTATTTTTCTATGCTATTTATTAGGTGCCAGTAACCTTTCTGGTACGAGAAATTGTAAAATAAAATCTACTTTAGAAATATAGCAAGCTGATCGGAGCTTATCCAAGATGTCGCTCATGTTTCTCATCGGATATGCGTCTTTCTTTGCTACCTCGTTAAGTTTCCTGAAATCTTTGCACAGGCGATAACCACCGTCTGATTTATTCAACATAACCGTAGGATTGCATCACTCACTCTCTGATGGTTCAATCAGTTCTTGCTGCTCTAACTTTTCCGCAACCTCTCTTACTAGTGAAGCAACGGAAGTGTCACTCGACGATTCGAATAGAACTTTTTCAAATTTGTAGAGTTCGGAGAAAAAATCGACACGTATTTTTTTATATCGACGTAGATTCAAGTTTAAGGGTGGACACAACCCTTCGCACTGGACGGATGCTTTTCACGTTTGAATTGGAATCAGTTAAAGGATTTGAAAAATGAAATGCTTTTTAGGGATTCGTGGGAGGGAACCGGGATAGAGGAGTCGGATGAGTTCTTGCGCTGTCAGTGACCGCTACAGTTGCAAAAGTTTCCGCGTTCTGCGTGGGCACTAATCCATCACGCAATAATTCTAAGCAGTATGTAGACATTGAGTATAAGATAAACTAGGATAATATCCAAAAGGTGAATAGCCGGGTGGTAGATATCCCATTATACTATGGGGTGGAGCTACTGGAGTTAGCGGATTCGGATTCGTTAAAGCGCAAGAACTACTGGGGTTCTCAACTCCGTCTTGTTTGACCTTCCTATTGTCGGCTTAGCTTAACTATTTTTCTTCTTATAAACCTCAGGGCCTCTATCCCGTTGTTGTAAACTTATTTTCTAAGCTTCTGACAGTACGGCACTGGCTGCTGTGACAGCCCTAACCCTTTCTTTTTGTCCTGAATACGCTAATTGTGGCAAGGCGCTATCCTCTGCAGACAAAGGTAGCAAGTAGGTTTTGGCCATTGCTAGTAATGCTTCGTAAAGTTCTTTGGCGGTTTTTAACTCTTTAAGTGAGCTGAATTCGCGATGGGAAATTGCGGCTATGTATTGTGAATGAAGGTTGCAATATGCGAGCTGCAATTGTTCTCTTTCGCTAATCGGAGGAACAAACCGTTTAAAGAATAAACGAAGGTTTCGTAGGTAATTTGTTGTGACTTCACCTTGGGTCCACCGGCGAGTTTCATCTTTTTTTTTAAACTGAAAATTCTCACCAACATACACTACCGTCGAAAATTGTGCGCACGGTGCTTGTGAGCGTTATTAATAGCGCTCACAAGCACCGTGCGCACAATTTCCGACGGTAGTGTATCTCTTCCTGAAAGCTCTAACGAAATCAGGCTATGTACTTTTTTGTCTTCTAATATCAAATTTGATCAGATTGTATTGGTATGGTCTATGATTGTACGAGGTATGATTGTACGATGTGTTCCCGTCATCGATGCCGAATTTTCTGGCGTTGGTTCGAATGACACAATTGATATGCTTGCGGCTTTAGCTAACTCACGCGCTTTCACTTTTGGATCATCTAATACAATGTCATGCATTTTTTTTATGATTTCTGAAGTGGTAACGTCTTTTTGCTTCCTCGATCGTTCAGCACTATTTGTATTCGTATGATCTCGTTTAAATTCACCAACCCATTTATCAAGCCACAGTTTCGTCTGCATGGTGTTTTTTCCCATTAGGAAACAGTATTTAATCAGCACATGAAATAGGCTTTTTTTACATTCTATTAAAAGAATTAAAACGGTCCAGAAACAATAACGACCAAAATTATACTTAAAAAGGCAATCGAACGGAAGAAAATGGGCTCCTAAAAAAAAGAATATCAGACATACTTTTATCAATAGATGCATTTCAAAACACGTTTGGCAACGTGAGGCCGAGCGTTGTCATGCTGTAGAATCACTCTTTGGTGCCTCTGCTCGTATTGTGGCCGTTTTTCGCGCAGTGCTCTACTCGAACGCATCACTTGCGTTCGATACCGTTCCCCAGTGATGGTTTCGTTTGGTTTTAACAGCTCATAATAAATAACATCAGCATCTTCGAAGGTTTTTGGCATTCCTTCACGCGGACGGTCGTCAACATCGAAATCACCGTCTTTGAAGCGACGAAACCAATCATGGCACGTTGTTTCACTTATAGCAGCATCTTCGTAAACTTTTTGGAGCTCTCGATGCGCTTCAGCTGCAGTTTTCTTCGAATGAAAGAAGAAAATCAACAATTCCCCCAAATGACGATTATTTGGCACAAAATCAGACATTTTAACACAACCAAAAGTATATGACGCCAAAACTAAATCACTAATGTGTCGAAACGGTTTGTTTATCATATGTCTTAGCTTGGTTCATGACGTTTTGGATATGTCAAAATTGACCAGCACTTACTGCTGGAGCCATCTATTCACAAACAGCGGGAACTTACTTGCGTACCTGATGCATTCTGTAAAAATATTTAAACAATGTTTTGGCTGCTAAATGTGGCTAAAAAGTGTATAAAAAAACTTTTTTTTTTTATAATTTCAGACATTCACGCACTCGTTTATTTAATAATTTACAAAAAACTTTTTAGAAATCGAAAATCGGTTTAGTAGTTTTTTCACAATCGTGTACCGCAATTTGGAAAACATAGTTTTGAGAAAAATCGATTTAAAGTTTAAATAAGGGTTAGGTTAAATTTGTTCTCTGCCGATAAAGAGAGATAAAATATAACGCATTTATCCTCTGTCGATAAAGAATAGCGTGAAAGGAACAATTAGAAGGGTCTAACAAGCATAAAAAGAGCGAGAAACATTTGCTGTGCATCGCGCGCCAAATCGCACCCACAGCGGCCACAGCGCGCCCGAACTGTGGATGTCACAATATTCAGGGTTGAGTCATAATATTTTGAGAATATACTTTCAAGACATGACCCAATCGATTAATGAAAAAAAGAAAAATCGATTTTTTGAAAGTACTGGATAGGGCGCCCCCCTTAAATAACGTTACTATTTTAACGAACCACATTATTATGAAGCGTCAATAAACATTAGATAAGAACAGACGACATTTTGGGAGACACAATTTGTCATTAGTAAGTTCTAATAGAAGGTTGACAGAATAAATATTAGTAAAACGGAGTGTGATAAAATTTAAAATTGTGGAGCTCTCTTATATGTATTTTTGATTCTGTTCATGATATATAAACACTTTTTATTTCTTAAAATTCTTATAAACGAGAACATTAATAAAAAATTTAACAGTCATTGTAAATATTAACTAAGAATGAAAGGAAAGGAAATAAAGGAAACACGTTCTTGGATCAAAGAACATATAAGAGAGCTCCACTTAAGCGCCACCTTTGAGCGTCGCCTATTCGGTCCTGCCGCAACGGCGGAGGCGAGCAACAAACCGGCCGAGAACCGTGATCGTCGATTAAAATCCAACTCAGATACGATTGAACATTTTTAATCGTATCTTGGGTACCCATAAATATTTTTGAAGTTTTCTTGGCTCAAATTAAAGATAAGATTTTAAACTCTGTGTCGTATAATTTACAGATTTTGGAAAAATTTTCCCCAGGTCATGCTAAAAGTTGAAGTTGAGGTAGAGAATTTGAGAAAATCTTGAATTATTTTTTTTAACTCCTCACGTGCTGTATTATTTTCAGAAGGTCAAAAAAATATTCGTTAAGTATCACTAGACGTGGAATTTCATAAGCGTTCCAACTGTATTTTTAAAAATGCCCTATCTCTTTTTTTCACCGAGATATCGTGGTTCAAAGTCAGCAGTGATTTTTAACAGCGCTCACAAGCACCGTGCGCACAATTTCCGACGGTAGTGTACATCTACAAATTCTTGGATTTTATCAGTGGGGATGATCGTAGACAATATCATCTACGTAGCATGTATATATAATAGGTTTAAAATTCAACTTTATAAAGACACTTTCTGCTATATCTTCTAACACAATATTCGCAATAATTTGAGACAAAAGAGAACCCATGGGACATCCTGATACATGTTTTTAGTCATTTTTGCTGAAAGAAAAATCCATTGCGATACTATCAAACATTGAAACGACATCCAAGAAAACCATAGAGTATGTGTTTAAAATCTTTACATTTTTAGCTTGGTTTTGAATTCCCAACTTTTTTTTATATTAAAAGGAGTTTGCTTGTACAGGTTTTAAGATTTTTGCTAAATATGAAGCCAGATTATATGTTGGAGATCCGATGGTGGATAAAATTAATCTTCGTTTTAGAATTGGTTTGTGTATTTTTGGAAGCGCATACGCTTCCGCTACAATAGAACCTCTACTTTTTAATCGATAAGAAATTTGATCATTGATGAAAGCTTTTTTCCCCCGTTTCTGTAAAGCTTTTCTTGCAATTTCAATATAAAACGGCAAAATCAATGACAGACTTCGATAATAGAGACCTTAAGAAAAGTTTTCGAAATTAAAGATGGTTCGGGATTCATATTTTTGTTACCAAGAATCATTTTGAATATCTATTCCAAAAAATTTCCAGATGGTTTAATTACAAATTATTAAGTTTTATTCGTGTCATCCTGTTTGTTTATATACAGTAGAGTCTACATATTTCTTCAATACGTGATGTGCATACTGGACTGCTTCATTTTAATAAGAAGAAACTGACCTTATACCAAAACTGCAAAAACTGAATACAAATTTTGTAATTTTTGGTTCAATATAATAGCAGACATGTCTTCCAATATTTCACATTATAATTCTTAATACAATAGTAACATTAGAAAAAGTAGCTTTAAAATAATGATTTTATAGAATTTGATAGAAGAATAACTCTTTTGATTGACTCTTTTTCTTCTATTCTTGTTCGCGTTATCAATTAGCGATATAAATTGTACTAATAAGATTTCAAGACTGGGTTCTTGAACATTTTTATAGACTTCAACTAAGTACAGTATCTTATTCTCATATTTTTCCGGATTGAGAAATGGGCAGATGATCAATTACTGGGATGAAACTTGTATCCCCAAATTTTCATTAAGTGGCAGGTCAACGTCTGAAGACAGCATAATCTAAATTAAAATTAATTTAAATTAGATCCAGCCTCACATTTCTTTTTCTGGAGCGTGTTCGCGTGTACTGATCTATGCCTGAAATTTTTCGAGCTGCTCTGTACTTGTGGTGAAAAATACATATAAATTTCTAAATTTCACAATCTTAGCTTGCACTCCTTTGTACTTGACACTCATATTTGGAGCGTTGTCATATGATTGCTCACGATAATCGTATTTATTAATGTTATAATCGTCTAAGAATTGAAGTGAAGTTTTTACTGTTGCATTACCCCTGTGACCGATTTTAGGCAAGAAGGTTAAAAATCGTTCTTTTGACATCGATCTTTCTATACAATGTATTACGATACTCAACTGGTCAATATAAGCTTCGTCAGGCGTAGAGTTAACTGATACAGAATTTAACAATTTGGCTTCAACTTATGTATTAAACCCTCAATGTCATGGGAGTAAATTAAAGAAGATTTTTCATTGATGATGAAAGAAGAAAACGATAACATCAGAATCTTACTAGAATAAATAAAATATCCTTTTCCTGCTATCTCCTCCCTGGATAGCACCCCAGTTATAATACATATACAAAAAACAGTTGTACTAAAAGGTTATTTTCAATAATCATTCACCAGGAAAGCTATTCTTTCCACATGATATTGGTGTTATTGATACTCCACTATTATTAGTAGAAAATTTGTAAACTGTGAAAATTTGAAAATAAATTCGATATTTATCAATTAATTAGAATTTAATTTAATCTGAGAGAAGTAATTAATACTTTATAATTATGTTTTTTATATATTACATCCGATTACCTTCATCTCGTTTTGAATTTTTATGTATTAAATTTACATCGATTTCAACTAGGGGAATGTCGTTAGGGTCGGACCGTTGTCTAGGTTGGACTTTTGCAGTATTTCATATAAGACCACTAGTGATATCTATATGCGAGCGTGGCAAAACTACTCTCGGTGAAAGCAAACTTTTCGGAGCATTGCTCATTATGGAGCGTGTTTGTCAAAAATATTATGCACTCAGTTGCTTTCTGATAGACGAAAAAGTTTTTTAGCATCGGTGGCAATCACCTCAGGACTTAAAGAGAAAAGATGCAATCGTCAAGGTAAGCATATATGTGTTTTATGTGGTTAACATTTGACTAGATAGCAAGGTTAATATTCAATTGTCTAACCAGTTTGAGTGTGGTGTGAAGCGATGAGGTTATCGAGCTTGTTGTAAAGGTAGGACCATTTGTATAGTTAGGGTTGGGCCACCGTAATTTTGTTTTTAATCAGGGCAATAGCGTTGCTGCGTCAATTTTTGATGACGCAAAACGTTAACAAAGTGATTTTCAATCGAATCCACTGAGCCTTCGGCATGCACGTCTCGTGAGACCACCCTTTCTTCCATTCTGACCACACTCAGACCGCTGCAGGCTGCCGCGCCAGCAGTTAAAAAATCGAATCGCGGACGGCGCCAAATAAGCACAATTTTTGACTTCGTCAGAAAGCCTCGACAGATTGCTCGAGAAGCAACAAAAGCGAGACGCTTCGACAACGTCCAAGAAACTCACAGCATTAAGGTAACAGCCTTAAGGTAGCAAGGGTTAACCGCTCGTGATAAGGGACCTGCAGACAAACCTTAACAGAAGCAGGACGGCTCGAGACCTGCTGGCTCAGATCTGTCTCGAGAATGAGGAAATGCCTTCTGCCGGTCTCTTTTATCTTTTTGTTTTTAGTTTCCTTCCTTAATATTCTTTTTATTCTTCTAAAAGTAACTAAGATGAATGTTCCAGCAATCGGTACACATATAATCTTACATTTCATTGGATTATCATTGATTTCGACAATTTTTTATAATCCATGTTACTAAGTCGCACACTCAGTTATAAAATACTTTGTCAAATTTTAAGAGTAAAATGCCGATCACCAGTACAGCGATAATTACTGGGTCATTCACCTTGCCAGCAAAAAGTGTGATGCCTCCCGAAAGGCGCGCAACGCATTGTCCCCGGTATGTGGTCATTCCGGAGCTTTTCCTCCCTTGCGGCACAGAGGTAGCACCTCGGCTTCCCGGTGTAGGAACCCGCAAGATGCCCCATCTCGCCACATCTCCAGCAGCACCTGCTGCGGTCTGGCCCTTGGCAGTCCGCCGCAATGTGGCCAAAGCCAAGGCAGCGAAAGCATCGGTTCACCTCTTTTTTCCTGCGGACTCTGCAGGAGACCCACCCGATCTTGATGTGGGCCCCCTTGAGCAACTTCAGCGTCCTTGCCGCCTCCAGAAGCACATACGTCTTTCGGTTTCCTCTATAGGGTGTCTTGCTTAGAGACACCCTTAACTCCAGCTCCGGTTCTTTGTCCAAAAAGCTTCTGACCGCATCCTCGACGTCTTCCGCTTTGGTAGTTGGATCCAGGTCGGCGATCTCGACCTCGATCCGGGGGATGAAATGACGGACCGTCCCCCTGGCTCCAACTGCCTCTTTAAAGGCAGTGTCCAGTCTCCCTCTGCTTTTTGTTGACCATTTCAGTTCCACGAGCAAGTTCTTGGAGCGCGTATCCCTGATTCCCTGAACTGTGGCGCCCAGTTCGTCAGGGTTAACGCGCTTCTTAAGTTCGCTGAAGATGGTAGCGTAGCTCATTCCCTCCGCGGGTTTGATAAGAACTGCTTCTGGGCGTGCACAGCGAGATTTTTCCGGCCTTCTGGAAGGCTTCTTTTCTTTCTTCTTTTGAAGGTCCTTCTTTATGGGGACCTGCACCCACTCCTCTTCTTTGATAAAGGCTGTATCTAATCCGGCAATTTACCCACCCGATTTTGATTCGGGCTGTTTTGAGTAGTTCATTTGCTGCTCTTTCTTTAGTTTCAATTATTGCCATTTTTTGTGACCTGCTATTTGGTTATGTTAGAGAGACTTTTAGCTCTCCCGTTAGTTCCTTCAGTTCACGCATAAGGGCTTCCTGAACTTCATGTATGGTCGTGAGACTATCCATGTCTCTTATTTCCAGTCAGACTTTTGGTACTCTCTCTTTAACCTTGCCGTTGTCATCCATAGCCGTTTCGAGAGCTTCAGCAACCTCCGCTCTGTTCTTTGGATTATTCTCCAGCAATATGCATCCATTTCTGGTTTGGCGAATTGCTTTTATGCTTGTCTGGGTATCTTCTGGTTTGACCTTTTGCCTTATCTCTGTAAGGATCTCGGCATAAGTTTTCCCTGCGCCTAGTTTAATTATAAGTACCTCTGGTCGTGGTTTCTTGGCCTTGTTTTCTTGCCACATGCACGACACCGACACCCACACCCACCAGAATGAATGGGATGCTGAGTGAATTAGGCTGCGGCCGGCGCCTGGTGGATATTCCCGATAGACTGGCCAAGGGAGGAGTAGTAGCCTCTCGACCAGGGTAGGACGCGATGTCAGTACCTCACCTCTGTGAAAGTAATATGTGTAACCGTAAGTCCCTCCGGGGCTTGACCGCGAAGGGCAAAGATCCCGTGAAACTACATGTTAATCTGGGAAAACCGCTCACGATCCTACTGTCTGGAGCCAATGTCGGGGTTGAAATCATGGACGTCCGGGCGCAGGAATGAAGGATTACCTGGTCAGTATTTCCTTATATCCGACGCTGCGTAGGATAAATCGCACACCGTCTAGCCTGAAGTTCGGGTCAGGTGTCGGGGGGGGGGGGGGGGGGACGGCACCGCTCGCTCGATAGGGGTGACGTTAAACCTTTAGCATCATTATTGCGCGGGCCTATCCCGTAACCTTTTTGCTAGCTTCATTTAATGTGCCGATAGGATCAACCTTCCGATAAGCCGCTTCTCGGTTTCGGCGCATATAACTAGGGATCTATACAGGCGGGGATAGTAGCCCTACTGCGGTAGGGCTCCCATGATGGGCGAACCGTCTTAATATACGAGGAAAATAAATATGAATCCAGACAAAAATAAAGGAGATGGAGAGGTGAGGCGCCAGATGCGCACTCACACACTCCTACAGGAGCTGAGGGATGGCAAGAAGTCCTTCAGCTCCTGAAGGAGCAAAATGAAAAAATGGAAAAGTTAGCCAGGGCCCTCAGCGGTATACAACAGGCTATGCTGAGGAATAACCCTGGCTTCGTTAAAGACTCGGTGAACGAGGCAACTGAGGTGTTGAGCGGTATGCTCAACACCCACAAGTGCCTCCTGGAGAGCGGGGTGAAATTCCAGAAGAAAATGGGATCTCACTCCGCTATGAAGAAATTGGGGACCTTCCAGAGATCACGTTCGGCGTCTCTGGGAGATGCCCCATAAAATCAGACAAAGGGCGAAAAAAGATCTGTGCCCTCTCTCCCTCTGGAAAAAACTCCCAAGAGGGGGACGGGTGGCTCTTCGCCCTCTTATGCCGAGGTGGCCACGAGCCAGCCCCCAAATAAAGAAGGGAACTGGCATGTGGTCACAAAAAAAAGAAAAAAAAAGAAAAAAGAAAAAAAGGAGAAAAGGGCGGAGGACCCTGCCCAAAAAGCGCAGGGGACCACCGCCACTCCTAAGTCGAAGCGCTCCACGCCCGCCAGGTCGGGCGACGCCATCAAGGTGTCGGCGAAGGGCGGCCAGTCCTACGCCGACATCTTGAGGGAAATGAAGGCGAAGGTCGACCCCCGGAAGGCAGGATGTGAGGTCCTGTCTATCCGGAGGACCAGGAAGGAAGAAGTCCTTCTGGTCCTCAAGAAGGGGGGAGACGTTTCGGCCTTCCGAAAGGAGCTCGACCTGGCGGTCGGGGAAAGGGCGCAAATTTCAGCCCTGGTCTCGACGAGGTCCCTCGAAATTAGGGACCTCGACGAGACCGTTGAAAAAGAAAAGGATGTGTCTGCCCTGTGCTTGGCATTGGGCAGACCAGCTTTTGAGGGGTCCTGCAGGCTCTTCACCCGCTTTGGTGGGGTGAAGACTGCAGTGTTCCGGCTCATTAGTGAGCAGTACAAGTGGTCCGATAACTCTGCTTGGTATCTGGATGCATCAAGGAGGGCCGGCATCCTTGTTTGTAACCCTGATTTGGGCGTCGGGGACTTCCTGGAGACCGACGCGGGGTTCGTCTGGGTGGAGGTGGCGGGTGTACATGTGTACAGCTGCTACTTCTCCACGGCGATCCCTTCGATGTCTTTGAGACCCAGATCCTCCTTCTTGAGGAAAGCCTCCGTGAGGCCATCGGGCGATTCCTCATAGGGGGTGACTTCAACAGTAAGTCGCCCGAGTGGGGTGAGGCCCGCCTAGATAGGAGGGGAATCGTGGTTGGCGAGATGGTCGCTAGGAACAAACTGATCGTCTTGAATCAGGGCGGGGAATTTACGTTCAGACGAGGAGCGGGGGGGTCAATAATTGATCTCACATTTGCCGCACCTCGCTTCGCCTCAAGGATAAGCGACTGGTCGATTCTCGATGTAATAACCTTGAGTGACCACCGGTGCATCAAATTTGCACTAGAACAACGGTGTCAGGCGGTGGATAAGGGTAGGGGCGGCGAAGGCAGGAGCACCTCCTGGAACACGAGGCGACTCAACAGGGAAAGACTTCGCGAACACCTCGAAGAAACCAGGCTCATCGATGAGCTTGATTAGGTCTGCCCTGCTGGGACGTTTGAAGCTGCTGTGCGCTCGGTGAGGCAGAAGGTGGTCGCGGCTTGTGACTACTCGATGCCTCGTCGTAAGCGCAGGCAAGCCAAGGGTTCGATGTACTGGTGGAACGACCAGTTGGCAGCCCTACGTCGAGAATGCCTCGCAGCGCGTCAAAAATTCACCCGTTCGAAGGGGGATGCTACGCTGCACGAGGCATGGAAAGGCGCAAAAACAGCTTTGAGGCGAGGCATAAAGAAAAGCCGACTTCAATGATGGAAAGACTTGATCGGTGAGGTCGAGAAGGATCCATGGGGTCTCGCCTTCAAAATAGTCACCAAGAGATTGGTGACTAGAAGAAAGACCCCGGGCCTGGATAATCCCGATCGAGTCAAGTACATTGTGCGAAGCTTGTTTCCACACGTGGAGCCGTTCCAAAGACAGGACCGAAGTTCCTGCGTGGTCCGGCGCGAAGAACTCTTCACTCTCAAAGAACTAAAGAGAGCGGGTGGAAGGCTTAAGGCAAGTATAGCGCCGGGTATCGACGGGTTGCCGAACGAGATCCTCAAAGAGGTGATCGGGGCATACCCGGAGATCCTCCTAGAAGCCTTTAACTCCTGTCTTCGGGATGGGAGGTTCTTCGCAGATTGGAAGGAGCAGAGGTTGGTCCTGCTGAGGAAGGGCAACAAACCTCTAGGGGTTGCCTCGTCGTATAGACCAATATGCTTATTGGATACGATGGGGAAGCTTCTGGAGGAGGTGATTCTACAACGGCTTCAGGCTCTCTTGTTTGGGGAGAACGGGCTCTCAGAAAACCAGTTCGGATTCAGGAAAGGCAGGTCCATTGTGGACGCCATCCAAGCTGTGGTTAACATCGCCACAAATGCAAGAAAGGGAACTCGTAAGCGTAAGGGATTCTGTGCGTTCATCAGCATTGACATACGCAATGCGTTCAATACCGCGAGATGGGACATCTGCATCGAGGCGATGATGCGAAAAAAGGTTCCAGACTACCTGTTGCGAATGATAGATGACTATCTGAGCGACAGGTGCGTGATATACGAGGGCGACAAATGGTCTCTCAAAGAAGAGATGACATGTGGCGCTCCTCAAGGTCGCGGGTGGGTCCACTCGTTTGGAGCATCATGTACGATGACTTTCTGCGCATGGACCTACCTGCTGGAACGAGCATCGTCGGCTTCCCGGATGACGCACTTGTCGTGTGCGCCGCTGACGACGTCACAATCCTAGAGCTGAGGATCAATGAAAGTCTGTGGCGAGCAAAGCGCTGGTTGGATGGCAGAGGCCTTAAAATGGCCCCTGAGAAAACCGAGGCTTTGCTTGTTACGGACAGGAGATCCTTCCAATATCCGAGGATCGTTCTCGGAGAGCATGAAGTCGAGTGGAAAACAAGCATTAAGTACCTGGGGGTGCAGCTGGATAGTAGGCTTAGCTTTGGCGAACACCTAAAGATCGCAGCTGCCAAAGCCATCCAATGTGAAGCGATCTTGGCCCGGCTTATGCCAAATTTGGTGGACCCAGGGAAGCGAAAAGAAGATTGGTGGCGAGCGTGGTCCATTCGAATCTGCTTTATGCAGCTCCGGTCTGGGCCAATGCCTTGCAAAACCATGCTATCCAGAAGAAGCTGTTCTCGGCGCAGAGACTTGTCGCGCTGAGAATAGTTTCGGCATATAGAACTATCTCGACGAGCGCTGTGCTGGTCCTGGCGAGTGTCCCGCCAATAGATTTATTGGCGGAGGAAAGGCAGGAAACCTTTCAGCTTTGCAAGGAGCTTACCTGCGCCGACCTGCAGGAAATCGCTCGCGCGAAGGAGGCCATCCGCAAGGATGGAAGGCGCAGACTCATCGAGAAATGGCAGATGAGATGGCATGGTGAGCAGACAGGGAGATGGACCTACCGCCTGATCCCGGAGCTCGCAACCTGGCTGAACAGAAATCACGGGGAAGTCGGCTTTTACTTGGCGCAAGCGCTCTCGGGCCATGGCTGTTTTAACGCTTACCTGAGGCGCTTTAAGAAGAGAGACGAGGAGACGTGTTGATACTGCGATTTCCCGGTGGATAACGAAGAGCACGCACTCTTCGTCTGCGCAAAATGGGGTGTGGCTAGGGAGGTCCTCGGTCAGGCGGTGGGTTCCGAACTTACTCCTGACACGATGGTCCCCCTTATGCTCCAGTCTGAAAGGTTCTGGACGCTCATCGAGTCATTCGTCACACTTGTGATGAAGACGAGAGAACTTGATGGGCGTCGAAAGCAAAACAACGGGGAGTGCCAGTAGAAATCGCCTCGGGGCCTGCACCCGCGGTTCTGCGTCTCGGGTAGACTTGACTGTCCGCGTCGTTCGGGGGAGGATACTGTTTGTTTCTCCCCTGGGTGGCGCGGCTAGTCGATTACCCTAGTGGGCCTGTGGCCGCGGATGGAGGTTCCGAGCGAACGGATAACGGAAGAGTCGTACGCGACTTTAATGGAACCAACCACCCGTGAAGTTTAAAGCCGAAAGGCGGTTCCGCGGGTGGTGTATTGGTTCGAGAGAGGGGGCTTTTTGGTTTTAACAGGTATGCCTAGACCCATCCTAGGAGAGTCCTGTACAACTTCTATACAAGATTTCGCCATTTTTCCTCCTCACCAAAAAAAAAAGAAAGCCTACATTCATTTTATCGCGCCTTCGAATGACGTAAGCGCCCTCGTAATGGCCGTTTCAAAATGCGCGATTTTCTTCTTAAGCCCTCTAATCTTATTATTCTAATGCGGTTGGTCCCCCCCAAAATCCATAGGAGTGGATCTCACGAAACTGGTACTAGTCACGTATCGCGCAAAACTGGTACCAGTCACGTATCGCTCCCACTACCTTCTGTAAGTAGTTGTCATCGTCGATCACAGACTTCGATTTTATATCTTATCTCTTCTCTATATTGCCTATCGATGTTCTCTCTATTGATTGCAGGTGGTTGATCATCGGTAATCGATGAATAAGAATATTAATGATAATAAATGCTAAATCAATAACCAGGGTGGTGATAATATTCATAAAATTAATCTCACTAACTTAATGTTAATGAAGCTATGTTGATAATCTTTTACTTTTTCATCAGGTTATTAACACAGCATTACTACTTTATCGACAGGCGGTGTGAGTCACTGGCTCATTACCGTGTATACAATTACAATACGGACAGAGCGCTGCTCTTCTTCATCACTCATTAGCAAGTTTCAGACCGATCTTTCGACTTAAGGTAATACATTGGTTTACCTCACGCGAACAGTTAATCGGTCCATATTATAATTTGTCAACAAAATAGTATTATATTCGATTTGCTCATTGTTCGTTCACATTGGTGTGTGGCGTATTGTCCTTGTACAGGGGCAATATGAATATTTAATGTTACCGGGATGTAATATTATTATAGTAATAATTTTTTAAATAATTGATCAGTAATTTAAAGTAATCAAGACTAATTCGTTATTGTTTCTCTACAGATGGAAAATAAAATCAAAAAGCTGAAAGAAATCAATCAGGCTCTGGCTCCGATTGAAATTATTAATAATCCACAGATAAGTTAAGTGAATTATATTCTTATCCTTACTTTTCTCGAACATTAAGCAATGCTTTACTTCATTCTTATAAAAATCTCAAAGAGTAAATAAAGCTAAATCTAAAATAACTCAATCTAAAAAATAAAATAAAGCTAAAGGGTAAAATGAGTACATTTCTAGATTTATTGTTTTCTATTGCAACAGGAACCTTCAGACTCAGGGCCAAATGCACACCCATTGTGCGCCCACACACACCCACACAGCAGACGATGTCACATGCACACTTACTCAACCTCACCCAGAAAATCCAATTACAAGAGATTTTATCAACTTCATGCATTCAGCAACAAAAACATCGACAATCATTTTCGATTCATTTATTCCACACTTCATGCCTCCATTCATGCAACAATTTTATTCATACAACCATTCCCACTCACATTTATGTCACAGTTTACACAACCAGCCTTGCAACCATTAATTCAACAATTTCCAATCATGCAACCATTCATACTTTAGTTTCTACCAACATTAATTCCTCAGTACACATCAGCATTGGCACAAGAAAATAGTCATGAACCAATCATGACCCATGTACATCCGACTTCATTAGAAGCTTCTGAATCAGCGAAAAAACAGGAGTCTGGCATGAGCTTGGAGGATCAATTGAAGTTAAGTGACGATGAGTCACTAGAAGATTTTTAAAAATCCTTTAAGCATTCTATTGATACACCTCGTTCTACACTCGAACATAACAATCAAACGCATCTATGCAGCGGGAAGAGGACAAATCCAGCACGACTCACCATCACCAACATTAAAAAAGAAATATAACATCAATATCCGCTCAACGATCATCATCCACTCAATCACCCATACAACAGGCATCATATTTAAGACGCATTTTTTCTGCTTGGTCTCTTTTACACGCTTTCATATATTTTAACACGCTTTTATGCTTTACTTACATTTTATTTAATACATTGTATGTACAGTTTTAGTATATACCTAAATCTAATCATAGGAACATAGTGAACCCGCTGAATGCTAGGTTTACGCTGCAGCGTAAACCCAGCTTAAAGTAGCAATATAATTCATGAAAGCGACAAAATAAATATTTAACTTATTTGTATCTTTATTCTACGTTAAAATTAACGTTAAAAGGTAATAAAGATATACAATAATTTTATTTTTTAGCATTAAAAAATAAGAAAACATAACACCTGTCATTGAAGGCAGTGCAGTGGTTCACCATTTGCGGAACGTCTCCACCGTTAGAGTTGTCGACTGGCATGCGTTAAAGGTTCTAAGTTGAAATCGATTAAATTAAGTTAAAAATTATTGAAGTAAGTCAAAACTAATATAACTGATTAAAAAAGTAATTAAACCAATTTTAAAATGATTAAACGAAGCTGAAATTAGTTGAAATAAGTTTAAACTAATTAAGCAAAGCTAGAAATAATTTAGGTGAGTTAAAACTAAGATGAAAATAACCAAACTTGGCTAAGAATAATTGAATTAACTACAACTAATCAAACTAAGTTACAAATTATTGAAATAACTTGAAACTAATAGGCTAGAGAGTGGGAATCAAATTCGCATATTTCTTCCATTTAATAACATTTATTCATAACAAAAATCTCAACCTAGTTTTACAACAATATCTTGGATTATTTTTAAATAGAGAGTTCACATTTATTATGAAAATCTGTAAGTGTGATGCCATCAACTTCATCTATATTTGTTGATGCATTCGACGTTGTTAATGTATGCAGAATCCATTTTCTAAGAATCATGATATTATTTGCTGCACAATTGTCAACGTGTTAAGTATGATTTGAGTCTACAGTCATCCATGATTCCAGTTAAAGATTTTTTATAGAAGGGTAGCTAAAATCCTCCAGATTTCGTACATTGCATACATATTTTTCTAGGCATCTTTTTTTCTAAACCTTAAACATATATTGTACGTGCATTTGCGAATACTTTTCGTAATATAGTTCTCACTTCTTCATAGGGTATGTCACCAGCAGTCCAGTTGATTCCATGGTAATTGTAGATCAACCACTAGTTTCACTTCTATATCTCCAAGGTAGTGAACTCCAGCTGCAGGATGTTTCAAACAGGAACACAAGAGCTTGAGCATCTTCCTAGAGGAGGAGTATTGCCAACTTCTTGAAGACAAATTCGTTGTATGATCTCTGGAAGGCTTGGGCATCTACATTATAGTCCACCTTGACTGAAAATGAATTTTCTGAGCAGAATTAGCTCTTTTATACCTTGGTGATATCCTTCCCCTCCACACAGAATTACCCCCACCACCTCCAATTTATATTAGTTTCTTCACCACACTACTGATAGATTGGTATTGTACATTACGGTCATGCAAGATTAGGCAATAGGCTGCTGTGTCAGCTGCAAAATTAATACTTAATCCGAATGCTAATCACACATCCACTGAAGCCCGTTTAAGAAACTCATTTTGTTTTGAGCAATCAATAACAATTAGTGGAGCGTATTTATTGAAGGTCTATTTTCTTCATTAGAGGTTCAGGCTCTTTTTCATAATATGAACATTGAGAATTAGCATACATCTCATACAATAGAGAATATCGATTTTGATCAAAGTTTATTTATAGGTTTACAGCCATATGGGTAATATTGAGAATTTAAGAAAAGTTCTACTTTTGTGATGCTGCAATGGTCGAAACGATTAGCAAATTGTCTGCGTTGATCTTTTCTATTTGTTTGAAAAGCAAGTATAATATAACGCGGTTTTTCTATCTGCGTAGATGTTTCCACAGTCTACACATGCTTATATGTAGCAGGAATAAGAGGATACTTATACATTACCCATGTTCGAGAACTCAGTGTTATAAGCGGATCCTTCACAATCATTTTTAACAATTGTAGCTTGTGATGATATCCAGAAAATTAATAGAGAACTTTCCATTCCACTTTATTAAGTGAAATTTGTAATATTTCAGGATTTTCTTGTACGTTTGGCATTATAGCGTTAGAGTCAGTGCGTGATCTCGTTAAGATGAGTTCGTGTTTAGCATTCACAATGATCTTTCGATAATCTTCAGCAAAACTGAGAATCATGCTGAGTTGAATGGTTACATTAAAGTATCGATCTTCATTTGTTATTTTGGCAGTTAACTTTGCGTCATGCCAGCCTGAATTTTCAGCAAAATGAAGCTGATTTGGAGTAAGAGAATCGTACCCCTTCATTACACTGGTAAGATCAACATTTTTACATCTGTCAATCTCAATACCGTTTAATTCATATCAAATCTCATCAAATAAAAAACATATGGCATTGCCAACTAAAGCTGTAGCTGTCACATCAGTTCCATCAGATTTAGTAAGTATTCCATGAAAATGCAATGAGCTTTTACTTGGAAGAATGTACGAATCTTGATGTTGAATGGCAATTAAAATCTCATCACTGTTGTCAAATGATGACGAAGCATAATAGCGCTGATGAGAATGAACTTCATTGTGTGCTAAAGATCCATCAAAGCTAACTGAAGCTGAAATATTCAGTATGTCTTCCATCTTTGTAGCAGTGGCAACTAGATATAATAAATATATAAATTAATGTCCGTTTTCTCTTCTTTCTTGACCAGGTATCACTTTGAGACCTAGTTCCTTTAAAAAGCGCACTCTCTGAGATGTTAATCTCTTAAGAGCTGACTGAAGACTGATTTTTTTCTTGCATGGTGGATTGCTTATGTAACTTCTACCCACTTTACGATTATAATCGAAACCCATTACATTAATTAAATATGCAATCGACTTGTTATAGTCTCTCCTCGAAAGTTTACCAAGTCTCCATCCTGATCCACTATACGAAGCTGAATATGATGTATTGTCTTTACAGCGATCGGATAATTAATGAAGTGTGATGGAACTCCTACAATTTTATATCCTGGTGGGTCAGTTAGGAAGAATTACAGAATCTTTCATTTCTTGATTCTTTTGTGTGGATCATCTCGTTTCAATCGTTTAGCTAATTTAGTACCAAGTCCGAAGTAATGGTAGTCTGGTAAATGTAATTCAAAAGGTAACTTGTAGATGATATTGTAAACTAAGTATTCACCACGACCATTCTTAACTTTCTCTCTGCGATGAATAATAATTTCTCACTCTACAAAGGTCAGTATGCGACTGACTTGATGCTTATATAAGCATGATGTTTGTAGGAAGAGCAGCACTTGAGGTCTCTGCATGAAATTTCTTCAGCAGCCTAAGCATAAATTCTTGGAAAAAGGACTAAATGGCGTGAATGATGTTAAATACTTTCCATTTAGTGAGCATAAAGAAGTGCTTTCACCTAGTGAAGCTAAACCCTACTCTATATTTATCTGAGAAGATATTGTTTGTGAAAAGCAAGACAATTTTAGAGCTTTTTTTTGCATGGGAAGGCATGTAAATGTTAATAGTTTTTATTCATATCAAACATATGTTCGAATTCCAAAGCAATTACTTAGGGGCAATGCAAATTTATTAGTTTTCTTCAGGCAAGATGAGACAAATCCTAAACATGTTTATGAAGGTCATGAAAATAATGATATGACATACGCCAAGTTTCGAGATTAGTGCTCACCGTGCTGGAACACTGATAAATATGGATTTATAGCTATTGATAAAGATAGGAATTTTATTTTATTAAAATAATTTTATTTATTTTTATTTATTTATTTTTATTTTATTTATTAAAATAATGATAGTATAGTTCGAGACATCAAGGTTTCAACATGTTTCACAAAGAGCAAGAAGTACTCCGTCAAGTAGCAAGAGCTAGTGATGCGATTTGACGGAAACACTGCATACTCAAATTAGGAAAAGAAGCTGCTGAAAATATACTGAATGAAGCCTTCAAACCCATAGTTGCACCGCTAAAAACACTGGTAAAAATGTTTGTTACATCCCGCAAAATTTAATAAAAATTTTTATCTGCGCCTACAGCAAGGCAAGCCGGCATACAACTAGGCAATTGACGGATGTAAATCACATCACTACAATAATAACTGCTTGTCGATAAGATAATTACCTGTAAGGATTTACCAGAGATCGAAAAGGCTGTTGAGTTGAATAAAATAAGAGAACTGCCTGGCGTCGGTAATGTAGAAGATTAACTCACTGAATATTAATAATTATTTAACGAAAATAAATAACAATAACATTAATTATGTAACATTATGTACAGTCGTTAAATGGCTGATAATAATAATTAACACTAGCAAATAACGAGTAGCAATAACCAATAGTTGATATAATCAATCAATGACATTCAATCAGAACAGATCAATCATATTATTGGGGATCTGCAGAATAACCTAAATAAAATTCCAAACGCTAGACACTAATATATTATATTATCACATAAAATCTATAGAAATAAGATAAACATCCAATGTATAAAATAACAGATGAGTCAATGCAATTATACCTTAGTGCAATTACACCGACTTGTCAACATAAATATAATATGCAACATTTCTGAAAAGACGAGAGAAAAATGTACCGCATCGAACTTCAATTCAATTTGATCCCGATAGTATGACCTGCGTGGGAGCAAACCGTGAGTTCATGAGTTTACGCGACTGGCAGCCAACATGGTCATTGACATTGCACTCTCCTACTATAGGAATAATCAATAATATAAAAAGCCCAGATTTACCTCTGAAGGTTGTCTTTTCGCTGGTACTCGTTCAGTCTACAACAGGCCCCCCAAGCTCCAATGTATTTCGCTGTAACTAAGTTCTAGGTACGTAGTACAAATCGTGAAGTTCGATGGCGCCACCTCCGCCACTTAATTGTTAAGCCTTCCCGTCACTGATATACGTCAGTGCATTTGCGTTGATTTGTGTATGCAAACGTTTCGTGGTTTACGACGTAGTTTTGTGTGGATTGTGGTTTTTCATATGAATTTTGAAGCAAGTGATTATTCGAGGAGTATACAGAAGCTGTGTTTTCCAATTTTTCTTGAAGTAAGTGCATTTTACTTAAATTGATGTGCAATGAAAACCAAATGAAAAAACACGTGACACGTAGTAATTTTACAATCCTATTTGTAATTTGGTTTTCATTGGACATTAATTCAAGTAAAATGCACTTACTTCAAGAAAAATTGGAAAACACAGCTTCTGTATACTCCTCGAATAATCACTTGCTTCAAAATTCATATGAAAAACCACAATCCACACAAAACTACGCCGTAAACCACGAAACGTTTGCATACACAAATCAACGCAAATGCACTGACATATATCAGTGACGGGAAGACTTAATAATGTAAGTGGCGGAGGTGGCGCCATCTAACTTCACGATTTGAACTACGTACCCAGAACATAGTTACAGCGAAATACATTGGAGCTTGGGGGGCCTGGTCTACAAGTGTTATCGTCGGTAGTCACTCCGTCTGCCATCACTGTTGGTGTCACGATCTGACCCTTCGATATTCGAAACTTTATCGGTATCTGATACAAGGATTACCTCGGTACATGGTAAACATAACTCTTGGTCCCTAAGTAGTGCAAGTCCGGTAGCCGTGAATTATCAAGTGCCGTTAAATACGTGTATGGTCGTATTAAGTCGAGTTCTGAGAGTTAAATCTACGGAAAACGAACTTAACCAGTATTTAGCAAGCAAGTTGGATTGTCTGATACGCTTCCTATACTACTTGACTAGCACTACTTAACTCCAGCCAGGATTGTGCCGTTATCCAGCTATCAACAAGGAGAAATATACGACAAAACTCTTTCTCTTGCCTTCTCAAGCAAGGAAAAACAATGTATGGTATTTGATAGCTGACATTTCATAGATTATTCAGTAAAAAAAAAGTTTTAAGTTTTGTTGTTTATTTATTGCTTTGCATTGATTTGAAAAGGAGATTCCAGACGGTCATTTTCGTCACATTTTACATTATTACTTCCGAAAAGGTTAAAACGCAGTGCAAGCTCGGGAAAAGTTGTATGATGTTTATGGTGAAAAGTCATTAACACAACGCCAGTGCCAGAATTGGTTTGCTTGTTTTCGTTCCGGAGATTTTGACGTCAAAGATGCTCCACGCTCTGGACGTTCCATCTTTTTTTTGTTTGGACGCGACTCCACGATAAACGAAAAATTCTTTTTGGATCCGTCTAATTACCGAATCAAGTGGTAACTTCGTCAGTACTCATATTTTCTTCGATCAATTTTTTCCGTTTGAAACAGCAGTTTTCAGATCATTGGCCAATCTTTCATTCGAACTTGTCTCGTCGTCCATGCAATTGCTACTATAATTTTTAATGAATTTCGATTTAATTTTACTTAAAGACCTTTGCGGATTTCGTGTTTCTGTTAAAATAATGTTTGATCCGTGGGGCATTTTAATTCGAGTTTCACCTAATTGTAGCAAAAGCTTGTTTAGTTACGTTATTTTTATTACGTTATCGACAGTTGAAGGTTTAAAAGATGAATCGTAGGTTACATTATCTCTAGTATCACTCAAAACATTTTGAGAAACAATGTTCTTTTCTTTGGGACACTGTTCAGGCACTGCAGGTTTTGAACTCAACTCGAAAACTGCGTTTTTACAAAAGAACAAATTTAATTTCTAACATATTCTTTGAATTTCCGATTCCATTTTTTAGTCACTTTAACCACATTGTTGTGTACACAATTATGATTTTCTTTTCAAACAGGATTACAACACACATTGGCCCGTCGCATTGTTTTTCACGAATTTTTCACATTACAAATTATATTCAACAGAATAATATTAGTTGACGAGTCGCATGAGTACGAGAAACACGCATATTTATTAACAATAGTGAATATTGTTACGAACAATACTATAAATAATGGGGATTTGCCGTATAAATTTTTACCAGCTTAAAACGTAGCGTAAATCATTCGCTACAGCACCGGCGCACTTTGATTAGTTGTTCAATAACTTAGCGGTAAATTTGAAATACTAATATTTTTTTCATGCATTTCTTCATTAACGTATATTTTATAACGTAAAAGAAATTTCTTTATTTAACTGCGGTGTAAAATTAAAAAAATATTATTACATAAAAGTTAAATTTATTCTTGAAGTTGTGTAAAATTTCCATTTGATCCCGATAAGACAATAAACAAAAATGACGAATAGAAAAATGGTACAAAAAATTAATTTTTGAATAAAATTAAAGAAAAACAATGTTTTCAAAAGAAATTTGGAAAACATTTCAAATCTAGAGATTCTAATTGTTGCAGATAAGTTGCTAAAAAACTCGGGCTTTTGGTAATTTGGGATCCGTGTCACGAATTCTGAACCAATTTCAACCCTTTGCACTCTGAACCATCCTGAACGTTACCTACGATGTCCCCTCAGAGGGGACAACCAAGTGCAAAGGGTTAAAGGCGCACTTAACATACGCATACTTTAAGTATAAATTAAAAAATAACTCATTGCCCTGGGAATTTTCAAGACCGATAAACTTTATTTTTTTAATGTAATACATTCTGTCAAGAATATATTTCCTTTTTACTTAGTTAACTTATTCTAAACATCTGAGAATAAACAAAGGTTATTAATAAAAAATTTAAATATTTTTTACCATTAAATCTGAATGATTAATATGTTATACGATAATAAATATTGATAATTTGTATAAAATTACTTTTTAACTTAGTGCTGAATGGACTGCCCAGAAAGTTAATATAAAAGCAAAAGACATTCTCAGAAAACAAAAAGACCATTCAAGATAGTATAAAAAAATTGTCAGCCAGCAAAGCTACACAGAAAAAAAACAGTCTAACAGTCTAACAGTCTAACAGTTAGTGGTCTTTTTTTAGTTTTGGCTAAAATGTATCCGATGACTAAAATCAATCACAAAAATTGTCTTAAAAGAAGTCTTTATATGTCTTCAACTAAAAAAAATACTCAATTATGGCTAGTTGTAGATGCATCTTGCTTAAAAAAATCCCTACGTGTCTTCGAACATAAAGGAAGATCTTGTTAGCTCAAAAGAAGAAGTTCGCTAAGCTTGTTTCTGGCACTGAGGTCTAGATTCTAATTCTCTTGGTTAAGGACGTATGGTAGATTCTGACGTCACCAATTATATACAACCGCTTTATAATTAAAATAATAATTTTAACTAATTTTGCGGAGAAGACAGTAATGCGTTATATTTTTCTGCATTGCTGTCTTCTCCGGAAAGTTTATTCAAATTATTATTTTATTAATAAAGTGGTTGTATATAATTGGTGACGGCAGACTCTACCACACGGCCTTAACTTATGACGTCACTGCGCGACAGATGAGCGGAAAGCTCGGCATGCCATGAACGCCATGTTGCCTATAACCCTTGCAGATCTTTGCGGGTGCTTTCGATCTTTGGGACGCTCATCGATTTATTGTTCATGTTATATTTATCGTATATTCTCAAGTGTTCCGATAAAGGTTTTATTACTGAAAAAATACGTGTATTTAATGGAAAGTACAATTTTAATTAATTTTTAACACTTTAATATCTGTCGCAGATATCCGGCCGGTAAATTGATACATAACCTCTAAAATCATTTCTGAAATGTAGAAAATTCCTTAAATATACGAAAATATTTTGAAAATTAATTGCAACGCTTAAGAAAGTATAAAAGTAAATGATTTATGCGAGATTCAAACACATGCAGTGATTATAAAAATATATTTAAATCGTGCTTGGCATCGGTATTTATATAACTGAGGAAAGGCCGACTACCGGAGAGGCCAATTCTTCCTCAATTAGATTATGAAAAGCATTGTTTGAATTACGTTTTACAATGTTGTCAAGGTTTCCTTTTACCCCCTACAAGTCCTCCACGGTATTTAGTTTGCATTAGAATGTTGTATGAATAATAAAATATGAGAATTCTTGAGTTTCTCCAGAAATATTAATTTTACGTTTCATAAGCAAAATTTAGTTGTAAAAATGTCATAAGATTTCTAGACTGATTCAGATTTTGTTTCGAGTTCAGTAAAAATAGTTCTAAAGAAAGGGTTTAAACTTTTATTTTTTAATAGTAATACATAAATTAGCAGTTTGTAACTCGATAATTGACTTTGCACTTGTTTATCTTTTCTACTTCGTAATACCTTTCTAAACATATTCTTCGTCCAAAAGTTTTTTGCATATATTAAAATAATAGATAGTTATTATTCATAACAAAAATACTAAAATCAAATATTTTCCACTTTTTTTAGCACCAAAGTACATACGGCTTCAATTCTAATCTTAAATAAGCAGATTTAATTAAATTAAATACTTTATTTTATTTATAATCACAATCTAGAATTATTTTGGTTTGAGTTCGGAACTGATTTGAAGTTTAGATAGTGGCTTCATTTAAGCCCAAATCCAGAATAGCGGCTATATTTTGTAGTCTGCCTAGTGACTAACTTCTAGTCGATGAAGTGGCTTCATTCAATCTCATATTCTACCTTGTGACTAATTTTTAGTCCATAATAGTGCTATTTTCTAGTTGTATATCTGCCTAATTTGAAGACTTCCATTCAAGAATAGTTTTTAGCGGGACTAGTCTACATTATATCACACCTAAAAAGAAGCCCATTTTTTGACTTCATTTAAGATTTTTTTTCTGTGTGCATGACTCGGTTCGATTTTTAAACATGATATAGAAGTTTGAGACATACACCAAAAGTTAGCCTTGTCGGTGTCGTTTTGCGTGCTGAAAGTTGATTTTCCCGCACCACTGCGGTAAAATTTTAAGTGTGCGGAAACTCAAATATTTCGAAACGGTTGAGATTAAAATCGAAAAACGCGTTGTTCGTATCGATGTAAAAACAATATATTTCCATACTTACATCGCTGTATCTCAGGAAATTATTGCTCGAATGCTTCAAAATTTTTATAGTACCAGTGTAAAAATTTCCCTATCTTTCCTTATTTCAAATTGGGTTCTAGAGGGGCCCAGACTAGAATTTCCTAATATAGAAAAAACTGATAGGAGACCTTTAGCACCCGATTAGTATTTCTAGGCCAGAATAAACTGATAGGGGCCCTGTCAGGTGCCAGTGAGGAATTCCTTGTTTCGCTTAAGTATGGAAAATCTATTTGTATCTGGCGGGGCCCCGGCTAGAGAATCCCTACTTGTAATATTTGTGGTTAAGGTTAGGTCCATTAGATACAATATAACCTTTATTCTTTATTCCCATTAAAATTTGATATTATCTCAGAAAAATGGAGATTTTCTGAACACGGTCTTAGATAAGCTCATTACTTAAGAGGAATCAAGCACTTTTAAGAAAACTTTTTTATAATTTTGACTCGAATTCGCATGTAATCATAATAATTATATGCGAGCACGTGTGTGTATATGTGTGTATCTGATTGTGTCGAGGAAGTAACAATAAATAAAAATGTAGTTCAATTAACATGGAGTGAATAGTAAAATCAATTAAAACTTGCATAGTAAACATAAGCAGTAGGAGTTATTACATAAGAGTAGTTAGAAAAACAAACTGATGATAAGTAAATAAGTGTACTATTTTTTTTTAATAGTACTTCATTAGTTAATTGGAATTTCTTATGTGAACTTAAATGCATAATTTCGATCTGAGATAATTTTCTTGATTCAAAAGTTTCATCATATTTTTGGAATTGAAAAAACTAAAAATTTTTAGATTCTGAACATACGATGATTTTACTTTTGAAAACAAAAATTAAAGGAATCATAGCCTGTATAATGTATCACTAATATACAATAATAAAAATTAATACTTCTAAAATGGATATAAATCTTTTCATTATGTAATGTTCTTTAATCCAAAAATTTGATCTGTTTCTTTCAAAAATATTTAATTTTATAAAAAATCGATTTAATAATTAAAAATTTTAAAAATTTTAATCAGAATCATAAATTGGAATAAAATTTAAAAATTCCCAAATACACGGGGTCCATGCACTTCTTACACGGCCCTCCAATAGTTGCACGTTATAAGCGCTATTTTCTTGCTTGTATACCAAGCGTGCGCAGCCGAGAGGCTTAGTCGTTAGGTTAGTAATGCGTTAATTATAAGTAGAGAGGGTTCGAACCCCGCAGCGTTAAGAATAATTTTTAATACTACCTAAACGAGCGTTTGTGTAGTGTAGAGGTGAGTGTGTGTTTGTAGGTAAGCGTGTATATAAAAATAGTAAGTTAGTGTCTACTTGAAAATAAATAAAGTTTTGAAATGTACTAAGAATGTTCATCGATTCAAGTACTACTCTTATTTGATTTACCTATGTTTCTGCAGTTCACTCAACTTCAAAAATGACACTTGGGGCCTTTACGAATTACGGAAAATAAGTTAAACAGTAGACAAACCTACTGAAATTTTTTTTCGGTGTGCGTGTAACGAAAAAGTATTGTCAATTTACTCAGAAAAAATTTCCTAGCTTGAAAATAGACTTTTTACTGCAAAAACAGTAAACTTAACCTTCCAAGCGAATATCCCTCCGTTGCCGTTAAAAACGGTAAATATTAGAGTCTTAACTCGAATTTTCCCTGTACTTTTTCTCTCAGTGTGGAATATCCTTTTTATTTATTATTTTTTCAGTGAGATACCTGTACAAAATTGGTCACGTGACTCTGCTGATATATGCCCTTAAATACAATGCGGAGGTCCAGTAGGGCCCTAATGGTGTCTTTTTTTGCAGGTGGGGTAGTGTAAGGGCTGAACTCACTAAACACCTAGTAGAAAGTCTAGTGGGGCCCACATCGACAAAAGCGTTACCTTACCGACGGGGCCCTGACTAGTTTTCCACGCTACATACCGACTAGAACTAGGGAAAACTCGCCAGGGCCCCATTAGGCCCCTATCGAAATTACTATACGGGTAGTAGAAGTTCTAATGACGTAAAGAAATCATATGTATAATTGATAATAATCGATTGTTTATGGAAACCGAACGACGACCAAACATTGATACTTTCAACAAGCAAAAGTAATTGAGGAAGTTTTGAGTTCGAGCAACTTCCTGCGAGAATGTTGTTCGCTAGACTTTGAGGAAGGTTTCTGTGGAATCAAAAATGTTCTTCATTGACAATTATGGCTCTAACGGTGATTTATTCATCACTCCGATTACGCTCCACGCACAGTCAATCCAGCACAGACGAGAGAAAAGCTGAAACGGGCACTGAAAAAGAACACACGGGTCTTGTAAATGAGTAAGAGTGACAGAGAGATGAGCCTAATTACAACCAATCTACTCTCAATAAACACGAATTTTTTATTTGCATTTAACATTTATCACGTGTATCTAAAAAATTACTTATCTTCCGTAGTTTTCCAATGAAATTCTTGCGTATTTTTATTACGCTTAAGTTATGAGAAAATATTATTTTTCATGAAAAATATTTGGAACACAAAAAAATAGTTTTATTAATAAATTTTATTTTTGCCCATACTTATTTTCTTACCGCTTCGAGCCAAATTTTTTGATATGACGCGATTCTAATAAATCACGGTTCGTTTTTTTAGGAAAAAGATTCTCTACAACTTGACTGTTTCCTATTTTTTAAATGGAATTAATTATTATCAAATACAGCAATTTGTTTATGAAAATTTTGTTTTTAAAAATTGTTTTTTTATAGTTTCAGCAATTGAAGAATTCATTTTCAAAAATAGGAAACGGTCAAGTTGTAGAGAATCTTTTTCCTAAAAAAACGAACCGTGATTTATTAGAATCGCATCATATCAAAAAATTTGACTCGAAGCGGTAAGAAAATAAGTATGGGCAAAAATAAAATTTATTGAATAAAATTATTTTTTTGTGTTTCAAATTTTTTTCATGGAAAATAATATTTTCTCTTTCAAATTAGCC
Source organism: Diplolepis rosae (assembly GCA_030998225.1). Lineage (NCBI taxonomy): Eukaryota > Metazoa > Arthropoda > Insecta > Hymenoptera > Diplolepididae > Diplolepis > Diplolepis rosae. The sequence goes on along the minus strand of JAPYXD010000608.1, from coordinate 3,361,344 downwards.
CTTCAATAATAATATTGCTATTCTTCAAAGCAAAATTATCTATTTTTGCCTGAGGTCTAATTTCCGTGATCGAACTACCTTAACATCTTCAATTTTCGCACATTTTATGCCAACATGCGGTGGTGCCAGCGCTTCCATCAAATCGGGAAATGATAGTTTGCACTTTATCTCGAATATTTCTGGATTGCAATAGTAATTTTCATGAACTGCGATCTTTTTAGTGGATGAAAAACGAATGACAAAAGCGTAACTGAGTTTGACTGACTGTTTCGGAATAATAATACCATTATTCAATTATTTTCCAAAATTTCGCAAGTCATATTGGTCTTTCGTTTTCCACACGCATCTGGCATTAATATGATTTTTTGTTTGATTGGATCGAATTCTCTTTGAATGACAAAAAGCAAGAAATTGCAAATAGTGTTGCCAACTTTTTTTGTTAATCCCTCTAGCAAAGAGAACATGTAACTTTGATCGGAATTATGGACATGTATATTAAATATGAACATCCAAAGCAATCTTTTGCAAAACTAAGCTGACACAGGAATTTTGGGTAGGCCTAAATTTTGCGCGAAATCAAATTCAACAATGAGAGCATTTTTTTCCAGCAAAGATTTTCTGAAGTTTTTATATTCTTCTTACTTTTCTACGCGAATCAAATATTCAGTCCTTTTTATTTTTTGCGTTTCATAAATATAAATATAACATAAATCGCAAACATCTTTTCTCGGTACGTAGAACGTAAAATTTACATGTTAATTAAAATATTTGGGATAAGTGGATTCTTTTAAGGGTATTAATACTACAACTGATAAGATAAATCATACTAACGGAAAACGTTGAACGTGCATTACCCTTTATTTTGTTTAATTTTTTTTACGATCGGTAGGATAATTCGTGAGCGTAATAAAAATACGCAAGAATTTCATTGGAAAACTACGGAAAATAAGTAATTTTTTAGATACACGTGATAATTGTTAAATAGAAATAAAAAATTCGTGTTTATTGAGTGTAGATTGGTTGTAATTAAGCTCATCTCCTTGTCACTCTTACTCATTTACAAGACCCGTGTGTTTTTTTTCAGTGCTCCTTTCAGCTTTTCTCTCGTCTGTGCTGGATTGACTGTGCGTGGAGCGTAATCGGGGTGATAAATGAATCACCGCGAGAACCAGAATTTTCAATGGAAAAAATTGTTGATTTCACAGAAAACTTCCTCGAAGTCTAGCGGACAACTAACTCGCGGGAAGTTGTTCGAACTCAAAACTGATAAAAAAACTTGAAAATATCAATACATAGTCGGCGTTTGGCTTCCATAAACAATCGATTATTACTAACTATACGTATGATTTCCAACGCAATCAGAATTTCTACTACTGCTCGAGTATACTAAGTATACTATAAGAATTTTGAAGCATTCGAGCAATAATTTTCTGAGATATAGCGATTCAAGTATGGAAATATATTGATTTTGCATCGATACGAACAACGCATTCTTCGATTTTTATCTCAACCGTTTCGAAACATACAAAAAAGTTAAAAATGAAAAAAAGTTGAGTTTTTTAATTCTTTATATGCTAGTACACGGAGAAAAATAGTTGAAGTAATTTTACTCAACTCTGTCGATTAAACTTGGGACAAAGGACATTTGAACATTTATTAAATCCTAGTCGGGTAAAATCAATTTGATATATGGGTGATTCTATTCCAACAGTGATTGTTAATGTCTTATATTGTTTGCTCTCACTGGTCATACATTAACAATGTATTTATAAAATTTTTGTATCAATACGATCCTTATCAACATATTTCATCACTTTTTTTGTATAATATAACTTGCAGTCCAGAGAAAATTTACAGTATGTCGCTTAAATGTCAGTACCGTGTCATGTCCATTCTTAGAATTTACCTATAAATCCATTATTTTCCTTGTCGCAATAAATGATTCAAACTAATTAACCCATAAATCCTAATGTATATAATCAAACTTAAACAAATTGGCAAATTTTTTTTCAATATATTTATTTAACATTGAATTCTAGCTTAATAACTTTTGTCCTTAGATTTAAGCGAATTTTTGATTTTGAAATCGTATGAGTCGTACGCCATCTACTTCAAGATCAATGAAACAACTAGTTAGCCATACTGAAAGTACGTTATCTGAGTCATGTTTACAAACATTACGTTTATAGAATAGTGCAACGAGTTTGTGTCATTTTAAAAGTCAATTTTTAGAAAGGTATGTCATAAATTTACTGGTCAGTACCGTGGATTTGGTAAACTCAGTTAACTATTGATTTTTTTTTGTCTTGTTATGGTATTTTTGTACTTATTACTAACCTAAATTATACGGTAATTGGATATTATCAAATTCATAACCAAATAATTATAGATGCTATTTAAATTTAAAATGTCAGAACCGTGGTTGTCAGTGCCGTGTAGAAAAAAGTATAAATATATTTAATTATTAATAAAATTATTTTAATAATTGATTATAACTTTTTTTTCATTGAATATGGCCCCAATACTACGTACAAAAAAATTACCTCAAAATATTGACAAAAAAAGTGCTAAAAATCAACACTTACCAAAGAAAAAAAATGTGAAGTCTAAAAACAAAGGTAATTCTGAAGTGCAAAAACGTCGTTTAGAAAAAAAACGTATTGCTGAAAAATTAAGAAGACAAAAGATACGTAATGAACCAGAAGCTTATGAAAATTACTGTCAAAAGGAATGAACAAGAAATGAAAAAAAGAAGATAGAAGGGAAACGTAAATCGATTGAACAATTATCGGATCGGGAAAAGCGAGCTCGTCGTAAACAACAAAATGAATGGAAAAAAACTCACGGGCACGACAAAAAAAAGTAATTGAATTAGCAAAAAATCAAAAAGATTTAAATGATAACTTCGAATCAAAACAAGCTAGGTTAGGAAAGAAACGAATACAAAAAAATTTACGCAAATGTTTTAGAGACAACAAAAAATTATTAAACGAAAATAAAACTCTTCGAACAAAAATTAATAACTTACATAAAAAACTACAGCGTTTAAAAATCAAGAAGCCTAATTCCACATCGCCTGAATCTAAAGTTGATAACCTCCTAAAAGGTAAAAATGTAGACCCCCAAATTCGTAAAACGTTGTTGTTTCACGAAGTTATGGTACGGCAATTACAAACATCCTATCAAGACTCAAAAAGTTCAAAATTTAAACAGATATTGGGTAGAGTAATAAGCGGAAAAATTGTAAAAAAATATCGTCAACTATCTGCTGTCAAAAAAAATATTGCTCCTATTATTTCCTCAAGAGTACATAGAAGTAATAATCCACTGGAATATGTTAAAAATAAAAAAAGCAATCAAATTTTCATTCAAGATCAAGTAAAAAGTTTTTATGAAGAAAATAGTAAGATAATACCCGATAAAAAAGCCTCTATTAAAATAAATGGTAAACAAATAACAAAACGATACATGAATGCTACGATCAAAGACTTACATGCTAAATTTTCTTCCCAAAGTACTTACTGCGTTAACTACTCTACATTCGCATCATTACGTCCAAGATATTGTATTGAACCTAAAATTACTAATCGAAATACGTGTGCGTGCTTTACACATGAAAATTTCTCTTTGCTTATACAAGCTCTTCACAATCATAAATTATTGACAGAAAATACTCCATATAAAATTTTGAGCAGTTTCTTATGTGACAGTAATTCTGAGCTATGTTTGTCAAGAACATGCGAAAAATTAAGTTAAAAAAATTAGAATTTAATCTGAAAAATACTAATTCTAGTGATAAAATGTTTTACATGAAATGGGAATTATCTTCAGAACAAAGAATAAATGAAAAAACAAAGAAACCCATTACTGTTAAAATTACTGCAAAAAAAAAATTTCCATGTACGATAGGGCAAGCAATTAGTCATTTCAAGCATCAGTTGAATTTGTTTATAGCTCATGAATACAGAATTACTCATCAAAATAACTCCATGAAAAAACTAACTCAGTCCTTACAAAGCAATGAGTTAGGATTACTTATTGACTTCAGTGAAAATTATTCATGTAAATATGAAACGGAAGTTCAATCAGTACACTTTGGGGATAGTAGAGTGCAATGTACTTTACACACTGGTATGGTTTATTCTTCAAATTTTTCTCAAGGCTTCGCTACATTATCAAAATCTCTTAGACATGATCCTTCCGCTATAATTGTTCACATAAAAAAAATACTTGACGTTTATCTTATAGCAAATCCAAAAATAACAAAATTGCATATTATGAGTGATGGTCCAACGACACAATATCGCAATAAAAAATGTTTTATCTCATAACGCAGTACTTGCCTCAGTGCTTTACTCAGTTAGAAGATATTACGTATAATTTTAGTGAGGCTGGTCATGGAAAAAGCTCAGCTGATGGGATTGGAGGCTACTTAAAAAAATTTGCAGATGACCAAGTGAAATATTGCACAGATGTATCTGATTTCGATTCTTTGCTGTCGATTTTGCGTAGTCGTGTTAAATCTGTTTACATTGATTGCGTTACAGAAGAAGAAATATTGAAAATTGATGCAATATTACCAAACAATTTTAAGCCATTCGTGGGTACTATGAAAGTACATCAATACACCTGGAATAAATTACAGTCTAATTGTATTTTATTTAATTCACTAAGTTGCTTTGACTGCTTTAATGAAAATTTATGTCGACCCTTCTCTATGGGGAGCATTGATTATTCTTTAAACCATAAAGTCAAAAAAACAAACAAGAAATTGATGCAAATAACAAAAAAATCTGAGGATTCATTGCAAGAAGCTGAAAAATGGCCAAATTTGTCTAAAAATCTAAAGTGTCTTCAAAAAGATGTTGCTAGTAATTATCCAGCAAAAATTCAGACTATATCACTACGTAGAAGCTCAAGAATTCCAAAAATGCTGTGATAAAAACCAAAAACTACGTTTAAATTAATTTGTTGTTTCGTAAAATGTGTTAAATTTCATGTTGATTAATATTTTATATACATTTTAATGTATTTTTATTTGTTATAAATGAGTTAATATTTATTACTGTAGTGTTAAATAATTAATACAAAAAAGTTTAAAAATATTATAATACAATTCATAAATAAATTTGATAATTTTTTTGAAGAATGTTTACCAAATTTATTTCATGTCAATACCGTGGATGAATGAGTCAGTACCGTGGCACGAAAACTTTGAAATTAGATTCTTCTTCCTGATATTTCAAAGTTGTAGCAAAATCCTTTCGGACTTTCATTTTTACAGTAAAATAGTATAATAATATGTATAAAAAAACAAAAAACGTTTGATTATAGGATCAAAAAATTTTTAGAAAAAAAAGTAACAGTTAGAACAGAATCACCCATATACCTAATTCACCCAAAGTGAATAGCAATAAGCGTTACATAGGGAATAGTAAGGAGTTGAGTAAAACGTTATCGACGACAGGGCACCAACATGCGTCAGTGGGTTAACATGAAATGTATACGTATATCACCGACGCTTGAGGTGCTTCAAACCGTAGTTGGGTAAAATGAGCATCGGGCGTATTATTTGAACTGGCAATGGTATGGTTCTCTTAAAAAAAAAAATTCTTACCTCGAGCCTGCCGATAGTCATCCGGTATATACATAAACAACTTACAAATACATTCACACCATTACGGACGTAGCCAATCATATTTCAAATTACAAATACACTTAAACATATAACCTTACATATATAAACCTAATAACAACACTCATATATAGTACGATACGCTTTCTTCGAATCACGCACACGCTCGCTTACAATGCTGAGATATAAAATTTGGAACTTTCTTATATAGTGACTGCATGAGTTATTCAGAGCTTGTGAGAGTAAGTGCCGTCAATACAATTTTTTAGCCTTACTCAAGTAAAAATAAATCAACTTTTTTCATAAATGATTAATAAAATATTTTTAAAAATTAATATAATTACACAATTATTATAACTATGATTATTGATATATATATAATATAATTATTAAATTACATTTAGTATAGATTTTTATTATAACGACGTATGAAGTTTAGTGAAACTAAATTTTCAAATGTACATTAAAAAATTGCATTATTATTAAGAAGTATCTTGCATAAAAACATTTAAAAGAAGGTTCTTTTATTTTCTGTGTTTTATATTTTCAAAATATGGATTTTACATTTGCGAATTCCAAATTATTATTCTGCCTGAGTAATTTATGTGATATTTCATATTTTATGCAATACACTTATCGAATTTTTTTTGTTTAAATTTTCACAATATCAATTTAATTTTAAGAATTTAAGTTTTTGAAATTAAAAATTTTTTCTGTGTGCCCAAGGCGCAGATTACTTTCATTCGTTCCTGCGTGAATAGATGTAGCTGTTGGAATAAATCTTGCGATTCACGGTTTACTCAACTCGCGATTGAAGCGTATAGAGTAGAATGAACGGAAAGTCTACTATTTTTGTGATTTAATAAAAGATTGGTTTTTCATAGTTATACTACGAGTAATAATATATATATTTAAAAATTTTTAATGCACGCTTTCATACTTCACCCTACACTTCTGAATTTTACTCAACTTTGATTCATTTTCGAACATTTAATATATCACAAATAAATACAGTGATACTAAATAACTTCTAACTTGTCCTTATGTCCCAAATTTGATCGGAAGTAGAGTAAAATTACTTTAACTATTTTTCCCTGTGTAGTTTTTTCTGTTTGATTCTTTCACCTTAAATATTTTCAAACTTGGACAGCCGCCGTGACCGCTTGGACAATAGTTTTTGCGTTCTGGCGAGAGATTGCCCTTATTGCACCCGAGCACTCAAATAACGTGCAGAATACTATTACCTCGGACTCTCATAGAACATTTTCCTTCCTTTATAGTTCTGTTAAATGCGGTATAGTTTGGCGAATAATTGGACATTTAACTCAAATCACCTGTCTAAGTTGCACTTCTGCATCCGGCAGTACATACGGCTGTTTCCGGTATGCAGATACAACCCAAAGACATCCTCATCCTACTTTAGGGCGCGACCCCAAAAACATTCTACGCTCCAATGCACTTTTCCCTTGTTTGATTCGACAGACCCTAAAATCGATATTGATACTACCCCATCTTTTTCAACGCTATATATAGCTACCCTGCAAAAAGAATGTTTCAATTTTATGAACAAACATATTCATGTTATTGTAGAATTACTATAGCGTTTTCTCGTATCTCGCATGCTTTGGATCAAAATTGAATTTTTCTGCAAGCGGGTCAAAAAGTGAACTCTTTTGCCCCCTGTGGGACAAACAAATCCATTTTTTGACCTCGAAGTGGAAAAAAAATTGTATGCAACACGGGAGAAACATTTATTTTACTCGTGTGATTGATGCTCGAGTAAAGCGAGGGCTTTACATACCCGAAAAATAAACTTCTTTCTCCCTCGGTGCATAAATACTATTTAGATTTTCAAACGTATTTTGTAAATTAAAAAGAAAAATATACCTCTCATAAAAAATGTTAATATTGAAATTTGTACATCCTTTTTCACTTAAAAATTTTGTATCATAATGTTTTTTCGTGTCTTATATAGTTTGACGAAAAAGGAGGTAGCGGCAAAGAACGAGCGACCGGCAAATGACAATATCGTTATACTCCGTTGGCAGACTTTTCCGTCATCGCATCAGAGAAGCCAATATTAGTTAAACCTTTTTAAAACTTCCTTCGGCAGTGTTAACTATCTATAAGATGAATCCTGCTGGATGAAAAAGAATAGAGAAAATGGATGTAAAAAGATAGAAAAAGGTATAATTTTTCAAGCAGAGAAAGATAAAGATTTTCAACCGCTGCAAAGTTCACTTTTGCATAATTGAAACTATATTTTTCGTTTCATAAGCACTCGTATATCTGCCATGTTCACCAGGTATACATCAAAGAAACCTAACGATTTCATAAATACATTATTGTAAATGTACATAATTTTATAATCTTATAGTCCATGTACGAGTATGTTAGCCTGGAAAATCCGCAAGCACGGAAACGCGAACCCTAAACACGCATGTATCATGGTAATTCTCGAGCGCTCAACAAACTAAGCTACCAAAGGTCATTGGGAGGTTTGTGATACAAACATCCGGGCCAAATTTTTGGACTGGAATTCAATCCAATCAAATCAGAGCTCTTCTGGGCCATTGCAAAGTCTGTTTCCGTAAAATTCCAAATAATATTACGAACGAATTCAAAAAACTTTTCACATTCTCATCATCACTTTCAGAATTTTCACCATATCTTTACGATTTGAGACTCCCTGAGTCAGAAAAAAACGGTGTTTTACGAAAGTATTTATCTGTCTATAGTGGTAGTAGAATAACTACTGATTTGGGACATATGGACAAGTTAGAAGTTATTTAGTATCATTGTAATTATTTGTGATATATTAAATGTTCAAAAATGAATCAAAGTTGAATAAAATTCAGAAGTGTAGGGTGAAGTTTAAAAGCGTGCATTAAAAGTTTCTAAATATAGATACTATTACTCGTAGTATAATTATAAAAAACCAATGAATCACTTACTTAATAGTGGATTCTATACATACTTATAAACTAGTGATTTCAAAACATTCATGGTACTGCAGTCGTGTTTGATCGTGTTTTGTCTGTTCGTCATGAAGCTTTCGTATATGCTCCGCAGTCTTAAACACTACTTGTTTTAATGATTATCCACTAGTTTATATAATTTACTCAAAAGTTTCACATAATCTAGTTATATAGATTCTGTAAGTTTAATAAATTCTTATATCATAATATTTTCTCAAGGGGGTATTCTAGTCTAAAATCCCGGATTTCAGGCGTTCTCTGACGGTCAATAAAAAAAAGCAATCAAATTTTTAACAATCCATTTTTTTATCATTTATTTATTTATATTTTGAAAATTCACAAACAAATTTTCAAAAAAATATATATATATCTCGCAATGTTACACGCTGTTGAAGTAGTGGGGGGGGGGGGGGAAATCGTGTCCATCTTGTCACGATTCCCACCCTTTTGGTCATCTGCAAAAGAAAAAAAAAGGTAAATAAATCATCAGTACAAATATCATTATGGTAGGAATCAGCAAAAATAAAAAATAAAATTTTCCTGCAAAATGGCGGCTACTCAAAAAAGAGGTAGATTTTTTCAGTTATTTGTTAACGGATTCGAATTTTTAAAAAATAGAAGAAAATTGAAAATTTTGATTTTTTGTTGGGTCGTACCAAAGAGGAATAATAAAGAAAATTCATGCCAAATTTCAAGAAAATCGATCGACTAGAACTTAAGATTTTGTGACAAACGTTTCGAAAAAAGTTTTCATTGATTTCATTGATTTCATGAAAATTTGAACATCAAAAGTTAATACAACACAGAAAATAAAAGAACCTTCTTTTAAATGTTTTTACACAAGATACTTTTTGATTATAATGCAATTTTTCAACATACATTTGGAAATTTAGTTTCATTAAACTTCATACGTAGTTATAATAAAAGTTTGTACTAAATATAATTTAATAATTATATTATATATATCAACAATCATAATTATAATAATTAATTAATAAATTATATTAATTTAAAAAATATTTTATGAATAATTCATAAAAAAGGATGATTTATTTTTACTTGAGTAAGGCTCAAGAACTCTAATCACGACACTGATCCAAAAGCTCTGAATAACCCTTGCGGTCACTATTGGGATATGTCAAATGGGCGGGGCCTAAAAAACATGGCGTACTTAAGGGTAAAATTTGAATAGAGGGTATAGTTTTCCATGCAAATACATGTGATTTAAAAGTAATTAGAAATGATAAATATAAGTGCAATATTCGATTGGGCTGGTACTAATAAAAAAAGGGAATTTTGTGGAAAGAGAACGACTCTTGAAAGCCGGAAACATTATTAAATGTGGAAAAGATAAAGAGATAAGTGAGAGCTCAGGTGCAGTGAAATTCACGGCCTACTGTTTGAAAACATCAAAACTGAAAGAAGATCCGCATGAAATTAATAGTGAACTTACGAAGAGTGGTGATATTTCCTCAATTAAGTGTACATGTAAAGCTTGCTTGGGTGAACAATGCAAACATATAATTGCAACATTATTGTATTGTAACCGGTAAGTTTCCAACCTTAAAATAATAACCTTAAAATAATAACCGTAAAATAATTGTTTTGATCATAATATAAAATACTGTTTCGGTTTAAATAGGAATGACTGTTTAAAAAGCGAAGAATTGTCATGTACAGATAAAACATGTGCGTGGAAAAGAAGTTTCAAAGAAGTGTTAGGCACTTATACACCTCAACTACTGATGGATCACAAATGTTTCAAAAGTGAATGTGATGGAAAAGTATATAAACTAACATCCTTCCACAGCACAAACTAACTTCTTTTTCGATTTTGCACGAGGAGAAAACTTCGCGGATTCCATTTTCAATACTTAAAACAAAAATTTATTTGTTTAATTTTATTAATAAACAGATCCACGATTAACTTACTACTGAGAGCATGTAAAGTTTTCCCTTATAGTAGTGACATTTTCTATCACCAGATGTCGTATGCTCATTTGACACATCCCAATATAAGAAAGTTCCAAATCTTATGTTTCAGCATTGTAAGCGAGCGTGTGCGTAATTCGACGAAAGCGTATCGTCCTATACATAAGTCTAGTTATTAGGTTTATATATGTAAGATTATATGTTAAGTGTATTTGTGATTGAAAATATGTCCTATACATAAGTCTAGTTATTAGGTTTATATATGTAAGATTATATGTTAAGTGTATTTGTGATTGAAAATATGTTTGCCTTGCGACTGAATGGTGTGGGTGTATGTATGTGGTTTATGTATGTACCGGATGACTATTGGCAGGCTTGAGGTAAGAATTTTTCTTTATTCAAGAGAACCATACCATTGAAGCTCCTCAAGCGTTGGTGATATACTTATACATTTCATGTTAACCCACTGACGCATGTTGGTGCCCTGTCGTCGATACCGTTTTACTTAACTCCTTACTATTTTCTATGTAACGCTTATTGTTATTCACTTTAGGTGAATTAGGTATTTATCAAATTCATTTTACCCGACTAGGATTTAATAGATGTTCAAATGTCCTTATGTCCCAAGTTTAATCGACAGAGTTGAGTAAAATTACTTCAACTATTTTTCTCCATGTGTATCAACCTTTCACGAATATCGTAATAAGTTTGGCGGAAAATCATTAATATAAATACTTGACTTTATTGACTACGGTAACAAATCATGAAAATTTTCCAGTATCTAACTATGAATCAATCAAAATCTACTGATTATCAGTAAAATTTGACTGATTCAAATAGCTAAAAAGAGGTTACTGTAAATCAGTCGAACTCCACTGATTGCTTCAGTGAAAATTAAGTGATTTAACAGTGAAAATATTTTTGCACCGATTCAATTAGTGATAATCAACTGAGTTAACAGTGAAAAATATTTTTTCATTGGTGAATTAGTGCAAAGGCAAATTACTGATTCATTCTCTGAAAATTTGACTGATTCAGATTCAGAGAGTAGCCGAATGAATAAAGTTAATTATATTAATCTTTCATAAAAAAATGTTTTCAAAATAATAGAGAATACTTTGATAAAAGCTAAGAAGATTATCATTTATGAACACTAAATTCAATTTATTCAACAACATATTAGCCTTTATTAAAAGTTGAGGTCCAATACAACTTGCACTTTCTATTATAATATTTAAAACAAATTTTATAACAAATGTAATATAAATATGAAACTAAATTAGAACTTGTAACGATATTATTACAGCGACACTAAACACAACACACCTAACAACCGAGAGAGCGTTTTGTGGGCGGGCAGGGTCTCGCCGAGGAGAATGCATGAGTCCAAGCACGGAGCAGACGCGTCCTGCAGCCCACCAACGGTAGTAGCCGCAAGGACTCTGTCAGCAGTAGAGCTGTCGCCGACAGGATGGCCGCCAAGGGAGCCCTATAGACAGACTTTTCCCTAGTGATGGGCCTGCCGGGCGCACGTGCCACGACGGTTGTTCTGCGACTTTCAAGCGCGTGAGGACGCGGTGTGAAGCGAAAGCATCAGGGGACCATGAACAGGTCTCTTGATGCCGAATGAATGAGCACGGAGTGAATGCGGGGGGCCCCTTAATCGGGGTATCGCCCCAAATGCGTATGCGGCGATGACGCTGAACTTCCCGCGTGCGCCCTCGCGGTCACACCACAATCACATGCACGACACCGACACCCACACGCACCAGAATGAAAAGGATGCTGAGTGAATGGGGCTGCGGCCGGCGCTTAGTGGATATTCCCGATAGACTAGCCAAGGGAGCAGTAGTAGCCTCTCGACCAGGGTAGGACGTGATGTCAGTACCTCACCTCTGTGGAAGTAATATGGGTAACCGTAAGTCCCTCCGGTGTTCGACCGCGAAGGGCAAAGATCCCGTGAAACCACATGTTAATCTGGGAAAACCGCTCACGATCCTACTGTCTGGAGCCAATGTCGGGGTTGAAATCATGGACGTCCGGGCGCAGGAATGAAGGATTACCTGGTCAGTATTTCCTTATATCCGACGCTGCGTAGGATAAATCGCACACCGTCTAGCCTGAAGTCCGGGTCAGGTGTCGGGGCGGACCCGGCACCGCTCGGTCGATAGGGGTGACGTTAAATCTTTAGCATCATTATGGCGCGGGCCTATCCCGTAACCTTTTTACTAGCCTCATTTAATGTGCTGATAGGATCGACCATCCGATAAGCCGCTTCTCGGTTTCGGTGCACATAACTAGGGATCTATACAGGAGGGGATAGTAGCCCTACTGCGGTAGGGCTCCCATGATGGGCGAACCGTCTTAAGACACTAGGATAATAAATATGAATCCAGCTAAAAATAAAGGAGATGGACAGGTGAAGGCGCCAGATACGCACTCACACACTCCTGCAGGAGCTGAGGGATGGCAAGACGTCCTTCAGCTCCTGAAGGAGCAAAATGAAAAAATGGAAAAGTTAGCCAGGGCCCTCAGCGATATACAACAGGGTATGCTGAGGAATAACCCTGGCTTCGTTAAAGACTCGGTGAACGTGGCAACTGAGGTGTTGAGCGGTATGCTCAATACCCACAAGTGCCTCCTGGAGAGCGGGGTGAAATTCCAGAAAAAAATGGAATCTCACCCCGCTATGAAGAAATTGGGGATCTTCCAGAGACCACGTTCGGCGTCTCTGGGAGATACCCCAAAAAATCAGGCGAAGGGCGAAAAAAGATCTGCGCCCTCTCCCCCTATGGAAAAAACTCCCAAGAGGGGGAAGGGTGGCTCTTCGCCCTCTTATGCCGAGGTGGCCACGAGCCAGCCCCCAAATAAAGAAGGGGAAAGATAAGTGACTGGTCGGTCCTCGAGGTAATAACCTTGAGTGACCACCGGTGCATTGAATTTACACTAGAACAACGGTGTGAGGCGGTGGATAAGGGTAGGGTCGGCAAAGGAAGGAGCCCCTCCTGGAACACTAGACGACTCAGCAGGGAAAGACTTCGCGAACACCTCGAAGAAACCAGGCTCATCGATGAGCTTGGTTGGGTCTGCCCTGCTGGATCGTTTGAAGCTGCTGTGCGCTCGGTGAGGCAGAAGGTGGTCGCGGCTTGTGACTACTCGATGCCTCGCCGTAAGCGCAGGCAAGCCAAGGGTTCGATGTACTGGTGGAACGACCAGTTGGCAGCCCTACGGCGAGAATGCCTCGCAGCGCGGCGAAAATTCACCCGTTCAAAGGGGGATGCTACGCTGCACGAGGCATGGAAAGGGGCAAAAACAGCTTTGAGGCGAGGTATAAAGAAAAGCCGACTTCAATGCTGGAAAGACTTGATCGGTGAGGTCGAGAAGGATCCATAGGGTCTCGCCTTCAAAATAGTCACCAACAGATTGGTGACCAGAAGAAAGACCCCGGGCCTGGATAATCCCGATCGATTCATGTACATTGTGTGAAGCTTGTTTCCACACGTGGAGCCGTTCCAAAGACAGGACCGAAGTTCCTGCGTGGTCCGGAGCGAAGAACTCTTCACTCTCGAAGAACTAAAGAGAGCGGGTGGAAGGCTTAAGGCAAATACAGCGCCGGGTATCGACGGGGTGCCGAACGAGATCCTCAAAGAGGTGATCGGGGCATACCCGGAGATCCTCCTAGAAGCTTTTAACTCCTGTCTTCGGAATGGGAGGTTCTTGGCAGATTGGAAGAAGCAGAGGTTGGTGCTGCTGAGGAAGGGCAACAAACCTCCAGGGGTTGCCTCGTCGTATAGACCAATATGCTTATTGGATACGATGGGGAGGCTTCTGGAAGAGTTGATTCTACAACGGCTTCAGGCTCTCTTGTTCGGGGAGAACGTGCTTTCGGAAAACCAGTTCGGATTCAGGAAAGGCAGGTCCATTGTGGACGCCATCCAAGCTGTAGTTAACATCGCCACAAATGCAAGAAAGGGAACTGGTAAGCGTAAGGGATTCTGTGCGTTCATTAGCATTGACATACGCAATGCGTTCAATACCGCGAGATGGGACATCTGCATCGAGGCGATGATGCGGAAAAAGGTTCCAGACTACCTGTTGCGAATGATAGATGACTATCTGAGCGACAGGTGGGTGATATACGAGGGCGACAAATGGTCTCTCAAAGAAGAGATGACATGTGGCGCTCCTGAAGGGTCGCGGGTGGGTCCACTCGTTTGGAACATCATGTACGATGACTTTCTGCGCATGGACCTGCCTGCTGGAACGAGCATCGTCGGCTTCCCGGATGACGCACTTGTCGCGTGCGCCGCTGACGACGTCAGAATCCTAGAGCTGAGGATCAATGAAAGTATGTGGCGAGCAAAGCGCTGGTTGGATGGCAGAGGTCTTAAAATGGCCCCTGAGAAAATCGAGGCTTTGCTCGTTACGGACAGGAGATCCTTCCAATATCCGAGGATCGTTCTCGGAGAGCATGAAGTCGAGTGGAAAACAAACATTAAGTACCTGGGGGTGCAGCTGGATCGTAGGCTTAGTTTTGTCGAACACCTAAAGATCGCAGCTGCCAAAGCCATCCAATGTGGAGGGAACTTGGCCCGGCTTATGCCAAACATTGGTGGACCCAGGGAAGCGAAAAGAAGATTAGTCGCGAGCGTGGTCCATTCGGAGCTGCTGTATGCAGCTCCGGTCTGGGCCAATGCCTTGCAAAACCATGCTATCCAGAAGAAGCTGTTCTCGGCGCAGAGACTTGTCGCGCTGAGAATAGTTTCGGCATATAGAACTATCTCGACGAGCGCTGTGCTGGTCCTGGCGAGCGTCCCGCCAATAGATTTATTGGCGGAGGAAAGGCAGGAAACCTTTCAGCTTCGCAAGGAGCTTATTGGTGCCGACCTGCAGGAACTCGCTCGCGCGAAGGAGGCCATCCGCAAGGATGGAAGGCGCAGACTCGTCGAGAAATGGCAGATGAGATGGCATGATGAGCAGACAGGGAGATGGACCTACCGCCTGATCCCGGAGCTCGCCACCTGGCTGAACAGAAAGCACGGGGAAGTCGGTTTTTACTTGGCGCAAGCGCTCTCGGGCCATGGCTGTTTTAACGCTTACCTGAGGCGCTTTAAGAAGAGAGACGAGGAGACGTGTTGATACTGCGATTTCCCGGTGGATAACGAAGAGCACGCACTCTTCGTCTGCGCAAAATGGGGTGTGGCTAGGGAGGTCCTCGGTCAGGCGGTGGGTTCCGAACATACTCCTGACACGATGGTCCCTCTCATGCTCCAGTCTGAACGGTTCTGGACGCTCATCGAGTCATTCGTCACACTTGTGATGAAGACGAGAGAACTTGATGGGCGTCGAGAGCGAAACAACGGGGAGGGCCAGTAGAAATCGCATCGGGGCCTGCACCCGCGGTCCTGCGTCTCGGGTAGACTTGACTGTCCGCGTCGCTCGGGGGAGGAATCTGTTTGTTTCTCCCCTGGGTGGCGCGGCTAGTCAGTTATCCTAGTGGGCGTGTGGCCGCGGATGGAAGTTCCGAGCCAACGGATGACGGAAGAGTCGTACGCGACTTTAATGGAACCAACCACCCGTGAAGTTTAAAGCCGAAAGGCGGTTCCGCGGATGGTGTATTGGTTCGAGAGAGGGGGTTTTTTGGTTTTAACAGGTATGCCTAGACCCGTCTTAGGAGAGTCCTGTACAACGTCTATAAAAGATTTTGCCATTTTTCCTCCTCACCAAAAAAAAAAAAAACTAATGTTTATATAACATTGCCTACATAATAAAAAAATTACGTTTTTGATTAATTGTTATGCACACAGAGAAAAATAGTTGAAGTAATTTTACTCAACTCTTTCGATTAAACGTGGAACATAAGGACATTTGAACATCTATTAAATCCTAGTCGGGTAAAATGAATTTGATAAATACCTAATTCACCCAAAGTGAATAACAATAAGCGTTACATAGGGAATAGTAAGGAGTTGAGTAAAACATTATCGACGGCAGGGCACCAACATGCGTTAGTGGGTTAACATGAAATGTATAAGTATATCACCAACGCTTGAGGAGCTTCAAACCGTAGTTGAGTAAAATGAGCATCGGGCGTATTATTTCAACTGGCAATGGTATGGTTCTCTTGAATAAAAAAAAATTCTTACCTCAAGCCTGCCAATAGTCATCCGGTACATACATAAACCACATACAAATACATTCGCACCATTCAGTCGTAGCCAATCATATTTTAAATCACAAATACACTTAAACATATAACCATATTTATATAAACCTAATAACTACACTTATATATAGTACGATACGCTTTCGTCGAATCACGCACACGCTTGCTTACAATCCTCAGACATATTGGAACTTTCTTATATACTGAATGCAAGAGTTATTCAAAGCTTGTGAGAGTTACTGCCGTCAATAAAATTTTTGAGCCTTACTCAAGTAAAAATAAAACACTTATCAAGACTTTTGTTGTTTAAATTTTCATGAAATGAATTCAATTCAAAAAACTCAAGTGAAAAAGAAAGAAGTAATTATAAACTAATTAAGAACAAATTTTGTATCTCGAATTTACTAAACTTACAGCATCTATATAACTAGTTTATGTGAAACTTTTAAATAATTTATATAAACTAGTGAATTACCATAAAAAAAAAATAGTGGTTAACACTGCGGAGCATGTACGAAAGCTTCGTGACGAACAGTCAAAACATAATCAAACACGACTGGAGTACGATGGATTTTTAAAATCACTAGTTTATAAGTGTAATCCACTATTTTGGATTTAGAGAGTACTAAAATAAACTGTAATTGTATTTTGTATGGTTTTAATTGATTTTGATTATTAAATATAATAACTTGGACAATCAGTATGCTGAAAATTCAACAGGTTTTTCAAATTAAAAATATTTTATGTGTGCCCAAGGCGCAGATTACTTTCATCGTTTCTGCGTGAATAGATATACTATAGCTGGTGGAATAAGTCTTGCGATTCACGGTTTACTCAAGTCTCGATTGAAGCGTAGAGTAGAATGAACGGAAAGCTCTACTATTCTTGTGATTTAATAAAAGATTGGTTTTTCATAATTATACACGAGTAATAATATATATATTTAAAAATTTTTAATCCACGCTTTCATACTTCACCCTACACTTCTGAATTTTAATCAACTTTGATTCATTTTTGAACATTTAATATATCACAAATAATTACAATGAAACTAAATAACTTTTAAGTTGTCCATATGTCCCAAATTTGATCGGAAGTTGAGTAAAATTACTTCAACTATTTTTCTCAGCGTATGAAATAAGAGAATGAGAGAAACGCGAGGAATGAGTGTCAAACGAGAACGATGATGTTAGAATTAGGATGAGCAGAGAAAGAATAGAATAGAAAAGAGAATGAATGATAGGAAACTCGCATTTATATCATTACCACCAAGTAGTATAAGGAGACCCCACTCCTATGCAGCCTTTGGAAAATTTGGACGCGTAGATTCAAATTTAGTTAGTTTGCATCTGTTCGTTGCGCCGCTTGCGGAAAAGCGTTGCAACACAAGTTTCAAAAATGTCGGCGCTCATAATAATGTAAGCGTGATTTGTACTAACAAAAATTACCAGTCATTGCCATACATGTGCGAGAAGTTTTAAATATATTAATAAACAAGTGTGTGCAAGATAATATAGTCTATTGTTTTACTGATGGTTGCGCATCCACGCGCTATGTTGGAAAGAAGAAAAAAGAAAAAGAAGACAGACTGGAGAAACGTCACTTCTTTTGCCCTAGCACGGTCAGTATGTTTAATTATTTTATAAATCTGTAATGTGAAGTACATTGATCTGTATTTAATTTGTGTGCTATTGCAACTATTTTTTCTTGATCTCCTAGCCGAAAGTACGGTCCTCCCGGCCGCATTTCACTCCAGAAACAACGACTTTTGTAGCCGCTAAATTCATCATATAATTCGTTTGTTTAATTTAATTTAATGTGACTTCATGCAATCACACGAAAAATCAATATTAATATTGTTTTCTAAGAATAAATTTTCTCTGGTATTTGTTAATTTAAAAAAAAAATTTGATTCTCATTTTTTTTTTGCAGTTATTATATGATTGCATTTCTTATTATAATATTTCCGAATAATATATAGCTGCAACACAAATTACGGATACTCATCAACCTCTCTTAGAAGATTTTCAAACTCTTCAATGCAAGTAACTTTAATGTAAATACTTGAAGAAATAACAAACGGGTTTGCTTTCCATCTTTGCGTTGACAGGTGACATAATCTACAAAATTCAGAAAAAGGCAAAATGTAAATAACATAAACTATACTTCACTTAGTAAATACATCTATATTGTATATTATATTATATATCATATAAAAGAACAGCAGTATACTTTTAAAATAATGTTAACTATAACGGTGCAACTGTTTTTGTTTATCTGTTTTCGTGCAGTAGACAACACGACAGCCATATTGTTAAAATTCAAGAGTTTGACATTTCCCTGGAAGAGGCGCTACGAGCGATGCAAACTAACTAAATCCGAATTCACGCGTTCAAATTTTCCGCGAGTGGGGTCTCCATATACTACTTCGTGATCATTATAATAGAATAGAAAAATAAAATAGTAAAAAGAGAAAAGAGAGAACGCAAGAGGGAGAAAGAGGGAGCGATGTCTAGCTCACGTACACCCGTGCACTGTATGCCACCACAGCTTTCTGCCGTTTGTCAATTCCTCTATTCGTTCACCCATGCACATGCCCGATATACCCGTCTCTTTTAGAAACATGTTGATGTGCTCTGCTGTACATCGCGAGGCTAGCATACATTCCATATTCACACTTCCTCCTCGTGCGACTATCTTTGCTTAGATGATTTAGCCAGCTGGTCTCCCGCAACAAAGGCCACGTGCTTTTTGTAACTAAAACCTGACTCATCCCTAGCGAACTGGCTGAACGGTAGCTTTACGCTGTACCGTAAAGCTATCGTAAAGTAGCATTATAACTCATGAATGAGGCAAAATAAACATTCAAAATGTTTTTATCCTTATTCTACGTTGAAAATAACGTTAACTGGTAATTGAAATATGCAATAATTTTATTTATTTACGCTAAAAATTGAAAAAACATAGTACCTGTCATTCAAGGCAGTGCAGTGGTTCATCAATTTCCATGTCTTCACCGTCAGGATTGAATATTTGTTAGAGTGAGATGAAAGTATAGTTGTGTCTCACTCCAACCAATGGTCAACTTTACCGTTCAGCCAGTTCGCTAGGGATCTGAACATTTAAATAATTATGTTAAGGCTTTTAATTCATATAATGATTATAAACCTAGACTAATTAAATATATTTCAATTTACTCTAAAATATATTAGAAACTAAAATCGTTTCTACAATTTGATGGCCATGCATCAAATATTAAAAATCGATGAGCGCATTTTCTTTCTCACGATAAGTGTGAAAAGAGGGGAGAAATATTTCACACTTGGAAATCAGCAAATGGTGCAATATTAAAATTAGCACGGTGCAAAGTCCATCCACATTCCTAAATCCCCCCCTGCCATTATTACCTTCGTGCAATCATAGATTCCTTAATTATCAAAAAATCCTACCATGTTCACCTCGCAATGACCCAGTAAAACAGATCAACGCTAAACCAAATTTGCAGTAACTCGAGCAACCTGGTACCAACCAGAACTACTCGGTCAGTAGGGAATATAATTTTCTCTACTTTGCCCGTCCACGGTTCGGAACAATCGCGTCCTATCACCTGTCCAGTTGATTTAAATCGTAAAGTAACTTGCTCAGGGCTTCAAATTGGGGACCGCGTTTGGGCGGACGTAAATAATAAAAGACTTCATCCGGACAGAAGCAACAAAATCAAATTCATATTCGGCGGAGTATCTAAAGTCCAACTCCAGTTTTTCACAGTTTTCTTCTACCAAAAAAATGGCACAAGTCAGTAAAGTTCTTAAATTCTCGAGAATTTAAGTTGGTGGAATATAACCGAGAATATTACAGAATTTAAAGAATATAAGAGAATATAAAGAGAATTTGGAGAATTTATGTTTTAAATATCAACTTATGTGTACTTATCAATTTTGAAAATATGTTTCTTATTAAATAAAAGGCATTTGATTGTGTACATGTGTTTGAAATGAAAAATAACTTTTAAATTGTTTTACTCTCAAGATATTAAAACTTTTCACCGCTGAAATTTTAGGTTATGCTCACTTTGAATTTAATACTAAATATATTAAATTAACATTATCTCTACAGTTATAAAAATTTCAATGAATTATATTAATTTCTTCAGTAAATTAAGCGTCTTATTTGCATGAAATTCTTTAAACAATTTTTATTAGAACAAAATATAACATTATTATATTTTAATTATGTAAAACACATTACTTTAATGAGCTTGAGAATCTTAGTAATCATTTTCAGCCTTTTGTTTTCATTTTCCTCAATACTGTTCAACTTTTTAGACCTAGCATGTAAAATATAGAGTTAAATAGCTTAAGCTACATTAAAAAAAAAAATTTAACATTTGAACTTCATAAACGCTTAAATCGTAGTATAAAAACTTTTGAGAATGCAACTTTAGTAAAAAAATATTGATATCACTTATACCTATTCTCTACCTATTCCTAAGTATGTACCCATCGTTGTCGAAAAATATGAAGCTAACATATTATCATTAAGGTAGTTGTTGTGTCAAGAAATAGGTCTCTGAAGAAAAAAGTTCTTTTATGATTTTGAGACTTGAAATGATATCATTAGTCCTTTCATATGAAACAGAAAAAATTATTTCTTATGGAGAAAATTTAAAAATCAAGAAAAATAATACTTTTAACATTATTTGTTGCAATAGAATCTTTCCTTACTAAACCTCCTTATCAGTTTTTTGAAAATAATTGAATTTTCATAAATCATGGCCTATTTTACCAGGGAAAATATTCTCTATAACTCTACTGTTTCCCAGTGTGGAAATAAGTGGAAAATCTTCAAATATAGCTATTTTGAAAAAAAATTCTTTTTGAAAAATTGCTTCAACGCTTTTAATAACAGAAAACTGTACTTTTAAAATTGGAAACAGTAGAGTTATAGAGAATCTTTTCCCCGAAAGAATAAGCCATGATTCATGGAAATCCAATACTTTTTTTCTTGCACAGTGCACTAGGTTAAAGTTCGAATAAAAAAATTGGAAAAATTCCAATATTGCTTTTGCTAAGAAAAACATTTTTATAAGGTATATAAAACATATAATCATGAATTTTCTATAGTACTCCCTTCAAACATATATTTATATGATTTTTATTATGATTTCCCTGCAGATGGAATGTTTTCGAACTTTCCCTTTCTTTTTATTACAATTTTAACTCTTTGCACAATGCAAGAAAAAAATTATAAATTTATAATGACAATTTACTGCGATTTGGGAGAATCTTAGCTTTAAAATAAGCCCAAGAACATTAATAAATGTGATTATTTTGAAAGTTTTTTAAAATTTAAGAAAAAATTGAAATCTAGACTTTTTTTGCTATACCCTCTTCAAAATTTAACAAAACAACTTCATTCTGGACTCATTTCATAGAGAATTTTGATGGCATTCAATTCATAATGAGAGCAAATTTCATCACTCACAAAATTAAAATTAATATAATTTATGTAATCATCAAAAAACACGTGGTTCCCCAATTTTGACCGGTAGTGTATTCTAATTAAATAAACTAATGTTTCCATTGCATTTGATATCCTTCGCTTCGTCTCATGCAGTCTCATTAGGATCAACTTTTCGTGATAAGTACTTGCAGACCCGGCAACCATCGGCAACAGGCAAACGACGTGTTGTGATTATGATATTTATTAAATTTCGACAGACGCTTATCATATAAGATCAGAATATGTTTGAAATATTGAACTATAATTTTATACGCAATAAATAATTGATTCTGATCGTTTAAAACATTTAAAAAGTCAAAATGAGAAAATTCTCATAAATTCTAAGAATCTTGACAGGATTTCAGATAAGCAGACAAAATAAAAATTATAAAATATTTCATTTAAAAGATTGAACTCGTCCATATGGTCTTGTCAAATTGTAACAAGATTTAAACACTTCGAACATAATTTTCATGGAAAATTTGATATCGGTAAATATTTACATGTTCATGTGAAGATAGCAATGAACACATATTTTAGTTTTTTAATTTATCCACTTCTATTACAAAATTTTTCCTTTTTGTAGAGAATTCCATTTTTTGAATGAAAAGTCTATGCTTAGGCTAAAAAAATGTAAAATAAAAATATTTCTAACATAAAACTGAGAATGTAAATTTTAAACTTGAATTTTATGTTAATCTTTTCTTAATAGAATATATCTTTCTTACTGAAAATGTTTTAAATGTACTAAATTGATTAGAAGTATGGAAATTTAAATAGAAAAATATATATTGATTTAAATATTGAACATTTATTGGCATCAAATTTTACTGAAAATTCGAAATTGTCGTCTGCTTCGCGCCACTTTTGTGCGGAGTCCAGAGAAATACAATTCTAAATTTCGACTCGATATCCGAAATACCGAAAGCGTGAAATCTAAAAATAGCATTGCAAGGAGGAAGCGAGAAGAAAAAGGAGAAGCGGGACGAGTCGTTCTCGCCTGCAAGAGCGACGAGGAAGAAAGAGAGGCAGCGCGCGCCACCGCCTTTCCCTACTCCCTTCTCACTGACAGGAGGTGCTTCTGTAACTGTGACTGCGTCGGTATCAGATCTGTGCACACCAGGGCAGGTCGACCTCTAATGTATTGGGTGTCCCCGTAGGATAGTTCATGTGCGGTGGTGTACGCGGCGCTAGTTGTCTGAAGCGGGCGTAGTGCGGCAAAGGGAACGGCTTCGTATGAGTTCCGCCATTGTTGTATACATGTATCAACAATTCGTACGCGATCGCGCTTTATAATCATTTAAAATGAGTTCGAAGTACGAAATTCAGTGTGCTGTGAGTGGGTGTACCTCCAAAAGGGGTCGGAAGAACAATGTGTCAATTCATCGGTTTCCGAAGAAAGAAAATGCCGGACAACGATGGATAGAAGCATGCTCAAATCCCTACTTGTCGAGGTTAGGATACCTCGAAGTACTAGAAAGACAATTTTTTATTTGTCATCGACATTTTTCCGACGTTAAATTTACCGTCGTGTAGTGATGTGTCGAGTGGAAGTGATGTGAACATTAAACCGGCGAGTGTTTCTTCCCCATCAGACTTCGAAATCTTTATTCCCGAAGTAGAAAAACCTGCAGAAGGCACTCGAGACTTTGAAGAAAGTAGCGTGCAGTTTGCACACGTAAGTAACAATATTTTTAATTTCATACGATATTGTATATAATTTCAAACTTTTCGACTCTGATCAGAGTCCTCATTAGTGATCTCTATTTCTAAAATTTTAAGTGCAATAAATAAAATATTACATATATGAGCCCTATTTCGAAGTAAACTTTGAAAATGTGAAAAAATGTAAAAATCGTAAGAAAATTTACATAAAATAGTACAAGAAACTTCTATGAAGTATCTAAAACTTCCTTAGGAATGACAATAAAATTCTAGCACGTAATTTTGAGATACCAAACTAAAAAAGTAGTATATACACTACCGGTCAAAATTATTTATTCACCTGCTGTGTTAGCTATTCTTAAAGTGTCTTAATTTTTATAATTATTTAAATTTTGCATCTAGTGAGCCCAAGTTGAAGGCAAAATGGTAATTTTATAAGAATATATTGCAAAAAACGTCAAATTTCGATCTTTTTGAATAAATATTAATAACACTGAAATTAATTAAGACCTTTAAACGTTTCTGGTCTCATTTTGAAGGTTACTCTTCATAGTATTTTGTTAACTTATCAAGATATTTTTAGAATTTTTCTTTTGGATTCTACCCTGGGGTCAAACATGGTACAAACATGTCGAAAATTTTCAAATGAAGACAGTAATCTATAAATTTTATTAAAATATGATACACATTGGTTTTTAAAAATTTCTTGTAAGTAGCTACACATTTTTAAAATTTTATGACCTTTTTGTATCATTTTTGACGCCGGGTAGAATCCAGGAAAAAAAATCTGAAAATATCTTGATTAGTTAGCAAAATACTATGAAAACCTACCATTTAAATGAGACAAAAAACTTTTAAAAATCTTAATTAATTTCAGAGTTGTTAATATTTTTCAGAATGATTGAAATTTAAAGTTTTTTGAAATATTTTTTTATAAAATTAACATTTTGTTATTTTTTCTGATTTTTCTAAATCATTTCAGTCGATTATGTCGATCATTAGAAGAGTGTATCACTGTACGTGACAACGGAACTCTACTATATCGACCTTATTAACCTATGATTCAGAATTAATCCAACGTTATTTAAAACTAGATGGTATTTTCCAATATAAATTGAAGAAATTTTTCTGTGAAAAAAAAAATTTCTTCAATTTTGTTATTTAGTTTATTTTATTATTTTTTATTTTGTTTTATTTGTTATTTGCAAAATTTTATTAACTTTTATTTTATGATAGGGAAAAAAATTTCAACTTATTATTATAAAAATTAAGACACTTTAGGAATAGCTGAAACAACAAGTGAACAAATAATTTCGACCGGCAGTGTACTTCTGTCTAAATGTTACTGAAGATATAGATTCAAGTACATATATAGTATAAAATTACAAAGGATTATTTATGAAAAAATAGCTGAGCATTGCCAATACAAATTCCACAATGTCAGAAATTCCCACCACAATTTCGCGAAACATGTGACTGGAGTTTTATTTTATAAAATTTATTTTTATTTATTTTATAAAATACCTACGAAATATATTTCAAATATTCATATAAATTAAATGCTTTTAATCTATATTGCAGAAAAAAGAATCAGAAGATATCCCAAAAGCAGGAAGCAGCAAGGATGTACTTGGAGAAGACTTTCACACAACACCGAAGAGAGCTATCTCGACCCCACAAAGTGTTCGATTATCTTGTAGTACAAAAATCAACGCAAAATGTGCTAAGCAACTATATTTTCTGAAAATAAAAATACAAATTACAGATATTTTTGATTTTTATTTATGACGAGAAAACCATGATTTAAGGCAAAATTGTGTAAATGTAATTAAAGAGTGAGTTGATATCAACATAACTTCTCACTCTTGAATTAAATTTTCACAATTTTGCGCTAAATCTTCAATTTCCTTTTAATTTTATTTGAATATATTCTTTGTAACACATTTAAAGAACCTACGTATGCATGTATATGCACTAACACGTGCACACATAATGGTAGTTCATGCGCAGTGCTGTACGCGGCGCTAGTTGCTAACGGTCCACCACCTTTCCATTAGGTTTGCACGGCCTGGTGCACACTGACCCAGCGTTAGGTTCCCCTGACTGGGTGTTGCTCCAGGCGAAGCCAGGTGGTGATCGCAATACGACGCCAGGAACTCACCGACACCGGTCATTCTGGTCAGGCCACACCGTGCGTCAACCGATAGGTTCCCCCATGGTCAACTCACGGTGACAGCTGGCACCCAGCGTCAGGTTCCCCTGACTGGGTGCTGCTCAGGCTGTCCAGGTTGACACCGACACCACCCCAACACCGGTCCTCCTTGTCCGGCCACATCGAGCGCCGATCGATGGGTTCCCCCATGGCCGGTTTTAGACATGTGTGAGGGCTCAGCGTCAGGTTCCCCTGACTGACCCTCACGCAGACATCTCTGGGTAAGACTCTACGACACCGGTCGTAAAAAAACCCAGACGACGCTACCACCTCATCTAACCGTACCTAACTGTTACATCCTGCATAAGTTTAAATTGTTAGTATTCGTGTAGAATAGGAAATTAATACAGCGATTCTTGAAATTTTCCGCCACATAGTATATACGGGAAATGAACACTTCTATGCAGCTGATTCTAACTGCAGGAGCGCAATAAACATGTTAAAGTGCATGATAAGGCCGCTCCCCTATTCTCAAAGCACTGCACTTAGAGTACTCTCCAGATTTCATACAGATTTTTACAGATTTTCTTTAAAATAATATTGTGTTAATTTTCTTTAATTTGAACTATTTTTTCGATAAAGTCGCGCAAAATCAAAATATCTTCGAATTACATATTCAAGGATGTAACAAAATTTTAATCTAGTTCTTTAAGTTTAGATTAAGGATAAGCAAATAATGTATAAGAAAAAGTTCAAACAAAATATAGAGTACCTGTGTAAAATTTTGCATGCAGAAAATATGTTAACATAAAATAAACAATAAATAAGCGAATAGTATCGTTAATTAATGAGTTAAATTTATAAAGTACAAAAGCAATCGAAAAATTAGGCTTATTTATAAGGAATTTTGTAAAAGGCAAAGTTAATATGAGGGCAACCGGTATAAACCAAAACAGCCCTCATGCTCTCTTTGTCTTACTCATAAAACGTATGGGAACCAAACCATATAAATACGGCGACAATTTTCATGGAAAATCAGTTTAACTTGGTCTTTAGCTCCATAGCCAGCTTTTGAACAGCTCTGAGCCAGTCGTTTGTAAAAGTTATTACGCGGACCTAGTTCTGAAGGAGTGAAATTGTAACCAGTCTTCTATTCGAAATAAATC
Source organism: Diplolepis rosae (assembly GCA_030998225.1). Taxonomy (NCBI): domain Eukaryota; kingdom Metazoa; phylum Arthropoda; class Insecta; order Hymenoptera; family Diplolepididae; genus Diplolepis; species Diplolepis rosae. Next base: position 3,334,148 of record JAPYXD010000608.1, on the reverse strand, counting down.
GAAAGTAAGTTAAAATTGTTTAATTCTTCTTAATCCTTTATTTTAAATTTCTACAATTTTTGTATTTCCTTACTTAAAACTTTCAAATTATCAACGCAAAACTTTTATTAAAGTCTTAATCGTAAACATTTTCTAATTTTTTTATTGAACAGTGAGCATCAATTTGTTCAGTGTACATTTATATTATTTGTTTGATCTAAACTTTCCAATTGTACATTGAGCACTAATTTTGTTCAGTGTACATTTATATTATTTGTTTGGTCTGAATTTTTCAATTGAACATTGAGCATTAATTTTGTTCAGTGTCAATTTATATTATATGTTTGATCCAATTTTATATTGAACATTGAGCATCAATTTGTTCAGTGTACATTTATATTATTTGTTTAATCTAAACTTTCCAATTGAACACTGAGCACTAATTTTGTTCAGTGTAAATTGTATTATTTGTTTGATCTAAATTTTAAATTGAACATTGAGCATTCATTTTGTTCAGTGTCAGTTTATATTATCGCTTGGTCTAATTCTTTCAAATTGAACATTGAGCATCAATTTGTTCAGTGTCAGTTTATATTATTGTTTGGTGTAAATTCTTCAATTGAACGTTGAGCACCAATTTGTTCAGTGTATATTTATATTATTTGTTTGATCTAGATTTTTCAATTGAACATTGAGCATCAATTTGTTCAGTGTACATTTATATTATTTGTTTGATCTAGATTTTCCAATTGAACAGTCAGCATCAATTTGTTCAGTGTACATTTATATTATTCGTTCGGTCTAAATTTTAAATTGAACATTGAGCATTAATTTGTTCAGTGTCAATCAATATTATTCGATTGATCTAAATTTTCAATTGAACTTTGAGCATTATTTTGTTCAGTGTCAGTTTATATTATCGCTTGGTCTAATTCATTTAAATTGAACATTGAGCATCAATTTGTTCAGTGTCAGTTTATATTATTGTTTGGTCTAAATTTCTCGATTAAATATTGAGACTAAATCTAGCCCAGTGGCCAGACATTGAAACACAAGTCTGTGTTTATATCCTTCCTAATTTTCTCGAGGGTCAATTCACAATTTTTTTAACTAGTTATTCAACTCATTTTCCACGTTGCGAATTAGCAACTAGCCTTGTGTCAGGTTCACTCAATCTAATATAATATCAATCAAATATTAGGGAATCTATGAAATTTATCTTCATGTCATCTAAACATTATAACGCGATGAAGGAAAATCAGGATTTTCTCACTGATCTTGGGGCGTAAACCGTTTGCGTGATATTTTCTTCTCGTAGGTTTGTCTGATTCCCAGGTTATAGAGCGTGAGCTTTGACCTATAAATTGTTTCTAAAACAAATGGTCACTTGAGCGTTTTCGGACGTAACACAACCGTACCCAACCAAACCTAATCGTATCCCGCCGTACCCATCCGTACCTAAACCGTATTCAAACATACTAGTCCGTATAAGCAAAACCGGTGAACCAGCTCGTCTCCTGACCTATGGCTGAAGCCATTGACCACGAGACGAGGGGGCATTGCGTGACGTCAGGCGCACCTGACTCACGCCTCGCCCGGTTCTCATCGGGGCAACATAAACTCGACCATCTCACCGGACAAATAGACCGACCGACCGATCGACCGACCGACACACCAGTACCCTCGGCCCTCTGGATCCCGCCATGGCCGAGGCCCCACCCAGGACTGGGTCCCGTCAAAATACCGGTGACCGGGCCCGACCTGGGGGATTACCAACGGACCGACCCACCAGTACCCTCGGCTCTCTGGATACTGCCATGGCCGAGCGACCGAGGGTGGGGCGCCAACGCTCAAATACCTTTGAGAGCGCCTCTCCCTAAAACGACCGAGACTAGACCGTGACCGACTAAATGAGCGACCGGAGGAGAGATTTGGGTGAACGCGCCCCCCAAGGGGAATCGGGCTACGACAATACATTGTAAACCGCCGATCTTTTAACCCCTACGATTTTGTTATGTTTTGTTTTACAGAAATTCATAAATTTCGACGATAACCCGTCCATAAGCCCGAACCGCTAAGCCTGTGCTCGCGCAACCGCGCACCCACTTCAAACACACACACACACACACACCCACATACACCGTTAATTCGCACCCTGACATCGGCACACCATCTGTTATTTTATATTAATTTACACACATATAAACAAACAAGGTCTTTATATTGTACTTGTTGCTTTCTTTGTAAATTTTCATATTTAACTTTCCTTATATAAATAAATTCTTATAAATTATAATATGAAATATCCGTTTTCGAAATTATTTCATCCCCTACTCCCCTACTCCTACCGAACCCTGGCTGGCTGAAGCGTCTGGCAACCAGGGGGAAAGTAGGGATGTTACAACTATCTAAAAGTTTTTGCTCAGCGACCCACAATAAGAGAATATCTGATGGAAAGGATTCAGAGAGCTTTCGCAGCCATCTTTCGAGAAACTTTGCTGAAAACTGTGGACGGTTTTGGAAGACGTCTACGTTTGTGTCTTCAAGACAATGGAGAGCACTTTAAACAGTTACTCCGTGGCTGATTGTAACACTGGCAGCAATGTTGAGGCAAGGGGACTCACTTCAATCAACCACTCGAAACATAAGAGTCACGGGGAACTCACGACGAGAAAACACCCCAAAGGAAACAGAACTTACTACGTTCACGCCGTTGTTTCTGTGCAACGCTAAAGGTAAGGACAAAGTGTGCTTTTTTTTGTAACTGGTCACAGAGAAGTGACATTGTCAAGATTGTCACTTTTGTAACTACATAGTCACAGTTTTTACATCTTATCCGAAATGATTGTTACTGCCAGGGTGTGTAAAAAAAAATGTATCCGGGCACAGAGTTCAATCTAAGAAAAATCGTCTTGATCTTCGAGTCCCCTTGAAAATTAACCTGAAGGTCATGATGGTCAAGGTGATGTACACCTTAACATTTCATCGACTTTTGTGAAGCATCTTGAACGTTTGTTTACCCCGAAAAACCAAGATAATTCAGAAAAAGGGCATCTGGTTAAAAATAGGCGTTCTCATTTAAGAAAAGGGTCTTACCCCCATTTGACCTTGAAAATTGAACTCAAGGTCAAAATTGGTGGTACATTCAAATGTCCCCATCGGTCCTGGTCAACCTTTGTCCGGTCATTTTTTCGTAGATTAAGTATTTTAGAAGATATTCATAAAATAGGACTTGTATCGACCCTCAAATAATAATTTACACATTTGTACATGACGACTCATTTTAATATATAATCCCAAATATCTTCTAAAATTTAATACTATGTTGTTGTTCATAATTGGCTTTAGGGTCCAGAAATGATAACTCAGGAAGTTATATACTGTCAAACGTCTTGACTCTGATCGGAGTCCTCATCAGTTATCTTTATTTCTAAACTATCAAAACTTTGGGTAAATATTGTACATATGGGTCCTATCTTGGAATAAACTTTGGTAATGTAGAAAATGTAAGAAAAAAAAGTTTTTTTTAATTGTGTAATGTGAGAAAATTTACATAAGATTCTACAGAAAACATCGATAAATTACCTAAAAACTTCCTCACAAATGACAATAAAATTGTATCACATAAATCTAAGATAAATACACTAAGAACTAGTATATATTTGTGCCTAAAAGTCACTGAGGATATAGATGAAAGTTTCTATATCTGTTTTCTTCCTTAAGTCCTACTTTCGTTCCTTATGTCCTACTTTTGTTCCTTACGCCCTCTGCACAGTTGCGAAAACTGGATTATATTTCCCCCCAAGCAAATACTTGATCGGACCGCAAGATGGCGACAGCAGGGATTAAGCTAACTCCTTCATTGCTCACCAGGGAGCCATCTCGCACGTTCTGGGCTCAGTGCTAATACTTAATTAATCTAACCAAAGTTTATACTTTTCCATACGTTAATAAATTCAATCAAATTTGTGTCTTGAAATACTGAATACCCCAAAAATTGTACCTAAAATTTTTTAAACTTGAAGAAAAAACATTTTACGTTCTAGAAAAATATTTAATTAATCTAACCAAAGTTTATACTTTTCCATACATTATTAAATTCAATCAAATTCGTCCCTCCCCCTACAGCCCTTTCCACCACCTTTCGTGCCACATTTATCAATATTATTGTTATAACATGTTACTATTCCACCGAGTCGTAATTGGACACTCAATACCATTCTACAGACACTCGAAATACTTCTTTAGGACGTATTTTGCAAAAAATATCGTGTGTACCACGGAGGTTGGTCATTTTGGGACTCGACCGATGTATTCAGTCCCCACCCCAAAAGACCTACTTTACCTCGTAGATACACAATATAATATTTTGGATGTTCTTGTTATTCGAAATATAAAATATATACAGATCAATTGGTATCAAAAACCGATGTGGTCTCTCCGGTTTTTACACTATTATTCACATCATCCACTTAATTACAAAATTAATGTTATCAACAATTTAATTGACAGAGGAACCGCCCTATCGCACAAAAAATTTCACACAGAAAACATCCAAAAAATAAAATCTATTTTACTCAAAAACAATTACCCACTTGCATTTTTAAATTTCATCATAAAATAGAGATCAAACCTCCTTTCGCAGAGAGGTTTAAAAACGAACACTAACACACACAAAGTATCTGAAAGAGTCCCAAACTCACACATACGTACAACACACTCAAACTCAACAGGTCAAACCCCTAAATATATACCATTGCCTTACGTACAAGCCCTATCGGAAAAACTGTGAAGTATCCTCAAACCCTTCAGAAACGACAAATTGTAATCTCGCCAAAAATAAAAATCTTTTAAGCACATACATTCAATTACACACATACACAAATTTCCTGAGGAAATTCAAAATCTGTCGAAAACAAACTATTTTTAACTCATATTACACTTTATGGCCTCTTTATTTTTTGTAGTACTCCAGTCATCTGGTGCACATCCTTCCATTTTTTTTCTCTCTCCTTTTCCTTAAAATCTCAACTCTGAAAACAATAGAAAAAGGATACCCTCCACTTTCATCCCGCATTTTCGGTTTTAAATCATAGCCAAACTTTAGTTCCATTTGGTTATGTAGACAGATAACGTCATAGTGACCAGTGAGTTAAATCAAAATATGTGTGTGATCAGGAAACGAAAAAAGAAAAAAATTTGTTTAAAAAAATTATCTGAGGGTATCAGAATCCCTCAGTTTGGAACTATGGAATTTTACATTATATAAGGTTAGTTCGATTTATTTTCAAACCCCAAGTGTTGATGAGTCGGAAAAATTTAGATATCCTTTTGTCAGAACACATTGTGTTTGTAAAACTAATATTTGAAAACTGGCATTTTTATGAGCAATTTATTTATAATTTTACGTTTATATTGCAAGTTTATTCGCCATATTGCAATTTTTTACTCTAAAAGTTTTTTACGCATTTTTATCAAAAATTGTTATTATTTAAAAAATATTTCAATACTACACTGTTAGAAATGCTCGGAAATTCACAAAAAATACCTTTATGCATTTTTATATTTTAAAGGTTTCTGAAAAATTTACTGAATTTTCATGAAAATAAAAATTTTCTTAATTTTATGGAGCTCAACTGAATTTTCAAAAAATTTATCTTAAAACTACCAAACTGTAAAAGAATTTTTATTAATTTATCACAAAATTACGTAACTGTAACGGAATTTCAGTGGTATGTGGCGGAATTTCGAGCTGCATATAACTGCATTAAACTACGGTACTTCAGTCACATGTTCTGGGAAATTGCGGTAGAAATTTCTAACAGTGTAGAATATAGAAAGTTGCATCAATATCCTCAGTGACTTTCAGGCACAAATATATATTAGTTCTTAGTGTATGTATCTTAGATTTATATGATACAATTTTATTGTCATTCGTGAGGAAGTTTTTAAATAATTTATGGATGTTTTCTGTACAATCTTATGTAAATATTCTCACATTTCACAATTTAAAAAAAAAATTTTTTTTTTACATTTTCCACATCACCAAAGTTTATTCCAAGATAGGACTCATATGTACGATATTTATCCAAAGTTTTGATATTTTAGAAATAAAGATCACTGATGAGGATTCCGATCAGAGTCGAAACGTTTGATAGTATATAACTTCCTGAGTTATCATTTCTGGACCCTAAAGCCAATTGTGAACAACAACATAGTATTAAATTTTAGAAGATATTTGGGTTTATAGATTAAAATGAGTCATCGTGTATATGGTTCATTTCATGGGAGATTTACAGTCAAAATTTTTTTTTCGACGAAACATTTTTTTTGCCTTTTTACTTCGAAAATAATGGACACGTATTTTTTTCTTAATGTGATACTTGAAAATTTCGAGATATAATTTTTTTAAGTTTGGCACTGGGGAAAAATTTTTTTTTTCTAACAGCTCACTATAAAAGCAGTTTTGAATATAAAATGAAACATTTCGTTGTTTTTTTTATAATAATGTCACGTCCCGCGACATATTTGAATGTATATAATACACACAGGCTGGTTTGAGTTAGGAATCTATGAGAAAATCGATAAAGGGGAATAGGGAGTAGGGGAAGTAGGGAGCAGTATAGGGCCCCTTCTCCTCTAAGAAGATATGACTACGTCACGATTTTCGCTGACCGTCAATTTGTATAGAAAAATATAAAAGAGGCCCACACCAAGAGCAAGCAGTCAGTAAATTCTTCGTCTAGTTCGACACTTAAATTTTCCTTCGGATTTATAACCGGTCTCGCGACAATAGTCCAGTGTAGCATTTCAATTTAACTTCGAAAATCTCTGAGTTTGAGATTAATAAAATTCGACCGGTACAATTTCAAATCCAAGTTCGGGAGTCGTAAAAGTCATCGTAGACTTGAATAGATCTTGTAAAGATCTTCGAACAGTGTCGTAAATTTGAATCACCGCCCTTTACGGAATATACCTGTGCGGCCTATAACTCCGTCTCTCTCACACACTTGGAATACACCTGTGGGGATCCAGTACTTACAACTCACCGCCGTGTGGATTAAACCTCAACACAACTTACGAATCATAAAGGTACCGAAACTCTCTCTCTATCTTTATTCTTTGTCTCTTTCTCACCTACGTACCAACCAGCCTGTGCCTACATTATATAAGAATTGTCTTAACGAATGTATATCCGGAAATTTTAACCAGTAAAATAAATTCAATTTGTATTATTTTCATAATCATTGTGTCTTTCATTGACTTATCCTCATCCCTAAGCGAGGATCATTCGATCCTAACTTAAAACGAGGAATCTTCGATCAAAGTAAGTATTTACGTATTTGTGACGTAACTTACTTCCTTTTTTCTGGTGCATCGGCCGGGAAACACAAGTCAATTGAAAATTAACGCATTGATTATTTCTAGTTAATAAATAAATGATTATGAAATATTATTTCTACTTGTAACTTGAAATTTCAATAAAATAGATTTGTTAGATCACAAAGGGATTTGACCTTGAGGCTAACCTTAATGATTTAATAATCAAATCATTTCTTTGAAATTTTATAATTTATATAAATTGTATAAAATAAAATAAGTTTGAAAAATCACGCAGGGATCTGACCTTGAGGCTAACCTAAGTGATTAAGTAACTTATCTTATTTAAAAAATTATTCTCATTTGCCAACTAAGTTTTGATTTAAGTTAAAACAAACAAAAAAAACAGCACACGAGAGTATAAGTCCCTTTTGGGTACGTTGAACGGTCACCATTGATTACGATCATTGGGTAGGGCAAAGTTCGAAGTGCTTGTGATTGTATTGTTTATAACTTTAATTTTAACTCTGTTAAGGAACAGAATATTTTTATTTGCAAAGATTGTCCAAGGATCTGAGCTTGAGCCTAACTTGTCCAGTCTAGAGAAAAATAAATTGTGCATAACTCGAATCTTATCTGATCCTTGTTATAAACAATTTTATTTATTTAAAAAACAATTTATAATTCAATAAATTAATAAAATAGATCATTATAATTTATAAGACGCACGTGGTTGGTACAAAATATATATATTGTTATAATTTTAAGAAATGTATTATTTAACATTATAATTTTACGAAAATTGAGCGATTATTTATTTATTTGAATATTTTATAGAATTATATTTTTATTTTATTATCTTATTTCCTAATGAAAGAGTAAAAATATTAATTATTGTTATAAACAAATAAAAATAATTAAATTATATATTGAAATTATTATTATAATTTTTTTTTTGAATTTTTATAAATTAAAATTATATTTTTACTAATTTCACTTTATTTACAAACAAAATTTTACATGTAGTTTTTTAAATTGTTATAAGCAATCGATAATTAACAATAAATAATCTAAGATAACGCTCAATAAAAAGAAACTGTAAATTTCTAATGACTCAATGTCAAATTCAAATACCCCTGTAGAATCCGCCCAAAAAGTTATTACGCGTAGTAAAGCAAAACAAGACAATCAACTCGCAAAAATTGTCGATCAGAATCAAATAGATTCCTTGAAACTAAAAAGATCAGGTAAAATCAAAGAAAATTTAGTCGATTATAATAAATACAAGGATATTTCAAACACTTTTTCTGCTGAACAAGAATTAGATAACACTCTTCAGCTAGACGATTCACGTTTCGACAAGACTCTAATTAATGATCAAACCATATCAAGTGAAAATTCTAGTAATACTAGCGGATTTCATTCAAGTTTCTGTCCAGATTTGAGCATTGTGACAGGATCTAGTAATCAAGATCAAACTTTAACGAACGAGTTATCTTATTTTGACGGATCTAATTTGCTAAGCTCAATGGTAATAACAATAGAAAAAAGAACTTTGAAAGAAAAATTGAAAACCTCATTGGCACGCGACTATCTAATTAGTAACAACGATAGCGACGACGACAAAAGCGATACAGAAGTCATAAATCAGGATAATCCCGTAATAGTAAGCAACGAAGAGATAGCCGTGGACATACCTAACAGCCAGCAGGTATCTTTACACGACGCGCTAGAGGTGGTCCCTTTGTTCGACGGAAGTAACCTCCCATTGTCCCATTTTATTGAGGGTTGCATGGAAGCAAAGGCAATGCTGCCGACACCTGTTGCCCAAGAAAATCTTGCACGTCTATTGAGAGGTAAATTGTCTGGTGAGGCACGAAAATGTATTTTTGGGTCAACGTATACAACAATAGAGGAATTAATAGAAAAATTGAAAAGAGTATATACCCTTGCGAAAAGCGTATATCAATTACAGGGAGAATTATGTAATACATTTATGTGGGAAAGAGAAAATGTCCTTTCCTATGCTGCTAGAATTAAAAAAATTGCTGATAGAATAGAAGATGCTCACAGACTTAATAATGACGGTCAGGTAGATAATGCTTTTAAACAAAATTTAGAAAGAGATGTAATTCAATATTTTATACGCGGTTTGCGTCCTGAGTTAGAAATTCGTGTAGAAGAAAAGGACACATTTAAGGCAGTAATTAATGATACAATAGACATAGAACGAAGATTGGCTGCAAGTTCTGCACTGCGAAGAAATAAAAATACTGATTATTTAAAAACCGAAGAATCAACTAATAATAATAAAAATAATAAAACCACCCGATTCAACGTAGCACTTGAAAATAAAACTATTTGTTTAATTTGTAAAAAACCAGGTCACACAACTGAAAAATGTTTTCATTTAAGTAAAGCTCAAGATGCAGTTCTTAACAATAAACAAAAAAAATTTTTGCATCCTAACCACCAAGGATATAGTAATTTCAATGGTCAAAGAAGTAATAATAATAATAATTTTGCAAAAAACAATTACAATAATTTTCCAAATAACAATTTTTTAAGAAATAAAAATTATAATTTTAATAATAACAACAATCATTTTTTACAAAATAGAAATAACAATTATAGAAACAATAATAATAATTTTTTACAACAAAGATACAACAATAATAATAATTTCCCTAGAAATGTTTACAATAATAACAATAATGTTAATAATACTAATAGAAAATTGAATCCAGGAAAGAATAAAAACTTTAACTCAGGACATTTTCAAAATCGAAATAAACCATATGAAAATAGATTTTTACAAAATAATAACACTCAACAAAATTCAAATTATACTGAAATAATTTGCAATTACTGTAAACAACCCGGTCATTTAATACGAGACTGCAAGATACGACCAAATAACCAATCACAAACAGCTAATCAGGAAAACTCCAAAGCTCTCCCCAGCACGGGTGCACTGAGGAAAGCATAAATCGAGAACCACTGGCATCCACTTCTAACGATCATACAACAACAACAATAAATATTTCAAAGTCCACTTCAATTCCATCAATTATAATATCAACGGAAGGTCTAAAAATCCAACACACATGATGATTGATACTGGTGCTGCTCGAAATTTAATTAAACAAAAAGGTTCTCAACCCTGAAGTAACCATAAATAGCCAAAACGTATTGAAACTTACAGGAATTAATGATTTACCACTTTACACGTTAGGACAGGTAAAAATAAACATTTTTGGTTATCCAACGATATTTAACATTATTCCCAATGAAGTCCCAGTAGAAGAAGATGGAGTATTAGGATCAGAATTTTTTCAAGATAATAGTGTGAATATAAACTATACTTCAAAATGCTTAGAAATTGAGAACCACTGTTACCCTTTTAAATCTACCAATACGATTACTATTCCAGCTCGAACAGTTACAACATTTTATGTTAATATAAAAAATACAGAAAAGAGTGAAGGGTATGTACCTCGATTACATATCCAAGATGGCGTCTACGTAGGTGACGCAGTTGTAAAAAATCACAGAGGAAAAGCTTATTTAAAATTTGCAAACACAAATGAAATCCCAATTACATTATCCGTCCCATTAGTTAATTTAGAAGACTTTGAAGAACAAGAATGTTATAAACAAATTGAAAATTTAATTAATTTCAAACAAACAAATAACGAAGATTTATCAAGTAAAATATTAAATAACTTTTTAAAAACTGACAATTCTCTAATTAACTCATGCAAATTTTATAATGTAACAGACGAAGACAGAGTAGAATGTATTAAAAAACTTCTTCGATTAGACCACTTAAATCAAGATGAATATGAACATGTAGAAAAATTAATTAAAAATAATGCAGACAGATTTCAAATCCCAGGAGAACCACTTGAAGCTACTAATGTATTACAACATTCAATTCCTACTGTAGATGACGCTCCAATTTTTTCAAGACAATATAGATTTCCCCCAGTTCACAAGGAAGAAATAACAAGACAAGTCGATGAATTATTAAAAAATAAAATAATAAAGCTAATAGTAGCTATAAAGCTATAGTTCCTAAAAAACCTGATTCTCAAGGAAAAATAAAATGGAGAATGGTTCTTGATTTTCGTAAATTAAATGAAAAAACAATTGGCGATTCGTATCCTTTACCTAATATAAACGATATACTTGATTCTCTAGGATCAGCAAAATATTTTTCAGTGTTTGATTTAGCTACCGGTTTTCACCATATAAAAATGAACACAAAAGACTCACATAAAACCGCATTTTCTACACCTCACGGTCATTACGAATTCGATAGAATGCCTTTTGGTTTGAAAACAGCACCCGCCACATTTCAAAGATTAATGGATTTAACATTAACTGGATTAATCGGAACGGAACTTTTTGTATATCTTGATGACATAGTTATACATGCAAATACTCTAGAATAGCACGAAATTAAATTTAACAACTCAGCAGAAAGACAGAAAAGCAAATCTTCATTTACAACCAGACAAATGCGACTTTTTACGACCCGAAGTAGGATATTTAGGTCATATAATTGATAAAAATGGAGTACGTCCAGATCCAAAAAAGATAATAGCTGTAAAAAACTTTCCAGTCCCAAAAACACAGAAAAATGTTAAACAATTTTTAGGCTTAGCAGGATATTATAGACGATTTATTGACGGATTTTCAAAAAATGCAATTACTTTAAATCAACTCCTGAAAAAAGATACACCTTTTAATTGGACAGAAAAACAACAAGCAGCTTTCGAAATTTTAAAAGCAAAATTATGTGAAGAACCACTTTTACAACGACCTGATTTTTCTCAACCCTTTATACTCACAACAGATGACGCAGGATTTGCAGTAGGAGGTATTTTATCACAAGGTAAAATAGGTAAAGATAAACCAATAGCATATGCTTCACGTAGTCTAAGTGATACTGAGAAAAAATATGATACATATGAAAAAGAAGCCCTTGCTATAATATTTTGTGTAACTCATTTTCGTCCTTATTTGTATGGAAGAAAATTTACTTTAGTGACTGATCACAAACCTCTAGTTTGGTTTCAAAATTCTAAAGACCCGTGTTCACGAGTTTCACGTTGGAGATTAAAACTCGCAGAATATGATTTTGATGTAATTTACAAAGCAGGAAAAATGAATGTAAATGCAGACGCTCTCTCAAGAAATCCTATTGATGATAACAAGGAGAAATCAAAATATTTACAAGTTGATGACAATGATACTTTTATGACTTCTCAAGAGAAAACGTTTGTCAAGAAAACTTTTACAAGAAATAAACAAGAAAACTCTAAAAATGAGGTAAGACCTTTAAAACGAAGAAACTTGAATCCAGGAATCGTACCAGACGACGCAGATCATTTTAGCGAAATTTCAGAAGCCCAAATATTGAATATTAACTCAAAATTTCCAGAATTTTTACAAGAATTCCTTAATGAAGAATCATTTAGTGAAATTGGTGAGAACATTTTAAAATACACAAGTTTATTGAAAAATATGGATTCAAAACTTAATTTTATGACATTATGTTTATTAAGTCCAATGTTTTCCAAAAAATACGAAAATTTATCATGGAAAACTATTACCACAAGAGCTCAAAAGAGAATACAACAAGAAAAAGCAAAAAATTTGAATCAAAATGAAATCCAAGAAAAATTAGACAAAAATTTTTCTTCTAAACCTCTTGTGAAAAAACCTCGAGGTAGGCCAAGGAAAAATCTACTTACAAATTTGAAAAATATTCCCTCTCAAACAAAAAGAAAGAGAGGTAGACCAAGAAAACAAATATATGAAGATGATTTACCAGAAATAAATATGCAAAAAGGAAACCGAACAAAAGTAGAATCAGATTCCGACTCTGATCCTGATTATTTAGATTATTTGAAACAAGCTCAAGCAAAAAAACAAAATGAAGAAGAATGCCAAGAAGCGAAAAAATATTAATGAATTTGAAAGCGAAGAAAGTGAGAATTATTTTTCAACCTCAGAAGATGAAATCAACGACATTGAAACCTCACACGAAGAAAATGATGGAGAAAATTATGAAGAAAATTTGGAAGATAATTTTGAAGATGATCTTGAAGACAATTTCGAAAAGAATTTCGAACAGAATTTTGAAGAAAATTTTGAAGACAATCTTGAGGAAAATTTTGAAGTAAAGTTTGAACAAAACCAAGAAAAAAACTTGGAAGAAGAATTTGAAGTCTTATTCTAAAGAAAATTTGGAACGAAACCGAAGATCTCAAATAAATTCTGGAAAAACGATAATCATCATGATGATTATAGTCGTCTACCCCCAGAACCTCCTCCTATAAACTCTCAAACAGAAAAAATTATAACAAGGAAAAATTTAGTTGAATGTCGCGATCAATTAACTATGCGAAAAGATAATTATGCATATTTTGTTACAACAAATGGAACTCCTCGCGACAACGGATCAAAAACTTTAGAAAAACGTGAAATTTTACCAAAATTTAAAAATTTACAAAAAGGGATAGCAAAAGAGATTAAAAAAGGAAACTACTACCATTTTGCACTTCCAATTGAAGAAGAAACTAAAGACAATTTATCCGAAACATTAAATAATATAAAATTATCAATATACTCATTACATGAATTATCTCAAAATCTGAAGTTACGATCAATTAGTATTTCTAAAACTTCCAGAATTAATCATATACTTTGGGAAGAAGTGAAATCAATTTTTGACTCAATTTTTTCAAATTCAACTACAAAAATTATAGTTTGCAATGGAATAACGCAATATCCAACAAAAGAACAACGAACTCATTTAATCGAAGAAGCTCATTCTTCAGCATTAGGAGGCCATAAAGGCGTCACAAAAACTTATAGTCGAATTTGCCAAAAATTTTTTTGGGAAAATATGAAAGTAGACATTCAAAAATATATTCAAGGCTGTTTACAATGTCAACTGAAAAAATTAATCAGAGTCAAAACAAAAAATCCTATGGTAATCACAGACACACCCACAACTGCTTTTGAAAAAATATCAATGGACATTGTTGGTCCACTACCTGAAACAAAATCTGGTAACTTATATATTCTAACGATACAAGACAATTTTACCAAATATTCTTTAGCAATACCTCTTCCTAATCACCAAGCTAGTACAATAGCAGATGCTTTTGTGAAAAAATTTATTTGCATATTTGGATCACCAAAAAGGTTCTCGTATAATACTAGTGTACATGAAGGCACAAAATGCACACCCTATGAATTGGTTTTTGGTAAATTAGCTCGTGAACCTTCCAGCGAACCTTTATCACAACAAGAAAAATTACAAACGTATGATGATTATTTAATTAATTTCGTAACTCAACTGCACGAAATGCGAACACAAGCAAGAAAGAATCTTATTTCAGCAAAAGAAAAATCGAAAATATATTATGATAAAAAAATAAATCCTTTAGAAGTAAAAATTGGAGACAACGTATTTATATTAAAAGGAGGTAAAATAAAAAAACTAGAGAAACATTATACAGGGCCTTATGAAATATTGGAAGTGTTAGGAAAAGGGAATGTCAAAATAAGCTATAAAGGCAAACCTACTGTAGTTCACATTAATAGACTAAAACGCTCACACGTACAAGTACAAAAGTAGATAAATAAAAAAAATAACAAACAAAATATCTTTACTTTAATTATAAAAAATATGTATACATATACAATTTAAACAAAATATAGAAATTTTATTTTGTCGATAAATGGTAAAAATAAAAAAAATATACATATATAAAATTTATATAAAAATATATATTTTATATAAAAAATATATACAACAAATTTAGACATAACACATTATTCCAGATATAATGGATCAAATTCATCGCAAACGCATAGATGATCTCATTGAAATAGTTCCCTGTTTTATCGACATGGTAGCTCTCTGGCCATACTTAATTCAAACTGGAATTTTTAACCAAGACGACTGTAATATTCCCACATGGAGCAAAAACCTAAACAATCCAGATACAATAAAAGACATTTTTTCAACAATCAAAACAAGAGGACCAGACGCATACAAAAACTTGATTATCAGTTTACGCCTATCAGATCATATTGTCATAGCTGACATGGATATTATAGACTAAGTACATAAAATAAAAAACTTAATAAATATCATAAAAAAAAATATATATATATATAACAGTAACAACAAAATTGTTTATTAAGTAATTTTATTAATTCTTTTTTTTACAAAGCAAGCTGCTAATTGGAACCTCCTTTTTCCAGAGATGGGATTACGAGGCTTCCTTTTGGCACTGCTCATTTGCAAATTCAACTATATAACAACAGTCTACGCCATCATAGGATTCGATTGCGGTTCAAATCAATCAAATATTACGACATTATCTTTACTAGAGGTAGGAGAATGTGATCTACCTCGATCTCAAGTACATGTCGAAAGAGTTTATATACAACTTTTACAATTAAGTGGATTTTCAAATACAAAAGTAATACAATGCAAAATGGAAATTCGACGCGCCATCTCTCATTGTGGTATGCATTCTCACAGTTCCATAGTTGCAAATGGCCACAGTGAATATATACATGATGTTACACGAGATCAATGTAATCAAATGCACACAATAGGAACATTTTTAGTAACCCCTTCTCTTCAGATATCAAAGTTAAAAGTAAATGAAACTTCATTTCATAGCGTTACTTTAGCAGGTTCTGTAACACCTAATGGAGACTGTACTGGTACACAATTTTCTGACCCATATGGAACATGGAATAATGTCGTAGTCCAAGCAATATTCAAAATAACTTTACAAGAACATTACGCGACTATTCATTTAAATTCAAATAAAATTCAATTAGGATCTGGAATAATATGCACACTTTCAGACACATTCTGTACAGACGTAGAATATGGACAAACATTCTGGGATACATTACCTAATGACGTATGTAATTTTAACAAATATGAAATTATTTATGAAGGACCAGCAAATAAAACATATGACAACACGACAGACATTTCTGAAACCTTGTATTCTTTAACGACTGAAGATATAACCTTTGTACTGGCTGAAAAAACAAGAAAACTAGTTTGCAATTACGTTTTAATACAAACTGAACATCCAAAATTATTAATTTTTGAAACCAGACCTGGGAATTCATTTTTAGAAAATAAACATTTAGAAGTTCAAAATATGGACATTTTCACATACGTCAACTCTAAATTTATATATGTAGAACGACACATACGCACTGAAGTAAATAGACTTTATCACGATGTTCTTACTCAACGATGCATACTTGAACAGCAAGTTTTTAGAAATACATTAACCTTAGCAACCCAATCACCAGACGAATTTGCATATCATTTAATGAAAGGCCCAGGATATATGTCAGTAATTGCAGGAGAAGTAGTACATATCGTAAAATGTATACCGGTTGAAGTAAAATATCGCAAAACTGAAGAATGTTATCTACAACTACCAATATTTAGAGGAAATCAATCCTTTTTCCTTTCTCCACGAACTCATATATTAACAAAATCAGGTATCCAAACAAATTGCAATTCTTTCCTTCCACCAATGTACCTTTTTGGAGAAACCTTGTACAAATTACTTCCAAATCCTGTCGAATCCATAGCACCAACTATAGTTAAACCTCTCACAAAAGCAACCTGGAAATACACAAATCCTTCATCCTTAGCAACACGTGGCATTTATTCTCAATATGACCTTGATAAGCTACGAGATCATATAATGTTCCCAGCAGAAAAACCAATGATTTTAAATTCTTTAGCTAGAGAAATAACAGGACATCCGACTATTAATCAAGGAATATCATTGACAAATTTATTTAACCAAGAAGTAATTGATAAAATTGCTGAATCAGCTTGGGGTAGATTTTGGACAGTTTTTACAAATTTCGGTACTACTAGTGCAGGTCTAATTGGATTAATTATAATAATTAGAGGGATCAAATTAATATTATGCATTACATAGATTATTTGGATGGTCTCTCCATTTACTAGGCGCCTTCTGGGATTCGGTCACTAACCTTTTGTTACACTTAGGTACCAACCGACCTGCTGGACCTCCCGCTGAGAGCCATCAACCACTGCTTACAGCTTCAGCACCACAAAACTCTATAGAGGAAACTAAAAGTTCATCTCCTAACGAAAATACCAATTCAGGTAAAGATCATAATAGTACGAAGACTACTCTTTATCCTCACTCTGAACTAAAAGAAGAACTTAGTAGATCGCGTTATTCAATCCGAATCTAACATCTTAAAGAATGTCGCATGTTCCTTTTACAACCTTACTAAACAAAATTATTTAACAAAGAGGAGATCCACCCCTCATTTATGAGATACTCATTGAACAAACCAATAATAATGAATGTCTATTTCACGTTAATTTACAATATAACAATAATATAATAATGAATAGTGGCAAAGATAAAGAAAACGTAAAGCAAAAGGTAGCACAAAATTTATATAATGCCTTAATTAATGAATCAAAGGAAACAAATCAAAACGTCCAACCGAATTCTATTAGTAAAAATTTCAAAAAATTAAACGAAATTTGCACTCAAAATAAAATCGAATATCCAAAATATACAGTATTACGAGTAAAAACTTCATCAAAAAACTCAACATACATAGCAATTTGTTTTATTAATGATATCAAACGAATAGGAATTGGAAACACAATAAAAACAGCAATGGATTTCGCAGCTATAAAAACGATAAATTCTCTTTTGCAACAAGATAAAAAATGTGAAGTAAATTTAATAAACTCACTAGAACATTTGCATGTTACAATCCAAGAATCACTTATAAATGATCAAAAACCTTCAACGAGTGGTCAGATAACAAAACCTAATATTAATAGTCCTTTTAAAAATATAAATCCTTATAAAATAAAAAGAAATAATATTTCTACTACATCGCCTTTTTCTGGAAAAAGCTTTAAGAAATGTTTTAAATGCGGATATAGACCCCCCAATCAGTACAATAAATTCTAATATAAATATTCCATACTGATTCAGGAAATCATCTATAATGGAGCATTACTATGATGAGCCTACCCACGTGCGAAGTTACAAAAAAGATATGTAGAACAGACTCTCTGGGACTTTTAAACCACGTGGAAATTTTGAGAAATTTTACGATAAAATATGGATTACCGTTACCACAATACATCGTTTATCCTGATCCAAATTCAAAAACCAAATCATTTTTTCTTGCTCAAGTTAATACAAACGATCATTTTGCTGTACAAGCGGGTCCTACAAGCGAGTTAGCCGAAAATAGAGCTGCTTTAAAATTACTACAAATATTAATAAGATCTTATGATCTTTGCGATGAGGATTTTTATAATAATAAATGTAAAGAAAGAAAAAAAACGAAGAATCAAAGTGCTCAAACTGATCCAAGACCGAAATTAGTATCATGGAAAAATTCATGTAGATATTGTAACACTCAAATGCATGCTACAAAAGAGTGCCGTAGACGGAATGTTTTTAAAGCTGATAAATCAACACAAGTTCCCCTCCACTTCCACCACGAAACCCTTCAACATTTAGTAATCTATTTTCCCCTTTTTTCCAAAAAACTTCTAGACCTAAATCCAACCATATGTAAACATCCAATTTTATCCAATACTAATCCTTTTTTTTCTTTTTCAGCCATTCGAGAAGCATAATGAAATTCCTATACCAACTACCTTATGGCGTATACTTGATGCTAATTCTGTTTTTCACTTCTAAAGCAGATAACTTGTATATCAATTCACAATTTTATCACTCATCTGGTATTTATTTTGAACCAATTTCAAAAATACGTCTATTTTCCGAAAATTATAATTTTATCTCTTATTTTGACATTTTGCAACCAGAAAACTTAAAATATAAAATAGTAGATATATCTCACAAACTTTATGAACATTGTATACTCACAAATATTGCAAACAACTGTAATATATATAATCACCACACTCAGCTTGAATTTATGAAAGAACGTATAAATTATTTTCTCGGAGAAATTTCATTTATATCCAGACAAGCTCATAACATCACTAAAATTCCCAAAAATAGTGATCCATTTTTACATCAAATTCAAAAAGTTCTTCTACAATCAAAAATAAGACAAAAAACTTCTCTTTATTGGCCTAAAGAAAATTTGTTCCTACTCCCAAATCCATTTTCTGAACAAATTAAAAATCTTTCATCCAATCTCAATAACGTTACGATGTACAAAGACTGGCATAAATCACAAATTTACCCAAATTTGCACATTTATAGAATTCTTGCAGCAAACTGGCTGATGGACTTGCATGAAGTATCCCGATCCTTTCTATCACTCCTAACACAGCTTACGGAAGCTATGACCCATGCTGCCACAAATTTATGGCACCCCATGCTGCTTCCAGATACCTTCCTAGACTTCAAATCCAACAAAGAAGATCCTCACCTTCCAACGTCTCTTTTTTCTATGGTCATTCCATTTTTCTAAAATAAGATACTTTACTTTCAATAACTACTTAATTTTTACTATGACCATACCAATTCCATCTTCTGAAGAATTTCAAGTATTTAAAACACATTCAACCCCTATACATTTTGACTTCAACACTGATTATATTATACCTATATTCATAAAACCTCAATTTTCTTATATCGCGATTTCTCCAAATAACGAATCTTACTTCACAACAAATGAAAATTTCCTCGCTTCATGCCACCAAAATGGACTTCAAAATTTTTGTCACCCTCCTCATTCCATATACAGTACTCAAAATAATCCTATTTGCGAAACATCAATGTTTATAAAATCCCAACCGTATAAATGTAAAACATTCATAAGTTTCAATGAATATCCTTTTTTAACACTACTGTTGTCACACCGTGGATGGCTTTATTCAACTATTCTTCCTAAACAAATCTTTTTATCTTGCTCCAAAAATTCCAAAACCCTTATTACTCTTCAAGGAATAGGAATTTTACAAATAGAATCTGACTGTAATTTGGACTCATCAATTCCATACTATAATATTAAAAATTACCCAAAAATAATGGATAACTCAATTCCACTTAGTAAATCGACCACTTCTCTTGAAATAATTTCTCCCTTCTTATATAATATGTCGATCACGGAACCTCACTTGTTAAAAAACGTGTTACATCTTTTTCATAAAAAAGATGACATGCTTATATCGACTTTTGAAAGTCATGTTTTTCTACTCACAAAATATGCTAATATTCAGAAAATTATCCCATCTATTTTTAATTCTAGTGCACATAAAATATATATAGCACATACTATAGTTACTTTTCTTATAATAATTATTCTATTAATAATACTAATTAAAATTCAAAAAATTTCAAAAAAAAATAATAAAAGTATAAATGAAATTAAACTAGATCAGAAAACTCCTCTTAGCCTATCAACAAAACCTCTTCTAAGTGAACTATCATTCAAATTTTAACTACTTCTTTTCAAACGTATCTATAAACTGGAAAGGACCTATATTTTCCATCCTTTCAACCTTCCTGGTACAAGTACAATCCATCCCTCTCTTTCTATACTGTAAAACCACAGCATGATCACTGGGAATGTACCTTTAGAAGAACAGTTTTTGTAAGGGTATTGTAATATAAGAATTGTTTTTCTAATGGAGAAATAGAATACCTCTCAATAATGTAGAACTTCTGTTGGAATCAAATTTTGGGTACTTTTGCACGAATTAAATAGATAAAGTATAAAAGTCATATAATCAAGGGTATAGTCAAGTAAATTTAGATCCCTTTCTTTTTAAATTTATAGAATGATTCCGACTGCGGCAGAACCGATCGTGTTCCACTCAGGACCTGTGGACGGTGTATGTCCACAGGATTATCCAATCACATATGGACATTTAATAAATAGTTTTTGTTTCGACTTAGAAGAGTCAACCTTATTCATTTATTACAGTCAGCAAACAACAAAGAAATTTTGCCAATTTTGCTTCGAAAAATTACCAATTACAGAACAAAATAAATACGAATTCTGTACCTCATGGCACTCAGTTTGTAAAATACAATGCGTTAATATGAATTGTAACGGTTGTAGGGAAGCATTAATAACGCCACGCTGTAGGGCAATCGACTGTAAAGGTTGTACTGAGCAATTCTTAAAAAATAAAATGCAACTTCAATTAGGAAACGAGGTTATAGTTGAAAATGTTTTTCGATAAAATATTATAAATTGTAGTCATAAATAAAATTTCAAATATGTCTAGAAAATTCTCTTTAAGCAAAACACTGTTAGGATCTAGTTAGTATTTTAAAGCTCAATAACGAATTTGTTATAGAAAAATGCTGCCGCAAGATTTTGAATCCATTCAAGCCGAAAATCCAGAAAACGACGAACAGTACTACCAACCGTATATCGATCAAATAATTATGAAACATTTTTGTTGTTACTCTCCAGAAAACGAAATATATCAGAATACTTTAGATCAAAAATTCATATGTAAAGAATGTTACAGATTTAAAATTACCTTTTTTGAATCAGAAATATCTGTACCTTTCCTTAACCGCCACATTGTAACCACGGATCTTAACGAATTAAAATGTTCTGTCTGCGAAGAGCAAATTTTTTTCATACGTTTCAGAGCAGACCAATGTTTTCTTTGCACTGAATATCTCTTTGAGTTATCAAACGCGGAAAACGAATAATTTATAATCCATATACATAATTATTAACAATAATAATAACTAATTTCCATTTATATCAAATTAAATCACAAACAACTCAAATAGATAATTCTTTTGCAGATAAGGACAATGGCAATGCAACAAAGAGATTTGACAAAGGGTAGCGCAGTACAAATACTTAATGAAATAAGTATTGAATATGATTTTTCAATACCAGAATACACAGTAAAATCTCTTGGAATACATTAAGAACTACCGCCATTCGAGGCAACTTGTGAAATTTTAAAAAATAATTTAACCTATGCTTGTGTTGGAGAACCTGCGTCCCAAAAGAAAGTAGCAAAACAAAATGCAGCAGCTAGAGTCTTGGAAACACTTTCCACGAAATATATATTTTTAGAAGAAAAGTTAGAAAAATGCTTAATAACAGAATCTAAATTTTATAATATAAGTGATAAAAACAATAAAGAAGCTTTACAAAAATGGACTAATTCATGTGAAAGGTGTTTTCAAAGAGGACATTTAGCTCATAACTGCCGCAACCCTTTACGTAATAAAAAATATAAAAATAACCCTTAAAGAATATTTTCACTAATCTAATACATTATAAAAATTATATTTTATATATTACAGCATGTTATTTATAATTTACGAACATGAGATACCCAATTCACGTATAAAAAATAATATTGATGTATTTAGTTAGATATATATATATATAAAAAAAAAACCATGTGTAACCTTATATTAATGCTAAGTTCAAACTATTTCAAAAAACTATGTAATAATTTATAACAAAAAATTATAATATTAAGATAATATAAATTTTCATCCAAAAAATATTTTAATATTGGATTGTATCAAATTACAAAAAGCAGATAATACAAATTGTAGAACAAACGTCGAAATGAATGTTATATTTATCATTCACATATTGTTATTAAATAAAAAAAAAAAGTATTTGAATGCATTTCTTCAAAACGAACTAATGTATTCTTCTTCCGAAGATTCGATCGCGGAAGCCTTGTCCCCGCGCTCGAACTGAGGGGGAGGTGTCACGTCCCGCGACATATTTGAATGTATATAATACACACAGGCTGGTTTGAGTTAGGAATCTATGAGAAAATCGATAAAGGGGAATAGGGAGTAGGG
The DNA here is from genome assembly GCA_030998225.1 of Diplolepis rosae. Classification (NCBI taxonomy): domain Eukaryota; kingdom Metazoa; phylum Arthropoda; class Insecta; order Hymenoptera; family Diplolepididae; genus Diplolepis; species Diplolepis rosae. Next base: position 3,310,980 of record JAPYXD010000608.1, on the reverse strand, counting down.
GAAGTAGGGAGCAGTATAGGGCCCCTTCTCCTCTAAGAAGATATGACTACGTCACGATTTTCGCTGACCGTCAATTTGTATAGAAAAATATAAAAGAGGCCCACACCAAGAGCAAGCAGTCAGTAAATTCTTCGTCTAGTTCGACACTTAAATTTTCCTTCGGATTTATAACCGGTCTCGCGACAATAGTCCAGTGTAGCATTTCAATTTAACTTCGAAAATCTCTGAGTTTGAGATTAATAAAATTCGACCGGTACAATTTCAAATCCAAGTTCGGGAATCGTAAAAGTCATCGTAGACTTGAATAGATCTTGTAAAGATCTTCGAACAGTGTCGTAAATTTGAATCACCGCCCTTTACGGAATATACCTGTGCGGCCTATAACTCCGTCTCTCTCACACACTTGGAATACACCTGTGGGGATCCAGTACTTACAACTCACCGCCGTGTGGATTAAACCTCAACACAACTTACGAATCATAAAGGTACCGAACCTCTCTCTCTCTATCTTTATTCTTTGTTTCTTTCTCACCTACGTACCAACCAGCCTGTGCCTACATTATATAAGAATTGTCTTAACGAATGTATATTCGGAAATTTTAACCAGTAAAATAAATTCAATTTGTATTATTTTCATAATCATTGTGTCTTTCATTGACTTATCCTCATCCCTAAGCGAGGATCATTCGATCCTAACTTAAAACGAGGAATCTTCGATCAAAGTAAGTATTTACGTATTTGTGACGTAACAATAACAATATAGTACATTTTTATAAACAATTGAATTTTTTTTCAATTTGGAACTAACTTTTTTACGATTTTTTTGTTTTTAAATATTTATTGAAGTTTTTTCAATATGCAGGCAAAATTTTGGAATGGAAAAATGAAAACTGTAGGTGTAATTAATTTATAAAATCTGTCCCGCGCGTTGCAACGAGCGAGCTCGCACGCTGCAACTACGCTTAAGCTTGATTAGGCATGCTCGGACTCGAAGCATGTGTGGCAGTGAATGCAGTGACCGCTGTTTTAGTTTTCTGTGAATCTTCCTCAAGTTTTCACCTATTTCAAATTAATACAGAAATGCCAAGCTCTCGATTTAAACATGTCTGCTGCAATCCGTTTAGTAAAAAAAATCATACTTCTAAAAAACTAAAAAGGATTCAGAACGTGAAGCACATCTATGGGAATTCTTTTAACTACTGATTTATACTTGAGTGGACCATCAGAAAAGGGAATATGAAGGATATATATAAAATATATACTACATATAATAAATAAAATTAAAATGTATATATATTTAACCATATTTTTGCAAATTGTCTTTTTTCTCAAAAAACTTTTTTTATTATAATAATAAAATGTCAAATCACTTTCATAAAATATCTTTCCTTTTTTTATTTATTTATTTTTTTCATTTGTTGCCCAGAACCATATAACTCATATTTCGAACTGTGATAGTAAATTAAATTTTATACATAAACAAACAGATCACTGTTCTACCTTCGTAGAACCTATATTTGAAAATAAAAAGATCACATAGAAAAAAAACTGAATGTAAAACACTATTTTTTTATGAAACCAAAATTTCTCTTGATAAACTTACAATTAATGTTCTAGACATTTCTTTGCGGATCAGGACAATGGCCTTGCAAACAAGAGACTGATCGAAAGGAACTGCTGTACAAGTTTCAAACGAGATAAGCATAGAATATGATTTCTCTGAAACCTCATATATTGTAAAATCACTTGTAAAACACCAAAAAATGCCGCCGTTCCAAGCAACTTGCGAAATTTTTAAAAATATTATAACTTTTCCTTGCAATAGGGAACCAGCCCCTCGAAAAAAGTCTGCAAAGCAAAATGAAGCAACTGAAATGTTGGAAATGCTTTCTAAGCAGTATACTTTTTCAAAAGAATTTTCAACTTTCCTGAATGGAATATACAAAAATATTTTTAATCAACGATAATAATAATAAAAAAATCCTGAAAATGTGGACAAATGCATGACAAAAGGTGTTTCAACGCGGTCATTTAGCAGGGAACTGACAAAAAACCATATAAGAAATAAAAAATACAAAAAATGATATTAGATTAAGTACCTTACTGTATTGTTCCTTTTCTACAACTAAACATAAGTTATTAACGAAAAGAATTCCTTTATTTTTCATATATTCAAATTTTTAATCAAACAAAAATGTATTATTAACTGTAAATGCAATGAAAGTTTTGTGTCGAACAAATGTAAACGTCAACTCAAATTATGTCAAAAAAAAATATATATGCCAATTGTATAAAAAAATGTTGACATAAAATTTTTTTTAGTAACTAAATTTCAAATTATGCAAATTAAAAGCAATGTAGGGGAGAAGCGGCGAAATTGGCGCACCTAATAGAAAGTGCGAGTTTAGAAAGAAAGTATATGACTAAAAATTATGAAAAAATATTTATTTAATAGCTGGATATCTTTTCTATACTTTCCAATGGATAAAGATTGCATTGAAAATTATTAAAGCAGGTTTTTATTCAGATTTCCGAAGGACTGCACCTGCGTCAATTTACCCGCCATGTCGGGTAAATTGACGCACTAATATTATAATCTTCTCTTGCCACGTATTAGTTATATTTTCATAGATTTAGAATTACATTTCAGTAGCAAAGGTTGATGAAAAGAGGTAGTTATAATTTGAAACTAAATTTGAGATAGTACTTATATCAAGATATGTGAAGTTTTTTATACCTTTATTCACATAAACCAGCCAAAGTTAAAATATATTTTATATTTGTACAATAAAATACTGGCAATTGTGGATATTTAAGTGAATATTCAAATTGAAATCATTTTTATAAAGAATTATTTGAATTTGTAATCAGAAGTATATACAATTATTAACTTTAGAAGACTTATAAATAATAGAAACAATCAATCAAAAATACAAATTTTTTACTTACATTGCTTTCACATCTTAAAATCGAGAAAACTTTCAAAACACTGTCAGACTGCAAATTAATTATTAAAAATCGCTTTTAAAATGCCTTAATACCTCAAACTTAAAAAAAATTCGGAATAACCCTACTTTTTACGCCTTCAAAATTTAGGACGTTGGCAAGGTTCAAATTACCCTTTGCATCGTCACTAATTCTTCAGATGGAAGAGAATCATTTTCTTTTTCAAATGAGGACGTTTTTCCTTGATTTCTTCGCTTGACCAGTGCAGTTATAATTATTACTTGAAGGATGTATAATGATTATTCGAGAAATAAAGTTCCAAAAATGCAACGAGTTCGATTCGAATCTTTCTAAATTTTTAGAATGTCGTACAGTCTTGCTAGTAGGATCGCCTAATGGATTCGTCGTTCTTCTTTCGCGTTGAGGAGTGGTATGACACTTAAGAAGCACCCTGAAAACTTTAAAATTACGTGAAATTTTGCAAAGAAATACACGGAGAAACTTTTTATATCAATTTTTACTATAGTATTTTTCAATTTAGGGAAAAACTTATGACTTTGGGAATTTTTGTTAGTAAAAATACTAAACTTTATAATAATGATATGAAACTTTAGTATAAACTATAGTAAAATTTGCTATGGACTATGCTGAAGTTTCATATCATTATAATAAAGTTTAGTATTTTTACTAACAAAAATTCTCAAAGTGATACGTTTTTCCCTAAATTGAAAAATACTATAGTAAAAATTGATATAAAAAGTTTCTCCGTGTATTTAAGACGAAACTACGAGTATATACTTCTACAAGTATAGAAATTATTACTTAAAGAGTATGATGATCAGTCGTGAAATAAAGTTCTCTTCTTCTTCTTGATTGTGGCTTCTTGCTATAAGTAGCAAATAGCCACAACGGCAATAAAGTTCTCAAAATGCAGAGTTCAATTCAAATCGTTCTAGATTTTTAGTGTCTTACTGTATTGCCATTAGGATCGCTTAATGGATTTTTACTTTCCTTTGGCGTTGACACACGGTATGAAACATCAGGAGTACCCTCAAAACTTTAAGATTACGTAAAATTTCGAAAAGAAATATTTCAGTTTAAACTAAATAGTTCTGCGATTACATAAATTATTATTAAAGAGTATAATAAATAGTCTGAAAAGAAAGATTTTAAAGTGCAAAGAGTTTAGTTTAAATTTTTCTAAATTTTGAGTGTCCTTTAATTTTTCTAGTAGGATCGCTTAAGGTAGTTCGAGCGCACACTGTCACTCTGAAGTTAATCTCGAGTCAAATGTAGTCTGCAACAGAAAGTGGAGAACTTCATAAGGTTTCTACAACTTTTGATTGGCAACACCGCGCACGCGTTTATTATTAAATTATCCAGGTTCCCGCCACTTGCAGCCACTTCCAGCCACTTCATCATCTTTAGTGCTCTGCAACGTTGCCATATCTTTTAATTGAACATTTGAAACGTGTATAATCTCGCGCGAAAATAACAATTGTAAAAAAAACGGTGATGTAAAAGTTCACAAAGTATGAAAAAAGTAGTTTATTAATGATTACTTTATTATATATGTCAATTTTTTTTATATCTTGTGCTGCGTTTTCAAATTATACGAAAAATAGATGATATTGAAGTTTGAGACGTCTCAAACCCAAACTTGTGACGAATTGTGAGACGCATTATTAGGTAGAAAATTCTTCTATGAGACGGAAATTTACCCCTAAATCAGGTAACGAAGAAAGAAAATAGAAGCAATAAACATTACCTCTATAAACCGAGGGACTCTTATACCGAAGTTTGGGATAAAATTTACCTAAAGGAAACCCTTGTCACTGATCAGCATTTTATGACTTTTAGGTTGACACAAAATTATCATAAAAAACTCTGCTCATATGTGAACGCTACTTATGTAATGTCCGCGAAGAGTGAATATTCGCGAGTATTAAAAAATGCCGATGGCCTATATAAATAATGAATATAATACTAATAAGGTATTCAAATCAAAAGTTATAAAAAACTGAATGTTACAAAAGAATTTTTCTCTAATTTATTTTTACAAAATATTTTTCTAAAAATTCAAGAAATGCAGTAGATGACGATAGAAAAACGTGATTCAACATAAAAAAGTTTATATATGATTTAATAACGTGGCCTGATAGAGAAATTGCCTTAACCACGCAACTAAAGATATGACATTGTAATGATGAAAGAACAGATTTACAACGTTTATATATGAACATTGGAGTCAATGGGTGGAGTAAAGATGATATATCCTGAATGGGTTTTCACACGCGAGTATTTCGTAGCAAGAGACGAATAGCGTTATGAAATACAAGCGAGTCGGAGCAAGTAGATAACTCTAGTATTGCGCGTGCATACGTGTATATCAATGTCTGCGCGCGAGAATGTGCATCAAGTATCGACAGATCAGCGCGAATTCTCCCGATGAATTATAATTGGAAATGACGAGTATCAGCGAGTCTCGGCAAGTCGCAGAGAGTCGCAGTTAGTATTTATTGGACTGCAGTTTTAACGTTATTTGGCCTTATTTTTCGTTATTAAGGGAAGAAATACTTTACACACAGTTTCATTCGGAATCTACTCATGAATGGATACCCACTCGATGTAACCCTTATTCCCTAAATTGAAAAATATGTAGTGTCACAGACATGTTCAACGAAAACAATAGAATAGTGGAAAAAAATTTAGAAAGAATACGATGTACGGAACAATCCGTTGATATGTCGATACTAATAATGTAATATATATATAAAGGATTACGATTCTTGGAATGTGAAAACATTTTGATAATCTGCATGAAAGATGAAGATTTTAAAAATAATATATTCTCTTTAATGTCATCAAAACATGACTTGGTAACACTAAGAACAACAAATTACAACATGTATGTACGCATATGACAATAGGCAGATAAAGAAAAGATAGAATGCAGCTTTTTTCGTAAATAAAGATACATGACATAATGCAGAAGTGCATTAGGATCAAACAAGACGTTAACAGACACCTTAAGATAAATAGGATGACTCCGTTGTGAGGAAAGCAAACATTCCCCATCCTTAGATATGAGCTAACTCACTAGACGATAAAAATGAATGTGATGCAACCATTTTCAAACTTTTAAAACTGGATTGTTTAGAGAATGATATAAGGAATCGATTAAACCCTGTTAGATAGCTCGCGTTCAATGAGAAGTTACTTTTTTAAACGAAAACAATAGAGAAAATTTGTCTCTTTTTAAAAGTTCTAACACGCCTTTCTAAACATTCCAAATTAATTGAATCTTAGCCCAGGTAATAGAGGGAATTCTCAACTTTATATTGCATATGTAAAAAAGAACATGAAATGCATAGGGGTTGAGATTTCGCTGTTTTCCTGAGTGCATAAATTCGTCTCACTTTCAAGAAATTGAAATTTCCAAGCTCAAACTTGAGACGATTTGGCCCAACAATTTTTGTCAGCCAGCTCGAAGTCGAACCCAAAAGCAGGTAGTGGGTCATTACAATAGAATTTGAATCAAACATTTTCGGAAAGTAATAGAGTATAAAATTATAAAAACTGAGTATGTTATATTTAATCTTTTATGAGCAATAATTTGGAATGACTGCACGAATTTATCATAAATATTTTAAAAAACGTGCGTTCGTTGCATGCAGAAAGTATGATTTTACATCATACTTTATTTATATGCGTTTCTCGATGAGTTACGTTACTTTTTTTGAACGTAACAAGTCGTAATAAAGTTACTTTTCGAAAAAAGTAACTTATTAAACTTAAAGATCGTAGAGAACAAACAGATGATAATGATTTGAACGAACTTCAGGAATTTTGAGAAAAACATTTTCTCTTAAATGTTATCGTGACATGTTTGCCGGTACATGTGTACAAAAAATCTTCTTGGTCTCTTTTTATTTACTCAAACAAACTTCAATTGAATTAAACAGCACATCATTTCAAAAAATGGAAAAAATATGTCTTTGTAACACTGCAAACAATAAAGTTACAACATGTTTGCATGCATATGAGAGTAAGAAGATGAAACATTGATAGAATCTACCTTTTTTCGTAAATTGACATATATGACATAATGCAGAAGTGCTTTACGATGAGATAAGATGTCAAAAGACACCTCAGGATGAATAGGTACAGTCCGTTGTGAAAAAAGAGAAAATTTCATATCTTCAGAAATGGGCTGACTCACTAGACGGTTGAAATTACTGTGATATAACCCTTTTTTTCAAACTTTTAAAACTGGATTGTTTAGAGAATGATATGAGGAATCGATTAAACCCTGTTAGATAGCTCGCGTTCAATAAGAAGTTACTTTTTTAAACGAAAACAATAGAGAAAATTTGTCTCTTTTTAAAAGTACTAACACGCATTTCTAAACATTCCAAATTAATTGAATCTTAGCCCAGGTAATAGAGGGAATTCTCAACTTTCTATTGTATATGTAAAAAAGAACATGAAATGCATAGGGGTTGAGATTTCGCTGTTTCCCTGAGTGCATAAATTCGTCTCACTTTCAAGAAATTGGAATTTCTGCGTCTCAGATATGAGACGATTTGGCCCAACAACTTCGGTCAGCCAGCTCGAAGTCGAACAAAAAAGCAGGTAGTTGGTCATGACAATAGGGGCAATAAACCGTACGTGCTGCGAACTCTTAATTCAAAATCGATCTTATACTTAAAGAACACATGAGATTTAACATCATAGAGTTTTTTCGCGAAACACATCATATGAGTGAAATGTCACATATGAGAACGCAACTTGTGGATTGCCCATAAAGTGGCTGTAATTTTGATAAAAAAGTAATTTGAAGTATTGAATTCGAATCGAACATACTGTTTTGGAAAACTAATAGAATTAAAAGTTATGAATACTGAGTATGTTTTGATTAATCTTCTATGAGCAATGATTTAGAATGACTGCACAAATTTGTCACAAATATTTAAAAAACGTCAGTTCCCTGAATGCAGAAAGTATGATTTTACATCATACTTTATTTATATGCGTTTCTGGGTGAGTTAGGTACATTACTTTAAAACATGGAAAAAACTTGTCTTTGTAACACTGAAATCAAAAAGTTACAACATGTTTTCATGCATATCAGACAACAACTTTTGTCAGCTAACTCGAAGTCAAACCAAAAAGCAGGTAGTGGGTCATTACAATAGAGGCAATAAACCGTACGTGCAGCGTACTCCTAATTCTAAATTGATCTTATCTTTTATTAACCCATGAGATTGAACATCATAGAGTTCTTTCGCGAAACACATCATATGAGTGTAATATCACGTATGAGAACACGAATTGTGGAATGCCCATAAAGTGGCTGTAATTTTAATAAAAAAGTAATCTGAAGTGTTGAATTTGAATCAAACATTTTCGGAAAGTAATAGAGTATAAAATTATAAAAACTGAGTATGTTATATTTAATCTTTTATGAGCAATAATGTGGAATGACTGCACAAATTTGTCATAAATATTTTCAAAAACGTGCGTTCCTTGCATGCAGAAAGTAAGATTTATTTATTATACATTCTTTTACACCCCGGATACAGGCACTGGATTTGTAAGTTTGCATTGAAAGAATGATTCTTTTGATGCTTATTATACAGTTCTATGCGCCTGAAAGAGTTACTGCATAAAAGACAAGCGAGCATTGCAAGAAGGAAAAGAAATGTTACTTGCAAAATTGAACACATTTTAATCTTGAATTTTCAACCTCATTTGCCATTCTTATATGTAGCTTTGTATTCAATAGCACTTCTTAAAATAAATTATTGTAACCTTGTCTTGCGTTGTTTTGTAGGTATGTGGATAAAAAAGAAACGTTGTATACGTGTACTATTCAACCTTTATATAGTGCGAATTATGCCAAGGGAGCTGCAACATGTTAAAAATTTTAGAATACTTCATGACAAATTAAAACACTTAAAGATATTTCACTAATATTTCAAGCATTTTAAATATTTAAAGAGATTTAGAAAGTTCCATAAATATATATGCAGGAGGAATTACACCTCTGCATGCAGAGGTGTAATTCCTCCATAAGATTTCATACAAATTTTATGACGGATAAAAAAAATCTATAAAATTACCAAAATTCGTAAAAAATCATAAATAACCTTAAAATTTACAAGCTGCATAATCTCTAACTCTGCGGCCTCGTGACAAACTTATTTCTACACAAGCTTAACAAGGACGTTTTTTACTTACCGCATTTCTTATTTGTCTATCACGTGAAACAGAGGAAACATATATTTTATATCTTTTGTGAATAGTAATAGAAACTAGGGACTCTAATGAAAACAGGCGTCAGCCGGCGCGCCTTTTATTTATTTTTTATTGTCATGCGCCAATATCACAGTACCACGATTCACGAAACGTTTAACGCTGGAATTACAAATATTTGTGGTAAAATTCCCGTCGTTCTGCTATTTTACACTTTCACTGTAATGTGGATTACATTACATTTAGTGAATTTAAAGAAATCTTGCAAAAGTTAACAATAATATCGATTACAGTACGGTTGAAATTTACTACACTACTCGTAGTTATCTTTATGTCCACTGATTAATCATAGTTATTTTACAGTTTTAGGATAAAATTAATATAACTTTTCTTAAAATTCACAGTTAATGGCTACAAGTTTACCAAAAACTTGTAAAATTCACCCATTAATAACAGTAAAACGATTGCAAACCGACTTGTAGTTTTCAACCGCTTTTTTTACAGTGTACAAGTAGGAATCCATGTGGGAATCTAGGCTGGATTCCTATATAGGAAACCAGTATGGAATCCTACATGGACTCCTATATGATTGCCTATAGGAAACCAGTCTGGAATATTATGGATGCTAATATTTCATTTTCAGTTATTTGAAATACTTATCTTGAAAGGATTATTATTATATTTAGTTTGTTAAACGTAATCAATGAATCATTCATTGGTATATATTATCAATTTATTTTTTTTTGTAACCACTAAATGATTTAATTTTCTTAGTTATTGAAAAAGTTAAAGAAATAACGTTTTGTTGTATAAAAATTTAGTCACAATTATAGTAAATAGTAACTATAGTATTTTAATGTATGTAACTGACTTATTAATTATACGAGATATTAATAATTTTATGTATACCTGAACATATTCGTATTGATAAATACAACTAGCTGAAAACTAATAATTTAAAAGTTTGTTTTTATATTTTTATCCATATTTTAAAAATCATTACTAATATAACCAAAAACGTAGTATAAAAAAATCTGCCCGCTTCGCGGGCACATTCTCATTGCTCGCAAGTTTGAGCGCGCCTAGGGCGCGCGATTTGATCGTCGCGCTTCGCGCTCGGTCTTATGCTCTTCGCATACATTCAAGTTTATTTCTTATAATTTGATACTGAAGCTCAAACCAAGTTTATAATAATATTACAGATGATGTGAATTACACATTTCCATCCCTCAATTTTGATTGGATGTGGCTGGTTAACGAACTTGTCCTTACTTTTTCGGCTCCGATAAAGTGTACCAAAGCTCAATTCAATCTGATAATTCTATCGAGAGTTATGCCGCACACGACCTACTACAGACAGACAGACAGACAGACACTTTCGTAAAAACCATTTTTTCTGACTCAGGGGGTCTCAAAACGTAAAGATTTGATAAAAATTTCAAAAGCCATTTTTCACATAAAACCAATACCTTCTCATCCATGATGAGAATGTAAAAACTGTAAGAATGAATGATGATTTCGACCGTCTAGTGAGTCAGGCCATATCTGATGTCCCGGAAGCTAGAAACGCAAACATAATATTTTCAAGAAATAAAAGTTGTGTTAGGTTGTGCTAGAGTTGTGCTGATTTGTGCCACAAACGATTTTTTTGAAAAATCAAAGATTACGGCTGTAAATTTTGAAAAACTTTTTTTTTGCTAGAACCGCAAAATAAAACTAAAGGTTGTGCTAGGTACTCTCAAGTGCACCCAATTTTGCGCTGCTAGCAGAAATTTCTCAACTTTGCCCGCTTTTCGAAAAAAACAAAAAAAACAAAAAAATTTTGAATTTACAAAAATAAATGTTTTTCTGGATTTTTACAGCTCAATAACATTTTTATTGAGTAACAAATACAAATTTCATTGCTGTGCTGTAATTTCGAAAGCCTAATTTTAAAAATATTTTTAAAAAATTCGGAATAAAAAAATCGGAATTTTATAAAAAAATAATTTCAAGAATCCGAAACTTGTGCTGAGTTGTGCTACGCGAGAACAACAATAAACCCTCATTACATTTTCCAAACAGATTAATATTTTCCAAATGAAAACTCATTTTCGAAACATAGTCCATCAACGACCCGGAATTTCACAAAAATGGGAATTTTGAAAAACAAAAAGTTGTGCTGAGTTCTGCTAGGCGAGTACAACAATAAACCTTTATAACATTTTCTAGATGAAAACTCATTTCTCAGAGTTCGAAGAGTTCTGTTTACAGTTCTGGATTCTTCTCAAATAGTTCTAAAAATAAGTCTAAATACATTTTATTCTGAAATTACAATTCATAAAACTATGGTACTTCAAAGTATTCAAATAAATTCCAAAATCTCATTTTCGAGAAAATATTAACTTGAAATTTTAAAAGTCTTAAAATTAATGCTTCAAAAATATACGCACATGTAGAATGCCGAGACGGCACGTTTTTTGTCGCATAATTGTTTCCGAAATGAAGAATTGAAAACTGAACAGTTTTGAAATTGATATAAAATGAGTATTCAAAATATAAATCGTCCTAAGTTGGACAAATGTTGTTTAAGTTGATTGAAATTTGGCATGTACGCAATGTATGGTCTAGTTAGGTTGACCATCCGTCCGGATTTCCCTGAACATGCCCTCATTTTAGGGCTTGTGTGAGTTGTCCTATAGGATTTTTGACTGTGTCCGGGTGTTTGTCCGGATTTTTCAAAAGATACATTTTTATTTTTTAATCAACTTTTGGATCTTTTCTTGTACAAAATTTTATCATTCAATGCCATCTAATGATTTCTTAGTCAATTGGCAAGCCTCAGCAACTTAAAAAAATCTTTGAACTCAATAGATTATTAATTAAAACGCAACAGGGTTCAAAAATAAAAATATGAGATGTTAAGCGTTGATAATATTTAATAAAATAGTCACTTTTCTGTCCTATCTTGTCCTCATTTGCAAACTTTTCTGTAGGTCCATCAAGCTAGCACCTCCACAATCGAAGTTCCCCAATTTTTTTATATCACAATTTTGGGCTTTTTTTGGACCTCATGCCGATTTTTGGGATCCAATACTTTTTCCGAAAAATCAAATTTCGTGTGGAGGTGCTAGCTTGATTCAAGCTTGATTCAAGCTAGCACCTCCACTATACAAAAATTCAAATAAATTAAAATAAATCTACACCAAAATTTTGGGCGTTTTTTCGGCTCTGGAAATCACGTAAAACCAATTTTCCAAAACCACCCTATTTCCAAAAAAACAACCCTCTTTTTAAAAAATAAGCCCTTCAGAAATTAAAGGGTACCAGAATTTTGGGCTTTTTTTGGGCTATTCAAAAATGTCCATATCGATTTTTGGGCTTCAACCCTTAACACCAATTCGCACCCCTGCATGGCCATACAGTGACGACTTTCACCAAAAATCATCTTTTTTAAAACTTTATTGCCTAGGAAGGCTTCGTGATTTTTGGGCTCCAACGCCTAACATTAAAATGCACCCCTGCATGGCCATGTAAAGACGACTTTGACTAAAAAACATCTTTTTGTAAACTTTATCGTCTGCAAGCACTTTCTGATTTTCGGGCTCTTCAAAAATGTCCTTATCGATTTTTATGCTTCAACCCTTAACACAAAATCGAAACCCTGCATGGCCATGTAGAAACGACTTTCACTAAAAATCATCTTTTTGCAAACTTTAAGGCCTAGGAAGACTCTCTGAGTTTTAGACTCTTCGAAAATGTCTATATCGATTTTTGGGCTCCAACCCTTTACGTCGGAAACTACCCCTAACCTACCACGTGTTAATTTTTTTGCATGATAACAATCTGTTTCGACATTTTTTGACGTCAATAGAGTCTCTAATTTTTTGGTTGAACTCCGAGAAATCCAAAACCAACTCGTTCCCCTTAATAATCACTCTTTTAAATTCGCGCAATTTTAAACAAAGAGTATTCTCCACACGTTACTGTCAATAAAGCTCGCTACAGAACAATGATCAATGAATTTTTGTCGCCAAAAATTCAAGATATTGGTGTAACTGTCTTGTGGTTTCAATAGGATGACGCTACATGCCATAAAGATAACGATTTAATCGCCTTATTTAAGGAAACGTCCGATGAAAACATCATCTCAAGAAATGGTCCTGTTTATTGGCCACCTAAAATTCTGATGTAGTTTATTTTTAATTTATTTAAATTTTTGTATGGTGGAGGTGCTAGCTTGAATCAAGCTTAAATCAAGCTAGCACCTCCACACGAAATTTGATTTTTCGGAAAAAGAATTGGAGCCCAAAAATCGGCAATGGGGCCCAAAAAAAGCCCAAAAAGTGCCTATAATTCTAACATAGAAAAATTGGGGAACTTCGATTGTGGAAGTGCTAGCTTGATGGACTTAGCTTGACGGACAAAGTAGGACAGAAAAGATCTGTCCTACTTTGCCCGTTTTTTCAAACTTTTCTATCCTACTTTGTCCTCTTTTTCAAACTTTTCTGTCCTACCTTGTCCTCATTTTTCAAACTTTTTTGTCCTACTTTTCGAATATCAATTATAATCACCCTAGGTCTAGTGATGTCGTCAATGTCATCAAAAACCTGAAAGTCCCCTTTTGTCTAATAATACAATATTGAATGGCAAATTGAGCCCGGTCGGTAAACATGTTTTTTGTAGTTTGCTGAGAAAAAGTATCAAGCAAACTTTAGAATTGAAAAAACTTCCAGTGAGAAGTTCATTAAAGATTTCTGGAATAGAGAACTCTAAAAAGAACTCTTGGAACTCTCAAAATCCAGATTTTTGAAAACTTTGAAGTGTCATAGTTTCTTGAACTTCGAGTTTAGAACAAAATGTGTTCAGACTTATCTGTAGAATTATTTAAGTTGAATACAGAACTCTCAACCGGACACTTAGAACTGTTGAAAATGAGATTTGCAAAAATTATTCGAATACTTTGATGTACCACAGATTTATGAATTTTCATTTCAGAATAAAATGTATTTGGACTTGTTTTTAGAAATATTTGAGAAGAATCCAGAACTGTAAACATAACTCTTGGAACTCTGAGAAATGAGTTCTCATTTGAAAAATATTAATCTGATTGGAAAAAGTTATGAGAGTCTATTGTTGTACTCGCCTAGCACAACTCAGCACAACTTTTTGTTTTTCAAAATTGAACGCGAACTATCTAACAGGGTTTAATCGATTCCTTATATCATTCTCTAAACAATCCAATTTTAAAAGTTTGAAAAAAAGGGTTACATCACAGTCATTTCGACCGTCTAGTGAGTTATCTCATATCTGAATATATGAAATTTTCTCTTTTTTCACAACGGTCTGTACCTATACATGCTGACGTGTCTTTTGATATCTTATCTCATTGTAATGCACTTCTGCATTATGTCATATATATCAAGTTACAAGAAAAGTTGATTCTATCACTTCTTCATCTTCTTAGTCTGATATGCATGCAAACATGTTGTAACTTTATTGTTTGCAGTGTTACAAAGACATATTTTTTCCATTTTTTGAAATGATGTGCTGTTTAATTCAATTGAAGTTTGTTTGAGTAAATAAAAAGAGACCAAGAAGATTTTTTGTACACATGTACCGGCAAACATGTCACGATAACATTTAAGAGAAAATGTTTTTCTCAAAATTCCTGAAGTTCGTTCAAATCATTATCATCTGTTTGTTCTCTACGATCTTTAAGTTTAATAAGTTACTTTTTTCGAAAAGTAACTTTATTACGACTTGTTACGTTCAAAAAAAGTAACGTAACTCATCGAGAAACGCATATAAATAAAGTATGATGTAAAATCATACTTTCTGCATGCAACGAACGCACGTTTTTTAAAATATTTATGATAAATTCGTGCAGTCATTCCAAATTATTGCTCATAAAAGATTAAATATAACATACTCAGTTTTTATAATTTTATACTCTATTACTTTCCGAAAATGTTTGATTCAAATTCAACATTTCAGATTACTTTTTTATTAAAATTACAGCCACTTTATGGGCATTCCACAATTCGTGTTCTCATATGTGACATTACACTCATATGATGTGTTTGGCGAAAAAACTCTATAATGTTCAATCTCATGGGTTAATGAAGGATAATTTCAATTTAGAATTAAGAGTACGCCGCACGTACGGTTTATTGCCACTATTGTAATGACCCACTACCTGCTAACAAAAATTGTTGGGCCAAATCGTCTCAAGTTTGAGCTTGGAAATTTCAATTTCTTGAAAGTGAGACGAATTTATGCACTCAGGAAAACAGCGAAATCTCAACCCCTATGCATTTCATGTTCTTTTTTACATATGCAATATAAAGTTGAGAATTCCCTCTATTACCTGGGCTAAGATTCAATTAATTTGGAATGTTTAGAAAGGCGTGTTAGAACTTTTAAAAAGAGACAAATTTTCTCTATTGTTTTCGTTTAAAAAAGTAACTTCTCATTGAACGCGAACTATCTAACAGGGTTTAATCGATTCCTTATATCATTCTCTAAACAATCCAATTTTAAAAGTTTGAAAAAAAGGGTTACATCACAGTCATTTCGACCGTCTAGTGAGTTATCTCATATCTAAGGATGGGGAATGTTTGCTTTCCTCACAACGGAGTCATCCTATTTATCCTAAGGTGTCTTTTAACTTCTTGTTTGATCCTAATGCACTTCTGCATTATGCCATATATCTTTATCTATGAAAAAAGCTGTATTCCATCTTTTCTTCATCTGCCTATTGTCATATGCGTACATACATGTTGTAATTTTTCGTTTTTAGTGTTACCAAGTCATGTTTTGATGACATTAAAGAGAATATATTATTTTTAAAATCTTCTTCGTTTATGCAGATTATCAACATGTTTTCATATCCCAAAAATCTGAATCCTTTATGTATATTACATAATTAGTATCGACATATCAACGGAGTGTTCCGTACATCGAATTCTTTCTAAATTTTTTTCCACTATTTTAGTGTTTTCCTTAAACATGTCGGTGACACTACATATTTCTCAATTTAGGGAATAAGGGTTACATGGAGTGGGTATCCATTCATGAGTAGATTCCGAATGAAACTGTGTGTAAAGTATTTCTTCCCTTAATAACGAAAAATAAGGCCAAATAACGTTAAAACTGCAGTCCAATAAATACTAATTGCGACTCTCTGCGACTTGCAGGGACTCGCTGATACTCGTCATTTCCAATTACAATTCATCGGGAGAATTCGCGCTGATCTGTCGATACTTGTTGCACATTCTCGCGCGCAGCATTGATATACACGTACGCACACGCAATACTAGAGTCATCGACTCTCTCCGACTCGCTTGTATTTCATAACGCTATTCGTCTCTTGCTACGAAATACTACCCATCTACTCCAATGTTCATATATAAACGTTGTAAATCTGTGTTTTCATCATTGCAATGTCATATTTTTAGTTGCGTGGTTAAGGCAATTTCTCTATCAGGCCACGTGATTGAATCATATATAAACTTTCTTATGTTGAATCACGTTTTTCTATCGTCATCTACTGCATTTCTTGAATGTTTAGAAAAATATTTTGTAAAAATAAAATGGAGAAAAATTCTTTTGTACCATTCAGTTTTTTATAACTTTTGATTTGAATACCATATTAATATTATATTCATCATTTATATAGGCCAACAACATTTTTTTAATAGTCGCAAATATGCACTCTTCGCGGACATTACATAAGTAGCGTTGACATATGAGCAGAGTTTTTTATGATAATTTTGTTTCAACCTAAAAGTCATAAAATGCTGATCAGTGACAAGGGTTTCCTTCAGGTAAATTTCATCCCAAACTTCGGTATAAGAGTCCCTCGGTTTATAGAGGTAATGTTTATTGCTTCTATTGTCTTCCTTCGTTACCTGTTCTAGGGATAAATTTCCGTCTCATAGAAGAATTTTCTACTTAATAGTTCGTCTCAAAATTCGTCACAAGTTTGGGTTTGAGACGTCTCAAACTTCAATATCATGAAAAATAGCGGTAAATAAGGATACTTCCCATAAGAGCCCAGCTAATTTCATTATTTAATTTATCAAAAACTGTGCTGTAACAATGATTGATTTTTTGCATAGACATCCGTTATACTGCCTAAATGCAGTATACAAAATTACAGAACAATCTTGTGCTAACTGGGTTTCCGCTCGAACTACCTTAATGGATTCTTCATTCTCCTTTTGGATTGACAAGTGGTATGAAATTTAAGAGGCACCCTCAAAACATTGAGATTACTTAAAATTTCGCGATGAAACATTTCAGTTGAAAATTCCTTATGTGTACTTCTGTAATTAAATGAATTATTATCTAAAGAGAAAAATGGTCCCGAACGAGTTTCAATTTTTAAATCTTTTGTTGAGTACGCGGTAAGAAGATATGTATTAAATTGAATTAAAACTAGCTTGAATATGGGCGATTTTTCAACTCTTTTAATCAAAAGCAATACCGTTTTTGAACGTAAACACTTCAATTAATTTTAGCGTTCTACGTTTGTGCTCGTTTTAATCCCGTTTAATCC
The DNA here is from genome assembly GCA_030998225.1 of Diplolepis rosae. NCBI lineage: Eukaryota > Metazoa > Arthropoda > Insecta > Hymenoptera > Diplolepididae > Diplolepis > Diplolepis rosae. Next base: position 3,293,234 of record JAPYXD010000608.1, on the reverse strand, counting down.
TCCCGGTAAGAAGAGGTGGATTGAAATGAATTAAACGGTATTCAAAATGTCGAACAAATCAATCCATATGAATGCCAAACTAATTCCGTTTCTTTCCGAATTCTAGTTAATGCGTTTGGCTGAATTCAAATTTTTTCATATCAATCCAACTCACTCCTCGGTAAAAATGAATGCTTTTTAATACCCTTGGCCGGGATTAAAAATGAGACAAAGCCAATGCCATTTAATGCTGTCATGTGACTTTAAAATTAAATGTCGGCTAATGCTCTTTGAAGAATTTAGATTGAAAGAAGGCGAATGCGATTTAATGCAGTCAGGTGGCTTTAAAATCGAATGCTTATCAATGCGTTTTAAGGGATTCAGATTGAAAGAAGGCGAATGCGATTTAATGCAGTCAGGTGGCTTTAAAATTAAATTATTGTTAAAGCATTTTGAGAAATTGAGATTGAGATGCAGTCAATGCTATTGACTATTTGCCATAATTCGACAGAAATCACTTCCTTTTTCTCTCCTGCTTGTGGTCGCTTTTGATCCATTTTTAATGTTTCTCATTCAGCGTTAAGCGTCGTTTCATTATTATTACCTGTTAGAAATGGAAAAAGTGAAAAAAATGCATGCGTACGTTCTTATTCTTTCCTCTAAGGAAAAAATAAAAGTAAATGTGTCCAGTATCAAACGATTTGATGCGGAAAATCACATGTCGACGCAGAAATACAAAATTATTACTGGAAAAAGCTCTGAAGAGGAGGGAATCATATTATTCCTGGCAAGTAAGTTAAAAGATATTCATATGTTAATCGCGCTACAGCATATTTACCGTTTTTATTTAAAAAGCTAACCTATTCTAAATTGGAGGATTAGCGTGCATGGAAGAATTTGTCATTGATAAGAATAAAATAAGGTTATTTTCAGTTAAAATTTTGAAATTTTTAATCCAACCCAATTCAGATCCTATTGACATAATAATTAAGTAACGTGATAAAGAAAGGGATTTTTAATTCTTTTAATTAATCTTAACTAATTGAGGTTAGAGCCAGAAATGTCACAATGTAATAATGCCTCTCCAAATCATGCTTATCCGCCTGTCGGTGAAATCTCCAAAGATAATTCAAAGGTTAGAAAGTTCTTGATCATATATGATGATGATAATAAGACTATGAAAATGAAATCATGTCTACAAGAACAAACATTTTGAATTAAGATCTTAAAACAAAATGAATAAAATTGAATCGGTCTGCCTTGCTGTATCCTTTTTACGATTACATAATAAAACAAAGTTACGAGACTACTGTTACTAAGTTCTTAATCTTATGCCAAAATTTTCTATTTGTAAACGTTTAAGATGGAATGGCTAAAATTTGTCTATCGGTTTCAAACAGAAAAGATATTTAATTTTTAAGTGATTAAAACTTTTTATGGCATATTTTATTGGTGATGAAATTTTCCTCACCTACTATAAATAACAATCAATGAATTTTTAGAATTAAAGGAACTAAGAACATGGTCGCTGTAAAGGTTTTCTGCCACACACTGGTCCTGAGAGAGGGAAAACTTAGACTAAAATGGATCCAAAATTAGGTTTCACAGGAAGTTTCTACATCACTTATAGGATCAAAATCTTAAAGAATCGAAATCCTAGTTCATCCCTTTCGCAAGATATTGACGTTTCAATAAGTTTTATTAAGTAGAAATTAAAAATAATTGGTAACATATATCTATCCGATTTTGAATCCATTTCAGTCAAACTTTTTCCTCCTTCAAGACCAACGTGTTCAATGTTCAAAATTTTTGACGATTTTTTTTTTAACTTTAAAGTACTCTTCATTGGTTACCAAAAAATGTGTGCGTGTAACATGAAGAACTAACTTCTTTATTGATCATTATAGATCCACCTAGGTCGTAGAATTTATATGTCCATGGAAGCATATACACTGGCCGAATCCACGGTAACCCGAGGAAGGAATCCAACATTTTCAAAAAATTTGCTGATTGCTATGTATGGCTACGAACTTCTGTCTGTGAGCTCAGTCACCAGAAAAGGTAGCAACAGAAATCGCGGGACGAAAAATCCACGTAAGAAGTTAGAGCCTACAAAAATTCTGGCTATAAAAGGTATTTCCCCAAGCCGTTTGTACTTCAAAGTTATCGTAAAATTGGTGCTGAGTACTAATTAAAATCAATTAAAATTAATTTGAAAATGTAAAGATTAACATTAATTTTACTTTGTAGAAAATTAAAAAAATTATTTGCTGTAATAAATATTAAATAGATAATATAAATGACTTTTTTTTAGATATTTATTGGCTTTATATACATTGGCTCGTTCAGCAAAGGGAATTTAACCCTGGAGAAGCCGAATTGGAGGCTGACCGGACTTATCAGTATATGAGTAAAAAAATTGCATAAGTTTAGGACACAAAAGAAAAAGCATTTCAAGCCAAGAAAGAGAATAAAATCTTGGGCAAAACCAAAAGTAAACCTGACGAAGAGGAACATATTGAAGAGGAGGAGGAACGTATTGAAGAGGTGAAAGGTGAACAGTTATACGTCGAAGAGGAGCAAACTGAAGAAGAGGAAGAATATGAGGCGACGGATGAAACTTCATTTGATAAAAAATGCGATAAGCAACTCCGCCCCTTTGCGCAATATATTCATGAAAACGAGACTCCAATAGAACTGTAAACTTGAGCGCAAAGTGGTTCATTTTAAAATTAAGTATTTCAAACTTAAAGCTTCCAAAATTTCAAAACTTTAACTCAGAGTTATTTTAAATTCACATATATGCACATTAAAAAAGTGCCTTGCTCTTTATTAATTATTAATTTTGAATAAGTATTGAAATATCAATATTTAGATATAAATTAAATAACTTGTGAATTATTTAATTCATAACCAATTCAGATTTAAGAAATTATATCAAGCTATGAGTAATCATATATCAGCCTATTTTTAACGTTAAACCTCGGAATACCGAACTGTATACCATTTGAATCGATACTATCTATTTGGAAGATTATTTATTTGAACTGCTTTTTTCAAATAATTTTAATTTAAAATTATCTAAGCATTTAAGGTCATGTGATATCTAGGAAATTAGAAGAATTTGCTGATTATAATTTTCTACACGTTTGCGTAAAAAATGCATGAAATTGTGTTTTCAAAATTCAGGAAATTGGAGAGAAGATAGAAATGGACGTAGACTACTTTCCATTTCGAAAATGAAAAAAAAAAGTTCAATTTCACAAAATATATCGGAAATTTGTTTTTTCATTATCTGAACCAAAATTGGTCTATCTACATCCGTTTTGATCTTTTCTGCAATTTCCCAAATTTGCGAAACAAAATTTTATGTACATATACGGCAAGTTAGCAACTGTATGCCAATGTAATGGAGGAAAAGAAAATTTCTGTTTTTTATGAAGAAAATATATTATTTGAAATTCACAGAAAATTTTTTTTTTTTTTTAAATAATTATTAACTTATAACAAATACCTTTGGCAATCGTCAATTATATAAAATCCTACTATTTTTTTCTCCGCTTCTATTAAATCATAAAAGCGAATGCGCATGCGTCTATATGGCTTTAGATGTGACCTTGAAACGGACAGTTTCCTCATATTGCATTTAAGTACCAGCTAATGAATGCGTTTTAATTCTTTTACTTGGAATAGGATTGTTTACACAGCTGAATGCCATTCAATCCCGTTTCAACAATTGAATTCCTTTTAATCTCTTGGTATGGATTGCATGGGATTCGAATGTAAATCCTAAAACGGAATTCATGTGGATTGCAACGTTTCAATTCATTTCAATCCACCTCTTCTTACCGGGCTACGAAGAAAAATAAACACGTTTTAATTTTGACAAGGGTGAAAAATTTGAAGTCAAGTTGGTTCTGTTTAATGTCGTAAAAAAACTTATAATATTAAAGACATTTTAATTTATTTTTATAAGTCAAAATGTGAAAGAAAGTAATTCAATTTAATTACATAGGATAACCTAAGAAGTTGAAGTAATTTCAATTCCATCCTGTGAGTGAATATGTGGAACAAACTAATTCTGTTGTTTCTCGTCTGAAATTAAAGTCAATTTAAGGGGGTCCATCTGTGTAAAATTTTCGAAATATCGATTTTTTTTGTTGACATTTTTTGCATCTTTAAGATATGACTAATGATGTCCTTAAGCAATTTTCATGAATTCAATCTAATTAGAGTATGACAGGGCGCCAAATGTTACAGGAAACAGATAAGCTGCTGGCGCCTATCGTCTAGGGCCGCGCGGTTAGAAATAATGTCGTGAAAATGAGTGAAAACTAGTTTTTCAACTGGCTTTCAGCTTGTCGATGATTTTTCATAATTGTGTGCACAACGAGTGCTTCTACAGGATCAGGAAGGGAAAGTTTATGGTCCTGGTATTGCAGATTAAATGTGAGTCTACAATACAAAGTTCTGTTGTGTTTCCAAACTTTAAACGCGTTTTTCTAGAAACCATGTTTCTGAAATTTGTGGCCAGGATTGAAAAAAATCTACTTATCAGATTGACTTGAAATTTTAACTGACTCATTTATAGAGATAACTGAAGGTACCCACGTGGCGGTTTTTTGAAATCTTTTTTTTTTAAATTTTACAGCATATATTATGTCGAAAAAAGCATGAAAATGATTAATTTTTATGAAACGTACTGCCACTTCTTCAATTTTAAATATTTAGTCAAAATGCTACGTCAGTACCTCGACAACATAAACAGAAATAATATTTTTTTTACTTTTTGTGTTTTAGATAACTGGTTCGAGCGGAATCTTGCCCACAATTTCGGTATTCCATTTTGAAGGGGTCACTTCCAATGCCCTTAATGAATACAAGCCTTCGGATTCCACTATTGGAAAAATTTACTATTATAATAAAACCACAAACTTTCAAAATAACGTTAAACTTATTCTCATTTTCGAATTAGTTCTCCTAACAAACATTCCCGAAAAAGCGTTCGAAATACTGCCCTCACACAGGTGGACCCCCTTAATTCGTTTTTACCACTGTAATGGTAGTAGTTTGAATTCTAATTAATTACTTTGCAGATTTGTTCTAAATAATTCAGATAAATTCCCTTAAAAAATGCAATAGAGAAATAATAAATATTAAATTAATATATCTTAAATAAATTCGTCAAATAATACAATGAACATTATGTTTAATAAATATAAAAAAAAATGAATGTGAGAAACTCTTGTAAAAATTAAATGCACATGGATTTAATCCTTTCAAAATTTATTCATAATTGAGAATAAATTCAATTCATAAATTAAAATGGCGTGTAAACTTAACATGAATAAATAAACTTTTTTCTTTCTTTTTTTAGGCTAATTCTGTTTAATTCCGTTCCACTAAAGCGGTACTTTTGCCTACGTTTTAATCCCGATTTGGTAGGTGGATTCATTTCAATCCGTTTCTTTTACTTCTTTAATACTCTTCTGGATTGAAACGTAATTTTCGAAAACGGTGTTGAATTGAATAGAAATGTTTCTATCTAATTTAATTAATACCTTCTCACCGGGTACTTTATTGCCGGAATACAAAATGGACTGTCCGGAAAGCTGATATTAAAAATTTTTCTTCCAACAATACACGGTTTCGTCTATTGGTAAGAATCACCACAACCGTTTCGAATTTCTTAACTAGGTATAGGACAATAGTCTTCTTCAAATAGGAAAAGAACCTTTCAGGATATCATTTTAAAAAAATTGTCTGTCTGCAAAGTCACATGTCCCGAGTAGGTTTTTAAACAGTTTTTTCCTGGACGAAGAACTAACGATCTCGCTCAGTGAAAGACTCCTGGAATGAAGTTCTTACCAAAAGTTTTAAAAATTAAAATTTGTTTGGGTCTCCTATTTTCCGTTCTGAACAATCATTTAACATTTAGCCATGTTTTCAAACCTGCCGGTTTTATTGCAAATTACTAAATTATCTCGTGTTACCGTGTTATTTATAGACAGTGAATTCTACATCTTTATTCTATACGTGATTTTCAAGCTATGATATGTTTTTTAAGCTTTATAATTTTAATTACTTTCATTATTTTCAATATTTTGATCATTTATTAAAATTTTGAAATAGTCTTTTTATTTGTGACACTAAAGAGGGACCCCATATGTGACCGAAAGGTTTGCCCTCCTTTTTTGCGATTTTCAATATAAACTATTGATAATTTTGTAATAAAAAAATTGACTCTATGCCAAAGCAATAATACAAGTAATTCAATAAAAAGCAATTCTATAAAGCATCTAGTTTGATGACAAGAATATCAAAGCGGTACCCGAACAATTTTTCCTAGATAATGTGCAAAAAAAATATTCTTGAATTTTTTGCCAAAAAATTTAATTCTTGTTCATTTTACCACCCTAAAAACACCCTTTTAAACACCCTAGTACATGCCACTTACTTTTTTGGAGGACTCTGTACACCCATAATACCTTAAATTTGAATTATACACACGTACTGCTTCACAATTAAAAAATAAAAAAGCTTGATCATAAAAGACCCTTTTAATAACGCCTGTTGATTTATTTTAATAGTTTTAAATTTTACTAATAAAGGTTGATAAAGGCATATAATGACACAATCTAGCACAATTTGCACTAATTTCATATGATTATATATTATGTACGATTAAATTGTTCTGTGATTTACTAGAAGGACCAATTCTGAGCAGAAAGCAGGAATTAGTACATAAACATACAACTTGCTTCCGTATTTGTGATTAACTCATGATAAAATATAGAGAAATAAATTATATTATATGGATTCAGACCCACTGAAAAGAGGACGGATAAAAATACATACTTGAGGCCGTGTGGTAGGGTCTGTCGTCACCAATTATATACGACTACTTCATTAATAAAATAATAAATTAAATAAACTTTCTAAAGAGGACAGCAATACAGAAAAACGTAACGCATTACTATCTTCTCCGAAAAATTTATTTAAATTATTATTTGATCATAAAGCGGTTGTATGTAATTGGTGACGTCAGGGCCTACTATGCGGTCTTAAGAACGTTAACAAGTACGCACTAAAGGACGTACAAAAGTCGTACCAAAGGGCGTACAACAGGACCAAAGGCTGTACGAAAATGATACAAAATCACGAACGTTGGAACGTACAGTACCGGCCAAAATCGTCAGTTCACTAAAAAATAAATTGAAAACGTTTGCTGAAAAATGTTATTCAATACAAAATTAATTTAATTTAATTCCCAGTAAAAAATTTAATTTAATTTTGATTAATAAACAATAAATAATGTAAAAAAATTTACAAAACATCCTGGACTCAGTGTTAAAAATAAATTAAAACTGCTGGCTTTAAAATTGTTATTTGAATTTAATTAATAAACATTAAATCATTTATCAATTTCTTCTTTTAAATATCTACAAAATGGCTTGGAATTTAGGATAAAATAAAAAATAAATTGAAACTGCTTAAAGATTTGAAAAAATCTCAAACACAATCCTCGAATGTCGGGGCCCCGCATGACGCTAGCGCATATTTGGTCCTGCTCGCGAGGCGAATGTCGACGGACTCCCTTGAATACCGGGTCGTAAGTTAAATCTGCAAGATTTTTCACATTTGATCACATCTTGAGAACCAATGAAGATTTTTTCATTTTTCTTCGCTCGTTTTAAATGGGAGATTCCAAGGTTCAATGTATGGGAATTTCATTTTTCCCCATTAATTTCCTGGAGCATGTAGAGAGCTGAAGTTGAATAATGGAAATTTGCACAAATTAAAAATTAGGTCAGTCTTCCTCAGACACAAACGCGGTCTCTCTTTATCAAGAATGAATCCAAAAAAGACCATTCGAAGCAAAATTTAATAAGCTTTCCAACCATTTTTCAAAAAACATTCTATTTTTATTTTTCACTAAGATATCTGCAAAAAATAGAGGCATGTTTTTAATACGATTTTTGTACTGAACGGAAAATTCTGGCCAGTACTGTATCGTATTAAATATATATGTATATACAGCTACAAAATAATCAATTTTTTATACACTCAAATAAATAGTAAATACACTTTTGATATTTCCATTAAAATTTAGGCCTATAGCAATTTACATACAAATTTCAGATTCAAACAGTGCAACTAAATTTACTTGTTTTTTTGCAGTCTATCAGTTTCTATCTGATTTATCAATTATATTTGAACGAGAACATTAAAATGTATATTTATATCGACGCAATCTTAATATGTTTCTTTATATTGTCAATAACTTCTCTGCTTGTTGCTGTGCCACCGAGATCGGGTGTATGTACTCCCTCATTAACGGTCTTGTTAATGGCATTTTGAATCAAAATCGCATGTTCCTTATGGCCTAAATGACGTAACATATCCACAGCAGCATTCAGCATGGCGATTGGATTTGCTATATTTTTTCCTGCTATACGTTTACCAGTATTGCGGGTGCCCGGCTCGAATATCGTATAATGATCACCATAATTTTTTCCTGCTAAAAGACCCGCTCCGCCTAATAGACCGCAAACCACATTTGATACAATGGCCCCATATAAATTTGTTGTTAAGATAACATCGAATTGATGCGGATTAGATACAAGCTGCATGCAGGTATTATCGATGATCATATCGTTATGTTGAATATTTGGATAATCTTTGGCGACTCGTCGAGAAGTTTCCAAGAACAAACCATCAGAAAGTTTCATTATGTTAGCTTTGTGTACTGTGGTAACTTTTTTTCTGTTATTACGTTTTGCATACTCGAAAGCATAACGTGCAACACGTTCCGAATTTGACTTCGTAATTATTTTCATGCTTTCTACTACACCATCAACACTTTCATGTTCCAACATAGCATATTCTCCTTCAGTATTTTGCCTTATAATTACAATGTCTATGTTCTGTTGTCGTGAAGTGACACCTTTATATGAAACACAGTGTAGTACATTAACGTATAGGTCAAGTTCGTTTCGCAAGGCAACATTACGAGAAAGTACTCCAGCCTCCCTACTCCTAGTTTCTATATTTCCTTTTAAAGCTACTCCATTTCTCCGGATTGCTGTTATTGCATAATTCAAATCATCATTATTGTCTGCATTAGGATCGATGTCGATGTCTTCGAAATCTACGGCTACACCAGCAAAGGTAAAAACCTGAAAATTTGCAAAAACATTTAGTTGAATAAATACTATAAAACATTACAAATATTTATGAAATAAAGGTACTTATCAATAGCAAGTAAATTTTAGGATGGTATAAAAATGGTATTTCAAAATGACGGATCTAATATGGTAGATGAATTCATCGACAACTATTCAGATTTATTCCTAACATTATAAAATTTCCAGCTTGTGGACAATCAATGCTTTAGAACTGAAGGATACAAGTCGGTGGCTCCATCGAACGAGCCCACAAGTCTTTGCGATAAGACAATGGATGGCTTTCAGATAATGAAATCAAAACCCTAATTAAAATTAAGAAACCATTGAAAAAACAAATATATGAATATAAATGATTATTCTGATAATTATGTATTTGTTTTTCTATCAGTTTTTTTATAAACAGCGGACACAAGGAATGAAATTGACGTCCACAAGATTCTCCTGGTAAGCACTAGTAGTAGCGTTTACTATCATGGGCAATATGGCCATTTCGAGATAAGCGTAGAATGTTCGGGCGCAGTCGGGCATTGTTGTGTGAAGCGGGATGAGGCGAGGTGAGGAGATAACTGAGAACCAAACCGGTGCGCCATAGATCATGATTATGTAAAATGACGGTATATGAGGAATATTTGATGAAAATTTTCCAAGGCCAAAAGAAAAATAATGCGTATTAAAGTGAATTAAAAATAGCATAAAGGTATGATAATCTAGTCTGACGGACCAGACATTCTTTCTTGTATGAGCTATATTATGAGACTGTTTTTTAAACAGTATTTGAAAAGTCGTGACATTTATAATACCTTTCAACAGTAAATTTTTATATCAAAGTCCTAGCGGGTGTTTTACGAGGGCATGTCAATAAGTCCATAAAAAATGTACCAGATAGCGCTCAAAATAATGAAAGAACTATAATGAATTGAAATTCGAAAAGTTTTCCTACCCACCGTATTCGCCGGATTTAGCACCAAGTAACTTTTTTATATTTCCAAACATGAAAAAATGGCTCGCAGGGAGAGATTTGAGTCAAACAAGGACGTCATCACTAAAAAAGAGTCTTATTTTGAAGAACTTCTAAAATATTACATTTTAGACGGCTTGAAAAAATTAGAAAAACGCTGGGTGAAGTGTATTGAGCTACAAATAGACTATATTGAAAAACAAAAGTAAGTCAACCCGAAATGTGATTTTTTATGTTTTTATTGCCTCCGGCGCGTAAACTCGTTTTGCGCTACAGTTGTGAGTAGCGTGACGTTGTATATTACGATACAGAGGAATGTAATGTAAAAATTGAACTGCGTATGCGCCTATAACCATACAGCGGAGCGCAATCTTCTTATTCTTCTTCTTCTTCGTACAGCGTGGCACCGTACTGACAAAGCCTTGTACATTTGAACTGCGCATGCTCTATTACAATATGCTACTACTACACATGATCGAGAAAATCAAAATGGCCGGAACTAGTCGCGAAATATCAAGTGCAATGGACGAGAATCATGATGAATACTAGATTAGATTCGAGTGTACGCATAAAAACTCGTATACGCACCGAAGTCACATAAAATAGAATATGTGCCAATGCACACAATTCGGGTAATTACGAGACTCGCTTAAAATGCTCGCAGGACTGATCGCGCCTCGGCTTCGATTTCCTGCGAGCATTGTCGCTCGTCGCGTAATATCCTAGGCACATAATATACTATTGTAAGAACTTATTGATTTGCCCTCGTACTAACTGCGAATATGAAGACACAGCATGGAGACGAGATAAAGCTGATATGATAAGGTGAGTGATGAGCTTCCACACGAGCAGTGAGCATCCGCCAGTGAGGCTTTGTGTACTAAACAATATTTTATGTGCCTCCGGCGCGGAAACTCGTTTTTCCGTTATTAGCTGAGAATAACGGAATGTTGTGTATACCGTTACAGAGTAATATAATGTAAAAATTGAACTGCGCATGCGCATATAGTCTTACAGCGGAGCAGAATCTTCTTCTCATTCTTCTTCTTCTTCGTACAGCGTTAGCACCCTACTGGCAAAGCCTTGTACATTTGAACTGCGCATGCTCTATTACAACAAGCTACTACTACACAAGATCGATAAAATCAAAATGGCTGGGACTAGTCGTGAAATATCAAGTGTAATGACTAGCGCCGCAAACAACTACAATACTAGATTAGATTCCAGGGTACGCATAAAAACTCGTATCTGCACCGAAGTCACATAAAATAGAATATGTGCCAATGCACACAATTCGGGTAATTACGAGACTCGCTTAAAATGCTCGCAGGACTGATCGCGCCTCGGCTTCGATCTCCTGCGAGCATTGTCGCTCGTCACGCAATAACCCTCATTGTGCGCCTAGACACGTAATATACTATTACTTTACGAACCAATTCAAAAATACTTTACTAACCAGTGAAAGCATTATTGCCCACTAATAATGTGGCGGTAATAACTTTGCGGTATTAACCATTTTCAATGTTTGTGCATCCCCATATTAATTGAGCTATCGAGTCGAAACTTTGAGTAATTAGGTAAAAGACACTAAAGAACGTTTATTTGCTCCTAAATATTTATAATCATGAATGAATTTATTTTTTGACTTCTTTTCATAATTATAAGAATTTAGGGCCAGAAAAACGTTCTTCCTTAGTGCCTTTTCTTCAATTTCGAATATTTTGAACTCAATATCTCATTTGGCATACACATAATTTTACAGAAAAAAAAGCTGGTAAGGTAAGAATCCGGTCATATGATCTAGTTGATCCATGGCCTTAACTGGGAAAACATATTTGATTAGATTTTATCTTTGAAACAAACTCAACAACATCAAAAATATCGATTATTTTAGCAATCATAAGCATTTTCTTCAATTGACAGGATATAGCAAGATTAATATAGTAAGACTGCGCCCGTTTGCATTCCATTAAGTGTTGAGTGAATATTATAACTTCATGTAAATAACATCTTAAACAAATAATATCCCTGAAGGGTAGATATTTAAAAAGATATTGATAAAAAGTGACAAAAAATGCTCTACAAAAAAGTCCGGCTGACTTTAATGAGCAAAATTTGTTATACTTGTCACGTCTCGTGACGCATACAAATTCATTATCTTCATTAAAATAAACTCCGAGGAAAATATTGTGCGAGATCGTAAAATTTGACCGGTTTCCATCTATAAACCTAAGGTTCAGGAGTCATAAACTTCATCGTGCCCAGTTTGAAGATCTATGAAAGATCTAAGATTGAGTGAAAGGAGGAATAATAGCTTGTTCTCTCTCACACCTGCGAGGACAGTAGTTTAATCGCAGTTAAACCTGTTGGGAATAATTGCTTCAACCCACCCGACTTAAAAAAACCGTTAGGTTGGAACCGGATAAAACGCCATTTAGAACGCGGGTAGGTTGTTGTCATAAGCTCTGGCACTTTATCCGGACCTACCTGGGTTCTACCGGGAAATTATAACATAATTGTGGAATTCTATCCGGGTGTAAGCGAATTCTACATGGGTAATTGGTACTCAAATTATATTAATTTAGTTGAAAAACGGGACCTAACAGGGTATAGCTGGCTACCGTCCGGGATTAGTATAAGGAAATTATTCTTTCCAAGTGCACTTTGGGTGTTTCAACGGGGCTAGCATAGTTGTATTAGGTATCTAAAGTATCATAGGTGTGGGCGTCTATCTGGGTCTAAACGGTCCCTAGCGGGGACATAGATTGACAAATTTGGTCAAAGTGCACTCTGGGCATCTAAACGGATCTAACATGGTTCTATCAGAGATCTCTTGAATTGAAGATATGAGCGTCTAACAGGATCTAAACGGGTTATAGCGGGGATATACATTGACAAATTTAGTCAAAGTGTACTCTAGGTGTCTAAACGGGTCTACCGTGGTTCTATCAAGGATCTCTCAAATCGAAAGTATGGGCGTCTAACAGGGTCTGAACGGGTCACAGCGAAGACATAGATTGACGAATTTGTTCAAAGTGCACTCTGCGTGTCGAAAAGGGCCTAGCGTAAAAATGTTTGGTTCCGTATAGAACCCTGCTATGCACATACAGAACCTTTCTCAGAGCCAGATACGACCTGGTTCAAACCCGTGTAGACCCCGATAGTCGCACAATTTTTTTATCCATTTAGAAACTTTTAGAACCCTTCTTAGGACCGGATAAAACCCGGGGCAGGACCCATTTGCAAAATCCATGTACAACTCCGTTTACACCCAGGTAGAAACCCATGTTCTAGCAGGTTTCTATCGGGTTCTGACGATGTTTTTAAGTAGGGCACTCTTATCTGTGGGAATCATCACTTCGTCTCACTCAAAAATGGAAAGTATTATCTGGGAATTAGATCAAATCTAGAAGGTACCGTAACTTCTCTCCCTGTTTTCTTCTCTTCATATTTTTTTTACTAACCTGTGCCAATATTTTGCAAACGTTTTAATTTGTTTATAAAATTAATTAACTTGTTTAAATAAATGAAATTTGTATAACCTTGTAATCATTGTGTCTTTCATTGACTTATCCTCATCCTTAAGCGAGGAAAATTTATTCCTGACTTAAAACGAGGAACCTTCGAATAAAGTAAGCATTTACGTGATTATGACGTAATATACTGTTACATGCCAGTGAATTTTAAATTTTATTCCGATTCATAAACTTTTAAATTTGAAACTTTTATTAGTGCAACGATTTATGCATCTAAACGGGCATATAATATTTATATGGTGTGCGAAAATGTCGAGTTTTGAGACGAATAAACGTCATTTGCGGGAACTTTTGATTTACTTCTTCAATTTGAAGAAATCTGCAGCTCAGGCGCATCGATTGCTTGTAGAAACATATGGTGAGGCTGCTTTAAGTGAGAGAAGTTGTCATGAGTAATTTCAAATGTTTAAGAACGGTGAATTAGACATCGAAGACAAAGAACGTAGCGGAAGGCCGAAAGTGTACAAAGACGCTGAATTGGAAGAATTATTGGATCAAGATTCGTGCCAAACGCAAGAAGAATAATACGATAGACAATACTTCAAATAAAACATAAGGTTCCGTTCTTTCACAACAAATCCTCAATTTTTGACAAAAAACGGCGGAAACTTATTTGTACACCTGATAATAACCACTGTAAGATGTACGAAAGTATTACGGTCTATCGACAAATCGGTTAATCGTGTGACGTCCTAAGTTTTAATTCGGTAAATAATTCCGAGCTGAATGTCTAGAGCCTATTGGTCTATCTACTTTCCTCAGTTTATCTTTCAAGAGTTAACAATTTTCGGGTCGAAGACGAGCCAATGAAATTCATAAAAATTATTTTAAATAAGAAAAATATTTATGAAATTCTGAATGAAACATAAAAATTAGGTCAATATTTATTCAAAAACAGTCAGACTTCAATTTTTCACATGTCATTCCACGTGCTAACTTCGTTGGTTTATTTTTAGACGGCGCGACAATAAAAGGAATCTCGGGCTCCCGACTACTCTTGACTCCTGACCCTACACAAATCTGCTTAGGGTCCAAAAAATCTGCTTATATGGAGAGCCTGTACTTTCAACTCGCAAGACCCAGGCCTTAGAGATAGTACACCCTGTACTTTCAAGACGAGTTGGAGTTCCTATTAGAATTTTAGTGGTCAATGTGTTGAGTTGAAATTATGGGTCAGCTTGTTTGTGTGCTTTGTTGAAGTGTCACGCCGATTTTTCCAGTCTGTTTGATTAGCCCATTCCAGAGAGAATAAAGGATCAAAGGAATTCTCCTTTTTCACTTTCTCCTCTTCGTAGGAATGGTTTAACAGCGTATTTTTTTCATTTCAGGCACTCTAACGACCGGTATCACTGCATCAGTGGAGGAATTTTTTTTTGGCATCTCGGGAGATAGTGCATAAGTTGCTTACATTAAATTATTTTTGTACGAGAGAATCATTTTATATAGCTCATTTACGGGAAAATACATGCCTAAAGTTTAAAACCATTCGATGGGATACTTTTTTCCAAAAAAAATTTCCAAAAATCACCTAAATTTTGAGCGATCATATTGGTATAACCCCTTAAAATTACACTTAACGACAATAATGACAATAATATTAACAATGACAACATTTGCATAATTCAGATGAAATTAATATTGGTAATAATAATGATAATAATAATCATACATGCGTGACAATGGTAACAATGATAGTAATAATTATATCAATAATAATAATAATAGTCATAGGTACGTGCCAACCCACCCCCCTCCCCGAAATTCGACGTTAGACAGGAAAGAGTAAAAGTGTAATGATCGAACCCTCAGAAGAGAAAGATTAAGTTTACTATAATAATTTAAACTTCTTTTGTTAACATTGGGAATTAAAGTGAATAAAAGTTGAATGAGATTGTCAAAGGTATCACGTGTACACAACATTCTGTAATGTACTTACAGTTTTGAACGTTCATTGAACGATAAGAAGATTTTTTTTTGAAACTAAATGATTGGTTTCTTCTTCATCAAAATAAAAAGTAGCGTATATTCAATAACAGATTGTATATTTGTAAGGCTCTGAATATCAACATAATAATTAATTTTGTTTTGAAAGAAAAAATTTTGTCATCGTTCAATGAACGTTCAAAACTGTAAGTACATCATTTTGTATAGATAGAATAACAGGTAGGATATGTAAATATTGTAGAATAGGCTACAAAGGCATGAAAAACTGAAAAATATAAGAAGTGGATTAGTAATAGTAATTAATGAGATTTGAAATATGTGCCATATTAAGCGTGCGTAAGATTTTTTTCGGTTCATGAAATATTTACGAGAATTTCAATTTTCTATATCTAATCGAGGGCGTTCAAGTTGAATAATACGTACTTCTTTTGGCTTATTCTTATTTAAATTTTGACATTGCCCTTTCCTAAGATTCCTAAAATTTTATAAGGACTGGAATACTGGTTTTTAAATTTTTTAGGCTTCATTTATGAATGCTTGTATTGTAAGAAATTGTTGCTAATTCAAGTCAGTCATCCCATTCGGAACTTTTATTAATAAATTATATAAAATATTCAGCAAGTACATGATGTTTATACATGATTTATGATTTATTAGTAAAATTATTTTGAATAGTTCAAATATACTCATTTGATTTTTTTGTTGCCGGTAATAGTCCTACAATATCCATAGGAACTTTTGCGAAAGCAGTTCCTAGAGTCTCAGTTAAAAACATAGATTCTTTTGTTTTTACGGGTTCTAGTTTTTATTAATTGTCATTTTAAACAAGTTTGAATACAGTTTTGAATATCAAGTTTCATATTTTGGCAGTAAAAATTTGACGTATTCTATTAAAATTTTTTGTGACTCCTTTATATCCATCCAAAGCTGATAAGTGAGCTTCTTCGATTAATTGAGATTTTTGTTCCTTAGTTGCATATTGTGTGATTCCATTGCAAATAATTTTTCTCATTAATGAATCTGAAAGAGTTAATTTAATAGTGCTTAGAATTTCTTCTTATAAAATATTATTAACTTCAGGCGTTTTTGCTATATATTCGCTATTGATGGTCCTTCCTTTCTCAAGGTAATCGATGATTCAAATACCATGCGTATCCCAAAATACGGAGGCCTAAACTTTACCAGCTGACATTTGCATTTTTGGTCGCCTTGGACGGTTTTCACTCTTAATTGTCCTCAGCTGACTGCCGATTTGACTCTGAAGTGCAGTAATGGATCCATGATTCATCTATTGTCACATACCACAAGAAAAAATCCTATTATTGCGCTGAAACAGCTCCAAACAGCGCCCTGAATCGTTAAAGCGTTTTTGATTTTGATCGACTGTGAGCAAACGCGGTACTCATTTCGACAGAGCTTTCTCATGCTCAAATTTTTATGCAAAATGGTAAATACACTGCCTTCTGACATCTTTAAGGTGTCAGCTATCTTACAAAACTTTAATTTACGATCGGCGTTTGTACATCTGCATTTAAAATCAGCATACCACTTGTCTACAATTTGTCTCGATGGAGTAGAGTCCGGATAACCCGTTTCAAGCCATTACTTTGCTTAAACGGTACTTTTTCCTATTAAAAAGCAATGCTTTATCAACATAGGGAATTCAGATTGTTCCATTGTTTTGAAAATTACAAAAGTAGCGTCAGTAAAACCACTGTAATTTGTGAACTGAACGTCAGATTGTCATGAAATTTTGATACGTATCGTTTGAAGTTGGTACTTCCTGAAAATCTTATGAATTTATTAATAGTGGTGCCATCTATATGTTCTCCTACAAACTTGTTGAGTGATGTGTTAAATTTTCCGTTTGGGAACATACATAGTCTTGAAACTTTCCTTGATTTTCTTTTCCAGAATTTCCAATGAGGTTATTATGTCTTGTGTGAAATTGTCATCTACAAAACATCAGAGTCTTTGGAAGCAAAATCCGAATCTGTTTTTTCATTTATTGAAGGATTTTATATAAATTCATAATCTCAATCAATTGAATTCTTACCTTCCCTGAGATTTTCATTCTCATTTTTCTTCTGTTCTTTTCGGTGGTTTATTCTTATTTTCGTTCAAGGCAGGGGCATGCTTTATAGGTTCCAAAAAATCGAAAAAAAAAAATTTCCCATAAATCAACCGTAAATATATTCAAGAATATGTCCACAAAGTTTTAGAGGCCAATTCGAATAATTAAGGGGATAAAAGGCCAAACGTAAAGGCTGGTCGGGCAAATGTACGCGCTGAGGCTTAGCGCGCACATTGATTTATAATCTCTTTTATCGCAGTTCAAATGTCTATAATACCTATATGGGTAAAATTCGTCATGTGTACCCGCCTAAAAACTTTTTGTCTCCGATTTCCTTGAAATTTCGCGAAATTATTGTCCTAGTGAACTTCTTTTAATTATGTTTAAAAAAAGCTTGATTTTTTTCCCTTTAAAATGAGCCATGGTCGAAAGTGGGGCGAAAGAAATTGGTGGAGATATACAACACTTCTTGCGCGCGGTTTCTGCGTCGCAGTGCAGCTAGACGCCACGATCACGACGTACCGTCGATTGGGAACTTATTTAATTGTAGTTTGTATAATTTGTTCGTAAAACTGTTATTATTGGCTGGTACGAAATTAAAAATAAAAATTAATTTATAATTCAGGGTGATTTTTTAGTGTGAGTCCCCTCGCCTCTCACATCTAAAATTGAGTCAAATAATTTGCTTATTACAGTGCATGTGCACTTCTCTTTCTTCTTTGCCTCACAGTTTTTTTCGGGAAAACATCACATTCTAATGATGACGCATATTTTCTCAACATGAGAGTTAATTCAGCAGAGGGAACGAAAGAGTGATATTTTTGTGTACCAGGCACTGTGTTTGCTGATGCAAATTTACTCTTAAGTTCTTGAGCTGTGATGGCGTGATTTTCTTTGGTTAAAAGAATACTCAAGTTTCAACTAAATTTTTGTTTGCCCATTGATACAAGGCATCAGCAGTCAAAATCGGATGTTTAGATTACCCTTGTAGGCTAGCACGCGCTGCGAGTCATTTTAAATTTCTCCCAATACCATCACGACGGCCTTTTCCGTGCGCCGTTGCATGGAAATGCCACTCGGCTGGAATACCAAAATTCATTTCATGGTGGAGCAAATTGATGAAGTTATATTTATTTTTAAAGTGCTGGGCGGTTCCATGTGTAAAATAAATCATTTTTCTGAGTTGAAAATTCTCTTTCAAATAGTGTGTAATAATTTTTTGAAATTCGTACACAGCAATTGTGTCATGAGTCAAACAGTCTGATAACATAGCAAGACTGCGGTGCTTTAGAATGTTGTCCTCTTTATAATAAATTACCACTGTAAAAATGGTAGCTTCATCATTGTTCCAATGAAATGACTGAGCTGCATTCTGGACTAAAAAGGCATAGTTTTCAGCGAAATCACAAAGGATAAGAAATTCTCCTTCTTTCAGTGTGTCCTTAAGGTTTTTGAAGAAATACGACTATTGTTTGACTGTAAAAGAGTAAGGTTTAAGCTTAAGCAAGCGTTCGCAAATCTGTTCAGCAAAATCTTCTGCATCTGTTATTTCCGTGCGTAACGTAGTTCTGTCAGTTTGTTGCCAAGTCTGGAATTCTACTCTGTTAATACACTGGTCTGCGAGAGCTGATGTTATAAAATCCTTAAGTGTGCGTGTATCAGGACACGCTGTGCATTCATTCAAGTAGCATTCTGCAGTCGGAACGCTACACACAATCCTGTTCATAGCATCATGATAAGTCTTAATGGGGGAAAAATTTTCGCAGGCTGGTTCTTTTAAATCTACAGCATCTAGCATTAGATTAACGTTTTCATGATGAACACAAACAGTATGCAATCTTTTTTTAGAGAACAAAATCTTTCATGCCAGGCATCATAGGACTATTCTCAACATCAAGGTAAAATTTTTTGACCAAATTTTCAATCTCGGAATCTAAAGTTTTACCTTTTTTTAAATTAGGAGAAGTTAAAATACCATTCTCAGCTACTAATTTCTTAGCCTCTCTAGTTTGGCGTTCAGAAGCACCAAATTCTTTAGCCAATCTTCTGCGGCCCCAAGATTTCGGAGCGAGAGTTAAAAGTAACACTTTTTCTGAATTACTTGCAAATTTTTGAAATTTTTATTTTATTTGTTCAAGAACCTCCATTCCGGCGTAATGATTTTCATCAGAACAATCAGTTTTAGATTTTTCAAACTTGGATGTCGAAGGATCGTCAAAGATATTGTCGTCTTCCATTAAAATATCTTTCTCGAGAATAGGAGGTGAATTATCGTTGATCACTGAAGCATCTTCAATTGTATACAAAAAGGATAGCAATGCAAGTTGAGAAATTCCTTTTCTGCAATTTACAGACAATTTCGCATCGATGGGTATACTGGGATACTTTTTTTGAAGAGTTGCAGAAATTGTTCTTAAACTGCACGGATCACGCTTGTGATTTTCCTTAGAAAAAAGATTGTAACAACGACGACCCAAGCTGGTTCTTCTTGGCATGATTGAAAATTAAGCAGAAGACAAAGCTAAGTTGAGGCACTGAATAACAATGCGAGTTCAATTCCAATCACGGAAGGTGGGTAAGTGTTCGAAATATAGTATTCAAGTAATACTATGTCTATTTTGAATAATGGGAAAAGTAAATGAGAATAAATAATATACGGGAAAGTACAAACCGGCAGTATTATGACGTCGAAATAAGCCGAAGCTAAATCGCATAAAAGCAATTTCTGATCGAAAAATAATTGGCAATTATAATAACTGACAATTGAGTATCAGCGTGCGCGGTAAAAGTTTGAAAATTCGAGCCCCTGTATACCGACAACCCGTCGTACTAGAGACGTTCTCTTAGGGGAATTAATAGAGGTTCACTAGGACAATAATTTCGCGGACTTTCAAGGAAATCGGAGATAAAAACTTTTTAGGCGGGTACACTTGACGACTTTTGCCCCATATGTGTATGTGTGTTGCTACTCTACTGCTTGTACATCAACGATATTTTTCGTTCAGTTTAGTTTCGCTCTGACTCTTGGCTACTAAAGCTCGCAAGAATCATGAAAAGTGCTTCTAGGCCTTGTAAACGGTCATTTCACGGCAATCAACACTCTGCTAAACCAACAGACGAGGAGGAGGCAAATACAAGTAGTAGTACTAAGAAGTTGTCGACGGCAAACACCGAAAATATCATTGTTACCTCGACTCATTGCTACAGGATAATTGAATTTGTGACAGTTTTTTTTCGCGCTTGCAGAAATCGAGGATAAGGTTTCAAAATTGTCGTGTCGTGTGTGTGTGGTAGAAGAGAGATTAATTCGTGTCCGTTAGTAAATACCGGTTATGAAGTTAATAGACGTATTGTGTTTGTAATGAGACTTTTTGGTATTGCACGAGAAGGCATCAACGTGTTTTGTGCCCTCATGGACCTATCTCAAGGATTGGCAAAATCAATGTACGACAAGGTATTGCAACATATTCACGAAGAGTCTGAATTGATGTTCAAATCCGTAAGTGATAAAGCTGTTACAGAAGAGAAAGAAAAAAATGTTGAAAATTAAAAAAAAACAAAGAATCATTTGAAAGTGTCTGTCGATGGATCCTGGAAGAGACGTGGCTACACTTCAATGCTCGGTGTAATAACGCTCATTGCGCACAACACTGGTAAAGTGATTGATCTGGTTGTTAAAAGTTCGTACTATCAGGCATGTACCCAGCAAAAAAAGATCTTAAATGACGAGGAATTCGAAGAGTGGTACGAAGATAACAAATATTCATGCACTCTGAATCACACAGGCTCATCCGGAAAAATGGAGGTGGATTCCATCGTCGAAATGTTTTTGCGATCCATCGTCAAATTTGGAGTGAAGTATTTGAATTATATCGGCGACGGTGATTCAAAAATTTTTGCGGGTGTTCTGAAAATGATTCCATACGGCGAAGATTATCCTGTTACGAAGAATGAGTGCGTGGGACACGTACATGAACGTATGGATACACGGCTACGCAATAAAAAGAAAGCAGAGAAGCTCGGCGGTAAGAATTGCCTGACAGAAGCCATCTTTAAGAAACTCACTCTCTATTATGGCCTGGCTATCAGAAGAAAGGTTGATTCTGTTGAAGGAATGAAAAAAGCTAAAATTGCCACGCTGGACCATTATTGTTCTACGGATAAATCTCCACTGCACCAAAATTGTCCGACAGGCGCTGATGACCGTCGCGTAAGAGATCAAATCCGCGCGCGCACCCAAGGTGCGAAAGAGAAAATTGAAGATTATCTAACTTGCCTGTTAGGTTTATACGACAAGTTAGACGGTCCGTACTCGGTCGAAGAGCAACTTGATAATGTTCATAGGGGGTTGAGACTAGAAGTTAGGCGCGTAATAAAACGCAAGGACATAGCCGATTTCGAGGAGCTCGCGCATATCGAGGAGAAAAATACTCCTATGGAAAAAACATCTCCACCCCTTCGGACAGTGAGATGCGACGCCATGTCACATAGCCCACCTAGGCAACAAAGTCCTAAACCGGGTAAAAATTTCAGAGATAACTACGCACAGAGACTTCCCTCTTCGAAAAATCCTAAACAAAACGCGGCGAAAATAAATGTGAACGCGATTTCTCAAGCGCCGTCCATTTCGACAACGATTATATGCAGGAATTGTTTTTCTTACGGCATACCTGCACCACACGGCTATCGTACAATAAATATTAGTCCTAATAATTGGTAAGTTCGCCCGGAATGTGGTCTTGGTGACTCGAGGTTCGTTTCCGGTCTGGCCGGGGGGTGTTGTAACGTGGTAAATTACGTTGAATTCTTTTACCCCGACCGATAACGACAGGATCGAGCCTAAAACCACCTTTTCTAGAAAACTTGAAAATGTCAAGGATAGTATGAGAGCTATTTGAAAAATTCTTTCATTTTATTTTCTTTTCTGGTCGTTTTTCTCTTTTTGTTCCATTACAACGCCAGCTTGAAAGGCGCTGCCAAGAAGATCGCTGGGTTACCATCCCACGTCAGAGGGGTTCACAGGCAAGTCACAGAGGGCATCACCCGGCAGGCATGGCATCTGAAAGCGACCACGTGCTGCAGTCCATACATTCCAACACCTTTACAACGGTATATAAAAAGGGCACATTAAGTTGGAGTCACTTTATATTATATACTATATATTATACAGGGTAGGGCACATAAAGTGCTACAGAGCGATAGCACTGAAACTATTGATCATATCCAAAATTATTTCAGACAAAAGATTCATTGTTCAAGAAGGCCGTCATACTCGACCATCCTATTTTTTTATCGGTCGAGGCGCTGAAGCTACGTCAAGGTCAACTCCACTTTTTTAAATGGAACCATGTATTTTTTTTCGATGACATTATTACGGATTTTAAGACGAATTCAGCGACCTACAACACAAGGTCATTCTAGTCACGCAAAGTATGAAAATAACGCAGGTCTGCAAATAATGGGTTTGTATTTGTTGTTGGAAAACGAAAGATCATTTCCAGGGTAATTTTTGACGCAGAATCCGAATCCGAAATCAGAATCAGCCTATCACGTCAGAATTTGAGATATTTGAGGCTATATTCTCGAAAAATGAGGTTTTTCGCTACTTTTGAGGTTATGTACAGGGTGCAAGAAATTTTTTGGTTCTTTTCTCAATTGTCATCATTTAGTTCTACTCTTTCCCTTCAAAATGAGATATTGAACAGTCACGAGCGATTTTTTTTCACAAAGATACGGCCATATCAAGTTTTGAGATTTATCCGAACAACCTCATGAGCATTCACATTGACTCTTTGGTGCATACCATTTTGCATTCGAAAATTTATCTTGAAAATTTGTGCTTGCGGGTATCGATGATCTGTGAGTAAGAATTCAAAGTCAGAAAATTCACATTCTATAAAAAAGAGAAAAAATTATATCTCCTATCACCCTCCATGGGGACGTAGACCCCTCTCCATGGAACGCCAACAGGAAACTGCAACAAAACCTTGTGTATCCCTCCCTATTAAGTACCTAAATTTGAAATTGAAAGTTAAGTGCAATGGTTATTATGACAGCATGATACGTTATATTCAAAAACAATGTTCCACAGCAAATTTTCTTGAGATTTCTAGATTCTGCGAAACGATTAACAATGGGGAATTCTCATAGAAATGCCGGCTTTCCTTCAACCTATTCAGAAACAGTTCGCTACTGAAGAAGCGAATAGCTCTCGATTGATAACTAAGAGCAGATGGATTGTAGAAATGAGAAATGGACATCTGAAATCCACTTTCAAATTCTTTGCTGGAACTATATCCGTGGTTCATGCTATGCACCTACAAGATTTTAAGCAGATAGCTGCTGCGATAATAAACAAATATAAGGAAACGATTCATATGGAAAATGCTGACGTTGATCAAGTAAATGAACTTCTGAAACATTCCGCTGAAGTAAATATCATGCTAGCACGAGTACAAGCTGAAGATTTAACAGCTCGAAATGCTAGATGGATAAAATTAAGCCACAATCATTTTCTAGGCTTTCCACAGTTGAAATTAGAATACCTCAGAGATTTAACTGTTGGAGTGTATCAGGTTCGACTTGATCCAGGTTATATACAGGATAAAATGTTAAAAGATGATACCCAAGAATTAGAATTTGACGAAAGGATAGATGAACCAGGATTATTACGGGCACGGGTTCATTCTCGGTTTTGTGGAGCGAAAAAGCACTAGACTTTTATTGCTTACATAGATCAATTGGCCAAAGCAGCTAACGATCACGAATACGTAGATGACGGTAATGGCCCAATTCTTCGCTACTACTGTACTTGTAAAGCCGGTGCAAGAACTGTAGGATCGTGCGCTCATGTGGCTAGCATCTTATGGTATTTAGGGTATGCTCGTCTTCAGAATAACGTGAAATATCCGTCCACTAGATTTCTAGAAACTCTTGACGATGCAGCGCAAAGAAATTGAAAGTAGAGCACAGTAACTTTAATCGGCCCTTTTCAGGGCCATATGATGTGTAAATTCCGACCGAGCTTCTTCCCCGCGGTACACATCAGGTAACGCTAATGCGCCGGCTGTATCGGCTTCTATTAAGGCATGCACGGACACACACACACACACACACACACACATACGAGCACGGACACACACCAACAAGAACAAAAAATATAAGAAAATACGAGTGTCAATATATTCACATTTTACGTGATTCCAGATTTTCGCATGCGCAAATATACTGACTGAGGTAGCTGAGGTAGATTCTAAAAGTAGTCGAAAACGTGACTGTAAGTATCTATGTCCATTTTATTGCATAAAACTATATACTATTGGTGAATTTACTTTATTACTTGATTTATATTGGATTCAGTTTATGAAGGAGCTATAGAGGTGTGGTGGTCTCTGACAGCCGAACTACCCATTATGGAGGGTTGTGCCCAGTAAGACTTTTGTTCAGGATGCCAAGGGCTACAACGTATCAAAAATTCAGACCATTTTGCTGTAACCCAATTTGCATGAGATTATGGCGGGGTTCTTTGAAGAAATTCTCACACATGAAAAATACAACATCTTAAACAACGCAAAACTCAAACTAATATTTCAATGAATTCGGATCAATAAGATATAATCTGGGAAGATGGAAAATAATAAATGTAAAATTTAAATGACAACCTTTGCAAAAGATTAAGAGAATATGAGGACACCCAATATAAAATGTATCTACTCTCATTGAGAGTATATAAATATCGAGTCGAAATTTGAATTTGGACCCTTCGAATCAGGACTAGTCCCAGGGTCGTCCCTCAACTAGATCCATTTCCACAGTGCATATTTTGTATCAAGTGACATATCAGTGTACCAATTTATTTTCGAAACAAAAAGTGAGTTCGAAGTGAGTAAAAAAACAAATTGTATTTCATTTTTTGAATTTAACCTTTGACTTTTAATTTCAAGTTTTATTTCAATATTGTTCAATCTTATTCTCTAATTTTCAAGCTAAGTTTAATGTTTGATATTTGCATTGGATAACGTGCTGAATGTTTAATACAGCCAGGCAGTTATTAGATATTGCGAAACTTCATCGTTACTTCTATTTGAATAACGTGCTGAGTGTTTAATACAGCCAGGCAGTTATCAGATAATTCAAAATTTTATTATTACTTTCAATTAAATAACACGCTGAGCATTTAATACAGACAGGCAGCTATTGATATTTTCAACTCGTAATCCTTGACAATTTCATTATATTCGAATATGATTTATGTTTGACACATAGGTTAGCTTAGTTTGCATTCAAACTATCTTATTCTCACTATAATTTTTATACCAGAAAAATTCAACACGCATATTGCATACCAAATTTTATTAAATTTTGAAATTTCTAAACTAATTGATTTACTTAAATCTTCTACTAATAAATTTCTATTCTGGCGTCCACGTTTAAACACTAGCGATTGATCTACGCCGTTTAAGGTCGTATCCTAGGTTATAACGCCTGAGCGCTGACCCAAAACAAGAGTCAACACGGTTGACATCGTTTCTATGCGTTTTTAGACAAAAATGAAGGCTCTGATAATATCTCGAGAAAACGCAGCCAAAATACATCTGTTCTAAGGGTGATGCTCTGCTGTATGAGGCATGAAAACCGGCTAAAACAGCTCTGAGGCACGGCACAAGAAAAGCCGATTCCAGTGCTAGAAAGACTTGAATGGTAGCGTTTAAAATAGTTACCAAAAGAGTGGTGACTAAAAGAAAGACCCTTGGTCTGGACAAACCCGATCGAGTCAAGTACGTTGTGCGAAGCTTGTGTTCAAATGTAGAATCTTTCTAGAGATAGGACCGAAGTTCCTGCTTAGTCTGGTGCGAAGAGCTTTTCACTCCTGAAGAACTAAAGAGAGTAAGCGGGAGGCTTAAAGCCAATACGGCGCCGAGGATTGACGGAGTGCCAAATGAGATCTTCAGAGGTGATCGCGGTATACATGGAGATCCTTCTAGAAGCCTTTAACTCATCTTATAGACAAATATGTCTATTGGATACAATGGGAAACCATCTAGAGAGAATGATTCTGAAATTACTACAGAGTCACATGGTTGGCGAGATCAGTCGTTTGAAGAACCAGTTCGGCTTTTGGAGAGACAAGTGTACAGTGGGCGCCATCCAGGCAGTAGTGTACATCGATACAGAAGCAAAAACAGGAACTGGTAAGCGCAAGGGATTCTGCGCGTTGATCAACATTGGCATACAAAATGCGTTCAATACCGCGAGATGGAAACACTGCATCAAGACGATAATGCGAAAGAAGGTTCCAGAATATCTGTTGCGGATGATGGACGACTATGTAAGCAACAGCTGGGTGATATGCGAAGGCGACAAATAGTTTTTCAAAACCAGCTTATGTGTAGTCCCTTAAAAACAAGATCAGAATGATAAACTTAACTGGACACTTAAAATCTTTCTGTGGAAATACAGACTCTTTCGACTGTGGCGAGATTCGCGCCTAGGTCTTTCGATTGCCGGTCGACTGCTCTAACCAACTGAGCTACAAAAGCGTCCGACATACCCTCCTCCATAGAAAGACCTTGTTATATCTTGTAAAGGAATTTAATAATTCTTCAATTAGAGTGGTAAAGTTAAAATGTCACTGTCTACTTTATCAGAATACAAGTCTCGGTATCAGATAGAATATTTCTCGAGAGGTGTTCTTGCAGACAATTTGAAACTTTTAAATCGAGGGATTCAATTAATAATTCTTGAAGCATTTTAAGTCTTTATGTGGAAAAAAAATGCTTTAGACTGTGCCGGGATTCGAGCCCGGGTCTTTCGACTGCCGGTCGACTGCTCTAACCAACTGAGCTACACAGGCGTTTGACTTACCTTTCTCCACAGGAAGACCTTGTTATATGATTGAAGTCTACATGCCAACGTCAATATACGTGGACGACGAAGTAGAGCGCGTTTATGGAGAGATAGAAGAGGTACTCAAAGGCGTTTAAGAAACGAACAATCTTATTCTAATCAAGATGGAAAAGTAGACGCAGCTCACAGGAAAATCCAAGAAAATTTTACGGAAAGCCGAAATAATGCAAATATAGTTAGTGATGAAAACGGAACAGCATTAACAGGAAGTAGGGATAAAGTTAGTAAGTGGGTAAAATACAAAGAAAGCCAATACAAAAGTGACGTTGTAGCCGACTTCATAGAAAACGAAAATAAGGTACAAAATGATGATGATAGGGGGGATCAGATTTTAAAGGAGGAATTGAAGAAAGCACTAAAGGGACTGAAAGCAAATGAAACTCCAGGAATAGATCTAAAATCAGCAGAGCTTCTACAAAACTTAGGAAAAACAGAACAGAACATTTTATTAAAACTAGTTTGCGATATGTACAAAAAGGGTGACATCCCAAACGACTACAAGGTCAACAACATTGTAAATATACTGGATAAAGTAGGGACAGAAAAATGTGAGAAGTACCGTACTATTAGCCTTACGGTAAATGCGTCTAAAATTTTGAGTACAATAATTTTTATAAAATTAGAACAGACAATAGAAAGTTCACTCAACGAAGATCAGTTCGGTTTTAGGGAAGAAAAGGGGAGTAGCATTACTCTCATTATGATTGATACATAGCGGCTAACTAAGAGTAGGGAAACCAACTTTTATAATGTTTGTCGACTTGGAAAAAACATTTGACAATGTTAGCCGGCTTTAACTCTTCAGCATATTAAAGAAGAAAGGGATAAAGTACAAGGACAGGAGAAATATTAGCTCTCTATACCGAGACCAAAAGGCAGTGATAGAAATGCAGGAGGAGCGGGAAGGAGCAAGCATTAGGAAAGGAGTATGACAAGGCTGCTCGTTATCACCACCCCTGTTTAATTTATACTCAGAGGAAGCTATTAATGAAATCAAAGATCAAATTAAGAATATAGGCGTCAAAGTTCAGGGAAAACAATCAAAACGTTACGTTGTGCGGATGATATTGCTCTGCTAGCGAATACCGAAAGAGAACTAAAGGAGACGTTGAATGTAACGGAGACAATTTTAAACAATCATAATATCAAAATAAACATGGGAAAAACCAAAGTGATCGCGTGTAGAACAAAATCAGGAAAAAAGCAATTGAATATAATATTAAAATAGGCAATGAAAGGATAAAAGACTAGCGAATTTTGTTGCTTAGAGATTAAAATAACAAGGGATGGCGGTTTTAATGCGAATACTGCTAAATGAAAGGACCCGCTCAGGATAGGAACGAATGCAAAGCTTCATCATATCAATCTCAGGACCGACTTCAAAATTAAGAAAAAAGAACTGACTAGATTAGATACACACTGACGTTGCCGTTGGTGTTGATCGCCTTTTGAATTATTTTTCATAAAATAACAGTTTACGAAAACATTTGTTCATGAGAAAAAACGTAGCGTGAAGTACGTGCAAAGTGCAGTTTACCTGTTGTTGAGACCCGAGGGTCATAAATTTACCGTGGTCCGTTTACCAATCTTTGAAAGGATCTTAAACTCAGTGTCCAAAAAAGTCCAATTGCTGTGTCTTCGTCGTACCTGTGTGATACGCATTCTGTCTCCATCGTACCTGTGTGACACGCGTTCTGTCGTAGTCACACCTGTGTGATACGCATTCTGTCTTCGTCACGCCTGTGGGGATCCTTCTAACAACTGACTTACACTTGTGTGGACAATCAGATAAAAGGAATTTCAAGAATCTCTCTCGCTCTCTCTCTCGCTCTCTCACAGAATATTTCCAAGATAATAATGTAAATATAACTTATACTTCAAAATGCTTAGAAATTGAGAACCACTGTTACCCTTTCAAATCTACCAACACATTAACTATTCTAGCTCGAACAGTTACAACATTTTATGTTTAAATAAAAAATACAGAAAAAAGTGAGGGGTATGTACCTCGATTACATATCCAAGATGGCGTTTACGTAGGAGACGCAGTTGTAAAAAACGACAAAGGAAAAGCTTATTTAAAATTTGTAAACACAAATGAAATACCAATAACATTATCAGTTTCAATAGTTAGAGCAGTCGACCGGCAATCGAAAGACCTGGGCTCGAATCCTAGCGCAGTCGAAAGCGTCTTTTTTCCCACAGAAAGATTTTCAATTTCTTTAAAATATTAAGAAGCTTTTTCGATTAGACCATTTGAATCAAGATGAATACGAACATGTAGAAAAATTAATTAAAAATAATGCAGACAGATTTCAAATCTCAGGGGAACCTCTTGAAGCTACTCATGTATCATAACATTCAATTGCTGTTATAAATGATTCTACAATTCTTTCAAGACAATATAGATTTTCCTCTGTTCACAAAGAAGAAATTACAGGATAAGTCGATGATTATTATAAAATAAAATAATTAAACCCTCACAATCACCCTACAATACTCCAGTATGGATTGTTCCTAAAAAACCTGATTCCCCAGGAAAAATAAAATGGAGAATGGTTCTTGATTTTTGTAAATTAAATGAAAAAACTATTGGAGATTCGTATCCTTTACCTAATATAAATGATATACTTGATTCTCTAGGATCAGCGAAATATTTTTTAGTGTTTGATTTAGCTACTGATTTTCACCATATAAAAATGGACCCAAAAGACTCGCATAAAACCACGTTTTCTACACCTCGCGGTCATTACGAATTTGATAAAATGCCCTTTGGTTTAAAAACAGCACCAGCCACGTTTCAAAGATTGATGAATTTAACATTAACTAGATTAATGGGAACAGAACTTTTTGTATATCTTGATGAGATAGTTATATATGCAAATACTCTAGAAGAGCACGAAATTAAATTTAACAATTTAGCAGAAAGACTTAGAAAAGCAAATCTTCATTTACAACCAGACAAATTCGAATTCTTACGACCCCAAGTAGGATATTTAGATCGTATAATTGATGAAAATGGAGTACGTCGAGGATATAATAATAGACGATTTATTAATGGATTTTCAGAAATTTTTAGCCCTTTAAATCAATTTCTAAAAGAAGATATACTTTTCAATTGGACTGGAAAACTACAAACAGCTCTCAATATTTTAAAATCAAAATTATGTAAAGAACCACTTTTACAACAACCTGATTTTTCTCAATCTTTTATACTTACAACAGATGCCTCAGGATTTGCAATAGGAGGTATTTTATCACAAGGAAAAATAGGTAAAGATAAGCATCATTTTTCCCAGGTTGACTACCTTACTTCTTGTGAAGTGCACTCAACTTCTTAGTGCGGAACATAAACTTTAGTTTGATCCACTAAGATTTTATATTTATTTCTGAAAATTATGTATTTGAAATACGGAACTGAAGTGTAGGTTGTTTGCCAGTAATAAATAATAACGTCATAACAAATAATCGTAATGAAATACCTCTTTTACATAGTCCATAAGCTCAGGTCCAATGCCTGCTCCAGGTAAGATTGTAACTGTATGTCTTCCACCGTAGTGAGCTTTTGGTATTGGCATGACTTTTTTTATCGTAGGAGTTTTATGTTGAATTTCAAAAGCAGATATTGATGCAGCCCCTCGATGAAATTGGTATATAATTGGTTTGGACTGTTGAATAGATTTGAAGATAAAACGAACAGCCATTTTGATAGTCTAATATTAACCAGATATATTTTTAAAATAAACTCAAGACCTCGGGAATTCTTTCCATTAAAGTATTTCCACGGAGAATATAAATAAGAAGACAAGGGTATGGACGCTGAGTTAGTTTCGCGCTATATAGCGCACCGGACCTCTTTTATTAACTCCAAGATGAAGAAGGTCCGATGCGCTAAATAAATAGTTATTATACATAGAGTAGGCAATCCTGGTCCGAAGGCATCCTCCAAATAAAAGAAGAAAGAGAATCGAATTGGTCTATCTACCACTCTCTTTCATAACGCGATAAGCATGCGTGAACGACTTGAAAAAAATACGCAACCTAAAACTAGTACGGAAGCTTGTAGCGAGTCGCAAGCCGGAAGAGCTGATCGGCCCTTCCGGTTTGCGACTCGCAAACCGGAAGGGCCGATTTGCTTATGCAACCTACATGGCATATTTTTTGTAGTGAAGTGAAGTAAGATTATTATTTCAAACAATTTCTTTGATAGGAATTATAAAATTCTTAACATTTTAATTTAAAAGTTACTTAGTTATACCCAACATATTTTTCAAAAAGAGGTTATGTGGTATCATTCTTGCTTTTTATATTCAAGTATTTTTGCATTACTTATCTTATATATCAGTAATTGTCGTAAAATTAATTAATCTTTTCTTTGACAATAATCTTTATCTTAAGAATAAGTAATATATGGAAAAATTGAATTACCTGGCTTCATTTCACTACAAAACATGTGCCATGTAGGTTGCATAAGCAAACCGGAAGAGCCGAAGAAACTTGCGACACTGTCGGTAGTGGCATGTGCGCATGTGCCGAAATTTGGCGTCATTTCCGGATTTTTCGTCAGGTTTTGTATAGAAAAACGATATTTACTGTTATAAATTAATATACTAAACAAATAAAAAAGCATAAATATTAAGAGAACGAAAGAGGCGAAAATCTAAAACAAATTGAAAAAAAATCCGGTGAAAAAACAGTAAAAAGTGTGGTTAAATCGTGAAATTGGTGCGAATGTTTACATCTGTCATCGATTGACCCCGTTGACTGCTGTTGACAAATGCATTTTTCGTTAAGTCTTGTATGCAGAAAAGATATTTAAAGTTATTTTGGAAAATAATCAATTCAATTTTTGTACTATATTAAAAATTTATTGAATACGATTAATTTTATAACCATAACATAAACATTCGAAACAGAACTTCTACCATACAATACTTTTATATCCGTCAGTATCACATTGCAGCACATTTTTAAATGTACTTTTTCATTTTTACATTTTGACATTCATTTATAAAAACAACCTTTTACTATACTATGTAGAAGTAAATACCTCAATAATATTAAAAATAACATCTTTGTAACTCTTTAAAATGAAATAAACTGAATGTTTGACATGTTTTTTCTTACTTTTACTATAGCCTGCAGTAATAAATAAGTTAATAATATTAAGAAAATTTTTGTAACTACAGCATAGTATTTCACTGTAGTATGTAGTAATAAATATCTGAAAATTAAAAAATATTATAAATAAATAAATAGATACTTATAAAACGAATATACTTACATTCGTTATAAACTACTAAACAAAAACACAACCGGATAACCGCTTAACACTTCTGCCGTCAAAATTGAGATAAAGTCGTCAGTATGTTTCTGATACTTCCCTTTACTTAAATATCTATGAGAAAAATAAAAATTGATAGCGCAAAGTACTGAATTTTTGAAAAATAGTTTACCGTACTGCAAGAAGAATAAACTATGCAAACGGAAAGAAGCGTAAGTTGAAGATTAGAGTCCGCATCATGCCACGCATGCGCGCCGTTCAGTTACGCTTTTACATATAATAGTGTTTTGTAAATACGGTACCGATGTGGTTTCTGGTCTCGCGTTTGTTTCGTTTATTTTCAGTAATTATAGTGTTAATATTCAGTAAAAAATTGTGTAATGTCAATTACTGTTTATGAAAATTTAAATTTATACATATTTAGATGTGCTTAGATAAATTTAACTTTAGATAATTGTTGATGGCAACGGGTGTTTGTTTTAAAGGTTATGGAAGGAAATTTTTTTTGACAATTATGTTTTTTTTTAATAGGATTTTTGCAATATCACTTCCTGATGAAGAAAACACATCACCGAATTTGCCTGAGAAAGTTTATTTGAATTTGTTTTCAGTCAATTAGTTAGAAAGCGACAATTGTAAGATTACAACATCGCAATAAATTTTAAACATTTATGTTTTAAATTACAAAATTATGATTAGTGGATATTATGTATTCGTTTTAAGTGGATTCCTTAAAATTTCGTTAGACTTTCTTTCGTTTCGACTCATCATCTTAAATATTAATTTATATGATAAGTGAATAAGGCTTTAAAAAATGTGATCAGGATTTAAGTCTCCGTTTAAGTGTTACTTTTGAATAACTACACTGGGAAAAAAACATGGTGAAATCAACGGGAAGGAGTCCCGTCGCCAATTTCACGTTGGCGTAGCGTTGCTCTCCCGGTGAAACACCGGTGCTATTCAACGTTTCACTGAAGGTAGAGCCAACGTAAAATCACCCAAAAATAATCAGCTGTGGCAATACTCGCGATTGTTCTTTTCAGTTCTTTTGTTTTCCTAATTATATATTGGTATTTAATGGTGCATTTATACCTCTGTCTGCCTGACCGGTGCGGACAGAAAATACATAAGAGTAAAGGAGACAGACAGTGTAAAATTGGACAAAAAGAAAACTTCTATCTTTTTTGCTCTTATGTATTTTCTGCCCGCACCGGTCAGGCAGACAGAGGTATAAATGCACCATAAAAGCAAAGCACTACCAATTTCATTATGGGTATGAAATTGCCTCATCGTGTAACATTTTCAAATCACACGGCATTCCAGCATTAACATACCCGGTGAATTGTCGGGGCTGACATAGCTGGATTAACGTGAGTTTTCAACGCTACATTGGCGGTGGCAGCACCTTAACCTAACGTTGTAAAGGCGCCAATGCTCTTCCCGTCAATGCAACCCTCTGCTACTTAAAACTAAAAGTGGGCTGACTTTTGACTGGCGAGGGCATTAGTACTTGATGTGACCGAGCGCGGCGCTGATAAGCTTTAGGGATGACTAACTGTCAAATGCATGGCAAAACTGTAAAGATACGAGGTTTTTTGATATTTAGTAGTGTTTTTATCGTGTTTTTTGTTGAAAAAGTAAAGTGAATAGTTTTCTTGGTGTAAGGATGTAAAAAACAATAAAAAATGGTGAAGTGTATTGTCGTGAAGTGTGATTCTGGCTACAAAAATTAACGGAGTTCCGAGGAGCAAACTCGTCGATTTTTTTATGTGCCAAAAGATAAAAATTTAATTAAAAAATGGCAACGCGCAAATTTAAGAGACGATATCGAAGTCAAAGAAGGTCAAGCAGTTTGTGACAAACATTTTGCTGAAAGTGACATCATCCGCGAAAGAACAATTATTGGTCCTGACGGAATTGTTTTGGGAACGGTATGTATTTTTCGCATTCATTTTCTCTGTTGTATATTGTTTTGTTTATCGTGTACTTCTAAGTCACAATCCCGCCGGATTCGCTAACAGAAATTAACGTGAAACTATATTTTTACAAATATGATTCACATTTGGCTGAAAACATTTAATTTAAATTTAAATTTAAAATAAGAACATTCGAAATTTCCAAGTTTAAGGTAGTTATCACCCACGAAAATTAGACCTCAGGCAAAAATAGATAATTTTGCTTTCTAGAATACCAATGTTATTAATGAAGGGCTATTTTGAAAGAGAAAAGATTATTTTACATGAAAAAAATTTGAAACACAGAAAAATAATTTTATTAATCAATTTTATTTTTTACCCAATTCTTTTTCTTATTGCTTTTCGCCAAATTTTAAAAAATTATGCGATTCTAATGAATCATGAATCATTTTTTCAGAGAAAAGATTTCCCACAACTTTACCGTTTCTGATTTTTAAATATAAATTCTTTAATGGCTGAAAACATTTTAAAAAAATTTCCAAAACGCAATTTTTATAAACAAATTGCTGAATTTGATAATAATTTATTCATTTGCGAAAATTGGAAAAGTTTAAGTTGTAGGGAATCTTTTTCTCCAAAAAGGGATTTGTAATTTATTAAAATCGCATAATTTTTTAAAATTTGGCGAAAAGCGATAAGAAAAAAAAATTGGGTAAGAAATAAAATTGATTAATAAAACTATTTTTCTGTGTTTCAAATTTTTTTCATGTAAAATAATCTTTTCTCTTTCAAAATAGCCCTTCAATAATAACTTTGCTATTCTAGAAAGCAAAATTATCTATTTTTGCCTGGGGTCTAATTTTCGTGGGTGATAACTACCTTAAATATGAACTTGAGGAATGAAATTAGTGATTATTTTTATAGTTAAGAAAAAAATCGAGTACATTTTCAAGTTATATCAAAAAGCCGAGATTTATGTACCGTCAAATTTACAATAGTTGAAATAAATAATAATACCTTCAGGTCCAAAATATAATATATATTTTCTATTCATAATTTGTAAAGTGCTGAAAATAATACAAATGAATTGTATTAATACCAGTCATTCATCATATTCTTTTGTCATTCTATTTTAGATTGGCAATTTGAATTTGAGAATGTGTAATACGTATGAATGGTATTAATAATTCTTTTTACTTCAAGTGAAAAATATACTTGTTATATTTTTATTAAAACGTCTTAAATAAACTATTTTTTTGTAGACTCCGTTTAAAAAGCCCCGACTACGGGAAGGAGCCGTACCGACACTACATCTGGGACGAGACGAAAAGCTCAAAAAAGAGCCACGAACCTAGGAATTTTTAATTTTTATGATTACTAACATACAGTTTAATAATGAATGTAGCTTCAATAAAAACAAGCTGTTTCGTCAACTAATTAAGGAATATAATACTGTACTCAAAAATGTTTTTCTTTTTTTTTTTATCAAATAAAGTATCATCTGTTGAAAGATTACGAGGTTTTCGGTTTCTTTCTGAAGTGCAATATACTAACTTTTTATAAATTTCTGAATAATGCTTTTTGCAGCGCGCGAACTGGTTGAAATATATATTTGTATGCTTTAAACAATTCTCTAATGGCTTTTCTTTTGGTGTGCTTATTTTGTTCAGAGATTTTTTGGAACGGTCCGATTATCAGGAGGAACTAATGATCATCCCGCCACTCCAACGTTCCTGCAAGTTTATAAAATACTGTCTTTTTACAGTGTTCTAAAACTTCCCCGAACAGGAAACTGCTCCTTACCAGATGCTCCTATAAATCCCTTAATGTCCATGTCCACGATAAAAGAAATCTACAAGTCGGACAAGAAGCAATCGTTCATCGAAAAAATTAAAACAAAACTGAATCTTGTGATCGAACAAAATGACAGTGATTTCACAGATTTCACGAACGCCATAGACCACGACTACAACCTTCCATATGTTAAAAAATGTCTCATGTATTTTGTTACAGGCACTATTTGCAAAGACTTCACAAAATTCACTAAGTGTGAAGTTTGTCGAACGGCATTCTTTGAATCTGAAGGCAGTGCTTTTCTTGCAAATCATCCTGTTGCTCGAATTGTAACTTTTGATCAAGATCAGGACCTTCAGCATCCAAATGTGCGTTTATTTAAATTTCTAGAAGAAGTGGAGGAAGTATTTGCAAAACATTGTAAGCGAGGTAACGTTTACGATTTGGTAGTAAACGAAATTACGGAGAGACAATTTAAATTTCCTTGCGTTAGTCATGCTCAGGATGTTTTAGCATATATCCTGCATTATTATTTGAAACTCAGAATGCGACAGTATGCTAAAATTCAAATAGCTGACCAGAAAAAAGAAAGTTCTAAGCTCAAAAAACTATCAAAGCTTTATTTGACCTAGGATTTATAAAAACCTTTGAAGTAAAAGGAATAGAATATGCCCTATTGAAAAATCCTATGTAGGATACCACATAGGGTCTCATATAGGATCTTACATAGGATCCTACATAGGATCCTGTGTAAGATCTTATGCAAGATCCTATGTAGGAATTTGGCATAGGAACTCACATATGATCGTACATAAGATCTTATATAGGATCCTATGCAGGATTCTATGTAAGGTCCTATATGAGATCCTATGTGGTATCCTACACAGGATTTTTCAATAGGGTAAAAAATGTTTATAGACGAACGACTCGATTTAAAAGAATTGTGATAAACTTATTATTGTCATTGATGAAATTTTCTGTTATGTTTTATTTACAATGTGATAATTATTTTTTTCATTATATGAGTGTTGAAATGCTTCTTGTATTTATTCTATATATTGTTTATCATAAAATACTACGAAGATTTGAATATATTTACAAGAATTAGAATCTTGAAATTTTAAAATTGCCTTACTTATTATAAATCCTATATACATGCCTAATGTCTCTTGGTTATTGCTATTTTTATAATTGCAAAATATAATTTGTGTTAGTAAAAATAGTTCATCATGTTAAATAAATTTTAATAAACAGTTGAGTTAGTTAATTTACAACTACAGTTTAAAAAAATGCAATAACCAATTTAGAATTTTGATTTTAAAAACTAACAATTTCCACACATTTATTTACATCTCCCAATTACTATGACATAATTGAAATATATGAAAAAATAAATATTAATGTTTACTTGCACAAATAAATGTATTTATATTTGATTATAACTTATAATCATTGCACTAAAATTCATTAATATACGAATTATATTAATTTTTCGATTAATGACAATTTTATTGTGATTACTTCGCGTTTTATATTTTATTCAAGTCATTAACTGGGACAAATTTTTCTTATTGCTTTCACTCCTACTTGATTGTTCAGAAAATCAATATATTTCACTTTTTTCTCATATATTTTGTATTATTATATGCCAAAAACATTTAACTTTATTTTTCTGTCAAAAAAAACACGAAAAGGCAGTTTAAATTTTAAAAAAACATAAATATTTACATTTTTGCCATGTATTTGAAAGCAAGTCGGCCCTAAAGGTAATCAGCGCCACTATTTCGCCTGGTGGTCGTGATCCAACTCTCAGCCAACTTTTATTCTACAGGCCTCCAGAAGACGAAGGAATAATAAGGAGATCAAACTGCCATGGGAAACTTTCCCGAATCTGGCAGGAGCAACGGCACGGTAAGTGCCCGGCTTGTAAGTTGGAAGTAGTGAAAAGGAGTGCGCAAGTGCGCAGTTGTCCTCTTCTTACTCACGGGAAAATGTGCGAGTGAGACAAACTTGTCAAATTGATCTAAGCCAGAGAGGTTATGCAACCCGGTACGCGACACGACATAGTTAAGAAAAAAATTTATTATATTAAGTGCATTATATTATATTACATGCGATCTTCAAAATCTTGAAAATTTCTCGGATTAAATTCCCTCACCTTTAAAGGAAAAAACTATTCAACATTATTTTACACACCATTTACGACGTAATAACAAATACCATAATTTCAATTTCAATATTTACAATCTTATATTCGATATATACTTACCACTTTTATAATGCACTCCTTTAGCTTTATAGAAGTCCTGAGATAATATATATATATTTTTTAAACTAAATTGAAATTGAACAAATATCTGCCGCTTGCAAATGATCAAAAAATCGATGAACATAACCACTCTGGCTTAGATCAATTTGACAATTTGACAAATTCGTCTCACTCGCACATTTTCTCATGAGTAAGAAGAGGACAACTGCGCACTCCTTTCCACTACTTCCAACTTACAAGCTGGGCACTTACCGTGCCGTTGCTCCTGCCAAGTCGCTTACATGGAGATAGGTCTCCTTATTATTCCTTCGTGGCTGCGTCAGTGCAACGGGATTTTCCGTATAACCTGACAGTTTTTTTTCCCAGTGTATAAAGAGTTTTAAAAACATGTCATTCAATAGCTTAACTATCGTTTAAAGTGTTATTCTAATCAAGAAAATACCAAATGTAACAAAAAATGTGATTGCCTTATGTGAATTAAAAATTACAAACTTCACCATAAAATAGTGTTCCCTCCTTTAGTCCCATTAACTAACATTAATTTAGGTAATAAAGTTATAAAATTTCAATCATTTATGTAACAAAATCATAAGCTAAAAAAATAATAACAAATTTACTAATCAAGAAATTAAGGAATATTTTTTGAAAAAAATCCGTACAAACTATTAATAAGAATGTGTGACATAATATTATTATTTCTCTACAGTTGGATAAATGCAAATTTTTATATTCTTATATATCATTTAACACATTTATCTACATATGTAGAAAATTGTATATTTTATTTGCCTTTTCTGATAATACTGAGTGATTTACTATTGTTTAAAAGTTTTTGTAGCAAATACGGTATTTCTAGTCCAAGCAGTTGAAATTGCAGGTTAGCGTAATTGAAAATTCTGACTGAAAATTATGAAAATACGAAATCAGTTACTAAGAAATATTGGCAAATATTTCTTTTATTTACTAATGTACGTGTCGTATTCGGGATATGTGTAATATTCATGTGATAAAGAATTGAATTTTTAAATATATTTCATACA
The DNA here is from genome assembly GCA_030998225.1 of Diplolepis rosae. NCBI lineage: Eukaryota > Metazoa > Arthropoda > Insecta > Hymenoptera > Diplolepididae > Diplolepis > Diplolepis rosae. The sequence goes on along the minus strand of JAPYXD010000608.1, from coordinate 3,253,346 downwards.
AATGACAAATAATGAAAATAAAGAATTTATTTCTAATTCCAGTACTCAATTACATTCGAGTACATTTAAAATATAAAATCATTTTCATTCCAACCTCCTTGATATTCTCTAAAAAATATTTAAAACAAAAAAACTATTCGATAGTAATATACATATTTAACAAAAGTTACTAAAAGTAAAAATATAAAATACATGACAATGTAATTAATAATTAAGTAAATTATACAAAACATAAAATTTCTTTTTATAATCGCGTATTATACTTTTAGAAACAAAGTTTGAAACTTTGAAAAACGTCCTCAGTCCATATTATTTTATTATATTTATATTTACTTCATTATTCCACCTTTTCAAGACTTTTATTTTTCTTTAATAAGAGAGTTATTTATAGTTAATGAAATGACAAAAATAAATCAATTTAATAACATTTTTGCAAATTTTTATTGCAATTTTGTATAATTTCCCATGCATTTGTAGCTCTCGTCAGCTCAAACTACTACCAACGCCTCCCCCGGCGACAGTCAACACTCATGTTATTTTCTATCTTCAGGCTAGAATAGGAGTACTCTGGGAGTACCAAACGTGTGCACCAGCTTGACCTTCTCTCTCTTTCTAACGATCGGACACTCCCACTTACACGCGCTCCTAATTCGTGCCTACTCTATCTATAATAACTCTATGGCTATACAGCGTCCTTCAAGTAAAAGAAAGAGAATTGAATTAGTCTATCTATCTCTCTCTTTCATTAAGCGATACGCATGTGCGAACGACTTGAAAAAAACATGCAACCTAAGGGTCTATAAACAGTTTTTGTTGGTCGGTCGTCTGCTAGCAGATGCAAGAAAGAAGGGAGTATAAGGTGAAATCCGATGACAGCAAAAAATACAAAACAGAAATCGAACAGCCAATTACAGAACAGCTCTAAGAAGAAAGAAATCTAAAGATCTTCTGTAATTGGATGTCCGTTTTCTGCTGCCATCGGATTTCACCTATAGTTCTAAATTATCAAGAGTGAGATGCACGAAAATTCCTTATTCTAAGGAATTTTGATTATCACTGTTTTATCCATTTGACTTAAATGTCCCTCTTTTTTGCTTTACGCCGCGCAAAAACGCTGACGCACACACTGAATACACTCTGCATTGACTAGGAGCCAAAAAAGCAGATGCGCACTCCTGCTTAAAGGCACCTGATCTCTAATCTCTATAATACACTGGATGCACAATGCCAATAAGAAAGTCCGCAAAGTCGTGTGCCCAATTGAAGGCTGAGCCACCATATTTACTTAGGTTGATTACAAAGAATATTGCGGTAAATTCAAATATAGTAAAAAGGGAAAAGTGTAAATCTTGAAGAAAAAATATGTAATCCATGCTTTTTTACCGGTATTAGTATTGATAGTATACATAATATTAAACTAATGGAATGAAATTTATCAAATAATGCATAAAATATAACTCGATAATATTTATTATTATGGTATATAATGTTGTATATATTTAAATAGGCATATGTATTTATTTCTTAACTATAATTAAATAGAAATTTATTATAAATTTATGAAATATAGATTGTAGAATTCAACAAGTAAACGTACCTTGGAATAGTGTAAAAATTATCTCACGTTCATTGAAGGCTGAGCCGCCATCTTTATTCAGGTTGATTCCATAATTCAGTATGGCGGCAATACACTAGGTCAATGCAACACAGCTGCGAATTAGTATTTATTAACGCTGTAGTGATATTATTCAATCAATAATTTCTAATACTTAATTTGCATTGTTTTCTTTTAAGGACGTTCTCTTGCCCGTAGATGTGCTCATCCTACTCTATCATAGGTAGTGGGATTACTGTTAAGCTTTCTAACCGAATGAGTTGAGCACCGTTTATGCGCAAAAGTAACAAAATGTGTCTTCTGCGTCGATTTGTGCGATTTGGCAACACCGCTTTCCTGTCTTTCTCATATCGAGTCGAAAGCATATGGTGTGAGAGAGATTATATTATGAGTTTATTGACAGTTTGTAAATACTAATAAGATGTCTAATAAATTTCTCAACAAAAATGAATTTTTTATTTCACAAAAATCAGCTGCTCGTAGAAACAAAGCTCTGGAAGCAATGTCAAATGTAAGCGTACGCGCTCGCTGTTGATGTGGTGTTGCCAAGTCACCATATTTGCTTCAGCAAGCCGGCTAAGAATTTGTGCAACTGCGAGTTTCAACAACGTATATCTTTAAAAGTAGTGCCGGTACACGTATTTTTTATGATGGCATACGATTCCTTATAATCTCTAGTATAACATACTAGTTTTCCAAAAAAATCTAAAGAAAATTGTGCTTTTAATATAAAGAAAGGTATCGCGAAACTGAACTACGCCTATCTAACACGTGTTAAGAGATTCAACTTTAGAGCTTAATTTCTCGATTTTAAGTACCGGTCTTGATGATAATCTTTTTACCGCTTTGTAGATCATGGTAAAAAGTACTTATTTACGAAGTTTGAAAGAAATCTAAAGAAAAGTGATTTTCAAGAGAACGTCCTTAAGAATTGTTTTTTTATTACTTTTGCATGTAGTTTAAAAATTAAGGTGTTGAATTAGTCACTACTTCCGTTTGACATTTAAAACTTCTTGTTTGTGATACTCTGGTGATTTTTAATTAAGTGATTTGCTGCTTGTGAAGTATACTTTTGTACCTGATGTTTTGTACTATTTAGTGATAATCTTCTATATTATTACTTAGATCTTTATAGAATTGGATTCTTTTATTTAGTAACATACTATTCACAGCGTGTACATACTTAATTTTTATGTAATATCTGCACTCAGTATTAATCATATTTTAAGGTTTGCTTATTTAAATGTATACAACATTATATACCATAATAATAAATATTACCGAGTTATATTTTAGTATTATTTAATAAATTTCATTTCATTAGTTTAATTATGTATACTATCAATACTAATACCGGTAAAAAATCATGGATTTCATATTGTTTCTTTAATATTTACACTTTTCTCTTTTTACAATATTTGAATTTATCGCAACATTCTTTGTAATCAACGTAAGTAAAGATGGCGGCTCAGCCTTCAATGAAGCACACGACTTTGCATTGATTGTGCATCCAGTGTATTATTTATATGCTAAATTAAATTCAAATTTTTCAACCGTACCGATGCAGAGATAGTTAATCTCAAAGTTGACTATTTTAACACGTAATTCATAGGCAATGCATAGGCACTCTCCACATTTTAATTTGTAGTAATTAAACGCTCTGATAGAGAAATTTAAAAAATGTCGGTATTTGTGCTGCTTGAAAATATAAATTTTTGAAAAAAACAGCAAATCTCTCCACCGTGCAGATTTTTAAATAATCTAATTTAGAACATTTAAATTTCAGTCACTTTCAAACAGATAAACGTAACAGTATCGCGACCCGTCAACACTGTTCCCTTTCTCCAGCTTGTCTGCTCTGTAAGCCTCGACACACCCACACACACATAACCAGCTTGGAAGCATACGTGAAATTGCCGGCAGAATATTTTCTTTTTCTCGCTTCAACCAGTCCCGAATTCGACGCACTTCATAGTCTAAAGTTTTGTTCTTTATAAATCTTCCTTTCCATCTCACTTGACTTGACATTTTTTGAACTGTTAACAATAACCTTTGACATCCAGCTATTCAAACGCACATCACAATTAGGTTTAAATTGCAGTGCTGCACGATCTACGAGTCGGCCGCGGGCATAGTATTGGTGACTATTCATGTACACACATACTACGAATTCTAAGCGAGTAGCGCACTAAAATTTTCACCATGCGAGCCCATGAAATTTTTTTAAAACAGCATAGCTCGAATGCGCCCCGCGGGACTCTACTATTTGTACGGGGATGGGACTTACATTTAACCATAAGAAAAGCAGCAAGTTCATATGAACAATTTGGTTCAGTTTTTACATATTTGTGTTCAAAGTGCATACAATTTTGTTTCCAAAATTTCGAAAATGTTACAGAAGATAAAAACGGACGTAAATAGACTACTTTTAGTTTTGATAATGAAAACGAATTTTCCGATATATTTTGCTAAAATTGAACTTTTTTTTCAAATTTGAAACCAAGAGTAGTCTACCTATGTCCGTTTTTATCTTCTGCAACATTTCCGAAATTTTGGAAACAAAATTTTATGCACTCTGGACAGAAACGTGTAGAAACCTAAAATCAATAAAATTTGCTAGTTTTCTAAGTATCACATACCCTTAAGGGCATCTGATACTTGAAAAAAGTAGCAAGTTCAGGTAAACTATGTCTGCATACTTAGTTTGTGTATTTATTTTGAAAAAAATTATTTCGAAAGAAAATAAACGGGAAGAATTATTCAATTTAGAGAAGAAAATAGATGGCCTTTCCGGTTATAATAATAATACCGGTAACACCAAATCTACAAAAGAGTTATTCAAATTTCTTTTCCACATACTTTCGTCCACACGGTGTGAGATATAGTGTTGAAACTTTGGGTGATTAAATAGAAAGCACTAAGGAATATCTGTTGACATCCAAATGTTTATTATTACGATGAAACGCTTTTTTTACAAATTGACAAAATTGAAGAAATACCGTCCGAGCTATAGCATTCTGCAGGTAATGTTGGGTTGGGTGCATTTCAAATTTTTTGGTTCACATATGGTAAACACTGACACAAGTATCGGTCTAAGCCGTCCAAGAATTGAAAGCAAATGATATGAAAAATAATATTTGCACTTTTGTTGCGAATTAAAAAAGAAACTTTTGACGACAGTAACGTTGACGATCCAAATGTATCGGTCGATATTATTTTATAATAACGGAGTGACCGTTTTCGGTACTGGACTCAAGGGGCTCTAGAACCCTTTTTTTTATCAATAACAAGCTTTGTATTTAAGGAAAGAATCAACTCATCTAATTGATAGTTCACAAGAACTAAAGGAAATCAACATTACCGATAGAGTACACGCTAGAATTCGAACGTCATGACTCATGGCCTTGACGGAAAGGCTCCTCTGTATCTCTCTCGCAAGCTTACACGTGTAGGAATTTAAGGGATGCGAAAGCACGCAAAAACCTTGTCGCAAATATTACTTACAGATCTGTTGTAATTACCGAAGTTTGCATTAAGTCTAGAAAGAACCTGATGTTGTGTTTATAAACATTTTTAGGAATTTCGACCTCTCAACTTTGACTGTTAATAATGTCACTTTCTATCGATGCATTAATTTGAATTATTAGCCATAGAGGGTCCTGCGTGGCCAGGATTTCTATTTGTCAAAGTACTATAAAATTTGCTGACGTAAGCAGTTTGATTGGTTAAGGGATACAGAGAAAGGGTTAAACCCCACTTGAAACTGATCTTACAAATATACCACGGAGCGTTGAAAACGCACGATTTTCACTCTTGTTACTGATAAACAAGAACGTAATTCTACAACTCTCAAATATTTTAAGACGTCGGTCTTACAATAATTCCGGTGAAGATTGCATTTATAAAATTGTCGGTAAGTCAGGCGAGCAAGGCCTGACAGTTTCAATTGTAAAGTATAGAGTACGAAATTAATTATTTACAAATACGTCATTATCATAAACAATAAAAGGAATAATAAACTATGAAGTTATCCAGTGAATAGGTGTTTAATTTAATTTAATACAAATAAAAACCTCTCCTTTTCGCGGATATTCGTTTATCAAATATAGATTACAGAATTCAACAAGTAAACGAACCTTGGAGTAGTGTAAAAATTATCTCACGTTCTGAACGTGAACTATTAATAATAGTCACGTATAATAACTATTTTTAATATAAATTAATTCGCGTTTCATAATTCAACCCTTATGTACCTGTATATTAACGGTTTTGAAAACTGGAAAAAAGCCCCATCCCCTTCTGTTTAAAAAAATGTTGAATTACTCGATCTTGTTGGCGTATTTCATCATAATTTTAAATTGCTCAGAAGTAGTAATTTGCTCCAACTGAAAGAAGTAATAGAAATAATTTTAAATATATACAAAAATTATAAACTATTGTATTTTGGTCGTTTACGAACATTTTAATTTATCAGAAAATAATAAAATTGGAAAAGAAACAAACGCTAAAATATAATTAATACTGAATGCAGATATTACATGAAAATTAAGTATGTACATGATGTGACTAGTATGTTACTAAATAATAGAATCCAATTCTATAAAGACCTAAGTAATAATATAGAAGATTATTACTAAATAGTACAAAACATCAGGTACGAAAGAACTTCACAAACAGCAAATCACTTAATTAAAAATCACCAGAGTATCACAAACAAGAAGTTTCAAATGTCAAGCTAAAGTAGTGAATAATTGAACACCTTAATTTTTAAAATACATGCAAAAGTAATAAATAAACAATTCTTAAAAGAAAACAATGATTTTATTTATTATTTGTTTATTATTTTGTTTATTATTGTAATTATTATTGATTTTTTTCTTTTAAGAATTGTTTATTTATTACTTTTGCATGTAGTTTAAAAATTAAGGTGTTCAATTATTCACTACTTTAGCTTGACATTTGAAACTTCTTGTTTGTGATACTCTGGTGATTTTTAATTAAGTGATTTGCTGTTTGTGAAGTTCTTTCGTACCTGATGTTTTGTACTATTTAGTGATAATCTTCTATATTATTACTTAGGTCTTTATAGAATTGGATTCTATTATTTAGTAACATACTAGTCACATCATGTACATACTTAATTTTCATGTAATATCCGCATTCAGTATTAATTATATTTTAGCGTTTGTTTCTTTTCCAATTTTATTATTTTCTGATAAATTAAAATGTTCGTAAACGACCAAAATACAATAGTTTATAATTTTTGTATATATTTAAAATTATTTCTATTACTTCTTTCAGTTGGAGCAAATTACTACTTCTGAGCAATTTAAACGTATGATGAAATACGCCAACAAGATAGAGTAATTCAACATTTTTTTAAACAGAAGGGGATGGGGCTTTTTTCCAGTTTTCAAAACCGTTAATATACAGGTACATAAGGGTTGAATTATGAAACGCGAATTAATTTATATTAAAAATAGTTATTATACGTGACTATTATTAATAGTTCACGTTCAGAACGTGAGATAATTTTTACACTATTCCAAGGTACGTTTACTTGTTGAATTCTGTAATTTATATTTGATAAATTTATAATAAATTTATATTTAATTATATTTAAGAAATAAATACATATGCCTATTTAAATATATACAACATTATATACCATAATAATAAATATTACCGAGTTATATTTTAGTATTATTTAATAAATTTCATTCCATTAGTTTAATATTATGTATACTATCAATACTAATACCGGTAAAAAAGCATGGATTACATATTGTTTCTTTAAGATTTAAACTTTTCCCTTTTTACTATATTTGAATTTACCGCAAAATTCTTTGTAATCAACCTAAGTAAAGATGGCGGCTCAGCCTTCAATGAAGTCAGCCATATGCATCAGCCCGTATTTCACGATTCTAACTGGACTCCCTTAGTGTCCTAAGTTGAATTCCTAAGTTATTTTGCCGAATAGTTAGATTCTTCACAAGTGGGTTTAACACTGCCTCTAACCACAACGTTTGTTGACGTTTGTGCAACGCTATGCAACGAGGATATGCGAGGACAGACGCAGACTTAGGCATGCGGGGTGGGGTGCAGCGGGGCCGACACGTAGCGCCAACAGTTGGCCGCAACTTGTACTACGCCTAAAATAATAATCATAATTCTTCATATTCCCCCATTAGAGTTAACAGGGCCTGTCAGAACAGTAGATGACATTAGTTTTCTATACTTATTTCCGATCCATTTGTATTATAGAGATCAGTGATGGTACTGCACTATCAGGCCTAGCTCAATGTTCAGTCCATATTTCCATATGGCTATGAAGAAAATATAAAGAGAGCACGTCTGTATAGTATACTCTTAATTTGTAATCCAGTCATCACGAGGCATATACATATAGGTCACAATGTTATCTTTGTTTGGCAGGTTGTCAATTCGTAAAAGAAGAAAAAATGGTGAATTATTAGTAGGAATCATGGAAAGTGCAGATAAAGTTTCAAAGATAAAAAATCAAAATAACTTAGCTCCAAAGGATGAAGCGGAACTTAAAGAATCTGTTTACGGCAAGACATTTTACTATTATTGTATTACAATTTAATAGAAGAATTTAATTTGCACTTAAAAGCGTATATTGCAATGTTTATTATTAAGGACTATCTCCAGTATGTGTACATTCGCTACAGCAACATTTTTATTGAATATGATTAAACTTCATGTAAATGGTCAAAGTAACAATTAGATATGATTTAATTTGATTAAAACTATTAAATACGATTAATTTTAATCGCTATTTTATCCCACTATCCATATAAAACCTATATTTATTCTTATGGTTTCCTATATGACTGCTTCGAAATAGATATTTATGCTATTGGGATCGGACATAGAGGCGTGGCTTTCCAAATTCACGTTGGTCACATGATCCAATATGGCCGAAACAAAGTGTCGAGATGCATTGTTTACATATGTGGTTCTGTTTATTTTTAAATTTAACAATGATTTTAACGATTAAAGAAATTTGCCAATAGGCCGAAATCAATCTGGGAAACATAAATTTTATCGGGGGAGAGAATGTGCAAAAGAAATAAATATTTTAATTGAAAGATCAAAATTGTTTAAGTTAATCTCGAATATTACTTAGCAGGAAATAGAAAATCTTCTTTGGTAAAATGACGTGAAGACATCTGATGATTCTATCGAGAATTATGCCGCACACGACCTACTACAGACAGACAGACACTTTTCGTAAAAACCGTTTTTTCTGACTTAGGGTGTCTCAAAACGTAAAGATTTGATGAAAATTTCGAAAGTCATTTTTCACATAAAACCAATACCTTCTCATCCATGATGAGAATGTAACAAGCGGCCATTTCTGTGCTTGCATGAGAAAAAGATTTTACTATATTAGAATCATATAATTTTTTATATGTGGGCATCATTTTTTTTTTTTTTTTGGTGAGGTGGAAAAATGGCGAAATCTTTTATAGACGTTGTACAGGACTCTCCTAGGACGGGTCTAGGCATACCTTTTGAAACCAAAAACCCCCTCTCTCGAACCAATACATCGCCCGCGGAACCGCCTTTCGGCTTTAAACTTCACGGGTGGTTGGTTCCAGCTTAAAGTCGCCTACGACTCTTCCGTCATCCGTTCGCCCGGGACTCCCATCCGCGGCCACACGCCCGTTAGGCAGACTGACTAGCCGCGCTGGCCAGGGGAAGAATAAAGCGATTCCTCCCCTGAACGACGCGGGCAGCCAAGTCCGCCGAAGACGCAAGACCGCGGGTGCAGGCCCCGATGCGATTTCTACTGGCCCCAGTTGTTTCCGCGCTCTGCACGCCCATCGAACTCCCTCGTCTTCATCACCAGGGTGACGAATGACTCGATAAGCATCCATATCTGTTCAGACTGGAGCATGAGAGAGACCATCGTGTCAGGAGTGAGTTGTGCGCCTACTGCCCGACCGACGGCCTCCCTTTCCGCGCCCCACCTGGCACAGACAAAGAGTGTGTGCTCTGCATTTTCCACAAAGGATCCACAGTAGCTACACGACTTGTCGTCTCTTGTCTTGAAGCGCTTCAGGTTCGCATTAAAGCAGCCATGGCCTGAAAGCGCTTGCGCCAGGTAAATGCCGACTTGACCGTGCTTTCTATCCATCCAGGTGTTGAGCTCCGGGATTAGACGGTGTGTCCATCTCCCGGATGGGTCACCATGCCATCTCGTCTGCCATTTCTCGACGAGTCTGCGCCTTCCATCCTTGCGGATGGCCTCCTTCGCCCGAGCGATTTCCTGCAGGTTGTTTAAGCAGGTGAGCTCCTTACGGAGCTGAAAGGTCTCTTTCCTTTCCTCCGCCAATAAGTCAATGTGCGGGACGCTCGCCAAGACCAGCACAACACACGTCGACACAGTTCGGTATGCTGAGACAATTCTCATCATCACACCTCTCTGTGCCGAGAACAGCTTCTTCAAGATAGCATGGTTGTTAAGGGCACTCGTCCAGATCGGAGCTTCATAAAGCAGCTTCTTATTTACCACGCTCCCCACCAGCCTTCTCTTAGCTTCCCTGGGTCCACCAATGTTGGGCATGAGCCGAGTCAGGGCGGCCCCACATTGGATGGCTTTGGCAGTCGCGATCTGCAGGTGTTCGCCGAAGCTAAGCCTTCGATCCAACTGCACTCCCAGGTACTTAAAACTCTTTTTCCACTCGATTTTATGTTCCCCGAGAACGATCCTCGGATATTGGAAGGATCTCCTGTCCGTGACCAGCAAAGCCTCGGTCTTTTCAGGGGCCATTTTCAGGCCTCTGCTATCTAACCAACGCTTTGCCCGCCATCATTAATCCTCAGTTCCAGAATTCCAACGTTGTCAGCAGCGCACACGACAAGTGCGTCATCCGCGAAGCCGATAATTCCTTGAGAGACCATTTCTCGCCCTCGTATATCACCCACCTGTCGCTCAGATAGTCATCTATAATTCGCAACAGGTAGTCTGGAACCTTTTTCCGCACGATCGCCTCGATTCAGATCTTCCATCTCGCGGCATTGAACGCATTGCGTATGTTAGTGATGGGACATCGATGTAAAAACATCAAAAACATCGATGTCTTGCTTTCGATTATCGATGTTTTTAACATCGATATTGCCTTATCGATGTCGATGTGTAAATATCGATATAAAGTTTCGATGTCGAAATTTTTTAGATGTTTTTAGTGTACTTTTTACACCTTCTGTTTACTGGCGAGCTGCAGAACATGATTGGTCAATTCCATTAGAGATATTGATTTTTCATCGGAAACCGTCGGAAAGAACCAATCAAGTTCTACCGCTCGCCAGCAAACAGAAGGTGAAATTACAGTTTTTTTTATGGATCACGTTTTCCATGATTTCGCATTATCGCATTATATACAGGAAATCCTTATCCTGCAGTGGTTTTCGGTATTCAGTTTATGCGAACTGTGACGGTTAAGGCAGTTGTCGTGCCAAAAATCAGTCTCTGGAAAAATAAGTTTTTCTATGATTTCAAGACTGGTAATTATATCATCAGCCGTGTCATATGTAAGGAAAGACACTCTTTTTAATAAAAAAAAATTCAAAAATTACGAAAAATAATATTTCAATAATGTTTTTTGTAATAGGATATTTCCTTATTATCGCTCTTTACCAATTTTTTGAAAATGATTGAAGTTTCTTAAATCATAGCTTATTTTTTCGATGAAAATATTCTCTACAACTTAACCGTTTCCAATTTTTGAAAATGAATCAATTATTATCAAATTCAGCAATTTGTTTATAAAAAATTCGTTTTGGAAAATTGTTTTTTAATGATTTCAACCATTAAAGAATTTATTTTCAAAAATTGGAAACGGTTAAGTTGTAGAGAATATTTTCATCAAAAAAATAAGCTATGATCATTAAAGATGATGTAAATTAGTCATTTTCTCAAATTCACTAAGTTTCTTTTTCAGATTAAGTGAAACAGGAAATTCAATTTACTTAAGGCTCTATCGGCCTTAAGGAATACATTCTCATCACGACACTCGCGCTTCGCGCTCGATTTTCTGTATGCATTTTTGTAACTTTTTAATAAATTACATGATTATTGATAAATTTATTTTCTTCCAAATCTTTTAAAAAGGAAAAACAATCGTAGACTTTATTTAAGGAAATGATTTTGCAGAACAACGCTTATTTCGTATCACATATTTTGGTGAAAAAAATCGAATTTATTTAATATTAAAAATCAAAACATAAAATATACATCCTGTCGAGAAATTTCTCGATAAGAATGTGTAGACCTTATTTAGCCAAACAATTTTCATCTCAAAGTTTTTTTTGAATCTCACATATTTTGTCTAAAACATGGAATTTTTGAATTTTAATCGTATTTTTTGGAATTGAAACGAAAAATATATGTTTTATCAGAAACTGTGTGAGACAAAACTTGTAGATCCTTTTGAAACTAACAACTTTGTATTCTTACGTTTTTTTCTTATTTTACATATTATTGTTAAAAAATTGAATTTTGGATTTTCAATAGTTTTTTTTTAAATTAAAAAGAAAAATATGCATCTTATGAAAAAATGTTACAATTCAAATTTGTAGGACTTTATTTATTCAATAATATTGTATCATAAAGTTTTTTCGTATCTCGCATAATTTAACTGGAAAATGGAATTTTGATATTGACTTTTTTCGAATTTGAATATGCTGTAATATTTCTAATTTTGATTTAATCAAAAAATGTTATCAGGATAATTTTTAGAGATTTATGAGCACTATCTAAAACCAGTATTGAAATTTTTGATTTTTTCAAAAAATTATTTTCAAAAAGACAAAAGTGGTGCTCAACCCGTCAATTTTGATTGGATGTGGCTGGTTAACGAACTTGTCCTTACTTTTTCGGCTCCGATAAAGTGTACCAAAGCTCAATTCAATCTGATAATTCTATCGAGAGTTATGCCGCACAAGACCTACAGACAGACAGACAGACAGGCAGACAGGCAGACAGACAGACAGACAGACAGACAGGCAGACAGACAGGCAGACAGACAGGCAGACATGCAGACAGACAGACAGACAGACAGGCAGGCAGACAGGCAGACAGGCAGACAGGCAGACATACAGGCAGACAGACAGACAGACAGACAGACAGGCAGACAGACAGACAGACAGACAGACAGGCAGACAGACAGACAGACAGACAGACAGACAGACAGACAGACAGGCAGACAGGCAGACAGACAGACAGACAGACAGACAGACAGACAGACAGGCAGACAGACAGACAGGCAGACAGACAGACAGACAGACAGACAGACGCTTTCGTAAAAACCATTTTTTCTGACTCAGGGGGTCTCAAAACGTAAAGATTTGATGAAAATTTCGGAAGTCATTGTTCACATAAAACCAATACCTTCTCATCCATGATGAGAATGTAAAAAATTGAATTTTGATGTTAGAGTCCCTCTCCAAGTTTAATATCATGTAAATAATGGTGGGTTAAACTTTTTTATCGACAAAACTATACAAATGAAATGAAACCAGCTTTTTATTATAACCTCTAATTACATTATAACACTTGCACAGGCGCGATATTTTATATAACGATAATCGATATTTTCTGACGTTATCGATGTTTATTTTTTACATCGATGTTATCTTTTCGATATATCGATGTTTGAAAACATCGATGTTTTCATTCGATGTCCCATCACTACCATACACTTGTTTCATTAATTCAAACCTTTCAGTAAAATTTTTACCAAGTTTCAAACAAAACTTAATATTCGCTCTTTGTCCGAAGTTCATTTTTCTACCAATGCTATAAACACACTGTCCCTTATAAAGCAATAACTCGACTTCTAATTGTCCGTTGGTCATGAAATTTGGAAAGAACGTCAGTGAAGGATGTACCTTTCCAACTCCTAATCCCATCAGAAGATAGCGCTACTATAAATAGCTATTATGTAAAAGTCTCGTTTATTTTGGAACGCCCCTTGTAGTCAGCTGTGCTGGTTGATCCAGTCTTAAAAATCATACTTTAAAAACATTCAGACTGATCTATAAGATTTCTATTCTAATTTCAAAGTTATCTGTCAACGAGAAACAGCCGACGGTAGGACCATTTATAAAGTTGCTACACTTAAGATTCAGCCAGAACTGGCAGTTTTATAATATGTGGGTATCTTCGCGAAAAAGGCCCTTATGCCCAGTTATAATTTAGTAGATATTAACGTTTTTCTAGTTTCTAGTTTCATGTCAGATGCAACCGGAAGTAGATGTATTTTCAGTTTCGAAACAAGAGAAAAGGGCCCTCATAGCAAATAATCATAATAAGTCCAGAATTCTGTTAATTAGCTATGTTATTTTGGGTTGCTTTAACCCAATACCTGTTAAAACCAAAAAACCCCCTCTCTCGAACCAATACACCACCCGCGGAACCGCCTTTCGGCTTTAAACTTCACGGGTGGATGGTTCCAGCTTGAAGTCGCGTACGACTCTTTCGTCATCCGTTCGCTCGGAACTTCCACCCGCGGCCACACGCCCACTAGGATAACCGACTAGCCGCGTCACGCAGGGGAGAAACAAACAGATTCCTCCCCCGAACGACACGGAAAGTCAAGTCTACCCGAGACGCAGGACCGCGGGTGCAGGCCCCGATGCGATTTCTACTGGCCCTCCCCGTTGTTTCGCTCTCGACGCCCATCAAGTTCTCTCGTCTTCATCACAAGTGTGACGAATGACTCGATGAGCGTCCAGAACCGTTCAGACTGGAGCATGAGGGGGACCATCGTGTCAGGAGTAAGTTCGGAACCCACCGCCTGACCGAGGACCTCCCTAGCCACACCCCATTTTGCGCAGACGAAGAGTGCGTGCTCTGCGTTATCCACCGGGGAATCGCAGTAGCAACACGTCTCCTCGTCTCTCTTCTTAAAGCGCCTCAGGTACGCGTTATAACAGCCATGGCCCGAGAGCGCTTGTGCCAAGTAAAAGCCGACTTCCCCGTGCTTTCTGTTCAGCCAGGTGGCGAGCTCCGGGATCAGGCGGTAGGTAAGCTCCTTGCGAAGCTGAAAGGTTTCCTGCCTTTCCTCCGCCAATAAATCTATTGGCGGGACGCTCGCCAGGACCAGCACAGCGCTCGTCGAGATAGTTCTATATGCCGAAACTATTCTCAGCGCGACAAGTCTCTGCGCCGAGAACAGCTTCTTCTGGATAGCATGGTTTTGCAAGGCATTGGCCCAGACCGGAGCTGCATAAAGCAGCTTCGAATGGACCACGCTTGCCACCAATCTTCTTTTCGCTTCCCTGGGTCCACCAATGTTTGGCATAAGCCGGGCCAAGATCGCTCCACATTGGATGGCTTTGGCAGCTGCGATCTTTAGGTGTTCGCCAAAGCTAAGCCTACGATCCAGCTGCACCCCCAGGTACTTAATGCTTGTTTTCCACTCGACTTCATGCTCTCCGAGAACGATCCTCGGATATTGGAAGGATCTCCTGTCTGTAACGAGCAAAGCCTCGGTTTTCTCAGGGGCCACTTTAAGGCCTCTGCCATCCAACCAGCGCTTTGCTCGCCACAGACTTTCATTGATTCTCAGCTCTAGGATTCTGACGTCGTCAGCGGCGCACACGACAAGTGCGTCATCCGCGAAGCCGACGATGCTCGTTCCAGCAGGCAGGTCCATGCGCAGAAAGTCATCGTACATGATGTTCCAAACGAGTGGACCCACCCGCGACCCTTGAGGAGCGCCACATGTCATCTCTTCTTTGAGAGACCATTTGTCGCCCTCGTATATCACCCATCTGTCGCTCAGATAGTCATCCATCATTCGCAACAGGTAGTCTGGAACCTTTTTCCGCATCATCGCCTCGATGCAGATGTCCCATCTCGCGGTATTGAACGCATTGCGTATGTCAATGCTGATCAATGCGCAGAATCCCTTACGCTTACCAGTTCCTTTTCTTGCATTTGTGGCGATGTTAACCACAGCTTGGATGGCATCCACAGTGGACCTGCCTTTCCTGAATCCGAACTGGTTTTCCGAGAGCCCGTTCTCCCCGACCAAGAGAGCCTGAAGCCGTTGTAGAATCAACTCCTCCAGAAGTTTCCCCATCGTATCCAATAAGTATATTGGTCTATACGACGAGGCAACCCCTAGAGGTTTGTTGCCCTTCCTCAGCAGGACCAACCTCTGCTCCTTCCAATCTGCGAAGAACCTCCCATCCCGAAGACAGGAGTTAAAGGCTTCTAGAAGGATCTCTGGGTATGCCCCGATCACCTCTTTGAGGATCTCGTTCGGCACCCCATCGATACTCGGCGCAGTATTTGCCTTAAGCCTTCCACCCGCTCTCTTTAGTTCTTCGAGAGTGAAGAGTTCTTCGCTCCGGACCACGCAGGAACTTCGGTCCTGTCTTTGGAACGGCTCCACGTGTGGAAACAAGCTTCGCACAATGTACTTGACTCGATCGGGATTATCCAGGTCCGGGGTCTTTCTTCTAGTCACCAGTCTCTTGGTGACTATTTTGAAGGCGAGACCCCATGGGTCCTTCTCGACCTCACTGATCAAGTCTTTCCAGCACTGAAGTCGGCTTTCCTTTATGCCTTGCCTCAGAGCTGATTTCGCTTTTTTCCATGCCTCGTGCAGCGTAGCATCCCCCTTTGAACGGGTGAATTTTCGCCGCGCTGCAAGGCATTCTCGACGTAGGGCTGCCAACTGGTCGTTCCACCAGTACATCGAACCCTTGGCTTGCCTGCTCTTACGGCGAGGCATCGAGTAGTCACAAGCCGCGTCCACCTTCTGCCTCACCGAGCGCACAGCAGCTTCAAACGTCCCAGCAGGGCAGACCCAACCAAGCTCATCGATGAGCCTGGTTTCTTCGAGGTGTTCGCGAAGTCTTTTCCTGCTGAGTCGTCTCGTGTTCCAGGAGGGGCTCCTTCCTTCGCCGCCCCTGCTCTTATCCACCGCCTGACACCGTTGTTCTAGTGTAAATTCGATGCACCGGTGGTCACTCAAGGTTATTACCTCGAGGACCGACCAGTCGCTTATCCTTGAGGCGAAGCGAGGTGCAGCAACTGTGAGATCAATTATTGACCCCCCTGCTCCTCGTCTGAACGTATAATCCCCGCCCTGATTCAAGACGATCAGTTCGTTCCTAGCGACCACCTCGCCAAACAAGATTCCCCTCCTATCTAGGTGGGCCTCACCCCACTCGGGCGACTTACTGTTGAAGTCACCCCCTATGAGGGATCGCCCGATGGCCTACTGTAATGATATTGTATAATACATAAATGGTATAATATCAGTTTAAATGAAAATATTGATATTGACTTATCTCAAATTTTAAGAATGTTCATTATTTTAAGACTTATAATTTCAATTAAACTTAGAATATCATTGTTGACTAAATTAAAATATTAATAAATTTGATTGTTCGTTAATATTTTCATCTGTAATTTTTTTTTTCAATCAAATATTTTCGTTAGAATACATTTTTTCAAACGTTTTTCCCAAATTTCAACTTTTAAAGGTCATAATTTTTTTATTTTTCAATGTGAGAAATCGTATTTTTGTTATAAATTATTTAAAAGTCTGACAGGAATGCGATTCCGAATCGAACTCCATAATAAAAAAGTAGAACATTCAAAACATTTTTTTTTGTTAAAAGGCCGTTATGGACGGTCATCATAGAAACACTGTTATAATTGTTATGATATGCTATAATAATAACGCTGCTGCAATCGTTTAATATTTATGGTGCTATCGTTTGATTTAATTTAAGGTACACGGGGAAAAATATTTCAAGTAATTTTACTTATCTTTCGATCAAAGTTGGGACATATACACGGAAAAAATTTGTCGCTTGAAAAGTCATCGACTTTGTGTAATACTCGTGGATAGGTTAGAAAGTCGACTAAATATTATGAACCTCCTTATTGAAGAATATGATAAATAATCGCTGAAAATGTAAAACGTAAATTCGAAAGTTTAAGTGACAGTCGCGGAAAATTTAAAACACCGTGGGTTGGGTTCCATTTTCTCTAAACCAGGCATCGAAAGTCTAAGTGACACTCGAAGAAAATGTTGAACAGTGTAAAAAGGAAAATATTATTTTCTGTGATATGATCCTGCACTTATATAGTTAATTATTTTTCACTTCTACATTACCTATATAATCCTAATATGAACTTACCATTATATTTAACACTGTGTACATTACAGAAACGCAATTTTTTATAAACACTTCGCAGCACCGAGAATCGAACGCTCGCATGCACGCATGCTAACCCAATTCTAATCGCACGCCCTAACCCGCATAGCCGATACATGTCGTGGAGACTTGTGTAAAATATTTGGATCACATTCAGAGTTTGAAGGCAAAACTAAAATAATAGATAAATTTCAAATTTGACGTAATACACTTTATCAAGGTAAACATATACTTACTCGAAACCAATTCTTTAATGTACGCTTCAATCCAGATCCAAACGAAATCAAACGACACGTAATCTCAAAATCTAACCAAAATTATTACAAAAACATAAAACCGAGCTGCATTGTCTGCTGTGCGATGCTACGAATTACGTTTCTGCGCATCGCTTTTTGCGACTGTCGAGAAAATTTTAGAAGACGGCATATAAAATCTGATGGACTTTAGAATACAATTTACAAAACTATTTGTTTGAATTACTTTAATTTCAAATTATTCGATAGTCTTTTAAAATCTATGACAAATGAATCCAAAGATTATGAAACTTTTCATTACTTTTTAGAAAAGATCAGTTAGTGTTTAAAATACTTTTATAATAGTAAATATGCGACTTTTTTTCTTCGACCTGGTTTTCGAAAAGTTATTCGACTTTTTTCTACTATTTCTTAAAAGTCATTGAAACCTTACAAGACTTTCTCCGATTTTACTTTCTGTCCACGACTTTTCGAATAGTATGTTAAATTTTAAGCGACAAATTTTTTCCGTGTACTTTCATTAATTGTCATCGACTTTTGGATATGACTTGTGAATGAGAATTTCGACAACTTTTTTAGAAGCTTTCATTGTAAGGTGTACGGAATTATTGGAATTGTCATTGAATTTTTTTACAATTTCAGTCCTATCCAAAAGTCGGTGACAAGTGACTACAATAAGAACTTTTATTTTCATTCTATCTGAATCTTTCGTTACTTTTAAGGTATAAAAACTATAGTCAATATAGTATTTAAAAGTTTCACATAATCTTGTTATATAAATTCTTGATTCATAATTTTTTCTCAATTCATTTATAATTACTTCTTTATTTTTCACTTAAATTTTTTAAATTAGATTGATTTTATGAAAACTTAAACAGCAAAAGTCTTGATAGCTGCACTGAAAAACAAAATTCGACGATACAGACATAATTGTGGTTCTTTGACCTATATTATATTGGAGATTTACCAAAAACCAAGGTTTGCTTGTATCAGTTCAGCCTGTATGTGTATTCCAACCATATGAATTACTATTGCAGCAATATTTTTGGTTAACTATCAAATATATTTTGTTGAATAACTTAAAAATATACAGCTTTATTCATATGGCTGATAAATCCCAAGCATTTCTTTCAGTGTGTATTACATAAAATATAAAAAATCTACACAAGATTTAGATTTCATATCTTAGGCATAATAATTCGGAATTCACAATTGTAAAATATATCTTTTAAAAATATACAACACAGAAAACAAAAGAAACTTTTTATAAATGTTTTAACACAAGATACTCTTTGATAATAAAACAATTTTTTAATTTGCATTTCAAAATTTAGTTTCATTAAACTTCATACATAGTTATAATAAAAATGTATGCTAAATATAATCCAATAATTATATTATATGTATCAATAATCATATTTATAGTAATTTATTATTTATATTAATTTTTAAAAATGTTTTATGAATAATTCATGAAAAAGGATGATTTATTTTTACTTGAGTAAGGCTCAAGAACTCTAATCACGACACTGGTCCAACAGGTCTGAATAACCCTTGCGGTCACTATATAAGAAAGTTCCAAATCTTATGTCTCAGCATTGTAAGCGAGCGTGTGCGTAATTCGACGAAAGCGTATCGTCCTATACATAGGTCTAGTTATTAGGTTTATATATGTAAGATTATATGTTAAGTGTATTTGTGATTGAAAATATGTTTGCCTTGCGACTGAATGGTGTGGATGTATGTATGTATCAGATGACTAATGGTAGGCTCGAGGGAGGAATTTTTTTTTATTCAAGAGAATCATACCACTGCCGGTTGAAGTAATACGCCCGATGCTCATTTTATTCAACTATCGTATGAAGCACCTCAAGCGTCGGTGATGTATGAAGACGAGGGAGCTTGTTGGGCGCCGAGAGCGTAATAACGGGGAGGGCCAGTAGAAATCGCATCGGGGCCTCCACCCGCGGTTCTGCGCCCTGGTCGGACTTGGCTATCCGCGTCGTTCAGGGGAGGAATTTTCTTGTTCCCTCCTAGGTTGGCGCGGTTGGTGGGTCTGCCAATCGGGCGTGTAGCCGTGGATGGGAGTTCCGAGCGAACGGATGACGGAAGAGTCGTACGCGACTTTAAGCTGGAACCAACCACCCGTGAAGTTTAAAGCCGAAAGGCGGTTCCGCGGATGGTGTTTTGGTTCGTGAGAGGGGGTTTTTCGTTTTAACAGGTATTCCTAGACCAGTCCTAGGAGAGTCCCGTACAACGTCTTTAAAAGATTTTGCCATTTTTCCTCCTCACCAAAAAGTTTAATCGACAGAGTTGAGTAAAATTACTTTAACTATCTTTCTTGGTGTTGTACTTACGGTTGGACGAGTTTGACAGTATGTGGATATAATTTTGGATATACTTTGTTTAAAAATTCATTAATCAACGTTGAAAATTTCACTTCTTTTTACCTTGTAGATTTTGAGAAAAAAATGTTGAAATTTCCATGGCTCTTATGAGGAATGGAATATTTTTGCTTTTAGATTCCAATTGCAAATCACGTTTTCGATGAAAAAATTAATCCGCACAACTCTAACTATTAGAATTAATTTTAAATAATTTGAATTTACTTGCGATATAAGAGTTTAAAATTGTTTACGAGGACACCTGTCGACAATGTATCCTATCTGATACGCGAATAGTGATCCTCCGATAATTTAGGCAGTGGCAAAAATTTCGAACTCAACTGACTAATTAGAATAAATATCTACTTCTTGTGGAATTTTTCCCTGTGTAGTATTTGTTAGAAAAATGCGATTATAACACAAAATTGTCAATTCCCCCTTAGAAAAGTCACTTGACATTTAGGTTTGGCAACGTCGCAAGCTCTGTGTATCTCCATCCACATACAGAATCATACATACGAGTGACAGTGATCCCAGAACGTGGGAGCTGGCGGCCCCCACCATAGATGCCTCGAGCACATTGTGTCTTCCTCATTCAACCGACCTATGGCAGTCGAGCGAGGAAGAAGCCATGAGCTGGTGGGGTCTATGGTGGGGGCCGCCAGCTCCCACGTTCTGGGATCACTGACGAGTGATATACAGTTCGATGTACGTCGACATACATAAGCAGCTGATTTATGCCGAAATGTCAAAGACAATTGCGAACAGAGCAATGGCGGAAAAAAGAAACATATAAATTATTTGCTTGTATAAGTTTGTTCCAACATTGCAATTGTATATAATTAATAATCTACAAGAAGGATTGAATTTTATTCTTCATAGTTGACAACTATTCGAGTATAATTTTGATCGTCTTTGAAGCGTACGATATCTGACATTTTATTTTACAAAACTTTTGGAAAACTTTTGTTGTGGGTTTCAGTATTTTTTGGTTAGGTTAGATGCAATTCATAAAAATTAGGGCGACCATCCGTCCGGATTTCCCCGGAAATATCATTTTAGGGCTTGGGTGAGTTGTCGTACAGGATTTTTGACTTTGTTCGGGTTTTGTCCGGATTTTCCAAATAATAAATTTTTGTTTTTTAATCAACTTTTGGATCTTTTTTTGTACAAAATTTCATCATGCAATGCCATCTATCGATTTCTTCGTCAATTGGCAAGTCTTAGCAACTCAAAAATAATCTTTCAACTCAATAGATTATTAATTAAAATTAATTAGTTGAGTTTGAAATTTCTGCCACTGCCTAAATTATCGGAGAATCACTAGTCACGTATCAGATAGGATACGTTGCCGACAGGTGTCCTCGTAGACAATTTGAAACTATTATATCACAAATAAATGCAAATTAAATTCAAATTTAAATTTAAGAATTTGAAATCAAATTGTCTACGAGGACACCTGTCGGCAACGTATACTATCTGATACGAGACTAGTGATTCTCCGATAATGTAGGCAGTGGCAGAAATTTCAAACTACTAATTAATTTGAAATCATTTATAGCCGCAAGGCTGAGCCACTAGGCGATACAAGGAGATGTCGGACGCCTGTGTAGCTCAGTGGTTAGAGCAGTCGACCATCAATCGAAAGATCTGGGTTCGAATCCTAGCGCAGTCGAAAGCGTCCTTTTTTTCCACAGAAAGATTTTAAATTCTTAACTTAATTTAAATGCATCAAGGTTGAAAAATAAAACTATAAGATGTTAAGCGTTGATAACGATTAATAAAATAGTCACTTTTCTGTCCTATCTTGTCCTCATTTTCAAACTTTACTGTCCTACTTTGCCCTATTTTCAAACTTTTCTGTCCTACTTTGTTCTCTTTTTTTTTTAAATAAATTTTTGTCCTACTTTGTCCTCATTTTTCAAACCTTTTCGTCCTATTTTTCGAAAATCAATTATGGTCACCCTATAAACACACAAACATTATCTGCGTGCTGTGACGTTAGTTGCGCCAAGAACAGACCTGCAGCTAACTTCAAATATTTTCCAAGTGTAAGTACTGCCATAAGACCTGTTTAACTTCGGACTGTAAGTGTAGTTTTTACTTACTAAAACTTTAACTTTGATTTTCTCGAAATGAAGTTTTATGAATTACCTACTTCAAAAGTGTTCCGGTGACACGTTTTTCAACATTAAGTGTTTATCTTGGGCTTAAGGGCATGTCATGGATGTGACTTTATACAATACTTTTCGTCCATCCAATTTTTGAATTAATGACTCAAATGGATTTTTCATAGCATATAAACGTAAAAGAAAGATGAAGGTACGTTCATATGCTACAAAAAATCCATTAGAATTATTAAATTAAAAATGAGAATCACGAAAAGTTTTGAACACGTTTGCCGCGCCCCGTCTTGCCTCAAGGATAGTCGACTGGTGCGTCCTCCAGGTAATAACCTCGAGTGACCACCAGTGCATTGAGTTTAGCATCCGGGAACGGAGTCACCTAGTGAATTCGGGAAGGGGCGGCAAAAGAAGAAGCCCCTCCTGGAACACAAGACGACTCAGCAAAGACAAGCTACAAAAACATCTTGAGGAAACCAGGCTCATAGATGAGCTTGGTTGGGCTAAGTCTGCTGGGTCGTTGGAGGACACCGTGCGGGCTGCGAGGCGGAAAGTGGTCGCAGCATGTGACCACTCGATGCCTCGACGGCGGCCCGGGCGTACCGGGGACTCAATGTACTGGTGGAACGACCAGTTGTCTGTCCTGCGTTGGGAATGCCTCACAGCGCGGCGGAGATTCACCCGCTCAAAGGGCGAAGCTTGTTTCCGCATGTAGAGCCGTTCCAAAGAAAGGACCGAAGCTCCTGCGTGGTCCGGCGCGAAGATCTCTTCACTCTCGAAGAACTAAAGAGAGCGGGTGGAAGACTCAAGGCAAACACAGCGCCGGGGATCGACGGGTTGCCGAACGAGATCCTCAAAGAGGTGATCGGGGCATACCCGGAGATCCTCCTAGAAGTCTTCAACTCCTGTCTTCGGGAGGGGAGATTCTTCGCAGACTGGAATGAGCAGAGGTTGGTTCTGCCGAGGAAGGGATTCTGCGCGTTGACCAGCATTGACATACGCTAGTGATGGGACATCGAATGAAAACATCGAAGTTTTCAAACATCAATATATCGAAAAGATAACATCGATGTAAAAAATAAACATCGATATCGTAAGAAAATATATTTGACAGTTAACCAAAAATATTGCTGCAATAGTAATTCATATGGTTGGAATACACATACAGGCTGAACTGATACAAGCAAACCTTGGTTTTTGGTAAATCTCCAATATAATATAGGTCAAAGAACCACAATTATGTCTGTATCGTCGAATTTTGTTTTTCAGTGCAGCTATCAAGACTTTTGCTGTTTAAGTTTTCATAAAATCAATCTAATTTAAAAAATTTAAGTGAAAAATAAAGAAGTAATTATAAATGAATTGAGAAAAAATTATGAATCAAGAATTTATATAACAAGATTATGTGAAACTTTTAAATACTATATTGACTATAGTTTTTATACCTTAAAAGTAACGAAAGATTCAGATAGAATGAAAATAAAAGTTCTTATTGTAGTCACTTGTCACCGACTTTTGGATAGGACTGAAATTGTAAAAAAATTCAATGACAATTCCAATAATTCCGTACACCTTACAATGAAAGCTTCTAAAAAAGTTGTCGAAATTCTCATTCACAAGTCATATCCAAAAGTCGATGACAATTAATGAAAGTACACGGAAAAAATTTGTCGCTTAAAATTTAACATACTATTCGAAAAGTCGTGGACAGAAAGTAAAATCGGAGAAAGTCTTGTAAGGTTTCAATGACTTTTAAGAAATAGTAGAAAAAAGTCGAATAACTTTTCGAAAACCAGGTCGAAGAAAAAAGTCGCATATTTACTATTATAAAAGTATTTTAAACACTAACTGATCTTTTCTAAAAAGTAATGAAAAGTTTCATAATCTTTGGATTCATTTGTCATAGATTTTAAAAGACTATCGAATAATTTGAAATTAAAGTAATTCAAACAAATAGTTTTGTAAATTGTATTCTAAAGTCCATCAGATTTTATATGCCGTCTTCTAAAATTTTCTCGACAGTCGCAAAAAGCGATGCGCAGAAACGTAATTCGTAGCATCGCACAGCAGACAATGCAGCTCGGTTTTATGTTTTTGTAATAATTTTGGTTAGATTTTGAGATTACGTGTCGTTTGATTTCGTTTGGATCTGGATTGAAGCGTACATTAAAGAATTGGTTTCGAGTAAGTATATGTTTACCTTGATAAAGTGTATTACGTCAAATTTGAAATTTATCTATTATTTTAGTTTTGCCTTCAAACTCTGAATGTGATCCAAATATTTTACACAAGTCTCCACGACATGTATCGGCTATGCGGGTTAGGGCGTGCGATTAGAATTGGGTTAGCATGCGTGCATGCGAGCGTTCGATTCTCGGTGCTGCGAAGTGTTTATAAAAAATTGCGTTTCTGTAATGTACACAGTGTTAAATATAATGGTAAGTTCATATTAGGATTATATAGGTAATGTAGAAGTGAAAAATAATTAACTATATAAGTGCAGGATCATATCACAGAAAATAATATTTTCCTTTTTACACTGTTCAACATTTTCTTCGAGTGTCACTTAGACTTTCGATGCCTGGTTTAGAGAAAATGGAACCCAACCCACGGTGTTTTAAATTTTCCGCGACTGTCACTTAAACTTTCGAATTTACGTTTTACATTTTCAGCGATTATTTATCATATTCTTCAATAAGGAGGTTCATAATATTTAGTCGACTTTCTAACCTATCCACGAGTATTACACAAAGTCGATGACTTTTCAAGCGACAAATTTTTTCCGTGTATATGTCCCAACTTTGATCGAAAGATAAGTAAAATTACTTGAAATATTTTTCCCCGTGTACCTTAAATTAAATCAAACGATAGCACCATAAATATTAAACGATTG
The DNA here is from genome assembly GCA_030998225.1 of Diplolepis rosae. Classification (NCBI taxonomy): domain Eukaryota; kingdom Metazoa; phylum Arthropoda; class Insecta; order Hymenoptera; family Diplolepididae; genus Diplolepis; species Diplolepis rosae. Next base: position 3,227,865 of record JAPYXD010000608.1, on the reverse strand, counting down.
CAGCAGCGTTATTATTATAGCATATCATAACAATTATAACAGTGTTTCTATGATGACCGTCCATAACGGCCTTTTAACAAAAAAAAATGTTTTGAATGTTCTACTTTTTTATTATGGAGTTCGATTCGGAATCGCATTCCTGTCAGACTTTTAAATAATTTATAACAAAAATACGATTTCTCACATTGAAAAATAAAAAAATTATGACCTTTAAAAGTTGAAATTTGGGAAAAACGTTTGAAAAAATGTATTCTAACGAAAATATTTGATTGAAAAAAAAAATTACAGATGAAAATATTAACGAACAATCAAATTTATTAATATTTTAATTTAGTCAACAATGATATTCTAAGTTTAATTGAAATTATAAGTCTTAAAATAATGAACATTCTTAAAATTTGAGATAAGTCAATATCAATATTTTCATTTAAACTGATATTATACCATTTATGTATTATACAATATCATTACAGTCTGACTACAGACAATAATAACTTTTTTAGTTACACGGAAACTACAACAAAAAAGTTAATTATTTATGGAAACTTTCATGTCAAATTAAAAATTGTGTATTAAAACAAATGAATAGAAGGAACAATTGAAACAAATATTTAAAACACGTTAGTCTTTCTCTTCATCAGATCTTCTTTTCAGACATACAATTTTGGATCGGCGTTTTTGATTATTGCAAACAAATTATTACAAAACTTCAGCTGATGTGTTTCAGGGTTAAAGCAACCCAAAATAACATAGCTAATTAACAGAATTCTGGACTTTTTATGATTATTTGCTATGAGGGCCCTTTTCTCTTGTTTCGAAACTGAAAATACATCTACTTCCGGTTGCATCTGACATGAAACTAGAAACTAGGAAAACGTTAATATCTACTAAATTATAACTGGGCATAAGGGCCTTTTTCGCGAAGATACCCACATGTTATAAAACTGCCAGTTCTGGCTGAATCTTAAGTGTAGCAACTTTATAAATGGTCTTGCCGTCGGCTGTTTCTCGTTGACAGATAACTTTGAAATTAGAATAGAAATCTTATAGATCAGTCTGAATGTTTTTAAAGTATGATTTTTAAGACTGGATCAACCAGTACAGCTGACTACAAGGGGCGTTCCAAAATAAACGAGACTTTTACAAAATAGCTATTTATAGTAGCGCTATCTTCTGATGGGATTAAGAGTTGGAAAGGTACATCCTTCACTGACGTTCTTTCCAAATTTCATGACCAACGGACAATTAGAAGTCGAGTTATTGCTTTATAAGGGACAGTGTGTTTATAGCATTGGTAGAAAAATGAACTTCGGACAAAGAGCGAATATTAAGTTTTGTTTGAAACTTGGTAAAAATTTTACTGAAAGGTTTGAATTAATGAAACAAGTGTATGGTAGTGATGGGACATCGAATGAAAACATCGATGTTTTTAAACATCGATATATCGAAAAGATAACATCGATGTAAAAAATAAACATCGATAACGTCAGAAAATATCGATTATCGTTATATAAAATATCGCGCCTGCGCAAGTGTTATAATGTAATTAGAGGTTATAATAAAAAGCTGGTTTCATTTCATTTGTATAGTTTTGTCGATAAAAAAGTTTAACCCACCATTATTTACATGATATTAAACTTGGAGAGGGACTCTAACATCAAAATTCAATTTTTTACATTCTCATCATGGATGAGAAGGTATTGGTTTTATGTGAACAATGACTTCCGAAATTTTCATCAAATCTTTACGTTTTGAGACCCCCTGAGTCAGAAAAAATGGTTTTTACGAAAGCGGCTGTCTGTCTGTCTGTCTGTCTGTCTGTCTGTCTGTTACTCAACAAATATTAGAATAAGAAAGTTTTTGGCTTTTTGGCGGTGTCTCGTTTCTAAATAAAAGTGGGACTGCAGGTAAAAAAACTTCTAAATTGAATGCTTTTTACAAAAAATTATTTTTTTGAAAGTCAGGGTTAATACAGTTTTGCACAAAAAGTATTCAATTCACAAATTCTTTTTACCCGCACTACCATTTTGGTTTAGAAAAGGAACACCACCATGAAGCCAAAAACCTTCTAATTCTAATTTTTGTTAAGTCAAAAGAAGAAATTGAATTTTGAAGTTAGAATCACGCTTGAACAGCCTTAAGGATGCTTCTATTTCTTGCGTAACATTCATGTTTCTTTAAAATTATTTAAAAGCACAGTTTTGTGTATTTGTTAATTAAAACTTAAATATTAAAAAACCATTTTGTACTCTTCCACAGTGTATGTGACTTCTTTCGGAGTTTCTTCGAATTGTACCAATTGTGGCCGTTCTAAAAAATCTGCAGAAATTTCTTGTTATGGTTATATAATAATTTAAAACTGGGTTTTTTAGAGTAAAGCTTTTTTGATTGACATAATTTAGAGTTGATACAACAATATAAAAGATTCTTTGATTCGAGACGAATCGATCGACCTATAATATTGATACAATTTTCGCAAAAATAAGAAAATTGTGGATATTTTTAATATTTAAACATTTGATTTTTAATAGTAAAAGTTTTTTCCTTAATGCAATTCAAACTTGTTTCAACAATCTAAAAGATGCCCTTATTTTATACGGATCAAATGACCTATAATATTAACACATTTTGTCGCCGAGTAAAGAAGTTAAGGTCATTTATAAAATTGGAAAAGTAAAATTTACAATTTTATTATTATTAATATAATGTTTTTAAATCTTTTTTTCAAAGTTGTCCAACGAAAAAATATCTTCTGCAACCAAATAATTACATAATAATTAAATTATTAAATAATAATAATAATAATAATTAAATAATACTGAATTACTTATGATACAGCTGCATTGATATTTAATACCGTATTATTGTTTTAAAAAAAACGTTAATGCTTCCTAGCTAGTTTATATTATAATTATATTGCAAAATTACACATTTTTGTCAATATAAGGAAACTGTGAACTCCATATGACCTAAAAGAAATGTTCCTCGGACGTGGCTTTTTTCGCAATGTTCGTAGGTGTATATATCATAAAAATATATATTAGCTTACCTAAGGTAGTTGTCGTGCCAAAAGTCAGTCTCTGGAAAAAGAAGTTTTTCTATGATTTCAAGAATGGTAATTATATCATCAGCCGTGTCAAATGTAAGGAAAGACACTCTTTTTAATAAAAAAAATTTTAAAATTATGAAAAATAGTATTTTAATCATATTTTTTGTAATAGGATATTTCCTTATTATCGCTCTTTACCAATTTTTTGAAAACGATTGAAGTTTCTTAAATCATAGCTTATTTTTTTGATGAAAATATTCTCTACAACTTAACCGTTTCCAATTTTTGAAAATAAATTCTTTAATGGTTGAAATCATTAAAAAACAATTTTCCAAAACGAATTTTTTATAAACAAATTGCTGAATTTCATAATAATTGATTCATTTTCAAAAATTGGAAACGGTTAAGTTGTAGAGAATATTTTCATCGAAAAAATAAGCTATGATTTAAGAAACTTCAATCATTTTCAAAAAATTGGTAAAGAGCGATAATAAGGAAATATCCTATTACAAAAAACATTATTAAAATATTATTTTTCGTAATTTTTGAATTTTTTTTATTAAAAAGAGTGTCTTTCCTTACATATGACACGGCTGATGATATAATTACCAGTCTTGAAATCATAGAAAAACTTCTTTTTCCAGAGACTGATTTTTGGCACGACAACTGCCTTAATCGTCACAGTTCGCATAAATTGAATACCGAAAACCACTGCAGGATAAGGATTTCCTGTGTATAATGCGATAATGCGAAATCATGGAAAACGTGATCCATAAAAAAAACTGTAATTTCACCTTCTGTTTGCTGGCGAGCGGCAGAACTTGATTAGTTCTTTCCGACGGTTTCCGACGAAAAATCAATATCTCTAATGAAATTGACCAATCAATTTCTGCAGCTCGCCAGCAAACAGAAGGTGTAAAAAGTACACTAAAAACATCTAAAAATATCGACATCGAAACTTTATATCGATATTTACACATCGAAATCGATAAGGCAATATCGATGTTAAAAACATCGATAATCGAAAGCAAGACATCGATGTTTTCGATGTTTTTACATCGATGTCCCATCACTAGTGTATGGTGACAATTGTTTATTCCGTGCCAGAGTCCATGAGTGGTTTAAACGATTCAAAGAAGGTCGTGAAGACATCAAGGACGACGAACATCCCGGTCAGGAAAGTTTCGTGATTACACCAAGTAATATTGAAATTGTGCGTGAATTTATAAAAAATTAGCCAAAATCTTCTTTGCGACACATGGCAATGGAATTAAACATGTCAAAAGATTCAATTCATCGCAGTTGGCGCCTTTTGCACGATAATGCGCCGGCCCATCGTTCAACGATTATCACTGATTTTTTGACCAAAAATCACATTTTATCCGTCAACCACTCACCGTATTCGCCTGATATGGCTCCCTCTGACTTCTACCTATTCGGAAAATTGCATTTGGCCATGAAAGGAAAACGTTTTGCGTCCGTAGAGGCCATCCAAAAGGCTTGTACCGACATCCGGAAGGACATTTCGGTTAATGACCTGAAACACTCTTTTGAAAAGCTTTTGGATCGCGCAAAACATTGTATCGAGGCAAGCGGACTATTTTGAATAAATAAACTCGAATTTATCAGAACGAAGCTCCTGTCGTTTCTATTTTAGCTCAGTCTCGTTTATTTTGGAACGCACCTTGTAAATCAATAAAATCAGTTTCATCCAAGATTTTCCACAATAATGAATTTTGTTAGATGAAACTTTAGGATATGATAAAGGAAATACAGGGTGGCCGCTTGACCAGGAAAACCGGGAAATGACCGGGAGTTTTCTGTGACCTGGAGAAACCGGGAATTTTTTTGTTGACCGGGAATTTTTTAAATTTTTAATAAAAAACGATTTCAATTTGTTTTAAATGTGTTGCATAAAGTGATTTACTTATATATTATATTATGCGTTTCGAAATTCCCGCCTTATTTCGCGATTTCGGTATACCAGGAGAAATTTCATATCAGAATATTAAATAAAAAATATTTTAAAACTTTAAAAACCCATTGCATTAACTGTTATTCATTGGAAACTATTTTTTTAATGACTGGGAAAAAATTTTCGATGACCGGGAAATGACCGGGAATTATTTTCGTCGATGAAAACGGTCACCCTGAAATATCAGCGGATGGCTAATTAGTTTTCAACAATTGAAAAATCTGAGTATTGTTAGAACATGAATAATTTGTTCTTATTGTTTATAACTAATTAACACCTACAGCCATCCGCTAAAATATCCTTGATTATGTCCTAAATTTTCGGCTCAAACAATTCATTATTGTGGAAAAATCTTGGGGAAAGCTAATTTAATATAATGAAGTCACAAGTACTTATTCATTAATTAATGCGTCACCCGTAATTTACATCAGTGTCACTAGCGATATTCAGTGTCAGCTTCATGCTCCGAACGTTATTTGATTATCAAGTCGCCGTGCCTGGCGGGAGAGACGATCCTCCCTCTGCGGCGCGGTGACAATGTCCGCTTACTCCTCAATTCCTCCTGGAACACCGGGCAAGAAACGCATGCGGAAACATTGTCGACTCCTCTTGCGCCCCCATCCACGCATGTCAGGCACCTCGGGGGCCCTTAAACTCTTCGGCCCTGTGCGTTAAGTCGACACACCTCCAACAGGCATCTTTTCTGCTAGGATAAGTGCATCTACCTTTTTCAGCTAAAGCAGATTCATCGCGTCTGCATCTGCCAGCTGGACCACTGCAGTCCTCACTCCACCGAAAAGAGTGTTATTGAAAAATCACATCAGAAAAAATTCCGCACTAATCTATCTATGCGATTTTATAATTTCCTACGAGTCGGCACAATAGAAATACTACAATAAATTCTCTATATCACAAAATTGTTTGGTTAATTAAATAAAACTTCTCAATTAAATTTGATATATGAAAGATTACCCAAGTAATGGAACCGAGCAGGAACAGCCAGATACTGCATGTTTTTTTCCACAAGAAATTCATTCACTCTCATGGGGGAACTTCCTTCTTCCGAAAGCAGCTGACGATAAGGTCAAGATTCCCCGACTTGGTATTCTTCCTTAACAACATCTTATTTATTATTCTCCTAGGAGACTGAAGATATTTATTTCCTAGATGACCCAAATTTCGTATCCAGGGCGGGCTTGTTTCCGAATTGGCACAGAGTCTTGCAGGATGTTTTTAGTTTCATTTGACTTTCTGTAAGCTAGCAAAACAGCCATAAATTTCGCAGGAGGTATTGAGATGTAAGAAATGCAAGTCCACAAACTACTATGATCAATTATCCGCTTATGTATCTTGCCTCTATTGCCTAATTTCATTCCTAGTTGACGGATAAATGCAGGTATGACCAAGTACACCTGCATCTACTTATCTGTAGCTTACATTTTATTTATTGTGACTTATGATCCATAATTGGTTCTAAAAATAGTTATGAATAATCAAAGAATGATTTGCTGTTAATGTATAATCAATAACAAGGTTAATGATAATAATTAACAAAGTTTAGCATAGCATTAATATATTACCGATACGTGATGTGTGTTTACATAGGTGCTAGGTGTATTGCCCTTGCACAGAGGAAATAAGAAAAAACTTAAAAAGTTACTGTGATGTTACAGTTTTTTTTCTAAAAAATCAACTCAAACCGTTATAATTGCTACAGCAATTTACAAATGATTTTAAAAATTAATATTTTATACTCATAAAATTTTTAAATATTCTTTACAGATCTATTACGCACCATCCAGGACCCTGAAAAACCCCAGACCTTGGAAGAACTAGATGTAGTTTACGAAGATTGTGTAAATGTTAATTATCCTGCCATAAGAAGAGTTGCACTTATACGTGTAGAATTCAATCCAACAGTACCTCACTGTTCTCTTGCTACCCTCATTGGATTATGCATTCGAATAAAATTGGAACGACATTTGCTAGTTCTCTTTAAGCTCGACATATACATAAAAGAAGGTGCCCATGCAACAGAGAAAGAAAGTATGTGAAAGGTTTTTTTAAAATAACAAAATTATTTACCATTAATCAGTATAATACCAGCTTTTTCTCAGTTCAAAGCATTTCCAATGTTTTGTTTTTTAATTTAACGTTTTATCTGTACAATTTGTACGAGTTTTTATGCGTACACTCGAATCTAATTTAGTATTGTAGTTGTTTGCGGCGCTAGTCATTACACTTGATATTTCGCGACTAGTCCCGGCCATTTTGATTTTGTCGATCTTGTGTAGTAGTAGCGGATTTTAATAGACGCATGCGCAGTTTAAATATACAAGGCTTTGTCAGTAGAGTGCTAACGCTGTACGAAAAAGAAGATTGTTTTCCGCTGTATGGCTATAGGTGTATACGCAGTTCAATTTTTACATTACATCCCTCGGTAGCGCAAAACACAACATTGTGCTACTCTTAACTGTAGCGAAAAAACGAGTTTACGCGCCGGAGGCACATAAAATCTATTTCATAGCGCCTTCTTTGAAAATCCGATTTTCGGTACCTGTAGAGCGGGTTTCACTCGGGCAGCAAACTTCACACTCATGCAATCGCTCTGTTTCGCCCGTTGTAATGTAATATACTATTTCAGTACGCTTGGTATAAAAGCGGTCTGTAGAAAAAAAAAGAGATTATGAAAATTCTGCAGATTTTGCATTTGAAAAAACTACACAAATAAATTGTGCCTTCTATGATGAAAAGCCAATAGTAAGATGCTCGTTATGTAAAAAACATTGTGTTTGAAAGATTTTTTTCACAATTGCCACCTAAGCCAAATATTAACCCTAAAATACCCAACAATTTAAGGCAACAATGAGAGACCATTGTTAGAGTAAATGATAAAATTGAATGAGTGTTTAGTATAATATTGTTTTAAACTGGGGAAAGCCAAGGTTTTATTATACTTATCCATATTATGGCATTGAAATTCAATATAGTCATAACAATCTTTAAAACGTGTAGAAGAAAAATTATTATTTTAAATACCAAATATTATGAATCTCTATTCGAAAATTTTAGAGAACGAAAAAATGATATCATGATTACTAAGCTTCCTAAAAGTAATTCTAATAAGTCGAACAATGAACGGTATAACCTGGAAAGCATATTTGAGAAATTCATATTATGAATATATACCATGGAAGTGCCATTCAAACTCACATTCAAATAATTCACCCAGATAAATAGAAACAATACTTTCCTACACATTCAATAACTAGATATAAATTTAATAGATTTAATTTTCAAAACATATTCCAAATTAATCTTACACTAACTGTAATTCAGGCATTGTAACTTGTAATGTAACAATGACAGTCCCAACTCTGTAAATGCAGAGAACAGTTACACTAACCGCGTATGATACAGGGTGGGCCATATAAAATTTAAGATTTTAAAAGTCAATAAAAAAAACGGCTTGATATTTTTCAAAGGTCTAACATTTATTTGAAAGGTTGTTTTATGAAATTTATTTGTGGAAAACAATTTCGGACAAATGATCACTACGGCTGAGTTTACAGTAGCTTATCCGATCCACCCAATTTTGGAGTACTTTCTCGATGGTTTCAGGCCTTATGGCGGTTAAAACGATCTTCCGCCCAATCTGCGAACTGTAGACGGCTCGGATGGTCAAGTGGCTTCAGCTGCTGCACCAATTGAACTTTATATGGCTTCATAGCGACTGTGGCTGAAAGTGTTAGTGAGAATCCATCCACCTCAACTCGCCGTCGATCACAAGATTTGAACATTGCACGAACAACTTTGCGACGAATTTTGCAAAAAGACCTCGCTATGAAGCCATATAAAGTTCAATTGGTGCAGCAGCTGAAGCTACTGTAAACTCAGCCGTGGTGATCATTTGTCCGAAATTGTTTTCCACAAATAAATTTCATAAAACAACCTTTCAAATAAATGTTAGATTTTTGAAAAATATCAAGCAGTTTTTTTTTATTGACTTTTTAAATTTAAAATTTTATATGGCCCACCCTGTATTATGAAATGTAAAAAATTTGCTTGAGGGTGTTCTACAGGTTCCCCGGCGTGACGACGGCAGCGAACGGTCGCGCGGCCTCAGTTCCGGCAGAGCATCCGGTTATTCATCGCACAATTGCTCGAAAGCAGAAAAAAAACGCCATCCTGAAATTTTGCTATTTTATAGGCAAAAATCTCAGCTTTTTAAGTAGATGATTTAAAAAAAAAAAAAATGGGTCCAAATTTGAAAAAGGTCAAATTTATTTTTGATTTTCGAAAATGAAGGTCAAATTTCGATTTTTTTTCAAAAATGATTACAACTAGTCGAAAGATCACGAAAAAGACTGAAGAAGACATATAAAGTAAAATTTTGCTTTATGCAAAAAGAAATAAATTATATTTAAAATTGGTTAGTGAAGTTGTTTATTTCATACATAAAATAATGAGAAAATAGAGGGAACGCCCTACCTTAATAAATCTATCTAAACCCTACAAGTCTTTCCAAAGTTTATATAATATTTTGCTTATATCAAACCATTGAGAATTGATTATGTTAAGCACTTAAATCTATCCAGCATAATACTATACTTTTCCTAACATAAACATAGATTTATACCTGAAGTCTACCGTCGCCTATACTCTCTTTAAAAATGAATATAATTACGAAGTTCGAATTCGAATGAAGACCAGTGATTCTAGCTATGATGCCCTATTCCTATGATATGCGAAGGATTGCTGGAGTCTATATGAGATTTAAGGTAGCCAAACTCGGACTCACAGCAGAAAACTCTGACACTGCCCAGCATACCTTAAAAGTGTCAGATCGATTAAAAATCGTCTAAGAGCAGAAAACTCTCAGCCTGCCCCAAAAAATCTCACGAAGCAGATCCAGAAGCGTCTAAAGGCAGAAAACCTTTAGTTCCGAAATGCCCCTTAGGGTTGGCTGCGGCTCGCTCACAAGCCGCCAGAATGCTTTTCTGGACCAACATCTTCATTTTTATATCTTAGACGCAGCTTCTCACTCTGGTCTATTACTTGCCACAGGGGGATGCTGTGCTTGCGCTCAGTGTCGCTGCCTGGACGTAGGCCACGCAGCTCCTCCGCTTGCCGAGTCGCGAGCACGGTTGCCATTCCGCACGGGCTCAAAGAAATTCTTGGTTACAATATATAGGACATTCTTTCGCAAATCGTAGGGATTTCAAAAAAAATTGTTCACATTTTTAAAAGTCTCAATTTATTTTCTGTAGCATCGTTTTATTAATTTAATCGACACGTATATCGGGATTTAAAAAAAAAAATTTTTTGAGAGGTATATTAATTTAAACTTTTGATAAAATTGGACAAAATGCTAAATTCTCTTGTGCTCAAGATTCATTATCTCCGGTTGAAATAATCAAATAGATTTCGGGTCCGTTTCATTTTTTAGCATATTACGTTAGGTTTTTAGAAAAATATTTTTATAATTTTTATTTTGTTAACTAACTACATATATAATCAATTGCATTGTTTAAATAATTTTCGCATGTTTGCCCCCTCAGTAGAAAAATTTGGAAAAAATAGTATCATATGCGCTATGTGTCAATATAACTAGCGCATATTTGATAAAAGTGGAGACTTAATTAGATCGGAAGATATTAAATAATATAAAAGTGCCTCATTTATGAAGAACTAACCATATTATATTGGGTTGTCCCAGAAGTAATTGCCGATTTTTTCATACGAATTAAACATATTTTTTTAAATACAAGGAATGAACTTTAATCGATGATATATTTTCCATTTTTTTCAATGACCTTTTGCCATCTTTCTGATAACTTCATGATTCCACGCTCATAAAACTTCTGGTCTTTATTGGCAAGAAACTGAACCAATTGCGACTTCACAGCTTCATCATCATCAAAAGTTTTACCATTCAAGGAGTTCTGAAAAAATCGAAATAAATAGTAATCTAATGGTGCAAGGTCAGGGCTATATGGTGGATGTAACATCACTTCCCAGCCAAGCCTTAATAATTTTTGGCGAGTAGCTAAAGATGTATGTGGTGTAGCGTTGTCATGGTGAAAATGTACACTTTACGATTGACCAATTCTGGCCGTTTCTCTTTGACTGCTGCGTTCAATTTGTTCAGCTGACGACAGTAGACATCCGAATTATTTGTTTGGTTTCTTGGAAGCAGCTCAAAAAATATCACACCTTTCTAATTTTACCAAACAGATAGCATAATCTTTTTTTTTTATGCAATTCAGCTTTCGATGTCGTTTTTGGTAATTCATCACGCTTGGACCATGATCGTTTTCCAACGACGTTATTGTAAACAATCCATTTTTCATCACAAGTGATAATTCGTTTAAAAAAGGATCGAATGCATTGCGTTTAAGATGTAAATCACAAGCGTTGATGCCGATTGTTAAATGAATTTTTTTCAATTCATGTGGAATCCAAATATCAAGTTTTTTAACGAGTCCAAGACGTTGTATATGACTGTCGACTGTTGATTTTGGTATTTTTAATATTTCTCTAATCTCTCGCACAGTTACATGACGATCCGATTCGATTATGGCTTTGATTTGGTCATCATCAACTTTATTTGGCTAACCTGAACGTTGCTCACCTTTGAATGAAAAATCCCCAGAACGGAATTTATCAAACCAATTTCGATACTATCTGTCTTTTAAGGCTCCCTCACTATACACACCACGTAACTTTTTTGCAGCCTGTGCTGCGTTCTTTCCTTTACGGAAATAAAAAGGCAGAATAAGTCGAAAAGGCTCGTTTTTACACTCCCTCTTAAAGTTGATGTCAAACTAACAACTGTAAACGAAATTACGTGTAATTTTTTTGTAAATCAAGCTAAGAGTGACAGCTAATAAATGCTAGAAGGAACAAATCATGACATTGAAAGAAGCCATTCAAAAAGATGGTCGAAGACATCTATACGTGAAATCGGCAATGACTTCTGGGACAACCCAATATAATACATAATTATTATTTTTATATAATTAAAATAATTTTAACATGCACGGAGAAAAATAGTTAAAGTAATTTTAATCAACTTCCGATCAAATTTGGGACATAAGGACAAGTTAGAAGTTATTTAGTATCACTGTATTTATTTGTGATATATTAAATGTTCGAAAATGAATCAAAGTTGAGTAAAATTCAGAAGTGTAGGGTGAAGTATGAAAGCGTGCATTAAAAATTTTTAAATATATATATTATTACTCGTAGTATAACTATAAAAAACCAATCTTTTATTAAATCACAAAAATAGTAGAGCTTTCCGTTCATTCTACTCTACGCTTCAATCGAGAGTTGAGTAAACCGTGAATCGCAAGATTTATTCCAACAGCTACATCTATTCACGCAGGAACGAATGAAAGTAATCTGCGCCTTGGGCACACATGAAAAATTTTTAATTTCAAAAACTTAAATTCTTAAAATTAAATTGATCTTATGAAAATTTAAACAAAAAAAAATCGATAAGTGTATTACATAAAATATGAAATATCACATAAATTACTCAGGCAGAATAATAATTTGGAATTCACAAATGTAAAATCCATATTTTGAAAATATAAAACACAGAAAATAAAAGAACCTTCTTTTAAATGTTTTTATACAAGATACTTCTTAATCATAATGCAATTTTTTAATGTACATTTGGAAATTTAGTTTCACTAAACTTCATACGTTGTTATAATAAAAATGTATACTAAATGTAATTTAATAATTATATTATATATATCAATAATCATAGTTATAATAATTGTGTAATTATATTAATTTTTAAAAATATTTTATTAATCATTTATGAAAAAAGTTGATTTATTTTTACTTGAGTAAGGCTAAAAAATTTTATTGACGGCACTTACTCTCACAAACTCTGAATAACTCATGCAGTCACTATATAAGAAAGTTCCAAATTTTATATCTCAGCATTGTAAGCGAACGAGTGCGTGATTCGACGAAAGCGTATCATACTATATATAAGTGTTGTTATTAGGTTTATATATGTAAGGTTATATGTTTAAGTGTATTTGTAATTTGAAATATGATTGGCTACGTCCGTAATGGTGTGAATGTATTTGTAAGTTGTTTATGTATATACCGGATGACTATTGGCAGGCTCGAGGTAAGAATTTTTTTTTATTTGAGAGAATCATACCATTGCCAGTTGAAATAATACGCCCGATGCTCATTTTACCCAACTACGGTTTGAAGCACCTCAAGCGTCGGTGATATACTTATACATTTCATGTTAACCCACTGACGCATGTTGGTGCCCTGTCGTCGATAACGTTTTACTCAACTCCTTACTATTCCCTATGTAACGCTTATTGTTATTCACTTTGGGTGAATTAGGTGTATATCAAATTGATTGTACCCGACTAGGATTTAATAGATGTTCAAATGTCCTTATGTCCCAAGTTTAATCGACAGAGTTGAGTAAAATTACTTCAACTATTTTTCTCCGTGTGACTATGATTTTTATTATTGACTTATTATTGTAATTAAGAATATAGTTATTCAGCGCAATGTGTAATAAAAAACTGTGAGCTTCTGGCGCAGTGGGGATTTGCGTACACAAGCACAAATTTTTATTGTAAGTATTGACCACATACGTGTGAATCGAAATGATTGACATTTTTGCAAATCCAACCCATGTCAAACGTAGTACAAATACAATGTTCCGCGTAGTGATTTTAGTTTTAACGTTATGTAAAATCCAACTATAGTGTGATTGTACAAAATCAACAACGCAAATCACTACGTAGAACATTGTATTTTTACTACTTTGGATATAAGTAATAATCGTACCGTCGTTGAACATGGGAAAATTATGTCCAAAAATTACCACAATACCAGAAGCTCACACAGTTCTTTATCATACATTGCACTGAATAACTAAATTTTCTTCACAAAAGCGTTATACATGTAGTGTCGATCTGGTTTCAAGAATACGAGAGAAAACACGTCAAGATGGTAATAGCGTTTCATTTACCGACGGGCAATTTTATCGAGTCAGTTGAAAAGGTTTATAAAGACAGGCAATGAATCCGATACGTAAGTCAAATTAGTGTTGGTGTTCCATGGCTGTATGAAAGGACAGCTATTTCTTATTATATCGCACTCTTATGCTTCCAAAAGGCCTTCGTAGTGGTATTTTCCTTTTGAACTTTTTTTCTGAGGTAAGTCTCTTTTCAACGTCCAATAGTATTCCGCGATTATATTTTCATCCTATCTTCCTTAATATTGTCCTTCCATCACATTAATATCTTGATGGAATCTTTCACCTTGTTCTTTACTGTAGTCCCCAAGATTCTTGTTGGTCAAACTTTTTTTTTGTAATGATTACCACAATCCTGACTGCCCCATAATCATTAAAAAGAAGGATACTTCGTATTTTCTGATTGCAGTTCCAGAAGGATTGAAAGAACTTTGAAATCTCTACCATTTTTCCTTTCAAGCAGCAATTTATAGGCATGCATCGTATTTTTATGGATTTCGACACTTTTCATGTCAGATCAACATAATAACGAACAAATCTTAGACATTATTTAAAAAACATACCTTATTAGAACAATATCCTCTTTGAAAAGGCTTCCTTTTAATATTCTTCGTAAAAAAACTTACATCGTTTCTTATCAACCATGAGTTCTGAACCTCTTGTGTTATAATTCATTCATAAGTCGTCGGATTTAGGTGTCCATTTATTTGCATTTATTGAATTTACTTGAACATTTAGTGTCAATATCTGCTGCTACACTAGGTACTGACCTGTAAAGGGATGTGTAGAATGATTCACTGCCCAGCTCAGTCGGTAACGAAGCCAGCGCAGGCGCACTGCCCTGCAGGGGAACGTTATTGTGTGGGAATGAAGCCGTAGTATGTGAGGCGATGAGTTGACATTGCCCTAATCAAAGCCGGAGAGCCCTCATACTTAGCGGGGAATAAAATAACCATGACTTCCAAAAATGAAATGAAAAAATTTGGCACATGTATGCAAAATACTGCAACGTTAAGTTTCAAAAAAAAAAAAACGAAAGCAATGCAAGAACATGAGAAATGCACAAACAGTAATGAAGATTCCGATACTGAATGTGAAACAACTGATAACAATTACACTAGATATGACACAAAAACGAGATGTTAAGAGACGTTGACACAAAAAGAATTAACCAGTCAGCTGTGACGACCATGGCGACTTCCATTTCTCTATGGCGGACAGAGTCGTCAAACACAGCTGACTGGTTAAATGACTTAATTTAAAAGTTGGGATTACCTAAAGATGGCGTTTAGCACCTTGCTTCAGCTTTGAAAAGAAGAAAATTTAGCAAAAGGAATTAAGTCAAGCGTTTATCGGAATAAAGAATAGCATTTCCGGAAATACTTTCATCTTGATCAAGAACTGTCTTTAGTCTATTACACGGATATTAATGGACTAATGGATGAATTAAAACCAAGAATTTACAAAGATGAAGAATGGGAGTTATTCATAGAATCTCCTAAACAAAGCCTGAAGACCATCTTATTGAACAACACAAACGCTTATACATCAATACTAATAGCTTCTTTAACACGACTTGAAGAAGTTCACAGTAATATGAAAATCATCTTGGAAAAATTAAGTACGATCAACATAAATGGCAAATTCGTGGAGATTTCAAAGTTCTTTCAATGCTTCTGGGACTGCAATCAGAAAATACGAAGTATCCTTGTTTTTTGTGCTTATGGGACATTTAATCCTACACCCATCATAAATGTTATGTTAAAATTTCATGACATTCGGATGTATAGAAACTGAATTATTGCGCTGGATGTGACGGTACGTTTGAACCATCGATAGAAAAATGAATTTTAAACAAAGATCCAATATAAAGTTTTGTTTTGAATATGATAAAACAGCTGCCGAGACGCATTAAATGATGCTAAAAGTTTATGGTAATGAGAGTTTATCTCGTCCCACTATCTACGAGTAGTTTAAACGATTTCAAGAAGGTCGAGAAGACTTGAATGACGACAAACGTTCGGGTCAGCCAAAATCAGATGTGAACGAAGAAAATGTTGAAATTGTGCGCGAATTCATAAAAAAAAGAGTCGAAATCTTCGTTGCTTTACATGTAAATGGAATTGAATATGTCCGAAAATTCAATCCATCGCATTTTCATCGAGCATTTGGGACTTGTGCGTGGTTTGTTTCACACACAAAATCGCCTCAAATTCGATATTGCAAGGACTTGATTAAAGAAGACAAAAAGGACCCAAATTACCGAAAATTCATCGTAATTGGTCACGAGACGTAATGCTTTCAATGTAATCCCAAAACCAAGCGCCAAAGTGCTGAATAGATGTAACCGGATGAGCCAAATCCGAAAAAATTGAGCTTAGAGGAGTCAAAAGTGAAGACAATGTTGATTTATATTTACAATTTAAAGAGACTATTTTGAGTAAAATAAATCAACTCTGCCAAAAACATGTTTAGTTAACCTGCAGTTGCACTTTTTGACACCATCTCATTGCCCAATGCATATTCTGTCGAGCCAGAAGCCCATCCTATGAGATTAATAAGTCTTTAAAGGCATACGATACTTGGTATCCATCGTTCATCAAGATTTTTAGCTGGTATTTTGAAGTATTAAACATAAACTTAGTAAACTTACGTTGATTCTTCTTTACGACATAATCACTGCACACATAGCAAAAATCGTCTGGGTTATTTTCGCACTCATAATCTCGTTTTCTCTTACTTATTATATAAATTATTTCAATCTAAGAAGTGGATCAAATAATTTGACAAGACACAATAACATACATATGTGAAACGTCATGCTCTTTGCATCAATTGCAGTGTTGTCAACCTAAGAAAATGAAATATTAACAACAGTGACATCATACTGTTCAATTTAAAAGTTAAGCTAAAAAAACCTCAGTGATTAATAGATTCATGACAACTACTCTCTTTACGAACTGAATTGTGAATTTATTGCATTTAAAAACAATATACGCTATGAATAAGGTAAAAGGCTATGAATAGAGAACAAGTTGTATTTTAGTACTTGTACATAAAGGATCATAATTTTATTACTTATCCATATATATTACCAAAACCACCCATACCAATTAAAGACCTGAAAAAGTAGAAAAATCTCATTTGGCTCCAAACACACACCAAAAATTTTTTCAGAAAGTAAGTACTATAAGGTAGATAAACTACCAGCACTCTCATAATTTCGAATAATCGTTTTCGAAAGCGTATGAAAATTCGTTATCAAGCTGTAGCAAAAATTCTGTAATGGAATTTTCAAACGTTTCAGGAGTCGAGCGAATTCAAGGTAATATCAAATATACTGTCATCAAAATTAGTATCAGGATTCAAAGGGGTTTTCTGGGAATTTTCAGACGGCTTTGCTTTATAGTTTGAGCGTAACAATTGAATGATGACCTCACTGCTCGTGTCGATGTTATGATATGTAATTAAATGCATTAAAATTTGAGATAGAAATAAAACCTTTTAAGGGTAAACTAAACCGACGGCGTTTCGGGCGTATTCCCTTTTTATACTCGGAAGTTCAATTATATATAGTTGCACTTTCGACATAACCATTTCTTTATTAATAATGTCTTTGTTAATAATTATAGCATGTCTTCTAACTAATTAAAATTCTATATAATGTATACATGATTATATTGAATATTCAAATAGTTTATTTCATTTGTGTAAACAAATGAACAATTTTTTCAAGTCAATTTATCTAGGTTTTTTTTATTTTTTTAGTAAGAAAGCCACTGACGAGAAAAAAAAAACACTAAGTAGTAATACTGGTTAATGCCACACGGCAAAATTTAGTTGTCGAAACTTTCTTCGATTGTCATCGACTTTTGGATAGGGCTAAAGTGGTAAAAAATGTGTATTGACCATTTTAATAATTTCGTACACCTTTCAGTGGAAGCTTCTTAAAAAGTTGTTGAAATTCTCATGGACTAGTCATATCCAAAATTCGATGACAGTCAAAGAAAGTTTCGACAACTAATTTTTTCCGTGCAGGAGCCTTAACTTCGATCTATTAGGATCAAATTAATATCCCTACTGTAATAAACTTTAATTGTATTTTTATTTTTAGTATCGTTTTTAATTATTAAACAAAATAACGTAAAACAACAGTATACTGAAAATTTAACACTTTTTGGAAATTAAAAAATTTGTATGCGTGCCCAAGGCGCAGATTACTTTTATTTGTTTTTTCGTGAACAGGTAGGTAGCAAAACGAGTCTTGCGACTCACAGTTCACCGTACTCTCGAGTGAAGCCCAGGGTAAAATAAACGGAAGGCTCTAGAATTTTTGTGATTTTATAAAAGATTGGTTTTTAATAATTATACTAGGAGTAATAATACAATATATGTCGCGTGGAATGCAGAAACCGACCTTACAGCACCAAGAATCGAACGCGACGTTTTTAATGATTCTTAAAAGCGAAAGCATGCCTATTCTCAAATGTATGCGATCAAAATTGAACGAAATATAACGCGTTTTATCTGACTTTATTTAACATATACTTTTAGAAATCTTTAATGCACGCTTTCATACTTTACTCTAATCTTCTGAATTTTACCGAACTGTGATTCATTCTTAAACATTTGCTACGTCAAAAATAATTACAATAACACTAAATAATTTTTTTTCTCCGTATGTCCTAACTTTGACAAGAAGTTGAGTAAAATTATTCGCTTTGATATTTTGTAACGTGGTAAATTACGTTATGCTATACCTCGACTGGCAATGACAGGATCGGACCCAAACCACTCTCTTTTAGTAACCCTTTCATTTAAGAAAAATGCTAGAGCGTATGAAAGGCGACATGCAAATACTTCGAGCACTTTTCGCAAGAGAAAAGAAGATGAAGATATGGGGAGTCTTTTTGCACTACGAAAAGAAAATAAAAACTGCTGGAAATATTTGAAGGTGTTCAATAAGTCACATTTGCTTCCGCTCTTAATAACAAAGAAATGAAAAGCAATAAAAAGATCTATAAGAAAATTGTTTTCTGTTTACATCACAAAAATATTTTCAAAAAAAGCATTGAGAAAACTGTTAGCTGGTCTTTTCATGTTTTCATTAGGTATGTAACGAAAACAGTTTTTGTATATTGAAATTTTAATTGATTAATTGTTTGTAACCAATCAATTCACTTACGTATGTAAAGGGTTTTCCAATAGGGACATAACAATTTCGTATCTTTATATGAACGCACCCTTAAACATTTTTAATGAACTGTCAATCTCAAAACGTTAGTTAATGTCAACATTTTCATCATTGTAAAGTTCACGAACCAGCAACGTTTGGAAATTATTAAAAATTACTACCGAAATTCTGAGTCGGTGGTCGCAACTTCAAGAGTGCTTACTCCAATTTTCGGCCGTAATAATCGTCCCACCCGACAGGCTGTGCGTGCTATAGTGGATAAATTCGAGACCAAATTTACGCTATTGAACGTTCCGGTGCCAAAAAGACGTCGTACTGCTCGAAGCGAAGAAATAATCACAGCCGTAAGTGCATCGATTCAAAATGAGCCAAATCAGTCGATTCCACGTCGTTCTCAAGAATTGAGCATCGCTCAAACGACACTGTGGCGTATTATGCGGAAAGATCTCGGCCTACATGTTTTCAAGATCTTCAGCGATGAAGCTCATTTTGTATTTTTTCGTGGATGAAAACGACCGTCATGTTACCGTCAATGGAGAGCGCTATCGTGCTATGTTGGAAGATTATTTGTGGCCAGAATTGAATGAACTTGACATGAACGATATGTGGTTTCAACAAGACGGTGCCACTAGCCACACAGCACGCGTCACAATCGATTTATTGAAAGGCAAATAACGGTGAACATGTTATCTTGAGAAATGGTCCGGTCGAATGGCCACCGCGTTCATGCGATCTAACGCCATTGGATTTCTTTTTATGGGCCATATCAAGTCACTGGTATGCCAACAAGCCAGCAACTTAAGACGACCTCAAAGACAACATCCAACACGAAATTGCCAACGTTCTGGTCGAAATGTGTGCCAGAGTGGTGGAAAATGGGGTCCAAAGAATCGACCTCTGTAAACGGGCTCGTGGTGGTCATATGACCGATATCGAATTTCATTCATAAAAGGTAATGCTTGCACTACACCCACAATAAATTTGAACTCAATATCTCAAATATTTCTGTGTTTTATTCATAGATAAAATTGTTATTTCCCTATTGGAAAACCCTTTATATAAACGCGTGATTGCGCGCACATACACGAGTACGCACGGTGCGGATGTAAGTTGGTTTTTAAAGAGTATATTCCTAAAAAAAGGTTGATTCTAAAGACTTGTCATTTATTTTAATAATTGCTAGTATCAATTTGATACGTGAGCACTTTGAGGAAGGAAAATACAATCTGAGTAGTTGGAAAAGTTTGAATGAAGTAAAAAGAGTTCATTTCGATGAATTTTCAACTAAAAAAATATTCAAAAGAAAATCAATTTATAACGTGTTGTATCACTGAATATGTATACCTTTAATATGATCCAGACATCCATATTGAAAAAAAGGATTTAAAATAATTCAAATAGTCAACATACTTTGAAGTATTCGTTTTAAAATTTATATACGTTTAATTCCTGCAATTTTGATTTTTTTCCACAAATGTCAGTATATATCATATACAGCTAATGATTATAACTCATTTCATTGCATAATTATTAAATCGTAATATACATTTATACTTATTAAAAGAAAAAATGTAATAATCCAAATTTTTTTAACTTCCCTTTTGAGATTAAATCTTTCAGTAACGTGTAATTAATATTATTATTTTGTTCTAAACCAGTACAAATAAAAATGCAGTTTTAAATAATTTCAAAAGCTTTCCAAAGCCTACTCTATTCATTACAATTCATCATAAAAAGCTAGCTAAAACGAAACGAAATCATGTTAAACCTAAAACAAATTCAAATAAAAATTTGAAAATAAAAAATCTTGTAAATTGAAAAAAAATTATCTTTCAAAAAATGTCATCCTAATTATTTATTGAGGCTATTATTTTATTTTTGATTCCATGAAGAAGAAAAAATCTAAATTAAGATAACGGGATCTCTACAATAAGAAGCGGAATAAAATTCTTTGGCATTTATTGTAGTTTTGCAGATACATGACTGGATCTTTTGCTTTAAAGAAAAAAAACTCAATTATTTCTCGTTCAATCTGAAAAAAATTTGTTTACAAATTAGAACTTACCTGTCTCTTCAAAATACCTTTGATGATTATCTTTTGCAGTGAACAACTGAATACTGAATTTGAGAAAATCGACCAACTTCAACATTTTTTCAAATTAGACCTTGTCTATAAAAACTCAAACAGAGCACTTGCTTTTGTTATAATTTTCCTTTTTGACAACAAAAAATCACGAGGCACAGGATTCACCAATCACCACTTTCCTGTTTGAATCACGAAGCTTGACTTTCGTACCTTCAAAATTTTTAATCAGAAAAAATAACTTTAAAGTTCACAGACACTAACGATGCCAAAGTAACTCTTTTCTAAAAATTTCCCAACTTTAAAACTATTCACAGTACCACTAAAAAACTCTATAGGTTTCTTTTTAATCTTTTTTTAAAAACATGCCCTTTAAACAAATTAATTGAAGAACTTCAAACAACAACTTTTTTCTAAACTTTCTAAATGTTTTTAACATTCAAACTCAACTCACAGAACTTGGAAACTTTGAAACTTCACCCAGCCCGATTTCGTTGAACTTTTTTAATGCAACTTTCACAGAACAGCCAAAAACCTCTTCAACATTTTTCTCTGATTTGTTATTTCCATGTTATGAGTATTTTTTACAGTAATTATAAAATCTTAACTATTAAGTTAAGGTCATGGAACAACCAGATCACGTGACTAGATTCCTAAATTACTGGCATTTCAGTTTATATAACCCCATTTCTATAAAAAATAAGATAGGTAACTAAAAATTTCTAAAATTGCATAAAATACATTAATGTAGGCCTGTTTGGTGATTAATATTTATAATTATGAAAAAAATTTCTTAAAAAAAAAAATGTTATAATTATAAACATTTATGACAAGAAGACTTCACTTGGTGCATTTTATTTACTCTCACAAATTTTCAGCTTGTTGTCTCATTTTTTACCTTGTACATTTGAACTGCGCATGCGTCTATTAAAATCCATTACTACTACACAAGATCGATAAAATCAAAATGGCTGGGACTAGTCGTGATATATCAAGTGTAATGACTAGCGCCGCAAACAACTACAATACTAGATTAGATTCGAGTGTACGCATAAAAACTCGTATACGTATCGAAGTCACATAAAATAGAATACGTGCCAATGCACACAATTCGGGAAATTACGAGACTCGCGACAATGCTCGCAGGACTGATCGCGCCTCGGCTTCGTCTCGGCTTCGATCTCCCGCGAGTATTATCGCTCGTCACGCAATAACCCTCATTGTGCGCCTAGGCACGTAATATACTATTCTGTGACTTTGGGCCTTTTTTCTGTTTACGAAGATTGTGAAATCAGAAAAAAGGCTAAGTTCGTCAAGCGATGTGACTAAATTTTTGCTATTTATAATTACTCTCGCATTACTTCCGCGTTGCTCAGAATATCATGCAATTTTTTTTCTGTCACTCCGGACCTTTTTTCTGCTTAAAAAGGTTATGAAATCAGAAAAAAGGCGAAGATCTGCAAGCGATGTGACTAAATTTTTGCTATTGGTAATTACTCTCGCATTACTTTTGCATGAAAAATTCTTGATCTTGAAAAAACAATGCGATATAGCGTAGATTTATTTTTATACATTTACCGTTCGACGTTGGCCTTTCAAGTCCTTAGCGGCTTCTTGTATGAAGATAAACTCAAGATTCATTCTCGTTGGACGAGAAAATTGAAGCACCTCCCATCGTATCCATGTCTATACCGCAAGTTTTGTTAATACTAATAGTGTTACAATTAATGTGCTAATATTGGAATATTGCTTGTACTTTTTTAACAAACAAATAAACAAATATAGTGGAAAAGACAACTACAAAAACTTCTTCAAGATAGGAATTGGGTTCGGAATTAAAAAAAGTTTACTGCCAAAATCTGAAAGTGCATATGGTAACTGGAAATCAATTTATTACAATTTGATGGACCATAATAAAATAGCTTGTTTTAAAAAAATACATGCTCTTCCATTAGTTTAAACTGTATATTAATTGCGAATTTCAGTTACTGAATGAAACCATGTTTTTTTGATACTTAATTTCAACTTCTACCAACTTTTCAAACTCGTCTCTATCGAATTCCACGTTTATTAAAACAAACCGAGATGAAAGTGCGTGGAATAATATTTCTTTCGGATTTTTATGCACAAAGTGAAGTTGCTAAAAACCCTTTCGACTTTATCAACAAAATCTATGAAATAAAGTTATTGTTAGGTATTGTGTTTCTAAGACAAAGTCTTTAAGAAAAAATTGAAAATAGAAATCTACTAATAGTTTTGCCACTATTCAAATTTTATTCTGCTTGAAATGAGACACTTAAAAGTATTCATGATTCAAAAAACTAGATCCATCAACATTTCCAAAAGTTTATTGAAACATGATCTGATTTTTATTTTCATCTAGCATCCAAACATGCATAAACGTAATTTCATACAGGAGTCATCTACATGAAATTCATTTTGAATTAAGATACATGAATGAAAATGAATGCATTACTTTTCATTCCACTCCACTTCACTCAATCAATAGTTCAAATTATATATATGTTAAAAGAAAAATCGTCTCATCAAGATGGGAAGATGCTTCAATTTTCTCGTCCAACGAGAATGAATCTTGAGTTTATCTTCATACAAGAAGCCGCTAAGGACTTGAAAGGCCAACGTCGAACGGTAAATGTATAAAAATAAATCTACGCTATATCGCATTGTTTTTTCAAGATCAAGAATTTTTCATGCAAAAGTATTGCGAGAGTAATTACCAATAGCAAAAATTTAGTCACATCGCTTGCAGATCTTCGCCTTTTTTCTGATTTCATAACCTTTGTAAGCAGAAAAGAGGTCCGGAGTGACAGAAAAAAATTGCATGATATTCTGAGCAACGCGGAAGTAATGCGAGAGTAATTATACTTAGCAAAAATTTAGTCACATCGCTTGACGAACTTAGCCTTTTTTCTGATTTCACAACCTTCGTAAGCAGAAAAAAGGCCCAGTCACAGAAAAAAATTTTATGATATTCTGGGCAATTGACAATAAAAAAAATATCATCGAAGAATAAATCATTACATTTTTACCTTTATTTCATTTAACAACATTCGCGAGAAAAATAAAAAGTTCGAACTTTCAGATTAACATCGCGGGGCGTTAAACCTTAGCCTTTAGTTAAAACATTGAAACTGTTATATGGGGGGGGGGGGGTCTAAAATGGTACATAAGAGGAGGTCTGAGAGCTGCTTTAGAACTTGTTTTTTTGTTTTATTTTCTTTTCTGGTTGTTTTCCTTTTTGTTTTATTTCGTCAGCCTGAAAGGCCCCGCCAGCAAGGATTACTGTGTTACCATTGCACGTCGGAGAGGTATAGGCGCAAGTTTAGGTGCCAGTCAGCAAAAGCCAGTACCTGACGGGCCTACAACCAAGTTGCAGACGGATTTAAATAATTCTACAGTTTATCCTGGGCCCCATGGGAGGAAATGCTGTTCCTCCGAATAGATAATGCTGTGTTAATTCATATAAACTGAGATTTGACTGTACTTTTCAATGGATAATTCGATTGTTTTGATATTTCTGAAATCGTCGTTAATTATTATATATCTTTTGAAGAATTTGTTTAATTTTTTAAAATGATGTGAAATTATTCAAAATCCCAACATTGAGGTTAGGTTATTTGTAAACAGATCGTAATGGACAAAAAAGTATTTCTGTGTGTATATATATATATAAGTAGAAAAACACCATTTCAATGGCCACTTTTATGTAAATCATAAAAAACTTAAAAGTTGTACTTTCGCCTGCTTTCGCATTTGCCTGGCGATGCTGTGCAAATTTATAATCGCACAACTCTCCTCCGGTATACGCAACAGCTCTACCGCTAGGGGCAGCATCTGTACCAAATTTTTTTTCCGTGTAATAGAAAGATTAATTGGCAATGATGCGACGACTTGATTTTGTAAATTTTTAATCTTTGCCTCTCAACGTTGTAATCCAATGGGGCTGGTCTATCCAGTGACGCTTCAGCTTATTGGTTGCCTGGTGCCGTCTTCCTAATAAGACGAGTCGTCCGCGAAAACTTTAGCTTCTGCGTGTGTAGATTCTTTTTTATTTCTCAACATAATCTCCTTTTAACTCTATACACTTTTCCAAGCGTTTATCCAACTTTTTTAAGCCGTCCAAAAAGTAGGATTTCGGAAGGTCCTCAAAACAGGCATCTATTTGTGCGAAGACCTCGTTTGACGTGAACCGTTGTCCGTCGAGCCATGTTTTCAAGTTTGAAATTAAAAAAGAGTCACTGTGGGGTCAAGCCCGGTGAATGTTGTAAAAAGTCGAATTTTAATTCCATAATTTTGGCCATCGAAACTGCGCAGGTGTGCACCCGTGCATTGTCTTGATGGAAGAAGATCTTTTTCTTCTTTAAATGAGGACTTTTTTCTTTATTTATTCGCTCAACTGGTGTAATAACGACGCATAATACGCTTCAGTTATCGTTTGTCCTTTTTCAAATTAATCAGTATAGATAATTCCGCGTGCATCCCAAAAAATCGTGACCATCACCTTGCCGGACGATTCCACTGTCTTCACCTTTTTCGGATCCTGTTCATCTTCAAAAACTCATTGTTTTGACTGTTCCTTTGTCTCTGAAGTGTAGTGGTGTAACCATGTTTCGTTCGTAGTTATGTATCGACGCAGAAACTCGTCAGAATTGTGACGGAACGGCGCCAAAATAGCCCCAGAGTCGACCATACGATTGCGTTTATTCTCCTCTGAGAGCAAATGCGGCACCCATCTTGCCGAGTTTTTTTTCACACCCTATTTTTCGTACAAAGTTGAAAACACTGTACCTTGTGATATGCCTGTGGCCTCAACTATTTCACGCACTTTGATTCGTCGATCACTCCAAACCATATCGTGGATTTTGTTAATCATTTCGGAGGTAGTCACTTCTACTGGACGTCCCAAATGATGTTCATCTTTCATGGATCTGCGACCACGTTTAAACTTATTTACCCAATTGTAAACAGTTGCAAACACAGGAACAGATTTTGAGAATGCACAAGTGTATTGGAACTAGGGGAAAGTAGTTTGAAAAGATGTGAGAAGTGTGGTCTTGATGTATCAATTCTATCAGAAGATACTAAAAACTTTTGCAATAACCTACGTATACTTGAACTTTCACATATAAATTCAGGACAAATAATCTATAAAATCTTGTATATTCTCATTCTAATCTTATTTTATCGTGGCGCGTCTACGATGCTTTTCCTGCCTCGCTTAAATTTATTTACTCAGTCTCTTTTAGTATGTGAGCAAATTATTCCTCGAACCACCCACGTCATTAAGCTTATGTCACATTGTGCCCCCCCCCCCCCGGCCCCTTGTGCTCGATTCTTTCCTACAAAAATTTGTACAACTTCCATATTATCCTTCAAAAATGAAACTTTATAGCAAATCCTATAATTTTAATCAAATAATATATAATACATCTGATTAATATTATTGATGAAAAATGCTTATAACACGTAGATCAATAAGTCCCGGGACTAACTAGGAAAAACACATTTTTTTGGCAAAACTCGACTTTATTCATCAACATAGTCTCCTTTAAAAGCAACACAATCAGTCCAGCGCTTCTCTAACATTTCAATACCTTTCTTGTAGAACGATTTATCTTTGGCCTCGAAATAAGCGTTCGTTAGAATCGTTAGTTCGTAGAATCTCTTTCCTTGGAGCATTTTTTTGAGGTCTGCAAACAGGTAGTAGTCGCTGGGGGCCAGATCCGACGAATATGGTGGGTGCGGAAGCAATTCGAAGCTCAATTCATTCAATTTCGCCATGGTAGCGAGCGACTTGTGACACGGCGCATTGTCTTGGTGAAAGAGCACTTTTTTCTTCTTCATTTGGAGCCTTTTCTCACCGATTTCGTTCTTCAAACGCATCAATTGGCTAATGTAACGTTCGCTATTGATCGTCTTACCTTTTTCAAGGTAGTCGATGAACAAAACTCCATGAGCATCCCAAAATACTGAGGCCATAACCTTACCGGCCCACATTTGCGTTTTTGGCCGCTTTGGACGCTTCTCACCGACTGCAGTCTACTCGGCTGACGACCGCTTTGACTCCGGAGTGTAGTGATGGATCCAGGTTTCTTCCATTGTCACATACCGACGCAAAAAATTCGATTTATTTCGGCGAAATAACTCCAAACAGCGCTCGAAATCAACGACACGTTGTCGTTTTTGATCCACCGTGAGCAAACGCGGCACCCACTTTGACAACAGCTTCCTCATAGACAAATGTTCATGCAAAATAGCGTACACACTGCCGTATATCTTTAAGGTGTCAGCTATCTCACGCAATTTCAATTTATGGTTTTCGAAAACGATTTGGTGGACTTTTTTGATGGTTTCCGGAGTAACTACCTCATTTGGCCGGCCGGAGCGTTCAGCATCTTCAGTGTATGTACGACCACGTTTAAACTCATCATACCACCGACAAATGGTTGTTTTTGATGGGGCAGAGTCCCCGTAGCATTTTTCAAGCCATTGCTGAGTTTGCACTGTGTTTTGTTTCATCAAAAAGCAATGGTAAATCAACACATGAAGTTGTTTCGAATCCATTGTTTTGAGAATATTAAGACTAGCGTCACTTAAATCGCTGTAACTCGTGGACCAAACATCAGAATGTCATGAAATTTTGACAGGTATCTTTTGAAGGTTGGTACTCATGAAAAATCATACAGAACTTTTGTTGGCATCGTCATCTATGTGTCAGTCCCGGGACTTATTGATCCACGTGTTACATTATTTCAAGAATGTCGAGCGCATTTTCTAACATTACATGCTATTTTTTTGCCTGGAATGAAGAATGGGAACTAACGACCAAAACTATTTTTACGAAAAAGAGGGAGTATAAGTCGAAAGCTCTCTTTTAACCTAAGCAGCGTGCTTTACTTTGGACGTGATATGAAATATTTTACAACCTGGACAAATTGCACTGTATGCTGAACTATTTTATACTATATAATTTCTTATCTGCAACCCATTACAATACTACATGAACTTCCATAACTGTACTAGTAACGATAATTATTCCTGTAAGAAAAAAAACATTTCAGGATGCATCAGATGATTTGATACTGCTGCACAGTGAATATGTAAAACAGGAATTATCAAATTGGGTTGTATGGTAAATTTGTGAGACAACATGGTAAACTCTATGGAATTTTAGGGTGCAAAAACAAAGACAATTACGTATAGTGTGGGATATTAGAATATGATAAATCAAAAACGTAACCTGTAAGTTAATTTTGCCTTGTGATCTAATTAATAAAAAGTTTCTAAAAAACATAAGTCACATGTATTACGTGAGACTGTAAGCATAATGATATCGTTTATATGATCTGTTTGCATAAAATTTGATCAAATTTTACTGGCATCAAGGCTGACTTGAGCGTGCTTTTAGAAATTTTAGAACCATTCCAGAATCTTAAAAAAATGCCGAATCCTACGGGTGTGGTAAAAACTATCATCTATGCCTCGATATTGTCCGCTGTTCAGATTTCAGATAATGTTTCAGCTCTACTACAACTTGGGTTGAAAATATTAGATTATATTATGTAGTTCAGACTGCGAATTTTCTCTGAAATGTTCGTATCATAAGCGAATATTTACCAGAGTTATGCATACTCATGATAATTCACTTAAATTATTCTATTGTTGAATTTCAAAATAATGATATAGCACACATTATTATGCTTTGCAATGATTTTGATTATTTCGAATTTATATTTCATACCAAACTTTTTGTGAGAAAACATTATTTTTATAATAAAATTAACTTATTTTTTATTTTATTTACAATCTATGTATCTACCAACACTTGAAAGAGCTCGTGCGCGCCTTCGGTATAGATGTCAACATCTTTCAGGCATTACCACTCGAACAGGAATTCAGGAATGCAACTCGCGTACTGCAACCATATCAAGTGACATTACTTTAGAAAGTCAGAATTGTCTTTTTCCAGTAATTTACCAATACTTAAACGAATTAATTTTTTGAATTTTCCTATTCTGATACCCCATACTATACGTAATTGCCTTCGCTTTAGCATTTTGAAAGTCTACAAAATTCACTATTTTGTTTCACGAATGTACCGTGTAACCCAACTCTATAATTCCTGTCTTACATATTCACCCTGCAGCAGTACCAATTCGTCTGATGCATCCAGGATTCTTTTTTTCACATGTATGTATTTTTTGTACATTATAACATTTAACTCATTGTTGTATTTTTATTTCTTTTTCAGTAAACAAACAGATTAACGATAAGGAAAGAATCGCGGCCGCCATGGAAAATCCTAATTTGCGTGACCTTGTTGAAAAATGTATCACAGAAGAGGATTATTAAGACTATTTTTTGTATATATTTAATATTCATCAGTATAATAATAAAGTGAATAAATTATTTAAAAAAAAAAATAATACAATTTAATACGAAATAAAGATCTAGGAATGAAGACAATATTAAAGGATTTTTCAAAATGATTTATTACTGTTTTTATTGATCTTAAATTATCCCAATATTTTGAATTTATTGCTGCGCCAATAATAATATTTTTATCATATTTATATTTTTATAAAAAAATATATTATAATAAAATAAATAATAAATATATAAAAGTATTCTAGCATTACGTGGAACCTGAGGTCAAAGGAAAACCATTGTGAAAAGGGCAACAAACAAGGACAAACCCAGAAATGTATTTAGAAACTGTGTTTCTTCTTTGTTACGTACAAATCATTTATCTATTGCAAAAACAGTCGACAGTGGGCACACGTCAATTTTTTATGAAAATTGCGCAAAAGTTCTTCATTGAAATGGCGGATTAGTTGTGACAGCACGGAGGATAAACGATTTATACTATCTGGAGTCAACAATGGAATCTGCAGTTGCCGTAAGTGAGGAAGAAGAGAATTTTGAGGATTGGCATGAACGATACGGCCACTTGAACGAAACTTATTTGTAAAAATTAATATGGAAACAAATGGTTTATCGATTCTCAAGAACAAAGGGGATGTAGAAGCAGAGTTTCTCTAATTTAAAGCTTATATTAAAACTAAAAAAGAGAGAAAAATCAAGGCTCTGCATACCGATAATGGTCTTAAGTACTGCCTCCAGCTGTAGCAGACGCAAAGCGTGTCCGCTTTTGCCAGGTGGATCACTGCAGTCCTCACCCCACGAAGACAAGTGTGAAGCCTGCATGGCCCATCAATGTCGAGACTGCCCAGTGCTTCGGCGAGCACAGCAACCACCTCCTCTTTCTCTGCGGCCAAGAGAAGTACTTCGTCAAGGTTACACTGCATCGTGAACCTAGCGTTTAGCTGGTCCGCTTACAAAAATCAGACAACATAAAAAACCGGAAAAAGAATTTCTAGATTTTAAAATCTATTTTGAAGAGGGAAATAAAGCCAACGTTTAACCAGTGATTAAACCAGAGATTGTACCTGTAGAGCACGAACAAATGGGAGCTCATGCTAAAGATTCTGAAACTGTAAATGAAGACGATGAAGTACAAAAGTAAGAAGGTCAAGCAGAAAGAGAATCATTTGATGGAGAACAAAGCAAAGGATTTAATGGCACTCATCAAATCAATCCTAAAATTTAAACACCGTCAACAAAGAAACGATCAGGACGTTTTAGAAAAGTAAAAACTGGTCAAAGGGGAAGACTAAAAAAGAGTTTGACATGGTTCCGATTACACATTAAGACGAGGCAAAACTGGTAAGTAATGAACCAGCGGCTCCAACTCTCGAAGAGGCGATGTCCGAACTATGCAGGAGGAGTTTAATGCGCCTAATAACTGCGAAGCCTGAATATTGGTGGAGCCATCTGTAGGACGGAAAGTAATCAGATGTCGATAGGTTCTTAAGACTAAATTCGAGTTTGACGGCAATATCGAACGCAAGAAAGTAAGACTTGTAGAGGAAGGGTATTCTCAGCAACCCGGCACAAACTTTCAAGAAATATTTTCAACTGTATTAATACGGCTCAATTATCAATCAGATGCCCCCGACTGGGCGTAGCTCAGGCGAAGCAAGGTGCACTCGACAGGTAACAAACAATACCGTAAGATATAATACCTATGTATACTGAACATCACCAAAAGACAAGATTAATACCGGACGATACCGGAGTATACCGAGCGCAGCCCAAAATCACTGATCGTTACCAAATGACACAGAATATCACCGATCGATACCAAATGACACGAAAGTATTCCGAATTAGAGAGCACTGGCGAAACAGCAGCTTGCCCCTCAACCAAAGGACATTACCATTGGCCACAGGACAAGAAGGCGGTGTGTGACGTCAAGCGCTCCTAATCACACCTCGCTCTGGTTCTCCCGGGGGCGTCCAGACCTACACATCTCGTCCAACTGATCGACTGACTATAGATATCGCTGACCGCGTCCGTCCTGGGGAAATACCAACCAACTGCAAACCCTCTGCCCCCTGGATATCATCCTGGCCGAGTCTCTGAGGGTGAGGCGCTATTTGAGGAACTGCTGAACACGTCCCTCCCTGAAGAAATTTTAAAATCCTTTTTCAAGGACCAAAAAAGCTTCTAAGGATCGAATTTTGATAAACTTGTGTTGCGAGCGGCATTCTGTTTCCGCAAATATAACTTAAGATTCTGGAATCAGAAGTAAAATTTTTCCAATTGTTTGAGAAATATTTCAGCCTACCAGCTGCTTTACTTGCATCAGTAATAATTAGACGTTTCTTTTTGTGGCCCCAACTTCTTTTGGGCTGAAACTGATTGATTAATATCTTCTCGTACACATCCAATATCTTGGACTCAAAAGGCTGATGTCGAGGCAGGGCCTTAAAGTTTTTTAGCTTCCCAGAATTTTCACATTTTGCTATCAAAGTATTTCCTGATCCTCATATTCTTGCAGCTGCTTAAAGTCGCTCACCTAACTTCGGACAGAAAAGCCATTCATCTGCTGTGGATGATTGTAATGTATCTTTCCAGGAACTAATGACAGCAGCGAGAATAAGACTCCGATAAGTAAAACTTTCAATTCTTCATAAATCCGCCAACATTAGTGCAGCTTCACTGAGCTTCATCACTAAAGAAATCTGAGTCAATAATTTCTGGGTTCCAGCATGCAGTTATTAACGTCAAAAAATTAAATTATTGTATTAACTTCGATACCTTCACACTCAAAATATATCAGAATCATAATAATAGCAACAATTTAAATGCTTTTTATGCTCCGCTTTTTCATATTATTACGGAGGCAAAGAATGTTCAGCGAACGGTCTGTGAATGGTGAGCGAAGTCAATGAACCTTCACTAGACCGAGTCCGCTAGTGTATGCGTTCATTTTACTTTGAAGCTCTTTCATTTAATTTTCTCGTTAACTTTATGCGGGTCAAACAAAAAAAATTTTTTAAATAGAACATGATTCTTGAGAAATTTCTCTTTTTAATCTTTACAAAGACCTTTCTTAGATTCCTATCACATATAAGAAGGTATCAGATTTTCGTGAAATTTAACACACATTTTTGGAACAAATTTTCACGCTTTATGACTCCGTAAAACCAAAAAAAGTGTTTTTTCAATCCTATAATGTCCGTCTGTCGTTGTCTGTGGACATGATAACTTTCGAAAGAATGATTAGATTGTAATACGCTTTGGTACACTTTATCAGAGCTTTTTGGTATTTGAAAGCTAAAAATTTCGATTTGACTATGTTTTTATAAGATGTATACTTTTCTATCTAATTAAAAAAAAATACTTTTCTTTCTACAAATTTCCTATACAAACATTTTTTATTCGATGTATTAGGTGTACATCTTTGCTTTCGCCGTTTTTTCCTCAAATTTGAGACTTTATTCTTAAAAAGTGATTACATATTTATGATTCAAAGTACTGTCCGTCGCTAGCCATTACTTTTTTCCACCTTTCTGGAAAATTTCGGATACTATCTCGAAATAACGATGCATCTTTTGAGACGATCCACGAATCGATCCATTTTTTGACTTCTTCATAAGAGCGGAAATGCTGATAACCCAGGACGCGTCACCTCCTATTTCAGCGTTTTCAAGTATGTCTTGACCGGTCTTGCGACATGTGGCCGACCATTGTCATGCTGGAGCATAACTTTATCGTGTCTCTCTTGGCACTGTGGCGGTTTCTCCTTCAATGCTTGGCTCAAACGCATCAATTTCATTTGATACCGTTCCCCTGGGATGGTTTTACTCGATTTCAACAGCTCATAATACTTCACACCCAGCTGGCCCCACCAAATGCAGAGCATAACCCTGGCACCGTGAATATTCGGTCTGGTCGTCGACCTGGAGGCATGTTGAATATTCCCCATGATTTTCTGCGCTTGAGATTATCGTAACGGACCCATTCTTCGTCCACGGTCACAATGCGAAGCAAAATCCCCTTCCGCTTCTGCCTTTGAAGCAGCTGTTTACAAGCAAAGAAACGTTCCTTCACTAATAGCAGCCTCACCGTAAGTACTTGAGAGCATTCGATAAGCCTCAGCCACAATTTTCTTCAAATGAAAGCAGAAACTCAAAACTTCAAGTAAATGACGAGAATTTTACTGGAAAACTAACATCTTCGATCGAGAATAAATTTATGATGCAAACAGCAATTCACTAATGTGGTGCTGTCTTTATGTTGACAGATGTCCAAGCTTACTATGTGACATTTTTTATCTGCCTATTTCAACTAGCACTTACTGCTGCGGCATCTATCGAAAAACGGCGAAAGCAAAGTTGTTTGATTGAAAAAAATAAAATTGAAATTAAGTAATCCTGTTACAGAATAAATAAAGTTCGATTTATAAAAAAGTACTACAATAGTCACGGACACCGAAAGAGCTAAACTCAACCGCTACGAATA
This sequence comes from Diplolepis rosae, assembly GCA_030998225.1. Lineage (NCBI taxonomy): Eukaryota > Metazoa > Arthropoda > Insecta > Hymenoptera > Diplolepididae > Diplolepis > Diplolepis rosae. Next base: position 3,193,642 of record JAPYXD010000608.1, on the reverse strand, counting down.
TTGACCTACATGCTTCTCATCTCGAAAAGTACAATTTCCTTCATTTCAGTTCGTAATTTACGTCATGCACAGGAACCAAAAAATAAAAAGCAACATAAAACGGATCGCGAACTGAAGGCTACTGATGAGCCAATTGTACCGATTCTACGAACGGTTGAATGCAAATGTTAAGGATGACCTTTTTGATTGTAGCAAGGTAAGCTATGTTCTTTATGAAATAAATACGTTGGTAAAGGACTGTCTTTGGTCGTAATACACCTATGAGCGGCTCCTCAAGCAAAATGCAGGATTGCATTTCTCACGTTTTTATGCGGGGTATGCCGTATTATCTATGTATACCGTTGTATGTTCCTGCATTCTGATGACTTGTCACCTCATACACTTCCTTCGTGACTAGAGTGTTGAAAATTATTCGAAAATTATGCTCTCTATTCACTGAACGTTAAAATAATAATAAAGTGAGTATTTGCCAATGAGGTTATGTAGTTTAATACCAAATGTCAAATTACACACCCACACAAAAAGAAATCTGGTACTTTTAACGAGACACATGTATTTTTATATATTTTGAGCCGCTAAATCCGAATCAGGTCAAAATACCACACCTTTCACGATTGGTTTTCGGCATAACCTCAAAAAACCGTATTTTTGAGTATATGATGGTGAAACATAGTTTTATTATAGATTTCAAACTGCTAAATTCATACATAGTATTAGTTCTGTGATATAACTAGAAAATCTGGAACAAATCCCTAGCGAACTGGCTGAACGGCAGCTTTACGCTGTACCGTAAATCTATCGTAAAGCTATCGTAAAGTAGCATTATGACTCATGAATGAGGCAAAATAAACATTCAAAATGTTTTTATCCTTATTCTACGTTGAAAATAACGTTAACTGGCAATTAAAATATGCAATAATTTTATTTATTTACGCTAAAAATTGAAAAAAACATAATACCTGTCATTCAAGGCATTGCAGTGTTTCATCACTTTCCATGTCTTCACCGTCAGGATTGAATATTTGTTAGAGTGAGATGAAAGTATAGTTGTGTCTCACTCCAACCAATGGTCAACTTTAACGGAGAAGTTCCACAAAAGGTGAACCACTGCACTGCCTTCAATGACAGGTATTATGTTTTTTTTCAATTTTTAGCGTAAATAAATAAAATTATTGCATATTTCAATTACCTGTTAACGTTATTTTCAACGTAGAATAAGGATGAAAACATTTGAATGTTTATTTTGCCTCATTCTTGAGTTATAATGCTACTTTACGATAGCTTTACGATAGCTTTACGATAGCTTTACGATAGCTTTACAGTACAGCGTAAAGCTACCGTTCAGCCAGTTCGCTGGGGATACAAAAGTGCTCCTATCAATTTTCTATACTTTATTTTCTCATTTGACTCTTCCACAGGCTCTAACTTTAAATTTTGTTCCATTGGCGTTTTATATAATTTAGCTTCTTCAATCTGATATTTTCTAGCTTGTAATTCAATATACTTCCCTTGATCTAAGTACATCTCATTATTCTTTTCATCATATTCAATATTAATGCCTAAATACATACTTATCTTTCCCAAATCTTTCATCTGAAATCTTTCCTTTAACATACTTTTTATATAATTTAAATTTTGTCTATTTTTACAGCAAATTAAAAGCTCGTCTACAAATATAATTAAATAAATAATTCCATTTCTATCTATCAACGTATATAAACAATAATCGTGTTCACTTCTCATAAATCCTAATGATTTTAAATAACCATCCAGACACTCATACCAAGCTCTGGGACTCTCACGCAAACCATTCAATGCTTTATTCAACATACACATTCTTTCAGTTCCATCCTCATTTCTACGCTCTCGCCCTCTTTCTATCTTACTGGAGAAATAAGTGGAAGAGAAAGGTGTGCTGCATTCTTAACGTCACACAGTAGAGTGAAATAGAAAAACGAGGTTCAAAATCATTTTCTGAGCTGAATTCTTGACCGATTTGAGATTTTTTTTGTTGAAAAATCCAACATTAAATTTTGAAGAGATCGCTGCAGGCCGATTTTTGAATTTGTTGTTGTTACAACTTTTATGTTAATGTAAATAGCGGAAAAAATGTCGATTTTTCGAATTTTATTTTTTATTTCTTCGAGTAAATTTTTCCTAGGCCTGTCACACCCCAGCTCCGATGCGTAGAATTATATAGAATGGAATAATTTTGTTGACATGTGAATTCATTTGTTATAAACAAATAGATATAACAATTAGTCAACGGAATGGATTAGTCATTTGTGCAATCCAATTAAGCATCGGAATCAATCGTTCCCATCTCTAAGATGATATCTCATCATGAAAATTCGTCATCCGTTATTATTTGTTAACTTTAACAACAAATAATATAAACAAATGCACAGTATGGGCATTTGTAGGCAAAAACGAGCCGAATTTCTTCCGAATCTTCATCATAATACATTGCTTGTGATGTTGACAGATGTTATCTTGTCATCCGACAATATTTATCAACTTTAGCAACAAATAATATAAACAAATGCACCATATGGGCATTTTTAGGCAAAAACGAGCCGAATTTCTTCCGAATCTTCATCATAATACATTGCTCGTGATGTTGACAGATGTTATCTTGTCATCCGACATTATTTATCAACTTTAGCAATAAATAATATAAACAAATGCACCATATGGGCATTCCATAATTATAGAACAGGACAAATGTTCACTGCTCAAGTGTCATGACCAATATGTCGCCAAAACAGCTGTCTAGTACCCAGAATGCCAACGGGCATCGAGCATGCGTATATTTGATATGCCACTATCTAGCGGTGACGAATGATATTTATACTCATCAGGATAGTCAATGACATGTACACTCGCTTAGATTATTTTGTTGCTAAAGTCAACAAATAATGTCGGATGAGAAGATGACATCTGTCAACATCACGAGCAATGTATTATGATGAACATTCGGAAGAAATTCGGCTCGTTTTTGCCTAAAAATGCCCATATGGTGCATTTGTTTATATTATTTGTTGCTAAAGTTAATAAACAATGTCGGATGACAAGATAACATCTGTCAACATCACAAGCAATGTATTATGATGAAGATTCGGAAGAAATTCGGCTCGTTTTTGCCTACAAATGCCCATACTGTGCATTTGTTTATATTATTTGTTGTTAAAGTTAACAAATAATAACGGATGACGAATTTTCATGATGAGATATCATCTTAGAGATGGGAACGATTGATTCCGATGCTTAATTGGATTGCACAAATGACTAATCCATTCCGTTGACTAATTGTTATATCTATTTGTTTATAACAAATGAATTCACATGTCAACAAAATTATTCCATTCTATATAATTCTACGCATCGGAGCTGGGGTGTGACAGGCCTAGGAAAAATTTACTCGAAGAAATAAAAAATAAAATTCGAAAAATCGACATTTTTTCCGCTATTTACATTAACATAAAAGTTGTAACAACAACAAATTCAAAAATCGGCCTGCAGCGATCTCTTCAAAATTTAATGTTGGATTTTTCAACAAAAAAAATCTCAAATCGGTCAAGAATTCAGCTCAGAAAATGATTTTGAACCTCGTTTTTCTATTTCACTCTACTGTACGCCAAGTTCGTTACATTCTTAGTTGATATTTACAATGACTATTAAATCATAGGGGAAAGACCGAATATTCACGGTGCCAAAGTTATGCTTTGCATTTTGTGGGACCAGTTCTCCAGCATGACAAGCGTCGGCCACATGTCGCAAGACCGGTCAAGATATACTTGGAAACGCTGAAATAGGAGGTCTTAACCCACCCGCCTTACTCTCCAGACCTTACTACCTCCGACTAACATTTGTTTCGATTGATGGCACACGGCCTGGCTCATCAGCATTTCCTCTGTTATGAAGAAGTCAACAAATTGTCCGATTCATAGATCTCCTCAAATGACGCATCGTTTTTTCGAGATGATATCCGACAATTGCTAGAAAGATGGAAGAAAGTAGTGACTAGCGATAGACAGTTCTTTTAAATATAAATAGGTAATCACTTTTTAAGAATAAAGCCTCAAATTTTTGGGAAAAACGGTAGAACCAAAGTTGTACACCTAATATTATTTATTTCTCCCCTCTCCTTTTTTTATTTCCGTTTCCAATGAAGATGATTGTAGTGCCGTATTAGTTGATGAAAGTGGTCTGGGTTAGTGATTCATACCACAGTGCTTATAAGGTTCTTTCTCCAGAGTTAATGAGACAGATGACCAAAAATGGTGGCTACCCTTGTGCCCTGGGTACGCCTTTTGTTAACTAGTTTTGTGTCAGCCTATTATTTTATTATTCTAAAATATATGATACTATTTCAATATTAGTTATGTGATTCTATGTTCTTGATAGTTTCGTTTAATTTTTTTTGTATCTTGACTATCTATTCCGATTTTTGATTCAATTCTGAGTGACTGTTGTGAATTTCTAACTTGACAATGTGAGTTTTATTTCTTATAATTTTCCTAAGGTTATTTTGTCTAACATTTAGTTCGTTGATAGCGCTGTTATATTCTTCTGCATCACCTGAAGTTATAGCCCTTATCACTGGTCTAATAATTGATCCGGTAAATCCCAATTAGGATTTTTTCGTTTCTGGTGCATATTGCTTTATTTCTGTTAACATTATTGTAAAGTCCTAAAGTTAAATTTGGTAATTCATTCCTAGCTAAAGGCTACCCTATTGAAAAACTTGACGTAAAAAATAACGTAAAAAATGACGTAAAAAAGGACGTCAAAAATGGCGTAAAAAACGACGTCAAAAATGACATAAAAAACGACGTCAAAAATTACGTAAAAAACGAGGTCAAAAATTGGGACAGTTTTATACGTCATTTTTGACGTCGTTTTTTATGTCATTTTTGACGTCATTTTTGACGTACTTTTTTGTCTTTAAGAAGCCTTACATTTCCTATTACATTTTTTGACTCCTTTACGAAATGCCCATTCCACTTTGAAATAAGTTATTTTATTATACAATAGTTCTTTTACTGATAAGCATTTCTCAATTACGATACCCAATGAACGACCGAATATAAATTGTTAAGGCTTCTTAAAGACAAAAAAGTACGTCAAAAACGACATAAAAAACGACGTCAAAAATTAAGTAAAAAACGATGTCAAAAATTGGGTTAGTTTTTTACGTCATTTTTTACGTTATTTTTGACGACGTTTTTTACGTACTTTTTCGACTTTAAGAAGCCTTAACAATTTATATTCGGTCGTTCATTGGATATCGTAATTGAGAAATGCTTAAAAGTAAAAGAACTATTGTATAATAAAATAATTTATTTCAAAGTGGAATGGGCATTTCTTAAAGGAGTCACAAAAATGTAATAGGAAATGTAAGGCTTCTTAAAGACAAAAAAGTACGTCAAAAACGACGTCAAAAACGACGTCAAAAATGACATAAAAAACGACGTAAAAAACTGTCCCAATTTTTAACCTCGTTTTTTACGTGATTTTTGACGTCGTTTTTCACGTCATTTTTGACGTGATTTTTGACGTCGTTTTTCACGTCATTTTTGACGTCGTTTTTACGTCAAGTTTTTCAATAGGGTAGAGTCTATTGCCCTATCTACGTTCCTCATTTTATTGTTAAATGGTTGACAATTTTTCCAGTTTGAGGACAAGCCCATGAATTTTATAAAAATTATAATCGACTGAAATGATTTGTAAAAATCAGAAAGAACAATATTTATTAATTTTTAAGTATAACATAAAATAATTTAATCTATGCGACTTTTATTAATTTCTCAAGTTGATAGCATTTAGGTTTTTTCCTTCCGGTGGGTGTATACCGTTTCTCCAACCTTTAAGTAAAACACAACCTTTGTTAGTTTGAAAGAAATTATGAAAAAAGAAGGGAAATTGAAGAAGTTAGATTTATATTTTTTTACTAACCTTTTAAGTAAAATCCTTTGTCAAATGATATCGATAAAATCGTGGTGTAAGTTCCTAATATTCAATTATATTTCGAGTTGACTGGGAAGATGCACGTATATTTACTTAAAATTGGTGAACTTGTATTTTTCAATTGGTACTTCCACGTGCTATATCCGTCGGCTTTTTTAGGCGGCGCGACGATAAGACAAATATCAGATTCTCAATCTTCTACTGACTTACTCCTGACCCTCTACGACTCGACTCTGCATAGGGTCTAAAGAATCTGCTTATATATAAGTAGTCTGTACTTTCAACTCGTTAGACCCAGGTACTAGAGATTGTATTCCCTGCACATTCAATATGATTTGGAGTTACCATTATAATCTTAATAGTCAATGTAAATGTAAATGTAAATGTAATGATTATCCATTCATGTTCATTTATTGTTTATTGTTATCAATTTAGTTAATATTTAATAACAATAACAATATTTTGTAATCATAATGTTATAATGTAATTTTAATTTTATAATTTTTTAATGTAATTATAATGTTATAATCAGTAATATAAATAATAGCAAAATAATTACATTAATTTTTATATTGTAATTGATATAATATTCGTTGTTAACCATTTATCGTGTTACAATTATAGTAATATTAATAATAGGCAAAATAACATTTGTTACAACAATAACCTTACGGAAAAAACACTCAACTAGTTCAGTGTATACACCCAACTTTGAGTATATCCGATTTAAGTGTAATTTGAAACACTCAACCTGAAAGTTACACTAAAGTTGAGTGTATACTCTCAATTAGTTCGGTGTATACACTCAACTTCAGTGTACCTTAATCTTTAATGTACACTCGACTTTAGTGTACACTCAAATATTCAGTTTACACTCAACTTGAGTGTACGCTGAAATTGAGTGTACACCTTTCTTCAGCGTCACATTGAATTCAGTGTATGTGATTCTAGGAAATACGATGGACATTTAGGCAAATATTGAAATATTAGAACGTCAACTTACTGTCGATCTGTTACAAAGAACTATGGTAACAATGTAATCGCTTGTGTTCCTGAAGAACTTCAACGAAAATGTTGTTTTCTTATACCTTTGGACGACGACTTACATGCTATGAAACTGTGTAATAGAATGGAAACAGATTAAGGTGGCAACAGAGAAACAGATTTATTTTTTCTTAAACCAGTATTCCTTAAATCTGTATACACTAAAGTGTTGGGTGGACTCAAATTCTTAGAGTACACGCTGAAGTGTTGAGTGTAACACTCAACTTCAGAGTATACACTGAAGTGTTGGGTGTATACACCCAACTAGTTGAGTGCTTCTTCCGTAAGGGTAATATTAATAATAATGACATTAAAATTAATTGTTTATTGTTTTTAGTAAAATATAATATTTGTTGTGTGACGTTAATCATCAATAATATTTTGTTCATTGTTATAATTCGATATTATAATTAGTAAAAACAATAATATCACCCATGAGAACAATTTCATAATTTAGATAAAATTAATATTGGTGATAATAATGATAATAACAATCATATATACATGACAATGGTAATAAAAAATAGTAATAATGTTGATAACAATAAAATAGTAATAAAAAAGTATAATAATAGTCATGGATATGTGACATTATGTTCAACTCTTCGTAAATGTTATGACCTGCTTTATTTTTGCATTTAATAGTTCTATTTTAACTTTATTTCTGCAATTCTTCTCCTTGGATCCATACGAACATGTCGAATATACGTGATTTATATCGATTTATATGTTTTTAAATTGGAGGTGATCTTGCAGGAGCAGCGGATCCATGTATACGACAATCCTCCAATACGTACTGCTAATACGCAGGGGCTCCACTTTGGCATAAAATAATCCAGAGTTATTCCTTAATGGTTGAATCTCATATTGCGATGGATTGACTGCAAAGAGCCAGAAGTCGATGGAGGCCAGATCTGGAGAATATGGTGGGTGAGGAAGAAATTTGAAGCTTAATTCATTCAATTTGACTGTTGAGATTTTGGAGGCTTTGGACGGCTTTCACCAGCTGCTGTCCACTCAGCAGACGATCTTTTTATTTCAGGTGTGCAGTGGTGGATTTATGTTTAATCGATCGTAACATACAGACGCAGATAATCCTTTTTACCTCACTTGATCAGCTCCAAACAGCGCTCTGAATCCTCGACGCGTTGTTGTTTTTGATCGCGTGTGAGCAAACGCGGCAACCACTTCGAAAACAACTTACGCATCCCCAAAGATTCGTGCAAAATTGTAAACACACTACCTTCTGATATCTTTAAGGTGTCAGCTATCTTACGCAACTTTTATTTACGAACGCTCAAAACTATTTTGTGGACTTTGGTTATGTTTTCCGGAACAAATGCTAATTTTAGGCGACGAGAACGTTCACCGTCATCGCGGTTTGTACGACCGCGTTTAAATTCCGCATACAAGTTAATGGTTGTTGATTTTCTTGGTGCAGAGTCCCCATAACGCTTATCAAGCCACTGTTTTACGTCAAAAGTATTTTTTCTTATTAAAAGCAATGTTTGATTAACACTCGAAACTGATTTCTATCCATTGTTTTGAAAATGACAAAAGTTGCTTCACCAAAACCTCTGTAACTTCTGAACTAAAGGTGGGATTGTCATGAAATTTCGATATATTTTTTTTTTCAGTGAAGAAAAGAGAATGCATTTACGTACGCTGTGTGGGACTCGCCGAAGCATTACCCACTAAACTCAAAATTCCCCTGTTTCCTCGCCAGACAATGACCCCGGAACCGCGTTAGCATTACTTCAGGGTCATTGTCTATAGGCGCAATAAGCCGTACCTCGGCGTCCTCCTGTTTTGCCTGCTTGGACTCTAATCGCGGCTTCTTAGAGGCTTCCTATTCGGAGCTGCTTCCCGCAAAGGCGCGCACCTCATGGTTCCCGGGATGTGATCGGCCCGGGGCTTCTCCTCTCTGGCGGTGCAGAGGTAGCACCACGAGTTCCTTGTGCAGGTCCTTTCAGTGTGTCCCTCCTCACACCGCATTTCCAGCAGCTCCTGCTGCAATCTGGCCTCCTGCAGTCAGCCGCTATGTGGCCAAAGCCAAGGCAGCGGTAACATCGCTTGATCTCCGTCTTCCTGCTATGTCTTCAGCCTCCACCGTGGGATCTATGTCCAGGATCTCCACCTCGACCGTGGGGACGAGGTGTCGGACGGATCCAGCCGCTCCAATTGCTTCGCGGAAGGCAGAGTCCAAACTCACTCTGTGCTTCACCTTGCACTTTAGTTCGACCAGGAGATCCTTCGTCCTGGACTCTCTAATTACTCCTACTTTTGCCGCCAATTCTTCGGGATTTACGCGGCTCTTCAGATTTTTAAGAATCGCCGCGTAACTAACCCCCTTCGAGGATTTTATCAGAATGACCTCTGATCAAGGTGGTCTTGACCGCACCGCTTTTTTTTCCTCCGGCTTGTTCTTCCTCTTCTTCCGGATGTCCTTCTTTACAGGGACCTCCACCCATTCCTCCGGATGTTTTGAGGCTTTCGGCCTCTTTTCCTCTGGTTTCTTATTGCCAGGATCCTCCGGGCTCTCAGTTGTCTCTCTTGCCCTCTTGCGGGAATCCTGCGTGGAACTTCCTGCTGGCTCCAGATCGGTCTGGTTTTCCTCATGTACGAAGCTTGGCAGCCTCTTCCTTCTTCTCTTTGTTCTTGGCAACCTGCAAGCCGAAGAAATACTCCAGGAATATAAGGAAGCTTCCATATTTTTTATTACTGCCGCACAGCTTCTCGATCTCCTTCTTTGCTACAGCTCGGGCAAAATTGGTCAAGTGTACCCGCCTAAAAACTTTTTGTCTCCGATTTCCTTGAAAGACAGCGAAATTATTGTCCTAGTGAACCTCTTTTGATTCCCCTAAGAGAACGTCTCTAGTACGACGGGTTGTCAGTATACAGGGGCTCGAATTTTCAACATTTTACCGCGCACGCTGATATTCAATTAACCATAACTTCTACAGAAGTTATCCAAATTAATTTTTTTATGGAGGTCTTAGAAACTTTTTTTCATCAGCTTTACGCTGAAGGCAATGGCTTCAGATTAAAAAAATTATTTGAGCTTCATTTTTTAATTTTAAACACATTTTTGAGTTTTTCTCCAAGTGCGGCCGTTAATTTTCTTCCCCAAATTGGGTTCAAAAAAAGGCTTGATTTTTTTCTCTTTAAAATGAGCCATCGTCGAAAGTGGGGCGACAGAAATTGGTGGAGATATATAACACTCTTTGCGCGCGGCTTTTGTCTCGCGAGCGCCCATGCTTCAAATTCAGAATGTCCGGTTTCTAGTCGACTACAAATAATCGACTACAAACTGCATTTTTTAACCAAATTGTTATTATCGTTATAAATTATTTCACGGATAATAATTTTTATTATTTATTGGACACATAAAATCCACTGTTATGTCGATACTTCATTTTTAAGACTTTAGAGAGAATTCGAAAAACCTGCCGAAAAAATTAGTATACATATTTGACCACTAGATGGATATCTTCGATACCTTTCTCGCAACAAAACTCATTGTCAGTTATTATAATTGCCAATTATTTTTCGATCAGAAATTGCTTTTATGCGATTTAGCTTCGGCTTATTTCGACGTCATAATACTACAGGTTTGTACTTTCCCGTATATTATTCATTCTCATTTACTTTTCTCATTATTCAAAATAGACATAGTATTACTTGAGTACTATATTTCGAACACTTACCCACCTTCCGTGGTTGGACTCGCATTGTTATTCAGTGCCTCAACTTAGCTTTTTCTTCTGCTTAATTTTCAATCATGCCAAGAAGAACCAGCTTGGGTCGTCGTTGTTACAATCCTTTTTCTAAGGAAAATCACAAGCGTGATCCGTGCAGTTTAAGAACAATTTCTGCAACTCTTCAAAAAAAAGTATCCCAGTATACCCATCGATGCGAAATTGTCTGTAAATTGCAGAAAAGGAATTTCTCAACTTGCATTTCTATCCTTTTTGTATTCTCATACTGATCCAACAATTGAAGATGCTTCAGTGATCAACGATAATTCACCTCCTATTCTCGAGAATGATATTTTAATGGAAGACGACGATATCTTTGCCGATCCTTCGACATCCAAGTTTGAAAAATCTAAAACTGATTGTTCTGATGAAAATCATTAGTAGCTGAGAATGGTATTTTAACTTCTCCTAATTTAAAAAAAGGTAAAACTTTAGATTCTGATATTGAAAATTTGGTCAAAAAATTTTACCTTGATGATGAGAATAATCGTATGATGCCTGGCATGAAAAATTTCGTTTCCGTAAAAAAAGATGATGGCTCCCGTGAGCATGTTCAAAAAAAGTTAATTCTGTGCAAGCTTTCTGAATTATATGCAAATTTTAAGGCTCAGCATTCTACAGTTAAAATTTGCTTATCAAAATTCTCTCAGCTTAGCTAGATGCTGTAGATTTAAAAGAACCAACCTGCGAAAATTTTTCCCCCGTTAAGATTTATTATGATGCTATGAACAGGATTATGTGTAGCGTTCCGACTTCAGAATGCTACTTGAATGAATGCATAGCGTGTCCTGGTACAAGCGCACTCAAGGACTTTATAACATCAGTTCTCGTAGACCAGTATATTAACAGAGTAGAATTCCAGAATTTGCAACAAACTGACAGAAGTACGTTACGCACGGAAATAACAGACGCAGATGATTTTGCTGAACAAATTTGCGAACGCTTGCTTAAGCTTAAACCTCACTCTTTTACAGCCAAACAACAGTCGTATTTCTTCAAAAACCTTAAGCCCAGCACTTTAAAATAAATATAACTTCATCAATTTGCTCCACCATGAAATGGATTTTGGTATTCCAGCCGAGTGGCAAAAAATGAAACGGCGCACGGAAAAGGCCCTTGTGATGGTATTGGGGGAAATTTAAAAAGACTCGCAGCGCGTGCTAGCCTACAAGCGTCATCTAAAGATCCGATTTTGAATGCTGATGCCTTGTATCAATGGGCAAAGAAAAATTTAGTTGTAACTTTAGTATTCTTTAGTCCCAAAGAAAATCACGCCATCACAGCTCAAGAACTTAAGAGTAGATTTGCATCAGCAAATACAGTGCCTGGTACACAAAAATATCACTCTTTCGTTTCCTCTGCTGAATTAACTCTCATGTCGAGAAAATATTCGTCATCTTTAGAATGTGATGTTTTCTCGAAAAAAACTGTGAGGCAAAGAAGAAAGAGAAGTGCACATACACTGTAATAAGCAAATTATTTGACTCAATTTTCGATGTGAGAGGCGAGGGGACTCACACTAAAAAATAACCCCGAATGACAAATTAATTTTTATTTTTAATTTTGTACCAGCCAAAAATAACAGTTTTACGAACAAATTATACAAAGTACAATTAAATAAGTTCCCAATGGACGGTACGTCGTGATCGTGGCGCCTAGCGGTACTGCGATTCAGAAACCGCGCGCAAGAAATGTTATATATCTCCACCAATTTCTTTCGCCCCACTTTCGACCATGGCTCATTATAAAGCTGATGAAATAACGTTTCCAAGACCTCTATAAAAAAATTAATTTGGATAACTTTTGTAGAAGTTATGGTAAACTGAATATCGGCGTCCCCGGTAAAAGGTTGAAAATTCGAGCTCCTGTGTACTAACAACCCGTCGTACTAGAGACGTTCTCTTAGGGGAATTAAAAGAGGCTCAATAGGACAATAATTTCGCGGACTTATTGCCGCAGCATATGTTTATGTTCATGTTACTATTTTTGAATTCGTTAATCAAAATTTTGAGCAACTCTTCTTTTGATAGATCTTCTGTCAAATCTCCATATCGTGAAATACGAAATTCTGAAATGTTTTCTCTGAATAAAGTCACCCTCAAAGTGTGGAGGGCAGCTCGGAGGTATTCTTTATCTAGGTTGTTGAAATGATGTTTTTTTTATTATCAATAAATATTTATTTGATCGACCCCGCGGAGTAATCAGTACTTTTTCTATTTTTCATCGTTTATTTTTTAATTCCTGAGGGTCTTATTGCTCTTAGATCAATTAGTAACCTACCTATAAGGGTGGTTATTTCACCGTCGGCAGGAAGGAAATGTACATAGTTATTCCACAAATATGTTAAATTTCCTCTGCAACTAAGAAGTTTGGAACTTACAGTGTGGGCGTTTGGGCTGTAAGTGGTAGGACACCCTGGACGGATGCTGGTGATCAATTTAGGTTTATTTACTGATTCGTTTTTGGATATGTTTAAATACAGAAATCTCAATGTCCATTCTATAATACGTGGCTTGTTTATATTCAATGTGGTTATGGCGTTGGCGTGATCGTCTGGGGTATTTGAATATAGAGTTGATATTGCTCTAGGTTCTTAACTGTTGAGGGACTAAAATTTTCTAATATGTCTGGTGTTGCAGCTATCTCGGGTCCAAAAGTTACGCTCGCCCGGGTTCTTTGGGTTAAACTCGGTAGGGGTTGGGCTTCCTCATCGAAGGACAGAATTCCTGGGTCCAGATTTTCTTTAGTTTCTATGTTGATTTACTTTCCAATCCTGTGTGTCTCCTTCATCAAATTCTGCGCTGTTTTGATTCGATTATCAAATCCTGGCTCACTTTTTAGTTCTAACTCTTCAATGGCCTCAAGGAGTTCTTGACTGTCTTCTCCTTCTGAAACTGTTGTAATCTCGAAGATAAGAGCATCCTTTTCTGGGTTTCCTTCAAGTAGCCAATCCTCGCGGGCCTTTAGGGATCGCTCAAATAATAAAAATGAATTTTCCAGGCTCTCTACCGATGGCTTGGATTAATTTTCTTCTTCTTGTAACTTATCCTTACTATCGTCATCCGTAGGACTATCTACACTATCGCTCAAAGGTGAACTTACGACCTTTATAGGTCCTTCTCGTATTGCATATAATACTGCTTATTGTAAAATAGGACTGCTACATAGGGCTTGTTTTGAAATTTTAAAACTCTTTTCTTCATCTTCTCGCCATTTAAAGATTGCCGTCTTTTTCAAAAGGTTTGTTAAAGATTTTGCTATTGCGGAAAAATCTTTAATAAACCTCCGATAATATCCGGCGAGTCCTAGGAAGTGTTTGATATTTTTTGGGTTTTTAGGTTGAGGGAAACAGTAACCCATTATTACCCAAGCGAAATCCAGGCTAAATAGCACCAAACTAACTATTGGATCACTGTCCAAATAAAAAAAAAATTTACCCGTGTTTTTTCTTTTTGCGACTCCAATTGTTTATGCGAAATTATTTAAACAAATTAACAAAACATTTACAATTTCAAAAAACTGATAATGCCAATCGATTCTACGGACAAAAACAAGTCGAAAACCTCTATACCATTTTTTTTTTCAGATTCTATTTTGTTAGTGTATTATCGTTATAAACAATGACATTGCGAGGGGATATGCTGAACCCTGTTCTACCCCAAGCCGAATCTACGTTAGATAGCACCAAACTAATTATTGTATCACTGTCCAAACGAAAAAAAAATTTACCCGTTTTTTTTCTTTTTGCGATTCCAATTGTTTATGTGAAATTATTTAAACAAATTAACAAAAATTTTGCAATTTCAAAAAACTAATAATGCCAATCGATTCTACGGGAAAAAAACAAGTAAAAAACCCTCTATACCATTTTTTTGTCCGGAAATCATGATTTTTTTGAACCGATTGCACAAGACATTTAGGCATGATTTTTTCTGTGTTCTTTGCAGAGAGAGATTTTACATAGTGAACAATAACTTTCAGTGTATACAGAGCAGTTTTCTGCTTCGTCATTGTTTATAACGATAATACACTGACAAAATAGAATCTGACAAAGAAATGGTATGAATGTTTTCGACTTGTTTTTGCCCGTAGAATCGATTGGCATTCTTAGTTTTTTGAAATTGCAAAATTTTTGTTAATTTGTTTAAATAATTTCGCATAAACAATTGGAGTTGCAAAAAGAAAAAACACGGATAAATTTTGTTTTCATTTGGACAGTGATCCAATAGTTTGTTGCTATCTAGCCTGGATTTCCCTTGGGTAATAATGGGTTAAACAGCCTCTATCTTTTTGGATCGGGTTTTATACCTTCACTGCCAATGATATGACCTGAATAAGCTTTTTCCTTCAATAGGAACTCACATTTTCTCGGCTGGCAATGATAAGTTTGCCCCTTTCAATCTTTTCAAAAGTCTTCTTATCTTTATTCCATGTTCCTTTAGATTATTTGCGTATACAACTATGTCGTTTAAGTATTCGAATAGTTCTGATCCTTGTTAGTAATCCTACTTAAACTTGATCCATTAGCCGTTGGAATGTGACGTGAGTTTTTTAATCCCATCGGGCATTCTGACATATTCATAATGCCTACCTAAATGGACGAGAATTTCAGATATGTTAGGAAGAGGATAAGCATCGACAGTCGTTTTCTCATTCAAAAGACGAAAGTCGATAACTATTTTTTTTCCGGTGTGGTCTAACTTTTTCGGTATAATTAATAGTGGAGAATTATAGGGTGATTTTGAATAGCTCCTGTTTTCATTTTAGTTATGGAGCGTTTTACTCCTTTTTTTGAGTCAGAAAAAATTGGTAAAGGCGCGTGTTTATAGATATTTCGTCCATTGTAAGTATTCTGTGACGCACACTGGGAGGAAACGCACTTTTTTCGTTCAAAATATCCAGTCTTTAATTTTGGTCCAATTTAAAATTTTTTTTTCAACATTAAAGTGAATTTGATCTTGAAGAGCTTCGTGGTCAGAACTTTTGTTTTCTCTATTGTTTTATTAATAATTTTTTTACTCAAAGTATGAAAAAACTGAAATTTTTTACACTTTAATAACTCCTTAGGTAAACTGTATATTGTCTTAAATGAATGTTTAGCGACTCACAGAATACTAATGTAACGTGGTAGATTACGTTATTTTATACCTCAACCGGCAACGACAGGATCGAGCCCAAACCTCTCATTACGAAACTTTTAAATGTGAAAGGAAGTCAGAGAGCTGCTTACGACATTTTATTTTATTTGCTTTTCTGGACGTTTTCTTTTTGTTTAACCCTTCTCAGTTTGAACGGCGCCGCCAAAGAGGATTGCTTTGTAACAATCGCATGTTAGAGGGGTTCACAGGCAATCCGCAGGGGGCATCACCCGACAGGCATGGCATTTGAGACCGGTGAATCTGCAGGCGTGATGGTAGACCGACCACGTGCAGCAGCCTACGAATTAAGCGGACCTGAGAACAGTTCTGGGGTGTTGATCGCTGGGAGGAATTGTTGATTATCTTGTTTTAATATCATTATCATTTCGTTTTTTTACATGATTTCCAAAGCAAGTTTATTAATTCAGATAACAAACATTTATCAATTATGTATTGCCATTTGAATCGAATGTTTTTCCATTCAAATGGTTTTGAAGTGAACGGAATAAATGATAATCGGATGGTGCAAGGTCAGGACTATACGGTGGATGAGGCATCACTTCCCAGCCTAACTCCAATAATTTTTTGCGAGTAACCAGATGTATTTGGTCCGGCGTTATCTTGATCGAAGATGGCGCCTTTACGAGTTGCTAGTTTTGGCCGCTTTTTCTTGATTTCTTTGTCCGATTTCATTAGCTGGCGACAGTAGATATTCCAATTGATAGTTTTAGCTGCGACTGAATGGTGTGGATGTAATTGTATGATGTTTATATATGTATGTATCGGATGACAAATGGCAGGTTCGAGGTAAGAATTTGTTTGTTATTTAAGAGAACCATGACAACGTTTATACTTGACTCCTTACAATTCATGAAGTTTATATTAGGGTAAATGTACCAATTACTGCGGATCGAAAATCAAGACGGCTTTTAAAGTTAAAAAAAAAGATTTTGAGATGAAAAAGTCGTCGCGAATTAATTTTTAAAGCAGTATTTGGTATTAAGTAAGTAGCATGCAGTCCTTAAACCCTGAAAAGAAACCAGATTTACTTAAAAAATGCGAATCTAAAAAAATGTTCCATGTAGGTATTACTGCGGGTTTGCATGAATTACTGCGCACCAATTACTGCGGAATCCCCAATTACTGCGCTCCAACTACTGCGGAAACCCAAATTTCTGCGCGCGTAATACTGACATATTATTTTGAGTGAACTTACAATTAATTTATGAGTGTTGAACATTTTATTTCATCTCAATTATAAAAAGTAAACACGACGAACCATTCTTAACAAATTAAGATTAATAATTTTATTAATTTTATTTAATTTAACTTAAAATTATATCACTTGAGTTCCTCTTGCATCTTTAGCAACGATTAAGGAGTGTTGAACATTTTATTTAAACTAAATTATAAAAAGTGAACATGAAGCATTTTTAACAAATTAAGATTAAATAATATTATAACTCTTATTTAATTTACCTTAAAATTATATTACTTGACTTCCTCTTGCCTCATTAGCAACGATTTTGGAGTTTTCAACATTTTGTTTAATCTCAATTATAAAAAGTAAGCATTACGAAGCATTTGTAATAAATTGAAAGGTTATGCAGTGCCGCCTGACAGATCGCAGTAATTCATACACCTATGAAAATCATGTACCAAATACTGTTTTGGTAAAAAAATGATTAAAAAACGTATTTTTTGTTATTTTGCATAAATATTTAGAAAAATAAGATACTTACTTTGCAAAAAATAATATCACAATAAATATTTTATTTTCAGAAACGGAATTATAACAAGTTTTTCAGAACGTGTTCATGGCCTGTCAACAAATCTAAGCATTAAAACTATGGGAATCGGGAACATGAGAGTTTCAAATTGCAATCAATTAGCTACAAATATCGTAACTATTGATAATTCGTTGATACTTATTATGCTTGGATTAGAAATTAATTGTTTTTAATTGTTCTGTAGCGTTATATATCTTTAAAACATTGTATATCATTAGTTTCATTTGAAACCGCAGTAACTGGGGCATCCACAGTAATACCCACACTTACCCTACTTTAAATTTAAGAAATATTTCTTAAATTTCAAAACACGTTTATTCATATCAGTAACATCTTTTTGACACAAATCTCTAACTTACCATAGGCAACATTATCGTTCTTTGCATCCATTATTACTCAATACACTTTACTACTTGACCATTTTAAACAGTAAATCACATCTTCGGAGCAAATAATTATTTAATCCTACCAAAAATTATCTCCTCATTTCAAAGAAATATTTCTCTCAATTTACAATTCGCTCATTACAAACAAGGAATCAGATATTGGAATGGAAAACAAATTTACTTGAACCAATGCAAATTTTTTTGAATTAATGTATTGTTTCTTTCAAGATGCATCACATCATTTTACATCAAAGAATTTACTTCTCTTATCAAATAATTGCTACACAATGTTAATAACATATTTATTCAATCTAATGAATATTTAATAGTACTAGAAAAACATTTTTTTGCTTTAATTATTCATTTTTTAAAGACAATAAAAATATTTTGTTATTTATTTATTATAATTTATGATTTATTATATATTTATTTGAATCAAAGAAATATTCTTTGATTTGAATATTCTTTTTTCTCAGTGTACCAAACTTGATTTTTTTCGTATCTGATAGATTTCACTGGATGCTAAGGGAAACGTACAGAAAATATGTATACATGCACATGCATCAACTTTTGTTTTCAAAATTTTGGAAATGGTAAAGAAGATAGAAACGGACATAGATAGACTACTTTTGGTTTTGACAATGAAACGAAATTTTCTGATACATATTTTTTTTTAATTTAAGTTTTTTTAATTTTGAAACCGCAGTAGTCTATCTACGTCCGTTTTTATCGTCTTTATCATTTCGCAAATTTTGAGCAATAAATACCTAGCTCTTGAATACTTCAATACATTTCCTAAAAAGCTGATTTTTTTCCTTTCTATAGAGTTTTTGAATTTTCAAATTAAGAGTCTCTGCATATACAACAAAAACAATATTATTTTTAAACTTGACCCTCATATTTATTGTAAGACACAATTTTGTGCATAATTTTTAAATTACAATAATAGATTTGAAAGCTACACAAAGTTTATATCGATATATATTTTTTTAATTATTAACATTTATTGACTTTCAAATGTTAATGCAAAATTATATTTCAAGTGTCTAAATCATTCTAAAAATTTAACAAAATTTTTCAGGTATTTGTTTTGGGCAAATATTTTTCAAAATATATGAAATAAAATAATTTAAGTTATTATTAAATAATTTAAATTTAAATTATATATTCCATAAATAATGAATTGGCGTGTCTTTTGCGCTTTTTTTGCGCAGAATCAGGAAAAACATACATAATTTTACCGAGTCAACAATTTTAAATAGTTATAGCACAAAATTTTTGCAAATTTAGTAGATATTTCAGTACAATTCGCCGCTTTTTGGAAAGTATAATACATTTGCTGATAATCATTACCAAAATGCCAGTAAAATTAATAAAATAAGCAATTTTTTTCAAAATGTTGATTTTAACAGGCATTTCCGTAATATTTATCGACAAAACTATTATTTGAACAAAATTTGTTTCACAGCATTTTATTCAAACGAAATAGTCTTCAACTTTACTTCATAGCAGAGAAATCTCATGATGTAATTGCGTATCCAAATTTAGGCATGATTTCTTTTTAAACAATGACACCTTTTATTCGCACTTGGGATTCGAAAACGACATTTCATAAAAAATGTTACATATTTCAAAAACTTAAAAAAATATTTTATTGGAATTTAATGTTTTTTCATGTTGATTTCTACCAAAAAAATCTTATTGTGTAATTTTGTGTGTAAATTTAAATACAATTTATGTTCTTTATATTTATAACATTTTAATATAAAGTATTTTAGGCATAGTTTTTTATTTGAAATAGTTTATTTACAATACTAAAAATAGTATATTATGTGCCTAGGCGCATAATGAGGGTTATTACGCGACGAGCGACAATGCTCGCAGGAAATTGAAGCCGAGGCGCGATCAGTCCTGCGAGCATTTTAAGCGAGTCTCGTAATCACCCGAATTGTGTGCATTGGCACATATTCCATTTTTTGTGACTCCAGCGCATATACGAGTTTTTATGCGTACACTCGAAGCCAATCTGAAAAGGTCAAAATTGCCGCGATTATCGCCCATCTCACTTGACATTTCGCGAATACTTCCGGCCATTTTGATTTTCTCGATCTTGTGTA
Organism: Diplolepis rosae; assembly: GCA_030998225.1. Lineage (NCBI taxonomy): Eukaryota > Metazoa > Arthropoda > Insecta > Hymenoptera > Diplolepididae > Diplolepis > Diplolepis rosae. The sequence goes on along the minus strand of JAPYXD010000608.1, from coordinate 3,173,439 downwards.
GTAGTAGGAGTAGCGTATCGTAATAGGCACATGCTCAGTTCAATTTTTGCATTACATTCCATTGCATTACATTTCCATTACATTATATTGCGCTACTTTCAACTGTAGCGTAAAACGAGTTTACGCACCGGAGGCACATAAAATATATTAATCTATATTTTGTTTCGAAGCTTTTAACATTTATTAAACTATACATTTTACTGAAATTTTTTTTCTTAAGTGTTTGAATTATCCTATAATTCGAAAAAAATCGTTTAGATATTTATTTTCGGCCAAGGTTTTTCAAAATTTTCAAAAAGGAAGGTAATTTCTCAAATTATCTATTTAGTCATATCAAATATGTCGTCTACTTCGCGCCACGTTTGCACGAAGTCGAGAGAAACATAATTTCTCGATCTTAGCTCAACAGCCGACAGCGTGAAATCGAAGCGTGGAAGTGGGGACACGCCGAGTTTGGTTGTGAGGTTCTACACGGGTCAGTAGTGGGGGCCGAAAAGTTCCACGATCTGAGAACACTTTTGCCAGCCTATGTCTGCTGGCGGCGAGTTAACCGAGCAAGAAGGAAGAAGAGTTGGAAAAACTGACCGCGGCACAGTGAAACGCAGTAACGCACGATCTGGCCACAGCGATTCCCTGACTAAACCTTAAATTCCCTGACTTTTCCAGACCACTACGACTTCCCTGACTTGTGGCAACCCTGTACTACGCCGGTTGCCGTGGTGCATCTTTGAGGTCAAAATCTCTGGAACGAAAGCGAGCAAACCAATTCTAGCACTGGCGATCTGTTAATGATTGTTCATTATAAACATCACACAACTTTTACCGAGCTTGCACTACGTTTTTACCTTTTCGGAAGTAAAAAGCTTGAAACTTTTTTTTACTGAATAATCTATGAAACGTCAGCTGCCAAATACCATATACGGTCTGAAGTTTACAATGGAGAAGAACGAATTCGAACGATTAAAGTCATCTACACTGAGAGGCGGTTTGTATAGCCAGCGTGCTTCGAGTGTGGCTGCAACGCCAAACATCCATCTAATCAGTAGCTCAGAAAAAACGTAGTGACCGTGCAACTTTGTGCCACCAGCGAGCGCGCAAACGTATTAGCAGCGCCCTCGGAGAGGTTAGCCTTCACGTGGACTGAAAGGCTGATACGCACTAATAACCCTCTGGCTAGCCACGCCAAAAAAAGCATAGCCAGGACGCAATCTAAGAGCGCGCTGACCATACGTGCCGTTTGTCCCCCTCCCGTTCTTTTTTAGTATGACTACCAGCCATTCACGCATGTATAGTCACTACTATAGCAAACTTCAGTGTCTGCACGTGCGCCAGCCTTTCCAGCTGGTGTAATAAAACTACGCGACACCTGTGGCACGCAGCTCCATTCTGTCGTTGGCCAGAAAGTGGCTACTTTGTAGCCAATTTTATTTGTGAAAAAAAATATCAATTTCATGGACGCCACGGACTTTGATTTGGACGCCATTAGATTGCGGTCAGGACCCCGGTGAGTGCCTAGGGTTACATTCCGAGCCGTTGCTTTTATCTTTTTTTAGTTAATTTTCAAATGCGTGACTCCCACGCTTTCTTAGAGCCTCTTGGTAATGTTTAAGCGTTTTACGCCACATATATTTTAATTATTTTTTTTGGATTACATCGAACCAGTCTTGCCCGTTATCCAAATAAACTGTAGTTTTATTCAATTTTTTTTTTGGCTGACTAATTTATTTTATTTCAACGCAAGAGCTTCTATGCTTTAGGTTGAGTTTTTCATCTAACCTCCAAATCACCTGATCTGAACCTCTCGAATCCAATCACAAAAATATTTGAAAAGTTGACAATAACCATTGTTATAAAGAATTCTTGTCACAAAATATTGAAATTTAAGGTTTTACCAAATTAAAATTTCCTTTGATCGACAGAATGGATGCAGATATTCCTGAAAATAAATATATCCTTGATAATATTTGGTAAAATGTAACAATCTGATTGTAAATTTGTTTATCCTAATTGTTTATGAACATTAAGATTGACACCTCTACAGGGATTACTCGTTTAGTTCGAGCTTTGATTTGAAAAGCTTAAGACTTCGTTTATAAATGGTACAGGTACCAGAATAAAATTTCTACATTTTCTTGTCGAAGATATGTTCTTCCTAGAATTCCGTCGGTGTTGATAGGAAAGTCTGGGTCTATGGCGTGAAAGGTTACTGTTGAGTCTTTTAATTTTATTTGAACGGTGCCAAGAATTGAAATTTTTTTCTAAGGGTTCCTAGTTATCTCGATTGCTTCATTCTTTGATAGTTATACATCTTTATCGAGTGTGTTTAGCTAAATTATGTTCACGTCTGCTCCAGTGTCGACTAGTAAGTGATCCCTGCTTTCTTTCAAACTGGGTAAAATGACTTCTACTACGAGTGATTCTCTTCTGAATTTTATACATAGGACTTTCGTTGTTTCATTAAGATCCTTACATTTCTCTGATGCTCTTTTTGGTCTGTACTCGTCGTCGTGTCCTCTCGTCAAGCAAGACTGGAGTTTAAATGTTCTGCGTTTGATGGAAATGAGGATAGAGTACGAAGGGGAGGGGGGGGGGGTGATAGGCTTTTATAGGGATAGTTAGGGTTCGGATTACTGGGAATAGAAGGGTTTGGGTAATAAGAATATAGCTGATACGGTAGATAGTGTGGGTATGGATAGAGGTGAAGGAAACTACTGGGCTAGTTTTGTTCTGTAGTTGAACGGTTTCGTCTGTTCATTCTGGGCGAATTTTGTCTATCTTTATCATACTTATTTATGTTCCGAGCGTATCAAGGCGGCGGAATTTTTCCAAAAATTCGTAATAATAAATCATTAATTGAATTTGTATGCCACTTGAAGCGCCCGTAACCCGAGCACCTTGACAAGACCGCTGATGCAGCTCATCATTGCTCGGGTCGAAGACTTTAAAAAATGGTTGGTTCAGGAAGGAAATTCCCAATCTTGCTACTTTAAGCCAAATAATTATTAGCTTAAAATTATTATTATGTAACTTCGTCGTTAAGATGTTATTGATTTTGATGTACTTAAACATACAAATGGTAGATCAAAGTCAATACAATTGTATGTTATGAAAAATTGGTATACATTCATATTAAATTAAATAACTTTTCAATCAAAATATATCAAATTTAATATTAGCATTATTAATATATATGCATAAAGTATATCAAAATTGAAGTTATAAGTTGTATTCTTCTTAATTTACCAAATTAATTCGAAATTAAAACTAAAATTGGAATAAAGGCAGGATCATTATAAATGTAAATGACGAAAACTAGTAGGTAAATATCTGTGGGCACTTATATAATCATATGTGTTATATTTCTATATTCTGGGTTATATTATATTGTTTTAGATTATTAATGTAAATAATAAAAACTAACGCGTGAATATCTGTACGAATTAATAAAATCGCACATCTTGGTTTGTATAAATTCTAAATTATACTATATTATGGTTCAAATATATATGTATATATATATATATATATATATAGCTTGCCCTAGCGGACCCGTGTGAAAGAACGGTCATAGAATACTCTGACCGTTCTCTGACTGTTCTATGACCGCTCTGACCTCGCATTATTACGGCTAAGAACGGTAAAAAAGACATTAAAAGCTTTGCAATTATGATTCTGTGGCGTAAATTTGGATTAGAAGGTGAAGCAATAAATACAATTATCTTATTTTTCAGCCATAAAAACTAGGAATACATCATGTACTTGTCATTGAAGGCAGTGCAGTGGTTCACCATTTGCGGAACGTGTCCACCAATAGTAAATCTTCACGGTGGAAACGTTCCGCCAATTGTGAACCACTGCACTGGCTTCAATGACAGGTATTATGTTTTTTAGTTTTTATCGCTGAAAAATAAGATAATTGTATTTATTGCTTCACCTTCTAAACCAAATTTCGCCACAGAATCATAATTGCAAAGCTTTTAATGTCTTTTCTACCGTTCTTAGCCGTAATAATGCGAGGTCATAGAACGGTCATAGAACAGTCAGAGAACGGTCAGAGAACGGTCAGAGTATTCTATGACCGTTCTCTCACACGGGTCCGCTAGGGTAGAACTACAAAACAACGCGAACTCTTCAAAATTTTCATTCATACTGTTTCTAAATAAATGTAAACTGTAGGAAAATATTATAAATTGGCACAGGATTCAGATGACTGGAAAGTGAAAGCAAGAAGGAGAACGCAAGTCTTAAAGAAATAAATTCAAGAATCAAAATATTCAAAAATAGTACGCTAGCGCACATAGTCATTTTTCGGCTCTATCTGGCTACGTTGTGAGAAAAGAATACATTAAAATCAGACTCAAAACGTGGAAAATCTCTCAAACACAAGTATCAATGATGTTTAGTTTTTCCATAGTTTCCAAATAGTTTCCACCTAGTTTTTATATACTTCTCCCTACATCCCCTTCCGAAATTCCTATTTATGTTTTTGTTAAATGCATAAGTACTACGGTGCTTTTCCATAAACACTATAAACTACAAATACTATAAACAAACTTGGATAGCTGCAAGTTACCATAGCCAGTGCAGACAATATTTCTGAAAAGGATCTGAACCATTGTTTTTTCTAACTATGAAAAATATTTAAGGTGTCAGAGTCCAGGATTAATAATCAACGAAATCGATTTAATTATTTTATATCGATATTTGATTTATTGGTGTCATGAAATATGATCCAGAAATTTCAACTATGTCAGAAATATCCATTTCATCAAAAACTGCACTTGGCAACTGGTAATAACAAGTAGGCTACCAAGTAGTTAGGCAATCGGTAATTGCAAAATTACCGGTAAGCATGAATTCCTTCCAAAAATCAGGCCACCCAGAAAAATCCCAAAATCATCAAGATGCCCCACCTAAGTATCATCGATACAAGTCTATAAAATGAATCAATTAGAAATCAAAATTCGCAGTTACTCGAGCAACCTGGTACTAACCAGAACTACTCGGACAGTAGAGAATGTAGTTTTTCTACTTTGCCCGTCCGCGGTTCGGAACAAGTACGTCCTATCACCTGGATAGTTGACTTAGATTCGTAAAAAGGCCTAGCCAGGGCCACAAATTGGGGATTGTACTTGGGCGGACGTAAATACTTCTAAAATCTTTCCTCCGACGAAAGCCGTTCACGGGGTTGTCGCGCTAAAAAATTATACAAGTAAAATTTTTACCACTACGCTTCGCGCTGAAATAATATTTTGAGTGCGTCAGTGGTCGCCCAGGAAAAAAAACCGATAGAACGCGCGTCTCTTTGAATTGTGTATCTGTCATTTGCATATTCAGGAAATAAAAATTCAATCGGATGGTGACACTTGGAATCTGCCATTTGTGCGCAATGTTTTAAATCTGCCATTCGACATTGGTTAAATCGTTAAGTGAATAGGGTTGAATAAGACTGATTAACCTCAAATAACTTCTAATGGCAATGTACGATTCATTGATGTTCGGATGAATCGGTTGAAATTCCAAATGAAATGGAAGTCTTAAAAGGTCACTCTGAATAAGAGAAATACAATAAAAACAGAATACGAATTGTATTGTAAACGATTGTTCACTTTAAATACATTATTTTCTATCGGAAATATTGGTTTTCAATCTGTTAATGCTGAAATTCCAGTGACAGATACGCAATTCAGAACACCTCAAAGCCCATTCAAATTTAACGCAAGTGAATGGTTTTTTGTTTCCTGGGCGGTTAGCCGCGAGAGTTAACTGTGCGTGTACAGCCTGGCGTTGAAAACCTAGCTAGTTAAATACTAACTAGCTAAGGAAATCTACATCTCATCGAATCTCAAAACGACGAGGAGTTATTTCCTTATAACCAGAAATAGGTTTATTGTGAGACAGGAGTGGCGAAGGACAGGCAATTTAAAAGTACTGCCTCCCTTCTAGTTCAAAGCTATCCATTTCTTTCTCACCTTAAAGCTATAAGGTTAAAGCAAAGAAAAAGGGTGTGTGCGCGAGTGAGTCGCGTAAGGACAAGGGTGGTTCCTTTTTGGAACCACGAAAATCTCAAATCGAATTTGGCCCGGATCTCCAGGACTTCAGCAGCCAGAACGTATTCTGCTTCTTTGCTTTTGCTCCCAGGACATCCGGTAGGATTAAGAAACTAGAAAAAAAAACCAAGAAGGCGGTAACGTATACTTTGTATCGTTCTAATTTACTTTTTCCGTTTTAACTCATGTAAAAATGTTCACATCGGTTTGGTTGTTTTATTTTCCTTAAAAATAAATTCTCTCTTTTTATGTATATGAATTTTAGCAGCTTGATTCAAACTTATTTGAAGCACCTTTCCCCTTTTCTTTCGTTCAAAATTAAAAGTGATAAGCGTAGGCGTGAAGAACACACTCTCAGTCCGAGAGTAGAAGACCAGCGACCCCACATAATAATAAACGAATTTAGCTAATATTTATATTAACTAAATTCGGCAGTTTGGATGACCTCCGCGTACTCATTATACTAATGAATAAAATATATTAAGGGTAATTGTTTTTTTACTTTTTATGCATTTTATTTAAATTAATAATAGCCGTACGTAACAATTTATTTTTATGGCGTAATTTTATGCCGTTTCTATAGAATTGGGCTTTTGGTTTTCCACAGCTCCTGAGAGTCCATCTGGTAATCCACGAATGAAAGATTCAAATGCACAATCGTAAGCAGGCGCTAGTAATGGATCCGTGTTGTTACCATTGCATCATTTAGAGTACGCGAAACGTCTCCGGTGAAATCTGTTGTTCTGGTTTTATCTGATCTAGTGTTGTATTTGCACATCTTGATAGCCTTTTATCAAGTGTTTTTGCACAATTTATCGATGGGCGTTTCGATTTTATTTTGTTATTACCGTTAATTGATTTAATATAAACTTACTGTTACGGGCGGTCCAAAGTGTGCAATATTTTTTTGGAAAAAGTTTTTATTAGTATACAAAATCTAATTTATGAAATATCAATTGCTTTAAAAGTGAATGAACTGCACACTTTTGAACGTTCGTAACCTGATTGCATTCCAGTGGCTAATGCAATTCAGCATTTTTGGTCATGCGAGCTGGTCTTGAGACGTAGAGTAATTCATATTCTAGTTATTTAAATACATTTAAATTAAACTTTTAAAAGTTTGAATAAATCTTTTAAAAATAAGACTATTTCCCCCTTTTGTTTTTCAGATGCATTAATGTTTTATAAACTAGATTAATTAATAGCGAGAGTGCATAGGCACTCAATCGCTATTATCTAAAAAAGTATGAAATAAGAGAAAAGCGAAGAATGAGTGTAAAGTGAGAGCGATGATATAAAAACTAGGATGAGCGGAGAAAGAATAGAATAGGAAAAAGAATGAGCAATAGCAGACTCGCGATAGAATGTACGAATAGAAGAGGAAAAAGAGAACGAAGGAGACAGAGAGAGATATCTAGTACACGTACACCCATGCACTGTTTGTCGCCACAGCTTTCTGCCGTTTGTCAATTCCTCCTTTCGTTCACCTATGCACATGCATAATATACCGGTCTCTTTTAGAAAATCTTGATGCGCTCTGCTGTGCATCGCGAGGCTAGCATTCATCTCATAATTGCATCTCCTCCTCATACACCTATCCTTGCTCAAATGCTTTAGCCAGCTGATCTCCCACCACAAAAGCCACGTGCTTTTTGTAACTAAAACCCAACGCTCATCTGAATACTTAAATAATTATGTCAAAGCTTTAATCCACTTAAAGATTATAAGCCTAGACTAATTAAATATATATATTTCGATTTACTCTGAAATATATTGGAAACTAAAATTGTTTCTACAATTTGATGACCATGCATCAAATACTAAAAATTGATGAGCACATTTCCTTTCTCACGATAGATGTAGAAAGAGGGGAAAAATAATTGCATTCTAAAAATCAGCAAATGGCACAATAACCACATCAGCATTTGTGCAAATTTCTAAATCCTCCCTGCCATTATTACCTCTGTCCAATCATTAATTCCTTAATCATCAAAAAACCCTACCATGCTCACCTCGCGATGAACTAGTAAAACGGATCAAGGCAAAATCAAATTTGCAGTCTTCTAAGTGTCTTGACCGGGTTCAGACCTCAGAATAGTAAAGAAATATAATTTTCTTTCATCGTGCCAGTCCACGGTTCGGAACAATCGCGTCTTATCACCTGACCAGTTGATTTAATTCGTAAAATATCTCGGGCAGGGCTTCAAATTGGGGATCGCGTTTGGGCAGACGTAAAAGATAGAAGTCTTTATCTGAACGGAAGCAGTAGAACAAAATTATAAACTATATTTTTAACATAGTTTATTAATCTTCGGCGGGCTAATTTAAAGCCCAAAATTTATTGGTAAGAACGGCAAAAAGCAAGTGGCGAAACGGTATTTTTGTGCCCGTGTTGTGCGCGACCGACCAATAAGACTCAAGTTGTGTTTTGAGCAACAATGGGAAACCTCTCCGCCCAGTCTAGGACGAATAAGGAGCCCAGGGGTAAACCTCTATCTCTCTCCCTCCTAGTACTGGTAGAATTAAGAAGAACTCAATGTAAGGTATCGTTCCAATTATATATGTATTTATATGTGTGTACCCCATTTTACTTACACCTGTGTGGAAAAATAAAATATAGGATTGGGAATTTTTGAGCTTATCCTTTCATTCAGTTTTATTTAAAAAAAAAAAGGTTTAATTTGGCAATAAATGATTGGATTCTCAATTAACCAAAGAATGGCATTCGTTTTTCTGAACCGGAGTAAATCGCCTTGCCCGATCGCGATGCTCTTGACTGTGCATAGGTACTCAAAGTGTGTACGTTATCACCAATAACTCTGCTACGACCAAGTATTTATTTTATTCAAAAAATGTTAAATATTAATGTTGGGAATTAAATGATGATTGAATACTCTCATTAATCATTGTTTGACATTTTAATTTCATGAAAATCACGATAAAACTAAAATATACATATAAATAAAATACAATGGACTCACGTTTTTCAACTACATACAACTTTTGCATGATAAAAAAGAAAGTCAACCTATACTCAGTTATTTTAAAATGTAACTATATGAGTAATTAAAGTATTATCTTCCGAAAAGATTTTGCAAATTATTTTTTTATCATCAATGGGCACGTAAGAATTATATAGATTTAGAATGGTAATATTTGTTTCATTCAAAAACGTTAAATGACAACGTTTGTGGAGTAAATAATGATTGAATACGTTCATTAATCATTGTTTTAAATTTCAATTTCATGAAAATTCGAATATACATATAAATCAAATACAATGGATCAATTATTTTTAATATCATACAATTTGTGGATGATAAAAAAGAATGTCATCCTATACTCAGCTGTTTTAAAATGTAACTGTATGAGTAATTGAAGTATTATCTTCCGAAAAGATTTTGCAAATACTTATTGTTGGATAGAATTTTTATAACATATTTTTCCTTTGGTCTTAATTTTAGTATCATTTAGGGTAATTTTATCGTAAAACTTCACTCATCAATTCATCATTATAACTAATGATTCGTTTTGAAATAGTCTACGCACAAGTTTCAATGTACTTACAACAAAAATCTTCCATCACCATTTCATTTGCTTCTATTCTGCATTGTGTAAACAAAACATCATCCGGTTTGAAAATTTTCAATTTTTCAAGTATCGAGGACGAAACGCGACGCAAATTTTTTTTTTGCTTTTTTCCACTATGATTTTTTTTATTAAACGGATTGCAGCAGACATGTTTAAATCGAGAGCTTGGCATTTCTGTATTAATTTGAAATAGGTGATCACTTGAAGATCATTCACAGAAAACTGAAACAGCGGTCACTGCATTCACTGCCACCCGTGCTTCGAGTCCGAGCATGCCTAAACAAGCTTAAGCGTAGTTGCAGCGTGCGAGCTCACTCGTTGCAACGCGCGGGACAGATTTTATAAATTAATTACACCTACAGTTTTCATTTTTCCATTCAAAAATTTTGCCTGCATATTGAAAAAACTTCAACACAAATTTAGAAACAAAAAAATCAGAAAAAAATTAGTTCCAAATTTTAAAAAACTCAATTGTTTATAAAAATGTACTATATTTTTATTACAAAAAAACAACGAAATGTGTGCTATAACTTTTTTGAAAGCTTGTATTCTTTCGCGCATTTCAAGTGCAAGGGTTACTTTTTATATTCAAAACTGTATTTACAGTGAGCTGTTGGAAAAAAAAAATTTCCCGACTGCCAAACTTAAAAAAATTATATCTCAAAATTTTCAAGTATCACATTGAAAAAAAACGTGTCGATTATTTTCGAAGTAAAAAAGCAAAAAAAAAAATATTTCGTCGAAAAAAAAATGTTGACTGTAAATCTCTCATGAAATGACCCATATATTTTTTACGAGAAATCCGAATTCATTGCCCAAATTCGAAATATCATGACGTTCCACAACTGTCTTCTTCGCATACATTTAAGTTTATTTCTTATAATTTAATACTGAAGCTCAAACCAATTTTATAATAATATTACAGATGATGTAAATTACTCATTTTCTGAAATTCACTAAATTTCTTCTTCAGTTTAAGTGAAACAGGAAATTCAATTTACTTAAGGCTCTATCGGCCTTAAGGAACACATTCTCATCATGACACTGATGCTTCGCGCTCGATTTTCTGTATACATTTCAGTAACTTTTTAATAAATTACATGATTAAAATAATTTATTTATTTTCTGCAAAATATCTCAAAAAGGAAAAACAATCGTAGACTTTATTTAAGGAAACGATTTTGCAGAACAACGCTTATTTCGTATCTCACATATTTTGGTGAAGAAAATCGAATTTTTTTAATATTAAAAATCAAAACATAAAATATACATCCTGTCGAGAAATTTCTTAATAAGAATGTGTTGACCTCATTTAGGCAAATCATTTTTCATCTAAACGTTTTTTATATATCTCATATATTTTGTCTAAAAAATGGAATTCTTGAATTTTAATCGTATTTTTGGAATTGAAACGAAAAATATATGTTTTTTCAGAAACTGTGTGAGACAAAACTTGTAGATCTTTTTGAAACGAACAACTTTGTATTCTTAAGTTTTTTTCGTATTTCACATATTATTGTTAAAAAATTGAATTTTGGATTTTCAATAGTTTTTTTTTTAATTAAAAAGAAAAATATGCATCTTATGAAAAAATGTTAAAATTCAAATTTGTATGTCTTTATGTAGAAAATAATATTGTATCATAACGTTTTTTCGTATCTCGTATAATTTAACTGGAAAATGGAATTTTGATATTGACTTTTTTCAAGTTTTAATATGCTGTAACATTTCTAATTTTGATTAAATCAAAAAATGTTATCAGGATAATTTGTAGGGATTATTGAGCACTATCAAAATCCAGTATTGAAATTTTTGATTTTTTCAAAAAGTTATTTTCAAAAAGACAAAAGTAGTGCTCAATCCCTCAATTTTGATTGGATCTGGCTGATTACCGAACTTGTCCTTACTTTTTCGGCTCCGATAAAGTGTGCCAAAGGTCAATTCAATCTGATAATTCATCTATCGAGAGTTATGCCGCACACGACCTACTACAGACAGACAGACAGACAGACAGACACTTTCGTAAAAACCGTTTTTTCTGACTCAGGGGGTCTCAAAACGTAAAGATTTGATGAAAATTTCGAAAGTCATTTTTCAAATAAAACCAATACCTTCTCATATGATGAGAATGTAAAAATTTAGACCTCAGTGGGGATTGAAAAGTGTCATTTTAGCAGGTCTGTGTTGTAGATCTTCTGTATGACCTATTGAGGGGATTTCAGGATTAGATCACGTTTTTATTCTTTTCTTTTATTCCTGATTTCATCATCAATTTGTTTTAGGTATTCTCCAGACTTCGTAAGGTCTTAGTTCGGGTAAGCATAGAACTCCAATATCGTAAAGGAAAACTACACAACGTGGGAGAAACTTTTGCCTTTCCTTTAATGTTTTATACTGACGTTTAGGTCAGTCACCACTACAACTGCGTCTAGATCTTGATCGTAAGTCTAAGTCTTTCATTTTCTCTATGACCTTTTCCCATTTTTAAGACTATAGTCAGATTAAGGTCGTGAACTGATAGGTTTCTACTGATCTTTATATGTAAGATTTTTGTCGTAATTTGTCTGCGATACATTTTCCTCCGACTTAATTTTGTTTGTTAAAAAAACACTTAATTCTGAACTCTACTAACTTCAACCTCGAAGCTTGGAACCTGTAGGACTTTGACTGCATATTATTCTAGCATAAGTGTTCAATAATACAATTAAATTATCATCGATGCACAAAAACTATCTTTTAGCAATAATTTCGTTATTGTGAACTTAATCAAATAGCAGATCCAGGAAATAGGTACATATAAATGTTAATCTGCACGATTTCTGAGTAAAACCTTAAAAGAGAATAATTTAGGTAATTGTAGAACAATATTTGACTTGCATATTTCTAACTATTATACAAAAGGAGACAGAGAGAGAAGGTACTAATAATATTTTACTTCTACGAAGTTTTTTTTCAGGCCCTATTTTTTTATTTTAAACGCATCGCTATATATTCTGTAATTTAACACAAAATAATAATATTTTATTTCAATAAAAAACTTAAATAAACTTTATTAATGATGATGACCAGCTGTCATTAATGCAGGCAAAAAGGACCCCGCTACCAATACTATAATGTCTCGCATTTTCGTGTTAGAAGTATACTGAAGCGCTCCGTCTGTGTTTGGTAATTGTGTGAAGGAACCACTATTCCTTGTCATTAATTCGGGCAGTACGTGAACGGTAGCTACATACAAAAATGTCCCTGCACTGAATAGCATAGCTAATCCCGTGGCGTTGACATTGCTTAGCGTTTCTTTGCTCTCCTGAAAAATATAATGAAGCAATAATATCACATGAGGAAACAAAATTGTACTTTAAAATTTCCTTAATTTCACAAGCTCCTGAATTAGTTTTTGTAAATTCAAAAAAACAATGCAAACGGAATTTTCTTATTGATATTGCATACATTAATAATGTCTTAAAACCAGTCATAAACATAAAGAATGTGAAATACATTTTTTCCTATCAAGCATGATTTTCTTCATTTATTGAGTTAATTAACCACATACGAATGTCATCCAATTTTCGCATTTTCGATATATTGACGATGCGTCGTAAAAGTAAAAGACCCCGCAGTTTTCTCGTAGAAAAATACTTTCAGTCAAATTAACTGGAAATTCATTATATTTATTAACATATTTCAATGTTTTGTTGCATGATAATATTTAGGTGACAATTTGCAGTAATCAGAGTTGAAAATAATGTTGAAGGTTTTCGATGATTTATAGACGACTCTTGAAATGTGACGAGCAAATTATCTAGTGAGCTCATCAGATTTATAGCACGTTTTTTGTCCTTACGCAAAAGGGAATCAATCATTTTTATTGCAACAAAATACTTTGCTGTTTCTATTGAATTTGCAGTTCCTATGTGTTTAATATCATCATTAAAATAATTTGCTCTATACGTTGAATCTTCTATACAAGTTTTTATACGCAATACTGTATATTCCGGGTATGAAAATTTATTCTGAGTGCAAATGTTCTTTAATTTTTTGCAATGTTTACTAATTAACTGAGATTCAACATCTTTATTAGTTTCTTTTAATACATCTATTAAGGGTATATATGAATTCCATGCTACGTTTTGTTTCACAGTTTTTTTATCTTTGCGACTACTTCTAATTTTTCAGGTGTACAAATAAGTTTCCGCCGTTTGACAAAAGTTGTACGTCACCTGTAAGTTTTGGTTGAAATTGATAGATGTAAAACGTCACTGTCGTAAGGTTGGACATCTGACAACACCATAACCTTGAAATATTAGTGAATTTATATCAGTATAATATATCATTTTGTGTGCGAAAATGTCGAGTTTTTAACCGAATTAGCGACATTTGCGGGAACTTTTGATTTACTTCTTCAATTACAAGAAACCTGCAACTGAGGCGCATCGATTGCTTGTAGAAACATATGGCGAGGCTGCCTTAAGTGAGAGAAGTTGTCTCGAGTGATTTCAAAAGTTTAGGAACGGTGAATTTGACATCGAAGACAAAGAACGTAGCAGAAGGCCGAAAGTGTACGAAAACGAGAAATTGGAAGCTTTATTGGATCAAGATTCGTGCCAAACGCAAAAAGGATAATACGATGGACAATACTTGGAATAAAACATAAGGTATGGTTCTTTCATGATAAAAGCCCAATTTTTGATCAAAAACGGCGGAAACTTATTTGTGCAACTGATACATAACACATCGTTTAATAAGTCCCGGGACTAACTAAGAAACCAACATTTGTTTTGCAAAATTAATTTTTATTCATCAATATAATCACCTTCAAGTGCGATACAATCATTCCAACGCTTTTCTAACTTTTCGATACCATGCTTGTAAAATGATTTGTCCTTGGCCTCAAAATAAGCTTCAGTTTCAGCGATTACTTCCTTATTCGAGACAAATCTTTTTCCCTGGAGCATCTTTTTGAGACCATCAAAGAGCCAGTAGTCGCTGGGGCTGGATCTGGAGAGTATGGTGGGTAGGGAAGCAATTCGTAGCCTAATTCAGACAATTTTGCCATCGTTTTCATTGACTTGTTGCACGGTGCATTGTCTTGATGAAAGATGATTTTTTTCTTCTTCATGTGCGGTCGTTTTTTTGCGATTTCGTCCTTCAAACGCACCAATAACTCAATGTAATAGTCGCTGTTGATATATTTTTCCTTTTCAAGGTAGTCAATGTAAATTATACCATGCGCATCCCAAAAAACTGACGCCATCACTTTGCCAGCTGACTGTTGCGTTTTCAGACGCTTCGGACGGGTTTCACCGGCTGCATGCCACTCAGCTGACTGCCGCTTCGACTCCGGAGTCAAATGATGGATCCATGTTTCGTCCATTGGCACATACCGACGCAAGAAATCCTGTTTATTGCGAGTGAACAGTGACAAACAGCTCTCTGAATCGTCGACTCGTTGTTCCTTTTTTTACATTGTGAGCAAACGCGGCACCCATTTGGAAAAAACCTTTTTCATACCCAATTTTTCGTTTAAAATCGTAGACGCACTTCCAGTTGATATGTTCACCATCTTAGCAATCTCACGGACTTTCAGTTTGCGGTCGTCCATCACGATTTTCAAAACTTGCTTAATATTTTCCGGAGTTACTGCTTCATTTGGCCTACCCGAGCGTTCCGCATCATTTATATCAGTGCAACCGCGTTTGAAATCAGCATACCACCGACAAATCGTTGTTTTCGACGGAGCACAGTCCGGATAACATTATTCAAGCCATTGTTGAGCTTGCACGGTATTTTTCCCCATTAAATAGCAATATTTTATCAACACACAAAATTCGTTTTTGTCCATTTTGTACGCAAATGCAAAAGTAGCGTCACTTTCACCACAGTCGCTTTGCTGTTCATGGTCTTATTGACGTGAAAGTCATTCACGTGTCATTTAAAGGTTAGTTCTTTTGAAAAATGAAGTGGATTTGATATTACTAACGCCATCTGTGGGTTAGTCCCGGGACTTATTGAACGATGTGTTAATTTAAAAATTACAAATTAATGGTGAATTTATACTTTTTATTATTTGTTTATTCTATAAATATTTAATAACTAAAGAATGGATCTTCTCTTTGTTGAATTAGTTTCTAGTAATGTTCTAAAAAGAACATGCGACATTCTCAAGATATCGTGGGAATAATATGGAGAAAAATAATTTAAATAAAAGTATGTGCGAGGAATTGTTCGGAGGGAAGTTAAAAGTAACGGTGGTGCCCAATTGCTTTGAGGAGTCTGACGCGAGGCGGCAGAAGAACTGCCTATACGGAACATTTCAAATTGCGATGAAACGCATTTCCACGATTGAGGAAATGGTCCAGAAGATGGACCAGAGAGGGTATCGCAGAGGTGTGAAACTGGCGCGAGCCTAAAGTGTTAAGAGCTTCAGGGATCAGGGCTGCCAGAACGCCCCACAAACTGTAGTGAGAAGTACTCCGGACTTGCGGAAACGGCCAAGAGAGCTAATCATGAACCCGCAGGACACTACAGCCAAGAAGCCGGAGGCGAAGAAACCTCAAGCCTCCACAAAGGGAGAGGAATGGGTGGAGGTCCCAGCCAGGAAGAACCTCAGGAAGAAAAAGCCTAAACCGGAGGCTAAGATACCAGATTGGCCATGGCGTGCTCACCTAGAAGCAGTGCTAATAAAGCCCGCTGAGGGAGTGAGTTACACGGGCATTTTAAAAGATCTCAAGAAGCACGTGAAACTTGACATGGAACCCAGCATTGAAGCCGAGGATATTGAAGATGCTGTAAGAGGCTTTTTTGATCATGGATCGGAGTTAGAACTCACGGTGTCTCTAACTAAGAGACCATACAGAGGAAACAGGAAGGCGTATGTGCTTTTGGAGGAGGTACGAGCCTTGAAATTACTCAAAGCGACCCACATCAAAATCAAAGTTGCGGCGAAGAGGGGCACGCTGCGGGGTCCTGCACAAGGAAACCGCAATGCTATATTTGCTCCGCTGAAAATACGGCTTTTCGGGGGGAAGCCCCAAGAAGGAAGCCTTCGAGAGGCCACGTATGAAACCATGAAGGCAGTAGATGGAGACGCCAAGGGTCGGCGTAGAGCACCTATAGAACATGACCCGGAAGTTTAAAGCAAACGCAGTTCCGGGGTCATGGGCTGGTGGTAAAGCAGGAAAGTTTTGAGTTTAGTGGGTATTCCTTCGGCCGAGTCCCACACAACGTGCGTAAATGCATTCTTTATCTCCCCTGACCAGAAAAATAAAAATTATTGTGCCCTCTGCCTAAATTAGTACTAGCATTATTTGTAGAAGTTTAAGGTGGCTCTTTCAAGGTTTCAGGTGCCGAAGGTGTGAACAGTAGTTGATGGCTTTTGTCCAGAGGTCCAGCGGGTTGGTTCTTACCTTAGTGATATAAGAGGTTAATGACCGAATCCCGAAAGGCGCCTGATAGATGGAGAGACCATCCAAATAATCTACGTATGCATATCCATGAATGATTGTATCCGCTATTAATTTCATGTCTTTAAGTATGACAATAAAACCAATTAGACACGTACTAGTAAATCCAAAATTTGTGAATATCGTCCAAAATCTACCTCAGGCGCATCCAGAAATTATATCGCTTACTTCTTCATTAAATAAATTCGTTAATGATATTTCTTGATTAATAGTTGGATGTCCCTTTATTTCTCTAACTAAAGAATTCAAATCATTAGTTTTCCTGCTAGAAACATAATATGATCACTTAGTTTATCAAGATTAGATTGAGAATGAATTCCATTTGTCGCTGAAGATGATAGATATGTGTATTCCCAGGTTGCTTTTGTAAGAGGTTTAATTATAGTTGGTGCTAAGGTTAACGTATTTCTAAGAACTTATTGTTAAAGAATACATGACGTCGTTATAAAGTCGATTTACTTTAGTGTGTATGTGCCTTCGCACATATGGGGCATAATTTCTCAAGTGATACCACCCCAAAAAACGAAGTCGTCCGATCGGACTTGAAGTTTAGCTGATTGGAGTCCTATCTAATGGTACTTCCTACAAAAAAAATGTTTTCGTTTTGAAAAATATTTGCTGAAATAGGGGGGATGCAATTTTCAGACTTTTGATGGCAAGCCTCTTCTTCAAACGAATATAACTTATTTCTTTTTGCATAAAGCAAAATTTTACTTCATATGTTTTCTTCAGTCTTTTTCGCGATCTTTGAACTGGTTGTAACCATTTTTGGAAAAAATCAAAGTTTGACCTCCATTTTCGAAAATCAAAAATAAATTTTCGAGCAATTGTGCGATGAATAACCGGATGCTCTGCCGGAGCTGAGGCCGCGCAACCATGCGCTACCGTCTTCACGCCCCAAAACCCGTAGAACACCCTCAAGCTAATTTTTTACATTACATAATATCATACACGGTTAGTGTAACTGCTCTCTGCATTTACAGAGTTGGGACTGTCATTGTTAAGTTACAAGCTACAATGCCTGAATTACAGTTAGTGTAAGATTAATTTGGAATATGTGTTGAAAATTAAATCTATTGAATTTATATCTAGCTATTGAATGTGTAGGGAAGTGATGTTTCTGTTTACCTGGGTGAATTATTTGCATGTGAGTTTGATGGATTTTGTTTTTTGGAACCTTCTTTCTTCTTATACATAACTTATTTCGTAGAATTGTGTTTCTTGGCGATTTTTTTCGCTTTTGGAGGTAATTTCGCAGGCCTCTTCTGCGGTTTCTTTTTTTGGCCTTTTGAGAAGATGTCATACTTTTCAGAAGATGAAAACTTTTTCATTAAAAGTTTATGATACTCGTCATCACACTGCATCTTTGTGTCATTGACCTTAAAAGGTATTAAAAAATCTGGATCACATTCATTATTTTCTGCAATATCATTGTCAGCAAGAGTGTCAATATCTGATTGAGCTTGATTAGGAATCCTTGCAGTATTGTCGCAATTCAAGAATAATCTTCCTTTTCAGTTGGTAAGTTCAAATCTGCATGTGTTGCAAATTTGTGAATCTTCTCGTAAATTTGGGAATTTTATGCATAAATTGTCGTGCATTGATAAATTGAAACGGATTAATGCATTTATCTTTCCAAGTTTCGGGATGTTTTTTGGAAGACATCATTAGAAAAGTACTTCTTTGCAATGTAAAAAGGAAGCATACATAAAAAGTAATATACGAAGTAAAAGAAAAAGAAAAACAGAAGAGGGAACAGAAGGAGGAAAAATGGAATATGGCGACTGCAGATATAATTGATTTTTGAAATCAGAATAATTCAACAGAATCAACAAAATTATATTGTGAAATTGAATTATTTCTAAAGACAAACCTGCTTCAAGAAACTCTTCTTAGATAAAATCTGGAAATACGTTACCCAACTCGTATGCTGGGATATTATGCTGAGTCAAAGTATTTTCTCTTATGGGAAACGAAAATAGTGGAGCTCTAGTGGTAGAAGTGACGAAGCAACGAAACAAATGGACAAAGAAACAAACTCTGTCACGTGATGAAATATCATATATTTAAATTTTGACGGTAACGAACGGTCGCGCGGCCTCAGCTCCGGCGGAACATCCGGTTATTCATCGCACATTTGCTCGAAAACAAAAAAAACGCCATCCTGAAATTTTGCTTTTTATAGGGAAAAATCTCAGCTTTTTAACAAGATGATTTAAAAAAAAAATGGGTCCAAATTTGAGAAAAAGTCAAATTTATTTTTGATTTTCGAAAATGAAGGTCAAATTTTGAATTTTTTCAAAAATGGTTACAACCAGTTGAAAGATCACGAAAAAGACTGAAGAAAACATATAAAGTAATATTTTGCTTTATGCAAAAAGAAATAAGTTATATTCGTTTGAAGAAGAGGCTTGCTGTAATTTGGAAAGGGGTGGTAACAAATGTCTGTACTTTGGGGGGTAAACTTCCATCAAGTAGGTAAACAAATTCTGAAAATATGAAAACAATCGAAACACGTGACATAAAATGTTGGGACAGTTGAGAAATAATGCCCTATATGTATTGTACATCAATAGATAATAACACAAATTACGAGAGGACGCGAGACAACGACCATTTTGACATTTCTCAAAGACCATGATTCATTCAAAAGTTCACGTCTATACGAACATTTTGAGCAATTACAGGCTTCAATTGATTGCAAACAATTTTTTTACAGCTCTGATCGCGTAATGGTAATAAAGGTTCAATTCTAGAGTATATTATAGTAAAGTTTTTAAAATCAATTTTAGAGAACAGACAAATAGTCAATAGTATGAGTTGGATAATATTTAAAAATAACGGGATATTAAAAATTAATATTAGAGGAAAACTGACAGTAGCAAGGGGACGAATACATTTTGAATCAGAAATATATGTATTATGGAAACTACAGAAATCGATCATAAATAAATGAATAGGTTATTAATTTTAAAAATACCAGAAATGGAAAACAGACATAATCCTATTATGCAAAGATATTATCATGTCTCACCCAAAATCAAATAAATAATGGGCAAAGAAATCGATAGGATGTTAGATGAAGAGATAATAGAATCTGGCAGTAGCGATTGGTCATAATTGGAACAATTTAAATGTATTTCATGCTCTTCTTATTCATATTATTACGAGGTCAGCAAATGGTCTGTAAACGGTCAGTAAATAGTAAGAAAATTCTTTTGAGCCATAATACATTTCAAATAATTGCGAAAAATTTTGTTCACAGCTTTGATCCGTTTGATGTGAAATGTCTCATATATATATCGAATCTCAGGCATTTCCGGAAGTCACCAATAATGGATTTCATGATCTATCTTTATTCTTAACTCTCTTAGCATGTCTGTGCCTATTATACCTTTCGATCCTAAGTTCGGTACTACTCTAAATAATAATTCATTTGTGATATGACCTATTTTGATGAGAATAAGAACGTGGCCAATGATACTTACTTTCTTGTCATTCACTACCTTCAATCCGTTCGAGTCGGGTTTTCTAATTTCGTGATTAAAGAGATTTATCGCATCTAAGTTTCTAATTTTTCGGTCGACTTATTCGAGTTTGAGGATATATTCGCCCTTGATATCCTTCCCGACCGTTTCTTGAATGTGCACTCTTATCCTTCTGACCCTGATTATTAACTTTCAGCTTTTGAACATTATTTTAACTTTGAGCTTGTTTCTGGTTACTCACTTGAGAATTCTCCTCTGGCCGAAAAGTCACCATAGGATCGACCTGTTGAATCGCTCGCTGATTTCTATTATTATTGAAAGAACCCCTTGATCTAGGATACATTAACTGTCTCATTATAGATCCTGGAATATATCTATTGTTTTGATTTTTGCTTTGAGTGCTGCCGTTTTAACTTTCACTACTACTATATCTCATTTCACTACTATCTATATCTAAGTAATATCCAGGAAATTATTTAATAACACAAACAAAACCTATTCCTTTGCAGAAAGCACTGCACTTTTCATAATTTGTTTACTTTTGAGAAAAAAGCACATAAATGTGTAGAAAAGTTTCTACTGTGTTAATACAGACCTTTCCAATACCAAAATACGTAATTATGGTCAGGCAAGGCGCTGATAAGGAAAATATGAGCAGATGTTTGCCAATTTTCTTTTTGTCCACGCCTTCATGTAAGAGAAAAGAAACAAGTCCGAAAGCAGCGGGTGCCTGTAAAATATGATATACATCTTACGATATAGATACATAAATAGAAGTAAATTTGTTAAACAAATTTTCCTACCTTGTGTAACATAATTGCAATGAAGACGACGACTTCGACTTCTGTTTGTGACGTCGTTGCAGCCGCACCTAAAGCTACACCGTCGGCAGCTGCATGGACAACTAATCCTAATGTTGCAGTAAAGCCACGTTCTTTTCCTCCAGTTCGTTGAGATGAACATTGATCTACCAGAAGCATAAATACAAAGCCAAGGATCAAGCTGACTCCAATTAAACTGTGAAGATCCGCTGAAATAAAAGACGAAATATTTTGCAAATTTGCGTAATATAAACATAGAATGATTTGGTACACAAAAAAAAAATTTTTTCGATCAAAAATAGGGATTTTATTGTTATTCAGATTTTGATTTATACCGACCATATTTAAGGTATTTATTACCCAAATTAAAAGTCTCGACAACTTTATGAGACTGGGCAAACTCAATTCGTGCATCAAAGATAATTTATATCAGATCTCAGGCCAATCAACCATCTAGTCGTAGAAAAATTTTCAACCAAAATCAATTATTTATATCATTGCTGTAATAATAGCAATGTAAACAGCGAGGCTATTTCATTCGAATATTACCTCCGATAACACAGGTCTGCAAATAATGGGTTTGTATTTGTTGTTGGAAAACGGAAGATCATTTCCGGGGTAATTTTCGACGTAGAATCCGAATCAGCCTATCACGTCAGGATTTTGAGATATTTGAGGTTATGTGCTCGAAAAATGGGATTTTCGCTACTTTTGAGGTTATGTACAGGGCGCAAGAAATTTTTTTTTTGTTTTTTTCTCAAATTTCATCATTTAGCACAACTCTTTCCCTACAAAATAAGCTATTGAACAGTCACGAGCGATTTTTTATCACATTCGTACTCAGTGACTCAAAAAACTCTCAAGTACAGAATTTTAGAGACCAATATTGTTTTCCCCGTAAATTTCAGTTCGCCATTTTAAAACGGCTGGCCATCTTGTAAATGAAAATGTCAATCTTGCGACCCCATTTTCGTATTCAGCAATTCCGAAACCCCCGAGTAAAAGTTTTTAGAGAGCAAAATCGTATAATTTCGTAAATTTCGATCCGCCATCTTAGAAATGGAATTGTCAATTTTATGACTGTAAATTCTTATTCACAGAGCATCGAAACCCGCAAGCACAAATTTTCAAGATAAATTTTCGAATGCAGAATGGTATGCACCAAAGAGTCAATGTGAATGCTCATAAGGTTGTTCGGATAAATGTCAAAACTTGATATGGCCGTATCTTTGTGAAAAAAAATCGCTCGCGACTGTTTAATAGCTCATTTTGAAAGGAAAGAGTAATGCTAAATGATGACATTTGAGAAAAAACCCCAAAAAATTCCTTGCGCCTTGCACATAACCTCAAAAGTAGCGAAAAACACCATTTTTCGAGCACATAACCTGAATCATCTCAAAATCCTGACGTGATAGGCTGATTCTGATTTGGGATTCGGATTCTACGTCAAAAATTACTCCGGAAACGACCCATAGCTTTTCAATAACAAAACTTTGCACACCTGTGTAATCAAACGAATCTAGAGAAATGTATTTAAAAATAGTAAAAGAAAATAGTTTACAGCTTCATCCAACTTGTGAGTAAGCCCCAGGAAGATAGTTCATACAAAAATCGTAAGTTACATTAATTTTTTAATTTAAATTATTTCAAAACGAAAATCTTTTCAACGATAAAAAAACTTACTCTAATAGATACACGGAGAAAACCGCGCAGAACTGATTGTTGTGTTGCAAAATACATTTAGATTAAATTACTAAAGTTACTTAATTTCAATTTTAATGACGTAAGATAGGTACTTCGACTTATTAAAAAGAAATTTCTAGAGACCATCATACGGCGCTCACAAATTATACTGTTTACAGTTTATCTTTCTTTGATTAGCATCTTCAATTTGATATCATTATGCATCAGGCAACCTTATTCCACTCGTGCACAAATTTTCCATGGTCCTTCGAGCCGGATAAAAAGTGATAAATTAAAAAAGTGTGTGTTACAAGAATTTCGGACTAATAACATTAGAGGTGTTTATCAAGAGTGCAACCAGTCGTATATAATAACAAAACTATACGTCCCGTTTCTACAATTTTGTGGAACAATTTACAAAACAAAAAAAAGGAATTTTTTTGTGAAAGTGACTTTGCTGTCTTGTGGTGTCTGTTCCAAAGCTATAGGACATTGGGATTATTAAAAAAGGGCGTTTAAAGTACTACAACAACCTGCTGACCATCAACCTTAGCCGTAGACGAAGAAAGAAAAAATTCAGCGAAGGTTTCAATTCTCGACATAATTGAAATAAAAGGTAAGCTCGTTAATAAATAAATCGCTATTTCATTCCTTATCCATCCTCCTAGTTAAAATGGCTGACGCGGATCAAATTAAAGTATTAAAACATAAACGCGGTGTTATCAAGGCTCAAATCACTAACTTCAAAAAGTCTCTCGAACAATACAAAAAAGAGGATCCGAAGTTAATAAAATTTAGTCTGCGACTATAAAAATACAAAAGTTCGTATGAAGGTTTTGACGAGATACAAGACGAGTAGGAATTTTTAGACGCTGAAAATGTAACTGACTTAATGACGGAAAGATTTGAAATTCAATATGAATATTTCAATGTACTTTCGGAAGCTGAACAATTGGTTATTACAGTGACACCACCGCCGCAGAATATTAATACTTCCGCGAGTAACTTAAACGCTAGATTTAACGCAGCTAGTATAGGCACCGTGCGTGACTGCAGCGCCATAGCATGAGTGAACTAAAGGAGGCTGTTCGAGAACTTTTACAATGTATTATAATGGGACTTAGTTATAAAAATGTTTATTATCAATAAAAAAACAAACAAAAAAACAATTTTATTCACTTTAAAATTCGATTGTTTTTCCTTGTGAAGTATTTGTGTGAAATCAGCAGTAAAAAGTAAGTATTTTCCATAATAAAAATGATATAGAAACCAGTAAATATAAGGTTAAGGTAGTTGTCGTGCCAAAAATTAGTCTCTGGAAAAAGAAGTTTTTCTATGATTTCAAGACTGGAAATTATATCATCAGCCGTGTCATATGTAAGGAAAGACACTCTTTTTAATGAAAAAATTTAAAAATTACGAAAAATAATTTTTTAATAATGTTTTTTGTAATAGGATTTTTCCTTACTATCGCTTTTTACCAATTTTTTAAAAATGATTGAAGTTTCTTAAATCATTGCTTATTTTTTCGGGGAAAATATTCTCTAAAACTTGACCGTTTCCAATTTTTGAAAATAAATTCTTTAATGACTGAAATAATTAAAAATCAATTTTCCAAAACAAAATTTTTATAAACAAATTGCTGTATTTGAAAATAATTGATTTATTTTCAAAAATTGGAAATGGTTAAGTTGTAGAGAATATTTCCCCCAAAAAAATAAGCTATGATTTAAGAAACTTCAATCATTTTAAAAAAATTGGTAAGAAGCGATAGTAAAGAAATATCCTATTATAAAAAACATTATTAAAATATTATTTTTCGTAATTTTTAAATTTTTCCATAAAAAGAGTGTCTTTTCTTACATATGACACGGCTGATGATATAATTCTCAGACTTGAAATCATAGAAAAACTTCTTTTTCCAGAGACTGTTTTTTGGCATGACGACTACCTTAAGTTAATGACAGATCAAAACAGACTAGAAAAATAATAAAGAATTAAATTGTAATTTCATGATGACACTTTTAGGTAGTTGTTGAGTAAATAAATATTAATTGTTTATTTTCAGATTCAAATTCATCATGGATATAATTATGAAAACAGGTTTTTAATCAATTAAACATACAATAGAATTTCAACCACAAATGAAAATTAAAGGTAAAAATCTCGTTCTGGCAGAACACGTACGAGATGTCCAAGAGTTCCGTAGAAATAATGAAAGTTATTTAATAAATTCTCGTATAATTCGACAAGCATCAGTTCATGCAACACCCTACAGTACCCACTTATTCCTTTGATTTATTTTCCATTTAGACGTTGGAAATTTATAAAATTTACACTCACTTTTCCTGCTTGTATTTTTACAATTCACAACACAACAACTTCGGTGGCTCATTTCAGCTATATTTTTTTAATTAAAACAAAATTTAGATTTGCACATGTATTTTGATTGCTCGGAAATATAAAACAGCCTCCTTTAACGCCTAAATTATCCACTGCGTGCGCTGGCATCGATTTAACTCTCCCTACCATGACTTCGCATGGTGCCTATCAGGCCGTGTTCGCGAGCATAGGCGATAGCGGCCACTATACTTTGATCCTGTTTTGAGCTTACGCCAGATGGCGCCGAAGTATAATTTCTTAAACCTCACCCCGCTGACCACCGCACCGTAGTTGCATCACTAATGTTCACTAAAATGTGCTAAGATGCTAACGGATAGGAATAAACTTGGAGGTTTAATAAAACTATTTAAGTAATTATTATTAAGTAAGTATTCGAATCACATTGATAAACTTGCTTTTTGTGATTGCAATTTTCTGATAAGTGCATCCTTACATACATTGAGTATTATTATTTCAATGCATATATTTGTAATTTTGGGATGTTTGGGTGATCATCTCTATTTGTGTTAAGCCTGACAGTACTCTGCGATACACAATTAAAACTCCATGTATGTGAGGATGCACTCATCAGGAAACTGCAATCACAAAAAGCAAGATTATCAATACGATTCGAATAATTACTCGATAATAATTACTTACATAATTTTATTTAACCTCAAAGTTTATTCCGATTTAATTATTTCCTGAATTATCTGAACATAATCTGAACAGTCATCTATTATCTTCTTTTAGGGTTTTGAGCTTACGCCAGATGGCTCTGACGAAATCTATGTTGGGCCACCACTAAAGCATTACGCGGGCATGGCCTGGCTAGTATTACTTCAGATAATACAAACAAAAAGATTAAAACAATGAGAACAACTGACGAGAATTATTTACGCGCTTGGACTCTACTAGAAAAAGCATACGCGGACGAGCGATTAATAGTTTCAAAACATTTAAGTTTATTGTTGAAACTGCCGGTACAGACTAAAGAAACAACCGAGGGGTTATGCGAGCTCTCTGATGATACACTCCAACACGTGGAATCATTAGCTGCGCTCGGAGTAAACGTGTCTGAAGAGATTCTGGTGCAAAATCTAGAAGAAAAAATACATAAAAATACGGTCAATAAATGGGACGAAACAATAAAAGGGGGATCCTTTCTAAAACTGGGCCAAATGACATCCCGAGTAGCTCCGGTCAAAACTACAACTCTTCCACGTCTTGAATTATGCGCAGCAAAATTATTTAAACAAGTGTCCAACACCATTGATATTTCATTTAGAAGGGTAGTTTTCTGGTCTGATTCTGCTATAACTTTACATTGGATTAATTCATCACCACACATATTGAAAACGTTCGTTGCTAATCGCGTATCGGATATACAATCAACTACATACACGCTTGTTTGGAGACACGTACCATCAAAGGACAATCCAGCGGACGCACTGTCAAGAGGACAACTCCTAACTGAATTTTTGGACAATTCACTATGGTTTCATGGACCTCAATGGCTATACAAGGATGAATGTGCGTGGCCTCAATTAAACTTACCCGGTATAAATAAAAAATTACCAGAAGTTAAAAAAGGATGTTGCTTGTTAATTAACAATATAGAGAAACTACCAGGTTCGATCAAAGAAACACAAGGCTCAAGTCGCGATCTTGAAATATTTGAAAAATTTTCATGCTTTGTTAAATTAAAGAGATTTGTCGCCATAGCAATGTATCTAAAGCGTGGCAAAACATTCACAAAGAATTTAACAACGAAAGATTTGGTAAATGTAGAGAGAATAATCATACAAAGAATCCAAACAGTATATTTCGCTAAAGAAATTACTTATCTTTCTCTAAAGAAATAATTAAAAAGGACAAGTAAAATAATTGCTTTTTTGCCATTTTTAGATAAAGATGGAATTTTGCGAGGAGGCAGAAGACTAAACAAAGCAAACTTACCGTATGAGCAAAAACATCCAATCATCGCAAGAAGAGGCAGGCCATTGAATATTTATTCGGATAACGGTACGAATCTAGTAGGAGCGAAAAACGAGCTGCAAGAATTGTATGAATTTTTGAAATCGGAATCAAATCAAGGTAAAACTCAAATGTATCTAACCAACGCAGGCATAAATTGGCATTTTATACCACCTTTATCACCAAATTTCGGCAGGTTATGGGAATCGACGGTCAAATTGCTAAAACACCATATGAAACGCATTTTAACCGATTGTTTATTTACGTTCGAAGAATTAAACACATTCGTGATTGAAATGGAAGCCATTCTCAATTCTCGCCCACTTACTCCATTATCATCAGACCCAAACGATCCTTCTGTCCTTACTCCTGGTCATTCCTGGCACTGATGGCATAATCAGAACTGTTATAGTGAAAACCAGGGCAAGTGAATTGAAACGCAGTGTTAAAAAATTAGCGGTATTGCCAATCAAGGACAATTTTTTAAAAGACTTTAGGTAATCAGGTTTAAGTTGATCTTATCCTCTCAACGGGGGGAGTATGTTGTGTCGCAAAATACATTTAGATTAAATTACTTAAAATTACTTAATTTAAATTTTAAGGACGTAAGATAGGTACTTCGACTTATTAGAAAGAGATTTCTAGACCATCATACGGCGATCACAAATTATACTGTTTACAGTTTATCTTTCTTTGATTAGCATCTCAAATTTAGAACCAGTGTCCAATATGCTTCACGTTTTAAGCGCTAATACTTTAGAAACGGACATCTGGCATTTTTTAAACAGTAGGCTGTAATTCATAAAATTCGTGTAAGCTTGCATTCGCCATTCAAGCCCTCAGCAGTCTAGAATAAACTCAGTAGACCATTGTCATAATTTGAGAAATTTTGGTACGTGACCATAATTGAGTCTGCGTTTCGCCGAAAAGATGCAGCACAGATGCGCTCGAACTTTTTAGGGCCATAATAAGGAAAAGGCCCAATGTTAACCAAGAGCGTTGTGCAGAAACTAGTCCTGCGCACGAAGAGGAATCGGTACAGAACACTAAGTACTTACTCAGCGTGCGCAGGACTTTACGGTAAAATGACTTGGCTTTTAGCATCAACTTATCGAGGGGCAGCGTTGTTTTTTTATTTTTTTCAGATGTCAAAAAAGATTTTTTTATTTCAAAAATCTCTACTTGTTACTTATGAAAAATTATTAGGAAATATATCTCGAGCTCTTCATTATGCCATTAAAGTTTCTCATTCGAAAATGTTACGCACGAAATATTATTTGCAATTTAAATTATAAACCAATAGACAGAAAAAAATTACAATAACAACTACTTCATTAATTTACAGTTTTAAAATACCAGTAAAGTATTTGTAGAAAAATGACTGATTTTTTTTTTTTTACATTTAGTTCACAAAAGAAAAATTTGTGTAGTAATTGTTATTTGTATAATTAAAGTAAAATTGGATAATGATTGTTTATAACCTTTTTAGTACGTTTTTATAATAAAAAACATAAGCAAGAAGGGAAATATTGAGTTAAAGAGAGGTCTAACATTTTTTACTAATGCAAATAATGTTATATAATTATAAATTAATTAAAACAAATATCAAAGGAGAAGATAGAAAATGTATTACTGGAGGACAGTATAACAATGCGGAAAATATAATAGGTAATCTTGAACGGGTTTATTTACTCAACAAATCGTACGCGACTCGTGTCTGGGAACTTGGAGAAAAAATTTTAGACGCTCATAAAACAAACAATAATGGTAGAATAAATGAAGATTTCAAGGCTCCATTAAATAATGATATTAGGGACTCTATTCTATCAGGATTAAAAACTGAAATTGAACCCAGATTACAAGCTATAAATAATTTTTAAGATACGGTAAACAACGTTCTAGAACAATTTTTTCTGTGAAAAAAGGAACGCTTCCATTCCGCTGGGTATCGAGCCCAGGACCTTTCGATTGCCGGTCGAATGTTCTATCATCTGAGCTACGGAGGTTCCACAAAACTTTTCTCACAGAATCTATTTACGCCAATTTTTTCACGGATATATCATGAACTATATACAAATTCCAAATCATTTCGGTCGATTATGTCGATAATTAGAAGAGTGTATCACTCACCATGATAAACGAACTCTACCATATTGACCTTATCAACATGTGATTTAGAGTGAACGTCATTTAAGACCAGATGGAATTTTCAATATATATTTGAACAATTTTTTCTGTGAAAAAATGAAACAAAACTTTTCTCACGTTCTAGAAATGGAAAGAAAAATCGCAGCGACTGCAGCACTGCGATCTGCACGTACACCATATAAGTAAAAAGAAGCTAATCTTATGGCAACTTCATTAAAACGAGATAGCAAAAGAATGAATATTACTCAAGAAGAAATTTCATGCCAAATATGTGGAAGAGGTCATACAGTCTCTACATGTAGACAATTAAACCGAATAAGTCAACAGAATCAAACAGGACCAAATCAAAATTATTCATAAAATCATCGAAATATAAACAATAATAAAAATTGCAATTGCTGAAAAAAATTACGTTACATAAACAACAACAACCTAGAAGAGCTGAACAACAGAACCAAGGAAACTCAACATCCCTCCCCACTTAGGGTGCAATGAGGGAGACAATTCAGAAAATTCTAATGCACCCGCTTCAAATCATAATATAAATAATGCAAAAATAAACTTACACTCAAAAAGCCCAATTCCTTCTACTATGGTATCTGCTAATGTTTTAAAAAACCCAGCGCGCTTAATGATAGACCGAAAAGCAGGGATAAAGCTAATAAAATTAAACATAATAGAGCATGATGTAGAAAAATCACAATGGGAAAGCATATGTAAAAGTGGCAAACATACTTTCTATACCGATAGAAATGTAAACTCCTAGTTATGGTAGAAGATTTTGAAGAAATCACAGTAAATGATACTCTAATTAAACCAACTACATGTCAAATTAACACTTTTACAGAAAAAAAAAACTCCTGAAGAATTGATTGACACATTTATTAATTCCAATAGCACAGAAGAAATATTATCGCAATTTTATAAAATTACAGGAGAAGATAGAGCTAAAAGAATAAAAAAATTACTTTTTCCAGATTGCTTGAATCAAGCAGAATTAGATAATGTTGAAAAATTAATTACTAAACATTCAGACAGTTTTTAGATACCAAATGAACCTTCAGAACCAACTAATGCTGCATTGCATTCGAATCCTACTGTTGATGAACGTCCAATGTTTTCAAAAAAATATAGATTTCCACCAGCACACAAAGAAGAAATTACTTAATAACTCAATGAACATTAAAAAAATAAAATAATTAAGTCAACTCAATCACCTTATAATACACCAGTACTTATTGCACCTAACAACTCGATTCACACAGTGAAAGAAAATGGAGAATGGTTTTAGATTTTAGGAAGTCAAATGAAAAAAAAATCGGAAATTCATATCCTCTACCAAATATTATTGATATTTTACATCGATTAGAAAACGAACGATATTTTTCAGTTTTTGATTTAGCCACTGGATTCCATCATATTCAAATGGATCCTAAAGATTCACATAAAACACCCTTTTCAACTTGATTTGGACACTACGAATTTGATAGAATGCCTTTTGGATTAAAAATGCGCCAGCAACATTCCAATGACTCATAAACATCGTATCATCAGGACTACAAGGAACAGAGGTTTTTGTTTATTTAGATGATATTGTCTTATATGTCGATATGTTAGAAGAGCACGAAAAAAATTTTTATGAACGTATCAATCGACTTAGAAAAAGTAATTTACATTTACAACCCGATAAATGCGAATTTCTCAGACCTGAAGTACTTCAATTACACAGGTAAACGACAATAGGAAAATAGCCAAAATGTTCCATCACGTCACGTTCTCTTACAAAATTTGATTTAATACCCATATGAGGAATGTTCAGATAATTTCTTTTTAGCCGACTGCAGTTTATTTTCTTGGCCCAAAATAGAGGTTGTAATGGTTAAATAACTAGAAACACTCCCTCATGATATTTTAGGAAGGTTTGTATTCATTTTATACCAATATGATGGCTGATTTCTGCTGGTTGCTGCTGCGGGAAACCCCTGATGAAAAATACGCCAAGCAACGCACCAAGAGAAGCATTCAGGGGAAGAAGAAACGGGCCCACCAGGAGATTCATTGACCCAAGAGTGACTTTACATGTAAACTGTGTTGGCCAATTTCATTTTTTTTCATTTACTAAATTTTTAAATAAAAATTTTCTGGTTATTACCAAAGTAAAATGAACCTTATTTTTAACCCGGTGACTAAGGATAATCCAATGTAGCAAAAAATCTGTACGTGGTGGAGCAAATTGGTTACTAGATTTGGATTTAGCGCACCAAAAAACGTGAAAATCAGTCAAAACATTCGAGGTAGTTTAAAAAAAATATTTTTTCGTGTACCTGTGTTATTTGAGTCTCCCGCAATTTTTAATTATGATTAAAACTGTTTTTTTATCACTTAAAGCCAAAATAGTGGGCTATTCAAAATTAAACCTCTGATTGGAAAATCATATATACATTTTTAACAAAGACTACGTCTTCATTATATAAAATAGTTTTGTTATTAATTTAGAAAGCTTCCAAGGTAGCTACATATTATATAAATTCAATGCACTATATGTAACGACATTACGACTTCTCTGTATTCTCTACCACACAGCCCTACAAAAAAAGAGTCTTGAGTTAGAAAAGAGATCCATCATCATTTTCTATGGATTTTGACCCGCTGATCGCGAATCTGAAGGCCGTTTTAACGTGTTTTACATGATGTTTTTAAATTAAAAATAGACAAGAAATATAGTTCGAGGTGTTTTGTGTTGAGTTTTTTAGAACAAAAATCTATTTAGTTTGATAACTTAAAGCAAATTACTGAAAATGCCGATATTCATGTTTTTTCGAACTTTACTGTAACATTAAACAAGTTAAATTCAGCAGCAACTTTGAAACATCTTTTTACTCGCAGGTACTGTTTAAAAAAAACAGTGTGTCATAATTACAATAAAACTTTGAATGAAAGTATATTTCATTAACATAAAAAGCTACTTGGAGTAGCGAGCTTTTTTACTTTCAAAACTTCTTTTTATCGGTGCTCGTGTTCTTTTTTATTCGATCGCATGTCTCTTTTGATTACTCCAGAATAGTCGGTCATAATATTGATCAACCACCTTCCTTGATATCTGCGCTCCAATTCTCTAATATCCTGATGAAACCTCCCACCTTGCTCTTCACTACAATCGCCCGGATTCTCAGGAAAATAATCAAGATGAATCCAAAAAGTGCAATTTTAAACCACCAAGCAACCTAATTTTTCATAATTCTTAAGCAATGTAGCTACCAATTGCCTGTAATTTTTACTATTTTAATTCCCTAAAAAATTTTCTACAGCATTTTTAAAGCTAATCCACGCTGCTTTTTCATCCTTTTTCATTTTTGTAATAAAAATGTAATCTTTCAGTAGCTTTCGAATGTGTGACCCATAAAGGATGCCGGCTTTCAGTTTTGCAGGTGAAATGTGGTGAAACTTTTTCGTAATATAACTAAAACAATCTCCTTTGTCTAAAGCTTTCACAAATTGCGTCATCAAACCAAGTTTTATATAAAGAGGTGGGAGCAAGATTTTTGATCCATCTATTGAAGACTTTTTGATGACATTATTCGAACCAGGTGTCATCTCGTTTCTTGTGGGCCATTTTTTTTTAATGTTTCTCGCGATCTCGACTGTTCCATAAATGCAAGAAGCAAGGACTCTTCGTAAACCCTCCTTGTTGCCCAAGTATGATTGTTGCAATCTTTAAATCTCCACAAATTTTCCACTGATAATCAGCATATTTTATTTTTTTCTAGCAAAATTTTGATATTATCGTGTTCTTCTTTCAGCGTGACAGAGCGCTCAACTGGAAGTGAAGCCTAAAAATTCAACCCATCGTCAGAAACAGTACGGCTTCATCCTCACACCCTAACGTTCCTTGCAGGGCAGCGCGTCTTCGCTGGCTTCGTTGCTGTGGTGAACCGAAGTGCGAATCATTCTACACATTCTTCTGAAGGGCAATTGTCATCGCTTCCTGTGTTCCCCAAAGCAGCAAGTTTACTTGCAGAATTGTTCAATCATGGAACTGTGGTCAAAAGTAGAAAGCATCCTCGAAACATATTGCTATAACGCTTTTTTTCTCATGTAACTGCACAAGGACTAACCGTTATGGAACCGTCAAATTAACGACATTTAAACTTCGGACAGATGCGTGAGTGATCGACTAATATAAGGAATGAGATTCTTTTGCAGTTGTCAGTGATAAAGAACAAATTTCACGATGTTGTGTAATTTAAGGTATTAACTGTAAAGTCGAAGTTCGAAAAAACATAAATATTGGCATTTTCAGTAATTTTCCTGCAGTTATTGAACTTTATAACGGGTGACCTCCGCTGAAACGTCAAAAAAAATAAGACCTGAAAGTCCTGACAATCCTATTTGGGATGCAAGGAGGCTGCACCAAATTTCCCTGCTATCTTTGTGAATGGGACAGTCGCGGTGAAAATAATCACAAGCAAAGTGTCTGGCCACGGAGAAAATCGTTTCAAATGGGATAAAAAATGTTGTCAACATTCTACTGGTGCAAAAATATAACATAATTTTTCCGTCGTTATATCTAAAGTGAAGCTACATGAAACAGCTCGTAAAGCGACTGAACGGAAATGGCGACGAGGCTTTTCTACACCTGAAATCGGTATTTCTCAGATTGAGTGACGCCAAAATCGAAGAAGGTACTGAAAATTTTGTGTTCTTCGTATAATGAAAAGTATTTACACGTATTTTCATGCTTTAATGATTTACAGGTGTGTTTATCGCACTACAAATTTGAAAAATTATGCTGGAAAAAAACTTTTCGGAAAAACTGTATAAAGTAGAACGAAGAGCATGGGTGAGTTTTATTTTATTATGCCAAAACTTTTTGGGAAACAAAAGAAGTACTGACTACGTTGAGGTGGTTGCTGAATTTCTGGAAGCTCGTGGGGAAATAGGATGCAGAATGTCCATAAAAATTCATTTACTAGATTCTCATTTGGATTCGTACTCAAAAATGGCATTTATTTTCTGCTCACACTCAATTTCTCTACGTTCAAAAAAAGTGATCGTCGAGTCGAAGACATGGAAGTTGAACATAAATGAGCAAAAAGGTTGTAAATTATTAATTATTTCAGTAAAAAAATGAAATAGATTGATGATTCTCACAAAAAAGACATGCAAGGTATGTCGCCAAAGTTCCCAGACAAGCTAAAAATCAAAAAAATTTGATTTATTTTTTTCGGAATAATCCCCTTCGAACTCAATATACAGGTTTGCATGGTCAAGAAACGAATTGAAAGACATTTTTATTTCATCAGTAGAAATTATGTTCAGGATGGTGGTCGTCGAACTTTAAAAAAAATATTTTGGGACGCGCATGATATTTTGTTTATCGACTATCTTGAGAAAGGTAAAACCATTAATAGCGACTTTTACATGGCATTACTAGATCGATTGAGCGCAGAAATCATGAAAAAACGGCCTCACATACAAAAGAGAAAAGTGCTGTTCCACCAAGACAATGCACCGTGTCACAAGTCCATGTAAACG
The DNA here is from genome assembly GCA_030998225.1 of Diplolepis rosae. Classification (NCBI taxonomy): domain Eukaryota; kingdom Metazoa; phylum Arthropoda; class Insecta; order Hymenoptera; family Diplolepididae; genus Diplolepis; species Diplolepis rosae. The sequence goes on along the minus strand of JAPYXD010000608.1, from coordinate 3,138,304 downwards.
ATGGTCAAATTGAATGAATTAAGCTTCGAATTGCTTCCTCGCTCACCATATTCTTCAGATCTGACCCCCAACGACTACTTGCTCTTTTCTGACCTGGAAAAAATGCTTGAAATGAAACTGAGGCCTATTTTGAGTGCAAAGACGAATCATTCTACAAAAAAGGCATCGAAAAGTTAAAGAAGTGTTGGAATAAATGTATTACGCTTGAAGGAAACTATATAAATGAATAAAGTCGAATTTCTCGAATAAACTGTATTTTTTTTAGTTAGACCGGAAACTTATTGAGTGATGCGTTGGGTATATAAATTCTATAGCATATTGATTTAAATCCATGATATACACTACCGGCAAAAATTATGCGCACGCTCTCCATGGGTACTATTGAAATTCACACTTGCCTATGAGCCTTTAAAATTTCCAATCGAATGAGCCCCATTTGAAATGATTTTCTTTTATAGGTATTTGAATATCATGTGAGAAAAACGGGGAAATATTCTGGTTTTTCCAGAATTTACTACCTCAATTTTAGCTCTTTGCATGAGCTAGGAAAATTGCAGAAAAAAAAAGAAATTTCTCAAACGCAATCTCCCAAGTCTTATCTTCAATTTAAGTCAACAAAAAAATTAAAAATCTTCATTCGTTATCAAGAAAGTAAATAAAATGTATCCGTATTAAATGAATGAGCTCAGATCGGCAATCGCAGGATTCAACGGTCTCGCCAGTTCCCTCGTTTGTCGAAGCAGGACTTAAAACAGCCATAAGGGAGCGACGCTTGCGCGAGGCACGGGTTTCAAGCAATTAATTTCATAAAAAAATTTGTTTTTATATAATTTTGATTAATTAATTAAAATGTGTATATACATTCTGTCAAAAAAGTATCGGGAATTGACCATTCAAAAAGCCCGCTTGAAGAGATTATCAAAAACTATTTTGACGCTAAGTTGGCACCACTGTCCTCTATACTGACGTGGAGTTCGAGCGCGATCTGTCATTTCGTTTGTTCATAGTGCTCGATGCTGTCAGTTTATCTCAAGCGTGTTTCACGATTTTTTCAATGGATAAGAATATTGAACAAAGAATTTGTCTCAAATTTTGCATTGCAAATGGAATTTCGTATGTGGAATCGCTGAAAATGTTACAGAAGGCTTACGGTGAATTGACTTTATCAAAAACACGTGCATATGAGTGGTACAGTGCATTCAAAAGCGGTCGAGATGTGGTGGAAGATTTGCCTTGCTCTGGTCAGCCATCAACGTCTTTAACTGAAGTTAACATCGCTAAGGTGAAGGAAATGGTGACTGAAAATCGTCATTTAAGTTTAAGAAAGATAGCCGCTGAACTTTCTGTGTCTCACAAATCAATTTATACCATTTTAAACGATTGTTTGGACATGAAACGCGTTGCTGTTCGACTAGTTCTGAAAGACCTGAATTTTATTCAAAAACTCAATCGCGTAAAGGCCAAAAACCCAACAAATATCATCAAACAACCACCGTATTCACCTCTTATGGCTCCGGCCGACTTTTTTCTCTTTCCAAAACTCAAATTACCACTTTGAGGCATCCGTTTTCAGTTGGTAGAATACATAAAAGAGAATTCGCGGCGAGAACTGAAGTCGATTCCGGAAAATGCGTTTAAAAAATAGTTTTATGATTGGATTATTTGTTGGTATAACTATTATTTCGCGAGGGGCCTACTTTGAAGGCGATAAAATAAATTTTGATGAATAATAAATAGTTTGTGTTTTATTGACCAGTTCCCGGTACTTTTTTGACAGAATGCATGAGAATTATAAAAACAATTCAAATACAACATAATGTTCAAAATATATTATTGAATTATTATAGATATGATGATGTATATAAATATATTTAAATGAAAAGTAAATGAAAAATTAAAAACCTAACCAAGATGTGTGACTTTGCTGACCGAAATTTAATTTTGTGTCTGGTGTGTATTTTAGTTACTACAGGACATTGAAATTGCATGTAGGTAAACAGCTAGTGACAATTGTGTGTGCGTCCCCGAAAACAATTTCTCCCACTGCGGTAATTCCACCTTGCTTCAAGCATTTAAAAAAAAACAAATGTGATAACGTATATATCCTTATTCACGAGTAGTTAACCCGTTGACCAAAGTTGATGACTTTGTAAATAGTTTAAAAGAATTCCAAGTTTTCAGAAGAATTCAAAACCTTTGATTGAATTCTACATAAATCTGCTTACGTTTCTATGACTATTATTTACGTTTTTACGCTATTTATCATACCCAAATTTAGCCCAATGGCTCTATGTTATAATATCTTTGATGTGACGTAATTCTTGGCGAAGAAATGAAAATTATAGAATTATGAAAAAGTTTTCATTTTGAATTAAATTATCTATAAACAAGTATTTGAAACTAAACATAACTAACAATATGAATAGTTTTTATGTTCAATAATCATATAATAATAAGCACTACTTACAAGTTTCGCGATTCCAGCCATGTATTAGGACATAGCCAGTAGTATTTTCAATATGTGTATAGAATTTATATAAAAACTTACATTTTGATTCTCGCAATCCACCACTACCAGAAGCTGTAAATAATACACGCACTCCTTCTGGAATAATTACTGATAGAGCAGTGCCAACAAGAAGACCAGCACCCAAAACTGAGACCAGCTGTAATTTATCCTGAAATACAAATACATTAGTTTGCAAGTTATTAAAAATGGTGAAATAAAGTTGAGATGCCTGAAAATATAATTTACAGTGTATAAAAAAAATCACACTGACCCAAAACGGTCACATAATTTAGTCAAGCAAGGAAAGATAAGACGTAATACCGAGAACCAATGTGAGACAAGCCAGCCAAGTCCTTTGTTAGAAAAATCAAAGAACTATCAGCCTTGGTTAGGTGGAGCAAAGAATGAACTTGCCTTCATTCACTAGATCTATAAACAATCTTACCTTGGTTATCTGAATCATAGTCTATCTTGCCTTGCTTTGCCAGATCATGTGACCCTTTGGGGTCATTATAACTCAACTTATCGACAAATACCTTTACGAAAAATATGACAGCCTATTGATTCTTATTGTCAAAAATAGGTCATTCCACTGGTATACCCAAGTCCTGAGATGCCATGACCTTGTACTTTGAAGATCGTTTTAAAACCAGCTTGAATGCGATGTGGAGTCGTTTCATTCTATACAAAGACAATTTTTTGGACCCAGCCTTTTTTCTTCCTATTAGAAGAGGTTTAAAACTTTGAATGAAAGCTCCTAACTAGCTCCAGTTAAAGGTTTTTTCATAAGATTTTAAGAAAATCCTCTAAGAGAGAATAATTAGGTGTGATAGGAATCTCTAATCGGGCTTGAATGAAAGCTTGAATCTTAGGCTTACATACAGGGAAAAAATGGTGTTGGTGTGCTGTGCAGTGGTGAAAATCCTTTCTTGCTCCGAAGCTTCATGAAAATTCAACAAGGCGACTTGAGAATATCCTAACAGAAGATAATTCAGCAATGTTTCAATGGAACTCTAGTTCGTGAACGCTAACATTTTAGCGATGATTCATCTTGATCCGCACATTAGTAGACATCAAAGAGAAAATTAAAAAATAAATAAATGTGAAAAGACATAATGCCTATCACATCACATCAACACAACAGTTAACCCTGAATGACATGATATTGTACGTATATTTTTGCCGAAGAGCTTTACAAATAATTCAACAGGATTCTATTTCAATATTATATACATTGAATTATAAAAAATTCATATAAGCAGCTAAATTTTTTTTTTAAACTTTACAACTATTTTGTATCATGTTTGACCCCAAAGTAAAATCGAGGAGAAACTTCTGAACATATCTTGATTAGTTAGCAAATTACTATGAAGATTTACCTTTAAAACGAGGCCAAACACTTTTAAACATGTTAATTATTTTTAGAGTTATTAACATTTTCCAAAAAGATCGAAATTTGACATTTCTTGTAATATATTCTTATAAAATAAACATTTTGCCTTCAACTTAGGATCATTAGATAACAATTTTCTTTAAAATTCATGCCGTTATCGAAAAAAATGTTTAACTTGTCTTTATAAAAATTAAGACACTTCGACAATATAGTGATGAATCGGAGCATCACGCAAATGATGACGATTACATCCCAGGTAGAGGCAACGATATGTTTTCCAAGTTGCGTTGGAGAAGGAACTGAATGACTTAGTCAGAAATCTCGGGCTACCAAAAGATGGTGCAAAACTTCTTACGTCGTTTACGAAAAAAAAAAAAGAAATACCCAGAAAAAGATGTTAAAGTTAATTGTTTTCGAAACAGAGAAGAAATATTTAAAAAATACTTCACGAAAATAGACGACCCACCGCTGGTGTATTGTAACGATGTGGAAGGGTTAATGGATGAACTGAAACCAGATGTTTACAAGGATGAGACATTGGAAATACTAAATTTATGTTAATTACTACTATTAGACACTACCTAACATAGTTGCAGCGTACCACACGCACTGTTCGACGTATAAGAGAGAACCGCGTGTTAACAAAAATTATTTACCGAGGACAATTACTGTACTAGACATGGGTTACCTAGTCGTCTATTAGAAATGTGACATGTGACCTGCTTCCTAGTCCGCGATTGGGTCAAACGATTAATTCGTGGGGCAGGTCGGGAACTTTGCCAGCGTCGTAAATTCCTTCATCATTCCCGTCCTGTGATTCATAGAGACACGTGACATTTTTCTTTTTAACATGTATCTCCAGGAGACATTCAAGTAATTCTTACCGCTTAAATGGAAGGAGAGTTTAATCTTAAGATTTGTGCCAGAGCTGGGTGACGTGATACAGGTAGCGTAAGTTTATTATAATAAATTTATTATCTCTTGGCAAGTGTTCCGGAAATACCGGATATTATTGAATTAACTTTAACGCCTCATGACGTCCATCACACCCCGAGACCACTTTGCCTCTTCTTAAGTTTTCGCGAGTGTTTTCTCTATTTATCTCTTTTCTTTATTTGTCCCATTCTCTCTCTCTCGCGATGGTTAAATTTCAATTGTTACTTGTAATGCATAAATTTTGCCCTTTTGGCTGTAAATTCGTGTTCTCTCAGATGGCGACGCGATAAGATAGAGTAAAATCGACCTATTGTCGCGTACTGACTCGGAATATTCCGAGACATGTAAGATTTCATTCTTTTATATTCTAGCATTCTTCTTTTATAAAACTTTAGTTTGTATAGTCTTCAAATTCTTTAAAAATAAAATATGTTATGCCAAACTTCTTCAATAATTAATTTCTGGTTTTCATTTATTAAACTCAATTTACATGGATCACAAAAAACAACAAATAATAAATGTCACAAAACTTGTATTTCTTGAATGAGCAACTCTGACATCCCGAAACATGATTGCGATAAGAAATCAGATCTATTTTGCTACATATGTGTCAAATATGCAGTACAAAAGATTCGGCGGATGATGAAATCAAGGATGTGTACGAAAGATGCTTCTACCTCAAAATTACGAATCGAGATAAGACTTGGGTTCCACGCTCAATATGTAGTGCTTGTTATAACATGTTTTTGCGATGGGAAAAAAGCAAGGACCGGAAACATCTTAAATACCACAATTCAGTATGCTCAAGTTTCGTCTGTAGAATAAGCTGTAATCATCCCTAAAAACCATATGCCTCGTGAAAAAACTGATGAAGATGATTATGTAAGTGATAATGAGGTACTTAACGACGAAGATGAAAAAGAAACTGATGATACCTCTTTTTCAAATGATAAGGAATCAAAGGTCCGGAATGCTTAAACTTAAACAAATAGTTAAAATTGTAAATCCTAAATTAGCTCATGTTAACCTCATCGAAAAAAAAGAAGTCCCTAGCCTAATTATGGACAGGATTTTCCCTTGTCATAAAATGTGTAATAGGCCCGCTTAAGTTGTCCAAATGCATATTGCCTAAGTATATATTGGGTTGGCAAAAAAGCCATTTCGCTTTTTTCCGCTAGATGACTTTAGTCGTTCGAAGTCGTTCTTCTCCATTACAAACTTCAAACCGTATATGGTATTTGATAGCTGACGTTTTATAGATTATTCAGACACAAAAAAGTTTCAAGTTTTGTTGTTTATTTATTGTTTTGCATTGATTTAAAATGGAGATTCCAGACGGTCATTTTCGTCACGTTTTACTTTATTACTTCCGAAATGTAAAAACGCAGCGCAAGCTCGGAAAAAGTTGTCTTATGTTTATGGTGAAAAATCCTGAATAGAACGCCAGTGCCAGAATTGGTTTGCTCGTTTTCGTTCCGGAGGTTTTCACCTCAAAGATGCACCACGCTCTGGACGTCCAACTGAAGTTGACGACGACAAAATAAAAACAATGATAGAAAATAACCGGCGTAGTACGGCACGAGAGATCGCAGAGAAGCTTAACATATCACATACATGCGTTGAAAGACATTTAAAACAACTTGGTTACCTTCTTAAGCTCGATATTTGGGTTCCTCACAAATTGAACGAAATTCGACTTACCAAACAAATTTTCAATTGCGATTCACTGCTAAAACGTAAAGAAACCGATCCATTTTTAAAGCGAATCATAACGGGCGATAAAAAATGGGTTGTTTACGATAACGTCGTGCGAAAAAGTTCATAGAGCAAGCGAGATGAGCCTGCACAATCGACATAAGAAGGTTATGTTGAGTTCTTGGTGGGATTTCAAAGGTAAATTTTATTTTGAGCTGCTTCCAAGGAAGCAAACAATCAATTCGAATGTCTACTATTGCCAGCTAATGACAATGGACAAATAACTCAAGGAAAAACGTCCAGAACTGGCAACTCATAAAAGCATCATCTTCCATCAACATAACGCCAGACCACATACATCTTTGATCACTTGCAAACAATTATTGGAGTCAGGCTGGGAAGTGATGCCTCATCCACCGTATAGTCATGACCTTGCACCATCCGGCTTTCATTTATTCCGTTCACTTCAAAATCATTTGAATGGAAAAACATTCGATTCAAATGAGGCTGTCAAAAATGAGTTGATTCAGTTTTTTGACTCTAAGAACCAAACTTTCTACGAAAGCGGAATTATGAAGCTGACTAAAAGATGGAAAAAGGTCATTGAACAAAATGGTCAATATATAATTGATTAACGTTTGTTATTTGTATTAATGAACTTGCTTTGCAAATCATGAAAAAAGACGAAATGACTTTGTTACCAACCTAATAAGTTTTAATTTAGGTTAAGAACAAAACAAAAACATGGCAGAAGAGTATAAGTCATATTGATTCTTTGAACGGTCACTGAAAATTTGTGCAAAAGGTACTTTCGTGCACTGGTACAACCCAAATTAATCTGAAGTACCTAATTTTGTTAAAAAATAACTTGTAGTAGTTAAAAGCTATTTATTTATAAACTGTGAAACATACAAGTGACTGCGTTGACTCTTAACTAAACTGATTTTTAACAATACAACTTTAGAACTTATTCTGAATAAGGACAGTCAGAAGTTCTCTTCTTCGAGTTTTAAGTAATTCTAATTTTCTAAGTACAAAATTAAGGGCTGAACCGTTGAGATTGATAAAACTGAGTAGGAAAGGGAAACTAAGATCAACTATTGGTTAACAATTTCACTAGGAGAGGTAAAAGGATCCTCCTTCGCTTCACGGCAGAGTTTTGGGTTTTTCCCCAGTACAATATTGAGCAGGTCAGGGTTGAGTTACCAGTAATATAATAATTAAAATCTGCTGACTAATCTGTGACCGTAATAAAGATTAAAATGTAAAAGCTGTAGAAGAAATAAAAAAAAACAAGTTACTTATTTCGTTACACAGCAGATGTTTCGCTTTCTAATCTTCTCACAATTTTAAGATCCATAAATAAACGAAAAAGATAGTCAAATTTTGGGAACGAAAAATACCCAGTTAGTTTTAGAGACTTAACAGTCACTATTGGTTGCGATCAATAGAGTAAGGCAAAATTTGAAGTGCTTATATTGTATTGTTTATGACTTCCATTTTTCAACTTAGTTAACTACCAGAATATTTTTGATTTCAAAGTTTTCCAAAGGATTTGTGCTTGAGTCTAACTTTACCAATCATGCATCGTTAGAATTCTGTAACATGGAATAATGTTGTTTATGTATTGGCGATCAACAATTTCTGTGATTACAAGAATTATTCGAGGATTTGTGCTTGAACCAGGCTTGAATAATTTTGTATCACTGGAAAAAAATTTTTTTGATGTACATAAATATCTTATAATTTCAGTAATTATAAGACTGTCCAAGGATTTGTGTTCAAGTCCGACTCGTCCAGTATTGCATTACTAAAATTATATGTTGCAAGGTTAAATACATGAAGTAGCTGCATGCAGTTTAATTTAACTTAACATATTACTAAAAATATATATAAAAAATATATAAAATTATTCTAAAATAAGTTAGAGCAGTTATTTTAACACTCAACATTTCTACAAATTCGACAAAATTACGAACATTCTAGACATAGAATTTTATATCGATTGTTAAATTTATCAAAAAGCACCTCATAAATATTTTGCATTGGAATTTGTTTTTGTTTTGTACATTGTGAAGCTACACTATTATTCTTTGAGCTACGCTTTGATATTTACAATTATCTTGTGAATAGCATTTTGTAGAACCATGGATGAGTGAAAAATTCGTGCAACCTTCGAATATGAGTTTCGCAGTGGAACCAACACATCGGAGACAGCTCGTAAAATTAATGGTATGTATTTAGCTGTAGCGCAGTATCGTTTTGATTTGCAAAATTTTGTTCTGAGGATTTCAGCCTTGAAAATAAACCTCGTCGAAAACCACAACCCAAAGTAAAGAATGATGAACTGAAAACTATTGTAGAGATTGACACATCTCAAACTACTCGTGAGTTAGCATCGAAATTCGGTGCTTCTATCCCAATCACATTGGATCATTTGCGTCAAATCAACAAAGTAAAAAAACTTGATAGATTGGTTCTGCACGAATTAAACGCACATCAGATGAAGAAACCTACTGTGACCAACTCTTACCAATTTCGCACATTAACTTCGATACTTTAATAGGAAGAGCTCAGCTTACTATAATTGTTAGAATTTTTTTCCCTGTAAGGTACATACAAATGGACGTAGATAGCCTATTTTCATTTATAACAACAAAAAAGAGGTTTTTAAAAAAGATTACAATAAAATACAAACGTTTTGGAACATCTAATGCAAAAATAATGTTTTCATTTTTTTACCATTTCCAAAATTTTTAAAATCAAATTTTCTATTTTGGACTTAAACAAGTAGAAACCTAAAACCAATCAAACTTGCTGATTTCCAAAGTATCACATGCACGTAATTTAAATAATTATTTCTTACATGCTACATGCAAGAACACTAACCACTTTTTTGTATCAATTAACATACACTGTAAAAGAATAGTTCGGTAGAATTAAAAAAGCAGTTGTAAATTTATAAAGCGACTGTAAAACTAGTACGTTGCACGTTTTTTTTACACGGCGAAATGTAATAATGCAACGTTACACATCGTAGTTTTAAATATCTCTGTCAAAAATTACAATACGATTGTAATTTTACAGAATATAAATAATTTTATAACGTGCAACGTAGTACTTCTACAATCGCTTTATGCATTTACAACTGCTTTTGTAATTCTATCGAACTATATTTTTTACAGTGTAATACATACCTCTGACAAATTCATGACTAATGGTACAGATCCAGCCAAGTAGGATCCAACCAACATAACCAAAGCGAGCAACCAAAGAACCAAGGCTTCATCCATTTTTGCAGATCTCCTTTGAAATGCTCTATATACAACATTCACGTCAATAAAAAACAATTCCAAAATAATTCACTGATCAGCATTTTTTATACTAGTTTCTGGTCCTGTCACCTTACAACTTTTTTTATGATAACCATTGTCTACTAGTGATGCAATATCGATATCGAAATATCGGAAACATTGAAATCGAATATCGGAAACATCGATATATATTTTTTCACACTTGTGAACACAATAGTCATAATTGTGTATCGATGATAATTTCGTTCTAAAATATATCGATATGAAATAGCAATATTTTTCTCGGAACAGATATTCATTCCAATTGATACTTTAATTTGAAAAAGGAATTAAGGAGGAATTACACCTCTGCATGCAGGTTACCATGGTAACATACAAGAAAGAAAGAGACCGACAATTTGGTAATTCTTTCCCACTAATATGTTACCATGGTAACCTGCATGCATAGTAATGCTTTCATACCTCTTCGGCTGCGGGCCGAGAAATTCATTTAGATTACTTTATTGGCTCATTCCGTTGCTCAACGAACCGAATTCAACAGAATGGACCAATCAGCTTCTGTAGATGAATTTGCCAGCCCGCAGCCGGCAAGGTATAAAAACACCTTAATGCCTGCATGTGGAGCTGTAATTCCTCCTTAGGTTACGACCAGATCAGCCCTGTGCATCTCTTCACATTTATGATTTTTAACGTAACCCCCTTAGTGTCCCGAGTTGTGTTAGTTCCTATTTTATCCAGCGGCGCTAGTTGTCACATCACTTCCAGTTTTTTCATTGCTGGCAATGGGGCGGGGTTAGTTTTTTAAAATTTTTAATGGTGTATTTAATCAACAAAATGGTTTTTATGCGAAAAAAAGTAAAAAGAAAAGGATATTGTTAGCGTAATATTTAAAAACAATTTTGCAAAAGATTATATGATTACTAAAGGTAAAATATGAATTTAAAGGTCATGACATAATTCTAGGCGAAAACAAATATATTTTTTAGATTTTAATTTTAATAACAAATTTATATGATTTGATATTTAAAATTAATTTCTAAAAACCCAAATAACAATATAATAATAAAATGTAAAAAGAATTTCCTTAAAAAAGATATTAATTATACACATATTCATTTCAAACTTACCATATTTATCATTGGAATATTTGAAAAAATTTAATTTAGCAATAAGTAAAAATAATGTACCCAATTATTAATACTTTTGAAATGTGTATATATTTTGTAGAACAGAACAAATATATTTGCAACGAGCTTACCTTTCTGAGAGTGAAAGCCTAGTAAGAAATATTGCGTTTAGATACAAATAAGGCTAAGATTTTGTGTTTTTGTATAAATATTATAAATATTATATCTTCTATTTTTTCAACACTTAAAACGCTCAAAACATGCAATATATATATATACATAGAATATATAAATATCTTAAAAGCTCTGATACATGTTGAAGATTTAAAAAAATAATTCAATATTAAGAAATTAAAGAATTAAGTCTTCGTGAGATTTGCTAGTTTTTTTTGCTTCTGTTATCGTTCTTCTCTTCAGCCATATTATGTTTAGTATACTGCCGCATTCGTGTTTCTAAGTACTTTTGGATTATATGGGCTAAGACCTCTCTGCTGTGTTCATCGCAAGGAAATTTAAAAATTCTTTTCTTCGATATCTCATACAAAATGAGATCGAAGACGTTGGTAGATCGACAGTGTTTAGAAAACATTTTCTCCACAATTTCTATAACACTGAAAATAGATGAATTGGGATGAATAAGGCCCTCAGCGTTGATAAATCTAGCCTCAGGACGATTCATGGAAATTTATGATTCAATATCCTTCAGCTGAACTTAAGAAAGCGCGCCTACAAGTTGGGCAGTTTGAATGCTTTAGGTATTTTGCACACACTGTTCCAGCGGTATAATACATTATACATTTAATAACAGGTGGTGAACTATAGTTATGATCTACTGAATTGATAACGTCGCTAAAGTCTGAATCTTCGTCTCAAATTGCGATGTTTAATCTAGCCTTAATTTCTTCAAGATCACTTGATTCTTTGGAGGAATTCATTTCTTTCAGCATGGATATTGATATCAAGGATTTAGGAGGCTCGTCATAAAGAAGTGTACAATTTCCAAATTTTGGAGGTTTCAGGAGACTATATGCTGCTAGGATTTTATATATTTGCAAAAAGGTAGGAGTTGCTGGATAATTGTTAGTGCCGCCGACTAAACGTATAACGTACAGTCCCAAAAAATCGCTGTCAGTGAACAAAAAGAAAAGAAGTTGTAAAAAGTAATTTTGAGTAAATACATTAAAAACTGATTTCAATTTCATTCAGAAACGCATTTTGATAAATTATTGTAACGAAAACAGATAAAACAGCATTGTTGTAAAATAACAGAAAATGATTAATCAATTTAACTTACAGCGTAATAATTCAACGAAACTTTCTGGATGTTTGATTGATCTGAAAAGTAGGGATATGTGCGAACGACTGGGATTTGTATGCTTTTGAATTGTACATTACTCTGTAATGAAAAAACCTTAATTCAAATGTAGAAAATAAAGATTTATTAGTTTTTTTTTACACAAGACTTATCTAATCTTTTTTGGATACTACATATTTTCCGGAAAAAAATTTAATATAAATTATAGTATATTTAATATAAATAAAAGTACTGAAATTTAATATAAATTTAATATCAAACCAATTTAATTGCAATTTGCCAAGCTTTTATTCTTTCTTTATCTTTCGGAACACTAAATTTAGGCACTTTTTTGTCGTTGTTGCTGTCATCACCTTGTGTACAGTTTGGAGCAATACAACGTGATCCTCCCATGTTTGGTCAAATTTTACATTTTCAGATAAACAGAAAAAGGTAAAATTACTTAAAATTTCAAAATTAAATCATTCTTTCACGATAAACAAAGAACAAAATACGAGATAAAAATCTAAAATAAGATGAATATATAACATTCTCATGTGGTGGTGAGAGAAAGGGACTTTTTTACCTACTCTCAGGAGGTCCACTCCTATACGCTCCGTGCGAAGTCATGGTAGGGAGTCAGATCGACGCCAGCGTACGCAGTGGATAATTTTGGCGTTAAAGGAGGCTGTTTCATATTTCCGAGCAATCAAAATACACATGCAAATCTAAATTTGGTTTTAATTAAAAAAATATAGCTAAAATGAAGCACCGAAGTTGTTGTGTTGTGAATTGTAAAAATACAAGCAGGAAAAGTGAGTATAAATTTTACAAATTTCCAACGTCTAAATGTAAAATGAATGAAAGAAATAAGTGGGTATTTAGTATTTGATGTAATATTAATGAATTTTTTAACATAAATTCTTCGACTTTTAAAAAATATTTTGGAATAAATTATGTGTAACAAACGTTTAAATATATTTATTTAACTTAACATATACCTAAACTTAAAGTCATAGAAGCTATATTATTTGTTTAAAGTATTGCTGATGTCAGTTCCAGTGAAACTTCGGTTAAATCATATCTCTTCATCTTTACTATTACTTAAACTTTCACAGTTTTCTAAATTTTCAGTATTATTTTCATCATTGACTTCTTCGGCAATCACAGCCTTATATAAAGCATTTAAATAATTTTTAAAATAAAATTCTTCAGCCTTCAATAATGCTGTTTGTAGAAATTTTTCATCACAGTGTGATGTCTGTTTTGATCTGTCATTAACTTAACCTTATATTTACTGGTTTCTATATCATTTTTGTTATGAATAATACTTACTTTTTACTGCTGATTTCACACAAATACTTCACAAGGAAAAACAATTGAATTTTAAAGTGAATTAAATTGTTAATTTTTGTTTTGTTTTATTAATAATAAACATTTTTATAACTAAGGCCCATTATAATACATTGTAAAAGCTCTCGAACAGCCTCCTTTAGTTCACTCATGCTATGGCGCTGCAGTCATGCACAGAGCGTATAGGAGTAAAGGGGAACATCTGGGCCGGTCAAGCTCTACACTGTAAAAAACGATCTAGGGAAAATTGTGGAAGATTCGTTAAATCACAGCGCCTCTCTGTGTAAATTTACTTAGTTCTGTAAATTGATATTGAAGGAGGATGTGATTTTCTGACAAGTGTGTAAAATCACTTCGATCAGCGTTGGACATAAAATGATCCTCGTTAAGCGATGTGAAATCGCATCGTCTGTCGTATGAATTTTCCAAACGTAAACTGAAATTTTGTTTGAGGTTTGCGCAAAATTACCGCCCAGCTGTAAATTTCCGGATGAGAATTTAATCTTCATTTTTTCCTGTACCACAAAATGAAGTAATAACAGAAATTTTATACAATTTATATAAACCCTATACGATTTAATTTTGAATTATAAAATAATAAGATATGTGCGAAATTAAATCATGAAAGGTTTATAAAAATCGTTTAAAACTTCAGTGATTACTTCGTGTTCAATTTTGCAGTTTAAGATTTATTATTGTCAGTTTAAATTGAAATTACTTCATTTATTAAGTAAATACGATTATCTAAAGTTCTCAATAAAGAAATTTGATAATGTATATATATATATATATATATATAAAATAAACCTGGATGTGGATGGGAAATTCCACCCATTAATTGAATTTTTCCATCCAAAGCCGGAATTTTCGTTCCACGTTACGTATAATTACGGACAAGGTTGGGAATAATACGGTAGCAGTTCGTGAAATTCACGACTACACGGAGAAAAGTTTGGTGGATTCGCTCGCCCAACACGTAGAACTGACGCGCTAAGCACATGGAGAGCTGCGCGACCTCTGTTTGGTCGAACAGCTCAGTAAATTTGGGGGAACCATTACCCCAAACTAGGCGAGCCGTTACGCGAAATACTTAGGCCAGCCGTTCTCTCGGAAGCGTTATCGTCAGTTTGGGGCAGCCCTGTGCATTTCAAACAAAAATGGCGATTCCTTAGTGTCACGAGTTGTGTTAGTTCCTATTTTCTCCACCGGCGCTAGTTGTAACATCACTTCCAGTTTTTCCATTGCTGTCAATGGGACGGAATTTGACCAAACATGGGAGGATCACGTTGTATTGCTCCAAACTGTACACAAGGTGATGACAGCAACAACGACAAAAAAGTGCCTAAATTTAGTGTTCCGAAAGATAAAGAAAGAATAAAAGCTTGACAAATTGCAATTAAATTGGTTTGATATTAAATTTATATTAAATTTCAGTACTTTTATTTATATTAAATATACTATAATTTAAAATTAATTAGTTGAGTTTGAAATTTTTGTCACTGCCTACATTATCGGAGGATCACTAGTCGCGTATCAGATAGGATACGTTGTCGACAGGTGTCCTCGTAGACAATTTCAAACTCTTATATCGCAAATAATGCAAATAAATTCAATATTTAAAGAATTTGAAAATCTTTCTGTGGAAAAAATGACGCTTTCGATTGCGCTGGGATTCGAGCCCAGGTCTTTCGATTGCCGGTCGACTGCTCTAACCACTGAGCTACACAGGCGTCCGACATCTCTTTCTCCACAGGAAGATCTCCTTATATCGCCTAGTGGCTCAGCCTTGCGGCTGTAAATGATTTCAAATTAATTAGTTGAGTTTGAAATTTTTGTCACTGCCTACATTATCGGAGGATCACTAGTCGCGTATCAGATAGGATACGTTGTCGACAGGTGTCCTCGTAGACAATTTCAAACTCTTATATCGCAAATAATGCAAATAAATTCAATATTTAAAGAATTTGAAAATCTTTCTGTGGAAAAAAATGACGCTTTCGACTGCGCTGGGATTCGAGCCCAGGTCTTTCGATTGCCGGTCGACTGCTCTAACCACTGAGCTACACAGGCGTCCGACATCTCTTTCTCCACAGGAAGATCTCCTTATATCGCCTAGTGGCTCAGCCTTGCGGCTGTAAATGAAGGCTGAGCCACTAGGCGATATAAGGAGATCTTCCTGTGGAGAAAGAGATGTCGGACGCCTGTGTAGCTCAGTGGTTAGAGCAGTCGACCGGCAATCGAAAGACCTGGGCTCGAATCCCAGCGCAGTCGAAAGCGTCATTTTTTTCCACAGAAAGATTTTCAAATTCTTTAAATATTGAATTTATTTGCATTATTTGCGATATAAGAGTTTGAAATTGTCTACGAGGACACCTGTCGACAACGTATCCTATCTGATACGCGACTAGTGATCCTCCGATAATGTAGGCAGTGACAAAAATTTCAAACTCAACTAATTAATTTGAAATCATTTACAGCCGCAAGGCTGAGCCACTAGGCGATATAAGGAGATCTTCCTGTGGAGAAAGAGATGTCGGACGCCTGTGTAGCTCAGTGGTTAGAGCAGTCGACCGGCAATCGAAAGACCTGGGCTCGAATCCCAGCGCAGTCATACTATAATTTATTTTAAATTTTTTTGCCGGAAAATATGTAGTATCAAAAAAGGTTAGATAAGTCTTGTGTAAAAAAAACTAATAAATCTTCACTTTCTACAATGGAATTGAGGTTTTTTCATCACAGAGTAATGTACAATACAAAATCATACCAATCCCAGTCGTTCGCAAAAATCCCTACTTTTCAAATCAATTAAACATCCGGAAAGTTTCGTTGAATTATTACGCTGTCAGTTAAATTAATTAATCATTTTCTGTTATTTTACAACAATGCTGTTTTATCTGTTTTCGTTACAATAATTTATCAAAATGCGTTTCTGAATGAAATTGAAATCAGTTTTTAATGTATTTACTCAAAATTACTTTTTACAACTTCTTTTCTTTTTGTTCACTGACAGCGATTTTTTGGGACTGTACGTTATACGTTTAGTCGGCGGCACTAACAATTATCCAGCAACTCCTACCTTTTTGCAAATATATAAAATCCTAGCAGCATATAGTCTCCTGAAACCTCCAAAATTTAGAAATTGTACACCTCTTTATGACGAGCCTCCTAAATCCTTGATATCAATATCCATGCTGAAAGAAATGAATTCCTCCAAAGAATCAAGTGATCTTGAAGAAATTAAGGCTAGATTAAACATCGCAATTTGAGACGAAGATTCAGACTTTAGCGACGTTATCAATTCAGTAGATCATAACTATAGTTCACCACCTGTTATTAAATGTATAATGTATTATACCGCTGGAACAGTGTGTGCAAAATACCTAAAGCATTCAAACTGCCCAACTTGTAGGCGCGCTTTCTTAAGTTCAGCTGAAGGATATTGAATCATAAATTTCCATGAATCGTCCTGAGGCTAGATTTATCAACGCTGAGGGCCTTATTCATCCCAATTCATCTATTTTCAGTGTTATAGAAATTGTGGAGAAAATGTTTTCTAAACACTGTCGATCTACCAACGTCTTCGATCTCATTTTGTATGAGATATCGAAGAAAAGAATTTTTAAATTTCCTTGCGATGAACACAGCAGAGAGGTCTTAGCCCATATAATCCAAAAGTACTTAGAAACACGAATGCGGCAGTATACTAAACATAATATGGCTGAAGAGAAGAACGATAACAGAAGCAAAAAAAACTAGCAAATCTCACGAAGACTTAATTCTTTAATTTCTTAATATTGAATTATTTTTTTAAATCTTCAACATGTATCAGAGCTTTTAAGATATTTATATATTCTATATATATATATATATATATATATATATATTGCATGTTTTGAGCGTTTTAAGTGTTGAAAAAATAGAAGATATAATATTTATAATATTTATACAAAAACACAAAATCTTAGCCTTATTTGTATCTAAACGCAATATTTCTTACTAGGCTTTCACTCTCAGAAAGGTAAGCTCGTTGCAAATATATTTGTTCTGTTCTACAAAATATATACACATTTCAAAAGTATTAATAATTGGGTACATTATTTTTACTTATTGCTAAATTAAATTTTTTCAAATATTCCAATGATAAATATGGTAAGTTTGAAATGAATATGTGTATAATTAATATCTTTTTTAAGGAAATTCTTTTTACATTTTATTATATTGTTATTTGATTTTTTAGAAATTAATTTTAAATATCAAATCATATAAATTTATTATTAAAATTAAAATCTAAAAAATATATTTGTTTTCGCCAAGAATTATGTCATGACCTTTAAATTCTTATTTTACTTTTAGTAATCATATAATCTTTTGCAAAATTGTTTTTAAATATTACACTAACAATATCCTTTTTATTTCAATTTTTTTTCGCATAAGAATAATTTTTTTGATTAAATACACCCAAAAAAATTTTTTTAAAAATAATCCTGCCTTATTGCTAGCAATGGAAAAACTGGAAGTGATGTGACAACTAGCGCCGGTGGATAAAATAGGAACTAATACAACTCGGGACAATAAGGGGGTTACGTTAAAAATCATAAATGTGGAGAGATGCACAGGGCTGGTTTGGGGTAACCAGTGCCGCAATTTTAGAGTACACGTCACACTAAACCAAAGAGCAGCGGCTTTCCCACGCTAGTGCAACGGTTCTACTAAGCTTCTCTCCGTGTAGATAGAGTTTTACGATCAAGGATAGAAATTTACAAAATGTCTGTAATTTTCATTCCATCCGTAATTTTACACCGTCCAACCAGGGTCATTTTATGTCCCTTGTCTGGCGATGTAAAATTCCGCTGAAATTTTTTTCAGTGTAGTAGCGGCAAGGGGGACTGGCTTCGTATGAGTTTCGCCATTGTTATTTACAAGTCATTACAAGTATTTAACCATTTCTACGAATTTCGAAAAAAAAGTCTGCCAGCAATGGCCATATCTTTAAGGACCGTGTTCGAATTGGCGAGGTACATTACGAAGGAAATACTTCCACCATACAATAAAAAGAGGCCGACGTTTGCTAACGTGACAACTTACTCTTTTTATCCTATGGTGGAAGCATATACTTCGTAATGTATTTCGCCAAATCGGACACGATCATGGTGTCGTCCATGAATACAGTATACAGAATGGTGAACTCATCATAGAGTTATTATAGATAGAGTAGGCACGCAATAGGGGCGCGTTTAAGTGGAAGTATCCAATCGTTAGAAAAAAAGAGAAGGTGAGGTTGGTGAATGTCTTCCACACTACTAGCGCATGCGCAGTTCTTGTTTGCATCTTTAAGGCTGTGACAAGTTAGGTTACGTGGTAGGTATACATTGTACCATAGTTTTAGTTGCCCAAAGTTTCAATTGCCCATAAAATCACCAGACGTCACTATATTTGAAAAGCAGTGTTAGACGAAGATTATGAAAGGAATGTGTTGGCAAAAACTGCGAGGATTGCAAGATGCAGGATACCTGTACATTTCCGTGAAGCGCTCTCTACCGCCTATATTTAATAAGTACTTGCAATTTTTGCCAACGCATTTCTTTCATAATCTTCGTCAAACACTGCTTTTCAAATATAGCGACTTCTGGTGATTTTATGGGCAATTGAAACTTTGGGCAACTAAAACTATTCTTGAATGTATACCTACCAGGTTACGTATTTTTCCAAGTCATTGGCGCATGCGCATTGCGTAATAAAAGAGAGAGATAGATAGTCTAATATGATTCTCTTTTTTCTTTTATTTGGAGGACGTCTTCCGACCAGTCTTGCCTACTCTATGGAACTCATGTGGTGCGGGTAGGACAGAAAACTTCTTCACTTATCACAATTGCTTCAATGCGCAAAGTGTCTTATGCGCAGCTCAACAAACGATTGCTCGAGTATTAGTTCCATAGAGATATAACAGATAGAGTCGACAAGCCATAGGCAGCTCTTTCAGTGGCAACGTCAGTCTGGAAACTCGGTGAGAGCGAAAGAGAGAGACGTTGGGAGGTTTTTGCTGTCTTTGTCTACGCATACCGTGTTAGAGAGAGACAGCCTAACCCTCCGAATAACTCCTCGCCCGAGCTGACAGGTTTCAGGCTGGCTTGTCGACTCTACCTGTAATATCTCTATGATTAGTTCACGTATTAAGGTGCTTCTATACGTCTAGGGCTGCGGGCAAGCACTGGTTTTGACCGATTTTCATGAATGTGAAAATTGCTTAGATCGCGGGAATTTTAAGATTAAAACGTTTCGAATTAGTTTTAATTATTATTTTATATGAAACTAGGGGGCTTCACCCCCTGCTCGCTACCCTTCGTTCGCGCGAGCTCGCTCCACTCCCCGGCGCACAGAGCTCGCTTCCTGAACCTGACGACGACCCAGGAGGTGAATTGGGATGGCTCCCCGGAAGTGCCATTTGTGATCGAATCGTTGATGGAGATTGCCGCCGGCGCGGCGCCTATTCCAGTGATCCCAGAAGGTGAGAGCTGACAGCCCCCACCACGGTTCACTGGCCAATTGCGGCGAGAATAAAAGTTTTGCCGTCACGAAAACTTTTTTGTATTATGGTCAGATTAAGAGAATGGAAATTAAATTATGTAAGAAGACTATTTACTCGCTGTGTCAAAGTAAAATTTTTATGGAAATTGTTGGTTTTCGCTAAGGTTTTACACTTTTTATAACGATTTGTACTTGACATATGTACGAATTATGTAAGAAAGGCATCTTCACAATTCATATTTCAAAGCACGAGTGTTTCATTGGGTATCAAGTGGAGAACTTGATGTCATATGGACATTTTGCAGGATCAAAAAATTAGATAGATAATTTAATCGAAAAAATGGGACATAAGGAAACTGTTGAATATTTAAAGAATTTGAAAATCTTTCTGTGGAAAAAATGACGCTTTCGACTGCGCTGGGATTCGAGCCCAGGTCTTTCGATTGCCAGGCGTCATTTTTTCCACAGAAAGATTTTCAAATTCTTTAAATATTGAATTTATTTGCATTATTTGCGATATAAGAGTTTGAAATTGTCTACGAGGACACCTGTCGACAACGTAACCTATCTGATACGCGACTAGTGATCCTCCGATAATGTAGGCAGTGACAAAAATTTCAAACTCAACTAATTAATTTGAAACTGTTGAATATTTAGATGAAGATGCTGAGGTAATATAGTAATTACTAAACGTAGACATCTCTTTTATGCATATTTTTTTTAGAAAGAACCATCCAGTTCACGAAATTTCTGTCTAGGAGGACTGATAATAGACCCACTGATTCCAATACACTTCTGGCGTTACTTAAAACTATCTACAAAAATTTTCTTGTGTGAAAGATGAGTAAAAATATACAGTACTTTGTAAAAAACATGCATAAAAGAGATGACTACGTTTAGTAATTAATGTATTACCTCAGCGTCTACATCTAAATATTCAATAGTTTCCTTATGTCCCATTTTTTCGATTAAATTATTTATCAAACTTTTTGTTCCTGCAAAACGTCCATATGACATCAAGTTCTCCACTTTATACTCAATGAAACACTCGTGCTTTAAAATATGAATTGTGAAGATGCCTTTCTTAGATAATTCTTACATAAGTCAAGTACAAATCGTTATAAATAATGTAAGAAAATATCAAACTCGAACATAATGTTCGACATTTAGAGGTTATGTTAATCAAATTTATTTTCCTAACAACACCTAGTGAATTTATAACAATCATTTCACAGTAAAATGAATTAATTAATTTATTGATAAAGAGAGGAAACTCACGAAATTTTTATCTAGTTCCATGATTGCAAGTTTTATAATAATATACCGGTAAAAATCTCTGATGCATGTACGAATATAAACAGCGTTTCACTGTGCCTCATCTAGCACATATATAAAAACCATGCAACATCTTTAGAAATCTTAGCGAAAACCACTAATTTCCATAAAAATTTTACTATCACACAGCGAGTAAATAGTCTTCTTACACAATTTAATTTTGATTATCTTAATTTCATATAAAATAATAATTAAAACCAATTCGAAACATTTTAATTTTAAAATTCCCGCCATCTAAGCAATTTTCACATTCAGGAAAATTGGTCAAAATCAATGCTTGCCAGCAGCCGTAGAGGTATAAAAGCACCTTTATGGTGCATTTATACCAGCCCCCGGAATCTCTGGAGTTGAAAATGTCACAGATGTTGACCGTTGGCCACCGTGGCGCTGGCTGTTCATGAGGCCGACCTTATACAGATTAGCATTATAGAACATTGAAATTTAACATTTTTTTTGACAAATTGATGTCTGCAGTGCTTTTGTGTGCTTTTTGGGTAAATTGGAAGGATTTCAACAGTCAGTGATATAAAAATTTAAGTAAAAATGCGGAAATGTGTTGCTGTAGGTTGCAAAAGAGTCTACACGTCGTGCTCTGAAAGAGTGCATTGTTTTGTGGTTTATTTATCATGAGCGCCTTTAACTTATTAAAATTTAATCTATACTAAATTTAAAACGCTTTGAATAAAAAAATCAACAAAGCTGACTGACTGAACTTAAGGTATTAGAGATAAAATACACATAATAAATGATGTGCATATGAGATCTAACCATCCATTATATTATTATGAAATATAGTACAGTACCGGTCAGAATTGTCCGACCACCTGTTTTTCGATAATTCCTTAAATTATCCTAATTTGAATTATATAAGTGAAAAAATGTATTCTCTTGATTAAATTTAAAGCTATCAAAATTGTTTATGAAATGAACCTAGCATGAATTCGTTTTGTTAAATTTTGAAGAAGTTATTGCAGAAATAGTCAAGATTTCAATGCTTTCTTAAATTTTAAATAATTTTCGAAGTAATCAACATTTTTTAATGTTCTTGGGCTCATTTTAGAGCTAAGATTCTACAGAATGGCATTAAATTATCATTATAAATCTATAAATTTTTTCTTGCATAATGCAAGGAGTTAAAATTGTAACAAAAAATTAGGGAAATTGCGAAAACATTTCATCTGTAGGTAAATCATAATAAAGATCATATGAATATATATTTTAAGGGGATTTGATACAAAATTCATGATTATATGTTTTATAAATCTTATAAAAATGTTTTTCTAAGCAAAAGCAACATTGGAAATTTTCCAACTTTTTTATTTGAACTTTAACCTCGTGTAGTATGTAAGAAAAAAATTACACATCAATTCTAAGAATTTTGATCGATTCTGTAGAATCTTAGCTCTAAAATGAGCCCAAGAACATTAAAAAATGTTGATTACTTTGAAAGTTATTTGTTACTTTTTCAAATGTACGTTCATTCTTTATGTGAAAGTTTTGTTCATAAAAATGTAATTCTTTCAATTACTGAGAAGTTTTAAAATATAAAATACAAAATGTCCTATAATAAAATCTAATTTTTCTAAAAAAATCAAGATGATATAATTAATACCCGTATTATAATTCAATTTGATGGAATTTTAATAGCCAATTTTTCTATTGTAATATGTAAGGCTGATATAATATCAATAATATTGATAATATAAATAAATATTGTATTTTTATTTCATAATCACTATGTAAATATTAATGTTAAGGTAGTACGATCACGAAAATTTGACCTCAGGCAAAAATAGATAATTTTGCTTTCAAGAATAGTAATATTATTATTGGAGGGCTAATTTGAAAGAGAAAAGATTATTTTTTCTGAAAAAAATTTGAAACACAAAATTAATGTTATTAATAAATTTTATTTTTGCCCTAACATATTTTCTTATCGCTTCGAGCCAAATTTTTAAAAATGATGCGATTCTAATAAATCACGGTTTAATTTTTTAGAAAAAAGATTCTCTACAACTTGACCGTTTCCTATTTTTGAAATTGAATTAATTATTATTAAATACAGCAATTTGTTTCTAAAAATTTCGTTTTGAAAAATTGTTTTTTTATAATTTCAGCCAGTAAAGAATTAATTTTCAAAAATCGGAAACTGTCAAGTTGTAGAGAATCTTTTTCTTAAAAACATGAACCGTGATTTATTAGAATCGCATCATTTTTAAACATTTGGCTCGAAGCGATAAGAAAATAAGTTTGAGCAAAAATAAAATTCATTAATAACATTTTTTTTTGTGTTTCACATTTTTTTCATGAAAAATAATCTTTTCTCTTCCAAATTAGCCGTTCAATAATAATATTGCTGTTCTTGAAAGCAAAATTATCTATTTTTGCCTGAGGTCTGATTTTCGGGATCGTACTACCTTAAAACGAAGATAACAGAACTTTGATTTCAATTTCCAGCCAGAATTACAGACAATTTTCGCCCAAATTTCAAGCATATCACCCTTTCTATCAGTAAAAGTGCTTTAAATGATATTTGAAACTTTCTAGATTAATGTGTTGTAAAAAAATTATGATATACTAATTTTTATCCCCAAAAATTTAATTTTCATGAATTTTTCCACGCATTAAAATGAATTCAGGCCTCATGAACAGTTAGCGCCCCTAGCGGCCACGGTCAATTCTTGTGACATTTTAGTTTCGCGGATTACGTGCATTCTGGCTGAGATGCAGGGGGCTGATTTATACCTCTGTCAGAGATGAGTTGTGAGATTGCTAAAGTAATGTATTTAACATGGAGACTAGATATAAGGAGACCAATCTCCATATACCCTTTCCCGAAATGAAGTTCTGCCAAGTACATAGTTACAAAACTTCCCGATGAGGGCATGTGTGTTCCCTGGGTACAAAATGGCGAAGCCCAATACACGGTGCTTATAAACCGTGGATGCCGCCATTTTGCACCCAGGGAACACACGTGCCCTCATCAGCACAATGCGAGCATTGTCGCGAGTCTCGTAATTTCCCGAATTGTGTGCATTGGCACGTACTCTATTTTATGTGACTTCGGTGCGTATACGAGTTTTTATGCGTACACTCGAATCTAATCTAGTATTGTAGTTGTTTGCGGCGCTAGTCATTACACTTGATATTTCGCGACTAGTCCCGGCCATTTTGATTTTATCGATCTTGTGTAGTAGTAGCGGATTTTAATAGACGCATGCGCAGTTCAAATATGCAAGGCTTTGTCAGTAGGGTGCTAACGTTGTACGAAGAAGAATAAGAAGAAGATTGTGCTCCGCTGTATGGCTATAGGCGCATGAGCAGTTCAATTTTTACATTAAATTCCACTGTAGCGCAATACACAAAATCGCGCTACTCTTAACTGTAGCGAAAAAACGAGTTTACGCGCCGGAGGCACATAAATTGTGTTTTCATCGACTCGATGCAAAGGAGGCGCGAAATAGACGCCAAATTCAAAATTACGGCATATATCATTTAAAAAATTACACTTATTTTCTATATACTTTGAAAAATATTGATCTGAAATAAGTATCTAAAAGATTTTGTGAAATTTTTAGATGATTTAAATACATGAAAAATAATTTTTTAATGAAATTTAAAGTCAATAAATGCTTAAAGATTTGTAACAAAATATAGATTTCAGCATTTTTTTTTTAAATTATGTAGAGAATATTTTATAATAAGATATCATTCAAAATGAGATACAAGTTTCAAAAATGAAGGGTTTGAACATTTTTATAATAGGTAACATCTTTTGTATGAAAATTTCGATAAATAAATGTAAATGAAGTGTTTGCTGATTTAAGGTAGTTCATCCACAAAAATTAGACTTCAGGCAAAAATAGATAATTCTTTTTCAAGAAAAACGCTTTCTGCAACTTAATCGTTTCCATTTTTTGGAAATTATAATAAATTCTTTAATGGCTGAAACCATTAAAAATAAATTTTCCAAAACAAAATTGTTGTAAGAAAATTGCTGAATTTGGTAATAACTTATTCATTTTAGAAATATGGAAACGGCTAGGTTGTATTAAATCTTTTGCCTTAAAAAACGATTCTTGATTTATTTGAATCACATCATTTTTTTAAATTTGGTATGAAGCGATAAGAAAAAAAGTCGGGGTAAAAATAAAATTTGTTAAATGTATTTTTTCTTATGCTTCAAATATTTTTCTTGGAAATCAATCTCTTTTCTTTGAAATGATCTCTTCAATAATAACTTTTCTATTTTCGAAAGCAAAATTATCTTTTTTTACCTAAGATCTAATTTTCGAAGATAAACTACGAAGAGAGTACATAAATTATATCTGAATTCGCATATGAATTTATACCATAAATTTTTTTGGTATGATGCTAATTCTATGAAACTTTACTTCTCAAACTTTTATAGCGTAAAATACTTTGAATACAATTTTTTGAAGTACGAAACATCTTATACATATGGCAATTTCAATAGATGAATGTAAATGAAGTGTTTGCTGATTTAAGAAAGTACATAAATTATATGTGAATTTACACCTCAAACTTTTCTTGATATGAAACTAAGTCGACCCTATTGAAAAACTTGACGTAAAAAACGACGTCAAAAATGACATAAAAAACGACGTCAAAAATTACGTCAAAAATCACGTAAAAAACGAAGTTAAAAATTGGGACAGTTTTTTACGTCGTTTTTGACGTACTTTTTTGTCTTTAAGAAGCCTTACATTTCCTATTACATTTTTGTGACTCCTTTACGAAATGCCCATTCCACATTGAAATAAATTATTTTATTATACAATAGTTCTTTTACTGATAAGCATTTCTCAATTACGATACCCAATGAACGACCGAATATAAATTGTTAAGGCTTCTTAAAGTCGAAAAATTACGTAAAAAACGTCGTAAAAAATAACGTAAAAAATGACGTAAAAAAAGAACCCAATTTTTGACATCGTTTTTTACTTAATTTTTGACGTCGTTTTTTATGTCGTTTTTGACGTACTTTTTTGTCTTTAAGAAGCCTTAACAATTTATATTCGGTCGTTCATTGGGTATCGTAATTGAGAAATGCTTATCAGTAAAAGAACTATTGTATAATAAAATAATTTATTTCAAAGTGGAATGGGCATTTCGTAAAGGAGTCACAAAATTGTAATAGGAAATGTAAGGCTTCTTAAAGACAAAAAAGTACGTCAAAAACGACGTCAAAAATGACATAAAAAACGACGTCAAAAATGACGTAAAAAACTGTCCCAATTTTTGACCTCGTTTTTTACGTAATTTTTGACGTCGTTTTTTATGTCATTTTTGACGTCGTTTTTTACGCCATTTTTGACGTCCTTTTTTACGTCATTTTTTACCTTATTTTTTACGTCAAGTTTTTCAATAGGGGACAAACCTTTACTAAAAAGTAAAATACATTAAATAAAATTTTTTGGAATTTAACATCTTCTACATGACAATTCGTATATATATATAAACTACCATCGAAAATTACAGATTGACCTGGAGTTTCAACTTTCGTTAAAGTGTTTTATTTTATAGAAAGATATTACAAAAGAAATTTTAATTTAGATTTAGATTTTAAAAGGTTTTTTCCAATATGTTCTATCTTGGGGTTGAACAGAATTAAAAAAAGTCATATACTCGATAACTCTGGATAGAAAAAAATTATCGGATTGAATTGCGCTTTGGCATACATTATCGGAGCCGAAAAAGTAAGGACAAGTTCGCTAACCAGCTACATCCGACAAAAATTGTCAAAATAGGAGCATTTTTTGTGTTTTTGAAAAAAACTTTATGAAAAAATGAAAAATTTTAAGACTGGTTTCTGATAATTCTTGTAAATCTCTACACGGAGAAAAATAGTTGAAGTAATTTCACTCAACTTCCGATCAAATTTGGGACATAAAGACAAGTTAGAAGTTATTTAGTATCACTGATTTCATTTGTGATATATTAAATGTTCGAAAATGAATAAAAGTTGAGTAAAATTTAGAAGTGTAGGGTGAAGTATGAGAGCGTGCATTAAATTTTTTTAAATATATATATTATTACTCGTAGTATGAATATAAAAAACCAATCTTTTATTAAATCACAAAAATAGTAGAGCTTTCCATTCATTCTACTCTACGCTTCAATCGAGAGTTGAGTAAACCGTGAATCGCAAGATTTATTCCAACAGCTACATCTATTCACGCAGGAACGAATGAAAGTAATCTGCGCCTTGGGCACACATAAAAAATTTTTATGTTTCAAAAACTAAAATTCTTAAAATTAAATTGATATTATGAAAATTTAAACAAACAAAAAAGTCGATAAGTGTATTACATAAAATATGAAATATCACATAAATTACTCAGGCTGAATAATAATTTGGAATTCGCAAATGTAAAATCCATATTTTGAAAATATAAAACCCAGAAAATTATAGAACCTTCTTATAAATATTTTTATACAAGATACTTCTTAATAATAATGCAATTTTTTAATGTACATTTGAAAATTTAGTTTCACTAAACTTCATACGTCGTTATGATAAAAATGTATACTAAATGTAATTTGATAATTATATTAAGTGCAGTAATAAGAAAATTTTGACTTTCTATAAAGCATTTCATTTATCTGATTAAAAGTCTGTGCATACGTCACTAGAACGTAAGATTAAAAATCTTTAAACTGCTTTTACCATCAATCTATGAATGTGGATTTTAAACCGTAATTTAATGTTTCTTATTTTTTTTTGATAAAATATTTTTAACATAATTTTTTGCTTAAAGTAGCCGATTTACTCGATTAAAAATTGGTCAACTTGTATATTTCAAAATTCTGTAATAAAAGTATTTTCATATTATGTTTTTGTATCCTATGCGTAGAATTTTAATTTTAAAATTGAGATTTCTCACAAAGAAGAAAGATTGTCTTATTAAAGCAGTTTATTCCCAGAAATTAAAAATCATTTACTTAATATTTCGATTCCAAACATTGAATATTTATTGACTTTGAATAAAACAGAAAAAAAATTTTTATGAAGTTTTAAAATCTTTTTACAATGTTACGAATTGGGCCGAATTTAGAATTACGAAATCTTTCATTAGAAAAAGAAAAAGTCACTCACATGAAATAAACTTCTGTAAGAATTATCAAGATTGAAGAGATGTTAAAATATTTGAAAAATAATGCAATTGTAAAATTGCAATTTATATCAATATTTGACAAATTTTTAGCTTTCGCAATCAAAGCATTATCCGGAAATTTTCAGTTCCTATAAAAAGATGGAATATTTATCAATTTCTTGAATGTTCATACATTAAAAAAATATCGAATTAGAGAATTATATGCAAAGTATTTTCCATTAAGAAGACATAAACATGACATAATTAGTTTTATATCTACATTTTCAGCTTACTTTTTTATGGCTTAAGCACACATTTTGAATTCGAAATACAAAAATGCTCTACAGAGTTGAAGTATTTCCTGAATCAATTATTATTGATCCTGAATTCTATTGGAAAATTTGTTGTTTACTGTTCAAATCTTACTAAGATTTCAGACGGACAGACAAATTAAGAACTACAAAATATTTCATCCAAAAGATTGCACTCCTCCATAAAATCTTGTCAAATTGTAACAAGATTTGAACACTTCGAACGAACATTTTTATGTAAAATTTAAAGTTGATTGATATTTATATGTTAATATGGAAATACCAATAAACACATATTTTAGCTTTTTAATTTATCTACTGCTATTAGACAATTTTCCATTTCCGTAAAGATTTTAAGTTTTGGAATGAAAAGTTTGTGCTTAGGCTACAAAAATGTGAGATGAAAATATTTCTAACATATAACTGAAAATATAAATTATGAACTTGAATTTTATGTTCATTTTATCTTGATAGAAAATATTGTTCTAATTGAAAAATTGTTAAATGTACAAAATTAGTAAGAAGTATATAAATTTGAATGGAAAATTATATATTGATTCAAATTTTATACATTTATTGTCACTAAATTTCACTGAAAGTTTATTTTTGAAGTGTTGAAATCCTCATGAAATTTTCCAAGATCATACGGATGTTTATTTCATGCAGACTTTCTTCAAGAAATTGAAGAAAAGTGTTATTTCTTGAACTATATACTTCGTAAATTCAAATTCGTCGTCTGCTTCGCGCCTCTTTTGCACGTACTCGAGAAAAATACAATTCTTAATTTCGACTCGATAAACGAAAGCGTGAAATCTAAAAATAACTTGAAAACTCAAGCATTGTAACGAAGTCCGTCTTCGTGCACCTTCGGCTTTACACGAAGCTGGTGACCGCAGCGTGTAGCAGAGCCGACACACTGACACGCCACGTTTGCATGTGTTTCTCCCAGATGGGAACGTGGTGGGGGCCGAAAAATCCCACGTTCTGGAGACACTGGTCAGTCGCCTCCGAGCTATGCTAAGAGCAGGTCATTATATTAAGCAATAAAGAATTACAAAAATAGATTTATCCTCTACGTTATTTCTCATTCCTTTTCGTATCTCCCGCAGACTGAATCAGTAGAGTGAAAAGCAACTGCCGTACATTAACAGGTTATGGACCCAGTTGCGTAGTTTTTCTTGAGATTTCAGTAGAGAGAGAAAAGGAATTAAGAGTTCGTGGTCTTTGTGTACTCGAGACAGTTCTTTGTCGCGAGCGGTTTGTAAACAAGTTAAGGGAATCGAACGAAAAGAAAATGACTGATCTATCAACGAAGCAGGTGAAAAAGTTCGACGGAACGAACTTTCTCGGCTGGAAATTCCAGATGACACAGATCTTCGTGGCGAGCGATGAATTGGACATTGTGAACGGAGAAAAGCCGATGCCACAGGACTGTCAGTCGGCAGAGGGAAAAGCATGGATAAAGGACAATGCGAAGGCCATGTTTTTCATATCGTCATCTATGGAATATACCCAGCTCGAGCCTTTGTTGACAAGTGTTACCGCTAAACAGATGTGGGATAAGTTGGTGGCGATTCACTCTCGCAAATCGGCGTCGAATAAACTGATGCTGACGCAGAAGTTCCATGAATATCGCATGGCTCCGACGGACTCAGTTGTCCAACATGTGGCAAGAGTGCAAAACATGGCAACGCAACTCTTTGATCTTGGCGAGAATCTTTCTGATACAACTATCATGGCGAAGGTATTGGCGGGTTTGACGGCAAAATTCTCATCGTTTCAAACGGCGTGGGACAGCGTCGAGCCGGAGAGACAAACGATCGAAAATCTACAAGAACGATTGCTTCGGGAGGAAAGACGGTTGAACGCCGATACAGCAGAAGTATCGGCTTTTGCTGCCATGAAGGTCACGAAAACAAGCGGTGAGGAGTCGAAGACAAAGCCGAAGAGAGGCAAAAATAACAGAAAGAAGATAGAGAAGAAAGACATCGAGTGCTTTGTTTTTCAGAAGAAAGGGCATTTCGCGCGGCAATGCCCACAGCGTAAACATAACAAGGACAAAGACGAAGACAAAAGTGAACACGATAGCGGCAGCTCTCGGCAGGTGGCATTTGCAGCGTTCTGTGCGAACGTGAGTGAGACAAACGGACAAAGTCATATCGAACACGGTCGGTACAAGCGGCCAGATGATAAGAAGCGACGCGCATTTCTTGCGGTTAAACAAGATGATATTTGGTACATTGACAGTGGGTGTTCGAAACACGTTACGTTCAGAAGAGATTGGTTTGCGGAGTACCGTCCGAGGAAAGATGGTGAAACGATAAAACTCGGCGATGATGGGGAGTGTCTTGTTACCGGCGAGGGAACGGTAATTGTGGACAGACTGGTGGATGGCGTGTAAGAAAAAATCTATTTACCGTTGGAATGTGTACAGTGCGCGGGTATTCAGTCGTTTTTCGAGAAGATGACGCACTGATAGTACGCGGCAACGAAATTCTCGCAACGGGTGTCAAGCAGTCGAACGGGATCTGCAGGTTGTTATTTCGTGCGAGAGTTCAAGAAGTTGTGAACGAGGTGAATGTGTCAACAACAAGCCTTCAGGGATGGCACGAGCGCCTCGGGCATTTGAATAAGCGTGCGTTGTCTGTGTTGGTATCGAGTGGTGTCGTGAACGGGGTAAAAGTCAGAGACAAAAGAGACTTCTTTTGTGATGCTTGTAGCCTCGGAAAAGCACATAGACTGCCATTCCAGAAGATCATCGATTGCGTGAATCGAGAACCAGGAGAATTTTTCCATAGCGACGTGTGCGGGCCGATGTCGCAGGAATCAATCGGTGGTGCGCGCTATTTCGTCACCTATAAGCACGACAGCTCAAGATTTAGACAAGTGTTCTTCGTGAAACACAAGTCGGATGTGTTCGAGACCTTCAGGGTCGTCGAGCGAGCGGTGGCAAATAAATTCGGGCGTACTATGAAAACTCTCCGGACGGACAATGGTCGTGAGTATTGCAACGAACAGATGTGCAGTTACATGCAGTCCCGCGGAATAAAGCACGAGCCATCGGCCCCATATACTCCCGAGCAAAATGGGAGAGCAGAACGGGAAAACCGAACGATAGTTGAGTGCGCGCGCACAATGCTGCACGCGAAACAACTCGGAGTGTTTCTTTGGGCGGAAGCTGTGAACACTGCGGTGTATTTGCTGAATCGAGTCTTGGCGATAGGAGAGGACGACATTAAAACGCCATATGAGATCTGGGTCGGAAAGAAACCAGATTTGGGTCACGTGCGAGCTTTTGGTGAAGTAGGCTACGAGCACGTGCCTAAAAGTCTCACGCGAAAGTTTGACGCTCGAGCGGGAAAAATAATTCTCGTGGGGTATGATGGAGAGTCGACTAATTATCGACTGTATCATCCAGATACGAACAAGGTAACAGTGTCCAGAAACGTTATATTTCGCGAGTGTGTCAACGGAAGATCATACTCGAGCGAAACCACAGACGAGGAAGATTGGCTGGAGGCAATACAGAACGATCAGCGAGATGGAAATGTAGAACTACGAGATGGAAATGTAGAACAGCCAGTCGAGGGCGCAGCACAGGCAGATGAAATCAGAGAGCAGCAAGGTGGTAACAGGAACGACGTCGCTGAACCGCCGGTTGGTAATGCTGAGGTAGCACTACCGGTCGATATTGCAGAGCCTGCAGTACAAAACGAGAATGCTGCTGCACCCGTCAATCGTCCTTACGGATTGAGAGACCGAGCTCGGCTTCGTAGACCGGGGTGGTCATTTGAGTATGAACTCGATTTCGCCGAGTATAGTGCACCGAAAAGTTTCGACGAGGCAATAAGTGGACCTGATGCTGCTCAGTGGAAACAAGCAATTCAGGAGGAACTCAGCGCACACGAGAAAAATCGTACTTGGGAAATCGTGTCAAGAGATCAAACCAGAAAAGCAATTGACTCGAAGTGGGTGTTCAAGGCTATTCAAAATCCGGACGGAAGCGTACGCAGATACAAGGCGATACTGTGTGCCAGAGGATTTCTTCAGGAGAGGGGCGTGGACTTTGAGGAGACATTTTCACCTGTCGTTCGTTACGACTCGTTGAGAGTACTGCTGGCAACAGTAACTCAGGAAGATTTGGAAATGGTACAATTTGACGTCTGTACCGCATTCTTGTACGGAAACCTCCAAGAAGAAGTTCACATGAAGATTCCTGTGGGCTTAAATGTTGAAAAAAACGCGAGTGAAGTTGAGTGTCGACTGAGAAAGTCATTGTATGGTCTGAAGCAGGCACCCAGGTGCTAGAATCGTAAATTCTGCGATTTTGTGCGGCAATTTGGGTTTGTTCAAACTGATGCAGACGAGTGTGTTTTCTATAGTAATTCTAAGAAGGACTGTGCAATTTATCTTGCATTGTTTGTGGATGATGGACTTATAGCTTGTAAGTCGGGATCTGTATTGAAAACTGTGATTGAGAAAATGAGAAGCACGTTTGAGATTACTATCGGAGACTGTAGTCACTTTTCTGGGTTACAAATAGCTAGAAATCGTTCCGAGAAGACGATGTTCTTACATCAAAGTGCGTATACACGTAAAGTTCTCGAGCGTTTTGGTATGAGTGAGGCGAAACCGTTGTCGGTTCCTGCGGATCCAAATGTCGCGTTGCAACCTGTAGAGTCGAGTGAGGACAAACTAGTCAAAGCACCGTATCAGGAGGCTGTTGGATCACTCATGTTTCTTGCAATTGTGTCGAGACCAGATATAGCGTACGCCGTTAATACGGCTAGTAAGTTCCTAAATAAACCAAGTGAGAGTCACTGGCGAGCGGTAAAGCGTATCCTCGCGTTTCTAGTCGGAACCAAAGATTTAGGGATAATGTATCGAAGCGGCGGAAGCGAACCGCAGTTGATAGGGTATTCAGACGCGGACTATGCGAGTGATCTCGAAACGAGACGTTCAACGACGGGATACGTGTTCAGTTTGGCAAATGGACCGGTCACCTGGGCATCCCAGAGGCAGAAAATAGTAGTTCTGAGCACTACGGAAGCTGAATATGTTGCTGCATCAGCTGCTGCGAAAGAGGCCGTATGGCTCAGAAGATTATTGGCTGGTATAGGACATCAATGTAAACAAGCGACAGTACTGTTTGTTGATAATCAGAGCACGATTCGCCTGGCTAAAAATCGCGAGTTCCACAAGAGAACTAAACACATTGACATCCGATACCATCAGTTGCGTGAAATAGCCGAGTCAGGAGTTCTGCGCGTTGTCTATACTCCATCTGAGACACAGCGTGCGGACATTTTTACTAAAGCGTTACCGCGAGATCGTTTTCTGGCTCATAGTGAGAGCATTGGAATGTTCGAAGGCGAAAGTACGGAAAGAAATATTTAGGTAGCGGAAGTGTTGAAGTAAGCCCTGCATATTTATATCTCTCTAATGCATTGTGCGCATGCGCGTTGTCATTTTGTTTTGTTATCGACCTACGTACCGTGTGCGAGTCAGTCGCCTCCGAACTATGCTAAGAGCAGGTCATTATATTAAGCAATAAGGAATTACAAAAATAGATTTATCCTCTACGTTATTTCTCATTCCTTTTCGTATCTCCCGCAGACTGAATCAGTAAAGTGAAAAGCAACTGCCGTACATTAACATTGAGTAAGGCTAAAAAAATTTATTGACGGCACTTACTCTCACAAGCTCTGAATAACTCATGCAGTCACTATATAACAAAGTTCCAAATTTTATGTCTGAGAATTGTAAGCGAGCGTGTGCGTGATTCGACGAAAGCGTATCGTACTATATATAAGTGTAGTTTATTAGGTTTATATATGTAAGGTTATATATTTAAGTGTATTTGTGATTTGAAATGTGATTGGCTACGTCTGAATGGTGTGAATGTATTTGAAAGTTGTTTATGTATGTACCGGATGACTATTGGCAGGCTCGAGGTAAGAATTTTTTTTTATTTGAGAGAACCATACCATTGCCAGTTCAAATAATACGCCCGATGCTCATTTTACCCAACTACGGTTTGAAGCACCTCAAGCGTCGGTGATATACTTATGCATTTTACATTAACTCACTGACCCATACTGATGCCTTGTCATAGACCACGTTTTACTGAACTCCTCACTGTTTCCTATGTAACGCTTATTATTATTCACGTGGGGTGAATTAGGTATATATCAAATTGATTTTACCCGACTAGGATTTAATAGATGTTCAAATGTCCTTATGTCCAAAGTTTAATCGACAGAGTTGAGTAAAATTACTTCAACTATTTTTCTCCGTGTACTAATTATCCTTAAATATTTTGCGATTAAAATAAAATTAAGAAAGTTACAGTATGTTAAAACTTGAAAAAAGTCGATATCCATTTTCCAGTTTAATTATACGAGATACGAATAAAATTTATGTTAAAAAATGGTTTACTACGTAAAGATCTACAATAGTAATATCTGTCCTTCCTTTCTTCGACCGTTATATTATTATATCATATAGGTTTGGTTTAATCGGTCTTAGGGTCAATAAAACAACATTAAAGAAAAATTATTGAATCAATTTATATCAATTTGCGAATTCAATGTTAAATGGATTGTCCGTGAAGCTGATATAAAAAATTGTTTCTTGAAAAATACACGCCTTCGTCCACTCGTGAAAATCACCATAAACGTCTCGAATTTCTTAAATAGGTATAGGACAATAGTCTTCTTCAAGGAGGAAAAGAACCTCTCAGGATTGCTTGTATAAAAAAAAAATTGTCGGTCAGCAAAGCCACATGTCCCGAGTCGGTTTTTAAAACAGTTCAGATCATTCTGTGAGAGACTCCGGTAACAAAGTCTTCACGAAAAGTTTTCAAAAATGTGTATGAGTTTTATGAGAAAAATCATTTGCGGAATTTTCATCACATCTTTACGTTTTGAGACCACCTGCGTCAAAAACACCGGTTTTTACGAAAGTGTCTGTCTGTAGTAGTAGGTCGTATACTCGATAACTCTCGATAGAATTGTCGGATTGGATTGAGCTTTGGTATAGATTATCGGAGCCGAAAAAGTAAGGACGAGTTCGTTACCCAGCCACATCTGACCAAAATTGTGGAAATAAGAGCATTTTTTGTGTTTGCGAAAAAAACTTTTTGAACCAATCCAAAATTCCAATACTGGTTTCTGATAGTGCTCATAAATCTTTACTAATTATTCTACTAACATTTTTCGATTAAGCAAAAATTAGGAAAGTAACAGTATGTTAAGACTTGAAAAAAGTGAATATCTAAATTCCATAATCCAGTTAAATTATACTAGGAACGAAAAAAAGTTATGATCAAAAATTGTTTACTACATAAAGATCTACAAGTATTTCAACAAATACGATTAAAACTTAAAAATTCAATTATTTAAACCAATTATGTGA
This sequence comes from Diplolepis rosae, assembly GCA_030998225.1. Taxonomy (NCBI): domain Eukaryota; kingdom Metazoa; phylum Arthropoda; class Insecta; order Hymenoptera; family Diplolepididae; genus Diplolepis; species Diplolepis rosae. The sequence goes on along the minus strand of JAPYXD010000608.1, from coordinate 3,101,978 downwards.
CATACGAAAAAAACTATTGAAAATAAAAAATTCCATTTTTTAGCCAAAATACATTCTGTCAAAAAGTACCGAGAATTGATCATTCAAAAAGTCCGCTTAAAGAGATTGTCAAAAACCTTTTTGACGCTAAGTTGGCACCACTGTCCTCTATGCTGACGTGGAGTTCGAGCGCGTTATGTCATTTACTTTCTTCACAGTGCTTGATGTTTTCAGTTTATCTTAAGTGTGTTTCGCGATTTTTCAAATGGATAACAATATCGAACAAAGAATTTGTCTCATATTTTACATTGCAAATGGAATTTCGTGTGCGGAATCGCTGAAAATGTTACAGAAGTCTTAAGGCAAATCGACTTTATCAAAAACACGTGCATATGAGTGGTACAGTGCATTCAAAAGCGGTCGAGATATGGTGGAAGATTTGCCTCGCTTTGGTCGGCCATCAACGTCTTCAACTGAAGTTAACATCGCTGAAGTGAGGGAAATGGTGACAGAAAATCGTCATTTAAGTTTAAAAGAGATAGACGCTGAACTTTCTGTGTTTCGAATCAATTCGTACTTTTTGAAACGATTGTTTGGGCATGAAACGCGTTGCTGCTCAACTAGTTCCGAAAGACCGGTACTTTTCTGACAGAATGCATATGAGATACAAAATAAGCGTTGAGATAAAAAATTGTTTGGTTAAAAACAGACAGGCCAGACAGACAGACTAGACAGACCGGACAGAGACAGACAGACCAGACAGACTATACAGACAGACAAGAAATCAATAAATATTTAATAATTTCTGTCTTGGCAATAAATTAAATGCAAGAGTAATGAAAAATGTCATGGTTCCTAAGTATTACTTTTTATTTTACAGAATTTGATTACAGATTGAATACAATTTTAAAGAATTTTATTAGATCCATGCAAATTATGATGCTGCATTTACTTCTTAGAACTAATTCCAAAAATGGGATTGACATCCAACAGTTTCATACGCTCCAGCTGTGCAAGTCGATGTTCCTCATCGAAGGTAATAGGTAGTTCCGGGTAAACTAGAAGGAAAATAATATTAACATTCCTTGAGCATAATTTATTTTTAATAGCACATTCGAGAAATTCTATCCAAAGAATCAAATATACTTCGTTTTTAGTTTCGAATGTTTCGAAAAGTTATATTTATATAGAATATATAATTTTAGAGAAACATTCCATTTGAAGATACGTTTCACAATCAAGTACGTTATTTATTCAACTACCCATACAACAATCTTACAAGAAAATGACCGAGCTGAACTGGATGTACAAATGTTATTTATAAATATATGGCCAGCGTATCGAAAACACATAGTCTTCCCCTTCAGGGCCTACATTTATTAAATACAATTTAGAAAATTTAAATACATAAAATTCTAAGGTAGAAAAAAGTAAAAATTACAGTATATAATTTAAAAAAAAAAAGAAGTATAATCATGCAAAACTAGAAAATAGAAAAATGAAAAAAAGTGATTACCTTAGAATTTAGGGGAACGGAGACACAACGTTGCAATTATAGAGTCGAAACAGTTATAGTCAAAACCACTGTCAATAATAAAATTGTCAAATAAGTAAAGGTTGTTCGTTGAACTTTGAATTAATAATGTTAAAAATTATTTACAAATTTAAAAATTAATTCATTGCAAATATGTAAGAGCTGACCAACAAGAACGTCATTTTCATCTTGTATCCTGAATAAAAAAGTAATATATTAAGGTAGAAAAAAGGAAAGGGGGAATGCAAGATTTTAGGCAATCTCCTGCCTTTGAGAAAAATTATTCTACTGAAGTGAAAATTATTATAGGAATATTATAGGAATTAAGAATACTTTGGATTTTTTGTGATATCTGGCCAAAATAGGGTATCGTGATGTATTTTTTGTTACTATCTGATTCTTGAATGTAAGATAAGCGTCCGTCTATTATTATTAAGGTATGTGAACCTTTTTTCTATTTGTTTGTTGATAAGGTTAATAGGGTAATTATTCAAAAGTAATAATTGTTTAATCAATATAAGATTTTCTTTATGTAAATATTGATAAGACAGGAGGATAGCTCGATCTGTCAAATTCTTCCTGTACCAATTAGTCATGATTTGGTTATTATCAGCAATCAATACATCAATACATCCGGAAACAACAACATATAGATGCCTCGGAAAAATGTATTGCTAAAAATATCACCTTAACAAACAAATTTCTACATGAAAATAAAGACATCTTTGTGACCAAAGCTGATAAAGGTAACATCACAGTTCTCGTGAAACATAGTGATTATATTTAAAAATGGTAACATTACTTAATAATACAAATAATTATAGACTAATAAATGATGATCCTACCCCAAAAGTTAAGAAATGTACGCAAAAAATCCTAAATGATTGGAGGCTTAAAGGATACTTGGGCAAAGATATTTAAAAACATGAAATTAATAATGATAATTCTAACATAGCTAAAGCTTATGGTCTTCCTAAAATACACAAGGAAAACAATCCTCTCAGGATAATAATCTCTGATATTAATTTCCCCACTTCCACCTTATCAAAATACCTTAAAACAATAATCACTAAATCCTTACCGACACCTACCTCTAACATCAAAAATTTTTGGGATTTTAAACAAAACATCGAAAAATGTAATATTCCACCCAACTATGTACTAGTTTCCCTTGATGTAATTTCTCTGTTCACTAACATCCCTAATGAGTTGGTTTTGATAGGTCTCGAAAAAAGATGGGAATTAATAAAAAATAACATTAATATTCCTGAAAAATCCTTTTTAAATGCAGTTGAATTCCTTCTTAACCCCAACTTTTTCAAATTTAATAATAAGTTTTATAATTAAGTTTCCGGCACTCTCAAGGGTTCTTCTATCTCTCCAATCATAGCTGACACCGTAATGGTAGATCGAGAAAAAGAAATTTTAGCTTCTTTTGATTTCGTGATATGTGGATGACACAATATTGTGCGTACCTAAGGATAAAGTGGACATAGTTTTATGTCAATTTAATTCTTACAATCCGAGACTCTAATTTACATATGAAATTGAGTCTAACAACACTATGAGTTTTCTAGACATTATCTTGATAAAAGCTGATGATAACCAAATCATGACTAATTGGTACAGGGAGAATACTTTGGTAGGTTTTTAAATTTCTTATTTTGCCACCCGTTTAACCAAAAACTCGCAATCATTAAGGGAGGATTCTACTTTTTTGGGTAAAAAAATCGATTTTTTTTTTTTTACGTAAAAATGTTCCTTAGTATCATAGAAATACTGCCCTAAAATTTTATTAAGAAATTCGAAATAGAAAGAATGTTATAATGGTACCTACGTAAGACAAAACTGTTTGTAAAAACTTTAAGGGGGTCTTCCGGTTTGTCAATTTAAAAAAATCGATTTTTTTTTACATTTTTTAAATCTCTGAAGTCTTAGGAATGTCGTAGTAAAAGGATTCAGCAAAATCTTTCACGGTTCAAGAATTATTGCCCCTCGAGCATAACTTTCTTGCGATCCGTAAACACACCTTTGAATCTTTGAATGCGTTTTCCCAAAAGTTGTGTTTTTGCAGCTGGTGCGCATGATTTTGAAAAATCTACTTCGTCTTTTGGGACACTTTTTTTTGTAACGTTCAGGATAAATGTCGCTATCGTTTGATCGAGCGGTTTTCGAAAATTAAGATTAGTTTCATTTTTACAGTCTATAACGACAAAAAAAAGTATGGAAATTTTTTATTTTTTTTTATTTACGCTCGCCATTTTGAAAAAAATCTGAATAATAAAAAACGGCTCGATCAAACGATAGCCAACATATGTTGAACATTTGTCCTTGCTCAATAAAAAAATCCAAAACCGATTGAAAAAGCGTCAATGGTTTGTACACGAGAGATTTCAAAATATTCGCTCGAAAATCGCCCAACAAACCGGAAGACCCCCTTAAACGCGTTTATCTCAAAACCACGTTTTTCGACCTAACGGAAGTGATTCAAGACGTTCTAATTGACCAATCGTTACCAAATTTGGCACAAATGTGTATCAGGGTTGTGTGCAAAAAGTAAACTACAAACGTCAGAAAATATTAACAATTGCTCGTTTTACATAAAAATTTGTGACAACAAATTTGAAAAAAATCAAGAATTTTTTTGAAAAATGCATAACTTTTTAGTTTTCCATTATTATTAAATGATCGTGGTTAATTATATGCAGAAATCGGTACAGATTAAGAATATGTCAGGTTTTTGTGTTTCAGATCATCGGTTTTGGCACAATTACTTCCGCTAGCGAGTCATCTCCTCAAGGACATACCACCATTATTCAAACGCCCCCCTCTCCTCTCTTTCATGTAGCCAGTCAAAAAAAAAAATATTTACAAGAATAAATGTTTTTTTAAACCATACTAAATTGTAGATTTCTATCTTTAATAGTTTCCTAAAAACAAATTCCTAAAAAATCATCGATTTTTTTTACCCAACAAAGTAGAATCCTCCCTTAAGAATTTGACAGATCGAGCTATCCTCCTGTCTTATCAATCTTTACATAAAGAAAATCTTATATTGATTAAGCAATTATTACTTTTGAACAATTACCCTATTAACCTTATCAAAAAATAAATAGAAAAAAGAATCACATACCTTAATAATAATAGAGAGAGACATCTATTTTACATTCAAGAATCGGATAGTAACAAAAAATACATCATGATACCCTATTTTGGCCAAATATCACAAAAAATCCAAAGTATTCTTAATTCCTATAATATTCCTATAATAATTTTCATTTCAGTAGAATAATTTTTCTCAAAGGCGGGAGATTGCCTAACATCTTGCATTCCCCCTTTCCTTTTTTCTACCTTAATATATTACTTTTTTATTCATGATACAAGATGGAAGTGACGTTATTGTTTGTCAGCTCTTACATATTTACAATGAATTAATTTTTAACATTATTAATTCAAAGTTTAACGGACAACTTTTACTTATTTGACAATTTTATTATTGACAGTGGTTTTAACTATAACTGTTTCGACTCTATAATTGCAATGTTGTGTCTCCGTTCCCCTAAATTCTAAGGTAACCACTTTTTTTCATTTCTCTATTTTCTAGTTTTGCATGATTATACTTTTTTTTTTAATTCTGTACTGTAATTTTTTCTTTTTTCTACCTTACAATTTTATGTATTTAAATTTTCTAAATTGTATTCAATAAATGTAGGCCCTGAAGAGGAACATTGTACATTTGTACATCTAGTCCAGCTCGGTCATTTTCTTGCTTTCATGAACTAATGATCTATAAAATCCATGATATTGTTCTGAATGACCCGAAAGTGAAAGTGCATGAGATAGCTGACATTGTATCCATCTCAACTGACCGTGTGGTCAATATTTTGCTTAAACATTTGTGTATGAGAAAACTCTGTGCAAGAAGATGGGTGCCGCGATTGCTCACAATCAACCAAAAACGCATTCGTGTGACCACTTCGGAGCTAAATTTGACCTATTTTAACCGCAATCCGAAAGAGTTTTTGCATCTATTTTTGACGATGGATGAAACATGGATCCACCACTATACTCCGGAATCATGTGAAGTATCAAAACAGTGGGTTAAACCTGGTGAAAGTGCACCAAAGCGTTGGAAAACGCAACGATCGGCTGGGAAAGTTAAGGCTAGGGTTTTTCGGGGTACACGTGGAGTAATCTTCATCGATTACCTTGAGAAAGGAAGGACGATTACTGGAACATATTATGCTGCATTATTGGATCGATTTGTTGATGAAATCAGGAAATAACGGCCTCATTTGAAGAAGAAGAAAATTCTTTCTCATGATAACAATGCACCATCTTACACGTCGAATATTGCACAGGCAAAAAAGCATGAATTGGGTTTCGAATCGCTTCCGCATCCACCGGATTTCTAAAGATCGTGATATTTTTTTCCACTTACAGATACAAAAAAACCTCATAACTTGAAGTTAATTGTAAACTACGGTTGCAATGGATCTTCAAGTTAAAGCACGTACAAGGAAGATAAAAATAATCCAGATATGGTGGATAATAGTATCTTCACTGTTTCAATGGTATTACTGTGACTTCATTTAGAGGATTCAAAAAAATTATGTAGTGTGTCAAAATTCCAACGCATCGTCAACATAATATCGTAGGCCAATATTATACGAATAGTCTTAAAAGAAACACTAGAAAAAACTAATTCAGTTATATTATCCCTTTAAAACGAAACAGATAAAATTAAGCTTCTTGTCAGGAGACAGGATTAGTAATAGATGCAGTAAAAATGATGTTCACATTCTGGAGAATTTGACGAGTAAGGAGACATTCGATTTACAAGAATTTTAAAATATATACCATAGAATATATATCTTATCAAAAAATGTTTTTTTTTCGCGATTACAGCAAGAAGGAATACGGAAAAAATGTTTGAAACTTAATAAATTAATAGATAGTTAAGTTTGGAATTTTTGTCACAGTCTACCTTATGAGAGGATTGCCAGCCACGTATCAGATAGGATGCGTTCCCAACAAGTGTTTAATTTATTAAATCTAAGTATTTAATTAGACTTTTGTAACAGTTGATTACAAGATCCAGACAACGAAGGTGAGGTCACGAATTATTCAGCTGATAAAGACTTGACCACCAATGATTCAGCCAATGGAGAGTAGATCAGGAATGATTTTTCTAATAAAGACAAAATCGCAAATGACTCAGCCAATGAAATCAATATCTTTTGATACCCGCGCGGGGAATCCGATTTTGGGGTCTTGGCGCGAAACAGCAAAAATTATCGATTCTACAATAGATGATGAGCCGGTGTGATAAAACTCACTTTACCACACTAGTGACGGGAAACTTTGGAAATATTCGAATTCCAACCTCAATTGTTAGTTTATTGTGCTCTGCGTAAAAGAAATGCCATGTACTTGTTGATGTCGTGGTTGCATTAATCGATCGTGGAACCGATCTTTTTTGCTCTTTCGCGCCAGGCCCCGGAATCGCATTCCCCTTCACGGTATGTAAAAAACAGTACATTGTTAACCAAGTGGGAGATCTAGGAGATTCCCAAAGAGCATGAACTTGTCGCACGAGAAAAGCAAGCGCGGTAATCATGCGAATTGAAAATCTCCCAAATCCCCCACTTGGTTAACAATGTTCTATTTCTCGACACTAACATCGAAAATGGCGGCTTTCGTGGCCTGTTGGGCATTGAGAAAATGGTATTATGCAGCAAACTGTGCTGTAATATTGCGAAACTAAAAAAACACATGGGCAAAGTAACTTACGCGCCTGTGATTGGTTGATAGATCAAAGACCTCGAAACCTCGCAAACTAAAAAAAAAAAAAGAAAATGAAAAGAAAAGCGTATAGAATACAACTTCACAACGTTCAAGGTTTTGACAGCTTATAAAGCAGGTTAAAAATCAATTGAATTTATCGATCGTTACGGAGTACGAAAATATTAACGATTCGATCATACTCAAATTAAACGCAGAGGCGGTCATCATAATAACTTTCATTACATTATGCTTTTAAATAAATTTTTTTAACAATGTTTGCTCTGATATTATTGTTTATTGATGAAAAATAATGTTTTCTATTTTGAGAGTTGTTTTTTTGAGTAGGGGGGCTCCGCCCCCCAAACCCCCCCGGCGGGGGCTTTGCCCCCTGCACCCCCACCAGGGCTGCGCCCTGGACCCCCCTCCCCCCGGGCAATTTTGCATTTACTCCATGAACTCACTCAAGCCGCCAAATTTCATGTTCTCATCGAGAAAAATAATATACGCACCTCGAGGCGAAAGTGCTCGTGCAAACTCGCGTGAAGTTCGCGGTACTCGGTCGAATTGATCGCGACTTCGCGTTATCTCACGCGCTGACAGCCCTCGGCCTTCGGCCTCAGGCTGTCATTCTTGCGTTCGATAACGCTCAATCGCGATCAATTCGGCCTCGTGCGGCCAACTTCACGTTCGTCTGCATTCGCTCACTTTCGCCTCTCTACGCGTAATGTACTATTACGTGACGAAATTTATCCCTAGATCAGCTAACGAAGAAAGACTATAGAAGTAATAAACAATACATCTATAAACCAAGGGACTCTCGTGCCCCAGTTCGGGATGAAATTTACCTATAGGAAACCCTTTTCAACCGATAAGCATTTTATGACTTTTAGGTTATCAACAAATTTTCATAAAACACTCCACTCATATCCCAACGCTACTTATGAAATGCCCGCAAGGGGTTCATATTCGCGACATTTAAAAAAATGTTGACGGTCTATGTGAATGATAAATATAATCTTAATATAGTATTCAATTTGAAAAATGATAAAAAACTGAATGATACCAATGGCATTTTCTCAGTTTTTAAGTTACAAAATTTTTCAAGTCAAAAGTTATTATCGATAAGTTTCACAAGTGTTTTGAACATTTTTACTAAATAAAACTCAACAGACGTACCTTGTATTTTGTTACGTTCCGCATATTTTTCAAACTAAGAAAGTTATCTTGCATGAACAAATTAATATACGATTTAATCAGGTAGCCTGATTGAAATGGCCTTAAACACGGAACTAAAACATGTAATTGCAACCATGAAAACAGAAATTTGCAACGTTTATATATGAATAAGTGATACAAAACTTCCCAATTTTCTGCAATGAATTAACTCAGTAAAAGCGCAAGAAAACAATCGCGTAATACCACCAATGCAAGATCTATAGTTGATATTGCCAAAAAAATCGTAACATACATACGGAAAAATGGTGAAAGGATGACTTTGTTTACATAATGAATAATCGTTATTGGAGAACACAGTTGCCATAGCAGAAGATCGTTAGGGAGAGATTCATGGCTGGTGTTCGAGAAGAAACGAAACTTATTTACTGCAAAATAGCGGAATTTTGCACTTGTTCACTAAATTTGATTTACTGTTGATTTTTCTATAAAAAAGGAAAGTTATCCACTAAAACTGCCCAAATGATGTATTTATTTATTAAATTTGTTTAAATAGTACAAAAAAGATGTTTCATAGCAAATTATTACATTACATTGATAATAAAAGTATACTGGGTTGTTCCAGAAATAATTGCCGATTTCACATATAGATGTCTTTGACCATCTTTTATAATGGCTGTTTTCAATGTCATGACTTTTCCTTTCTAGCATTTTTTAGCTGTCACTCTTAGCTTGCTTTACAAACAAGTTGCACGTAATTTCATTTACAGTTGTTGAAGATTGAAAAATTATGTATCATTTATATTACTGACATATAATTTATTCTAAAATTTGTTTCAACATCGTACCTTTTCGTAAAAAATCTCGGGAACATAGCACATTTTTCAATTCAAGAAAAAAGGATTGTTGAATGTTGAAATGCAATGTTGAAAATTTCTGTTTTCATCGTTGCAATGACATGTTTTAGTTCCGTGTTTAAGGCCATTTCGTATTTCATACACGATTTTGGACAATGGATTAACCATAACCCTAATTGCCGAGGAAATCGTGAATTAACTCAGATTAAAAGGTCTGCTTGAGCCTTTGGTTACGACGTAGTACAACAACACGATCACTGAAGAAGCACGCTCACGGCTTGTTAACGTCGAGGTTCAAGGATCGTCTAGAAGGACATATCTGCAAAATCGCAATGAAGAAGAGTTTCTGAATCTGTATTCTGATGTCCGCGACACTATATTGCGAAAGCACTATATGGGTGATTATTTGGATAGTCCAGACACCAACGAACAGGCAATTCAACGAGTGCAAGAAGTTGTCTATGTTTGTCGTCAAGAGGGTTTTGAAATGTGTAATCTGATGTCTTCCTTTTCGAAGGTATTGGATTTGATAAGTCCTTCAATAGTAGCACCGAAAGGAACGAACCTTACATTGTCTAGTGCAAAATTGCACTGGAGATGGGTGCCCACAAAGGAGTACATAGTAGATAAAGCAATCAGGACTACACATCGAGAAAAATTACAGGATTCAAGTCATTGACTCAACGGGTCCGATTTTTTTTCTAGGCCGAAAGAAGAGTGGACGAATCACAAAAAAGAGAAAGATCAAACTTGCAGACCGATGGGTGCCCCCATGACTAGTCACCGGCACGGATGAAGATTCAGCGATAGGCGCCCCTACTGACCCTCACTAAAACGTCTCTGGGTGATACTCGCCGATCCTTCGACGGTATCATGCCGAATGCCGACGGATGGATAGGATGACACTCTGGCCGTCATTCGAAATGGGCCGAGGCTCAGCGTCAGGTGCCCCTAACTGACCTCCGCTATGGTTTCACCAGGTTAACCAGCGATCACCAGACCAGGAATATAGCATAGCCGCACCAAACCCTGACCTATGGGTACCGCCATGGCCAGTCTTCGGCATGAAAAGGCACCCAGCGTCAGGTGCTCCTAACTGGGCTACGCCTTGGTTAAAAACCGTCACCGAATCATTAAGCATCGACGAACCAGCTTGCCCCTCAACCAAGGGATATTACATTGGCCGTGACACAAGAATGTCACCCTCGGCCCCTTGGATACCGGGCATAGAAATGTCTTTGTAACCACCGTATTATTAGTTTTGTCATAATTATGTTTTCTAGAAATTATACTGAATAGAAAAACGACGCCGAAACCGAGTCAAAGGAACCAATCCTGAAATGCTTGCTGAGAATGTTATCATAAAAGAGTGACGCCAGCGATACTACGAATGGCACCGTTACCACGGCCAAGGCTCCAGCAGAACGTCAGACATTTCACAGATTCCAGAGTGGATTATTCCGGACCAATGAACATCATAATTGGTCGTCTTCATGAAAAAAGGTATAGGATTCTGTTTAGTTGCTTGACAGTGCGCGCCATTCATATAGAGATAACTGCATCTCTCACCACCGACTCAATCATAATGGCTAAAAACGCTTAAAGAATGAGCTCCCAAAGAAGAAATTCTACAAACTCTGATGACTATAGCAGAGTACTCGATTAGCTGACTGACTTTTGTTTTTCACTGCTTGAATCGTATTTTGAATTTGAATTCTGATGTCTTGAGATTACTTAAGTTAAGTTTACTTTAATTTTCACGGTATAGAGAAAATATGTATAATTAATTCTGGTAAGGTAAAAAATATAGTAAGTTGCCTTGAAATGTCATCAGAGGACAACGCAAGCAACAATATCGAGGGCCAAAAGGGGCCTCTACAAAAAAAAAGTTCCTAGCTACAATAAAATTTAATATATTAGATGCGCAACTAAGCTCCCGCTGTTTTTGAATAGATGGCTCAAGCAGTAAGTGCTGGTCGATTTTGACATATCCAAAATTTCATGAAGCAAGCTTAGACATATGGTAAGCAAACCGTTTTGACACATTAGTGATTTTGTTTTGGCATCATATACTTTTGGTTGTTGTGAAAATGTCTGATTTTGTGCCGAATAATCGTCATTTGCGGGAAGTGTTGATTTTCTTCTTTCATTCGAAGAAAACGGCGGCTGAAGCGCATCGAGAGCTCCAAAAAGTTTACGGAGACCATCACGAGGGAACGGTATCAAACGCAATTGATGCGTTTGAGCCGAGCACTGCACGAAAAACGGCCACAATACGAGCAGAGGCACGAAAAAGTGATTCTACAACATGACAACGTTCGGCCTCACGTTGCCTAACCCGTTAAAACCTACCTGGAAATGCTCAAATGGGAAGTCCCACCCCACCCGCCTCCAGATGTTGCGCCGTCCGATTATTACTTGTTCCCGTCGATGGCACATTGAAAAATGGCTTGATTCGTGGATAGCCTCAAAAGATGAACACTTTTACCGTAACGGTATTCGAGCTCTACTAGAAAGATGGGCAAAAGTTGTAGCTAACGATGGGCAATACTTTGAATGATTCATTTGTAACCATTTTTCACAATAAAGTTGCATTTTCATAAAAAAAAAAAAACAGCGGGAACTTAGTTGCGCACCTAATAATACAATAACTTTAGAGGAAGGCAAAGGGCACATGAATATTCCCCAAATTCTATAGTTGCCAAAATTAATTTTACCGAAATTAATGAGACCGAATTATGAATTGCTTTAATTTTTATATTTTTGATTTATCACATAACCTAATGTTTATATTTCCGAATCACTATTTTACCTAAATTCCACTTCACTAAACTGTCATAATAATTTGAAGAAACAAATTTATCTGGCTGAATTGAATTTTCCCGTCCTTATTTTTCAGCCGGCTGTAATTTAGGTAAAATTGTTTTTCGGTAACATGACAATTCAGTAAAGTAAGAATTAAGAGAAATAGTAATTCAGAAATATAAAGAGTACAATAAATGACAATTCAGAAAAATAAAAATGAAGTTGAATAATAATTAGTAAAGATAAAAATACGGAGAAATAGTTATTCGGAAATGTATCGTGTGATAAATCGGTGATAAAATAACTAGAACATTTGGTGGTTCGGTCACATGAATTTTAGAATATAGAATTCGTGGGATTCCAAAAGAATATGTAGGTTATGGGTAAAAAATTACCGAAAGCCTTGAAGTAAATGTAAAGCCAGATACCAGCACTCATGCCTATCAAAGTCATTCCAATGATAGATTTCCACTCTCCAGTTGGCGCTTGTATTTCAGCAAAAGTTTGACAAAAACTTGCTCTATAAAGTGCTTTCTTTTCCTGAATCGAAAGCTTCTTCCAGTCTCCTTTCTCTTTCTCTCTTAAGACCTGTAAATAAGTGGAAGTTAAATAATCAAATACATTGAATACAATGTTCACTGGTTTATTCCTGGTACATTTTCATTTTCATTCTTAAAAGGTAATATTGAAATTTATGAAAAATTCTCAATCGGTTTCATATCTTCAATACAATTTCTAAAAAATTATATGTCACAAAATGTATACAAAATCCGAATCGAATGACTTGATAAAAGTAACTAAGTTACTCAAAAGATACATTATTTGTAAGGACTTAAACTTGATGCAAACCACATAATCTTTCAAAATCGAATGTGTCTTGAAATATTTACAATCCATAAAGCTTGCACGTAAAATACCCTATCTTGTTAATCTGAGAGTAGGCCCGCGTTGGTCATGTTGACCGATGGTTACGTACATGTATTACAAATGAGATTTGAACCTATTCATTGTTACTTTTTCCGGTGAAGCCATTGTCACTTGAGATTTGTCTCGATTTGTGCAGGGTGCGACATGATTATACATTATATGTTTTGACAAGCATCCGAATTAACCCAAATTGCGCACCTATCCCCAGGTTAATTGTATGAAGAGTATTATTTTATTTTCATTGCATAATAAGGACTTTTCAGATAATTGGTGCATAAATTTAAATTTAGGTTTAAAAGTATGAACCTGAAATTTAAATATGTTTACAAGCACTTCCCGGCAATGTTAATGACACGTCGTCAGCGTTCCTGAAGCATCCTCATATCCTAAAAGAGGCCACGTATAAAATCAAATCGTACTAGGCATTACGCGTTTTAAAAGAAAATTCAACCATCACAGAACAATAGTACAGGTAGCACACGTCGTTGAAGATTTATTTGACAAAAATGGAATGGAAACGTGAATTCAACTCCCGTATTTATCTGATCTACAGCCATGCGATTATAACTGTTTTGACCCTCTGAAGCCTCAATCAAGTGGCAAGCGATATGCTAACATCGTCGAGCTGAAAACTGTCATTCAGTATTGCTGTAATAATATAGCGTCACGTGGCCTCCTTCAGGGTGTAAGGATACTTCCGAAGCGCTGGCAACGTGTCATTGACACTGACAGGGAGTAATACAATGCAAGAAATTAAAATGGTACCACATGTAAAAGAAAGAAGTACAAACTTACAATTCCGGTTAGGCGAAAGAATTTAAGAACGTAGGAATGTACTTATTTAATCACCAGAAGAAAATAATGATGTGTACATTACCGCCATTTAGTATGTGGACACGAAACGAGAGCACTATTATAAATCAAACCTATCTTTGAACGGTGATATCTTCTTTAAAATAGGCTATAGAGAGGGCATAGAGAATGGCTTGACCGATTTTGATAAGCAAAACATATTATCTGACACCCAGTTAAGAGTTAAAACTTCCACAATCTGGATGATAAATGTAGTAAAATAGTTCCCTTGTCTATGTGAACGCCTGTAGTCAGCCTACAATAATTATAGTTCCCAGAGCCCACCACGTGGAGGTTACAGTACGATTTTAGACCCCTTTCATGGGGTGCTTGATTATCGTGAGTCCCTCGCATGAGCTAGGTAGTATACTATTGCTGCAATATGTAAGCAGCAGCCAACAGTCCTACTTCCGTTGGCACAATCACATGTATACTCTAGCAATCCAGAAATACCGATAGTATTCGGCTCACATTTCACGAAACACCTGTACACTTTTTTTGAAATGTAACAAGATTGAACTTGCAATTCCAATACATTAGATTGTTCTTTAACGGATTGCAATCTGATCTTACCATCTTCATCAATCATTCCAGCCAAATATGATACTGCTCATGATAATTGATATGTTCCAGTGAACAGAATCTTCAAGTTTCTTTCTGTCATTCCTGAAATGTCTAAAACGTCTTCAGATGTGATACTTTAGAAGACAAGTTTCTTCCGAAACCAACCTTTTTCTTCCGCTTCAACAGCCAAAGTGTTCTCCACATCTTTAATGGCTTTCATCCTTTCTATGATCTCACTTGAAAATTCTGTATCAGACTGTAATCTCTTCCCAAATTCATTATTCAGGAATGATGCAATTTGGAAATACGTTCCAATATTTGGAAGCAATTTATTGTCCAATTTGTGATTGGTTGATTTTTTAAAGCTCTAATTCATCTTTTATATCCCGGAATCCACGATCGAGAACCACAAAATCGTTTTCTGCCAATAACTTGCATAAACCATTTGGATCCTGTAAAATAATTTTAAATATTTCTGCACCATTCAGAATTGCAGGATATGGCCCCAACATATCAAGTACGTGCCCGTCAGATGTGCAAATTGTGAAAGGCTTAAAAAGTGGGACTTTTTTCTGACGAGAATATGTCTTTTTTGAAACTCATTGTTTGAACTCTTTTGATGACGTGCATACGTAACATCACAGATATGAAATAAATGTTGCGGGTGGTAATTGCGCAAAGGTAGAGGAAATGTGACTAATAGCTATTCGAGTGACTTTCTAATTATACGTAAAATAGTCAACGTTGGATGCTTTGGAATTTTAGGATATCACAACATCTACCTAACAGTGATCCCAGAACGTGGGAGCTGGCGGCCCCCACCATAGACCCCACCAGCTCATGGCTTCTTCCTCGCTCGACTACCATAGGTTGGTTGAATGAGGAAAAAACAATGAGCTCGAGGCATATATGGTGGGGGCCGCCAGCTCCCACGTTCTGGGATCACTGGTACCTAATGTTGAAAAACACTGACAGATCTAAGGCTAAGAACGAGTGTTACAAATTGCCTAAACGAATGACAAACCAGTTGAAGTAACGAAGCTTCCTATTAAGGTGGCTTCGGCGTTTATAAAAAAAATCATTGACGGCTCTGAAACTTAGAGATTATCTAAATAAATTATGCTAGATTCATTTGGGAAGAAGAAATACCATGGTTGACGATGACATTTCCGAAAAAATCGCTACCGAATAAGTGTCAGTTTAACAAGTAGTCTTAGGGGATTCCTGATCAAAATCGGTGAAACTCCGGAAGAAAATCACGAGGCTCCATAAATCAAATATGTAATAATACTTTCGATTTCGAGGAATCTATTGGTTTCATAAAAATAAAAGGTTGACGACCTCAATCAAGAGAAAATTGCGAGAAAAGTACAGAATAATAAAATTGCCCCGAGGTGAAACTATAAAATTTTTGCTATCGTTTTTTTCTGGTGACATTTCGGCGATTTCTTAATCTTCTATGTAGATGTGACTATAATATGTATGATTATCAAAAAAATAAGTAGCAATGAGCATTCATGTAAAACGTGCCCCCAAGGTGCCCCTCACTTCATACAACACCAAACGCCGAAGCCACCTTAAGGAGTCTGAGTAGTCTGTGAACTCTGTGGAATACAGTGTCGATGAATGAATACAAATCAATGAGTAAAAGTCGAATAATACGATGAATCACCTATTAGAAGGGAAACCAACTGTAAACGCAGAGTCAAGATATCCAGCGTAATGAATAATTCGCTGTATACGAATAACAAATTAATAAATATTGCGGTAATAGTTAGAGTGACCAAAATGTGATTTTGGTATTGAATTAAAAATACAATATCAAACTATGCGATGTCGAGAATAGAACACATACGGAAAAACAAATAAATATCACTGAAACAGTTAAAGTGACGAAACAAATGCTGCGACGCTGCAAGTGCTTTCAATTCCAGTGAAAGAACAGACGTTATTGAAAAGTGAACCAACAACGAAAAAATAAGCGAATGTTGCTGAAACAGTTGGAGCAATCATAATCAAATTTCACTTCAGGTAAGTTTTTTTGATTATCAATCATATTTCAACCCTCGTTCTTCGAGATCACATAAGGTAGTTGTTTAGAGCGGTTACAATTTCTACAATTCATCTTACATACGATGTCAATATGAAAAACAACAGTACTTTGTATTGATTCTAAAATAATTAACTATTAACTTTTTTCAAAATATAATTCGACCCCATGCTAAAATAAAAGGTGAAAGTTGCTTGTAAAAATGTCAAACCAGTCCCAGGACTCATCACTATAACAACAACAAATGAACCTTCTGAGTTTTACAATTCTTGATTCTGAAATAAACGTTTACGTCCACTGTTGGAAATAAGAATTTCTCAAGCGGTTTCAAATGTCTTTACTCGGTACAGGACAAAAGTTGCTTAAGAATGAAAGCCACTCAGGAAAACAAAAAATATTCGTTGGGTAAAAGCCAGATGTCTTCATTCGTTTTAAAATAGTTTCTCGTAGACTAGGATGCGAGGAGTCCACTCAGTTTAAGATTCCTACGCGAGTTGATAAATTTTGAATTTTTAACAATAAGTTAGTCGGTTAATATCGTATTTTTTCTTCGTATAGTGTTACAGTGTTTTTTATTGCGTCGGCTAATATGATTTGGCAATATACATACTTTAATTTACAATAATTTCCCTATTTATAGCGTTATTTGGTCCGCAAACATTAATATAAGTTCCAAAATCTTTAGTTTTGACACGTTCTTTTTTTCTACAAAATATCCAATTTTTATTTTTGAGACGTGGCTATATTAATTAATTATTTCCAGAAATATAATTTGAACCCACGACAAAATATTCCATCACATCCCTCTGACTAACGTAGCTTTACCCACCCTTTACAACCTACTTTCAATCATTATTTTCAGCTTTGCTCGGCTAGTTGCATCATAGCGATCAGCAGAAAGCAGTGGGAAATCACCGCTGATGTGAGCAATATCTTTTGCCAAGGAAATGCAGTCCTCTGTTTTTCAAACAAGGCCAAACTCAAAACTATGTGGGAGACTACATTGGGAAATGGTTCCCAATATGGATGGGGGGCTATATTGTGATTTGAGTCCAGATCATATTTATGTAATTTTCCGTGTGATTTCTCGTTTTTTCACCTATTTCAAATTTTTTTATTGAATGATTGTTCTGAAATTGTTAAATATCCAAATTTTGAGCGTTAAAATTGTATCTTAAGTGATGGATCATTTAGAATGTATACATTCATTAAATGATATGAAAAGACTCGCTAAAGATAGTAAAGGATTGAGAACTGCATTAAACCAGTGCCAAGACTGCTGACTATAACAACATCATTTACACGATACAAAAAGACTAGGAATGCTGACTATAACAACAGTACTTTTTAATGTTTTGAAATAATAAGGGTTACCGCTGCTTGGCTTAAAATTAATATAATTCAATCGGACCACGTGTCTAAATTATGAATTAATTCGTTCATGTAAGATAACTAAATAAATTTGTAAAGAATTTTTTTTGAAAATTTGGGAGATATAACAAAAGACAATAAACCACGCTTGTTAACTTTATTTTAGTAAAAATTGAAAGACTTATCAACAATTGAGGCTTCGGATTGCATAACCGACGGAGCGCGTGGCCTAGTAGGCAAAAGAGGGGATACCGCAATGCGCGAACTTTTTTTTCCATTTAAATAAAAAAGTCGGAAAAATGATCGAAAAAACGTGGCAGTACGTGTTAATTGTCATTCCGCATATTTTTTCTCTCATAAATTTTTGTGTCAGAACTCTAGTTTTTTTTATAATCGACGAAAATCGAATTTTTTGAATGTACGAAATCAATCGATTTTTTACAATCAACTCGCTGTTTTTCGTACAAATTTGTCTGTAATAGTCTGAAATTTTATCAACAGACTCAAAAAACCCTAGAGCTTCAGATAGTTATGTTCAACATAACAAAATTCTCAATTTGTTAATAATTTTTAATATAACAGTTGCGGTTGGCAAAATTCTCATTTTTCATCTTCAAAGAAAAAAAGTATGCGAGGAAGTTTAGAGTTGAGAGAACTTTCAGCGAGAAAGTTGTTCAGCAGGCTTTCAGGCAGTTTTTCAATATATTTTGAGATTTTTTAATTCAAAACTGTGGTCAGGATGAGAATTTATTTAATTGCGTTCAAGCGCACCGATACCGTCAAGTGATAGATCGATCGAACGCGGAGAAAAAGAGATGCACCCATGCCGAGAGCACGCGATTTGACAGAGTTGCAACATCATTTTTGCCAATTCGATTACAATAAACTTCTTTTTCGTCCATGATTTTCCGGAAAATCGAACTTGAAAAATATATCCGCGACTTTTTTCTGAAACTTCACGATCTATTGGGATTTCAAAAAACCAAGAAATATTACGTATAATTTTCATTGACAACAATATTTAATTCATAGAAAAATGTTAAAATTTTGTTTATTTGGATACAATATCTTATTTTGCACTGTACAATCGAAATAAATGTTCGTGTTGCCCTTTCGAATTATTATTTTGTAGGATCAAAATACATTTACAAGTGTCTTTCAAAAAATACCAACCTACGCCGGAATTTACAAACGAACTGAATATACTATATTAAGTTAAATTATAAATATCGAGTAATAAAAGGTTAGAACTCTTTATCTATTCTTTTTGCAACTTTTTTTTTCACGGGAGCTTTGCTTAAATATTCTTCGAAAAATGTTTGTCCTCGCGGAGACAACAAATGCATCAAGTGTCTCAAATCTCTGACTTTTTCAGCCGTAATTCCAATCATTTCACGTTCAGGCGCATTTTCTAAATCCTGGAATGTGGTGTCTCTTTGTATTTTGAATTTTTTTGGTTCCCCTGAGTAATTGGAATATGACAAAATCTCTCCATTCGGATAATACACCAATTTGACTGATTTACTGATTAAAAAGTTCTTATCCTTTTTGTAACTATTTTTTATCTTGTCTTCAAAATTTTTTACAACGTATTTTTCGGATTCAACGACATTGAAAGGTTTTGGATTTTTTCTTGCATTTCGTATGATTTCATTGTATTCACTGTCAGATTCAATGACCTCTGTCATTTTTTTCATTTTTCCGTACAGGCCAAAATTCCTATCACATTGACAGTAAGAATGACCACGTACAGGATAGAGATGTTGAATTTCTAAATCTAAGAATTCCGACAGCAATGACAAAAAAATGAAGACTGTATAATTCCGGTTTTGACCACCGAAAGCGTCCGAAAATAAATAAATTTTGTTATACATATTTTTTTTAAACTCTTCGCGTATAGCATACAAAAGAAAATTGCAAATTGTGTTCCCACCTTTGTCTAAAAACCCTTCCATAAAAGTAAACATATAACTTTCAGAATTATTCAAAATGTGAACATTAAAAACGTTGAACCAAATCAAACGCAAATAAAATTGTGCATTAGCCGGAATTTTTGGCAAAGGGAGATTTTGCCCGAAATCGAAAACGCAGCATAAAACATCTTTCTGTTGATATAACATTTCTGCAAGGATATTATTGTAGTCTTGAACATTTTTTTTGTGTGATTGGGCCGCAGAAGAATCAAGTTCGCCTTTTTTTTGGTACTCAAAACAATCATTACAGACGTCTGTCCGCGGTCGATCGAAAGTGACATCAACAAAATAATTGAAATATTTAGAATAAGTTGAAAGTCCTATCGGAGGAGCATTAATCCCTTTTCTTTCTTCAGAAAATCTGCAAAATTTCGCGTACAAAGTATTCAGGCATAATGATGAATCTTGAAAATACTTCAAAGATGTGTGATCCAGACTATAGTGAGACTGATCGTGAGGCAAAGAAATGCAATTCATTTTCGTCGATTATAAAAAAAACTAGAGTTCTGACACAAAAATTTATGGGAGAAAAAATATGCGGAATGACAATTAACACGTACTGCCACGTTTTTTCGATCATTTTTCCGACTTTTTTATTTAAATGGAAAAAAAAGTTCGCGCATTGCGGTATCCCCTCTTTTGCCTACTAGGCCACGCGCTCCGTCGGTTATGCAATCCGAAGCCTCAATTATTACAGTTAACTGTCAAATTTTGAACGTGAAGTCAGAATATCCAAATTCAAAATGGGATAACAAATATGACCGACCAAAATTGTAAAATGAAGTCTAACTTTTCGTAAAATACTGTATGTGAATATTGTGGAAGTAGTGATTTTGAAAATTTTTGTCTGTAATTGAAGTCAGCACCATCAAAAACCATCTAGTACTAATTTTCATTGAAATCAGACTACTTTTTAAAAATTTCGGTCCACCATATTGTGCTTGCCATTTTTATTTTTGAAAATTTAACTTCACACTTGAAATTAGCACCTTTAAGAACCTCTTTTCACCAATTTTCATTGAAATTGGACTATTTTTTTTCAAGCAGCAGCAAAGTTTTAAGCAAAATTTAAGCCGGTAGGTCTCCATTTTTGTCTTTATCAAGAGGGTCCAATTAAAACATCCGCTGAAGATAACTATAATGAATTACGATCCTAAAAAAATTACTGTGTAATATTGAATGAAAAACGAACAAAATGGTGTAAAATTTTCTGAAAAATCTTCATTATACCTCCCACAAAAAATTTCCGAAAAACGGCTCGAATTAAGTGATTACACGGGTAGACCCCCTCAAGTTTTAAATGTTTTGTTTCTTTTCAAACAAATTTTACAATGCGTATATCTCGTGTATAATGTGTAACATTTCACTCAGCATTCCAAAGACACTCTGTCAAGAATCTAGTTACCTCTTCCAAAGAATTATTTAAAAAGTAATGTCGTAAGCAACCTTAGTTTTAGATTTTACATAATTTCTATAAATTCTGTATGACTTTTATAATCCAAATAAAACTTATAAACATTTCTTCACCTAATATCTGCAGTCTGATCTTGGTCTGACCAGAAGTTTTGATATCAGTCCACTTTCAAGTGAAAGAGCAGCGACTAATCAGATCGAAGCACCAGCGGCAGTTCATCGCTCGAAGGCAAAAAACATTGGTTTCCGTTGAGATTTTAACAGAAAAAAACATTTTTAGCCAATTTTTTTGGAACAAAAAGAATTTCCATTAATATTGCAATTTCTGAAGTTAAAATTGTTTAATAATTAAAAGTAGTATAGGTTGTATTAACCCTCAATTTCAATAAAATGGTACATTGTTGGAAAGAATTGGCTTTAGAGTCCAAAAATGATGAAGTCGATTTAATCAGACGTTTCGGCTCAGATTGGAGCCCTCATCAGTGATATTTATTAAAATCTAAAAAATACAAAAAAAAGGGTGGCGCTAATTTTACATTTTTAGAAATAACTATAGCACTTAAACATATAATACAAAAATCGAGTACTTGAGTACATAAATTATATACTTAAGTTTAAACTCGAATCTACTAATAAATCCTTTGCTGCGTAGCTGAATTGAAAGAGCTTGATTGAAGTCATTAGGCCTTTTCTAAACTATTTGATCTAAAAACTATTTTAAAACTATTTTAAAATATGTATATACCAGGGGTGTTAGTTAAAGTTTGCCGGTTTTTTCAATAAAGAAAACACGTAATTCTCAAGGGAATCTCAAAAAAATTTTATTCAAAGTATTGACCATTGGATTCTACACATTTTGCCCATCTTTCAGGCAAATCATGGATACCATTCCAAAAAAACTTTTTCTCTTGCAAGGCAAACCAGTCGACGAGCCATTTTTCGACTTCTTCAAAATTGGCGAAGCGCTGCTCTGCGAGTGAGTGTCCCATAGATGCGAAAAGGTGATAGTCGGACGGGGCGAGGTCTGGAGAGTACGGCGGGTGCGATAATATTTCCCAAATCAATGCTTTTAATGTGTTCTTCACCACTTTAGCGGTATGATCAACGCATGATTCAATTTGATAATTTGTTGTCGGTAGCTATCCGTATTCACCGTCTGACCAGGTTTTAATAACTCGAATTACACCACACCACACTGGTCCCACTAAACACAGAGCATTGTCTTACGGCCAAAGCGATTTGGCTTTGGAGTCGATGGGCCGACCTCACCAGGTGAAAGCCATGATTTTTTCCACTTCGGGTTCTCGAAATAAATCCATTTTTCGTCTCCCGTGACAATTCGATGCAGAAAAGATTTTCTTTCGAACCGTTGAAGCAGCATTTCACAAATGGTTTTTCGATTTTCCATTTGTCTATCATTCAGTTGGTGTGGTACCCATTTTCCATACTTTTGGATTTTCCCCATGGCTTTTAAACGTTGTCAAATTGCTCCTCAGGTCACATTTAGTGTTTGTGCCAATTGTTGTTGCGATTGGGTTGGGTCTTCATCCAATAACGCCTGCAATTCCTCGTCTTCGAACTTTTTCGCTGCACCAGGATGTTCATTGTCTGTTAAATCGAAATCTCCACTTTTAAATTGACGAAACCATGTCTCACATGTTCTAATCACTAGAGCATGTTTACCATAAGTTTCTACCAGCAATCGATGAGCTTCAACTGCTATTTTCTATTGATGAAATAAGAAAAGCAACAAATGCCGCAAATGGGATTTACTTGGAACAAAACTCGACATATTCACTGAGGTAAACAACTATGATGCTATTATTTTGGCAGAATGTAATTGTGTATTTTTGAAGGTTATTGCCCATAGAAAAATATGACATAGATGCCAAATCATAGAAATGTATACATATCTCTAGCGAAATCTATGAGTAAATCCGGCAAATTTCAACTAACACCCCTGGTATATTTTTGTATGTCCTATCCGTACCCGTATCTACAAAAAAATTCTTTAGTATGAAGTTGATTTGAAGGAGCTAGATTCAAACCATTAAGGCTATATTTGAACTATTTTGTTTGAAAAACTATTTTAAAACTATTTTGAATTATTCATATATATTTTTATGTGTGTCCTATTCAAGCTCGTATATAAAATATGCCTAAACCTATAATCCATAAAAACAATACGCAAACCAAGCAATATAAAAAAACCGCATATAATTACACATTTATATTCATAGCTGCATATTTTACAACAATTGCAGATATACAAATATATAACCGCATAATAAAGGATCTGAATATTAAAAAATTGGTTTCAAAGATATCCAAACTTTCTAATTTCATAAACGTAGATTAAGAAAATTTTTACGGACTAACCTTTCAAGTAGTTGAAGAAATATTTGTTATGTTGGTCACTTCCGAGATTGTTGGTTTTTTTCTTTTTTTCTTAAACGGTTTTCCAGAACGACATATGCTGTCCAAACTCACTTTAAGAAGTCAGAATTATGACTGATTTTCGAGTTTACGGAGAGATTTGTGAAAGACAATCACCAGATGAACTGGAGAGAAATTTTTTCTGTAAGGGTTTTTTAGATCAAAGAGATGAGTGAAAAGTGGAAAGATAAACACTAAGCAACAGGACCACGACCTTCAAGGGGAGATCGTAAACGGTAACCGGAGTCATAAAGGTACAGCAGATTTTGTGAATGATGTAGTTAAGGTCATATGTATATTCTTCTTCTTCTTCGTACAGCGATAGCATCTTACTAGCAAAGCCTTGTACATTTGAACTGCGCATGCTCTATTGCAACACGCTACTACTACACAAGATCGAGAAAATCAAAATGGCTGGAACTAGTCGCGATATATCAAGTGTAATGACTAGCGCCGCAAACAACTACAATACTAGTTTAGATTCCAGTCTACGCATAAAAACTCGTATACGCACCGGAGTCACATAAAATAGAATACGTGCCAATGCACACTATTCGGGTAATTCCGAGACTCGCGACAATGCTCGCAGGACTGATCGCGCTTCGGCTTCGTCTCGGCTTTGCCTCGACTACGCCTTAGCTTCGATGTCCTGTGAGCATTGTCGCTCGTCCCGCAATGACCCTCATTCTGCGCCTGGGCACGTAATGTACTATTACATGAAATCTAACAAACATAACTAAAATAAAAGCACTATACGTTAAAGGGAACATTACATGTGAAAAGAGATAAAATTTTAAGGCTTGTTGTTTAGTAATGAGTGATAAAAAACGGATAAATTTTTTGTGTCAGATCTTTAGTTGATTGAATTAGGGTTTCTAACTATGTGTGTCATCTCTAAAATCATTAGTTTTTTGTAGTTTACAGATTTGTCTACAATTTGAATACTGTCAAAACTAAAGGTATGATCCTGTTGCCAGGCGTGTTTCGTCAAGGCCATCCATTTGTCAGGGGGGTTATAAACATCCCTCTTGTGTTCATGTAATTTAGTTTTAAGGGGCCTTTTTATGGTACCTATATAAGTAGCTGTGCAATCTGAGCATGAAATATTGTAAATTACATCAGCAGTTTCCAATTTACAGATTCTGTCTTTCATAGAATTAAAACAACGGGATAGATCATTGACATTTCGTGATGCAATACTGATATTAAAGGGCTTGAGGATGCCTGATAGTTTTTCTGAGAGGCCATGTACATAACGTAGTGACATATATTTTAGAGATGTTTGGAACTGTGACCTACTGGGTTTTGATGTGAAGTCTGTGTGCATGAGGGGGTTATACGCTGTGGATGATGTGGCTGAGAGTTCACACCTGAAGTTTTCAATGAGAGATGGTTTAACCTTCTTTTAATGCTCGAATTTATTATACTAGAGGGGTAATTATTTTTTGGAAAATGCATATGATTTTTTAAATATTCTCTTTATGAAAGTCTTTGTGAGATTAGGTAATACCTCTGTCAAAGAAATTCTTAATAGCGTTGATTTTATAACTATATGAGTGATGGGTATTAAAATTCAGGTAACGGCCAGAACTGGTTGGCTTTTGGTACCAATTGTTTTTTATGGTATCTTCGCCACCTTTCTTTGTATTTGTTATATTTTAATACAATAAATATCATTAATGAGGACTCGGATCTGAGCCGAAACGTCTGATTAAAACGACTCAATCATTTTTGGATCCTAAAGCCAATTCTTTTCAGCAACGTACCATTTTATTGAAATTGTTTTCATGTAAAATTTTCAAACACCAAAAAAGATCGTTTTCCTATGCTATTTTTGCATATCGACTAAAAAAAGTGTTAGGTGCCCTTCAAGTGACACTTAAAACGGATGAGAGTGACGACCCTGTTGTGTTGGACACTTTTTAAAACTCAGAGGGTGACAGAGAACAAGTTATAACAAGGACCAAAATGGACAGAGACCAAGGTCAGACTGAATATACATTTTTAGTTTTGTCTTTTTAAAGAACTTTTTTTTTAACTTTAAAAGAATTATTTACACGCGCAGTAGTATAAGGTTTTGTCTTTTGTGATTCTGAGAATAAAATTTCACTGATGAGGATTCTGATCAGAGTCGAAACTTTCGAAAGAATGTAACCTTGTGTTTTATTATTTCTGGACCCCAAAACCAAATTTACAATCCCAACAAAGTTTGAAAATGTCGATAGAAGGTTTGAAATATTTATTATTGAATTTACGAATTTTTGGTTATATAGACCTTTGTATGTAAATTTAGAATATTTAATTTAGTTATACTCGTATTATATATATATGCAATCGCTTGGAAATGGCTTAGCGGGTAACTCCTAATGCTGAAGCAAGCTCTTCTTGCGTTTGGCACGGATCCTCATCGAGCAATGCCTCCAATTCAGCGTCTTCGAAGGTTTATGGCCTTCCTTGACGCGGACGGTCGTCAACATCGAAATCACCGTCTTTGAAGCGCCGGAATCAATCACGGCACGTTATTTTACTTAGAGCATCATCTCCGTAAACTTTTTGGAGCTCTCGATGCGCTTCAGTCGCCGTTTTCTTCGAATGAAAAAAGAAAATCAACACTAGCCGCAAATGGCGATTATTTGGCACAAAGTCAGACATTTTCACACAACCAAAAGTATATGACGCCAAAACAAAATTACTAATGTGTTAACAAGGTTTATTTACCATATGTCTAAGCTTGGTTCATGACGTTTTGGATAGGTCAAAATTGACCAGCACTTACTGCTGAAGCCATCTATTGACAAACAGCGGGAACGTAGTTGTGCACCTAATACAATTTTGATTAATCTCACGATTTCTACAGAGAATTGTGAGCGTTATATTTGTGAGAGTTTAACATTTTTTTACGCTAAGTTTAGATGGAGGAATTGAGTAAGATTTGCAATTTTTGATCAGTGATCAATTTTTTTAACTATGATGATGTTGTAGAATGAATAATCGCAACGCTGTTTCTCCCATCTAAGTATTTTTGCGAGGTACTGCTATCTCACATTTCGGTGTGGAATGTGTACTTAATTCGTGCAGTTTGCTAAGAGATGGCGTAACTTGATTACTATTCCATGGTTCCAATATTCCGAACATGCGTTGGAAAGCTACTGTCATTGTGCGTCTTTTTCAGTATATGTCATTCATTTGAAGCGTAAACAATAATTTTTTTTCACTCAAATATGTCGAAGTTTGTGTCTGGAAAAGTGTTTTTGCGGGAAGATCTTCTTCATTACTTTAATATGAAGAAAACTGCTGCCGAAAGTCATCGTATTTTGGTGGAAGTTTATGGTGAACATGCTCTAGCTGAGCGAACGTGCCAAAAGTGGTTTGCACGATTTAAAAGTGGTGATTTTGGCTTGGAAGACGAAGAACGTCCTGGGCAGCCAAAAAAGTTTGATGATGAAGAACTGGAGACATTACTCGATGAAGATTGTTGCCAAACACAAGAAGAGCTCCCAGAATCTTTGGGAGTCACTCGAGCAGCCATTTCAAAACGTTTAAAAGCAGCCGGATACATCCAAAAGCAAGGAAATTGGGTTCCACATGAACTCAAGCCGAGAGACGTTGAAAGGCGGTTTTGCATGTCCGAAATGCTGCTGGAACGCCACAAACAGAAGTCATTTTTGCATTGGATTGTTACTGGTGATGAAAAATGAATCCATTACAACCCCAAGCGCAAAAAATCATATGTGAAACCCGGTAAACCAGCCAAATCAACGGCAAAGCTGAATATCCATGGCGCGAAGGTAATGCTCTATATTTGGTGGGATCAGAAGGGTGTGCTGTATTATCAGCTGCTAAAACCGGGTGAAACCATCAATGGAGATCGCTACCGAACACAATTAATCCGTTTGAAGAGAGCAATAGTCGAAAAACGCCCGGAATATGCGACCAGACACGAGGCAATAATTTTCCGTCATGACAACGCTCGGCCCCATGTTGCTATTCCGGTTAAGAACTATTTGGAAAACAGTGGATTGGGAAGTTTTACCCACCCGCCTTATAGCCCAGACCTTGCCCCTTCTGACTATCATTTGTTCCGGTCGATGCAGAACGCCCTCACTGGAATACGGTTCATATCAGAACAGGGTATCAGAAATTGGCTTGATTCATTCTTGGCCGCCAACAAAAACCACAACAATGTAAGCTAAATTGGTTTTTGTGCAGGGAACGTCAAATGGCCGTAACCCCATTACACACTTGAAACATGCCAAAAATAAAAAACTTGGAAAAATCTAATAAAATAATTTCAAATTAGATGATCGAGTTCGAAATTTTTGCCACTGCCTACATTATTGAAGGATCATTAGTCGCATATCAGATAGGATACGTTGCCGACAGGTGTCCTCGTAGACAATTTCAAACTCTTATAGCGCAATAATGCAAACGAAAGAAAGAAAGATTTCCAGCAATTGTACTGCTTTTATTCAGATTAGAATGTGTACTTTAGGCGGGACTCAGAAGGTTCCGAACATTGTAAAATCATAATCTCTTTTTTTAATTACCTGGCATTTTAGTAAAATTTCAAATTAGATTATATCGAGTCACTAAAACTGAATTCTCTTAATAAATATTGTTCTGCTGCACTTCTACAAGTTCGATAAATTCTGGTTTTATTTATTACCTGCAAACTGTTGTGACCTTATTGGTCCCGCCTTGTATTTATTTTCAATTCAATAATCTCAGCAGCTTTTATTCATTTTTCGACTTTTAATAAAGTAGCTGGAGCTTGACATTCTTTTGAATTTCCAGGTTATTTGTTTCTATAAGAGTGTTATCTCTATCAGAATTTAGGTTCCGGGTAAGAACCAGCATCTAAGTGGATCAAAGTATCTGACTGCCCACAAATTCTGACTGATTTTTCTAAAAATGGACATTGAAAGATGAAGAAAAAAATGCTTCAGTGTAGACAATGAAAAAACGCTCAAGTTTCTTTATTAGACATTTTTGTAATAAAGATAAGACATTGATTGAACAATCATTAAATAAGTTAAAAGTTTATTTGACTCATTTTTAAACTGTTATGTTCGTTCATGTTCATAGAAATTTAAAATATCCGTAAATAGTTTTCTTTTAAAATCATCTATATTATTTATAAAGAATTTATGCCTTGAGAACATTAAAAAAAAGTAAATTTCTTAATATTTTTTTTTTGGCTGAATTTCAATTTTAGACGCGAGCTAAATTCATTAATTATTTAATGAAGAATTCAAAACCGTTGGCATAGTACAAACGATTTTTCAGTAAAAATTTTAAGATTACCTGAATTTCAGGAGTGTTTTCCTTGAAACGAATAGCTGGCATCGGGCGCTCTAGACGATCAAGATAAGAAGGTGATCCATTCAACCCGTATCCAACTATTTCACGATTTCCAATCTTGCTAACAGTTGACATTGAAAACCTTTGCATTTTGCTTATCGTTTGTAAACAGGCCGATGCTTGTTTGACTGCCATTGTCCAGAAAAATATATCTGAAAAACGGAAAATATAATTACTTATGTCACATTGATTTAATGGCAAAAATTAGTTAGTTCATCATATTTTATCAGCAGTGATTTCTTTGCTGGAAAACAAATATATTCTTTTAGCTTTCTTCAAATAGAAACTTAGAAAAAAAATTTTTAAACAAACAAACCGCTAAATTTCACACGTATTTTACAATTTCCTAATTACATGTCAAAGAAGCTTACACTCTGTGATCCATTTAGTTTTTAAAGCTTTTTCATAAACAATAATAGCATTCCAATTATCTATGATAAAAGTAATATAGATTGAATTTTGTTTTCTACATTGTAATTTTCATATAATGTGAGTGCATAAAATATTCGAAACATATATTTAAATTTATGCCAGTGGGTAGAAAAATTGGAACACCAAGCAGAATCCATCATCATTGGCATAAAACCATAAACCCATCACCCATCAGTTTTGTGTAGTGCTTGTAGTACGATGTCACACAAGAATATTACTCCAAGGTTAGTAATTGTAATCATTTATGTTTCTTAATCTACTAAAAAATAGTCAAATCATGCATTTGTTTATAAAATTGTTTAGGTGATAAAGCATCATCGCAATAGAATATCATCAGTAAAATAATTATATTTTCAAATTAATTGGTTGAGTTAAAAATCTGTCACTGTTACGAACGAAGGTTTATTTTAAATTGAACCGAATTCTGTTTAAAGGGTTACCCCTACTTATTAGGCCAAAAAAGATAAATTTTCATGAATTTATCTTAAAAAAACAAATGGACAACGCAGCCAAACAAAAAAAAAGGTCAAGAACATTTAACGAGACACATGTATTCCTATGTATTTTGACGGTTAGTTTACGACATGACTTTAGAAAACCTCATTTTTTAGTATGTGGTAGGAAAACATGGTTTTTTTTAATAGATTTCAAGTTTGAGGATTTTGAGTCGCGGAGCCTAGTTTCCAAGTCAAATTAACAAAATAACGAGCAAATTTCAGGCATTATTAAGAAACATACCTTGTTACAAAAATCTCCGCTTTGAAAAGTATTTCTCATAATATTCTCCGCGAGAAAACTTACTTCATCCATTGTGAACCATAAGTTCTAAACCTTTTGCGTCATGCTTCATTCATAAATCGTTGGACTTATATGTCCATTTGTTGTTATAGTCAGGAGTCTTGGAACTGGTTTGATGCAGTTCTCCATCCGTTCCTATCCTGAGCGGGTCATTTCATATAGTGTAGACAATATAAGAAAAACATGTGGCTTCACCCGATCAATACTTTTTTCATGTTTTCTTAAGTGGCTTTTATTATTTAGAAACTTACGTCCTCTACCAAAAAGTAAGGGCATTTAAAACTGCTTCAGAAATGCTGATTTCCAACGAGTATTTGCGTTTATTAAATTTACTCGAAAATTCTGTGCCAATACCTGCTGCTGTACTAGGTACTGACGGTAATGATAATTGTCCTGAAAAGGGATGTGTAGAATAATTCACCTTCCAGCCTAGTCAGTAACAATGTCTTCGAAACCGGAAAGCCCTCATACTTAGATCTAGGGGGGTATGAGGGTTATCACCCCCAGAACGATGAATTAGCTTGCGATTGAGTCAAGATCCTTAATGTGCGAGGATCAAAATAACTATAGCTTCCAAAAGTAAAAAAAACTTATTCACAAAACAATATGAAAGCTGGAATCCTTATATTATATGCTCCGTTTATCATGCATTGTTATACAAGTGCGAAGACAGTGGAAGCAATAGAAGCTTGAAGTGCATTGCATCAGCAATCTGGAGAAAAACCGAAAAATGAAAGGTATTGTTACGCCTACATGAACAATGTGAAGAAATGGGGAATCTTCAACGAAAAATCAATTGCTTATAATGCAGTTTCTTCGGTTATAAAACCATAAATGAAAAAACTGCAGACATTTTAGTATATGCTGGCATCTCTCGTTCCAACACTAAAAAAACAAAAGCAGTGCAAGAAGATGAGAAATGCACATGCAGTACCGAAGATCCTGATACTGAATATGAAACAACCGATAACGAATACACTACATATGACACAATAAAGAGATGTTTGGAAACGTGGATCCAAAAAGAATTAAATGACTTAATTAAATGACCTAAAGATGACGCTGAACCCTTTGCTTCAGCTTCGGAAAAAAGGAAATTTAGTAAAAGGAACGAAGTATTTATCGAAAATGAGAACAGCATTTTCGGAAATACTTTCATCATGATTAAGAACTTTCTTTAGTCTATTGCACGGATGGTAATGGATTTATGGATAAATTGAAACCAGGAGTTTACAAAGACGAAGATTGGAGGTTATTCATAGAATCTTCTAAACGAAGCCTCAAGGCCATCTTATTACACGAAACAAACGCATATGCATGGATAACAATAGCTTATTTAACAAAACATAAAGAAGTTTACAGTAGAATGAAAATCATCTCGGAAAAATCAAGTGCGAACAATATAAACGAGAAATTTGTGGAGATTTTACAGTTCTTTCAAATCTTCTGGGACAGCAATCAGGAAATACGAAGTATCCTTGCGTCTTGTGCTTATGGGACAGCCGGGATCTTGATAATCATTACAAAAGAAAATTTTGGCCGAAAAAAAATGTGCCTGGAAAGAGAATCTAGAAACCTCAACGATGATCCATTAGTGTAGTCATTAAGAGTCCTCCTTCCATCTCTTCATATTAATTTGGGTCTCATAAAACAATTCGTGAAAGTATTAGATAAAGAGGGGCCATGTTTTCAGCATATAATGTCTCAGTTCCGCCAATTGTCCAATGCAAAATTAAAAGAAGGGATATTTGATGAACCTGAAATTCGACAGCTATTAAAAGACGACGTTTTTGTTGCAAAAATGACTTTTTGCAAAACAGGGACTAAAGTAGTACTTCGAGCCCCTGTAGAGCGGCTGTAAAGTTGTCCATTTACAACCAGCATGTTCATATTGTATCTGTTTTCTTCCTCAAGTCCTACTTTCGTTCCTTATGACCTAATTTTGTTCCTTACGCCCTCTGCACAGTTGCGAAAAATGGATTATATTTCACCCCAAGCAAATACTTGATCGGACCGCAAAATGGCGACAGCAGGGATTAAGCTAACTCCTTCATTGCTCACCAGGGAGCCATCTCGCACGTTCTGGGCTCAGTGCTAATACTTAATTAATCTAACCAAAGTTTATACTTTTCCATACGTTATTAAATTCAATCAAATTTGTTTCTTGAAATACTGAATACCCCAAAAATTGTACTTAAAATTTTTTAAACTTGAAGAAAAAACATTTTTTTCAACTTCAAAAATGTTGTTGAACAATTCCTGGGAAACGGTAAAAATCCAAAGAGGAAGAAAAATATTTCGAGACTGGTCGATAGTTTCAAAAAATTGAAATCTTTAATGAGTTTGAAGCCTTATTGCATGAATTTTTATATTGAAGACTTCCCTGAAAATTAATATTAAAATTAATTTAAATTTAAATTAAATTAACATTAATTCAATTTAGTCCTGAAATTTCCACTTAAGCAATTTCGTTTTAAGGTTATGTTTCAAATTTTTTAGTAATATCACTGAAAGTTTTGCATTGAAGTAAACCTTCCTTCTTACCTTTATCTAATTTGGAAAAAATGCATTCTTAATTACATAAAAGAGTTCCGTTCCTTTTCATTTATATATCATACATTTGCAAAAATTTCTTATTTTGTATTTGTAATTTCGTAGGAATTACATGCAAATATGTGTGCATGCATTTAAATGTGATTATTCCATTTAAAGGAACAACTATGCATAGGAATGACGAAAGGTAAGTGCAAATATTCAATATAAATAATTTATTTGTAATTACATGTACAGAGTGGCCACAAGTGAGTTTCAGAAAAGATATTAAACAGTACAAAAGTTTAGTATAAAATACCATTTTTTGTCGGTAAAATAGTTTATGTGTGGCATACTCAAGGCTTACCACTATATTCCTATTCTGCAACCTACTCATGGCCACTCTGTAATAATTTACGGTTCTGGGCATTGGAGAGTGGGATATGGAACCTGTAGAATTAGTTGTAATGATAAGGGAAATTTCCTATATATTTAAAAAATATCTCTGTGAATAAAGAAACGCTTTGACTCCGCTTGGTATCGAGCCTAGGAACTTTCGATTGGCGGTCAAATGCTCTATCATCTGAGCTACGAAGGTTCCACACAACTTTTCTCACAGAATCTATTTACGTTCATTCGGCTACGGATATATCAGTCGATTATGTTAATCATTAGAAAAATGTATCACTCATCGTCCCCACTTTACATGAGTGGTACGCCACCGAAGCCTTAGCAGATCCATCCTCGTCCTTTGTAGTCACTAACAAGCTGATACTCTGTTTTCATGCTTGTAAGTTTTAGTGTTAGATGGAGAAACTATATTCACACACGGTACTAACGGAAGTGTATTACGAATTATGATTGCTGAAAATGTTATCTGTTGAGGGTTCGGTGGCGCAATTTGTTTAACAATTATTTATTTGTCTGAAATAACCATTTATTTTTCTATTTATTATTAAAAATTTCAGACGCTGAAATTTGCTGAATAACATCTTCAACAATCATTATACGTTTTTTAAATACCTATGAATATTAATATTTTCTTTTGGTTATAATAACCCGTGTAAAAATAGACTCGACTTTATTCAGTCTGGGGCTGAGCCCTAGCAGTCCCATGGAGTTCATTTTTGCATAAGATGTATGAACAGGTTATTTATAAAAAACAAGGTATGATTTTTAAAGAAAACATTAAAATTAAGAGACGACATAAAACAGGTTTATTTTTAAATAAATGAAACTGAATGAATCAGTGCTGCCAGGCACGAGTATCGGGCTGTAGAATTTGAATATACGAGGTCTGTCCGGAAAGTACCGGCCTACCTTTATATCTGCGCGCCATAGAGTTCGAGCGACCTCTGCGGGGCATGAACGTCAACAGTAAAGCCTCACAAACCTATCGGTTGCTTACTGACATCTGCCGGACGTATAGTTCATGCGCAGCGTGTCTTCGTTTACAAAGCTATTTTTGAGTTCGGCGGATTTTGTGATTGTTAAAAATGACTGAAAAACAAGATCAACGAATTTGCATCAAATTTTGATTTCAACTCGGAAAAACGACTTCGGAAACTATAGAGATGAAGCAGAAGTCCTTTGGGAATCAGTGTATGAGCAAAACACGAATAAAAGAGTGGTATAATCGTTTCAAAGGAGGCCGCACTTCTGTTGATAGTGATTCTCGTTCTGGCCGACCTTTGACGACAAAAACATTGGATAATATTGAGCGGGCGCGACTTGCGAATGAAGGTGATCGTCGATTAACTGTTCATGAACTAGCAAATGATCTCAAAATACCGAAAACTACTGTTTGGGAAATTTTGAACAAGATTTTAGGAATGACTTGCGTTTGTGCGGTGACTAGCTTCATCACCGCGATAACGCGCCAGCACATTCATTGAATCTTGTGCAGCAGTTTCTGAGTAAACACAGTATCGCATTGCTTCGACAACCTCCGTACAGTCCCGACATAGTCCCCTGTGACTTTTGGCTGTTTCCAAAATTCAAGAAACCACTCAAAGGACAGCGATTCGATGACAAAACGACGGTTGAAAATAATGCGACGAGAAGACTCAAGGCCATCCCTAAAAGTGAGTTCCAAGACTGTTTCGAGAAGTGGAAACATCGCTGGAACCGTGTTATCCGATCAAGTGGGGATTACTTTGAAGGATATCTTAATTGTTAAAATGTTATTGATTTGTAATATACTTTAATATACAAGATAAAAGTACTTCGAAATTAATATGCGCTACTGAGAAAAAACTTCTATTATATGCAATGAAAGTTTAATACAGAAATTTCTAACAGTATTCTTACAAATTTGACCTGAGTAATGATTTATCAAACTAATTCAAAATCGAAACTAAAATTAGAATAAAAACCGGATCACTATAGATATAGATGACGAAAACTAATAGGTAAATATCTGCAGACACTCATATAACCGCATATGTTATATTACTGTATGTGGCGTGGAACGAAGAAACCCGGCTAACAGCACCTTTCAACTTTTTGAGAAAATCGCGTTTCTCTGAGACGGGTC
Organism: Diplolepis rosae; assembly: GCA_030998225.1. Taxonomy (NCBI): domain Eukaryota; kingdom Metazoa; phylum Arthropoda; class Insecta; order Hymenoptera; family Diplolepididae; genus Diplolepis; species Diplolepis rosae. The sequence continues at coordinate 3,066,598 of JAPYXD010000608.1, read as the reverse complement.
CGTTCGAAATAAAATTAACGCGAGATAAAATGCGTTAGATTTCGGTCACTTTTCGTCTTTGGTGCTGTTAGCCGGGTTTCTTCGTTCCACGCCACATATTCTGGTTTATATTATATTGTTCTAGATTTCAAATATATGCACCACATATATATAAAGCTTAGAGTTACATTGTGATTCGATTTAAAAATGGATCGGTTTCGTTACGTTTCAGCAGTGAATCGCAAATGAAAATTCGTTCGGTGAGTTGAATTTCGTTCAATTTGTGAGGAACCCAAATATCAAGCTTATTAATGTAACGAAGCTGTTTTAAATGTCTTTCAACGCGCGCATGTGATATGTTACGCTTCTCTGCGATCTCTCGTGTCGTACTACGCCGGTTATTTTCTATCATTGCTTTTATTTTATTGACGTTAACTTCAGCTGGACGTCCAGAGCGTGGTACATCTTGGAGATCAAAATGTCCGAAACGAAAACGAGCAAATAAATTCTGGTATTCGCGTTCTGTTAATGATTCATCACCATAAACAGTGTACATCCCCCCCCCCCTCTCCTGACGATCTTGAAATATTTCACGAGAGGAGAAAGACTCGGTGGTTGTTTGAGACTGCATTATAGCATCAGTGAATCAGCCATTTTGAGGTCTCCACAACATATGTTAACCTGCCCCCTGCGCAAGTTAGGGATTCTTTGTCTGCGGGAAACTCTTTAAATTTTATCTTAACTTGCGAATTAACGGGGGCAATTTAAATTACTCCTAATTTATCCTAAGGATACGTTGTTGACAGGTGTCCTCGTAGACAATTTCAAACTCTTATATCACAATAATGCAAATAAATTCAAATTTTTAAAGAATTTGAAATCTTTCTGTGAAAAAAAGACGCTTTCGACTGCGCTGGGATTCGAGTCCAGGTCTTTTGATTGGTTGACAGTAGCACCAATTTGCGAAATGTCAAAAATATAATTTTATCTAAGTGACCCAATGTGACTGAATACATGGTCAGAAAAGCTAGGAAAATTGTCAAAGATAAGGGAAATTACAGTTCCCCCGATCCGTATTTAGGGCATCCTATAGATGAAAATGTCCAAAAAGTCGTACTTGAGTATTATTTTAATGATGATTTGAATTGCTCTACTCAAAGTCCCAATAAAAATGATACAATCAATGTTTATGAAAATGGTGAAAAAATTGTCAAAGTAAAACGTTTCAAGTCTTGCAACATACATGAAACGTATAGAATATTAGTTAGTTTTTACACAAGATACTTTTTGATAATAATGGAATTTTTTAATGTACTTATTAAACTTTAGTTTCATTAAACTTCATACGTAGTTATAATACAAATGTATACAGAATATTAATCAATAATTATATTATATATATCAACAATCATAATTATAATAATTAATTATATTAATTTAAAAAAAAAAATTGAATAATTTATGAAAAAAGTTGATTTATTTTTACTTGAGTAAGGCTCGAAAACTCTAGCCACGACACTGGTCCACAAGCTCTGAGTAACCCTTGTAGTCACTATATAAGAAAGTTCCAAATTTTATGTCTTAGCATTGTAAGCGAGCTTGTGCGTGATTCGACGAAAGCGTATCGTACGATAATTTTTATGAACATTATCCTGGAATAATAAGAAATTTCGGTAAATTATTAGTCAATTATCGATTCTCCGATTGACAATACATTTTTTTATAGATTATTATCAAAAAGTCAGTAAGAGTCTACTTAACGTATTATTTATCATATGGCTATTTTTCTTTTGCTCCATAAAAACATTGATTACTGAATATTTACTGTTCTATCTTAATTATGTCGCATTATATTCTAATTGGTTGATTTTCATGTGAAAAACTGGTCGCTTTTCATAAAAATCTAGCACCATCTAATACAGAAAAATATGATATAGTCCTAAACTTTATTATAAGATGTTAATTTATTATAAAAGGACAAAATTATTAATAATGAAGTGTTGTTTCCATTAAAATATCATGCAAGTACGTGCAAGAATCGTGGTTAACAAAGTCATTCGGAATAAAATTGAGTGTCCACAAACTGGTACATCCATTGTTCACAAACTAGTGCTGAAAAAAATCTAGTGTTAAAAAACTGGTGCAGCGACACTGCTTGAGAAAAAAATTCATATCAATAATAAAAGGCTTCAAAGAAACATATAAAAGTATTTTTTACAACTTCAGTGAACACGTATCACATGAAAATTCATTTTACATCTCAAACACGCATTGGATTTATTTTATTCCCGATCTATCATTCCGGCATATCTTACATGTCCACAAACTGGTACATTTACCTCAGTTCATGTGAACACGCCAAATCGTAAGGCGAAACAAAAATAAAAACATACCAGGCAAAACCGTAAAATATTTTACTTTTTCTAATATTATTACATTCTCATCATACGAGAAGATATCACTTTTATCTGAAATCACTTTTTTTGTACTGGTATTATAATAATTCCAAGTAAAATTTCGAAGCTTGGTGCCGATGGTATGTACACAACTTTTACTGCCTGCTTTGCTTACTCTGCAGGAAATTTCACGGTCCCGTAGCTAAACTTTACTGTAGCCGAAATCGGTCCAGCCGTTTTTAAGAAAATTCGATTTCTCATATTTTCAAAATTTGTTCATAACTTTGACAAAAAAAATTCAATGTTAATACTCACGGTAAATAAATCGAAAAATAAATATGAGCCAAATATGAGCTGGGGCAACATAACCAAGCTTAAGAGCATATGATATTCCCAAAATTAGGAAACTTTTTGATTTTAGGTTTCTACATGTTTATGTCTAAAGTACATAAAATTTTGTTTTCAAAATAAGGGAAATTGTAGAGAAGTTGAAAACGGACGTAGATAGACTATATTTGGTTTCGAAAATGAAAAGTTTAATTTCACAAGATATTTCGTAATTTTTTTTCCATTATCAAAACCAAAAGTAATCTATCTACATCCGTTTTCATCTCCTCTACCATTTCTCAAATTTTAAAAACAAAATTTTATGTATTTTGGACACAAGAATGTAGAAATTGGACCAAATTGTTCACATGAGTTTTCTACGTTTCTGAAGTATAGCATGCTTTTAACCGGCTACGAACTTTTAGCATATGATAAAGGGTTAACTAAGACATGTCCCATGACTTTTTTTACATTCTCATCACATATAATGAGGTATTGGTTTCATGCGGAATTAGACTTTTCCAATTGCTATTAAATTCAATAGTAAAGCTATTCGATATACACCAGTGCATTTAGTTTAAAAAAAAAAGGGATTAATAATACAACACTAAAACATGACATTTGGATGTTTGCGAAGTGTAAAAACAGTTATACATGTCTAGTATAAATAACCTCGCTTTGTAAGTATCATTTGAAATAAGTTTAAAAAACTCATAAATGCAGAATACATGTTATTAGCAGTAAACTCCTGAATATTAAATTTGTGGTATCATGGTGTCGCATATGTGCAATTAATCCCGACTCGAGATGAAAAGCTAAACTATACTTTAAATAGTCATAATGCAATCATAAAAATAGGCAGATATACAGAACGGACTCTGACGCTGGTCATTCACGTTTTGAAGTGGACATACCGTCCTTAAAATTAGGTGATCGATGTGATTACCTAATCAGTTTCCGGTATTAAAATAAAATACCTATTTTTTTGTAGAACGTCACAATATATGACAAAATTATGAAAAATATATTGCAAACGTGTTTTCTACTCACATCTTTCACTAAATAAATTGTTAAAAAAGTACGGAGTAATCTTTTAAACCGTTGTTATTAATTTTTTTGGTTTTGCTTCTTCTCTCCGGACTGGCCCTAACCCTGTTCTGCTAACCCCAGTGCAGTGTTGTGCAGTTACTCGTAAATTGAGGCATTTAACATAAATCAAAATACGTATTTTACGTAATTTACCCTCCGCCGTGGAAAAATAGATGGTGTTAGAGATGAGTTGGGAGATTGCTAAAGTACAGTAAAACCCCATTTATCGCAACACCCGTTTATCGCAACTCCCGTTTATTGCAACTTGTCTCTCCCGTTTATCGCAATAAACTTTACCATTTTTTTCTCCCTCTTATTAGTAGAAGGAGTGGTCACGTGATTCTTAAGGATAGGCGGGAATACCCCTCACTTTTAAATTTGTGATGCATATATTTATATGAATTTTCGTATATTAGGGAGATATGAAATATATCGTTTATATGATATGAAACTATCGTTTATGTATATATTGCTACATATTTGTGTTTTATATTTAACAGAAAAATATATAAATTTTTCACATTTCAATGTATATTATTATGACAAATTATAGCATGAATTGTGCCTAGTACAGCAATCGCTTTACCAATTGCGAATCAATTGTTTTACAAAATGCGGGAATATTTCTACTGAAAAAAATTCAATCATGCATTCGAAAATTATGAGAGAAATATGTAAGCTTTAAAGTAATTAAAATGTATTGTTTGTACTAGTCGTTTACGTACCATCGTTCGGTTCCACGTTTTCACTCATTTATAATTGCACATATAATGACAATAAAAAAACGCATTGGAGGTTATTGGAACACGACTGTAAACAATGATAAACAGCGAAAGCGCGTGAAACTATTCGTTTAGGCGCATGTGCTGATAATCAGTTGTTTAAGCTGGCAGCGAAGAAGTGGGAACCCCTCCGTTTTTGCGATAAACGGGAGGCATTTGATTGGAAGGTGTTGCGATAAACGGGGTTTTACTGTAATGGAATAAGAGAATTTCACAAAATTGGGCTGATAAACGCGCCCTCTGAACGCGTTGCGCAAAAGGTGTACTTTGCGCGTCGGTAAATAATGAAAGTTAGAAAATCCAGAAATGATTTACCATCAGAATTTCTATGGAGGGGCAGCGGCGCGCGCTGCCCTTGTTTCTTCCTCGTCGCTCTTGCACGCGAGAACGACACGTCCCACTTCTCCTTATTCTCCTAGCTTCCTTCATGCAATGCTATTTTTAGATTTCACGCTTTCGGTTATCGAGTCGGAATTGAGAATTGTGTATTTCTGTCGAAACCGTGCAAAAGAGGCGCGAAGCAGACGACAATTTCAAATTTACGAAATATGTTATTTAAGAGACAACACTTTTTTCCGATATTTTGGAAAAAATCTGCCTAAAATAAAAATCTGAAATATCGTGTAAAATTTTATAAGCATTTAAACACTTCAAAAATAAACTTTCAGTAAAATTTAATGCCAATAAATGTTCCAAATTTGAATCAATATATATTTTCCTATTCAAATTTCCATATTTCTTATCAATTTTGTGCATTTAAAAACTATTGAATTTGAATATCAAATGTTACTTCTCGGAAAAATCTTATAAATTGAAAAAAAAAATTTTAATATTGCGTGTCAATATCTAGATATTATGGATGAATATCTCCTATTTGAATATCTACTTTTCAATATCCATTTTTCTCCGTGGACCGACGAAACCAAACCTATATATGATATAATAATATAATTTAACTGGAAAATGAATATTGACTTTTTTCAAGTTTTAATATACTGTAACTTTCTTAAATTTATTTTAATTGCAAAATATTATCAGGATAATTAGTAGAGATTTACGAGAATTATCAGAAACCAGTCTTAAAAATTTTGATTTTTTCATAAAGTTTTTTTCAAAAACACAAAAAATGCTCCTATTTTGACAATTTTTGTCGGATGTAGCTGATTAACGAACTTGCCTTTACTTTTTCAGCTGCGATAATGTATGCATAAGCTCAATTCAATCCGACAATTTTTTCTATCCAGAGTTATCGAGTATATGACCTATTACTACTGCAGACGGACAGACAGACAGACAGACAGACACTTTCGTAAAAACCGTTTTTTCTGACTCAGGGGATCTCAAAACGTAAAGATTTGACGAAAATTCCGAAAATTATTTTTCACATAAAACCAAAACCTTAATTCTCATATGATGAGAATCTAAAAGACATCAAATTTATATCTTTCTTAATAATATTAATAACTCTAAAATTAATTAACATTGTCAAAAGTCTGTAGTCTCATTTCAAAGGTAAGTTTTCATAGTATTTTTCTAACTAATTAAGATGTTTTTGGAATTTTTCTGCTAGATTCTGCTCTAGAATCAAAGATGGTAATGAAAAATCATCAAATTTCAAATGATGATTGTACTACATTCATTTGAAGAATTCAAAAAATCCAAACTATCAATATTTTGATAAAAATTTCTAAATTTATTAAAATATGATATACATTGATTTTTAAAAACTTCTTGAAGAAGCTACATATTTTAAAAATTGCATGACTTTTTTTAATTCTGTTCAACCCCAAGATAGAATCCAGAAAAGAATTTCTAAAAATATTTTGATTAGATTAAGAAATCACTATGAAGACATACTGAAAAAAACCTTTTGAAATCTAAATCTAAATTAAAATTTCTTTTGTAATATCTTTCTATAAAATAAAACACTTTGACGAAAGTTGAAACTCCAGGTCAATCTGTAATTTCCGATGGTAGTTTATATATATGTATACATACGAATTGTCATGTAAAAGATGTTAAATTCCAAAAAATTGTATTCAATGTATTTTATTTTTTAGTAAACCTTTTTCGACTTAGCTTCATATCAAGAAAAGTTTGAGGTGTAAATTCACATATAATTTATCTATTTTCTTAAATCAGCAAACACTTCATTTACATTCATCTATTGAAATTGCCATATGTCTTAGGTAAAAATAGATAATTTTGCTTCCAAAAATAGAAAAATTATTATTGAAGAGATCATTTCAAAGAAAAGAGATTAATTTCCAAGAAAAATATTTGAAGCATAAGAAAAAATAAATTTAACAAATTTTATTTTTACCCCGACTTTGTTAATTATCGCTTCAAACCAAATTTAGAAAAAAATGATATGATTCAAATAAATCAAGAATCGTTTTTTCAGGAAAAAGACCTAATACAACCTAACCGTTTCCATATTTCTAAAATGAATAAGTTTTTATCAAATTCAGTAATTTTTTTACAAGAATTTTGTTTTGGAAATTTTATTTTTAATACTTTTAGCCATTAAAGAATTTATTATAATTTCCAAAACATGGAAACGGTTAAGTTGTAGAAAGCCTTTTTCTTAAAAAAATTATCCGTGATTTCACAGAATCACATCATTTTCTAAAATTTGGTATGAAGCGATAAGAAAACAAGTCCGGGTAAAAATAAAATTTGTTAAATGCATTATTTTTTTATGTTTTAATTTTTTTTCTTGGAAACTAATCTCTTTTCTTCCAAATGATCTCTTCAATAATAATATTGCTATTCTTGAAAAAAAATTTATCTATTTTTGCCTGAAGTCTAATTTTTGTAGATGAACTACCTGAAATCAGCAAAAACTTCATTTACATTTATTTATCGAAATTTTCATACCAAAGATGTTACCTATTACAAAAATGTTCAAACGCTTCATTTTTGAAACTTGTATTTCATCTTGAATGATATCTTATTATAAAATATTCTCTACATAATTTAAAAAAAAAATGCTGAAATCGATATTTTGTTTCGAATCTTTAAGCATTTATTGACTTTAAATTTCATTAAAAATTCATTTTTCAAGTATTTAAATCATCTTAAAATTTCAGAAAATCTTTTAGATACTTATTTCAGATCAATATTTTTCAAAGTATATAGAAAAAAAGTGTAATTTTTTGAATGTTATATTCCGTAATTTTGAATTCTGCGTCTATTTCGCGCCTCCTTTGCATGAAGTCGAGAAAAATACAATTTCTGATTTTAACTCGACAACCGACGACAGCGCGTGAAGTCTAAGCGAGTTAGTGGGGATACACTCACATGACGCGCTTCATTGTGTGTGCTCCCAGGCTCCCACATATTATTATACAGCGCGGAACTTTAATTGTAGTTCGAAAAAGATCCGAAAAAGCTGTACGCAATTGGGGGCGCTGCAAAAGTGATAAACAGTAGCTCTGTTTTACCCTTCAAGTAGTAGCATGAACCTTTTATTTTAGTTCCCAAGATCATTTCGCAATAGGGCACGCTGCGGAAAATCACTCGAAATTAAATACATTACTTTAGCAATCTCCCAACTCATCTCTGATGGTGTATAAACCAGCCCTATCATCGACCATCTATGTGTATGTGTAGTTGTTCTCTTATGGTGCATTTATACCTCTATCTGCCTGACCGGACGACCGGTGCCGACAAAATATGCAGAAGAGTAAAGGAGACAGAGTGTAAAATTGGACAAAAGAAAACATCTGACCTTTATACTCTCATGTATTTTCTGTCTGCACCGGTCAGTCAGACAGAGGTATAAATGCACCATTAGCGTCCGGAGGGGTATCGTAGTTCAAATAAATCCAAAAGATGGCGCTTCGATCAGGTAAGCTGGTTCTTACATTGTGATGTATTGCCAAAATACTAAAATTCATTAAAAACTTGATACTTTTTATGAATATGAAAGGAAAAACACAGTTTTCAATAACAATAAGAGCAGCTGAAATTAGTAATCCAAAAAACGTCATGAAAACATTTTAAATCATTTTGATGCATCAAAACGATTTAAAATTATTTGATATACGTTTTTAATATATATAATAAAATCTGCCCACTTCTCGGGCACATTCTCATCGCACGCAGCTCGCTTCGCTCGCAAGTTTGAGCGCGCCTAGGGCGCGCGATTTGATCGTCACGCTTCGCGCTCTGTTCTTTCTGGACCTCGTGCTTCGCGCTCGGTCTTGTGCTCTTCACATACATTTAAGTTTATTTCTTATAATTTAATACTGAAGCTCAAACCAATTTTATAATATTAAAGATGATGTAAATTACTCATTTTCTCAAATTCACTAAATTTCTTTTTCAGTTTAAGTAAAACAGGAAATTCAGTTTAGTTAAGGCTCTATCGGCCTTAAGGAACACATTCTCATCATGACACTCATGCTTCGCGCTCGATTTTCTGTATACATTTCAGTAACTTTTTAATAAATTACATGATTAAAATAATTTATTTATTTTCTACCAAATATCTCAAAAAGGAAAAACAATCGTAGACTTTATTTAAGGAAAGGATTTTGCAGAACAACGCTTATTTCGTATCTCACATATTTTGGTGAAAAAAATCGAATTTTTTTAATATTAAAAATCTAAACATAAAATATACATCCTGTCCCGAAATGTCTTAATGAGAATTTTTAGACCTCATTTAGATAAATAATTTTTCATCTAAACGTTTTTTATTTATCTCATATATTTTGTCTGAAAAATGGAATTCTTGAATTTTAATCGTATTTTTTGGAATTGAAACCAAAAATATATGTTTTTTCAGAAACTGTGTGAGACAAAATTTGTAGATCTTTTTGAAACGAACAACTTTGTATTTGTACGTTTTTTTCGTATTTCACATATTATTGTTGAAAAATTGAATTTTGGATTTTCAAAAGATTTTTTTTAATTAAAAAGAAAAATATGCATCTTATGAAAAAATGTTACAATTCAAATTTGTAGGACTTTATGTAGAAAATAATATTGTATCATAACGTATTTTTGTATCTCGTATAATTTAACTGGAAAATGGAATTTTGATATTGACTTTTTGCCAGTTTTAATATGCTGTAACATTTCTAATTTTGATTTAATCAAAAAATACTATCAGGATAATTTTTAGAGATTTATGAGCACTATCAAAAACCGGTATTGAAATTTTTGATATTTTCAAAAAGACAAAAGTAGTGCTAAATCCCTCAATTTTGATTGGATGTGGCTGGTTAACGAACTTGTCCTTACTTTTTCAGCTCCGATAAAGTGTGCCAAGGCTTACTTCAATCTGATAATTCTATCGAGAATTATGCCGCACACGACCTACTACAGACAGACAGACACTTTCGTAAAAACCGTTTTTTCTGACTCAGGGGGTCTCGAATAACGTAAAGATTAGATGAAAATTTCGAAAGTCATTTTTCACATAAAACCAATACCTTCTCATCCATGATGAGAATGCAAAAACCAGCCCATGACCACGGAACTGCGTTAGCTTTAAATTTCAGAGTCATGTTATACAGGTGCTCTACGCCGAGCATCAGCTTCCCCATCTGCTGCCTATTTGGCTTTATATGCGGCCTCTCAAAGGCGTCCTCTTCGGGGCTGCCTCCCGAAAATTCGCGCAAAGTATTGTCCCCGGGATATGGTCGTCCCGGGGCTTATCTTCTATAGCGGAGCAAAAGTAGCACTGTGGTTTCCTTGTGCAGGAGCCCGCAGCATGCCCCTCTTCGCCTCACCTCCAGCAACTTTTGCTATGGTCGGGCCGCCATGTGGCCAAAGCCAAGGCAGCAGTAACATCGATTTATCTTCATATTTTGTTGGACCCTGCAGGAGACCCGTCCGATTTTGATGTGGGTCGCCTTGAGTCATTTCAAGGCCCGGGCCTCCTTCAGAAGAATATACGCCTTTTTGTTTCCTCGGTAACACTTTGGGCCCACGCTAGTTTCACCTCCCTGCCAAGAACTTTTCCCAGCTGATTTCCAAATGATTCTGCCCAGCCCTCCGTGTGTTCGGTATCTTTGCGGAGTTGCTTCAATTCGTGCAATATTTCAACGATACTCTCTCTAATTGGCAGGAACAAGTTTTCTTTTATTGAGATAACCAAGTTGACGTCACAGGCCATGTGGTAGGGATAGACTGTAAGTTAGGTTGGTCTTGGACGAAAGAAATATATGGGAATCATTGGGAAATTGATGAAACAAAATTTTCTAGCGTAAAAGTAAGTCATAAATTTATTAATAATTATATTTTTCAAGTGCAAAATTCATTTCCGCCTATTTTGAGTACCTACTTGTCGCTTGTCATTCTTTTAAATTTTAATATTAAATAAAATGTCATAAATTTGTAGGTTATGATGACCGTTTGTTTCGAAGGATTTGAAGAATGTATCGATAAGCATGTTCTCGTTTTCAACACATTCTTCAAATCCTTCGAAACAAACGGTCATCATAACCTACAAATTTATGACATTTTATTTAATATTAAAATTTAAAAGAATGATAAGCGACAAGTAGGTACTCAAAATAAGCGGAAATGAATTTTGCACTTGAAAAATATAATTATTAATAAATTTATGACTTACTTTTACGCTACAAAATTTTGTTTCATCAATTTCCCAATGATTCCCATATATTTCTTTCGTTAAAGAGCAACCTAACTTACAGTCTATCCCTACCACATGGCCTGTGACGTCAACTTGGTTATCTCAATCCTTCAGAATTCATCCATCTTCTGGACCATTTCTTCAATAGTAAAATTGCGTTTCATTGCATTTTGAAGTGTCCCGTATAGGCAGTTCTTCTGCCGCACTCGCGTCAGACTTTTCATAGCAATCGGGAACCAGTGTTACTTCCAACTTCCCTCTGAATAATTCCTCGCACATTCTTTTTTTTAATCATTTTTCTCCATGTTCTTCCCACGATTAGCGAGGAAAGTATAAGGTCCGCCCCTGCAGAGCCCCGCATGCAGACGATTTCCTGCGCATGGACTTGCCTGCTGGAACGAGCATCATCGGCTTCGCGGATGACGCACTTGTCGTGTGCGCCGCTGACGACGTCAAAATCCTGGAGCTGAGGATCAATGATAGTCTGTGGCGGGCAAAGCGTTGGTTGGATAGCAGATGCCTGAAAATGGCCCCTGAGAAGACCGAGGCTTTGCTGGTCACAGACAGGAGATCCTTCAAATACCCGAGGATCGTTCTCGGGGAACATGAAATCAAGTGGAAAAAGAGCATTAAGTACCTGGGTGTGCAGTTAGATCGAAGGCTTAGCTTCGGCGAACACCTGCAGATCGCGACTGCCAAAGCCATCCAGTGTGGGGCCGCCCTGACTCGGCATATGCCCAACATTGGTGGTCCTAGGGAAGCTAAGAGAAGGCTGGTGGCGAGCGCGGTAAATTCGAAGCTGCTTTATGCAGCTCCGATCTGGACAAGTGCCCTTAACAACCATGCTATCCTGAAGAAGCTGTTCTCGGCACAGAGAGGTGTGGTGATGAGAATTGTCTCAGCATACCGAACTGTGTCGACGAGTGCTGTGCTGGTCCTGGCGAGCGTCCCGCCAATAGATTTATTGGCGGAGGAAAGGCAGGAGACCTTTCAGCTTCGCAAGGAGCTTACCTGCGCCGACCTGCAGGAAATCGCTCGCGCGAAGGAGGCCATCCGTAAGGATGGAAGGCGCAGACTCGTCGAGAAATGGCAGACGAGATGGCATGGTGACCAAACCGGGAGATGGACACACCGTCTGATCCCGGAGCTCGCCACCTGGCTGGATAGAAAGCACGGTCAAGTCGGCTTTTACCTGACGCAAGCGCTTTCGGGCCATGGTTGCTTTAATGCGTACCTGAAGCGCTTCAAGAAAAGAGACGATGAGTCGTGCCGCTACTGCGGTTCCCTTGTGGATAATGCAGAGCACGCACTCTTCGTCTGCGCAAAGTGGGGCGCGGCAAGGGAGGCCCTCGGTCAGGCAGTGGGTGCCGAGCTCACTCCTGACACGATGATCTCTCTCATGCTCCAGTCTCAACAGATTTGGATGTTCATCGAGTCATTCGTCACCCTGGTGATGAAGGCGAGGGAGCTCGATGAGCGTGCAGAGCGCGGCAACAATGTGGGCCAGTAGAAATCGCATCGGGGCCTACACCCGCGGTCCTGCGTCTTGTGCGGACTTGGCTTTTCGCGTCGACCGGGGGAGGAATCTTCTTATTCCTTTCCTGGTTGGCGCGGTTGGCCGGCCTGCCTAACGGGCGTGTGCCCGCGGATGGGAGTCCCGGGCGAACGAACGACGGAAGAGTCGTACGCGACTTTAAGCTGGAACCAACTGCCCGCGAAGTTTAAAGCCGAAAGGCGGTTCCGCGGGCGGTACATTGGTTCGTGAGAGGGGGTTTTTTGGTTTTAACAGGTATGCCTAGACCCGTCCTAGGAGAGTCCTGTACAACGTCTCTATCTCTATCCGAAACCTGAGGGCGCGCCCGTTCACCTGTTTTAAGGCTTCCTGATCGGTTTCTGAGGAAACCAATACCAGACTGGGAATTCAAATAGTTTATGAAATTAATGAATCACATTAGCAAAATAAACAATAGAAAAGCATGAATCCAATTCAAACTATTTTCAAAATGCCCATCTTTATATTCAATTTTACTAATATTGAATCACATGTTTTCGTGAAGTTTTTTGGATTACTAATTACAGCTGCTCTTATTGTTATTGAAAACTATGTTTTTTCTTTTATATTCATAAAAAGTATTAAGCTTTTAAAGAATTTTAGTATTTTGGCAACACATTACAATGTAAAAACCAGCCTAACCTGATCGGGGCGCCATCTAATGGATTTATATGAACTACGATACCCCTCCGGACGCTAGGAGAATACCAAAGTTGTGGCGATGCATAGGGCTGGGGCGTGTCCGAATTGGTGAAGTACATTATGAAGTAAATACTTCCACCATTGGATGAAAAGAGTCAGTCGCTACCTCAGCACAGCAAACGTCGGCCTTTTTTCATCCTATGGTGGAAGTATACCCTAGCGGACCCGGTTGAGAGAACAGTCATAGAATACTCTGACCGTTCTCTGACTGTTCTCTGACCGTTCTCTGACCTCGCATTATTATGGCTAAGAACGATAAAAAAAAACATTTAAAACATTGCAATTATGATTATGCGATAAAATTTGAATTAGCAGGGGTTGGAATAAATACAATAATTTTATTATTCAGAGATAAAAACTACAAAAACATCGTATACCTGTCATTGAAGGCAGTCTAGTGGCTCACAATTGGCGGAACGTCTCCACCGTGAAGGATTACTATTGGTGGAGACGTTCCGCAAATGGTGAACCACTGCACTGCCTTCAATGACAGGTACATGATGTTTTCCTAGTTTTTATCGCTGAAGAATAAAATTATTGTATTTATTCCTACGCCTTCTATTGCAAATTTCGCCACGGAATCATAATTGCAAGGTTTTTAATGTTTTTTTTTATCGTTCTTAGCCATAATAATGCGAGGTCAGAGAACGATCATAGTATTCTATTACCGTTCTCTCAACCGGGTCCCCTAGGGTATACTTATAATATAATATAATGTCCTTCGCCAATGCGGACACGGTCCTGGTATAAATCAGGGGTATGTATCAGCCCGTATTTAACGATTCTAACTTGACCCCGTTAGTGTCACAAGTTGCATTCTTAAGTTAATTGACCGAATGCTCACGGGCGGTGCTAACTGTACCATCACTCCGGTTTTTCGGTTGTTTTTTTTGGGACAGATGACGGGTTTTAATTATTTTTTAAACATGAGAAGAAGATAAATGTAGAAAAACGTGAACAAATTAAATGATATGCAAATTTAAATAATTTAAATTATATTTTCGATTTGAAAAGCTATTAACTCGCTAAAACCTAGTTGTAAACAGGTTAATAAATACAACCGTCATAAATATAAATACGAGGTTTTGAATAAATTTCATATATATTCATATAATAAATACCTATAATTTCTAAATCGATATATTTGAAAGTTTATTTTTTCCTTAAACTAACATAATCATTATTCTGTTTATTGTTCTTATTATACTGTTTTAATCAATTTTGGTAAACTATTTTAAAAATATAAATGAATAGTCACCTTATTTTATATTTAATATTCTCTAACTATTCGTAATTATTTCCAACTAATTACAACTCTCATCGACTTCGTTTCTTGTTCAAAATTTTTCATTTTTCAAGTTAATTTTGCCTCAAAAAACTAATATGAATGCAGTGATATATAGACAATTAAATATACAAATTTAAAAAAAAGTTTTTATTCAATGCCATAAAGGAATGAAAGAGATATTAATATTTGAATATTTATATTAGCTGAATGTTTCAAAATAGTTTTTTTATGAGATTAATATTAATAAAAAGGGGAAAATTAAATTTAAAATATTCAAGTAATATTAACATTTAAATTCTGATCTCTTTTATTTGTTTATGGCATTGAATAATATATTTTTTTAAATGTGCATATTAAACTTTCCGTATATTACTGTGAATTTTCTGGGAGTGATGGTACAGTTAGGGTCGCGTATAACCATTCGGCAAACTAACTTAGGAATTTAACTTGGGACCATGGAGACTAGATATAAGGAGACCAATCTCTCTGGCCGTACTTCACAAAACACGAAATGGAGTTCAGCTAAGTACTTAGTTAAGAAACTTCCCGATGAGGGCACGTGTGTTCCCTGGGTGCAAAATGGCGGCATCCACGGTTTATAAGCATCGTGCAATGGGCGTCGCCATTTTGCACCCAGGGAACACACATGCCCTCATTGGGAAGTTTTTTAACTATGTACTTGGCAGAACTTCATTTCGGGAATGGAAATATGGAGATTGGTCACCTTATATCTAGTCTCCATGAGAAAAATATAGTTAAAGATGTGCTATAAATCTAATGACCCAACGGCCATTTTCAAACATCTCTGTCAGTGAAACGATCTACTTTGGAAGAATTTGACGATGATTGATATACTCCAGGAATTATATCGGTATAAGCGTTAAAGGAAATATCAACCTAAAAGCCTGATCTGGAACCGAGGCACGTGAACGGAGCCAACTCGACTCGATCCCTGGGAGCGCCCTCATTGGCAGAGACTGGTACAAGATAGGGGGCCGAAGGCTGTGAAAGAGCGCAGCTGGATGGAGCAGAGAAGATTTATAGAATACGGAAAACAGATAAGACTGGTGCTGGTTCTCGAACAATTTGTTCTTATTAGAGTGTTATATTGAGCCTCAGGCTCCACGTGGATGTTCTGGCCATTTGTTCAACGAACAAGAAGCCACTAACTAAAGAAGAAGAAGAGCTTGTCACTTATTGTACAGTCACTGCGACAAACTCGAATGTATGGAGTTCGGCATCCTTATACTACTTCGTGGTTCTCACCTTGCGTGCTTTCTATTTTACGAAAGTGAATTTAAAAATGACATTATTTTTTATTCCGAAAATATTTTAAAAATAAAATTAATAAACGAGTGTGATAGAAAATGAATGTACAATTGTTTCCAATTCAATTTTTTATACTTCTTAGGCTAGAATCGAAAGCAAAATTATGTCATTAGTGGAAACAACTTTTCAATATGAAATGAAAAATTTCACTGAAGTTTTCATTTCATTGAAATGTTTTAGCCTTCGCATCCTTAGCCTGAGCACAATGAACACCAGAGATGGGCTGTGACGCATTACTCGAGATTTTTTACGTAAAATGCATGGTTTTTAACACGAAGTAAAGTACGTTTTTTAAGTAATTTACCTCCCACCACATAAAAAATACATGTGTAAAAAACTAAGGACGTAACATACGTAGTACACATGTTAAAAACCATTTAATATATGTAATGTATTCTACGTACCTATCTCTAATGAACACCTAAACTGAAACATATATCCTTTTTTATCAACTCATTAATATAAAGGCACATTTGACCTAAATGTTTAATTTTTTAATGTGTTTTGAAGAGACTCGAACGTTTCTCTTTCTATCAAAGGTTGTCAAAAAAAGGAATACACTTTCCCGTATATAATATGCATCAGAATGTATCAGTTATGATGCATACATCATAATTAGATAATTATTAAACGAATATACTCACATTCGTTATAAATTACTAAACAAAAACATTAGCGTTTTTGAACTGCAATGAAGGTGGGCGCGATTGCATTTAGCTTATTAATCGGTAAGACGGAGCATATGCTCTGCCTATCTTCAAAAATCAATGAAGAATGAAAATGGGGATATCACTTTTCATGAAATTTATTTTTTCTGAATTGAAAGTTTGAAACTTTTCATAAATGCATATTAAAACTGGCAAAAAGTCAATATCAAAATTCCATTTTCCAGTTAAATTATACGAGATACGAAAAAACGTTATGATACAATATTATTGAATAAATAAAGACCTACAAATCTGAATTGTATTATTTTTTTATAAGATGCATATTTTTCTTTTTAATTAAAAAAAAAACTATTGAAAATCCAAAATTCAATTTTTTAACAATAATATGTAAAATAAGAAAAAAAACGTAAGAATACAAAGTTGTTAGTTTCAAAAAGATCTACAAATTTTGTCTCACACAGTTTCTGATAAAACATATATTTTTCGTTTCAATTCCAAAAAATACGATTAAAATTCAAAAATTCCATTTTTTAGACAAAATATGTGAGATACAAAAAAAACTTTGAGATGAAAAATTGTTTGGCTAAATAAGGTCTACACATTCTTATCGAGAAATTTCTCGACAGGATGTATATTTTAATTTTTTGATTTTTAATATTGAAAAAATTCGATTTTTTTCACCAAAATATGTGAGATACGAAATAAGCGTTGTTCTGCAAAATCGTTTCCTTAAATAAAGTCTACGATTGTTTTTCCTTTTTGAGATATTTGGAAGAAAATAAATTTATCAATAATCATGTAATTTATTAAAAAGTGACTGAAATGTATACAGAAAATCGAGTGCGAAGCGCGAGCGTCATGATGAGAATAGATAGATAGAGCCTTAAGTAAATTGAATTTCCTGTTTCACTTAAACTGAAAAAGAAACTTAGTGAATTTGAGAAAATGACTAATTTACATCATCTTTAATATCATTAAATTGGTTTGAGCTGCAGTATTAAATTATAAGAAATAAACTTAAACGTATGCGAAGAGCACAAGACCGAGCGCGAAGCGCGACGATCGAATCGCGCGCCCTAGGCGCGCTCAAACTTGCTAGCTGCCCGCGAAGCGCGCAATGAGAATGTGCCCGCGAAGCGGGCAGATTTTGTTTTGTTTTATTGATAATAAACATTTTTATAACTAAGCCCCATTATAATACATTGTAAAAGCTCTGGAACAGCCTCCTTTAGTTCACTCATGCTATGGCGCTGCAGTCACGCACAGAGCGTAATGAACAATTTAAATGGGAAACGTAAGGGTCTATTTATACGTTCTGTTGGTCGGTCGTCTGCCAACAGTTGCAAGAAAGAAAAACATAGTTCTAAATTATCAAGAGAGATATCACTAGAATTGGAAATTTTGTTTATCTCTGTTTTATCCATTTGACTTATGTCCCTCTATTTTGCGTCTGCTTGCAGATGACCGACCAACAAAAGATATAAATACACCATAAGAACTCCCGACTTTATGGCCAGAAGTTATGCAGGTCACGTAACTAATTTAGTCACTGGCTATCGACTTTTTTCTCTAGATATTAAATTTTAAATAGAAATGAATCAATGAAAATTTAGAAAATGATAACATATTGAAGGAATAGGGTAAGGCATAGTGTATCAAAATAAAATATTTTGTAAAATTTTATTAACGACATGTGATACTTGAGAAAAGTAGTAAATTCATGTAAACGATTTGGTCCGGTTTCTACATGTTAGTTCCCACAATACATAAAATTTAGAAAATAGTGGAGAAGATGAAAGCAGACGTGGATAGACTGCTTTCGACTTTTCGGTACTGAAAAAACATTTCGGATATATTTTTCTAATATTGAACTTTTTTTCATTTTTGAAACCAAACGGTATCTATCTTCGTCCAGTTTTATCTTTCCTGCTATTTCCTAAATTTCAAGACGATATTCCATTCTCTGTGGAAGTGTAGTTGAAGAGCTCCAATTTCCGATTAAACTTCAGTTTTATAATTTAAAATGATAAAAATTACAAAATTTAAAACTATTTTTTATTTATTTCACTTGTTTGAATTCATCAACCTTTATATAAATATTCAAGTTATAAATTTACGATTCAGCTATCAGAAAAAAAATCCGAATCATATTTAAAATAGCGCGTGACTTTCGATAACTAATCATAGTCAATCAAGGAATCAGCCAATCAGAGGCCGAAAAATTTCCTCAAATAATATGGCTGGTCTACCGTACTCACGAAGGAATAATAAGGAGACCAAACTGCCATGGGAAACTTTTCCAAATCTGGCAGGAGTAACGGCACGGTAAGTGCCCGGCTTGTAAGTTGGAAGTAGTGGAAAGGAGTGCGCAAGTGTGCAGTTGTCCTCTTCTTACTTACGGGGAAATGTGCGAGTGAGATGAACTTGTCAAATTGATCTAAGCCAGAGAGGTTATGCAACCCGGTACGCGACACGACATTGCTAAGAAAAAAATTCATTATATTACATGCGATCTTCAAAATCTTGAAAATTTCTTGGATTAAATTCCCTCACCTTTAAAGGAAAATACTATGCAACATTATTTAATACACGATATACGAAGTAATAACAAATACCATAATTTCAATTTCAAGATTTACAATCATATATTCGATATATACTTACCACTTTTATAATGCATTCCTTTAGCTTTATAGGAGTCCTGATATAATATTTATTTTTTTTTTTAACTAAATTGAAATTGAACAAATATCTGCCGCTTGCAAATGATCAAAAAATCAATCAACATAGCCACTCTGGCTTAGATCAATTTGAAAATTTGACAAATTCATCTCACTCGCACATTTTGTCGTGAGTAAGAAGAGGACAACTGCGCACTTGCGCACTCCTTTCCACTACTTCCAACTTACAAGCCGGGCACTTACCGTGCCGTTGCTACTGCCAAGTCGCTTACATGAAGATAGGTCTCCTTATTATTCCTTCGTGACCGTACTCAACCTAGACCATGTCGGAATCAGAGGTATGCATCAGCCCGTATTTCACGGTTCTAACTTGACCCCGTTAGTGTCCTAAGTTGAATTCCTAAGTTAGTTTGTCGAATCATCACACGCGGCGCTAACTGTACCATCACTCCGTAAAATTCATGATGCATTTATACCTTTGTCTGCCTGACCGGTGCGGACAGAAAATACATAAGAGTAAAGGAGACAGATAGTGTAAAATTGGACAAAAAGAAAACGTCTGTCTTTTTTGCTCTTATGTATTTTCTGTCCGCACCGGTCAGGCAGACAGAGGTATAAATGCACCATCACAGTAACATACGAAGAATTTAATATAAAAGTTTCTAAAAATATATTATTCATTGCCATAAACAAATAAAAGAGATCAGACTTTACATATTAATATTATTTGAATATTTACAAAAACTATTTCGAAACATTCGGCTGATATTAGTATTTAAATACAGTCAAGTCTCGTTTATTTGAAGTATCCCGAAATGACAGTCTTGTTTATTTCAAGTCGCGAGGGGTTCCCACCACTGCCTCAGTTGCCATACCAACTGAATGCACTTCACTCCCACTCTTCTCATTTCTTCCGAGCGCTCCGCAGAGCGTCACGTAACAGTGAAATAGGGGGTCGTGGAGGGGAGCGTGAAACTTAAACAAACGAGACGTTCGACTTGAGGTAAGCGAGACTAGAAATAAACGAGACTCGACTGTAGTATATATACTGTAGTATACTTTGAATTTTTACAACTTTTTGTTTCCCTAAATTTCAACTTTCACGTTTCGTGAATGTTGGAAAGGATGAAAACGGACGTAGATAGCCTACTTTTGGTTTTGAAAATGACAAAAAATTTTGATTGTTCTTATTATACTGTTTTTATTAATCTCAGTTAACTATTTTAAAAATATAAATTAATATTCACCTTATTCTATATTCTATTTTATTTAATTATTCATAACGGTTTCCAACTATTTACAACTCTCATCAATTTCGTTTCTTCTTCAGAATTTTTCACTTATTTTCCATTTTTCAGCTTAATTTTGTCTTACAAAAATAATATAAATGCAGTGATATGTAATAAGGGGCCGTTCACATAATACGTCACACAATTTATGGGAGGGCGGGGGGTCCTGCAAATTGTGACGTGGTGCAACATGTTGGGAGGGGGGTCTGCCCTCTGCGTTACGTCACACATTAAATCAATCCATCAATTCCAAGAATTTTGATCGATTTTTTAGAAATTGACCTTTAAAATTAGTCCAAGAACATTAAAAAATGTTGATTACTTTGAAAGTTATTTAAAATTTAAGAAAGCATTTAAATCATGACTATTTCTGCAATAACTTCTTCAAAATTTAAAAAAACGAATTCATGCTGGACTCATTTTATAAAGAATTTTGATAGCTTTAAATTTAATTAGGAGAACAAATTTTTTCACTTACATAATTCAAATTAGGATAATTTAAGCAATTATCGAAAATAATATGTATTTACATTCAGTAGGTAAGATTTTTTTCAGTAAATCAAAAATATGACCAGATTTGAGCAATTTAATTATGGATTTTAGGATTAGAATTCTTTCGACTAAATTTACAGTTATCTGATGGTACAAGTGTTCTTTCTAATAAAAAATCAAAAGTGCCATAACTAACTCCAGCCAAGTCCAAAAGTTGTTCCTCTTTTTACAGTGACTCATAGCCTTGAAAATAACGTCTTCCTGTTCCCAACTCTTAGGGTTCTTCACTTAATGATTTATCTCAGCATACTCCTTGGTTACCGTACTGCAACATTTATTCTTTATCTTCTTCTGACTGGGTATCGTTGAAGTTTTTACATTAACAATATGAGTCTTATTGCAGAAATCCATTGAACTCTGCTGTATTTTGTGTGCGGCAGTTGGGAATCCAAAAAATTTATAATTGCTATTCGAAGCTGTATTTTTACAGTTAACTATAAAAGATGAAAAACCCATTGTTATTGAAATTTGCTATAACAACACGTACATATATTAACTCCATAAGTTTCACTTTTCGCCACTGCGAGCGCGGCTACCGATTATTATTATTAATAAATTTATGACTTACTTTTACGTTGGAAAATTTTGTTTCATCAATTTCCCAATGATTCACATATATTTCTTTCGTCCAAGACCAACCTAACTTACAGTCTATCCGTACCACATGGCCTGTGACGTTAACTTGGTTATCTCAATACTACCGTGGCCCCCCTCGACAAAATTGAGACTTTGAACTCCGCCCATATATTCTTACGTCGATGGTAAGTCTATACAACAACGGCGGCCATTTCCTGCCACAGTAGCACTATCGCCAACTAGCACCGTACCCGGGAAGTTTCGTAACTATTAACTTACAAGTAAAATTCGTTCATTTTCAGTTATACTACTTTTGTCTCCTTATGCCTATTCTCCATGCGTGATATAAAACGGAACCCGCTGGTCAGACTTCTTTTTACTTTGATGTCTCTGCACTGAATTATAAAGAGGCTATACAACGTGTTTCTGTACGAAATTATCTATTGTAATAGGAATCTTACTCTATTTCAAAAAATGGTAAGTTCAAAGTTTTTTGAAAAAATGTCTTATAGTTAAGAAATAAATATAAAAAACAGTTTAATAGTTTTTTTCACTAGCAAGTCGTAAAGTGGATTCTATTGCCCCGTGCGGGGCAAACAAATTCATTTTCTTACCCTCTAGTAGAAAAAAAAATCTTGTGCGACACGGAAAAAAACATAAATTTTACTCGGGTGTTTGTTAGGTTGTTACCCTCGCTTTGCTCGGCCATCAATATTCGCACTCGCAAAATAATTTTATAATTTTAGTTAGCTTAGAATTAGAAATAATAGGAATACAAAATTTTGCAAAAATTTTCTTCTCAAAATTAAAGACTAGACCCCTTTGCATTATTAATGTTAAGATGTAAATGGCCAATAATAAATTATCTTGTCGTTTCAAGTAACTTCAAGGTCCGATCGCTAAACTAGAATCCAGCCTTAATATTCAAAAAGTACGTGCAATTTCTAGGATCATATTAATAACGATATGTATAGATTAGCCATATCCAACTGCCATGAATTTTGTGGATCCTTACAGATTCCACTCGAATCTAATCTGCAGGGCGCCGCCACTTCTATCGCTCATTGGAACCAAGTATGGGTTAAATATAAATCTGACTCCAAAAGATTATCTATTGCAGTTTTCACATAAATTTGACCAATAACAGCACATGATTAAAACTCTACAATTACTTTTATTTGAATATGGACCTTACTCGTTCCATGAACCTGTCCAAACTTATTCACGCTAGGTCTGCCGGATTCCAAGTTACTGATATAGTAAATCCCCACACTCGACTTTTTTTCAGCAAAAGTACTATTTATTCATTTCAATTTTTGGTGATCCTACTTGCTGGACAAGAATGATAAATTATTTTTTCTACTAGCATGTCATAAAGTGCATTTTATTGCCTCCATGCGTGGCAAACAAATCCATTTTTTGACTCCCCGGTAGAAAAAAAATCGTGTGCAACACTGTGAAACATATCGCTTATTGCGTCGTTTAAATGTTAAATTTTATGTATCCAGAGTGACTTAACTTTTATTGTTTTTTTTTTCGGGGCCAAAACAAATCCAGGGTTGCCACAAGTCAGGGAAGTCAGGGAAAAGTCAGGGAAATCGTAGTGGTCTGGAAAAGTCAGGGAATTTAAGGTTTAGTCAGGGAATCGCTGTGGCCAGATCGTGCGTTACTGCGTCTCACTGTGCCGCGGTCAGTTTTTTCAACTCTTCTTCCTTCTTGCTCGGTTAACTCGCCGCAGCAGACACAGGCTAGCAAAAGTATTCTCAGATCGTGGAACTGACTGAAATATGTAACATTTTTTATGAAATGTCGTTTTCGAATCCCAAGTGCGAATAAAAGGTGTCATTGTTTAAAAAAAAATCATGCCTAAATTTGGATACGAAATTACATCATGAGATTTCTCTGCTATAAAGTAAAGTTGAAGACTGTTTCGTTTGAATAAAATGCTTCGAAACAAATTTTGTTTAAATAATAGTTTTGTCGATAAATATTACAGAAATGCCTGTTAAAATCAACATTTTGAAGAAAATTGCTTATTTTATTAATTTTACTGGCATTTTGGTAATGATTATCAGCAAATGTATTATACTTTCCAAAAAGCGGTGAATTGTATTAAAATATCTACTAAATTTGCAAAAATTTTGTGCTATAACTATTTAAAATTGTTGACTCGGTAAAATTATGTATGTTTTTCCTGACTCCACGCAAAAAAAGCGCAAAAGACACGCCAATTCATTATTTATGGAATATTTAATTTAAATTTAAATTATTTAATAATAACTTAAATTATTTGATTTCATATATTTTGAAAAATATTTGCCCAAAAAAAATACCTGAAAAATTTAATCGAAAAATATATCGATTTAAACTTTGTGTAGCTTTTAAATCTATTATCGTAATTTAAAAATTATGCACAAAATTGTGTTTTACAATAAATATGAGGTTCAAGTTTAAAATAAATATTGTGTTTTTGTTGTATATGCAGAGACACTTAATTTGAAAATTCAAAAACTCTATAGAATGGAAAAAAATAGCTTTTTAGGAAATGTATTGAAGTATTTAAGAGCTAGGTATTTTCTGCTCAAAATTTGCGAAATGATAAAGACGATAAAAACGGACGTAGATAGACTACTGCGGTTTCGAAATTAAAAAAACTTAAATTAAAAAAAATATGTATCAGAAAATTTCGTTTCATTGACAAAACCAAAAGTTGTCTATCTTTGACCGTTTCTATCTTCTTTACCATTTCCAAAATTTTGGAAACAAAAGTTGATGCATGTGCATGTATACATATTTTCTGTACGTTTCCCTTAGCATCCAGTGAAATCTATCAGATACGAAAAAAATCAAGTTTGGTAGATTTCACTGGAAGTTAAGTGGACTGTACAAAAAAACTGCTCATTGCACCAGATTTCTGTTAATATATCTACTCAAAATTCAATTTGTAAAAATAAGTATTGAACTTCCTGTAAATTTTACTAAAATTTTTTCTGATGTGCAACTTATAAATTCGCTAAGGAATGCCTGTTAAACTAATAAAATAAGAAATTTTCTTCAAAATGTTAATTTTAACAGGGATTTCCGTAATGTTTATCGATAAAACTATCATTCAAATAAGTGCGTTAAATAATTAATAATTTTGCTTCATACCAAAGAAATTTCAGTTTTATTTTGTATGCATATTTAAATATAGTGTATATGTATATATTTATTAAATATTTTAACCCTTTATTTACATTAATATATTGACAAAATATAATAAAATATATATTAAAAAATTTGTTTCGAAGCACTTTATTTGAACGAAATATTCTTCAACTTTCCTTCACAGCAGAGAAATCTTATGATGTAATTTCGTATCCAAATTTAGGCATGATTTCTTTTCAAACAATGAAACCTTTTATTCGCACTTGAGATTCGAAAACGACATTTCCTAAAAAATGTTACATATTTCAAAAACTTTAAAGAATATTTTATTGGAATTTAATGTTTTTTCATGTTACTTTCTATCAAAAAAATCTGATTGTCTAATTTTGTGTGTAAATTTAAATACAATTTATGTTTTTTATATTTATAACATTTTAATATAAAGTATTTTAGGCATAATTTTTTATTTGAAATAGTTTATTTACAATACTAAAAAATATATAAATCTATATTTTGTTTTGAAGCTTTTAACATTTATTGAACTATACATTTTACTGAACATTTTTTTTCTCAAGTGTTTAAATCATCCTAAAACTCGAAAAAAATCTTCTAGATATTCATTTTAGGTGAAGGTTTTTTAAAACATCTAAAAAAGGAGGGTAATTTCTTAAATTATCTATTTAGTCATTTTAAATATGTCGTCTGCTTCGCGCCACGTTTGAACGAAGTTTGATTGTGTGCAGATCCACACGGGTCAGTGGTGGAGGCCGAAAACGTCCACGTTCTGCGTATACTCGCGTGGTTTCACATTCTTACGGCTAAGTGGCAGTAAGTGCTCCTCTTGCTAGGCAAACATGGTTCGGCCTTTGCTTCTGGACTAGTGATGTGCCGATACCGCCATTTTTTGGTCACTGGTAATTTCTTACCGTAATTCGGTAAATAGGCAGTAAAACTGGTAATTCGTTATTTACTCTGTTATTGGCGAAAATTTTTGAAGGATGACGTGCTGGAATACTTTTTTTCAAAAGAAAAGTAGCTATAATAAGAATAAATGCCTGTAAAGTAATTTGGAAGTAAGAACAACGAAACTTTATTACTCTATTCTGTTAAATTGATTTTGCAGAACAAGCATGTATAAACTAATTATGAAATGAGAACTTTAAAAAAAATAATATTACATAAACTTTTATTGTAACTTATATGCGACATTCCTTTGCAAATCGTACGGATTTCAAAAAAAGAAGATTGTTCACATTTTTAAAAGTCTTAAATTTTATTCTGTGGCATCTTTTTATTAATTTAATCGACACATATATCAGGATTTTAGAAAGAAAATTTTTTTTTGAGAGATATATTAATTTAAACTTTTGATAAAATTGGACAAAATGCTAAAGTCTCTTGTGCTTAAAATTCATTATCTCCGGTTGAAATAATTAAATCGATTTCGGGTTTGTTTCATTTTTTAGCTTATTACGTTAGGTTTCAGATAAATATTTTTATAATTTTTATTTTGTTAATTAACTACAGATATTGGTAGTTTAATTGTTTAAACAATTTTCGCATGTTTGCCCCCTCAGTGAAAAAATGTGGAAAAAGAAGTATCATATGCGCTATGTCACAATGTAACTAGCGCATATTTAATAAAAGTGGAGACTCAATTAGATCGGAAGATATTAAATATTTTTCCACATTTTTTCACTGAGGGGTCAAACATGCGAAAATTGATACTAATATGTAAGATTGATCTCTTTAAGTTGACCCCGCTGTGATTGATATAACCAAAAAGTTATAAATTTCCTATGATGCCATTTTTTATGTTTAACGTTCGATAGCAACATGCAAGTTATGGCATACCAGTTCGTTTCCTTTTAAGTTTTGATAAAAAATAAATAAATAGAAATACGTTGTTCCTATCTTACCTTCTCTTATTTAACATCCTCTCTGTTGAAAAATAACAGGGAAAAACACGCAAATATTATATAATAGGAACATAGTTCCACCGAGATGAGTCCTCTTACAATAGATTTTGGTCAGGGAAATCAGCTTGAAAAGTCAGGGAAAAGTCAGGGAAATTAGGGTACTGAAACTTGTGGCAACCCTGAAATCGTATTATGCTGTGGATATGGATTCTTGTGATCGTCGCGTTTCCCCTGAAATTTAACGAAAATGAAGGAAAATATTTTCATATAAGAGGAATCGGACTATTGCGGTCTAATTTTTGGGAAGTCCCTATTACCTGAAAATATTTTTTTCAGATTTACTGGCTTATAAGATACATCGTTTCTTGATCAATTTATTCCCCTTTATACATATGCCAACTGTTTCAAGACTCGAGTCAGTTTTGCTGATCGTGGACGTTTTCGCCTATCACCACTGTTCTGTTTGGAGCCTCACACAATCAAACGCGGCGTGTCGGTGTACCCCCACTTCCTCGCTTGAAATCCACCCGTTCGGCTGTTGAGCTAAGATTGAGAAATATATTTTAGCACTTAAAAAATCATTTTTCAGTGAAATTAAAAGTCAATTAATGTTTGAAATTTTAAAACAAAATATCAATTTTAATATTTTTGTAAATTTACTGATTTAATTAGAAAATTATGTGGAGAATATTTTATATGAAGATTTGATTAAATATGAGATTAAAGTTTTAAAAATACAGAGTTTGAATATTTAAAAAATACATAAATGATATCTAAATTTACACATGGAATTTCTCAGTGGGATTTCTCTGATTTAAGGAAACATCGAAAAACATTTCTTCCTAATAAAATACTTTCAAAAGTTTTTGAAATACGTAACATTTTTTACAAGTAAATGTCGATATGTAAGTGCTAATAAAAGGTTTGAATATATGAAAAAACAAAACAAATTCTCAATTTGCATACGAAATTACAACTTGAGATTTCTTTGATATGATGAAAATTTTTAAAAAACTTCTTTCGAACAAAATACTTTTAAAAAATGTCTATAATACGTAAAATCTTTTACATGAAAATTTTAATAATTCAATGTAAAAGTAGAGTTTCATTATTTTAAAAAAGTAATACATTATATCTGAATCGCATACGAATTTACACCCTTTAACATTTTTTACATTCTCATCATGGATGAGAAGGTATTGGTTTTATGTGAAAAATGACTTTCGAAAATTTCATCAAACTTGCGGCCTTGACAGCAGTAGCTTGTAACTGAGATTTTTTTCAGAATATCGCAAGCGAGAAATCAGTGTTCGCAGATTGTGGAACTTTTCGGCCTCTACCACTGACCCGAGTGAAACTTTACACAACCAGACACGGCTCGTCGGTGTGTCCTTACTTCCTCGCTTCGATTTCACTTCTTCTTCTTCAATTTATGGCTTCTTGTTCAATGAATAAATGTCCAGAACATCCACGCGGGGCCAGAAGCAGCCCAATACAACAAATCCGAGTTTAGAACGGTCCGAGTTAGAGCAACGCAGGGATAATGCGGCTATGTTCCAATTGTAGTCCAATAGCAGCGAGTAAACGGAATGCTGATAGAGCGACCTCTGGAGAGATGCGCATGATTCAGAAAACCGCGGGCTTTTCGACTTTGAAGGTCACGACAGAGTCAAGCAGGAGCGAAAACCAAAACAACAAACAGCAAGCGATCATCATCACTTGAGTGACAAGAGATTAAAAAAAGAATAAGTATTCTCCGAATCGTGGTGCCCCGTTTGGCGCTTACCGCCTATTGTGCCCTGACAGTGTCTCGTGAGTCGAGCGACCGGCTGAAATGCTGCTTCAAAAATCTTTCGAGCATCGCTCAACAAATAAAGTCATATCTCGGAAACTAATGAAATTTTTCAAATGCTTTGGGGCTCAATTTATAGCTGAGGCTTTAGGCATTATTTTAGCAAAGTTTCAAATTTTTCCTATCACTTCCGTGAAGCATGCAGGCAGCTGAAGTTTAAAAGTGAAAATTTGTCAAAATTGAAAATTACGTCGGCCTTTCTCACACGCTATCTCGGCTTCTATTTGATGAAAATACTTCAAATAGAGCTTATTCGACGCGAAATTTTATAATCTTTTAAACGTCTTTTTAAAACTATTTCTAACTCAATTTTTCACGGAGATAGCCGCTTTCAAAGACGAGCATGTTTTTAATACAATTTTTGTAGGTGGTCCCACAATTTTGACCGGTAGTGTAGGTATCGAAAACGGTATAGGACTTTTCGATATAACTCTTTGGGGAGCAACAGAACTCTCACCAGAACTCCTGGAACTTTTAATGAAAAATTTCCTATACATATGATTTTACAATATTCAAAACGCTCTAACCAAGATCAATACAGAGCTCACCAATGAATTTCTTGTTGAAATTTACTTGAGGAATTACACTGACCTCTTGGAAAACTTTGTTAATTTCAAATACCCTCTAATTGACCTTGAACGTTACAAGTGACCTATGACTTGAGTACGTAACTGAACGTAGAATTTTCCGCTCTATCGATTGCAGATGTAAAAAAAAGGGGGTTTTCTATTTAAAAATCATTTGACCTTGAGAAAGCCATGAAGGTCAAAATGAAGGTTACCATTGAATTCCTCGTTGAAAAATACTTCAGGAATTGCACTGACCTCTTGGAAAACTTTGTTTATTTCAAATAACCTCTAATTGACCTTGAACGTTACAATTGACCTATGGCTTGGGTACGTATCTGAATGTAGAATTTTCCGCTCTATTGATTGCAGATGTAAAAAAAGGGGGTTTCCATTTAAAAAAACAAGGTTGACCTTGAAAAAGCCATGAAGGTCAAAATGAAGGTCACCATTGAATTCCTCTTTTAAATTTACTTCAGGAATGACCTTCACTTTTTTGAAAAATATTTTACCTGAGGAAATATCCAAGCGTCCCGGGACTTTTTAGACACCCTGTATAGTTCTGCATATCACTTTTTCTTTTGTTCTGAGGCAAATCTCTTTTTAAAATTCAACAGTAGTCCGCCATTATATTTTCATCCCATCTGCCTTGATATCTTTGTTCCATCACTTTGATATCTTGGTGGAACCTTTCGCCTTGTTCTTCACTGTAGTCCCCAAGGTCTTCAGGGAAGTATTCAACATGAAAATCCATGAAATGTAGCTTCGAACTCATTAAAAATTTCAATTTTTTGAAACTGTTGACCATTCTCTAGACCTGTTTTTTCCATTTTGGGCTTTTAACGTTTCCCAGATATTGTTCAACGACGTTTCTGTAATCAAGCCATGCTTATTTTTCAGCCAAAATCATTTTAGTTACAAAAACATCGTCTTTCAACAGTTTCAGTTTAATGACGTTTCTGCATCCTCGTTCTAGTAACATTTTTTTCGGACAAATTTTTTTTTTATAATGATTACCACGATCTCGGCTGTCCCATAGTACAAGAAACAAGGATACATCATATTTCCTGATTATTGTCACAGAAGCATCGTAAGAACTTTAAAATTTCCACAAATTTGCCATTTATGTTGTTGGTACTTTATTTTTTCTACTGTAATTTTCATTGAGTTTTATTGAATGAGCTATTGGTATCGATGCATATTCGTTTGTGTTGTGCAATAAGATGGCCTTCAGGGTTCGTTTTGAAGAGTCTATGAATAACCTTCATTCTTCATCTTTGTAAACTCCTGGTTTTAATTATTTTATAACTCGATTAACATTCGTGCAATAGACTAAAGACAGTTCTTGATAAAAATGAAAGTATTTCCGAAAATTCTGTTGTCTGTTTCGATAAACACTTGACTTTGTCCCTTTTGCTAAATTTCCTTTTTCTTTCAAAGCTGAAGCAGGATGTTCAGTGCCATCTTTAGGTAATCTCGAATTAAGTCATTCAATTCCTTTTGGGACCACCACTCCGAATGTCTCGTTTTTGTGTCATATGTAGTGTACTCGTCATCATATGTTTCACATTCAATGTTGGAATCTTCACTGCTGTTTGTAAAATAGTCTGTCTCATGTTCCAGAACTGCCTTCTTTTTTTTAGTGCTTGAATGAGAAGTGCCAGCGTCTACTGAAATGTCTGCAGTTTTTTTCATTTGTGATCCTATCACCGAAGAGACTGTGTTATAAGTTATTGATTTTTTGTTGGAAATTCCCCATTTTTTCGCATCGTTCATACAGAACTAACAATCTCTTTCATTTTGCGGTTTTTCCCCTAAATGCTGGTACAATAAACTTGAAGTTTCGGTGCCGTGAACTAGGCTAAGGTTTCTCTGTATATTGATGATTTCTTATCTTGCCTACATGACCTTAACTTAGATACCAAGAACTAATTAAATCACGAAATAGAGAGCAATTTTATTTGCAGACAAGTTCAAGGTACGCTCATTAAACGAAACTTCAGCCATTTATTTATTTCCTTATGCATATTTTGTTTTAATTCAGTCAAATATCGCTTGACTTGCTTGAGATATTCGGAAAATAAGGGACGATAATAAACAAAGGAAGTTTCAAGAATCTCGTTGACAATATGTTTCAATATCGTGCAATAAAAGTAGAAAATCAATAACTTCTTGTTTTGTCGTGCACCGCTATTATGGGCCCTTCCTTGTGTAGAAGCACCACTTTTTCGACTAATCCTATTTCTATTTTAAAAATGTATGACTACTATACATAATTAGTTCGAAATAACTACATCGATCTTTATTATGTAAAATATCAAAACTCTCGCAAATATTACCAAAAATTATTATTATATTTATATATTATTATCAAAAAAGGATACGGTCAATACGCCGTCGTTTTAGTTGGCCCCTGGAAAGTTTCTTTTCCATCTTAAATTTGAATATTTTTACACATCACAATAGGAAAATTGAACGCGTACATCTCTATAATATATCCGTAAAAGGATTTTTTGATATTCATAGAAGTTAAAAAAATTCAGACGAAAAACGGAGCAAGTAAAACTCTTTGTTTTAAATGTACTTTAAATTTCTAACATGATTTTCTCAAATCCGCATTTTTCAAATTGGAAAACACAATAACTGAAAAACTATCGAACCGATTGACTTGCTCTTGCGTATCAAACCAATTAATATATGTCATTTCTTTGTGAACTACTTTAAACTGAAAGAAATTTTTTTAATCATTATGTATAAACAAAAAAGAGCAAATATTAGGAGCAAAAATTACATTTTCTGCTTTTTGTCTACCATTTTAAAATTTTTTGGGCTTTTCCTAGTAACTACGAGTATAATCTTTGCAAATCTTTCCGGTTTTTTGGCTTCAGACCATTTTGTCGAGAGTTATGCCCGCCGTTTTGCTTCTCGAAGCAGAGATGGTTTGACATCCGCCCTTATACCGCCAGTGTTTATGGCTCTACGAAACTAAACAAAAATTTTTGAATGCAACATGAGTGGAAAAATTAATTCTGAAAGTGTATAAAAGATCTATTGTTGCCTCGTCTTCAAAATCATCCGACAAAATCACTCTTATTTTCAACCCTCTGCATCAGACGCCCCCTTAAGTGAAAATTTTTAAAGTCAACTATAATTGTCAATAAGTCTTCCATTTTTTTTTAAATTTTAACTAAACAAAAGTTAACAGACGTGCTTTATTGTCTTTTGTTGTTTCTCAAATTTACAAAAAGGTCTTTTGTAAATTAAAAGTCATTTTACATAAATAAATTAATATATATTTTAGTCATGTGGTCCAATTGATCCATGGCCTTAAGTTCTATAAAAAAGTTAGTTGAATCTGTTAATTTTCGAAATAATCGAAAAAATCTTAATTTTTTTGCATTTAGAAAATAATTATCTATTGTGTTTAACTGGCCATAAATTCTAAACTAGAATGAATTTTTCAAAACGATTTTCAGAAAATGTGGACCATAAAGTAGAGGAACTAATAGCACTTGCATAATTTCGATTAATCGTTCTTGAAATTTATGTAAATTCGTTATCAATCTCTAGCGAAAATAATGTAATGGAATATAGATATTATTCTGTTGAATTCTTTAATCGATCAAACAGATTTTTCAAATTTTAATTTCTATTGAAATGAACAATATTAAGGGGTTAGTCTACTTTAGGCGCTCAGAAAAAAGGCTATTTTTTGGAATTTTTTCCGAGCATACTGTAATATATATTGATATAAAAGTTATTATGTATTATGAATAAAGTCTTAAAATTGAATAAAAAATTTTATTTGAGACAACTTATTCAATTTTTATATACAAAAACTGTACGTAAACACAGCTCCTCGAAAAGTAGATAGGTTGGTAGTACGCAGGGTTTCTCAATAATGGCTCATCTGAAACAAACAGTCAAATAGTTTTGTGTTCAGTATGACTGTAGCTATCATATGAACCTATGAAAGATATATTTTTTAATAAATAACAATACGGTGGAATGTTGCAAACAAATTTTTAAAAAAAATTGACGTTTTTAAACAGTTTTTTGCAAAAAAAATTGATTAAAAATCAGAATTTCAACTTGATCGAGGTTCACACGAAAATTATTTATGTGTAGAATAAGTGGTTAAAATTGCAGAAGGATCGGTCGAGTGGTTTCGGTGTAATCGTGCGTACCAGTTGAAAAAATGTTGTTTCGAGAAAAACGCGTTAAAATTTTTTTTTTAATGAAATATTCTGAAAAACTCGTACCTAAACTTAATCAGCGATGCCTGCTCCGTATAAAGTACCTTCTGATTGCTCAAAATTTTCATTTTCTTCTAATCTAGCTTGTCTGCGTAACATTCTAGCCCCTTTTGATGCATCTAAGCTGTGGCGGTTCGCAATGGTCATACGCTCAGTATCAAGCTTTTCGGCGTACGAGAAAGCAGTTTGGACGAGTTTGATTCCCAGTACTTCCATTATTTTCAACACTGGATGAAAGCCTTCATTAAATATGCAAGCTGTTGTTTTGCTTGCAATTTCGACGACTTTCTTCCCATTAAAAAGATGTTTAGGAGCCATATTCCAAACACAGTTATTGAAACTCTCGTTGTTGAATGTACTTACAGTTTTGAACGTTCATTGAACGATGGAAAACTTTTGTTTTTTAAACTAAATGATTAGTTTTTGGTCTAGAAAATTAAAAAATAGTGTATTGTTGATGAACGATTGAATATTTGAAGGGCCCTAAATATAAATATAATAATTAATTTTTTTATGGAAAAAAAAATTTTGTCATCGTTCAATGAACGTTCAAAACTGTAAGTACATGTTCCTTGACCTATATTATATTGAATTACCATATGAATTACTATTGCAGCAATATCTTTGATTAACTGTCAAATATATTTTATTGAATTACTTAAAAACATTCAGATATATTCATATGGCTGATAAATCCCAAGCATTTCTTTCAGTGTCGATTTGAGCAATTTTTTAGCATCTTCAGCAAGGGCAGGACAGTGTGTCCAGATTTGAAACCAGAACGTTACACACACAACGCCAACAGCAGTACGTACGTGAGAATGGTTGCGCGCGCAGCGCAGTGCGTCTGCTGTTCGCAGCGGTTCTCTGAGTTCTCTCTGGTTGAAGGCTCCTTGTCAAGGAGAGAAAACCAGAGAATCTCAGAGAACCACTGCGAACAGCAGACA
This sequence comes from Diplolepis rosae, assembly GCA_030998225.1. Taxonomy (NCBI): domain Eukaryota; kingdom Metazoa; phylum Arthropoda; class Insecta; order Hymenoptera; family Diplolepididae; genus Diplolepis; species Diplolepis rosae. The sequence goes on along the minus strand of JAPYXD010000608.1, from coordinate 3,032,091 downwards.
CACTACGCTGCGCGCGCAACCATTCTCACGTACGTACTACTGTTGGCGTTGTGTGTGTAACGTTCCCGTTTCAAATCTGGACACACTGGGGCAGGACGATGTTTATATTTGTTAAGTGTATTAGCTGCTTTTGCCTTCAGATATTTACACCAATCTATTGAGCACTTGTCGTGCTGTGGCTTCTTGTCGGTGGAGATTTTATGATAGAAGCCCGCCCAGATTTCATCACGCATGCCTTCGATCTTTATGAAATTTTGACACAATATTTTTAGATACATATACTTTCGAAAAATGCAAAAAAATAAAAATCAATTTTTTGAAAGTTCCAAAGTAGACTAACCCCTTAATTTTTTCAAAATCAATAGTAAGAGAAAATGCAATTTTTCTTGTAATTGATAAATAAATATTCTCTAAAGTAATAATTATCATATCTGTATTATTATCTTACTGTTTGCCTTAGCCTTCAAATCTTTCGCTACAATACGTTCATAACCCTTTAAAGTACTTCAAATAACTGAGTATAATTTTTGATTCTCTAACATTATTGTAAATTCACAAAAAAAAGCCAAAAAATCTAAAAAAAATTACTTAAAAAATGGAAGAAATTATAATGATCTAGGTGGCAAGTATACTTTCCACCGTGCTTGTAAAGGTTAAGGTGGCTTGGCGATTATAAAAAAATTCACTGACGGCTCTGAAACTTAGAGATTACCTAAATAAAATATGCTAGATTCATTTGGAAAAAAGAAATACCGTGGTTGACGATGTCATTTACAAAAAAATCGATATAGACATTTTTGAAGAGCCCGAAAGTCAGAGGGTATTCCTAGACCATAAAATTCCCAAATATATTATTTTATCCAAAGTCGTCTCTGCATGGCCATGCAGGGGTGCATTTTGATATTAATGGTTGAAACCCAAAATTAACCCAAAAATCTGGTTTAACATAAATAGTGATATTTCGTTGTGGAGGTGCCAGCTGATCGGACCTCCACACGGTGCCCCTAACTTCATACGACACCAAACGCTGAAGCTATCTTAAAGGCGGGCAAGCAGATGAATGGAACATCGACACAAGCGCGTCGAGATATTTATTTAATTGTTACGCTTGAACTATAAAACAGAATCGTCTGAAATTTCCATGAATCCAATGTAATAAATTTGCCACTTTAAGTGTTATAAAAAACAATGAGGAAACTCTTTACTTATTTGCAATGAGATATTAAAAATAAAAAATTTTGAAATTAAATTGCGTGAAGTAAACTTGACTGGATTTAGTTGCTACATGTTTACGTCCAAAATACATTTGAACTCCAAGAATACAATAAGCTCGGGAACTCCAAAGATACGAGAGTGTAAGGGACCCACACTTCTGAGACGTTTAGATTTCGGGGGTAATGCGTGAGAATGCACACAGGCCTACTACTAGCACGCGCGCACTTGCACGTGCCTTACTTTCGAATAGGGTGGGGGTAGAAGGGGAAAAATTACATCCGCTCCGTTGGAGTCGAAACGATCGTATCTTTAAAGCTCGTATCATTTGAGTTCGAGTGTACATAAAATTTTGTTTTCAAAATTTGGGAAATGTTAAAGAAAATGAAACGGATGTAGATAGACTTCTTTTGGCTTTAATAATAATGAAATTTTCTTCTGTATCATTTTCCAAATTTTGAAAACAAAATTTTATGTATTTTACACACTAACATGTAAAAATGTAAAATCAATAAAATTTGATAATTTCCTAAGCATCACATGCCCTTAGGTGTTATTTATTGACTCAATATAGCTTCAATATCAACATGGAAATGAACATTAGTATCGTCATAAGAGCACTGTTCATAAATATTGACTTGTGTTCATAGCTGCAGTAAAATAGTAGTATACGTCTTTACATACAAACTGCTATTTTGCTATCAAAAAGATCAAAAGCAAATTGGTTAATTATTAAACTTTTCTCAACACTTTGATGAGTATTATAGCATTTTTGCACAAAAGTAGGGAGTGGACTGGAATAATCTAAAGTTCTTCACCGAGTGCAGATATCACTGTTAAGACAACTTATGTGCGTGACGTAATATTATAATAATTAGGCGCGTATACGCTTTCCCTACACAGTGCGCATATTTTGAGTTCACGCGCGTCTCCACTAGTACATTAACGTTCTTTAATGCCTTCCCTGGTAAAAGTATTCGATTGAAATTCATTCTCAGCCAATCAGAACTATTCCGATTCATTCCGATATAAGTAGTATAAGTAGACATCACGTCACGTATTAAAAGTGACCCCACTTTAAGAGGTCAGAGATCTTGGATTTTCATTTATCTCGTCCTGGGATAGCCCTCTTCAGAAATAAAATGTGTTGTCTATAATAAAGTAGTACTTCTAATCACTTATAATGAGATGTGAACAGGAGAAGAAAGAGAAAAATAATTATCAGTAAGCCTAAAAGTAGGGCTACTGGACGAAAGGCATTTGTGAACGTTAGTCTACGTAACTCTCATAGATTCTTTAAATCAAGGTTTCATCGTCTGCATTCGATGTCCAGATTCAGATTACTCTAGTCCTCTCGCTGCATGTAAGTTAGCATTTTTTTTTTTTTTTACCAAGTAAGAATATTGCTTACTCGCATTGTTAAAAGACAGTTCTAATAATAAAACTATTAATGATACAGGCTAGCGCTGCTGTTGCTGCTGCAAAACGACTAATTCCTCTATTTGATAGAGTGTTGATTCAAAAAGCAGACGCTGTAACAAAAACAAAAGGTGGCATTGTGTTGCCAGAAAAAGCACAAGCAAAAGTACTTCAGGGCACGGTTGTGGCAGTGGGTCCTGGTTCTAGAAATGATGTGAGTATTCAATTCAACTTTTTCATTAATTCCTGATCAATTCTTTTCTTGTTGTAAAAAAAAAAAAATTTCGTCAAGACCATGGATCAAACAGACCACGTGACGTCGATAATTCCAATTACAGTATGTAAGGTTATTCAAAAATTAATAAACAAAATAAATTTTTCGTATCAGATAGACTTCCTTGGCTCTATTGTTGACGTCTCTCTAGTACCAAAAATCCACTTTAGTTATTAGGTGTACAACTTTGATTCCGCCGTTTTTCGACGTATGGCTGCAGCGGTAAGTGCTGGTCGAAATAGGCAGATCAAAAATGTCACACAGTAAGCTTGGACATCTGTGAAAATAACGACAGCTCCACATTAGTGATCGATTCGTGAATCACCTCAAAAGACGCATCGTTTTTTCGAGATGATATCCGACAATTGCTAGAATAATGGAAAAAAGTACTTTACGTAGTCCATTTGTTTAATGGTTTTAAAGATATCGCAATACAGATTATCATAGACAAAACATCTTTCATAACACATGCATTAGATGTGCCGATTTCCGCGCATATAAAGCATCCAAATATTACCAATTTGAAGCCGATGCGGAAAATAATATGCACTATTGTTGCGTATGCGCATTTCGAGAAAATCATTACATTGCTTACGATTTCCCACGCCCCTCAATGGAAAACTAAAGATTTTTGAGTCATTTTGCTTAACGAAAACAATTGAAAATCGATTCGAGCCAAATAAAAAAATATAACATTAGGTATTATGTTTGCAATAATTTTGATTTTATTTGAAAATATATCTGAAGGTAAGCAAAATATTGAAAGAAAACCGCTACCAAGTATATTTGATTTCTGTTTATTAACATGTTTACTTGTGTACATTATATGAGCACATTGTTTACTCATAGAAATATGAGAATGAACAGTACCATTGTATTCCTAAAATTAAAAAAGTACTTTTTTCAAAATCTTCAGAAAAAATTTCTGAGGGCCAAGTTGAAGTAGGACACGAATAAACTGTAATTTAGATGAAAATAATTTTATTTCATTTTATGTTTTTCATTAAAATCGCTTTAGATTTTCATTGCTCAAGTGGTATGTCTTTCTTCACCTGCTGGGTTGGTATGATTATTTCCGCAGCCGACAATATATACAAAGGGCCGAGGGGCTTCTCACTCTGGAGTCAAATAAAATCGTACGAACGTTGTTGATCGTTGTTTGACGATTTTGTACGATTTCATACGACGTCAAGGCTAAACACTTGACTCCAAATTTTTTATATCGTGTGCATTTAGCACGTCAAAGTCGACGCGTTAAACGCGTGTATTCAAAATGAATTTGTTAAATATCTAATTCACTCAAAGTGAATAACAATAAGTGTTACATAGGAAATAGTAAGGAGTAAGTAAAACGTTACGACGAAAGGGCATCAACATGCTTCAGTGGGTATGGTTCTCTTAAATAAAAAAAATTTCTTATCTCGAGCCTGCCATTAGTCATCCGATACATGCATACATACATAAACAACATACAAATACATTCACAACATTCAGTCGTAGCCAATCATATTTTCAATCACAAATACACTTAAACATATGACCTTACATATGTAAAACTAATAACTACACTTATACATAGTACGATACGCTTTCGTTGAATCACGCACAAGCTCGCTTACAATGCTGAGACATAAAATTTGGAACTTTCTTATATGGTGACTGCAAGGGTTATTCAGAGCTTGTCAAATGTATATTAAAAAATTGCATTATTATCAAAAAGTATCTTGTGTAAAAACAAGGTTATTTTATTTTCTGTGTTGTATATTTTCAAAATATGGATATTACAATTGCGAATTCAAAATTATTATTGTGCCTAAGAAATTTACGTGAAATCAAAATCCTGAGTAGATTTTATAAATTTTATGTAATACACTTATCAAGACCTTTGATGTTTGAATTTCCATGAAAACAATTTAATTTAATAAACTTAAGTGAAAAAGAAAGAAATAATTATAAATGAATTAGGAAAAAATTATGAATCAAGAATTTATTAAACTTACAGAATCTATATAACTAGATTATGGGAAACTTTTAAATAAATTATATAAACTAGTGGATAATCATCAAAGTACGATGAATGTTTAAAATCACTAGTTTATAAGTATGTAGAATCCACGAGACGCTCGACTTGAGAAAAACGAGGTTTGAAATAAACAAGACTTGACTGTATTTATTCATTCACACTCATCTAAAATAATTTTTACTTCTAAACGATTACATTTCAAGACACGATTCAGTTGAAAAAAACCATGAATATTATAATCTTATCCTGGCGGAGGCCAGAAAATTAATGTTAGGTTTTTTCTGGTTTTCTTGAAAAACCATTCTCTTTTCTATGATAAAACAGTATCGTATTTTCCTGTAATTTTAGTTTAGAAAATTTTGGTGTATTAATCACTCAATAAAAATTGATTACATACAGAATGAAAAGAATTTCCGAAAAATAGTTTTAAAATGTACAATAACATATATTTATAATTAGGTATTGACCTTACGGACATCCTGATTACTTTTGTGTAAATCATTAAATGTTATGCCAATAATCGAGAACTTTATTCTTAACCTAACAAGCACTAATCTAACGTAACTTAACTGATAAGGGAAAATTTATTTATGCGATAAAGAAATGGCCGAAAATCGACGTCTTCCCTATCCTACAAAGCAGTCATCTAACATAACTTAACTGATCAGGGAAAATTTATTTATGCTATAAAGAAAGGCTAATAATCCAGAACTTCGTCCTCAACCTAACAATCACTAATCTAAAGTATTTTAAAAGATCAGGAAAACATGATTTCTGCAATAAAGATAAAGATAATTCTGCATAAATAAAGTTTTCCTGATCATTCAAGTCACGTTAGATTGGCGCTTGTTAGATTAAGGATGAAGTTCTTGATTATTGGCCATTTCTTTATCAAATAAATAAGTTTTTCCGAATCAGTTAAGTTAAGTTAGTTTACTGCGTTGTAGGTTAGGGAAGACGTTGGTCATTTCTTTGTCACATACATACATTTTTTCCGATCAGTTAAATTACATTTGATTAGTGCTTGTTAGGTTAAGGAAGACATTGTCGATTTTTGGCTATTTCTTTATAGAAGTTCTCGATTATTATCATAAAATTCGATTAAACATTATAAATATAATATTTTCCAATATTTTTGAATAGGATAGATAGAGGTTTGAAAAAAATACTTTGATGACCTACATTTCATTCTAATATCTAGATATAACCGATATTCAGAATATTTCGGATCGTTTTTTTCAAAAAGCCACTAAAAACCAATATTTAAATCTTGACATATTTTTTATATTAGGTTATAAAAGCAACGTTAATTTATTGCTCATCTGTGTGAGTATATAAAATCCTGCCAAGTCCTGAGAACGGCTCAACAAATTTTGATGTAAAAAGTATGTCATTAACACCAATGAGACTGTTGTAAAAAAAAATATGAAAATTTTCTGATGAAAAATACGGACAATATATATTTTTATGTACTTCAGCCGCGGAAACTCGTTTTGTCGTTACAGCTGAGAGTAAAGCAATGTTGTATATTCCGTTACAGAGGAATACAATGTAGAAATTGAACTGCGCATGTGCATTATAGTCTTACAGCGGAACGCAATCTATTTCTTATTCTTCTTCTGCTCACTTCTTCTTCGTACAGCGGAACGCAGTCTGTTTCTTATTCTTCTTCTTCGTACAGCGTTAGCACTGACTACTACACAAGACCGATAAAATCAAAATGGCCGGGACTAGTCGCCAATTTGCGCCCGCTTCGTACAACGAGCGCAGCAAACAACTACAATAAGTACAAGATTAAATTCCAATGTATGCATAAAAACTCGTATCCGCACCACAGTCACATAAAATAGAATATGTGCCAATGCACACAATTCGGGACATTGCGAGACTCGCGACAATGCTCGCAGGACTGATCGCGCCTCGGCTTTGTCTCGACTTCGTCTCGGCTACGACTCGACTACGCATCGGCTACGCCTCGACTACGCCTTGGCTTCGATCTCCTGCGAACATTGTCGCTCGTCACGCAATCACCCTCATTGTGTGCCTAGGCACATAATATACTATTATGTGCCTCAGCCGCGGAAACTCGTTTTTCCGTTACAGCTGAGAGTAAAGCAATGTTGTATATTCCGTTACAGAGGAATACAATGTAGAAATTAAACTGCGCATGCGCATTATAGTCTTACAGCGGAACGCAATCTATTTCTTATTCTTCTCACTTCTTCTTCGTACAGCGTTAGCACCTTACTGGCAAAGCCTTGTACATTTGAACTGCGCATGCGTCTATTAGAATCCATTACTACCACACAAGATCGATAAAATCAAAATGGCCGGGACTAGTCGTGACATATCAAGTGTAATGATTAGCGCCGCAAACGCACGTAATATACTATTAATGTTTCAACAAAAAAATTTGGGGTCATATTTTTAAATTACGCCTGTTATGTCTTGATACATATAAAATCCAGTTTTTTGTATTTCTTTTCATGATACTGTATTTTATCATCAATGAATAGACCCTTTTGGGACTTTACTGCTCAACGAAACATCTGCCAAATTTCTAATATTTTCTAAAGCACTACTCTTTCTCTTCAAAATGAGCTATTGAACAGTCACGAGCGATTTTTTTTTCACAAAGATACGGCCATATCAAGTTTTGACATTTATCCAAAGATCGAAATTTACGAAATTAAATTAAATGTCAATTTTCTGACTGTAAATTCTAATTCACGGACCATCAAAACCCGCAAGCACAAATTTTCAAGATAAATTTCCGAATGCAGAATGGTATGCACCGAAGAGTCAATGTGAATGCTCATAAGGTTGTTCGGATAAATGTCAAAACTTGATATGGCCGTATCTTTGTGAAAAAAAATCGCTCGTGACTGTTCAATAGCTCATTTTGAAGAGAAAGAGTAGTGCTAAATGATGACATTTGAAAAAAAAAAAACCAGAAAAATTTCTTGCGCCCTGTACATAACCTCAAAAGTAGCGAAAAACCCAATTTTTCGAGCACATAACCTCAAACCCATTATTTGCAGACCTGTGTAATCAAAGAAGTTATGATAAACTAAAATATAAGGTTATTGAAGATGGAAATATCGATAATGATAATTTTGGAGGAAACAATCAAATACTGATAAATGATGTAAATTACGAAGATATTGAACAACACAAAATTTTTGAAAATTTTAGAGAAATCATAAAGACAATGATGAAGACAATGATGAAAAATGTTGTATTAAATTGGATTTTAAGGATATGAACAAAGGAAAAATTTATGAAGATAATGAAAAAGCTATTGAACAATTGAACGAAGAAGATTTATTTAACGTAATTAATAAAAGGTTGATTAATATAATAATGAACAAAATGAAGAATGAGGGAAATGGAAATAAATTGATCAATGAACAAAATATTTCGGAAACATTTGTTTCACAATTTTTGAAATGTGTCATGGATTCAATTCCAATTTTATTATAAAATAAAAATAAATGTTATGCTATGCAAACAAGGAGTCAGTTAAAAAATTCAAGAAATAGAAGTTTGGACAAAAATGAAGATAATATATAAGATAAATTAATAAGAAATGTTGAAATAACAAATAAGGTACAAAAGAAGCGTGGAAGGCCACGAAAGATTATTCAAGAAATTAAATTACAGGAACTAATTAAAAAAAGAGTTAGACCCAGAAAAGTTATAAATAAATCGCCTGAAAATGATAAAAAACGTAAATTTATGGAATCAGAAGACGAATCTGATTCTGATCTAGATCATGATGTTGATCACAAACCAAAAGCAAATAAGGAGAAGAATAACTCTCTAAAAAATGAAAATGAAGAATTAATAGAAGAATGTTATTTTGAATCAAATTCTGACTTATCAAGTGAAGACGAAAAAGAAAAAGAAATCCAGGAAAATTTTCAAGATGCAGAACATGGAAACGAAAACGAACAACCAGATATACTAGAAATAGAGAAATCTGAAAACTCTGATGAATACGATTTTACAGAAGAAAGACCATCCCCAGAGTCACCCCCTGAGCAACCTTCAACATCTGGATTGCCTAGGACACAGAAGAATATAATTAAATGCCGCGACCAATTAACGATGAGAAAGGATAATTATGCATATTTTGTACATAATAAAAGAGAACCCCGCGATGTAGGCTCTAAACTTTTGGAAAAATGTGGAAAATTACCAAATTTTAAAAATTTACAAAAAGGAATAGTTCAAAAATTACGAAAAGGAAATCAATACCATTTTGTCCTCCCAATCGAAGACGAATTTAAGGCAAGTCTAGGAGAAACGACTAAAGATATTAAAATAACGATTTATTCTCTTCATTCCATGGTAGAAGAATTAAACATTGAATCAGTAAGTATTGCAGAATCACCACACATTAACAACGTTTTGTGGGAAGAAATTTTAGCCACATTAAAAATAGCAATTTTAAATTCTACAGTCAAAATAATAGTTTGTATTGAAATCATACAATACCCTACAAAAGAGCAAAAGAATCAATTAATTAAAGAAGCTCATTCATCTGCTATAGGAGGACATAAAGGAGTAGAAAAAACTTATAATAGAATCAGACAAAGATATTATTGAGAAAATATGAAATTGGATATACAAAAATATATATAACTCTGCTTACAATGTCAAATAAAGAAGTATATACTTACTATTCAAGATAATTCCACTAAATACTCTTTAGCAATCCCACTCCCAAGTCATCAAGCTGGGACAATAGCAGACGCTTTTGTTAAGAAATTTATTTGCATATATGGCTCGCCAAAAGCGGTTTTAACAGATCAAGTAACAGATTTTCTAAGCAATTTAATCATGATGATCAGAGTAAACAATTGTTCAATACATTGTAAATAAGTGAAAGTACCATTTAATAATTTACTAACTAATTAAAAATAATGAGTATCAGACAAATTCATTGTTCAAAAGAAACGTAAAATATAATTTAACCCATTTATTACATTCATAATATCCAATCCTATCTGTCACCGCAGCCTATTTGTTACATCATTGCAACAGCGGCACCCTCTACATCTTAAAAACTCCAATAACAAGTAGAAAGAGGTGACACTACTATTGTGACCACAAACCACCAATAGGGTCCTTAAATGATTGGAAATTTATGATGAAAGAATACTCTCGGAATTATAACCACAAGCTCAGCATTATGAGAATATTTGAAAAAAGAAATTAAAGAATTATAATTTTACCAAAACTTCTTATTTCATCAGACATTGCAGACTCCTTCATTTTATTAGAAATAATAATATACTGAAGCATTATAAAATATTCAATACAAAAATATATAATTTTTTATCCTTGTCATTTATGTAAAATGCAAAATTAAAACCTATAATCTTATTAATTAAAACGTTTTCCCCTTCAAATTTAAAAATCTTGTACTGTCAAATAACATTAACTAAAAAAAAAATCTTCATGAAATATTGGAACGTAAATGACATTCATTACCACTTACGTAATTTACATAACATACGGTACGTATATTGCATACATGTACTGCACTTTTAGCTTTTGCAAACATAAAATAAATTTCAAAATGGCAGACCTTACATCTATCACATTTTCATGTATCGGGAAATATACAAGATGATATACTTATGCAATCTCATAAAAATAACAATAGTAAGAATAAAAATAACGATAATAACTATAGAAACGACAGTTTTCGAAATAATTTTCTTTTAACTCCCACTCAGAGTTCTGAGCCAGTGATATAACTTGGGAAACAATAACGGAAATGAGAATATTATCAAGAACATAACCAATAGATAAATTGCTTTTACTAATTCAACCCGCTAAGCTTGCCAAACAATAAAATAAATTAATGACATTTTAATATTTAAAAATACCTTCTTTAAATTATAAAACACACAACTGCCAAATAAAAATCAACTTAACCCCAAATATGCTCTCAAAGCTTAAAGTATTTCAATTGGCCGGTTGAAACCTGCAACTCTATATATACATTTTACTCGTGCAAAAGAAAAGAGAAACGACAACTAAAAGAATAGTTCCTATTCGCGTTAAAATTGAGACGTTTCATCAATTCATATTATCAATTTAAATATTCTTGTAATAAATTCTAATAAAAAAAAATTTGCAGAAATAATATAAATATAAAATCTAAACATTTCCAGAGTTCATAGCATTAAATAAAAATAAAGCTAACCCTACAAATTTTCAACAATAGGTAACCCTTCGGATCAACAGTAAAAGTTTTTTTTTAACAACAAAATAAAGAAATAAATAAATTTGATTAAATCTATTGTTACGTACGGGTATTATTAATTTAAATAAAATTCATAAAAAGTAAAAACAATTACTCTTAATAAAACTTACTAATTAATAAAATGGGTACGCGGAGGTCGTCCAAACTGCCGAATTCGATTAATGTGAATATTAATTGAATTCGTTTATTATTATGTGGGGTCGTTGGTCTTCTACTCTCGGACTGAGAGTGTATTCTTCACGTTTACGTTGATCACCTTTAATTTTGAACAATAAGAAGAGGGGAAAAGGTGCCTTGAATAAAATGAAGTCAGGCGGCAATTATTCGAATAAATAAAAGACAGTTTTATTTTAAAAAGAAAGAAGCGAATAACTCGAGGTGAACATTTTGGATATAAATCAAGAGTGAGACAAGTCAGAAATATAAATTGTACCTTACCACAACTAAGATTTTATTCCTAGGTTCTTAATCCTACCGGATTTTTGGAGAGCAGGAGCAAGGAAGAGAGTGCGTTCCCGTTGCTTTTCTTTTAGGTTTAATAAGAAAATATAACGATTGGCTTTCAACCAGAAGAGGGTCGAGTGCTATTAACTCGCTCTTTTCACCGCTAAAATTTCCCTATTAAATCTAATTCAAATATTTTGTAAAAATTATCACTAACGTTTTGAGATTCGGTAGTATTAATTTTCTGCGATTTCTCGCTGCTTTGTGCCGTTTTATTTTGGTGAAGAAAAACCGCGAAAAACTGGATTTGGACTGTAAATAGTCCGCCGAAGATACACGTCCGATACGATTGCCATGAGTCTATCACTAGATAATCGTTTACGAGTTACCCTCAACTAGTGAAACAGGTATACCGACCGTTCACGATCACGAATTGGACCTTTTAAATGGCCCGCCGAAGATGAATTTAATTTTGATGTATTCAAAATAAAAGAATTGCTTCTGTCTAGATGAAGACTTTTGTATTTGACGTCCGCCCGACCAGTGTGCACAGATCGGACACGCCAACCATTCGCACACAATTACAGGCTACGTGCGTGAGAATAAAGTAGGAGCTGTAAGTTTGGTTTCGCGCGCAACCAACTTCTCTTCTGAATTCGAAAACTCGGAGATGCCCGAAAATCTTCGGGAGACTTCGGCTCTCTCCTTATTTCGTCTATATATAGCATATACGAAATAAAGTAAAAGCAAGCGTTCCCTAACTTTCTGAGTTTCTGCGATTTCTTCGATTCGATGTCTCATGCATCTCGTCGTCTGCTCGCCCGGCGACTTCTGTTTACAAAATTTGACAGCTAACAAATTTTGTTAAAACTCTTAAATAATGTTGATGACGTGACATAAATTTTATGAATTTCAGGAAATGTTAAATAATTGTTTCGAGTGTGTGACCAGCAAGGACTATTTATTTGATACTACTTGTTTGTAGAATTTAAATGCAAAATTTGAGGTTAACTTCATAACCTGTTGTATTCAAGTAGTTTTATATTTTAACTTTCTTTGATTTCACTCAATTGATTTTGAATATTGTAAATTCAGATTGTTAATTAATTGTATTTTTTTGTACATTTTAAAAATAATAATCATTTTTATTTAATAAATTCTGTCATTATTAACTTTCTTATAATTCTATTTTCTGACAATATATAACTCTTTAATTCTTCCTTACCTATACTATACCTTAGGTAATAAATTACAGATATTAAGATGTCACAAAAGTACAATATCAATCAGATAAATTAATGATACAATATATGATCTGAAAATAAAAGAGTTTTAAAATCGTTTGAACTCAAATTTTTTTTAATTTTCAAAGGCTTTTTTAAGACTATAACTTCTTTTTAAAAGTGATTAATTAAAAGCTTACAAGAAAATTATAAGTATGGACAAATTAAAAATAATGAGGTATTGAAAATTGCTCATTTAGCAATATTTCCAATTTCAAATTGAATAAGTTGGGAATATTTAATTAAAAAGATCTACAAATAATTATAATGGATTCTCTTTACAAAAAATTTTATTTTAAACAATTCCAATTGTAAAATTTTCTCGATTTTTGAGCGTTTTTAAACTAAATTTATATAATTTAAAGTACTTTTATTTATTTATCGAAAAAATTGAAATGGTCTTCGGACTTTAAAAAACTAGACAATTTATTCATGAAAATCATTTCAAATTGCAATTAATGAAATATTTGAAATAAAACACTTATAAGCTGAAAGTACTAAAAAAGTGCATAATTTTAGAGTTAATATATTATATATATATATATAAATATTTATTTATTAATTTATTGTATATATATTAAATATATATTCATTGATTTTATTGCTGAATATATATATACATTATTATTGAAATGAGGGAAAACATAGATTTTTATTTTTTTAAGAAAACAATTTTTACTTTCACACGATGTTGTTGTTCATAATAATTGGCTTTAGCGTCTAGAAATGATAACTCAGGAATTTATATACTTTCAAACGTTTCATCTCTAATCGGAGTCCTCATTAGTGATCATTATTTCTAAAATATCAAAACTTTGAATAAATATCCTATCTTGGAATAAACTCGGAGATGCCCGAAAATCTTCGGGAAACTTCGGCTCTCTCCTTATTTCGTCTATATATAGCATCTATAGCATATACGAAATAAAGTAAAAGCAAGCGTTCCCTAACTTTCTGAGTTTCTGCGTTTTCTTCGATTCGATGTCTCGTGCATCTCGTCGTCTGCTCGCCCGGCGACTTCTGTTTACAAAATTTGACAGCTAACAAATTTTGTTAAAACTCTTAAATAATGTTGATGACGTGACATAAATTTTATGAATTTCAGGAAATGTTAAATAATTGTTTCGAGTGTGTGACCAGCAAGGACTATTTATTTGATACTACTTGTTTGTAGAATTTAAATGCAAAATTTGAGGTTAACTTCATAACCTGTTGTATTCAAGTAGTTTTATATTTTAACTTTCTTTGATTTCACTCAATTGATTTTGAATATTGTAAATTCAGATTGTTAATTAATTGTATTTTTATGTAAATTTTTAAAATAATAATCATTTTTAATTAATAAATTCTGTCATTAATACTTTTCTTGTAATTCTATTTTCTGAGAATATAAAACTAAACTAAATAATTACTTACAGGAAATAATTCTGTAATATTCTTTCTTACCTATATCTTAGGTAATAAAGTACATCTATAAAGGGAAAAATTGTTACTGTCAATATTTTTGGTCGAAATGAGAAATTGAAATTTTGAGTTTAGAATTTAAATCCAATACTCTTACAGTCTTGCAAATGAAAATTAAATTACAGATATTAAGATTTCACAACAGTATAATATAAATCAGTAAATTAATGATACAATGATCTAAACATGAAAGAGTTTTAAAATCGTTTGAACTCAAAAATTTTTTAATTTTCAAAGGCTTTTTTAAGGCTATAAGTGCTTTTCAAAAATGATTAATTAAAAGCTTACAATAAAATCATAAGATTTAAAGAAATAATTTGTTTAAATGAAATAATATTTGTTTCATTCAAACAAAATATCTTTAAACGAAATAAATATTTGTTTGAATAAAATAAATTTCTGCCTTTAATCAAACCATGTATATCTTTGACCATATATCATTGAATTAATTTCTTTGTTTTGAGGAAAAATTAATTTTATTCGAACAAATATTTATTTCGTTTAAAAATATTTTGTTTGAATTAAACAAATCTTATTTCATTTAAACAAATTATTTCTTTAAATCAAAGAAAGTCGTCCAAACAAATCTTTTTTTTTGATTCAATCAAATATTTTTTCTGAGTGCACTTATTTTGATTTAGAGAGGGAAATAATGCGTACTTACCAAAGGTGATCCTGATTTATGTAAGAATTCCCAGTAAAATTGGTAGAAAAGGAAATTCTAACAATATCCTCAAAAGAAGGCACAAAAAAAAATTGTTTCATTTGAAATATTTCATTAATTGCCATTTGAAATGATTTCCATGAATAAATTTCTTAGTTTTCTAAAGGCCGAGCACTATTTCAATTTTTTCGATATATAAATAAAATTACTTTGAATTATATAGATTTAGTTTAAAAACAATTAAAAATCGAGGATATTTTACAATTGGGATTGTTTGCAATTAAAAGTTTTGTAAAGAGGAACCATTATAATTATTTGTAGGTCTTTTTATTTAAATATTCCCAACTTATTCAATTTAAAATTGGAAATATTATTAATTAAGCAATTTTCAATACCTCATTATTTTTTAATCTGTCCACTTATGATTTTATTGTAAGCTTTTAATTAATCATTTTTGAAAAGCACTTATAGCCTTAAAAAAGCCTTTGAAAATTAAAAAATTTTTGAGTTCAAACGATTTTAAAACTCTTTCATGTTTAGATCATTGTATCATTAATTTACTGATTTATATTATACTGTTGTGAAATTTTAATATCTGTAATTTAATTTTCATTTGCAAGACTGTAAGAGTATTGGATTTAAATTCTAAACTCAAAATTTCAATTTCTCATTTCGACCAAAAATATTGACAGTAACAATTTTTCCCTTTATAGATGTACTTTATTGCCTAAGATATAGGTAAGAAAAAATATTACAGAATTATTTCCTGTAAGTAATTATTTAGTTTAGTTTTATATTCTCAGAAAATAGAATTACAAGAAAAGTATTAATGACAGAATTTATTAATTAAAAATGATTATATTACATAAAAATACAATTAATTAACAATCTGAATTTACAATATTCAAAATCAATTGAGTGAAATCAAAGAAAGTTAAAATATAAAACTACTTGAATACAGCAGGTTATGAACCTAACCTCAAATTCTGCATTTAAATTCTACAAACAGATGTAGTATCGAATAAATAGTCCTTGCAGATCACACACTCGAAAGAATTATTTAACATTTCCTGAAATTCATAAAATTTATGTCACGTCATCAACATTATTTAAGATTTTTTACAAAATTTGTTAGCTGTCAAATTTTGTAAACAGAAGTCGCCGGGCGAGCAGACGACGAGATGCACGAGACATCGAATCGAAGAAAACGCAGAAACTCAGAAAGTTAGGGAACGCTTGCTTTTACTTTATGTGCGAATGGTTGGCGTGTCCGATCTGGGCACACTGCGCCCGACACGATTCCAAATAAATAATTTCGTTAGAAAGAGTTTTACGGGTTCAATCAACTAACGAGGATCTAAGAACTGTCGATCTAGACCGCAGACGGGCAAAAGTAGAGAAAAGTATATTCCCTACTGTCCGAGTAGTTCCGGATAGTACCGGGTTGCTCGAGTAACTGCAATTTTGGCTTGGCGTTGATCTGTTTTACTGTTTCATCGCGAGTTGAACATGGTAGGGTTTTTCGATGATTAAGGAATCTATGTTTGGACAAAAAAATAATGGTAGGGAGGTTTTAGGAATTTAGATGGACTTTGTGCAATGCTGATTCAGTTATTGCACCATTTGCTGATTTTTAGGTGTCGAATATTTCTCCCCTATTTCCACACTTATCGTGAGAAAGGAAATGCGCTCATCGAATTTTAGTGTTTGATGCATTGTCATCAAATTGTAGAAACGATTTTAGTTTCTAATATATTTCGTGCTAAATTGAAATATATATATATTTAATTAGTCTAGGTTTGTAATCATTATATGAATTATAAAGCCTTACATAATTATTTTAAATATTCAGATGAGTCCTTTAGGTTTTGATTACAAAAAGCACGTGGCCCTTGTTGTGGGAGATCAGCTGGCTAAAGCATCTAAGCAAGGATAGGCGTACGAGAAGGAAGTGTGAAAATGGCATGTATGCTACCCTCGCGATGCAAAGCAGAGCACATCAAAAGCTTCAAAAAGAGACGGGTATATGGGGCATGTGCATGGGCGAACGAAGAAAGGAATTGATAAACGGCAGAAAACTATAGTGAGATACAGTGCATGAGTGTACACGCGCCGAATATCTCTCCCTCTTCCTCTCTCTTATGCTCTCTCTTCTTCTCTCGCGCTCTCTCCTTTTGCTTCCACTTTCCAGTAGAAATATTGATAATGTCGATCAATGTTTTCATGGATTTAGATATTTCTGAAATTGCATCTTATGCGATGATGTGACAGGCCACTCGCATGAAGCTATAGTTATAATTATTGGCGACAATATTAATGGTTTTAAATGAATTAACATCATATAAATGCAATATTAATATTAATAGTAACATTAATATTAATAAAATAATGCATTAGGAATTTCCTGAATTTAGATACTCCTGAAATTACAATCTATGCGATCATGTGACAGGCCACTCGCATTTAAAAATCGTAGTTATAATTATCCGCGTTTACCTGTAAACATAAACTCACATTTATACGCAGGTGCACAAGCCTGCACGTACATCAATATATATATATATATATATATATATTAACACGCATCAATATAATGCATAATATAACGCAATATGGGCGTGATATATAGCATTAATGATATAATTACAATGATATTAATACTGATATCAATATTAATATAATAATTTATTAGGAATTTCCTTCCTGAATCAACCATTTGCTAAAAGTTCCTTGACCTGAGCAACGATAAGCTGCATCAGCGACCTTGTCAAGGTGCTCGGTTACGGGCGCTTCGAGTGGCATGCAATTTATGTAGAAATTTATATTATAATTTTGGAAAAATTTGGCCACCTTGACACGCTCGTAACATCTATTTCAATAAGATTACACTAATTTAATATAAATTAAATTAAAGTAACAAATCAAATATACAAACATTTAGAGTTCAAATTTCTTTTACTTTAAAAACCAATAGTCATTTTTATTTTACATTAAGCATTACAATAGAATAATAATTCTTAATTTGAATAAAAATTGATAATATGATATTACCTAAATAAGAAAAACTATTACCTAAAATTACATACACTGAGAAAAAAATGCTATTGAATCAAAAGCATTTCTTTCCAAAAGCATGTATACTATTAATTCATAAAAATATACTACAAGAACAAATAAATATGTTACTAATTCTATAGCATATTGATTTGAATCCATGATACACATGGTTTTGGAAAGAAATGCTTTTGATTAAATAGCATTTTTTTCTCAGTGAAATAATTAATAATAATCTGTAATTAATATTTCCCTACATATAGACAAAAATATTTATCTAAATTAAATACACAGAAAATATTTACATCAATGTCATTTGACGCAAAGACAGTGAAGGATGTCAGTTTCTCCTTTTTCTTTTTTCTCCCTCCCCCATACCCTCAGGACTTCACAGATGCTGACTGTAATCCTGAAACGCAACAGAAAAAAATTAATATTTATATTTTCATAAAAATTATATTTATGAATGAAAACATAAGTAGCCAAACTTACCGGTTTTATGACACCATCAATAATCCTCCACTTCCGCTCTTTCACAACAAACGGCCGGTCAATATGCACAAAGTTGCCCAGAGCCTCCGCTAATTTGGTCGATATTGAAGTAGATCCTCTCTTCACCCAGTCCCAAGGTAATTGTACTAGGTGTCAACCGATTTCTTTGAAAACTGGCACCAAGAAAAAACAAAAAGTTGGCGTCGTCCACTTCTCGCGTTTCTCAGAAACCTGTAATACAAAAATGAAATAATAAATAATAATAATAAAAACCAAAAATTATAATTGTAAATTAAATAATTAAAAATTACTATCATAAATTAAATAGTAAAAATTTTTTTTTGCAATTCCAAACCAAATAATTGAAAATTATAATTTCAAATAAAATTATCAAAGGATTTTATAATCAAACAAAAATATAAAAAATTAAAAATAAGAATTTAAATAACTACTGTAAATTAAGTAATAAAAATTACAATGTCAAATCAAATAATTGAAAATTTTAATTTTAAATAAATTAAACAATGATCTTAATAATGAAATGAAGAATTTAAATAATGAAAAATAATGACGGTAATCTAAAACTCGTATCACAAATCAAATAATTAAATAAAAAAATTAAAAAAGCAAGCTAGCAATAAAGAATTTTAGCAATGAAATCAAATTTACCATTTTATAAACCCCATCCACAACTTGATATTTCTGACCCAGGTAAGCAACCGGGCAGAGAAGACCGAGACCTTCTGTAAACAGGTGTTCCGCATCCTTTAATTTTTTTTGGCAATTCTTCTTGCCCTCCACAAACCACTCAAAAGGCACACGGATTGAAAGGCCGAAATGTTTCACAAAAACAAGCCATACAACCCTTCTGCGACCAGTTCTGAAGAACCAAACCTTTTATTATAACTCCGAGAAACGCTAAGATCTGAGCGGTTAATCGAAATTTCAAAAACTGATAAAAGATCCCTCCGAGAAAAACTCAAAAGGCACCATCCTAGTCTTAATAAAACACCCTCACCTATATAGTAACGTATGCAACAGATGCATTTAAAATCTCGCTAATTTAAGAATAAATACAGCTTTTTGAATAACACTAGCAATAGTCAACAGGTTTTCCTACCAAGCTATTTAATCCTCCTGAATCCCTATACACCACCTGTTTTGGTACCTTATGCATGCACCAAGGCAACAGCTATCGTGTCTATTTACTTTATTAATTTCTGCATAGCACAACCCTTCATAGAATGAATATACAACTTTTTTTATTTTCTATAATTTAAAAACTATTTCCTACGATATAATATCAATTGAACAGAATAATTTTTTAAACAACAGAAACAAATCGAACCAGAAAAATAGAATAGAAATTTATTTAAAAAACTTAACTTCAAGAGAAATTACGTACTTACCTCAAATAAAGGAATCTCTGTTCACTTTCACTTATAAGAATTTAAAAAAAGAACATTAAGAAAAATTATTTAAGGTAGTACTGTCGATACGTAGCTCATCAAATGAGTACTTTTTCTCATTTGCTTTACGTAGTATCTAAATTTGTCAACGTCGCATAAGAGAGCGACTATACATGTGTGTATAGCAGATGACTTCTTACGATACGCGAATGGCGCGCGCTTTCGCCGTCGGTTACTGGAGAAAAATTATATTTTTGCTAACTTAATTGGATTTTGCTGCGTTTACACGTATCCAATTGAGATGTTTTAACTTGCAAAATGATGCTTATATTATCAATCAATGCACCAGTCATTTTTATTAAAATCTGAACGGTAGTTATGGTAGGATCTGTAAATGAACTCGGTTTCCCATAAGGTTAGGTGTTAATCGTCTCCAAAAGCAATTACTAATTACTCCCCTTCAGTGTAACCTAGGTCCTCAAAAATTTAACTGAGTCATTTCTGGCTTAATGTTCACCAGTGATTTCAATTTTATCAATATCTGAACGGTATTTCCATTTACGACAGTACAACCTTGAAATCTGAAAAGTCATTTTTGCATAATAATGATTCCAACAGTTGAAAACCCTTCATTAGATTTTCCAAGATACATTGGTGGTGTTTGTCCACATGACTATCCAAGAGCTTACCAAATGCTCTTTAATTGCTCATGTATTTCTTTATTACCAGGAATTGAAAAAATATACGTCCATAAAATTACAATGTTTAAAATTTGAGAAATATGCTACTTACAAATTCACATACCTTTTAGTTTGAATTATAATGTTGAAAACTCATGGCATTCAATAGTAAAAAATAAAGTGAGAAACACAAAATGCCAATTCTGTGAAACCGAAATAGTAAAACGTTCCCAAGCAGCATAGAAATGTAATAATATTCAGATCCGAAATGGATATCTATAAATTTTAACCCGATTTTACCGGATTCGGGGTGCTTTTTTAACATGAGTCCTCTTGCCTCTCACGTGCGATATTTGAGTTGCTTTCTTAATGTGAGCCCCATTGCCTCTCACGAAATGGACGTTTCTAACCGCTTCTACTAAGCGACATCGTAATCGTCAATATCATGGTCATTGTAATTCTCTTTGTCGTCACCTACGTAATTTGACAATACAATATTATCTAGCAATCGCAAAGTTTCTGAAATTCGAGAGGAGTGATTGCCCAGGAAACAAAAAGCGATAGGCTAAAATCGCTGCGAATTGCGTATTTTAAAATTGCAGATTCAAAATATGTTCGTTTAATTGCGTTGTGAGCATTTGAATCGCCAAGATTTTTCAATTGGCAAATTGTTCCCAGACCGATTAAATCATTACTTTGTTGAATTGTTTTTACGCTTCATCCATTCGTAATAGTATATTACGTGCCTAGGCGCACAATGAGGGTTATTGCGTGGCGAGTGACAATACTCGCAGGAGATCGAATCCGAGGCGTGATCAGTCCTGCGAGCATTGTCGCGAGTCTCGTAATTTCCCGAATTGTGTGCATTGGCACGTATTCTATTTTATGTGACTTTGGTGCGGATACGAGTTTTTATGCGTAC
The DNA here is from genome assembly GCA_030998225.1 of Diplolepis rosae. Classification (NCBI taxonomy): domain Eukaryota; kingdom Metazoa; phylum Arthropoda; class Insecta; order Hymenoptera; family Diplolepididae; genus Diplolepis; species Diplolepis rosae. Next base: position 3,010,471 of record JAPYXD010000608.1, on the reverse strand, counting down.
ACTCGAATCTAATCTAGTATTGTAGTTGTTTGCGGCGCTAGTCATTACAATTGACATGTCACGACTAGTCCCGTCCATTTTGATTTTATCGATCTTGTGTAGTAGTAATGGATTTCAATAGACGCATGCGCAGTTCAAATGTACAAGGCTTTGCCAGTATGGTACCAACGCTATACGAAGAAGAAGAAGAATAAGAAGAAGATTGTGCTTTGTTGCATGGCTATAGGAGCATGCGCAGTTCAATTTTTACATTTCATTCCTCTGTAACGCAATATACTACATTGCGCTACTGTTAACTGTAGCGAAAAAACGAGTTTGCGCACCGGTGGCACATGAAAATTTGTTTTACTGATGTTAGTCGTAATTTCAGAATTAAAGTAAACGATTCACGAAACGTATCTTAACAGTTTTGAACTGTTTCAATAATTCGCAGTCAAGTCCAAGGCATTTTTCTAAAATTCCCGGTTTCTTGAATGCTTTGCGAGCAGTGTTACTGTCATTAGTATTGCCCGAGTCTAGGGTTATGAAATTTCATGAAACTTTGGTCTTATGTAAAGTTTCATAAAACTTTGGGGATGTTGTGAAACATTTCAAAGTTTCAAATAGGCAGCGGGAAAGTTCAAACTGGGTGCAATTCAAATATGTCATGATCTAGCATTCACCTGTCTAACCTGACCTGACATCTGTTCATGCGTAGATAAATCTTTCATGAAACAATGGAACCTTTTAGCTTCCGAAAAATATAATCGATCACTGAATCTAATTCGATAATGATGTGATGATGCGATGCAATTCGATGAGTATAGAATTTGCTATTCTATAATATAAAATAGAATATGGCTATTGATAAATAACTTTGTCATAACCGAATATGGGCAAAAATTGGCAGACTAAAATTGAAGGAAATTTTATACCGAAGAGATTCCACTTTGATTTTTTGTTTTATGACGCGGTGTTTCGGGAAACTCTCAAATGACAGCGAATACATTTTGATGAAGATAGCTTTCTTCATAATGAAAAGTCCTTTATGTTTATATGAAAGACATTTTTTGTGATTTTTTTTTTCTATTCCAATCTAATGTAGCTGGTAATTGAAAATGAGAGTTAAAATTGAGTAAAATAAATAATTTTGAACAATAAAACATGTATTCAATGAATACTGCACACGAAATTTTTCAGAGTGTGATTCGATTTATTTGATCAATAATATCTTTTTTCCTTAATTAAATTCAATAATTCAAGAAGCCTTCCCTTAATCGTGCAACTATTGGTACATTTACCTTATTTTTTAAGTAAAAAGAAATAAAAAAGCTGTATAAATAACTTTTTTAAAAAACTACTTGTCAAATTAAAAAACGTACTTGGTACGCCAAAATCATAGACATCGCCGCTCCCCTTGACAAGTTCATTCAACTGAGCTATACAAAAAATACAAATAATAATACCACGTAAGATAATTTTTTTCAAATAAATTCATGGAGTAGGATCCTTGCTAAGGGATGAGAGAAAGGTAGTAAAAGAAAGTCTAGGTTGATTAAGTTTATTTGAATGATTGCTCGCTCACCGCAAGTAGGAAGGAAGTAGAAATGGTGTGATAAATTACACTTGAAAAACACTTTCGATCGCTCAGCTTGATAATTATGATGTTGGAATAAAGTTTAAAGTTGTTTATTGTGGTGTTCCATAGTCTTTAAGTATATTCGTTAATTGATTGATAGACCTGTTTGGATCGGAAAATTCGTTAAATGTCAAACCTCAACTTTTACTTCTGATTCGTGTCCAGAGAAATATTTTTTATTTAAATATGTCTAATTTACGTGGGTATTGGGCTCGGTTCAGACTCACTTTTTAAGGGTATCCACACTTACTTTGGATTAACAATCCATCATTTTTGGCTGAATTATCCCAGGATGTCGCCTTCATTGACTAGATCCAAAGTAACAGTATAGCTAGCCTTGAAAAATAAACTCAGCTAAAACTGGGCCTAAACTGGGCCCCGATCCGACATATAATAAACATGTCTGGGTAGGAAAAATGACGCTGAATACGAATCTGAAATAATAAATAAGAGTCGCCAATTAAGAAAATAAGGCCATAACTGGGCTCTGGATCTGAAAAATTAGTTCGTAAATAGTTGTTTTTTATTCTAACAATATTTGTGTTCAAATTTTTTTAGAGAACTCAATCTTTCTTAGTTATTTTAGAGTATCTTTAGTAACATCCTGCTACGTCTCTTTGATATACGTATCTTACTCAAAACTTTTCACGAATACTTTTTTAAATCCTCATGTATATTATATATTTTAAACTAATTGCGGATAAATGAATGTCAATGATCTTTCTCATTATTTTACTTCATATTTTATTGCAGAAAGGAGAACATGTACCGCTGAGTATTCGAGTTGGAGACACTGTTTTACTACCCGAATATGGAGGAACAAAAGTTTCTTTAGATGAAGAAAAGGAGTTTCACCTATTTCGTGAATCTGATATTTTGGCTAAATTGGAATCATAAATTCGTTTGACGTATTGATAATGAAACTAAAATGCTAGCAAGCAGACGAATTTTCGACTTTTGAAGTTCTGACATAACATGCGTGAGTGTCAATATATTCATCTCACCTGCAAAATTCAAATTTATATGTAGATCTAAAACTTATATATGCTTACTATTAAACTAATGTTGTAAAAATAAAGTTTATGCATTTATACAGAAAATTTCATAGCTTCTTGTACTACCCTGATGATTAAATTAACTTCAATTAATGATAGTTAAGTTACAAAAAGGTGTTTTTAATAGGATGATACGTAGAGCATGAAGATTTATCCTGATTTGCAAATACTCAACATTGAATGTTTATGAACGATTTTAATTCCGATGTTCCAATTTTTTAATTTTTTCAATTTAATTATTTAAACAAATAGAATATATGAATTGAACGTTTTACTAATATTATATTTTTTACTGAAGGAAAATCGAATGAACTCACTATTTATCAAAATAAAAGCAGATATACTTTGCATCCATAAACATATATTCTTAGTGTTTACGTACTGCTGTTGTTTGTATTGTTTTTATCAATAGAATTTATAAATAAGTACCGCACGCGGAGGCGATCCAAACTGCAGGGCACAGAATATCCCCTTTTTAAAATTTTTATTACTTAGGATCGTGGTCTCTCTATTCTGGGAATGTATTTTCCAGGATAATTGAACATCTTTTCTTTGGTATAGGAAGAGAAAGAAGGGAAGAGGAAAGTTGGGAGAGAGGGGAGGGGTATTCACAGGATACACTGAATTGAATACAACCCTTTTTTATTGAGAAAATATGAGACTTTATACAAGAAATAGGTTTAAATGATTCATAAAGATTAATCAGTATAAAATAAAAGAAAATCGGAACGATACCAACTTACCAATTTTATCTGGCTTACTTCTACCAGTCGCCAGGAAGGAGAGAGAGAGAGAAAGGAAATTCCTCTTATCGGCTCTGGTGGACGAACCGGGATTTAATGTAACTGCTTCCTTACTTGTATACAATTTTTCGTTTTCTTCGATTTTGATTCTCAGTTTTGTGTAACACCATAAATGCTGAAAATTGTTTTAGGCTGTGGTAAATAATTATAATCTGTTTTACGATGTAATGATATATATCAACAAGCCTGATCTTCATAATAATAGGTAAAACCATCGCAATACTGATATAAATATCATTCGGGATTTAAAAGACCTGATAATTTAAAAAGAAGTCCATAGTTGTAACCGTTACAGTAGTATTCTTTTAGTAATTTATTTAAACTTAGAATTAAGTTAAGAAAATTCATATTGCGTTATTAGAAATATACTTATTAATGAAAAGTCTCAAAATTTAAAGAAATAACACTCATACTTAATAGCTTTAAATTGTATTAGTTACATAGATATAAGCGGATTTCTTCGAAAATAATCGTAAGGATACTAAATGTATAGCAAGTGAGATTGCTTATAAGTACCTTTCTTTAACCAAAGTATAAAACATCTAAAAAAAGGAAATTTTGTTGAGAGTTAATTGAAATGTAATTTAATTAGACTTGCATACAAAGTCGTGATATGTAGGTTATTTCCTATTTGATATTAAGAATACTCACGTTCCAAAATTTGTGAAGTTCAGTTGTGTACGAAAATATGAATACAGTAAAACCCTGTTCATCGCAAATACAGAGGGGCTCCCACTCCTCCACCACCAGCCTGACCAACTGGTTGTCGGCGCATGCGCCTCAACGAGCAGTTTCGCGCGCGTTCGCTGTTTATCACAAATTTAAAAGTGAGAGGTATTCCCACCTATCCTTTAGAATCACGTGACCTCTCCTAAAAATGGTAGAGTTTATTGCGATAAACGGTAGAGACAAGTTGCAATAAACGGGAGTTTGAAATAGAAGGGTGTTGCGATAAACGGGGTTTCACTGTATATTTATTACTTACTAAAATGAAAAGTATTACTTCTTTATTTACCTTTTATTAAGAGTTTATTCTTTTCATAACTTTCTTTCATATCTAATTTTGGTTAAAAAATGTACCCTATGAACGTAAAAAAGGTCCCTATGAGCGGAAAAAAAGGTCCCTATACATCCTATTTTTTATCCCAAACGGGCTGTGAGGCCTGTTTGTGATTTTAAACCGCTTTTAAACGGACAAAGAGTAATGCGTTGAAATTGCTTTTCGTTCCACGCCAGTACCTTGTGATAACCTTAAAAGTTTCTAAGAGGAAATTCTCCTTGTCGTTTTACCACCAATCCTGATGAGTCACTGCAATTTTGAATTGATTTTTGTTTACCTCGTTAGTTCGTATCGATGATGCCTTGGTGGGAAATTATGATGATTGTAGGGTTTTATGTAGGACATGTTGACAAGGAATTTGGAAGTAATTGATTTCCAAATGCTTATTAAATTCAAATTCATTTGTGTCTATTGCCAAATAGTTTTTATTAACCCTTACTTGCCACAATTCTGTGGAATCACATACTTCCCTGATAGGGGACCTTAAGACCCCAGTGACAAAAATCGTTATAAAAAAAAACTATTGATTATTTTTACTCAAATTTTTTTTAGAACTTCTTAAGAGCTTACTTTGAAGGGTCGTGTAGGTTACATAGCCAAAAATTAAATTTAAGTTAGTTATGCTGTTTTCTTTTGTGAAATCGAAATATTCTATATGTACTACTTGGCTTTTTAATCATTACAATAGGATTTGACCAATCTGAAATTGAGGGCTCAATCACTTCCTCTGCTAATAGTCTACAAATTTCCTTATTGAAACATTTCGACTCTTGGAATTTTAATTTTATTAATATTTAATTATTTTTAACACGAATTTTTGCCTATCTGAGCCAAAAGTTTCGCTTTTCAAGTCAGAGTTTAAATTTTATATCTACAATTTTTAATTAAACGATTTTCTAAATTTTTACATGGCAATTTTGCCCTATCTTAGATAAAAATTGTCCGTTTATAATCTACGTGTGGGTCACACGAAGGGTGAAAATTTCGCGAAGTGGGATTCTTAATTTTAAGAGCTAGCATACCGAAGAAACTCACTATTTTTAATTTTGGAGAGAGTGAACGTCAACTCTACAATTCCTCGATTTTGCAGTTATAAAGGCATCAGTAAAAGTCGGTCCCAATTTTTGGAATTTATGAGCATAAGCTCCCGACGAGGTCATCATTTGCCCTTTTCCTCCCACAAAAATAACCAACGACGACACTGGACCTTGGTTGACCCAATTGGACTATAAAAAGGGAATGCAGGGACGCACCGTGGCTGTGAAGTGCCCTCAGGGCTCCGACACTGCTCGGCACAAGGAAGAGTTATGAAGATGGGAGTTTTCCCCGAGTCTCACTTTTTGTGAGTGCACGAGTACTTACTTCCCAGGCAGACCACAATCCAGTATTTTTACTCGAGCCTGTTGCTCGCTATTTTTAATTCAAAAAAAGAAAACCCCACGTGAATTTAAAAAAAACAAACCTACAATTATTTTTAAAAAAAAACGTAAAATGATCCAAAAGATCCCTAACTGCTAAAAGGGGGCTGGGGAGCATAAGCGATCTGGTTCTCAAAGTTGTTCACCTGATCGTGAGATGCAGGTGAACATACTCCAGCCCAAGATCTCGAACTATTAGAAGAAGTAATAAAATTTGTGGATCAGCAACCGTGCACGTTACCTCGGTTTTCCACCTCTCTATTAATTTCCCCCTTTAATTAATATGCGCGCGCCTCAATTAGCGACCGCGATCGAGTCCAATTAAATCAATAAATTAAGAATTTTATACACGGTCTTTTCCCCCTTTTCGCGATGGTTTTAAGGTTGGAAATCGGTATCAGAAGAAAGATAATATTCTCGCGATTATGACGATGTTTTTCAGATTTCAAAAAGTCGCATATTTCATCCCGTGGAAGCGTTTAAAAAATTGATGTGCATTCAAAAGCGAAAACGCACCGCGCGACGATGACGAGAAAGCCTTTCCCCCATTTCACCTCCCGCTGGCGCGTGCTACCTGTGTGGGCGAGAATTTCTATTGGACAACGGTGTGGGCAGGCTTGAACGTCGTGTAACGATTTTTATAATAAAAGGGAAATTTCAATAAATTGACCTCAATTCATTATTGTTAAGTGACCCATTTTTATAAGTACCGTTATTCGTAATGTTTAATACTAATGAAGTTTAAGACACAATGATAATTATCTTTATTTATAATATCAAAGATCTATAATACTTGCAATGTGATACGGATTATACTTATTTATTCAAAATGAAATAACAATTATATTTCCTTATTTATAATATAATAATAACTGTATTTATTTACAACCATAAAATTTGCTCATTTATTTATATATTTCATTTGTTTATTTAGTTATTTTATTTAATCATTAATTAAAACTCCCATACGTGCAAATGAACAAATGATCCTGCAATAAATAATAAAAAAGAATATAAAAAAAAAGTAACAGTGTGGGACGCCCACCTATCCAGCGGACCATGCCGCAAGCTGCTTGACCTGAGTGAACGGTCGAGCGTAAGCAAGCACAGGTTAGTGTGGTGCTCGGTGAGAATGCGAACGAAAATGTCCGTGAAAGGTGGACTGCCTCGTTCTCGCCACCTTCACTTCCGGTTTGGAAGTAAATCGTTAATTACTGGGCGAATACTTAACGAGACATCGCAATTCTTTCGTGCGAATCTCGTGGGAACCTACTTGTTCTAAAAGTAATCCTAATTTTGTGGATTCCTTCCTCTTTTCGTCGCAAAAAGGCGGATACCGAAGGCTGGGCCGTTTGGGGGATGCGTGATAATATCTTTAATAAATAGAAGTGTTACCCTGAACGTATTTGCACCTCAGATATCCTGGTTATTCGTTTCCCTGAAATCTATCTGGGCATTCGTTACAAAAATGACCTATTTTGTTACAGTTGTAACACCTAAGTACCTTTTGCTGCGAATTTGGCCTATTTTCGCTATGATTTTTTTTATATTATTTTATATTTTTTTCTAGCTTAGTTGTTTGGATATTGCGTATTTCTAGATTGAAAATCTGTACAGGTATTCTAAAGATGTCCTGGTAGGAAATGTGACCTGCAAACTTGATTCCCTAATCTATTTTGGACAAGGATCATTTAAATTTTGTTGAAAATTTAAATTTCTGTTTCGCTTATGTATTGTGTAAGTGTCGATTATATAACGTCTGTTTTGATGGTTTACTTGTAAACTTTCTTTACTTCATATTACATGCAATGTTTGACCTCTTACCTTTGACTTTACTAACTCCATATTCCATTCTTTGCTCGATGTTTTCAATTCCTCAGAATTGCTGAAATCATTAATTTTTTTTATAGATTTTATAATCCATACTGGACGTTCAGAATAGTGGCCGTTTTGGGTGTTCCCTAGCGGACCCGGTTTAGTGAACGGTCAGCGAAACATGCGATGAGCGACAATGCTCCCAGGAGATCGAAGCCGATAAAGTTGATATGTGTGACAATTGTCACCTATTTTGACAATTTTCCTAACGTGTAGTTGAAAAATAGTATTTACAATATTTTTGCAATCCTTTTCATTGTTAATTGGAGCATCTGCCTCACGCAGTAAATTTTTTGATTTACAAGTATCAATTTTCGACCATGTCCTGTTCAAGGTAAAATTAAAAACTCAATTATTGAGGCAACAGTAAAATTTGAAATTAATATATAATGTAAACAATCTGACTATGATTAAATTAATATTCATCTTTAACTGAAAAATTCACATTCTAACAGAGGATTCTTAATTCTGAAGAAGCATTTTATTTCAAGCAAGCACATCTTTCAGTTGGCAGGACTTATATTTTAATTTAAGGTAAATAATTCTACAAATAATATTGTTTTAATACAGTAAATACTTTATAATAGTAAACATGACCAAAAATTGATTCGTTATACCGAATTTTATAAAATCAAATTCTGGTGATCGAAAATATACTTCTTCGTCTCAATGAGTACATCTCTTTAAAGTAATTTTAACTTGAACTAAATTTCTAAATTTCAAATTATCTCCAGATTATATAATACGTAATTTTTTAATTTCATCATTTATAAGATTTAATATTTATAAAGAATATATCTGTAAATTATTTATTTGAATTACTAACAAGAAACTTTCTAATTATTAAGTTTTTATTTTTTTTATATGACTCCGGCGCATTTACGCGTTTTTATGCGGCAGTTGAGAGTAGCGTAATGTTGTGTATTACTACGATACAGCAAAGCATAATGTGAAAATTGAACTGTGCATGCGTCTATTACAATAGGGTGACAGGTTGCGACATATATTATGTGTACAAATAAGTTTTGAGGGTTTTTTTTTTGGATTTTGATGCTTTATTCAGAGAAATTGGTACAATGTATGTTATTTAAAAATTGCGCATCTCTTTCTACTACCTTTGACAATCTTTCAGGCGGCATACGGATACGGCGTTTAAAAAATTCCTCATCTTTCGACGCGATCCAAGAATCGACCTAATTTTTGGCTTCTTCATAAGAAGTGAAATGCTGCTCAGCCAGGCCATGAGCCATCGACCAGAACAAGTGGTAGTCCGAAGGAGCAATGTTTGGCGAATACGGCGGGTGAGGTAGGACATCCCAGTTAAGTGCTTCTAAAGTTTCCTTGACGACTTCAGGAACGTGTGACCGAGCGTTGTCGTGCTGAAAGATCACTTTGTCCTGTCTTTTAGCTTGTTGGGGTCGTTTAAACTTCAATGCTCGGCTCAATTGCATCAATTTTTGTTGGTAACGTTCCGCAGTGATGGTTTCGTTAGGCTGGAGTAGCTCTTAGTAGACCACTCCGAGCTGATCCCACCAGATGCACAGCATTAGCTTCTTGCCACTCTTGAAACGCCGGAACCAATACTTACATGTTTTTATTGATGGAGCATGTTCCCCATATGCTTCACATAGCAATCGATGTCCTTCAGCTGCACTTTGCTTCAAGTTAAAGCAGAAAAGCAGCACAATTAAGGCGTGTTGTTTACAGTTCAGCGAAATGATACATACTGATTATTTATTGGAGAAAAATGGTGACGCTTTAACATGAATATAGTTAGAAGATGGACCGATGTGATTCAATACCAGTCACACTATTTTTTGTCAATCCTTCAAAACTTACTTGTACACCTAATAGAACTGCGAACGTGATACTAATTAAACGACACAAATCCGAAATGATTGTCAATACATCGACGTTATTGATATTAATAAATACAAATCGAGATTAATGCGTCAAATAGATGAAAGTCGATACTACAAATGAAGGGCTACCAGCAATAACTCGCCGAGCGCTCGATATGGCGGAAAACTATTGTCCACGCACGAAAATCGTGATAAAATTTTTTTCCGGACATTCACAAAAACAAAAACACCGTTTTATAGGATTTGTCATGGCGCATTTTTTTTATGCAACGTTCTTTGAGTTATTTTAATACAATTTTTAAGATACATACATTTTATTGTTATCATTTTTTGTTAATGATAAGAAAAAAGTACAGGATTATTGCAAATTTTATTTCCAAATACGGTGTGACGTCTTAAGGTTTAATTTGGTAAATAATTCTTAGCGAAAAGTCTAGAATCGATTTCCGTACCTACGTTCCTCCCCATAAAACCAGAAGTGGAGTTCACATTTTGCCCATGGCATTGAGTTCGAAAAAAGTGGGTTAGAATTGCGTTATTTTTTACTGTCTGTTATGAGGAAAAAAACATGTGCTCAAATAATGGGCAATATCTGGTCACTTTTAACCCAAACGTGAGAGGCAAAATTTGCGCCTCTTTGCGAACGCAGATTATACCAATATTTCCGTAAATACGTGTTGTCATATAAAAGGCGCAAAAAGTCGTCAATTTCCGCCCTAAGTCATGGATAAAGATGACTTGAGCATAGTGCTCGAAATTAGGTCAATTTTTACAGAAAAACGTGGAGTCCAATTTAATGGTCAATTTTTCAGTAAAACTTTGGTGGCGTGACAGAATTGATCAATTCTCGCGCACAAACTTTGACAACACGAAACAATTTATTTTATTGAGTTATTTTTATTATTATAACAAATTTCTAAATGTTTCTATTCAAAAATTCAAGCAGCTGTATCGACAGTTACGAGATAATAATCCGAATTTTATATTTATTTATTAATTATATATTTTATATTTTGCTGCGTAATCTCTCCTCGATATTTCCCACAAATTGATGACTTTTTGACGAAAAATCACCTAAATAGATGCGCTCATTAATTGACCATCTATTTACTTGTCGATGTCGACTCTTTCGAACTCAAAGAAAGTGCCCATTTTTTGACAATCGTTTCAGTGCTGTGTTGTTGTCAAAGCTTTTGACAAAATAACGCACAAAAATGCGGTCGCAGATAATGGCAATTATTCCCCAAAGCCCCTCAATTGCGATTGGCAAATATTGCCTCTGACTGTCCCCAAAATGTTTCCTGGGTCAGTTTATTGTTAAATAGTTGAAAAAATTTCCGGGTCGAGGATAAGCCAATGAATTTTATGAAATTATTTAACAAGAACAATATTTATTAATTTTTGAAGAAAAAATAGAAATTATTTAATCACAGCGACTTTGTTAATTTGTTCAGTTGGTAGCAGTTTCGTGCTTTCGTTCCGGTCTGTGATGTTGTAAAATGTATATAATTTTACTACTCACAAAAATATAAGTAATTTAAATTAATTTTTTATTTTTGAAATTACCTCAAAGGTTACACGGTATTCCGAAATTATGAATTCATCATTTGTAACTTTAAATTGAGAACTAATTCCCTTTTGTATTTTTATTTATTATGTATATTCTACAGACTATGTTGAATGAATCATCTGAATTTGAATATTGGACTATGTTTCTGAAAAGACATGGAATTAAATTTCCCACACTGAAATATAGTTAAATTTTGTGATGTATTAATTTGACTGCTGCGTCCTCTGCCTTTCAAAACCTATTTCTTCAATTATTTGGGAAGTCAACATTTTTCTATTTGCTTGAGAGGTTTTATTGTATACTTTCAGCAACACTAGCGAAGTTCCTATAGCTAAGGCCCCATAGAACATTTCTGTTACGTCAGAAACGCAACACTTCCCTTATTAAAACATTTCCTCCTTTTATGTCAGGATCTGTCAGGATCGGAAGGGTCCTCTAAGGGATGAGGAATATATCAGTGAACAGGTAGGGATTAATTATATGAAATATATTTATTAACATAATGACGTTATACGAAATTTAATTCATCGCCAAAATGTTAATTATCGAGCAGAATTAATATTGCCCACAAATTCTGACCATCCACAATCTGATATTATAAATGAGCATTTTGTCAGCCATGTCACTAATGAAATCATTCAAAGAAACCTAATCCTATCCTAACTTCTAATCCTACACTGTAAAAAATTTCATTAGAATTTTACATCGCCAGACGAGGGACATAAAATGACCCTCGTTGGACGGTGTAAAATTACGGATGGAATGTAAATTAGAGACATTTCGTAAATTTCTATCCTTGTGATGATCGCACCTGGTGCGCTCATCTGTGAATTCGCGAACTGCCTTAAACCTAACGGTTGGTAATGCAGAACTCTTTGTTCCCTTTAATTAATAACGGGTGAACTTTAATCACCACTCATATTGTATAATTGTTTAATTACTCGAAATCTTATTTCATATGCAGAGAAGGTTAGATTAAAAGCCTGCTTCAGAGAAAAGAGAAATATATTCTCTTTTAGAATATGTTATATGCCATTATTTAAATATTTACTTTTCAGATCTTCCAGAAATACCCGCTACAAATCATGTACTTATAAAAGAATTTATTTCACTAAATTCTTTATACAAATTAGGAATAAGAAATTAATTTAAGATTTATTAAACAGGTCTACAAAAAATACTCTCTACAAATCATGTACTTTTTATAAACTAATTTAGATTTTAGTGGAAAAGGGATTGAAACCAGGTCTTGAAACTGTAGACTTTTATTGAATGATAAATTATAAAACAAATAGGACTCTAATTCACATAAAACCAATTTATTAGTACTACTTCAATGAAGCTTTTCTCCAAGAAAAGTTATATTTTGAGACCACTTAAAAACAGTCGATTCTAAATAATAAATCTATTTTGATATTAAACAGAACTCTTTGAACCAATCTGAGAAATAATAATTATTCCAATTCTGAAAAGTCCCTAAAAACCAGAACACTCTATTTTATTATCTAAAACAACATAAAGTTTGATGTGAAATTAGAATTTTGAATGCATTTCTTTATTCTCGTAAAGAAATTCAAGGGTCTCTTTCAAAACATAAGAGCAATACGTAAATTATTTGATTAGGAATATGTAACATAAAAATGCAGAAAGCCATAAAATATTTTGGTAACAACTTTAGACCAAGAACTCCAAAACAAGAGAACTTGTAGAAACTCGTTATTTTTGATTTAATATTTTAATAAAAGTCTAAACACAGTTCAAGATCTATAGAGTAGAAACCTAGAAATCGTAGATCAATCAAGAAAACTGTACTTTTACGACCTTTCTCAAGTGCACATGGATGCGAGTTCTCGGAACGTTGGGCCAGAGGGTTAGTGAAATGGACCATGTGGGGTGCGCGAGAACATAGAAATGTCACGAAATCAACGATATTTTCATTGGCAGAAAGACTATAAAAATCATGCATACTAAGTCACTGAAAACACACTCATTGGTTAAGGATCGTCCCCAACTTTTTCTAATTTTTATTTTTTTGAGTGGTGATTTCAATCTTGAGGTTCCGAGATCGCGCCTCCACTTTTTGGCTAAGTCAGTTAGTTGGTATTCAGTTTTCAGTAACATAATTTTCTTCTTCTCGTAGAAGAAATTAGCGCCGGTCACTGAAAACTTGTATAATAATTTTATAACATAATACGTTGAGTTCCCGGTTAATTGTATCCATTAAAGTGTGTTTTTAGTAATTTAGATAAATGTCTAAAGATATTAATTTAATAATGAATTAAGAGTGTTTTAATTTTTATAATATATTTTCTATAAAGCCCGAAACCTATCTTTATAGACGACCAACTATCACCCGCGCAATTTTAAATCGAAGCAACCATCACGTCAGCCAATCGTACAGCGTCGGTTGGGTCTTCATCCAATAACGCCTGCAATTCCTCGTCTTCGAACTTTTTCGCTGCACCAGGAAGTTCATTGTCTGTTAAATCGAAATCTCCACTTTCAAATTGACGAAACCATGTCTAACATATTCTAATCACTGGAGCATGTTCACCATAAGTTTCTACCAGCAATCGATGAGCTTCAACTGCTTTTTTCTTTTGATGAAATAAGAAAAGCAACGAATGCCGCAAATGCGATTTACTTGGAACGAAACTCGACATATTCACTGAGGTAAACAACTATGATGCTATTATTTTGGCAGAATGTAATTGTTTATTTTTGAAGGTTATTGTCCATAAAAAAATATGACATAGATGCCAAATAATAGAAATGTATACATATCTCTAGCGACATCTATGAGTAAAAGCGGCAAATTTCAACTAACACCCCTGGTAGAGTAGTCCCAAGACTAACAAGGAATGTTTCCCAGGTGTCCGGCCCCGATTTTTTGTTTTGTTTTTAGATATGCTGTAGAGGACAAAAAAATTAATAATACCAGTTTTTTTATATCGGCCCTTTTTCATATTTAAGGGGTAAAACTACCCCCTCCAGTTTTTTCGAAGAACAAAAAAGTTTGTAACTAGAACAATACTTTTTCATTCTATTTTCCTTTACAAGTTTGCCATACTAGAATTAGGTATGTTTTGGAGAAGATCAATACGGATGAATATTTTTTTATATATATTTATGTATGTCCGTATCGTTGGGCATATTTTAAGGTTCATATTCGTCACAAAAATGGTACTCATGAAAAAAGTGTTTTAAGCACAATGCTTTACTACACCAAGAGCATCTCACTATTGGCGTTTCGTCACAGAATGTACACTTTATTTCAATATTTTTTTCAAATGTAAAATCTACAGAATTTCCAAAATCTCCTAATTCACTCAAAGCCTTTTGTTGAAAATTCTGTTACCATGAAAACAAAATTTGTCTGATAATCCTAAATTATTTTTTTATTCAACACAAATAGTAAATGGAGAATTGATTAGTCCTATTAAATTAAAGAATAAAATTATATTGATGAAAATTCGTGTTATGAACTCACTTCTTGTTGATTTTGCAATTGAATTAGATTTTTTGAAACTATTTGGTATATAGTAACTGTAAATTTTGAAGACAGAAATTGGTTTTTCAATACCAATCCTACAAAAGTGTCTCACTTTAATACTAATGATGAAAAGTGTGCTTTTGATCTCTGTTGTAGACTAAGTGAATTAACATCTGATTAAGCTAAAAAATTCCTTCAGAAAAAATTACTTGAAAATCAAAAAAAGCCTGGTCTTGCTAATCTTATTGAACCTAATATAAATGTTAACAATTACCCTTCAATTAAACAGCTATGTTAAAAAGCTATGTTAAAAGACTAACTTATAGAACCTTCAAATAGTTGATGGTCTAGCCCAATAGTAATGATCTGGAAACCTGATAATACTTATCGCTTTTGTCTTGATTTTAGAAAGTTCAACTCAGTTACTAAAAAGGATGCTTACCTTTTACCCTTACCTAGAATAGATTCAATTTTACAAAAATTACGTAGAGCTAAATATATATCCAAATTAGATATTAATAAAGGTTTTCAACGTCTCGTTGATAACTTGATTAGTCCAGAAATGAAACCACATGTTCTTGATTATCTATATGACATTATAATAGTCACTGAAACTTTTGAAGAGCATCTAAAATGGTTGTCACAAGTCCTAAATAAGATTAATGATGCTAATTTCAATTTCAACAAATGTGAATTCTGTTGTTCACAAGTAAAATATATCGGCTGTGTGGTTGATGATAGTGGTTTGCATGTTGATTCTGATAAAATTGTTTCAATCCTTGAATATCCTATTCAGAAAAATGTAAAAGAATTAAGACGATTTTTAGGAATAGCTTCATGGTATAGAAGGCTTATTCCAAACTTTGCATCTATATTCTCTTTTGAACGTATTGTAGCGTAAAAAGCAATTTTTGATCTAGTTGAAAGAACAAGATTCTGCTTTTGATCAAATTAGGAATTGTTGGAGTAATGCTCCTATTTTGTTATGTCCTGATTTTAGTATTCCCTTCTAACTTCATACAGATGCTAGTACTTCAGGTCTAGATGTTGTCCTGAATCAGGAAATAAATGGGAATGGACACGTAATTTCATATGCAAATAGTTCCCTTAGTGATGCTGAACGAAATTATACTATTACTGAATTGGAACGTCTTGCTGTTGCTTGGGCAATTCAGGAATATCGTGAATATCTCGAAGGCTATCACTTTACTGTCATTACTGATCATGCCAGTTTAAAATAGCTTCATAATTTTAAAACCCCACAGATAGATTAGCTAGATGGTCCCTATCTCTTCTGGAATATGATTTTGAAATTATTCATCGTAAAGGAAGTTTTCATCATGCTCGAGATGCTTTATCCAAAATGTTCGAAAACTATTGAGAACATATTAATTTAATTAAGATTCCTGATTCCTCAGGGTATGCTCGACGTTTTATGGCTGTTAATAATTATCCAGAATGATTCCCTAATTAGAAAATCATTAATGATAATCTTTATCATTTCAGGCCCGATCCTTTAATTTCTACACTTGTTCAAGACCTAAATGAATGGAAATTAGTTTCATCCAATGAAGCACATGATATTGTATTATTTAAAGTTCATAATGAACCTCAAGCAGGCATTCAAGTATTGATGTAATAAATAATGTTAAAAGGTGAGAAACATGTCAAAAATGTAAAGTTGAACAGAAAACTCCTCCCCGGTTAATGGGTCAAAGAAAAGTTGAAGAACCTTGGATAGTTGTAGCTGCAGATATTATGGGTCCCCTTCCCTGTAGCAAATATGGATTTCAATATATTTTAGTAATACAAGATTTATCTACAAAATAGATTAACGTAATTCCTTTGCATATGGCCACTGGTAAAAAGATTAAAGACTCATTTAAAAAAAAATACTCAACCGCTGGGAAACGCCTCAAGTTGTTCATACAGATAATGGCACCGAATTTATTAGGTGCGCAACTAAGTTCCCGTTGTTTTTATGATGAAAGTGCAACTTTATTGTGAACCAATGGTTTCAAATGAATTATTCAAAGTATTGCCCATCGTTAGCTACAACTTTTGCTAGACCATGTGCCATCGACCGGAAAAAGTAATAATCGGACGACGGCGAATACGGCGGGTGGGGTAGGACTTCAAATTTGAGCGTTTCCAGGTAGGATTTAACGGGTTTGGCAACATAAGGCCGAGCGTTGTCATGCTGTAGAATCACTTTTTCGTGCCTCTGCTCGTATTGTGGCCGTTTTTCGCGCAGTGCTCGGCTCAAACGCATCAATTGCGTTCGATACCGTTCCCCAGTGATGGTTTCATTCGATTTCAACAGCTCATAATAAATAACAACAGCGTCTTTGAAGGTTTCCGGCCTTCCCTCACGCAGGCGGTCGTCAACATTGAAATCACCGTCTTTGAAGCAACATAACCAATCACGGCACGTTATTTCACTTAGAGCAGCATCTCCGTAAACTTTTTGGAGCTCTCGATCCACTTCAGCCACCGTTTTCTTCGAATGAAAAAAGAAAATCAACACTTCCTGCAAATGCCGATTATTTGACACAAAATCAGACATTTTCACACAACAAAAAGTATATGAAGCCAAAACAAAATCACTAATGTGTCAAAACGGTTTGTTTACCGTATGTCTAAGCTTGGTTCTAGACGTTTTGGATATGTCAAAATCGACCAGTACTTACTGTAGGAGCCATCTATTCACAAACAGTGGGAACTTAGATGCATTTTTTATTATAATAACACGTTACGTTTATTAGCACAATAATTTGATATTGTTCATACTACATCACCCCCTTACCACCCATAAGCCAATCCTGTTGAAAGAGTTAAAAGAATACTTAAAACAATGATAGTTTAATTTATTAATAACGACTATAGAACCTGGGATATTTTGGTGGGGCAAAGTGTTGTGGCCCCTTAAAGATCCTAAAATCGTAATAGAAGGACTAAGTACAGTTCCATATTATCTTAAACATCTGAGAGAAATATATTTACAATTAGAACAAAATTATGAGAGACTATTAAACAAATACAAAAGAAATGCAATGGATTTGGATACAGATGGTGAGTGGTCAGAAAAAGCCGATATCAAGGAACAGGAGCATCCCGGATGAAAATATATTAAATATTTTGTTCCTATTCTATTAAGAATTGATGAACGCGTGTATGGATTTTTATCTAATTTAATAGAGGTCCACCATAAGGATGTTCATGTTGAAGATAAATTTTGGCATCCCGAATAATCACCAAATTATCTTAATCAAGAAGAATTTTTAGAAGAATTTAAGGAAAAATACAATTTACCAAGAAAAACAGAGTCAACCTCTAATTTTTCCGTACAAGTTAACCCAGATAAATCCAATGTTATGACCCAGGTTGAAGTTATGAAACATGATGCCACCACACAAGTCTTCAAAGAAAGAAAAGGAGATAATATAACTCAAACCCAACTCTCATTTCCAAAATTTATTGTTATAGAAAAATCAACACAACTTAACCCAACCCCAAAAACAAGTTTTTCTTTGAATGAAATTAATTCACCTTCCCCAAATTCTATTGACTTATGCTCTACTGCCTCTCCTCGCTCCAATTCTACTTCAAAAAGGTCTGCACCCCATTATAATAATGACTCACAATCCTCAAAATAAAAAATCCCTTCACTTTTCGAACTTAAAGTGCAAAAGCCGCTAAATGTTAACCCCAAAACGGTAGAATGGATTAAGAAAGAAACAAGAATTGGTTGTTGGAATTGTAAAAGTTTAGTCCATAAATATTTAGATTGTGAATTTCCTAGACGGAAAGTTTTTTGCTTTAATTGTGGATTGACCAATGTTAAAAGCAACGAATGCTTAAATTGTATACAATTTTATAAAACTAAAATTTAAATTTTACATTTATGACTCCAAAATTTTATTTTTGTTACATTACCCTGCTTGAAAAATCCGTTAGAATCATGGTTGGAACCGGGTAAAATGCCATTTAGAACCCGGGTAGGTTCATCATAAGCTCTGGCACTTTATCCGGATCAACCTGGGTTGTACCGGAAAATTATAACATAATTGTGGAATGCTATCCGGGTGTAAGCGAGTTCTACATGCGTAATTGGAACTCAAATTATTTTTCTGAGTTGGAAACAAAATTTGATGCAAATTCGTTGATCTTGTTTTTAAGTCATTTTTCACAATCACAAAATCCGCCGAACTCAAAAATAGATTTGTAAACAAAGACACACTGCGCATGAACTATACGTCCGGCAGATGTCAGCAAGCAACCGATACACGGAGAAACTCTTCATTGTAAAATGTAGTATTATTATATTTATTTTTACTAAAAGTCAATAGGAAACGAGGATATAACGTCACTTTTTTAGAAATTACTATTTTGAATATTAAACTATGGAGTTACTAATAATATTGGAGAAAATGGTGATATAATTGTACTTATGTCTAAAAACAAAAACAAATTTTATTACTTGAAATAGTAAAATTGTAATCGACACATCAAACGAATTATATTGAGGTAAACCCAATAAATGTTTCATTAATTGCTAAAAAAGAATGTTAAATTTACAAAAGACAATAGTAAAGTCACATCTTCTGTCTAACCGAATTACCATAGTGTTTTAGAGATAGTGGAATCATATTTATAACTTGTCCTATCGAAAATAGGAAATAATTGCACCTCCATGATATAAAAAAATCAGCCATTCGTAAATTTTACCATAGTTCTTATTAGATTTTGTGAGCTACATAGAGAGAGTATTTATAAACAGAGTTACATATTTACATATACATACACGTATATGCATATCAATATAAATAATAAACATACCAATGCACGCTCAAATACTAATTCAACGCAACTTAACCTAACTGCAAAAACGCACACAATCATAAACGCATCGCAGTGATATGTCAATTACAATGTAGCAACTTCATTATATACTGAACTGTGGAAACTTTTACGATTTGTGAGGAAAAGCTCGGCAGTCCCTCTGCTAGAAAAAATCGTAAGTTAGAAAGGCGCCATATTCAAATGTAAAAAAATATATTACTATATCGGCTACAGACAAATAATCATAACAAGCACATGGAGCGATTCTCGGGTAATATCAGAAACGTTCGGCGTATCTGACGTCACTCGGCAGTACATTTAAAATGGGAATTTTGAAAACGTACTATTCCAATATATGATGTATTCGATTGCAAAATATTCAAGTCTTTCTCTCTTCATTCTTCATTACTATTGACAATGGTAATTTCTCTAATCTATTTTGCAATTTATATTATTTAAAAGACCAATTCTTGCACAGATAGTTTTACTTTTTATTTATATAGGTATCACTTATTTCTAGTTTCAATTTGCCATCAAAGATATTAATCTTTGCAACTCTCAATGGTAATTTATAAAGTTGCACTATATTTACAATTGGTTCAGAAAATGTATTTCCTCCTACCGCTATGGTAAATAAAACTAGTTTTGTCACTATATCCTCGCTTCCTATTTACTTTTAGTAAAAATAAATATAATAATACTAGATTTTACAATGAAAAGTTTCTCCGTGTAGGTTCGTGAGGCTATACTGTTGACGCTCATGCCCCTCAGAGGTCGCTCGAACACTATGGCGCTGAGATATAAAGGTAGGCCCGATACTTTCCGAACAGACCTCGTATATACCCCAGATTCACCTTTGGAGGTTTGTCATTAAGTTCCGATCAGTTTTACGGTTAACTCGATTCATTTTGGACCAGTAAGTCAACATCGTGAGCAGACCCTCCGATAAACGTAAGTTTCATTGGTTTTTTTCTAGCATAATTCTACCTTCGGTACCTGGTAAGTAAAATCCTTAGTCCTTAAGTGGTGCAAGTCCGGAAACAGTAGTGCTATCTAGTTCCTTTGGATCATGTGTATCGTCGTATTTAGTCGTGTTCGGTTAATAGTGATTCAATTCTGAAATCGGGACGAACTAACCTATCTTATTAGCAAGTGCATGCCAGATTCATTTCTCGTGTACTTAGCAAGATACGTAAGCGGATAATTGATCATATTAGTTGGTGGACTTGCATCCCTTACACCAAACTACCTCCTGCAAAATTTATCATTGTTTCGTTCTTTGTGTAAGCATACGCAACATCTTATTTGTTTATAATGAATTATCTCATACATTTATAAATTCAGTGTTTTATTATCATTGTGAACAACTCAGGGCCCATAGACCTGACAAGAGGCAAAGTACCCAGAAATAGAAATAAATCATCAGGCCTTACCAACCTGATATAATCAGCTAACCGCCTCCCTTACATCCAAAAACCCAAACTACCCTCGCCTTTTGCTCGGAACATAACAGTATCAGGTATCTAAGGAATCATAGGTGTGGGTGTCTATCAGGGTCTAAACGGCCCCTAGCGGAGACATAGATTGACAAATTTGGTCAAAGTGTACTTTGTGTATCTAAACGGGTCTACTGTGATTCTATCAAAGATCTCTTGAATCGAAGGTATGAGCGTCTAACAGGATCTAAACGGCTAATAGCGGGGACATAGATTGCAAAATTGGGCTCTGCGCTCTGGGTGTCTGAACAGGTCTACCGTAGTTCTATCAGGGGTCTCTCGAATCGAAAGTATGGTTATCTAACAAGGTCTGAACGGGTCATAGCGAGGAAATAGATTGACAAATTTGGTCAAGTGCGCTCTGCGTGTCTAAAAGGGCCTAGCGTAACAATGTTTGAAATCGTATAGAACAAGTTCTCCAAATCTATTACCCAGATGATGCTAAAATGAATATAGGCAAGAGACAAGCCCTGTTTTTTTATCTAATACGCGCGCGCAATTACTTCCAACCTACCTGGGAATCCTCCCCTTGTACTGGTACCTTGAGGAAGTCCTTCTTTTGGCTATGCCAAAAAAGGACGGGTGGGGGGGCTTAGCAGACGGCACTCGGGTCATAGTGGTTGTAGTGTCCCGATGAATCGGTGAACAAATGTAGGGGGCTCTATAGACGGGCATCTTCCCATTGCGTGAAGGGCGCCCTATAAACGGGGTTATCCCAAGTTGAAAGAGGGGGATGCTATAGATTTACATCCTTGCGGATTGCCTCCTTCGCGCGAGCGATTTCCTGCAGGTTTCCTGCGCAGACTCGTCGAAGAAATGGCAGACGAGATGCCATGGTGACGAATCCGGAAGATGGACACACCTTCTGATCCCGGAGCTCGCCAGCTGGCAGGATAAAAAGCACGGTCAAGTCGGCTTTTACCTGGCGCAAGTTCTTTCGTACAATGGTTGCTTTAATGCGTACTCGAAGGACTACGGCGCTACTACCTAATAGATTGCCCAGTCCCCATCGTTGTCCAGAATAACCTGGCACCTTTTCGGCATGCTTTCCACTAATTTTTCAGCGTAGTCCGTTGGAAATTCTTGCCATATCTTCCTGATTTTTTGCGAGAGCTGATTCAGGGTAACATACGTTTTCCCGCAAGCTTCCTCTTTGAAACACTCCAGACAATTTCTCGGTGAAGAGCTCTAAACACCCAAAACCGCGCCGTGAGAAGCATCCCCAAACATTTGCCTCTTTTAGGCAGATTTTCGACTGTTTTATTGGCTTTATAACGCTCAACCCACTTCTTCACAAACGATTTCGACTTTTTGATGTATTTAGCAGCGGCTGTATAGGACATAAGTAGTCCCTTTGGATGGGTACACA
The DNA here is from genome assembly GCA_030998225.1 of Diplolepis rosae. Lineage (NCBI taxonomy): Eukaryota > Metazoa > Arthropoda > Insecta > Hymenoptera > Diplolepididae > Diplolepis > Diplolepis rosae. Next base: position 2,988,010 of record JAPYXD010000608.1, on the reverse strand, counting down.
AAAAGACCGCTTCAAAACGTTTCGCGTACACAGAACTCATTATGACTCACGTCTTCTCTCTCGGACGATTCGAGCGCTACTGAATCGCCTTGGTAATTGCGCCGCAGTCCTTTGAATGTACTTTCATTAAAAAAAGAAAAATTAAAAAATCTCTAATAGTTTTCGAAAAATCGAGAACTCGCTCTTGTTGAACAGACTGTATATATTGAAAATTCCATCTGGTCTTAAATGACATTAATTCTAAATCACAGGTTGATAGGGTCGATATGGTAGAGTTCGGTTATCATGGTGAGTGATAGACTCTTCTAATGATCGACATAATCGACTGAAATGATTTAGAAAAATTTGTATATTGCTCATGATATATCCGTGGCCAAATTGGTGTAAATAGATTCTGTGCGAAAAGTTTTGTGTAACCCCCGTAGCTCAGATGATAGAGGATTCGACCGGCGATCGAAATTGTTCAGTAGCTTCGTTAAAACTATGTCAGAAATGGAAAATAAATGTGTTGTGATCTTTGAAGAAATGACGATAAAAAAATGGGTTTCTTATGATAAATAATGGGATTTCGAAGAGGGACTACAAAATCTTGGTGATTTTGAGAGTAGAAATTCGGAACAAGATTTGTGGATTTATGGTACGCGAATTAACATACAATTGGAAACGGCCTGTTGCGTATTATTTATCAGCTGGCCCCACTAAAGCTGAAATACTAGAAAAGATATGGCGATCAGTTGTTTCGGAGCTTTTGAAAATTGGTTTAGATGTAAAAGCAAGTGTTTGCGATCAAGGTGCTCATAATCAAAAAATGTTTAAAAACTTAGGGTTTACCAGGAATAAACCTTTCAATTTAAACGGGAAGAAAATTTATGCTCTTTTTGAATTAGGTTCACCTACTGAAAACCTTCAGGAATACTCATAAAAAACATGATATTCTATTTGGGGAAAAAAGAGAAAAAAGCTCCTGGAATACCATTGTTCAATTATATCGAGAGGATTCCCAGGGTATCGTTCTTGCATGTCCTAAACTAACGGAAACACATTAATTTCCAGGTCCTTTCGATTTAATGAATGTAAAATTAGCAACTCAGGTTTATAGTAATGACGTTTCTACAGCATTTTTAACTTTGTCAAATTTAAAAAAGAGTAGCAGTAACATTTTGAAAAAAGAAGCACATTTACTTGCGACATTTATTAAGAAAATGAACGATCTGTTCGATTGTATAAATAGTATAACAATTCGTGACCCCAATTCTTTGAGGAGACCCTTAAGTAGAAAAAATAATGAAGTTGAACAAACATTACGAGATGCTCTTACTTGCATTGACACGTGGAAAATGAGTATTCCAGAATTAAAACCACCTCCAACTTTTATATCAATGAAAATTACTTTGACAGCAGTTTTATAGTTGTGGAATGATCTGCAAGACGAAGTAGTTAATTATTTATTAACAAGTCGTTTGCAACAAGATCCTATTGAAAATCTATTTTCTGTTTTAAGGCAACGTGTAACGTACGGTAATAATCCCACTGCAACTCAATTTTGACAAAATTTGCAATATGTTGTAATGAATCGTCTTCTAACTCCTTCGACATTTGCAAATTGTGAGATAGACGACGACGAACAATTAGTTGTCAGTGTTGGTAAATTGAATGAATCACTTAACTATACATTTTGTAACAGTAATAATTATTAACCGCCTTTCGGCTTTAAACTTCACGGGCAGTTGGTTCCAGCTTAAAGTCGCGTACGACTCTTCCGTCATCCGTTCGCCCGGGACTCCCATCCGCGGACACACGCCCGTTAGGCAGGCCGAATGTAATTATTCTACACAAGAAACACCTTCTTCTGATAACTGTAAAACTGATGTTACCAATGCTGCAGACACAGCCATGGGCACTGACGACGACGATGGATTTTAACAGGACATTATCAACAAAACAGTTACTGAGACCAATAACGAACATGAAGACATCAAAGATTATGTATAATTTCTTACTTTACAGGATTTTCTGTTTCTGCACTTAGGAAACGATTTCAGGACTATGAAGAGTGTCTTTTAACTCTTGTTGATAGTAGTAAACAAATAAAGTTCGGGCATCAGTTACTTACGCACTTTTAAACGTATCCAACGAAAGAGAATTCTAGTGATATGTTTTCCACGGGAAATCTGACAGTAGTTACCGAAGAGTATCGAAAAGTCTGTGAATTGCAATTAAATTCTGTGGCTGAAAGATATGCTTATGTGCGTTCAGATTACGGTCAAATTAAAAATTTGGAAAAGTATATTATACAAAAAACTACTGAAAATTACCCTACATGGTTTTAGACAGCTTGCAAAGATCACAGACTTTTCTTACTTCGTAAAATAGTTGTCTCCAGGGTATCTCGTGGTTTAGAATAAGAATCTATAGACAAGAGGCAAACGAAAAAAAGGTCGCGCAAGCCTTCAAAAAGTAATGACCCTCGCAAGAAAAAAAACTGTCACGAATAAGCATGAAGCTGAAGCTAGCTGCCACTTTTTAAAATAAATGATTAAAATAGTTAAAAATAATTATGAATTTTTGTAAATTCCACGTTATATTACGTTCTCAAATAAACAATGTAAATCAACTTTTTTGCTGATTTACAAGTAAATGTAAGCAGGTGTCGTTTTCAATGTTAAGTTAAAATACGGTAATTACATTATTATATAATATTGAAAGTTATTCAACGATCGAATGATATTCAATATTACACAAATTATTATATAGATATATAGATTATTATTATATAAAGAAAATATTATATATTAATTTGTTATAATATATTATTTGTATTAATATATGTAATATATATTGATGTGTATTACTTTTAATTTTTCTAATTGTAAATTTCTTTAAAAAATCAATTATTATTGTATCCCTAGGGAGAACAATATTGACTTTGTAACGTTACTGTATAATTGAAAATTATATTGTATGGATATTAAATTTTCAAAATATTATCATTGATAATTTATTTCCTTTTTCTATGTCTTCACTATTGTAATCAAGATAATAAAAGAATATTCAAAACATTTTGTCAAAAAATATGTAAAAAATTTCAAAAAAAAAATTGTTAATTTCAAAACATGGTTCTTTTTGAACGTCTTTACTTTTAAAAAATATAAATCCGTACTTAGGAAAAGACTAGTAAAGAACGAAGTAGAACGAAAAGAGGAAAAAAGCTGTGTTGTAAAATTCTGTCGACAAGCTAGGGTTAAATTGACGAGGACTACCTGACCCGTCATGAATACAGCAGACTCACCAACACAAGTTTGGGCCTTACTCCTACAACTTACTACTTATCTGTGAGATTTTTGTGACTTTCGAAAGTGTCGATTCCCATGTTGGGTACCAGGACTTAACCTACCCTTGACGTCCTTCCCCGCACGGACTGGGACATTCAATCGCCCTCGATGTCTCCCGTATACCTATCTTTACTCAACGGTATAACGTATCAAGTTTGGTTATTTCGTCTAAATTACCTGGCACTCAACAATGTAATGGCAACCGAGCTCTATTTTCGAGTTCGTGAAATTATATGTGGTCGGGTTAGATTGCCCGGGGTAATTTGCGTTACCCTGAACCTTGTAAATGATGTCTGCGTAAATAAAACAGTTAATGATGCTTTTCATCTCAATTCATCCGGTAATTCTGGGCTGGGTTTGATGGCTCTCGGCCGATCACAGAGATGAGGCAGCCCCAGGTATGGTCGGTAATCGGATGGGAGCTCCCAATAATATTTTTATTTTCTTTTGCCTTATTTTAAATTGATTTATTTTAGTTTATTCTACTTCATTTTCTTTCATCTTTTTCATTGCTGATAAAAATCATCAGTGTCTTTTATGCCGTTTGGGAATATCATTATCAAAACTCAAATCTAAAGAATTTGGAATTGGCGACTCTATTCAAAATAATTAGTAAAACTTACTAAAAAATTAATGGCTCGTCGCATATATATGTATATTGTAACCAGTATTTTATTTAGTGGTAGGGAGTTAAGGTTAAGTTATCTTTTTTTCTGAAATGGGAATTACTATGGGTCACACTTTTTTATTTTACATTAGATGCTTTCGATCTCAATTCAACCGATCCATTCGGAACACGAATTTATTTTTTAACGAAACTCAAATATGCTGCTCTTTGATCGAAATAATGAGACACGTATTTTTTTTTTGACCGAAAAAAAAATTTCTGAGACTTATCGGCAATTTTGTTTTTTGGGCCAAAATCTATTTTTTCAATTATTCGCGAGAACTTTTTTTTTCAATTATCTATAACTTCTTTCAAAATTGACCGATTTTAACAATTTTCACTTTTAAATGTTTGTAATAATTTAGACTACCGAATAAATAAATAAAATACTGGTTACAATATACATATAAAGGGTTTCCCAATAAGGGTGATATGTTTTGAAATTGAAAAAAAACACTGAATATTCATTCGGAATTGATCGAAATCTTTTTTATTATACTGGATATTCTATGCCATTTATGATTTAAACAATATATCGGCCAAATGTCCCCCGAGACTTAAGCCAAAAATGCGCCTCATCAGAAAAGATGATTTTTTGATGAAAATTGGGATCATTTTCAATTGATTCCAGAGCCCAATCCGCGAACTCCCGACGCAAACGATGGTCATTAGGCTTCAGTTTTTGGGCCAGAATCATCTTATAGGGATGCAGGCCAAGATCCAATCGCAAAATACGCCAGGTAGTCATCCTGGACAGGCCCAATTCCTGAGATCGGCGTGGCACGGACAATTCACGGTTTTCCTCGATACTGGCCTGTACGGCGGTTATATTCTGTGTAGAACGTGCGGTACGCATACGATTTTTAGGCTTAGTATCCAATAGAGTAAATTCACTCTCCAACTTATCGATTATTCGACGAATTGAGAGCGCGGATGGAGCAGAATGACGACCATATTTTACACGATATGCTCTTTGAACACCGACAAAACTTCTCGAATTTTGATAAAATAATTGGACAATTTCCAAACGTTGTGGAAGCGTGAAACTACTCATGATTAAATGGCAAACCTTACTGATGACAACTGACAGCAGACGTCAAAAATTTCAGTTCAAATGAGCCCGATAGGGACATTCAAAATCATATCACCCCTATTGGGAAACCCTTTATATGCGACGAGCCATTAATTTTTTAGTAAGTTTTACTAATTATTTTGAATAGAGTCGCCAATTCCAAATTCTTTAGATTTGAGTTTTGTTAATGATATTCCCAAACGGCATAAAAGACACTGATGATTTTTATCAGCAAGGAAAAAGATGAAAGAAAATGAAGTAGAATAAACTAAAATAAATCAATTTAAAATAAGGCAAAATAAAATAAAAATGGCATGAAAAGAAAATAAAAATATTAGTGGGAGCTCCCATCCGATTACCGACCATACCTGGGGCTGCCTCATCTCTGTGATCGGCCGAGAGCCATCAAACCCAGCCCAGAATTACCGGATGAATTGAGATGAAAAGCATCATTAACTGTTTTATTTACGCAGACATCATTTACAAGGTTCAGGGTAACGCAAATTACCCCGGGCAATCTAACCCGACCACATATAATTTCACGAACTCGAAAATAGAGCTCGGTTGCCATTACATTGTTGAGTGCCAGGTAATTTAGACGAAATAACCAAACTTGATACGTTATACCGTTGAGTAAAGATAGGTATACGGGAGACATCGAGGGCGATTGAATGTCCCAGTCCGTGCGGGGAAGGACGTCAAGGGTAGGTTAAGTCCTGGTACCCAACATGGGAATCGACACTTTCGAAAGTCACAAAAATCTCACAGATAAGTAGTAAGTTGTAGGAGTAAGGCCCAAACTTGTGTTGGTGAGTCTGCTGTATTCATGACGGGTCAGGTAGTCCTCGTCAATTTAACCCTAGCTTGTCGACAGAATTTTACAACACAGCTTTTTTCCTCTTTTCGTTCTACTTCGTTCTTTACTAGTCTTTTCCTAAGTACGGATTTATATTTTTTAAAAGTAAAGACGTTCAAAAAGAACCATGTTTTGAAATTAACAATTTTTTTTTTGAAATTTTTTACATATTTTTTGACAAAATGTTTTGAATATTCTTTTATTATCTTGATTACAATAGTGAAGACATAGAAAAAGGAAATAAATTATCAATGATAATATTTTGAAAATTTAATATCCATACAATATAATTTTCAATTATACAGTAACGTTACAAAGTCAATATTGTTCTCCCTAGGGATACAATAATAATTGATTTTTTAAAGAAATACTTTCGAACCTAAGGAACTAGGCGTCACAGTCCAGGGAATTGGGGAGATGCGCTTTATGGACCTGCTGGTGGAACTGAAATGTTCCATAGAAGGCAGAGGGTGGAAATATTGCCTTGAAAGAGGTTATTGGTGCTAGTGGGACTGTCCTTCACCTCATCCCCAGGATCGAGGTTTAGATTGCGGACATAGGACTCACCATTCAAGCCGAGGATGTCGAAGATAATGAAACAGGCTATTTTGATCATGGATCGGAGTTAGAACTCAAGGTGTCTCTGAATAAGATACCATACCGAGAAAACAGGAAGACGTATGTGTTTCTGGGGGAGGCGCGGGCCTTGATATTACTCAAAGCGACCCACATCAAAATCGGGTGGGTCTCCCGCAGGGTCCGCCGAAAGATGGAGATAAATTGGTGTTACCGCTGTCTTGGCTTTGGCCAAATAGCGGCGAACTGACAGGGGCACGACCGAAACAGAAGTTGCTGGATGTATGGCGAAGAGGGGTACGTTTCGGGGTCCTGCACAAGGAAACTATAGAACATGACCCTGAAGTTTAAAGATAACGCAGTTCCGGGGTCATGGACTGGTGGGAAAGCAGGGCAGTTTTGATTTTAGTGGGTATTGCTTCGGCTGAGTCCCACACAACGTGCGTAAATGCATTCTCTATCTCCTCTGACCAAAAAAAAGTAAATAAATAAATAACAACAATTTTATAATTTAGATGAAATTAATATTGGTGATAATAATGATAATAACCATATATACGTGACAATGGTAATAAAAATAGTCATGGATACGTGACAACGGCAACAATTACGCATATTCCATTGGGAACCCTTTTCGTGACTTCTGGCAGAAAGATGGTCCTGTACCAGTCCAGAAAAATATCGCTGTTGGTTCATGCCTTTTTTTAGTGTCTGCAATGTATAGGCACGCCGGCGCCTTTTTGTTGCGTCGGAGCAATATATAACGGTGATTTGATCTTTCATTAATTTATACCTTGGAACTCCCTTTTGCGTGGAAAGAACCATGGTAATTTCCTTGCATCATGAACAGAGTTTTTGTTGGTAGTCAGTAGCAAATAGAAGATAAAATTCATTCATCGCATTTGAAAAAAATTGTTTCTATGAAGAAATAATTTCTAACCAAATGAAAACATTTACTGACATATACTCGTGGACATCAATCCTGTTTGAGATTCGGGGACTTTTTGTTTTTGCAGGACTATTGAATTAACTTAGCGGACCAAGCTTTGGGAAGCGATATCAATTTTCGTGAATTTTATACCAAATAAATGGTAATTTACCGTAAAAAATCAGAATACTCACGGTCTTTTCCAAAACGGACCTCATAATGATTACATTTATAACATTCATCACAATTATGTAGCTTTGTTACGAAAAAATAATGTTACAAACGAAAGGAAATTTTTCTGAATAGAACTACATAAATCAGCGTCGCGATTACACATAACACTGTTTACATGCGCAGTCATTAAAACATAGCGTACGACGCAAATTGCGAAAAGTGAGCGGGATCCCCTCCCACGGATACCTTAACGCAAACACTCGGTTTTATCTGCGCCGACTTAGTGCGAGTCGAGTGTAGGTTAATTCCGTACATACACCAATGTCAATATTGTGATTTATATTCAGCATTCTTTTCAGCATAAAATATTGAGCCCATATTATGGATGGTTTCGATTCCTTCAATTTTATGTTAAAATGAGCAATTAAGGTATCCTTTGAGATTCTGTCGGCAATATTGTTCGTTCGGCTTCGTAGTCTTCGACAAAAAATCTCGCGGAATATATAGCGAAAAATTATCGGTTGCATGTACCTTAAAACTCATTGCTATCTAACACATGTTATTTTATCTTCCAAAAAAGACTGTAAATGCAACCCGTAATATACTATTTTTCTTGATCTCCAGCCGTAAGTACGCTCAAAACCGAGTTTTGTAGAGGGCAGGGGGAGGTCCACCCGACTTTTGCAAAACCGAGGCGAAGCCGAGGTTTTTGCTGGTCAGGGCGGGCATTAGAAACAAATTTAAAATAAAATGCAAGCATATAATAACTGCAAAATAAATTAAAAATCAATTTTTTTTTTTAAATTAACAAATACCAGAGAAAATTTATTCTTAGAAAACAATATTAATATTGATTTTTCGTGTAATTGCATGAAGTCACATTAAATTAAATTAAACAAACGAATTATACGATGAATTTAGCGTCCACAAAAGTCGTTTCTGGAGTAAAATGCGACCGGGAGGACCGTACTTTCGGCTAGGAGATCAAGAAAAAAATGTTTATCCCATTAAAAACAATTTCACGTGATCAGACATAAGTCGAACATTTTTGTCACGCGAAATGAGTATAAAAGCACGGGTTTTAAACACGGGTATCACAGAAGATAACTCTTTTATATGAGACATATTCTTATAAAAGTATCTCAGAACAAATAGTTATCATTTCAGTAGACATTGCAGCATTCAAAATGACAACTTTAACACGACATGTGAATGTCGTACGCCTATTATGTTTTGTATGAGTTGTCTTGCAAAACATTTTTAAAAAGTTTAAAAGATACTAGAAAATTTAAATCTGAAGAATGCAAAACGTTGTAAAATCCAGTGTAGAGTTGCAACGAATAATCGAACCATAATGTAACTTTGTAAGATTTTCTAAATGCTACAAGTCTTATCTAGTTTTTCGAATTGATTTCGTATGTTCTGTAACTTTTGTAGCAACTTATGTATACATAGATCAATGCAGTATTTTAGTTGCGACTCTTTCTAATATAATTAAAATTTCAATTTCTGATGAGGCATACACACTGAGAAAAATCCTAGGCATAGTGACGTGATATATGTAGTAGAGGTGTGCAAAAAGATTCGATTTTCGATCCGATATTGGCCTCCGTTGAGTTTCGAATATTCGACATTCAAAGCGCACTTCTTCGGATGTCGGATTTTCGACATTCGATCGGCCGTACGTCGAATATTCGACATCCGAAATGCCTCCATCGAATATTGAACATTCGATCAGCGCAGGATGTAGTTTGCAATTTTTAATCAGACATTACACATTATACATACATTGTATAATTGAATTTTAATTTTATATCGTCATAGACGAAAGAATTTATTTTTTTTAAGTCCTAAGACGCATTTAGAAACAATTAGTCAATTTAAAAAGTGTCACATTTTTTATTTTAAAATTTTAAAAAATCCTCGTAGTTAACAAATTTCAGCAAATTTTTTGTATTTATAGTTTTTGATGGTGAAAAATCATAGTGAATTATAAATTTAAAAAACGTAGCCCAGACCAGATATGGCATTACATGCAGAGCCCGAGCCTAGTTTTAGTCTCAACAAAATTTTTGCACGGGAAATGTTGAAATTCCTAAAATACTTTAGCCTATATGGCCTATTCTGTGTAGAACATTTTTTTGGACTATGCTAAGATATCGAGTTGAAATTTTGGGCTCTTTACAATACCAAAAACAATTATTTTTTAATTATAAATATTTCTGAGTACATAAACAATCCCTAGTGCCTTTCATTTAAGTTCATTGTGCTTGAAAAATTATTAATGAAATTATGTTCAGTACAGTTTTCTCTTTTATCGTACAGAGTTTTACTCTGTAAAGTTTATTTAAATTTCCAAAATTCAAACTATTATGTATTGTTTCACTTGTAGAATTTTATGGTATGGGATTAACTTCGATGAGTTAGTTAAAAATATTAAAATTGTTAAATGTATATAACTGTGTATAGTCCTTGTGAGTATAATTATTTGTCTCGAGTTTTCAGGCGTATAGATTCTAATTTTGTAGTTATTTCATTAAAGACAAATTGCGTTTCCTGATTCTTTATACAATTTTAATACGCATTCCTTTAAATGATATGTATGAATTGCATAAGACAAAAACAAACTCTTTCGACTCACGAATCCGATATGATAAACTTTTAATAATAACTTGACAAATTTATTTACCAATTATTTTGAATTTAATATTATATTTAATAAAATGAATAATTATATATTTTTAAAAAATTAGTTAAAATTATATAACATTAATGTGTCAAATTAAAATAATTAATTTAATTAATATTTTTTTATTCCTCAAATATGACGATATAAAATTAAAAGACAATTATTCAATGTATCTATATTGTGTAATGTCTGATTAAAAAATGCAAACTACATCCTGCGCCGGTCGAATGTGAAAAATCCGACATTCGATTCGACAGAATGTACACGTCTAATATTTAGTTGAAAATGTCTTTAACTACTTTTTGTGGTTAAATTCAAGAAATGGTTGACCCGTTAGTGTAGGTACTAAAAGTGGTCGCTGTGACTAAGTAATGTAGTGGAACATTGTATTTTTCATAGCAACTCTTTTGAAAATCTGATTTTCGGTACCTGTAGAGCGGGTTGAAAATTTAAAAGTAGAATTAAAAATCACAGTTTCGACTCGCTCTACAGTTACATCAAATTCTCAAAAGAGTTGCTATCAGTTGCTATAAAAAATAATATGCATTACTCGAAACAATACACAACGGATTCAACGAGGGTGAAGTTTGTTGCACTGGTTATAGCAACTACGTTATTCTAGCCATGAGAACTCAACGTTTGAAGTTCTCATAGCGAGGTTTAAGAGTTAAGGACAATTTCAACGATTTTAACTAGTCGCCACGACCAGGTATTCAGAAAATGGCTACCATGGCTACAAATCATATTGCTGTAGCCATGGGTCAAGTAACAACAACAAGTCTCCCTCGTTACAGTCAGTATGACCAGATGCTATTTTTCTCTGTGCATCACTCAAAATCTAGTAAGTCTTAGGTCTATCTACGGCCAAACATTATTATGAACATAAACGTCAATTCCAGTTGATAAAATATTTTAATATTAGTTTGATACATTTTATAACCTATAACACATGCTTCCAAAATGCCATGATGTTCAGTCTTTCAATTTAGTTAACTTTATCAATTACATTCCCATTCCACCCATACCTCCCATACCTCCCATGCCACCCATACCGCCCATCGGAGATTCAGGTTCTGTTTTAGGCAATTCAGCAACAACCGCTTCAGCTGTTGTAAGCAAAGATGCAACACCTGCGGCATCAGTGAGAGCTGTGCGTACAACTTTTGTCGGGTCAATAATTCCTTTCTCTATCATGTCTACGTACTCATCATTCAAGGCATCATAACCAAGCTTGCCTTCAGAGACTCTAGCTACGACGAGACTAGCATCAACGCCAGCGTTTTGTGCGATTTGTAAACATGGCATACGCAAAGCTTTAGCCACAATTTGTATTCCAGTTTGTTGATCCATATTACAAGCTTTTAGATGCTCCAGAGCTGGAATACATCTGAGAAGCGCAGTTCCACCTGAAATAAATTTAAATTGGTTTAAAAACAAAATATTAAAGGAATTAGAGTAGCCAAGCTGAGGAAATGAACAAAATATTTACTCAACCAAAAAACCCTAGATAGCGTTGAAAAAATATCAAAATTGTCTTAAATTATGTAAATAAAATAATTTACTCTGGTAATTTCTGTTAACAATACTTAAAAATCAAAGGATGGATTTTTAACAAAGTAATAGCGAAGGTGACTATATAATCCTTGTAAAATTACTAACTATTACAAGCTCTAAGAAAGGTTTTATTAATCCCTTTTACACTTTATTTATTATTCACACATAAATATTTATTTATGCACTCAACTGTTAATTTATATCTTTTACTAACTTAATTACTATATTCCTTAACGATAAATCTGGAAAGCTTATTCATTCTTACGTATCTCTTAATATTTACAAAATATTACTGATATTGAATACTTTTTCAAATAAATCAGATCATTCTATCGTTAATTATGTAAATCAGGTTTAATTCTTGTAATCCGGCACTCCAAACTGACAAATCCAGCATAATAGCTTACACATATATCATCTCCAGAGACATTTTCTGTCCTGAATCCAAATCTGGCCTCTGTTTTTTCCCAGGACGACAGGTTTTTGAGATTTTTCGAGTTAAATTTTTTTTCGAAAAATCACTAATCTTACAAGTAGTTAAGGCGAATCATGGTACTGTTTCTTGTATGTCATTGCATTAAAGTCTACAATATTTGCAATACTTGAAATGTCTAGTCAGTAGTAGCAGCTTATAATCATTTTTCGACAGGAGCTAATAACCAATAATAAAGAAGGCATATTTTAAAGTCAGTAAATACTGTGAACTCTGTGAATATTGTAAATGTTGCAAATATTATAGAATTTAATGCAATCAAATCCAAGAAACATTACAATGATTCGCCTCAAGTAATTGTAAGCCGTCAAACTGGCAACTCTATGGAAAGCGACAACTTTTCTGACATGTATCTTTCGAACAGTTACAATTATAAGGTTTTTTGTGAAACCCTTTTTATTCGGTTATTTTTAATGATATCAGGAACTGTATAACATATTTTTAAAAAAACAATCAATGGATTCTGCGTTAAAAAACGCATCTAAATTATGTATTGCTTTCCGTTTAAACCTGATGTGCTGGGAAAAAACAGAGGCCAGATTTAGAGTTAGTACAGATAACTTCTCTGAAAATTATATATCTCATTCCATGAACACATAGGTTACATTTTCTTGACGAGACTAACTTAACATGATTATACAGTGTGTCCCAAAAGCTCCTGGACTTCTAATAAATCTCACATAGTAGTTTTTTTTTTGGGTGTGTGTGTGTGTGGTGTGGGGGGGGGGGGGGGGGGGGTAAGGTTAATTCGGTGAAAAAAGGCATGTTTTTGAGAATTTTTTTCGACGATACAGATAGTGTATACATTTGAACAATATTTGCCTAAATTTTCATTGCAAAATAGTGAAAATTGAACGAGTGACAGTAAATCTCCAGAGGCACCTCGAAAAAAAGTTATTTTGCGGTGTACATCATAACTCGCAACAGAATCATTTGAAACAGAAAAAACTTGTAAGCTTGTATAGAAACCCTGCCTGGAGCAACGGACGCTCAAATACTCATAACCTCGTCAATTTTGCTTCGATCGACATGAAATTTTGACACAATATTCTGGAGATATGTAATCATAAAAAAAATGCAAAAATAAAAGTTTTATTACTCTACACCCCCCCCCCCCCCCAATCACAACAATTTTTTCATAATTATTCGAAATACATACCTTTTGACGAAATACAGTCTTTAGAACGATCATACAGCTTTTGAAAACAACGCTGATACTCCTCCTTTACTATTTTTATATACCTTACTATTACTCTATATACTATTGGGTTGTCCCAGAAGTAATTGGCAATTTTTTCATACAAATTTAACACATTTTTTTAAATACAAGTAATGAACTTTAATCAATGATATATTTTCCATTTTGTTCAATGACCTTTTGCCATCCTTCTGGTAACTTCATGAATCCACGCTTATAGAACTTCTAGTCTTTATCAGCAAAAAACTGAACCAAGTGCGATTTCACAGCTTCATAATCATTGATAGTTTTACAATTCAAGGAGTTCTGCAAAGATCGAAATAAATAGTAATTTTTGGCGAGTGGCTGAAGATGTATATGGTGTAGCGTTGTCACGGTGAAAAATTAAACTTTTACGTTTGACCAATTCTAGATGTTTTCATTTAACCGCTGCGTTTAATTTATTCAGTTGACCACAGTAGACATCCGAATTAATCGTTTGGTTTCTTGGAAGCAGCTCAAAAAATAACACACCTTTCGATGTTGCTTGTGGTGGTTCATCACGCCTGGACCATGATCGTTTTCGAACGGCATTATTGTAAACAATGCATTTTTTTTATCACCAGCAATAATTAGCTTAAAAAAAATCGAATTTATTGCGTTTAAAATTCAAATCACAAGCGTTGATGCGTTTTGTTGAATCAATTTCTTTCAATTCATCTGGAATCCAAATATCAAGTTTTTTAACAAGTCCAAGACGTTGTATACGACAGTCGATTGTTAATTTTGGTATTTTCAACATTTCATTAATCTCTTGCACAGTTACATGACGATCCGATTCGATTATGGCTTTGATTTTATCATTAACTTCATTTGGCCGACCTGAACTTTGCTCATCTTTGAGTAAAAAATCCCCAGAAAGGAATTTATAAAGCCAATTTATATTATATTATATATTTATATATTTATATTGGATCTATAACTTAATTCGTGCGGTTTGCTAAGAGATGGCGTAACTTGATTATTATTCCATCGTTCCAATATTCCGAACATGCGTTGGAAAGCTACTGTCATTGTGCGTCTTTTTCAGTATATGTCATTCATTTGAAGCGTAAACAACAATGATGCTGCTGGAGCGCCACAAAAGGAAGTCATTTTTGCATCGGATTGTTACTGGTGATGAAAAATGGATCCATTACGACAACCCTAAGCGCAAAAAATCATATGTGAAACCCGGCTAACCAGTCAAATCAACGGCGAAGCCGAATATCCATGGCACGACGGTAATGCTCTGTATTTGGTGGGATCAGAAGGGTGTCCTGTATTATGAGCTGCTAAAACCGGGTGAAACCATCAATGGAGAACGCTACCGAACACAATTAATCCGTTTGAAGAGAGCAATAGCCGAAAAACGCCCGGAATATGCGACCAGACACGAGGCAATAATTTTCGATCATGACAACGCTCGACCCTATGTTGCTATTTCGGTTTTAACATATTTGGAAAACAGTGGATGGAAAGTTTTACCCCACTCGCC
Organism: Diplolepis rosae; assembly: GCA_030998225.1. Classification (NCBI taxonomy): domain Eukaryota; kingdom Metazoa; phylum Arthropoda; class Insecta; order Hymenoptera; family Diplolepididae; genus Diplolepis; species Diplolepis rosae. The sequence goes on along the minus strand of JAPYXD010000608.1, from coordinate 2,972,955 downwards.
TTATAGCCCAGACCTTGCCCCTTCTGACTACCATTTGTTCCAGTCGATGCAGAACGCCCTCACTGGAATACGGTTCACATCAGAACAGGGTATCAAAAATTGGCTTGATTTATTCTTGACCGTCAAGCCGGCGCAGTTCTATTAGGATGGAATCCACAAATTGCCAGAAAGATGGGAAAAAGTCATAGCTTCTGATGGACAATACTTTGAATAATACTATTGTACATGTTTTTCTTAAATATACGTTCAAATTTTGAAAAAAACCGAATAAATTAAGTTATAGATCCAATATATATAAAGAGCAATAAAGGCTGAGTTAGATGAAGTTCATGGCACCTATGCACCATCGTTTAAAACTGTGTACAAATGGGTGAATGAGTTTAAACGTGATTGTACATTGGGGTGGTTCTTATTTACAGCGTAACATTGATTTTTATAATTCATTTGCTCCCACTGGCGGAATTTGTTCGTATGTCCAAAAAAAATAAAGTACGCTTAATTTGATCCAAATCGGTCAATATTTACCCACCAAACATGGGCCTTGGAATTTCCCATGGGATTTACATAGGAGAAATCACACGAAAAAGAAAAATCTGCATCACTTTTTCAATTTCTATTCCAGTCATTCTATTTCGGATAGTTATGGGCGCTAGTCTTTTTGTCCCCTCCTCGGAGCTGTAGGACCTTGTCGTTGGTGAAGGGGCTTAGTGCGCGGCCCGGGGGCCGTGGCGGTCCTTGGCCCTGTCGGTTCGAGTGTAGGATCCCTACAAACGGGCTCTCCTCGTGCGGATGAGTGCTGTCGGGGGCGGTCCCGGTCCTTGGCTCGCGTGGCGACCAAGAAACGGCTCCCCCTAAGCCAGGATGTGCGTAACACCGGGCGACCTTCCCGAGTACTTAGCCTTAACCCTGCAAGCGAGGTTCCATAAGGTCGGACAAAATCTTTCCCTAGTTTCTCGTGGGATGATAATGGAACCATTTGAAAACAAAAAAATAAACAGCAAGGTGGGAGAGGCGGGAGCTGAGGTGGATGCGGAGCTGGGCTTGCAAAGGTCTAGTACAAATCAACCCCTGCAAACCGCCCCTGAAGAATCGCAAGTCCCGACGGTGGCTGCTGGTCCTGGCTCTTCTGGGTCGGGTACTAATGTGGTCCCTCGGAAAATTGTAATGGTAGAGGATACAAACCAGCAGGCCCTGGATAAAGAATCAGCCCGTAACTGGCGGAGATTTGAGACCTCCTTCTCTAGGGGTGGAGTATTTATTTTCGTGGTGCCAAACCCAGGGACTAAGGCATGGCTAATCAAAACGGTATCCGAGCTCAGGCCCTGGGAAGGCGCTAACCTGAAAGTAAGCGGGGTGGAGATACTCCAAAAGAGGCTAAAGGCGACGGCCTGGACGGGAGGATTAAAACACCTCTTAATAGTTCTGCGGTTCTGCAGAAAAGCATAGCTGTGATGCACACAGGCATCTCACTTATCCAAGAACTGTAGATAAACAGGGATTCCATTAGGGGATTGGGAGCGGGGGGGGGGGGGGGGGGGGGGCATTTATTGTTACAGGCACCCATCCACCGAAGGATGTCCGCTCACTAGTAGACTAGTGTAAGGTAAGAGGCCTGCCCCTGCTTTTTGGGTGCGATGCAAAATCTCACCATAAGCTGTGGGGTAGCACGGACACCAACAGAAGGGGTGAGGACCTAATGGATTATCTAATCACTACTGACTTAGATATTCTAAATACAGGTGCGATACCAACTTTTCGGAACTCTGTGCGAGAAGAGGTAATCAACATCACCCTCTGGCCCCACATAGGTCAGAAACCCGAGGAAAACAAACTGGGAGTGTTATTCCACAGACCTACAAGCTGCACTCCACCGGAAAACCATGGAAATCAAAGACGTAGACGCCCTTGAAAGGACGGCTGACCAATTTTCGTCGGCCATTATTACTACGTACGAACTCAATTGCTTACCTTCGAAAATCAAGAAGGCATGGGAGACCCACTGGTGGAATAGGAAGCTTGAAAAGCTTCGTAAAGAAACTAGAGAATGTTTCAGACGGGTCAAAAAAGGCAATACGGAAGAACTATGGAACTTATCCAATGCAACTAGGGATGCATACAGGAAAGAAATTAGGGAGGCCAAGGGTAAGAGCTGGACCTCCTACTGTTCGGACATAGAAAAGGGCGCAGAGGCGGTCATGCTGAATAGATTACTGGCCCGTAACCCAGGAGCTATGCTGAGCACCCTACGACTACCAGACGGGACGTACTCAGAGTCGGACGAGGAGACCCGGACCCTTCTGATGGTAGCGCACTTCCTGGGCTTTACAGGTCCAACAGAGGTGGGGGGGAGTTCTCAAAAGGGCCAACCGCTGCCCGCGACCCAATTGGGAATACGTGGGCGGCTGGCCCAGGAGATCACTTCCCCATCCAGGGTCAAATGGGCCTTAAAGTCTTTAAACCCTTTTAAGTCCCCAGGTCCAGATGGCATTTATCGGGCCCTCCTACAGACGGCTGGGGACCCCGTCATTGGGCCGCTAGTGAGACTTGCTAGGGCCAGTCTGACTCTGGGTTACGTCCCCGAAGGATTCCCGACCAATCAGCCTTACCTCCTTTGTACTAAAAACGGTGGAGAGACTCGTGGACAGATACATCCGCGATAAGATCCTGACGACAAAACCGCTACACAGCGATCAGCATGCCTACAGGGCCGGTCGCTCAACCAAAACAGCCCTGAGCAAAGCGGTAAATCTGATTGATGATTAACTGAACCTTAAATGATTCGCTATTAGAACATTCATGGATATTGAGGGTGCCTTCAACCACACATCCAGTGAAGTGATCAGGAGAGCTATGATTAGACAAGGAGTCCCCACAGCCGTAGTTGACTGAACCTGCCACATGCTTGGAAACAGGAACATCACGATAGCCAAAGGAAATACTACCCTTTGAGGGATCGTTGATTCAGGATGCCCGCAGGGAGGAGTACTATTTCCCTTGCTGTGGAGTCTAGTGGTGGATGAACTACTGCATCTACTCACCGACCAAGGATGTCACCCCATTGGATATGCTGATGACATCCTAGTCATAGTACGCGGAATGCATTTGGATGCGCTGATGGGCGTAATGCAACAGACGTTAAAGGTTGTAGACCTATGCATCAATAGTCTGGTGGAGCAGAGTCAAGCCGAAGACGGCCATGGCCAGGTTGGAAAGTCTCAGAGGGCTGATCCTTAGAGGGATCACTGGCCCCTGGAAGTCCTAACCTACGACGGCGTTGGGAGCACTAATGGGGCTAGAGTCCCTGCACCCAAGGATCACAGCCGAGGCTAGAAGGCGGCCTGGAGAATTGGCGAAAACCCTACTACAGTGATCTTAAAAAAACTAAGAACCAATGTCAACATCGCGAAGAGACCGATCATGAAAATGGTGAAAGATAGGGCGTCTCCGCGGTACCTCTTCTACAAAAGGTACAAGGTAAGCTTGTCAACCATGCAAGATTGGAGGGTGGTTCACGGACACCTCGCAGGGGCTGGAGACATCTGGTTTGCAGACAGCTCCAAAAACAGGGAGGCTGCGGGGACTGGTGTCGATGGGAAGAACGGCGACACAAGCCTCGTGGTTCCGTTGGGACCCCACTCCACAGTTCTTGAAACCGAGATTGCAGCCATGCGCATGCGTAGTACGGAATCATGGCCGCAGCAGGAACATCCGCATCTGCTCAGATAGTGAAGCGACTATCACGATACTAGGTAAGTCAGTGACTACCTCGACGCTGGTCTGGGAATGCTACGAAGCATTGAACAAACTAGCGAAAGACAACCAAGTCACAGTCCTCTGGAGCCCCGGACACAGGGGTATCAAGGGCAAAGAGACTGCGGATAGACTAGTCAAGCTAGTGACCTGACGAGTATGCAGCCAAGTCGTTAGCATCTCGAGTGTCTTACTGACCCTGGAATACCAAATTATACGATTTGTAATAGATTAATTTGGAAACATTTTAAGAAGCTAATTGCAAGGCATGCCTTATTAGTCATTTGTAGTGACAAGCCTATTGCTAAATTATTAATAGAGCTTCAACTGAAATTGATGTAACAATTTCATTTTGTATAATTTTAATCAATTACCTCTCAACGCTGTAAGTCAATGGGGCTGGGCTATCCAATGACGCTGTAGCTTATTCGTTGCTTGGCACCGTCGTCCTAAAAAAACAAGTCGCCTGCCAAAACCTCAGCTTCTGCGCGTGCACCGGCTTTTTCAGCTGATATAATAAAACTACTCGATACATACGACTCACAGCTCAATTCTGTCGTTTGTCAGAAAACTCAATCGAATTTTATAAAGGCAAAATAACGAGTTATAGCTGTCCAAGACTTCGAATTGAAAGCTGTTAGTCGTGAGATCACGGCCAGAAGCCCGGTAAGTTCTTATTAACATTCTGAGCTCATTCCGTTGTATTTTTTTTTTAAAGAAAATTACGGCTCGCTCTCGGGCTTTCTTAGCCTTCCCATGTACCCAAGGACCTAACCTAAAGTTTTGTTTTTTTTTCTCTTAAATAATTTTATATTGAGCCAGGGCTTTACACAATTTTTTTCACAAACATATGGGACATATTTTCTCAAGTGATACCACCCTAAAAAACGAAGTGGTCCGATCGGGCTTAAAGTTTAGCTGATTGGAGTCCAATTTGATGGTACTTCCTAAAAAAAAATTTTTCGTTTTGACAAATATTTGCTGAAATAGAGGGGGTGCAATTTTCCGACTTTTGATGGGAAGCCTCTTCTTCAAACGAATATAACTTATTTCTTTTTGCGTAAAGAATAATTTTACTTCTTATGTTTTCTTCAGTCTTTTTCGTGACCTTTCAACTGGTTGTAAGCATTTTTGAAAAAGATCAAAATTTGACCTTCATTTTCGAAAATCAAAAATTAATTGGACTTTTTCTCAAATTTGGACTCATTTTATTTTTTTTTAAATCATCTAGTTAAAAAGCTGAGATTTTTTGCTATAAAATAGCAAAATTTCAGGATGGCGTTTTTTTTTTGTTTTCGAGCAATAGTGCGATGAATAACCGGATGCTCCGCCGGAGCTGAGACCCCACGACCGTTCGCTACTGTCTTCACAAGTTAGAATGCCTGAATTACAGTTAGTGCAAGATTAATTTGGAATATTTTTTGAAAATTAAATCTATTGAATTTATATCTAGTTATTAAATGTGTAGGAAACTTATGTTTCTGTTTATCTGCGTGAATTATTTGAATGTGAGTTTGATGGATTTTGTTTTTTTGGAATCTTCTCTTTTTATACATAGCTAGGCTAGGTTTCCTAGGTTTCGCTTTCTGGCACTGTCTGAGCTCTTATCAATTGATCCCGAACTCACAAATTCACTCGCGGTAGTCAGCACCTTATTTGCTTGCTCTTTTATTTGTTTGCCAAGTTTTTTTAAAGGAAAATTCTTAAAAGTCTTTGTTTTTTTTCATGTTTCAGCAGACTAGGCAATTCGGTAATTTATTCCGCTCGCTGATCCGCGCAGAATTTTGGATCTTTTTATCTTTTAATATTATAATTGTTATACGCGACTTAAGCCGTATATGATGATGGTAAAAAATCATTCAAGTTTTCGACCATTAAAAGATACTTGTGCGAAATTCACTCTGAAAAACGACTTGAGGCCTTCGAAAAGCAGTACCGTTAGAAGGGTACTACCGTGCGTTCTTTTCTGATGTACGCGCCAGAATCGGCAAAGCCCCGTTCTTGTCGCACCACTGCAACCTACCGACCAGATGCGAGTGCCCTCCCCCCTACCGTCTCACCTCCCTTGCCTAGGAACGGCCTTCACTCACTGCAAGCTAGAAAAGTGAATGTCGGGAAAGGCAAGGAAGAAAAGGACGGGACAATTCTGACCACAGGAGAGAGGACAGCACAACACTACCGCCCTCTAAGTGGTCGGCGAACTTGCAAGAGGGAAGGAGTATCGGCACTAGAAAACTATGAAAAAAAAAAACTATACTCCTTCCAGTGCGACATTTCTCCCCAATTTTCCATCCCTATAAAAAGGGCCTCGAGACGCTTGAGTGATAGTTGAGTTCAGGGCAGCTTCCCTGTCCTACGACGAATGTCAACGTCGTACGACCTCCGCTAAAACCTAGTTACTTCGACTTAGTGTAAAATAAGTGTAGTTTTGCATAAAAAAATAAAGGCCTACAATGTATCGTTTTCACTTGGTGCCGTTCTTACTCCCAACTCCGATCCCGACAGGCCTCCGGATGCAGCCTACAGTAAGTCTCGAAGATTAGTGCATATTTTGAAACTCTAACTCTTTATTTCTTTCTAAACTGCTACTGGAACCCAGTGACGCACACCTCCCCTCACATTGCTTTAGTCGCTGGCAACCCAGTCGGTCTCTCTTTCTCTCTCTTTCTTTCTACACTGTCACTGGAACCCAGTGACGCACACTTTCTCTCACGTTACTTGAGCCGCTGGCGACCCAGTCGGCCTCCCTTCCTCTCTCTTTCTTTCTACACTGTCACTGGAACTCAGTGACGCACCTTCTTTCTCTCCCATTACTTGAGCCACTGGAAACCCAGTCGGCCTCTCTCTCTCTAACTCTTTCCCTCTTTCTACACTGTCCCTGGAACTCAGTCGCACACGCCCTCTCCCACATTACTCGCCGCTCGTAACTCAGGCGGTAACCCAGGCTCTTATCCATCTCCTCCAACCATCCTTCTTTTTCCCTCAGCTTGTACCGAAGAAGCAACGCCAAAAACGGAGTCACGGCCTATTCCACGGCCGGCGGAACGCCAGGCGCTTGGAAGCCTGGAAGACCCGAAAAGGAATCCTCGAGGGAAAGAGGGGAGAAGATCACGGTCCCTCCCACACGAACGAGAGCGCCTCCACCTTTCTCGATCCTGAGTCACCCAGAAGGAGTCGCTCCCTCGGCGCAGAGGAGACCACCGGGTACGACTCTCACAACCACAGCTACGACGCGTTGGCCACGACCGCCCCAGCACACGATTTACCTCAGGAATACCAACCGACTCCGAAAGCGAGTACTACCCGGCCCACGAGAGACGCTGGAGTAACAACCCAGACACCGACCGCCTCCAGAGTCTCACCCCCGGCCACGCCAGCCGCCTCGCCGCCGCCCCCTACGGACTCTCTGCCGTCAACCGCCACGACAGCTTCACCATGGAAATCTGGCACTGCCTCATTTAGAAGCAATAATTATTTGTATCAAATGGCGGAACTATTAACGAGGAATTTATAAAAATTCGATCAATATCAAACCACTTGAAAAACATGAAAATCAAGTGAAACGTTCGAGAAAACAAAAGTAATTCTTTTGCACCTGTCACTCGACATAACTCTCATTCTAAGTGTACGAAGCCCCATTTTTAATTTTTTCTTCTAAGATTAAAGTGCATTAAATTCTGGAGAGCTTCAGGTCAGAAATTTTGTCTCCTCTATTTGTTTAATCAAAATTTTCTTACTCAGAGTATGGACATTATGGTCCAAATTTAGAATGTCTTTTAGCAGCCAATTCTGCGACGATAATTTTGACTGGCGCGCAAGAGATTAAATCCGCGTTCGAAATCAAGGTGCCAGGGAGAAAATCGAGGATTACCTAACGTGTCTATTAGGTCTTTATGACGAGTTGGATGGTCCATACTCAATCCAAGAGCAACTTGACAATACTTACAGGGGGTTGAGACCAGAATAGAGGCGCGATATCAAGCGCGAAAAAATTGCAAATTTTGAGGAACTCGCGCATCTAGAGAAAGACTGGGAAACTGTATGGGCTACACCCGGAAACTTCATTTTTCGCGAAGTACGCGTAGAAGTGGGAGGAAGATAGAAATTTAATAAGACAACTCCGCCACCCAAATCGGTACCCAGTGCGCAAATCGTGTCCTTTGAATGTCTTTAATGTCTGCGTAACTCTTCTTTTATGGTCAAACGTAACTTTCTGAACAAATAGAAATCGCAGAGTCAAATAAGGTGAATACGGGGAATTGCTGATAGTCAAAATTTCATTTTTGGTAATAAATTACGTTATCAACGTTGATTGATGAGCTGGTACATTATCGTGCAACAAGCATCAACTTTCTTTTTGACGATATTCTAGTAGCACACGACGAATAAGCATAGAGATATTACAGATAGAGTCGACAAGTCAGCCTGAAACCTGTCAGCCGGGCGAGAGAGAAAGTGATTCGAAGGGTTAGGCTGTCTCTCTCTAACGTGGTACGCGTAGACAAAGACAGAAAAAACCTCCCATCGTCTCTCTCTTTTGCTCTCACCGAGTGTCCAGACTGACGTTGCGACTTACAGAGCGGCCTATGGCTTGTCGACTCTATCTGTAATATCTCTATGCGAATAAGCGCCAGCAAACGCTTCATAACACCAATATCAAACATAGAATTGATCGTTTGGCCCTTCGGAACGAAGATTTGGGCTCTTTTTTTTATGGATTCAGGTACGATTTTAACGTTTTCTTCATTCACAGCTGATCTCGGCCGACACCATAAACTTTCTGTATCATTTGATGCGCCTCAGCAGTTGTTTTACCGCGTACAAAAAATATTGGCACCTTGTTCAAAATTCATTTTTCGACCGATGGTTCAAACGTACTGTCACATTAGATTCAATAACACGGTGTGCTTGGATTAAGTTTGACCAGAGATATAACTCTTGAAAGGCCTTGAAAGGCGTGATAATGCCAAAGGGCGCGATGAAGCACGCCTGCGTAAGACGCCCTATTTTCTTAGACTAATTACTGTCAGTTCAATATTATAGTTTAAAAACAACGATTTGACATTTATTTACACTGTAATATTTATTTCGTTCATATATCTGATAAATTTGTGTTTCATTTTGTGCTTTTATTACTCGGTACACAACACGGAAGAGATAATGTGAAAAATCTCGGGGGGGGGGGGGGGGGGGTTTGAATTAAACTTAATCCAAACATATCTTAATAACTCAACTTCTATACATCTGAATGTCATGAAATTTTAATGCAACATCCATGATGGGTGTAGGATTAAATGCCCAAAAGATCTAATATATGTTGCCACTAGTATTGGATATTTTTGCTTAGGCGCAAATAATTCAGCCAATATAATGTGCATTTATACTTAAATTTAAAAAAGATATATTTTGAAAGCTTTTACAATTTCGAATAAACTTTTTTATAGAATTTATTGTCATAAAATCATTACTCATATTGAGTTGTATCACGTAAAAATAACGATAACTTCAAAAATTATGTAACTTCAATTATATTACCATCATATTTCTATATTCTGGGTATTTTAAATAATTTTTAAGTCTCACAACTAGTACGAAAAACAACCTTTTAACTTCCATTACAATGCATTTATCATGTGCATAATCTGTTTGAACTTACCACCAGGAACAATGCCCTCTTCAACGGCTGCTCGTGTTGCGTTTAGAGCATCGTGTACACGATCTTTCTTCTCATTGACTTCTACCTCACTGCTTCCTCCAACTCTAAGGACAGCAACACCGGAAGCAAGTCTTGCTAGGCGTTCTTGTAATTTTTCCTTCTCATAATCTGACGTTGTGTTCGAAATTTGATCACGAATTTGATCCGCTCTTTTATCAATATTTGATTTTTCACCTTTTCCCTTCAAGAGTAGTGTATCATCCTTAGTGATAATAACTTCTCCAACTTGACCCAAATCGCTTAACTGAAACCATAATAACAAATCATTCATAATAGTTTCCGGTTAGCTTTCTTTTATACGAAAGAAAAGGGAACAATGAGGACAGTTTGTGCACAGTGATGCCGTTTTCAGTACAATTGTACTTTTTGGGTATTAATTTTGGCAGGTGAGTACGTGAGTATGCCTCTCGCATTTTCAGTACACTCGACTTCGTATAGTATTGTAATATAATAATATAATGTATATTATATATTTAGAAACACATGCACACACGCAAACACTTACATGTAACCGCAAAAAATCATTGAACGTCGACATAATTACCACATTTACACTACGATGTATAAGAGATGGAAGGACCAGCTTTAGGGTGCTTTATCTCCAAAACTGCCCGTTGCAGGACTTTGCGCCCGAAGACATTTTTTATCTACGTGTTGAGAACTATTTGGAACAAATTTCCAAAAAACTTAACCAAAAGTCATTTTCTATAAGAATTTTTCGGGATTCTTTATTGGAAGTTGGCGACAGGAAATACAAGGAAAAGGACAAGACTTGTTGTGAAAAGATGCTTTCAAAAACCAAAAGAGAATTTTCGTGAACCAAATTCGCTAGTCGATAGATGTTCATCAATACGTATGTTGGCGGCATTGACTGCAAAATATAATTTGGAGATATACCTGAGACGGCCCAGCCCTAAGTATCCGCCTTTTGCGACGAAACGGGGGTAAAATCCGCGAAACTAAGGCCACTTTAGGAACAAGTAGATTCCCACGAGACTCGCACAAAAGAATTGCGAGGTATGATCCAGTATTCGAGCAGCAATTAATGATTTACTTCCAAACCGGAAGTGAACGCGGCGAGAACGAGGTAGTCTGGTTTTCACAGACATTTTCGTTCGTACTCCCAGCGAGCGCCACACTAACCTGTGGTTGCTGCCACACGACCAATCACCCAGGTCAAGCAGCATAATACATGATCGCTGGATGGGCGTCCCTCGCTCACATTTCTTTTATTTTTTTTATTCTTAGTTTTTATAGGTTTGTTAATTATTGCTAATAAATAGAAATAAATAATTATACGAATACGACAATTATAAATAAACATAAATGTCATTGCATTGTGAAATATTATAAATAATCAAAAATTATAAATAAAGATAATTATTGTCATGTGGTAAATTTGGTTAATATTAAATACAATAAACAAGTATAGTTATAATTTGAACAGAAAATGACAAAAGGTTAGCATTGATTATCTGAAAATAATTTTGACTGGTAAATCATCAGCAAAATGCCAAATTTGCAAATGAACAATGCGTGACCATCTGATCATTTCTTTTATTTAAATGCTCGTTTTTATTTTTGAGAATTATCAGCATGTAATAATAATCTCTTCAATCTTTCTTAGAAGATTTTGAATCTTCTTACAACGTTCAAACCTTCACACACTGTTGTCCAATGGGAGCCCGCGCCTACGCAAATAGCACGCGCCAAGCGGGAGGTGAGATGGGGGAAAGGCTTTCTCCTCGTCGTCGCGTGGCATGCTTTCTCTTATCAACGCATATCAATTTTTGAACACCTCTACGAGACGAAATATCCAACGATTTGAAATTTTGAAGAGCACCATCATGATCTCGAAAATGTCAGCTTTTTCATGATACTGATTTCCAACCCGAAAACGGTCGTAAAAGGGGAGAAAACATCGTGCATAAAATTCTTAATTTATTGATTTAATTGGACGTGATCGCGGTCGCTAATTCAGGCGCGCGCAAGTTAATTAAGGGGGGAATTGATTAAGAGGTGGAAATCCGAGGCGACGTGCTTGATTGCCGATCCTCAAATTTTATTCCGGTTCCGCACCTGCAAAAGGTGAGGACTTATCGCTCGTCGCGGCGATTTCTTTTTCTGGACGATATCTCAGGTCAGAGCTCATAGTCAGGTGACGTGCATTTTAGCATCACCGCACCTGACTATTAGATAATCTGATCGTGTATGTTTCCCCGTCCCCTTTTTCAGATAGGGATTTACAGGCTCCGGTTTTTAGTTTTGGTTTTTTTTATTTTTTTTTATTTGTCTCAGCCGCGTTTTGTTTTGAAATTTAGTCTGGGTTTTTCTCGGTAGTTATTTCCGACATCGGCGGGTTACCAGGGGATAAATTTTATTCGGATTTAAACGGATTCGTCCTCCAATTCTTGAGCAACTAGTACCCGTTGACTCACCTCAGAGTGAGAAATTGGGAACGTTGCTCTCCTTTTAAGATTATTTTTTTCTTAACTAAAATTGTTGATCAGGTGCCGTAGCCCTTAGGGCACTTTACCTGTGAGGCAAAATATTTTATATTTTTTTTTGACTCTTGCGAGTTCATTTGTTGATCAGGTGCCGTAGCCTCTCGGGGCGCTTTACCTGGGAGACAACATTCTCGTCTTTCCTATTTTCTTTATTTTATTTTAGTTTTATGAAATCAATTGTGGATCTAGTGCCGTAGCCCCTTAGGGCACTTTACTAGTGAAACGTTCTTCCTTACCTTCGGAGAATTGGAACACGAATCCGCCAGTATTACGGGTATTATGCGGGAGGATATTTTTTTTGTTGTTGTTCTTTGAAAATTAAGAAGTTGAACGCATCTTCCTGTGCACATGATGATAATACCTGTAAGTGTAAGCCAGAGTGCTTCTAGTCACTACAGGGCTCTGATGCCGTAAATTGGAAGATTTCTTTAATTTTCAATGAGGGTCGATAAATAAAATTTCTTGTCGTTTGGAGTTTCGCAGGGTGGGAAACATGAATGTAAAATATACTAAATTGAAGTTGAAATGAGCCTGGAAGTCAACCATAATATTATTTTCAGATGTACGGAGAACCCAAAAATTAAACCGTGAATTTGAGGGCGCAACTGCGCGAAATTTTAGCGCTTACTAATGGAAGTTTTTTTCTTATGGTTTTTAGATTCTCAAAAATCCAATATCACGGGCAATATATCTGACGATTCCTCCGTTTTATTTTGCTCATTCGGAAAAACTGAAAATCGTGAGTTTCTTTGCTGTTCTCACTCTTAAAATAAAGAATAAAAGCTCGCGAAATTTTCACCTTTTGTGTGACCCACACGTGGATTTTGGAAGGACATTTTTGGCCTGAAATAGGGCATAGTTGCCTTTATAAAATTCAGGAAATTGTTGTAATTAAAAATTGCAGATTTGAAAATTAAAATCAGAATCTAAAAGCGAAAGTTTTGACCAAATCGGGCAAAAACAACTTTACAAGTGTTTAAAATCAATAAATTAATAATCATAAAGGTCGAAATGTTTCATACCATATGAACGTGCGTGGTTAAAGCTTATTTGGATGGAGAGCTAAAATAAGACGTACATGGAAGTACTGCAACCGACAAGTGAGGCGTTGAGTAGAATAAAATGGAATGAACCTGTGAGGGTGTGTAATAAAATAGTAAAAAAATAAATAATGAGAGAAATGGCGCATTGCTGATACAGTAATCTGTACCAGGTTCAAATCAATTAGAGATACAGTGTTATGAATATTTGGTGAATCAGGATATAACACGATGCCAAAAGATCCGCACATATTTACGGCTCGAAAGAAAGATAACCTTATTTTAATCTCCATATATAATTGGTATATTAATAATTTTGGCAGGCCGCAGATCTTATTCAGGTTACGCATTTAGATTAGCTGGTGTGCTTATAAATTAGGAAGCACGTAAACAAAGGATTGAAACCTTATTAAGTACAGAGGCATCACGTTGAAACAAGATACATCTGCCAGAGGTAAAATAAACTTAGCATATCCCTCTACTAATAACAGCCAGACGGTGTTTTTATTAATGATTTGAGTGTATTAAAGTTCTGTTAATGTAAAGTAAATCTAAGAACAACCAACGTTAATTACGCTTTGAGGAGAAGTGTTGGGAATATTCAAAGCGCCAAAGCTTGATATGAGCAGACAGTAAACAAACAATAAACAAACAGTTTATCCGGAACTGTTGAATAGCCATTATATTGCTACAACTTCAAACGTGCCGTTGTCTATTGTTTAAGAATGTATATGCAAAAAAATTAATCATTAATTCCATCATTCAAAAAAAAATTTTGTTAGCATCCTGTCATTACATTTTTTTACTACATCCTTTATTTTATTGATTAAAAGCAAAAAGAACATGAGTCATCCCTCTCTCTTTCTCTAAGATATCAATTTACACTCACAGTACAGTACTATCGTTGTCTACCCACTTGGTGAGTCCGTCTCCTTACAATAAGGCCGAATTTTGGAATTATATTCAACTCCAGCCCCGCCAGGCGGGTAGTTAAGAAAAGTGTACTGGAATGGCAAAACTCAACTAACATCCAATTCGTATTTAAGTTTTTATTTGTGGTAATTTACTATGTACATAGGTTGTTCTATAATTTTTGTCTTACATGCTTAATTTTCAGTCTTTCGAAGTACTTTCTGTCATAGTTAATACATTTTTTCATACGACGAAACCACTCTTCAAAACATTCCTCCCACATTTGTTTCGGTATCAAGTCACATTCTTCTTGAAAGGCGGCTATCAACTCCTAATCGGACTAAAAACGCCGACCTTTGATCCTTAGTTTGACGTAGGGGAATAACTCAAAGTGGCATGGTGCTAAGTCTGGACTATATGCAGGGTGTTCCAATAGTTGAACTTCTATTCCCTCCAAAAACTCCTGCGTCGCAAACGCCCAATATGCAGGTGCATTATCATGGTGAAGGAACCAAGAATCCAAAGGCGCACAAGAAACCAAGTTTTCGAAGAATCGAGGCAAGCAGTTTTCTGTGTACCACTTAGAAGTGACTGTTTTGTATTTCTCTAGTGAAACAGTTATCAGAATTTCACCTTTAGTGAAAAACACAGCGACCACTCGTTTACCGATAGATTTCGATTTGCGAACTTGCACTGGCACCTGCTCGTCTTCATAGACCCAAACTTTGCTTTGAGATTTCATAGGAACATCGTAGTAGTGCAACCACGTTTCATCACCCGTCACAATAAAGTTCACCTCCGTAGCAAATCCAGATTTGAACTTTTTCAGCATTTTTTTTACACCACTTGACACGATTTTCTCGTCGCTCATAAAAAGAGCAAGAGGTACCCACAATGTGCACAGCTTTCTCACAGATAACTGATCCAAAACAATCCGCTGTAAAGTTGATTTCGGAATGAGCAGAAGTTGCTTCAAGTATATAGTACATACGTGATCCTTCGATTCAATGTTATTGCCTTCCGAACAGCATCAACTAATTGTAGACTAGCAACGTCCGATAGACGCCCTGTATGAGGTTGATTTTCGAGAACGAAACTTCCTCGCCGCAATTATAAATACCAGCGTTCTACTGTTCTGACGCAAGGACAATCCTCGCCAAACACTTCCGACATTTCTTTGAGACATAAACCACGTGCAAGGTTGTAATAAATTATCGCACGAAAGTTACGTCTTGTGAGAGCCGCTATAGCGTATTATTTCAACAGTGATATCTCACACGACTGACAGTTTTGAAACAGAGGTTACGATGTACACCTAACCTGACTCGTTCTATTCACTGGTGTAATAGAAATTTGTCTTCCCTTTATAGCAGGACCGAACGACAAAAATTATGGGACAGCCTATGTAATAAGATTATCATAATTTGTGTGTTAATTTGAATATTCTAATTACATCGTAAGATAAATCTAAGTGTTAAATATCTATAATCTTTTTTAAACATTATTTTTCTCCTTTTTTACTAAAGACCATCCCAACAAAGTCTTGCATAACCATATATTTTTCATAAAGGATAAATTTGCGTTTAGCAATTTGAGAGTTTGAAATTGTCTGCGAGGAAACCTGACCGAAGCGTATCCTTTCTGATACGTGACTGGTAATCTTACGATAATGTGAATAGTGGCAAAATGATCTCTTGAATTTTCATTTTGAACGTAAGCGACAGGATTCTAACAATAGAATTCACAACTAATTTTTCTTCTAATGAAGGAATTAATGACAAAATGCGTCTGCTTTTCGACGTGTTAAGTTATTACGTACTGATAATACAGCCAAAGAAGAGGTCGAAAGGTTAGCGGCAAATACACAACGTGGCATGTCTAAAGAAATCGATTTTCTCAACCAAAATTACGTTACTTTAATATGCAATACATGTATTTTTTTTTAGTTAATACACGTGCAAGATAAAAGAGCGCTCTATTTGTGAATAATTGACTATCTTATGATATTTTGTGTATCGAAAACTTGTGCAAAATATTTTTACCATTGAGATTCCTAATTTTAAAAAAAAGTATTACCTGAACCTCTTCTAATTTGACTAAATTAGCTTCATCTCCAAAAACAAGTCCTCCAGTTGCAACTGCCATGTCTTGAAGAGTTGCTTTTCTGTTATCCCCGAATCCAGGTGCCTTTACAGCCGCAACTTGCAATCCAATTTTTAATCGATTTACAACTAAAGTAGAAAGAGCTTCACCATCAACATCTTCAGCAACAATGACAAGTGGTTTACGTTGAGAATTTGCTATTTCTAACGCAGGAATAATACTTTGCACGGAAGAAATTTTTTTCTCGCTAAATAGAATGAGGGCATCTTGAAACTCAACTTTTGCTCCTTTACTAGAATTTATAAAATATGGTGAAATGTATCCACGATCAAATTTCATTCCTTCTATAACTTCTAATAAATCATTGAGGGTTTTGCCATCTTTTACAGTTATTACTCCTTCTTTTCCAACTTTCTTCATGGCATCAGAGATTAAATTACCGATGGCGGTATCACCGTTTGCAGAAATCGTGGCCACTTGAGCTATTTCAGCAGGAGTTGTAACTGGCTTGCTCAAATTTTTCAGTTCCTCTTTTACTTTTTCAACAGCAAGCATAACACCTGAAAAATATATACATGATAATTAAAAAAACGAATTATTAGAATTTGATTATTACACTATTTATAAACTATCCATCATTTAATTCCTTTCAATTGTTTAATTATGAGTTTGAGTAGTTATGGAATTTGCAAAACACAATTTTTTTTTGGTCCCTTACACAGTATTTTATACATGAATCACAGTCATGGTTAATTGGGTAGTGATTATCAACATAGTTAGGTTCTGTTATTTACGATAGATGTGAATTACTCAGAATCTTCCTCTCCGTTTACGATCTTTTAGATTTAAATAATAAAATCAAATATCTAAAATGTAATCACATATAAAATTTGAACTTATTACAAATTTCGAATCTCTCCACATAATACATACCCTAAATGAAAAGTCCAAAAAATCTTCTTATTGCATAATAACTACCTTCAGTGATTTCGACAACCTCGTATTTCGAATAACATCCAGCTAATCAAAAGGCTTGTGAACAGTGGCAGTTAGTTTTATTTTTTTCGTAAGAACAAAGTCCCTATTCGTGCGGTAACAAGCTGCGACTAATAGTCATTAAAATTTAATTTCACAAAATTTCTTTTTAATTTTCTCTTGCAATGAGAAAATTTGCTTTTAGTGAATCATAGTCACTTTTCATTTTTATATAATGGACACTACATTCTTCTGCAGATAGATTTTTCTTTTCTCGGTTATTGCTACTGTTCAAGGAATGTCTGAATTTCACCTTATTCAAAACTTTAATTTATGCTTGTGAGTGTGAAAGCGTGTTGAGTGCGTGTGTTAGGAAGTAAGCGATAAGACAGTCAGTGTGAGACTACTCGTGAACCGCGACGGATTATCGTTGCCTATCGAACATTTAATTAAAAGGACAATTATTCAAACTCTCTTTAATCTTGATTTACAAGTATTAAGTTAACTACTCTTAGTGAGAGTTAGTCCAAAACCTAAAAGGAACAAAAAGTTTAATGTAGTGCAAAAATAAACAGTTCATAACAAGACGATTAAATCATCATTGTCTACCTTTTCCGAATCCAGCAATCTCTAACGAATAATAAGGAGCTATTGAAAATAAAATAAACATGGTCCTTCGAGCCGGATAGTGCACGGAAAACGTCTCTAACGCAAAAGGTGCGGAATAACTACCTAAGGACAGTTAGCATCACAGAGTGGCAAGTTCGATAAAAGAAGTTCGCGGTTCACATTAAACTCTTGTGGCTATCAAAGATTAAAGTACCACAATTTTTGGCAGTAATCGTAATTAAGTCGCTGCGGTTGGACTTAATGAAATTTTTATTTATTCTATGATTGGAGAAATCAACAATTTGAGACGCTTATTTGGGAAAAGCAAGTGTGTGAAATTTATCACTGTGTGTGACCTGACGTCAGCAGGCAAAGTCAAATTGCTTTCACCAAGGAGTCTGTCACGCTGTCCCTCTCAAATTTGGATGTCAACACTTCGTCGCATGAAGTCTTCATAGGATTGAAACCCTTCTTCAGTCAAGTGGAGAAATAATAAGTTCACCAGCTTATCATCGTCAACAGCTTGAGGCTTTTTATTTCTTACTTCAGTAAGGTTTATATTGATGATGACAAGCATTGCTGTATTATAATATTCTACATTATTGAATGCTTTGATTTTAAATTAAATGAAAACTTTTCTGGTGAACTCCTTTTAATGAATTGGTTGCAATTCTCACGAAGAATTATGAAAATAACATAAACACGGTCAAGTATTGTACTCACACTCTTAATTCTTATTCCTCAAAAGGGGAGAACTTAAATTAATGCATCTACGAATTGTTTCCGTAAGCGAAATTGTATTCATTTTTTGCTGTACAATTGTAATTAAATTTTTTAACTAATTGAAGAAAATGGAAGCCTTACTCTCCGAGTTAACAGAAGTCTGTCAGTCAATACTTAGGACTGAAACAAATTTCAAAAAGTTAGGTAAGTCGAATATTTCGTTAGCTATTGTTAAATCGAGAATAGAATTTTAGATCAAAGATGGCAGAAATGTGAAAATTTACACTTACAAATTAAAGCTGCGAACACTGCGGCTGAACGAGAAAAGGTCGATTATTTCACCAAAAATAAATTTTTAACGGTTGACGATGCTTATTTACATAAATGCACACGATTTTTTGATAAATCAATTAGATTTGCTAGCTCCTCAAGCTAGTGTGAGTGATTGTATAAATCAATCTCAACTTATTCGACATGATCTCTCGCCTGTCAAACTGCCTCAAATCGTTCTACCTGTATTTTCTGGAGAATTCAAGGCCTGGGAATACTTTAGAGATTTATTTGACGCCTTTATAATACAAAATGATTCTCTGTCTAACGTAACTAAATTACACTATTTAAAGTCCTCTGTAACGGATGAAGCTGAACAATTTCTAAAACATGTATCAATCACCGAAGCTAATTTTGTTTCTACTTGGGAGTCGCTAAAGGCCAGATATGATAATAAAAGAGCGCTTATAACAGCTCACTTACAAGAATTTACTAATGTACCTAATGTGACGAATGTCTTAGAAGAGTTAAAAAATTTGCGTGATACCACCAATGAGTCTTTGGCGGCTCTCAAAAATTTAAAACGTCCAGTGGATTCGTGGAGTGATCTACTGGTCTTTTTAACGACCAGAAAACTGGATATTCAGTCCTTAAAGGAGTGGGAGATGCAAATTGGTTCTGAATCTGATTATCCTACTTATAAGGAACTCGATTCATTTTTAGAGAAACTCAACCTGATATCGATAAAGGTAATGAGTTTCAAGTGATGGGAGCAAATCATGTCTCACTTAATAACGAATTAAAAAAGTTTCATTTTTTGAATAATCACCCACATTTGCCAAGTTCTACATTGCTAGCCACTGCAGTTATTTCCATACAGGCTGATAACGGGAAAGTCCATAAGTTTAGAGTTTTACTTGATCAAGGTTCAGAATGTTGCTTTGTTACAGAAAGAGTAATGAAAATTTTGAATCCTACTTTTAAGAAAATTGAGGCTATTGTTTATGAAGTCGGTGGAGTTAATATTGGTTCTTCAAGAAAATTAGCTCAATTACATTTGCTTCCTGCCGAAAAGCATTGTCCTAAGGTCACCATTCAGGCCCTAGTTTTGCTCCATCTTACCTCGTACTATCGCCTGCAGGTCCACAAAAAATTGAAATTGACTCTCCAAAATTAAAGTTAGCTGATCCTTACCCTTTCAGTTCTCAACAGATAGACTTGATTTTAGGTGCCGATAAATACAGCTTGTGCTTATTACCAGTCCTACAACGGGGCGTGTTAGGAACTCTTACCGCTCAAGCTACCGTATTTGGCTGGATATTATCGGGTCCAGTTATGTCAGATACTGTAAAAACAAACATCCCGCTAACTGTACATCAGAGTATAACTGCTCAAGTTTTGCATGAGGACTTGACTAAGTTTTTGGGATTAGAGGAACTTCCAAATAGAAACCCCTTGAGTAACGATGAAAAATTTTGTGAGGAAAATTTTTTACAACTCATCGACGCACAAGCGATGGACGGTACGTGGTACGGTTACCATTTAAGAGTGGGCCACCAATAAAAAATGGCGTCTCACTTTTTAGAGCAAATATTGTTTTGAATAAGGTCCCGCAGCACTTGTCTGGAAGTTCAACATTGTTTAAAGAATATTCGGAATTTTTATCCGAATATGAAAGACGGACATATGGAACGCGTGTTGGAAGAGGAGTTAGATGACTCTGCTCAGATTGTGTACTTACCACATCACCCGGTGTTAAGAGAAAGTAGCGCTACTACGAAGCTAAGGGTTGTCTTTAATGCATCAAGTCTCACTTCTAACAATACATCCTTAAATACACATTTGCACGTGGGTCCAAAGATTCTGAATGACTTAGTCTCGATTATTTTGAATTGGAGATCACCTCATTTTGTGTACATGGCCGATATCGAAATAATATTCGGACAAATTTTAGTAGATCCTCGAGACTGCAACTACCAGAGAATTTTATGGTGCTCTCCTGATAACCGAGTGGTGGCCTATCGACTTCTGACTATCACTTATGGGTTGGCATGTGCTCCTTATTTGGCCAATAAGGTAATTAGACAATTAGCTCGTGATGAAGGAGGCAGATTTCCTTTAGCTAAAGGTATACTAGAAAGAAAAATCTACGTTGACGATGTTTTGTTTGGAGCAGATACTAAAGTACTAGCCAAAGAGAAACGAGTTCAAGTATCTCAATTATTGGAGTCTGGAGGCTTCCACTAGCGTAAATGGGCATCTAATGATCCAGAATTATTGGAAAATTGTTCCTCCGGCAAACATGAAAGGGCAATAGAATTTCTATTGACTGAAGATGCTCAGCTTAAGGTATGAGGTTTGTTTTGGGATCCTGAAACTGATTCCTTTCTTTTTAAAGTAAGTCCCTCTCCAGTCGAGATTGCCACTAAGCGGGTCGTCCTTTCCTTAATATCTAAACTATATGATCCCATGGGATGGCTAGCTCCAGTTATAGTGGTGGCCAAGTTATTGATGCAAGAGCTTTGGTTAAAAAAGCTCGATTGGGATGAAAGGTTGCCTGACGACCTTCAGGGCCAGTGGTTTGACTATCATAATACCTTGAACAATCTCGAGTCTCTGAAATTTCCCAGATGGACCGGACAACTACAAACCTTAAATATTGAACTGCATGGATTCTCGGATGCCTCTTCTAAGGCTTACGCGACTTCTGTGTATCTTAGAATTCTTAATCAAGATCTTAATAACGCTTACGTTTGCTTGTTAATTGCTAAATCAAAAGTAGCTCCAGTCAAATACGTGTCAATTCCACGCTTGGAATTATGTGGAGCTGCTTTGCTGGCAAAATTCCTTAGATTCTTAATGGAAACTATGTCACTTGAAAGTGTTCCAATACACTGTCATACTGATTCCGTAACAGTTTTGGCCTGGCTTGGCAAACATCCTTCTAATTGGACGGTTTTTGTTTTGGATAAAAATTGCTTAAGCCAGTTCCTTTTAGCGTGAAATCAGGGCCTTGAATGTTGATGGAGAAATTGAGAAGAACTCCCCATTAAAAAAGTTGAACCCCTTCTTGGATTCCTCCGGTCTTTTGCGAGTAGGAGGAAGACTACGGTATGCTCTTATCAGTTATGATGAGAAACACCTTATCATTTTACCACAGCATCAAATAAGTGAGCTTATAACTGCGCATGCGCACATCAGATCCTTACATGGTGGTCCACAATTGACCCTTCATACGTTTAGACAACGGTTTTGGATTTTAAGGGCGTGTTCTCTAGTTAAGGGCTTAATCGAAATTTGTCTACAGTGCACGAGAGAGAAGGCAACCCTCTCCCGACAACTAATGGGTAATTTATCCGGTTTTAGAGTAACCCCCAATCGCCCTTTCTTACACACAGGACTAAACTATGCTGGTCCCTTTAATGTACGTTTCGCTCCTGGACGTGGCAACAAAAGTCACAAAACTTACGTCGCCTTGTTCATCTGTTGCTGTACCCGAGCTGTCCACTTGGAGCTGGTTTCTGATTATTCTTCTGCTGCCTTTCTAGCCGCCTTTCAGCGATTTTCTTCAAGGCGATTTTCTTCAAGGCAAGCCTGCTCATTTGTATAGCGATAACGGGACGACGTTTCATGGTGCTGACAAGGAATTGAGGAGGGGTATCGTGCGGTTGAGACTAAAAAATACTGATGTACATAATGAGTTTGTTATGCAAGGTACTACATGGCATTTCGTGCCACCCTTTGCTCCTCACTTCGGGGGTTTGTGGGAAGCAGGCGTTAAACGTTTTAAACACCATTTAAGGCGAATCGTAGGCAACCATACTCTCACCTTTGAAGAGTTTTTAACTCTTTTGACACGTATTGAGAGTTGTCTTAATTCTCGTCCAATCGCTCCACTATCCAATGATCCGGAAGATTTCTCTTATTTAACTCCGGGACATTTTTTGATTGGAACTCCATTGACTAGCATTCCAGAATCCTCTGTATAATTCATTGCCGAAAATCGATTAACTCGCTGGCAATTAGTACAGCAAATCTCCGAAATATTTTGGAAAAGATGGGCTATTGACTATTTGCATTCCTTACAAAAGCGTTATGAATGGGTTGATAAACAGTTTAATCTTAAAATCGGTGATATGGTTCTTGTAAAGCATGATTCGCTACCACCATCTCGTTGGTTATTGGGTCAAATTGTTAAATGTAATAGTGGTAAGGATGAACTAGTGCGAACGGTTAGAGTAAAAACTGCCAGTTCTGAATATGAGCGACCGATTACTCAAATCTGTCTACTACCCGTAAAGTCGAAGGAAAACAGCGAAATTTAAGGATTAGAGTTTAGCAGTATATTTAGTAGTAAATAAGACTTCTTCCCCATTTTTTGTTTGTTTGTTAATTTGTGTCGAGTACTAATCTACTAATAGATTATAGCGGGCGACTAAAACCTAAGGATCTCCTTTTTTTTGTTGCACCACAAGTTGTATTCAAATAGTGCGTGATAAGGAAAAATTCGAAGTTTTCGAGCTGCAGCTGCACTCGAGGCGGGCGGTATGTTCAAGGAATGTTTGAAATTCACCTTATTCAAAACTTTAATTTATGCTTGTGAGTGTGAAAGCGTGTTGAGTGCGTGTGTTAGGAAGTAAGCGATAAAAAAGTCAGTGTGAGACTACTCGTGAACCGCGACGGATTATCGTGGCCTATCGAACCTTTAATTAAAAGGACAATTATTCAAATTCTCTTTAATCTTAATTTACAAGTATTAAGTTAACTACTCTTAGTAAGAGTTAGTCCAAAACCTAAAAGGAACAAAAAGTTTAATGTAGTGCAAAAATAAACAGTTCATAACAAGACGATTAAATCATCATTGTCTACCTTTTCCGAATCCAGCAATCTCTAACGAATAATAAGGAGCTATTAAAAATAAAATAAACAGCTGCAGAGAGATCAATCAAAAATATGTCACAAATTGCACAGGTATTAGAACTTGTGATTTAAACTTTATTCAGGAAATTCCATTAAAAGCTCATGAAGATAATTTTATGCTGCTTCTGACCTTCTCGATTTTACGCCTAATAAACCGCAAAATGTTTTTTGACGAACTGTATAAAGCACTGAATCTGACTTAACCTTATATTTAAAAGTTGCTTGATATTAGCATACATGGTCTTATATTCCCCTTTTATATGAATAGTGAAAAACACACTATACGATTTTCTTAAATGCTTGTTCTTTTGGCATATCAAAAGGGCATAGCAGAATGAGCATGTGTATATGTTGCCTCCGCTCGGATCTGGTTGAGGTTTTTTTCTTACACTACTTGTTTTGGCGATGACCTTCACTTTATTAATTTTGTGCAATGTTTGTATTCATGTCGTTTGTCTTTACATTGACCCAAATTGAAATCGTTATAGTATTTTTGTATTCGCATTGGGTCAGCTCATTTCCATTAGGGATAAATGATCAAAGGAACATATTATATTATAAATCAACGCATACGCGTGAACGTTTTGCTTAATATAATCTCCAAAATATTTGAAATTTCGTGTCCGGCATTGGTTATGAAATATTACATACGTTATACTTGAATTCATGCGTGAAAATTACAGATAAGACACATACAAACTTCATTTACATTTTCGGCTTGGCAAATGTTTTATATTCTGCTGCACAATGAATATTGTATTTAAGACACATACAAATTTCATTTACATTTTGGACCAGACAAATGTATAATATTCTGCTGCACTTATGCAAAATAACTATCGTATCGCAAGAACAAGCCGCTAAGCATCCAACGCATACGCGTAAACCTTTCGCTTAATATAATCTCCGAGATATTTGAAATTTCGCGCCTGGGATTGATTATAAAATATGGCATACGTTATACACGTGTTCATGTGTGAAAATTACATTTAAGACACATACAAACTTTATTTACATTTTCGACCTGGCAAATGTTTTATATTCTGCTGCACTTATACACAGTGAATATTGTATCGCAGGAACAAGCCGCATAGCGCTCAACGCATACACGTGGATCTTACGGTTAATATCATCTCTGAGATATTTGAAATCCCACGCTCGGCATTGTTTATAAAATATTACATACGTTATACACCTATTCCGACATACATTAAATGTATACACGCGAAATTTAAATTCAAAATACATACAAAATTCGTTTACATATTCGGCCTAGCAAATTTATTATATTTTGGTGCATTAATCTGCAATGATTATATCACAAAAAACAAGCCGCTAAGCGCTCAACTCATACGTGAGAACATGTTGCTTAATATATACAATATATATATATATATATATATATATATATATATATATATATATGTATTTCAAGCATGCAACAACCGAATTTTCGCGCCCTAAATTGTTTAAAAATATTGCATACATTATACACGTATTTAGGTTTGCATTTAATTTATACACGCAAAATTTACATTCAAGATACGTATAAAATTCATTACACGCGAATGAAACAAGACATAGCCTTCTTCTTTGTGTTGCAGTTTTTTAAAAAGATTTAAATTCTCATGAATTTCAACTGCCTCTTCTGGAGGATTTTTTGAACACGTGGTCTTTAACGTTTTTTTCTTTTCTTCTTATCGAACACTTGAGCGTATTTGGGTCTTGAGTAGCCAGGACATAGATTGTGTACGTAGATATGTTTTTGCGTTTGGAACCTGACCCTTACCAACAAAAATACTATAACGATTTCAATTTGGGTCAATATAAAGACAAAAGACATGAAAACAAACATGTCAAAAAATTAATAAAGTGAAGGTCATCGCCAAAATAAGTAGTGTTAAAAAAAATTAAAGTTACACGAACTTCAACGAAAACGCACGAAGATTAAGAAAGGACAATAGTAAGTGGAAAATAAATTGAAGGTCGTCGTCAAAACAGTAGACGTGAGAAAAAAATTAACACTTATACGCGATACGTCCAAGATTCAAAAATTTTCTATCCCCGTTCTATTCCTCCGATCGCTACGAAAATTTAAGATGTTTTAAACAGGTATTCGAACATTTGCAGGGATCTGGTCTTCAAGCTAACCTAAGTGATTAAGATAACCTATTTCAAAGATTTCAAATTCTTTAAATTTGTATTTAATTTGCATTATTGCAATATAAGAGTTTGAAATTGCCTACGAGGACACCTGTCGGCAACGTAGCCTATCTGATCTGCGACTAATGATCCTCTGATATGTTTTAAACAGGTATTCGAACATTTTTTTGTGATAAAATGGTAGGTGTGCCTTAAGGATATCCCTTAGAGAACAATTTTATAAGAATTAAATAACTTTTTTTTCAGCACTTCCAGTCGACAAAATAATTTCGTAATTGGTACTAAACATTTTTCCCTCGAGACCCATTAATTTTTTTTTTTTTTTCATCGAGATCGGTTCAACCATTCTCCCAAAAAACAATGATTTCTCAGATATAATCATTTGGGGAATTTATTCTTACATCAATATCAACTCATTGTAAAAAATTCAACCAGATCCGAGCGGAGGCATCACATACACATAGTCATTCTGCTATGCCCTTTTGAAATGCCGAAAAAACAAGCATTTAAGAAAATCATATAGTATGTTTTTTACTATTCATATAAAAGGGAAGTATAAGACCATGTATGCTAATATCAAGCAACTTTTAAATATAAGGTTGAGTCATATTCAGTGCTTTATACAGTTCGTCAAAAAACATTTTGCGGTTTATTAGGCATAACATCGAGAAGATCAGAAGCAGCATAAAATTATCTTCATGAACTTTTAATGGAATTTCCTAAATAAAGTTTAAATCACAAGTTCTAATTCCTGTGAAATTTGTGACAAATTTTTGATCGATCTCTCTGCAGCAAGAGAAAAAAAAATTTGCGATTTTCTTATAAGCCCCATTACTTTCATAACAAGGATTTCTCAGATATACCAGGGGTGTTAGTTGAAGTTTGCCGGTTTTTTCAATAAAGAAAACACTTAATTCTCAAGGGAATCTCAAAAAAATGTTATTCAAAGTATTGACCATTGGATTCTACACATTTTGCCCATCTTTCAGGCAAATCATGGATACCATTCCAAAAAACCTTTTTCTCTTTTAAGGCAAACCATTCAACGAGCCATTTTTCGACTTCTTCAAAATTGGCGAAGCGCTGCTCTGCGAGTGAGTGTCCCATCGATGCGAAAAGGTGATAGTCGGACGGGGCGAGGTCTAGAGAGTACGGCGTGTGCGATAATATTTCCCAATTCAATGCTTTTAATGTGTTCTTCACCACTTTAGCGGTATGAGACGGTGCGTTGTCATGTTGTAGGATAACTTTGCCATGTCTTCGGGCCCATTCCGGCCGTTTTTCGATCAACGCATGATTCAAATTGATAATTTGTTGTCGGTAGCGATCCGTATTCACCGTCTCACCAGGTTTTAATAAACCGAAGTACACCACACCACACTGGTCCCACCAAACACAGAGCATTGTTTTACGGCCAAAGCGATTTGGCCTTGGAGTCGATGGGCCGACCTCATCAGGTGAAAGCCATGATTTTTTCCGCTTCGGGTTCTCGAAATACATCCATTTTTCGTCCCTCGTAACAATTCGATGCAGAAAAGATTTCCTTTCGAACCGTTGAAGCAGCATTTCATAAATGGTTTTTCGATTTTCCATTAGTATATCGTTCAGTTGGTGTGGTACCCATTTTCCATACTTTTGGATTTTTCCCATGGCTTTTAAACGTTGGCAAATTGCTCCTCGGGTCACATTTAGTGTTTGTGCCAATTGTTGTTGCGATTGGGTTGGGTCTTCATCCAATAACGCCTGCAATTCCTCGTCTTCGAACTTTTTCGCTGCACCAGGATGTTTATTGCCTGTTAAATCGAAATCTCCACTTTTAAATTGACGAAACCATATCTCACATGTTCTATTCACTGGAGCATGTTCACCATAAGTTTCTACCAGCAATCGATGAGCTTCAACTGCTTTTTTCTTTTGATGAAATAAGAAAAGCAACGAATGCCGCAAATGCGATTTACTTGGAACGAAACTCGACATATTCACTGAGGTAAACAACTATGATGCTATTATTTTGGCAGAATGTAATTGTGTATTTTGGAAGGTTATTGTCCATAGAAAAATATGACATAGATGCCAAATCATAGAAATCTATACATATCTCTAGCGACATCCATGAGTAAAACCGGCAAATTTCAACTAACACCCCTGGTAATCTTTTGGGAAATTTATTCTTACATCGATACCAATTTATTGTAAATCTCACCCAACTTCATCAGGATAATTTATTGAAAAAATTATATGTCAATTAAACAATAATTTAAAAAATACACTTCTGAAGGTCTAAATTATACCCTATGGAAGGTGATAATTCTACATATATTTCAAATACTAGTCTTGGATCGGAGACGGACTCTATAATCTACATTAAGAACTTTTTTCAACACATTGATAATGAACATGGATCACAGCTAAAATTTTTGCTGAAAAATTGGACTTCCGGTTATCAACGTTTAGCTAAGGCCACATCTAACAATCGTTTTCCGCTAAAGTGCAGAAGTAATGACTTAATACCTATAGATATTCGTAACTTATATAATTAATATAATAATGTTCCATTTTATAGAAACAATTAAAAAATGTTTTTCTAATTTCAACAAATATTCAAACAAAAAAGAATTGTTGAACTAAGAAATTTGAGATATAAACTTCCATATGGATCTTTTAAAGAAGTCACTTAAAAAAATAAATGTAAATATTTCTAATTCTACTTGAGATTCCAATACCAAAAAAAACTTTTTCTAGTTCTCTCAAAACAAATTTAATTCTATTTTATTGAAACACAACATTAGACATCAAAAAATTTTCATATCGCTATTACTAAAAGAAAGGAAATTCACTTTGGGTGAATTAGGTATTTATCAAATTCATTTTATTCGACCAGAATTTAATAAATGTTCAAATGTCCTTATGTCTCAAGTTTAATCGACAGACTTGAGTAAAATTACTTCAACTATTTTTTTCCGTGTGACAATAATAAAAAGAGCAGTCATTCGGGTTAATGTAACACGCCAAGATAAAATTGTTTGTTCAATTCGTAAAGGCAAGGTCATACAACTGGAACATGTTTTCATTTAAGTAAAGCTCAAGAAGCAGTTCTTAATAAACAACAACAAATATTCTTTTATCCCAACCAACAAAGATTTAATAATTTCAATGGTCAAAGAAGTAGTAATAATGATTTTGCAAAACACAATTACAATTGTTTCCCAAATAACAATTTTTTACAAAATAGAAATAACAATTATAGAAACAATAATAATCATTTTTATACATAAAGATACAACAAGCACAAAAATAATTTTTGTAAAAAATGTATACAATAATAATAAGAATTTCAAATTAATCCCGGCATAGTCAAGTGCATCTCTTTTTCCACAGAAAGATTTTAAACTCCTTAAAATTTGTATAATAAGAAGATAATAGTATATTATGTGCCTAGGTACACAATGAGGGTGATTGCGTGACGAGCGACAATGATCGCAGGAGATTGAAGCCAAGGCGTAGTCGAGACGTAGCTGAGACAAAGCCGAGACGAATCCGAGGCGCGAGCAGTCCTGCGAGCATTGTCGCGAGTCTCGTATGTCCCGAATTGTGTGCATTGGCACATATTCTATTTTATGTGACTGTGGTGTGGATACGAGTTTTTATGCGTACATTGGAATCTAATCTAGTACTTATTGTAGTTGTTTGCTGCGCTAGTTGTACGAAGCGGGCACAAATTGGCGACTAGTCCCGGCCATTTTGATTTTATCGGTCTTGTGGAGTAGTCAGTGCTAACGCCGTACGAAGAAGTGAGAAGAAGAAGAATAAGAAATAGATTACGTTCCGCTGTAAGACTATAATGCGCATGCGCAGTTCAATTTCTACATTGTATTCCTCTGCACGCTTTTTATTTATTTATATTCATATTTTCGAATTTAGTTACGTGGACAAATTATATGGTTTACATGTGCAATTGATTTATATCGGTTTACCATAATGTTATCCGTCACACGTGTAATTTTTTATCTCTCTTCCCTATGCATTTTTATAGCAAATTTTTTGTACAATTTTTAATTGTTTATACGTAAATTTAGTTAGACCAATTTTATAGTTTCACAAGTGCAATTCATTCATATCGTTTGTCAACACAATTTTTATCCGTCATACGTGCAATTTTTTATTTTTTTCTCCCCTTGTATTTTTATAGAAATAAATCTCACTGATGAGGACTCCAATCTGAGTCGAAACGTTTGAGGAAAAAAATGACACCCTGAGTTTACATTATTTCTGGACCCTAAAACCAAATTAAAAAATCATCTATCTATTAAAAATTATTAAATTTCTTATGCAAAAGGACAAAAAATATGAATTAAATTTAATAAACTTTCTAGAACATTTGCATGTCAGAATTGAAGAGTCATATATAAATGATCCAAAACCTGTAACGAGTAGCCACATCACAAAACCTAGTACTCAGAATAAAAACCGTGTTAGGGCCATGGAGCAACCAGGACACGTGACCAAATTTCTGTAAAAGTTCATGTAATATAACTGTTTCATTTTACAAAATTTTTACAATATTTTTCTGAAAAATTGAGAATTACAACAGAAGACGATACAAAACGTCTGTCAACTTCGTTCAATTGAAAATATTACCAAAATTTTTACAATTACCTGTAATTATCGATAAATTTTCCAATTTTTTTCAGAATTTTTACAAAAATAAAGTTAATGGACGTGCTTCATTGTTTTTTGTTACGTTTACTAAATTTTCAGGAAGATCTCTTGTAAACTAAAAAATTCATCTTACATGAACGAATTAATGTATAATTTAGTCACATGGTTCGATTGATCCATGGCCTTAAAAATACAAATTCATATCAGATGAAACAAAATGATATTCTTACTACATCATCTTTCTCTACAAAAATATTTTTAAAACAATGATGATAAAAAAATGCAAAAAACGAAAAATTAAAGTGTTTAAACCGATCCAAGACCAAAATTAATACCATGGGAAAATTCGCGTAGATACTGTAAGACTCAAATGCATGCTACAAATGAGGGGGGTAGACGAAATATTTTAAAAGTTGACAAATCAACACAATTTCACTCTTTTACTATCAATTAGACATTGTTTCTGATAGATTTACAATTTTCTCACTCTTCAGGCATTTATTTTAAACCAATCTCAAAAGTTTGTTTTTTTTTCTGAAAAATATTATTTTATATGTTAATATCAATACCTTACAACCAGACGTACTTAAATATAAAATAGTGGATTTCTGACATAAACTATTTGAATATTGCATACTTTCAAACATTCCCAATAATTGTAAATCATACACGGAAAAAAAATTTGGTGGATATGCTGCACTACCTTTAGTGCTCCTGCGTCACTACACTGGAGGGCGACTGTAGCGCTCTTTATAGGTTATCAGGTTTACTTTCTTGTGGACTAACTACTTTCCTACAATTGTGGGGGAGCTGCTGCCCCACAGGAGGGAATGTTGTTGCTCCGAATAGATAATACTGCAGCGAGTCATGTAAACTGAAATTTGACAGTATTTTTCAATGGATAATTCGATTCTCTTGATATTTCTAAAATCCTTGTTAATTATTATATATCTTTTGATATGGCTCCAACGTATCAAATACGTGCCCGTCAGATGTGCATGAGCCTCAAACAAAGTCTTAGCGATTTCAGTTGTATGATTCTTGATAAGGTCATCTCTGGTGGAAGTAGCTATTCCAAAACGATGAGGCAAGACATCTTCTTTGAATGATTTCATTATTGCAGTTGAATATTCGGAAATCAGCTTTTTGTTTTGCCTGTTTCGAATTTACGTTAACATGTCCCTTAACTGTATAATACTTTCCCATGTTAAACCCGTAAAAATGAAGAGATGTTTCTCGGAAAGACTGAAGTCTCCGATTTTATCATAAAGGAAAGAATTACATTGAATGGAGAGATTCCCCATCATTTTTGTTAACTCCGAAGCGGTAAGCTCTGAAGAATTGGAATAAACCTTCAAGCGGCTAAGAAACTCTTCTTAAAATCGATTTTTTATTAAATAAATTCGATAACACCGATTGCCTACTGGTATATGAATCCTCATTTTGATGAAAGATTGCAAACGAGCTTCTTCTGGTATGACGGTTGTTTCATTTGAACT
Source organism: Diplolepis rosae (assembly GCA_030998225.1). NCBI lineage: Eukaryota > Metazoa > Arthropoda > Insecta > Hymenoptera > Diplolepididae > Diplolepis > Diplolepis rosae. The sequence goes on along the minus strand of JAPYXD010000608.1, from coordinate 2,941,109 downwards.
GAGGCAAACGCAACAGTACTTGTGAGTTGATACGATTCTCTGTATTGGAACTTCAATTCTTTCATCATTCAGTCTGTCTACTCCAGTCTTGAGTCGTTATGTTGGCAGATGTCCAAGCTTACCGTGTGACATTTTTGATCTGCCTATTTCGACCAGCACTTACCTCTGCAGTCATCTATCGAGAAATAGCGGAAGCCAAGTTGTACACCTAAATTAGTTAAAATTATCTTCTTAAATACTTGCGGTCTTTAAAACATTCTTTTCTTCCACTTCATAGAAGGTACTCCTCAGATTGAAATCACCATTTATGTCATGAAAGGCTATTTGTTCTCTTGAATTATTCAACAAAGGGACTCTCTCACTAGCTGGAAATTGATTCCAGTCTGGAGGACATTTTAATAAAACACCTCCGCATGAAATTCCTAACTTCTCTTCAAGATTCACTGGATATAAGTTTATATTCACAGTCTCTATGGTCCGAACTTTCACACCACTTTAGTTCCTAAAATCTCAACCTACATCTTCTAACAAATTTACATATTATAGCACTAGTGTCATTTTCTTTCTTATCACTTATTAAATCTTTATTTTTAATTAAACCTAATTCATTAATTGAATTATTATATTCACTGCTGTCTGTGAAACTTCCATCTCTCACTTCCTTAATCAATTTTTATAAATCTATGTCACTATTTTCTTCACTATGATCAATATTACCTAACTCTATAAAACTAAAATCGACTTCGTTTGAAAGTTCTAAAATTTCCTCGATTTTGATCGCGCGTAACCGTTTTTAATTTGTAAGAAAAACTTACGAGACTGAATCTCAAAACTCAAGTTCTAACTCTTAAACCATATTTCTCCTTCCATTTTTGTCAACAACAAATATCAGTCGAAGAGGAAACCACCTGCATGATAATCCTAAATTCTATACCATCAGAAGGACAGTTTTTGTACTCATACCTTTAATGTTCTGAACTGAAAAAGTAACAAAGTCTTATATAAGTTTTTTTTCTGACGGAAAGATATAAGACACTTCTAGTGAAATTTTAGAACCCAATTTTACCTTACCTTGGTTTATAGAGGTATTGTTTATTGCTTTTATTGTCTTCCTTCGTTACCTGATCTAGGGATAAATTACGTCTCGTAGAAGAATTTTCTGCCTAATATTTCGTCTCACAATTCGTCACAAGTTTGTGTTTGAGACGTCTCAAACTTCTATATCATCACATTAGAAAAAAAATTGAAAACAATAATTCTAACTAACGAAAACAACATTTTTGTACCAGACTTAAAAATAATGTTTTAAACAGAAACAGAAACCTATCAAAAGGCACTGTTGTAAAATCGTGGACGAAACACTGGAAAATAAAAATGTAGAATTCGCAGGGAATCAACTCACAGAAGTCTTCAGCAAAGTCGTTCTAGACTCTTATTCTATATATCGATACCCACGTTCTAATATGTCGTATCCCACAAAATTTGAGAAATTGACTTTTTTTGAAAAATGGATTAATAATAATGTTTTACAGCTTATATTAAAATCTTGTGAGTCAAATTGTTTATTTAATATTTTTTAATAAATATTCTAATATGTCGTATCCCACATGCCGATTTTCACAAATTCTAATATGTCGTATCCCACATCCATTGGTTAAGTCAGCGCCAGCGATGTGACAGTCAATTTTTATTTTGTGATTAATCTTAAGTTTATTTTGAGAAATTATTTAATAAAATGAGTAAGAAGGTAATTACAAATAATATTTTTACAACTCCAATTAAATGTAGAGTATCCGCTGAAACCTCTGTAGATCGAATAAAAAGAACTAAAAGTAAATGGCAACAATTACAGGCATTGAAAAAAGTGTTGCTGAGAGATACACACTGCTTCTATGATAATATAAAATATATTGATGTTACTGACTCTGCTTCTGACCAATCTCCATCAATAAAAAATTTGGAAGCCGAGAGTAAAAATATAGTTAAGGTAACTGAAAAGACTAAGAGTAAGAAACGAAAAGCTAATCAAGTTAATCTTGGTGTTAAAAGCAAAGTACTGCGTACTAATAATAGATTTAAAAAACCTGAAGATAATGATATTAATTATAAAAAAATTGTGATAATACCAGACGAAAGAGGACAAGAAATTTTCAACAATCTCAGCAAAAAAATGTACCTGAAGTAAAAAAAAAAAAAAAAAAATTAAGAGTACTTAAAATGAAAAAAAAATGTTTTAAGCAATATTAAAGATAGTAAAAATAACATGTATCAATAATGTTAAATTATAATAATTATGAAGTGAACAATACAAAATAAGAGAGAAAAATGTTACGTATGGGATGAAACAATATTGAATTATAAAACGATTTAATCAATTTTCTTTCTAAAATACATTTTAATTTTTTCTTCTTGCGTAACCAACATAAATATCATAAAATTTATTTAAATAATTTTTTTTGCTTTAATTATTATTATTTATGCATTTTTATGAACGTATAAAACAAAAATTTGTTTACATTTATTTACTTGTGCTAGCAAGATGTTTTTATCGTTTCCTGAAAAATTTTCCAAATGTGGGATACGATATATTAGAACGTGGATTCATGATGGTTATCAAAATATGCCTCCGAGAAAAACGCTTGGAATCACAAAAAAATAATGTACAAGAAAGAAAATCGTCGTTTCCCTAAAGTCAAGCCTCTATCTATCGTGACAAGAAACCGCAAGGAACTTTTGTGCATTATTGAACGAGATCATCCGAAGGGAACAACAGCTGTGTGGCAGCATGAAAACAACGTAGATGTTCCCTCAAATTTAATTAAAGATTCTTCGCCTACTACACTCATTCCGGTTGTTAAGGCTATTTTCAAATGACTCTCTTGCCTATGAAAACAAGATGACTTATAAAGTTTAATAGCAATATTAATCTTAATTAAATGCCAAAATTTAAGCAAATCCCAAAATGTAGATCTTATATTTTTTTCAGTATTAATATATATATTTTTATAACTCTTTTGGAACTATAAGCAGTACCGTCCTTTAGGGGTAGAAAGGTTGAGCACATGTTTTTATGGTAGTTTTGTACTCAATTGAGATGTTTAATAGTATATTATGTGCCTAGGCGCATAATGAGGGTTATTACCCGACGAGCGACAATGTTCGCAGGAGTTCGTAGCCAAGGCGTAGTCGAGACGAAGCCGAGGCACGATCAGTCTCGCGAGCATTTTAAGCGAGTCTCGTAATAACCCGAACTGTGTGCATTGGCACATATTCTATTTTATGTGACTTTAGCGCATAAACGAGTTTTTATGCGTACACTCCAATCCAATCTGAAAAGGTCGAAATTGCCGTGATTATCGCCCATCTCACTTAACATTTCGCGAATACTTCCGGCCATTTTGATTTTCTCGATCTTGTGTAGTAGTAGGGTATTGTAATAGACGCATGCGCAGTTCAAATGTACAAGACTTTGTCAGTACGGTACCAAGGCTGTACGAAGAAGAAGAATAAGAAGATTACGCTCCGCTGTATCGTAATAGGCGCGTGCGCAGTTTAATTTTTACATTACATTCCTCTGTATCGTAATACTCAACATTACGCTACTCTCAACTGTAGCGCAAAAACGAGTTTACGCGCTGGAGGCACATAAAATGTTTTGTAATTTATACGAAGCCCGCTACATGTCAAGCTGTGCACTTTTCAGTCGATTATGTCGATCATTTGAAGATTGTGATTTAGAATTAACGTCAATCAAGATTATGTGGAATTTTTGAAATTACTTTTTTTCTTTTCCGATGTAGTGCAAAAACTGGCTCACCTGATGAGAGTGCCACCTCAAAGTTCAGTTTCCGAACGCCAAAAGAATCACTACAGCGTACATCTACGCAATCGCTTTTAGGGGATACTTTTATATTACATAAACTTACGGTCCAATTTGAAGAAGATTAAATAAAAATTAACTTACCGCGCCTAATTTCGACTGGGTTTGCTCCTTTGCTAATTTTGTCAAACCCTTCCTTAGCAATTGCTCTCGCCAAAACAGTCGCTGTTGTTGTTCCATCACCAGCTTCTTCATTTGTGTTATTAGCCACGTCTTGTACCAGTTTCGCCCCAATATTTTGAAATTTATCCTTGAGCTCCACGCCTTTTGCTACTGTGACACCATCCTTGGTAATCTTGGGACTACCCCAACTTTGTTCAAGGATTACATTACGTCCTTTTGGGCCCATTGTAACTGCGACTGCATCAGCTAAAATGTCGACACCTTGCAACATCAATGCTCTAACTTCGGCTCCAAAACGTACATCCTTTGCATACGTACGTAACGGAATACGCATTTGCAATAGAGCAACATTTTTAAGTATTTTTGGAAGTCTGTACATCTGTAAATGAAAAAATGAGTATTATGTCAACGTACAGCGATAAGACAATTCCTACTGTGCTAAGAAAAAGCTTGTTAAAACATTTTTCCTTAAAACAAAATGAATTATAAACCAGGCCTGGGAATGACCAGATGCCTTCAAAAACGTCGCATAAAAATTTTAAAGATATTACAAAAAATAGCATTCGAGACATGTAAATCATATATTTATTTTTATAAGAATACGGAGTAGTAATTTCACATAAAGAAATCTAGTTTGTAATATTTTGGTTTTATATGAAAAAAAGTCAACTGCACCTCTAATTTACACGCACCGTCTGCATAAAGTAAATAAAGTTTCAAGTTAAGACAAGTTATAAAATTAAAAGTTATAAAATTATTATAGTAATAGTAGTAGTAAAGTACAATAGTAAAATATTTTTAAACGGTAATCAATTAATCATCAGTAAACAACTACATTTTTTACAAGAGTTCGGATAGAACGTTATTCATTTTTCTTCCTTCGTAGCTTAGATAAGTGCAGATAATAACAAAGACGAATTAATGCCGGGAAAACATCGCTATTTTTATCCATTGTTTGAAGTTCACCATGTTTGATCTTATCTGTTTTTTTTCACATTCATTTTCGTTTGTTTCAAGGGCTCGCCCTTCCTTCTTCCTTGTCATACAAGTTTCATAACTCTATTTTAAGATTTGTTTAATTCTCTAGTATAATATTTGATTTTTATCAGATACAGAAATTGAAAGCAGATCGGCATTTCCTTTTTTTTAAATCATTTATTGGATCTATAACTTAATTCGTGTGGTTTTTTTCTTAAATTTGAACGTTTATTTAAGAAAAAACATGCACAATAGTATTATTCAAAGTATTGCCCATCTGAAGCTATGACTTTTTCCCATCTTTCTGGCAATTTCTGGATTCCATCCCAAAAGAACTGCGCCGGCTTGGCGGCCAAGAATAAATCAAGCCAATTTTTGATACCCTGTTCTGATGTGAACCGTATTCCAGTGAGGGCGTTCTGCATCGACCGGAACAAATGGTAGTCAGAAGGGGCAAGGTCTGGGCTATAAGGTGGGTGGGGTAAAACCTCCCATCCACTGTTTTCCAAATAGTTCTTAACCGGAATAGAAACATGGGGTTGAGCGTTGCAATAACATAAAAGGACTAAAAGTCGTTTTTTTCATGACTTCTTTCAACTCTAATGCAGCCTTTGGCATAATTCCTTCTAGTCAACAGTGTAGCTTGTTTCAAAGGAACTTATATATACTTTGTTTTGATTGACATTTTCTGTTGGAAGATCCTGGAAAGGTCATCTATTTGTTACTAAGTAACTTAATTTTTTCGCGGACATGAATATCTCACGTATATGCATTCTGTTTTGACCAAGTGCTTGTAAAACATCATCAATAATCTAAAACTTACCCCTTATTAAATCTCTAAATTTCACCCTTATTATTGAAAATTAAAAATGTTTTCGATTTTTTTTTAAGAGTTAGTCCTTCTTTTTTTATCTCAAATTAAATCTTGGGATTTCTACTTCCAAAGCCCTGAAAGACAAAAGGTTTTTTTTTTGTTTCCGAGGAATTTAATCGATGTTCTCGAGCGATTTTGACTTAACTCGCAAACAAGTGAACAAACTGTCTTAACTGAAAATCTCCGTTCTATTTTGACTCAACTGAAAATGTCAGTTTTATTTTGACTTAACTGAAATCGGTTGTGACATTTTGTTGTAACTCTTATTTGACAGTTTTAGAGAACAAGCTGTATCAAGTTTGCGAGTCATTTTAAAAATATTACTCTAATAAATTTTCCTTATTTTAATATAATTATAAAAAAGCGATACATCACAGATTGTGAAAAAACAAAAATGACTTTAATACACAGAAGCGAAGAGTTAAAAATCAAATATTTCAAATCGATTGCCAATCCGTCATTTACATTTAAAACAAAAATTGGTGAAAATTGAATTTTTTTTCGTTACTTACCCAAAATTATTTTAAATTTTTTCTTGTTGTAATCATTACTAGAGATAAATAGATTATCATGTCAAACTAGAATATTAATGTGTATTTGAGTGCAGAAAATAATCAAAAACAAATACCAAAAAGTTACTTTGTGATGCAAAATTACAATGAAACAGTTTTAAAACTTATAATTTATGTAAATTTCAGTACTGAAATATTAAATATTTGGATTAAAATCACTTTGTTCGATTACCTCAATTTCGAAGCTTGAAAAAAATGTCTGTCAAAATCCACTGATTGTCTTTTTTTTCGTAAATAAGACAAAAAACATTCTCTGTCGATCGAGTTGAGATAAAGTAGAATGGAACAAATATGATAATTTGCAGTTACAATAAAAGGGAACATGCCCTTTTCTGAATACAAAATCGGAATTTGCTTCTTTACACTCTCATGTAGGATAGATCTTTCCCTCATTATCATTTTTATCACAAATTTTAAAAAAACAGTTACAAAAAAATATCATCACGAGTCATTTCAGGTAAGTCGCAATGGAAATGACATTTTCAGTTGAGTCAAAATGGAACGGAGATTTTCAGTTAGGACAGTTTGTTCACTTGTTTGCGAGTTAAGTCAAAGTTGCTCGGGACCATTGAAATAAAAAACGAACTTCATAAACTGTCGACGCTTGTACGTTGCTACTCGTACGTTGAGTCCGCAAAACGTTCCCCAGACGATTTCCTGTATTGATTATTATTTTTCGTTATAAATATAATTTCTTTTACCATTTCACAAGTTTGAGACTGTCATTAATTTCATTTGAGGGCATGTGGTACTTACGAAATTAGCAAATATTGATTTTAGGTTTCTACATGTTTGGGCCCAAAATACATGAAATTTTATGAAGTGGAGTCATGCGTTGAAGCCATCAATTTAGTATTCAAGACTTGTATGGTTCTTGACTGCAAGTACCCCAATGAGTCTTTATCGATCTGGACGTTTATACAACGAGGAATTTACAAAATTACTCATCCCACCGACAAATTGAACATTTTCATGAGGGTAATGATATCTCAGGTAGAAGAAGGATAGAATCAACAGTAATTCTGCCTCGAATTTCTCTGCATTTTTACCTCGAATGGCTTTTTTTTACCGTGTCAATTCACGTTCCTTTTACTCTTTTTTTTTTATTTCTCTGTTTATTTGTCTTATTTTTGAAAATTGTTCAAGTGTTTCGCTTGCAATAATTCTTTGATTGATAATAAGAGTTTAATTCATCTCGCTAAAATTATTCACAAATCATTGAATAATTTTAAATGTACAGAGAGTGACTGTAAAAAAAGATTTGCTTCGTTAGAAGGATATATAAGTCATAGATATCGCTTACACAGGGTAATATCTGTAAACAATTGCGATTCTTTTGAAACGGCTTCGAGTGACGAATGCAATGAGAGCACTGGTATAAATGACACCGATATCGATGCTATTAATTTCATAGGGTTGCATTCTAATACAGACGAATCGGACGATTCAGATTGTGAAAGTGTTTTTGACGCTAACGAAATTAAACATGGAGAAAATATTCAAACGAATAGCGCTGTATTAGATGATGGAGATTCTAAAGATTTCATTACGACTTTGAACAGTTACAAAGACTTCCCAAAAAAAGAGCTAATGATATAATTACAGATGTTTCGAACTTGTTTATCAAAAGATTTGATCGTGTTAAATGTAAATTAGAACAAAAATTTCGTGACGAAGGCATTGATGACAAATATATTTCCATTGTTCGGCATGTAATTGACCAGGAAACAGAACTATTGAAAAATTTAAAGACTGAGCACTAAAGATTTGAATATTTGAAAAAGAAGAAAACATTGATTTTCCATCGGTTCTTATTTTTCGATGATTACGAAAAAAATAACCCACTTGGTAGCCATAAGGGCATTTCTAAATGTGGTTCGGTTTATTTGAGTTTGCCATGTCTTCCTCCTGAAATCCAATCTAAAATTCGTAATATTTTTCTTTTCGTTCTTTTCAATTCAATAAATCGCAAAAATTGCACGATTTGACGGAGGGAATTTATGTTCTAGTTCTAAACGAATACATTTTCAAAATGAAATTTTCACCAAGAGATTGGTAACTAGAAGAAAGACCCCGGGCCTGGATGATCCCGATCGAGTCAAGTACATTGTGCGGAGCTTGTTTCCACACGTAAAGCCGTTCCAACGACAGGGCCGAAGTTCCTGCGTAATCCAGCGCGAAGAACTCTTCACTCTCGATGAACTAAAGTGAGCGGGTGGAAGACTCGAGGCAAATACAGCGTCGGGTATCGACGGGGTACCAAACGAGAACCTCAAAGAGGTGATCGGGGCATACTCGGAGATCCTCCTGGAAGCCTTCAACTCCTGTCTTCGGGAGGGGAGGTTCTTCGTAGACTGGAAGAAGCAGAGGTTGGTCTTGCTAAGGAAGGGCAACAAAACTCTGGGGGATTCCTCGTCGTATAGACCAATATGTCTATTGGATACGATGGGGAAGCTTCTAGAGGAGTTGATTCTACAACGGCTTCAGACTCTCTTGGTCAGAGAGAACGGTCTCTCCGAAAACCAGTTCGGATTCAGGAAAGGCAGGTCCACTGTGGACGCTATCCAAGCTGTGGTTAACATTGCCACAAATGCGAGAAAAGGACCTGGTAAGGGTAAGGGATTCTGCGCGTTGATCAGCATTGACATATGCAATGCGTGCAATACCGCGTGGTGGAATATCTGCATCGAGGCGATGATGCGGAAAAAGGTTCCAGACTACCTGTTGAGGATGATAGATGGCTATCTGAGCGACGGGTGGGTCCACTCGTTTGGAACGTCATGTACGACGATTTCCTGCGCATGGACCTACCTGCTGGAACGAGCATTATCGGCTTCGGGCATGACGCACTTATGTGCGCTGCTGACGATGTCAGAATCCTGGAGCTGAGGATCAATGAAAGTCTGTGGCGGGCAAAGCGTTGGTTGGATATCAGAGGCCTGAAAATGGCCCCTGAGAAAACCGAGACTTTACTTGTCACGGACAAGAGATCCTTTAAGTACCCGAGGATCGTTCTCGGAGAGCATGAGGTCGAGTGGAAAACGAGCATTAAGTACCTAGGGGTGCAGTTGGATCGTAGGCTTAGCTTTGGCAAACACCTTAAGATCGCAAGTGCCAAAGCCATCCAATGTGGAGCAAACTTGGCTCGGCTTATGCCCAACATTGGTGGACCCAGGGAAGCGAAAAGGAGACTGGTGGTGAGCGTGGTGCTTTCGAAGCTGCTTTATGTAGCTTCAGTCTAGGCAAATGCCCTATAAAACGATGCTATCCAGAGGAAACTGATTTCAGCGCAGAGATCAGTTGCGCTGAGAATAGTTTCTGCATACAGAACTGTATCGAAGAGTGCTGTGTTGGTCCTGGCGAGCGTTCCGCCAATAGATTTATTGGCGAAGGCAGGCAGGAGACCTTTCAGTTCCGCAAGGAGCTTACCAGTCTCGACCTGCAGGAAATCGCTCGCGCGAAGGAAGTCATCCGCAAGGATGGAAGGCGCAGACTCCTCAAGAAATGGCAGACGAGATGGCTTAGTGAGCAGACCGGGAGATGGACCTACCGCCTGATCCCGGAGCTCGCCACCTGGCTGAAGGGGTTAGTAGATGCTTATAGCTCGTGCTTGAACGAAGGAAAAAAAAATTAAAATTTGCATTTTTGACAGAGTTGTGAACCAAAAGTCCCATTATTTAGTGAAATGTGCATTCTGTATGGCATTGAAAAATTACTTAAAATAGAGAAAAAAAAATCCTTCGTTCAAGCAGTAGAAAATATTATATAGAAGAAGTGTGCAAAATTTGAAGATCTGTTCATAACTTTTTGAGAAATTGTAATTCCGATTTCAAAAATAGAGTTTCGAGAAAAAAGCGATTAAATTTTTACATTCAAATAACACGTCAAAAAAAATTTTGTTGTAACTTACATAGAGTCGTCGATTCCAGCAACATAAAGTAAAGAGCCTGCTGCAGCGGCAATATCCAGGGCATCCTTTTGTTCTTGTCTGTGAAGAACTCCTCTCCTCGAGTCCCAGCGTCAGCTTTTTTCTGCTATAATTATGCAATCTTCATCCTCTTTTCGAGCATACTTGTAGCTGGTTCGGACAAGTTTCAAATCCATACCGTGCATGAACAGTAATAATGCTGAGACCCCTTCACTGAATGTACCAGCAGCGACACATGCAGCAATGTCGACTATTTTTGAACTAGCAGGTAGTATTTTTGGAGTAATTTTCCAAATTAATTGGTTCAGACTTTCATTATTATTTTGTGCTATGCCACCAACACATCGCTCGAAGAGCTCTTCCTTGCCGAGTTCTTCATAAATCGGCTTGATAGCTGATGAAACGTTACTTGGTAACGGATCATTATCATGTTTGAAAGATGAAAGAGTGTTCATAGCCGAAGCACACTCGCAAGGGCACCATGAGTCAGGGCAGCTTGGACATTTATCGTGCTGTGGGATTTTGTCCGTGGAGTTATAATGAAAGTAAGTTGCCCATATAGCGTCATTTATCTTTTGTACCGAATCACTGTTTCTTCTTATAGCTAAACCGTAATAAAGTGTTAATTTATCGATCAACTTGCCGGTAATTTGCCTTTTCCAGAAAGAGTTTCTTTCTGATTGTTTTTACCAACCTTGGTTTTTTTTCTTCCACTGTTTTATTGACCAAATCGCGTAAGCAGGTACCCATCCTCTTTTGTACGTGTCCTAAGCATTCTTTTTTGTTTATTTCAAAATTTTCACCATAAGGTTCGTCACTGAGAATTCCGGAATATGTTCTAGAATCTTGATTTTTCGCCGACGTGCTGATGAAAGATTCTTCGTTTACCTCTGCAGTCTTAGGATTAAAATATTGTTTTCTTTTTTTTTGGTCTATCTTTTCTCTGAGAGTTCGATGCTTGATCAGATCTACTAAGTTTATGCATTTTGCAAAGAAATTAATAAAAATCTCAATAAAAATTTACAACGAATACTTATAACTTCAAACAAACCTCGTGGCTCAAGTGACAACTATCAACTAAAATTATTTGACCTTAGAAAGTGAAAGTAAGGGAGAAAGTAAGGGTGAAAGATAGACGACAGGCAAACAATAGCTAAGCAGCTGTCTCAATATACCTGCGACGCGTCAGGCTGACATGGTCTGATGGGCGAAACTTCCAAATGACCTATCTCTTAAAATTTCACTCGGATCATTTTAAAATTTTGGGAGAATATTCTAGACACATTGTATTATTAAATAAGCAAAAAAATGATTTTTTGAATTTTTGAAACCCACCTAACCCCTGAAAAGAAAGCATGGGAAAGTCGGCTTTTACTCGGCGAAAGCGCTCTCAGGCCATGGCTGTTTTAACGCGTACCTGAGGCGCCTTAAGAAGAGAGACGAGGAGATGTGTTGCTACTGCGATTCCCCTGTGGATAATGCGGAGCATGCACTCTTCGTCTGCGCAAAGTGGGGCGTGGCAAGAGTGGCCATCGATCAGGCAGTGGGTGCTGAGCTCACTCCTGACCCGATGGTCTCTCTGATGCTCCAGTCTGAACGAATCTCGACGCTCATCGAGTCATTCGTCACACTTGTAATGAAGACGAGAGAGCTCGAAGGGCGTCGGGAGCGAAACAACGGGGAGGGCCAGTAGAAATCGCATCGGGGCCTACGCTCCCGGTCGCGAGTCCTGGGCGGACTGGGCTGCCGCGCCGGTTAGGGGAGGGATCTTTTCCCTCCCCTGGCTGACTGGGGGGTAGGTTCCGGGCGAACGGATGACGAAAAAGGCGGACGCGACTATAAGCCGGAACGAATACATTTTCAAAATGAAATTTTTCACTGTCGAAAAATTAAATACGCGACATTACAGAGTGAAAATTAACCTTAACAAACCATTAGAAATTTTAGAAAGTCAAATCCTGAAAAAATGACATTTGCCGCTTGCAGTAAGTGACCTGGTAGATAAATATGATAAATTTTGTCCAATTTTAATTCTTCTGAAACGAATTTGGGAAATAATATGTAGCCCAGCTGTTCATATTGGTACTCATAGGATTTTGCGAGGTATTATTAATGAATATTTGCTTTTGCTCAAAATGAACGGAATGATCTTGAGGACAAAACACTATTTCCTAATTCATTATTCTAGAATTATGGAATCAGTAGGGGTATTATGGAATATTACTTCAATTAGATTCAAAGCTAAGCATAAAGAGAGTAAACAAGTTGCTAGAGCAGCATGCAGTCGAGTCAATATATGCCGAACAATTGCAATTAAGCATCAAATGCAAATGCATTATTATTTGTCGTCGACTGAGAATTTTTTTCTTTCTTTAACGACTGGGTAAAAAAAACGGTCTCATTGAAAAGTCTAAACAACATAAGTCACTTTGTCATGAAACTTCCAATCTGTATAGGATTATGTACAGATCACTAAGTGGGTTTTGTTCAAAGGGGATAAAATAAAACACAACAGCGTGATTGTACTCAAAACTCTGATGAGATTAGAATTTCACTCGATAGAAACTTGCATTGTAACGGATGATAACGAAAATTTCATTTTTATCAGCAAAAATTTAACAGATTATTATTTGCACGAACGTTATCAAGCTTATAAAATTTTTGACATTAATGCTTATTATTGGTGCGTTTTTACAAAGGCGAATGCTGAAAGCGCGGTAATTAGTTATATGAATAGATTAAATGATGGTTTTCACCACATCAATAGGTTGTGGATATGATTTGGCGTGATTTATGTAATAAAAAATAAAGTTTTGCAAAAAAAAGTATCCATTTTTTGGCTATTTAGTGAGATTCTACACGAATGTACTATACTTAATCATTTATTTTCTGAGTTTTTTAGTATTTTGGCGAATTTTTATTCGTCATAATCTTTATTTATGTTGGCAATAAATATTTGAGTTTCTTGAAGATAAGTTTATAATTATATTATATTCCAAAAATATAAAAATAAGAGATTAAAAAATGATAAACCAATGTTTTTAGAATTAGTATTCCAAGAAAATTAGTTAATTTTTAACTTCTAATCGAAATTGTCAAATTTTGATTGACTGGAGATTCCAGACGGTCATTTTCGTCACATTTTACTTTATTACTTCCGAAAAGGTAAAAACGCAATGCAATATCGAAAAAAGTTGTATGATGTTTATGGTGGAAAATCATCAACAGAACGCCAGTGCCAGAATTGGTTTGCTCTTTTTCGTTCCGGAGATTTTGATCTCAAAGATACACCACGCTCTGAACGCCCAACTGAAGTTGACGACGAAAAAAATAAAAGCAATGATAGACAATAACCGGTGTAGTACAACACTAAAGATCGCAGAAAAGCTTAACATATCACATACATGCGTTGAAAGACGTTAAAAACAACTTGGTTACGTTAATAAGCTCGATATTTGGGTCCCTCACAAATTGAACGAAATTTAACTCACAAACGAATTTCCATTTGCGATTCACTGCTGAAACGTAAGAAAACCGATCAATTTTTAAAGCGAATCATAACGAGCGATGAAAAATGGGTTGATTACGATAACGTCGTGCGAAAAATATTATGGAGCAAGCGAGATGAGCCTGCACAATCGACATCAAAAGCCGATATTCATCAAAAGAAGGTTATGCTGAGTGTTTGGTGGGATTTCAAAGGTATTGTTTATTTTGAGCTGCTCCCAAGGAACCAAACTATCAATTCGAATGTCTACTGTCGCCAGCTAATGAAATTGGACAAAGAAATCAAGACAAAGCGTCCAGAACTGGCAACTCGTAAAGGCGTCGTCTTCCATCAAGATAACGCCAAACCACATACATCTTTGGTCACTCGCAAAAAATTATTGGAGTTAGACTGAGAAGTGATGCCTTATCCACCGTATAGTCCTGACCTTGCACTATCCGATTATCATTTATTCCGTTCAATTCAAAACCATTTGAATGAAAAAACATTCGATTCAAATGAGGCTGTCAAAAATGAGTTGATTCAGTTTTTTGCCTCTAAGAACTAAACTTTTTACGAAAGCGGAATTATGAAGCTGACTGAACGATGGCAAAAGGTCATCGAACAAAATGGTCAATACATAATATATTAATGTTTGTTATTTGTATTGATAAATTTGCTTTGAAAATCATGAAAAAGAAACGAAATGATTATTTTGCCAACGCAAAATATTCTATGAATATTTATGAAATTTAGTTTCCAAGAATAACGATTTATTTTTCACGACTTATTGAAATTTTCAAATTTTAAACAGATTTTGTTGGTAATGATAGCGCGAATTCGTAATACTTGAAGAAACTTTAAAAAGAATTATACATTATCAAAATTTTATTATTTGGAAAAACATTTTTTTCATTGGGATTCTTCAGGAACTCAGAACTGCTTATAAAATTTTGGTGAATCTCATAATTGATTGCATTTTGTAAAAACCGATGATTCTGAAATTCTTATATTTCAAAACAATAAAAGTAATTGAAATTGCTAAAAAATGTCCTTACGGAACATAACGTCATTCTACGAGAAAAAGCACAACAAATATTTCAACCTCCTAGTCCATTCGGAAAAGTTTCTGTGCAACCCTTAAGTGAGCATTCTGAAAACCCCATATAAAAGATCAAAACTCCAGGATCAAAAATTTCAAACGGAATATAACGTTATTTGACGAGGAAATATCACCACTCGTTGCCAAGAAGATTTCGTATAACTAATGAAATTGAATAATCTTAAATTACAGAGTTTAACAAAATTGGGATAACTTCTTGTAACCTAAATTAAATATTTCATTGGTTGTAGATTTTTCGAAGCTGAATCCAAATACGGCAACAGGAGTGAGGAATTTCATGTCAAAACAAGACAGATTCTGAGTTAGGCAAAAGATTTGGCCCCTTGACGTGGAAAATTTAACTTTCGAATTAAAAATTTTGAAAAGTATATTGCTGTAGAAAATAAAAAAGCCACAACTTCTTTCCCTCTTACAAAATTTTATATTGTTTATAGTTTTCGTATTATTTGTAAAAAAAACGCATTTTCCTGATATTTCAGTTTTTAAATAATTTTTCGTCTTTATCTCTTGCTCAAATCCACAATTTTTGGAATTTCTGATTGAAATTTTGAAGGAATACACTCTGTGCTATCTTTGTTACGGCAATATAAGATAAAAATTGTGACCTCTATTTGTTACTGAATAAAAGTTCATTTATTCGGTTAATGTAACATTTATTTCACAAAATCTTTGAGCGCTTCGTTTATTCAAAGAAGTTTGACCAAATGAGAATTTGAAGTAACAAAGCTGTTCAGAAAACTGCAGAGAAGTTTTCCGTTGAGTACTTTATGCAAGGGAAGGATGTTTTTCGCGTCATTCCGGAAGTGTTTGGTATAACATTAGCAAATCGGGGAATATTTAGGGTGGGGATTTTTTTCGTACCTGGATGGTAAAACTCATGAACTGCGCATGCGCAAGCGCTCGTAAAGTCAGTTTTACCGTCCAAGTACTGTAAAAATCTATACTATAAAAAATATTCTGTAACTAACTTTATACTTTTCTAGGAATTAAAATTAATCCCAGAAAAAGAGGCAAGCTTGGGGTAATTATTGACCACATATGCAGGTCAAGCGAATATCTACGTATCATATTTTATTATATAAACATGAATATACATGTAAATCTGATTTTAAAAATCGTAATACTGAAAAAAAATCTGTATGATTGTACAATATTGATATGCGTAAGAAATTCGGAGATTAAAAAAAATTGTTAAGAATAGTTTTACGTGGTGAAAATGAACATTCAAATATAACAACGTCGTGAAGCGTATACATTTATTTATTTATGTATACATTTCAGTAACTTTTTAATAAATTACATGATTAAAATAATTTATTTATTTTCTGCAAAATATCTCAAAAAGGAAAAACAATCGTAAACTTTATTTAAGGAAACGATTTTGCAGAACAACGCTTATTTCGTATCTCACATATTTTGGTGAAGAAAATCGAATTTTTTTAATATTAAAAATCAAAACATAAAATATACATCCTGTCGAGAAATTTCTCGATAAGAATGTGTAGACCTTATTTAGCCAAACAATTTTTCATCTAAAAGTTTTTTTTGTATCTCACATATTTTGTCTAAAAAATGGAATTTTTGAATTTTAATCGTATTTTTTGGAATTAAAACGAAAAATATATGTTTTTTCAGAAACTGCGTGAGAAAAAATTTGTAGATCTTTTTGAAACGAACAACTTTGTATTCTTAAGTTTTTTTCGTATTTCATATATTATTGTTAAAAAATTGAATTTTGGATTTTCAATAGTTTTTTTTTAATTAAAAAGAAAAATATACATCTTATGAAAAAATGTCACAATTCAAATTTGTAGGTCTTTATGTAGAAAATAATATTGTATCATAACGTTTTTTCATATCTCGTACAATTTAACTCGAAAATGGAATTTTGATATTGACCTTTTTCAAGTTATAATATGCTGTAACATTTCTAATTTTGATTTAATCAAAAAATGTTATCAGGATAATTTGTAGACATTTATGAGCACTATCAAAAACCAGTATTGAAATTTTTGATTTTTTCAAAAAGTTATTTTCAAAAACACAAAAGTAGTGTTCAATCCCTCAATTTTGATTGGATGTGGCTGGTTAACGAACTTGTCCTTACTTTTTCGGCTCCAATAAAGTGTGCCAAAGCTCAATTCAATCTGATAATCAGATTGATTTCACATAAAACCAATACCTTCTCATCCATGATGAGATTGTAAAAATTATTTAATGAATGTTGTGTCTCCGATCACCCTCCATGGGGACGCAGATCCTTCTCTACGGAACGCCAACAAGAAACTGCAACAAGACCCCGTACATCCCTCCCTCCCAAGCACCTGAAGACCCCAAGGGTCATTTGATTAATTTTAAATTATTTCGCAGAATCTAGAAACCTCAAGGATATTTACTGTGGAACATTGTCTTTAGAGATAACTTATCATGCTGTCATAACATCCATTATACTTAACCAAATCTGTTTTTAAATTTATAGGATATGTTCCCTCTCTTTTAATATATAACATTTACATAAATTCTCTTTTTCCCTTATTATTTTCCGAGTGTAAAATCTCTACATTGTTCCAGTCATAGTCATGATCAGCGTATTCCTTTCTATGATCAGACAAAACATTATGATTATTACACTCTCTCCCAAGATTCTTTTTGTGTTCTTCTACTCTAGTATTAAGAAGTCTGCCCGTTTGTTCCATATAAGTCACTTTACACCTTTTACAAATCAGTTTGTTTATCACATCACTTTTTTCTAATCTATTCAAGATGTCTTTAGCCAAAGTTATAAGTTCTTCCATCCTAAACGGTATTCTAGAAATTGTATGGATTTGAAATTTTTTTAACATAGATTGAATTGTTTTTGAAATTTGACCAAAATATGGGAGAACAATAGGGTTATTTTTATCAAAAATTTCACTTTGTGTATCCGTGTCTACGTTTCTGCTCTTTCTACTTTTAATTTGTTGATTTCTAATTTTTATATGTTTTTCAATCAAATCTTGTGGGTAGTGATTAAAAAATAAAATCTTCCTAACAACTTCTAAACTTGCTGAATGGAATAATTCATGAGACAAACAAACAGCTCTGTCAACTAGATTTTTAATAATAGCAACTTTATTTTGAAAGAGATGATTTGAGATGAAATTTAACATTCTACCAGAATATGTATTCTTTCTGTACCAATTTGACACTATTTTACCATTATCAAGTTTAATTATTCCCAAGTCCAAAAAACTAATTCTATTGTTTCTTTCCATTTCATGGGTAAATTGAATTCTTGGGTGATAGTCATTGAAGGTATCTATAACTTTTTCCAACTTATCCAAAGGTACACACAATAAAGTATCGTCAACATACCTAAAAAAAAAAGGACACAACAAACTCCAACCTCTCAAAGACAGTCTTTTCCAAATCTTCCATGACTATTTCAGCCAAAATTGGAGAATAAACAGAACCTATTGGAGTACCAAACTTTTGTTTATAGAATTTACCATTAAAATTAAATTTAGTAGAATTCATAATGAAATCTAATCCTTTGAGAAACTCTGTTTTATCTAATTTTGTATGTGATTTAACTTTTATCCATCTATTTGAAACAGCTTCTTTGACCAAATCTAACGGAATGTTCAAAAACATTGCAACAACATCCAAAGAAATCATTACATGACCATTAGGTATCGCCTTTGTGACTATAATCTTTTGAAATTCCCAACTATTTTTAACAGTATAATTTGACTTTGATAATGAATTTTTAAGTATTATGTTAAAATTTTCTTCTAAAAATTCGGAGATATGGAATCGGCAAATCTCTACCCTTTCTCCTGAGCCTCGGCGCAAAAACGAGCGTAGGGGAGATCACGAAAAACTTTTCCAAAATTCAAAAAACGAAAATCATCCGATTGGCGTAGCAATTATAATTTATCAAGAGATAGAGCTACTGCATAGTTTTGTAAAAGGACAGAGGGCTATCTCTTATATCTGCTTCTCAGGAGCAGCTAGAACTTGCAGCTGTCAGAGAAGTCTGCGCTGCCTCTTTTCGTGTCTTTAAAATCGCGCATCAATTATTTTATTAGAAACCGATTTCGAAGCGTGCGATTTAAATTTTTTGAGATGAAAAGTGTTCCTGGAGGTAAGTCAAATAATTTGATGCATTACATTTGTATACTAAGCATGTTAAAATATATTTAAATATCGAGTTAAACAGCTGTCTCAAATGATTGTAAATATTAGAATATATTTATGTTTTATTATCGAAAAAGTTGTGATCCCAGGAGTTCGGGCTATGCGCTATAGTTGTGAGTATAGTCATTAATGCGTATTTTGAGAATTAACAAAGAAATTGACCACATTTTTCCACCTTTCGTTGTAATACGCTATGAAAATCTTATTGCCTCATAGGATCGCGCGTTCATGAATCAATATTCAAGCGTCAGAGGCGCTTGAGCTCGACGTAAAATACAAAGAAAAGGCCCAAAATGTACCTGACCCTTTTATATAGTAGGTGTTCATGGCGAAAATTATTTTATCTAACGGATATCTCATTAAATTATCTATAATAAAATTTTCAAACTTTTATAATTTAACACCGGATTTGAATACATCAATTCTAAATATTTATTTGTTCATATTATTCTTTTAATTGTCAACATACAATTAAATAAACTTTATTTATACAATGTCATAGGATCCGAAACTTTTGGAGTCACAAGGCAGGAGATATTCGAAATGGTCCATTCAAAACTAAAATTTTTAAATTCGTGTTGGATTTTCGTGTTCAACGCCTAAAAAGTACCCTGCATAATAATTTTCGTCCAAACTCTTATACATTTATTGAGCTCTATCCACTTTATATCATCCGCTATTTTGCTTCTTAAAGAATTAATATCAAATTCGTTATCAGCGGTCTCGATAAGCCTTTTGTATTCATTTTCTTTTGAATTGATCAAAGTTTTTCTATTTTTGGCCATGTTTTTCGTGATTTCTCCCATTGTGCGGTAAGGGTTGACTTTCACCGGCTCCCCCAAGGACACGAAGGGTGACTCGATATACAGGTGTAGGAATAAATACAATATTTTTATTTTTCAGAGATAAAAACTAGAAAAACGCCATGTACCTGTCATTCAAGGCATTGCAGTGGTTCACCATTTGCAGAAGTGAAATACAAGTAGTTGTGTCTCACCCCAACCAATAGTCAACCTTGACGTTTATTCCTACACCTTCTAATTCAAATTTCGCCACTGAATCATAATTGCAATGCCTTAAATGTTTTTTAAATCGTCCTTAGCCATAATAATGCGAGATCAGAGAACAGTCAGAGAATGGTCAGAGTAATCTCTGACCGTTCTTTCAACCGGGTCCGCTAGGGATGAAGCGCCGAGGTCAAGCAGCAAATAAACAGTAGAAGTAAACGAGCGACAGGGACCTGTAGAAGCTCTAGGCACACTATATGATAATAGGTGATATGTTTCAATAGGATTTCAATATAGGGTCACGTTGTCGTGTGTTTACAAATGCAAGAAGTCAAAGGTAGCACACCCGAAGACATGTTCAGTAACAGTCCACGCCGGCAATCCAAAAATTAACCGAGAGGCTTAGAGCCAAGCACACCCGCGAAAATAATAATCCAGTGCTGAAATGAACCACGCACGAAAAAACGCGTCTGGCCGTGACCGAAGTCATTGTTGTCGACCCTCCTAATTATAACACTCAATACCTCTAATTTAATTCCTCTGAAACTTTTCAACATTCCTTTATGTACTTTTCTCTACAAATTATAGAACTTTTTTAAACCGAGGTTCACTTTTCAAACTATAAAACTTTTCTAGAGTATTTCTAAAATGTCTAAGAAGTTTTATAAAATTATGTGCAATTATCGTCTGTATCCGCTAATCTAAAACTACTTCTTTAAACTTCGAAGAACTTTTTTTCCGTCTATTTCCAATTTCGGTTGGTAAGGTAGAGCGCTGATTGCAGGGTCAATGTTACTACAACTGACTGTAAAAAAGCTAACCCCGCGTGACACAACACGCATTGAAAAAAAGTGACAGCAGCAATAAATGAACCCGGTGAACCCAGAGCTTGAAAGCTGACGGCCCCCACCATAGATGCCTCGGACTCTTTGTGTTTTTCTTATTTAACCAACCTATGGCAGTCTTGTAAAATTTTTCGTTTAAAACAATGTAATTTGATCAATATCATCTGAATTTGTGTAAATTTTTAAAGGGATTTCACAAAACTTCCAAAATTTTACGAGAAACACGTAACATTACACTGATTTCTTGGACATAATATACCAGTTATTCCATTTTAGTGTTAAATTACACTAGAATGGAAAGCAATAGATAGAACTATTTAATGTAAATTCATAGCACTCGGGTAAAATATCGTTATTTTTATAATTTTACAACAGGTGTGGAAAATAGCGGGATATCCACGTAGAATTTTACACTACGAGTTATTTTACATATTTTCTGTAATTTCAACATAAAAATGTCTGGTGTTCTATGTCTAATCATTTCCTGAAATTTTACACAAAATTTTTTACAGTGTTATTACACCATGCGTGTGGGTTGCAAAATACGGCTGAGTGCAAGTGTAACAGCAATATGCCTTTGCATAAGTTTGTTCTTGCCGCACTTATGGCCTATTTTGCAACCCACTAGTGGCGACTCTACATATTATACGCTTATATAACGTGACAGATTTGAGAACATGTCTGCTATTATATTGACTCAAAATTCACAGAATTTTTATTTATTTTATTATTTTTGGCATAGGGTCAGGTTCTTTTTATTTTCAAATTTTAGTTGGAAGACCATTTGTAAATTTTCCAATTAGATATATGGATACGAAATATATAGAATCAAAAAAGTCGATTTCACTGTAATAATGATTTCATCTAGGGCCAAAACACATGTGGTTATGTAAAATGCCATGTGCGTTAAACAACATAGTTTTTAATGAAGAGCCTATCAAAAGTTCACATGATTTATATAAAACTTTTTATCCTTTATATTATGTTAACACATATGAATAATATAATCAATCCTTAAAAATAAAAATAAAACTTCTGAGAAGATTTGCGATATTTCACACGAAGCACAACCGGCACTTTCAAATGAATCTCATGCTTTCGCAATGAATATAATGAATGTTTCAAACAATTGTAGCAATGCCTGTGGAATAACTCTACAGTAATCATACCTTTGCTTTTAAATATTTTGCCTTATTTGCTTGTCCAAAAATAAAAATGCTCCAAACTCAACTGTCGATTCTTTAATTCGATTGCCGAAGACTTCTTCTTGTGGCGTGATTTAGCCAAGAGGGCGGAGAGGAGGTGATCCTATGTGTTAAAGAAATACAGATTCAGCACATGGGCGCGTATCAGGGTGCAGCCCCATCGGAGCGTAATGATGAAACGTATTGCACGCAGAGTAGAATCCTATGTCAGGGCCACAGGGCTAGCACCAGAGATGGGTATGTATAATACATCACGTATATTACATGGTTTTCTGTATGTATATTACTACGTATATCACGCCCTTAGTTTTTTACGCAATGTATTTTTTATGTGGTGGGAGGTAAATTACTTAAAATACGTATTTTACTTCGTGTATAAAACCATGGATTTTACGTAGAAAACCTCAAATGACGCGTTACAACCCATCTCTGACTGGCACTCTTATCTCCAGCCTGTAAAAAAATCTGGGTGTACGTCAATGTCACGGTCGTATAGACAGGTCTGGCATCTCCCGTGGTGGGGGGTGTTCCCTTATTGTAGTCAGAATGTTTCATATTTTTGCCACGGATAGCGCTAGTATCGGGTAGTGGCCCGAATGACCGCACCGTAGCATGTATGTATATTGGGACCGAGCGTTCGGCGGGAGGGGATAGAAGAATCGGTCGCCGCGCTCGCAGTGGCGAAAAGTGAAACTTATGGAGTAAATATATGTACGTGTTGTTATAGCAAAATTCAATAACAATGGGTTTTTCATGTTGTATAGTTAACTGTAAAAATACAGCTTCGAATGGCAATTACAAATTTTTTCGATTCCCAACTTCCGCACACAAAATACAGCAAAGAGTTCAATGGATTTCTGCAATAAGACTCATATTGTTAAAGCAAAAACTTTAACGATGCCCAGTCAGAAGAAGATAAAGAATAAATGTTGCAGTACGGTAACCAAGGACTATGCTGAGATAAATCATTGAGTAGAGAACCCCAAGATTTGGGAACAGGAAGACGTTATTTTCAAGGCTACGAGTCACTGTAAAAAGAGGAATAACTTTTGGACTTGGCTGGAGTTAGTTATGGCACTTTTGATTTTTTGTTAGAAAGAACACTCATACCATCAGATAACTGTAAATTTAGTCGAAAGAATTCTAATCCTAAAATCCATAATTAAATTGTTCAAATCTGGTCATATTTATTATTTACTGAAAAAAATCTTACCTGCTGAATGTAAATACATATACAGAAAATAACTATAGTACCGGTCAGAATTGTCCGGCCACCTATTTTTCGATAATTGCTTAAATTGTCCTAATTTGCATTATGTAAGTGAAAAAATTTATTCTCTTAATTAAATTGAAAACTATCCAAATTTTTTATAAAATGAGCCCAGCATGAATTCGTTTTGTTAAATTTTGAAGAAGTTGTTGCAGAAATAGTCAAGATTTCAATGCTTTCTTAAATTTTAAATAACTTTCAAAGTAATCAACATTTTTTAATATTCTTGGACTAATTTTAAAGCTAAATTTCTACAAAATCGATCAAACTTCTTGGAATTGATGTGTAATTTTTTTCTTACATACTGCACGAGGATAAAGCTCAAATAAAAAAGTTGGAAAAATTCCAGTATTGCTTTTGCTTAGAAAAACATTTTTATAAGATATATAAAACATATAATCATGAATTTTGTATCGAATCCCCTTAAAATATATATTCATATGATCTTTATTATAATTTACCTACAGATGAAATGTTTTCGAAATTTCCCTACTTTTTTGTTACAATTTTAACACCTTGCATTATGAAAGAAAAAATTTATAGATATATAATGATAATTTAATGCGATTCTGTAGAAATTTAGCTTTAAAATGTGTCCAAGATTATTAAAAAATGTTGATTATTTCGAAAGTTATTTAAAATTGAAGAAAGCATTGAAATCTTGACTATTTCTGCAACAACTTCTTCAAAATTCAACAAAACGAATTCATACTGGGATCATTTTATAAAGAATTTTGATAGCTTTAAATTTAATTAAGGGAACAAATTTTTTCACTTATATAATTCAAATTAGAATAATTTAAGCATTTATCGAAAAACAGGTGGCCGGACAATTCTGACCGGTACTCTGTACGAGCTAACGACCTTGCAATCGTCGTGTAAACATATCACGAACATAACCTTACATGATCGAGTCTATCTTAGTAAAACCACAATTTTCCACTGTTATACTTACTGTTTATAATTTTTATATATTGACACTCGATATTGTTAATACGATTGAACTCCAATCGATGCTCTGTAACAGTTCTATTTTGATATACAAATTATTTTCATGCTATTTACCTAGCATTGCTGCAAAAACTTTACTCCATTAGTTCGTCTGTTTCAGTCACCAGATAGCGCGACATGCTTTTCTCGGTCCCTATAGATCAGCCCTGTCTGACTAAAAACAAAATGGTTGTTCCTTAGTGATTATAGTTTGTATGTGCGAAGTTTTCTCACGAGAGCGGCGCTGCACGCGGCACGCTCTACAAAAGCATTATACTAATAGACAAATATTTTAAAAATTTTAAATAATTAAGTTTCTGAACAATATGAAATGATAAAATGTTCCTAAAATGATTCTAGGACATAAAATACACATTTTGCATAAATCCATTAATACAAAATAAAAAAAGAACACATTAAACTTCGTAAAATATATACTGTGGATACACATGAAGAATTCTTGAGACCCTGAACAAATTTTTTTTTATGCTATCCCCATATAACTGAAAATATATTTAAAAATAAATAAAAAGCTTAAGCTTCTAAATAGAAGTATTTTCCATTTTTATTTTACAGCTTCAAACGAATGGAATGAAAAATGAATATTTTATTAAGCCCTGTGTTCAACATAAAAAACCATGTGAAGGGAAATATATACTGAATTAAAAATTTGTAAATGTAACAAAAAATATTCATTACTATAAAATTTGCTAGTACATATTTTTAACATGTACAGAACGATGATGACTAGTTAAGTGTCGCAAAAGCTTAGCTGCTTTTTTTTTCAAGACGCTAAATTTTTAAATTTCAGCCATTTCCTGTCTTACGAATTGTCTCAGTCTTATTTAAAATAAAATTAAATCACATATGCTAACATCTCTACAGCTTCATTGGCATGTTCTTTGCATTGAAAACTAAATTTTGTTTCAGATGAAATTAAATCGTCTAGAATTAGATCAAAAGAATTGCTAGACCGGCAATGTTTGTTAAATAGATATTCGACAACTGTGATAAGCTTGTATAACTTAACATTTGGATGTATGAAATCTTTATTTATTTTTGAAAATCTACTCAAACTTTCAGGTAACTGATCACATGAAAAAGTTATCGTATCTGCATGAATTTCAGAAGTAGTCAAAAATGCATTTAAGCATGTCGAACACTGAGTGTGCTGTTTAATGTAAGCAGTTATACGACCAGTTGTGTAAAAAATCAAACAATCTCTAACAGCTGGTAAAGCATAATCGTGCGCTACTGCATCTACAAAATCACTAAAATCAGTGTCTTCACAATCGATTATTGCTTTTAACTTTTCTCAAATTTCTTGAATTGCGCTTTTACTATTCGACTGATGTAATTATTTCAACTTTGAAATTGTTATTAAGGGCTGTGCAGGGTTGCCATCGAAAGTACTATACACTCAGAAAAAATATTTGATTTTTGAAAAAAAATTTGATTGAATCAAAAAAATTATTTGTATAAAACACTTTCTTTGATGTAAAGAAATGTTTTGTTTTATTAAAACGAAATTTTTTTGATTCAATCAAAATATTTTTCGATCAAATAAATATTGGTTCGAATCAAATAAATTTCTGCCTTGAATCAAACAAATTATATCTTTGACCATATATCAATGCATTAATTTCTTTGTTTTGAAGAAAAATTAATTTGATTCAAACAAAATATCTTTGAATCAAATAAATATTGGTTCGAATCAAATAAATTTCTGCCTTGAATCAAACAAATTATATCTTTGACCATATATTTGATTCAATCAAATCTTTTTTCTGAGTGTACAATTTCCAAGCTTTGGAGGTTTCAAAATGCTAAAGACAGATAATATCTTGTATATTTGCAAGAAGGTAGGTGTACAAGGATGATCGTTTGTTCCTCCAAAAGGAAAGGAACACAAAATTAGTGAAACTTTTATGCAGTATTGATAATATTCCATTCGAAATCTCATACTGAATAAAATATTTTAATCCTGTTCAGTTAAATTTTCTAAAATTAAGGAAACTTAAGAATTAGTAAATGGATTATAAATGCAACATCAACGACACTATATTTCTTATACAAATCTATTTTGTAAAAAAATATAAAAGTGCTTTTTTCGATATTTAATTTATATTTATATTATATATATATTATATATTTATTTAAATTGTTATTTAATTACACTTTTTCAGAAAATCGCCCGTTCAACACAATGCTTTTGTAGAGCGTGCCGCGTGCAGCGCCGCTCTAGTGAGAAAACTTCGCACATAGAAACTATAATCACTAAGGGAATCAAGTTCTCGCCGTTGCAGGCAGGGAGTCGGATAGGGCTGACATAGATATACCCAGAAGGTAGTCAGCTGTGAAAGCTGTCTGTAAACCACGGGTATTCCTCCAACTACTCGATTGCAGCGTTGCCCAAGCGGTCACTTTCGAAACTACTACTCGTCACGATAAGAGAACATGCCTCACCACGGGAGATGCCAGACCTGTCTATACGACCGTGGTCAAAGTCCGGACTGGTCAATGTCCTGACTAGTGTAGTGCCAGGTAGTGCATTCGAGTCTTCCATGAAAAAATAGAACACGATAAAAATACATAAATGATAGGCATATGCATAGTGGTCAGGTCGATTCCAAGAGACACATCCAAACCGATCGATAGATGGCGCTAAATCTAAAATTAATTTAATTTTAATAGAAAATGAAAAGAAGATTTTTCTTGTTTCTTTTTTAATAACATTCAAAACTAAGAAATACAAAGTTGTGTGCAATAATTATTTATTGCGAAATATGATTTTTATGATATTTTGCAATTACGAATTGATTTATTTACAGAACAGATTTGATAATTTTGAAACAATGTAAAAAAAATTGACGAATGAGTTGTTTTTAGGTTATTTTTCATTAATTTCAAGTTATTCAGTCTGTATTAGGTAAATTTGATGTGAATTGAACATAATTCATTTCTTTAAGACAAATTTAATGTTTTTTAGGTTATTTTTTATTAATTTCAACCAATTCAGTATGTATTGGATGAATTTAATGTGAAATGAACATAATTCATTTGTTTATGGAAAATTAAATGTTTTGTAGGTTATTTTTTATTAATTTAAATTAATTCAGTCTGTATTAGGTAAATTTGACTTGAATTGAACATAATTCACTTTTTTATGGAAAATTAAATGTGTTTTAGGTTATTTTTTAATAATTTCAATTAATTCAGTCTGTATTAGGTAAATTTGATGTGGATTGAACATAATTCATTTCTTTAAGACAAATTTAATGTTTTTTAGCTTATTTTTTATTAATTTCAACCAATTCAGTCTGTATTATGTAAATTTGATGTGAATCGAACATTCAGGGGCGTAATAATGCTACGTATTGCACGCAGAGTAAATTCCTATGTCAGGGCCACGGGGCTAGCATCAGATGTGCTATATGGTATATACCCATCTCTGGTGCTAGCCCCGTGGCCCTGACATAGGATTTTACTCTGCCTGCAATACGTAGCATTATTACGCCCAGATGGGGCTGCACCCTGATAAGAGTAATAACTTTTTATTTCGAAATTGCGGAAGACACCGTATAAAGAAAAAGCTCCCATAAAAATGAAATTTGTTAATAAGAAACATTTCAACGATTTTAAAGAAATTACAATTAATAGGATTCGATCTGAGTAATTTTTTTACAAAATTAATTGAATTATTTTAAAAATTATTTTTTCCAAATTGAATAAACAATGAAACTTATACACACAAATATTAAAATTAATTTTCATGAGTGAAAACTGGAATTTAAAATTCTGTCTGATATCTAACTACACGCGAACTACACAAATAATGAAAACAATTAGTATATTATGTGCCTAGGAGCATAATGAGAGTTATTACGCGATCAATGAAAATGGAAATACATGTTACAAAAATCATGATATTGAATGATAATGTAGTAGATATGGCAATAATACCGCAGCCGAGTATACGTTGGTAGGTGATGGCGTGCTATGAAAAAAGAAACATTGAGCCTACATACACGTTTGCCCTGTTACAGTATTCACACCTGAATGCTTTAGATTATTTATAATCTAGTTCAATAAAATGCCTCTTATGATGCCAAATTTAGAAAGGAAACTAAAAAAAGCGAGGCGGTGTTACCACATCAACTACCTCGTGAGTCAACTGCACGAAATTTTTTGTTCTGACTAGCTATCTACCGATAGAACCTCCTTAATTTATACTTCATTTACTATGATCCAATAATTTAAAATGCGAAGTACTCATTCTTTATCTAATACCATCCAATGCTTTTGAATACGAAGCCTAATGAGATCCAATACTCTTAAGGTGGTTATATCGCGACTCAGTAAGTCATATAAGAGCGTAAAAAATATTCGTGATTTACATCGACTCTTTTGTGTTGTAAAATCCTAAAATTAATTAAGATTGACATTTGTGACCGTTCCGCGATGTAAATGAAAATAATAAATAAATTAATAAAAAGATATCTCTCAACGGTTTGAGTAGATTTCATTGTTTTTTGATTTTTCGAACATTAGATAACTTATTTCAAATTCATTTGTGTATACGACTTATACCTACTCCTAACTGATTACGGATACGCGTACGCTCGAGCATGCGTTGCGACGTTGCCACGTGCTCACTGCTGTCTTCTTCGACTATGGCTTAGTGATGTAAAATCGAAAGGAAAATATCGATATTTGCAATATCGATATATCGGGAAGGTAAATATCGATATCACTGATATATCAGCAAAAGTTTCCGATATATCGATATAATATCGATATTAAAGTTTTTTTTAAATTTTAAATAATAATTCAGGTACTTCATTCAATGTAAAAGTAAAACAAATAATTTTCTTCAATTCAATGTAGGTAAAACGACTGCTGTAACAGATTTCTTATATCGTAGATCAAATTTACCCCCTCCATTTTACAATTTTATCAAAAAAAATAATAATTCGTCGGACATAATTTGGAAAATTTTTGTAATTATATTACTTTTTTAAGTTGTTCTTTAACTATATTATAAAATTTTCCAAAATTATTCTTGTTCAATAATATGGTAAAGTGGAGGAGGTAATTTTCATCCACGATCTGTAAGCACTGTGCAGTAATCTTTTTCTTTATTTATCAAGATACAAAAAATTAAGAAGTTAACTTAATTAACTATTTTACATGTTCAATATTTTTATTGACAAAATTTATGAGAACTGATACAACAAATCTTAAAAACGCATGGAACAAAAATAGAATACTGTATTTTTAATGTCCTGGAAATTAGAACCGCAAACATAATATTTTCAGAGAATAAAAGTTGTGCTCAGTTGTGCTAGAGTTGTGCTGATTTGTGCCGCAAACGATTTTTTGGAAAATCAAAAATTACGGCCGTACATTTTGAAGAACTTTGTTTTGCTAGAACCGCAACTTAGCCGTAACATAAAACTGACAGTTGTGCTAGGTACTCTCAAGTGCACCCAATTTTGTGCTGCTAGCAGAAATTTCGCAACTTTGCCTGCTTTTCGAAAAAAACAAAAAAACAAAAAAATTTTTAATTTACAAAAATAAATGTTTTTCTACATTTTTACAGGTCAATAAAATGTTTATTGAGTAACAGATACAAATTTCATTGCTTTGCTGTAATTCCGAACCCCTAATTTTAAAAATATTTTTTAAAAATTCGGAATCAAAAAATCAGAATTTTATAAAAGATTCCTCATGGATTTCAACTTACTAAATATTTTGATTATTTGTCAATTTAACGTTCAATAATGTTTCATATTAGTTCATTAAAATAATTTAAATATGATTGATGTTTCATAATAATATAATAATAGACAATTTTTATATTTTCGATTAATTTATTAATTGAATTTTTTATTCAATTATTAATAATTGATTTATTGAATTAATTATATATGTATAAATTTAATCCATTAATTAATACTAATACTTTATAAAAGCAACTATACGCTCTGTGCGTGACTGCAGCGCCATGGCATGAGTGAACTAAAGGAGGCTGTTCGAGAATTTTTACAATGTATTATAATGGGACTTAGTTATAAAAATGTTTATTATCAATAAGAAAACAAAAAAAAACAATTTAATTTACTTTAAAATTCAATTGTTTTTCCTTATGAAGTATTTGTGTGAAATCAGCAGTAAAAAGTAAGTGTTTTCCAGAATATATAGAATATATAGAATCCAGTAAATATAAGGTTAAGGTAGTTGTCGTGCCAAAAATCAGTCTCTGGAAAAAGAAGTTTTTCTATGATTTCAAGACTGGAAATTATATCATCAGCCGTGTCATATGTAAGGAAAGACACTCTTTTTAATGAAAAAATTTAAAAATTACGAAAAATAATTTTTTAATAATGTTTTTTGTAATAGGATTTTTCCTTACTATCGCTTCTTACCAATTTTTAAAAAATGATTGAAATTTCTTAAATCATTGCTTATTTTTTCGGGAAAAATATTCTCTACAACTTGACCGTTTCCAATTTTTGAAAATAAATTCTTTAATGGCTGAAATAATTAAAAATCAATTTTCCAAAACAAAATTTTTATAAACAAATTGCTGTATTTGATAATAATTGATTTATTTTCAAAAATTGGAAACGGTTAAGTTGTAGAGAATATTTCCGCCGAAAAAATAAGCTATGATTTAAGAAACTTCAATCATTTTCAAAAAATTGATAACAAGCGATAGTAAGGAAATATTCTATTACAAAAAACATTATTAAAATATTATTTTTCGTAATTTTTAAATTTTTTCATTAAAAAAAGTGTCTTTCCCATGGAGACTAGATATAAGGAGACCAATCTCCATATATCCATTCCCGAAATGAAGTTCTGCCAAGTACATAGATATAAAACTTCCCGATGAGGGCATGTGTCTTCCCTGGGTGCAAAATGGCGAATCCCAACACACGGTGGCATGAAGACTAGATATAAGGAGACCAAACTCTTATGGCGGTACTTCACAAAACACGAAATGAAGTTCAGCCAAGTACTTAGTTAGGAAACTTCCCAAAGAGGGCACGTGTGTTCCCTGGGTGCAAAATGGCGGCATCCACGGTTTATAAGTATAGTGCAGCCCCCTGCATCTTAGCCAGAATGCACGTAATCCGCGAAACGAAAATGTCACAAGAGTTGACCGTGGCCGCTAGGGGCGCTGATTGTTCATGAGGCCTGAATTCATTTTAATGCATGGGAAAAATGCATAAAAATTAAATTTTTGGGGATAAAAACTACTTGATCATATTTTTTTTTACAACACATTAAACTAGAAAGTTTTAAATATTATTTAAAGCAGTTTTTACTGATATAAAGGGTAATATGCTTGAAATTTGGGCGAAAATTGTCTTTGTAATTCTGGCTGGAAATTGAAATCAAAGTTCTGTTATCTTCGTTTTAACATTAATATTTACATTGTGATTATTAAATAAAAATACAATATTTATTTATATTATCAATATTATTGATATTATATCAGTCTTACATATTATAATAGAAAAATTGGCTATTGAAATTCCATCAAATTGAATTATAATACGGGTATTAATTATATTATCTTGATTTTGTTAGAAAAATTAGATTTTATAATAGGACACTTTTTATTTTATATTTTAAAATTTCTCAGTAATTGAAAAAATTACATTTTTATGAACAAAACTTTCACATAAGGAATGAACGTACATTTGAAAAAGTAACAAATATAAAGAATTTATAAAATTCCTTTATAAGTATTTGAAAACACTAAGAACAAAGATGTTTGTAATAAATAATAATCAACATAATATACTATATTTCATAATAATATAATGGATATTTAGATCTCACATGCACATAATTTATTATGTGTATTTTATCTATAATTAGGGATGGGCGATCTCGATTCGATTCTACGCAATCTACGGAATTTTTTACTCGATTAATCGGTTGGATTGATATTTTTTTCGATCTTTACGAACGATTTTCCTTTCTTTTTTCCTGTTTCCTATTTCTATGAACTGTTCCTATGAACTGTTTTTTAGTTTAAAAGTGAGATCAAGGGGTCGACCACGAGAATATCCTTAATGTGATATACAAAGTATATTAATATTATAAACTTTATAATAATACTTCATATTTATGCCAGAAATTTTATCATAAATAATACTTTAAGTGATATGCAAAGTTCAAAGTATATTAATATTATAAACTTTATAGTAATACTTCATATTTATGTCAGAAACTTTATCACTAACAATACGCATTGCTTTAGAAAATGTGCAATTTAAAAAATAAAAAACGTTCCTGATTCGCAAATATAGTGTGTTTTTTAAGCCTAATTTCCTTTCTTATTGATATAAAAACTTTTTTATTTTGATAATATAAATTCACCAAACATGCAAGCCACAATTAGATCTCCAATTGTTATAAAAAAATTTAAAAAAAGGTTATTTTACAGAAATTTATCATTTTCAGAAAAAGGTATCGATTTTTGAAGATCGATTCAAAAATCGATCTTTTAACCGATTAATCGATCAAATTGAATCAATAATTACAGAATTGATTCTTTTTTTTGAAGATCGCCCATCCCTATCTATAATACCTTAAGTTCAGTCAGTCAGCTTTGTTGATTTTTTTATTCAAAGCGTTTTAAATTTAGTATAGATTAAATTTTAATAAGTTAAAGGCGCTAATGATAAATAAACCACAAAACAATG
Organism: Diplolepis rosae; assembly: GCA_030998225.1. Lineage (NCBI taxonomy): Eukaryota > Metazoa > Arthropoda > Insecta > Hymenoptera > Diplolepididae > Diplolepis > Diplolepis rosae. Next base: position 2,907,925 of record JAPYXD010000608.1, on the reverse strand, counting down.
AACTAATTCAGTGCATTACGTGTAGCCTGTTTTGCAACCTACAACAACAAATTTCCGCATTTTCACTTAAATTTTTATATCACCGACTGTTAAAACCATTCCAATTTACCTAAAAAGCACACAAAAGCACTTCAGACACCAATTTTTCACAAAAAACGTTAAATTTCAATGTTCTATAATGCTAATTTGTATAAGGTCGGCCTCATGAACAGCCAGCGCCACGGTGGCCAACGGTCAACATCTGTGACATTTTCAACTCCAGAGATTCCGGGGGCTGGCTGAACTCCATTTCGTGTTTTGTGAAGTACGGCCATAAGAGATTGGTCTCCTTATATTTAGTCTCCATGGGCATTACGAAGTAAATACTTCCACCAGAGGATGAAAAGAGACCGACGTTTGCTGTCGTAATTAGTGTGCAGAGATCTGATACCGTGGCAGTCACAACTACAGAAGCACCTCCTGTCCGTGAGAAGCGAGTAGGGAAAGGCGGTGGCGCGCGCTGCCTTTCTTTCTTCCTCGTGCACGCGAGAACAACTCGTCCTACTTCTCCTTATTCTCCTCGCTTCCTCCATGCAATGCAATTTTTAGATTTCATGCTTTCGGTTATCGAGTCGAAATTGAGAATTGTATTTCTCTCGACTCCGTGCAAAAGAGGCGCGAAGCAGACGACAATTTCAAATCTATGAAATATGTTATTTAAGAAACAACACTTTTTTTCCGATATATTGAAAAAAATCTACTTCAAATTAACATCTAAAATATAGATTTCAAGCTCAAAACCTATTTGCCTGAAATAAACGTCTTGAAGATCTTGTATAGAAATAAAGGGAGATTTCAATCCTTCAAAAATAAACTTTCAGTAATATGTCGAACTTAATAAATGTTAAAGCTTAAATCAGGATATCAGTTGAAAAATTTTTACTTGCATAAATTGACCATTTCAATTTAAAAATTTTGTGAAAAAATATTTTTTTTAAAAAATAAGGCACATTAAATTACGATTTAAACTCCACACTCATAGATTCATGTCAGGCAAATCTAAATAATAAATTGCTTTATAAAAGGTCAAAATTTTCTTATTACTTCTACAAGATTTTCCAGAAGTTTTATTTAGGCAAGTACTTTTCAGATTCAAAATCGATATATTCAATTTTATACTAAAATTATTTCATCTCACGTTTTTGTGGCCTAAGCACAGATCATGAATTCAAAATATAAAAATGCACTACAAAAAGAAAACAATGTTCTAATAGAAGTAGATAAATTAAAAAGCTAAAAAATGTCTTCGTTGATATCTTCATGTGAACATAGAAATATTTATAGATTTCAAATTTAACATAACATTTTCTTTCGAAGTGTTTAAATCTTGTTACAACTTAACAAGATCTTATGGATGATTTCCAGGCAAATGTTTTTCCAAATATGAAGAAAGCGACAGTGATTTTTTAAATGAAATACTTTGTCAATTTTAATTTTTCTATTTTTGTGAATTCACAGGAAGATTTGAACACTAAATAAAGAATTTTTCAATTAAATACAAAGTCAATAAGTGCTTTAACTTTTATATAAAGATATTAATTATAACATTTTTAGGTCACATAAATGTAGGATGAAAATATTCTTAACACAAAACTGAGAATGTAAATTTTTAAGTTGAATTTTATGTTAATCTTTTCTTAATAGAGTATATCTCTCTAACTGAAAATATTTTAAATATACAAAATTGATAAGAAGTATGGAAATTTAAATAGAAAAATATATGTTGATTCAAATTTTGAACATTTATTGGCGAGAAATTTTACTGAAAGTTTATTTTTGAAATGTTCAAATGCTTATCAGATATTACACGATCTTTTAGATGTTAATTTGAAGTAGATTTTTTTCAATATATCGGAAAAAAAGTGTTGTTTCTTAAATAACATATTTCATAGATTTGAAATTGTCGTCTGCTTCGCGCCTCTTTTGCACGGAGTCGAGAGAAATACAATTCTCAATTTCGACTCGATAACCGAAAGCATGAAATCTAAAAATTGCATTGCATGGAGGAAGCGAGGAGAAGTAGGACGAGTTGTTCTCGCGTGCACGAGGAAGAAAGAAAGGCAGCGCGCCCCACCGCCTTTCCCTACTCGCTTCTCACGGACAGGAGGTGCTTCTGTAGTTGTGACTGCCTCGGTATCAGATCTCTGCACACTGGTCGTAATAACTGATTCTTTTTATCCTATGGTAGAGGTATTTTACCTCATAATCACCAAGGAATAATAAGGAGACCAAACTGCCATGGGAAACTTGTCCGAATCTGGCAGGAGCAACGGTACGGTAAGTGCCCGGCTTGTAAGTTGGAAGTAGTGAAAAGGAGTGCGCAAGTGCGCAGTTGTCCTCATCTTACTCACGGGAAAATGTGCGAGTAAGACGAACTTGTCAAATTGATCTAAGCCATGAGAGGTTATGCAACCCGGTACGCGACACGACATTGCTAAGAAAAAAAATTTATTATATTAAATGCATTATATTATATTATATGCGATCTTCAAAATCTTGAAAACTTCTCGGATTAAATTCCTTCACCTTTAAAGGAAAAAACTATTCAACATTATTTTACACACGATTTACGAAGTAATAACAAATATCATAATTTCAATTTCAATATTTACAATCTTATTATATTCGATATATACTTACCACTTTTATAATGCACTCCTTGAGCTTTAAAGGAGTCCTGAGATATATAACCACTCTGGCTTGGATCAATTTGACAATTTGACAAATTCGTCTCACTCGCACATTTTCCCGTGAGTAAGAAGAGGACAACTGCGTACTTGCGCACTCCTTTCCACTACTTCCAACTTACAAGTCGGGCACTTACCGTGCCGTTGCTCCTGCCAAGTCGCTTACATGGAGATAGGTCTCCTATTATTCCTTCGTGCTCATAATGTATTTCGCCAATCCGGCCACGCCCCTTGACTCAGCTGTAGGCTGGTTTCATACTTCAGCTGGCTAGATAGCTGCCGCATGCGCAGTCCGTTTGTGTATTTATAGAACAGAGAGAAAAGATATATGTTTCTTTCTGTTTTACCAACACAAAAAGGTATTGCGCATGCGGCTGCTAGCTAGCTAGCTGAAGTATGAAACCGCCCTTAGACAAGTACTCATATATGCATGTTTTTCATATATCCTTAAACGTGGACTATAGGCGCTTCAGTTATGTATGCACCTCTGCCATTCCTTCGTGGTGAACATATATGCGCGCCCCTCTCGGGGAATTCGTGTACTACCATTTACTTTTGACAAAAAAAGTGTTCATTTTCAGTTTCTTTACTTTGCTCTCCTTATCTCTATTCTCCATGGGCAAGAACTTGTGAAAACGCCATTCTGTTTTTTATCCTTCTTCTAAGAACTTACATTCATAAGTATAATTACGAGCCTTTAATAAGGAGCGTTTTGTTTGGAGTTGATTAAAGTATGTCAAGCTTCGAAATTTAATTTCCACTTAGTGTCTTTCATCCTGTACATACTTTTATTTTAAAATTATTTTACGATTTTCGTTTATTTCAAAAGTTATTTTTATATCTGCTGTCAAATACATTAAAGATTAGATAACAAAGTAAAGGTTATTGAAATATTAACAATAATTTTTCATCGGTCATTAAAATTTCTTGAGCTACAAAATATCAAGTTCAATTTGAAGCAGTTAAAGGGAATAACGAAGAGTCTACTGTCTAGAGGTGTGTATTTCGATGCAATAGAAGAGTATACTTTATTTGTTAGAATGATAAGTAAATTTACGTCCAGTATTTCACTAAATATCATTTGCGTAAATTTTATCTATACGTTATGTTTCAGTAAATTTTCATTGATGTCCCATGTGTTTGTTTTGCTCAAAATATAAAATTATCAATAAAAGACTGGCGCAATTAAATTTCTATTGGTTCCATTGACAAGTTGAAAAATTTATACTGTTACATTTATTTTTCATGCAATTATTGTGTTCTTTATAAAACTATATATCGTAAATATTCTCATTCATAAGTTCTCTTTTGTTTACAAGTTCCGATCTGTTATTTCCTTTATTAGTTTTACACTGTTGCCAGCTGTTCCTTGCTATGAATATAGAGATTTATTCTGAACCCCCGTCGAATTTATCGCATTTTTATAAATAAGAAGATATTCGTTTTATGTAAAATATAGTTTTTCCGATTTTATTAAAATGAGGAAATGTTGACACAATTGCTTTTGGAATAATTATTCAATTGAAACGAGCTAAAGTACACTTTATTACACCCTAAAGAAATAGGACGAGTTTGTTAGCCAGTTTTATGTAACAAAAATAGACCGTATGCCTTGCAGTTTTTCTTGCCTCACGTCACTTCTCGAAAGAACAATCCTCGTTTTAAGTTTCCACTTTCTTTTTTTTCTACCTTAATATCCCGTGCTGAACGTGAGTATTGTATGAGAATAGATAGATGATTTTTACATTCTCATCATGCATGAGAAGGTATTGGTTTTATGTGAAAAATGACTTTCGAAATTTTCATCAAATCTTTACGTTTTGAGACCCCCTGAATCAGAAACAAGGGTTTTTACGAAAGTGTCTGTCTGTCTGTCTGTAGGTCGTGTGCGGCATAACTCTCGACAGAATTATCAGATTGAATTGAGCTTTGGTACACTTTATCGGAGCCGAAAAAGTAAGGACAAGTTCGTTAACCATTCACATCCAATCAAAATTGAGGGATTGAGCACTACTTTTGTGTTTTTGAAAATAATTTTTTTAAAAAATAAAAAATTTCAATACTGGTTTTTGATAGTGCTCATAAATCTCTACAAATTATCCTGATAACATTTTTGCGAAGAGCACAAGACCGAGTGCGAAGCGCGAAGTCCAGGAAGAATGGAGCGCGAAGCGCGACGTTCGAAAATTCCGGAGCGCGCAGCGCGACGATCAAGTCGCGCGCCCTAGGCGCGCTCAAACTTGCGAGCGAAGCGCGCGATGAGAATGTGCCCGCGAAGCGGGCAGATTTTTTACTTTGGCTTTAGGGTCCAGAAATAATGTAAACTCAGGGTTTTATTTTTTTCTCAAACGTTTCGACTTAGATTGGAGTCCTCATCACTGAGATTCATTTCTATAAAAATACAAAGGAAGGAAAAAATAAAAAATTGCACGTAATACAAATAATTTAACACATTTTTTCAAGTCTCCTAAAGATTCCATCTCAAAAATGGATATCGCAGACGTTGTGTACAACATTCCCTGCACTGTTTGTACAACAAATTACATAGGTACGACTAAACGACATCTCAACAATAGAATCCGTGAACACATGAAAGATGTTTACGATCCCCTTGACAAATGGACGGCCTTAACAAAACATGCGTGGCATCACGATCATACATTTAACTTTCAGGATGTAAAAATTCTCGATAGAAGCAATTTTTATAAAAAACGAATGACACTGGAAATGACTCACATAGCCAGCAATCCTCATGCTGTAAACCAAAGAACAGACATATATAACTTATCGGTTTTTTACCTCCCCTTGTCAAATGACAAAATTTAATCTCAGAAAGACGTCTGGTTTAGACGGCAGAAAAATGCATAAATTTTAGGTAAATGAAGTTCGCAACGTTGCTGTAGCAACGAAAAAGTAAAATTCCAAGTTTAGGAAAAAAAAAGGTTCTAGTCGTTCAAATCTACTTTAATCAAGTCTAAATTGCAATATAGCACGTAAACAGCCCTTCCGCATGCATTTAATCCCTTGAATACCGAAAAACGTAAAAAAAAAAAACCGAACTGAGCTCGATACCTAAAAGTTTAGGAGTGGATATTGTAGTATTTAGTGCCAATTAATTAGGAAAAAATTTTCATCCCCAAACCTAGCGGGAATTTTTGTCATTTTCAACCCCAAATGACTAAAAATATGAATAAAAAATTTGGAAAATCAAACTATGCTCGATACCTAAAATTCTAAGACTGGATATTATTAGCATTTAGTGCCAATTAATTAGGGAAACAAATTCATCCCCAAACCTAGCGGGGATGTATGTCGTCTTCAACCCCAAATGCTCAAAAAATACTTTTTCGTTGCTACAGCAACGTTGCGAAGTTCATTTACCTTAAATTTTAGGATTTATTTTCCAGCTATAAAAAAATGGATCAGTCTGAAATGTTAATCATGTAGAATATACATATATATTAAGAACTAAAAGTAATTTTTGTGTCACGGGCGTGAGAGAATAGATACGATGAGAACAGAATAATGTTTGAAGAAATTTTTTTTCTATCAGTTTTAATCAGAAATTACTAAGTGATGTTCCTTTTATCGTGGTATTGATATACATCGGATTCTACAACTTTATTCTTTATGAGATTTCGTCAATGGACTGTTTCATTTTGATTTGCAAGCTATGAGATAAGATCTTAATTTTTATAATTTTTACTCATTTATAGAAATTTTGATATAATCTTCTAATTTATGGCACTGAAGAGGCCGACCATATGCGGCCGAAACGTTATGCGTTTTTTAATATATGCCTTTGATAATTTGAAAAAAAGAACTGACCCCATGCCAAAAGAAAAGTATTTGAACAAATTTTGTATATTTGTGGGTCACTAATATAATAAAGATGTTCTGATATATCTAACGTTATAATCTTAATGTTACGTCGGAGAACGCACAAGCAAAATGCGTGTCAACGATTGTTGACGAATTAATTTTTAGGAAACGCGTACGCGTCGTTATATTCGCATACCATAAACTGAAACTAGCCCTGACTTAAACCGAATAGGAGTCGCTTTGTATAAGGTTGAGAAAGAGGTGTTAAAAGTTTGAGGTTGAAACTCTGGGAATTAAATTCACTGAAAATTGAGAACCAAAACTTATGGTTTAAATGATAATTAGTGTTTGCCGAAACATTGTCCCGATTGCTACCGTGCGATACGTAAGTTTCAACAGACCTTTTTTATATAGGACAAGACCAGGTGATACAGAAATGTACTAATATTTTGAACAAACACCAAATCATTCAATGCTAAACGCGTTGAATAAAGAAAGAAATACGCAATCGAAATTTCAACAACCACCAAATCTGTCAATATTATGCGGATGGTTTAAACAATAAAATATAAATACATGATTTAAATTTAAACAACCACCAAACCTTTTAATGCTGAGCCAATTGTTAAAAAAAATTAAATATAAATATACAATCGAAATATAAACAACCACCAAGTATTTCCATGTTAAGCGAATTGTTTAAACATATAAAATTGCAAATACACAATCAAAATCTAGAAAACTATCAATCCATTTAATATTAAGCGAATTTTTCAAACAAATAAAATGGAAATTCAAACAACCACCAAGAACCTTAACTTTAAGGGGATTGTTTAAACAAAACAAAAATGAAATTATGAAATCGAAAGTTAGACATCCACTTAATCTTTTAATATTGAGCGGATAGTTTTAACAAATCAATTGGAAATTATAAGTTGTTTGTCATGAATTGAAAATAGATACTGTGGTTTTAAATTTGATAACAATTGAGACATTTATAATTTGCAGAAAATAGAAGGATTAATATGAAAAGTGGGTATCTACATTTTTCATCGAAAATAGGTTTTTATATACTCTTGAATTCTTCATGAAAAAGACGAATTTAACTGTGCAAAAGTTAAAACAAAATTATAAAAAATGATAAAGATTTTAAGCTCATGCTTTCTGCGGATTTTCGTATCTACAGCGATTTTTGAGAAATTCTGGTGAAATCAGATGTTGGACGCCTGTGTAGCACAGTTGGTTAGAGCAGTCAACAGACCTGGGCTCTAATTCCGGAAGCGTTTCTTTTTTCACAGAATTATTTCAATTTTTTTAAATTGAAATTTAATTTGCATGATTGCGATATAAGAGTTTGAAATTGTCTACGAGGACACCTATCGGCAACGTATCCTATCTGATACGCGACTAATGATCCTCCGATGCACGGAGAGAAGAAAATTTCTCATTCTGCTATAATCCATAGCCGTGCACCCTCTAAAACAAAGCTGTGTCGCACGAGAGCGATGAAATAGGGGTCTCTAATTTCTAACTTCGAAATGGTAACTTCGAAATGCACGACATTGGAATCGTTGCTATGTCGACTTAGCCAACCTTCGTACGTAACAATTGATTTCAAGCAATTAGTCCATAGCGCTGTGTCCAATTCATTACATGGCAACATTAGCACGATTGAAAAATAAATATAATGCCTTGCATTTCATATCGACATAATGAAAAAACGATTCTTTTTATGGGATGGGGGATAAATTTGTTCCAAAATTTTTAAAAACGACTGGCATCTCTTTCTCCACAGGAAGATCTCCTTATATCGCCTAGTGGCTCAGCCTTGCGGCTGTAAATTATTTCAAATTAATTAGTTGAGTCTGAAATTTTTACCACTGCCTACATTATCAGAGAATCACTAGTTTTTTGGAAAATTGTATATTAAAAAAAAATATTTTAATGTTTTTAAATCTTTCAAAAATGTTCTATTTTTGAACTTTTTTCGATTCTTGAAATCTTAAAAATTCCAACTATTTTTGAATTCTAAAAGCTTTTTAAAATTTTTAAAGTTTCTTGACTAACAATTTTTCACAATTTTGAATTAATCACAACTTTAAAAGTATGTGTTACCCAAAAATGATTGATTCGAGAATAATAAAAAATCCAAGACTAATTTTTTCCTTGTCATATAGGCTTTTTTATATATTGAATTTATGCTTTTCAGGTTATTCATATTTCTCAGTATATACAACGTTGATAAACAACCAACGTTTGTCAGTTATTTCTCTACACGAGAGAAATGTTGGAAGTAGCGGCAATGTAACATTGGAATCGTTCCAATGTTCCACTGGAAAAGTCGCTACGATCGTAATATCTATGTAATATAGCGCCGATCGCTATGTTTTTAGCGTCTGTTTCAATGTTTCATCGTTCGTGGAACAATGCGACGCGTACCGTGTCACCGCGGCTATGTTTTATAGCAGCGTGTGCTATGTTCTTCTCTCCGTGTAATGTAGGCAGTGGCAAAAATTTCGAACTCAATCACCTAATTTTCAATCACTTCTGTAAGAAATAAAAAGTTTAACATTACATTTACTCTCTAATTTCAGAAAAATAGAAAAAAAAATTTGAAATTTTTAATCTATATAAATTTTAATATATAATTATGTAATTAGCGGAAATTTCCATCTGAGAGTTCTAATAGGTTAAATATTTATTTTAACTTTTGTAGGACATGTAACGTCCAGGTTACTAACCTGATTAAATATACTTTCTTTTAATTCTCGTTTTTGTACGATGGAGGGATCTGAATGATTTCTAAACCGAAACAGGGACGCTGATAATGAACAATAAAAAATAACAGCTGAAATCAAACTAATTAGGTGAGTTTGGAATTTTTGTCACTGCCTACATTATCGGAGGATCACTAGTCGCGTATCAGATAGGATACGTTGCCGACAGGTGTCCTCGTAGACAATTTCAAACTCTTATATCGCAAATAATGCAATTGAATTAAAATATTTAAAGAATTTGAAAATCTTTCTGTGGGAAAAAAGGACGCTTCCGACTGCGCTGGGATTCGAGTCCAGGTCTTTCGATTGCTTACAGTTTTATCAAAAACAAATATTGAAGAATACCCAACAACTGAACTTATAAAACTTTGATGACTATGTGCAGAGTAACGCCGTCGTTGATGGTCTCGAAGTTACCGAAGATTTGCCAGATAGTAGGTGCATTTATAGACCTTTTTCTGATCTATAGTATCCTGACATGTCACCTTTTCGGTCGATACTATCCTGACGTGTTCTCTTTGATTTGATTGCTTCTATATAATGAAGAAAGTGTAAAAATATATTCAAATTAGGCCTCCTTTGGTTCCCCAATGTTCCTTCTTCTAATGTCAATGAACCTTTAAGTTGACTCTTTCGCTGCCGCGTTAGAGATTAACGGTTTGTGTACATAGGACATCCCGACGCACATCCCTAGTTTACACATAATCAATAGTTTATAATGTTTCACACATTGAGGTCTTGTTTCTCATTATAATCAATACATTGACAATCTGTTGCTTCATATCATGTTTTAATCGTTCGTAATTATAATTTCCTGACGGTTTCAATTCATTTTACAATTTTACAATCGAAATCCAATGTCTGTTATAGCATAGATTTTTGGGATTTTTAAGCACCGATAAAAATTTTTGGGCTCCTTAACATTTTTTAGAAAAACAAATATCTTGTGGAGGTGATAGCATACATGAAGCTACCACCTTGACTATGAGGGGTGCAAGACATCGCAATCGGCTGGCGTGCGTGCGCGTAGGTCAGCTGGCTTTGCCACAGAGGTTCTCTGCAACGCGGGAGCCCGAACAACACTTCATCGACTACCAGGTCTAGAAGTATGAAACCGAAATTTCCCTATTGATGGTGCTTGCTATCAGTTTAGGGACCGTACGACCGCTTCTGCAGCGCCACCTTCTCCCTCTAGCAGCTGAGAAAGATTTTCAGTAGACAACAACCCAAGTTCGATATACCAGTGTATTTACTACAAGCATCAACATGTCGAGTTTTGTGCCTACGAATTACGATTTGCGGACAGCACTTTTTTGTTGTTATCACTTGAAGAAAACTGCTGCAGAATCGCATCGAATGCTTGTCGAAGCTTACGGTGAACATGCTCTTGGCAAAACACAGTGTTTCGACTAATTTAAAAAATTCAAAAGTGGTAATTTTGATGTGAGAAACGAAGATCGTGGAAAACCACCGAAAAAGTGCGTTTGGTGGGATCAGAAGGGTGTTATCTATTATGAACTGCTAAAACCTGATTAAACTGTCAACAAGAATCGCTACCAACAGCAAATGATCAATTTAAATCCAGCATTACAACAAAAATGATCGGATTATCGAAGAAGGCAACACAAAGTCATTTTTATTCACGATAATGCCCCATCACACACAGCGAAACGGGTCAAGGAAACGATCGAGACGTTCAGTTGGGAAATACTGGCGCATGCCGCTCATTCTCCAGACTTGACTCGGTCGGATTACCATCTGTTCGCATCACTGGGCCACGCTCTTGCTGAACAACGCTTCACTTCGTACGAAAAAGTACGAGAATAGCTGGATAACTGGTTTGATTTAAAAGACGAACAGTTTTATTGGCGTGTCATTCATCACCTTCCGGAGTGGTGGGAAAAATGTGTAAATAGCAATGGAGATTACATATGTTACATACTATTACATATTTTTTTTAATTTTTTTTAAATTTTATTTTATTTTTATTTTTTTTATTACATATTATTACATACATATTTCAGAAAAATGCACAGATTACGAATTTTTACATTCTCATAATCAATGAGAAGGTATTGGTTTTTTTTATTTTGAAAAATTTCAAAAAATCGACGTTCAACTTTTCAATTGATTAGGGATTTAACCAATTAATCTGAAAACGATACGTGAAGGTCGTATCCCATATTGACTTTCATTAATTTATTTATCGTTAATTTATAAACAAATGTATATACTTTCTAGTAATGTTTAGAGAGCCTGAAGGTGCTTGGCATCTTCCTACGTCTAAGACCGATATAGTTGTTTTATTTAAAGATCGTGATCAACAGGCATACCCAATCCGAATATGAACTTGATTGTTGATAATTTGATTATTCTTCCTGTGGAAGTTTTCTGGTTTTAATTTTTATTTCATGTTTAATATGTGATATATTTAATCTGTTAGCATGTACCACCTTAATGCTCCCTTATAAATTGAAATTTATATTACTTGTATTAATCACTTTTAGAACTTTATGAGGGCCCATGTAATGGTCCCCAAATTTTCCCGGCTTCAGTCCCTTTAAAAAAAGACATAGTCACCTACCCTAAAATTTGTGCTTTTTATCTTTTTGTCTTTTTGTCGTAATAACCTTTGGATCGGTGTTAAGCATTCACACGATTATTATAAACTGTTGTATTTATTCCGATAAGGCGAGAACTAAGTCCTTAATGTACCGTTGATAAGTTGGTTGCAAATCATCCTTCCGGAGTGGTTTACTTGACGGTAATCTGGCTAAACGGCCAAAAACCACTTTGGAAGGTGTGCGTTTTGTGCCTTCATGTACACAAGTGTTATAATTAAGAGAGTCCGGTAGCGATTAAATGAGCAACTATAACAATTTTTCGAAAATGTTTAAAGCGCGTTGCAAAATTCCGAACATTGTGCGGAAAATCTTTTTTCGTTATAATTTACTATTAATACCTATAACGATTGAAAACAAAATGTTTTCCATTAATTTACGATCGTTATTTGACTCTTGGAGTATTCCTTTCGGTGAACTTTGTCAACCATCGCGCAGCGCCAATCACTCGGGATCCAATCGCGGACTCACCCGACGAGATAACAACTATAGTGTTATCGTCAGCTGAGCGAAAATTGGATTCTACATGAACTTAAAGTTCTGAACGTTTAAATCACCATTCAGGGTGCTTGCTTAATGTTAGTCCCCTCGCATCTGACCATTCGGCGTGCTTGTTTAATCTGTGTCCACTCGCCTTTCACGATTCGGGGTGCTTGTTTAATATTAGTCCCCTCGCATCTGACTATTCGGGATGTTTGTTTAATATGAGTCCCTTGAATCTTACCATTCAGGCTGCTTGTTTAATGTAAGTCCACTAGCCTTTCACGATCCGGGGTGCTATTTTTACTGTGAATCAAATATCTAGCGTGAGATAAATAGTAGATTATTGCAGCATTGTGTGAGCAGATTTATACTGCAGTATCCCAGAAATCCCCACACTAGTAGGTTTATATTTAATGAAGAATTTGGATATTTTAGATCTTTGTCAGAAATTTCTGGGAAATTCTATACGTCATTAGCTGCAATGCTCTGAAATACCAGTCTTTTGTGCCACTAGCCTCCTATTTTTGCCTCAACAGCTAAAGCATTTTCAAAATCTTTAGCTTCCCTCATCCTTACTAAGATCTGGTCTGAAAATTCTGAACCGGATTGTAACTTTTCCTAGATAAATTGCAAGGAATGATGCAATTCGGAAATATCTACCGATTTTCTGAAGCAATGTGTTGTTTAAGTTGTGATTTAAAAGTCCATACTTTTGTTTCAAAATCCAATGAACCGCTTCCACTGCCCAGCGAATTTTTATTACATAATGAGACTCGTTTCACTTTCTTGACTCTCTTGTCGTTAATGTTTACGCACATCTTTGAAGGTGGGCATACAAACTTTAATTTTCCAAAGCTCTAACTCAACTTTAGTGTATCGAAAGACACGATCAAGAACTGCATAATCATTTTCCCGTCAAAATTAAGATAAGCTGTTTGGATCAATAAGGTCACTTTGTCACAGGAGTTCAATCCAAAAAGAAACGGTAATACGTCTTTTCCAAAAGACTTATTTATTGATGTTGTATACTCTGAGATAAGCTGTTCATACTCAAGTTGTAAAATGGAGGCCAGAATCTTATTTGAATCGCCTGTGCGGAGTTAGAAGAGAAACACAACAAGCGCTCGATTTACGCTTCGGGTTTGACTCCCCTGCATTGAAGTAATCATTTTTCTCAATTGTATGATTTGTTTCCAAGTCAAATCAGTAAAAACTGGAAGCTGCTTTTCAGAGAAACTGAAATATCCAATTTTTTCGAAAAGTGAAGAATCACACATGATAATAAGAATCTATCATTGTACTTGAAGCGAAAAGGCTGACTCTTGAAAAATTGGAATACACCTTCAAAAGGCCAACATCTTCGTTCATGTTTTAAATGTATTTTGAACGTGGGATCATCAGAAACTGAATCTGGTAGATTGTTTTCATTTTCGGGAGTTGCACTTTCAACACATCAATCAAGCCTTTTCTCTTTATCTTGAGCAACTCGGCATTTCAAACACAAGATGTTTTTTTTTCTTGGTGAGGAGGAAAAATGGCGAAATCTGGTAGAGACGTGGTACAGGCCTCTCCTCGGCCGGGTCTCGGCATACCTGTTCAAACCAACAACCCCCTCTCTCGAACCAATACCAAATCCGTTCGCCCGGGACTCCCATTCGCGGCCACACGACCGTTAGGCAAACCGACTAGTGCCAACCAGGGGAGTAATAAAAAGATTTCTCCCCCGAACGACGCGGACAGCCAAGTCCGTCCCGAGACGCAGGGCCGCACAATGTACTTGATTCGATCGGGATTATCCAGGCTTGGGGTCTTTCTTCTAGTCACCAATCTCTTAGTGACTATTTTGAAAACGAGACCCCATGGGTCCTTCTCCACTTCACCGATGAAGTATTTCCAGCAGTGAAGTCGGCTTTTCTTTTTTCCCTTGTCTCAGAGCTGATTTTGCTATTTTCCATGCCTCGTGCAACAGAGGATTACCTTTTGAGCGGGTAAATCATGCTGTGACCACTTTCTGCCTCGCCGCCTGCACAATGTCCTCCAATGACAGAGCCGACTTTGCCCAACCAAGCACGTCTATGAGCCTGGTTTCCTCAAGATGTTTCCTTAGCTTTTCTTTGCTGAGTCGTCTTGTGTTCCAGGAGGGGTTCGACTCCTTGCCGCCCCTCCCCGCATTCACTGGGTGACTCCGTTCCTGGATGCTAAACTTAATGCACTGGTCGCCACCCAAGGTTATTACCTCGAGGACGTACCAGTCGCCTATCCTTGAGATAAGTCGGAACGCGAAAATCCCGAGGTCGATAATTGACCCACCTGCTCCTCGTCCGAACGTAAAATGCCTGCCCCGATTCAATACAATCAGGTCATTCCTAGAGACCATGTCACTTACCAAGATTCCCCTCCTGTCCAGACGGGCTTCTCCCCACTCGGGTGACTTGCTATTAAAGTCGCCCGAGATAAGGGACCGCCCACTAGCCTCTCTGAGGCTTTCCTCAAGGAAGAGGATCTGGGTCTCGAAAAGAGACAAGATCGTTGGGAGAAAAGTAGCAGGTGTGCACACGCACCTCCGCCACCTTCACCCAAACGAACCCCGCGTCGTTCTCCAGATAGTCCTCGATGCTCAAATCAAGGCTCCAAACAAGGATTCCAGCCCTCCGTGATGCACCCTGGTATCAAGCAGAGTTTGCAGAACATTTTTGTTGCTCACTAATGAGCAACACATCGGCTCCCCTCTCCCTGGCAGTCTGCATCAGATGGTCCTGGGCTTCCTTTCCTCTCCCGAGGTTGAGTTGTAGAAACTTCGCTTTGCACCCCTCAAACTCCGGAGCTCCATCCTAAATACTAGGCAAGAACCGCTCTCCAAAGCATGGGCGACATCTTTTTCGCCTCCATCAGCACTAGTCAGACACCCAGGTAGAGCCTTGCACTCTTTGGCCACGTGTCGCGTGTCCCCACACCTCCAGCAGGCATCCTTCCTGCCTGGAAGCGTGCAGCCGCGCAACACAAGGCCATATTCCTGGCACCTGAAGCACCGGGCTTCGTCAACATGCTCATGTTGACCTACCCCACCCTTGGCCTACCGAGCCCGGGCAAGCTCCAAGCGTTTGCCTCGGTTAAACGGACCACCGCAGTCTGCACACCACCGAAGCGCTTGTACAAGAGAAGGACATCGTCGAGGTACCAGCCCAAGGGGAGGAAACACAAGATGTTATTGACAACAATCATTCATGGAAGCTTACTACTAAAAAGCGTAGCTTCATCTTCATTCACAATTATTTTTTTAAATACAGGAATTTTGTACATCCACTTACTGCATCCAGCATACTTGGGGTTTCTCAGTGGCTCAGCCATTTTTGAGTGCAGCAAGTATTATCAAAAGAAGAAAAACAAGTACCACTAGCAGAAGAGAATACTTTATAAATAGAGTTCGAAAATCCTCGGTGATATAGAATTCGAGGAAGTAACACAAAAAATTGAAGTATATTAACGATAGGGCAAGAATTTATCGAGAAAATATGAGAAGATACACTTTTATCATTTATTTGTGATTATTCATCATTTCAATGACATCTCAATAAATAAAACTGGAAGCGTAGCGGGAACCTCGTTTGCCATCGTTATTCGTCACCTTCTAATTAGAATCTATCCGAATGCCTCTCTATTAATTTATACATCTGTTCACGCTCTTTTTTGTTCCAATTTTCCAGTTCCAAGAATTCCTTTAATCTGTCAAAACGAATTTTATCAACAGTGTTGATGACGCACAAAAGTTTTTTTTTAGAATAATTATAATATTTGTACGTCGGGGTGAATACTCTTCACAAGCCATTATGGATCTTTCCGATGAACCCTTAACGATAGTGAGTGAGTGAAAGTAAGGAAAGAGGGGTAAGTAAAGGACAGCGTCACTCCGGCAGTTTATGATTGACAAGGGTAACGACTGCACACGAGAGATCCTTTGAATTTCAGAAAGAAACGCAATAATTGATCTTAAACTAGTATTTGTGTAAGATTCTCCGACTATTTTAATCCGTGTAAAATCCTTTTCTTCAGTAGTAGTCTTTCATATTCAATTCATCTCTTAAATTAATCTTGTTATCTAATTTCCTTAGTGCCATATTTTTATGTTTTTGTTCATAACTCTCAAATTAGTTTATCTGATTGTCTCTCAGCATTTAAACCTGAATTACTCATTACAGTTAACGTGATTTTCTTAAAGACATTTAGTCTTAATGTGCCAAATTGGTATGAGTTTCTACGAGTATTGGTCTCAATTTATGCATTTTTAGCATGGAATGTCTTATAAAAGGTTTTCCAATAGGGACATAACAATTTTATCTATGAATGAAACACAGAAATATTTGAGATATTGAGTTCAAATTTATTCTGGGTGTAGTGCAAGCATTACATTACAGCGGTCGATTCTTTGGACCCAATTTTCCACCACTCTGGCACACATTTCGACCGGAACGTTGGCAATTTCGCGTTGGATGTTATCTTTGAGGTGGTCTAAAGTTGCTGACTTGTTGGCATAGACCAGTGACTTGATATGGCCCCATAAAAATAAATCCAATGGCGTTAGATCGCATGAACGAGGCGGCCATTCTATCCGACCATTTCTCGAGATAACACGTTCACCGAATTTGCTTTTCAATAAATCGATTGTGACGCGTGCTGTGTGGCTAGTGGCTCCGTCTTGTTGAAACCTCATATCGTTGATGTCAAGTTCATCCAATTCAACTTTTTGCGGATGCAACGGTGTCTCAAGAAGCACATCTGGGTTTGTTGCTGACCAAAAATTTATCCACTATAGCACGCACAGTCTGTCGGGTGGGACGATTATTACGGCCGAAATTGGAGTAAGCGCTCTTAAAGTTGCGACCACCGACTCAGAATTTCGGTAGTAATTTTTAATAATTTCCAAACGTTGCTGGTTCGTGAACTTTACTATGATGAAAATGTTGACTTTAACTAACGTTTTGACATTGACAGTTCATTAAAAAAGTTCAAGGGTGCGTTCATATAAAGATACGAAATTGTTATGTCCCTATTGGAAAATCCTTTACTATAAGAGAATCAAGCGCATGATATTATTGCTAGTGTTATATGCTGTCAGAGCAAAGTTCCTTGCCAAAATAGCTCGACCTTTGCAAGAAAATTCATCCTGTTTTAGCAAGAGTTCTCTTACAACCGAGAAAACACGCTAGTTGCTACATTCGAAAGTAGGCGTGGCCTAACACGTCGGTTGTAAGATAACTCATGATGAAATAGGATGAGTTAGTTGCAACCATAGCAAGGTGAATGTCGAGCTATTTTCGCAAGGCACAACTGCTCTAGAAGCATGAAACTTAGTCCTTTTTTTAGCATGAAGGGATCTCTGCTTAAAATGTATGGATTTTTCACCATGATATTGGGTTGTCCCAGAAGTAATTGCCGATTTTTTTAAATACAAGAAATGAACTTTAATCAATTATATATTTTCCATTTTGTCCAACGACCCTTTGCCATCTTTCTGGTAACATCATGATTCCACGCTCATAGAACTTCTGGTCTTTATTGGCAAATAACAGAACCATGTATGATTTCACAGCTTCATCATCATTGAAACCTTTACCATTCAAGAAGTTCTGCAAATATCGAAATAAATAGTAATCTGATGGTGCAAGTTCAAGGCTTTATACAATATATACAAATGTATATACTTTCTAGTAATGTTTAGAGAGCCTGAAGGTGCTTGGCATCTTCCTACGTCTAAGACCGATATAGTTGTTTTATTTAAAGATCGTGATCAACAGGCATACCCAATCCGAATATGAACTTGATTGTTGATAATTTGATTATTCTTCCTGTGGAAGTTTTCTGGTTTTAATTTTTATTTCATGTTTAATATGTGATATATTTAATCTGTTAGCATGTACCACCTTAATGCTCCCTTATAAATTGAAATTTATATTACTTGTATTAATCACTTTTAGAACTTTATGAGGGCCCATGTAATGGTCCCCAAATTTTCCCGGCTTCAGTCCCTTTAAAAAAAGACATAGTCACCTACCCTAAAATTTGTGCTTTTTATCTTTTTGTCTTTTTGTCGTAATAACCTTTGGATCGGTGTTAAGCATTCACACGATTATTATAAACTGTTGTATTTATTCCGATAAGGCGAGAACTAAGTCCTTAATGTACCGTTGATAAGTTGGTTGCAAATCATCCTTCCGGAGTGGTTTACTTGACGGTAATCTGGCTAAACGGCCAAAAACCACTTTGGAAGGTGTGCGTTTTGTGCCTTCATGTACACAAGTGTTATAATTAAGAGAGTCCGGTAGCGATTAAATGAGCAACTATAACAATTTTTCGAAAATGTTTAAAGCGCGTTGCAAAATTCCGAACATTGTGCGGAAAATCTTTTTTCGTTATAATTTACTATTAATACCTATAACGATTGAAAACAAAATGTTTTCCATTAATTTACGATCGTTATTTGACTCTTGGAGTATTCCTTTCGGTGAACTTTGTCAACCATCGCGCAGCGCCAATCACTCGGGATCCAATCGCGGACTCACCCGACGAGATAACAACTATAGTGTTATCGTCAGCTGAGCGAAAATTGGATTCTACTTCCTCTTTATTCTTGTTTTCTGGCGTTTATTTCGAAATAACTTTCCTAGATATACGGTAAGATACGTTTTTCAAAGAAAAATTAATATTCTTATGAAATTTCCCAGCGGTTTCATAGTTTTCCGCAACGTCGCCACCAGAAAATTTTTCGCAAATTCGTGATATTATGAGCCCGCGAAATAACTTTCCATAAGAGCCCATGTTAAGTTCCATATTTCGAGACATGATAATTCAAAATTTAAGACGGTAAGGCCCAAAATGGCAGATGACTTTTTGGTCGGGAGCAGTCTAATCTATCGATATATGAAATAAAAAAGGACTCTTAACCACCCCCCTTCCCACAACCGGACTACCTTGAATGCGGCAATCTGTACCTGCTGGCAGTTTTGGCTGTTCCATGGCTTAATGCTTATTGCCTAAAATTAGATTTAACAAACCACAAAATACGTTTGTTTATAAGTACGTCCTCAATTAGCATGCATGAACTTAAAGTTCTGAACGTTTAAATCACCATTCACACATTTCGACCGGAACGTTGGCAATTTCGCGTTGGATGTTATCTTTGAGGTGGTCTAAAGTTGCTGACTTGTTGGCATAGACCAGTGACTTGATATGGCCCCATAAAAATAAATCCAATGACGGTCGTTTTCATCTACGAAAAAATACGGCCCAATCACACCTCCGGCATGAAAACCGCACCAACAAGTCACTTTTTGCGGATGCAACGGTGTCTCAAGAAGCACATCTGGGTTTGTTGCTGACCAAAAATTTATCCACTATAGCACGCACAGTCTGTCGGGTGGGACGATTATTACGGCCGAAATTGGAGTAAGCGCTCTTAAAGTTGCGACCACCGACTCAGAATTTCGGTAGTAATTTTTAATAATTTCCAAACGTTGCTGGTTCGTGAACTTTACTATGATGAAAATGTTGACTTTAACTAACGTTTTGACATTGACAGTTCATTAAAAAAGTTCAAGGGTGCGTTCATATAAAGATACGAAATTGTTATGTCCCTATTGGAAAATCCTTTACTATAAGAGAATCAAGCGCATGATATTATTGCTAGTGTTATATGCTGTCAGAGCAAAGTTCCTTGCCAAAATAGCTCGACCTTTGCAAGAAAATTCATCCTGTTTTAGCAAGAGTTCTCTTACAACCGAGAAAACACGCTAGTTGCTACATTCGAAAGTAGGCGTGGCCTAACACGTCGGTTGTAAGATAACTCATGATGAAATAGGATGAGTTAGTTGCAACCATAGCAAGGTGAATGTCGAGCTATTTTCGCAAGGCACAACTGCTCTAGAAGCATGAAACTTAGTCCTTTTTTTAGCATGAAGGGATCTCTGCTTAAAATGTATGGATTTTTCACCATGATATTGGGTTGTCCCAGAAGTAATTGCCGATTTTTTTAAATACAAGAAATGAACTTTAATCAATTATATATTTTCCATTTTGTCCAACGACCCTTTGCCATCTTTCTGGTAACATCATGATTCCACGCTCATAGAACTTCTGGTCTTTATCGGCAAATAACAGAACCATGTATGATTTCACAGCTTCATCATCATTGAAACCTTTACCATTCAAGAAGTTCTGCAAATATCGAAATAAATAGTAATCTGATGGTGCAAGTTCAAGGCTTTATGGTGAATGTAACATCACTTCCCAATCAAGCCTTAGTCATTTTTGGCGAGTGCTAATGATGTGTGTGGTGTAGCGTTGTCATGGTGAAAAATTAAACTTTTACAATTAACCAATTCTAACCGTTTTTCTTTGACCGTTGCGTTCCACTTGTTCAGCTGACTAAAGTAGACATCCGAATTAATCGTTTAGTTCCTTGGAAGCAGCTCAAAAAGTACCACGCCTTTCCAATCCCACCAAGCAAACAGCATAATCTTTTTTTTATGCCTTTCAGCTTTCGGTATTGATTTTGGTGGTTCATCACGCATGGACCATGAACGTTTCCGAACGACGTTATTATAAACATTCCATTTTTCATCACCAGTGATAATTGGTTTCTAAAAAGGAGCGAATTCATTGCGTTTGGATGCAAATCACAAGCGTTGACGCAATTTGCATATGTTTTATGTTTTTCTTATTCATATTATTACGCGTCAGCAAATTAGTTAGTTAGTTAATTTTTCAAATAGTACTGACCGTTAAATGAAAGCTGCCTCCATGTTGAATCAGAGCAAAGTAGAGGAACATTTTCCCCTAAGAGGTTGTCAGTATCTTAGGGAAAAATTTCCTCTTCCTCTCTCTGATTTGAAATTGGAATATCTTCCACCAAGCGATTGTCACTCTCCTGGGGAAAAGGTTCCTTTTCTTCTTCTTCTTCATAAAACATGTGACAATTTCTGGGGGAAAATACTCCTCCTCTGTGTGTTCTGAATCAGGCTCGCTTTCATTCGAGACTTCCTCAACAGCCATCTCCATCCGTCCCTCTTAATTGACGATGTCTTCGTTCTGATGCATGGAATCCACGAACTCTTTTCCACTAATACGTCCCGGGTCTAATCGATTCCATTTGTCCAGCAAATCTAATTCCATTCATCAAACCTCGGGCCAATAGTGGTTTCACTATTGGTTTCCCGAGCTTGATGTTCATGATGTTCCTCTGGGACGTAGCCAATACTTGAACAAGATTTTCTGAAATAAGTTAAAGCTGTTGTAATTATTTTCTAGTACATAAAAGAAGAAATGTCTTTTTTCTACTAGCGGGTCCGAAAATAGATTTGTTTGCCCCGCACGGGACAATAAAATCCACTTTATGACACTTCATGGCACTTTATGATACAGGTAAAATATTAATTTGACTCGTGTGGTTGTTACCCTCGCTTTACTTAGGCATCGAACTTCACACTCGCAAAATAAATTTTTTTTTTCCCGAGTTGAAAAATATACTATTAATACCATAGGTATAAACTGATTCATCTTCAATTCCGCTAAATGCAATCGAAAATTTAACAGCCTTTTAATAACTTATAAATTGAATGCTTTAAAATTATTTTCATAAAACGAAGTGTTTGTTGTTTTCAGAAAGAGTTATCTTACTGAAATGAGTTAATCTATAAATTAGTCTCAAGTTCATATCACCCATGGCTTTTAATTTGAATCTTAAAATTAATAATATTTCATGCAAGCTTTTTTTATTATATGTCTCAGATCGAGTTTGATCCGATTAATTATGATTTTCCGCACATAACCTTAAAACTAGTGATTTTATATGAAAAAATCTGCCCGCTTCGCGGGCACATTCTCATCGCGCGCCTAGGACGCGCGATTTAATTGTCGCGCTTCGCGCTCCGTTCTTCCTGGACCTCGCGCTTCGCGCTCGGTCTTGTGCTCTTCGCATACTAATTTAATACTAATTAAATTACTAAATTAAATACTAATTAAATACTAATTCGCATCATAATTTAATACTGAAGCTCAAACTAATTTAATGATATTAAAGATGATGTAAATTAGTCATTTTCTCAAATTCACTAAGTTTCTTTTTCAGTTTAAGCGAAACAGGAAATTCAATTTACTTAAGGCTCTATCGGCCTTGAGGAACACATTCTCATCATGACACTCGCGCTCGATTTTCTGTATGCATTTTCGTAACTTTTTAATAAATCACATGATTATTGATAAATTTATTTTCTTCCAAATATCTCAACAAGGAAAAACAATCGTAGACTTTATTTAAGGAAACGATTTTGCAGAACAACGCTTATTTCGTATCTCACATATTTTGGTGAAAAAAATCGAATTTTTTCAATATTAAAAATCAAAAAATTAAAATATACATCCTGTCGAGAAATTTCTCGATAAGAATGTGTAGACCTTATTTAGCCAAACAATTTTTCATCTAAAAGTTTTTTTTTATCTCACATATTTTGTCTAAAAAATGGAATTTTTGAATTTTAATCGTATTTTTTGGAATTGAAACGAAAAATATATCTTTTATCTAAAACTGTGTGAGACAAAATTTGTAGATCTTTTTGAAACGAACAACTTTGTATTCTTACGTTTTTTTCGTATTTCACATATTATTATGAAAAAATGTTACAATTCAAATTTGTAGGTCTTTATGTAAAAAATAATATTGTATCATAACGTTTTTTCGTATCTCGTATAATTTAACTTGAAAATGAAATTTTGATATTAACTTTTTTCGAATTTGAATATGCTGTAACATTTCTAATTTTGATTTAATCAAAAAATGTTATCAGGATAATTTGTAGAGATTTATGAGCACTATCAAAAACCAGTATTGAAATTTTTTATTTTTTTAAAAAATTATTTTCAAAAACACAAAAGTAGTGCTCAATCCCTCAATTTTGATTGGATGTGGCTGGTTAACGAACTTGTCCTTACTTTTTCGGCTCCGATAAAGTGTACCAAAGCTCAATTCAATCTGATAATTCTGTCGAGAGTTATGCCGCACACGACCTACAGACAGACAGACAGACGGACAGACAGACAGACAGACACTTTCGTAAAAACCCTTTTTTCTGACTCAGGGGGTCTCGAAACGTAAAGATTTGATGAAAATTTCGAAAGTCATTTTTCATATAAAACCAATACCTTCTCATCCATGATGAGAATGTAAAAATTACCATCTACTTGAATCAGATCGAGTTTGGTCCAATTAATGATGATTTTCCGCACATAACCTTGAAACTACTGATTTTATATAAAAATATCACCATCTGTTTAATTAGGATCGAATTCTGTCCAATTAATGATGATTGTTCGCACATAGCCTTAAAACTAGTCATATTTTATAAAAAACGTTAACCTCTGTTTAAATCAAATCGATTTTGGGACAGTTAATGATGATTTTCCACACATAACTTTAAAACTAGTGATTTTATATCAAAACATTACCATCTACTTGAATCAGATCGAGTTTGGTCCAATTAATCATGATTTTTCGCACATAACCTTAATAAGTCATTTTCTATAAAAACATTACCATCTGTTCAAATTAGCCCTGTGCATCATATTTATGATTTTTAACGTAACCCCCTTAGTGTCCCGAGTTGTGTTAGTTCCTATTTTCTCCACCAGCGCTAGTTGTCACATCACTTCCAGTTTTTCCATTGCTGTCAATGGGACGAGATTAGTTTTTAAAATTTTTTTATGGTGTATTTAATCAATAAAATGATTTTTATGTGAAAAAAAATTAAAATGAAAGGGATATTGTTAGTGTAATATTTAAAAACAATTTTGCAAAATATTTATATGAGTACTAAAGGTAAAATATGAATTTAAAGGTCATGACATAATTCTTGGCGAAAACAAATATATCTTTTAGATTTTAATTTTAATAACAAATTTATATGTTTTGATATTTAAAATTGATTTCTAAAAACTCAAATAACAATATAATAAGAAAATGTAAAAAGAATTTCCTGAAAAAAGATATTAATTATATACATATTCATTTCAAACTTACCATATTTATCGTTGGAATATTTAAAAAAAATTAATTTAACAATAAGTAAAAATAATGTACCCAACTATTAATACTTTTGAAATATGTATATTTTGTAGAACAGAACAAATATATTTGCAACGAGCTTACCTTTCTGAGAGTGAAAGCCTATATAGTAAGAAATATTGCTTTTAGATACAAATAAGCCTAAGATTTTGTGTTTTCGTATAAATATTATAAATATTATATATTCTATTTTTGCAACACTTAAAACGCTTAAAACCTGCAATATATATTATATATATATATATATTATATATATATTATATATATATATATATTATGTATATTATATATATTATATATATATACATAGAATATATAAATATCTTAAAAGCTCTGATACATATTAAAGATTTTAAAAAATCAACATTAAGAAATTACAGAATTAAGTCTTCGTGAGATTTGCTAGTTTTTTTTTGCTTCTATTATCGTTCTTCTCTTCAGCCATATTATGTTTAGTATACTGCCGCATTCGTGTTTCTAAGTACTTTTGGATTATATGGGCTAAGACCTCTCTGCTGTGTTCATCGCAAGGAAATTTAAAAATTCTTTTCTTCGATAACTCATCCAAAATGAGATCGAAGACGTTGGTAGATCGACAGTGTTTAGAAAACATTTTCTCCACAATTTCTATAACACTGAAAATAGATGAATTGGGATGAATAAGGTCCTCAGCGTTGATAAATCTAGCCTCAGGCCGATTCATGGAAATTGATGATTCAATATTATTCACCCCTTTAGCTGAACTTAAGAAAGCATGCCTACAAGTTGAGCAGTTTGAATGCTTTAGGTATTTTGCACACACTGTTCCAGCGGTATAATACATTATACATTTAATAACAGGTGGTGAACTATAGTTATGATCTACTGAATTGATAACGTCGCTAAAGTCTGAATCTTCGTCTAAAATTGCGATGTTTAATCTCGCCTTAATTTCTTCAAGAGCACTTGATTTGTTGGAGGAATTCATTTCTTTCAGCATGGATATTGATATCAAGGATTTAGGAGGTTCGTCATGAAGAGGTGTACAATTTCCAAATTTTGGAGGTTTCAGGAGACTATATGCTGCTAGGATTTTATAGATTTGCAAAAAGGTAGGAGTTGCTGGATGATTGTTAGTGCCGCCGACTAAACGTACAGTCCCAAAAAATCGCTGCCAGTGAACAAAAAGAAAAGAAGTTGTAAAATGTAATTTTGAGTAAATACATTGAAAATTGATTTCAATTTCATTCAGAAACACATTTTGCTAAATTATTGTAACGAAAACAGATAAAACAGCATTGTTGTAAAATAACAGAAAATGATTAATCAATTTAACTGACAGCGTAATAATTCAACGAAACTTTAAATTTAAACAAATTTAAAACTACTCGAAAATTAACCTCTAGAGGATCCTGATTTATTCTGCCACTTTGAACAGATTTGAAGCCACGAAATTTGATTAAATACGTAGTCAAATCTATCATTGAAGTCAAAGTAACCCTCAAACCTTCGGAAGTGCTTGCACTTAAAAACTGTTTTGGCGATATTAAATTGTCCTTTACTTTTTGCTCCCACTCATCAAGCCACAAAATAAATTCTTGAATTACCTAGAACATATTATTGAAGGGTAAGGTGTTATTGGGCTTTAGAAACATTACTCACATTTTATTTTAAAGAAAACTATTCACTTGCAAATCTTCAGATCCCAACTTAAGGGCCGTTTCATCGGAGGTTCTGTTGAGGGCATCGAACAAGCGATTAATTTTTTCGCAAAATAAAGCTGTATTTTCGCAGTGCTTTAACTCGTCAACATAATTCCGGTACTCCCGCAAAGCGTTTGCAACTGTTTTGCTAAAAATCTAAAATTTCAATTAATCGTGTTAATTTAAATATAAATTTTCATTTTTTACGTGTAAAAAATGGTTACCTGTACGGCTAAGGAAACTCTCATTTTGTCAAAGGAATTTGGGTTAAGGTGGGCCTCAGTTAATTTAGGACATTTTCGCAATCCCGTAACATGTCGATCATGTTCAAAAAGAATCTTAATGTGTTCCCAACTTATAGGATCCCCGTCTGGATCAAACTATTGAATTTGATAAAAATAAATTATTTGATTTACATTTTTGTAATATTCAATTTTTCTAATTCATTCTCAAAGCTTGTTTGAATTTTTATACCAACCTTCAAATTTCCACTGTGTAGACGGTTCCGGACGCATTTTATTAAATGGGGTGTATCAGAAAATAAATACACTTTTCTATTTTCATCCGAAGGATGCTGAAACTAACATGAATACGAGACCATGGTCAGCCTTCTCGCTGATGTCTACTAGTCTATCCTTCTCTCCGAAATCAACAAGACCTTTATAAGCCAAATTTTTGGAATCTACGAACACTCTTTTTCGAGTTCCGATTTCGTCCAGCGCCAATATTGAATCAAGATCAACATCCGATAATGTTGACAATCTTTCCTTTAAAAGTTGAAAAAAGTTTGGATCGAACCCACAAGGCGTCTCTATCAAAGCTATGTACCTGTAAGATATTAGCAAATTACGGCTTATTATAAGAAACTTAAGGTAAATAAAACAGTAACAATAATAATTAATTTACGAAATACATACCGACGAATACTTCGGGTGCAAGGCAGAGCCAAAACATTATTATCCCGAAGAAATCTGTACGTAGTTGGCGAACGCATGTGTAACAAGAGAGACAGCTTTAACCATTCGTCTGAGTATCTACGTCCTTTACTATTAGGAACCTTGGCTGCATTCAGAATTTCATTAATTGCAGTACGCTCGTACATTTTCAAATTGTGTTGGTCTAATTTCGCGTTCAAAGATTCTTTCTCTATAGCCAGTAATTTTTTCTTTACATTTTTGGAACTGGTTTTTGTACATAAGCAATCTTGTTTTACTTCTAATATTCTGTCGTCGTTCAAGTTTTAGTTGTTCCTGGATCAAATTTAACCTTTTTTTGCTTAAAAGACTTAGATTCGGTTTTAAGCGTTGCACTGATCTGCGTTCTTTCAATCTCTTTTCTTTTTTTTTTAATGTGTTTCGTCCAGTTTTACAAGTATCACATCTTAAGCCTTTTGAATCTGCTCCCATTATTAGGCAACAATTTTTATGTCGCAAAAATCCCTGATCATCACGTCGCGCGAATGACGTTTCAAAATTAATGTCTGCAGAAGGACTTGAAATTCCTGAACACGTTTTCAATGCTTGTACATTGTTTAAAAGAGTTTCCACCTCCATAGCTGTCGATACGTTCATTTTTTGGCCACATTTGTCTAAATCTACGCTGAGTCCACTTACAAAAAAATCCACAGTCAAATCACTGTTTATAACAAGCTGCTTAAAACATACAGGCTTATGTTTGTCGTTTATAAATTTCGTAGTCCAATGTACAAACTGTATTTTATTTCCTTCATTCAAAATAAGATTTTGTCGAGTCCAAGGAAGAGGATAGGACACACAGTTTTTGTTTGAAAACATTAGTCTAAATAAATTATTTTCTTTATCACAACGTCCGCTTACCTCTGATTCAGGATTTTCAATCTCGTCATTATTCAGACTTTTCACCTCAGATTCATGGCTTTCAATCTTGTCTTGCAAATCAGGACTTACAATAATATTTTCATTTTCGCTTTTGACAATTCTCGCAATGTCCAAATTCTCCAAACTTTGTTCACAAACCAAATTCCTTTCCACTTTCGGAATTTTCCGAAGAGAGAAATTTTGCCTCTGTTTTGGTGACCTCCGACGTTTTTTTGTCTTAGACAAATATTTGGGACAATTTGGAAACTTAGCTGGCACGGCATCTTTCCTTAATCGAGGGATTTTATAATCGAACTGAAAAATCCAAATTTATTTGTTCAGCATTTTTCCACACCTTTATCGAAATAAATATACGAAAAAAATAAAGGCAAAAATCACTAACATTACTTAAAACACTAGGTTTCCCTTGTCATAATAGTTACTTATAATTCTCAAATACAAATTGAAGGTAAATGTCAAAGTAATCGCAAAAATAGGTTATAATCTTGAATAGAAAATGAATTTAATTAAAAAACATTTAATAACAAAAATCACTGACTTTGAGTGTTTTGTAGAATAAAAAGCAATTATAATAAATTAAAACTTAGTTAAAAAGCAATAAAAAGGAAGTCACGAAAACTGGGACTATAAGGTCACGATTACTGGGACATTTACCTTATTAAGACAAATATATATTTAAAAAAAATAAATAACACAATAATTCAGTCTCATTCTTTGCGTATACTTACCTTCGCTGTAACTTTGCCAGTAGCATCTTTGTGTTCAACTCCCCAGATTATGTCTTCGGGAAAAAAATGATTTGCACAAACAACTTGCCCTGGTTTTAACACAAAATTATCTCGTTTAATTGCAATTTGCCAAGCTTTTATTCTTTCTTTATCTTTCGGAACACTAAATTTAGGCACTTTTTTGTCGCTGTTGCTGTCATAACCTTGTGTACAGTTTGGAGCAATACAACGTGATCCTCCCATGTTTGGTCAAATTTTACATTTTCAGATAAACAGAAAAAGGTAAAATTACTTAAAATTTCAAAATTAAATAATTCTTTCACGATAAACAAAGAAAATTGTTTCAAAACTAATTCCGCCCCATTGACAGCAATGGAAAAACTGGAAGTGATGTTACAACTAGCGCTGGTGAAGAAAATAGGAACTAACACAACTCAGGACACTAAGGAATCACCATTTTTGTTTGAAATGCACAGGGCTGGTTCAAATCAGCCCTATCCAACTCCTCCATTTTTGCATGGAACGCGTCCGTAAATATGTGACCCCCACATGGTAGTTCCTTAAAATCTCGACTGAGGGCGCAGTTGCGCTTCAGTCTGACTTTAACATTGTTTCTTATGGGATAATGTTACAAATAATTTAAAAAATTATATTTATCAATAAAAAATACTCACGAAACTATCACAATAAATTGACAAACATATAATAAGAATTTTCAGCCAAAAAAATGTTGATGGATAATGATAGGAATGGAGAGAAAACATTTTAAACGCAGTCGCGCTTCAGTCTGTCTTTTTAACATTGTTTCTTATGGAATAATTTTACAAACAATTAAAAAAATTATATCCCTCAATAAAAAAATACTTATGAAAATATTATAATAAATTAACAAACATATCATATAGTAAAAATTTACAGGAAAAAAAATTTCAATAGATTCTGATAGCAATGGAGAAAAAAAATTTGAATATATATATACAGCTTTCCATAGTATATTAAAGTGTTATAATAATTGAATTGATAATAATTTCCAATTAATTAACAAAGCAATTATGATTATTGTCAACTATCTATTATTTTGCATGTGAATTTATTTCTAAACTTCATTCTGAAGTGGATTACTTTGTTAATTAATTGAAACTTATTATCAATTCAATTATTATAACACTTTGATATACTATGGAAAGCTATATATATATGTATTCAAATTTTTTTTCTCCATTGCTATCAGTATCTATTAAAATTTTTTTTTTGCTGTAAATTTTTAATATGATATGTCTGTTAATTTATTATAAAATTTTCATAAATATTTTTTTATTAAAAAATATAATTCTTTAAATTTTTTGTAAAATTATTCCATAATAAACAACCCGGTAAGAAAGTATGGATTAAATTAGATAGAAATGTTTCTATTCAATTCAATACCGTTTTTGAACATTGCGTTTCAATCCAGAGAGTATTGAAGAGGTAAAAGAAATGGATTGAAATGAATCCACCAACCTAATCGGGATTAAAACGGAGTCAAAAGTACCGCTTTAGTGGAACAGGATTGAACAGAATTAGCCTTAAAAAAGAAAGTAAAAAGTTTATTTATTCATGTTAAGTTTACACGTCATTTTAATTTATAAATTGAATGTTTTCTCAATTATTTATAATTTTGGATTGATAAAATCAATGTGCATTCAATTTTTACAAGAGTTTCTCACTTTCATTTTTTGTCATATTTAGTAAACATAACGTTCATTGTATTATTTGACAAATTTATTTAAGATATATTAATTTCATATTTATTATTTCTCTATTGCATTTTTTGAGGGAATTTATTTAAATTTCAAATTAATTAGTTGAGTTTGGAATTTTTGTCACTGCCCACATTATCGGAGGATCATTAGTCGCGTATCAGATAGGATGCGATGTCGACAGGTGTCCTCGTAGACAATTTCAAACTCTTATATCGCAAGTAATGCAAATGAATTCAATATTTAAAGAATTTGAAAATCTTTCCGTGGAGCTCGAATCCCAGCACAGTCGAAAGTGTCTTTTTTTCCACAGAAAGATTTTCAAATTCTTTAAATATTTATTTAAATTATTTAGAAAAAATTTGCAAAATAACTAATTAGAATTCAAACTCCTGCCATTGCAGTGGTCAAAACGAATTAAATTAACTTCAATTTTAGACGAGAAACAACAAAATTAGTTTGTTCCACATATCCACTCACAGGATGAAATTAAAATGACTTCAACTTCTTAGGTTATCCTACGTAATTAAATTGAATTACTTTCTTTCACACTTTAACTCATAAAAATGAATTAAGATGTCTTTAATATTATAAGTTTCTTTGCGAGATTAAACAGAATCAACTTGACTTCAAATCTTTCACGTACGTTAAAATTAATTGAAGTGCTTACGTTCAAAAACGGTATTGCTTTGGATTAAAAGTGTTGGAAAATCGCCCATATTCAAACTACTTTTAATTCAATTTAATTTATACCTTTTTACCGGGAATGTTAAAAAGTCAGGCTGAAGCGCGACTGCGTTTAAAATTTATTTTCTCTATTCCTGTCATTATCTTTTAAAAATTTTTTTGCCGAAAATTTTTATTATATGTTTTTTGGTTTATTGTGATAGTTCAATAAGTATTTTTTATTGATAAATATAATTTTTTAAATTATTTGTAACATTATCCCATAAGAAACAATGTTAAAGTCAGACTGAAGCGCAACTGCGCCCTCAGTCGAGATTTTAAGGAACTACCATGTGGGGGTCACATATTTACGGACATCTTTTAGGCAGTTGGATAGGGCTGGTTCAACTCAAATGAAGCTTGGTACAATTAATGATAATTTGCAATGTCAAATTGATTTATTTACAGAATAGATTTAATGATTTTGAAACTTGTCAATAAAATTGACAAATGAGTTGTTTTTAGGTTATTTTTCATTAATTTCAAGTTATTCAGTCGGTATGAGATGAATTTGATGTCAATTGAACATAATACATTTCTTTATGACAAATTAAATGTTTTTTTCATTAATTTCAACTAATTCAGTCTGTATTGGATAAATTCAATGTGAATTGAACATAATTTATTTGTTTATGAAGAATTAAATATTTTTAAGGTTATTTTTTATTTATTTCAACCAATTCAGTTTGTATTGGATAAATTTATTGAAAAATAATCTAAAAAACATTTAATTCTTCATAAACAAATGAATTATGTTCAATTCACATTGAATTTATCCAGTACAGACTGAATTAGCTGAAATTAATGAAAAAACTTTTAATTCTGCATAAAAAAATGAATTATGTACAATTCATAATGACTTTATCCAATACAGACTGAATTAGTTAAAATAAATGAAAAATAACCTAAAAAACTTTTAATTCTCCATAAGGAAATGAATTATGTTCAATTGACATCAAATTCATCTCATACCGACTGAATAACTTGAAACTAATAAAAAATAACCTAAAAACAACTCATGTGTCAATTTTATTAACAAGTTTCAAAATCATTAAATCTATTCTGTAAATAAATCAATTTGACATTGCAAAATATAAAAACCATATTTCGCTATAAATAATTATTGCACACAATTTTATATTTCTTAGTTTTGAATTTTATCAAAAAAGAAACAAGAAAAAATCATCGTTTCCTTTTCTATTAAAATTAAATTAACCCTTAGATGACACACTTCAAAATAATTGCATAAATGACACAAGGGGTCTTTTGAACCCCAGCGTGAAAAAGTGTCGATATTTCATAGAGTTTTCAATGTATTGCTATGAAAATTTAACAGGATATATTTGAATACTTCTGAAACAATGGTATAACATGACCTTGGTCAGATTTTGTTGTGAACATATTTTTAAAAATGATTGAAAAATTGTTTTCTTAAATTTTCGATTTTTCACGTAAATAACCACATTTTTGCTAATTTTGAATATTTTTTCCTAAAAATTGAAGGGAGTAAGCTTAAAGTACTACACTTCAAGGTAGAACTGATAGTTATTGTGAGCTCACACTGTGGGATTCTTTGGACCCCAGACTGGAAAGGTACCTTCTTGCTAGACGCCAGCCAACGAACTGATCTTCCCTATACTAATAGAGGGGTAGTTGCATGTCCCAACTAAAGGTAGATGGGGCCTCAAGTCTCAATTCGAGCAGGAATATATAAAAAATTACATCCGAAAATGACGTGGGGTTCACTGGACCCCATGTGTCATCTAAGGGTTAATTTTAGAGTTAGCGCCACCTATCGATCGGTTTGGATGTTTCTCTTGGAATCGTCCTGACCACTATGCATATGCCTATCATTTATGTATTTTTATCGTGTTCTATTTTTTCACGGAAGACTCGATTGCACTACACTAGTCAGGACATTGACCAGTCCAGACTTTGACCACGGTCGTATAGACAGGTCTGGCATCTCCCGTGGTGGGGGATGTTCCCTTATCGTGACGAGTAGTAGTTTCGAAAGTGACCGCTTGAGCAGCGCTGCAATCGAGTAGTTGAAGGAATACCCGTGGTTTACAGACAGCTTTCACAGCTGACTACTTTCTGGGTATACCTATATACATACATGTTACGGTGCGGTCATTCGGGCCACTACTCGATACTAGCGCTAACCGTGGCAAAAATATGAAACATTCTGACTACAATAAGGGAACATCCCCAACCACGGGAGATGCCAGACCTGTCTATACGACCGTGACTTTGACGTACACCCCATTATGAGGGAGAAAGAGACACATTGATATATCGCTCTGTTTTTCCCCATTATTTTCTGCTTTATGATGCGTATAAACAACACGAGACTGCACTTAATTGTATAATTTGCATGGACAAAAGTTTACAAACAAAATAATCACCATGGACGTGTTCGAATTAGAAAAGTACATTACGAAGTAAATACTTCCACCATAGGATGGAAAGAGTGAGTTATTACCACGAAGGAATAATAAGGAGACCTATCTCCATGTAAGCGACTTGGCAGGAGCAACGGCACGGTAAGTTCCCGGCTTGTAAATTGGATGTAGTGAAAAGGAGTGCGCAGTTGTCCTCTTCTTACTCACGGGAAAATGTGCCAGTGAGACGAATTTTTCAAATTGATCTAAGCCAGAGTGGTTATGTTGATTAATTTTTGGATCATTTGTAAGCGGCAGATATTTGTTCAATTTCAATTTAGTTTAAAAAATAAAATAAAACTATTATCTCAGGGCTCTTATAAAGCTAAAGGAGTGCATTATAAAAGTGGTAAGTATATATCGAATATAATAAGATTGTAAATCTTGAAATTGAAATTATGGTATTTGTTATTACTTCGTAAATCATGTGTTAAATAATGTTAAATAGTTTTTTCCTTGAAAGGTGAGGGAATTTAATCCGAGAAATTTTCAAGATTTTGAAGATTGCATATAATATAATGCATTTAATATAATAAATTTTTTTCTTAGCTATGTCGTGTCGCGTACCGGGTTGCATAACGTCTCTGGCTTAGATCTATTTGACAAGTTCGTCTCACCTTCGTGATTATTACCGTTGAGTGAAGATAGGTATAGAGGAGACATCCAGGGCGATTAAACGGTCCAAACCTTGCGGGGAAAGACGCCAGGGGTAGGTAAAGTTCCAGAACCAACCACGGGGATCGACACTTTCGAAAGTCACCAAAATCTCACGGATAAGAAGTAAGTTGTAGGAGTAAGTCCCAAACTTGTGTTGGTGAGTCTACTGTATTCATGATGGGTCAGGTAGTCCTTGTCAATTCAACCCTAGCTTGTCGACAGAATTTCACAAAATAGCTTTTTACCTCTTTTCCTTCTACTTCGCTCTTTACTAGTCTTTTCCTAAAATCAAATATATATTTAACAAAAATATATATATAAAATAATACATAAAGGAGTATATATAAAATATTTTATATTATAATTTTTATAATATAATATATATTTAAACTATATTATATTTATTATATATATTATATATATAATATTATGTATGATATTATATTTTATAATAATATATAAAATATTTTATATTATAAATTTTGTATTATAATATATAAAAGAATATATATAAATATTAAATATATATAAATAAACCATGTATTGAAATTAACAATTTTTTTTTTGAAATTTATTGCAAATTTATTGACAGAATGTTTTCAATATTCTTTTATTATCTTGATCACAATACTGAAGACATATAGACAATGGAAATAAATTATCAATGATGATATTTTGAAAGTTTAATATTCATACAATATAATTTTCGTTTATACAATACGGTTACAAAGTTAATATTATTCTCTATAGGGATACAATAATAAATGCTTTTTTAAAGAAATTTACAATTCTTAGAGAAATTAAAATTAAAACAAAGTATTGCTCTCAATATACAATAATTTGTTAAAAAATGTAAATGACCAGCTTCAGATCTGAAGTTATTTTATAGACTTTGAAAGATAGGCGAAAGGGCTCTTTTACGACTACTTAGCAGTTATTGTAAAGCAGCAATGTAATTATAAAGAACCATCTCTTCGATCGTCATATTTTCAGATTATAAATCTCAAATCCACCTACCTGCAGGTGCAAAGTATAGGCGTTATGAAAGAATTTTTACAAAGGATTTATAAAATCTTAAATTAGTTTTCAGATCTACAGAATTATGACACGAAAGAACATTATTATTTGTACGAATACATCAATATTTTTCTTTAAATTTAAAACATTTGATTTCAAACTAATTCCTGTAAATTATCTGACTTATTTCAGTCAATTCAATGGAATTTAATCAATAGAACAATAGAATATATTCAATAAAAAATAAATGAATTTCCTTCTACTTCGTTCTTCACTTGTCTTTTTCTAAGATCGAATTTATATTTTGAAAAAATGAAGATATTCACAATTTTTTTTGGAAGTTATTACATATTACAAACCAAAAATAAAAAATGAATCATTTTAACTTTATTACTTCTTTACTATACATTAATTGAAATAATTTTTCTCTGTTTAAGTAATAAAAAAACATTTTTAATCATAATTAAAAATTGCTGGGGACTCAAATAATTGATTTACGTAAATTCTGTCATTTATTTTTTATTGAATAAATACTATTTATTAAATTCCATTGAATCGACTAAATTAAGACAGATAATTTACAGGAACTAGTTTGCAATCAAATTTTTTTAAATCCAAAGAAAAATATTGATGCATTCGTACAAATAACAATATTCTTTCTAGTCATAATTCTGTAGATCTAGAAACTAAGTCAAGATTTTATTGATCCTCTGTAAAAATCCGTTTATAATGCCTACACTTTGCACCTGCAGGTGCTTGGATTTGATATTTATAATCTGAAGAGATGACGATCGTCGAGATGGTTCTTTACAATTACGATACTGCCTTCCGGAAACTATAAGACTGTAAACCAGTGGTAAAGAAGCCTTTTTGCCTATCTTACTGTCAAAGTCTACAAAATAACTTTTATTTAGAAGGCAAAGAAAAATACCTGAATTTTTCAATCAGAAAAATTCATTTCAACACTCTTTTTCCTAATTGTCAGGAGCTACTGACTCTTCGAGCAAAACAGTTGTGTCAAGTACAAGAGTAAACAATTTTCGTGGAAAATTAAGATCTCAATGAATCAATTAAAAGTGCGTTCTCATACAAAAAGTGTAAAAAAGAACTATGTTGTGCAAATTCAAGAATTGCATGAGCAAGTATGGTGTCACGAAAGGAGTGTCATTTCATCGTTTCCCAGTCCATGATAAAAATTTGTAAGATTATTTTATGATTAAACATTTAACCATTTTATATTTTGTTCAAAATTCGCGTTTGTGAAAATTATATATTTAAACAAATTTCGAAATTGACAAAAGTTTATTTGTTTTCGAAAGGATGCGTCTGAGAGAAAATTGTTGAGGAAGAGATTTAAAGCTCGCCTACCACAACTCAGCAGAACTTTTTTTTTTTCAAAATTCACATTTTTGGAAATTATATGTTTATGCAAATTTTGTAATTGACAAAAAAGCAATACTTTGTTTTAATTTCTCTAAGAATTGTAAATTTCTTTAAAAAAGCAAATATTATTGTATCCCTATAGAGAATAATATTAACTTTGTAACCGTATTGTATAAACGAAAATTATATTGTATGAATATTAAACTTTCAAAATATCATCATTGATAATTTATTTTCATTGTCTATATGTCTTCAGTATTGTAATCAAGATAATAAAAGAATATTGAAAACATTTTGTCAATAAATTTGCAATAAATTTCAAAAAAAAAATTGTTAATTTCAATACATGGTTTATTTATATATATTCTTTTATATATTATAATACAAAATTTATAATATAAATATAAATTTTGTATAAAAATATATAAAAGAATATATATAAATAAACCATGTATTGAAATTAACAATTTTTTTTTTGAAATTTATTGACAAAATGTTTTCAATATTCTTTTATTATCTTGATTACAATACTGAAGACATATAGACAATGAAAATAAATTATCAATGATGATATTTTGAAAGTTTAATATATATATATATATATATTATAATATAAAATATAATATCATATATAATAAATATAATATAATATAAATATATATTATATTATAAAAATTATAATATAAAATATTTTATATATACTCCTTTATGTATTATTTTATATATATTTAAAAAAATATATATATATCCGATTTTAGGAAAAGACTAGTAAAGAGCGAAGTAGAAGGAAAAGAGGTAAAAAGCTATTTTGTGAAATTCTGTCGACAAGCTAGGGTTGAATTGACAAGGACTACCTGACCCACCATGAATACAGCAGACTCACCAACACAAGTTTGGACCTTACTCCTACAACTTACTTCTTATCCGTGAGATTTTGGTGACTTTCGAAAGTGTCGATCCCCGTGGTTGGTTCTGGAACTTTACCTACCCCTGGCGTCTTTCCCCGCAAGGTTTGGGCAATTCGATCGCCCTGGATGTCTCCTCTATACTTATCTTCACTCAACGTTATTACGTCTGCAAACATCTGACCTCTTTTCACTCTATGGCGGAAGTATTTACTTTCTAAGGGCATATGACAATTAGGAAATTAGCAAATTTTATTGATTTTAGGGTCCTACATGTTTGTATCCAAAGTGCACAAAATTTTGTTTCCAAAATTTCGAAAATATTAGAGAAGATAAAAATGGTCGTAGATAAACTAATTTTGGTTTCAAAATTGAAAAAAGTTCAATTTTAGCAAAATATATCGGAAAATTACCTTTCATTCTCAAAACCCAAAGTAGTCTATCTACGTACCTTCATATTACACAACATGTAGAAACTGGACCTAATTGTTCATATGATCCTGGGCGTGTCCGAATTAGCGAAGTAGAGTACGAAGTAAATAATTCCACCATAGGTTGAAAAGAGTCACTTGTTGCCTATAGAGTTCTAAAGAGTTTATGTGACCGAGAATATGTCAGGGAGCACGGGAATATGACTGAGAATTTCTCAGATGAATGTGCTCTTCGGGAATTTATGAGAATTTAAAAATATTTTTCCGTAAAGGTTCAAGCTTTCAATTGTTTTTGATAAATGCTTTGTTCAGGAAGTTCGTGTAACATGCGCAATAAAAATGGAAAAAAAAAGAATATATGTTGGAATTTTTTTTTTAAAATTATTAATAAACAAAATAAAGCTTTTTTCAAGTGCAAATACTGTGTACAGATGTACAGAAAACATGCCACTCGACAAATAGAGCACTTAAAAAAGTGCATAAACTGTCCCGAAAGTGTCAAAAAATTATTTAACCCTTTAACGCCCAGATGTGCAAAATTTTCACGTTGACTACAATGTACCATTTATAGAAAACAGATGAAAAAGGATCGGAAACTCCATATCCTACCGTTTTTGGGGTCGCTCTTTCGAATGGCACAGTCAGAATTCTCAAAAAATGACGCCAAACCCTTTATTTTCCCAAAAATACCCAAAAAAGACGCTATTTTTGGGGTACGATTTTTTTTTTTTAATTTAAATTTTCACTATGTTCCCGATACTTAGGCAACTTCTAACTTATCAGAAACGTGTTCTCGAGACTTGTACTTTTAAAATATGCATTCAAATATTTTGTTTTTCTTTGTTCTCTAATTCAAAATGGCGTCTGGACGTTTGAAATTTTTTGAAATTGAGAATATTGATCCTATTTCGGATTTTCCAGGTTATTTCGTAGTTTAATCATACAAATAATAAGTTATTACGAGTTTTGTCTCACCAATTGTGATTGGCGGAAGCAATATTAGCCCATAAAATTAAAATTTAAGATGGTAGCTGCCATGAAGCTAGTAGAAATACGTATATTTCGAGTTTTATTACAAACCAGGATGGTGTAAAATTTGCCAATTAGCAATCTCGTAGGTTTTAGTCATCACTAAATTCGAATCTTAGGTGAGTTTTTCGAAATTTAAAATGGCTGATCCAATATGGCGGACCCGTTATGTAAAATTTGATATTCCCGAAATAAAAAAGTACTGTCGCATTTTACGCAAAATTTAAAATCAAAATTATTCTTGATGTTTTTTTTATTACAAAAGTTGTTTTCGAGAAAAAAATTCCAAAATTATGAGGCTTCCCGAAATTATTCAAAATTTACATATGTCTATATTTTTTGTCTCAGACTTTGCTAATATTTCATAAAATAATGTTCATATGAATCATACATGAAACTTGCTTATAATAATATGTTATTCTGATGCTGGTGTAACTTACTAATTATGCTATAGAAGCAGTAGATGAACATTTATAGATAAATGGTAGGGTGTGAAAGAGACACTAATAAATGTTGGGGAATTAGTAAATCCGCCTGCATTTTATATTTGCTGATACTCCATCTTACCATAAAAATCCATAAATGTCGATTTGTCATACATACTCAAATTTCTAATAGTTTCGGGAAGCCTCATAATTTTGGAATTTTTTTCTCGAAAACAACTTTTGTAATAAAAAAAACATCAAGAATAATTTTGATTTTAAATTTTGCGTAAAATGCGACAGTACTTTTTTATTTCGGGAATATCAAATTTTACATAACGGGTCCGCCATATTGGATCAGCCATTTTAAATTTCGAAAAACTCACCTAAGATTCGAATTTAGTGATGACTAAAACCTACGAGATTGCTAATTGGCAAATTTTACACCATCCTGGTTTGTAATAAAACTCGAAATATACGTATTTCTACTAGCTTCATGGCAGCTACCATCTTAAATTTTAATTTTATGGGCTAATATTGCTTCCGCCAATCACAATTGGTGAGACAAAACTCGTAATAACTTATTATTTGTATGATTAAACTACGAAATAACCTGGAAAATCCGAAATAGGATCAATATTCTCAATTTCAAAAAATTTCAAACGTCCAGACGCCATTTTGAATTAGAGAACAAAGAAAAACAAAATATTTGAATGCATATTTTAAAAGTACAAGTCTCGAGAACACGTTTCTGATAAGTTAGAAGTTGCCTAAGTATCGGGAACATAGTGAAAATTTAAATTAAAAAAAAAAATCGTACCCCAAAAATAGCGTCTTTTTTGGGTATTTTTGGGAAAATAAAGGGTTTGGCGTCATTTTTTGAGAATTCTGACTGTGCCATTCGAAAGAGCGACCCCAAAAACGGTAGGATATGGAGTTTCCGATCCTTTTTCATCTGTTTTCTATAAATGGTACATTGTAGTCAACGTGAAAATTTTGCACATCTGGGCGTTAAAGGGTTAAATCAAAGCGTAATTTGTGCGAAGAAAACTTGAATTACTTGTTCTTTATGTTTGAATTTAATATAATGGCTATAAAAAAACTTTTTTTTATATTGAATTCCGATAAAACTTGACATTTTTCGTAGTTTATTTTTATGAAACCTTCACTATTGCAATTCATAGTGTTTAGAAATAAATTTACAATATTATAAGGGTTAATGATAAAGAAAATATTGGTGAAGGTATGGTAAAATTCCCTTAAATTCTCTGTAAATTCTCAAGTTGTCTTAAAATGACGGTCACAGTCACGAGAACGCGACCGGATTTTAAATGTCCGAGAAATTTAGAAAAATGCCAAGTTTGATCGGAATTCAATATAAAAAAAAAAATTTTTATAGCTATTATATTAAATTCAAACATAAAGAAGAAGTAATTCAAGTTTTCTTCGCACAAATTACGCATTGATTTAAATAATTGTTTGACAGTTTCGGGACAGTTTATGCACTTTTTTAAGTGCTCTATTTGTCAAGTGCCATGCTTTCTGTACATCTGATCACAGTATTTGCACTTGAAAGAAGCTTTATTTTGTTTATCAAAAATTTAAAAAAAAATTCCAAACTATATTCTTTTTTTTTCCATTTTTATTGCGCACGTTACACGAACTTCCTGAACAAAGCATTTATCAAAAACAATTGAAAGCTTAAACCGTTACGGAAAAACATTTTTAAATTCTCATAAATTCTCGAAGAGCACATTCATCAGAGAAATTCTCAGTCATGTTCCCGTGCTCTCAGACATATTCTCGGTCACATAAACTCTTTAGAACTCTATATGTTACCTTAGCAAATGGAAGTCTTTGCTTCGTAATGTACTTCCCCAATTCGGACACGCCCCATATCGATGATATGTTCTGGACCGTGTCCGAATTGGTGAAGTAAATTACGAAGTAAATACTTCCACCATAGGATGAAAAGAGGCCGATGTTTAATGAAGTACCAACTGACTCTTTTCATTCTATGTTGGAAGTATTTACTTCGTAATTTACTTCGCCAATTCGGACACGCCCCTGGTTGTTCCATGGCCTTAAAGGTGCCATCCTATAACTGCCGAAAACGCAAAGCAGAAAACTAACAGCCAATTACAGAACACCTTTAAGAAGAAAGAAATCTAAAGATCTTCTGTAACTGGCTGTCCCTTTTTTGCTTTACGTTTTCTGCTGTCATGGGATTTCACCGTAAGCCCTGTGATCTCGATCTATTATTATGTCTCCACCGTAAGAGCGCAGTCCCACGTCTAGAAGAATTGGGTAATAGAGAAATAAGGAAACAGCATTCAACCAATGAAATATTCGCCTTAGGACTGTGCGATTATTTCATTGGTTGAATCCTGTTGCCTTTTTCCTCTATTACCCAATTCTTCTCGACGTGGGACTAGCGCCCTCAGTATAGAGATTACGATTGACCATTAGTTAGAGTAGGACACAACTATTTTTGTCTCTTCCCAATCAATAGTTAATCTCAATCTTAATCCTGACGGTGGAGACATGGTATATGTTTGCGATGAAGACGAAGTTCAATTTTCTATTGTGTGTAGCGAACATTTTGGGTATTGAACTGTTTTCTGTATAAATTCTTCGTTATAAACAGTTTAAAAATGTAATTAGCTATATACAAGCGGATTAATTTCAAAATTCTTTATGTTTTTACAACATTTTTCTAATTGAAGGTATAAATATTATTTTAGTGTGTATCAGTGACGGAAACAACAGTAAAGCTGCGTTGACCTTTTTTCGTTAATATTTGACATCTAAGACCTTTTTGTACATTTGGGAAGAATTCTTTAATATTTATGTAAAAGTAAACTGTAGGATTTGTACAGGTGGCTGTCTCAAGTCTTTTTTTTGTTTTGGTATCTTCGGCAAAGATTACCAATATGGCTGGAGTTAGCACCACTTTTCATTTATAAAATGTACTTGTGATATTAATATCTTAAATTTTTTGTAACAACATCTAGTAAATGTCGCAGGACAGAAAAATTTAATTTTTTTTTTTGTATATTTATACAATATTAACAACTTTTTATAGAGCCGGGTGACAGTTAACTAATTCAAATAAAACTTTGCGTATTGTTGGTACATGCAAAGGCTAATACTTGCCTCACGTTTTAAGTAAATATTTTCCTTATTTAAAAATTTGTTTAAATTTAATTTTGAATGAAAAAGAACTAAACCACGCATGTATAACTAAGGGGAGAGTCTCATAAAAGGAATTGGTAGAATAGTGGAATATTCATTGGGCAATAGTGTGATTGCTTAAGAGTTTGACAAATTTCTCAAACTCTAAAGCAATCACACTATCGGAGAATGACTTCCACTATTCTACTAATAGTATTTTGTAAAATTTTCTTGTATGATGAGAATATATCGATTTCCGGATTTTATTTCTGAAGAAAAAAAAGGCTATCGAAAATTAATTTTATTTATTCCCAAGGTGTATGTTTGAATTTTGAAAATTTTGAAGTACTAATTGATCATAGATTTAATTTTTGAGATAATGGGTGTAGTGAGTAAATTTTTTTATTTTATTTGATTCAAAGTGTCAGATAAATTATCCTCAGTTTCTTATTTAACTGTAAGGGTAAAATGATAGTAGTTTCCTTTTTTTGTTTCTTTTGCTATTCATTTTTGTAGGTTTTTGAATTTTAGTAAAGTTCAATGTTTTTCTAAAGTTTTTATCCATTATCATAAGGGTTCTATCTGTTGTAAAAAAATATACCCGATTATCTTTTCGCATGGTGAATTGATCGCGAAATTCAACTTAATTTTTCACCGTTATGATTTTTCCTGTTATAATATTTATTTTCAAATTTTCTACAAATTTCTCTTTGATATCGTCTTTGAAATTTTCTTTCAAATTCTCTTTAAGTAATTTTTAAGTTGTCATTTCCAATGGATGAATCTAAAAAATTCTAACTAATTTACTTCATCTGTAATTAAGCTGCAAAGTACCCGGAAAATAGCGCATCTCTCAAGGATATTGGTAGCCTGAGAAATCCAGCCCTCCCACTTACAACTATAATCAAGGCCGGGGCCGTGTTCGCGTTCCTGCGACTTCGGCGCCGATTTAGTGGTAAGTAGAGGGGCAGATTTTCGGTAGCTATCTTTCACATTCCGGTTTTTCGTTTTTAACCTCTCTTTCAAACGCTTCTTCTAGAAAAACTTGCCCTACAGCCTTAATATAATATATATATATATATATATGGGTCATTTCATGAGAGATTTAGTCGAAATTTTTTTTTCGACGAAATATATCTTTTTGCCTTTTTACTTCGAAAATAATCGACACGTTTTTTTTTTCAATGTGATACTTGAAAATTTCGAGATATAATTTTTTTAAGTATGGCACTCGGGAACAATTATTTTTTTTTAACAGCTCACTGTAAAAGCAGTTTTGAATATAAAATGTAACCCTTGCACTTAAAATGCGCGAAAGAGTACAAGCTTTCAAAAAAGTTATACCACACATTTCTTTGTTTTTTTTTTTGCAATAACAATATAGTACATTTTTATAAACAATTGAATTTTTTTTAATTTGGAACTAATTTTCTCCGATTTTTTTGTTTCTAAATTTTTGTTGACGTTTTTTTTTAATATGCAGG
Organism: Diplolepis rosae; assembly: GCA_030998225.1. Classification (NCBI taxonomy): domain Eukaryota; kingdom Metazoa; phylum Arthropoda; class Insecta; order Hymenoptera; family Diplolepididae; genus Diplolepis; species Diplolepis rosae. The sequence continues at coordinate 2,863,710 of JAPYXD010000608.1, read as the reverse complement.
CAAAATTTTGAAATGGAAAAATGAAAACTGTAGGTGTAATTAATTTATAAAATCTGTCTCGTGCGTTGCAACGAGCGAGCTCGCAAGATGCAACTACGCTTAAGCTTGTTTAGGCATGCTCGGACTCGAAGCACGTGTGGCAGTGAATGCAGTGGCCGCTGTTTTAGTTTTCTATGAATATTCCTCAAGTGTTCACCTATTTCAAATTAATACAGAAATGCCAAGCTCTCGATTTAAACATGTCTGTTGCAATCCGTTTAATAACAAAAATCATAGTGGAAAAAAGCAAAAAAAATTTGCGTCGCGTTTCGTCCTCGATACTTGAAAAATTGAAAATTTTTAAACCGGATGATGTTTTGTGTACACAATGCAGAAAGAAGTAAATGAAGTGGAGATGAAAGATGTTTGTTGTAAGTACATTCAAACTTGTGCGTAGCCAATTTTAAAACGAATCATTAGTTATAATGATGAATTGATGAGTGAAATTTTACGATAAAATTACTCTAAATGATACAATTAAGACCAAAGGAAAAATATCTTATAAAAATTCTATCCATCAATAAGTATTTAGTGAAAATTTCAAGACATTTTTTTGTTTATCCAGCCTTGGAGTCCAATGATACTGAAGGTAGCTCAACAGAATCTGATTTGTGACAGTGATTGCGATGATCACTGCTGCGCATCGTTCAATGATTGTTCAGAAGTAAGAATTTCAATTGAATTTCACATTATTGAGAAATTTTCACTAAATACTTATTGTTGGATTGAATTTTTATACCATATTTTTCCTTTGGTCTTAATTGTATCATTTAGAGTAATTTTATCGTAAAATTTCACTCATCAATTCATCATTATAACTAATGATTCGTTTTAAAATTGGCTACGCACAAGTTTGAATGTACTTACAACAAAAATCTTTCATCTCCATTTCATTTGCTTCTTTCTGCATTGTGTACACAAAACATCATCCGGTTTGAATATTTTCAATTTTTCAAGTATCGAGGACGAAACGCGACGCAAATTTTTTTTTGCTTTTTTCCACTATGATTTTTTTTTATTAAACGGATTGCAGCAGACATGTTTAAATCGAGAGCTTGGCATTTCTGTATTAATTTGAAATAGGTGAACACTTGAGGAATATTCACAGAAAACTAAAACAGCGGCCACTGCATTCACTGCCACACGTGCTTCGAGTCCGAGCATGCCTAAACAAGCTTAAGCGTAGTTGCATCGTGCGAGCTCGCTCGTTGCAACGCGCGGGACAGATTTTATAAATTAATTACACCTACAGTTTTCATTTTTCCATTCCAAAATTTTGCCTGCATATTAAAAAAAAAACGTCAACAAAAATTTAGAAACAAAAAAATCGGAGAAAATTAGTTCCAAATTAAAAAAAATTCAATTGTTTATAAAAATGTACTATATTGTTATTGCAAAAAAAAACAACGAAATGTGTGCTATAACTTTTTTGAAAGCTTGTACTCTTTCGCGCATTTCAAGTGCAAGGGTTACATTTTATATTCAAAACTGCTTTTACAGTGAGCTGTTAGAAAAAAATAATTGTTCCCGAGTGCCATACTTAAAAAAATTATATCCCGAAATTTGCAAGTTACGTGTATTTCCGAAAAACGCCTCACATAATTTATTTTGTTCTTTTCTTGCATTCGCCCCCTTGCATCACCGTAGTTTCATAGGTTTTGCTTTAAGGGAGTTATACCTAGTTGGAAGCAGGAAAATTAAGTAAATTCTTTTTCGACCTTAAATTCTGGAATGGTCCATCTGAAATCAAAAGACCAAAGAGATTATGTTAGTATATGACAAAATGCTGTCTGAACAAAGGAATTAGCAAAATTTTTATTTTTGAAAAAATAGCTTGACCAAAAATTCATCTTTTTGGTACGTTAAAATTTTCGTTTTTCAAAAGTTTTTCAACAAATGAAAAATCCTTCATTCACTGACAGCGTCTTATCATAGACTAACTGAATTTTTTTAGTTCTTCGATATCAGATGAGTCGTTCCATAGTTATCGTGCTCACCGCAAAAAAAAGAAGTTTAGGGACTTCAGCTGTAAAATCTTCATTTTTCAATATTTTTTTCAAAAAAATTAATTTGAGCACTTTAAAATATTGACTTAATGATGGTATACACTTGAGAATCCCTCCAACGAGAAGCTGGAGCATCGGAGTGTTCTCTGCAACGAGCGTGAGATGGAACCCCTCCATACCCTACTTGTTGTTATGCGCGTTATATGATGCGCGCAGTCAGTGATGCTATGTAAATAATTGTATGTAGTGAAAAAGTGCATGAAAGAGTAATTTGCGAGTATTCAAGATGGAATTGACGTCTTTGAAAGTATGTACTCAAAATACAATTCGATCAATCTAATGTAGTACGGGAAAATAAGCCATTATTGATCGTAACCTAAAATAATATTAATTACTGTTTCAAATTCGAGCGCGTTTTCTCCCATAGTAGTGGGGGAAAAGAGGTCGATTAGCTGCTCGTTGTAGGGAACAGTGCCATGCACGTATAAGGGAATGCTCGTTGGAAGGAATCTCGAGTGTATTGGTTATTTGAAGAAAATTAATCAAAGTTCAAAAAAGAATTCACTCAATTTTTCCGATCCTAGCTAGGTACAACTATTTGAGTGCAAGTAATACTTAGCAAATTAGCAAAGGCCGTAGCAGGATAAGCATGGTCTGGGTGCCCCCGCTCGGATTTGATCTATATCTCGAGGGTAAGTGGCTCCCATTACAAGATAAATTCACCCCAAGTATCAACTCGATAAAAATTTTTTTACAAAAGTTATGAACGAATTTAAAAAAATCCCAAAATCCTATTTCCTCGAAAACGGCTCAACCGATCTTGGTGGCTAAAATATATGTTATAGAGGGTACTAAAGAGGTTCTGAAAAAAGTTCAAGAACCCATTCCGTTTATAAAAAGGGGATAAACATTTTTTTTTAATTTTTGAATAATTTTTTTAATGTCAATTACTTCTTGAACACCCACCATTTTTTTTCTATATCACTCTCAAATTCAAAGTGACAATATATATTTTTTCGAAAATTTTTGGAGAGGTACTTCATAGTTTAAAAAAGTAAAAACTTCTTTAGCCCCTACAATGTATGGAACAATTGATACCCTATGACTCATTGAAGCAATTGTTTCTATACTCATGGAAGTTTTTCGTTAATCACGTACAATATCTCATTTATTTTTACATATTTGCTGCATAGTGGACGACATAGTACACTTTATATGAATGCGAGGGTGTATCAACAATTATCCGCACCCTGTCTGTGGAATTGATCGTTATCAATTTTTAAAAAATATGGATATATATGGCAATATATAGATCAAATCCGAGCGGGGGCACCCAGACCATGCTTATCCTGCTACGGCCTTTGATTAATTTTAGATTTCTACATGTTTATGTTCAAAATTCATAAAATTTTGTTTTGAAAATTTGGTAAATGGTAGAGAAGATAAAAGCAGAATCAGATAGACTACTTTCATTGACATAGCTGGTTTGTGTGTATTTATTTCAAGAGTATGAGAAGCCTATGTTGTATAACTTGTATAACACTACTGACAAAAAGTACCGACTGGACTACAGCACTCCAAAATGCTACGTGTGGCGCAGCGGCCTTTTCAAATATTTCGGAGCGTTTGGAGACGCCTCAGAAAATAAGCTGTAAAAGTGTTTAAAATTTCCCATTCATAATTTTTTAATCATTTTTAGATAGTTTATGCATCGTTTAAGCCAATAAATAAAATGAAAAAAAAATTACAGAGTAGTATAACACTCCAAGGAAGACAGAAAATACTTTGTGTCTAGATGTCATGCGTCTACAGTATTCAAAAATTATTCCCGGTTGTAAATACCACGTGAAATATATTTTGAAATATGGAAATATATCTTTAGCTAGTCGACTTTTAAAATATGTAAATGGATTTTTTGGCCATATTGATTTAAGGGAAATGTCACATTCTTTTACAAATCGTATAGAGTTAAAAAAAGAATTGTTAACATTTTTAAAAGTAAACTCAGGATTTCATTTTTTTCTCAAACGTTTCGTCTCAGATTGGATTCCTCATCAGTGAGATTTATTTCTATAAAAATACAAAGGAAGAAGAGAATAAAAAATTGCACGTGTGACGGATAAACATTATGTTGGCAAACGATACAAATGAATTGCACTTGTGAAACTATAGAATAGGTCTAACTAAATTTACGAATAAAAAATTGTACAAAATTTGCTATAAAAATACATAGGGAAGGAGATTAAAAAATTTTAACACGTGTGACGGATAACATTATGATAAAATTGCACATGTAAACCATATAATTGGTCCATACTAACTAAATTCGAACAAAAATAAATAAAAAGTGTGCAGAATTTTTCTATTAAAAATGCAAAGGAAGAACCTTAAAAATTACACATGTGACGGATAGACATTATGGTAAAAAATGATATGAAAGAATTGCACGTTTGAAACTATAAAATTGGTCTGAATAACTGAGTTTGCGAAAGAAACTATACAAAAGGTTTTATTGTGTGAAATTACATAGGGAAGACTTAAACAGTTTGAGGTGTGACTGATAAAAATTGTGGTAAACGATATAACTTAATTGCACATGTGCAACCATAAAATTAGTCTAAAAAATAAAAATATAAAAAATAAGATGTGCAAAATTTTCCCCTATGAAAATGCAAAAGAAGAACCTTAAAATTGCACTTGTGACGAAAAACTTTGTGGTAAAACTGATATAAAAGAGTTGCATATATGACACTATCAAATTGGTCTAAATATATAAGAATACATAATAAGAAGTGAAAAAAAAAAAGTGAAAAAGAATTGAAGTGTGATGGATAAACATTGCAGTAACACGGGACGGAAAACCATTGTGGTAAAAAAAAATGTTTTATAAAGAATTTGATGTGTGAACTGTAAAATTGGTCTGAATAACTAAATCTACAAAAATATAAACCGTACATAATTTGTTCTGTAAAAATACAAGTGGAAGAAACTTAAAAAATTGCAAGTGTGACAAATAAACATTGTGGTAAAAGGGGAAATAAATTCTAAACTTTTCAGCCTCATCAGGAAGTTGTATATAGATACAATTTTTAATTTATTATAATAGAAACATTAGAAGATAAATAAATAAATATTTTTATAGCAAATTTTGTACAATTTTCAATTTTTTATTCGTAAATTTAGTTAGACCTATTCTATAGTTTCACAAGTGCAATTCATTTGTATCGTTTGCCAACATAATGTTTATCCGTCACACGTGCAATTTTTTATTCTTTTCTTCCTTTGTATTTTTATAGAAATAAATCTCACTGATGAGGACTCCAATCTGAGTCGAAACGTTTGAGGAAAAAATAAAACCCTGAGTTTACATTATTTCTGGACCCTAAAGTCAAAGTAAAAAATCATCTATCTATTAATATTATTGAGAGTCGATATAAGCCAGTTATTTATAATTTTTAAAAGTCTTAAATTTTTTTCTGTGGCATCTTTTTATTAATTTAATCGACACTTGTATAGGGATTTTCGAGAAATATATCAACTTAAACTTTTGATAAAATTGGATAAAATGCTAAATTCTTTTGTACTTGAAATTCATTATCTCCGGTTAAAATAATGAAATTGATTTCGGGTTTGTTTAATTTTTTAGCTTATTACGTTAGATTTTCAGGTAAATATTTTCATAATTTTTATTTCGTTAATTAACTACAGATATAAGCAATTTAATTGTTTAAATAATTTTTGCATGTTTGCCCCCTCAGTAGAAAAATTTGGAAAAAACTAACATATGCGCTATGTCTCAATATAATTAACAAAATAAAAATTATGAAAATATTTATCTGAAAACCTAACGTAATAAGCTAAAAAATGAAACAAACCCGAAATCGATTTGATTATTTTAACCGGAGATAATGAATTTTAAGTTCAAAAGAATTTAGCATTTTATCCAATTTTATCAAAATGAGTTGATATATTTCTCGGAAAATTTTTTTTACGAAAATCCCTATACACGTGTTGGTTGATTTATCAAAAAGAAGCTATAAAAAGATTTTTATGCAAATCTAAATTCTGAACTCAAAATGCGTGTACGATTTGTAAAAGAATGTCCCAAATACAAAATATTTCATGCCTTGAGGTTAAGATTTGACAGATTTCAATCCTTATTCCCGGATATAAATATCACATGAAATATTTTTTTTAAATATATAATATAGGAAATATATCTTTATACAGTTGATTTTAAGAATACATGAACTAATTTTTAGGCATGGGTTATTGAAAGTACACTGAGAAAAATAGCCCCTGGTTCTCATGTCTTGATAAAATGTAGTATCTCATATTTTAAGTTTCTGGCTTCAGAAACTAGTAGACTTTAAATGTAGTTAAAATTGTCCTTAACTTTATCACCGCGTTGTATGTCCAAGGGACTCGACGTTCCTACTACTCGAATGATGTTGTCGCTGCGACTAGGAAAAAAGGAAGATTGTTTCGGGTATTCTCGCATCAATTCAGGTTGGATCGTTTTCTTTTTTCAACTAGCTGTATTTAATTTAAATTACTGAACATTAAATAATGTATTATATTCTACCTACCTTTTTAAAATATTTACAAAATAGCTTAGACTTTGAATTTAAGACAAATTAAAACATACATTGAAACTTCTTTTAAGCAGTTTCAATTTTTTTATTTTATTCTAAAGTCCAAGCCATTTTGTAAATATTCAAAAAAAGAAATTGATAAATGATTTTATAATTTACCTTCAGGAAGCAAAGAAAAAGATTATTTTTCATTATTTTTAAATGACGAATTTTACGAATTGGTATCTAGTGAAAAAAATCTGTACACTCACTATCAACCAAATTTAAAACAAAAATTGATACGAAATGGCATACGGTCAGTGCGCGAGAAATACATTCCGTCAAAAAAGTATCGGGAATTGATCATTCAAAAAGCCCGCTTAAGGAGATTGTCAAAAACCCTTTTGACGCAAAGTTGGCACCACTGTTCTCTATACTGGCGTGGAGTTCGAGCGCGATCTGTCATTTAGTTTGTTCACAGGGCTCGATGTTGTCAGTTTATCACAAGTGTGTTTCGCAATTTTTCCAATAGATAAGAATATCGAACAAAGAATTTGTCTGAAATTTTGCATTGCAAATGGAATTTCGTGTGCGGGATCGCTGAAAATGTTACAGAAGGCTTACGGTGAATCGACTTTATCAAAAAAACATGCATTCGAGTGGTACAGTGCATTCAAAAGCGGTCGAGATGTGCTGGAAGATTTGCCTCGTTCTGGTCGGTCGTAAACGTCTTCAACTGAAGTTAACATCGCTAAAGTGAAGGAAATGTTGACTGAAAATCGTCATATAAGTTTAAGAGAGATAGCCGCTGATTTATGCGATTGTCCGCTTGTGTGAAATGCAATGAGTCGAAAAAGGTTTCAACTAATATCTAAATATTTTTGCGTTTAAGCGAGGAATCTGAGAGGCCTAGCGCAAACGATTCCAATCATGACATAAATTTTTGTGCCAAGAATAAAGATCTTTTACTAGGCGAGAAAGTTGTGATCGAATTGTAAGCAATTATTGTGAAAAATACTAGCGCTTGTACATCATCCGCCTATTTTTTTACGTCCTTAAAACTTTCCCAGATGTTATTAAAAAATAAGACGTATTCTTGCGGTTATTTTCTGATTTTATCGTTGTAGGATTTGTTTACCTGCAACTCTAGCCAAAAAGAAATCAGATGAAAATCTAAAACCCGGAGAATCCAAAATTTATTATTCCAGAGATATCACAGCAGTCATATGGCATTGTAAGAGGGACGTGAGGATTATTGCATCTGGCATTGACCGCACTCAGGAAGCTGTTGGAAACAAAAACAAAACTACATGCCCATTAACGGTAAAAAATACTGGGGATAGTATGAGTGGTGTTGATTTAGCCTACCAAAAACGTCCTACTACTCTGTGTCGGCCGTGCAAGTAACAAATGGTGGAAATATGTTTTTACTCTTGTTATAAACACATCAAAAATAAACAGCTTCACCTTATTCGACTTGACCAATCGACCTTAATCCATTGTACACGGTACCAAACAGCTTGAGTTCAGTAAAAATCATCAACATCAAGATCCTAGTTTGCCGAAAAATATTGTCGAAAGCCGAGCAGCAGCACTAGTTTTACTTTTCAGCAGTTAAGCTCTCTTCATCATTTAACAAAACATGAAAACAATCCACGAAGACGTCGTGCCTGTAGATTGAAAGGAATTGTGAAAAGGATGACTTTCAGATTCCAAGAGCACGACATAGATTTGCGCAAAGAACATTTTCTTGCACATCACAATAAGAGCAAGCTTCAAAAACTTTATAATATACGTAAAGGTACTAATTATTAAAGAGGAAATTTGCCATGCATATTTGATATTAATGATTTAGAAAATTTATTTTTTAATGCCTTTTTAAGTGAAAAAAAGTAACATATTAAAATTTGAACTTAGAAAAAATTATATTTCCTCAGAAAATGGTTCTATCTCGGTAATTGATTTCTTTACCTTATGCTTACAGCTTTGATCATTTTCTAAATGTTAATATATCTGTATTATTTAAAATGAATTTGCTATTCTCCAATTCAAAATAAAATTGTCCATTCAAAAAAAGCAAAAAAAAATTAAAAATACTAATAAAGATTTGTTTACTTTCTACAGTTGTACATGCATGTACACCTTTCACTTGTAAAAGCTTAACCTCCAAAATCATTCGCAACATATGTGCATATGTGCTATATTTTTTGAAGTGTGTACAAAGTGAATTCTTCATAATTTTTCGTTATACATATTATCTAATTTGACATGTCATGTAGGTTATGTTGCACATGGCAATTTCTCGATCACAGAATTTTCACTAATTGTCGGATTTGGACCCATTTTACAAATATAATTTAATAATTGCTTAAAATATTTCTACCGGGTGGGGGTTGCGTTTTTATGAAAAGTCACAGTCATAAATGTATCTACTACACTTAGATATTTTATGTTAGTGAGGTGACTTTAAAAAAAACTTAATTAGAGAGAATTCCGCTCCAAATCCGTACAGAATTAGCACGGTATTCACGCAAAACTCGCGGGGATTTCGGGATGAACTTAGTCAAACAAAAAATCATTTTGAGCATGCGTGAGATAAATCTTTTAAAACTACAAAAATTTTATGGTAAATATTTTTTCCGAAAATGCGATTCTTTTGACATATTTCATCATTCCATTGTTTTATACACCCTGTATATGGTATTAACTAAAATTGTCCAGTAGTATCGTATGATAAATATAATATTGAACTCTTTGCTGCTAACAAGTCTACACCTGTCGACGATGTATCCTATCTGATACGCGACTAGTGATCCTCCGATAATGCAGGCAGTGACAAAAATTTCAAACTCAACTAATTAATTTGGAATCATTTACAGCCGCAAGGCAGAGCCACTAGGAGATATAAGGAGATCTTCCTGTGGAGAAGGAGATGTCGGACGCCTGTGTAGCTCAGTGGTTAGAGCAGTCGACCGGCAATTGAAAGACCTGGGCTCGAATCCCAGCGCAGTCGAAAGCGTCTTTTTTCCACAGAAAGATTTTCAAATTCTTTAAATATTGAATTCATTTGCTTTATTTGCGATATAAGAGTTTGAAATTGTCTACGAGGACACCTGTCGATGACGTATCCTATCTGATACGCGACTAGTGATCCTCCGATAATGTAGGCAGTGACAAAAATTTCAAACTCAACTAATTAATTTGAAATATATATATATAAATATTTTTTTTGTGTGGTAACATAATAGTCACGATTGAGAGCAATTTTTTGTAAAAGGTCATTCAAATATGCATTTATGAAAGAGAAAAAGGACAAGCCTCAGCGTAACGTTGATAAAAAAAATAAGAAAAATTAAAATTTTCTGTAAGCAGTGTTAAATTATGCTAAAACATGCTCTTAACTTGTACTCATTTTGTTGCTTTTTTATGTTTTGCAGATTCGAAAACTAATAAGGAATTGTAAGCCTACAGCAACAAATAAACATCAAAATAAATACCATGACAGAGATTATAGAGCATCGAAATATAAGAGAACTATCAAGTTCTTTGAAGCGTTATGAAAATGATAATTTAAATCCATTAATACCAACTTCCAATCAAATTAATACTGACGAGGTAGATAATGCGGATTATCACTTTGAGACTGTGAGGCTGCAGAGCTTTGAAAACTGGCCATTGAGATATATGAACCCTGCCAGACTTGCAGCAGCTGGTTTTTATTACACTGGAGAGAGTGACAAAGTAAGATGTTTTGAATGTCAGGTTGAAATACGTCAGTGGTTAGAGGGTGATGATCCAATGATCGATCATCAGCGCTGGTCAGGAAGATGTAGGTTCATTAGAAAGATTCCGTGTGGAAATGTCCCGATCGGAGATGATCCGGATACACTTCCTGCACCGAGACCGCGAAGTCGTGATGTTTGTGGACCTTACGGAGTAGAATATCGACCGGGATCTGGACCAGATTGTTCCTCGACAGCGTCAACTAACTATCAACTGCCAAGCTCAACTAAACTTGGTTGTTTTGGAATCAGTCGACCTAAAGGACCTGTCCATCCAGAATATGCAAGTTATGATGCGAGACTGCGTACTTTCGAGTCTTGGCCAAAATCAATGTCTCAAACTAAGGAACAGTTGTCAGATGCTGGATTTTATTACACGGGAAGAGGCGATCAAACACTTTGCTATCATTGTGGAGGAGGTTTAAAAGACTGGGAACCAGAAGATGATCCATGGGAGCAACACGCAAAATGGTTCTCAAAATGCTTTTATCTTAATTTGGTTAAAGGACAAGAATACATAAACGATGTGACGGGCCAGCACATAACACCGCCTTCTAAAGAGGTAATTAACAATCTCTTAATACTTTTTTCTTTAATTATTTTAGCATTTATCAATCTCTTTACTTTAAATTTGATTTTATTTTAGTGCTGAATGACAAACATCTCTTAAAACTTTCATTGTTTTCGTGATGACAATTTTTGAAAATTTGTTGCATCTGTGAATTATAATTTTAATCAACAACGTAGCATTTTCCGAAAAAGACAGGGTTGCCACAAGTCAGGGAAGTCAGGGAAGTCAGGGAAAAGTCAGGGAAATCGTAGTGGTCTGGAAAAGTCAGGGAAAAGTCAGGGAATTTAAGGTTTAGTCAGGGAATCGCTGTGGCCAGATCGTGCGTTACTGCGTTTCACTGTGCCGCGGTCAGTTTTTCCAACTCTTCTTCCTTCTTGCTCGGTTAACTCGCCGCAGCAGACACAGGCTAGCAAAAGTGTTCTCAGATCGTGGAACTGACTGAAATATGTAACATTTTTTATGAAATCTCGTTTTTGAATCCCAAATGCGAATAAAAGGTGTCATTGTTTAAAAAAAAATCATGCCTAAATTTGGATACGAAATTACATCATGAGATTTCTCTGCTATAAAGTAAAGTTGAAGACTGTTTCGTTTGAATAAAATGCTTCGAAACAAATTTTGTTTAAATAATAGTTTTGTCGATAAATATTACGGAAATGCCTGTTAAAATCAACATTTTGAAGATAATTGCTTATTTTATTAATTTTACTGGCATTTTGGTAATGATTATCAGCAAATGTATTATACTTTCCAAAAAGCGGTGAAATGTATTAAAATATCTACTAAATTTTCAAAAATTTTGTGCTATAACTATTTAAAATTGTTGACTCAGTAAAATTATGTATGTTTTTCCTGACTCCACGCAAAAAAAAGCGCAAAAGACACGCCAATTCATTATTTATGGAATATTTAATTTAAATTTAAATTATTTAATAATAACTTAAATTATTTGATTTCATATATTTTGAAAAATATTTGCCCAAAAAAAATACCTGAAAAATTTTGTTAAATTTTTAGAATGATTTAGACACTTGAAATATGATTTTGCATTAACATTTGAAAGTCAATAAATGTTAATAATTAAAAAAATATATATCGATTTAAACTTTGTGTATCTTTTAAATCTATTATTGTAATTTAAAAATTATGCACAAAATTGTGTTTTACAATAAATATGAGGTTCAAGTTTAAAATAAATATTGTGTTTTTGTTGTATATGCAGAGACTCTTAATTTGAAAATTCAAAAACTCTATAGAATGGAAAAAAATAGCTTTTTAGGAAATGTATTGAAGTATTTAAGAGCTAGGTATTTTCTGCTCAAAATTTGCGAAATGATAAAGACGATAAAAACGGGCGTAGATAGACTACTGCGGTTTCGAAATTAAAAAAACTTAAATTAAAAAAAAAATATGTATCAGAAAATTTCGTTTCTTTGTCAAAACCAAAAGTAGTCTATCTATGACCGTTTCTATCTTCATTTCTATCTATCCATTTCCAAAATTTTGGAAACAAAAGCTGATGCATGTGCATGTATACATATTTTCTGTACGTTTCCCTTAGCATGCAGTGAAATCTATCAGATACGAAAAAAATCAAGTTTGGTAGATTTCACTGGAAGTTAAGTGGACTGTACAAAAAAACTGTTCATTGCACCAGATTTCTGGTAATATATCTACTCAAAATTCAATTTGTAAAAATAAGTATTGAACTTCCTGTAAATTTTACTAAAATTTTTTCTGATGTGCAACTTATAAATTCGCTAAGGAATGCCTGTTAAACTAATAAAATAAGAAATTTTCTTCAAAATGTTAATTTTAACAGGGATTTCCGTAATGTTTATCGATAAAACTATCATTCAAAAAAGTGCGTTAAATAATTAATAATTTTGCTTCATACCAAAGAAATTTCAGTTTTATTTTGTATGCATATTTAAATATAGTGTATATGTATATATTTATTAAATATTTTAACCCTTTATTTACACTAATATATTGAAAAAATATAATAAAATATATATTAAAAAATTTGTTTCGAAGCACTTTATTTGAACGAAATATTCTTCAACTTTCCTTCACACCAGAGAAATCTTATGATGTAATTTCGTATCCAAATTTAGGCATGATTTCTTTTCAAACAATGAAACCTTTTATTCGCACTTGGGATTCGAAAACGACATTTCATAAAAAATGTTACATATTTCAAAAACTTTAAAGAATATTTTATTGGAATTTAATGATTTTTCATGTTGCTTTCTATCAAAAAAATCTTATTGTCTAATTTTGTGTGTAAATTTAAATACAATTAATGTTTTTTATATTTATAACATTTTAATATAAAGTATTTTAGGCATAATTTTTCATTTTAAATAGTTTATTTACAATACTAAAAAATATATAAATCTATATTTTGTTTTGAAGCTTTTAACATTTATTGAACTATACATTTTACTGAACACTTTTTTTTTTCTCAAGTGTTTAAATCATCCTAAAATTCGAAAAAAATCATTTAGATATTCATTTTAGGTGAAGGTTTTTTAAAATATCAAAAAAAGGAGGGTAATTTCTTAAATTATCTATTTAGTCATTTTAAATATGTCTTCTGCTTCGCGCCACGTTTGAACGAAGTTTGATTGTGTGCAGATCCACACGGGTCAGTGGTGGAGGCCGAAAACATCCACGTTCTGCGTATACTCGCGTGGTTTCACATTCTTACGGCTAAGTGACAGTAAGTGCTCCTCTTGCTAGGCAAACATGGTTCGGCGTTTGCTTCTGGACTAGTGATTAGTGATGTGTCGATACCGCCATTTTTTGGTCACTGGTAATTTCTTACCGTAATTCGGTAAATAGGCAGTAAAACTGGTAATTTGTTATTTACTCTGTTATTGGCGAAAATTTTTGAAGGATGACGTGCTGGAATACTTTTTTTCAAAAGAAAAGTAGCTATAATAAGAATAAATGTCTGTAAAGTAATTTGGAAGTAAGAACAACGAAACTTTATTACTCTATTCTGTCAAATTGATTTTGCAGAACAAGCATGTATAAACTAATTATAAAATGAGAACTTTAAAAAAAAACTAATATTACATAAACTTTTATTGTAACTTATATAGGACATTCCTTTGCAAATCGTACGGATTTCAAAAAAAGAAGATTGTTCACATTTTTAAAAGTCTTAAATTTTATTCTGTGGCATCTTTTTATTAATTTAATCGACACATATATCAGGATTTTCGAAAGAAAATTTTTTTGAGAGATATATTAATTTAAACTTTTGATAAAATTGGACAAAATGCTAAAGTCTCTTGTGCTTAAAATTCATTATCTCCGGTTGAAATAATTAAATCGATTTCGGGTTTGTTTCATTTTTTAGCTTATTACGTTAGGTTTCAGATAAATATTTTTATAATTTTTATTTTGTTAATTAACTACAGATATTGGTAGTTTAATTGTTTAAGCAATTTTCGCATGTTTGCCCCCTCAGTGAAAAAATGTGGAAAAAGAAGTATCATATGCGCTATGTCACAATGTAACTAGCGCATATTTAATAAAAGTGGAGACTCAATTAGATCGGAAGATGTTAAATATTTTTTCACTGAGGGGTCAAACATGCGAAAATTGTTTAAACAATGAAACTAATAATATGTAAGATTGATCTCTTTAAGTTGACCCCGCTGTGATTGATATAACCAAAAAGTTATAAATTTCCTATGATGCCATTTTTTATGTTTAACGTTCGATAGCAACATGCAAGTTATGGCATACCAGTTCGTTTCCTTTTAAGTTTTGATAAAAAATAAATAAATAGAAATACGTTGTTTCTATCTTACCTTCTCTTATTTAACATCCTCTCTGTTGAAAAATAACAGGGAAAAACACGCAAATATTATATAATAGGAACATAGTTCCACCGAGATGAGTCCTCTTACAATAGATTTTGGTCAGGGAAATCAGCTTGAAAAGTCAGGGAAAAGTCAGGGAAATTAGGATACTGAAACTTGTGGCAACCCTGAAAGAATTGCAAGCGTTTTTTTTTTAAGTTGGACAATCAGGTCGAAAGTTCTAGTCAGTTTTGTCGAGTTGTTTGACCGAACTGACTGTTGACTGCAAATTCTGCAAAATTCGAGGTACATAAAATCTAGGATGATAATTTTGGTTAATAGTAATTATTTTTTGTTTGACGGATGATTCAGAACTCTCAATTTTCTTGAAAATTTTGTAATATTGTTTTTAATGATCCGTTTTTAGTACAGGCACATTTTAGAATTCTGTTTATGATGTCATTAACAACCAAGTTGATAAATGATATTCCAGACTATGAAGCAATGTTTTGCCTATTCTTCCTTTTCTTATTCGATTTACGCCGGCACATTTGTCTAATTTGAAGCTCATACCCATCGCTTGGGAGTACCTATTTATGGCTTACTCGAGAATCATAGTCCTCCTTTAATGAGGTATATAATTTTTTTTTTTTTTTTTTTTGAATAGCCTCATTAGTGTCAACAACATATATTTTGTTCATCAAAATCGCTCAAGCCGTTTTCAAGAAAAACCACTTTAAAAAATTTTCTTTCCCCATCCATAACTCCCAAATTCCGAATGAAAAAATGAAGGCTTTTATTTGGTACATTTTTCAATGATTATAAGGATTTGAAGTTTCACATACTTGAACTGCTGCGTCTATTAAACCACCGGCGTTTTTCCGTGATGCTACTCATAATATTTCCTCCAATGTTATTCTTGAATATAAAATATTGTTAATTGATGCACTAGCTCTTGGATTGGATAGACCTTATCAGTTTTTCAGACGAAATTTTAAAAATAGTTTCTTAAGATGGATTATGATAAGACGTTAATGACGCCCGTCTGAAAATCGATTTTATGATTCATCTGCAAAATTATTAATTCTATAATAATTTCTCCCTTTCCAGGAGACGATGCAAATGAACTTGCCAAGCTGTATTCGAAAAGTAGAGCAATCAACAGAAAAAGAGGATTTAATTGAAAGCAATCCTGGACCGAGTAAAGATCAACTTAATCCTTCTAATTTCAAATGTCAAAAATCTGTAACAAATAATGAAGAGCTTTTACGTGTCGATGATGCAAGAATGTGTAAAATTTGCTACAGTGAAGAACTAGGCGTTGTATTTCTACCTTGTGGTCATATGGTGGCATGTGTAAAATGTGCTCCGGGTATGACATCATGTGCCGTATGCCGCGTACCCGTTACTATGACTGTTCGGGCATTTTTTTCTTAGTAATGTATTGGGCGACTGATTTCGAATTGAGTTCTTCCATTCTAAAAAACTGGTATAATTATTGTTTATATATGAAAACAATATTATGACATGACTCATTGTAAATACCAGTTTCAGAAAATCCAAAAGAAATTTTGATAAATCGTGAAAAAAAAGTTGAAATTTAAATGAATGTCAAAAAACTTCATGGACCAATGCAAAATTAAAAAATCTCGACTATAAGAATTCCATTCATTTTATTGCTTTTATATTCCTCTTTTGATTTCTCGTTTCTAGTAAAAGTTACCCCTTTTAGTCCAAAAATTTTTATTTTCATGGGAATACAACATTTGATTATTTTTAAAATTTGTATAGTTTAGAATAAATTAAGAAAGATTTAGTCTGAAGGAAATACGATTTTTTGATGTTGAAAAATATTTTAAATTTTTGTGAACGAATTTTTTATCTGATGAGGACATTTCCTTTTAATATATAAAATTCAAGCGGGGAACCTATGATTCAATTGTTTGAATTATCTTGAGCCAGGGGACTGATAGGGATAACTTACACTCTTCGTTTACATACAATTTAAAGTGCTTTAATTGTACTTAAGTTTTGCATATATTTTGTTTAATTTATATAATATACTTTTCTTTATGGCTATAGACATGTCTTGAGTATTTTGTATCTTAATTTAAAAAGTTAGTTCCTAAAACAATAAAAGATGTAAAAATCAAATAAGGTGTATTAAACTGTACTGTATTTAAATGCAACGCTTTTAGTTTCCTGATAAAAATTAAAACTTTCGTTGCGAAAATTGTATAAAACTTTTATATTGCAAGAATTATTATAACAAAAAACAAGAATTAAATAAACATTGTCTAACTTTATTTGAACTTGGATAAAGATTTTTTTTTCTGTTGGCTGTATATCTCTATTGTGACCACATGGCCACCTAAAGCACAAAATTCGTGTGTGTCTACTTTTATAAAAGATCTTCTTCAGATGAAAGCCGTGTTTCGGTTTCGGCATTTTAATTGAAAGCAAACTTGAGGGATCATCTCGATTGTCATTTAGTGCAAAGAAAAGTAGAGATTGAATGTGGCGGTGTGTTGTCATGGTGGAACAAAACCTTTTTTTGGTCATTCCAGGACGCTTTTCTGCGATCACTGTCTTCAATCTATCCAAAAGGATCGCGCAGTATTCTCTATGAAATTAAGGGGGTTCACCTGTGTAACGTTTTCAAAAAATCGATTTTTCTGTTGCATGTTTCTAATCTAAAATATGTGAATAATAATTTCGTAAAAGGATTTGCATGAAATCAGCTTAGTTTGTGAGCTACAGTTCCCCAAAGACGCCCATGCTCGGTTTTGCCTCGCGTCGCTCTTAAACTTTAAGCGCATTTTTCTCGAAAACGTGTTTTTCAAGTTGGTGTGCAGGATCGCGCAAAATGTATTCGATGAATCGATTTGAAATTTTTTGTAAGTAATTTTTTGGAATTTTGTTTCGTTCATTTTTTACAGCTCATAATGTTGAGAAAAAAACGTGTAAAACGAAATTTTTTTTTATACAAAATACAGTCAACTCGTTTATTGCAAGGCTCCGAAATGAGCGAGATTCGTTTATTGCGAGACGAGAGGGGTTCCCACCACCGCAACTATCGGTAAGGTTTGTTTTCAGAGCAAGCAGTGGATTGGTTGTCGTCCCAACCACAGTGTGTTACATATACGGCAATGGTTGGGGTTAGCGGAACTCTCGGGCCTTGCAATAGACGAGTCTTAACTGTATTGTAAGCATCATTAAAAAATCTTTAGTAGTTCTCTCACAAGTAATTCCTGAAAAACCGCTCGAAAATCGGTTATTACACAGGTGAACCCTCTTAATAAGCAAAATTCGTTTCGCGTTCCAAAAAACTGACGCCATCATCTATCTAGTAAATGGAATGAAGTGAACTCTCTTAGGTGAGATGCTCACGACTTCTGCTACATATACAGACGGCTCTTTTAGACTATAGTAACATGCGAACCAAGTTACTCATTAAACCACCCACGTATTGATGAAAATCAAACTTCTAACTCAAATTGGTGATAAGTTAGAGAAAAGGAAACTTTGATGCGTCTCGACAACTGTTTTATGGAGTTTAAAAATATTTTCTCTTTATTGAAAATTCATTTTTCGACCGATGGTTCAAAGGTACTATCACTATTGCTATTGCAGATTGAATTATTTTCTTTTTGTAATTTGACAAATTGCATATAGTATAATAATAAGAGCTTTATTCCGCAAGATATCGTTTTTAGCATTTCTACGATTTTATTAACATTATATCCATCCTTGTTATGTCAAATGTTGTGTTATGTCTTGAATAATTGAGTGGTTTTGACAATGATTCAGATAAGTGATATTTTTTTTACACGTGGCTTTCATAATCGTCTCTGTTTCCTTCTTTTATTTCAATTTTTGCATAGGTAGATGTTCTGGATGTTATCAATTCAATGTCATCAATGGGCAGCTGCGACTTAAGTGCCAAAAATGAGATAATTGTCAGTTCTTCGTACACCATGTCTGATCAAGGATCAAACAAATCATGAATGCAAAACAATACTTCCGAATTTTACGTCTTTTGCAGGGTTAATTATATTAATCTTTCCTAAAGAAATGTTTTTAAAATATAAGGGAATACTTTAATAAAAGCTAAAAAGATTATCATTTATGAACTCTGAATTTAATTTATCCAACAACATATTAGCGTTTATTAAAAGTTGAGGTTCGATACAACTTGCACTTTCTATTATAATAGCCAATATTTCAAATTTAATAATATTGTATATCAAAAATGAATAAATGTCATAACAAATGTAATTTAAATATGTAACTAAATTAAAGCTTATAACGATATTATTAGACAATATTAACTAACTTCTAATTATCGACATAATCGACTGAAATGATTTGGAAAAATTTGTATAAATATTTTTTAATTCTAAAAATATTTTTGTACTTAATTTGACCTTTTATAGCTTCAACAAAAAAAATCCAGAAATTT